>OX621234.1:33192548-37992548 GCA_951640165.1 Pseudoips prasinana | reverse complement strand
ATTTTTTGCTAATGTAATAGTGTCCATGGGCGGCGCCGTTTCAGTTCACGTCATGAAAAATTTAGCAGTGAAGTTGTTAACATTACCCTCGAAACCACCTTCAGTTTTCCAATAATCCCAGGGCTAATCTATTCTAACTCAAAATAGCCTCGTATGTTAAAATAACTATATTTAAAGTGCAGCGTCTAGTTTCAGGTTTCATCGTAACAAACTCTAATTAAAACTGGATCGAATGAACAAGAGAACTGCATCAAATCTGACCAGCTATATACCAGTCAATCAATGAAACAAAATGAACAACCGAGAGCGTTAAAGTAATAGCGAATTCAGTAAAGTCAGCTTGAGTGAATAAAAGCTATTTTAAAAACGTTGCGATGACCTATTTGTGTAATAGATTGCGAGATGTCAGTGTTGTAGAAAGATAAAACTGTGCATTTAAATACACTTTGCTATTGTATAGCACAGAGGATCCTAATCTTATTATGTTAGCATAGCAGATAGCCCATGCGATAGGAGTCTCAATAGTTGGTCACAGAAGTACGCGCGAGGGGGCAACTGAGATGTGCCCTCCGAGATCGAATGGCAATGCAAAACGGTTCTGTGCAAAAATAAATAATACATAATATTATCTCACGGTACTGTTTTGAATGTTTTATGCATGATCTTTCAAATCTACCTATCTCGTTTAATATATTTTTACATGTTGTTAAGTAAATAAACTATTTGTCTACAATTTACACTATATTTATTTTGTAAACATGTTAGTTTCTAAATAAAACAACTGTTTGTTTCTAAATAGAATAAAAATAAAATCTCTTTATCTATTTCACGGGTTGCTTGGCGTGGTTAATAGATGCTTGATCTCCACCCAGGAAAGATATTTGTATGTTGAACATGTCTGTTTGTCCTAAGTATGGGTGTAATTTATATACATATAATAAAATCGTAGGAAAGTCAAAACTGTACATTGAATATTTTTAAAAAGGATACTTGGGGCGTGATCTGCATTCGATATCGAAGACAAAAATATAGTTTTTAGAATTATGGTCTGTTTATCTGTTTGTCTGTATGTATGTCCGGGCTAACTCAAAAAGTACTGCATGGATTTACTTCAAATTCTGCATGAATATTACTAAGAGGTCGGGTCAACATATAGGCTACATATTATCACTCACGCTATCACCTACGGGGTAGGAGCTGTGATAATTTATAAAATTTTACGCGGCTAAAACCGCGGGGCACCGCTATTTATCTATAAAGTATATTTACCAAAACCGTGTGTGAATAATGTCCTAGGATATTATATTATAATTATTATTATCTTAGGATAACTAACACAATGCCATCTGATCAATCATATCACTGATAAATTACACCTAGACACAGAACAAATAAAGGTGTTCATCACACTAAGATTTGTCACGGATGGGAATCGAACCCACGACCTCTGGCTTAGCAATCAGGATCACTAAAGTTTAGTACAATATGCCAGTTACGATAATTAAATGACAAATTCAGCAAAAAAAATTATTCAATTGGATAGTTAGAACACAATTTACTGATGTTGAAAGCTATATATATTCTTTTAATATATGATTTAGTTTTTCTAACAATTATACTCCGAAATGGGATTTTAAAAACGCCCCTCATTAAACTTATAGTATAAACTATACGATTAAACGATGAAAAATAAATACTTATTGAAACATCATCATTCATCATCAACAATCGGGTCTGTTGGCGTAGTTGGCAAATGCTTCCTTTTCACACCGGGTTCGATTCCCACCTAGGACAGATATTTATGTGCATGAACATGTGTGTTTGTCCAGAGTTTTGGATGTAATTATTTATATGAGTACGTACTTACAAAAGGAAAATAGTATATGTGGTATATCAGTTATTTGGTTTCCATATTACAAGCTCTGCTTAATCTTGGAGCAGATGGTGTGTGAATAATGTCCCAGAATATTATTATTATTATCATTAAATCAACATACTTGTTTCATTTTTTAGTATATTAGGATTTTTTATATATTTTTTAAATTACAATGCTATTGTTTTTTAAGATCGCTGCCGCGTTACATATAGAATAGAATACATTTAATCAGCAATAAATATATACAGGAAATCAAAGAAAACAATACAGTAGGTATATAAAATACCGAATACATTTGTACCGAATGCCAAATCTATGGACTACCACAATGGGGCAGCTGTTGAGGCAGTCCATATAAAGAAATTATGAAATGGAATTAATTTCTAAACAAAGAAAACAAGGGTTAATTAATTCCTTTTCAAAAACAAAAATCCTTCGTAAACAAAGTTACTTAATCAGGTGCGAGCCGAAGTTGTTAAGTTTGTTTACGAAGGATTTTTGGAATGTTATGAAACGCTGTACTATTTCAAAATGTTATTTTATTTGGCTTGTATTCTTTACCAAAATGTGTATAAACAAATAATCCAGATATTAGGTTATGCAAACCTCGAATATAGAAGGAACTGTATTTTTTGCAATTTTTATTCCTAAATCATATATATACATACATACATAGACTCACGCCTGTTTCCCAGAGGGGTAGGCAGAGACAACGGATTTCCATTTGTCACGATCTTTGCACACGTCTTTTGCCTCGATTACTGTCATTATATTCTTCATACATGCTCGCCGGTTTAGGGTACTTCTGACCTGCCCTTTCATATACACACATCAACACAATCTAGGGATATTGAACATTTCATTGATTATCTAGAAAACTATAAACATTTTGTTATGACTGTAAATGGAAGAATTAAAGATAATTTCATGGCCGATATTTAAACATTAACAACACGATGCGATTTTGTTTTTCTAATTAATAAAAGTCTTAAATTAATTAAGCCATAGAAAATTACTGAGTGAACAAAAACATTTTATTCTTATAAAATTATTCAATCGAATTAAATGAATAAAAATCTTACCAAATCTGATAATCAGTAATCGGTATTTCCTCCTCTAACATTAATCACACAGCGGCAACGATTTTCCATACTTAAAATTAAGGTGTCAATGTCTTGCTGGGGTATGCAGTCCCAAGTTCTTTTTAAATGTTCGAAAAGTTGTTCTTCTGTTGTCAAGTTGGGCGGAAAATCCCTCAATGCTCTTCGCTGTAACATGTCCCAGGCGTGTTCAATTGGGTTTAAGTCTGGCGACTGTGGAGGCCAATCTAATACCTGAACATCGTGTTCTCGAAGGGCGGCCCTCACCAGCCGCGCTGTATGGGAAGGTGCATTGTCATGCATGAGCTGAAATTCTTGCCCCGTTAGGGCCCTGAGCGGGACAATGACACGTTCTACTACCTCCTCACGGTATCTATGGGCAGTCATGCTGCCCTGAATCCAAATGAGTTGGGTTCGTCCGCCGATTCGTATTCCTGCCCACACCATAATTGTCCCGCCTTGGTAAGAGTGGACCTCCTGTGGATGTCGGAGACGGCTGACCCTGCCTGGAGTTCTCCAAACGCGTGTTCGTCTCGAATCTGGATGAAATCCATAGCGGGACTCATCAGTGAACAGCACCAATGACCATTGTTGATCACTCCATGTCAAATGTTCTTGAGCCCATAAAAGTCGCCTACCGCGATTGCCACGTCGCAGCGCTGGGACTCGTAGCGGTCTGCGAGCATGAAGACCAACTTCATGCAGCCTCCTTCGCACGGTTTGGTCGCTCACCAGCAGCTGCTGACCCTCCTGGAGCCTTTGCACTAGTTGCATCGCTGTGATATTGGGTAGTCTTCTGGCGGTCATTTGGAGAAATCGATCCTGTCTCTGAGTGGTAACACGATATCTACCTGTGTGCCGTTCTGCCACATCTCCAGTAGCGCGATAACGTGACCACAGCCTGGATACCACATTTTGGCTTGTGCCCAGAGACTCAGCAACGACGCGTTGAATAGCACCGTTTTGTAACATGCCAACTGCCCGTAACATTTCATCTCGACTCAAATGATGGCGTGGCATGACGCTAAAAAGCTTACACAACCAATTGAGAAAAGAAAATAAAACAATTTATCAGGTTTTCTTCAATTAACACGCAAAAAAAATTTTAATGCAACTTCTTGAAATTAGATACAACTCAAGATTGCGCTGTGCTTTGCGTGTTTTCATTTGTTTCTCATTTTAATTTTTAAATTTTGAATAAAGAATAGACAAGGTTTAAATCTGTAAATAAACTTTTTAAGGAAACTAAATAGGTTTTAAACAATAAAGCCATGTTTTATTTCAAAATAACGTATCCCTAGACTTTGTTGATGTGTGTATATATATATATAAATATTTGTACCATCATTTGACTTCATAATTAGATATAGTATCGATATATACGAAGCTGGTGGTCCTGGGTTCAAATCCCGGTAAGTGCAAATATTTGTGTGATGAGCACGAATATTTGTTTCTGAGTCATGGATATTTTCTATGTATTTAAGTATTTATCTATCTATATAAGTATGTATATCGTCGCCTGGTGCCCATAGTACAAGCTTTGCTTAGTTTGGGGTTAGGATGATCTGTGTGACATTGTCCCTATATATTATTATTATTCCAAATTATTTATTTTATTATTATTATAATTATGAAATACTTACTTGCCGTAGGTACTTTCAAATTTTACCTCTCTTTCGTAAATAAAACATTTTTTACAATAGAATAAGGCGATTCAGTAATTAGTGGTTTAATATTCCTCATTAGGAATATTATTGGCTGTGCGGTGTATATCACCAGTCCATTTAATTCTGTGGGGGGCGTAGAAGACATCCCAGAAAACGTACAGTAACGTCGTTCCGTAGACTATGACCATCCTACTGCAATTACCAACCCGTCTGCCAAGCGTTGGGATTATGGCATTTCCTCCATCGACTGACATGATGATAAATAAAAGGTATTCAAATGTTTTGTTGTTGACGGAGCAACAACGATATCTATGATTATTTTTGAATAAATGTTTCATGAAAACGTAATTTTGAGTTTGTCATTTTTCGGACAGCACAAGTGTATTAAGAAAGAATATGGTGATTACTCAAAATTAGGTCCTAATGATATAAAAACAGAGCAAACCTTACAGTAGCCGCTATGTTGTGTGTTTGTCACTGGATTTATTTACTATTTCTGACATATTATCAATCCGTATAGTAAAATTTATATAAAATGTATGTGAAGCAAATTTATTCACGATGTGATTGGTCGAATATATCATTTAATTCACTATGTTGGCCGATAGTACGTCGCGGTACCTTACGATAAATTAGCTTCAAATAGGTTTCATCTCGATTTTATACGTAATGATACACGAACATGTCAGATTTACACATCATTTATTGTAAGGCTCGCTCAGTTTTTTAATTTGAGTGTCAGAAGAGTTTTTAATCAGAGTGAAATAATAACAGGCAATAGCCTGTTATTATTTTTCATCTTAACATATGTATGTAGATGTCCTTTTAGCATCAAACTTTGACTTACGACAATAAATAGGTACGGCAAATAATGCACATGAAATTTTGTATCGGTCATTTTTCAAGTGACATCAACAAAAAATTACGTAATAGCCAGACGGAAAAATAATTTGACCAAAACCAATGAAACTTTCCATAACAATCCTTTACAAGCCGTGTTATGATCATTCAATTTGTATTCATTTGACTCGATAAACAAATAAGGGACCTATGTTTTAATATTTTTCATGATTTATTCATGCGTCTTTTTTGCGTCAACGGGTTTGCATATGATATTTATGGAACATTTGTGTATCTGAGCGGTAAGGTCAGACGATGCAAATTGTTCAAACACAGTTTAACCATTGTTACGAAAGTTATGAGCAAAATTGTATATGCGTGTATGGTTTTGAGTCAAGTAGGTTGATGAAGTGTTACTTTTCAGTTTACGTTTAATAATATACTTGACGGCGCAACCGCAGCGCTACCGACAAATCTGCATAAACAAGAGTGAACAGTCGGTGTCACTCTGGTGGAACGTCGAAGAGGTGGCCATCTTGACATCACTTTTGCTTGGAGACGTTATAGTGGTCGCATATCATCGACGGATCGGTCGTTATACTTTTTACCTTCAAATGTCGGCTTGTTTTTAGGGTTCCGTAGTCAAATGGCAAAAAACGGAACGGAACCCTTATAGATTAGTCATATCTGTCTGTCTGTCCGTCCGTATGTCACAGCCACTTTTTTCCGAAACTATACTGTTGAAACTTGGTAAGTAGATGTATTCTGTGAACGGCATTTGAAACTTGGTAAGTAGATGTATTCTGTGAACCGCATTAAGATTTTCACACAAAAATAGAAAAAGAACAATGATTTTGGGGGTTCCCTATACATAGAACTGAAACTCAAATATTTTTTTTCATCATACCCATACATGTGGGCTATCAATGGATAGTTCTTCAAAAATGATATTGAGATTTTAATTTCATTTATTTGTAAACTGAAGAGTTTGCGCGAGAGACACTTTCAAAATGGTGAAATGAGTGCCCCCCCCCCCTGTAACTTCTAAAATAAGAGAAGGATAAAACATAAATATATATACATATATGATGTACCATGCAAACTAACAACGAAAATTAGTCTGAACGAGATCTATCTAGTAAGTAGTTTTTTTTAATACGTCATAATTTCTTGGGGCAAGAATTTATATCGAATCACGCTAACACCTACGGGTGAGCTGCGGTAACTTTTAAATTTTAATGCGGGTAAAACCGCGGGGCACATCCATTTTAATTAATTTTAAACTTGCTGCCCGCGTAGAGTTATTAAATATATTACCTTTAAGCTGTAACAAAATGAAAATTCTATGTCAACGTACGTTGTACGAACTCTCGGTGCGCGTGTCCGACTAGCACTTGGCTGGTTTTTGTGTGTTATATGACGAAGTCGGCCCACGGCCCTCCTAATGAAGCCGTCAGAAGCTCACGTAAGTTGCCCCACGCAACTAACAACAAAGGAGCTCAATTCCATTATTTTGTACACAACTGAAAAACAAGAAAATGATATGTTTTTGTTTTTATAAATATTTATAAATAAATACTAACACACTACTGATACCAAACTAGGCAGGCCTGTACTACGACCGCCAGATAACTGATAAACATAAATATGTTGCTAAATATATACATATTATAGATAAGAAATCACCCAATACATTAAAATTGAAATCACACCAATATTATAAATTGACGGTCACCGTAGCCTAGTTGGTAGTGCTCCTGCACTACGAAGCTGGTGGTCCTGGGTTCGAGTCCCGGTAAGTGCAAATATTTGTGTGAGGAGCATGAGTATTTGTTTCTGAGTCATGGATGTTTTTTATGTATATAAGTATGTATATCGTCACTTGGTACCCATAGTACAAGCTCTGCTTAGTTTGGGGCTAGGATGATCTGTGTGACATTGTCCCTATATATTAAAAAAAAAAGGGGAAAGTTTATGAGTGTGTATGTTTGTTACTTCTTTACGTCTAAATGCCTAAAATAGCGCCTATTTTAACACATTGGCCATAATTTATAAAGTTTAACGCGGGTAAAACCGTGGGGCACAGCTAGTATAATGTAAAGACAGCAAATCACTTAATATTATTAATATTAAATATCACAAACCATTATTGATATATTATAACATGCTTTTAAAGATTAGAGACAGTATTCGTCGTTGCTGCTCGTTAATACTTATTTACTTATGTTTTTACATTATTCTTTACCATATTTAGTGGTCTTAATTAATAGAATTAAAAATAATAACATGTATTAAGGAGTTTAAGGAGTGAGAAGTAGTAGGGAAGTAGGTACTTCCCTCTTCAAGGAATTATTATTTAGATATTGTACAGTTCCTACATTAACTATCCAATAGATAATGAGTAATTTTAATAATTATAAATAACTAGCTGACGCGACAGACCTTGTCCTGTCTTAACGATGACTATTAACGCACGCTATCTGTCAATACTATGTCAAATAAAAAAAAGTTACATTAAAAAAGGTTATATTGTCCAAAGCGCTAAGGTTAGATTAGAAATAATATTTGGTTGTGAAGTATTGTTAGATTTTCTTATTTTCCGCGCAATTTTAAATTCTTTTTTTTACATTAGAACCTTCTCCTGACAATAACAAACACAATAAAAAAAGAAATAGTGAAATCGGTCCAGCCGTTCACGCGTGATGTCGTGACAACGGGTTTCATTTTTATATATACCTATGAAATTGCCGTTTTGTATGAAAAAATTTAAACGAATTTTTTTCATGAATTTTTTTATTTGTATTAATCGAAGTAATCACCCATGCAATCAATGCATCTTTGCCATCGCAGTGGCAGTTTATTGATGCCCTTCTTAAAGAAATCAGCTGGACGGGAGGCAACAAATTCTTCAAAGGCATTTTGTACTGCCTCTCGGGTATTGAATTTTTTTCCCGCCAAGAAGTTATCCAAATTCTGGAAAAAGTAGTAGTCTGTAGGCGCAAGGTCTGGTGAGTAGGGCGGATGACGGAGAGCTTCCAACCCCAGTTCTTGCAACTTGGAGACCGTCTGCTGTGCAGTATGAGGTCGCGCGTTGTCGTGCAGGAGCAGCGGAGACGAGCGATTGACCAATGCTGGTTGGAGATGCGCCAGCTTCTCCATCATTGTGCTCAGTTCTTCACAGTACACATCTGCAGTAATGCTCACCCCGTTTGGTAAGAAGCTGTGATGAATCACACCGGCGCTAGACCACCAAACAGTGACCATCACTTTTCTAGGGGTAAGTTTTCGTTTAGGGCATTGTTTAGGTGCTGAACCAGGATCCAACCAACTTGCTGAGCGCTTGCGGTTATCAAACAGAATCCATTTTTCATTGCAGGTAACAATGCGGTTCAAAATTCCTTCATTTGTGTGTCTGTTGAGCAGTGCAAGGCACGTCTCGACGCGTACTTCGCGCTGGCGATCATTGAGTTCGTGGGGCACCCATTTGTCAAGCTTTTTTACCTTGCCAATTTGACGCAAATGGACCAATATTGTTTTGACGCTAACGTCGAAAGCTGCTGCTAATTCAGCCGTAGATTGTGTATCATCAGCTTCCACAACCGCCTTTAATTCGTCATTGTCGACCAAAGTCTTCGGACGACCGCGAGGTTCATTTTTCAGGTCGAAATTTCCAGAACGGAAGCGAGCAAACCAATAACAGGTGGTGCGTTGGTTTGTAGTGTTAGCTCCGTAAACGTCGTTGATGTTGCGTGCCGCTTGTGCCGCGTTGCTGCCACGACGGTACTCATATTCCATAATTACTCGAATTTTTAACGTATCCATGATGACGAAAAAGATTGAAATGCGATGAAAATGTAACACTAATCAATGAAGAAATGACTACTTTTGGAAAAAAGAATCCATGTTTTTAAAATAAAATTAATTTGAAATTAGAATTCTTAGCCAAACAAAAATTATTTTGATTTGAAATGGCCAGTACTGCAGAACGGCAATTTCATAGGTAAAGACCTAATATTAAGACACTGCCATCTGATGCTAAATAAAATTACATGTAATATGGCAACCAGACAACTGAATAACATACTTATACGAGATTTCTAAATACATACAAATTCTAGAAGAATTACACAATACATACAAATTCTAGAAGAATTACACCCAGACACAGAACAAACAATAGTACTTATCACACAGATCCTCAGATATATAATCCTAGTTGGGGATAGAACTCACGACATCTGGATTAATAGTCAGGGCAATAGCCCTAGCGGCTACAGGTCAGTCAATAATCCTACTACCTATTGACGAAAATATATTTTTTCCAGTTGTCCCAACAGTAATCTTAGATTTCAGATTCCAAGATATTCAATTGTAAATCAAACAATCCGGAGAAGCAATCAAACACTCACATAAAATTTTATCAACTCTGAATTATAAAACCTAGTATAAAAAAATAAATACCTTAATAAAGAGTTCTTTTCCAGATAGTAATTATAATCTGTTGGCGGAGTGTGTTACAGTAGTTTAACCTTTCAGACCGCACCACATAATCCCTAAGTCCATACCTCAAAGCATAGCAATATTGACAAGTTGAATAGTGCACAATGTTCCATGGTTAACCATTAATCGACGATGTAATAGTCTGTGAAATTCACATTCTATTTGCTTACATACGTCGCTTACGCTCTTCTTCAGTCTCGACAATTGTAAACTCTGTTTGCATTACACCGACCGATATTTTGTAAACACACTGGTGGAATTTTCTCAACAATTAAATAAATCGAGACTAACGGTAATTGAGTAATATAATATACTTAATTCAACTATAAAACACTACTTTTGATTCTAGAACGATCTATAACGTTTTTTTTACTTATTATGTATTGACAATTTTATTTTTATGTAACGCTTATTTATGCCAATATTTGGATTCGTATTATTCTTTAAACATTCACAAACACAAGAAAAATAAAAATTTTCATTTTTTTTTTGACAGATTGGAGTAACTTGATGTGGCGTCTACCTAAGTGTATAACTCGAACGGCTGCATCGGTCCCAAAGTTATGCAATTACATGCATGATTTTTTTATATAGAATAACACAGTACAAGACAAATGATCCAGCAGATCACCAGATGGAAAGTGATTACCGCCTTCTATGGGTCACTCGGTAGTGAAAGTACGGTCAGTAAGACTTTTATGACTTTAATACCTATTTTTCATGCTCGTCTACTAACCCGCATTCCCATATTTCGTTCCCTGTAGTTTTTCCTACGCGATCACTGACATGCGCACGCCTCCTCACTGGGTACTATGATAAATACATTATTTAAAATAAACCTTTATTTGTAATCAATATTATGTATCATGTAATCAATATTTTAGAAGACGATTATATAAATAGTGCTAATGTAGGCGGTATATTTCGAAACTCAAAGAACCGAGTGTTGCTTGGGCAGGGTTCTAGACAATTATATATTCACCTACAAAGTGTAGGTATACTCCTACTTTATATTTGATACCTACTTTTTCTGTTTCTTTTAATCCTTCTACTGAATCTTTTACACCTTTTACCATTTGGCTACGGAAAAAAAATAGAAAAAGAACAGTTATTTTGGATAGATCTTCAAAAATGACATTGAGGTTTCTAATATAATTTTTTCTGAACTGATTAGTTTGCGCGAGAGACACTTCCAAAGTGGTAAAATGAGTGACCCTCCCCCCCCCCTGTAACTTCTAAAATAAGAGAATGCTAAAACTAAAAAAAATATTTGATGTACATTACCATGCAAACTAACAACGAAAATTGGTTTGAACGAGATCTAGCAAATAGGTTTTTTTAATACGTCATCAATCGTAAACCGTAATTTGCTTTCATTTAATCAACTGTAATACTTGCTGCTACGGAACCCTTCATGGGCGAGTCCGACTCGCACTTGGCCGGTTTTTTTGTAATTCATTTGGTGTACAATAAAGAGTATTGTATTGTTTTGTTCTTGAGTGATGACCATGAACCGGAAAATGCAGCGTGGGTAGACTCGCCAGAAGGTTTAAAAGCAAGCAATTGCAAGGATGTCGGGAAGTCACTGTATGCGAGCATCACAAGACCGGCGATCGTGGAGATCTCGAGAGGCCTCTGTCCTGATGTGGACGCCATTCAACTATACTACTTATTAGCAAGACACTAATCCTCACCCATTTATTTATTTTACGTTATTCAAAAGTATAAATAATAAAATAACTGAAGGATTTATACTGTTAAAATGCACCTAGTGTTCAACGTTTCTGTGGGGATGCGTCGGATGAGCACAGATTGCAACACCAAGGGTAAATGTGCAAATAGAATGTACAGAGCTACACTACAATTGCCACGACACCTAAAGGGCCGGATGCCGGGAGGAAGTACGAAACTGTAAACTAATTTCCCCAGGTTCCAAGTTGACTAATTAACTGAACAGTGAGATGTATGGTTTAATTAAAGGTTTTATCAAGTACAGCACTGCTTGCTTCTCTGATTGTATTCTAGTCAATTAATCGATTTTCTTCTTACTTTAATCATGTATTCGATATTTTATTTGATACACGACAACTTTAGTGGAGGATGAAAATAAAATCCACCAGTAAAACATTTCCACTTCGGGTGATATTGATCCATTTTTATTTCTTTCTTGAGTAGCAAAGGTGTTCAAGCCGCCCAATATGCTGATATGATCTATTAACGGTTGTATAATGAGTGCATAGGGTCCAACAGCTTAAGTGCTAATAATAATAAAAGTTTTTTATTCAAGTAACCAATGACTCAAAATTGTAAGTAATACATAAGAGTTATTCTATGTTAGTAAAAATATACCTAAGGGGAACAGAAATTTGTGTTTTTACTGGAATACATGAATCACTGATGCCCCATTCCGTGAGAAATAGTGCAGCAGTGACTCATGTGTAGGCAGTCAAATCTGCCTGCGATCATGGCCAGAATGCTGTTAGAGTGGCCAAGAATCCTGCGTCCCAAGTTTGGAACCCTCAATACGATATTTATAAGTCGCGTATTGAAGGTGTCCAAAAAAAATTTCTACGATACCTTGACTACAAGGCTCAGCAGCGTTCAATTGATTACGACCATAGATGCAAAAGGTTTCACTTCCTACCATTGGAATTTAGGCGACGTATTGGGGACATAAGTTTTTTGCAAAAAATTGCAAATGGGCATGTTAATTGTGCTGAACTTCTTGCAAACATCTCAATACGCACAAACCTGATAGGCTTTCGTCAACGGCCTATATTGGATGTTCCTTTCGCTTCAACAAACTATAGAGGCAATGCCTTTTCCAGAAGAAGCGCAGTTAGTTTTAATGGGATTCCGCGAGACCTTAATATTGACTTGTTCTGCACCAGTGTAGCGACTATGAGACGGTTATTAGCCAATTCTTACTTCAATGAATGCACCGATACCGAACTGGCACACAATTGACGACTCACATATTTTGTTTTGTTTTTATTCTTGGTGATTGATTTTCCTTGTTTCTTTTTCTATTTTTACCGTTGTTCTCTTTTTTTGTGTGAATTTTTTCATTTGTTCTTTTTTTTATGTTACCTACTGTATAGAATTCTGCAATTCTTTTTTTTTTTTCAAACCTACATGTGTGGGCTTTTAATTGGCAAATTGTTCATATTATTTCTGTTATATTCATAGTTTCTTATTAGTCCGTAAGCCTTCTATAAAATGAATTAAATAAATAAATAATAAAAGTTTTTTATTCAAGTAACCAATGACTCAAAATTGTAAGTAATACATAAGAGTTATTCTATGTTAGTAAAAATATACCTAAGGGGAACAGAAATTTGTGTTTTTACTGGAATACATGAATCACTGATGCCCCATTCCGTGAGAAATAGTGCAGCAGTGACTCATGTGTAGGCAGTCAAATCTGCCTGCGATCATGGCCAGAATGCTGTTAGAGTGGCCAAGAATCCTGCTCACCAGGGACGCATACCGTTTGCGCATTGTGGCCTATAGACTGGTGAATTATAGCTTTGCTCACATTGAATCACATAGGCGGTCACCCACCTAGGCCGACCTCGAACCTAGAAGGTTAAGAAGAAGAAGAAGTACACTTTATTGCATAAGGAATATAGACAGTACAATAAAACATCGATCTCTTAAAAATTGCTGAGATTACTATTAGCAATGAGTAAAACTGGCCCAAGAAGCGTCAGAAGCCCATGGGAAATGATGTTATGTATTAGTATTAAATGAAATGAAAAATATATTTTTATGATAAAAAGAAATCTTACTGATACAAAAATAAAACAAAAATTTAGTTAAGAGAAAAAAGGCCCGTATTACTGTTACTTACTTTTCCGTGGTATTACTAGGTTTCCGACGGCGAGGACTATATTTGCAGATAATAAGTTGTGACTGACATTGAAATCAGATCCGATCCGGTTCATTGGTCATGTCGTGAAAAGGTATCACACAAAAAGTCAGTAGCGATGATTAACATTACGTATACTTACTTACCATAAATTACTTATAATTACAAACGATTTTTTGATGAATGTGTGGGAAAAATATATATATTTATAATTAATAATAAATTTGCATCCAAAACTTACTTTCGTATATATGTATGTTAGCTAAAGTCCAAGGCAGATGAAAGACTTACACCAGTTTAACTCTTTAACTGGTACGTAATTTTCTAATTGATTTATTTTGATTCTTATTACAAACCAAGAGAGTTCAAAATATGGTGGCAACTATATTGACACTACCAGTTAACGGGTTAATACGAAGTCTCAGTAAATAAATTTACAAAATAACTCAAACAAAAGAATAAAACTAATATTTAATCTTTTAATCAATCGATACATTAGTAAATTATTCAGCTTCTAAAATTGACATGTCGTGTTTTGATTTAAGTCCGTATACATGGAATATTGCTTTATTCACAATGGCGTCACATATCCCAGCGGTGACCCTGTAATGTTTTCACACGTTAATATTTTATTATTAAAAGAAACTTTTCTTTAGTTAAACAGAAAAGTAGAATGCATATTACAACACTGCCGTTGAAGCTTTCCCCTCACAAATCTGGGTAGCAAAGAGCTATGAGCTATTTAGTATTCCAATTCATAGTCTTCGGTACTATTACGCTACCCAATTTCATGCTACGTAGAAACGCGCTAACAACCGTACATATTTGTACCTCGTAGTCAATCGTAGCGCTACATGATATTGCGTAGCCACCGTAGTTCTACGCAGGACTGGGCTATTCGTACCTTTCCAAATGTAACAAAAAACGGCAAAAACCGTAATGTTTTGCGAATGTTTGTACTACATTTTATTTACAAAACAAATTCTAGTTGAAGTATGGAAATTCCTGTAGGAATATGGTAGTATGAAAATCAGTATCATTGTTATTTCTATAACTATTATTCTAATCTAAATTATAATTTTGGATGAAAAAGATAAATATGTTTTTCTCTTGCAAACAGATTTATTGTCTTCATACTTGGTAGCTGCTGTCGAGAATTTAGTGGCGTGGAAACACCAATGTATTTTTCACGTCTGCGCGCCCATTATATCGATTCATTGAATTGTGTAGTATTCTAATTTTGGTTGGATCAATTCAAAACTCGAGCTACTCCAGATAAACCAGCTACTTGACATTACAGAGCTAGTAAGACGATTAAAGAGAACAAAACCCTATATGAACTAGTGTCGTGATTAGTGCATTTAGTGATAAGTGATAGCAATAATGTAATTAATTATAAAGAACACATGAACAAAGTGTCTTCCCCTTAACAAATACGACTAACGAAAGTCAGTGGACTGATTCTTAGAATTAATTATGTCTATGTAGAAGTTTAGGTTAATATAAAATTACTTACTAGTCTCTAGACTAGATTGTAATACATATAAATTACTATACTTGGTACTTTATTAAATTAAAAAAAAACCAGTTCTATAAAAATATTTCTTACCTTCTGCTCAAACGAGCGTTCTTTCCAGGCTTGCTCGCATCCAGTATTTGTGAATATGTGGGCACATCCTCTTTTGCATAAAATTCAAGTTGATTGCGAAGCATTTTGCTGTGTAGTGCATCCCTAAAATAGAACAAATAAAAAAGAAAAATAGTTTTTAGTCGAATTTCGGATACGATATCAGTCTTAATGGTGACTTGGTATCTGTGCAGGATAAATTATGTTGCTACAAGGGTGCTGGACTTTGGATCCCTCACTCTTAAAACTGATGAAGCGCTACGCCGATACATCTGGATAAAGGTCAATCGCTTATTTGCCTTAAACGGCAATATTCCGGAGAACAGAGAACTCCAACAACTTTCTGACTACACGATACTACTGAAAATTTTCTTGCCTAAAAAGGTCTGAACAGGAATCTAAGATAACCCAATTTCGATCCCCAATTCACGACGTAAATTTCAAATTATCTACAGTTGATCATATAACTAGTATTTTTAAATTTTATTGTTTTTAATGATGACAATACTAGATTTTAAATGATGGTCATTTAGTCAGGTTGTCCAGGGTACATGTGATATATCTAGAGTGGACATTATTTTAGTGTCTAATTATGCGGTAAAATTATCTTCAAGAAATTAATCTTAGTTTTCATGGCAAATTTCAATGATTATTTTTGATTTTTTTATATATTAATGGATTTGTGATTATTAAGTTAAAGTGATACGTTTGATGAGATCATTAAAACCGTTAAAAGAGTCCACTGTGTGTATTATTAGTTAATAATACACACAGTACATACTTCACTAAAACGAATGCCACGAGTATGGACAAATAATATGAATAACTAAATAAATATTTTGGGCCTACTCAAATACGGTCATCTGATCCCAAACTAGGTACAGCCTAGACAAGAGAACTGATAGATATAGTAACATATTCCTAAATACATGCATATTACGCATAGATTACATCCAGTACAAATAAATAATCGTGTTCATTACACGAAGATTTGTCCATAGTGGGGTTCGAACCCATGAACTCTGGCTTAGCAGTCAGAGTCTCTAACCACTAGGCCAAAAGGCCAAAATAAAGTTAGACGAATCTAAAATAAAGATGCAGATGATTCTTTTAACATACTTACCAAAAATTTAAATATGTTATGGATTTTGGAATAAATTTATATATTACAATTTAACACTTCTAAGTGTTAAATTATGGTAATTAGGTGACCGTAAGTTATTTTAGTACATCTCTTATTTACCCTAGACAACATATAATTGTACTAAAAAGAACTCAAATATAGTGTTGAAATATTGCTATCTTATTTTATGTAATAAAATATGTTTTGTTTCAGACTCATTACATCCATAGCATGTTAGTAAGACTATTTTATTTCTTTACTAAATTATTCTCCAAGGTTTTTTTTATTCATTTAATTATTTTCCTCTTACAGGTATAAGTCCAATGCGATAGAGTGCTTATCTAAGTACAATACATTTTTATACCCCTAAACAAATTTTACTTATACTAATTATGTATAATACACTTCTCGTGAACTCACTCAGAGAACACACAAATAGGTCAATCTCAGCTGCTATAAGGTTAAAAGTACGGAGAGCACGCGTCAGGGGTGACGCATGTACAAGGTAAGTCCGACCACGCGTCTTCACTAACAATAGCATCTACGAACAATATCCAGTAAAAAAGTCTCGTACCTTATATAAGACAAATCAATTCATTTTACTTGGTACCTTTCCACCAACCTACATGATAAATGTGGGTGTATCCATCGCTCATTATATCAGAGACACGTTGCTTCACCCAACGTTTCTTGCAATTTAAAATCCAGCAATCGTGCTGGATATAAATAGTAAAATTTAAGTACTACCCACATAATGTCTTACCCAACATGTAGTGATTGGAGGCTATAAAAAGATCGCCTACGCTCACCTATTTATTGATTGCACTCGCGGTTGCAACGGTGTAATCTAAAGCGAAGTTGTCTAATGTATATTCATTAAATCGCTCCAACTCCTTAGGGTTAAATTAGAAAATCTTTAAGAACTTAATCCACAGCTTTCATAATATAATGGTGCCAGTCATCCAACCAATGGAATAATGTTTCTTTATTCATTGGAAACTTCACGCTGACTTATCATTGGTTCGAAGGAAAATTAATTATTACTTCGACCAATGAGGGAAATGTATTCATATTTAATACGAAGGTCATGCCAGAAGAAATACAATATTCTGAATTGATTGTTTGATACTGGCAAGGCACTGTGTTATTAGAACATCTATTACGAGTATACAGTATTTTTATATATATTATCAAACGGGAAACAATTACGTTCGCTCGACATGATTTCAAATTGTTATTTATTATGACATGAACAAAGGTTTAGGCCGCAAGAATCTTAACTTTTGGGAATTTTGCTTGTTCAATAGCTACTTTTCGACTGGTTTTCTGAATTAAATGGATTACGATAAATTTTTGGTGGAGTTAAGGTGAAGTCAAGTCGGCATACGTCGCCGCGTAGTGAATACAGGAATTATATTATATGTTAACGTAAAATGTCAACTGGAATTGCATTTTTAGGGTTGTAGAAAATTCACTTCAATTTAAATATTTATCATACATCTGTCACCGACCTAGCCCAGAGAATTGCTGTTTTAATTAGCTCGTAGGGGCAGAAAGATTCTCGAGTGGTGACCGCGAAACCACTGGATGCGATAGGGCAAGATCAATCGTGGATATCTTTGGGAGAAGCCTTTGTTGTTGATATATTTCAGCTGATATGATGATGATAAATACTTGTTCACTTTAAAAACACATTTTGTTCATTGTGCGGGATTCGAACCCGCAACGTTTGGATCACAAGGCAGGTTCACAACATCGGAGTCGCGGCGGTTGTCACATAAATACAATATGTATAAAGAAATACAGCGCCCGCACTAGATAGATGAATTTCTGTATTGTGAGGGATATATCACACCCAGATCCAGATATATGAGTCACTCAAATAGTTGTCCTTAGTTGCTTATTGGTTTTTAGTTATTATACTAAAATAATATCCTGAGAGATTATTCACACACATGGTTACCGTAAGTTAAAACTGTTGAGAATAATAACGACATATATTTACACACGGCCATCTGATCCCAAACTAAGCAGAGCACTTTTTTAAATACATACTTAAATATATAACTACACCCACATACATGACAAATAGACATGTTCATGCACACAAATATCTTTCCTGGGTGGTAATCGAACACACGCCCGCGCAAAGCAAGCATGTACCAACCACTTACCTTAACACCCAAGAATGGAATTCATCGTTTATATATATGTATTTCATCAAATCATACCACAACAATCCGTCAATAATTCTTATGATATCTTGCATGTTCATGTTATTTCCACTGGACATCTTTTCGCCTGTGTTGTCCATCACATCGGACGACAATAAGTCATAAGGTGGAGTCTGGAAGCACAATAGTAATGAAATAATGAAATTTATTCAGCATTTGGGTATTTACATACTTACATTTGTACTTGTCAAGCTCACAATGTATTACATAAACACAGTTTGAAAAGCAACAAAATATTTTGAATTAGTCCGTCCGTGCGGTCTGTTCGTCACATATATTTTTAATATCCTTAAATAAATAATAAATAGAAAGTTACTAAGCTATTATTGTTACATTTAGCAATAGTATATCAAATTAAAGAATTGAAAACAACGAGCAGTTGGCTAGCGCAAAAGGCTCTCAACCAGTAGCTTAATTGAAGCGACTAATACCTGAAGGCACCCTTATGGGGTTCGAGACAACTCAGGCCGCTGAAGTAAACGTGATAATCTTAACTACCTTCAAGCTTAGTGAACCTATTCATTTACAACATTTTTATAATTCTACAGGAAATGCCCATCATACCGAACAACTTTTGCTAAGACCTCATTCCTATTCTGGTGTAGCTGGGCTCTTATAGTTCCAGAAGAGGTGTTCCAGATCTTCGATTTTTATACGTTAACAGAGAGTGCTCATTAGGCCGAACAACTCTTGCTTAGACGTCATTCCTATGTAATTTTGCAGTGTCGCAGAGCTCTAGGAGTTCGACAACAGGTGTTCCAGATCTTCAATTTTTTACGTCAACAGAGAGTGCTCATCAGGCTGAACTACTCTTGCTAAGACGTCATTTCTATATATGTTATAGTGTAACTGGGTGGGCGGAATTCCACAACAGGTGTTTCAGATCTTCAATTTTATTCTCCCAGCAGAAAATTTATATCGCGTGGAATTATTTTTGCTATGGTACCATTTTTGTATCTCTTATAGTTTAGCTGGTTTGATGCGGTTCTGCATCAGGTATTCAAGTTGCCAAGATAAATTATAGCCTATATATTGCCCAGACTTAATACCTATACAAGAAAAAAAAAACACTCAAATCCGTCCAGTAGTTCCGATGATTAGCGTGTACAAACAAACAGACAACAAACAGATTTTTTTTTTGGATTCGCTCTATCCTACTGTTACTAAACCCCCTCAATTTGTGGACACAAGTGGACGTTTTTTGGTTGATATGATGATGATGTGGATGGTGATGCAAATAATCTTAATGATTTATATTGCTTTAACATTATACGAGTATTAAACATACTCGTATAATATATAATGTTAAAGCAATATTACCATTCTTATCATAGAGTCGTTAAACGACGCACATATCATTATTATTATTATGGTTTCCCGCTTTACTATGGAGCGAAGTGGAATTGCGGGATCCACGAAAGGTAAAGCGAATCCCCGGGACCTGCCTGAACCTCACCGCTCAGTGTCATTTCATTGTGTGCGACTGTTGATTCTGAGTTACAGGAGTTACATTGGTGGGTAAGCGGGAGGGAGTAGTCCCGTTAAAATGACGTACATAGCTCATTGTCCTTGTAGAGTACATTCTAGTCAGAGATGCATGAAGACAAGTATTACCGAAACGAAAACACTGTTTATCTCGAAATAACTTGATCCTGACCAGTTAAGTCGGTCAATTCTACACTGAATTGTCTAGGGATCGGATTTACCGGGTCAATTTGTACTATTGCAATACCCTGAGACAATTCAAGCTCAGCTATTCGGGTCATATTATAGCAGAATCGACCAACCAACAGGAATATTTCGGTCACATGTGACTACATTTCAAATTCTACCTACTGAATATATTATTTCATTACCTTCAAATATAATACTGACAGAATATTTAAAATTAATAATTGATGATAACCAAATTAGTATTTATCAAATATATTGATTTATTTTGATACATATCAATTGGCTATAATTTTTTTAAATATTCTAATATCCTTTCTTAGTGCGTGCTTACCTCACTTAAGGAATATTTGTGTACAATTTCATGGTTGGAGACCCAGCGGTTTCAGTTGTACGTTGATCGATCAGTCAGTCAGTTTCTTCTTTTATATACTTATACATACATACATATGTACATAGATATAAAATATATTAACTTCTATTTCTGAAAATAATCTCTTTTAATTAATTGCATTGATATTTAAAAAATGTATTAATATTTACTCTTTTATTGCACTTTTTGACATCTAAACTTGATTAACAATTAATAAATTATCAATGATGATAGTAAGAGGTGTGAATTGTTTCAACTGACCCGGAATTTAAACCCAAAACCTTCTCATTGAAGATTTGCGGTCTAGCGACAAGAGCATAGGTCTTAAATTGGATAGGATTGTTGGACCTAAGCATAACTAACCTTCCCCACCTCACCGGACTTTATTGTTTTTCAAAGTAATTAACATAATCTTGCCAAATCATACGTTATGGCATGTGGTTAATAATAATAAATATCCTAGAACATAATTTACACACGAACATCTGATCCCAAACTAAGCAGTTGGTACTCTGGAAACCAGATAACTGATAATTATTACATATAGTACGTTACTTTAGTAAATACATAGTTATATAGATAAATTGTACCCAGACTCAGGACAATCAGAAATGTTCATGCACACAAATATCTGTCCGGGGACTCTACCGGCTAACTCGCCAAACTTCGATTTCTTAAACGGCATTCAAATAAATAAAGGTTAAAAATGACTTAATCAATCGTTAAATCGGCATCCATGAGCACATGTGACGTCGTAAATGGTCCGGAATCGACTGTCGACGTTAAAGCCGATTTAACGAAGGATTAAGTCATTTTTGACCATTATTTATTTGAACGCCATTTAAGAAATCGAAGTTCGGCGAGTTAGCCGGTAGAGCCCCTGGGTGTGAATGGAACCCACGACTTCCGGCATGAAAAGCAAGCATTTGCCAACCATGCCAACAGGCCCGCCGAAGTCGAAGTCATCGTTAATGGGATAGTGGCAGAGACGGAAGATTTGAATTTAATCATTGAGTCAAATATTCGTCTGTAATAAATCATTTCACCGCTACCTTTTAAAACCAAACTAATAGACCAACGAGACAGATTAGTGCTAATAAAGGAAGTATTGTATTTGCGTCAAATTTAATTTAAACCGGTAACACGTTGTTTGCTTAGTGACCGTTTTTCATACGTTTAACGTTTGTTTGCTTTGTGCTGCCTGCTCCAACAGTTAATTAGTTAATTCTAAATGGCCATTGTCGGGAAAAATGTACCGTCTGCATACAAATGACAGTTTTTAAAGGGTCAGGGTGAGATTAAACGCATTTGAAATATGGTTGGTATGTTGGTAAAGAATTGATAAAATTAGTTGAGGAGAGAGAAAAGCAAATGAAAATTTGTCGAACTAAATTGTATGGTCGTCTACTATCGGGACTAGTCCCTTCCTCTTACCCACCACTGCAACTCATGTAAGTCAGTATCAACAGTGGCACACAATGAAATGACACTGAGCGAGCGGTGCGGCTCAGGCATGTCCCGGGCAATCGCTTTAACTGTCTTGGATCCCGCATCGAATTGGTGCAACGAAAGGGTCGTATACTACCAGAAACTATTTACCACGCCCTATCACTTACTATGGAGTGAATTAACTGCGGAGGTATTGCCAATCCGGTATCACATGGCAACCTCAAGATAAAAGCTGGCAACGCACGACCCCTCTGGTGCTTTTTTTCTTTTACTTTAAATATTTCTATATAATATAGGAAATAAGTGCATCTAACCCCCCCTCCCCCCTATCACATTTGAATACTGAAGTAGTCCCTAGAAGAAAGGAGGTACTTAAGAAAATTTTACCAAATCATACGTTTTGGCAAGTGGTAGATGTTGTCGAAGACAGAAGATTTTAATTTAATCATTAAGTCTAATATTTATATGTTTCTATCTTCTACTATATAAAAATAAGTCGGGTTTTCCTTCCTGACGCTATAACTCCAGAACGCACGAACCGATTTCCTCGGTTTTGCATTCGTTGGAAAGGTCTCAGGCTCCGTGAGGTTTATAGCAAAGAAAATTTATAAAATTTAACGCGGGGAACAGCGCGGGGCACAGCTAATAGCATATATATATTACTAATCACCCCACCACGCTGTAGAAGTTAATTCACTCACAAAAATAATCACAGGAAAAATAAAAATGCATTGCTTTCAGTATTGCAATGGCACAAAATCCAGAACTAGTTCAAATGTAACTATTGAAACATACGAAACTGCAATGTTGTCAATTCAACCTCAATAATCAGGTCAAACCGTTAGAAACTGTGTATTTGTAACTGTACCTGTTCCCACATCTGTCGTAATAGCATTCGGGGGTATCCGTCTCGCTGACCTTTTGACGATATAGAGACCGTCAGTGCCAAATAACTTGGTTGTGGCTTTTCTATATCCTCCACGTAGGGCGGCGAATCATTTATATCCTGTTTAATCAAATTTGTTCAAAAGTACCTGATACTATCTACAACTTGTTGGGTTTGATTATAATGTTTCTTCCTCGTTATTGTGGCGAGTCTTAATGGAAACTAGCCAGATTCTTTACTTGCATTAAATGTGGTAGGTTTTTATTCTAGTTCACACACTTAACCGATATAGTGCAGAAGTAAGTGTGCAAACACACGGGCAATCTCTATTTCACCGATGAAACGTCTAGCGCCACGACTGGTAAGAGGTTAGGTGCAGGACCTACGGTATTACATGCTGTCCGGAATCCAGAGTTCGGGTTCATACTGAAACATTGTCTAAATAAAAAAAACCCTTTTTAGCTTGACCAGGGATTTGAACCCAGGACGTTTCTGCGGTTGAATACCACTGGACTAAAGAGGCAGTTAATTATATTATACTAGTGCTCAAATTTTTGCAGCGAATTTTAAAGTGACTAGATACCTAGTAAACAAGTTTTTACGCAATCATGGACCCCACTTTCTATTCCATAATATTCATGAACCCTGTTCATGAAGAGCTTCATAGTTGGGCTATTCGACATGACCGGACCAACAGCTTCACGAGCTTTTCCAAGCACACGGCAAGCGGTGCAACATTTATTACACCAGACTAGCTTTTTAGGGTTCCGTAGCCAAATGGCAAAAAACGGAACCCTTATAGATTCGTCATGTCTGTCTGCCTGTCTGTCCGTCCGTATGTCACAGCCACTTTTTTCCGAAACTATAAGAGCTGTGCTGCTGAAACTTGGTAAGTAGGTGAATTCTGTGAACCGCATTAAGATTTTAACACAAAAATAGAAAAAGAACAATCATTTTGAGGGGTCGCCATACATAGAACTGAAACTCAAAGGTTATTTTTTGATCGTACCCATACATGTGGGGTGTCTATGGATAGGCCTACAAAAATCATATTGAGGTTCCTAATTTCATTTTTGGCTAAACTGAATAGTTTGCGCGAGAGACACTTCCAAAGTGGTAAAATGAATGTGCCCCCCCCCCCCCCCCCCATGTAACTTCTAAAATAAGAGAATGATAAAACTAAAAAAAATATATGATGTACATTACCATAGAAACTAACAACGAAAATTAGTTTGAACGAGATCGAGCAAGTAGTTTTTTTTAATACGTTATAAACCGCAATTTGCTTTCATTTAATCAACTGAAATACTTGCTGCTACGGAACCCTTCATGTGCAGGTCCGACTCGCACTTGGCCAGTTTTTATTCTCAAATTAAATTAACTACAACACAATATAAATAATTGAAGACATCACCGCTAAACATAGAAGGTAAGCCGATACCTGACTCCACTAATTTCAATACATTATCTCTCACGTAAAAATAAATTCTTGCAAGCACTTACTAGTTGATATTCAACTTACCGGATGCACCATGGCCACTTCAGTTGTAATAATCAAAATACAAAATCAATATGTAGTGTTAATTCCGCTAATTGTCAGTTTAATCACGCCGGTACGCAATTTGCAGTGCTCGAAGGAGACTCAAGCACTCGACGAGTTAGCAGCCCTTGAGAATGGTCCGTGGAGGACTGAAACACGTGTTGGGTATCGCACTGGCGCATGTAATTTCCTTTTTTATATACATTTTTTATATTGTCCTTCTTGCATGTGCACATTTTTGCGCGCGAGAGGGCGGTGCAAATTGCATCCCGGCATGATTAAACTGACAATTAGCGGCATTAACACTACATATTGATTTTGTATTTTGATTGTTATAGATTTCCGCAAAGTAACGCCTGATTCCATTACTTATCAGTTGTAATAAATTATTGTAAGCGCTTCTCAATTTCAACTCGACTTACCGGGTGAAACATCCCCTCTTCAGTAATAATAAATTCTTGCAAACACTTTTCAATTTTATTTTTTCGCAAGTATTCATTACGTTGATATCGCTTGCGTTCCGTTAAGTCTAATATCTCGCATGCTAATGTTGTTCTGTTAAATTGGAAATGATTTTATTTAAGTACGTTTTACTGATAAAAATATTTCCTAATTGGTCGTTAACGTTAATAGATCAAGGAAAATAATAAAAATAAATTTTCTATCGGGTTTCTGGGTTCCGTACCGCAAAAAGAAATCTGTTGTATAGTAAGCGTAAAAATGAAGAAATGTCATTAAAAGGTGGAGATTACAGGAAAGTGTTATACCAACTTAAAACCTAGAACACGGACTAAAGTTCCAGTTATTCTCCCTAAACCTAAAAATAAAAACTGCGCTCGTTGGTGCGGCATAGTCGAGAAACGCAGTAGCGAATCACCATGGACTCCAGCCAGAACGGTAAAGGAAATACTAAAACTGCAATGATACCAGTAATGAATCTATATAATAAAATGCAAACAATTCAGAAAGAAATGGTCATCGAAACTGTGTTGTAGAGAAAAAGAAAGCAACTGAAGTTTATATTTGTTTACTTATAGGATCATTTCGTAGTTCATTTGTCTCTCTGTCAAAAATTGCGTGATATGAAATACTCCCGAGAAAAATTTTAATTCATTATTCATATACATATAGACGGAAAGCGACTTCGTTTTATACTTCATAATTTTTTGACCAATTGTCTTTTTGTTGATATTTGCTCGACAATGGTCTCCCACAAAGATCTCCACAATTGCCAGTCTTGCACCAACGGCATCCAGCGACCATCACTAGATCATCGGTCCACTTTGTGGGGGCCTACCCACGCTGCGTCTTCCGGAACGTGGTCGTCAATGGAGAACCTTTTTAAATATTGTATTTATTGTGTATCGTGATCTATTTAAGCTTTTTGAGCTGTATTTTATGCATAAAAAATACGAAATACATAACAAGTATAATAAAATTACAATAAGTGAAGTGACAACAAAGTGAATATAATTTATTCAAAAACTTGCGTATAAAAGTCATTATTTAGCAAAAGTACTAACCAATTTAAAAAAACATATGTATCTTTCTATATATCTTCCCTTACGAATCTGGGTGGTAAATCAGTGTATTAGTATAAACAAGATTTATACTAATACACTGATTTCTGCAAACGTTATAGTTTCTTGCATATACTAGGAAAGTTTGTTCTGGTTGAGAGGGTCACTACCTCAGCACTAGCCAGTTCGGATACACCTTACGCTGGTCTTCAGTCTGCAACCCAGGACGACACGCATGGATGTGAAAATAAATATCCACATTATATCACAACTGTCCCCGAGTAGTAATCCTATCCTACTGATATTGTAAATACGAAAGTATGTGGGTATAGACGTACACATTTTTATTAGGTATCATGAATGGTGCGACTGATGTTCCTGAATTGGTTGGCAAGAGTGGACTTGGAGTACCTTCGGCTTTTCTTCGTAGATCAGATCTTCTCCATGTGCCTAGTGCAAGAATTGTTTACAGACAAAACTCATACCTTATTATAGTATGTCGCTCTTTTAACGCGGAGTGTCGGAGGGTTGACCTTGATTTATTTGGTATGAAGATCGCTAAATTGAAAAATGCGTTTGACAAAATCTTTTTGGTTGCTTAACAAGCTTAAATGTACAATATTCTCTTTCCTTAAACTTGAATGTGTGTTTTATGTTTTAACTTGTAATTGGCCTTAATGTAATATTCTTCTTCTTCTTAGCGTGTCGATGCCAATCTAGATTGAGTCTTCCCAGAACTCAGCTACGAGTTTAGAGTTGTCAGTAGCGTCCATTAGTTCCTGTAACGTGCAGGTGTTAGGGCACGCAGGACATGCGATCAAGTGTCCCATGGTTTGGGGGGTAGCACCGCACCTGCATCCTAGGCTATCCCCGTCAATAAATCTCCACCTGTACAGGTTTTCCTTACTTCGACCAACCTGAGTCCGGAGCCTGTTCAGGGACTTCCAGGTTGGCCACGGAATATTGTGTCCAGGTGGAAGATTTTCAGCCGGAGGAACAAATGGGATGGGTAAGGAAGCACTTTCTCGCCATATCTTTAGCCTCTCACGACTCCGTTCGCCAATAAGTGGGTGGACACACCTTAAAAAACTTTTGCGGCTTTTCAGCCTATGAGGCACAAGGTTACTGCCATGCATAGGGTGACGTGTGTCGTTGTCCATTGTGGCTCTTTCATTGCAGCTTGCCACCGTTCTACGAACTTCTGGTGGCGCTATTCCTGCCAGTGGATACAACATTTGCACCGGGGTCGGTTTGAGGCAACCAGTGATTATCCGGCATGTTTCATTCAAAGCTGTATCCACCAGCTTTGCATGTGCTGAGCGACTCCATACTGGGCACGCAAATTCGCCACAGGAAAAACATAGCGCCAGCCCAGAAGTTCGCACAACGTCAGGCGAAGCACCCCACTTAGAGGATACAAGTCGCCGTAAGAGACTGTTGCGAGAGTGCACCTTCTGCTTGGTATTCTTGCAGTTTTGGCTAAATGTGAGTGATCTGTCCAGAGTAACTCCAAGATATTTTGGGAAACAGCTGTGCTCGATAGACACCCCGTCCCAAACTATGTCAAGTTTGCGACCCGCCTCTCCATTACGCAGGTGAAATAAGCAAGAATGGGTTTTGCTCGGATTGGGTTTAAGAGAGTTAGCGCGGTAGTAAGTGGCTAAGTCCTTAAGAGCGTCCGTCAAATAAACCTCAATCTTCTCAAATGTGGTGGCTTGGGTGGTGAGTGCCAAGTCATCCGCGTATAGGAAACGAGACGTGTTTGGGCTGGATGGTTGGTCGTTGGTGTATATGTTAAAGAGTAGCGGTGCTAGGACGCTCCCCTGGGGAAGGCCATTTTTTTGCGCTCTCCAACGACTTTTTTCTGTGATAAGATGAACCCGAAATCGGCGGTTGTGGAGAAGTTCCCGGAGTATCCCCACAAATTTATGATCATTGGTCATGGACTCCACTTTCCACAACAGCCGCTTGAGATTCACCGTATCATAGGCGGCTGATAAGTCCACGAACACAGCGCCTGTGACCATTCCCGCTTCGAACCCATCCTCAATGTGTTGTACGAGTTTGAGGGTCTGGTTGCAACAAGACTTGACAGGTCTGAAACCAGCTTGTTCTTGGATGAGCTTTGGATCAATAACGCATGTAAGCCAGTTCAGCAGCAATCTCTCAAAAAGCTTGTACGTGTGACAAAGCAGAGATATTGGACGAAAGTTTTTGGGATCGTCTGCTGCTTTGCCCGGCTTAGGTATGGCTATTACCTTTGATTTCCTCCAAAGACGGGGGACTAAGGCCGATTCCAGACAGTTATTGTATAATTGGAGCAACCATGACACAGCAACTGGACCGAGTTGTTTAATTTGCTCAACCGAGATGTCATCCACCCCAGAGGCTTTGCCGCATTTAAGTGCCTTGATGGCTGCGACGATATCAGCTAGGTTTAACGGCTTACTAATAACGTCGCAAGAGCCGTCAGGTTTTTGCGGTTTAGGGGCTTTACTTGCACGATGTGTTGGTTTGCCGTTGACAAGCAGTTGATGGGCAATCTGGTTGGCGGTCACTTGCCTTGGCGGGGACGGTAAGGGGGATTCACCAGTCAGCTTGCGAATAGTGCTCCAAGCCTTCTTGCTGTTGTGAGTCATGTCGATGCCAGTAACAGTGCTGACCCACTTTTCTCGTCTCGTTTCTCCTATTTTGGAAAGCAGTGCTTCTCCAGCTAGAGTGGTTTCTTCCGAGAAGGGGTCAGTGTTGTACAATGATTCATACTGTTTCAAAAGTTCGCTGGACTCTGAGGACAGCCCTGGAATGTAGGAAGTCCTGCAGCCCCGTGGAATGTATCTACGGGAGGTAGTAGCTACTATCTCAACGAATTGGTCGTAGTTTCGCGAGGTCGGCAAGACATTCAACAGGGCGTCGTCAATTTTTCGAGTAAATGACTCCCAATCGGCTTTCGCGTAGTTAAATCGGCGTTTAAGTGGGACATTTATAGGCCGGACAACAGGCTCAATGCAGCACATAATAGGCCTGTGCTGAGTGCGAGGAATAGGTGGGCATACGATTTGCTGCACTGTGAGCTGATGTTTGAACTGACAAAGATTAGGTCTGGATTATATCCGCGTTTCCAGCGGCTGCTATTGAAAGAATCTGGTTGTTTAGCATCGTGGATTAAGACCAAATCATTCATCTCAGCCCATTCCTCTACGGATTGTCCACTTATGTCCATATCCTTGTAACCCCAGTTGGGACTACGGCTGTTAAAATCACCGACAATAACTTGGGTGGGCTGGTCACGGAAATTCTCTGGAGGATCGAACTGGAATGTGGTGCCTGGTGGTTTATAGATGGAAGTAATTGTGCAGTTGCCAACATCTACGGTGATCACTTCGATGCCGTTCTTGGTTGAGATCTTGGCGGAAATTATGCTTACGCCGGGAGCAGCAAACACTGCGTTACCGTGTTTCGGGTGACAGATCTCGGCGATAAGCGTAAGTCCAGAGATGTGTGGCCGGTCTTGGGTTTCATCCCGATGGGTTTCTTGGACGCAAAGGATGTCGCAGTGTGTTTTGCGGCAGACGTCAGCGAGAATTTCTGACTTGTCCTTTGAGAACCCTTCGATGTTGATCGAGACTACACACAAAACCGGCTTTTTGGGTGAACTTTGGATTGCCATCGTGGTGAAAGGATTAGCCAATCAGCGTGGGGAGTTCGTTGATTGCCCAGGGTGCGCCGGACGTATAGGGGCTTAATGATACGTCGCTCGGGGAGGCTCCTTTCGTGCACCCCTAATGTAATATTTATATTTGATTATTAATTTTATTAGCTGTGAGTTATCCAAATAAAACTAAAGTAAAATAGATGTATGGATGTTTGTTACTCTTTCACGCGAAACCTAAACTACCAAACGGAATTTGTTGAATCTTTGTAGTAATATAGCTTATATAACCGAATAACAAATAATGTTTGGCACGGGTAAAACCGCGGGATATAGCTATTCAAATATAATATCAATAAGTTGCTAAACGATACAGTTTATTATTTCTAGTGATCTAAACCGATTCCGACATCTCTTATTGCATTTATTCCCAACAACACTGTAAGTATGCACCGGAAATTAAATCCAGACATCGAAGGAAAGTTCCTTCAGACAAGACCTAACAATTCCACGTTCGATACAAGAAAGTAGCTAAGCAGTGAGTTAAGCTCCTACTTCCGAAGCCCTGATTCTAAAGTGGCGCACTATACTTGAAACTTATGTCGATGTCTCTGATTATAATCTCGGTTGTATCGGTTCGTGACCCTCCAACTGATCGACAGATTAATACGGCTGTCCATTTTAAGCTTGTTTAAATCTGTTTGGTTCTTAGCTGGTCCGTGTAAATCCGTGTCGTTGTCCAACACGCTATAAATCGTTTTGTTTTTCAAGTTACACCATTATGTACAAGGTGTAATATGTATAGTGGACGTATGTGTACAAGCCTTTTAATTAAATTATGATTGGGTTTATTGTAAGACCGTTGGTTTCGTAAATTCACATACAATATTACAGTATGTAAGTACTTAATTCTATTTTAAATATTTATTGTTACCGCAATTACTTACTCACATTTTGTCATTTTTTATGTGTATATACTACGGTTCAGGGCAAACTTTATAAAAACATTTCTTGTATTGGGGCCTTTGATTTGTTTTTATGAATATACTAGCGGCCCGGTACGTGATTTTCTCTACGTACAAACCTTCCCTGGACTTCTACGAATAATTCAAGACCAAAATTAGCCAAATCGGTAAAGGCGTTGTTGAGTTATAACATTACAACGAAAAGTGGCATTGATTTTTATATATAGAGATTATCTTATATCTTTGGAAATAAACTGCCATCTGAACCCAAACCAGGCAGAGCCTGTACTATGGCAACCAGACTACTGAGAAACATACTTATAGATTTCTAAACACATATTATAGAGACATTACACCCACACACAGAAGAAATAATAGTGTTCAACACAAAAAGATTTGTCGCACTTTGTGGGAATCGAACCCAAGACCTTTGGCTTAGCAGTTACGTCACTAACCACTACACTACTTTTTTTCCAAAGCAGCAATAGAAATATACATGCAAATTTTGAACTCTAAATCAAATATGGTGCACAATATACAGCCCGCTGACGAATAGACTGACGGATGACGAACGGAGGCTTATTAACAAGGTTCTATTAACACTCCATGTGTACGGAACTCTGAAATATATATGTAGGCGACCAAATTCTACCTGCTTTGTATTACTGTTATAATAGCCATCCAGATCAATTGTTTGCTCTCGAAAACACGTGTGTATATTTTAGTCGTATTTTTCCAGAAATAACATTAAATAGTCAAGTCGAGAGAAATTATTGAAAAGTTACATCATGAAGCTATTATTACGAGCACGATAAATGGAGAATATTAAATAAAACATACGTAGCGATATTCGTGTAAAATAAACTCGAAAAGAATGTCTTTATCTATCAAGATAACATGACTGGCTTGTTGGACTATAGTTACTACTAGTATACTAATTAGTGACCCTGACTACTTAGCCAGAAGTCGTGGCTTCGATTCCCACCCGGTACAAATCTTTGTGTGAGGAACACGACCATATAATCTGTGCCTGGGTGTAATTTATCTATAATATGTATAATATAATATATCTAGGGGACAATGTCACACAGATCATCCTAGCCCCAAACTAAGCAAAGCTTGTACTATGCTAACAGGCGACGAAATACATACTTATATAGATAGATAAATACTTAAAATACATAGAAAACATCCATGACTCAGAAACAAATATTCGTGCTCATCACACAAATATTTGCACTTACCGGGATTTGAACCCAGGACCACCAGCTTCGTAGGCAGGAGCACTACCAAATAGGCTAGGGTGACCGTCAAATGTATATATTTAGAAATATAATAAGTATGTTTTGCCTTGTGGTTTCCGGCCTAGAAAGAATAACAGAGCCACAACCTACCATCTCGTGGGTGTCGTAAAAGGCGACTAAGGAATACCTACACCCGATAGTCGAACAGCAGCGCCACCTGTGTACTATAGCTACCACCTAACTGCAGTCGCAAACTCGCATGTCAAGCACGGTGACTACGGCAAACCGCTCCCAACAGTAACGTTATAGAAACCTTCGGAGGTAGGGTTACCATATGACAGGCGTTAGCCGCATTTGACAGGCATTTTAAGGTTTAGTCAGGCGTGCGGCCGGCATTGGTCTGAAACAGGCATTTTCACAGGCTCTCGTCAACGCCCAGTGGAGTAAAGACAGAAATCGGCTGACAATTGAATCAGTAAAAGCAATATTGATTACACGGGAAAATTACAAAACTGTATCTTGTGAAGTATTTATTTTATATACAAAATAAATATCCTTCTTCATTATTACCTGTATTTTTTTTTAAAGGGATTAGTCCCTCCCTCTTACTCACCACTGCAACTCCTGTAAGCCAGGATCAACAGTGGCACAAAATGAAATGACACTGAGCGGTGAGGCTCAGGCATGTCCCGGGGAATGGCTTTAACTGTCTTGGATCCCGCAACGAATTTAATCAGAAAGAAAAAAAAAGGAGGAGTTAGAAATGAATAGTTCCACTTCCCTCCAGAGCAAAGCGGGAGACAGAATGATATAAAGAGGCTATAGCCTCATTAAACGAGAGAATTGCAACTAGAGAAGCCAGCTGCAAGAGCACCAAGGATTAATTTAAGAGTCCTAAGTGAGCTGTTATATTTGATTCCAATAGTAGGTATGGCAAAAGCGCTTAAACGCACGGAAGTTGTTCCTTGTTGCTACAAGATCCGTATAATAAACTACTCAATATCTGGAGTAGTTTATTATTATCTGTAGGCTTTTATTTATTACACATTTATTATTATTACAGCGTTTGGCTTCAGACAGGCATTTTTCAGGATAAACAGGCATTTTAAGTACTATAGACAGGCATCCCTCTATTTATATATGGTAACCCTATTCGGAGGAGGCCTACCTATGTCCAGCAGTGGACCATATCAAGCTCATGATGTATGTTTATCAATTGTCTGGTTGCCATAATACAGGCGCTGCCTAGTTTGGGATCAGATGGAAGTGTGTTAGTTATCCCAATATATTTATTTATTTAGTACCTCGGTACAGTCGGCCGTTATGATGAAATCCGAGATGTTGGCTTTAAATACTTGAGACTCGACCCCTAATCACCAGAGCTTGAAGAAGTATCAGCGATTTGGAGATGATAAAGCAGTGATTGCTGCAGCACAGGATTTTAATTCTCAAGATGAACAGTCCATTTAAGCTTCAAACAAGGTAGGTGCGACTGAAAGTACGACGAAATCGAAGAATAAAATAACCTATAACATACTGGTTCTTTTACGCTACAAACCTAGTTTGGGAAATAGATCAGATGTTTCTTTGTATAGTATGTTATTGGTGCTTTAAATAATCATGAGTGGCGACCACGAACCGAAAGACGCAGTGTGGTCAGACCCTACAAGATAGACCGATGATCTTGTAGCTTTAAACCGCTGGATGCAGTTAAGGAAAGACCGGCTAATGTGGAGGTATTCCAGCATTGGACGTCATTTGGCTGAAATTATGATGATGATGGCTAATAAATTATTCTATGCTTACGTGAAAGTGGCGGGTTCCTGCAACGAGTAAACTGTCATAGTTATCCATTCTGTGCGTTTCGGTTGGATGACGCCCCAACATGGGGTCATCACTATGTTCAGTATGTTGGCAATCCTTTCCCTGAAAACATCGGTAATAAAATGTATCATATAAAATAAAAATAAAATATATCAACGATCTTGTCTAGGACATATATATGTGCAAGACTTGCTTATAAAAATCACAGTATCTTAATCATTTATTTACGAATATTATTATGTTTACGTATATTATCAATTCTTTCTGAATACCCTGGTGTCAGAGTTGTTCAAGCCGCCCAGTAGGCCTCTGACATGGCATATCGACTGTTGTCTAATGACAACAACCGCGACCGACTGATTAACGTGCCCTCCGAAGCACGGACACTCTCAGCAATTAAACCACTTTAACGGTCACCCATCTATGGACTGACCGCATGCCTAGGTGCTTTACCTCGAAGACCACTTACGGACCAGTGAGTGCAACTGCAATTATACGCATCCAGTATAATCAGCGTGAAGTTGAACCATACCAATTATGGTAACCGATTACTAATGCCTATGACGCTCGCGATAACCATGGCTTCACTCTTGAGTGGCTGATCCTGCCCTTCTGAGATGAAGGTGATACCTCACTCACACCCAGGACCGCAACATGAACATATTAATACAATTAATTCTGTAGGGTGGACGTACTTCCTCTATCGAGCTGATCATACAATAAAAAGACACTCGATCTTTTACTATTTAACCTCGATACCCATTTGAGACCAGTCACTAAAATGGGTAGCTTTCAAATATCTAAAATGCCGGTCATAAATTTTATTAAATGTACATATGAGAACCGGAACCGTGATGTTAGTGTCTTCTGAAAACCTGGAGTAAAGACCCGCTATCAACCAGACCCTACACTTTTGTGAACACAAAGACTTTTTAAAGAATAGCAAGAAAAACGACCAAGCGGATCACCTGATGGTAAGTGATCACCGCCGCCCATGGATACTCGCAACTCCAAGATGAGCCACAAGTCAGTCGCCGGCCATTGTCGGAAATACCTACGCAGTTAATTGCTTCCACAGAGTGATCGTGCACGGTAAATAAAATCTCGTGAAACTCACGGTGGTAGACGACCATTCATCCAGGCGATACGGATAAAATGGAGGAACGTGGCATCAGGTAAAAGTTCATATTATTCATCAGAACACTCCCCGTGACAGATGTATTAAGTGATGATGCATGTAGATGTAATATTCGATGTTGTTATCGATACAACGACCTGCTGAGCACCGCCAATTGCAATAAGCTGGACTTAATCTATACAAATAAATAAAATTGGAGTGTCTGTTTGTAATATTGAAATAACCGGATTTTACTACATTAATATGAATATATATATGGTACATACACCAAAATGTCATTTTTTACAATTTTTGTCTGTCTGTCTGTTTGTTCCAGCTAATCTCTAAAATGGCTGGACCGATTTTGACGGGAATTTTATTGGCAGGTAGCTGATGTAATAAGGAGTAACTTAGGCTACTTTTATTTTAGAAAAAGTCTTTTATTTCACAAGAAAAACGAAATAAACTAATTAACACGCGGACGAAGTCGCGGGCACAGCTAGTTATTTATAAATGTATACACATTTATTATTGTCAACAGTATTAACTTACGGTAACCAGATGAATCTGATCAGATGATCGGTGTCATTGCAAATAGACAGTACCTCTCTAGATAAACAATGAGTTGGCATAACGGGAATCGTCACATGTTCCGTTGATAAATACACCTAAAAATCAAAGTATTAGTGATAATAGTGATTTTAGTTACAATTTCCTTTACATCTGTAAAGGAAATTGTAACTAAAATCACTTCTATATGAAGTGGAAGTAGTTCATCACAACTTGTAAACACTAATATAACATAAAGGGCTGGTTTCAGTAAAGCATCTTCTTCTACATGGTTGCAAACCAACGTCCCAACAGAGGTCACCCTGGTGGTTGCCATCCATCTAGAGTGCACAAATGCAGTCTAGATGGTAGCAGAGAACAGCGCAGTAGTGAGTTTATCACCAATGATGGTAAACTCACTTAAATAATCACACTCAAACGAGGGTTTGTTTAGATATCTCGTTTGTCTAACAGAAGCGAGGTTCAATCGTAGATAAAAAGGTCCTGGGCGAGTTAAAAGGGATTATGACATATCTACATATTTCAGTCAAAAACATCTTAGCATCAGCCCGAAGTCTGGGTGTTGTATGTATTTTTCAATGTCAGAATATAATAAAATAAAAAACACGAAAAATAAAAAAATATTAGGGCGATCTACCCTAATATTAAAATATAATATAGTTTACGAAAGATTCTCAGACCTACTAAATTAGCACAAATATTTTCATAAGATTCGGTTCAGCCGTTCGGAAGAGTTTGCTGACAAACACTTACTGTGTTTTTCGAGAATTTTATATTGTTAATACTACAATTCATGTTATTTACAAGCGCTTTTTAAAGTCTGTGAATAAAAAAAACGGTTTCATTTATTTTATACACATTTATCCAAGTCACTTTTCAGTCCTTCCCGGCAGTAATTTCGAGTTTCCCCGAGTCATTGTCCGCTGTTGACAAACCACACTTATAACAGCATTGAATAATTTCACATTTGTAGGTGATATAGGCAACTGCCGCGTTGTAAATTTCCTAATACTTATTTATGAATCTTTTCATTAATATACACTTGACCAGTGAAGGAACCAGCATGGAACCTTGGTAAACTCTCGTAAATACGAGGCTCTAACGCTATAAAATAAATAAAAATAAAAAAGGGTTTTATGCACGTATACTTTAAAAAAGCGAGTCAGAACATGTTTGTACTAATATAATTAATATATTTATTTCTAGTTACATAGATATTTAGGTACACGGATTGTATGAAAACATTTATAAAATGTATTTTATAATAGCCATAATATTTAGCTAGCTTGTATTAAGTTATTGTCAAAGAGACTACACACATCAACAAAGTCTAGGGATACGTTATTTTGAAATCAAACATGGCTTTATTGTTTAAAACCTATTTAGTTTCCTTAAAAAGTTTATTTACAGATTTAAACCTTGTCTATTCTTTATTCAAAATTTAAAAATTAAAATGAGAAACAAATGAAAACACGCAAAGCACAGCGCAATCTTGAGTTGTATCTAATTTCAAGAAGTTGCATTAAAATTTTTTTTGCGTGTTAATTGAAGAAAACCTGATAAATTGTTTTATTTTCTTTTCTCAATTGGTTGTGTAAGCTTTTTAGCGTCATGCCACGCCATCATTTGAGTCGAGATGAAATGTTACGGGCAGTTGGCATGTTACAAAACGGTGCTATTCAACGCGTCGTTGCTGAGTCTCTGGGCACAAGCCAAAATGTGGTATCCAGGCTGTGGTCACGTTATTGCGCTACTGGAGATGTGGCAGAACGGCACACAGGTAGATATCGTGTTACCACTCAGAGACAGGATCGATTTCTCCAAATGACCGCCAGAAGACTACCCAATATCACAGCGATGCAACTAGTGCAAAGGCTCCAGGAGGGTCAGCAGCTGCTGGTGAGCGACCAAACCGTGCGAAGGAGGCTGCATGAAGTTGGTCTTCATGCTCGCAGACCGCTACGAGTCCCAGCGCTGCGACGTGGCAATCGCGGTAGGCGACTTTTATGGGCTCAAGAACATTTGACATGGAGTGATCAACAATGGTCATTGGTGCTGTTCACTGATGAGTCCCGCTATGGATTTCATCCAGATTCGAGACGAACACGCGTTTGGAGAACTCCAGGCAGGGTCAGCCGTCTCCGACATCCACAGGAGGTCCACTCTTACCAAGGCGGGACAATTATGGTGTGGGCAGGAATACGAATCGGCGGACGAACCCAACTCATTTGGATTCAGGGCAGCATGACTGCCCATAGATACCGTGAGGAGGTAGTAGAACGTGTCATTGTCCCGCTCAGGGCCCTAACGGGGCAAGAATTTCAGCTCATGCATGACAATGCACCTTCCCATACAGCGCGGCTGGTGAGGGCCGCCCTTCGAGAACACGATGTTCAGGTATTAGATTGGCCTCCACAGTCGCCAGACTTAAACCCAATTGAACACGCCTGGGACATGTTACAGCGAAGAGCATTGAGGGATTTTCCGCCCAACTTGACAACAGAAGAACAACTTTTCGAACATTTAAAAAGAACTTGGGACTGCATACCCCAGCAAGACATTGACACCTTAATTTTAAGTATGGAAAATCGTTGCCGCTGTGTGATTAATGTTAGAGGAGGAAATACCGATTACTGATTATCAGATTTGGTAAGATTTTTATTCATTTAATTCGATTGAATAATTTTATAAGAATAAAATGTTTTTGTTCACTCAGTAATTTTCTATGGCTTAATTAATTTAAGACTTTTATTAATTAGAAAAACAAAATCGCATCGTGTTGTTAATGTTTAAATATCGGCCATGAAATTATCTTTAATTCTTCCATTTACAGTCATAACAAAATGTTTATAGTTTTCTAGATAATCAATGAAATGTTCAATATCCCTAGATTGTGTTGATGTGTGTATGTTTAAGTTTAATTATCGAAATTTAGTATTTAGTTATAGGTATATTTTTACTTTTTATTTTTGTTTTACATAATAACAAATATAATAAACCAATAAATATCCACTTACCACGTCTCTTCTATAAGCTTCTCTAATAACTCTCTCTACATAGGAGGGGATATCTAGTCTAGTTTCAACACAGTTAGGTAATCCACCATGTCCAGTCAGCAGAATCTTCATGGTTTCGTAGCCGAATGAACATAAAAATTCAACCTGAAAATTTTTGTACAAAATAATATTGACATTTGAACAGTGCCACGTCGGATCAGCTTGTTAGCCTTCAAAGTGACGCCAAAGAAGCTAAATATAAACATGCTGCCTTGCACGCCGCAGGACGTGGGTTCGATTCCCACCCATATATTTGTGTGCATGAACATGTCTGTTTGCCCTGTGTCTGGGTGTAATATCTATGTAATAATATACATAACACACATAATGTAATCTATATAATTATGTATTTACAAAAGTTGATGAAATGAGATTTTTTACTACTTAATTGGGCTACAGTTTGACAATTAGGTTGTTTTGTAGCAAAATGTAGCCCAACGCTTTAGGTTTTTAAAAGTCTAAACTTATCAAATGACAAACCTTGTCTATAGCTCAACTTTTCTATTATATTCTTAATTAATGTTGCCGATTGGTACAAAAATAAAAATGTATTCTGCACAAACTATAACGCAAGATTAACGTCCAGTGAATGGTATTAAAAGTCTTTGACCATTCGGCTACATAGATTACTTCGTCTCAGAACTGTATGGGTCACTGGTTAAACCGCACAGAAATCTCAATATATCTTCATAGAGCCGAGATTTACTTGAACTGCCTACAGTACTTAGAGTAAATCTCAGTGCTGTGCCCAGTTCAAATTTGATACTGTACCTCGTAATCGATCACTTCAGAGGGCATGAATGCGAACGGTATTGCCAATTTGCCGAGTGGAGGCACTTCCGCGAAGTAAAGCAAACATTTGATGGCGGGTTCGGCAACTACACCATTACCCCGAAGTAGCCGCCATGTCGTGAATGTACTTGTTGGGTTGTACAGCCAAACTATCTGGAAATATAAATTACATTACAAATATATCACTACGTTTAGTATGTGTGTACTCGATTTGCTATGAAAGGACTCGTAGTCTTCTGTTCGTATATTCCCTCCTTGTTTTTGTTCATATTCATATTCTTTATTTGCAGTAAAGTTGGTATATTTAATTGATCTAATAACTATTACAGGTCCTTACAACTTCAGCCAATTTATTGACATGCAAATATTAACATTATTATAAATATATTGTTATTAAATTATCATTATTACATTATTATTATTCCATTATCATTATTACATTATTATTATTACATTATCATTATTACACCATTATTATTACAATTGCATTAATTAAAAAGTTAAAATTCGTTGCGGGATACAAATCAGTGCGATTCCCCGGGACCTGCCTGAGCTTCACCGCTCAGTGTCATTTCTTCGTGTGCCGCTGTTGACCTTGGGTTAAAGGAGTCGCAGTGGTTGGTACCTTCCAATATCAACAACAATATTATTACCGTCTTTTGCATTGACAATTCAATTTTGAGTATGAACAATGTCGACGTGTAATTAATGTAAGAGGTGGCAACTCTCATTGTTAATAATATTTTATAAGATGAAATTAAGGTTATGCAGTGAATAACATACATTTTTATTTTAAACAAAATAATCACCAAATGCTTTTTTTCTTTTTATTAAAGATCTTAAAATAACTTATCATTCTTCTACTTACTATATCAGAAAATTGAACATCTATAAATAATTTACAGATATTTTATGAAATATTAAATATCCCCAGATTCCGCTGATGCGTGTATTGACCTCGATAATTATTAAATTGCCACGATCAATGAGGCCAACAGAGAAATTAAAATAACATCTTTGACACTAAAATGCTGTAAAAGATTTGAACTGTCTACCTTCATGACATAGCGCCCTGTGACAGACGTACGGACAGTCAAATACTTAGATAGCCAAAGCTTATTAATAGAGGTCCGTTGATGCCCCTCGGTTATCAAAAGCTAAAAACATTTTTAAGTTATACTTGGCGGTTAGGTACACTGCTAGCGAATCGCACTTTCTCTCACTTTTCTACGAACTAAAATTGAACTGTGCGTTAGTATAATTCCTTACGGCACAGGAAAATTCTTTAATGCATATGTTTCCTTACAATCTATAATTATAATGAATCTATAAAAAAATTGTTATAGTACAATGAAAATAATTCTAAAAAAAATGCAATTTTCAGCATTTATGGAATTTTGATCTGTTTGTCTGTGCACGCATCACGTTAAAAGTACGAAACCAATGTAGATAACTTTTATACGTAAAAATAGTATGCAACTTGAAGAATTACTTAGGTTTTATTTCATCGCAATCGTTCACTCTGTTAAGACATATTAGATTTGAAAGTATTCAGGAACAATAATAACAAATAAACAATATTCGATAAATATCGTTGCGCATATGCCGCCATTTTACGAATCACGGTGTTAAGATTTTCACACACAATGACCCTCGTCCGTGTTTGCTTTCTTGCTCTTATCAAAATTATAATAATAATATCTAGGGACAATGTCACACAGATCATCCTAGCCCCAAACTAAGCAAAGCGTGTACTATGGGTACCAGGTGACGATATACATACTTATATAGATAGATAAATACTTATATACATAGAAAACATCCATGACTCAAAGACAAATATTCGTGCTCATCACACAAATATTTGCAAAATGACGAGTTTTAGTTTATAGATATCATCATCATATCAGCCGAAAGACGTCCACTGCTGGACAAAGGCCTCCCCCAATGGCTATTGTGGAGTTTATAGATATAGCTTGTAAGAAATAATATACCAATTAAAACTAATTGTGGGTTTACAAACAGGGACTCTTACCGTTGTCATCTCAAGCTCCCTACGTCAGCGGAACCGCAAGTGAGATGGTACGAGTAGCGGCGAACTCAGGATAGAAAAAGACAGCATATAAGTTCCGATCGCCGCGGCATTAGCAACGCCCTCTCTCGGCAGATATCGGACGCGTTCGATACGAAAAAGGGATGATTTTTCCTACACATGGATTCCATTATAGTAAGTAACTAATATTTGCTTTACTTTCAAACAATTGAATCTTGTGGCAGTTCTTTGCGATACAGGTATTTTTCTCTCAAGCGGAGATTATAATCTTTAAAATAATATCAAATACAACTTTTATTGAATTGCGTTTCTTCAATGAGTTTGTCTAACTCTACTTGTAGAGAGTTTTGTATTTTAGAACACAGAGATATTTAATTGTTAGCGTAATAAACTTATAAAAATAAAACCGGTTTATATCCACAGAGACTTTAAAAAGCGCTTGTAAATAGTCAGAACGTAGATTGTGGTACTACTCTGTCAAGATAATAAATAAATATCTTAGGACATTATTCATACACGGTCATCTGATCCCAAACTAAGCAGAGCTGGTACTATAGAAACCAGATAATTGATATACCACATATACTCCTTTTCTTTTGTAAATATATACTTATATAGATAATCACACCCAGACTAGAGGGCAAACAGACATATTCATGCACACAAATATATTTCCTGGGTGGAAATCGAACCCACGACCTCCGACGTGCAAAGCAAGCATTTACCAACTACGCCACAGGCCCGTCAAAGGCAACGGCATACCGGAAAAGGTCAATAGAACACTAAATAAATGTATTATTAATATTTAAATTTTATTTTATCGCCTACAAAGTAACCCCATTCTGTATTAATACTCTTAAACCTACGAAATTTAGAGGCATAATAATGGAATTATAATGACATTTTTAAACGCATTTTCCGGAATGAACTCTTTTTCGGCCCAAATCCTCTTTTGTTTTACATGGTTTTAAGGCCTTGAAGTGGTAATTTGAGGTTCGAAAAGAGAATAAAGTCGTCCGAACCCATATCCTGTTTCGTTAATAATTCTTTCAGTGATGATCTTACGTGATTGCGAATGGTCGTGGTGCAATTATTTTACCACAAATTTAGTCATTTATTCATAAACAAAATAATTTGTATCTTAATTTACACACCTAAATAAATCACACAATTACAATAAAAATATTTTTTACAATAAAACCGTACAAATTTAAAGGGAAAATAATTTAAAAATAATGTCTAAATTTATCAATAAATGACACTCGATTTAACCTTAAAATTTAAAATATTTGCAAAAAAATGTTATTACAGTAAAATTAGCAAGAACTGTAAAAAACTGTTATAAAATTTGTAGCCAGATCAATACATAATAATTAATAAAATTCAATAAAAATTAACATAATTATACAACCTTTCAATTCCAAAGCGCTACTGTAGACAGTACTTTTTATGTCTAGAGGCTAAAGGGTATTACTTTGAGAAACTCTACTATGCTGTAATAACATTTCCTCAACAACAATGACTTCAATTTTCCCTTGAATACGTTTGGAGGCATGGGGTTTTTAAATTGTACAGGCAATTTATTGTACTTTTTTATTGATTGTACTGTTGAGGTCTTCCCGGCCTTTTCAGCGACTTTGCTCTTTCAAACGCCGCATAACGTTAGTATAATTTTCATTTTTCTGCATCTGAACATCTGGCAAGAATCCCTTAACACCGCGTTAGTCAAAGAAAACAGTCAACATGTTGACTTGACTTATGTCGTGACGGCAAGTTCCAGTTAGAAGGGGCTACTCCAGTTGTTGACTGGTTTAAATGTCAAACTCATAAACTCATGTCTCATCACCATTAACTATGGATTTTATAAATGTAGAGTCGAAATAGACTGGAGTTATACCTACGCGATTGAATTTCGTAGATCTCCAACGTGTGTCATGCCGTGGAAAATGGTACGAATTGATTCGTAACATTTTAAACTAAAAGTAGTAAATTCAATAGCTATCGCTTTTGAACTTAAATGCAGATTTTATTTATTTCCCTTTAGCTATGTTATCTTCAGTTGAAGATGTTAAAAGCCGACCATAGCGAGAGAAATCTTTCCACCACATCTCGACTTCTTTTCAATGCTTTTTTTTCTGTAGCACCGTAAGCTTTCTGTAACATTTTGAGCGACTCGGAACTAAAAATTCTATTTCTATTTATGACAAAACTTGAAACAAACTCCTTGTTCAATGTTTTGATTCGGGTTTTAAATCCGCAAAAGACATTTTAGAGGAACTAACAAAATTGAACACTGTAAAGAAACTAAATGACTGATAGTGCTCAAACTCCGCGCTAATCTAGTAAATAGTTATGCCAACTTAGCGAAGGAAATAATTATATGAATTGGAATTAGAATTAAATTATCAATTCCCCATCCTGTTTAGACAGAATTTAGTTCTTGTAAATTCTACAATATGCAAGGAATCGCACCGTACAAATTTGAAGGGTGGGTTCCACACCCAAAAATATATTAAGGGTCATAAAAAGTGTCATAACAGGAACAGTTTTGAAGTAATTTAGAAAACCTTAGTAATGTGACTTTATTTGTTATAGTTTAAATTTTTTACATTCTTGTCTGTATGCGGCGGTCGCGCTATAATGCTACGCCACAGGAGGTTTCTAAAGGAAATTCTCACTACTAAAGAAAGAAAAATTTATCAAAAAAGAAATAAAAAAATTATAATAGGCTTGCAATTCCTGGTAGATCCCTTGGACCCACAGGATTTTTATAGGCGGTGATAATTAAAAACTAAAAAAAAATTAGATCCACTTTCTAATAATATAGCATATTTTTTTTAAGTATGAAGCTGCAAAATATTAGGTTTATCAAAATTTTCATGTGATAAGACAGACCGGACGTTCACGGACTCACTAGGTCTATATAATCTAGGTTAGTTAACCTTGTACTAGATTTTAGCAACATTGTGAGTTTGACAAGCACCCAAATGCTGAATAAATTTCATTATTTCAGTGCTTTCTCCGAACTCTTCTTTAATTAAGACACTGTCTATTAAAATAATAAAAAGCTTTAAGTACTGAAATATATATTTTCTTTAGCTCACTGCGACCGCTAGTGTGGGCGTTGTCTTAATAGAGATACAATAAAATTAAAGACTACTATCCGTGGATTACTTTTATAAGCTTTTATTTCTTTTCACCTGTCTCGGTTTCATACTGTGGGTAGGTAATTAATTGTTAGGAGGAAAAATTAACCCACTTCCCGATGTCTGAGTAAGCTGAAATTTCGCATACATACAAAGACATTCTAAATGTCATTGCATATGTAAATCGGAGGAAAATATAACGTAATGATTTTATAGAGCTGGTCTGATGATGGAGCTGGTATAATATTTGTTTTTGACATTACGTGTGATATAAGAAATTTATTTAGAACTTGGGTATTAACAAACACTTGTACTTGTCAAGCTCACAATGCAGTAGATAAAGGTAGTCGAATACAGTATGAAAGTAACAAAAATGAGCCGTCACGGAACGCCTGGCAGATGTGAAACATCGACATTATTTTGTAAAAGTAATATGCAGAAAAGAACATATTGTGATAGGAACTAAATATGTCATAATGATAAAATAAAAAGTCGATTGCGCATGCGTCACGGCATGCGTCGCCACGCCAGAAATCTGTTTTAGGTGCGGCTATAGATGTTTCACATCAAAAACTTGAATTAGTCCGTCCGCGCAGTCTGTTTTATCACATAAAAACTTGAATTAGTCCGCCCGCGCAGTCTGTTTTATCACATAGTTTTCTCTCATCTTTAAATAAATATTTTAATAAATAGTTTACTTTTTGATTATGCTTTGTTTATTGCACAGTTCATATGGAGTTGGACGTCAATTTTCAAAGTAATACACTTACTATATTTTGATAATATCGTGAAAGTGCTTACTCTAAGTACTTACCCTTATAACAGGGTCCAAATTATTAATAGGGACCCTTCCACAGTCCAGTACAGCCAAATACTCCTCAACATCTACAGGGCGGCGCAGTGGTGCCAGAGTTCCTCGGGTAATAGGATAGCCATAAATGTTTATGTATATGTAAATTGTCCTTTGATTAGGCATAGTCATCACATAACATAAAGTATTTAGCCCTTCTTCTCCGTATTTGAACTTCAGAGTCAAGAGATTTGGAGTTTGCGGCTGGAAGAATTTGAAGGTACTGGAGATTCATCACGAGAATAGCCAACTAATATATTTAGAAAAAAATGTGACAAACGCGCTCCGGCGGCCAACTGGCTGTTTGCATGGACCTACCTTACATTGCAGCCGATAAATGTGTCGAGATTTATCGGCTGCAATGAATGGTAGGTCCATGCAACGGCCAGTTGGCCGCCGGAGCGCGTTCGCCACGTGCGTCTAAGCGAAGGGTGCGTACAGCCAATAATCGTGTTTTTGTCAAAACGTCCAAGAGTGCGTCGTGACATTAAGCATTTTAATATCAATCGTATGACGCGGCTGTGTCTGAACTAGATAAGTACAGACGCCAGCACATCAAGCTTCCCCAATCTGTCAAAATTCCCCAATTAAAAGTGAACCGTATGCTTTTGTAATAAAGTTGAAAATCTATGAAAGAAATTTGTCATATTGAGGTAGCTGGATGTGCTGGCGTCTGTACTTATCTGTATTTCAGACACGAGCGCACATTCTTAGTGTATCAAACTAATTTACACTTTTTGGACACATATTGCAATTCAAATTTTCTTACATCATTTATAATTTCAAAATTGGTGGGTATTGGTGTTTTTATTATTATTTATTTAAAATCTATACATATAATATAATCGTAGGAAAGTCAAAACTGTTCATTGAATATTTTTGAAAAAGGCGTGATCTACAATCAATACCGAAGCCAACAATATAGTTTTTAGATTTTTTGTCTGTTTGGCTGTATGCATGTCTGGGCTAAACTTAAAAAGTACAGCATGGATTTACTTCAAGTTGAATATTACTAAGAGGTTGGGTCAACATATAGGCTACATGTTATCACGCTATGACGTACGGGGGAGGAGCTGTGATAATTTATAAAGTTTAACGCGGGTAAAACCGCGGGGCACAGCTAGTACAAAATAAATGTGTAGTGTTAATTCCGCTGAGCTTAATCAAGCCGGGGTGCACTATGCACCGCACTCCCTGCTGCAAAAATATGCACTTGCAAGAAGAACAATATAAAAATGCAAAGTACATACACCGGTACGATACCGTACCCCGATTCAATTCATGTCTTATTTATGTCGCTTTCGAGCACTTGACGAGTGAGCATCCCTTGAGAATGGTCCGTGGAGGACTGAAACAAGTGTTGGGAATCGTACCGGCGCATGTAATTTGCATTTTCATAAGAGTCAAATTCAAGTTTTGTCTAGCATCTTCGTTGCTTTTAATAATAATAATAATTCTTTATTTAAGAACAACATAGGCTCCACTGTGTTAGTAACAAATTGTCTTAAAAATATGTTAGTAACTTAATATGCTAGTTTTAGTAGGCTAGTAATGTTTTACTTATTCTATGTTAATACTTATAATCTAATTTTAATGATGTTCATGTTTGATTTTGGTACCCTAAATCAATGATTGCGCTTGATTTCATTATTAGTCCATAATGTATGTTAAATGAAGTGAGATATCAAAAACATTTCAACATTTCCAAAGTAGAAATATGCAGTTTTTTACTACCTACATTATATTTATTACACTGATTTTATAGTCGCGTGACGGTTGCAAGTCTTCTAGGTACCATTTATGCTAGGGAATAATGTTGAATTAATTTATTCCTTTAGTTATATAACTTTTTAAAATGGAAGAGTATTACATAAAATTCCTGTATATCAGTAGTGAGGTATATTCGCAGTAGCTTACGCAACTATTTTATCTTCTTACCTAGCTCAGAAGTCAGGGACTTCATAGGATGTTAATAATTTTTTTATTATTATTTAAAACGTACTAAAGCTAAAAGCTTCGCTAAACTCTAACAAAGTAATATGCAATCAATACTTGTAATTTTGTTCAAAATATACATTCTTTCCCATAACTGAAAACAATATTCGTGTAAAACCGTATACCGCCACTCTACACCATTTACGAAACAATTGATTAAACTGAGAAAAAGTCACCTTTATCTTAAAGCTAAAAACCGAGCCTCCCCCAACGTGAAACAATTATAACTTTAGCCTATTAGGTTCACCCAGAAGCAATAGCAAAAATGTTGTCCGCCTCAAAAAATAACATAATTGGATTTCTCGCGTACTTGTCTATATAATTTCATTAAGATGGATGGCCTCAAAAAGTTTCCCTCGTGTAATTATCTTTATAACTTATTTTGAATTAAAATGGGTAGAAAGGGAAGCAATATTAATAAATGTTTTTATTTCTTCCAATAATGTACCGTGTGGCATTGTTATGGCAATATGTGCTGATTCTTTCAGAAATGTTTGCCATTGTCATGTCTGAAGGGTTCCTTACGTACCCGTTGAACTTGGCATTTAAGTGCCTTGTTCAAAACAAATTAAACAAGGCAAATAAAATCGAACACTAACGGAAATCGTATTTCAAAAAGTGGTTAACAAATGGTTAAAGTCAAATGATTTGGAGAATGAAAACAAACGATTATAGCACATGAAATGGCGATTGAAAACATAATTATGATGGCAATCAAAATAAAAACTAACGAAAACAAATAACATTTACCGACACAATTCCACTCAAAGGGTATAGTTCCACATAAGTCCTGTGCACACAAGTATGCCTCATCTCATATAAGGACGTGCCGACTTGAACTTCTATCATCTCACAGTCACATATCTGCTCTCGTCGTAAACTCCAAGGTACGGGCGTGTTGTAGACGCAACCCATTACGAATATCAATTCCACATCACTGTGCACACACAGATCAGGAGCGTAGATAGTTACACTGAGCGGGGTGTTTGGACGACAATCCACGAATGCTTTGTTCAGCCTACAAGAAGAGATACCTGGTATTCTATCATACATATTGTATCAGAAGGAATGGCTTAAAGCGAGGTAATCTACCTACCACGTTATTTCTAAATAATAAGCCCGAAGAGGCCAAGCTGCAGGATTCCCGCGTGAAGTATAAAATTCTAATTTTGTATTGCTCGTGTGATTAACAAAATCCAAACATGTTTGCTTTAAAAGAATGTGAATACACATACAATAACGACAAGCAAGTAGTGGTTAACGATCAGATAATATATACAATCATATACCCTTTCATTTTAATATTTCATGATATTTTTTTCTAATGAACATTATAGCGAAAAGTACAGACGCCAGCAGATCGGGCTACCCCAATCTGTCAAATCTCCCCGATTGAAAGTGAACCTTATCCATATGTGATAAAGTTGAAAATCTTTAAAATAAATTTGACTGGATTGGATGTCACGGCGTGTGTACATTGCAATGGCACACGTTCCGTTGCATAGTGCAGCGCAGGATAAGTAAAGATTAAGACATTTTGACATTTAGACGTACTGAACTGTGCACTGGAGCGTGGTGCATTGAATTATGGGCAAACATTGTGAGACCGTATATACGGACGCCCTTAACGGTTAACAGACCTCATTTCTTAGAAGCTGACAAGAATATAAAGAATAATGTAAATCTCTCCAAGTATTAATTGCCTGTATTAATTCTACTAATAACATAAGGTATGACGGTGCAAAAGTAATGCCCTCCTGGTCGAGTTTTGAGCCATAGCGGCAAATGTCAATGAAGACAAGCCACCTGCGGAAGACATATTAGTTTGTGCGCAAATCACGTTCTCATTATCAAAGAGGCAAGGTACACACGGCTACTTTCAAGCTATACATTTCCAATATAAGCTGACCTGTTATTGTATGGAAATCCTATACAACGCAGATCAGCTTATACTGGAAATGTATAGCTTAATGTGTATCCGTGTGTACAGGACCAACGACTTTTCTTACACACTCTGAGCTGTTACTAAAATTAGAAAATTCCTAATACCACATTTTGTAATTTCTCCATTTAATCAGAGTTACTAAGTGACGCTTATATACGTATTAGTCATCTTAGCCAAAGGCTAAACTCATTAAAACAGTCTTAAAAGTCCACATCAATACTATTACTGCAAAATTTATAATATTAATATTTTGAGACATAGCCTGATGTTACGCTGACCTTATTGCGTCTCTCATCGGGTTACTGAAACTGAAACCTTGCCTGATACTTGCCAAGTACCGCCTAGGAAAACTCACTGATTACGCCAGTATATTTATAATCATACATATTTTTAAGTATAAGTGCTATATTAGCCTTTAAAACTTTTAGTATTAATAAGTATATTATTTATGTGACCATATCGATAAACGAGCATACATCCCATTTAAAAGTATTTGGTGATGCTTTCCACATATGGAACCACACATCACCCACCTTTACGTCTACCTGATGAGCTTTAGAGGGCTGTCTCAAGCATAAGACCAAAAATCGGGGATCATAGCCTAGCATTGTTTACATACGGACTAGAACGAAACAAAATAGTAATAATCGATAACTTGGGTCATCTTCCACGCCGCCATCCGATCCCAAACTACACAGAAAATTTACTATAGCAACCACCAAAGTGTTAAATAATTATATATATACAAATACAAATGAATAAAAATACATACAAATACTTATATATTTATCAGTTCTAAATACATACATTTTATAGAGAAATTGCACCCCGACAAAGAACAGATAATCGTGTTCTTCACATAAATTTAGTCTTGGGTGGGGATCGAACCCACGACCTCTGGTTTAACAGTCAGGGTCACTAATCTCTTGACCAACAGGCAAGTCAAAAAATACTCATCCGTTTATTAGATAGTTAATTTATACGTACTCTTCGACGTTGACGAAATTCCATACACAGTGATTGCTCATAATAACTGGACACTTAACTGAAATTGTTCGTTTTATCTGAAATATTGTTATTTTTATCTTGAAAATTCAAATTGTGTCAACAATGACAGGAAAACCCGCCATAGTTACCCGCTACGCGGCCTACAAATGACATTTATGGGGTGTCATAAAGTTGTCAGCTTAGAGCCTGTGCACTCCACGTTTTTTTAACGCGCCGTTTTAGAAACGTGGTGTGCATAGGCCATTACGTTGTCGTGTTGTAATTTTCAAAAGGCCCGCCAATTTTAGCGGTGCAACTGGAATACTATGATCAGTTTCCTGCTGATAGTTCGAAAAAAAATCTGGACAAGTGTGAGTTGGACACGAGGGTACTATACAAGCTTGTTTGCAGATTGTTTGTGTATCCAGGGTATCGAGTCTCGAACATTTGCCGAGTGATTTATAAGTCGGATTGAAGAACATAAGTATGGTACAGTAGTACCATTTAGGAAATTTGTTGTGTACACCCGCAACTACCCCATCTCTACTGCTCTATTCTTTGACTACCTAGGTTGCCTGGAAGAAATCACACCTTGTGATAAGGCCGCCATTTATACTGTATTAATTTGTATAATATGTTGTCAGTTTGTATTGTTTCTTGAGGTGTACAATAAAGAGTTTAATCTATCTATCTATTAGGGCACTCATAGCCAAGTTGCTCTTATTGGTACGCGTGACCACCCTATTGGTTTCATTTCTGAGTATCACTCCAAAGTAGTGCTTCGTAGAGCACGTTAAGTTGTCGGTACTGATCCCTCACTAACATGTGTAAACGAGAAGGAAGTTGAAAAAATGTTCTTCGGCACTTAAGTGCTCTCCAATGCCCGGGTATGTAAGGCTGCCAACTTTCAGACTCCTGGCTGATACTAGCAACGTTTATTTACAAAATAATCTCAATATTAGTCTTTGCTCTTACCCGGTAGTCAAAACCAGGACCTAATTTTATGCGGTACATACTTTCGCTAGTCCAACGAGGCGGATATAGCAAGATAACGTAACCTATAGTACGAAATATAATTCATGAATATGACATTAAGACTCGTTACATCAATCACGTATTGACAGGCCAGATGGAGGATTGGTGGATAATAGACCTTGCACGCCGCAAGTGCATGAACATGTCTATTTGTCCTGAGTCTGGGTGTAATGTTAAGATAGTATTGTACGTAATGAATAATGACAGTAGTAACAAACTGCCATCTGATCCTAAACTAGGCAGAGCCTGTACTTTGCCTACCAGATAACTGATAAACATGCTTATATATTTCTAAATACATACATATAGATAAATTACACCCAGACACAGAACAAATAATCATGCTCATCACACAAAGATTTGTCCTGGATGGGAATTGAACCCAAGATCTCTGGCTTAACAATCAGGTACTCTAACCTCTAGATCAACAAGCCCGTCAAGTTTTGTTCACGTAATTTAAGTTCTCATGAGTATCATCATAACCTACCTTGATAGTCGGATAAATCCCATCATACCATATAATACAGATCTGCTTCGTGATTGGCTGAATTTCCTCAACCTCATCGTACTCAGTTCGGTAAAGAACGGTGTACTTTAAGTATATCTGTCTCGAGCCAGACCCGTCCGGAGTCACTGTCAGCTTCACTTCACAGTGGTTCGACGGTTTGAGACTGTTCTGCAATTAAATCAAAAATAAAAACAATACCTCGAGTAACTGTGTGTCGTGTACGGGCGGTAGATGTATGTCTTGTAGATTTAATATTAATAGTCCAGCCATTTACTATCCTATACAAGATGTCCCATAAATACTGAACGAAACTTAAGAAGATTATAATAGCTATGTAAGTGAACAACGACTAAAACATCAACTTGCAAAATACACAGACAAATTATCTCCGGATACAAAAATGACGATCAACTTAAGCATTTTGTATAGGAAGCCAAAATATATTTATCTTTATTTAATAAAGTTGTTTTCTTTATTCTGTTCAGATTCATGAGTAGATAGTTTTCTTCAGTTTCCTCCACTATTTATGTTGCTCCTTGTATGCTCAAATGCATGCGTAAACACAGATATATGTACTCTATCCACTTTATTTTCACATTCAGCAGCTTTACCTACTTACAAGTTGCATGGGGGTATAACACCGCCAATTTGGAGTATTACTTAACCCTTAAACGGGCTGTGTGGTATACGGGAGCATATCAATTTCAACCTTATTAATTTAGAAAAAAGTCCATAAACAATGAAAATAAAATATATCCAATCCTAGTTAAGGGTTAAAAGCTTATCTTGTCCGAAAAATCATAAAATCATTGCCCAAACCCAGGGACGAACTAAGGACGCCCGATGTACATATCACGGTACCAACCTACATCGACGGCACGTGTGAGTAGCCTCCCCACTTCGTGTCCCGTGTTGTATCCCGCGCAGGACAACTATTTAATTAACCCATAAGTTTATGTTCTGAATCTGGGTGCACTTTGTGTCCGTAAATTAAATGTTTAGAAGTACCCCACAACATAGAGATTAACTTAGCTAGTGCAGGCCTTGAATGAAAGTCTGGATGCGTGGTAAATAATTTCAAATATTATGTTGGTATTGCCAATTAATAGCCTGTATGTAATGTAGTTACGCGATTTACATAACCGTGCGCTAAGGACTGAACGGGATCAATCACAAGTCAAAACTAAAACTTCTTCGTTCAAAGAAGTTTAAACCTGAAGTTCTTATACAAGCTAGACAAATATAAGTCAAAGAGGTTCAAATAAACTTACAATTGAAGAATCGATTTCAAATCGATCATTTGAAAAATCGTCCCCCATACCATCGATAGTATGGTATAACCGTGATGTAAAGAAGCAAGAACCATAGCTGTACAAAGTAATGGGAAATGTTAAGCTTTCGCCGACGAGTAAATCATGCAAATTCAGCGTTTTTGGTATCACCTGTAACATTCAAATTATAATAAAATTGTATCTTCAAATAAATCTGTACCAACCAACCCTTATCTTACCCGTACTAAAATACCCCAGACTGGACATTCTTGTTAGGACTAACCAGATCCCGGAAAATCTTTGGATTGCAACTATCAATACGCCTCCATCTGCATAAGTACTGTGACGACCTTCTTGGTTGCCTTCGTTCGTCCAAACAAACGTTTTAAAAAGAAATCGTTTGAAAATATTTCAAACGAAAACAATATTCTTTTTTACAGTCAGTCTACGACAGAACCCTGGTAGGGAGCATTGTGACATACTATAGTGAAAAGTGATGAAAATATAAGTCGAAACGAAAGTCGATATTTTATTCCAATATTAAAAGATCCCGAAGATCTGTAGTAGCAGATCGTTATAGTACCTTGATACAACAGGATAAGGAGTGAGATTTACTGCGTGGCCGTTTTCATATGACGCGCAAAGATCTTTTATTTCTCCCATATACAATTCCACCGCATGAAAAATCCATTCAGGTTGTTTTGGTCACAAGTAACCCTTACATGTTGTGTACGTTTTAATGAAAACGTATTTGGTTCTTACCCTCAAGTCTGGTAATTCAGAAAACCCGGAAATATTAATGTTTACTTCTGTTGGTTCTCCGACGGGTCTGAAAGGTATTTGATATAAAACTTAAGTCAAATTATTGACAAAAATACTTTATGAAAATAATTCGATCTATTTAAAATGTTTTTTCGAATACATTTAAGAGCATTATTTCGATTTATTTAAGAGCCTATGCACACCACGTTTTTTAAGCGCTGTAGCTATACACACGCGCGTTGGCGTCGCGTTTGTATCGATACAAACAAAAACAAATTGCTCTGAACGATGAAAGCGCGCCGACGCGACGGCGCGTTTTTAAAACGTGGTGTGCATAGGCATCGGTAAAGTAATTACTATTAAGTTAAATAGGAAGAAGAATACAGAATAATGATTCCGTACCTGCCCTCGATCAAGCAAACGCAAGAGCAAGTGACTGTAGTCTCATAGATGTTATCGGGAATCTTGGGAAAGAACCACCAATGGTAATGGATGACCTCTTTGGGCGGTAACACAATAGAACCACAAGCATCAGCGCCCAACCATGATGCATTGTTTAGCACTCGTATACTGAAAATAAAAAATAATCATAGACTTTAAATGACTGAAGATGAGCTATTTAAAGGTTTTAATGAGTCTATTATACTATTTTCCGCGGCTTCAACCGCATGTTAGTCGAAATCTGACGTCAAAGAGATTAAGACGAATAAATCAAGATCTTAAATGACGTAATGTGCATTTCTCACTAAGAATTTTCAGTAAATTTATCTTAAGGAATTTTAATGAAAATGGTGTTAGCAGCTGTATTTCATTGTCATTCGTTTAATACACAAATTTGTTTTCTATTCTAATACACAAATTTCTATATTTGGTGGCACAACCAAAGTTTAGATTTGCGTAACCGAACAACTGCGGTTACGCAAATCTAAACTTTGGTTGTGCCGCCAAAAAGTCTTTTATAGTGAAACACTCTATAGCGGCATATCACACCGCAATTATTGTCTATATTTCGCAGAATTTAATTTTTAATTCACCATATCAGCCAGAGGTCCACAGCTGGACAAAGGCCTCCCCAAAATATATATATTTCTACCATGGAGTTGTGTCCATCAATTGTAGGGATATTGGGTATGGAAAACGGGTTTCTGATCGCAGTATGATGGTAATATGTAGTACACCGAGAGACGCTGCTGGACGTTCTCTGAAAGATATTCTTCCCGGACTATTTACCCCCCCCCCCCCCCATGGGATGAGATAGGGTGGAAAAATTGTATGCTGTCAAGGTTTATAATCACTTTACAATTAGAGAATAAAAACTGGGTCAGGGTTCTCCTCTGACCAGATACTGACTCTGCATTTCTGATAAAGACATGTATTATATAATATATAGGTACGTACTGTATATACATTCTAGTAAGGTTATGCAGATATGAGGTGCAGTAGTTAGTGCACCCAGTAATGGTGGGCGGGAACTCCAACAGTGCATGCGCCGCCGGGTGGTACCCGTGTGACATAACTTCCACTTGACTTGTTTCTGCATTACCTGTTAAAGCTACGCGCGTCTGAAAATGTTTCCATGTTACTTTTACACCATTAGGAGTGGATCTCAAAAATATAAATTAAATAATTAATCACATTAATTTATGATTATTAAAAAAAAAACAATGAAGGTTAGTTATTTATGCACTATCTTCGGAAACGATTTAGCTTACTCAATCAAGAACCTTGTCAAATCAAAATCCATATCATTCATTTATAAACTTCAAAAACAGATAGACGTCATAAAAAAAATTGGAATAACCATCGTCCAAATTTCATCATTTTTAGTTAAGCAAATTCTGTTCTAGGTTTGTGAGTTTGTCATAACTTTTTATATAAATTTACATATACATAAAAGCTTTCATAGCTTCACCGGACTACAGAGGCGAAACTAGTGTACCGAGAGCTTCTCATTGCCTTCAGTTGTTAAAAGTAAGAACGGATATCGTGGTCTAAGACGTTTTTGGTTCTTACTTGAGAGGATGTATTTGACTGTTTTCGCCACGAACACCAGAGGATTCGGATGGTGCATGCATGAGTCAAAAAGCCTTAAGACGCCCCAGCCATCGCTTGATGGTAATTGGAAATCATCGTGAAAGATAGCGAAAGAAGATAATGATAAAAAGAACCTACCTGTATTGTATGTAACGTTACAGTATTTATTGCGAATGCACCACCGTATTATGAGGTAGTCAGTCAGGGGTCTCTCGTAATATAGTTAAGGTCCAATTTGACTTCTTTAAACTTCATGAACTTTCATACAAAGAATCATACCTTATTATACACCCCAAATAATAATTTAATTTCTTGCCTACATCCCATAAGAATTTCTAACTACAGTACTACATACATACATAGACTCACGCCTGTTTCCCAGAGGGGTAGGCAGAGACAACGGATTTCCATTTGTCACGATCTTTGCACACGTATTTTGCCTCGATTACTGTCATTATATTCTTCATACATGCTCGCCGGTTTAGGGTACTTCTGACCTGCCCTTTCTCGAGAACGTCTCCGATTTGGTCAGAGAATGTTCGACGAGGTCTTCCCCTTCCGGTTGTTCCATTCACACAGGCCAAGTATACTTCTTTGGTCAATCTTCTTTCATTAATCCTTTCTAAATGGCCAAACCATCTCAGCATTCCTTTTTCAATCTTTGTGACTACATCCTCTTTCACACCACAACGCTCTCTTACATCAGTATTTCGAATTCTGTCTCTCAAAGTCACACCACACCTACTTCTCAGAGCTCTCATTTCCACTGCATTTATTTTACTTTCATTCTTTTTCTGCCATACCCAACTTTCACTTTACTATAGTACTACGTTGCTTTTTAATTATTTTAAGGGGGATCTATTTAAACAATTTCAAAGGTATTAAATGAATACAACAAACTAATAGTTCAGGATAACTAAGGGCAACTAACACGACTGTAACTAGAACGAAACTTCCGTACAAACTAGTAGCTTCGTAAAAATAATAAACATCCATAAAAGTACTGTTGTTCTAAGCTCTGTGGCAAACATACAGACAGACAAACGGAGGTATAGTAGTGTAGTAGTAAGTAAAACCGGCATTTTCCTTACCAATCTACACAGGGAATTAGAAAATTTGTTTTACGTAAGCTTAGGATGTCACCATAATTATAAAAAATCGGAAATATTAATAAAAAAATGTGCAATATGTTCAACAAGTATCAAATATATCAAATATTATCATAATGTAATATTGATTCAGACCAACCGCTCTAATAACTGGCAATATATACATACTAATATAATGTAAACTAACTTTTTGGATTTTATTAATGATTACATCCCAGGTTTCACAATAGTCTCCACAACATTTAGGCTCCAAAGCCACAGATATTATTTGCCAGCCACGACTTTGAACAATGCCGCATATTGGCATTACTACAAAGTTCCTGAAAACAAGAAATTTAATTAACTTACTTCAACCACATCAAGACGGTGTGGAAAAACGAATACCTAGACTATCAGAGGTATATTTTTATCAACCAACGTTGGAAAACGCTTAATACTTACTTAATAGTTTTCTTCTAGGGACCAAATAGGGATAGTAAATTTTAAAACGATTTGTATAAAATGAAAAAATGGCATTCTTTTTCTAGAAATTGAACTACTAAATAACTTTTTTAAATTTATCTTAATTATAATGAAAATCTTCTTGACGGATCAGGCAGTTTTGCTATATTTATTCCTAACAAGTTATATAACTTATTTCTACTCGCAGGCCAGGCGACGGAAGGACGGCAAGTGATTTTCTTTCAAAAGGGGGATAAAGCCCAATTGAAGAATGATTAGCCTATCTAATTGAAATGTTTACAAGTTGTGCTAGGCTCATTATGAATCCTCCAGTACCCAGATTTGATGACCTAGAGCCTCCTGAACAAGCCCTGGCCGGAAAAGGCTTTAGCAACATAAACTCCATGTATACGCTAAGGAAAGTAACCACCATACTTAAAGTTTGTTGATAATCAAAAAGCAATATAGTATATATTTATGATATAATAGTCATGGCTGCGACTTTCAAATTCTCAGTAGTATTTAAACAAATGGGTTTTAGACCCACGGATATTTTTTTATTTTTATTTACCATTGACACGGATAAGACGAAAATCATGTCAAACTCCAGTGCATTCACTCTAATGAACGTTAGTCACTCTAGACACAGAGGTGTAAACTGTATTTACTGAAAACATACAATCGAGCTAACTAAAACTCGAAATAACGGTCTTCGAGAACGGGGTTAATTTGAAAATGATTTAACTCGGCTGGGCAATGATTGGAGAGCTCCGTAATATCTTCACGTGCCAAAAACCGCAGTATCAATCAAAAGTCTTTGACAAGTGAGTGTTCCCAGTGATGACAAACGGAACCAAGACGTGGTCACTCATAGTCACCAAAAAGAGCAATAGAGAGGTCAATACTCGGAAATGCCCTCCGAGATTAAACCAGAAATATTTAAAAAATCCGCAGACAAACCCAAAGTAGACATAGCCCGAAGAATTGCCAAATTGAAGTGGGCGGGGCAGAACGAAGTTATTTATATTTCAAGCGTTGCTATACAGATTTTCTTACTAAAATAAATATTATTGCGGAGCCTGATAACAATTTTCTCTATCATTTTACCTTATTAACGGCACCAAATATATTGAATTGCGATTTTAATGCTACCTACAGCAGATAAAAAACCGGCCAAGTGCGAGTCGGACTCGCACATGAAGGGTTCCGTAGCAGCAAGTATTTCAGTTGATTAAATGAAAGGTAAATTGCGGTTTACGATTTATGACGTATTAAAAAAAACTACTTACTATATCTCGTCCTAACCAATTTTCGTTGTTAGTTTTCATGGTAATGTACATCATATTTGTTTTTTGTTTTATCGTTCTCTTACTTTAGGGGGGACACTCATTTTACTACTTTGGAAGTGTCTCTCGCGCAAACTATTCAGTTTAGAAAAAAAATATATACTAACCTCAATATCATTTTTGAAGACCTATACATAGATACCCCACACGAATGGGTAAATGAAAAAAGATTTTTGGAGTTTCGGTTCTATGTATGGGGAACCCCCAAAATTATTGTTCTTTTTTATTTTTGTGTGAAAATCTTAACGCGGTTCACAGAATACATCTACTTACCAAGTCTCGACTGTATAGCTCTCATAGTTTCGGAAAAAAGTGGCTGTGACATACGGACGGACAGACAGACAGACAGACATGACGAATCTATATCGGTTCCGTTTTTTGCCATTTGGCTACGGAACCCTAAAAATTATCAACATGGGTAGGAAATTTACATGGTCTGGCCAATTCAAAGGTCTCTGTCGAGATGATTCTGTGTAGCTAAAACTACTATTATACTTTCTGGAATTCAGATACGAAATGCAAGTCTATGAAGCACTAAAATGCCGATGGGTAGGACTTTTGGATAGGGCAAGATCGAAAAAAGTGAAACGGACTAAAACCATAACGATTCGGACCGTGAAAGTGGACGCAGCAAATGTTGGGAATGACATAAATAGTTAGACCGAAGTAGTTACGACCTGTTTGGGAGAGGAATAGATGAAAATCTTCAGATGTGGCCATATATGAGACAACCTGTTGCAATCAAATAACCAACAGGTTGTAATTATCACTTAGGCATTGGGGCATTAGGGTTGTAATTATGACTACTCTAAAATCATAAGTCCCAAGTCATTGGTGTTGCTCCCAAAATTTATAATAAAATACCTGATGTCATAAAGTGTATGCCATTAAAGATGTTCAAAAAATGGATTCGCAAACTATTGACTGAGAAATGTTATTATACCTTAGATGAATATTTAAATGATAAATCACTTTAATTAATTTACTCATTATTGTTTATTATAATTTCTTACATATTAATTTGTTATGACATTTTTGTAGTAATTTTGTTCATTTAATGAATTTTGATGTATATTTTTGTTTAATGTATTTGATTGTATTTGTATGTCATCAATGACAAAACATAGTGTAATAAATAATTATTTAGACCTTGACATGTATGATTAATGTATATGTTCTAAACCTATGTTTTACAAATAAACTATTCTGATTCTGATTCTACTGATGTTTAGTTTTAACATATTATTATGTAAGGCCCGAAGTATCTTAACTTTCAGCAATAAAGGCTAGTTCAGTAGCAAATTTAATGTCCGAGGCAACGTTAACAACTAGTTTTATATCATGCTTAATTAGTGTGTATTTTTTTGCTACAAAGCTGCTTTTATAAAATACTAGCTGTGCCCCGCGGTGTTACTCGCGTTAAATTTTATAAATTTTCTTTGCTATAAACCTCACGGAGCCCGAGACCTTTCCAACGAATGCAAAACCGTGGAAATCGGTTCGTGCGTTCTGGAGTTATAACGTCAGAAAGGAAAAACCGACTTAATTTTATATAGTAGATTTATTATTTTGAGAAACTGAAAAAATATAAATAATCTGGGGACTATGTCACACAGATCATCCTAGCCCCAAACTAGCAAAACTAACTAGCAAAGCTTGTACTATGGGTACCAGGCGACGATATACTTACTTATATAGATAGATAAATACATATATACATAGAAAACATCCATGACTCCGAAACAAATATTCGTGCTCATCACACAAATATTTGCACTTACCGGGACTCGAACCCAGGACCACCAGCTTCGTAGGCAGGAGCACTACCAACTAGGCTATGGTGACCGTCACACAGATATTAACAGCCTGATTTCATACCATATTGGTAACAACTGTAATTTTAATCTAGCTATATTTTAAAGCGGCGGTGGCTGCGGTGGATGCTGCTGTCCCTGCATAACAATTTACACGTGCTGTACCAAGATTTGTTAGTGAGGATTTGGCGCTCGACGCGCAGACAAGCCATGGTGTCTGCGTCGGTTAAGCGCCGCGGATTTGACGTTTGCCTTGACGAGTTTAACTCCGTGCTGTTTCGTGGAAATAAACTACTATAAATAAGCGTAAGCGTTTATTTTTATGTGCAAGCCAAGCGTTTTACGTGCAAGCCTGAAATGGCACCATCTCAGCATTTGCTTGAACATTTTATTGTTCTAGGTCTGGTAGTTCTGATGGTGCCGAGTGACTATCACGGGACGTTAACTTAAATACTTAAGATACAAGTATGTCACGGACAAATGAATGATAAAAAAAATATATATATATAACATAACTAACCAGTAATATCGATTAATTATATTATCCTTGATATTGTTCACTACCTATATATTAAAAACATGACAGCAAAAACCATCTAATAGAAGTATATCACATATTTCTTTTTAATTTAAACACTAATATTCGAAATATATAAAAATCAATCAATTAATTCATTTATTCGCCAAACACAGACTATAAAGGTGGCGTATAAACATTAGATATTATATTAGCACATTGAGTCTTACCACTAATTTACGCTATTTATTTTTTGTAAAAATTCAATTGTTCTTTATTATTAAACTACATTTTATTGTTCTATGAACAATAGTTTCCGCAGGGCATGTGGTATATAAGGATTGTTATGTTTAAATTCTTGCACCTTAGGTTTCATTACTGTAGTTTCCGTCGTTAGTCATAATGTAGCATTATTTTAGTGGAATACACGGTTCAGTAGTTTTTGAGTATATTCGCTACAAACATGAATACAAATCTTTTCTCTTTATAATATTAGTACAAAAGTAAGTATGGTTTATCAACTAATTTAAAGTACTGATTACAAAACCCCCGAATCCAACTATAATTTCATCATTTTGGAAAAGAGCTGATACTCTTACACTACTGAACCAATATTAACCAAACATAGATAGGAGCCACCTCATGGAAACTGGCTTTCAAATTAAACCCGGCCAAGTGCGAGTCGGACTCGCCCATGAAGGGTTCCGTAGCAGCAACTATTTCAGTTGAATAAATGAAAGCAAATTGCTCAATATCATTTTTGAAGACCTATCCATAGACACCCCACATGCATGGGTACGATGAAAAATTTTTTTTGTGTTTTTTTCTTTTTCTATTTTTGTGTAAAAATCTTAATGCGGTTCACCGAATACATCTACTTACCAAGTTTCAACTGTACAGCTCTTATAGTTTCGGAAAAAAGTGGCTGTGATATACGGACGGACAGACAGACAGACCGACATGGCGAAACTATAAGGGTTCCGTTTTTTGCCATTTGGAAATCGATCCATCCGTTTGAGAGCTGCGATGCAACAGACACACACACAGACCGACATCGACGTCAAACTTATAACACCCGTCTTTTTGCGTCGGTGGTTAATAAATCTGGTGAGCTGCATTGAAGCACACGGATGTTGGTTTTAACGCTAATCGTCTATGAGTCGCTTACAAAGTGTGTCTCGGAAGCTTCGAGGCTTTCCTGGAACTAACACGTGCGCTCGGCGCCATACAATAGAAAGCTTATACGTGGCCTACCACCCCTCCTTTCCCACGGTAGCCGTAGTAACGTACGTGGATCTTGCATAGATGGGGGCTGACATATTAAATATTTACAGATTTTTACAATTCTACGTTATTTTTCTCTATAAATACTTTCAAAATTACACTAACTTTTGTTTGAATGATAAAAACCGGCCAACTGCGGGTAGGACTAGCGCATGAATGGTTCTAAAATAAAAAAGTTTTTATTTACGAAGACTTAAAAAAGCGCTTGTAAATAGTCAGAACATTTTTTTAGTTAAGTACATATAATTAATTTATAATTATTTCTAGGTACATATAGATATTTTAGTACACGGATTGTATAAAACAACTTATACAATAAGATTTATTTTACGATAGTAATGATATTTAGCTAGCTTATATAGAGTTATTGTCAAAGAGATCATGTATAGGTTTAATTATCGAAATTTAAAATACCATTGTATATAATGTTCTATACCAATTATATATAACGTCGTAACGGTATATAAATCATGTTTGTTGTATGGAAGCTCCCTTAATTATTGATTTTATTCTATATTTTATTATTTAAAAAACTTCACTATATACGCTTGACTTCGGAAGCTGGTAAATGTGTGTTAAGAGTGTTACGACAAATGTGATCGGACGAATGGAAGTTGAGAGGGAGATATCAGTTTGTAAAGATAGAAAGAGAGAGAGAGAGTTACGTTTATATATCTGTAGGGGCAAAGAGAGCGAGAGGTGTGAAAACACAATTTCTTTCCATCTTTCTCTCATAGCCAATTACGTGCCATATATCTAAGTTTTACTTCAGTCATGTTATCTAAAACCCACTCGATTTTTGTCGGTATGTTGACGCCATGAGTAAAAGTAAATCGATGAACCATCATCATTTTTACAATCGTTCACATCTGATTTGTGTGTTTATAAGATCATACAAATTACGGCCAGTAGACTGTAATTTATATTTATTTATACTTTATTGAACACAGAAATACATATTTATATAATACATTAGACATAGCATGTACCTACCCAGGCGAGCTTAACTCAACTATGAGTTCTCTTCCAGCAAACCTTTGTCAGGGTGACAGCTTATATGAAATGAGTTACAAACAGTGCACAACAATTTGAATTAAGAATAATACAAAAATAAAAACAAAACAGAATTTACCAGTGGTAAATAAATATATACATAAACCTGCTTACTAATACTACATACTAAGTTACTTACGTAACTACATACCTTATTATATAACATATATCTGACGGATCATTTACTGTTCAAGCAGTGCGTTTGTGGAATGTTTATGTATGATTTATATATATATACATACCAGTTATACTTATATGCTATATTAGTATTGTTAGTACAAAATTTACTAATTTATTAAACTAATTAGCACCTATAACAGTCTCCACCCAGTGTCTCTGGATGGGCCAGTCGGGTCTACCAGCAACCATTTTCACGGACTTATAACGGACTCCAAAAACAAACTACTTTGTTTATAATTTCCGTAACTTTTTTGTGATACTGTTATTCAAACTATGGCCGGTATTCAGTGATTCTTTAAGTTCTAGGTATAACTGCGCACAGTTTTTAGTTAAAGAAGCAATCATTCTTAGAGTTGTGAAACCATATCTGTATTATAAAACTTACGTTCCATATGGCGCATCGAATTTAAAGTGCATGGGGACTTCAGATTTGTTTGAGAGCATAAAATTGGAGAAGGTCGTTCTTGTTGGTACTGTAGGAGGTAATACTATCTAAAATGGCGAAAGATGGCATGAGATTATGGCATTACAGCTTAATAAAATATTAATAAAGTAAATAAATAATAACATATATCTCGGGATACTAACACACCGCCATCTGATCCCAAACTAAGCAGAGCCTGTGCTATGGCAACCAGACAATTGATAAACGTAATTATATATGTCTAAATAGGTACACACTATTATAGACAAACTAGCTAAATCCATCGTGCTTTCACCCGCGTTAAAGTAGTTTTAGCGTAAATGAGTAACAAACATACATCCATACATCTATACTCACAAACTTTCACATTTATAATATTTTGGTTTTGGCTGTGCACGCCGGAATAGCTCGCAGATGCTAGATTTCTTTCTACTCTTTTCACACTTATCGTCATATTTTGGACAATACACACAATATCTTTATAAATTATTATTCTAATGTTTAAGCTATATTACTGTAAAGTTTCATTAAAATCTGTTCAGTAGTTTTTACGTGAAAGAGTAACAAACATCCATCCATCCATACTTACAAACTATTGCGTTTATAATATGAGTAGGATTAAACCGAGACACAGAATAAATAATCGTGTTCATCATACAAAGATTTGACTCGGATGGGAATCGAACCCACGACCTCTGGCTTAGCAGTCAGGGTCACATACCACTAGACCAACAGGCCAGTCATTAATTATATCAACTACTTTTTGCTGTCGCACACAAACCCCCGTGGTTTAAGTGGCAGTAAGAACTGTACTCAAACTTTATAAATATTTGTTTTGGTAATAATAAAAAAAAAAAACAATAATCTGGAGTTCAAATTTAGAACTTGGTGCACCTCCACTGGACTGTTCCATTCAGCGTTCCATTCCATGCAAGGGGCCCATGTGTCCCCCGTACAAGGTACACGGAACCAAGTGTGCCTCAGCTGCACAACATCGGTAACTTCATCAGTAACCTTGTACTGAAAGTCGCCGCACATCAGGTAACCATATAATTCATTTTCCACTTTGGGTCTAGAAAGAATAGAGAGAATTGTCTTACATGTGATAGAATTAGTCCGTGACGTCATCAGGCGAATGCAGTCGACATTACGTCGCCACCATAATAGGTCACTACCTCCTTTGTAGGTATTTCAATTCTTCACATAGCTGTCATTTGTTTATTTAAATACAACAAAACGTTCAAACGCTAACATTATAAACATAGACTTATTAGTTAGTAGTGATAACGCGTATACGGAACCATAATAAATTGCACATGATTCCCAGTAAAACTCATTTTATGCACGAAAGTTCTTTTTGCTCAGCTTCACGTATATTTAATCATATACCGGAGGCTATTAGAACAATAACAGCAATGAAAGTATTTAAGAAAAGACTCCATGATTTGTTGGTAAACAAATGCTACTATTCAGTAAAAGACTTTCTGTCTGATAAAACTTTAATGTAATAAATACCCAGTCATGATGCGTTCAGTATTCAAACAATAGTCCTGACATTTTGTATACCTGAGATCGAATTTATGTAGAAATCTTTATTATTATTAATTTTTATTATATAACTTGACAATTATTAAATATGACATTATATTTCTGAATTAATTTATTGACATTGTGTTATGTAATTATTGTTTTAATTGTGTGTTAATTATTGTATGCCCAAAGGGCGGGACATGGCTGATCTTAAAATATTGTTCAACATCTGAATTTTGTACCTACCTATGATCCACAATAAAGTATCTGAATCTGAATCTGAATAAATAAAAAAAGCGTAAAATTTAATGAAAAATCTTGGTATGGTTCAAATTCGCCGGACAACACTAGACTTGTCGGAAATAATTAAAATTAATACTTATGTATAACGCCTGGATCTTCAATTTAGGTGAATATAAAATATGACAACGTGCATAAGAGCATCAGCGGTATCAGCTTTGTGCCTTTATACTGAACTGATCCCGCAGTCGCAGGTGTCAGTACTTAACTTAGAGGAAGGCTAAGCAGGCCACTGCCAAGATTTCTTTCCAAAGTAACTAGATATTTTGAATCTTTATATTGTAACTAACTAATAAGACACTAGTATTACCTAGGTTTATGAAAAGTATGCCCAACCTAAAATATTAGCTTACCTGAATCTCACAGTAAATAATTTGGATTCGTTTGGCGGTATTGCAGACGCTATAGGATCCACTAAGAAAATATTGTCAGGATCTGAAAATAGAAAACTTACAAACTAAAAAAAGCCTGTTAAATTTGTAAAGAGTAATTAAAAAAATACCGTACAGCAGACGCAATTGGCGAGACATAAAAATGATATGGACATGGGCGGTGGTGATCACTTACCATCAGTTATCCCACTTGCTCGTTTGCCATCCTATTATATATATATATATATATATATATATATATATATATATATATATATATATATATATATATATATATATATAAATATGTAGGTAGAAATGTATATTAACGTAATATTCTTCCCGCAAGTCTAGAGCCGGAGCATTATATCGTCATCATCATCATATCAGCCCAAAGACTGATATGATGGACTAATGGACAAAAGATCTCTACAAATGCCGGTTTTGCGCCGCCAGCATTCAGCGGCTTCCAGCGACCCTCACAAGGCCATTGGCCCATCTTGTAGGGGGCCTGCGCACGCTGTGTTCTCCGGTTCGTTAATAATAGCATTACTTAACATTTTATAAATAGATCATGTATTCATTGTAATATATAATGAGTTTTATTATCATCATCATCCGTATATCAGCCGAAAGGCGTCCACTGCAGAGACTGGGCATCCAGAGAACTGATAAATATAATATAAAATTACGCCCAGTCACAGAACAAATAAACGTGCTCATCAAACAAAGATGCGTGAGGATTGATCCCACGATCTCTGGCTCAGCAGTTAGGGTCACTAACTGTGTAACTTGATGCTTTGACTGCCTCGTTGGTCTAGCGGTAGCGTGTTCACCCGCAGTTAATGAGGTCCTGGGTTCAAATCCTGGGTCGGGCCATAAGTGATTTTGGGACCTTTCTGTAAAAAGAAAAATTTCTCAGCTTCAGCCCGAGGTCTGGGAGTTGGCGGTATTCCACCCCCTTGCCTCGGAGAGCACGTAAAGCCGTCGGTCCTGTGCCTGACCTCTTTCCGGTCGTATCGCATCGGATCATGAGAGTGATGGAATAAAAAGTGCTCCTGTGTTTGCGCACACACTTGAGCACTATGTCCCGCGCAGATAGCCAATCTCTGTTGAGACTGGCCACCGTGGCCGAATTCGGCTAGGAGGACATTATTATTATTATCTTGATGGTTTCGATTTAATAACTGGAAAATATTTGAGAACACTGACCTGGCATCCACTGTATATATCCCTCCTTCACTTCATGATTAGTTACGCATATAGTTTGCGATATATTCTTACTGTTATCAATTATACTTCCCGTTCCAAAGTCGAGGTACCTCTCAAACACAGATGCTGAAGGTATATACGTCAACCGATTCAGACTATTCTCCATTAGATGAGTTGAACGAGATTTTCTGTTAAAATGCTTTTCATAGATGTGATCTTGAACATCGTATAGAGGCGCCCCTTGCAAGATAACCGTGGCAAACACGTTCAGGTACAGAGGTTCCTGAGTAAAGTCAGAAAGGCATGATGAACGGGATGAAAAACCTAGAACACGATTGTAGCGCACCTAAAGGGTCCAATTACGAATCTAAGAAACGCAATTAGATTGAAACTTAAAATTTGAGTGTGAAACACAAGTATGTACATAAAAATTATATATATACAAGGTGGAACATAAATTGTGGAAGTAACTTAAGTATATAAGAAAGAAAACCAGTTTGTCAATTACCTACATTCTTTTTAGCCATCTCAAGCAATAGCATCATTTGAACGACAGGTTAGTATTTTCTGTGTATTTCGCTTGTTGAAGTGCTACATGTTGTTCACATTCATATAACGCAAATTATAGTTAATTTCCACCTTGCATAAAGACAATATAGTTGACTAAATCGGCTTGGTCACCAATTTCTTCAAACGTGGTTCAGTCGATATAAAGTTACTTCCAAAATTAGGGTTAAAGATAGCCCCAAACATAATTTGAAAATCAGTGCGGTTACACGCCTCATTATTTCCTAACAATAAAAAAATATCTTTCACCTCTAAATAAAGGTAATCCTTTTAAATGGTATATGTATTACACTCATCGTTCTCACACAGGTCAGAAGTACCCTAAACCGGCGAGCATGTAGGAAGAATATAATGACAGTAATCGAAGCAAAAGACGTGTGCAAAGATCGTGACAAATGGAAATCCGTTATCTCTGCCTACCCCTCTTGAACTTGAACAACTCTGACTCTGACGTATGGACAGTTAACTAATCCATACGATAAGTAAGTAACTTTAATATTTTTGTTAAATTTTCGTTGACCTTAATAGGCCGAAAAGATGAGCGTTGATGCATCACAGGGGGGCCTCTTAAATCTACATCTGAGTTTCAAGTGTCTCTCTCCCTCTCTGTCGAGTGTTCCTCCTCTACCACGCGATGGACCCGGCTTGAATCCATGGAATGCTAAGAATTAGGTCTATGTATGTATGTATGTATTACACATATTATTCACAGCTCTTCATACGTTACCTGGTTGAGGACCAGACACACTAATTCCGCAGTATAAACGCCTATAGCAGTACCCGTGAACACAACTGTAGTGGTGATCGTCTCGAAGGCTCTTATAAGTCCGCAGTTACCAGTAGATATCTGTACAGATGGACTGGAGTAAGTTGCTAATCATTGGTGCATATGGCAATGGATAACAGACTGACTATCCGTATAGTCTATGACTGCCTCGTTGGTCTAGCGGTAGCGTGTGCAACCGCAGAAATGAGGTCCTGGGTTCAAATTCCGGGTCGGGCCAAAACGTGATTTTGGTATTTTTCCGTAAAAATAAATTTCTCAGTATCAACCCGAAGTCTGGAAGTTGGCGGTATTACTCCCCACGGGGGTGTAATACCTCGGAGAGCACGTAAAGCCGTCGGTCCTGTACGTCAGGTACAGGACTCTTTCCGGTCGTGTCGCTAGGCGTCCCATCGGATCATGAGAGTGATGGAATAGAAAGTGCCCCTGTGTTTGCGCACACACTTGTGCACTATAGGTAATACTTCCTGCGAAATTGCCTAATCTCCATTGAGAATGGCTGCCGTGGCCGAAATTCGGCCGGGAAGACATCATCATCATCATCATTAGTCTACGAAAGGAAGCGGGTTTTTTGGTACTTCCAGAAAATTTTGCTGGGTTGTAATAAAGTATGAACTTAAAACCTACACGAACATATCCTAATTAAATTATGACAATTTTTGGCATATTTTTTCCATTATAATAGAAATACGTTATTATTTTGCACGGAGTAATTACTAGGACTGAAATAAATTTGTGATACATAACCAAAACCTAATATTTAATTCATACGGAACCCAGCATTAATATTCTGTGAATAACGTTGTGGATTACACAATGGTTTATTAGTAATAATATTTTGGTAAAATTTATTGTGTAATTGTTTGTTGTTCCAAATAAAATAAAATAAAATAAATAAAATGAAAGGCGCCAGAACTACACTCAACCTCTCGTCCCGTCAAAAACTGTCCTCTTTTGTAAGAAAATAATAAATAAATAAATATCTTCGAAAACACACTGCCTTATCCCAAACATTCTTATATTTTTCTTAATACATACATATTATAACTAAATTACACCCAGGCACGGAACAAATAATCGCGAACATCACACAAAGATGTGTCCAGTGCCTCTAGCACGAGTTCCTGCAGTTTACTTACTCGATCTCACGTACAGTTTCTCCCATACATTGAGCACCAGCGCCTCTCGCGGAAACTATTAAGAACTAAAACTCTGGTGCTCAATGTATGGGACGAAACTATACGTGTGATCGAGTAAGTAAACTGCAGGAACTCGTGCTAGAGGCACTGGATGAGGATCGAACTCACGACCTCTGACTTAGCAATCACGGTCACGTGGCAGTGTGAGAAGTGTCCTCTACTGCCGCCACGTGCAAGCAATCCGGGAAGACAGCGATCTGTTTGTGGCGCAGTCGCTGTGCTGAACGGGCAGGAGTTGGCAATAGGGGAGGGCAATCCCGAGCCATACCAAGGCACGTGTCCCGACATCCTGGGACATGGTGCAAAAGCGAGGCACCCGCGCAGCCTACCCGCGTTCCCAGGGCTGCTCCTAACAGGCCCAAAGAGATATCTACGGCTGGTTAGGTTGAGTCGGTGCCTGTTGTTCTACAACAGGGCACTCATCATAAGATCCAGTTGGTAGTACTTTTGCAAAATACCTGCACGTGTGGCGCAGCGGCTAAGACAGTCGCCTCGCCGCTTCGTGACGTGGGTTCGAGTCCCGCGCTGGACCACTATTTGTGTGACCCATAAATAGTTGTTCTGAGTCTAGATGTAATTTGTGTCCGTCTATTATATGTTTGTAAAGTACCCCGCGACACAGGGATGAAATTCCCAAGTGCGGGCGTTGTCTTTTAAACAAAAACAAATCATGACACTTGTATAAACTAATCGTATTGTGTAATTTAACTAATAATCTTTTGCTTGACTAGAGATAATCAATAATAATAATATCTAGGCGCAATGTCACACAGATCATCCTAGCCCCAAACTAAGCAAAGCTTGTACTATGGGTACCAGGCGACGATATACATACTTATATAGATAGATAAATACTTAAATACATAGGAAACATCCATGACTCGGAAACAAATATTCGTGCTCATCACAAAAATATTTGCACTTACCGGGATTCGAACCCAGGACCACCAGCTTCGTAGGCAAGAGCACTACCAACTAGGCTACGGTGACCGGCACACTAATCTCTCTAATAATATTTTGCTTGACTAGTTAGGGTAGAGCCTTATTTGAATTCAATGATTTGCTATAAAATGTACGTGGGTTGCGCTACTATAGGTATGTAATTATGCTGAATTCGTCCCATTTCAGACTGCAATACCCTGGAAGGCCCCTTCGATATGAGAGTTGCGCAAATATCCCAGCTTTAGGTTGTGAAATTTTAATATATAAATAAACCAACAGTTTTTTAACAAGCGACAGCAACCTATTGTCCTTGGTTTCGGTCATATTCTAATTTAATAATTCATATATTCCGGTAAAATGCGTCACATTGCATGGAATCGTCGATTTTTTCCCCCCTATCGTTTAGTTCATGACGTGACGGCTACTGAGAAGGACTCTCGCTGAGTTTACCGAGTTTTCTGGCAAGAAAAGTAAGTAATTCTTATTTAAATAATAATAACATAGAATGACCCAATCCTTAGCCCTTTTATCACTTTAATAATTTAAAGATTTTCAATATGTTCTGCAACGCAAATTTGCCTCTGATTTATTAAACTTAATTGAAACTTAATGCTATTATTGGTAACTAGCTGTGCCCCGCGGTTTTATCCGCGTTAAATTTTATAAATCATCATATATCCCCCCCCCCCCCCCCCCCTGCCTCCCGTACGTGATAGCGTGATAATATGTAGCCTATATGATGACCCGACCTCTTAGTAATATTCATGCAAAATTTGAAGTAAATCCATGCAGTACTTTTTGAGTTTAGCCCGGGCATACATACAGACAAACAGACACACAGACAAAAATTCTAAAAACTATATTTTTGGCTTCGATATTGATTGTAGATATAATAGACTCGTAGGAAAGTCAAAACTGTACATTAATAATAATATAGTATAATATCTAGGGACAATGTCACACAGATCATCCTAGCCCCAAACTAAGCAAAGCTTGTACTATGGGTACCAGGCGACGATATACATACTTATATAAATACTTAAATACATAGAAAACATCCATGACTCAGAAACAAATATTCGTACTCATCACACAAATATTTGCACTTACCGGGATTCGAACCCAGGATCACTAGCTTCGTAGGCAGGAGCACTACCGACTAGGCTACGTTGACCGTCAATGAGTTGAATTTTTTTTAAAGGATACTTGGTGTATGATCTACAATCGATATGGAAGCCAAAAATATAGTTTTTAGAATTTTTGTCTGTTTGTCTGTATGTATGTCCGGGCTAAACCCAAAAAGTACTGCATGGACTTACTTCAAATTTTGCATGAACATTACTAAGAGGTCGGGTCAACATATAGGCTACATATTATCACACTATCACCTATGGGGGAGGAGCTGTGAAAATTTATAAAGTTTAAGGCGGATAAAACCGCGGGGCACAGCTAGTTTATATTAAAGTTATCGCTCGTTTTACAAAAAAGAGTCTTTATTATTATGCAGAGAGTAGATTTTCATATTTATACTGAAATGGTATAGCCAAATGTTCTTTAAAATTTTCACATAGAGACACTCTCTTTAAAGCGCTTACAGCTCTTTTTCGCCATAAATATGACTATGAGCTACCCCAGGTACATACACATATATATTATGAGAATAACTAGAAACTATTCTAGTTGTGGGAACATCAGTGAGCCTTCTAATAGTTTTAAATTGGTGTGAGGAGCAGCGGCTAAGACAGTCGCCTCGCCACTTCGTGTCGCGGGTTCGAGTCCCGCGCCGGACAACTATTTGTGTGACCCATAAATAGTTGTTTGAGTCTGCATGTAATTTGTGTCCGTCTTGTTTGTAAAGTAGACTAGACAAGGGATTAATTTCCCTAATGCAGGCGTTGTCTTTTTAAAAAAAGAAAAAGCTTCAAATGCTGCAGAACTAAATTAACCTAATAGATTTTTCCCATTGCAGTTTTAAGTTAATTGTGATACCCAAGAACACAGGTGAACTGGGGTTACCCCGCCTCATTACCTTTAGCGCCTGTTCACATTAGGTATGGAGCATTTGAAGACTAGTTTTCCTATTATTCAACAGAAGATTATCGGCATTACACCATCGAACAAAATTAGACATTGGTAGGTCGAGTCGTCATAATTTCGTAAAGAAAATAATTATGATGATGATGATTAGATATTATAGTAAGATAAATTATAGTTATTATAGAAAGGTAGATCTTACTTGGAAATAACCTTGTCCAAAAGTAGGTATGTACCACTGAAAAGTACTGTCAACAGCCGACTTGTTTTCTATAGTCAGGACTTCCTTTCTTTGTTCAGATATATTTTTAATTACTTGGAACATTAATTGCTTTTTATTTAAACGCACCTGAGGACCTAAAATTAAAGAGTTCTAAGTAATGATAAGGTTTAAAATTAAATTGTTTCAGAGTAGCTAGTTACGTGTGTACGTTCGCGGTGTGGTTGACGGCGACAACTATCAACTATCCCGTCTCATCCCGTTGTAGAAGGCGTCCCGTGGAAATATGTACGGTAGCAATGTCTCTCTGTATACGGTAAGCTCCGATTGCCAATCTTAGCGTAGCGATTAAACTTTTTAAATAAGGAATAAAACTGTGAGTAGAAAGATTGTTATTTTCAAAGCAGGTACCTATTTCGCAAGAAATTAAATATTGAAGCTCCTGGATATAAATGAACGGAGATGCACATTGATGTTCTGAAAACGTTATTGTTCATACTAACTTTGTACCCCGAACTATATAAGTGAATAGTGTTGAAGATATTAGCCCAGATATTTATTTGTGAAGATAAAAGATTCTTAAGTTAACCAAGCGAACGAGGTTGTTGTAGAACTGCTAAATAATAAAAACTTGTGAGGTGTCAAGGGACACCCGGATGGAACGAAGTTATTTCTTATTATGTACAAAAAACCTGTATACACTCAACAAAAATAATCGTCGCGATTATCAGTCAATGCTTGCTTTCTATAAGAGAGAGAGAGAGAGACAGACAGACAGAGAAACATGCGCACGCCGCACAGCTGCAAAAAGTGTCGTGACAACTTTTCGTAAGAATTTTTTCCGTCTAGTCCCCTTTCACAACGCGCGATAAGGAACTTCGTTCCAATAATATTATCAAGGGATTTTTGGATCAGATTTTATTGTAAATTTTAGCAGTCTATAAATCGCACTACGAATTTTAACTATTGGGTTAAGAAGTAAAAATGTTACCAAATGATGTTCCAGCGACCGTTAATCTGCTAGTGTTGCCCCCTGTATCATCTATAAGGTAATATTCTGTGAACGACTGCCCCACTACGTTGGGTTTGAAAATGATTTTCACCCTGGCACAGTCACCAGGCTCCACTGGTGTCGAAGTAATAGACACTTTAAACACACGATCTATAGTGTTCAGAATATAAATACTTGACACCCGATACGTGAGAGGCTTCTGTAATCAAAATATATCAAGATAAATACAGTCATAAATGAATTTTAAAGAAATGTATTAGGCAAGATTTATTTAAATTAATATTTACGTCCGATATATTTTCCACTCCAATACATTTTTCTATTTTTCTATCTACTGGAACCTTACCAAAATCTACCACTTTTATTTCAGTAATACTCTCCTCTGAGAGATTTTGCATTTTTAATATATATGATCAAACTCCAAGATCGTAGAGAATATAACAAACAATAAAGACAACATGAGAGGAAAACTGAAGTTTTGTTTTTAATTTTTAAACAAACCGCCTTTGGTTACCATAGAGCCAGTGAGTATGTAAGCACACTAAGCACTACGTTTAAATGGAGCAAAAACTCACAATTTTAATTTAAGGCACATGTTATATTTTTGTATCACGTCACCACAATAAAAATATCATTAATGTTATTTAAGGCATTGATAATTATTATTTTGTAACGTTTTTTTACTTCTACCTACGCACGTTTCTTAGATTAGACTTATTTTAACAAGGTGGGTCAAATTTACAAACGAGAATGTTAGCGTGATAGTGTGTTAATCAAAGAAAACGTCTTTACTGACCAGGCCAGCCTTTCCCAAATTCCACCCATGCACAGTGCGGACGGAGGAATAAAACGGAATACTAATTTTCTATCACAAAATCTATTTTGGTAGACGTTCAGTTGAATGCTCCAGGAGGGCGCGCTAATCTTATGAGCTTCGTGGTTCGTACTTAGTGATAGCTATCGCGTCTAATCTATATTCTTACTTGATAAGGACTTCCAGCTCATTCTGTGGTTCTTCACAATCAGAAGGTTCACGCGAGGACACAGCTTTGCTACTTGAAAAGATAAAACCAATCCCACAGGGGTTTCGTAATTTTTTAAGCTGAGTGGTCTCTAAACGTATTTGATATTTAATTAATTATTTTGCGGTAATCAGTTAGTAACCAGGATAAACCCACCATTTTGAACTTTTTAATCACTGGATTGATACGCCTTTAAAGCAATATATTACACATCAGATAGAATAAAATGTTCGGGTTGTGTCATGGTTCAACAAAGACATTAAGAAATCGTTAATTAAATGATGCAAATGCACACGTGAGTAATGGTTCGTTAGTTTGCATTCCAATTGAGCCATTATTGTATCATGATTTACATGAGGCGGTTGATCTTACCCTTAACCTTAACTCAAAACCCTCTTATTCAGATAGTTTGATATATTTATAGATAAAAAATATCCGTATGCCAATAACAAAAATCAATATTTGATTCTATTATTATTTTACGCATGGTGCGAAATTTGTACGTGTTTTAACAAAAAAATAATAATGAACGTTATAGAATTGAAATCACATAGGAGTACAATAGCATTAAACTTTGTTTATTTATGTGATATGTGTGAAATTGAGTGGTCACATAACTATTAAATGCTTACACATTGGGTGCTGATAAAATAAGTTTCTTTTGTAGTTTTATATTAAACGATGTTAATAAGTGATGGTTAAAGGTCTTAACATGATATTATATATTAAAAGATGCTAAATGAGATATAAAATTGTGTATTTTATGTTAATGTGTCTAGAACAACCATGAGATTTCATAGAAGGTGCGGTGACCGGGTCACGCTCCTGAATGATGACTATACAGCTGTACGGAACTTTGTAGAATTCAATCATGGCTTAGTATTGAGCTCGGAACCTCTGGAGGACGATGTTATGTTTGAAGTATGCGTCGACAGAAAGGTAAGGAAACACCCTGTCATTGTTAAGCAAAACTCGAGGCTTTTTGTCTTTTTCTTTATCATCTAACTATTTCTTCTAGCTTATTAATGAATATAATATTGATCATGATTTATCATTGTTACCATTGTTTCTCTAATATCAAAATATTTAGGTTGTTATTGATATGGCCTCAGCTCAGAACTTACTAATACACATCAAATTAGTTAAACGTTGTAGAAGCTAGTTATCTAGTCTTCAACTGTTAGGTTGAATTGTATTCCATTTTTAAGTTGCAAGTAAGTCAAATATTTATTAAGTTGTTAGTACAACAACAAAAAAGTACTACCTACAACAACAAAGTAACTTGTAATTTTTTTTTATTCGGGATTCATATAAATGTGATGATAAGACTAACCGCACGGACAGACTAGTAAATTTTTTGTTACTTTAACATTGCAAGTAAATACCTAAGTGATGAATAAATTTCATTATTACTTAAATGAATTCTTAATACATACATACCATAGACTCATGCCTGATTCCCAGAGAGGTAAGCAGAGACAATGGACTTCCATTTGTTACGATCCTTGAGCACCTCTTTCGCTTTGTTTACTGACATTATATTCTTCATGCATTCTTGCCGGTTTAGTGTACTTCTGACCTGACCTTTCTTGGAGCGTCTCCGATTTGATCAGAGAATGTTCTCCAAGGTCTTCCTCTTCCAGTTATACTATTTATACAGGCCCGGTATACTTAATTTTGTCAATCTTCTTTCATTCATCCTTTCTAAATGGCCACTACCTCGGTTTTGGCATCCTTTCTGAATGCCAAAACCATCTCAGCATAAGTTTTTCAATCTTTGTGACTACATCCTCTTTCACATCACAACACACTTACATTAGTATTTTGAATTCTGTATCTAAAAGTCACACCACACATACTTCTCAGAGCTCTCATTTCCACTGCATCTATTCTTAGTATTAGGTAATCTAATATGACAAAAGGGATGCATACAATTACACAATCATCATCATCATCATATCAGCCGAAAGATGTCCACTGCTGGACAAAAGCCTCCCCCAAAGATCTCCACAATTGCTGATCTTCTTTGTTACATAATATAACAGAAGGTGATTTATGTTATATTATGTAATATAATGGATGTAACTACTTCACTTGATAATGAAATTAAATTACTTTAAGTAATGCTTATTTTATTAGGTGAGAACCAGACTTGTGCTATGTTTTAAATCATACTGATAAAGCGATTTTCTCGGCACTCAGTAATATTTTCTTGGTGTAATAAGTAAAAATAACTATAGTTTAAATATACAAACAGCAACAATGAGCTTATGGAACTACCATACAGACTTATTGTTGCCGATTATCTGGGTTAATTTAACAACTAATATTCCCCTAACTACTAAATATGGCAAGAACAGATATAGATGAATAATAACTTAAATGTTCATATATCTTATTTATAGAACATTATTTACAGATATTAACACAACTTATATTTATTGTTATTATCTCAATGTTTTGACTAAGTTGTACTATCATGGTAACAAGCATATTATAAATAGGTCCATTAACTGCTTGGAAAGTTGTGTTTAACATAAAATTGAACATTGAGAAGTACTATACAACTGTTTGCTGGAAATCGCTGGATGTGGATAGCGCAAGACCGGCAATTGTGGAGATCTTTGGGGGAGGCCTTTGTCCAGCAGTGGACGTCTTTCGGCTGATATGATGATGATGATGATGATACCACAATTTGCCTACATAAAAATAACATCGAATTTATCTTGCGACTTCATCCCTCATTGATATGCTTCATCTCCTATTTGTCCCAAAATTTGTATGAGTTTAACTTTAACTAAGACTTTAAAACTATGTACTAACCCTAATTCCACTAATATCCACTAACTTTATAAATTCTTTAGATTCTCTTCTTTCTACATTGAATAGTTATAAAAATATTCTTCTTTGCGGGGATATTAACATAGATATTGCCCCTAGTAGTTCCGATAACCGTAGACACGAATACTTGAATGTACTTGCTAGTCACGGGATGCTTGCTGGCCATAGTATACCTACTCATGGAAAAACATGTCTTGACCACATGATGATTAGAACCAAACTAGAAGCTACATGCCTCGTCTTTCAGTCATCAATAACTGACCATGAGAGTGTGGCTATCAGTCTGAACCTGCAAACGCGCCTTGACTATCACAGGAAAACATCTTATTCTTTGAACTTAGATGGGCTTGATGAAACGATACAAAACACTGATTTTGACCCAATTTTCGACTGCAATGATGCTAATTTTGCTACCGACCGATTCCTATCACTTCTTTCCTTAGCCATCAATATCAATACTAGTACTAATTCCACACCCAGACGCAAACGTACAAGTAAACCTTGGATAACCAAAGGCCTTCTAAGATGTATGAAAAATCGTGATAATTTATACAAAAAGCACAAAAAAGATCCAACTAATGATATTACTAAAATAACGTATAAGCGGTATAGGAATTACTGCAATTCACTACTAAAAAAGGTCAAAAGAGAATACGAGAGAAAAGACATAGAAAGTGCAAAGGGCAACAAGAAAAAGCTGTGGGAAACTATCAAAAGGATCAGTGGAACTAAAAAGTCCGTAAACCACTCATATAGCTTAATTGGTTCTGAAAACTCGGACACTAAACTCAATAATGTCAATCACTATTTTGCCAATATTGGCTACCTACTTGCAGAGAAATTAAAAAAAACGAATGCTAATACACGCAGACCAACCAATGATTGTTCCTCACCAATAACACTCAGATCTTTTTATATGACACCCACAGATGAAATAGAGGTTCATTCATTGATTGCAAATTTAAAAGATAACTGTGCTACTGGAAGCGATAATATTTCAGGTAGGATACTCAAGAGATATATCTTTAAATTTACTCCAGTAATCACTCATATCTGCAATCTGGCTCTGTCTACGGGAACTTTCCCCAAAGCGTTCAAATTGGCATTAATTACTCCCATACACAAGAGCGGGGATAAAAACTGTGTAAACAACTATCGACCTATTGCGATCTTACCTACACTGTCAAAGATATTAGAAAGAATTATCAATTGTAGAATCGTAAATTACCTTGAGTCATACAAGTTGATATCACCTGTCCAGTTTGGCTTCCGCAGAGGCAAATCAACTAATGATGCAGTACACGAATTATTAAATAAAATCATAACTAATATGGACAACAAGAATAAATGCCTAGCTGTATTTATAGATCTAGCAAAAGCTTTTGACACAGTTTTTATCCCCCACCTCATAATGAAGCTAGATAGGGTGGGAATAAGAGGGATATCATTAAAACTTCTAGAAGATTACCTAACGGACCGAAGACAAAAAGTCAGGATTGAAAACCATTTAAGTGAAGAACTTCCTATAAATTTTGGCGTTCCACAGGGGAGCATATTGGGTCCGACATTGTTCTTGATTTATATCAATGACCTCTTCCAGCTCCAATCTTTTTGTGGGAAAATGATAGCTTTCGCAGATGACACTGCCCTTTTCTTTAGTGGCTCTGACTGGCAAGAGGTATTTAGTAAAGCAAGAACTGGTTTCAACAAAGTATGTGATTGGCTACAAGATAACGTGCTTACCATTAATGTAGAAAAAACCAAATATCTAGCTTTTGCACATAGGATTAACCTGCTACCTTCTTCCTCACTGACAATTTCTGCACATATTAGTAGCTGTCTTCGTCAATCCCCTATATGTGCCTGCCCAAACATTGAAAGGTCAGATCAAATAAAATATCTTGGAATCACTGTCGACCAATCACTTACCTTCAAGCCACACTTAATTTCACTAGTGACCAGACTTCGTAAACTCATCTACGTGTTTAAGACCTTAAGACACACTGCTGACCGTAGTATTATTAGGATGGTATATTATGCCTTATGCCAATCCCTAATAGACTACTGCATCACATCATGGGGTGGCGCAGCTAAATCCTATCTCATAGAAGTGGAAAGAGCACAACGTGCAATTTTAAAGGTAGCAGCTTCTCTTCCGTACAGATATCCGACGGTAGACCTTTATAAGGAATGGAATGTACTCACCGTCAGACAAACATTCATCTTGTATACGGTGCTAAAAAAACACTCTGAACTTCCATACAATCCGAATCTCCTTAAAGACAAGCGACGAAAAGATAAAATATGTCCCTCTAAATCCTTCCATTCAGCTCTGTCTCAGAAATCCTTTTGCTTCCTTGGAAATTATTTATATAATAAATTAAACGCAACTCTTAACATATATTGTCAAACTAAATCTAAGTGTAAAAACACAGTCACATCGTACCTAAAAAACCTGGACTATGAACAAACTGAAAAATTATTAACCCCTCCTCAGTAAACCACCATTCTTGTGATCCACGCCATAAACTGAAACAAGCCTCGCTTCACATCATACCCACACTTCCTCATACACTAATTCTTATCTACAGACCTCACACCGACCTATTCATACATACATACATACTATATTCTGCCTAGCTCCTAAGTTATTCTCTTAAGTTATTCTCTTGTGTTTTATTATTTGTAACCAGTAACTCAATTTTAATTGCTTGTACTTAACTAAACCGCGTGGGGGGCACTGGTGACCTGTAATACAGGTTTGCTGCAAACCTACAACAGGCACCAGTCTCTCACAAATTCGGGTTTAATCATAGCATAAGTTAAATTGTTACTTAGCATAAGTCTACCAAACTGTAGCTACTGAACCCTTTTGTGTAGAGAAATAAAGAGATTTTATTATTATTATTATTATAATTCACCCTCAAAGGACTAATTATTGAAAAAAAGTAATACATGTAAATCTGTTTCTTACCAAAAGTACTTATATAATTTACTAGATCATGTCAAATGAAAATCTGTTGTCTCTGCCTACCCCTCTGGGAAACAGGCGTGAGTCTATGTATAAATGTATGTGTAATTTACTATAAGAGTTTTGTATAAGTAGATTGTCTAGTTACTAGTGCTCATAATGAAGCCCATGTGAATAAAAATGTTTTCTCTTATTTAACTTAGTTTATTTTCAATATTCGAAAACTTACAGCTAACAGGTTGCAATTATTTAAGATTAATGGAATTTAAATGAGATGACCAATTTTCTTATGTAACAATTGTCTGTGTATTGAGTATTCAAATTCCAATTTATATAATGCTAACAGAGGTTAACTTAGTCTACTATATCATGCAACTGGAATTTATTATACAGCCAATAAATACAAAAGAAAATTGTAAAGTATTGTCAAGTATTTGTTATTACAAACGATATTGGGTTAATTAAATCCTAACATGCCAATAGACTTTCAATTTAACTTTAAACCTTAACACACCTCATAATTTGCAAGATTTATGAATAATTATGGGCCTGTTGGCATGGTTGGCAAATGCTTGCTTTTCACGCAGGAAGTCTTGGGTTCCTTTGTTGTCTTTGGGTTTTATATAATGTCCCCGGATATTATTATATAATTAATACAACTGTATAATTACTACTTATGTATATTCCACCACTACATTTGGAAGAGAAGCTATTGCAGCATTATGGCAGTATTAAGTAGTAGGGTCGTAACAGAGGCCGTCTTAGGGAGTTCTTCTAGGGAGTTGGATGCGGAGGTAAAGAACAACATCTTTGCAGATGCCGATGTTGACAGCGGCAGAGTAGGTGAAAGTAGAAAAAGATAAAGAAATTATATTTCAAGATTTATTGGAGTAACTAAAAATTTTCATTTCAAATTGGTACATCAGCTACAGTAATCAAATTTAGGAGAGACAAATTTTATTTCACTAAATATATTTTTGCGTCTTTGTCATTTTTCCAAACAATTCCTCAGGGCTTGTCGCAATGAGGTAACAGATTCCTGGAAAAGTTTTTCCAAACATACTTCTAGGAATTTCGCTCGCTGTATAAATAAACCTCCCTAAAACATGCGCAAATATTTTACGGAGGCGATGGTGGAGGCGTAATGTTCGATTTCTTGTGAAACTTGCTCAGTGATTGAGACAAAGGCGGCGGAGTTACAACCCTACTCATTACTAATTTTGCCATAGTTATTCTACTGTACTGGCCTTAAAGATACAGAAAGAGCATAAACAATCTGTCTATGTAAGCTTTAAATGTCACCATATATAGTTCTTAATTAGCTGGGCCCCATCTCTGTGTTATTCCAATGTATAATCTATATTACTATGAAGTTTTATCAAAAAGCGATCGGTGGTTTTGTACGATGTAAATGAAATAATCATATTCGATGTTGTGTGCCCATCAGGTAAATGTGTGGAATGGAAGCCTAGAAATTGGCGTTACAACTTTAGACCCTGAGTATATGGAGCTGCCTGCTACCGCCACTAAGCTAAGAGATCAAGCATGGGTAAGAAATTAACTTAATCATATTTTGTGCTATCCTAAAATCTTAATTAATGGTGTCTATACTGGAAAAATCTGTACAATTATTTTTAAACCTTACCTTTCTTTTATGAAAATCTTTAACCCTTCATAAGTCTGTGAAAATATGTAACCACCATATTTTGAACTCTACTCCCTTATAACAAAGTTGAAAATCAATCAATTAGAAACCTTCTTATTCTCTTAAAGGGTTTATACCCACATTTCTGTGACTGACTCGTTCAAAAATCGAATTATTAAGAAATGTTTCTATTTGTAGTATTGTTATCTAACTATATTTATGTGCTGCATTTTGCTGAATAAATTTTATTATTTCATCATCATATCATAATATTTCATTATTTTATATTACATTCCAGATAATGTCAGGGAGTTCAATAGTAATGGATGGTGTCACTCTTATTAACTCTTATGGCCCAGAGCTAGACACACTCAGAGAAGGAGATTGTATTGGAGTGATGCGAACAAGCAAGGTAAGTTACAGGGCTAGTAAAAATTATTAATACTAAGTACCTAATCCGCACCCAAGGGCACTGATCGTTTTATGCAACCATCGCTCTACGTTTCATACGCGAAGACGTGTGCCGCTCGTCCGATTTCATCCATAGCAATGCAAATTAATGGTCATGAAGGGTGATGGAAGTCGCGGCACATTCGCGGACGTACTCACGGCAGGCATGTACAGACGCCAGCACATCCAGCTACCCGAATCTGTCGAATTTCCTTTATAGGTTTTCAACTTAATCACTTATGCTTAAGATTCACTTTCAATTGGGGTAGCTTGATGTGCTGGCGTCTCTACATACGTTATACACGATTTTGTTTAGTGTCACTAGAGTTTCTAATAACCTTGACGTGACGTGCCGCGACGACCAAGGCTCTTGGAACGTACATGTTTTTTTTTCACAACTGATTTTTTTAAATCACTGTACTGGTAGGTGATAAGCTCACTCATTGTATATGTTTTTGTACTTCGCAGGCAGAGCTGTTGTTTTATATAAATGGAAGATGTTTGGGTGTGGCCGCTACAGATATGCCGGCCAATATGTTCGCAGTCATCGACTTGTATGGCCAATGTGTGCAAGTTTCCAAGACACGTACATCTGATACTTGCATTGTGAGAGCGATTACTGATGCATCTTTGGAGCAGGTGATTATTTATATCATATATATAATACTTAGTACCTATATACGTGCTAAAACAAGAATTCATTCAACCATATAGCCATAGGCAAATATCACAATATTATCACCCCATCTCATCCCATGATCCCGTCACTTTTGGGACTTTTCTGTAAAAAGAAAAATTTCTCAGCATCAGCAAGTCGGGGAGTTAGCGGCATTATACCCCCGTACCTCGGAGAGCACGTAAAGCCGTCAATCCTGTACCTGACCTTTTGCCGGTCGTGTCGCTAGGCTCCCCATCGGATCATGAGGTTGATGGAATAGAAAATGCTCTTGTGTTTGTGCACACACTTGTGCACTATAATTGGTCCCGCGCAGATGGCTAATGTCTATTGCGACTGGCCACCGTGGCCGAAATTTGGCTAGGAGGACGTTATTTATATCTCTTCTCCATTTAGCTATTTATGCCGATCTAGAGAATCGTCTCATTTTGCCTAGCATTTTCGCAAAGGTATAAATTAAAGCAGGCGAACCAAAGTAACCGTCATAGCCCGAAGAATTGCCAAACTGAAGTGGTGGTGGGCAGGGCTCTCTCAGCATAGCTCGTAGAGCCGACAGCCGCTGGGGCAGAAAGGTTCTCGAGTGGCGACCACGAACTGGAAGACGCAGCGTGGACAAGCCAAGACCCCCTACAAGATGGACCGATGATCTTGTGAAGGTCGCTGGAAGTCGTTATTATCTTAAGTTATTATCTTCTTCAGATTGAAGAAGATCCAAATAACGATGATACGTTAAATTCGAGTGAGATGGACGTGGCCGGGCTGCCGCCAGAGCCAGGCCAGTTCCAAGAGCCTAAAGAGGTCCACGATGTTTACATTCCTATGACGTCAGAAGGTGCTTGCGCATTAGGTAAGTTTATTAATACTAGAGGTGCCCCGCGGTTTTACCCGCGCTAAACTTTATAAATTATCACTCCGTCCGTAGTCCTAAAAAATTATGTATCTTGTGGTTGAATGGTATGAGAAATGATCCAATTAACCTTTACCTTTAACAATGAAAAAAACGTATAGCAAAACCTGGTTAAGGGTTAAAATGAATAGTGATACGAAAGTCTACAGGCTCATAGTGTCAAGTCATGTTATAAGTTCAACACTCAACTTCAACTCAACTTCCAGTAACGAATATGAACAAACTGCTCACCACATCCTTTGGGAGTGTGATCTCTGGCGAAATCAGCGTGATATTATGTTAAACAGCTTGCAACCAATATCTGGAGTAGTTTATTATACGAATCTTGTAGCAACAAGCATTTCATGAGGCTATAGCCTCTTTACATCTTTCTGTCTCCCGCTTTGCTCTGGAGGGAAGTTTTCTAACTCCTCCTTTTTTCTCTTTCTGATTAAATTCGTTGCGGGATCCAAGACAGTTAAAGCGATTCCCCGGGACATGCCTGAGCTTCACTGTTCAGTGTCATTTCATTGTGTGCCACTGTTGATCCTGGCTTACAGGAGTTGCAGTGGTGGGTAAGAGGGAGAGACTAGTATTGATTAAAAAAAAAACACTCAGAAGTTAAAAATCAATGCAACAGAAAACACGAACTTTTAAAGCATATTTTCATAATAAAGGTTTCACTGACTCGGTAATTAACACATAATATAGATTTTTAGACGATTTTTCATTCCGATTTTGAAATATGGCACCAAGAGATAAAGGAAAAAAGAGAAAATTATCGATCTTAGATACATATCTAGTTACCATAGTACAAGCTCTGCTTAGTTTGGGATCAGATGGCCGTGTGTGAATAATTTTCCAGAATATTATTATTTATGTTTCGGTTAGCTAACTAATCTTAGGCTCTACTTCCTCAGTTGTCCAAGATCGCTTACGGTTTCATCCGAGGTGTGGAATATTGGTAAAGCTGTCTTCACATAACAAGTAAGTACTTATTAATATAGTATCACTTTTTTACAAGGCGGGTGTAATGCCTAACCTACCGTGGATATCTGCCGCTTGATTGCATGCCCATGCTATGCTGCTCCGGTGCCCCCATTTTGCGCCATGTCCCACGTATTCGGGACACGTACACTGGGAAGGCTCTGGGTTGCCCCTTCCTATTTGCCGACTCCTGTCAGTTCGGCACAGTGACTGAGCCAACATAGTGTCACCATATTAAAAAAATTATAGCACTACTGTCGTTGCCCGTCTCATGTCTTACACACTTAACTTAAACTTGGATGTAAGTTGCATCAAAGTTTAAGTAAAGTGTTGCCAGTAGCAGTGAGCGCAATCAGTAGGTCGCGCCGCCTAGAATACACATGTCCCGCGAGTAATTACGGTCACTACTCAGTTTAGAAGAGGTAGGGCACAGCGTTCGTCCGCTCAAAGAGCAGCCCGACTGGAGAAGTATCTCTTCCGTACAGAAAGCATTCCTTAATAATTTAATGTTGTGGTTCTGAGTGTGAGTAAGGTCGCCAGGACTCATAGGGGTGGGGGGGGGGGGGGGGGGGGGTAGGGTAGGGTCAGCAATTGTTTGCGGACTCTTTTCAAGGCCAACCACGACTCTTTTGTATTGCGAGTGTCCATGGGCGGCGGTGATCACTTACCATCATGTGTTCCAATTGCTCGTTACCTCTAATAAAAAAATATGTGCCGTGTCGCTTTAATACTTTCGTATAGAACGGTACATATAACCTATAGACGTAGCACAGTCGCGTCTGGTAAAAATTTATAAGGTACCGTTAAACCATTACTTATCAATAAAAAAGCGAGCCTTACAATAGTCGCATTTTATTATGATGTGTAAGTGACAAACATGTCAGTTACACATCATATGCGACTATTATTACTACTATCATTCCGTATAATAAAAGCTGATTTTAGGTGAAATGTATGTGAAGGCCAGTTATTCATAATGTGATTGGTCAAATATATCATCGCATACACTATGTTGGCCGACAATACGTCGTAGTGCCAACCTTACGCAAAATGGGTTGACTATGTGACATTTATCTCTCCGCCACTGCGCGCGCTCATTGGTCGCATCAAATAGTCCCTGTGACACGAGGCACTTTACAAACATATAATTGACCGACACAAAGTAGATCCAAACTCGGAACATCCATTTAGGGTTACACGTTTTCTCTTTTCGCTGTCATAGTCTAGCTCGCCATTATTCCACATAGTTTGTATAGTTTCCTTCTCTTGCTGCGCCCGCCCGCCTAGCTCGCACGCATGGCCCGCTGTGGCCTGGGCTATAAAAAGGCTGTGGACTATACGAGTCAACATCAATAGCAACCTTATGGCCTCTTTTCCATTACACGGTTGTTCAAACGTACGGTGTGTAAGCCGTACGGTTGAAAAAACGTGCTAGCTTGTACATGATACGGCAAAATCACCGCGCGAGACATTGGTAAGTACTGGCTAGTAGCGCTTTTTACTCGGGCTGTGTAGGACGTGCTGCGTCATGAATTTTCTTACGAAAAAAAAGATTATAGTTGCTTATTACATATATAGGAAAAAGAAAATAGAAAAAAAAGGGAAGTAAGGTTTTGGATACATCCGATTTTAGAAAAAAGGGAGGAATATGGCGCGTTTCATACACTTGTCAAGAATCAATTGAGAGAAGATGAAGACAAGTTTTACAATTATTTTAGAATGCAGAAAACTACATTCGACAACTTGCTCCAAAAATTATCCCAGGAACTAAAACATCAAGATACTTTTATGCGAGAGAGTATATCGCCCGCAGAAAGATTGGCTGTAACTCTGAGGTAAGTAGGTACAAAATTAAATGACATATTTTAGTTTAAAATTGTTTATTGCACACAAACAAAATTATTACATGTAATTGAATTTTAATAATTATTAATTTAAGAACAAGTAAATCAAAAAATACACTACGCTGAAAATACTACTCAAGTGCGGTACTAAAATCGAATTCGTCTTCAATAGAAACTTGAGAATCTGCCGAGATACTTTCCGCATTTACACTATGTACAGATAATTGTGATTCGGGTCGGTAGTGGATTGGCTCTAAACCAGAACCGTGTCCAAAATCATGAGAAGACGTCTGTGGACGACTTATTCCATAGCCCGATCTAGCAGCTGTAGAATATCCATATGTTGACGATTGCGCATTTGAGGATGCTGTACCACTTAAATATCCTTGATGGCCTTGATCCCATTGGTTTCTTGATGTAGGTATATACTGAGTACACTGTCTTTGTTGAATATTTTTAATTATTGAAATTACTTGAAACTGAAAGTCTATCATATTTTCATCACTGAACTTGTCAACTGTATCAGCGATTCCCATAAAAAAGTTCATACTACGGCTTTTCTTTTTCTCATCTCGTTCTGCTGAATCCATAAACTTCATAAACCTAATGTCAACTTCACTTAGTTCATTTTTTCTTTTTTTTTTAGCCCATTGCGTCTCTCTCCGTTCAGTGTATCCCGAGCTTGATTGATTCGGGACTGCACTATCAAAATTTTCATTACTGAGGCTAGAATCATGAACATGTTCAGTCATGTTAGAATCGGTCTTGCGATGCTCAACATTTTTTTTTAGGAACATCATTTCATCATAGAACATATATTTTCTTATTTTTTTTGCTGAAGAACCAGACTTACATTCATTAATTTTTTTGTCATATTTTATCCAGCTATCTTTCATATTGGTCCACTTCTTCATCACCATTTGCCCTGAAAATAAATAAATAATAATTATTAAATTCAAAATTTATAAAAACCCCCGACCTAAACTGAATCGACCCCGACCTAAAATGGGGTTTTAGTATTTGAACCTGAACCGTTTTGTTTTATATTTCAGGTATCTAGCAACAGGAGATACCTTTACTGACCTATACTACAGCTATAGAATTGGAATAAAAACCATAAGTTGCATCGTACGTGAAGTATGCCACTACATTTGGTTAGAACTGTATAAAGAATATATGAAAATGCCATCTAAAGAAGACTGGCTACACATTGCAAGCAAATTTCAAGAATCTTCCAACTTCCCGCTGTGCTTAGGAGCGGTCGATGGAAAACACATCAGACTTATTAAGCCAATTGATAGTGGCTCGATGTTTTTAAATTACAAACATTTTTTTTCTATAGTTTTGATGGCAGTAGTAGATAGCGATTACAACTTTATATTTGTTGACGTTGGCGCCTACGGAAAGGAGTGTGATTCCAGTGTGTTTAAAGAGACCCCATTTTGGAAAAATTTAACAAACAACGGATTAAATCTACCCGATGCAACACGTTTGCCTGGAATTGACTACGATTTGCCATATGTGTTCGTTGCGGACGAAGCCTTTGCTTTGCATTATCACTTGCTTCGTCCATTTGGTGGTCATCAGCTTGATCAATTAAAACGTACATTTAACTACAGACTCACCAGAGCGCGAAGATTTGTTGAATGTGCGTTTGGCATTTTATCCAATAAATGGCGAATTTTTCACCGGCCAATGAATGTGTCCATCGATTTGGCAGTTGATATTGTGAAAACATGTTGTGTTTTGCAAAATTTTATACATAAGCAGGAAAACTTTCAGTTTCACAATGCGAGTGAAAATGAGTCCACCCTTGATTCAGAATCGGAACTAATCCAGTTACCTATCACGAATGCAGTTCGCGGAAGTTTGGCGGCTAATGAAGTTCGCAACAGATTTGCACAATATTCTGTATCTAACGAAGGTCGCCTCTCCTATCAAAACAACTATGCATAAGTAAAAAGTTAATAATTAAATATCTGTAACTTACCAAACTTGTTTTTCTCATCACCACTTAAATCTTCAAATGTGGGCTGGAAATGAATAAATATTTCTTTCCAGGAATCATATTTAAGCCGCTTATTTTTATAATCGTCGATGGTCTTATCCCATATTACAGGCCTTTCTTGAATCAACGTAATTAATAATTCTTGATTTATGTTCATTTTATAATAAAATCGCGAAACAGCGTATATAAGCGGTCACGAATCCGTGCGTACGTCCGGCACCGTCGACACACCCCGATAGACTGCCATACAACACTGGTGAAAATCACGCCGTGCGTAGACGCGGCGCGCCGAGGGGCAGTCACGGCGCACGCGGCCGCGGCGCCGTGCCTTGGCGCCACCGTGCATGTCGACAAGCTCATATAGTGATCCATACCACACTGACGACCGTGCCTACACGCGGCGAATTAACCGTAGATTTTCACGGCGAGAAACCGTGTAATGGAAAAGAGGCCTATCTCTTTTACGCCCGAAATTAATAAACGATCCTAATCCATGTTATGCTATCTACGATAGCAATTTCTATCCATTTGTCTATTAAACCGTGCCAATAAAGCATCCACAGATTGAAAAAGCAATCTTTCCGAACGAGCGATCTTTGGAAGGACGGATCATAGAAAAAGATAGGCCTCTGTACTAAAATGACAGGTTGCACGTGTCAATAACCAATCCATTAATTTTGACATAAGCTTAGATAGCCAAAACAATCTAAAGTTGCAATCCTAGAAATTCGGTGGATTGACAATTGGTTCTAAAGATAAAATTGGTGAAATAGTTCATTATATTCCAAAATAGCTTTGCATATAAATAATAAGAATATTTTTTGTTTACAAAATTGACGGCAACCACTTCACGTCACTGTTTAAATTATTTGTAAAACAAACACAGAAATCTATAATAAAATTAATGCTTATCATATCAGAATCCATTATAGGTATTATATTTATTAATATGTAATTATTTGTATATTAGTTATAAATGCTTTGCAACAAAAACAAACAACCAACTTACTGCTTGTTTGTTCTTGATCCGATCGGCGACGACTGCGCCGGCGTGCGTTTTGCTTGTAAAATTTTGATACGTTCCGTTCCACCAAAACATAATGTTTGACCAATTAAGTTACATTTTATTATTATATACCGTAGTCGTCTAGTTAAACATTTTAACCTAGCTATAAATAAGTCAGTATTGAAGACTTATCTTTAATATATTTAAAAATAAATTTTCATCTTAAATTAAATGGTATAATTGTGTCCTGAGTTACCGAGTTCTGCATAAAACGGAACGCTGCAGAGGGAAAGGATCGCACCCCAATCTCTGGGCAAAAAATGGATGGATTGATATGTTTTGTTATTGGCACGCAGGTAAAGATCAAGATTGCGATAGAGCTAATCTAGAGATAGGACCTGAAAGATCCTGAAGGGTCGAAGTGCTGTACATAGGTACACCCCAAAACAAGATAAGATAAGATAGAGATAGGACCGACTGACAGATTGCGGATCGTTTATTAATTTCGGGCGTTAGAATAGAGTCCCAAATCAATGAAACATAATATAGCAAAGCCTGGTTTAGGGTTAAAGTCTGTTCAAAATTATGTTTCAATCTCCGCACAAATACCACACATTGTTTTTATGAGTTTACTGTAGTTAATTTTTTAAAATATCTGATTTGACTCTCTGAATTCATTGATTAATTGTCTGTTCCGTTATTCTAATAGGGTTGCGGAAAGATTTCGCCCATTAGACGATTACAACAACGGAGTCGTCATGACACATCGCCCACTGTTCGACAATGAACTGTTTGAAATACGCATCGATCGACTAGTCGACAAGTGGAGTGGGAGTATTGAGGTAATTTCCGCTGGAGAATAATATCTTAACTTATTTATATCTATTGAGCGGGCATACAAATTTGTTTTTTAACACGTATAAAAGCGCTACTATGTGAATATACCGTTAAATTTTATACAAATAAAAATGCTCTGAGAATATTTTTTATTATTAACTAAATGTGCCCTCAACAGTGTCCGACCATTTTGTAATGACTCTGTAATTGTTACATTAGAATATCTCTTATATTTTGCTTCTTGTCGCAAAACTATAAAACATTCACATAAACCTTACATATTTTCATACAAACTTTCATCCCTGATTTACTATTGTTATGTTACACTCTTTAGGGTAAAACTTTTACAAGCTTTGAATGTGATATTTATTTATATCGAAATAACTGCTTAAAATTTAAGAGCTTCTAGCTCTAAATATGACGATACTTCCATACAACTTTTCATCCCCTCTTTCAACCCCTTAGCTTTTTTCGCATTAAAAAGTAACCTATGTCCTTGGCTCTGGACTATCTGTGTACCAAATTTTAGTTCAGTAGTTTTGGCATGAAAGAGCGACAGACACATAGTTACTTTCGCATTTATAAATTAGTAAGGATTATCTCCAGTCACCTGTATATCTTTATTATTTTCGACCAGGTTGGAGTAACCACCCACAACCCGGCAACCATAAGGTTCCCCTCCACGATGACGAACATGGACACGGGAACTATAATGGTGTCTGGGTGTAAGGTCCTGCTGAACGGACATGGTACTTGCAGGGAATATGGCAACTTTAACCTGGATGAACTAAGAGTAAGTGTTTTTAGCGATTCTAAATGTCTATTTTGGGTGACCGTCAAAGTGATCTAATTTGTGAATGTCTCCGTGCTTTTGAGGTCACGTTAAATTGTCCATGTTATCGATACAAAACAGTCACTAAGCTATGCCAGAGGCCTACATGGTGCCCATATTGTTCACTATAGCATAGAATAACTAATACAGACCAAGCGTAGACCACATAAAAGTATAGTTCCATAGCCATGTCGTGCAGTACCGTTGACAATTAAGAGTGGTAGACTGTTGTGATCTGAATCTAAATTGATCAGCTCTCGGGGTTATGTGGGGCGTCAGTTGCCGCAGCAGGAATGAACACCTTGTACCTAAGTCGTGGATAGCTTTCCGCGTTTAAAACATGTTTCCTCGGCTTGGGAAGAACGATCACATATCCCATCTTTCAGCAGTCCGAAAATCTCCTTGTCTGGTGGATGCCGTAAAAAAGCCGGGTCATTGACACGACCGTTTTAGATGGTAGGTGGCGCAAAGCGTTGTTGGTGATGAGATCTGCTCCCGAGGAGAAGAAAACGGGTTCTTCGGTTGGGGCTATATCGGCTTTCTGAAAAACTCACCAAGGTTTTTCTGCACTACTGCGGTATGCTCTTGGTTTATGGTCAGATATGCGCAGATTTGGCGCTCGAGATATTGGGTGTAGATATCCGCGCGGTATTTCGCCGATCCATCCGCGTGTAGGAGCGGGCGAACCGTGTGTAACAACGAGTATGTAGGTATTGCGTAGGTGCTGGTTTATAAGCACGAAATAAACACCACGTTTATTTAAATAAATAGTTCCAATCGATACCCAAGAAAGTGAGGCGGTGAATGCGCACGCGCCCGGATCGATGATCCGGGACCAGGAGTAAATACTGCAATCATATTTTTATTTGTTTTAGGTTAGTGTAGGCGTTATTAGTATTTTCTTATTGAAAATAGATAGATTATAAAATATTTTATACCTTTAAAATAGTTTAAGTAAATATATTTATAATATATACATAAATATATAACGAAGTAAGAATTTGTAGGCTTAGACTCATAGAGGTAATGTAAACTATAATAAAGAGTAATGTGTTAACGTTATTTTTCAGGAGGGTGATACAGTCGGAATGATGAGGAAATCCAATGGTAAATTGCATTATTTCATCAATGGCATCGACCAAGGTGTGGCCACCGACAAAGTAGACCAACAAGTCTGGGGGGTTATAGACTTGTATGGCATGACTGTCAAAGTAAGTAAAATGTATACTATAATATTATTAATTCACGAGTACCCTATATACATGCATGTTACACACTATATATATGTAACAATTTTGCACATACCCTTAGTATGTGCGAAATTGTTATGTAACCTTCTAAAAGGCACGGTATCAATACGACTGTATCATTTAAATTTTTGTATGTATGTATTCACGAATTGGCTGTTGTTTGGAAATGGATAATCTTATTTCTTTTTTCATTATATAAACTCTCATATCAATTTTGTTTAAACCAGTTATTATAAACATTAGTTGTTTTTTTTTATTATATAAGTATGTTTTTTTAAATATTAACTTTTTTGCTCCGACCTTTCCACTACAACGTACGTCACTATACCGACGACAACAAGCATATAGAACCGGTAAATCAAATACCTCATCAAGATTGGTGTCACTGTTGGCCCCCTGTGCAGAGGATGCATTGAAATTGAGGAAACACCAGCACGCATGCTGCTTCATTGTACACGAATGTTCTCATTTTAGAACTATAGTGGTTCGTGTAGCTAAATAAGGCTACGCACAATGTTCCAATAAGAAGACACAAAGTTTACTGATTGGTCCAATAAGAAGAAACTAAGAGCCGATTTCACAATGGACGCTAAACTCAGCGCTACAGGATGCCGAACTGAGTTTAGCGTTAATTGATCGCGTTTAATCTTAACGGTGAAATCGGCTCTAAAGCATCTTCTACACGGTTGCAAACCAACGTCCCAACAGACGTTGCAGTCTAGATGGTCACACTGGTGGTTGCCATCCACCTAGACTGCAGTTGTGCAGTCTAGGTGCATGGCAACCACCAGTTGGTACGTTGTTTTGCAACCGTGTAAGAGACGCTTAGTCTTCTGATTGGACCATTGTGACCGAAAACCAACCAGGGCGTCTACCGTCTAATTTTCCGAACATCGATTTCTTAAATGGCGTTCATATAAATAAAGGTTAAAAATGACTTGATCAATCGTTAAATCGGCTTCAACGTTGACAATCGATTCCGGACAACTAATGACGTCACATGTGCTCATGGAAGTCGATTTAACGATTGATTAAGTAATTTTTTTTACTTTATTTATTTGAACGCCATTTAAGAAATCGATGTTCGGAAAATTAGACGGTAGAGGCCCTGGCTTCTGCTTCGGATCGAAAGTGCCCAGTAGTGTTGGCCGGCATAATTTTTTAAAAGTCAACAATATTTTTTATTATTTTCAGGTGTCAATTGTAGACTCTTGCGAAGACATGGATAGTAATATTAACAACCAGCCAGTGTTGATATCCCCTTCGCCAGAACTGCCGGCACCCGGTAAGTCTATCGTTCTTCCTATTCCTTGGTCTAGCGGCAATCAGCCCTGGTTTCAAAAGTCCTCTTGAAATTTTTCTGTTAAGAAAATTTCTCTGCGTTATATCCCCGTTCCTCGGAGTTCACAATGCAGGATTTAGGACTTGCAGATCTAACAATTAGTATCAGTGATTGTTACGCACACTAATGCAATTTTAAAATAACAATGAAATAATTGTTAATTTTAATAGTTAATTTCAAATGTTACTCGAAGAAATTAAAATTTTAATTGCATGTTTCTTAGTTGTAAGTTGCGATTAACGTTAACTAATCTTAATTAAAATGAATTTGAACTATCAATAAATAATTTAATTAAAATTCATTTTGTATTACTTTTGTACTCAATTAACATACATTCATAGAATCACGCCTGGTTCCCAGAGGGGTAGGCAGAGACAACGGATTTCCATTTGTCAAGATCTTTGCACAACTCTTGCCTCGTTAACTGTCATTATATTCTTCATACATGCTCGTCGGTTTAGGGTACTTCTGACCTGGCCTTTATTGTGAACGTCTCCGATTTGGTCAGAGAATGATCTACTAGGTCTTCCCTTTCTGGTTGTCCCATTCACACATGCCAGGTATACTTCTTTTGTCAATCTTCTTTCATTCGTCCTTTACAAATATCCAAACCATCTAACATCTTATTTTATTATTTATTAACGTCTTATTAACTTAAAAAAAGTCATTATTTTTAAATTTATGTGTTCTCCTTTGTAACAGGCGCGTATAGACCAAGAATAGACGAAGACAGCCTTTTATTTCATACGCTGCGTGATTCGTATGTTATTATTATTAATGATGGTAAGACTGCTCATAGGCCTAAGTAAGTATTCGCATTTTATTATTATAATTTTAGGTTGGGGAAAAAGTCTTTTCGCATTATAGTATGTATGAACTTGTGATAAAATCTCTTTGGCTATACTATTTGTATCTGGTTGGTTTTGGTATCATTCAAAGTTTCAATTTTAAAGATTATAATTCCAAATTCAAATTTGGAAAATGTGTGATTTTCATTTGTTTTTCGTACTGTCAAGATGAGTGAATTAAATGAAGAAATTTGATACATTTTAAAATTTAACTACAAAAAATGTAAAGAAGCCACGCAAGGCGCGAAAAAAATTTGCGATACTTATGGACCTAGTGCAGCATCTGTGAGAGTTGGTTTAAGTGTTTTCAATCCGGAAATTTTGATGTCAAAGTTACACGTCGCTCTTGTCGCCCTATAACGGATAAAATGGATGCCATTTTTGAAAAAGTGGAGCAAGATCGGCATAGCAGTAGTTATGACGTAGCCGAAGAACTGTGAATTGACCACAGAACAGTTTTGGCGCATTTGAATAAAACTTGGTACACATAAAAGCTCGATAATTGGGTACCTCACGAGCTCACTGAATAAAACTTTTATTACGACGTAATGAAACCGAACCATTTTTGAAACAGCTGATAACTGGTGATGAAAATTAGATCACGTACGACAAGAACGTGCAAAAAAGGTCGTGGTCAGGTCAGGCTTCACAGACTGTGGCGAAACCCGGGTTAACTCGCAACAAGGTGATGATGTGTATATGGTGGGATTGGAAAGGCATTATTCATTATGAGCTGTTACCATCAGGCACGACCATCGATTCTGAACTGTACTGCGAACAACTGATGTGATTAAAACAAGAGGTTGAGAGAAATCTGATGGAATTAATCAACAGAAGGGGTGTGGTTTTTCATCATGATAATGCTAGACCTCTCACATCTTTAGCCACTCAGCAAAAATTAAAAGAGTTTGGCTGGTAGGTGTTAATGCATCCGCCGTATAGTCCTGACTTTGCACCTTCAGATTATAACCTGTTTCGGTCTCTTCAGAATGCTTTAGACAGTGTCAGGTTAACATTACGAGAGGACTGCCAAAACCACTTGTCGCGGTATTTTGATCAGAAGTCCTAAAATTTCTATAGCAATGGGATCATATCCCTACCTACAAGATGGCTAAAAGTTATCGAACAAAATGGTACCTACACCTACCTACTTTAGTTAAATATAAATAAACTATCTTAAAAATGCGAAGAAACTTTTCCCCCAACCTATTATTACGCCCAATAAAATAAAATAAAATGACAAAATTAAATTACTGTATTAAACAAAATGTGACTATTTTTAATGTTATCACACTAATATTATAAAGGCGAAAGTTTGTGAGTGTGTATTTTTGTTACTTCTTCATCATTATATCAGCCGAAAGACGTCCACTGCTGGACAAAGGCCTCCTCCAAAGATCTCCACAATTGCCGGTCTTGCGCTATTCGCATCCAGCGGTTTCCAGCGACCAGCACAAGATCATCGGTCCATCTTGTAGGGAGCCTGCCCACGCTCATAAATTAAAAACTTAAATGATTTAAATTAATTGGAATGTATTGGAATTGTAATGTAAAGGTGCTGACCCAGTTGAGTTGGCCATAGGGCGACAAAACTGCACTATTGTTTCAATTTAAGCCTACCCAAAGATCACAAGTCAGATACCTAGTTATTAAGTATTGTAGGTATTTTTTTAGGTTTTAATATTTAGAGTGTCTTTTCACAGTGCTTTCAAATACTTCAACAACGGAATAGTAATGACAAATCGAACTCTGAGGTCGAACGAATTGTTCCAAGTGCGGCTCGACCTCGTCATCCCCAAGTGGGCTGGAAGTATTGAAATTGGAGTCACGCAGCATTCTTCTAATGATATAAAATTTCCATACAAAATGAGCAATGCAAAGTGAGTATAATATTTGTTCTAATAATTTGTGTTACTTTAGAGGAAAGCTATTTGAAATTTGTCTATTACAAAAGCAATTGGATTACATATTTTTTATAGCAGTTTGAGTATGTTTTTTATTGATATTTTCCAACTATTTTGCACAAACTACTATAAAAATACTACCTTCCGTACCTGTATTACCTTCAAGAATTCCGCTTAGCTAGTCGAGCAGGTCATAGTGCGAAAGAACATTGTGCCTTGCCTCATTTAATCTCTTTGTTTGATGGTTTATAGATCCGGCACTTGGGCAATAACTGGAGAGGACGTAATACGTGATGGCTCTATCGTCATACCGCAGTACGTCAGAAACCTGAATAAACTTGTGGTGAGTTTATGAATAGCTAATAGCACTAATAAATATTACATAACTTTCTTGCTTATCGTATGGGCAAGGGTTGTTTAAGACGCCCATTAACCCCTCTGACATGACTTAACGGCTGTTGCCGTAACGTGCCCTCCGAAGCACGGAGATGCGCAGAAATTAATCCACTTTGTGCGGTCACCCATCTAAGCCCAGTTGCTTAACCTCGCCAATCACTTACGGATCGGTGAGAGCATCTGGCTATGAGCGCCTCTTCCTAAGCTTATAGTATAACTCGGAGTTATTTGCTGATTCCAAATACCCATTCGGTAACTTTGTCTTGTGTCACTTATTTCGTTCAAATATATGGCTCACTCGCTCACTTATAGTTGTTTGTGGTTTTTGCCCTAAATAGGGTTTTTTCTCTTTGGGCTAGCATCCCTCCGCTACGTTTGTGTAATCACAGGCTACTAGTACGGAGAACTATAGGGTTAGCCGTAACTTAGTCGGCTTCGGTCGAACTCTTACTCCGAGGCACACGCTGATATCCAATGACCCGATTGGACTGACACTTAGTATTTATAAATGTATTGAGACGACAAGTAATACGAGGAAAAAAACGTCCCCTCTCCCTCCTCCACACCCTCCATTCCATATAAACCACCCATTTAAATTGTATGAGGGAGGGTCAAAAAGTTCGCGGAATCGAGGGCTTAGGGAACTTTTTGACCCTCCCTAATACAATTTAAATAACTGATCTTATCATACAATGTAAACAAGAAAGAGATGAGAAGAGTAATTAGTGGATTACAAAAATATTTAGAGATTTTGATTATGTTTAATATTTCGTTTTTTAATTTTAGCTTCGAAGTAATTATTGATAGGAAATTTATCTTTGCAAAATAATTTCAATCGCCTCGTATACAATGTGTACCCTAAGTAGTGGATTAATCATATGTTACTATATGTTTCTATCTCCACAATTGCCATTCAGTTTTATTTGTCTATGTCTGAACAATTAATAATCTTTCGAAATATACATACAAAGTGATTATCTATCCATACAAAATATCAATCAGGTGACAAGTTTTATATATATATGTATATTACACATTTTCTTTTTCATATACTGGTTATGATTGAGTTTGTTCAGTGTTATGTGTTAGATTGCACTCCCTAAATTATTTATGTTATATCTTGTATTGTGGAGATCTTTGGGGAGGCCTTTGTCCAGCTGTGGACGTCTTTCGGCTGATATGATGATGATGAAGATGATACCTTGTATTATAAGCACCACTATCACATAAAAGTTAAAGGCGTTAACATACATAGGCTCACGTCTGTTTCCCAGACAGAGACAATGGATTTCAATTTGTCACGGTCCTTGCATACCTCTTGGCTCGTTTACCCTTATTAAATTCTTCATACATGCTTGTCGGTTTAGGGTACACAGTCATCTCCAATTTGGTTAAAGAATGTTCTCCCATACCCGTTGTACCATTCACACAGGCTAGGTATACTTATTTTATCAATCTTCTTTCATTAATCCTTTCTAAATCATCTTAGCATACATTTTTCAATGTTTGTGATTACATCCTCTTTCACACCACAACCCTATCTTACGTCAGTAAGAGGACGGCGTAAAAATGGTACAAAAAAGGACTTGTCTCACGAGGCTGGAAACAGTCTTGAATTGCTATAACTATTAGAATGTTGTCATGAATGTATTTTGTGTAAATTATCTAATTTCGCTATTTATTATTGTAGGAAGGTGACACAGTAGGGGTGATGCGCAATGACTTGGGGATACTGCACTTCTTCGTCAATGGCGTGGATGAAGGGCCGGCGGCGTTTAACGTGCCTGAACATGTGTATGGCATCATAGGTAAGTAATTTTGTCCAAACAATCTCTTAAATAATTCCTTAAGTATTATTCGAAATGTAAAGAGAACTGCCTGCTACTTTAGTTTCAATTCGTCACGGGTTGGGTAGGTGTAAAATAAGTATAGACTTTTCTCTGACAACACAAGTGTAATAAATATATAAATAAATGATTCCTGAGCATTTTTTTGTACTACCACTTAGTTGCACGTTTATAGCAAGTTATGTGACAAAACTAAAGCAGTTTACGCTTGCGCTGATTGTTTTATTCAAGCACATCACTTATATCAGTATTCCCACAAGATGTCAAAACTTACGGAGGTAACAGCTATGCAAACCGGATTGAGGATACTATTATAAAAAGATTGGATGAACTTCAGGCCCAGATCCAAAACAAAGGATCTTCAAATACGGTAGCTAAAGAAGCAGAAGAATTTCGTACTTTCAAGGATGGTAATCTCAGTCTTCTGCAGCAGCAAAAAAAAAATGAGTGGTGCAAATCGACATAATGGAATCAAGAAGTTGTCGAAAAGCACTGTTATTCTCTGGAGTGAATGAGGCATAAATTGAAGTTTCTTCTCAAATAATAGCTGTTATCTATTCATGACAAACTGGGTCTCCATGATATATGTATCTCCTGCTTATATACAAGTCTGTCATAGATTTATATAATATCTTTGATAGGAGGGTACTCGTCCTATTTTCCTAAACGTATATTTTTTGCCGGTTCAGGCCTATCTGCATATACCTTAACAGACTGTATTATGTTTTCAACGTTTTTCTTGTCTGTTTTTTCTTTTCTATGTTTTCTGAGTGTGGTTCAGCGATGCCTGTAACTATTATATTCTTGCTACGTACCGTGCGTTATGGTTTGATGTGGACATCCCGGGATACATCTTTCCTTATATTGTATTGATACTATCGGTCTGGAATTTTCCCAACTCTGTAAACATCAATTTTGATTGTGTCATTTCCGCATCGAGTTCTTTGGTTCTGTTAGTTGAGTTTAGTTGTTCTTGTTGCTTGAGTTTAGAGATCCCGAAATTTGATATGTCGGATTAAGAACTACTGGTTCCACTCTCACTTGTGATCATGCGATGAGTCTCGCGATAATTAATCGACTCTATAATAATCTCGGTATAAAATAATATTGTTATTACTATATTACGCATTTCGAACGCTAAACGCATAATAAAACCTTGATATAACGGAAGGGCTATTAAGGTGTATAAAAAACAGAAATAACATGCAAAAAGCTTTAAAACTTAATCCAATTAACGAATTATTAAAAATAACGTTTCGACGTTACAGAAACTTTTGTAATAATCTTATAAAGAAATTAAAACGTCAATATGAAAGAGATAAACTTTCAGAATCAACTCGAAACAATAAAAGCTTATGGGAATCTATAAGTGACATAACTCATTATAAGCCCACGAAAACATAAAATATCAACCTACTTTACAACTGTAATAACCCATCTGACCGAGTTAACTTTATTAATAAATCCTTTGCTAATATAGGTAAAAATTTGGCTGAAAGTATAGGGGAAAGTAATCACGATCACTGCTCGAGAAACACATCACAACAGAGCACGCTGTCATCTTTTGTATTGCTAGACACAGATCCCATGGAAGTCGAAAGTATACTAATGAGTCGCGATTCAAATAGTGCCCCTGGGTGGGATAATATCCCTACCAAATTTCTAAATATATCAAGGACCGAAATAGTTCCCATTATTTGTCATCTGGCGAATATTTGCTTCGGGAAAGGCATATTTCCAAGGGCGCTGAAAAAAGCAATTGTAACACCAGTATACAAGAGTGGGGACAAAGATGATATCAATAACTATCGACCTATCTCAGTATTACCGGTGATTTCAAAAGTGCTAGAACGAATCATAAATAAAAGATTATTAAATTATTTAAATTGCTATAACATTCTATCTCCATCTCAATTTGGTTTTAGTAAAGATATGTCGACGGAAGATGCGGTCTCTAAGTTGAGTTCTATTATCATTAATAAATTAGACAAGAATAAAAAATGCTTGGCTACTTTTCTCGACCTAAAAAAGCATTCGATACCGTCTCTATCCCCACTCTTGTAAACAAACTTGAAAGGATAGGAATTCGAGGAAATTCTCTATCTCTTTTTAAAAGCTACCTATTGGAACGCCAACAGCAAGTGAAAATTGGGGTTTATATAAGTGAATCAGAAAATGTGACATTCGGGGTACCGCAGGGCAGTGTCCTCGGTCCCACTTTATTCCTGATTTACATCAATGATTTATGTAATCTAGAAATTAATTCAGGAAACATTTTCTCATATGCAGATGACACCGTTGTCGTATTCACTGGAGACTCATGGCGAGAAGTACACGAACTTGCTGAAAATGGTTTAGCTAAAGTATCAGCCTGGCTATCAAATAATCTTCTGACATTGAATACCACAAAAAACAAATTATATGTGTTTCTCTATATATAAATCATCTCAGCCATCAGAGGACTTTGGGGTTAGGATTCATAATTGCATCAATTGGCAATCCAATACCTGCAACTGTGAATATATTATTAAAGTCGAAAGTATCAAATATCTAGGTGTTATGATTGACCAAAGACTATCATGGCTCGCCCATCTAGATTTATTAACAAACAGGATTACAAAATTAAAATGGGTTTTTAAATCGTTACGCCACGTTGCATCTGCAGATATATTACATAGAATATATATCTTTTTGGTTCAATCTGTGATAATATATTGTATTCCAGTATGGGGAGGAGCAATCAAAAGCAAACTGATAAATGTGGAGAGGGCGCAACGTTCTATAATAAAAATTATATATTCGAAACCATACCGATATCCCACTAAGGAATTGTACCAACTTTCTAAACTTTTATCAGTAAGACAGCTATATATCTTACAAACTGTTCTAAAAGTACATAAAAAATATGTTTTAATCCCATCTTAACTGAAAAAAGAAGAACTCCTAACGTTGCATCTATCTGCACCGTCGCAACGACATTTGCAAGAAGACAATTCGAGAGATAATCGTGCTATTTATATAACACAACAAATAAAAAATCCAAAATGTATAATATGGTATACTATAACTGTAAAAAGCAATTGTGTTACATTGAAACTGAACAACTATTGCACATTCAATCTTAAAAACATTAATTAAGTAAAAAACCTATAAATTATCACGTTTATACCTCAATATCTACTATAAAATATGATAATCTATGAATTATGCAATGAAATTAAATATATTCAATAAATACAACTAATTATCTCTGCGCACTGTAAAATAGACGATTTCCGGAACGACATCCAGAAACACAAACATGCACGCACACACACACACACACACAAACACATACATGCATGCACGCACGCACATACACCACACACAAAGACCCTCACGTTCCATTTCCACATTCTATACCCCCAAAATTAACCCACTTCATTCGTTTATTTCATAACATCTCAATTAGAATATTATTTATTATGTCCTAGTTTATTAAAATTTTCTCTTTTTGTTTAACGAGTAAGTATAATGTGAAGAGCGGGGCATCCTAACACAGGTATTTTATTACTTAAAAGGAATGCCCCAACCATTACTATGAACCACAATGTAAGAAACTGAAAATAAACTATTTTTATTTTATTTATTACTTATCGCTCCGCTGGTATAGTATGTGCAAAGCAACCCTAGCTGATTTTGCTGTCCTAATGATGCGTCCGAACATTGCGCTCGATCAGCGTCGATGTTCTTCGCCGGCGCTCACGCACACTAGTTGGGCACCACTATTAGATATTCAAAAATAAAGTTGCGCATGCATATTAGGTTTGTTCTTTTCCAATTTGCTACACATTTATTAATATTGTAAGTACGAAATTCTACTAAAACTAATGACAATTGGTTTCACTATTTATATAAGTTGTCAAACTTGTCACAAAAATATAACCAATTGACATTTGGCAGCGTTTCATTTCTCGAATAAGTTGCTCTTCATATATTTTTTAAATAGTTGCTATGTACTGTCGGTCACATTTTTCCCTTTCTGATTTTGTACAGTTGTTTTGTGTTAGTTTTTATTTTCAGTTTTGGTAAGTAAAATTATATGGAGAGCGCGTCGCATTAAATATGTACTTATGATTATAATTTTTATTTGATTTGGTTTAAATATTGCATTTAGATGTTTATATTTTATTTTTATTATCATGCTTCTATTTTGATTACCAAAGTTTTATTCTGAAATAAAATATGTAAATACTGCAAATAACTTTTGCTTATTAAGCACAATGCTTCCGGAATATAAGTTGCCACATAACGTTCAAAGTGTTCCTAGTCACTACACTGGGCATATGCACTCTTATTTAAAATAATTCCGTGATCCGCCGCTTAACCATGTCTCAGCTAAACCCTGCTCAACCACTTAAACCCCGCTCAACTATGTCTTTATTTAAAAACCCTACTTAAAGTGTTCTCAGCTAAGTAACGTCATTTTATTTTACATTGTGTTCATTTCTGGGACTGGTATAGAGCTTGCCTAAAATTAATCGACTAAATCGGATTATGTATCAAAACTTTATGATGGTTCCTCTATTGTAGACATGGAATGATAGAATTATGATGGTAACAGTGCATTTCCAAGGACTATTGATTTTCTTCAGTGGATTTTGAAGTTTCCATTCAACGAACAAACTTCAAACAAAACGTTAGCTGGTTTAAACCAGGGGCCGACGTGGTTTAAATAACATGGCTTAACCGCGGGTCAAAGTTAAATCGTGTTGTTAAATGAAAATTTTGATAGACCATGGTTAAGCGGTCAGCTTAAATTTAAGTAGCGTTTTTAAATAAGGCTGATGGACGTTACACTCAGTGAAGCATTTATTGAGTGTATTGTCCATGCCATTCTGATCTCTGAGAGCTGGCTCAAAGCAGCTCTTCCATCTACTACCTACATTCTTTCTGCTTTTGTTCTCGCACGGAATGACCGGATTATTAAGGGAGATGGTGGTGTAGTCATCTATATTAGTAGTATCTTTCCTCACAAGGTCTTTGCGAAACTAAACAGCCTGTATTATTGTTTATTGAGGCGATTAAACAATGTAACGCTCTTATTGGCGTTGTTTATTGCCCCCCAAGCGTTGACTTCTCCACTGACCCTGAATTGGTTTTAGAACCTCGTTGCTCAGAATTTTTCCCTTTACACTGAGATTGAAGCCTTAAGAGGTAACTATCGATTAATTGGTCCCGCCTTTGGCATGTTTGGAAAATAGACACTAGCAGTTCTTTCTGATGTGTTCTGTTTGTGACAGGTATAATGTGTTTTCAGACTTGTACGGGCGCGCTGCGCAAGTCACGATAGTCGATTCGTATATGCCACCACCTATGTACTCCCCCGAGTCGCCGCTCTCTACAGAGTCAAATGCCACCATCTTTCCGTAAGTAACCTATTAAAATTATCTTTCTTTTATATTGGATTATTACATATTTACTGTTTGTTATAATATTTTTATTACTAGCCCATCTTGTCCACAACAGGGAAACGTATTCTCTCTCAGTTTGCCACTCTTTTTGGACTAGTGGCAATACAGGCCAATCCTTTTGTAGCGTTCAGTTTACTATTGACTTTATTTTAAACTACCTATTAAGTATTAGCATTGTTTGCGTTTCATCGAGAGGGTATCACTCAAACTAGAATTCCGATCCATCAAAAGATTGACTGGAATAAATCGCTTATTGCGTAAAGTCCGCCCATTGTACAATACTGAGTTATTTGTGTCCAATATATTTACCCTGTTTGTGTACAATAAAGAGTATTATATTTATAAAATATATAGTGTGTGTAGTATATGTGTGTATATTCTTTATATAGTGAAATGTGCTTCCATCGTGTCCACGGGAGAAACGCACGGCTGAGTCGCAACCGGTTAAGCGCGTGGCGAGCCACTGTGTACTCGGAGTTTAACGATGCAGTACTCTTCAGTTCACGACCGCTCCGAGAGTGCGATATGTTTGAGCTACGGATCGACAAAATGGTTGACTGCTGGATTGGAAGCCTCGAGATCGGTTGGTGGTGTTTAACTTTAAAATATTCTTCTTTCCAGTTCAACAAGCGTTAGTAGATTATTTAGTTCCTTTGAAGAAAAGAAAATCGCAGTTTACGATAGGATTATCCATTGCATGAATTGATGTTTCAGTTTCATTTTTACTTATAATTCTTGGTGTTTTTTTTTATATGAAGACCACGCCCGCACTAGGTAATCTAATCCCTGTGTCGCGGGGTACATTAAAAACATATAATAGACGGACACAAATTACTTTCAGACTCAGAATAACCATTTATGGGTCACACAAATAGTTGTCCGGTGCGGGACTCGCAGCTGGGAGGCGACTGTCTTAGCCGCTACGCCACACGTGCAATCAAAATTATTATTATCTGATTAGCTTCTGAGCTTCCCCGTGAGGAGGCCACGTTAAGCTGTCGGTCCCGGTTATGGCTACAACCGGGACCGACAGCTTAACGTCAACAACAACAGTCGTTAAGCCGTAACGGGCGGCTAGAACAACTCTGACACTAGGCTTACCAATGCCATTATGATGACTAAGTATCTGATTTTTGAAACGGGTTTATATATATAGTACAATTGTAATTATAGGTGTAACAGCAATCCGTCCCGATGACCTGGAAGCGAGCGGTGGAGTAGGTGCCATTGCGGGCACTGCGACTGACCTCAACTGGGACACGTATATACTTAGCGGCGCCGCCATGATGAAGGACGGCGAATGTGTCAGGAGTGGTTACCGACTAGACTTGGACTCCTTGACTGTTGGCAGCAGAGTAGGTAAGAACATAGACACAGTATATCATCTATAATACATCTATACTTACATATAATAAAATCGTAGGAAAGTCAAAACTGTACATTGTATTTTTTTTAAAGGATACTTGAGGCGTGTTCTACAGTTGATATCGAAGCCAAAAATATAGTTTTCAGAATTTTTGCCTGTTTGTCTGTATGTATATTCGGACTAAAGTCAAAAAGTACTGCATGGATTTACTTCAAATTTTTTCATGAATATTGAGGTCGGGTCAACATGTAGGCTACATATTATCAAGTTATCACCTACAGGGGAGGAGCTGTGAAAATTTATGAAATTTAACGTGGGGCACAGCTAGTCAATTAAAATCGACGTATGGTGCATTTCTAGTACTACAAATGTGCGAGGAATATTCAACCCAGCTTGAAATTTCAAACCTTTATAATAATAATATCCTAGAACATTATTTACACACGCCCATCCGATCCCAAACTAAGCAGGGCTTGTACTATGGAAACCAGATAACTGATATACTACATGTATTACTTTGCTTTTGTAAATACATCCTTATATAGATAATTACATCCAGACGCAGGGCAAACAGACATGTTCATGCACACAAATATCTGTCCTGTCTGGCGAATTTCTGTGAACTTTATAGGACTGATACGAATACTGTTTTATTTATATAGATGTGTTACCCGAGGATGATATTTCGAATAAGGATTGCAACTGTTTGATTGTCCCCTTCCACAGGCATGATGTGGCACGCAGACCGTAGCTTGCACTACTACCTGGACGGAATCGACATGGGCAAGGCGTGGTACGTGCCCCATCTCAATATCTATGCTGTCATCGATCTGTACGGCCAATGCACTCAGGTAAGCGTGAAAAATCAACAAGAATTATTTATCTATATATATAAAAATCAATGCCACTTTTCGTTGTAATGTTATAACTCAACAACGCCTTTACCGATTTGGCTAATTTTGGTCTTGATTATTCGTGGAAGTCCAGGGAAGGTTTGTACGTAGATTAAATTAAAAAAAAGTCTTGAAAAAGTGTAAAATCAACATCTTTTAGCAATTTAAAATATTTTTTTGTTTGAATAAATGTACTTAATAATCATTGTTTTTATTACTATGCCTTATACGTAGCGAAGCACGTACCGGGCCGCTAGTTTATATATATTTTAATATTTTAGGGACAATGTCACACAGATCATCCTAGCCCCAAACTAAGCAAAGCTTGTACTTTGGATGTATAGATAGATAAATACTTATATACATAGAAAACATCCATGACTCAGAAACAAATATTCATGCTCATCACACAAATATTTGCACTTACCGGGATTCGAACCCAGGACCACCAGCTTCGTAGGCAGAAGCACTACCAACTAGGCTACGGTGATCGTCCATTTATTTATTTGTTCGGGAAAACAGTTACACACTTTTCTTAATAACTAAGTTATAGCTTATAGGATTTGTCAATGAGTAACCCACATCGTTATCCACATCTTAAGTAAAATAGTTTTAACGTGGAACTACTTAACTAGTGCTAAAATATATAATTTAAGTAATGGCATTTACATATAACAACATATATTTTTTTCATGTTACTTGCGAATCTATAAAATATCTAAATGTTCAGATCTATTTCTTCAATCTTCTGGAGTTAAACAATTTCTAAACTTATTAGCAGACAGCGTGAACAAATATGAGAAAAAAAAAAAAATTATTGGCTATTCGACGCAGAGAAGCACGGATCCCAGCGTTAGTGCGACGAGAAAGCACCGCAAAAAGCGGAAATCCACACACATCCCATCACAAACCGTCCTTGGAACAATATAGCTAATCTTACTGTTTGGTTGTGGGTTCGATTCCCACCCAGGACAGATATTCGTGTAGTGGGTGTAATTATCTATATAAGTATGTATTTACAAAAGAAAAGTAGTATAGTAAGTTATCTGGTTTCCATAGTACAAGCTCTGCTTAGTTTGGGATCAGATGGCCGTGTGTTAATAGTGCCCCAGAATATTATTATTATTATTTCTGAATAATTATTGAAGGCATATGTTGGTTATGTAACACTTTGTATATTTTTTGGGAAAGGTCACGATACTTCAGAACGAAGAACGAGCGTTCAACTACAATGGTTGTTCCAATTCGGATAACTCGATGCTGAGCAACTCCAGGGCACTTTCCTCGCCGCCGCCTCCGTATTGGTAAGATAATACTAATATTATAATTGCGAAAGTTTGTGAGGATAGATGCATGGATGTTTGTTAGTCTTTGACTCAAAAACTACAGAACGGATTTTGATGAAATTTTGTAGTAATATAGCTAGCCGGATAATACAAAATAACATTTAATTTATACCTTAATATAGACAGAACCATTCGACAATATGTAGTAAAAATATAGCTAAAATTGAAAATTTTGATAATTAAACCTACACATGATCCTTGACAATAACTTAATTTAAGTTAGTTAAATATCGTGACTGTTATAAAATAAATCTTATTGTAAATTATTTCCTACAATCCGTGTACCTAAATATCTATATGTACCTAGAAATAATTATAAATTAATTATATATTACTACGAATATGTTCTGACTATTAACAAGCGCTTTTTTAAAGTTTACGTGAATAAAAACCTTTTTTATTTTTATTTATTTATTTAATACATAGGCTACTTGAAGGGTGAAACCGCTAGCTACTTATATTTACACATGATTGTCAGCTGACGTTGAAAGGCATAGGTTACTAGTTACCGAGATAGTATGAATGTCTAGTTGATCTTGGAACCATAAATTTTGGGTTGAAATACTGGCTGAGGCCAAATATTAGATTATTCTGTTGATAAAAATTCTCTGTACCCGTCCGAAGTCTGGAAGTTGATTGTGTGATTCTACCTCAAAGAGCATTTAAGACATCTTTCCGTTCGTTACGGTTAGCCGTCAAATTGAATCATTTATAAATCATAAGATTTATTTAGAAATATTACTAAAACAGGAATTCTAATGAACTTAATATAGACTTATTCAAGTCTATATTAAGGCCTTGCTCGCCCCATCCGATGAAGTAATAAAAGCCTCATAGGCTGAAGCTAAACATTAAGGAAACAAAGCACATGTGTCGTAAAGTGCGGTCGTGGAGCAGGAGGAAATACGTATAAACGGTGGTAAAATGAAATTGATATATCTGAAGAACAATAAATCTACTTACTGTCGAAATACCTTAAGAGATCCTTACATCAGTGCGAGCGTGACGCAATATATAAAATGTTTATTTAAATATTATTCTATTCTCATGTTTAATGTAAAAATATAACTATTAATTATAGTATAAGTTGTAAATGTTAGTAACATTTGCTTAGTATGTAACCTATCTATACATCTATACAAATAAATAAAATTGGAGTGTCTGTTTGTAATATTAAAATAATCGGTTTTTACTACATAAATATGAATATGTATACGGTACATACACCAAAATAACATTTTTTACAATTTTTGTCTGTCTGTCTGTCTGTTTGTTCCGGCTAATCTCTGTAACGGCTGGACTGATTTTGACGGGGCTTTTATTGGCAGGTAGCTGATGTAATAAGGAGTAACTTAGGCTACTTTTATTTCAGAAAACATCTTTTATTTTACTAAAAAAACAAAAAAAACTAATTAACACGCGGACGAAGTCGCGGGCACAGCTAGTAACTTATATATTTGATCTAACCGTTAATGTAAGTTGGTTAATAAATAAATAAATATATTAACGCAGGATCGACTGAGACAGGTAATAACAGTACGTAATTCTTCCTGCCCTACGATCGCACTTTAGTAGAAAACATCGATTAGGCCCGTATTCTATTTGATGATCTAATAAATTTTTCTTTTTACCTCTTCCAGGAGTTTTTCCGAATACTGCGGCAACAACGTTTGCTTGATGCACGACTATTCTATGGCGCGGCGGCTCACTCTGGACCCCATGGCAGCCATAGTATTCAGCTCTGCACATCTCGCAGTTGAAGAAATGTTTGAGGTTAGTTTACCCACTTTTTTGAAAACATACTCATATTTATTAATTTTATTTGTGTCTCTATAAATATATCTTTTACCCTTATAATATATACACGGCTTAGCAGCAAAGTCAAGAAGGAGCTTGGACTGTGAACATATCCAACTGATGACAGACTTGACAAAAGAGCATGCAACTCCATCAAGACGAGATGTTGACTATTCTAGACCATTTAGTTGTAAAAATCCATAAAGGCGTTGGTATTAAAAGTAGTAAGGTTTACATGGTAGTTTTCATATGCATAATCACTAAAGCTGTGCATATAGGATTTTTTGTGCGCATCTAAACTACTTTGATCAGTGGTCAGGGCTACAGAGTGAGGGACCTGTTCAAGATATATATATATATATATCGGCGCAACAACATTAATTAACCAAAAACAAATGCGTCATAGGAGTAGTTTTAAGTCTTTGTTTAAATTACTCTTAAATAGTTAGTTAAACTTAATGAATTTAGTGTTAAAAATCAAGTTACGATTTATAAACCATCTTAACATTTGTACAATTGATGATTTCAATAGTTTAATTTACATTCGTTCATCGAACAAAGAGAATACGTAACATGTTTGTCGCCGCACATTTCGTATAAATACGGCCGACGTGTCGAGTACAAATCACTTTCGCTCGAGCCGTCGGACCGTACGGATCTCCTTGTATCGAAGATTGTTATGGAATAAAACTTCACGAAACATATTTCGGGTTTTACTATCGCCATGAGTAAGCAACCTTCTGTGGATAACCAACGTGCAGATAATAGTGACGTCAGTCTTGCTGACGTCATCATGACTAAAGACAACGATACCCCCGTTTCTCCGTTATCAGAAGTGGGATTCAACCCTTCTGGGTTGAATCCCACTTCTGATAACGGAGTGTTTTCACGGTGGTCATCTTCTGATGACCACCGTGAAAACACCCTCGATGACGAAGATAGTGAATGGCGCTTACTTGGGGAGCAGCTAAATCGTAATTTTATGGAGCTGATAGAGGCAATGAGGTTGCCTTCTGCTAGCCAAAACATTCAGAGCTAAACCCGGATAAAGATAAGGTGTACGGCTCGTGCTTGAATTGCGGCCGCAGACATGTGTATTGTGGATCCGGACTTACAAAGGACTGCTTTCATGATGTCTTTGAGTTAGGCGGGTTCCAGCGTGGCTGTCACACGTTTTTGACTTTTTGACTTTGTCGGGGTGTACTTACGTACAGCATTTCGACCCTTCAGGATATTTCGTACTAAGAACCATTACTTTCTATTCTATCCCTAGTGCCCTGAATGCAGTTTGCACATACGTCTCATCATTGTAGTCTCCTGGTGCTGGATATGCCAGTCGCAGGTTGGCTATTCTGTGTCATACCATAGTGGTGGTACTGCTACTATTAGTCGTAGTTGATTCCACCTGTACTTCCATTGGGTTTTAAACCAGCTCTTCTCTACTCCTTTTATGAGCTGTTTGGAGTGTTCCTTGATTTTGGTTCACATTTGGTTGTGATTAACTATGGATTTATCTTTGGGGACTGCTCAAGGGCTATCACAAATTAGTTGGTTGACTGATTTGTTTTTCGTATTTAGCCTCCTGATTGGGCCATTGTGCGTGGGCTTGTTTGGCTCCTCTAACCATTTTGGTTCTGTCCGCAGGTATAAGACGCCTCGAAGGTTAGGTTTGAGTACTTCCTGTACTGTCTACGGATCATTTAGGAACTTTGCCCGTTGGCAGGAAAAGCTACTGCATTGTGGCGGTATGTTTGCTGGTGATTCTTCAAATTCAGTGCATCCTCTGCAGGGGGCAGGCCATTGTGGGCAGCTTCTTCTTTGTCATCCATGAGGTGCATGTGACTTTTCCTGTATAATATTTCCGCAGCCTAGCTTTGCTGAGCCTTAAGGCTGTGGCCGCAGCCTCTCGTTAAACTACCAGATGCAACGGTCTGAGGTATGATAAGGCCTCCAGAACAGCGTTGGAAGTCATTCTCATGCTGCTTGCAGTTGCTAGACATGCTTATCGTTTTTAATTTTAAAGAATTTGGAGTTTGGACATTGCAGTGCTTGTTTGAGTTCTGGGCCACCATACTACTGCACCATAGGTTATCATAGGATGTTTTATCACTATGTAGCCATAGGGTCATACATGGTTTTAAGCACCACTTCTACCCTATGAACCTTCTACGTTGCCAGAAGGTTGTTTGGGCTTTGTTAATCTTCATTTCCGTGTATTTCTTCCAGTTTAGTATTGAATCAAGCGTTATTCAATACCGTAGAATGACGTGGACCAGCTTTAAAAAGATGTTTGCTGCCAGATGCGGCACTGCGAGCCACGAAAAACTGTCCTAGCCATAGCAGCAAGGAAGGCAGTACCAGCAACGTGACTGGTTCATTGCTGGATAGGCACGTTAACGTCTGTGTCGTTGACACACCAGAGGGCTGTACAATTTTTTAACTTTTAGCAAGTGAGTTAGTCAGCATAGGCCGAGTGCAGATACTACAATATTGCCGGAAGAATGATTATTTTCAGGAACATCACACAAGGCGTGTGACGAATGTAGTAAGATTAAACAATCGAGCACCCAAGCTGCTACATCAACTCATCATCAACGAAACAAAAACCAACCAACACCCAACAGCAGGAATCTGTGCTGCGCCATGCTCTACAATCTGGTGATCAGTTAACCGTATCGGCGGGAAACGAAAAGTTTTCTCACCGGAATTCTGTTGCAGAACCAACCAAGCCAGTTGCATCAACCTCACGAAGACCTCAACAACCTTCACAGTAAAGGGCAAGTAAATTAATTCAATAACTCTAAATAACTCTACGAGAACTACTAATAAACCTACGATCACAGCACCTTCCTAATAATATTTCCTTGTATTGTGCCACTGTGTTATCAGCCACTCAAAGCACAATATAACACAACTCCTTGTCCCTTAATCTACGAGAACTAAACCTACCCTCACCTTCCTAACCTTATTTCCTTGTATTGCGCTACTGTATGCCACTGTATTAACAAGCTCCAGAGCACAATATAACACCACTCTTTTTTCCTAAATCTACGAGAAATCTACGAGAACTCTACGAGAAATCTACGAGAAATCTACGAGACCTCTACAAAAACTAAACCTATCCTCACCCCCCTAACCTTATTTCCTTGTATTACACAACTGTATACCACTGTGTTAACAAGCTGCAGAGCACAATATAACACCACTCCTTTTTTCCTTAATCTACGAGAAATCTACGAGAACTTAATTTTTTTTTACCTACAAAAATAACAAACCATAAATAATGATAATAAGCCAACACATGTGTAATGTGACTTGGTTATTGCAATATCTCTATAACTATGAATGAGCAACTTAGTTGCTTACAGGTACCAAACTCAAAAGCAAAACTTTATTGTTTCAGATTTAAAAGGACAATGAGAACTGAGGCTGGTGCAGAGCGCGCACCGCCTTTCAGAATGGCCGTATCGGCGCAACAACATTAATTAACCAAAAACAAATGCGTCATAGGAGTAGTTTTAAGTCTTTGTTTAAATTACTCCTAAATAGTTAGTTAAACTTAATGAATTTAGTGTTAAAAATCAAGTTACGATTTATAAACCATCTTAACATTTGTACAATTGATGATTTCAATAGTTTAATTTACATTCGTTCATCGAACAAAGAGAATACGTAACATGTTTGTCGCCGCACATTTCGTATAGATACGGCCGACGTGTCTAGTACAAATCACTTTCGCTCGAGCCGTCGGACCGTACGGATCTCCTTGTATCGAAGATTGTTATGGAATAAAACTTCACGAAACATATTTCGGGTTTTACTATCGCCATGAGTAAGCAACCTTCTGTGGATAACCAACGTGCAGATAATAGTGACGTCAGTCTTGCTGACGTCATCATGACTAAAGACAACGATACCCCCGTTTCTCCGTTATATATATATATATTTATATCTCTAGGGACAATGTCACACAGATCATCCTAGCCCCAAACTAAGCAAAGCTTGTACTATGGGTACCAGGCGACGATATACATAATTATACAACGTGTAACAGAAAGAGTGAACGTAACTTAAGGGGCATATACGGTCTCCTTAAGCCTACCTATACACAAAATCTCATACCGAAATACCATCATTTTAATCTTGATCGTAAAATAATATACCATTCAATATATCGACAAGTATTTTTATCGATATAACGAACATCCGTACTAACACAGCACAGCTGATTCTGATTTACGCTAGAAATTGTTTGACATACCTCTGTGTTTCTATGCACGCCTGGTAGTTTGATTCCGATTGCACTCACTACACATATTTTGTTTTATTTTCGAGTTATGTTTTTATTTATAGCACTGCTGAATAGCTATTGGATACTTTACATCGTATAAGTACGTGATACACAAACACATTACGAGAATCTTTTTATAGTTTAACTTCTAGTTGAAGTTGTTTTCAGTACTGATGGAAGAATTTCATTATTTCACGTTCACTAAAATCTGCACCGACACCGAAAGCTTGACTCTAAGACTTGCCAACTAACACGAGTCTCTCTCATGTACAACATATTCATAGAATCGTAAAGCTTTCATGTTTCTTAGTTATAAAGAGGCGTGGCCTCCATCGCGACACTGTACCCTTCACGACATAGGTTCCTCGTAATTAAACAGCCTTAAATTCTGTGACCTATGAATCCTCATCATCACAAAGTGCACGTCTGAGGCTATTCTTTCATAGATGAATGCACGAAATGTTCAAAATTATTACGATCACTAAACGACATAGTTAAGGATTTCGCGGAACACTTTACTCATTACTAAACGACATTTTAGATGATTTAGTAACTAAACACGACCTAAATAGACAACAGTTTACGAACAACTGATGATTTTAATATTTTTATTAAATAAATGAAATTGCACAATATTTGATGAATTTGGCGGCTTTCATCGAACGCGGCCCCTTTGGCGGCGTCTTTGAGTCCGCTCAAAAGAGCCGCCTAGGTATCTGCGACGCGCGCGGCTCGCTTCCATGAATATTAAAAGATATTTAACCGTTTATTATTTACCTATATCAACTCTTTGATTTTGCCGCCATATTAGTGTAACTTTGGATATAATCAGGACGGAATTTGAAATGTCCTCTACTGTTCATATGAGCCTAGTACATTATTCATATTTTTTTATTTGTATGTATTGTATGAATGATTAATATTTCGTAACAGGAAACCTTTAAAATTTAGAGTGTATCACTCTAAATTTTAAAGGTGGAATTGAAAGTGCCCCTGCACTTTCTATTCCATCACTCTCATGATCCGATGGGACGACTAGCGATACGACCGGAAAGAGGTCAGGCACAGGACTTCATTATTCCCATAATCACTTTTTGGCCCGACCCGGGAATTTAACCCAGGACTTCATTATTCCCATAATCACTTTTTGGCCCGACCCGGGAATTTAACCCAGGACTTCATTATTCCCATAATCACTTTTTGGCCCGACCCGGGAATTGAACCCAGGACTTCAATTATTCCCATAATCACTTTTTGGCCCGACCCGGGATTTGAACCCAGGACTTCATTATTCCCATAATCACTTTTTGGCCCGACCCGGGAATTGAACCCAGGACTTCATTATTCCCATAATCACTTTTTGTCCCGACCCGGGAATTGAACCCAGGACTTCATTATTCCCATAATCACTTTTTGGCCTGACCCGGGAATTGAACCCAGGACTTCATTATTCCCATAATCACTTTTTGGCCTGACCCGGGAATTGAACCCAGGACTTCATTATTCCCATAATCACTTTTTGGCCCGACCCGGGATTTGAACACAGGACTTCATTATTCCCATAATCACTTTTTGGCCCGACCCGGGAATTGAACCCAGGACTTCATTATTCCCATAATCACTTTTTGGCCCGACCCGGGATTTGAACCAAGGACTTCATTATTCCCATAATCACTTTTTGGCCCGACCCGGGAATTGAACCCAGGACTTCATTATTCCCATAATCACTTTTTGGCCCGACCCGGGAATTGAACCCAGGACTTCATTATTCCCATAATCACTTTTTGGCCCGACCCGGGATTTGAACCCAGGACTTTATTATCTGCAGTTGAACACGCTACCGCTAGACCAATGAGTTATACACGAACACATTCAAATGGCGCGGCGCGCGGGGCCCGCTTTGATGAATATTAAAAAATATTTAACCATTTATTATTTACCTACATCAATCCTTTGTATTCGCCGCCGTATTAGAGTTCCTTGCGACAAAATCAGGACGGAATTCGAAATGTCCCCTAATGTTCATATGAGCCTAGTACATTATTCATATTTTTTCGTAATTTATCAGTAGTTAGTCGTACCGCGTGTGTTTGTCTGGTTAGTTTGTATTAAAAATTAAGTACCTATTCGTTTCCGGCCAGATTAAATTCACATACTGAAAGAAAAATTTAATATTCTTACTATTTAACACACAAAAAAATATCTGCAGTTACATAAGTCAATTAAATTATTTATTTCTCCTAGATCCAACATCTTGCGGAAAATCATTTTAAATTAAATTGAGTGATTTTTCCTAGTTATCAAATTTATATGAATTTAGAGCAAAAATTCAGTTAAACATTTGCTTGAATCTTAAAATAAACACGTGTAATAAATTATGTGACTGTACAGAACCACACTTTTTATTTACAGTCTAAGTAGTAGGTACCCAAAGTGTTCTCGGTAAGGTTCATTACCCTTGCGGCTGAGTTTTGCTTAGTGTTGTTCATAACGTCGGTAATCTTACTTGTTGATTTAGCTTGTCGATATAAAAATAAATTACTAGTTGAATAAAAAAATGATTATTTCTGTTTGAAGTTTCGTCCATAGGTAGCCGTCCTGATACCCTATAACCCCCTTAAGTTACGTTCACACTTTCTGTTACACGTTGTATAGATAGATAAATACTTATATACATAGAAAACATCCATGACTTAGAAACAAATATTCGTGCTCATAATACAAATATTTGCACTTACCTTACTTATTAAACTTAACTGTCTAATTTTTCCAGTTTTCGTTCGGGCACTTAAAATTTCCTCTATAGTATAGCATGCTATGTGTTATAATAACCCATGTATATAAAGCCAAATCATCCATCTGGTAAAGTAAATTTTGATGAGTATTTTTTTATATGACCCTTGCTTTTCACGCCGGAGGTCGTGGGTTCGATTCCCACCCGGGGACAGATATTTGTGTGCATGAACTTGTCTGTTTGTCCTGAGTCTGGGTGTAATCTACTATATAAAAATAAGTCGGGTTTTCCTTCCTGACGCTATAACTCCAGAACGCACGAACCGATTTCCACGGTTTTGCATTCGTTGGAAAGGTCTCGGGCTGCGTGAGGTTTATAGCAAAGAAAATTTATAAAATTTAACGCGGGTAACACCGCGGGGCACAGCTAGTTATGTATATAAGTATTTATTTATAAAGGAAACGTAGTATATGTAGTATATCAGTTACCTGGTTACCAGCTCTGCTTAGTTTGGGATTAGGTGGCCGTGTGTGAATAATATCCCAGGTTATTAGTAAGTTTTATATTGCAGTTTTCATATGCATGTTGACTAAAGCTGTACATATAGGAGTTGTGTCGCATGTGACATGAATACTCCTACGAATATAGTCCTCCTAAAATAATAGAATTTGTGACTTGTTCAAGAAGCCTACCGATACCACAATTGCCGCATTCTGTATTATATTATTACTATTAAACATAGCTGTCTAAGATTGCCACTTTTCGTTTGGGCACTTAAAATTTCCTCTATAGTTCAGCTTGCTCCGTGTATTAATAATCCAAGTTTGACTGCACGTGTGGTGCAGCGGCTAAGACAGTCGCCTCGCCGCTTCGTGTCGCATGACAACTGTTTGTGTGACCCATAAATAGTTGTTTTGAGTCTTGATGTAGGTACTTTGTGTCCGTCAATTATGTGTTTGTAAAGTACCCCGCGACGCAGGTATTAAATTGGAGAGGAAATAATGCGGGCGTTGTCTTTAAAAAAAAAAACAAAACATGTATGACAGATCTATTTTTATTTTTTATGGCAATCTGCCGAATGCTCAGCAATTTCTGCCAGTGTCATGTAATGGGTCAACATGGGTTTGTAAAGATGGCAAGTGTATGATATGACAGATCTAAATCATCCAACATGTAAAGGTAATTCTGACTAGTATTTGTAATTTGTTGTATTTTTCGTTTTATACAGATAAAGGTGCTGGAGTGTAAATACGGATTTGCGGGTAGTTTCCGCATGGGCGTGACTGACATTAATATTCTTAACGCGAACGTCAACCGCAACTTCCCGCTGTCTATATCTGCTCTACCACACTACACGGCTTATATCGACGGTAAATAAAACTTGATATTATTTAATTTCACTTTTCAATTTCAATTTATTTATTGCATTCATGGGTCTACATAGGTCTTAACAATAGAGTAGGTACAGTACCAAACATGAACCCTGCTAGGGCACAGCAATATTTTTACATTGTAATTTGTCATTTTAAACATATAAGTGAGGTAGTGTAGTACAGGTATAAATAATTGTCATGATGTGTGATGTCAGGTCATGAGTTTATGTTATGCAAGTCACGTATAATTATAAGAAAAGAGAAAAAAGTGTGTTATTCATATTATTTTATTGCATTTATTAGTTGATTTATCAGCAATTGTATTATTATTTATTACGATTTAAAGATGTCTAAAGTATTTTAATTTTCTAGAATGATTAATTGATAACACACATTGACAACAACATTTAATTGATAACACCAATAAAGTTTCTCCTTTCTGATGATGAGATAAACAACATTACTTCACCCGTGATCACTAAGTTTATTACGTTACTTACATACATGTTTAAAATGAGTAGTGTAAATTATGGAACCCACGAAACAATGTGTATCCGATCCATGTACACACGCCAGCACATCAAGCTACCCCAATCTGTCAAATTTTCTCAATTTAAAGTGAACCTTATGATTTTGTGATAAAGTTGAAAATCTGTAAAATAAATTTGACAGATTGGGATATCATGTCTATGGCTAAGAAGCTGAAGTGGCATTAGGCAGGGCATATAGCTTGTAGAACCGACGGCTAATGCGGCGGAAAGGTTCTTAAGTGGCGACCACAAACCAGTAAACGTAACGTGAGCAGGCCCCCTATAATGTTGTCAGATGATCTCGTTGTGTTTTTCGGCTGACATGATGATGAGATCTCGCTCACCTCCAATGTCCGGAGAATTAACATGTCGTCATCATCATCATGTCATCCAAAGTGGCAGGCGGGTTGGCGATCGAAGTTTTATGGTCATAGTTCACAGAGAAACGCTGCTGCCCGTTCTCTGGTAGGTATTCCCTCCGACGATTTCTACGCTCCCCACGGGATGAGATGGGGTGATGATATTCTAATGCGGTTACCACACAGCAAAGAATTGACATGTAAAAATAACTAACAAATAAAACAAATTGTCCTCTGTGTTTGGTTTGCTGTAAGAAAACTCATTATTGAGTTAAGCTCGCATATGTACAGACGCCAGCACGTCAAGCTACCTTTATCTATCAAATTTCCCCAATTGAGAGTGAACCTTATACTTTTATGATAAAGTTGAAAATCTATAAAAGAAATTTGACAGATTGGGATAGCTGGATGTGCTGGCGTCTGTACATGTCTTTCTATCATAAATTGTATTTCTTTTTGTTGTTTTCTGTGTGCAATAAAGAATAACAGCTGACCTCTCTATTAATTGACCGTGGTATCAAATTATGATAGGGTTTGTAAAGTTAGCACACATAAAAGTGAAAGTTTTGGCTGAGGAAGGCAACCATCAAATTTTACTTTGAGGTCATAATATACTTCCAGGTCGCTACTTGAAGTACATGAAGTCCGGTTCAAAGACGCATGATGTTTGTTCGTTTGTGCCCTCTTTGGAGTGGTTGCGGCCCGGGGACAGACTCGGCCTCAAGAAGACCAACGACTCCAGAGTCCTCGTCTATTACAACTCTGAACTGCTCGAGACGGCCATTGAAATGGTACCTGATGTAAGTACAGATCACAAAAGAACATTATTCGTATTAGCAATGTACATTATATAATAATAATATCCTGAAACATTATTTACACACGGCCATCTGATCCCAAACTAAGCAGAGTTTGTACTATGGTAACCAGATAACTGATATACTACATATATATACTACTTTTCTATTGTAAATACATAATTACACCCAAACTCAGGACAAAAAGACATGTTCATGCACACAAATATGTGTCCTGGATGGGAATCGAACACAGAGATCGAAGATAGTTCCATACGAGCCGCATTCACTAATAGCAAATGCAGCGTTCAAAAATTAGACTTGCGGATATGTGATGTACAGATGGTTACTACAACCGGGGTATAGGTGAAGTTTGTGAACCAAACGCTTGCGACTTCTAATAAGTGTATGTAATGCCATCTATTGGCAGACTCGACAAACTACATCTTTCAATATTATGCAAATTGATGTTACGGTTTAAGTCATAATGTTGTGTTATCAATGTTTTATGTATGTACTAGCTGCGCCCCGCGGTTTTACCCGCGTTAAATATTTATAAATTATCACAGCTCTTCCCCCGTAAGTGATAGCGTGATAATATGTAGCCTATATGTCGACCCGACCTCTAAGTAATATTCATGCAAAATTTTAAGTAAATCCATGAAGTACTTTTTGAGTTTAGCCCGGACATACATACAGACAAACAGATAAACAGACAAAAATTTCCTACAATTTTATTATATGTATAGATAATAAATAATATCCGGGGACATTATTCACACACGGTCATCTGATCCCAACTAAGCAGAGCCTGTCGAAACCAGATAAATGATATACTACATAAACTACTTATCTTCTGTAAATACATACGGATATGTTAATGCACACAAATATCTGTCCTGGGTGGGAATCGAACCCACGACCTTCGAAAAGCAAGCATTTGCCAACCACGCCAACGGGCCCCTCAGCCCGCTTTTTATTTATTGTAATTTAAATTTTAAAAAAAACTGCATTAGTGTTTTCGCAGTGTTTCGTGTTTTGTAGATACTAATTAAATGAGTATTCAAGTATTTATATTGAAGATTTCTTAAGTATGTATACTTAATTTTAAATTAGTCAAATTACACATAATTTTATAAATATGTGTAATGTGAGTCCACTTACTTTAAACTTTTGTAAAGTAAAAATACAAAATTAGCTAGGCAATAACAAGACTGAAAACATAATTCAATAAGTTATCTCACGCATACTCACCAAACATATAAACATATTGCCTAGCTAATTTTGTATTTTTACTTTACAAAAGTTTAAAGTAAGTGGTTATGTAAAACCGGTATATAGTTTACTGATCTCATCAGAATTTGTTTATCAAGTCAAAAGTTACAGCTTTTTGCTACTTCCTATTTTGCTAATTAGAAAAAATGTAGAAAAAAATTACCCTTCTGCTGCAATTGATACCTACGAAAGGTCGTCAAAATATTGTTGTTTTTTGGTTGGCGTGGTTGATAAATGCTTGCTTTTCACGCCACAGGTCGTTGGTTGGATTCCCACCCAAGACAGATATTTTTCTGCATGAACATATCTGTTTGCCTTAAGTCTGAATGTAATATTTGTCTATATAAGTCTGTATTTATAAAAGAAAAGTAGCATATGTAATCTGGTATAGTATCTGGTTTCCATAGAACAAACTCTGCTTAGTTTGGGATCAGATGGCCGTGTGTAAATAATTTCATAGGATATTATTAATTACAACAACTTTTGAGAAATCAAATCAAAACTTTTATCTTTGCATTGCTCCATAAGAGGAACTAAGGTTTTAAATGTCTTTAATAACTTTCTTTTCGAAATAAAGGTGGTTAATATCAACAGTATTTCCACAGAGAAGAATCCTATGTGACATAATTCTGTGTAAATAACTGAAATAAAGAATCCCAGTTGTACCTACATCAACAAACCATGTAATTTTTGACTGAGCTTAATTTAGTAGACAATATTTAGCTATTCCCACGCCTATGAACACAGTTGTCTGTAAAGGGTCTAACCTGGTTCCATGGAGTTGAAGATTAGTTTTTATCAGCGCCCAATCTCAACAGAGGTTAACTATCTATGCAGGGCATATTGTATTACAGGAATGGGCGGACAAAAACATACATATTTTTTAATTTTCCACCAAGTAAATGTTGATCTAAAGTATATTTAATATAGTTGATCTAAATAAAATAATATGTATAGTTCAGTTAACCAAATAGCTATAAACGTGTAGGACCGCAGATAATGAGTTCCTGGGTTCAAATCCAGGGTTAGCACAAAAAGTGATTTTGGAATTTTTCTCTTAAGAAAATATCTCAGTGTCAGCCCGAAGTTTGGGAGTAGCCCTCGTGCCTCGCAGAGCACGTAATGCCGTCGGAATTGTATCTGACCTCTTTGCAGTCGTGTCGCTGATGGAATAGAATATGCCTCTGTGTTTGCGCAGATTCTTAGCACTATAATATGTCCCGCGCAGATGGCTCGTCACCGTTGAGACTGGCCGCCGTGTCTGAAAGTCGGCTTGAAAGACATTATTATTATTATAAACATGTACCTGGTGACTATTAGCAAGCGCGTTTTGAAAGTCTACCACAATAAAAACCATTTTTATTCTGTTGGCTTTCGATTTTCAATGTACCTAATGAATTGATTTCGAATTTTTTACAGAAAGTGTATGTGGTAATGGAAATATTTGGCCATGTGAGTAAAATTCAAGCGGTCATCCAAGGCAACCCTGCGGCTGGAATGATCCAACAGGCAACAGGTGAGTTAAATTTTATATGCTTCTTTAAATAAATCCCCATTAGTCGCGTCAACCTATGACACTGGCACATATTAATACACAAACTTTGCTCAAATGTTTTTATGTTTATATGAGGCTATATTTATAACAAGGGTAATAAAACGTTGGGTATTTATGCACTGACAATTTTCCAGTGCAAATAGAAAGTCAATGGTTGACGTTTCATCACCTAACTTTTGCTTTTTTATTATTATTTCCACACACGCACGAACACGCACAAAAAATACTTATTAACTTAATGTTTTGGTTTACCTTACCTAATTGTTTATTGTATCTACAATATCGAGACTACCACTGTGTAAATGGAAGATATCTCACCTGTCTGAGGTGGAGGCCTGGAGACTTGTAACACAGGGTTAACCTAGTACCGGTTCCATTCTCCACAACATATATGTACAACCCAGTTCTAACCCGTAACCTTGTAACTTTTATCCTAAAATATTTATGGAGAAAATAAACGCTATTTATATTGCTCTAAACATCAGCAAATTGCTATAAAATTAAACACATTCATTGCTAATAACAGTCTATAGTTTGAATTAATAATAATAATTAAACTGAATTAATAAATAAATTTAACTTCAGTCAATATAAGCATCAAATTTTATTATAGAACTAGCTGTCGGTAGTAAATGTCGTGCTGTCTTAACAATAGATATAAAATCGGAATCTCATCGCAGCGTCACCTACCGGGTCCAATTGTAAATCTGAATGTACGAGGTAGCCAAAAACCAAAAAAAAAATCTTCAAATTCAATAAAATAAATTAAAATCGAGTTGGTAGTAGAAGGGCAATTTATTTCCATAATAATGAAAAAACCAATGTTTGGTGTGGGCCACCCTTATAACTTAGAGATTTCAAAAATAGTTCATACCTACCAAACATGCTCAAAATTTTCATAAGAATCGGTTAATCAGTTTCGGAGAAGCCTGCAGATAAACACTGTGATACGAGAAATAGATAAATATTGATAAAAAATACAAAGCAGGGTCCAAAACTTTAAATAAATAATTAATTTCAATATAATGAATTCCTGAAATAAAATGAAAGATTCTCAATATTTATTTCTCCTTTCTGTGTTGGCTTATTATTGGTGCTTATAAAATTAACAGCATATCCATATTATACAGCTTATATTATATTTAGGTACTTTGTATTGTTCTAATAAACAAACAATTGTCGACTTAACCATTGTATTGAAATAGATGAGAACTATAAATCCTGGAAGCATTTCTACTAATGAACTCAGTGAGAAAATACAAACTATTTAAGTGCAAACACACAACAAAAAAGTATAAATTAAATCAGTTGCTGAACACAAAAAAATGTTAATGCTCTTAACATTCCAAACATTTCCCACTATTCGTCTTAGAAGTTTGAGTTTAACTTAATTTTTTATGGCTTAATGTTCGAAATTCTCGCAAAACAAGTCTGCAAGGCACGTAACGATTCTAAACTTTCTGTATGTTAATAATTAAATTATATATATATAATAGCTAAAAGTGCAACAAAACAACGCGTGTAAACAATAGTGGTCACTATTCTGCTTCATGTGATGTTCAATTTAAAGTCAGTGCTAAAAATGAGTGAAAATCGCAGTAAACCGGGAAGTGAGTCCGTCACCGAAGCTGTAGTACCATGTTCTCTTGCGAACGCAGTCAATGTGGAGAATCAAGGGCCTGACCTCGTCGGATGATAGATTCTCCGAAATCATACGGGAAATTGGGTCACGTGGCCGTCACCTAATTAATGGTATGGTCATAGTTCCAGTGAAAACGAACCTCGCCTAGAAACACTTCTGGATCCGGTGAGTTACTTAACACTTTTCCGCTTCATGTGATGTTCAATTTAAAGTCAGTGTTAAAAATGAGTAACAATGGCACTAAACAAATGAAACCGGGAAGTGACTCCATCACCGAAGCTGTAGTACCATATTCTCTTGCGAACGCAGTCAATGTGGAAAATCATGTGCCTGACTCGTCGTCGGATGATAGATTCTCCAAAATCACACGAGAAATTGTCCGAAATCGAGTCCGAAAGTGAAGAAAGAAATTGTCCCAAATCCGAAAGTGAGTTACTGAACAGATTCTGCTCCTGTTTTCATTATGATTGTGGAAGGCATTTGGACTAAACTCCATCCACACCTACAGTGATATTTCTGCCTCCGCCTTACCAAAGCGAGGGACGCACCGCCTTTATGCGTCTAGATGTGTATAAAAACTATTACAGATACTGGTTCCAGCTAATTAACATAATATCGTCCTCTCTATGCCATATATCACTGTCCCAAAGTAAGTGGTGGATGGTTTATGTATATTAGCAGTAGAAAGTTAAACAAAAACAGATTGGTAAAGGTTGGAAGTGGTAATTAACTGTACACTATTAAAATTTTCGTCCTCGGTATGTAATTGTTCCACACAAGGGTCTATGTGAATGTCCGGAAAGAAGAAGGCTTTGTACTTACTTACGGCGAGCAGCCCTAATGGTAGCCCACACAGGCGAGCTTTAGTATATACATCCAAGATAGTTTTGCCCCATTAATGTTTCTAAGAGTAGAATAGGACGAAATAGAAGAGAGAATAGAAAGTGCACCTGTGTTTGTGTGGTATAATGTGTCCTGTATAGATGGCTAGTCGCCATTATGAGTGGCCGTTTTGACCTACGAAGCCCAAAAAAGAGCTTGTGAAGTGTATAAATTATTTAAATCTAATACTAAGGACATTTTACATATATTTGTACAATTCAGATTCATATCAAGGTAGAAATTAAGTATAGGAAATAGAAATCCCACCAAAAACAATGACAGCCCAGCTCAATACCCAATAAGGTGTCATTAACAACTCCACCAACAAAAAATCGAGATCTATGTGTGTCTCTCCTACTTTGCTGTGCCATGTCCACGGTGAACTTTCTATTTGTACCTATCACCTAGACATACATTATGGAGTCCAATAAAGGAATTGAGTATTGTGCCAAGTTTTGTGTTCACTTTGCCACCGCACTCCCTATGCCCTATCCGCTGCCCGCTGTGCGTAATTGTATCCGAGCTAATTCACCAGGCATAAAACCTAACAATGGCATACGATTTGAGAAACAAATATTCGAAGAAATAAAAATTTTGTCTCGTATTTAAAGTTGTTCAGTGGCTTAGCTAGCATGAGAGACACCTGTTGCTGTACCTCAGGAGTGACATCTAAAGTAGTTGGCTTATTATATTTTTATCGCTTTCCTTACTTTCGTATTTAACGTTATTGTTATTTTCAATCATTTTTAGTTTCCAGTTTGCGATTGTTTATGCATAATAGACCTTGGTACATATCAAGTTTTGTCGTCAAGGTCATCTAGAAGTGGGTAAAGCTTTTGATAAGTGAGTCAGTAAGTCATAAAAATGCCAGTTTTAAATCTATATAGATAACGAGTTATGAAGGGGTACGAATGTTGAACTTGGCTCGACATGCATCCGCGTATCTATACAAACAGGATAGTGACACAATTAAAATATATTATTATGATTAAACAGAGACTATAGTCCTACATCAATTACATTGTTTCCCTACATCAATGCAACCTCTGCACTGGGGCAATCCATCACGCTAATCTTGAACAGTTGTTTGTGAAGTGTGTCTGGCAATTGTACTTATCACCGTGCATAGATCCTTCATGTTCAAGCGTAGTAGACTTCACTATAGTTTCGTAGTATTTGTTAAGAGGTGATAAAATTACATTTGTCTACATAATTTTTGATTAATTCACTTGTTGACATACGTTGGTTTTGTTGTGTTTTTGTTTTCAACTGGTTCAAAAATCTTTTGGCCAATATTGGCATTGTTCCCATTGTTATTACAATATTTGATACCATTTAAAGTTGACAAAAATGATCCAGATTGATGTAATTTCATAAAAAAAATTACTAACTAAGGAACTTCATTTTTAAATTATGCATTTAACCTATGAGGGTGGTACTGCGTAACAATGCGTTAAGATTCGCACGCAGGTGTCAAATACTAGCCATTGATTTTAATGAGTAGAAAAGTGTGGGTGGTGTGAGATAGAGGTGTCTTTCTTATCAAAGGTGTAATTAAGATTTTAGTAGTTTCAGTGCGTTTTTTCTTCTTAATTGTGCCCAAAGTGTAAATTCCTATTGTGTAATTGTTACGCCATGAGTAATAGGACTGATAATCTATCCGAGGCTGGTGCTATGGATGGAGACTCTAAATGTCGTGAAACCCATAGTCATTCCTCTGAATCGACAGAAAATAAGAATATGATCTCTCAGCCCCTACCCACCGAGCAAAGTAAGTAATAAGAAGTGAATACACGAATATTAATGTAGATTTTGTTAAACCGTTATAAAAAAAAAAAAAGAATTTTGAAACACCATATTTCAGCCATCTTGTAGGGATGACTAATATGCAACTAGCTACACAAATTTTCTTTTTACAATCCATTTCGAGAAGATATCTTTGTGCTTGGATGGCATTGCCTAACTATGTTGATAATTTATGGCGAATTAGTAAAATTTAAATTAGGAGCGAGAGGATTCTTAAGATTTCTAATCCTGTAGTCAAATCTGCCTGAAACAATACTCCCCCATTGCATTTTAGAAGTGAACAGGCCTTATAACTAATTGTACAATTACTTGGTAGTCTACGGTTGTGGTGAAAGCCTATTAGATATACAAAATAAAAATTTAATAAATAATCGGTTATCAAATATTTGTTGCATCAGTTTATGTTGCGGTTTTGTGTTTCTTATCATTTTGAATATATTATAGAAACAACTCCTCCCGTTTATCAAATAAACAAATAATTATGAAAATCTTGAAAAATGTTGAATCCGATATAAATAAACAGTACCTACTCTAACTACAGTAAATAATTATTTCATGTGTTGGGTCAGTGACATTCAATAAAATCCTAGCGTGGGGAACTGCGCACTTGTTACTTTCATGCAAAGATACCACGCAAAATCATATTTATGAGAAAACAATACGTATGTTATCGCCCACGGGATTCTATTTATACGTCGCCTCAACTTATTTCGCCCTCATATTATGACGGCGACCATCGATCGTATCAGCCGCCTGTGTGGCGTTCTTTAAATTCTCACCCATTTGTGCAATTGCTCCACGGTAGTTGTGTTTTGATCAGTGTATTGATATAAATGGCGTTCTTCAGTTAATCGTGATGGACAACGACACAACAGCTAGCTAGTCAAATAAACCGGCAAAAGTGGAACGAGGAAAGCCAAGAATAATACTAAAATATCCGACAATTAATTAATTTTTGCGCCATTAGAGAGAAATTTCGCTTTCATCGTGGTTTCATAAAACCACATGGTTTGTGGTTGGTGTCAACTGTGTATAGTGTCAAACTTGCTGGCGGTTGACCGCGTGCAGCGTCCATCATCAGATTTAAATCTCGGAAAAGGAAGACCTTTCCGAGATTTTTATTAGTTCGAAGTGCAACGAACCAACGCGTGTAAGCAAAAGTGGTCACTATCTTATGTGGACTTATGTGATGTTCAATTTAAAATTATGTTTAAAAATGAGTGATAATCCGTTGCCCTGGACAATAAGTCCGTCGTTTTTTATGTGCTGGTATTCTTTTTGGTTAAAATATAGCGTTTACACTGTGTTTTATAACAAGAGGGTATCTAGTGCCCCTCTGCAGCGGCACGCTCGCTTCGCTTGTTCACCTTCTAGCACATTTCCACAACGTAACCTTCCAGAAATTATATCATAACCAGTGATTGGAGTGGGTTGATCTATTTCGGGTAAATTTCCTTAAATGTATATATTAATATGGACATCACACAGATATTCCGGAAAATCCTAAATTGTACAGACTATGTGACTAAATAAAGATTGAATCAGTAAAATTGGTTAGGTCGCACCCACGTTATGACGTTAGGTTAGGTTAGCATAATATGAAAACTGTAAGTCCATACTATGAAAATCTGTAATAGATACCATAATTAGCTCTGCTTACTCCGATCACAAATCATAACAGTACATTTTTACAATAATATTACGATATGAAATCTCGACTGTGAGATGTGAGTACACATGATGATATCTACGTTAGCACTTAGCAACATACTCATTCAAATTAAATATTCCGTTATCGAATTCTTCCTTAGTTTAAACATGAACAATTTTATTTACACCACAAGTTTCAAAACCCAAACCTTTTTTAATTTAACAAACCGTTGGTAGTGCTCCTGCCTACGAAGCTGGTGGTCCTGGGTTTGAATCCCGGTAAGGGCCAATATTTGTGTGTAGAGCACGAACATTTGTTTCTGAGTCATGGATGTTTTCTATGTATTTAAGTATTTATCTATCTATATAAGTATGTATATCGTCTCCTGGTACCCATAGTACAAGCTTTGCTTAGTTTGGGGCTAGGATGATCTGTGTGACATTGTTCCTAGATATTTATTATTTATTTATTATTGTAAAACGATGGTTCTTTTTTCAACTCAGACAAAATGTAACGTAAAATTAAACTAGGATTCTAGAAAATCATGTTATAAATGTACAAAATATGTTAAGGCTTATGCACACCACGTTTTTTAAGCGCGCCGTTGACGCGCGTTTATAGCGATACAGACGCCTAGACGCGATACGCACGCAAGTTAGACGCAGCCTGTGGACCTGTATAAATTCAAGTCCGCGTTTGAATCGATACGGACGCGCGCGTGTAGCGATACAGACGCGCGCGTGTAGCGATACAGACGCGCGTGTGTCGCGATACAGACGATTACCGTAGCCTATAGACGCTCTCGACACCAAACACGTGCCACGGACCACCTGACGGTAAGCGCTCACCGTAGCCTATAGACACTCTCGACAGCGAAGAAGAATACTTACCACAAGATGTTAAGCAGTCACCGTAGCCTATGGACGCCCTCGACACCAAACAAGTATACGGACCAGCTGATTTCAAACGGTCACCGTAGCCTATGGACGTCCTCGACACCAAACAAGTATACGGGTCAGCTGATTTCAAACAGTCACTTTAGCCTATAGACGCTCTCGACACGTAACAAGTATACGGACCATCTGATTTCAAACGGTAACCGTAGCCTATGGACGCCTTATACACCAAACAAGTATACGGACCAGCTGATTTCAAACGGTAACCGTAGCCTATAGACGCTCTCGACACCAAACAAGTATATGGACCAGCTGATTTCAAACGGTCACCGAAGCCTATGGACGCTCTCGACACCTAACAAGTATACGGACCAGCTGATTTCAAACGGTCACCGTAGCCTATGGACGCTCTCGACACCTAACAAGTATACGGACCAGCTGATTTCAAACAGTCACCGTAGCCTATGGACGCCGTCGACAGCAAACAAGTACACTGACCACCTGAAGTTAAGCGATCACCGATGCCTATAGATTAGGATACGGTGACCGCTTAACATCAGGTGGTCGGTAGGACGCCCTCGACATCAAACAAGTATACTGACCACCTGATGTTAAGCGGTCACCGTAGCCTATGGATTAATATAAATATTTCTCTCAGTAATTAACATAAATGAAAGCCACCGATATAAAAAACAGTTTATAAAATACATGAAAAATATATTTGCTCCCAAAACAAAATTCTTCAGTTTATCTGCTGGTATGGGAAGTTAATTTATTAAATGTGCGGGTTTGCGTATGTGTACATATAATATGTTTATATTTGTTTTTCTTTTCAGTGCCCAATGACGAATATCCAAAGCTGCCACTTGCATTGCTGCAAATGAACAATGCGCAAAATGACAATACTGACTACGCTTTCGAAGCCAACCCTGTAAGCGAGGAGGGGGAGATCGTAGAAACAGCGGAACCCAACGACGAGGATACCGTTGCTGTAGAACCAGCCGAGGAGCCAGCCGAGGAACCAACCGCAGAACCAACCGCGGAACCAGCTGAGAAGCTATCCGAGGAGCCGTCTCCAGGACCCTCTGGTATGAACGTACCAGAGTACCTTCAGTGTTCTGTTAAAAAAAAGGAATATTTGAGCAACTCCTGTCTGTTAGTCACAATGATGTAATTACATCGACTCACGCCTTTTTCCCGGAGGGGTAGACAGAGACAACCGATATCCATTTATCACGATCTTTGGACGCGTCTTTTGCCTCGTTTACTGCCAATATATTCGTCATACATGCTCGCCGGTTTAGGGCACTTCCGACCTCGCCTGATCGGGATCGGACTGATTTTATAATTTTTTGTGTAATTATTGCTTATTATTTTAGATTTACTAAAAAACAATTTTATGTTTAAACTGGCAACAGGTCTCCAGCCTACCGTGGACGCTGAAGCAAGCCCTTCCAACGAGGGTACTGACGACTTGCCTGCAGAGGCGACCACTGACAAAGAAGTGGTGGAATCGCAGACCGCCACCGAAGAGACACCTTCTCAGCCGCGACGCCGCAACTTGCCCTACGCTTTCCATTATATACATGGAAACAACATCAAGCTCTGTAGCTCAGGTGATATACCATAGACAATATATTAATAGTAATAATACACTTACTCATATGGAAAATAATTACTCATGTTAAGCGGTCATTATATATGAAAAAAAGTATTGTTAATAAATTAATTCTAAAGAGTTACTAGCACTTAATACAGAGTCTCGGTATGCAAAAATAATTATACCAAATTCTAGGCTTTTGTTTTTATGAATTTCTATATTAATCCTTTTTTCAGTTTGTAACTTATTACTTACTTTTCGGTTAAAAGGTTATTAAGGAACTAAAACTAATTTCTCCCTATTTGTAATTATTCTTCTAGTACTTCTTTAACACTCGCTTTGTCGGATACACAGAAAGAGAGTCAGAGAGCTTCCCATTTCGATATCTACCAAGAATATAGACGACTTACCTCAATTTGCCAACATTAAGTTTGTCAGCTTGTTGGTAGAGCTCGAAATGGGAAGTTCTCTCGCTCTCTCTCTCTAACTCTGCCAAAGCGAGTTTAGGTTTTGTTATCTATAACACTACACGGCAAGATCACATAGTCGTGAACCGTGGTGTACTGGGCACCTTCATGCTTATACAGAAACGACATCTAATCTCATCAAATGAATTAATTACAGATACAGTAGCGATGCGCACTACGGGATACAACGAAGCTATAGCTATTATAAGCCAACCACTCCGGCGGGGACATAATTTCAGGGTAAGTTGATAATAATTGACTTGTAAACATCTTTCCCCTACCACACAACAGTTACCTATCCCATACCACCCAATGGTTACTTACCTGTACGGGCCCGTTATTTTACTATGTCAAATAGTTTCATAATTAGTTTCATATATTAAAAACCTTATTTGAAAACGCTTCTAAAATTGAAGCAAGCTACTAATCCATGCGTTATTAATACTTTATTTAAAAACACGACTTAACTTTAACCGCGTCGGCCCCTGATTTAAGCCTATTTTAGTGGATGAAGATGGCGGATTTTATTTGCATCACCTGCCGTTTGTGTGTGTATAAAGGTTATGTGGAAGATTTTTGTTGCTGTAGTTTTAAAATGAATACTGAATTCCAGTAAAATTCATTTTCATATACTTAAAAAACCCTCATTCTTTTTAGACCATAGATAAAAAACATAATTAATTTTGTTCAAGTTCTATATCTGTCAATGTTGACGCATTAAATAATATTACGTGTATTAGCTGAGAAACCACCAAGGACGATTTTTATAAAATAAAAATAGTTGAGCGTGGTTCAAGTGGTTAAGCGAGGAATACCTAATCCACGGAGAAGCGGCGGCTCATGGCATTATTTTCAATACGAACTTATGTGCTTAATAAATTAAACCTATATTTATGTGAGCGTACATAATGCCTTGTCGTTATTATTATCTGTTTGTATAGCCTATAGTTGAAGCCGCTACCACTGGACCAATGCGCATGGGATTTCGAAGTTTAGGTAAAAACTAGTGTATCGCATTACTAGTTGTATTCTCTTGAATCTTTCCCAAGGTGACCATACGAAAGAATTGCCTGGCACGTATGTATCTAATCGGGTCAGAGTTGAGCATCTTCTCATTCTATTCATGGAGCCCTTCACCCTTTTGTGTGTGTAAATATTGAAGATAAAATATTCAAGAAAATATTCGGATTATATTTATTCATTTTTCAGGTATTTAACATATGCATTTTTGGCTTTAAATGATTGATAACTTAAACAAAATAGATATATCAAAGAATGCTTTTCAAAAACGGATATTTCTTATTTTACAAGGCAACGAAAACGAATCTCAGTCTTCAAATTTCCGGAATGATAATTCTTAAATTTGCATTTGTTTCTTATCGATATTAAGTTATTTTTTATATATTTTTATAAGCACAGTTTATAGGATAGGAACCGAACTTGAGTATAAGCCTTCTCCAGTTTTATCCACATTTCTCGGTCTTTAGTTCGTGCGATCCAGTCCTTTCCCGCAGCAGTTACAATATCGTCACTCCATCTTTATTAGGGCTTCCTATTCTTCTTTTTCCTGTAGATCCCTTCCATTTCGTAGCCTATACTGTCCATCGCCAACGCTGTATCTACCTACATGGCTAGCCCATCGCCATTTTAAACTTGGACAGTAGTGAAGGACACTGATTATTATTTATGTCTTCTTTCTAATGTTTTATATTTGTGATCACTTTTTAGACGAGCTGTTATGCGATGGTAAATAATTAAAATTGTTTTAATTATAAATGAGTCGTGGTTATTTGTATGAACGCCAGCGACACTCAAAGCCACACTGAGGCTAATTTTTGATAACGAAAGAGCCTATTGCTAATTCTATTTCATCAATCATTGTTGAGGATGCTTGAAAATATAAGATTTGTTTACTTATGTATAGATTACGTTTTAATCCTATAACTGGTAATGGCAATATAAGTGCCATCATATTTTAAACTCTCCTCGTTTGTAATAAGAATCAAAATCAATCAATTTAAAACTTATCTACTACCGGTCAAAGGGTTAATGTGGTCACATAAATTCAGCAATAATAAGCCACCATTACAATCTGATATTTTAAGCAAATTATTCAATTATTTTATACAGTAATTGTTATTTCCATGCTATGCGAAGTGAAATTGATAACATGAACGTTCTAAAGGATTTAAGTATACTTGCGACTTCAAGTACAGTGAACGCCAGGCCGGTTGATATACATTCCTATTATTCTTGATATCTAGGCTATGTCAAGGTCATCATAGTGTATCAACCAGCATGGCTTTCACAATTAAAGCTATGGCATATATACTTTAATAATAGCGAATGTTTTGCACAATGTCATAGCTCTAAAGCAAACGTATTTATAAGCTGTGTTTGTGAGCTGTGTGTGTGCGAAAAATAGGCTTCTCCGGAGCTAGCTGGCGATAAAGATTGCGAACGCTTTAGCGAGATATATCTCTTCTCTATTTAAGTATTGTATGTCCCATTTCTGGCGTATTAGTTATTAAATAGGTATTATTATTTATGAGGTATACAGTAGCCTAATTAGGTCTGCTCAACATGTTAACGTTCGGAAATAGATGTACAGTTAAAAATGTTCTTTACATTTTTAATGTGGAAAAATTAACTTCTGACTATATAAGATATATGTATATTTATTTAAATATAAAGTGCAGCTATAAATAGAAATGCCATGCTATACATAAAAATGAAAACCTTTGTAGTTTGTCATGCATCGATAGCATATAACGAAGCATTTTGGAATTAATGCAAAAAATGACGAACTACATTAATTTCGGTTTATTATGTTTACGGCTATAGATAGATAGATAATTTAACTCTTTATTGAACACCAATAGTAATATCACAGAGTACAGGAGCATATAATTAAAAACAATCTTATCACTAACATGTGATCTCTTCCAGACAACCAAGCCAAGGAATGGAGAAAAATAGGGATTATTTAAGAAGGCAGTTGTCGGTGTGCCTAATATACATACATATAATAGATAGATAGATACTTATATATTACAATATTATCTACTTGTTCTTTCACTGTATCCTATAGGGATAGGTCGTAATCCTTTACACTCTGCTGGAACTTATGAAGACTTTGTGCTATGCGCACTTTTACTGGCAGTGCATTCCACAAACAAACACTCTGAGCAGTGAAGGATTTATCAAGGAAATGTGTGGCATGCGCTGGCATTTTTAACTTAACTCGTATAGAAAAAAGTTTTTAAGATAAGAAAGAAAGATGAGTGTATATGAGTATTCCGACGAATAGATAGCCACTTGAGCTTGGTGCGGAATTCAGAGACATGATCATATATGGCAATAGTTTGAAATCTAATGCTATAAAGTGAGCATTTTGTTATAGTTCCGAGTGGACAAAGTGTCCAGCGACTGGTGCGGCACGGTGACGATAGGCGCAGTGGGATCTTTGCCTACCGAGGGGGACCTCCCTACTTGTGGGGTACATCTTGAGGGCCATGTGTGGATTCTTTCCACTGATCTTATCTATGATTGTGGGAACTTTGTAAGTATTAATTTAAAATTGAAATGTTCCTTTGTTACATCTGTATCCGAATAACACGCCATACGATCGAGGTTGCTGCGTCAAGAAGGTTTCGAGTTTTGGCCAAATTTGAGTTCGGTGTCTGATTGATTCACCTCCCTTTTGTCATAAATCCTAGGTACCGGTTTTTATGACAACAGACTATTATAATGGGTAATAAGAAGAATATAAATAAATAAATAAATAAATATAAATATTGATTGTTGTAGAAAGAAAAGAGCGAGCATGACTTAATTAAATGTATGGTACTAAAATGTATTTCTATATAAGGTACAATACAATACTCTTTATTGTACAACGAATGAATTACAAAAATAGAACATAATATTGTACAAAGGGTCTTAGCGCTAGCTGCGATTTCTTACAGACAATCTTAGGATGGACAAGAGTTGTATGAAATGAAAACGGGATCTGTAATATTTTAGGCATCTTTCACAGACGGCCATCTGATCCCAAGTTAAGCAGACCTTGTACCTACTATGGAAATCAGATAACTGATATACTACTTTTCTTTTGTAAATACATACTTATAACGATAATTACACCCAGATACAGGACAAAGAGACATATTCTTGCACACAAATAGCTTGGGTGAGAATTAAACCGACGACCTGCGGCGTATTACTAAAATCTTTGTTGTATTCCAGACTATGTCTACAATGGGGATGGCTCTCGACGATCTCGCTGAGCAATCGGTGCTCACTATACACTTCAGGTTCAACAGCGAGTTGGTACTAGAAATCGACGGGAAGGTGATCGGCGCCATCGCTACAATCACTCGCCGACACAGCCACGTGTACCCTACCATTGATCTTTATGGGAAGATCACGCAAGTATGTATAATTGTATATATTTACATTTTTATTTATTTTTATTATATTTATGTATGTGTAGTAATAATATGATCATAAACATATTTTTAGTTTTTAGTATACCTTTTTAATTATCTCTTTACTTCTTTTTTATCTATGTACCACACTTTGTTGCATCATCCCCGGCATTTTACACATTTAATTCCTATCCATCCAACGGTTGTCTGGAAGAAATCGCTTTATGCGATAAGACCGCCCATTGTACATTATAATTAATGTTTCATTGTTAAACATTCTTTTTTGTGTACAATAAATTGTATTTTATTTTATTTTTTATATCAGTACCAGCTTGTCTTGTTTTTCAAATCGCTTTTACAATATCAGCATCCTATACTGCTGAATCTTGTTCCCTATGTTTCAATCCACATATTGAATTAACAAGGGGAACCAACTAATCTACAAAAGTATGCACGGTCATGAGGCCCGGGTCTTGAGTGGCTCTGACTGTTGTAAAACAAGGCCTGTCAGTTTATCAGTCCAACCAACATAAATCTCGATAAATTTGTTCGCGGTAGCGAGTTCAACACATATCAGCGGGTCGGTCCACAATGTGTTACTAACCAAATAATAATTATAATAATATCTAGGGACAATGTTACACAGATCATCCTAGCCCCAAACTAAGCAAAGCTTGTACTATGGGTACCAGGCGACGATATACATACTTATATAGATAGATAAATATTTAAATACATAGAAAATATCCATGACTCAGAAACAAATATGCGTGCTTATCACACAAATATTTCCACTTACCGGGATTCGGACCCAGGACCACCAGCTTCGTAGGCAAATCTGAGATAGATATAGATAATTATGTTTATATCCTTCTAATATTATAAATGAGAAAGTTTGTGAGTATGGATGTTTGGTACTCTTATGGTTAAAGATTCTTTATTTTCTCTTAAGATAATACATCACTTGCAGAGAAATTAAAATACTTACTATAGGACGCCAAGCGTGGCTACTTACAAATACTAAACTAAACTAAAATACTAAACTATACAATACAAAAACAATTTTACAAATAACACAATTAACAACTACACAAATTACATCCATTTTTTCTGTGTTGCGGTGGGTAGATATGAACGAAGCGCACACGGCGCTTCGCATCGTATCTAGTATGTATATAAAACAGTTATGTTTTTAAGGCCCATACCATAGTGCGCAGCAACGTGAACTATTCGGCACAACGCAATGGGAATATATATGTATATATATTTTTAAATATTAATAGTATCAACATAATTGTTTTTTGATGGATTTATGCAACCTGAGAAATCGCCAATCGTATTTAATTATTTTTTTTTAGGTTTTATTTTTATGTTTTTGTCTAGTAGATAAGTATTATAGGATTTTTAGGTCATTATGCATGTGAGTGGGTTTTTTTGTAAACAATTTTATAATAATAGTTATTAAAAGAAAAATAATAATAAGTTTAAGTTTCATTTAGGTTTTTTGTATTTTTATTTTTTATGTTTGTTGTTGGGTTTTTTTTTTTTACTAATATACTTTTTGTTATAATATCGCTTTATATTACTTAAGTTAATTATATTGTTATATTTTTTTTTTGTTATATTTATTACGATAAAAGGGAGAAGTCCTTTAATATATGGTCTTTTAATATTTTTTTGAACATTTTGAGGGTTTTAATTTCTTTGATATCTTTAGGCAGTTTGTTATAGAACCTCACTCCTTCATACATAATATTTTTTTTCCCATGATTACTTTTAGGGGTTATCAGAGTGATATTATTCGCCTGCCTTGTTAAAATTTTTTGTGTCTGATTTTTTTTTGTAAGTATTATTTGTGAATGTATATCTTTTGTTAATATTTTCCGGATTAGAATACATGTGTTATATTTGTACAACTGAGTGAGGTTCATAAGTTTACTTTCTTTATAAATTTTTGTGGTTGAGGTAAGGTAATGATACTGAAAAAGTGTTTTTATTATTTTGTTTTGGGCTCTTTGTAGTACTTGTATGTTCGACTTAGCGGCCGAGCCCCACACCTCGATTAGATATTCAATATTGGATTTGACCAATGAGTTATATATAGTGTATCGGACTTTTCTGGGAAGACATCGTACTATACTACGTAAAGCTCCCGTAAGAGACGCAAGTTTTTTACGGATATTTTCTATATGTGGTCGCCATGACAACTTGTCATCCACTGTTAGACCAAGATATTTTTCTTTGCTAACTTTATTTAGTTTTTGTCCATTGATAGTCAAATGTTTATGTATATCGATTTTTTTGTTTTTAGCTGCAAATATAACATAGTTTGTTTTACTTATATTTATAGTTAATAAATTAGTTTGTAACCAAGTATGTAGAAGGTCCAAGTCATTTTGTGCTAGCTCAATAATAGTGGATATTGACTTTGCAGAGTAAAATAAACTAGTGTCATCCGCGTATAGGGCAATGTCACCTTTTAATCCAATTTCGTGAATGTCGTTAATATATATTAAAAAGATTAAAGGGCCAAGAATCGATCCTTGGGGAACGCCAAATGTTATTTTTTGAGGTTTACTCTGGTGTTCACCAATCTTAACAATTTGCATTCTGTTTGTAAGGTAGGATTGTAGCATTTTATAACTAGAGCCTTTGATACCCATGCGTTTAAATTTGGTCAAAAGCAGATCATGGCTAACGGTATCGAAAGCTTTTTTTAAGTCTATGAAGATACCCAAGGTGATTTTTTTGGCGTCTACATTTAATTTTATCGAAGTTATTAAGTCAGTCGTAGCTATTAGTGTGTTTGATTTTGTTCTAAAACCATATTGCTTTTTGTAGAGGAATTTTAATGAATCTAGATAGATACTTAGCCGATCATGTAAAATTTTTTCGTAAATTTTTGATAGCACAGGTAAAATGGATATTGGTCTATAATTTCCTGGCTCCATTTTGTTACCAGACTTAAATATTGGACTGACTCTTGCTATTTTTAAAGATTCCGGGAATGTTCCTTCAGTTAAGCTCTTGTTGATGCATTCAGTTAATTTGGGGGCTATTAGTTCTTTAACACATTTAACTGCTTTTGTACTTATTCCATCCAAGCCGGTACTCGTATTCGAATCTAGGTTGTTAATTATTTTAAGTACTTCTTCAATGGTTGTTGGTTTAAATTGAGATAGTTCGATGGTACTGGTATTTTTTCCGGTAGATATTGGCAAGTTATAATTATTTTTTGTCTGATTTTGAATGTTTTTTTGCTAGTTCGGCACCTATTCTGCAGAAAAATATGTTGAAACACTCACATATTTCTTTAGGATCAGAGATTTGTCCTGAAGTGGTGTTTAGTTTTTGAGGGCTAAGATTTTGTTTAATTTTATTATTAGTCAAGTTATTTATGAGTTGCCACATTTTCAAATTATTTTTTTCACAGATTCTGAAGGCTTTCTGATAATATTGGTTTTTTGTTGTCTGAATCTCTTCGCGCACCGTAGTTTTCTGTCGCTGGAATTCCTCTTCAAGGTGTTTGTTAAGCGGTTCTTCTTTCAATTTGTGCCATAAGAAGTTTCTTTTATTGATTGCTGATATTAAATCCTTGTTTATCCAATCTTGTCTTGGCGGGTTTTGTATTTTCGTTTTAGTTATTTTATTTTCTGCGATGGCTCGTAAAAGAAGCGACTCTAATCTGAAGAAATCGTTATTTATGTTGTGTAGGGATATATCGTTTATGGTTCTGTATAAATTGCTGTAGTTTATAGCTTGATATTGAATTTTCTTTGGGTGTTTCGGTTTAATTCTCTTTATCTCAAGATATATTTGTTTATGATCTGACATAGCGCTTTCAATTAATGTCATGTGGTAGTTATTGTCTTTCATAGTTGTACTAACATGATCTAGTATTGTCTTAGAAGTATTTGTTGAGCGTGTACAGTGTGTTTTATGAGTATTATTGAGTATATGAAAACCATTTTCTTTAAGTGTGATCTTATAGTCTTTGATAGACTTTTCTTTGCTAAGTAAATTTAGATTAAGGTCTCCAAAAATTATTGCTCTCTTTCTTTTCGATAACTGACTATCATACTGTTCAAGAAAATGTTGCACATTTGATGCTGGTTGCTTATAGACGACTCCAATATCTAGAGAAAGTTTATCAACATGTACCCACATGAAGTGATTACCATCTTCATAATCACTGGTTAGTAATTCATGTTTTAGATTATCGTGCACATATATCGACACTCCACCCCCTCTTGAAGTCGGTCTGTAGTTGTAATAGTGCGTGTAGTTAGGCAATTTCTGTCTGAGGGCTTCTGCTTCGTTTTTTTACATACAACAACTACCGAATGGATTTTAATGAAACTTTGTAGTAATATAGCTTACTAGCTGTGCCCCGAGGTTCTACCCGCGTTAAACTTTATAAATTATCACAGCTCCTCCCCCGTAGGTGATAGCGTGATAATATGTACCCTATATGTTGACCCGACCTCTTAGTAATATTCATGCAAAATTGTAAGTAAATCCATGCAGTACTTTTTGAGTTTAGCCCGGACATACATACAGATAAACAGACAAAAATTCTAAAAACTGTATTTTTGGCTTCGATATCCATAAAAAATCACGCCCCAATTATCTTTTTAAAAAAATATTCAATGTACAGGTTTGACTTTCCTACGATTTTATTATATGTATAGATGTATCCGAATAACACATAGGCTATAATTTATAAATTTTAACGCGGGCATAACCGCAGGGCACAGATTGTCTCAAATTGAATATCTTGAGACAACTAATATACTGTCATCTTATTCTAAACTAGGCTGGACCTGTACTATAACAACCAGACAACTGATAAACATACTTATTTATTTATAAAGTAGCTGTGCCCCGCGTGTTTACACAAAGTTTTGGTCTGTGGGGATCGAACCCACGACCTCTGGGTGAGCAGTCAGGATTACTCACTAAACCCTCAGTAACAGCCAGGGTTAGGAAATGGGTGGTGTTACTTGCACATTTCGAACATCTAAAGCCGGTGTTCTTGTGCTTAAACATTATAATTATACTATACTAGCTGTGCCCCGCGGTTTTGCCCGCGTTAAACTTTATAAATTATAGCCTATGTGTTAATCCATGTCAGCTAACTCCATACCAAATGTTTTTAAATCGCTCCTGCCGTTTAGACGTGAAGAAGTAACAAATATACACACTCACAAACTTTCGCCTTTATAATATTAGTGTGATTTTATTATTACAAAAGCCAACTGACTGTAAAATTTGTACAAATTCTTCATCAATTACCAAGTACTATAACGTTTGCATTACGTAATTCGAATTTGCAATTGATAATATGCTGCTATAGCTTTCATTGTTGCTGGAATACTGTAAGATTTGTCATAAGGGTCGTGTTGGATTACCGTCCCATTAGATTTCAAAGAGTAATGCTATAGAGAGTGCACATGTATTTCCACAAACACTTGTACATTGTAGTACGGACTATTTGGCTAATGCGTTGACATTACACACGTTTTGCTTGGTCAATTTGTACGTGTTAGACCGACCATTACCACACCACAAGTTAATTTAATTTCAGTTCCTCAACCTTACTAATCCAATAATTTTATTTCAGGTGTCGGTATTGTTACACCCATACGTAGTGGTCGGAGGCGCGTCGTTAGATTTGCCCGTCATTACGGAAAACCTACGGGAAGAATCTCTCGCTGAACAAGAGCTCCTTCAGGGAAATGTTCAGTCTACGCAAGTTCCGGACTCACAAACTAAACGGAAAATCAAAGCATACAGTCAAGACAACTTGTTAGACCACAACACAAATATTGAAGACACAGTCATATTGGAAGAACCGAGCACGAGTACTGCGCCTGACCCGGTACCAAGTACGAGCACTTCTTCTGACAATGAACCTACAGAAGGTATCAGAACTAGGGAAATTAAACCTAAAAAGACCCTTCCCGTCCGCGCATCTTTGCACCAAAGCCTCATCTTAACGGATAACCCCCCACTCACTGATAACAATGAGATGGTGAACCGTTGCATCCAAAAAAGTCATTCTACTCACAACTTTAGCCAAATCGTCGATGAAAATGAAACCCGAAGCTCTTTACAACACACTTACAGTGTTGGATCTCGCGTTGGCGACGGCGGGCAAGATCCAGCAATCCAAAAATTATTCTGCGATACTAATATTCGGCATAATGATCGTTACCCTGAGGCTAGTGATGTCGATAACTTGGATACTGAAATAATGGATGCCTTGACCTTAGAGACCGGCAACTTACCGGATCTGACAGAAGAACAATCGTCGTCCATCGACGAATCAACTAGACGAGATGATATTTGGACAGACACGTTGTCTGCAGAGAATTTGCAGTATTTGAATAGGATCCTGTGCTTTGACCAAGAAGGAGTGGAGGGACATAGCTTAGAGTCTGAGTGGGAGGCTTCGGGAGAAAGCTGTGAGCATCTGCACCTAGTATTAAAGTACTGGAATTTTCTCGTATTGCCGTATCCGGAACTGAGAGCGGCGGTATCCTGGGGACAAGTTCGTTGCTACTGCAACAATTGTCAGCCTGACGCGCAGCCTCCTTTAGCCGGTAAATATACAGATTTTTATAATATTACTTGCCACAAGCGAATCAATCTTGTAGTTTATTTTCTTGCTAATAGTGCCATGGTATACGATGAGCAAAGCGATCCTGAGTTTAATCAGATTAGTCCTTAATTACCAAGAACTTTATTCATGGATTCTATTTTTTTAAGAAACAAGGAATGTGAAATGTGTGTGTGTCTTGAAGTGAATAGTTATTTACTCCAAATATGAACTATTTGGGGTAAAAAACTATTCACTTTACAATAAAAGACATGACATTACTTGTTTCTTAAAAAAGCAGAAGTTAGATCATTTGTAGTAAATTAAAATTTTGACTGGACGTTTGGCGCGGCGGCTAAGACAGTCGCCTCGCCGCTTCGTGTCCCGCGCTGGACAACTATTTATGTGACCCATAAATAGTTGTTCTGAGTTTGGACGTAATTTGTGTCCGTCAATTATATGTTTGTAAATACCCCGCGACACTGGGATTGGTATCACTAGTGTTAGATGAGAACCATCAAATTACATCGCACGATTGGTGCCTTTGCCGTAGAGTTTTATGTACACAGCTCCGTTTGGGTGTATACTGTCCAAATGTATACACTACAACTACTATGATTTTTTAGTTTATTGGCTATAAGTTACTGTTCCCTATTTTGTTGCGATTTACTTTATGTATTTCCTTATGTTTAAAAAAACAATGTTATTATTTTATTAAATGTATAATTAAGTTAACCCACGCTTGGCGGTATTATACGTGTATAAAATAAAGTTTCAATTATTTGTAAGCGAATGTAGTTCTATATTTTAAATTTCATTAATTAATAATTGATTATAATCATACTCTGCTTTTGAGAATCTTTTAAACCGAATGCTGTATTAAAATGGCACTTTCAGCATTGGTGATTCCACAATCATTGCTATGAGAAGCCTAGGCGTTGGTATTGTTTTAGATTCTCTGTGACAACAGAAGAACTGTCATTGATTTTAGATGTTTTTTTTAATAATTACAGTATCTACTATACTGTACTTATTTTTTCTAATTGCATTGCTTTGTAACGTAAATAATAAAAATATTACTCCTAAAACATCAGGTCACACTCTAATAAGGTCTCAATATAAAAATAAATTATATACGGGTAATTACAAGACGGCCCTATTAGGGAAGAGCCTTTTGCGAATGGGGCCCGTTATATATTTCGAAAAAAAAAACAATGTTAATTTTGTTTACACAAATTGATTTTTCCTGCATTTAACGTGATCATATCAGCTGTTGCCCGGAGAAACAATATTAGCTTGCCAGTTCTAAATATTTCGTTTACGATATATAACAGAGAGAGGTGTAATAACATTTTTATTAGTTTTATGTACATTTAACTCATAATCGCCCGCATTACTTATTTTATTAAACGGTGGCCTGGTTGTACTTAGTCGTTATTGTCTATTGTCCACTAGGTTGGGTGCGTATAGAACGTATCGACGGCGTAGGCGCAGCACAGCGTGGCTTCTGGCACGTGGCTCGGTCAACACTGGGCGCAGCGCAAAGCGCAAGCGAGCGTGTAACCGTGCGCCGCCCGCGTTCACTCACGCCCACACCGTACACCACACCGCCGTTCGCTGACGTGTAAGTATGGCATTAATTTACGAAACTATCCAATATTATTTATAAAAAAAATATTACTCCTAAAACATCAGGTCACACTCTAATAAGGTCTCAATATAAAAATAAATTATATACGGGTAATTACAAGACGGCCCTATTAGGGAAGAGCCTTTTGCGAATGGGGCCCGTTATATATAATTAAATACCCCAAAATTTAAAAGATCGCACAACACACATTTTTAAAAAGAAATTGACTCAAGTACTGGTGGAAAAGTGTTATTATTCTGTTAATGATTTCCTTAGCGATAATTCTTTGTAGGACTATTGATTGTTAACATAGTTATATCTGAAAGTATTAATTTATAATTTAATGTAATTCATTTAATTTATGTTTTACTTTTGCTTGTCACAATTGTAATATGTTTTGACTATATCAAGATGACATATTAAATTTGACATTTAATTTTACTGGTTTATATACTATGTTTATGTAATTTTGCATGCCGTTATGGTAGAATGTATTGGATTCCATTTGTTAACGCCAGCAACACCTTTATTTTGTTACCTACATTCATGGCAAATAAAGAATGATTTGATTTGATTTGATATGAGCAACAATCTCGCAGTACTATATAACTTATCAAAAACTTTGGTAGATATGATAGATTTTTATTTTCACACAAAAATCGATACATATAATAAAATCGTAGGAAAGTCAAAACTGTACATTGAATATTTTTTTAAAGGATACTTGGTGCGTGATCTACAGTCGACATCGATTCAAAAATATAGTTTTTAGAATTGCTGTCAATGTGTCTGTTTGTCTGTATGTATGTCCGGGCTAAACTCAAAAAGTACTGCATGGATTTACTTCAAATTTTGCAAGGATATTACTAAGAGGTCGGGTCAACATATAGGCTACATATTATCACGCTATCACCAACGGGGGAGGAGCTGTGATAATTTATAAAATTTAATGCGGGTAAAACCGCGGGGCACAGCTAGTAAGTAATAATTTAATTGCCCGCTTGAACGTTTATAACTCTACGAGCATCGCAAAGACGCGCACACGTGCGTGAACTTAGCGTCGTTCTCGCGACGTCATTTCGTTTATGAATGAAGCATATACCTACAAATGTCACGTCATCTATATATATAAAAATCAATGCCACTTTTCGTTGTAATGTTATAACTCAACGACGCCTTTACCGATTTGGCTAATTTTATCTTGAATTATTCGTGGAAGTCCATTTTAAAAAACGTCTTGAAAACGTGTAAAATCAACATCTTTTAACAATTAAAAATACTTTTTTGTTTGAATAAATGAACTCAATAATCATTTTTTTTATTACTATCCCTTATACGTAGTGAAGCACGTACCGGGCCGCTAGTATAACATAAACTTTTAAAATCGGTTTTTTCTCTTGTATTGAGTTATGTACGAACTCGTAGAACAAAATTTGTTGCTTATGATGTTAGCGATCTAGTCTTGCGAGGTTGTTGGTGATTTATAAAGAACCCTGAACGCACGTGGAAAAAGCAAATCTAGAAAAAAAACAACTGAAAAATCGTACCGAAAAATGGTATAGTATTCGAAGCACAATATGGTGAATTATGCTTCAAATTCTATATTTGAAGCATAATTCACCATATTGTGCTTCGAATGCTATTCAGTAAATTCCCGCATTGATTCCAGTAATTTAAAATATTCTCTGTCATTAGGCAGTAATGTAAAACAATTATGGCTCAAAGCTGCGTATGTTAAATTTAAAGAATTAATTAAAGAAAGAAATTAATGAATTAATTAGTCCGTCCGTGCGGACGGACTAATTAATTCTTTGTAATTTTTATACTGTATTCGACTATGTTTATGTACTGCATTGTGAACTCGACAAGTACAAGTGTATGTTAATACCCAAGTGCTGAATAAATTTCATTATTTCATTTCATTACAACTGACTGGAACAAAGGCACGTGCGGAGTAGAATGCTTAGTTATTTTATTTTTCAGAAACATTTTTAATTTTTTAAGTATGTACATTTCATACAGTTTCTAACATTATCAACCGGCTTAATTAAATTTAGTTCTTAATTGAATAAACTTATTGAATTCCTAATTTAATAATTATGTATAGGAACCAAATTAAGTACGTAATCTTGTTTTAACAGCGTGATATTAACCAATCATAATGCTTCGTTTACATCGAGAGCTGGTATTCCTGCATGCGTATCATTTTCTGTGACTTGCTAATTGAATAAACTTATTGAATTCCTAATTTAATAATTATGTATAGGAATCAAATTAAGTACGTAATCTTGTTCTAACAGCGTGATATTAACCAATCATAATGCTTCGTTTACATCGAGAGCTGGTATTCCTGCATGCGTATCATTTTCTGTGACTTGCTAATTGAATAAACTTATTGAATTCCTCATTTAATAATTATGTATAGGAATCAAATTAAGTACGTAATCTTGTTTTAACAGCGTGATATTAACCAATCATAATGCTTCGTTTACATCGAGAGCTGGTATTCCTGCATGCGTATCATTTTCTGTGACTTGCTAATTGAATAAACTTATTGAATTCCTCATTTAATAATTATGTATAGGAACCAAATTAAGTACGTAATCTTGTTTTAACAGCGTGATATTAACCAATCATAATGCTTCGTTTACATCGAGAGCTGGTATTCCTGCATGCGTATCATTTTCTGTGACTTGCCGCTGTACCGCGTCGCCGCGTCGTCTAGAAAAGTCCCACAAATTGACTTACGTAATGGGCCCAACAGTCTATAATAACCTACCAGACAATGTTGTCGGGAGCTCTAATATGGATTGTTTTAAGGACACCTTGAAAAAATGGCTCATCGAACAGTCGTTCTATTCCTTCGATGAATTTTTAAAACATAAAAAGGCTAAAATTAATTCTTGATACTTACTTACTTGATAATACTGTAATAACTACTGATTTTAAAAAAATTCTTATTTCTGTTACAATTGACATTAGACGACAACATGCATGTCTTATTTATTGTAATACTGACATTCTAATCCACATGTTTTATTTCACTTATTATTGATGTGTTATATTATTAATGTATTTATGTGTTGTGTTGTATATGTATTTGTTAATAAGATCATGACATGTAAACCTGTTTACGAATAAATCAACTATAAACTTGTACTAAGTCTACAGGAATGTCACCTTTAACTAATTTGCTGTCCTTATATCGTGCTGTCGTAACAAGTGCGATAATCGTACAATTTTATTTGCAGATGGTTTGACGAAGAAGGAAAGCCACACCAGACGGTGCTAGCCATTGAAATCGATATTGAGTAAGTGCATGTTATAATAATAATATCCTAGGACATTATTTACTCACGGCCATCTGATCCCGCACTAAGCAGAGCTTGTACAATGGAAACCATATAACTGATATACTACATATCGATGGTGAAGAGTCAATATATTCTAAATACGTTAAATGAAACACGCAAATTTGAACTTTATAAACTAAAATTATGGTTTATTTTTGTGTTATTTGTAGTAATTAGTAGACAGATAGTGATAATTCACCGTCGATATACTACTTTTCTTTTGTAAATACATACTTATATAGATAATTACCTACAGACTCAGGACAAACTGACATGTTCATGCACACAAAGATCTGGCCTGGTCGGGAATCGAACCCACGACCCTCGGCGTGAAACCAACCACGCCAACAGAGTTATATATAAAAATGTCGTATAGGGGGAGATGTTGCTGGAGCAACTATATCCACGTATATTTTTATTGCGGCATCACATAAAGGGAAGATGTAAGGAAGAAAACCTTTGCACGTTCGCATAAGCTACGATTATATTAGAGTTTTAATACTGGACTTCGACGTAGATCCGATTTGTGCCCGCTTTTTTAACGTCTTATCGAACCCACGGCGCCAAAGTGCAAGCTGGGTCAGGCTGTTACGTACCGTAATCTCAGTAAAGCGTCCCTATCGATAAATTTTAACAAAAACATATATTATTTTAACAAATTACTAAGCTGGCATCGTCGTGAACCTCCCCTACTTTCAATATGTAAACCTTTTAAATAACTTCCGTCAAACGTTGAAATTTATCATAATTACTTATGATGATATTTATGTAGGCAAAACTTAAACAAATTTAATCTTGAATTTGTTAAACATATTTTCTTGCACATCAAGGTAACGGAATTATTGATGCGCTCTGAGTCAGTTCTCTCACTAGTGCGATCGTGTGAGGTTTCAGGCATGAGGTTAAGCACCTGCACGCGCGGCTATAAATGTGTGACCATTAATGTAGTATATTTTTGAGCCTTTCCGTGTTTAAGAAAGCACGTTCAGCTGTCTGTCTAAGCTGCGGCCATTAGGCAACAGTCTTTAATAGCTTACCACTCTTGTCTGATCTTTGGGGCGGCTTGAACAACGAATCAAAGTTCCCCTGTCTATACGGTTTAAGAACTAAAAAAAGAATTCTTAGGTGCCTTACTCTCATTGCAAATAGTAACATTGTTTAAAGGTCATTTTTAGTTTTGAAACAACCAGAAGTTAGCGTATCTATTTGTAGATGGCAGGTTTTTGGATGTACGAACGTTCACAGTAATAAATATATCCTAAACAGCGAAATTACGAACAAATATGAGAAAATAGGCATTTTAATTTTTATCCATTAGTGTTCGCCGCACTCTTCTCATATGTATAGTACGTAATTTCGAATATCTTTAGTGTAATAGTTATAGCGTTATTAACATGTATCATTTTGATTTCAGAGGTTCCGAGGTGGAAAACGACCGGCTGCTTGCGTTCCTGATATATTTGAAGCCACACTCAGTGTTTGCTGATACGCCACCAAGCCTGAACGATGAGTAAAATCTTACATACTTCAGGTTATGTAAAACATAATACAACGTGTAAAGGATAAGATAATGATAACTGATTCTACCAAGTTTTATACATGGTTCTGGACCTCCCAGTTTTGGAAAAGTCGATACGCTTCGATATTTTCGTAGGGTCGCATCTAAAGTGTCGAGTGACACAGGCCTGGTACTGCGAAGTTCATTATCATGTTGCTGTGGTTTCGGTTTGTGTTTGGCTGTCCATTACACTGTGTATGCTAAGAATATGAACAGCATGCTTTAAATTACCATTTTAGTATCGTTATTATATATGATACTTAATTTTGAGACGCTCAACTAAAAAGGGTTGTAGTACGAGATCCGACTTCACAATTTCCACGCTGTTATGTTATTTAAACATTTGAAAAGTATTTTTTACAGATAATAATAATAAGCTAGGAAATGGCTATTTAATTATTATTACAATTTTATTTATTTCTTCGCGGATTTGTAAGTATTAAAACAATATTTGAAAGAGAGTTGACATAATTTATATTTGTCATATTCTATAACTGTTTACGAATTTACGACTTGGTATCCCAAAAGTTTTAATTTATCTTTTGTCAAAAAATAATATTACTGTAGTGTATTGAAACAGTGCCATAATTAATATTTTTTTAATTAATATTTTTACATGAGGTTTCAAATCACAATTTTTTTAACGGTTACAGGGTAAGAAAAAATGTAACGAGGCATTTTTTTTTGTAAAAGAGGTCACTCATGGCTGTATATCTTTATGGGCAGCTACATTAATCCACACAAGACGTTTTTAAAGTGCACCTACCTTGTTTTTCTCTGCATCACCCCAAGGTTGACTGGTAGAGAATGCCTACGGCATTAAGTCCGCCTGTGTACTTTCATGTGCAAAAGTTTTAAAATAAAAAAATAAATAAATACATACAGACGTGATAATGTTCTACAAAAATTACCTTTAATACATAATTTAAGAGTGTGGAAATATTGTTGTCATATCTCGTATGATCATATATGCCGCGCATATCTTCTTAAGGCGACGTCGTAGTTGAAAACTCAGTAAGAAGCCCCTTTTTCTTCTTACGAATCTCACGTCTCGAATAGATACCAAACTAAGAAAAATACAGAAAGAAGCGAAGAATATGAATAAAATAATGAACCGAGTAGATTTCCAAAACAACAAAGGTCTAAAGCAAAAAAAAAATGTGAAGTGACCTAAGATTAAAAAATTTCAGCTTCTATTTCTCCATATTTTAAGCGACAACAGCATATTTTTTTTTAAGAAGTGTGTACCTTAAATGGTGTCTAAAAGAATAGACCGTTTATTTTGTAATTTTGCTCTTTATTTTTTACATAATTAAATAAAATCCTTAAATATAAATTGACTTCAGCGTCTGCATTTACAGACGACCGCCCTTCGTTACGCAAAGTTCGACTTTATTAACCGAGTGACAAGAACAAATGTCGGAACGACTTGTACTTTCAGTTCGCGTTCAGACGCTGCCCCGGGACGTGGTTTCTGTGTCGCTCTGATCGCCGAACAACTCAATAAAAATTTCAAGAAATATAAGACAGAAATTACTTTATCCAAAGTAGCTATTATTTTTTTGTAGTATTAGGTAGGTTTTAAGATTTTTTGTGAACTGTTTTATACATTTTTAGAAGTAATTGTTTTTGTGAAAATGGTAAATAAACGTCATAGATTACTTAGTTAAATTGGGACAAGGAAACGTCAAACACGTCAACGAAATGACCGATAATATTTTTCTGTAATAGCACTTAAACTCTTTAGTAATAAAGTCCATAATAGTGAAGTCTGCGCTAGTAGGTGGCCGGCAGTACATAGTGTATAGGATTGAACAGTAGAACAATTGACGGAATCGTTGGTCTAGCTTGTTTGGTAACCATACATCGTGGATAAATAGAAAGTTTTTAGAAAATTTAGAAGGTCTTGTAGTAGACAGAAAGGCGGGGGAGAGACAAACAGTTTTACAGAGAGACAGCTGTGAATGGTTAGAGCTGAGGAAAAATTTACTCACCGCTTCAAATTTTGGAAGGGATGTTAAAAGTAAAAAGGTCCTGGAAATTTAGTAAAGATATTTTGTACAAAAAGAATATTTCTATCGTGGCTTCTGTATCACATGGAAAAATTGCTCTAGTGCAGTTGGCTAAAAAATTAATTATAAAAATTGAGCCTTGTGGCCTATTTATTCATAAAGTATATCCATTCCTTGGGGCAAGTCCAGATGGAATAGTAGGTGATGACACATTGATTGAAATAAAATGTCCAGTAGCTCCTTCCAAAGTTGGCATGGATGAAGCTATAAAAACAAACTAGCTGGTGCCCGCGACTTTGTCCGCGACAATTTTGAATGATAACCAATATAACTACTTATTTCTAGCTAAATCTAAAAAATATAACTTTCAAAAGAAATAAGCAATATAAATTAAAGAAAACCTAACCTATAAATAACCTAGCTATGAAATAAACTAAAGACTACTTTGCTACTGTTATTTAAAAAAATTACCCGATGTCATCAATTGTCCTTAACTAAAGTCAGTAAGTTAACTTAAGTAAAATAATAATCAACGATGCATTAATCACAAAGGTAACTCCCATTAGATTAGGTTGACCCGACCTCTAAGTAATATTAATGAAAATTTGAAGTTAAACCATGCAGTGCTTTTTGAGTTTAGCCCGGACAAACAGACGAAAATTCTAAAAACTATATTTTTGGTTTCGATATCGATTGTAGATCACGCCACAAGTATCCTTTTAAAAAAATATTCAATGTACAGTTTTGACTTTCCTACGATTTTATTATATGTATAGATAAGATCACAGCTCCTCCCCAGTAGGTGACAACGTGATAATATGTAGCCTATATGTTGACCCGATCTCTTAGTAATATTAATGCAAAATTTGAAGTTAATCCATGCAGTCGTTTTTGAGTTTAGCCCGGACATACATACAGACAAACAGACAAAAATTCTAAAAGCTATATTTTTGGCTTCGATATCTATAGAAGATTACGCCCCGCGTATCCCTGTTAAAAAATATTCAATGTACAGTTTTGACTTTCCTACGATTTTATTATATGTATACTTAGATAATATAAATTTGTAAATACAATAAAAAATCTAAACAGTAATTGGTATTTTCAAACTCAAGTTCAGTTGAATATTAGTGGCAGAGAAAAGTGTAGTTTAGGTATATGGGAAAGTGAGAAAACACCATTAAAAGTCATTCAAATAAATAAAGACGAACAGTTTAGGAAAAATAAGATGGAGCAATAGCTGGTTATTTTTACAAAAATCAAATTCTTGTTGAGCTGGTTGACTCACGCTATAGTAGGGAATAACCGTTTAGGGACGATGAAACATACAAGGAGAACAACCAGTCTAATAATGTACTATGGATTACGGAAGACGTAAATAATATAGCATGCAATAAGGATGTCTCTTTCAGTGCAGGTATCAGAATACACGATGAAGAAGAGATAACGGTTCTTAATTTCGCAGATTTTTAAATAATTATGAATTTCAAACATATTTTTTTAATACTAACTTTTAAAAAAATCAGTTAAGGAGCTACGACGCCGCAGACATACACTCAGATACACACGTTAAACTTACCGCACCTATCTATTAGTTTCTGTTTTAAAAATTATTGATCGGTAAAACGATTGTATCACTTACTTATTTTCCACCTATTTTTTAACTCCTGACACAAAACAAGGTGTCATAAGTTTAACGTGTATTCTGTGTGCCTGTCTGGGGCATGGCAGCTTCTAAACTTCTAAAGGGATCTACCGTTTAAAATGCATTTATTTTATCTGATAGTTAGTTTAATTGGGAAGGACATTTCATGAAAATTGGTCTTGCCGTTCTAAAGTTGCAGCCCTTAGGTTATTTGTAATTGTTATTCTTAAATTTACATTACATATAAGATCAGTTGTATAATGTAAAAAAATTGCAAACATTGTAAATTAAATGAAGCGTATGCAAAACCTGAAAGAGGTTATACCATTTAATAGATATAAAATATATTGTGGGTGTGTACGTTGTGGGTCGGGTCGTTTCCTTCCCTCTAATTTGGTGAAGGAGGCGATGGCTGGCCCACACGTCATACTCGTGAACGGGTGCTGCTTGCGGTAACTGATCGAAATGCTGTTGGGGTACTCATATTTTTTTCGCCTCCGGTAGACTTCATGTGACTTGTTAATTTTATAAATGTTCGCGGATTCACTCACCGTTTTTTCGTCTAGCAAGTGGATATTCTAAGTGCTTGAGTGAAATTGAATGGTATTGCTTATTTATTTTATTATGACTCACTGGATGACAACGGTTCTGTGCGTGCATTAGCCTACATAACAACCAATCACAATGTAAGTAAAATAATAATGACATTAAAAAAATCGTAAACTGAAAGCAAAAGAAGACGAAAAAAGCAAGCCCGGAGTTTCTTTGTGGCTTTCTTCTCCGGGTCGTCCACCTAGGTAGCTAGAGAAAGCCGCAAGCTAGCTAGGGTAGGTTCCTCAGCGGCGAGGATCGCTTTGGCCCATTAACGCATGATCGGTAATCCCCTCATTTAGAATTTCGTCTTTTTGCTTTAGTCTTCCATTCTTAAATTTTAACATGGTAGAACTAAATTTCAAAATAAAAGATTAGTAACTTGTTATTTATTTAAGAATTTCAGAATATATATGTGATACAACAAACCGCACGGACGGACTAATAAATTTTTTTTTTTGTAACTTTTATACTATCCTGTTTATGTACTGCATTGTGAGCTTGACAAGTACAAGTGCATGTTAATACCCAAGTGTTGAATAAATTGCATTTCATTTCATAAGTTATTACTGTATTTATTTAACTTACCCATCAACCACTCCCTATGCCAAAAAAAAAAAATTAATTACCATAAAATTTAAGTTGCACTACTACTATTTTTACACTGTGTGCACACCGAAACGAAAATAATAACAAGAATCTGCACGCGCGTGGCATCAACGAGTGCCGTAGCATCCCTTCCGCCCCGCAGCAGCGGGGGGCTATGCGCGTGCTTCACCCCCTCGCATGATATTTTTACGTGAACTGGTGGCGCCTTAAGAGTTCTTCATTTATTGCTTTAGATCCAAATTTGTAAAGTTGATTTATTCCTCTGTAGGATCTCTTCTAACTATTCTGTTGATAGAACTGAATATTAATGTATCAAATAACAAATAAGTAGTTATGTATTTGAAAACATAATTAAGTTGGGATCCTGTTTATACTAATTTTTATTCCGTATTTTATATGGAGAACAATCGCTAAATTTATTATTATTTAAAATTATTTATTAAAAAGACATTATCAACACACAGTAAAGGACAAATTTGATATTTAATTAGTATTATTATTTATTATACATATTGGAATTTATGCTTTTCATCTATTGACATGTACCTAACTTTAATTACACTTTTGTATTAATGACATTATTTTGACTTATTATATTTATCCAATTGACATAATAATATAATATTATTGACTTTCGTAATTGTAATGCTCATATTTAATTATAGAAACCTACATGTCATCATTTTGAATTTAATAATTGTACCTAACATTTGCATGCCACTATATGTGCGGCAAACATGTCTGAACATAAAAACTTATACCATCCTACATACAATGCACCATTGTTGGTAAACACATGTTTATGCAAATAAATGTTTTCTGTTTCTGTTTAAAAAAAAAACAGTTTAGTATCTCAGAAAATACTCTTCTGATTTTAAAAATTCCTTCAACATTTGAAGTGTGATATTTTCAACTGATATTTTCCGGTCTGTACAAGGAATTAATCAATATAAATTACAATTTCGGACCTAAAGCAATAATAAACAAAGTGGTGTTGTCCCCAAACGTATCTTTGTACTGAAACACGTATAGAAAGCGTACTCTTAAGAATAAGAACCCAGTGTTTTCATAATATTGAAAAAATAAAACATTTATGTATTATGGATATTTCCAGTCATCCCTATACATATTGATCTACTGAGAATATCTAATAATCTTTATAAAGTGTTCATTTGAAGCATGCTAATATATAATCAACTATATAATAATCTCGTCACCGCGCATGTGTCATTATATTGTATAAATATCTTTATCGTGAATACAGGTATCCATACATCGCGGTGACCACTGATATAACGTTAGATTAGTCGTAAGGGACACTAAATGGTTGTCTTTAAGTATTAATATTATATATAAAATATATTAAACTGGCCGTAAAGTAGGCGTTATTATATTGCAGTGTTTTTTGACCTAAAGTCGAATGAGTGAAATTTTTACTGTGTGATATATCAGGCTTGTATTTGTGAATGTAAGGCGAATGGTTAGTTCGGAATGTGAGGAGACTGTACGTTCACGATGTTCCTACTTCATAAACTACTAGGGCAAAAGGAGGACTTGATTTCTTTGGACAAGTAATTTATTTCAGAGTCAATGTTAATTTATTTTGAATGTAAAAATTGTCATCACAATTGTAAGGTACTTATTGAAAATATTTACGTGTTTTGCAAACCTATGTTTTATTAATGGTCAATTGCACAGATGCTAGCACATCAAGCTACCTTATGCTTTTGTGATAAAGTTGAAAATCTATAAAAGAAATTAAACAAATTGGGGTAGCTGGACGTGCTGGCGTCTGTGATTCTTTAGTAATTTAAACAAGTTTATTAATTAGACATCATCGAAACAGCAAAATCTTTAAAATAATCCAGTGTACTGTCGTGTGATTTGGTAGGTTTGATGCATTTTTATACTCTTTTTTAACGTTGGTCTTCTAATGTTAGGTTTGTTTATATTGTCTATGACCACAATTATTTGTGGCATTTAGACTTTTAAAATACGAGATTCCTACATGTTAGGGTAACAGGATAGTGATAGTGAGGTTACATGGGGATTAAAGACCCCTCACTTCTTCACCGTTAAGATTAAAAACACCCCTCATATCCTCAGCTAAATAACAATACGAGAAGTATTCAGAAATAATATCACATTACAACATAACGATTAATGCATTCAAATATGAAGAATTTAGATAAGGAAGAGTAGGTATACCTGGGCATAATATATCTGCCAAATTAATGTGGAAGGGCATGCCGAATGAAGTGCACTCCACTCGCCAAACTTCACTTTTTCTTAAAAATTAACTAAATTGTTCTTAAAGAGCTTTCACAAAAGTCTAGTCGCTTTTAAAGGTTAGGCACTGAACAAGTAACATAATTTTAAAACAACGTCCTTGCATCCACCCGGCGCAAGCCATTCCGGTTATAATTAACCGAATTATTTAAAAGAATCACGTGAAAATTATGGTCTTTTATTGCACTTTTTTTCTATGTTATAGTACAGACGCCAGCACATGAAGCTACTCCAATCTGTCAAATTTCTCCAATTGAAAGTGAACCTTATGCCTTTGTGATAAAGTTCAAAATCTATAAAAGAAATATGACAGATTGAGGTAGCTGGCTGTGTTGGCGGCTGTACCTATTTTTTTATGCAATTTAACAATTTTTAAGCAGCGGACCAAAATTCGTTAATAATATTAAAAATATTATTAATTGTCCTAGATCGGTAGAGAGTTTTATGAACCTGTTAGGCATAACACTTACTTCCAAACATGAGATGTGGCTACTGCAGTTTGAACCTGCCAGTAAAATAGTGTTTATATTATTTAGAAAAGTAGATGAATATATGGCGAGGCATTGATAAATAATATGATTTGAATGTATCTACTAAACATTTTCAACTAAAATATTATATTAAGAATATTACCTGGACAATAAAGCTATTTATAATTTTATAGTCTTGGTCATATGGATAACAAGACTGGATTCAGGATGCCGATGGAATTTGGATTTGTAGGTAGCATTGGCTCAGAAAATTTCACTTAGGACTCGGTCACGAAGTCAGCGGGAGCGGGGCAGCAACACAGTACTCGGTCTCAAAGCCAGCGGGCAGACCGCACATCGCTGGAGCTCGTAAGGCCTCCTACGCACTATGCGGTTAGCCAGAATGCGGTCAGCCGCCAGCAATCAATATTGCTGACCGGTTGCCGCATCACAGTGCGAATAAAATCTACTTTCTCGTACATCTATCTGAGTACGGTCAGCCGTACGGCTAGCCGCATAGTGCGTAGGAGGCCTTAGCAAAATAAAGAACTAGAACTCAACACTACGTCAATGAAGATGCGCGGGATTGGTAAGCCACGCTCGCCGCCCGCTCCCCGCGTCATCACCGCGATTTCGTGACCGAGGCCTTATGGAAAGGGCCGAACGATACCTACTGTTAGTTTCGTGTTCTTGATATACGTATCTTCCATAAAAATTCCATTAGTTATTTTAGAAGAATTTTGTAATTTTAAATTTAACTGTGCTTTACAATTAACAGTTAGTATAGTTTAAGTTTACTTTAAAAAAAGCTATCTTAGCTTATCTTAAAGCTGCTTAATCCACTAACCACGTCATCTACTACTGATACCGAGTAGCCTTGTATGGAGACCATTAGTAGTGAAAATCAATAATTATTGGTTCCGAAGCATTCTCTCTTAAATTGGCCTGGTAAGCACTCCCTATAAATAAAAAATGTAAGAATGGTGTATAGTGAAATCGTGTTAAATATAAAATAAAGGAAAATCCACTAGGAGTAACAAAAATGGGACAGTGTCAGTAACAGACGACTAGGTTTAAGGGCTCCTATGTTATTAAGTAAACTGCTTGTTTACTTTAAACTTTTTTGGCAACTTTAAGAGTATAAAGTTATATTTAAGAATATATACAATTTATATTAATTCCTAACAGGACTGTTTGTTATAGTGTGAAGTGAGAAGTAGATACTTTAAGGTCAAAATACACTGTACAGATTTAAACTAGTCACTTGATGTACTACTTCATGGAATTATTCCTCCACTGGCTATATTGAAGACTAAGAACACAATTTTTCTGATCTCAGATTTTTAATACTTTATATTTATTATTAATACGTTTTTCTTTTTATTTTTCATAAATTTGTCGTTTATAAACTTGTATTTATTTTTTACTATTTAGTATATTTTAGATAGTAAGAGGTAAGGATGTATTCACAGCAGTGGACGGTCCATATTCGAATGTAATTGAATTAGCATGTAGCTGGTTTTAGTGCGCCCTTGTGTTGAGCACTAAATATGCTCCAGACCGAATTTTGGCCACGGCGGCCAGTCTCAATGCAGTCGAGTCAACTGAGCAAAACATAAACAAGTGTATTCGCCAATACAGAGGCACTTTCTATTTCATCACTCTGATGATCCCATGAGATGTTTAACAAAACGACCGAAAAGACGCAATGAAGATACATAACCAAAGGCCCTACAAAACACATACATGAGAGCCTCGTTGGTCTAGCGGTAATGAAGTTCTGGCTTCAAATCCAGGATTGAGCCAAAAAGTGATTATGGGATATATTCCGTAAAGAAAATTTCTCAGTATTAGCCCGAAGTCTGGGAGTTGGTGGTATTATACCTCCGTGCCTCGGAGAGCACGTAAAGCCGTCAGTCCTGTACCTCACCTCTTTTCAGTCGTCTCGCTAGTTGTCCCATGGGATTGATGGAATTAATTTAATGGCCGTAAACTATGACGCCTATGCGTCTAATGCTGTGAATAGACCCTTACTTATATTGGTTTCTATAAACCAAACAGAAAATGCTTTTTTAAACACGGAAACAATTGAAGTTTTCGCGGATAATTTTGTTTTATATAATTAAAATCATCTATTTTTCTGTAGCTATAGAGGCAGCTATTTTAAGTGACTTGCATATAAATATACAACTACATGTTAACTGTGAACAATGATAATCAGTAGCTGGAATTTCTCAATATATTTGATGTTATATTATAATATGAATGTTTACTTAGTAGTGTCTACCATAATCTCCGTATGTAAAGATGGAAGTAATTGAATGAAACTGATTTATATCGCGCCCTAATGCCTATAGGTTGCCGTATGGATTAAAAATCTATTAAAAGTTTTGGTTTAAAATTCATTGCATATATTTAAATGCGGGTGGGTTTTATCGAATGGATTGTTTAAATTCGAGTCTGAGAACTAGGGTGCGGTGGCGGAGCGATTAACGCATATTATTATGGGCCTGAATACCCCGTGATTCGTTGATTCGTTTCTCACCCGCACTTAAATTTATACATACATAGACTAGAGGGGTAGGCAGAGACAACGGACTTCCATTTGTCACGATCTTTGCACACCTGTTTCGCGTCGTTTACTGACATATAAATTAATACTTACAATTCATATTAAAGATTTCTGAAACTCGTTTTGAGTTTAGCATGTTCAAAATGATAAAAGTTATTAAAACTATGATTTAAGAAGTATCCTAAAGATGGTTTATGATTATTGAATTTTGACGTATATTATTGTCTTTGCTACACCAGCGGACAGTTACGATCACGCGGTTAGATCTGTCACGCCGCCATATTCTCTGTAATTTTTCTATAGATAACAAATTGTCTATTACATAGAATGTAATATAATATTTTTGCTGACGCTGGCATCGATCGATGTCATTGATAATGCTCCATTAAAGAAGTCAACGACGACCTATGGTATAGGTGTATGGTAGATTCATTTGCTGCTAAAGAAACGGATAGTATCTAACATTTTTGTCAATCTGTATTTAGGTCCATTGATTCTTGCAAATCCATAGATAATTAGTATTCTAAAAATAACATAGTAGTTTCAACTATAAATCCCGATGGGAAACTGTTTACATTTTCCAATACTGAATATATCTTTTAATTTATATAGTATCGATAAATTGCATGCTTGTATAGTAGTGTTCATTAAACATTTCTGTGTGTATTGATTATTTTCTGAACAAATAAAGAAGCATCATAAACAGTTTTCAGTTGTTTGGTTTTTTTACTTGTTTACTCGTTTAAAACATTTGCAGATGACCTTAAGCATGAATATATGCTACATGAATATTATGTTAAATAGTTAAACAACTCTTTATTGCAAACTGCACGTGTGGCCCAGCTTCGTGTCGCGGGTTTGAGTCCCGCACTAGACAAGTATTTGTGTGACCAATAAATAGTTGTTCTGAGTCTGGATGTAATTTGTGTCCGTCTGTTATATGTTTGTAAAGTAACCCGCAACACGGATTAGATACACTAGCGCGAGAGTTGTCTATTAAAAAAAATATACTCATATAGTCGCTAAAACTCTTAGAGACTGTTGTATTTAGCTCCATTCATTGGTTAATGAAATGAAACTAAACAGCAGGGCGGGGGAAGATATACAATATGTAACTTAATTAACGCACATCCTGAAAATAGTTTATTCAGAATCGTTTACTGAATCGATTTATATCATTTTTAATATAGATATTTTTTTATTCCAAAATTATTTTAACTACGGAAATTATTGTCATATTAACCCTGTACAGTCAAAACAAATTGTAATGGACCGTAAGTCAAAGTAATAAGACTTTAAAAAAACGCAGTTTTATTTGTATTCATACAAATTCCATAATTCAATATAAAATAAAGAGAAATAAACTTTATCCCAAGAAACTTATTTAGTAAATAACAATGCATATACATGTTAAATAAATCTGTGATATATTATGATAACAACATAATATTCTAATTGGGGTGTTAGAGGGTGTGCGTTAATTACGTTACATGTTGTATAAGAAATGAATGTTAATATGCTTTAAAAATAAGAGGCTAAAGAAACTATATTATAATGCCAAATCTCAAAACCAAAGATTTTCTAAGTCATTGACTTCATATATGGTCTGGCGGTCACCGTAGCCAAGTTGGTAGTGGTCCTGCCTGCGAAGCTGCTGGTCCGGGGTTCGAATGCCGGTAAGTGCAAATATTTGTGTGATGAGCACGAATATTTGTTTCCGAGTCATGGATGTTGTTTTCTATGTATATAAGTATTTATCTATCTATATACGAATGTATATCGTCGCCTGGTACCCATAGTACAAACTTTGCTTAGTTCGGGGCTAGGATGATCTGTGTGTCATCGTCCCTAGATATTATTATATAAAGAGGCATTTAAAAGACCGGTAATTTAAATCGTTGAGATGATTGCGACTTTTTCTATTGCAATCCAATGGCAGTGTACTGCCTACAATATGTACCGCTTAGTTGGCGAGTCTCCATTGATATAGGCGCCTAAGCTGAAAATTGGCCAGGAGTACTGAAACATCACTCACGCCTGTTTCCCAGAGGGGTAGACAGAGACAACGGATTTCCGTTTGTCACGATCTTTACACACCTCTTTTGTCTCGTTTACTGTCAATATATTCTTCATACATGCTCGCCGGCTTAGGGTATTACTCGAGCAACTTAAAAGATTAAAAAATCTTGAGTGTACTTATGTACACGCGTTAGAAGTAATACTTCTTAATATACAACTTGAACATAGTTATCAATTTTCATAACACCTAGAACTAACGTCATGCTGTTATTTTTACGATGCGCGCGCATCGTAAAAATTCACTCTCATACATTTTCATACCACCTAGAACTAACTTCATGCTGTTATTTTTACGATGCGCGCGCATCGTAAAAATTCACTTTCATACCACCTAGAACTAACTTCATGCTGTTATTTTTACGATGCGCGCGCATCGTAAAAATTCACTTTCATACCACCTAGAACTAACTTCATGCTGTTATTTTTACGATGCGCGCGCATCGTAAAAATTCACTTTCATACCACCTAGAACTAACTTCATGCTGTTAAATTTTTTGGTGTCGGTGTGCGCGCGCATCCTAAAAATTCACTCTCATCATTTTTCTCCATCGCGCCAAAAGAAGTATAACTTCAAAAATTTCCTGTTGGATGAGATGGCATACACCTACGCCATCTCATACATTAGGCACATAACCATTAAAAAAATTGCATCTCAATAAATACAGAAGCCACCAAAATCAAAAGAATACACAATAATTTTATCAAATTTGCCTTTATAAATGTATCCTCCCTTACCTTGTATACCATGCATAATTGCTTGTGATATTAGTTAAAACTATTTGAAAAACTTTTTTACGCAGCACAAAATTACATAAACAGACGTAGTTTTGCTTTTTGCGCACTGAATACGAACAGCTCACTGCGTGTTCATGGGGGGCATCTATTAGTGTGTGTGTTGATGTCAATCGTCCGCGAATTCCAGAGAAATACCGACTATGCCATCTCAAACACTATGCCATCTCAGACCATGTTCCCAGCCACAGCCATTTCAAAATATCAATACTAGAGGTAGGTATACTGTTTTGTCGTCCCAGGAACGTCTTAGACGATCTGGACCACGATATTATGACTTAAGGTGAAGCTATAAGAAACTCGTAACACTGTACAAAGTTCGGGAGTTAGTTAGTCTTGATATAAATAAAAAACACTGCTCCATAAAAATGATCTTTATTTGTTTTATAGTGAGCTACAACAATATCATTGCATCCAAAAACGTTTCTAACTAGGTATATACTTAATATTATAAATTAAATTATCACTGTTCGTTTCGTAGTCACATTTAGTGAGATCCGATACAGTATAATACATTTAAGGCGCAGACTACATACGTCAGTACACTTGCGCACGCGCGCGTGGTCTTAACGCGGATTGCAGTAACGCTTCTAAATCGAAATGTCAGTTTAATAGTTCATACACGTATACATATATAAACTACATATTTACCGATAAGTGTCTTCATATACTTGTACTCTACGCCTGATACACTAGTAGCCGCAGTGACAGCTCTCGATACATGCGATATAACAGTTTCCAATAATACCTTAGAACTAACTCGTGGGTAAGTATCTGGCTTGTAACTGCAGCCAAATAAATATAAGATAGACTAAACTGTAACATAACGGTTACTTAACAGACTATTTCATGTGTAGATAAGGATTTTGTTGCAATAGTGTACAAGTTTAAAAACCTTATACAATACCCGTTAAATTACTCGTGATCTGTGCTCAGTCTAAAATCTCACCCAAAAACAACCTACAAATTGAATAGTATGTGATTTAGGTAAGTGAATAAAACTATATAGATATAAACACAATAATTCAACTACTCTATTTACATATAACAACATCAAAGTGTCTGGAGACTTCTAAACAGTTAACTTAATCTATTTGCTCATAGTCATTAACTTGAAAGATGTCAAATTGAAAGTGTCACCCACGCAACACCATAAACTACGGCTCAAAAGGCTGCTTGACCTCATAATAAAAACAAAAATGATAAAAAAATTTAACATCATAAACAAAATTAATACTGAGTTCTGAGTATTTCACCCAGTAGCGACTGCTGTAGCAAACATGTAACGAACAAAAATTCAATACCGATGGACTTTACCTTGATCGACTTTAACTTGTTGAAGCATTAATGACTACGAGTCACACGACTGTCAAGCTACATTGTAATTAATATCAACAATACATTTTAGGTAAATAGAGATAATATAATAAAATGCTTGCGTTATATCGAGAAAGTAGGTACAAATCCATGTTGGCATAGCATATAGTTAGTTAGTTCGATGGGTTCAGTAACGCTTTAACGCTCCGATTGTTTATATAAATTACACAGAAACTTATGAGGCATTTATAAAGTTTACTTCTAACAATAAAAAAAAACATATATTGTTTAGCTTCACATTACAGTCTACTTATAAAAATTGATCAACGTGATGGATACAAAATTACATAATCAGAGATAATAATGAAAGTAAGTTTAAATAAATGCCTCATATATTGCAGCAAAGGCTTTTTAAGACCGAATAAGTAAAACCTCAGTTGAGATCGATCGGCATAGGAATATCGAAGCCGTAGGCTTCACAAAATCCCTTTACATAGACCCATCCCAAGATCCTACCGCCACGGTCTCAAACGGCTATCCTTTATTTCTTATATCCGTACAAAACAAAACTAAAACTTATATCAAGCATTCAATCTAAAACCAAGCCTTGATTGATTAAAGATTAAGACCATAAACAGAAATGAGACAAGCGATTCATTTTAACGGAAAAATCATCCAGATAAAAACCATCAATGTGTAGAATTTACCTACACTTAATAGTCAGCCCCTTATTATGTATATTCGATCATACGAATCGCTTTTTGTTTGTATAGAGGATTAGTCTTTTCACAGACAAAAATATCGCTTCATTCTGATCGAGTGCTGTATTCATATACATTTTAATTGTTTCATTTTGTTCGAACACTCGGAATCCTTAGGCCAGACTTAATTCCCGCACATAAACAATAGCTACACTCTATGTCATCAGTAGATCTAAATTACCAGACTTTGCATTTCTTGATGGGGTTCATGGGTGACCCGAGAGGGCACTTGAAGTCGTTAGCGAACTCCTCCATGTTGGACAGCGGGCCGATGACGCGGAAGCGGCCGGGTGCGTGGTAGCCGGTGGTGATGCGCAGCCTGACGGATTCGTTGCGGTACACCGAGCACCACGTGTTAGCTGCGCTCAGCCAGAACATCTATGCAACAAAACATTTAGCTATAATCACGGTATCCACTGAAAGTTTGTTAGAACATGAAGCAATCACGCCTGAACAGTGTAAGTAGACTGATACTCCACGACCTGGAGTACAATTACTACCATGTCGGCAACCAAGCTACACTTCTCCTGATTGTAATCAGTTTCCGGAGCCTATGACGCTTGGAATGCTCGTTGCCGATCTTTTTCCCCTATTCAAAGGAAGACGTACCTAGACATGGCACCAGCGCCTGGCCGCCAAACAGACGGGCGTCTCGACCTGGCGTGTATACATTAAATATATTCTGATCTTTACCTGTCTCGGCGAGAATTTCTCAAGGCCTGGGAGCCTGCTTTCTTCCCCGTGTCGCTGAGTCCAGTCGTTGTACGCGTTGTAAGCTTCCTTGATGCCTCCGTTGTCTGCAATGTTCTCGCCCTGGGTGTTCACTCCATTCAGCTGGAATTATGATAAATCTATAAAGCTTATCTGCTTGATGAGAACGCAAGGCATGGGCAGACCAGATATAACAACTTCTTTACAGTTTTGTGATTTGTTTTACTAGTTAAAATTATTCCACATAGGTATATGTTTGGTGGTTACAAATCTCATCCAGAAGCAGGCACCTTCCACTTAAAGCGACCACTACACAGAGTCGAAATGGAATGTCGACATTCTAAGCCACATATTTAAAGATGAGTTGCATGAATTATAATGTTGTACTTAATCATGGAACACATTTCCTAAAAAGTTGGAAGATATTTTAAAAGTCAACTGGGTAATAAATATAATACTAAATACAGTACTATTTAGTATTCTATTTTTCACGTTGAAGCTTTTGCCTCATAATGATCGTCGCCCCCATACTCGTACCTTCAGTCCAACTTCTTGCACGGTGTAGTTCGAATACTGATCGATGATGCATTTGGCTTTCTCGAGGTACTTCTGCTTGGTCGTCTCTTGCCACCACTCGACCAGGTTACCATTCTTGTCGAATTGACGACCCTGGGAACAATATCACAAAGGTAAACATAGACTAAGCTGCTTTTAGTTCTCAAAGATTTCATGTGCATATAACCCACTACTATATATATTTAAATGTGAATACATTTAAATATATATATGATTAATATAGCTCGTATGAAACGAATATGGTATACATAGTTATTATTGCAAAACAACTAGAACTGCGCACTTATAATAATATAAATAATAAAATATTATAATATTCTGGGACATTATTTACACACCGCCTGCGCTTGTACTATGGACACCAGATAACTGATATATTACATATACAGCTTTTTGTTTTGTAAATACATACTTTTAGAGATAATCAGGACAAACAGACATGTTCATGCACACAAATATATGCCCTGGGTGGGAATCGAACCCTTGACCCTTGACATTTTTCTGTAGCTATAGAGGCAGCTATTTTAAGTGACTTGCATATAAATATACAACTACATGTTAACTGTGAACAATGATAATCAGTAGCTGGAATTTCTCAATATATTTGATGTTATATTATAATATGAATGTTTACTTAGTAGTGTCTACCATAATCTCCGTATGTAAAGATGGAAGTAATTGAATGAAACTGATTTATATCGCGCCCTAATGCCTATAGGTTGCCGTATGGATTAAAAATCTATTAAAAGTTTTGGTTTAAAATTCATTGCATATATTTAAATGCGGGTGGGTTTTATCGAATGGATTGTTTAAATTCGAGTCTGAGAACTAGGGTGCGGTGGCGGAGCGATTAACGCATATTATTATGGGCCTGAATACCCCGTGATTCGTTGATTCGTTTCTCACCCGCACTTAAATTTATACATACATAGACTAGAGGGGTAGGCAGAGACAACGGACTTCCATTTGTCACGATCTTTGCACACCTGTTTCGCGTCGTTTACTGACATATAAATTAATACTTACAATTCATATTAAAGATTTCTGAAACTCGTTTTGAGTTTAGCATGTTCAAAATGATAAAAGTTATTAAAACTATGATTTAAGAAGTATCCTAAAGATGGTTTATGATTATTGAATTTTGACGTATATTATTGTCTTTGCTACACCAGCGGACAGTTACGATCACGCGGTTAGATCTGTCACGCCGCCATATTCTCTGTAATTTTTCTATAGATAACAAATTGTCTATTACATAGAATGTAATATAATATTTTTGCTGACGCTGGCATCGATCGATGTCATTGATAATGCTCCATTAAAGAAGTCAACGACGACCTATGGTATAGGTGTATGGTAGATTCATTTGCTGCTAAAGAAACGGATAGTATCTAACATTTTTGTCAATCTGTATTTAGGTCCATTGATTCTTGCAAATCCATAGATAATTAGTATTCTAAAAATAACATAGTAGTTTCAACTATAAATCCCGATGGGAAACTGTTTACATTTTCCAATACTGAATATATCTTTTAATTTATATAGTATCGATAAATTGCATGCTTGTATAGTAGTGTTCATTAAACATTTCTGTGTGTATTGATTATTTTCTGAACAAATAAAGAAGCATCATAAACAGTTTTCAGTTGTTTGGTTTTTTTACTTGTTTACTCGTTTAAAACATTTGCAGATGACCTTAAGCATGAATATATGCTACATGAATATTATGTTAAATAGTTAAACAACTCTTTATTGCAAACTGCACGTGTGGCCCAGCTTCGTGTCGCGGGTTTGAGTCCCGCACTAGACAAGTATTTGTGTGACCAATAAATAGTTGTTCTGAGTCTGGATGTAATTTGTGTCCGTCTGTTATATGTTTGTAAAGTAACCCGCAACACGGATTAGATACACTAGCGCGAGAGTTGTCTATTAAAAAAAATATACTCATATAGTCGCTAAAACTCTTAGAGACTGTTGTATTTAGCTCCATTCATTGGTTAATGAAATGAAACTAAACAGCAGGGCGGGGGAAGATATACAATATGTAACTTAATTAACGCACATCCTGAAAATAGTTTATTCAGAATCGTTTACTGAATCGATTTATATCATTTTTAATATAGATATTTTTTTATTCCAAAATTATTTTAACTACGGAAATTATTGTCATATTAACCCTGTACAGTCAAAACAAATTGTAATGGACCGTAAGTCAAAGTAATAAGACTTTAAAAAAACGCAGTTTTATTTGTATTCATACAAATTCCATAATTCAATATAAAATAAAGAGAAATAAACTTTATCCCAAGAAACTTATTTAGTAAATAACAATGCATATACATGTTAAATAAATCTGTGATATATTATGATAACAACATAATATTCTAATTGGGGTGTTAGAGGGTGTGCGTTAATTACGTTACATGTTGTATAAGAAATGAATGTTAATATGCTTTAAAAATAAGAGGCTAAAGAAACTATATTATAATGCCAAATCTCAAAACCAAAGATTTTCTAAGTCATTGACTTCATATATGGTCTGGCGGTCACCGTAGCCAAGTTGGTAGTGGTCCTGCCTGCGAAGCTGCTGGTCCGGGGTTCGAATGCCGGTAAGTGCAAATATTTGTGTGATGAGCACGAATATTTGTTTCCGAGTCATGGATGTTGTTTTCTATGTATATAAGTATTTATCTATCTATATACGAATGTATATCGTCGCCTGGTACCCATAGTACAAACTTTGCTTAGTTCGGGGCTAGGATGATCTGTGTGTCATCGTCCCTAGATATTATTATATAAAGAGGCATTTAAAAGACCGGTAATTTAAATCGTTGAGATGATTGCGACTTTTTCTATTGCAATCCAATGGCAGTGTACTGCCTACAATATGTACCGCTTAGTTGGCGAGTCTCCATTGATATAGGCGCCTAAGCTGAAAATTGGCCAGGAGTACTGAAACATCACTCACGCCTGTTTCCCAGAGGGGTAGACAGAGACAACGGATTTCCGTTTGTCACGATCTTTACACACCTCTTTTGTCTCGTTTACTGTCAATATATTCTTCATACATGCTCGCCGGCTTAGGGTATTACTCGAGCAACTTAAAAGATTAAAAAATCTTGAGTGTACTTATGTACACGCGTTAGAAGTAATACTTCTTAATATACAACTTGAACATAGTTATCAATTTTCATAACACCTAGAACTAACGTCATGCTGTTATTTTTACGATGCGCGCGCATCGTAAAAATTCACTCTCATACATTTTCATACCACCTAGAACTAACTTCATGCTGTTATTTTTACGATGCGCGCGCATCGTAAAAATTCACTTTCATACCACCTAGAACTAACTTCATGCTGTTATTTTTACGATGCGCGCGCATCGTAAAAATTCACTTTCATACCACCTAGAACTAACTTCATGCTGTTATTTTTACGATGCGCGCGCATCGTAAAAATTCACTTTCATACCACCTAGAACTAACTTCATGCTGTTAAATTTTTTGGTGTCGGTGTGCGCGCGCATCCTAAAAATTCACTCTCATCATTTTTCTCCATCGCGCCAAAAGAAGTATAACTTCAAAAATTTCCTGTTGGATGAGATGGCATACACCTACGCCATCTCATACATTAGGCACATAACCATTAAAAAAATTGCATCTCAATAAATACAGAAGCCACCAAAATCAAAAGAATACACAATAATTTTATCAAATTTGCCTTTATAAATGTATCCTCCCTTACCTTGTATACCATGCATAATTGCTTGTGATATTAGTTAAAACTATTTGAAAAACTTTTTTACGCAGCACAAAATTACATAAACAGACGTAGTTTTGCTTTTTGCGCACTGAATACGAACAGCTCACTGCGTGTTCATGGGGGGCATCTATTAGTGTGTGTGTTGATGTCAATCGTCCGCGAATTCCAGAGAAATACCGACTATGCCATCTCAAACACTATGCCATCTCAGACCATGTTCCCAGCCACAGCCATTTCAAAATATCAATACTAGAGGTAGGTATACTGTTTTGTCGTCCCAGGAACGTCTTAGACGATCTGGACCACGATATTATGACTTAAGGTGAAGCTATAAGAAACTCGTAACACTGTACAAAGTTCGGGAGTTAGTTAGTCTTGATATAAATAAAAAACACTGCTCCATAAAAATGATCTTTATTTGTTTTATAGTGAGCTACAACAATATCATTGCATCCAAAAACGTTTCTAACTAGGTATATACTTAATATTATAAATTAAATTATCACTGTTCGTTTCGTAGTCACATTTAGTGAGATCCGATACAGTATAATACATTTAAGGCGCAGACTACATACGTCAGTACACTTGCGCACGCGCGCGTGGTCTTAACGCGGATTGCAGTAACGCTTCTAAATCGAAATGTCAGTTTAATAGTTCATACACGTATACATATATAAACTACATATTTACCGATAAGTGTCTTCATATACTTGTACTCTACGCCTGATACACTAGTAGCCGCAGTGACAGCTCTCGATACATGCGATATAACAGTTTCCAATAATACCTTAGAACTAACTCGTGGGTAAGTATCTGGCTTGTAACTGCAGCCAAATAAATATAAGATAGACTAAACTGTAACATAACGGTTACTTAACAGACTATTTCATGTGTAGATAAGGATTTTGTTGCAATAGTGTACAAGTTTAAAAACCTTATACAATACCCGTTAAATTACTCGTGATCTGTGCTCAGTCTAAAATCTCACCCAAAAACAACCTACAAATTGAATAGTATGTGATTTAGGTAAGTGAATAAAACTATATAGATATAAACACAATAATTCAACTACTCTATTTACATATAACAACATCAAAGTGTCTGGAGACTTCTAAACAGTTAACTTAATCTATTTGCTCATAGTCATTAACTTGAAAGATGTCAAATTGAAAGTGTCACCCACGCAACACCATAAACTACGGCTCAAAAGGCTGCTTGACCTCATAATAAAAACAAAAATGATAAAAAAATTTAACATCATAAACAAAATTAATACTGAGTTCTGAGTATTTCACCCAGTAGCGACTGCTGTAGCAAACATGTAACGAACAAAAATTCAATACCGATGGACTTTACCTTGATCGACTTTAACTTGTTGAAGCATTAATGACTACGAGTCACACGACTGTCAAGCTACATTGTAATTAATATCAACAATACATTTTAGGTAAATAGAGATAATATAATAAAATGCTTGCGTTATATCGAGAAAGTAGGTACAAATCCATGTTGGCATAGCATATAGTTAGTTAGTTCGATGGGTTCAGTAACGCTTTAACGCTCCGATTGTTTATATAAATTACACAGAAACTTATGAGGCATTTATAAAGTTTACTTCTAACAATAAAAAAAAACATATATTGTTTAGCTTCACATTACAGTCTACTTATAAAAATTGATCAACGTGATGGATACAAAATTACATAATCAGAGATAATAATGAAAGTAAGTTTAAATAAATGCCTCATATATTGCAGCAAAGGCTTTTTAAGACCGAATAAGTAAAACCTCAGTTGAGATCGATCGGCATAGGAATATCGAAGCCGTAGGCTTCACAAAATCCCTTTACATAGACCCATCCCAAGATCCTACCGCCACGGTCTCAAACGGCTATCCTTTATTTCTTATATCCGTACAAAACAAAACTAAAACTTATATCAAGCATTCAATCTAAAACCAAGCCTTGATTGATTAAAGATTAAGACCATAAACAGAAATGAGACAAGCGATTCATTTTAACGGAAAAATCATCCAGATAAAAACCATCAATGTGTAGAATTTACCTACACTTAATAGTCAGCCCCTTATTATGTATATTCGATCATACGAATCGCTTTTTGTTTGTATAGAGGATTAGTCTTTTCACAGACAAAAATATCGCTTCATTCTGATCGAGTGCTGTATTCATATACATTTTAATTGTTTCATTTTGTTCGAACACTCGGAATCCTTAGGCCAGACTTAATTCCCGCACATAAACAATAGCTACACTCTATGTCATCAGTAGATCTAAATTACCAGACTTTGCATTTCTTGATGGGGTTCATGGGTGACCCGAGAGGGCACTTGAAGTCGTTAGCGAACTCCTCCATGTTGGACAGCGGGCCGATGACGCGGAAGCGGCCGGGTGCGTGGTAGCCGGTGGTGATGCGCAGCCTGACGGATTCGTTGCGGTACACCGAGCACCACGTGTTAGCTGCGCTCAGCCAGAACATCTATGCAACAAAACATTTAGCTATAATCACGGTATCCACTGAAAGTTTGTTAGAACATGAAGCAATCACGCCTGAACAGTGTAAGTAGACTGATACTCCACGACCTGGAGTACAATTACTACCATGTCGGCAACCAAGCTACACTTCTCCTGATTGTAATCAGTTTCCGGAGCCTATGACGCTTGGAATGCTCGTTGCCGATCTTTTTCCCCTATTCAAAGGAAGACGTACCTAGACATGGCACCAGCGCCTGGCCGCCAAACAGACGGGCGTCTCGACCTGGCGTGTATACATTAAATATATTCTGATCTTTACCTGTCTCGGCGAGAATTTCTCAAGGCCTGGGAGCCTGCTTTCTTCCCCGTGTCGCTGAGTCCAGTCGTTGTACGCGTTGTAAGCTTCCTTGATGCCTCCGTTGTCTGCAATGTTCTCGCCCTGGGTGTTCACTCCATTCAGCTGGAATTATGATAAATCTATAAAGCTTATCTGCTTGATGAGAACGCAAGGCATGGGCAGACCAGATATAACAACTTCTTTACAGTTTTGTGATTTGTTTTACTAGTTAAAATTATTCCACATAGGTATATGTTTGGTGGTTACAAATCTCATCCAGAAGCAGGCACCTTCCACTTAAAGCGACCACTACACAGAGTCGAAATGGAATGTCGACATTCTAAGCCACATATTTAAAGATGAGTTGCATGAATTATAATGTTGTACTTAATCATGGAACACATTTCCTAAAAAGTTGGAAGATATTTTAAAAGTCAACTGGGTAATAAATATAATACTAAATACAGTACTATTTAGTATTCTATTTTTCACGTTGAAGCTTTTGCCTCATAATGATCGTCGCCCCCATACTCGTACCTTCAGTCCAACTTCTTGCACGGTGTAGTTCGAATACTGATCGATGATGCATTTGGCTTTCTCGAGGTACTTCTGCTTGGTCGTCTCTTGCCACCACTCGACCAGGTTACCATTCTTGTCGAATTGACGACCCTGGGAACAATATCACAAAGGTAAACATAGACTAAGCTGCTTTTAGTTCTCAAAGATTTCATGTGCATATAACCCACTACTATATATATTTAAATGTGAATACATTTAAATATATATATGATTAATATAGCTCGTATGAAACGAATATGGTATACATAGTTATTATTGCAAAACAACTAGAACTGCGCACTTATAATAATATAAATAATAAAATATTATAATATTCTGGGACATTATTTACACACCGCCTGCGCTTGTACTATGGACACCAGATAACTGATATATTACATATACAGCTTTTTGTTTTGTAAATACATACTTTTAGAGATAATCAGGACAAACAGACATGTTCATGCACACAAATATATGCCCTGGGTGGGAATCGAACCCTTGACCTGCGGCGTGAAAGGCAAGCATTTACCAACCAAGCCAACCGTACCTGGCGTTTTTACTCAGTATTTCGCGCCGAAACTAAATTGACACAACTTAAGATGACCTGTCGTTATCAAAAGAACTAAGTTAGAATGGTAAACAATGGATATAAAAAAAATGTTTAGATAAGATAATTGTTTATTTCACCACATAACATAAAACTAAAACAATAATAGGTGCGTACCGTTAAATGCAATACATTTTTACATAATAAAATTGTTTGTTTGTTACAATATATTTAGCAATTTTTGTGGTGGCTAGCACCTTAGCTAAGTTATTCGGAGATAACTTGTATAAAAGGTGCTAGGCCCAATTTTGTTTATATAGTTCCATCATTAGTTAGTTATTAGTTTAGTTGGTATTGCAAAGAATCGGTGAAATAGTCTAAAGAAATGTTGAATGATTTCTTATTACCTGGTCATCGAATCCGTGTGTGATCTCATGGCCAATGACGAATCCAATTGCGCCGTAGTTCATGTATGCGGGACGGTTGTCCGAGAAGAAAGCGCCTTGAAGAATGCCAGCCGGGAATTCTGTCCGGACACAATTAACGCATTGGTAAGTCCCGTAGATATACATAATTTTCGATAATTGCACGCAGAGGTTGAGCAAATGGGCTCGCGTTCAATCTATAGATGGGTAGAATTTTTTTGCGTTTCCGTACTTTGGAGGGAACGTTAAACTGTCGTTCTCCCTTGTTGTTAGTAAACAACAGTCTTTAAGCCATGTATGAGGCCTACTAGGCGGCATGAACAATTCTGACACTAAGTTAACCCACTAAACAACTACCCCTACGATAAGTAAGTAATAATTGCTGCTATCTCAGCATTCATTGTACATAGTCCTAGTATATCGCAGGTTTTGAACCAACACCTTCCACCTGTTTCGAAACCCGCCGCCCATTCCCATTTATGACAATATTGAGAACAAGTTTTTATTCTGATATTTTTTGTATTGACCACAAAATAATCAGTAACACTTATAAATATTAAAACTTGTTTAGAATGAACATTTTGAAATATATACTTCACAAAATCGCCGATGCGTATTCTTTGAATGCATGCAAGGTAAGCCGCACTTCGAGTTTTGGTAACCTATGTGTTTTATAAATAAAAAAAACACGTTTATATGCAATGCCTGTATCTGTTTGTGTAAGGTATCTCCTGAAAAGGCTCATCGCATTTAAGACTATACAAACTTATCACCTGGTAGAATGGTCATGTACCACCGTGCCTTGCACAAGAAACTTTTTGCCGCATCCTAACACTCTGTGGAATTAATTAACTGCGGAGATATTTCCAATCCGGCATGACATGGCAATCTACAAGAAGTGAGCCTATTCTTCAACGCACTTGTGACTCATCTGGTGTTCCGAGGTCTATGGGCGGCGATGATCACTTATCATCAGGTGACCCACTTGCTCGTTTACCATCCTATCACACTAATATTATAAAGGCGAAAGTTTGTGAGTGTATATGTTTGTTACTTCTTCACGTCTAAACGGCTGGAGCGATTTTAATGAAATTTGGTATGGAGATAGCTCGCACCCTGGATTAACACATAGGCTAGTAATGAAAAAGTTTAACGTGGGAAAAATTGCGGGATACAGCTAGTTTTGTATAAAAAAAACTTACGGATACTATTCTCGATGGAAGAGTAGAAGGCATTGACGATAGCGGGACGACCGTGGCTCACCCAGTCGGTCTTGTTGACGGGCTCGCGCAACTTGCTGAACAAGTAGTTGGTACCAAACAATGTGAGATTCAGCACGGATTCCATGAACTTCTCTTGTGACATATCCAGCTATAATAACAAAGACAGTATTCGTTTTTGAAATCAATTCTAATACTATATATCCCAGAGCACAAATCCATTTTTATGGGAAAATCGTTTAGTGTACAGGCAGCTCGATTATGGAATGCCTTGCCTATCGAAATTAAACGTGCCCAGACAATATCAGCTTTTAAAAAGCTAGTCAAAGAACACTTTTTGTCTGTATAATTTATGGTACCCACGTTAAATAAAGTATTTTTCTTATTTAGTTATTTAATTATGTTTATTTTTACATTTCCTTCTTTTAACAGAAAATTTATTAAATATCTTTTTTTTTATAGATATACCACAATTTTGGTGTATGTCTTGTTGCACACCTACTGCTATTAGTTATTGTTCAGCTCCTATCCATCCTAAGGTTGTCTGGAAGAGATCGCTTTATGCGATAAGACCGCCCTTTGTACAACTTGTTTATGTAATATCCTATGAAAATATTATGTATTCTTATGGTGTACAATAAAGAGTATTCTATTCTATTATATCATTATATAAATACATGTAGACCAGTAGATTAATAATTACTTATTACAGTGTGTGGACAATCAATTATCGTCAGTGTATTATATATATAGTTTATTATTATTATTATTTTTAAAGACAACGCCCGCAGTATGGAATGTAATCCCTGTGTCGCGGGGTACTTTACAAACATATAATAGACGGACACAAATTACATCCAGACTCAGAATCACTATTTATGGGTCACACAAATAGTTGTCCGGCGCGGGACTCAAACCCGCGACACGACACGGCGAGGCGACTGTCTTAGCCGCTGCGCAACACGTGTAGTCAAAAAAAATATTATCAATAATGTTTGCGAGATGGTCTCACGTGAATTTTGTTGTGTCATCCTGCACTGGAAAACTGTAGTTGTTCTATGTTTGGGTGCGGTTTATGTCTGTTAATTATCCTAATAATATTATAATGCTGAAAGTTTGTGAGTATGTATGTTTGTTAATTCTTCGCTTCTTAACGGCTGGAGCGATATTAATAAAATTTGGTATGGCGTTAGCTGACACCCTGGATTAACACATAGGCTATAATTTATAAAGTTTAATGAAACCGCGAAATTAAAACCGCGGGGCGAGCTAGTATGTTTATTAAACACACACACCGCGACACAGGGATTTATTTATTAAATTATGTCCTTAAAAATACTATTAATATTTGTATGTATATTACAAGGGATTGTTCGCCCCCCTCCGCCGTGTACTGAACAGGCCATAGACTATAAAACCATAGCCATATGTAGAAAAAGAAAATGATGACGTATGAATGACGTACCTTAGTGTAGAACTCAGTGAGTTTATCATCGTCCAGCATCTCCCTGGGGTAGGCAATGTGCGAAGCCATGGAGTCGGCCTTCTCCAGCGCAGCCTGCCTGGTCATTTCGTCCATCCAATCCACCTTGGTCAGTGTTTTACGGAACTGTTGTCTGCGCAATCATAGGTACATTTTAGTAATCGAAGATCTATTTTACGTTATACTTGTATGGGAAGGAATTCTTTTTATTCGTGGATTTTTATGTTTGCATTTATGCAAGGTGTAACATAAACGAAAAAATAAGTTAAACATTAAACCTATTAGGGCATAACAAAATTAACCTTACAAAATAATTTTAGTCAACATTATTATTACTTTATACAAATATAACCAGAGGAAATACAGAATAGGTTGGTTTTAACCTTTTCATTTTCTGATAAAGACTACCACACGAACGATGTCGCGGGCAAAAGCTAGTTAAGACATACATATAATATGTAATATATATTTCCCGTTCAATATAATATGTGATGTTATTTAGATCCCTGGGGAGACCAAGTAAGAACATTGTCATTCTAAAATTAAAATTAATAAAATATACAAAACATTAGGTACCTGATGTCATTAACCATTTCCAAGGCGTTGGATTTAGATTCCTCGTTGAAGAATTTCCTTATGTAGAGGGCGCCGACAGCCATCCCCATACTAGAACATAAAAAAACATCTTGACACCCTCGCTTAGCACTTTTATTTCAGTTAATTTCACCAGACAATTGTGTCTAGCGTCCTAGGCTCAAGGCATCTATAAAATAACACTATACTACTCTTTGGAGTCATATAAATGGGAAATGATAATTTAATTATTCATCTTCGGTGGAACTATTCATCTTCCAACTCCTCCTTGTGTCATTCTGATTAAATTCGTGCCATGAGCCTCACCACTTAGTGTGATCCCGGCTTACAGGAGTTCCAGTGGTGGGTAAGAGGGAGGCACTAGACCCGATTAAAAATAACTAGGTAATAAAAAGCTAATTGCACTTTCTAATGGTATTACCCCACAATTTATATATTTATTACAATTGAAAGAAAAAGCGCAATGTTATATTACCATGTATAAATAATATTATACAATATGATATTTATATAACATTGTTATCAGGTATTAATCGCTACTCGCGTTAATACCTCTTAACAATGTTGTATAATTATGATATGCAAATGTTTAAAAGTGTGTATTATCTTTTTTGTTCTGTTTCTTGACTACCTATACGATATAACTTAAAACAATTAGGTGTATATGTATGTGGGGAGATATTCACGTGTCATGTTTAGTTTTAAACGAGAAAAGTTTGCGATAACAGTATAAACTATATGGATATGACACGTAGAGACAATGATTGTTTGTGTCGGACGTGTGTTCATACAAGTCAATTTATATTCAAATGTTATTGTTATTATTCGTTTCTCTTTGTTGAACATAATATAATGACATTTATTCAGCATTTTGGTATTAACATATATTTGTGCTTGTCAAGTTCACAATGCAGTACATAAATATAGTCAAATAAAATATTAAGTAACAAATAAAAATTGAAATAGTCCGTCCGTGCGATCTGTTTTATCATATTATAATCCTTCAATAAATAACAAATTACAAGTTACTTAGCTACTTAGCTACTATTTTTAAATTTAAAACTATATATTAACATTTAAAATTGGACACACCGAGCAGTGAGCAGAAGGCTCTCAACTATCTGTATCTGACTGTAGCATATTATACTTAGATAAATGTAGTATAATACATAAGTTAATGTACTTAAAATATCTGCATCAGTTCTTCAAAAACAAAAAGCATAACTTAATAATTCAGTTAAACTATCTGAAAAATCCCTGGGTGTAAGGAAAAAATGAGCTCTAACGTCGAACGGTGTTTCAAATTTATATGAAATTATATAAAGTCACGTGTCGTTCAAAAGTGATAAATAAGTTCTGAGTTTAAAGACTAGATATGCCAGTGTGATTGTATTGAAATTATGGTTTAGGAGTTACCCCCAAAATAATAATCTGATCTAAATGCGGGTTCTTTCATGTGATGAATAGTACGGGATGATTTTCGGCAATATGATTTATATATAGTAACGGGTGCGTAATGCATGAAAAAAAAACTTGTTTTTGACTAAAATTTTATATGAATAATGCATACCTGTTACTGGCAGTATCAACGCACTCCTTCCATCTGCTCTCCCGCTCGGTCTTTCCAGAAAGCGTAGTGATGTATGCCAGCTGTCTCCGGCGAAGAGCCTCAGTCATATAAGCAACCGATGCGCCCGCCACACGCCACATCACATAATTAGCTTGGACGCGCTTCGGTGTAGACTCTAACAGGTCCTAAAGAATATGAAGAGAACGGTTTTGTATACAAAAGTTAATATAAATTCCTTGGCGAAGTTTTATTTTTCTAATCACCCATGTCTATCCGAAAAGAGAAGAGAACTATGACAAGTGAACTCAATTCATATTATAAACGGGAATGTCTGTCAATTTATCTGTTCGGCATTCTCGCCATAAACTATGCAGCACGAATCGTCATGCTAGGCAGACAGACGATCGCAGTATGATGGTCAGAGTAAACAGAGAGACTGCCCGTTCTCTGGGAGAAATTTCCTCTGGTCGATTTGGACGCGCCCCACACAAAAAGCTTTTCTTACCTGGAGATCAGCTATATATTGAGGTACGCTGACGATGATAGTTTCATCCAGGGTGACACTTGCATGAGGTTCCAGGAGGTTGTTGAAGTACTGAAGCCAAGCGATCCTGAAATAGTTATCATAATGATTGAAATAGTTATAATAATAATATCTAGGGACAATGGCATACAGATCATCCTAGCCCCAAACTAAGCAAAGCTTGTACTATGGGTACCAGGCGACGATATACATACTTATATATATATATATATATATATATATATATATATATATACATAAATATCTACTTATATACATAGAAAACATCCATGACTCAGAAACAAATATTCGTGCTCATCACACAAATATTTGCACTTTCCGGGATTTGAACCCAGGACCACCAGCTTCGTAGGCAGGAGCACTACCAACTAGGCTACGGTGACCGTCATAATGATGATCATTAGTTATTATTATTTTAAATAGTTCCGACCGAAATTGCAGCTTGCTTGACCAAAGTGGACTTCCAGGTAGCTATGAAATTCCGGTCGGTTTATTTTCTAACGGGCGACAATTGGCGCCGTTTCTCACCAAATTTAAAAGTATGTTGGTGTGTGATTACAAAGCAAACTTGTGTATGTATGTGTACAACTAACACACTGCTATCCGATCCGAAACCAGGTAGAGGCTATACCTACTATGGCAAGCACACAACTGATAAACATACTTATATATTTCTAAATAGATACATATTATAGATAAATTACACCCAGATACAGAACAAACAGGCCCAACACGCAGGCAAGGCCCCCTACAAGATGGACCGTTGATCTTGTGCGGGTCGCTAGAAATCGCTGGATGCGGATAGCGCAAGACCGTCAATTGTGGAGATCTTTGGGGGAGGCCTTTGTCCAGCAGTGGACGTCTTTCAGCTAATATGATGATTATGACAGAACAAACAATCGCGTTCAACACACAAAGATTGATCCTGGGTGGGAATCGAACCCACGACCTCCGGCGTAGCAGTCACTAACCAATAGGCCAATCAGGTCATGTATAATATATGCGTTTCCGCTATGATTGTTCTATAAGATAATAATTAATAGTTAAAATAATTTATAAATTTTTAAAGAATCTAACTGAATTTTCGTTGCGGCTTCGGCTTCGGCTTGGTTAAGATAATGGAATAAATGGATCGTATAAATATAAGTGCAAATACCACTGTGCAGTGGGGAAACGGCTAACGCATTTGGGGCCGGATACCCCATGGTTTGTGGGTTCGATTCCCACCCGTACTTAAATTAAAGTAAAAAGTAAAAAATCATACTTGGGGAATCGCTGCTGCAGATCGCCAATGGTCTTCGGGTTGTACAGGAAAGTAGCATTACGACGTTTTTCAAGTGGCAAGGATATCTGCAAACCGATTTACTATTAATGCGAGTCGAGAATTTTGAGTTCACATGCAGTATTTAAACAGTATAGTCAGCAAAGGAGATACCTTCACATGCAGCCACGATCACTTCATACTTCACTAGGAATTACAATATAACATCTAATTTTATCACTTGCAACACTTTGTTCCGAGTATATATTGTAATACCAAATGCATAATATTAGCGATCATAGATTGCCCTGGTCTAGAATATGTATTCTTTATTGACTGCATTAGACCAATAATTTCCATGCTGGAGTCAAAAGTGAAGAACTTATCGAACATTTGAACTACGTATATATATTGTACTAGTAAAACATAACTCTGAAATACGACCCGACAAAATCAAGAGTAACTCCACATTCAGATCGTCAGGTCGTAGTCAGAGCTATGTTTTACTCGAAAAATATACATAGGACAAATTTTCGAATAGAACTATTTATATACATTATACTAGTAAAATGTATATACATAGTTCAAATTGATGTCATGAAGAGCTAAAGAGTTCTTCCCTCTATAATGTATAGAGTTCAGTTTTACATGCAGACAGGAGTGTCTCCATTAATAATCAATACTCACATTTTGCACACGTACGTGTCCATTCGAATAAACATAAAAGGAAAAATTTTACAAACATTACTACAAGGAGTAAATAAATAAAATAAAATCTTAAAAAATCATGCATTTATTAAAGGCGCTTAAACTAAGACAGTAAATATAGAGCTAAAATAAAACTTTTGATGTGATTTATAAGCTGGTCGCGAGATTTTGACTATTAGAAAACGGGTAGAGCGAATAATTTTGATAATTTAAGGGAAACACATACATCTCGCGACAAGTTTTGAATTCGCATCGAAGTTAATAAAATCTCATATAAAGATAAAATGATTTTAAGCTACTGGAACATAAACAATGAAATTTACTTTTTTTTACATAATAGCAAGGGAATCGAGCAAGTAGGTTACCTGATGGCAAGTGATGCTCGCACACCACGGCCACGTGCAACTTTAAGAAAGGATCAGTTCTTGAAGGTTGCCATGTAATAGCGGACTCCAAATACCTCAGTTACTGGATTCCACGGTAAACGTTTCTTAAAAACGATAACTTAAACGCAGATACTAGATCAGGATGTACCCTGTCAGTAGCGTCTGTTGGTCCTTTCACGTGGGTGTTGGCAGCGGCTTAACTTAGTCCTCTATGATAAATTGGTAAGCGAAGACCCAACCTTATTTTGACTTTGGCCAATCTAGTAACCTACCTACTATTTACAGTTACTAGTAATTTTCTTTGTTGTCTTTGTCCAGTGTTATATAAAAACGTGATTCATAAACCCAGGATGATTCTTTGTAACCTTCCATATATTATTATTAACGATTATTTATATTATTATTAGTATTTATCGTTATTGTAATTTAAAAAAAATATAAAATACGAGTTTTGTTTTTGTTTTACTATAATTATTAGTATTAAAAATGATAAATGACATTATAAAGTTGGTTAGTTACTATGTAGAATGAGTACCTGGGAAATAATAATGTAATAGTCTTGCTACGTCTAAAATAACATTGGAAGGGTAAAAAATCATCCTGTATAAAATAACAGTGTCTACTAAGGAGTTGTATTTATGGTATGATTAAATATCTAAAAGCTTAGGAGTCGCTATAATAAACGATCAAATGAACTTACCCTGGAAGTCAATCACTATTACATATTTGGACGGATTCCTTTCACAAATTCAATTGTGATCAAACTGAATATCTTAATGAAATTTAATGTTAACACGAATAAGAAATCCCACCGCATTAGCCTCGATTTCTTATGTAAATATAATGCTTTACTTCCATTGTCAAGTTGGACCTGACTCATTACTATATGGGTCGGTACACCTTGGTCCGGAATCATTTAGTTTAAAGGTAACATTTAAAATTTTAAATCTTACCTTTTTATTTAAGGATGGCCAAATGGCCATGGACATGCTAGAGAATCGCGTCAAATGAAGCTGTCAATATAATTGTGATCAAAATTCATGAGTCAAATAGTTAGATCAATAATTATATTTTTAGATTCATTTTTAGCGATTTAATGTGAACATGCAGTTCATAGCTTACTCAATTCGCGTATGACCAAAAGATTGAAATTTAGATGCCTTAAACATCTTTTAACATCTTTATGCACAAAATTTTGCATGGTCGGATCATTAGTTCTGTCACAAACATTTCATCCAATAAATTCTATGGCTCGACGTTGGTAAATAAAATCATGATTATGTATTGCGCTGCCCGCATCCAGCGGCTTCATGTATATATATTTAGTTTTGAAATCTCAAAAGTAAAATTTACTAGATTTAGTTTCTGTGGGTTGTTGATGAATAAATTAATCTTATTATCTTCAAAATCTTCGATTTAAATGATGTTCCTCTTGTTTAATATAGGCCATAGGAGCATGTTCATAGGCCATTAATTTCTCTAAATTCTGGTGAGTTTTATTTCTGGAATTTTCCTTAAAATACTACTATGTTATGTAACGCAATGGCTTTAAATCTGAGCTGATCATCGTCTCCGATAGAATCGATTCCATGGAGATCAACCAGGTGCATGTTTGATACTCGATGGACGGGTGCTGAATCTTGTTGGAATAACTAGTGTCCGTTGTCCAAGGTTCCACTACGTTTGTAAAGATGCTAATTCATTGGATGCGCCCGAATCATTGGATGTGTCCTCAATGTGCAACGCCGTACCTTTTACGGTTTTTGAAATTTCAATCTCTATTAATTCAAATTTAATTTCAACTTGCGATGTTGCAATAATTTCAGCTGTGTTTCTGTTGTCTAAACTCCATTTCTTTAAATGTACTATATAAATATATGATTTTATTTGATATGGTGAGATGTCCTTTCACAAAATCAATCTAAAAAATATTCAGTAAACTTGCCCGAAATGTTTAGATTGAAATTGAATATGTGACAGAATTCATGACCCGACAAGGTAGTTTATCGATTTCTTCGATACGTGGACTCCAATTATTTCGCTTATAGGAAGCATGGGAGGTAGCATGATCAGTTTTCTATGCACTGCAACTATATTGGTACATGTTATTAAGAATATTTGTGGAGTTACTTCCGTGGCTCAAATGTTAAAAGTGACAATGGAATTAAATGTATGTTTACTTGTGTGACCAAGAATCGAACCCTAAAGAGAGCACCTTCTCTGGAGTTCGAACTTTGGGCGGTTATAACTTGGGGATGTAGGAGAGGGTACCATGTTTCACGGTCATTTTGGGTAAGAAACTGATTAGGAATCGGATTGATGAGTATTGAAGAGGAATCGACTCCAAAAAATGCCCTGAGGCACACTGAGGAAAAATATATCATTTGAGTAAGTAACTCTACAAATATAAAAATATAAATATAGGATTTATACTTGAAATAAATTGAATTGAAATGAATTCTTCTTAAAGTTTTTGGCATTGAAATGAGTAAGAGCATAAATATTTTTACCATAATGTGTAAGAAATATTATTATGCTTTATTCACATATAGAATCTGCAGATATTTCGTAATAATTATGTACGATGTCTGCATTTCATACCTCTATATACTCGTCACTATAGTCTAAATCCTCATATTCTGAATATCCGAGTCGGAGTCTGCCAAAAGCCATGGGCGACACCGGGCCTGCCTGCCGGTCTTCATCTTGTCCCGTTAGCACCCAATTTATTTGACGTTTATCGCTAGAAATCTTTTAACGACACGTTTAGTCAGATCCGTATACAAAGAAGTTTAATCTAACTAATATATTCCTATGGTGTTCCTTTCACAAACCTTTACCAGTCATCCGAAAGATCATTGGTATTTATCAGTTTGTGGAGCTTTACACAATGTTATACTTGTTGATGGCTTGTTTGTCAAGCACTAAACAAAATTTTAAAGTCTCCCTGAAAAATTAACACAATGATATCGGCAAAATAAAAAAGGCGGTAAATTAAAATTGGATGCATAAATTAGGTAGATGATTAAGACTTAGTAACGAAAATAAGGCGTCAAGACAGCCTGGTATAGAAGGTCACCTAATCAATGATCACGTGTCTATTGAAGCGCGACAGAAAGATAGAAGCTGACATCGCAATACCACGTGAATCAATTTGCGTTAATTGTTGTTGCTCGGCAGTTGATTTTTTGTATACGTATACGTATTCAAATTTGTTTATTTTATTTTATTTTTTATAGACACACCAACAGTATACATAGACAACATTTTTATACTTAACTCACTATATAATTCAATCCTTATATTAGATGTTATTTTAGATTTATTAGTATGTGAATATAGTTTAATTTGGCATATTTTCAAATAGCTTCATAAATACATTGTATGATATGCTAAGTGTAGTTTTTTTCAGTTTATATTGAAAATGAGACTGACATAATGTATACGTTTAAAGAAAGAGCAATTTGATAAAATTTGATTCGGGATGGGTCAAATTTTACCGGGTACTTCGAGGGTTTTCTGAGAAAGGTAATTTAAGCATCATACTAACTTAAAAGGACTGTCGCTTCAAATATAGCTTACTATTCGGGCCTTGTGTTATGTAGGATAAATATCTAAACCTTCAGTCGTTTTGCCATACCTATTACTTTAATCCTACAAGCTGAAACGTTAGTTCGATCCTGTGGAATTAAACTCCTTATTGGCCAGGACTTGGAAAAACGCTTGGAGATCCCACAGGATTTCATAACTTTGTACACGAATAAACGTGTCGCCAACATAATAATAATAATAAATGGTAACGTGCTAGCTTGTGGTATGCTGTTAGGGAGTGACGCCCCTATAATTACTATAAATATTAAACGAAAAACATCTGATTAATCAATGAGATTAAGAAAAAAACATGGCACATAATATTTTTTGAGTAATCCAGTCAATTTCGTTCGTGTTCAGAGTCAGCACCTATAATTCGAGAAAGACCATGATAACCATAGTTTATTTCTATGTACGCAGTTATAAGGATTATAAGTGCGTACCTGCCAAGATTTTGACAACAAATTCAAGTGACCAACTCTATTACTGAGCCAGCCTATTACCAGCAATGAGGTGCATTCAGACGACGCAGCTGAAGTTCATAATTCTTTAAACCATATTTTTGGTCAATAATTATTTTTTTACACGATAAGAGAGAGACAATTCAATGACAGCGAAAAGCACTCCACGCCTGCCTTGTCATGGCAAACAATCATCATTATCATCAGGTCAGAAGAATTAGGTCCAAAGCTGGTCACAGCCAACCTCAAAAGATTTCCACAGGAGCTGTGTCCATCTTTTTGAGGAAAATACCACAATCGCCACGCTTGCCTCAGGATGACTTTTATACTCTTCACAGCAAGCGATGGGGTAGTGATATTCTTTGCAGTTAACCACACAGCAACAAAAGCAATATCACATTAACTATAATGCCTATGGTACTTAGTGATAATGTAGAATTATATTAATGAAAGAATTTTTCACATCGGTTTATTAGTTTTTGAGTTTATTCGTTACAAACAAAAATATATATTACATTTTCTCTTTATAATATTAGTAAAGATAAAGAGTGCCAAATATTTTAGCGTTATTGTAGCAAATAAATGAATTGAATAATTGATTTATCTTATATCCTATTCATAGTGCACCCACCACAAATTTTCTGTAAAGGTCGGAACGTCTTTGGCAATCCACTTCTATAAAGTCTGAAAAGTCCACCTCTGTAAATTTACTTAGTAATTAGTGATTTAACTTTGAGAATAAAATTTTAAAACAGCCTTACACCGAAACCATATTTCAGAATCTACTTCTAATAATAAGATGAAAATGTACTTACGTAATTGGTTTTTCCCATGCAAATAACGAGTACACTAGGCTCCAACGACAACTTCATCTTCACTCATTTACTATTCCAAGAATATTACAACAGCAAAAGGTCTACACATTTCACATAAAGGAATCACCAATTTAGCAATGTGTTTCATGAGCCCTGAACAGGGCTATATACGTGGTCTATACTGCCATCAGGAACCTAAAAGCGGTATCCAAGAAAAACCCCTTTTTAGGGTTTTGTTGCGTATTATAGCAAAACCAATGTCCTGCCTGACGAATGAAATTGCCTTATATTGACTTCTCCAGTAGTACACCAGTAGTATATAGATCAATTGAAAATATTTTAATAATCATTATTTTAAATATAACATGTTAATTTTTCTTAAAACTCTGTTTGCCGGGATACCGCGTTTTGGTTTATGACAGCAGTATATTATAAACTTATTCTTCTAGAAATGGGTGGGCATGAGTTCATGAATTAAATATTTGTTAAGTTTGGTGTGTTATGTGCGTTAAGTACTGTTTCAACTTTATAAACCTTATACGGTATGAACTAGTTAAAGTTTATGGTGGTAAATAATTACCCTACTGAAACAATTTTATTTAATAATTGCAATTAATAAATAAAGTTAGTGACATGGTTTATCTTACAGCCAGTATTACTAAGGGAAAGGGAAATGTGCATCTAACAATGTTTTATCAAACTACAGATCGCTAACGTGTAAATCTATAATTTCTAAGTGCTCTAGTAGTAAAAAATTGCGCGCACCCAATTAATGCATGCAGAATTTAGGGTATTGCTAAATTTATTATAAAAAGCCATTGTAAAAATTGTGTGTAAAATGTATTGTTGAATTTACTAGTGCAGAGGTCCCCCTGCATTTAGTTGTACAGTAACTGACTGTAAAGTATAATAACATAAGATCAGATATTGAAACATACCCTTTGTGTACAGTTCTTTGAGATCTATTTGTTATATACAAAGTGAACCAGTGAAGTGGGTCGCCAATCGCCATTATCTCTTCAGCTGCCAATATATAGTACCTAGTCATTGTTTTGATATAGTTTGTTCTACATAACGTGCTTGTTTATTCTGTAACAATATGTGTTCTAACTTGTCGAAAGCTTTTTTAAAGTCCGCATGAAACGTAACATTGTATTTATTGATCTAGATTCTTTAATAAAATTACAATACAGGGACATAACCCCGCTACAGCACCCCGATTTGGACTGAATTCTTTTGGTTTCAACTAATACGAGAAAATATATTGTGTCAGGACATGTTAGTAGACATAAAACAATAAATACCCCAAGACAAAGCTTGCTATATTTACTGTAACGGAACAAACAGTAAAGGCCCAAAGATAACTTCTTTATATAAATATTAAAGACCTTCATCCTTGAAGAGGAAAACGGTGATGACTAGGTACTCATAAAAAAGCTAAATTTTGGAGCAGATTACTGGACAAAAAAATGGACCCAACAGATGCTTAACACGCAATTTTAATTGTAAGTGTTTGTAATTATATTATAGCTAGTGAAGATTGAATAGCAACACTTGAAGTAAGTGATTTTGAAGCAGCATTATTTAAGAATATTTTTGAAGTCTTAATTAGCAACCTCGAATTACAATAAACCTAAGACAATTATTGTTAAGAGGACTACCAAAGACATATTGTCTTTTGGTGGGAATAGAACTCCACAAAATTATTCATAAATGCCTGGAATACAACCATATTTCGAGTTTGCTAACGCTATTGAAGACGCGTAACGCATTTAAGAAATTTTAGAATACTTTATTGTCACTCGACACTAAAATGCCCGATTCTGGTCTTATTAAAAGTATTGCCTCATAGCTAAAGTCACCGATACAACGTGTTAAGGCGCGGTAGTACGCTAAATCCAAAACATAGAATATTTTAAACTTGATTGTTACTTAACTAAAATGAATTATGATATAAAACATGCATTAAATTAAAAAGGATATCAAGAAGAAGACGTGAAATGACCGCAAATAATAATGTAAATTTGGTTTCAATTTGGTTTGCAAGTTATAGCGTCCAATAACTACGGATTTCTAGCGACGACATGATTATTTTATTTACGAATTAAAAAGCTAGTGAGATGTCCACATCTTTTATTTAATTTATGTTGTCATAATACAGCCCAGTTTGGGATCAGGCGGTAGTGTGTTAGTAGTTCCAAATATTTATTATAATTATTTATATAAACTCAAAGTATAAACTTGATAATACTCGAAAATATCGTTCATGTTCCGTGCCTTAACGAGTTGTTTTGAAAAATATTATGCCTGTACCGCGTCTTAGCGAGTTGTGTTTAAAAATATCGGGTTTATACCGTCCTTATGTTGATTAAACATACTGACTAACATTATTTATTTATTTATTAGCAGCAGTATACGTTTTGACATAATTTGATCTATGAATTATAGTAGATATAGTTTGTTCAAGCACAAAACCCTTTTAAATTGTTTTTGGACGCTGAAAATCACGTGTTCTGTAACTTAAATTAAATCGTTTCCCAAAAAATGTGTATTTATATAACTCGTATGTTTATGAACAGATAAAATAATAATTCATGGGATATAATACATACTAAAACATTTCTATTTTAAGTAATACGATGTTACATCGATTAGGTATTATTATTTATGTCACAATTGTAAATTATAACTATTCGATTCTTGGGGATTCTGAGAGCGCTCCAAAATATGAGAAATTTATGGAACTCCTGCAGGACTTTAGGGAATATTAAACGCTCGAGATAAGTTAAATAAAAAAAATAACTTCTTAGGTTGGCCAGATGTTATGTTATGTGGTTAGGACGGCCGAGTATAATGGATATTGGCTATTACTCGATTCTTTATTATATTTTCTAGAATATTATAGAGCAATCAATTTATTGGGCTTGCAATACTGAAGTGATCTGTCAAGTGGCTTTATTTTGACAGTATGGCATTTAACTCACTTTTAAGCGGGAGCTCCTCGTTATAATGCGCATGAGTCATGGCTGCTTTAGAAATAAAAAGATTAATACCTGTAACTTTGCATTGTTTGTTTTTTACCTGCCAAGTATAAAAGGTGAGTAACTAAGAGATTTACTGAAGGGTAGTTAACTATTATTACATGAGGAGTCGCACTTTATTTGAAACTAGCTGTGCCCGCGACTTCATCTGCGTGTTAATTAGTTTATATCGTTTTTCTTGTTAAATAAAAGACATTTTCTAAAATAAAAGTAGCCTAAGTTACTCCTTATTACATCAGCTACCTGCCAATGAAAGTCCCGTCAAAATCGGTCCAGCCATTTCAGAGATTAGCCGGAACAAACAGACAGACAAAAATTGTAAAAAATGACATTTTGGTGTATGTACCGTATATATATTCAAATTAATGTAGTAAAAACCGGTTATTTCAATATTACAAACAGACACTCCAATTTTATTTATTTGTATAGATAGAGGTACCCTTCATACCTACCATAAATATCAATATATTTTTTAAATAACCAGATATTAATTTTTATTTAAATAATATGAATCTAATGGCTTTCGATTAGCCAAATAAGAAATTTAATACTAAGGTATAGCAGTACTAACTATAAGCGTGAATTTTGATTTAGTTTTGTTTACGATGATTTGTCGCGGCATTCCTATCATAAAAACAAATAAGTATAGCAAATGAGACTGAAGTTGTATTGACGCCTTTCGATTAACGTACTCAACCACGGCGCCGACGCAATTAGGTCAAATGTGGCAAATATCTGACCTTGAAATCACTTCTCAGGGCCAAATGGACGATACATATAATCGTGAATCGGCCATCATTGATTTTTATAACGAATTCAATGAAGCTCGTAAAAATCTCTTATCTACGGCCTCATAAAAATACTCTTTATTGTTTAATAGAAGTAATGTATAGTGTAACAGAATTTTGGCAAGCATGATGAATGTAGAGCAAAGAAGCATTCAATAGAATAAAAATAAATAAATATACCACAACAAAAGCATCTATCTTAATCTAATTGATATTTCAGGAGACTCCGTAGATGGGGATTAATTTCTCGATGACTATCAATAAACGTTAAAGTATATTTAAAAGGTTAGTCAAGATTTAACTCACATTGGCAAGCTTCATTTCGAATTCCAGCGAACCCATGAGGTCAGTAAGTGCGTAGGCGCGGTTTGCTCCCAGCAGCACGGCGATGTCCACCATGTACGCATAGTAGGACTGCACTAGCTTGTCACTGTGCCCACGGTTCAAATATTCCCGGCTCAAACCTAATGAAGCCTGGTCCAGCTGTGGAAAATTGTCTTCTAGCATGATCATTCATTAAACACAATATATTTCCAGTTTTGTTATGTGGTTGCAGCAATAGTCTTTTTAATAATACTAGTGTCAGCTTACCCATCTAATTGGAAACATAAAACAGAATGGGAAACCACATTAAACCCAATGGAAACCACATAAAAACCAGAAATAATATACGTGTTTTTGTAAAACATGCTTAACAAATATAATAATACTAGGCAACGCTTAGTACGTTTTCCAAAAACACTTGCATTTTATTCATGTTCTATATTATAATAACTGAACTCCAGTTTTAAAACGATATCATATTTTAGTAATGAATTCATTCGCAAAGCAGAAATAGCACGTTATAAGGTGTCTTTCGCCAGGACCCATAATTTCGCCTTGGGTAACTATTACCTAGGTTACAGAGGGGCATTTCTCGTGAAGTTAAATATGAAACGTAAGATGCATTCACGAGATATACCCTTATTTATTTCTACTAAGTCGGCCGACCGAATCCATACTAAGTATAAAAATAATTCATAGTCCAAAAAGTTGTTAAATTGCGTTTCTTACATCGATGATACGTTGTGTGGAGTTCTTCACGTCAACGCTGATGGAGAAATCGAGGAAGTAGTCGACTGAGTAACCGGCCTGCCTGAATTTGTGTACCGATTTGTCCCAGGAGAAGCTGTTTTCGTCCCATGAGTCGCCGTCGAGGACTGGCCAGCCGCCCAGGCTCCGCAGCATGTCGAGCAGAGGTGTCACACCTCGGGATTCGATCGCATCTAATAAGAGAAATAAAATAATAATATTTTTAAATTAAAGGTCACTAATTTCAGAGAGAATGCAAGTAAAAGCATCTGTAATGTGGATTGTATTGATATTATTAATTATTTATATATATTAATTACACATTACTTACTAAATTAATGTGTTATTGAGGACAAAAAAATAATTGAATGTATGAGGTTTCATAAAAAAAGAAACAAGAACAATATAATTAAAATAGAACTATATCTGACTCTTATCTATATCGATATTTTCGACGTAAATGGTTATGAATAAGACATTTGTATGGTAACATTTGTTTGCAACGGGTATTTGTATTTATATTTAGTTTTAGTTATATATTTTTTGTCTTTTATTGATTTCACGAGGGTCATTGATCTGTGCATGTTTTGGCACCTTAATAAACTGTGCGTTTGATTTTAATTTTTGACTAGCAATAATATAACAGTTACCGGTTCTAAATAAATAAAGTAACATAGAGACATAGATTATGCTGTTCCTTGTTTACTGTTGATGCGGCGGATACATTCTAATTGTCTAACCAGTACTTCTAAACTTAATCCGTAGAGCATCTATCACTTGCGTCACTCCGGTTGTGCAAATAGCGGAAGCCACATTAGTTTGCTCACTTTCACTCGCATTTACGACCACAACAAGTTTTAGCAATACACTAGTTAAATAATAATTGTAGTAATTGGGATTATTGTAGTGCGTGTGTGGTTAGCACGCAACTTACTGGTATGTTGCTTGTATTTTGGAATCTAAGATCGGTTTTTCTTAAAAGTTGCCTGTGACATAAGTTAAATGTTATTCTAGTTAAAATTTGTATTATATTTATTACTAGCTGTGCCCCGCGGTTTTACCCGCGTTAAATCTTATAAATTATCACATCTCCTCCCCCGTAGGTGATAGCGTGATAATATGTAGCCTATATGTTGACCCGACCTCTTAGTAATATTAATGCAAAATTTTAAGTAAATCCATGCAGTACTTTTTGAGTTTAGCCCGGACATACATACAGACAAACAGACAATCAGACAAAAATTCTAAAAACTATATTTTTGGCTTCGATATCCATCGCACATCACGCCCCAAGTATCCTTTTAAAAAAATATTCAATGTACAGTTTTGACTTTCCTACGATTTTATTATATGTATAGATAATGATCGATTGATTGAATTGAAAAAAATATAACATATTAATTATTGAAGACAAATATGTGTTTCTTCGAGAAATGTGTTTCAAAATTGTGGAATATATATTTTTCATGCGGCCAATTATAAAAGTTTAGTGTATTAAAGCAAACTTATACTTAATTTAAACGTAAAACGGGGCTGAATAGAATACAGAGATGAAAAGAGGCGGGGGCATAATTTAACTTATGTACGGCACTTGTAATGATGTTTATTCACGCCAAGAATTCCATTGGCCCCATTTAATCATATAAGGAGTTTTGGTTCAATCGGTTACTTACAAATATTTTTAATACATTACCTATTGTAATTTTCGTAGGGATCTTTTACTGTCTTAAAAATAAAGTTACTGATACTCGTAATGTAGTCTTCTACAAGGAAAGAGTTTATTCATATAAATTATATATATTCTCTATATGGTATTGGCATAGTATAGTATATGACTGTACCAAAATTCTTCGTATTGTAAGGATTTTAGTTGGTATTTTGAATTCCCAAATCAAATATTATATTTGATTAGCTGTCTTTATGTGTTTAGCCATCTGACCAAACGTGTTCATAAAGATATTACCCTGTTCGGACCCCACGCAGGGAAAAGGTTCCCTTCATTTTGGTGGTAGGTCCTTGACCCTAAGCAAGCAGCACAGCTCCCTAAGAGTTTTAAGCCTCTCCCGCAGATTTTGCGGCGTTAGTAAATCACAAGCGAGAATAATTATTAAGTTTGTTTACTTAATTTACCAATTTGCGGTTATCTTGTTGACTTGGCTAAGTTTGTTGTTCTTACGAGAAAGAACTTTGAAACAAACAAATTATAACTGAAATATAAATTAAACAGTACATCGAGTACATATAACTTGTGGATTCTATACGTAACATAATTATTTATTGTAGGAAAACAACACAAAATCATAATTTGAAAATATGTACAATGTATGTTTATATTACTAGCGGCCCGGTACGTGCCTCGCTACGTATAAGGCATAGTAATAAAAAAAAATATTATTAAGTTCATTTATACAAACAAAAAATATTTTAAATTGCTAAAAGATGGTGATTTTACACTTTTTCAAGACTTTCAAATTTTCTTTTAAAATTTTCTCTACGTACAAACCTTCCCTGGACTTCCACAAATAATTCAAGACCAACATTAGCCAAGTCGGTAAAGGCGTTGTTGAGTTATAACATTACAACGAAAAGTGGAATTGATTTTTATATATATAGATTTGATATTAGATTGTGGAGATCTTTGGTTGAGGCTTTTGTCCGGCTGTGGACGTCTTTCGGCTGATATGATGATGATATAGATATAAGGTTAAAATATGTTTCTGAGTGGTAATATTACGATAGCATGTGTGGCGCAACGTTTGAGAAAATAGCCTCGTCGCGTCGTGTCCCGTGTTCGATTTTCTGATTAATATGGGGATTGGGTATTCATGCGCAAAGGTGCAAGGTGGCAGTCAAATGAAAAATTAAAATACATCCAATATTTTTTATGAAAACTCCTTTAGGTTACTGAATCCCTGTATCGCGGGTTACTTTTCAAACATATAATTATAGGACACAAACTGCATATAGATTCAGAACAACTATTTATGGGTCATACAAATAGTTGTCCTGTGCGGGAATTCAACCCGGGACACGAAGTGGCTATTGATAGGTTCATAGACTTCATATACAAACGTCCACCGCTGGACAAAGACCTCCCCAAAGATCTCCACAATTGCCGGTCTTGCGCTATTCGCATCCAGCAGTTTCCAGCGACACGCACAAGATCATCGGTTCATCTTGCCTGGGGCCTGCCCACGCTACGTGTTCCGGTTCGTTTTATATTCTTTTATGTATCATTTAATTCTCGAGAAATTACATCGCGTAATAAAAGATGACATAAATATAAATCTCTATGCAATACCAGTTTATTAAATAACAAGACTAATATTAATAATCATTGCGTGTGGTTGATCGGGTTCCCACATAGTGTTTTTTTTTTTCGTTTATTGGTCTACAAAACTGGATACAAAAATGTTACATATAAAAGTTTAAAACAAACAGTACAGCAAACAAACTATACCCTATTTTATAAATAATTAAAAAAAAATACTAATTGACTTTTATATACTAAATATTTTTTGGTTTTATAATAGACCCGATAGATGACCCCACGATCAGATTTTATACTTTTTCTATACGTAAGCCACGAAAGCATCTGTTAGGCTAGCTAATTTCAAATATAGTGAAGTGTCCGCTAAACTAATTTGAAACTCGTGTCCGATAGTAATACAATAGGAGAGGTGATTTAAAGTTGGCTTAATATTAATTTAAAGTTTAATATGTTCCTACTCGAATCATACAAAGTTTATGATATTCTATATATGTAGATTATTCGGGTTCTGAACCAGAAAACGGGATGCTATTACTAAGACTCCGTTGTCTGTCTGTTCGTCTGTCACTAGGCTGTATCGCATGAACATGATAGTTTGAAATTTTGACAGGACACAGATTAAAATAATTAATTAAGGGGGCTCCCATACAACAAATGTTTGCGTGAAATGATACCTGTGACGACTCCAAACTCCGTTTTCGGAGGATACGTAATCCTCCGAAAACGGAGTTTGGAGTCGTGAAGATCCTTGTGGCACCTTGCTTTAATGTTGTGGTGACGATGTCGAAATTAAAAGAAATATGACGAATGGACACAACGAAAAATGTTTAGTATAACCTTATACGTCAGGTAGGATCTAGCTTTTATGTCTCTTCATGAGTAACTCTAGCAGGAATGAACCGTGATCTTACAGAATAAACCGCCGGTAATAGCATTATTATGTTATTTTTTTAGTCCTGGGTGTGAGGGAGGCGGCCAGAGTTCTAGAGAGGGTTTCGGACTGCAACTCTTGAGTTATGCAATATTTCCAGTGTCAATTGAGAAAATTAATATACTTATAAAACCTAAACAAGAAAATAATGCATAGTGTTATTACTTTAATTACTTCAGTTTCGTGATAAGATTGCGGTCCTTGAGTTTCCTCTGTCATTTCTTTGATTAATTTACAAAGTTATTTCAAAAATAGCATAATAGATGAACTTACTTCGATCCATGCAGGCATTGAACAATGTTTTAGCCAACACGAATGGTCTGGGCTCGTTCTCTTCAATAGGCACGTCCAAGAGTGTTCGGATCTGTGCTTGGAGCTGATCCGTGATGATTGAGAAGGTATTGACCGATGTCTTATCGTCAGGGATGCGTGTGCGCTGCACAAAGGATCCGCACGCGAATTCGTAGAAGTCATCACAGGGGTCCACTTTATCGTCCATGTTGAGCAGCAGTTTTGACGCTAGAATACAAGAGAATGGTAATGAATGAAACCATTTATTTATTAGTCGCGATGTTAGTCTATAATGGGACACGCTTATTCACCGCAGTTTTTAGAAGAACTTGCATTATTTATGTGGTGGATCGGTAGCACCGTTTCTAGTGCTAGTTCCTAGTTTGTGAATTACTCGCCCATTGCAAAAAAGGTTATATCATTGCAGCAAAAATTGTGAAAAAGGTTCAGTATTCTGGCACTGCGGCATGCACCCAGCATTTTCCACGACAACATGCAAAGTGTCAGAAGACAGATGAAATCAAATTTGATTTGTTTCCTTATTTGCAGTAGGGTTTCTGTCACATTAAACTTCACATGGACAATGTATAGCTAAAGTTTTGTTCACTACAGTGTACAATGGGACTTTTATAAAGTGTAACTAAATTGGAAAATGTTTTTAGAAGTCCTGCAGTGACTTTTGAGTTGGACCTATTATAGTTATTACTAGTCGTAATGAATTGATTTTTAACTGACTACAATATGCTACCATGATAAATGTTTGTCACAGTTTGTGTGTAGCAATAAAGTGTTATTATTAACTAGCACATTGGTACAATGGCGTTTTCTCTTTGGTACGTGCTGCATATTGACTTATATTATAAGTACAATGGGGCCGACACAGTGCGCTTTCCTTTTAGAAGGCAGGGTCATATCTAATGAGGCGCCCTTACCTCGTATCTTGCATAATCAAAATGATAGCGAAGTTTATGCAATAAATGCTGTTGAATTGCAATTTTTCAAGGTAACTTGTAAAACACCAACATCCTCGCAGGAGTAGATAGATAACACTATAAGCAACAACTTTTATTCTACGAGTTCAGACATTACTCAACAGATGAAAAAAAATTACACTGACCACTGGCGACGAGAGCAATCAGTCATGTTCAAAGGCGCTAACGATTCACCCCTTCGGTATATTTACGTAATCCGTATGAGCGTAGAGTTAGAAAAATACAAGCGGAGAATTAAATTAATAATTATTTTTTTACGAAATAATATCTAACAAATTATCAAAAGTTGTAGAACAAAAGTTGTTGCTTACGGTATCAGCTATCTATTCCTGGAAGGTGGTTGGTGTTTTACAACTAACCTTGCATATAGCTATTAAATATTGCAATATTATTTAAGGAAATTGTTACTAAAACACTATGGACTTTGTCTGAATTGAATATATTTTTATCATAGCTGATATTATATACGTATTTAAGATTGAAGAGGAATTATTGCGTTAATTTTGATATCGCTCGTAAGACATGGAATAAGGTATGTATTTCTTGCCATAGCGATCGTTTTATAGTGTTATTCCTCCTTTATCATGTTTTGGTAAGTGATCGGCTACAGTAGCGCGCGGGCGGGCAAGCGGTACACACTGCTACACATCAAGCTATACATTTCCAGTATAAGCTGATCTCATGTTGTATAGGATTTCGATATAATGACAGGTCAGCTTATATTGGAAATTATAGCTTGATATGTAGCCGTGCGTACGCGAACTATCTGTACGGAGGCTAAATGATTAGCAATTTGTGCTTCATGTAAATTTTACAATTTACTCGCGTGAACGCTCGCCCGCTCGCTTTGGCTCCACTGTGGCCGACCACCTAGTTTTTAACCACTTCACATAAAAATAAATGGTTTATACGGCCCTGTAAGATATCTGTGTACTTGTTTGTTTAATAGAGCACGGTCAGAAGTGTGTAAATATTTAGATAAATACTATGTTAAGCAAACTATGTAGTCACACACTGTATGTTAAAAATAATATTAGGACGTTCCACATATTATTTTTATTTTATTACATATTATTATTATTATTTTGATGGCATAGAAATTTGTAATTGGAACGAAGTTCCTTATCACGCGTTGTGAAAGGGGGCTAGACGGAAAAAAATCTCACGAAAAGTTGTCACGACACTTTTTGCAGCTGTGCGGCGTGCGCATGTTTCTCTGTCTGTCTCTCTCTCTCTCTCTCTCTTATAGAAAGCAAGCCAGATATTTTCATTTCTAATTCGCATTGAACAGTGTGGTGACGCACAGTGTTGAGTGTATAAAGGTTTTTGTACATAATAAATAATAAGAAATAACTTCGTTCCATCCGGGTGTCCCGTGACACCTCTTAAGATTTTTTTATTAAAGCCTCAATGATAGAAAATCACCGTAATAAAAGCGGGTGGTTATTTTAAAATTACTTATACAGGTTTGCGGTAGTAAATGTAAAAATCGTTCTTAACCGCATTGGTATTGGAACCCATTGTCTTATAAAATAAAAAATATTGAAAGACTTTTATTTTCCGACTACAGTCAGACAATACTTATACCTTCGGATATTTTATGCGTTGCAAAGAGGTTATCAGTTAGAATGTATGTTATTTTTTTTGTATGTATTTATTTATTTATTAAGAAAACCAACAGCGATACAGATTACATGATACAATATAAAGGGAAGGCCAATGACATTTTTTCCTTAGTGTAACATTAAAAGTGTAGTTGGCTAAAAAACGGACATAAAATATAATGCTGACACCAATCATTTATCAGACATTGATGTGGTGAGACTAATGTATGCAGTAGGTAGTCTCGATTAAGTAGGTATTTTTTTTTAAATAAAATAAAATAAAAAAGGTTTTTATTCACGTAGACTTTAAAAAAGCGCTTGTAAATAGTCAGAACATGTTTGTAGTAATATAGTTGTATACATTAGATAATATTTCTAGTAACATAGATATTTAGGTACATATTGTATGAAAACATTTATAAAATTTATTTTATTACAGAAATGATATTTAGCTAGCTCGTATCAAGTTATTGTCAAGAGATTATGTTTAATTATCTAGTTTAAGTCTAAAATTTTTACTACATATTGTCAATGGTTCTGTCTATATTAAAGGTATTATTATTATGACGGACCTTGTGTTAATAACGACGGTCGCGCTTTAATGCTACCACCGGATCCAATGCGCCCCAACTGAGAAGACCCAGCGAAACAAACTCAGTGGGTTCATCTACTACCGGTTTCAACACGACCCAGTTGAGACGGTCCGGCGAAACATACTCAAGCGGGCAATTAATTATTAATTGAGAGAAATGAAGTATCTTATGCTATGTCTCTGTTATTGGCAAATCTCCAATTTAAAGAAACCTTCGTTCGAGATAATATATTTAAAACATCAATATCAGCCTTAGTCCACTGCTAGACATAGGCTTCTGCCAACGTTTTCTAAAACGCTGCCATTTGGAGGGGTTTGCCGCGCTTGGCATGCGAGTTGGTGACTGCTGTTAGGTGGTAGTCGGTACACATGAGGCCCTACTGCCTGACTACCTGGTGTATCCCATATTCACCTTTTGCAACACCGCCGGCATGGTATGGGATGTCCCTGGTATTCTTTTTTACCAACTATAGATTCTGTGAGGCTCTACTTTGCCACCACAACTATACAATTTGTGAGTTACGCGGCTCGACTTTACCACTCAACTTAACAACTTGTTAATGAACAGTTAGCTGGATAACTGAAAGATGTTAATCGGTTAAAGGATTTGTATGAAACTCATTATTTCTATCTGCCATTTGAAATTTCTTCACGTTGCAGTATATAAATCATCTCATTTCTATAGAGGTCATGGTTCCCCCAAATTATACCTTCAAAAAATTAACATACATTCGCATTGAGAACCTTGTTTTGCAATATTTTCTAACTAGTAGGTTAGTAGGTATACTCAAGTCACAAATGCAGTAAAGGTGGACTATTAAACTTACAAAAACGACATCTGAATCAACCCAGCCTTTTGAAAGAATATCTTTTCATCGTATCATGGTTAATTCTGCCAATTTGACATGGTAATACGGAAACCATTCACACTTTTAACAATTTTAAGAAATAAGGTTCTTATATTCTTGCTAACTTAACCTGGCTTTTATTAGGAATTGTTGGTGTTGAGACTTTCCCGCTCTCCGCGGATACGAGTAAAAAAGAAAACAATACTCGGCTTACTAAAGGTTTTGAATTCGTTCTCCAACATTGAACATCAAGAAAATATGCTATTACTGATCTGAATATTATACTTTTTTGTATAACAGACTTCGACAAAGTTTGCTTATCCACAAAACTTATATAAGTACTTGTGTCGCAGCGGTTAAGATGTTGCGAAAGCGAGGCGCTTTTACCTCAGTGCCCTAGTGTTTTGGATTTGATTCCTGAACAGGACAACTATTTATTTTGGTCCATATATAATTGTTCTGAGCCTAAATGTCTTAATGTTTATAAGTATGTTAAATCCCTGCGTTACAGATAATAATTAAACTTGTGCAGGTGGTGTGTTTTCTTTAAAAAAAATAACTAATAGTCGCGGCGGATAGTAATTAGTCGTCTACCCTTAAAATTCAGGGAGTAAATAAGTAAGAGTAATTAAGAGAGAACAAGGAGTAAATAAGTAATACATTGGTATCAGAAGACGTTGATTAGTATAAGGTCTTAAATGAGTGTAGAACACAACAGTTCCAAATTATTTTTTCAATTTACAAACACTTTGTTTACCTGTGTGAATACATCCCGGCGTCTTACACAGGCCTCCATCTCCTCTAGATCCTTTGATGTAGACTGCAGGCGGCATGGATGAAGAAATTCTCAATTCACTAGTCTGAGGTATGTCTAAAATACAGATACAACGTGCTCATGAACGGGTGGATGAAATGAAGAACACAGCAAGACAAGACAAGATGCACTAAGCACATTTGCTGACAATTTAACTAAACATGAGACAATTTAATAAAAGACGAAATATTTCTTCCGTTTGAAAGTAATATCTTATCTTTTAATTACAAAAGGTAATGCTGGTGATTTTAATATCATTACATCTCTTGCGGTCAAAGCTCGTAGGAAATATTAATAAAACTGGTTGTCAGGAGTGCATAATTAGACTACGGTATCAGATACCGTAGACTAATTATGCACTGCTCAATGTAGCTTATTTTCTCTCAGTAGAGAAACTAATGCAACGATATGAACATTTTTGTTGTATTGCTTGGAATCCGGACTATTGCCGATAATTAACTGAACATATAATTTTAGTTCCAGCAGTGTACGGCGGCTCATGTTTGAACTGATTTATCAAGTATATGAGTGTTGGAGCTCGCTTAGACATTCAAAGATAGCTTATATATACCTCAAGGATGTAATAAATCAGTTCAAATATGAACCAAAGAATCTACTATAACAATAACATATTGCTTGACTATCTTTTCTAGTAGCAGTGCAACGTTTATTTCAAGAATCCATTTTAGCTGAAGCATCTACCAGCGGTGAGGGACCTAATATCACGATTTCTCTCGGTTTTCCTCTTGTGTATTCAAAGACGTGTAATAAATAGGCTAATTAAAAAAATACACTCAAGATGATAGCCGAGATAAACGTATTGATTGAAAACCTAAACTCAAAACTGGAATATTTTCTATTAAAAACATGACTGATAGATGGCATGTTCGTCCTTTGGACCCTTCCAAAGGACGAGGATGTTATGGGAATCATAAATTGTGTGTATTCGCAGAAGGTGCCAATTCGATCTCTACCCAACAATTTATATAATGAATTCTCAGTTTGAGTTTACGTTTACAGTTTGCATTGCGAATAACAGTACAAAACTAAAATCCTGCCATACAAATAGCATCGTCGAGGCTATGCTTGCGTACATAAAGGTTAGTTTGATATACTTAGGTATAGGTTAGTTTGAAAATGTTATACGTAAGTATACATGGAGGATAGGGCACATTGACTACATTGATGATAATTTTGCTGCAATGTTATTGAAGTATAAGAATCTACGAGTTTACTACCAAGTTGAGTATTTTCCAAAGCAATTTTAATTTTTCAGTCATAAACAGTAGCGAAAAACTGAGTGTATTAAAACCTAGGGAGAAAAGAGACGGGAAGAAAATTGTACATCCCCATATCTATTCTCTCTTTTTGCTGTTATCTAGTTGTGACAGTTTAAAATGGCGTAAATTAGAGGCATTGGGGCCGAAACGACCTCAACCTATTCTCAAACTTTAAATGAGTGAGTACTCCGGCTTACTCAAACGATGAAGCCGGAGATCTGATGACGGTGCCAATTTTGGTAAGCAGAACGAGCAGTGCGGTTAGAAAGTGACACAAGGTTTACACCAACTTAATTTAACACTATTTATTTCCTACCCACTTTTTTCTATTAGTACGATCTTTTTCTTTGTGTTTCAATAAAGTACTCCCAATATCTTTTGCCTAAAGATCATTGTATAAATATTATATTCCTAATTAATAAGGCGCATATCCAATGTCAAGGTGAGAGCTTATCCCCAGGGTATTTATTGCATATATGCACTGACTTGGTTTCGATTGTACAAGTATATACAATCTGCGAAAGTATCGTCGCATCCGTATAATAACTACCTGTTCCTATCTCTCTATCTATCTAAAGTGAGATTAGGTAAATACGCTGGAGTCCCTAAATAGACTTCGGAGTCAGCAAAGCCGAAGCAAACATGTCTAGGTGGGACTGTCGAGTAACCCCAAATTTGTGGAGCATAGGTCCAATTCATGGCCCATCTAACGGCTTGCCCAGCCTGCCCTGCCACTTGTTCATGGGAGGATCTTAGGAATGCCACAAGCAGGGCAATTAATGTGGCCACGTTCTGCGCTACAAAAAATTAGTGAGTTTGCCATCGAAACGAATAAGAAGAATACGCCGGCCGGACTTATTATTTTTAAGTGTGTGCATAAGCGCAAGACCTGATCTATCTGATAAGACCGATCTTTCGACCTTGAATTGCTCTCATCACGGAAGTAGAACACCGCCAACTTCCAGCCTCTGAGTTGCATCTTAGTGTTTTCCTTGTTCGAATTATCTCAATAACACTTTGCTGAATATACAAAGAGTGGTATTGACGTTTGTGCTAACGTATTATTCAAACAATTGAACTCTGTACTTACGTAGTAACAATCATGTGACAAACACACCTCGATGAGAAACAAAGGTATATAAAATGTACATATATATAGGTACTTACGATAAATGATTTTAATAACGATAGTAAGAGATCCAACGACACAAATTTGTACCCACATCAGGTGTAATTTCACAGATCTGCTGTCCTTCATGACATGCAATCGTAACAAGCGGGTTACGTTAGAATATGGCCGTAAATGTTCTTAATTTAAAAGTTTTAATTTTAATTATTATGCAGTGGTCTGGAACTATAATGTGATTGTAAGTGTCAAAATATCAATTTAAAACATCTTGAGACAATTAATTTGCAATTGGTGATGTCTCATTTAAATGGCTAGTTTTTCTTTTGTTTCTCTTTCTGTTGTGCATTCACTAGCATAATTACATTAGCTATATTTGAGATTTCATAATTTTCCTATCTAGTTTTTATTCAGTATTTTTTAAGCTAATGAAACATATCGCAATGAAACTAATTAAAATAACAAATGAGAAATTTTGCAGAAATCTAGTTTAGGATGAACATTGTTTAATATATTTTTGCTTTAATAGTCTAAAAAAAACTATCTACAACATCGATATATTCAACATTAACAGGGCTTACATATGAATGTAGTTTTATCACGTTTGGTAAACAGAAAAAACTGATTAACACATTTTTATCACATTTTCATCTATCAATAATTATAGAGTAAATATAAAATTTTATCTAATAAAATCACATGAAGGCATAAATTGTGTCGATGTATCTTGTATTTATTAAACGACTTCAAAAGAATTAATAAGTCAATTTTGTAATTTTCCACAATGCTCTTACAATAATACATAATGTTTTATGAGTATGTATTATTTATATATTGCTCATCTGTTTCTTATTGTAGTTAGCAGCACTTCTGTGGTAACACTTGTGCCAAGGAACCTTTATCACGTACGTAATAATTTAAAACGGTGAAGAACATAGATGCCTGAGAATTCTCTAAAAATGTTCTTGATGACATGTGAAATCTGCCAACCCACACTAGGCCCGTGTCGTGGACTATGGTCAATCTCCTTTCAATGTGAACGGAGGACTGCTTTAGCAATGGGCTGCATTATTATTATAATAATAAATACATAGTCAAGATTGAAGTGAACGCACTGAAGCGACTGTATCTACATCAGCAATTAAATTTCGCAAATATTCGAATCTGATCACAGTTCCACCAACTGAACTAATTTTAAATCATAAATCGAGGAGCCTACTCAAACACACGCAAACAAATCATAGTAACTAAGTTGAAAAACTCAAAAACCTATTGTAGCGCCACCTGCAGGATTTATTGTGAACCTAACAATACTATTCAATCAAACAATTATAAAATAGAATCTTCGCCGTGTTGAAACTCAAAGATCATCTTTATAAGTATATAAAAATTCAGCTTCTGCATGTCTGTGACTTGATTTTTAAATGACAAAACGAGTTTGATGAACTTATTTGTGGGGGCAAACACACAAATAAGTTCATCGAATCCTTTGATAGGCTGCAATGCAACACAGTGAATAATGTATGATTTAAAAAATAAATGTTTGATTGAACAGTACAATATATACGACAAATACTAATAAAAGTTCATTGGCAAGGTTTAGAAATTTATTCTCACTAAGGAATTACAAGAATTCACATATCGTAAGAACATAAATTTGTAAGAAAAAGCAATAACATGAGTTGCGTATTGAATCGGGGTTATATAAAAAACATTTGTTCTAAACAATGCATTATCAAATAATCGCACTTTATAAATCGGATCGGCGAGGTTAAGCAACTAGACTCGCGGTCAGACCATTGATGGGTGATCGCGGAAGTGGTTTAATTTTCCTGGGGGCCGAGGACCTACTCCTACATCTGGCAACTCGGATTGAACTCTCAGCACTGGAATTCGACACATAATTACGTACATTCACTGTTGGTGGGATTGTACAAACTGTTACTTCATTACGGCTAAATATAAGTTGATAATATAACCAGTTAGGTAAGAAACATCCCAGTTAAATAACTTCGTTATTCAAAGTCAAAAGTGTAATGTTATTAAGTAGATTATTATTGCGTGAAGTGTAACAGCCCACTCGGTTATGCTTCAACTTATTAACCGAGTTTTGTTCTGAACTTGCCCTTATGAACAAATTTTTCACGTTCCACAATAACAATGTTATTAAAGGAACAATATTAAAAAAGGCAGAGCAACTTTGAAAGGGAAACCGTCAGTTTATTTTTAAACGGATTAGAGGCACCAGCCTTTAGGCGAATATTACACTGCCACGCACCACGCTGCATGTTGCATGTCGACGCATATACGCGCGTACTTGCAGGAGTGGAGATCTGCATCATCGTGCGGGTTTTATACGGACTCACGCGCGATATTGCGTGTTTCTTTGCATGTAAACGCGTAATATTCAACACTGCGCGTGCATGCGTTTTCTGTGTGCTGCACTACGCGTGTTTTCTATACAAACACAGATACTTGCAAACAACGTAAGAACACGTACTCCCACGCTACGCTGCGTGATGCGGTGCAGTGTGCGAATCGCCTTAGACTTTTGGTCTCTTGTCATTCTAGGCACCATAAATAAAATAACCACTACTTTTAGCCTTGTGGGTGGAAGAAGGCAGATGAGAAAAACTGTATGGAGTAAGTAGACAATTGCAAGTCGGTCCTCACCCTTTTCGAATTATCTATGATGATATAGATGATATAATTAAGAAAACAAAATGCTTATTTAAGGTAACAAAATTCCTAGTGAATCGGTGTTTTCAGTATTTATTGTTAAAGTAAAGAAAATATTTGAATGCGTTAACATTTAACAAAATTGGTTGAAAGCTATGGCTTTGAAAGCTATTTAATATTTTTGCCAATAACTAAGAGCTAGAACTAAAGGCCATTGCCAACGATTAAGAATGGGTTGCCAATTTAAATAGGAATCTCACTCTTTCTGACAGATCTCGACGCATCGACACACAGCCAAGCCAATCCTTTTTAAACGTATAAGGTAATGTTAATGTGGGTTTTGAAGATTTTTATAAAGGATAAAGATTTATAAAGGAGAGGGATTTTTAAAAAGGATTTCTAATTTACACAATGGAAATAAGACATCTTTTTTTTAATTTAGTACGGGCGTAGCCTATATAAAAATAAATATATATTTCTAATCGTTAGGTACGATTAGAAATATATATTTATTTTTATATAGGCTACGCCCGTATCCATACAAAAGCTATGAAAGGAAATAAAAAGTCATCCTACACAAGCGCGGTTCCTAAGAAATATTTAATCGTATCATCAATAGATGGGAACGGTCGTCATAGGTTTTTCTTGAGATTTTATTCTTAACTCAGTTATTATAATGCCATACACAACTTGAACATGTTGTATTTTTACGTGTATTTTTTGTTCGTTTCCTCCACGTTTTCCTGTATGTATGCTGAATCATATGACTTTGGCATTGTGGGCACAGTATTAATTAGTTACGTAGATAAAGCGTGATTTGATTTGTAAGCTACCATCATTAGGTACACACGACTACAAATCAAGGTAAACATTTCCAGTATAAGCTGATCCCGCGTTGTATAGGATTTCCATACATTGAGAGATCAGCTTATAATCGAAATGTTTAGCTTGATATGTAGCCGTGTGTACCCCTTACCTATAGCAATTTGAATTGTAAACACAGCCGTTCATTTGTTACTTGTTTTAAACTGTCCTCGGTCACATATAGAGTATAATAATAACAGTAAAGCAATATCAGTTTCCTCAGTAGTATTTCGGCTGCAGCGTGGAATCTCAAAGGAGCATGGCTAAGCAGAATTTATAATAATGCACGAGTTTGTGCGCAGACACAGGTGCATTCTTTATTTAAAATGGTGTAGGTATTCTACTGTTAAATCGTCAACAGGAAAAAAAGAGTTAGTTACTGTGTGATAAATGCTTATCCATTAAAAAGGATTTTGATAGAAATCTCAATCGAAATCGGTTCTTTGATATAGAAGCTCTGAAACCACGCATAAATAGACTTCAAACTTAAATCGATCTTCATGTGTGAAGAACATAAATAAAAATGTCATCCAAACAAAACTTAATATACTTATTACTGTAGGTTGTGAGTCCTTTGAAACTATGGCAGTTTCCATCGTTCTCTATCGTGCCTATTCGTGACCCATCTCCTTTATAACTTTAAAGGCCTACACATTGAAAAATTTCCAACATCAGTGAGTTGACTATGATCGCCGATTATATCATTGCACCGAAATGTGTTTATTTTTTTTAATTTACGGTACCGTAAGAAAATGCGTTGGTGAAACATAAAAGGCAAACATTTTAAAGTAATTTTATAAAGTAGTATTTATTCTCAACTCTAAAAATGAAACCATACAAGGGCAAAATCTCAATTACAATTTTCTGTCGGTTGGTCTCTAAAAATGCCGTGCATGTCAAGACATTATAATGATAACTACATAAGTGCATATTGACATACTTTTTCATTATCAACTTGTATTGTTGGCCTTTCTCAATCGGGCTTACCCAATTTTGAATAAAATGTGACCTCCGCAAGTCGACAATTGTAATATAGTTATAATTTAGTGAAATGCCGGACGAGAACGTGGCCCACCCAGTTTCGACATGCGACGTGATCTAACGTCTTGTAACCTAAAACTACGATGCATTTTCCATTTTGTTGCGATAATTCAACATTTTTTTTTATAATTAAATCACTAGAATTGATTTCTGAAAGTTTCCGCAAGATAAATATTGCGCAGTGAAGTGAAAATTCAATCACGTTGTCGTTCCGTCCGCTTCCGTCATGTTTCCGCCTCGTTGAGAACCATGGCGAATAAAAATATTATAAATTAGTATCTTCATTCGTAATCCACATACATTTAACATAGCATCGTATTATCTTTTGTATAAGATTCATATTTGGCTTCCACAAATGTGATCACGTCTAATCATTTCGCACTAAGCTCAAGTGGTTGTCAATTCGCTTTCGCCGGAATGCTTTTGAACATACCCTTTAACCCTGCAACTCCTATTTTATCTCAAATTACGCTTCAAGGTCTTATGTGACACACATTTGCGATACTAATGATCATCAGTAAACGTAAAAATGAATAGAATATATACGTCATGAAAAGCCTTAGAAATTACTATAGCGTTACGACTCAAGTACTCGTACACAAACACGATTTTATTTAAGATTCTTACATTGACTAATTACTATTTATACACTACACTTATACTAATTATTATTAGTAAAGGGTCATGATCGCGTAAATCTATACTAAAACCAGGTTTTCCTTGCAGTTCCACCCCGCTGTGCTTTCTGAAATAATCTTCGTGAATGGGAACAAAACTATCTTGCATAATCGGGCCGCGCGGCCGTCTCAACTGGGACGTATTGGACCGGCATGCGGCAGTAGATTGTAATTATTATTAATGTTTTTGTTTTTTTACATAATCCTGGACAAGATAAACGCCATCTATCGTTAATCTATTAGAATAAAACTTACTTACATTTAAAGGTTTTTAAGGTTATTATTGAAAGGCAAAATTGGCGTTTTGCAAATACGCATATATTGGAGAGCCTTTGGCGCAGTTTCAAACTTTATATATGATTTTCCTTTTCCTTGAAATACCACGTTTTTTTAGCAAAGTAAGGTAAGTGACAACCTGCGATTGCAATAATAAAACTATATATATTTTTATAGTTTTATAGCTACGATTACCAGTTGAAGCAGGCATTTTTTTATCTGTGAATCTATAAAGTACTTCCCCACCGTATGGCTAAGCTGGGGATTGCCCAGTACAAATAAATATTTCTTACAGGAAGACTTCTTTTACGTACTCCAAATTTTCGAAGAATTAACCGCAAAGTTGTGGGTATAAATCAGGTCCTGCTCATGACTACTTTCTGAAACTGTCGGCTAAATCACCTCGTTTGGGTGTTTATTTTTACATTTAATTTTTTGTCATGATATAAGCCGCGTATATGGCAAGTCTTCGTTGGGATTCGCTGCTATGTCTGAAATATGATCAGGAAAACATTATTTGTAAAAACGAACTGAAATTGGTTCGCCAATTCAAGAATTACGATTTCACAGATTTACAACTGTTCTACAAACTTGTAACCCCCTTCGCAAGTATGTTAGTGTAAGTAGTAAGTATGGCTACATAAGAATTCTATATCGAATAAGAAGTAATATTACCGCGGGGAGCTGGAGCGAGACTCGGCAGACGGAGCCTACCGTTCCGTTCCATCTAAAGCCGGAAATTTGAGTAAAAACATTTACAAATTAAATGACAATGTAGCAGTAGACGGCGTTAAAGTCAAATCTTCGCAGATACTAACTATACCGTAAACTGCAAATAAATAGGTAATAACAATATATTAAAGTAGATCCCTCTAAATTTCACAAAACATCTCTAAATTGAAATGATTCTCATATGCATCTCCCCGTCAGTAGCCGCCCAGAGTCGAGGTTCGAACCCCACAGTTGGTTCCATCCGGGTACTTAGTTTTTAGTATATAGCTAAACTGATTTGTAGCAGTGAAAGGCTATAGGACCCCCTAATATAGAATTTAAAGTTATTTTTCAAAGAGCTAGAAGAATTGCCATGCTGAAGGGACAGTGGTCGAATCGACAGTCGTTGGGACATAAAAGTTCTCGAGTGTGAGTGAGAGGCTATGTCCCGAACGACGCAGAGTGTCCAGGCCCCGTAGAAGATGGACTGATGATCTTGTGAGGGTCCCTGGAAGCAGCTACATGCGGCTAACGCAAGACCGGCTATTGTTTAGCAGTAGACAGACATTGGCTGAGTGGATATTGATTCGTCTAGCTTCGCATGGGTAGATGGGATAAATTTGCATTTTAAATAAGTATTTTACGTCAAATAATGACCTATATAGTAAAACTTTAGACATTTTGTTCTATATTTTTGTAGGGGACTTTATTTAAAAAAAATTAATCAAACAGCTTATAGCCCTAGCCTAGTCTAATAGCAGTATTTTATCTAAACCGCTTGTTACTAACTAGAGTATGTCATAAAAGACAGGAAGTTAGCTAGAGCAGAGATTAAGTAACATAAAACGAGCTCACATGATACTATGTTCCTGCTCACTCTATACACTCAGCTTAATATATTATGACTGTGTTTAACCAATGTATGGACTATAATGTATTTAAACACTCCATCAAAATAATATTAATATTTATTAATGGCATCCCTATAAGTTAGTGTTCACACGTTTTGAATGTCAAAATATTGTCAAATTAAACAAAACAAAGCATTTCAACATTATTAGTCAGGACACAGCGCGTGTGCATGGGCGTAACGAGTTACTTCACTTTATCGTATGGGCAGTGGTTACCCTAATTAACTCTGACAGAGTGCACTAACACAAACTCTGACAGGCGCTCATAGCTAGATGCTCTCACCGGTCCGTTAATGAGGTTAAGCAACTAGGTTCACGGTCAGTCCATAGATGGGTGACCACCAACGTGGTTTGATTTCTAAGCGTCACCGTGCTTCGGATGGCACGTTAAGCTATCAGTCTCGGTTGAAGTCATTAGAAAACAGTCGTTAAGCCATATCAGACGCTTACTGGGAGGCTTAAACAACTCTGAAAATAGGGTAACCACTGCCCATACGATATGTGCAAAGTTAATTACGCCGCCCAGTACGACTGTGACAGGGTTTAACGACTGGTGCCACATTCACAGAACACGTTAAGCTGTCGGCCCCAATTGTAATCTTTACTGCATCCTGCGCCAACAGCTTATCGTGCCCTCCGAAGCACGGAGAGGCTCCGAAATCAAATCAGTTTAGCGGTCACCCATCTATAGATTAAATTCTTAATCTGATCTAAAAAATTAAGACATGGAATAATTTAAATGACGCCGTCGAACGTTCTGAATTTTAGCTTTTTGCCTGCTAATCTTATCGAAAGATCAGATTTACCTTAAAATAAATCTCGGTTCCAAGGAACCGAGATTTCCCCCGAATGAATTCCTGTTTACGCCCATGCGGTGATGTGTATAACCTTACATGATAATGTACCCACGTAGGTTGTGAATCACTTGAAATTTTCTCTAATTACTATTCAGTAAACATCCTTATCATTGACTTGCGAATATTAAACGTTATTTTGTTGTTGGCTCATCGGTGTTGACAAACACTTGGTTTTGATTTGATGCTTGTTCTAAAACCCCAACTCAAAAAGGGGCTTTATGAGTTTTATGTTAAACTACGTATATTTTTTCAAGTCGTTTGCAGTTGGATGCTTTCACTGATTTTCAGGAAGAAGAGGCGAGCCGTCTAGCAAATAAAACTACAAACCAACTACCTTACGCTTGAGGGAACTCCTATTGGAATTTGAACGTCGGCTCAGAGAGTGTATTGACGTGGAGATGCATGACACGGTCGGCATTTAGAGATAATCAGCTGGTGCATTTTTAGTACTTCACAAACTGACGATTATTTAATTGTATTTATTTAATGGGTGGATAGTGTGAAACACTAGTAAAATGGCTATACGGAGTGCGGCTGTGTGACCTATGTCCTTTCCTCTTTTATATCACACTAATATTATTAAGGCGAAAGTTTGTGAGTGTGAGTGTGTATGTTTGTTACTTCTTCACGTCGAAACGGCTGGAGCGATTTTAATAAAATCTGGTATGCAGTTAGCTGACACCCTGGATTAACACATAGACTATAAATTAATAAAGTTTAATGCGGGTATGTATAGCTGAAATGGAATGATTTTAAACGGAAGGCTTGTAGCGGAGATTTTCACGATTAATTTAGATTATTAAGTAGTAAACATTAAGTAACTTTGACGTCCACTACTGAACAAAGGTCTCCCTCAAGGATCTTCACAACTGTCAGTCGTGCGCTACCAGGTTTCAGCGGCGTCCCGCGACACTTTTAAGACCGTCGGTCCACCTTGTAGGAGGCCTGTCTACGCTGCGGCTTCCGGTTCGTGTTCACCACTCGAGAACCTTTCTGCCTTAGCGGCCGACTTCAATTTTGGCAATTCTTCGGGCAATACGTTCGCATGTCGATTTCGACATTTCTGAATCGATTACGCCGAGCGTAGTCCTCTCCATTGCCCTTTGGGTGACCTTGAGCGTTCTTAAGGCCACCCAAAGCTGGAAGTTGTAAGTAGGTTTTATTAAATTGATTTACCCTCTGCACCGCGTGAGAACACAATTTATTTAATTATGTATGAATTTCTACCAAGGTAAATTTATTGCTTACTAGTTGTGATTATATCGCAGTTTATTCGTTAAATCAGCCAGTCAGCTGAACAGACCACCATTTAACATCACAATAGTTTAAAGGGGTAGAATTCGCCTAGCTATTAATGACGGGATTTACCATTTCGGAAAGTTTTGTTGGAGATTTCAATATTTATTCGTAGAAAAGAAAAATTCTTAAAATTGTTTGTTGCGATTTCGCTACGGCATTAAGTCGAGGTATTCGAGATATTAACAGAGTTTTTTTGGGATAACCCTTATAAGTAGCTTACTGACTTAATACCTTTTTATCAGAATATTTATATTAAGCATATTTTAGCCGTTTTAATATCGCCTTTGAGCATTAGACGAATTAGCCTCCTTCACTTTCTAATACTTGTTTTTTACACAGAATAATTTTTAATATTTTCTCTAAAATAATATAATAATTTATACCTATAATCCTAATTCTGAGTAAAAATATTCAATAATCGACTTCAATGCGAATTTATGAACTTAATCGCTACTTTAAGCAGATTTTTTGGGTTTATTTAAAAAGGTTAATTAATCCCTTTGTTGCGAGGCCCTTTACAAACATATAATTGATAGACACGAAGCAAACCCAGACTCGATACAACTAGTCCTGTGTGGGAATCGAACCAAGATACGTTTGTTGTTTGGGTTAGTTTATCAAAATGATCTATTAACGTCAGTATTTATGCGGTATGCGTACGCAATTTATATCGGAAATTATTTAACTGTTGCGCAGTCGGCAGTAAAATTGCAGGAATCGACGCGACGGCAGTAGAACGCTCAGCCACATTTCTATATCGGTGTCTGGTTAAGCGTTATATCAACACTTGCTTTTAAGAAAAACAGTTCTTATTTCAAAATTTCTATTCTCCGGTTGGGGATTTTAGAGTATTATTATAATCCCGGTTCGGACTAAATAGTGTTAGTTTTAGGATTTATGCGTCAAGAAAAATTCTCCGTAACAGCCTCAGGTTTAGGAATAGGCAATGTTAATAATCCCCGTGCCCCAGAGCACGTGAAGGTCGGATTAAGGAAGAATGGTTGCAATGGCATAAATTTGACGTCATCATTTGGTACATCATTTAACATTTATTTTTATAGTGACCTTAATTTGCATATGAAATAACCAACATGTAGAACATTGGCTTAATATATATACGAGCTTCTCGTACAATAGTTTGTGCCCCGCGTTTTCATACTTTATAAATTATAGCCAATATGTTATTCGGATATTAATATATAAATTATATTACCACAAAATTTCATTAAAAACCTTTCCGTAGTTTTTGCGTGCAAGAGTATCTATTTAACAAACATCCATACTTACAAACTTTGGTATTTATAATTTTAGAAGCATATGGAACGGCTGATATCTGAAGACTTGTTGCATGTGTTTGAATAGGGTCACTAGGCAGGTGGCGCTGTGATCAGATTCTAGATTTTTTTAAAGTCCGCTAAGCCAGCTAGTTGTTTATTACACTACAAGGCGTGTGAAGTGTGTTGGGTTTTTCATACTAGTAATACTAACAGCATGTAAGATTATTATCTCTCTAAGTTCTTCCGGTTGAAGTTATTTGTAATAAAATTGTTATCTCACGACTACTATTTTAGCAATCTTCAGCGGATCGACTAATTGGCATATTAAAATATGGTTCCCATACTCCAGACGATGCGACAGCGATTTTAACGAAGCGCGAAATATTAAGTACACAGGATTTTAATCCTTTATCGGCTATAGCGTATAGCTCATAATGCATTGGTTTAAGATCTTATTGCAACACAATAGGGTGTTTTCTGTCATTGGTCAAGTTAGAGTTAACTAATTAATATTAATGTTTAAAATTAGATATAAGTAGTGGCCTGCCTCCGATTCGCACGGGTAGACAGAAAGATAATAAATATACTAATGTTCACAAAAAGATAGTTAGTCATAATATATAATGTCACGGATTCTTTTCTGGGTAGTGATGTACCATCAAAATGTAGTATTTTATGTATAGTTTTAATGACACTGGGTATCACCTATGTATATATTTCGTAGGAATGAATATAGAATAATATTTTTAATTAGAAGTTTTCGTATTATAAATAAATGTGTACTTATTTACGCTGCCCCGTTATCGAAGCTACAACTAACAGCGTACCTATTAATAAGGATAATGATTATATTGCTTTTTAACATGATTTCAAGATTTTATCTTGTAGGCGGTGCACTAGTATTATTACACTTACTTCAAAAAAAGCGCTATGCTAGAAAGCTTTATAGCGACGATGGCGAAAGCGGCGACGGCGTGACGGAATTGTCGTGATGATTGGAATCAAACCTTAACCTTATTCATAAACTCTTCCGCAATTACGGTAACAAAGTATGTTCTATGTTTATAAGATTCCTTCATATTAAGTTTAGAGTGATTATGTTACTCATTCGCGTCACTATATATCTATCGGAAGAATATACCATTCACGAGACAAAACTTTCTATGATTATTAATTAATGCGTAAAATGAAATACATTGCAGCAAAATCTATGGAGGTTAGGTGAGGTTAGGTTTATTGTGATGATGATATAATAGGAAAAGTACGATTTGAAAAGAGATAACCGTTAATCTAATCTCAATACTCGAAAATAATGGACACAGAATAAATTACAAGAGATAGCAGATGGCGCTAATATGGCGTCAAATCGCGTGCCAGGATGTTATGTCTTCAATTAGTCTGTGCGGAGCATCTATAGTGACGTGAAGTGGTGACTGATATAATACTAATGAATATGATTTCTTAGTGTTGAGCTTAGATTTTGGTCACAAAAATATATCCAAATGGAAGAAATATTAATTTTACTTACCGTTAAAATCTGGCGTTGACTTGACCGTCAGGGTGGCGATGAATGCTATCAGGAAGGCCACCGCAAGGACGGTGGCCACACCAGCTGCCAGCATCAATCGCTTTTCCATCTTGGTCCGCTGATCCAAAAACGACGGCCTGGAATAAGTAATATTTAATGAGCAAATGTCTTATATTAACCGCGGGCTGCGAGTAGCGCAAGAGCGATAATTGTGGAGGGCTTTAGGGAAGGCCTATATCCAGCATTGAACTTCTTTCATCTGATATGATGACGATAAATTATTATGTATAAAAAATAATTGTAAGTTTGATTTGATTAGAAATTGAATTTGAAACCACAATACTGTAATACACTATGTCATAGTCTATTCCTCAGCTAGTCCCAGAAGCCCAGGATTACAGGATTTTTGATGGGGACTGAAAGATGTGGCCAGGAAGGTAATCTCTAGCTATGGGATATAAAAAAATCTATACACCATGTACATTTGTTCGGAGTCTGGAAATGTGTTATGTCTGTGAATTAGATGTTTGTAAAGTTGAAGGGGTACAGAGTTTCATTTATCTAGTAGGGGTATTGTCTTATATATACAAAATAAAACAAAACAAATATCTAATCACTGATCTATATACCACCCATTCCTCGAAATAAAAAAGAGCTGTTACTTTTGAATGGCAAACAGATGATCACATACTATAACTAAATACATGTAAAGCCTACAAAAAAGTCAGTGCAGACATTTCAGAGCCGCGATACTAACTAAACACAGACAATTTAGTCCAAGTAATAACGTTATCATTACAAGAATAACATTTACGCAAGACAATAACCGAACGAATTAACTAAACAGGATGAACTATTTATATAATTCGTTTTGTCATTGTTTGTCTACTTACAATAGCAGGAAAAACTGCAGCGCTATTATAGGTTACTTCAATATCAATGACAGCTGTCAAGTGTCAAATACTTGCAACTTAAATTACACCACCTTTAAGATTAACAGGTTAAAATCTTTTTTAATGTTAACTTAGTTCTTGAGTATAAAATAAAAGTTCCGGCAGTAACGGTGAAAATAAAAATAAAATAAAAATAACATTTACTGATTTACACATACATAGAACATCGTGTTTGGGTTCTTCCGAATATTGATTTAAAATATGACAAAAAGTTTAGTTACTCGGATTAAACAATAATAAAAAAATAAAAGTGGTTGTTCTTTGAAGAAGAAAATTGCCTCCAAATTTTCAATTTGTTTTGGTAACCCAATTTTCGTGTAACCGTAATTTTCCTTGGTGCTAAACGAAAAGAAGTCGCGAGGGAAACTTATAGACAGAGATACCACATAGTTAAATCAGCCCTTAGTCTATTGGAACAAGAGAATGTAGATACTAGCAGTGGCGAGGGAAACCATGTTTCAGTAAAACCAACGGTGGATAAGTAAGATGGTATAAATCTCACATTGTTTACATATATTAAATCAAATATGTGCCTGTGACAGATATCAAGTAACCGCATGCCATGTTGTACTTAGATCTAAGTCAAAAGTATACATTCAATGCTTAATAGTTACTACACACTATATAAAAGACACCTAAAAATACTAGATGCAATGCCACACAACTGTTATAGTTGTGTTTATTTAATTAGGCATGTATTTATTTGATTTTTTTATTAAATGATATTTAACTTTTAAACCTCATACCTAATTATTTAAATTTTTAATAAATTACAGAGCGCTATACCAAGATAGTTATGTAAGCAACTTAAAATATTTGGAGCATTTAGTACTGACTTCCTTCGGTTTTAAAGACCTTAAAAAAAAATCATAATAAAAATAATAGTTATATATTTCTGTTAATAAAATTCAAAATTATGTACTAAAATCATTTGTTTAGTACATAATTTATAAACTCAACCACAAATGTTATTCAATATCTAAAAGCTAATCTAAATAACTTAGTATATCTAAAAAACTATTAATATTTGTTTTCGTATATTTATTGTTAAGGATTTATGATGACCGTTTACTTTCACGGGATCCCTGTCTATTACTTGATTCTCTTTTGTGATCTTATGGGGATTTCAAGAAAACTCTTTTAAAGTTTTGTTCGGAAAGTGGCTTAAAATTATTTAGGAGAAAAAACGTGTTTTTGGTAACAAGTTTTGTTTTCTTTTTAGCTGTTACTTTACTTTTGCGGACTGAGAATTTAACAGTGCTCTGGTAGAAGCGATGTTTTAAAATAAGTCTCCTATCGGTCTTCATTACTTTTCTTTGTAACATGGACAATAATATTTACATTTGCAAATATGTAAGCTTTAGGCAATACGTGATCATTATTTAAACTGTTTGGTCAAGATCCTTTTTAAAACAAGATCAACAAAATATTTATAATAGCAACTATGGTGTTCCTATTTTATCTCAATTTAATTTAAATTTTTATTCCATTACTAATATTTATTTTTATTTCGTTAATTTTAATTTTATTTCTTCCGAATTAAATTTATAAAGAGAAAGGATTTCATTATTTGTGTGCGTGTTCCATCTTTATACTTATATTTCTGTACTCGTACTGTGGATGCTTGTAATTGCTACGAGTACAACACTAGACATGTCAATTTAAGTAACAATGTGTCATTAATATGTGTGTATAATTAATGTTGGTATTACATAGTAATTAAAATAATACAAAATAAACTATTTTGTTAACATAAACATTCTAGGCTTTTTGATATCTTTTTATGTTAACTGTGATCTAATACCGATTGTTAGGGCCGGTGGGCATATTATTACTCGAAATTAACAAAAAACATTAGCGTGTCTTAAAACCACAAAATGTTTCCGCTACGCTTCGCTACATAATGCTGGTCACGTCAATGTGAATGACAGGTGTCAGATACGGAAATGTATGTAACTAAGCATTTAGTTTTGTTGGAAATCAAATTAATCATATAAAGATCATTATTACTAAGTGGGTAGCTTTATTTGAAATAATAAATGACCAACAACAATATATATATTTACATGTATATAGATGTCAGGCTTGTACACACCGCCAACTCTCCGACCTGGGGGGCTGATCGACGTTCAAATAAATGAAAGTTAAAAATTACTAATTAATTTTTCGTTCAATCGGCTCCAACGTTGCAAATCGATTCCGGAACATTTATGACGTCACATGTTCTCATGGAAGCCGATTGAACGAATGATTTAGTCATTTTTAACTGTCATCTATTTGATCGCCGATGACGATGAAAGGCGAATTAGGCGGTAGACACCCTGCTGCTAACAATTTCTTTTTTTGAAAAATTCTAATAACACTTTTAGCAGCTAGCGAATTGAATCGACAAGGCAGCCAAAAACTTTGTGTAGTTCCGGAACAAGTATGAGGATGATTGGTATCAGGTGCAGCCTTTTTTTGACCTCTGAGAAACTTATTATTCGCGGCTAGTTTCCCAACGATACATCAATGCCAATCAGATCTCGTGCCACAGATAACATCAAGACTATTTCCCAATAGGCCCACCCCTAAAGGTAAGCACTTACATTTCTGATATGTATTTTCCTGTTATACAAACAAACATACGGCCTATGGTAAGTCATTGGACGATTTTTACACTTAGGAAATTACTCGCAATTTCCAGTGCCGTAGAAATATTTTTATTTCTGATTTTAAATCATTTAATAATTAAAGAAATCCCAGGCCCCATCAGCAACGTGAGCAGGGTATTACTAATATAGTAATAATAATCGAATGTGTCCTTTAACGATTAACTATATTAATTTGTTTTTGGGACTCTCGCCTTGTGCGTTGTGTGGTTGCAATTCTAACTTAACCTGTTTTTCTAGAAGCGAATGTTTGGGTTTAATCATTTGATAGTATGAACTTTCGATTATGTAGATATTCGATTTTTTGTGGTGGATCAATTGATATTCGCTTATTTGACAAAGTACAGCGTTATACCACATACCGAAATTTAGTTTCGATTCAACATTTACATTTGTAACGCTTTCGTTGGAATAACACGACAATCTCATAACAATAAGTGATACGGGTAACTTTCAAAAGGCATTACCTACGTTCTAGTTGCAAAACGCATAATAATCACGGTGTTGCTGTCACATTGTCTGCTTCGTAAGCACGTCAAGCATTATGTCTCAGCTGTAATCAGTGAAAAACATCCATGTCACAGATCTATGCTGTTTGAACGAGATTTACAAGAAATGTCTGAAAGGATCGAAATAATCAAACAACGCAATGTAAGAACATAGTAGCATCATCTTCATATCAGCCGTAAGGTTACGCTACGCGACCCCCCCCCCCCCCCCCCATCTAAGTACTACACTATACACGTAATTGCCGTTCTTGCGCTACTCGCATCCAGTATCTGATCAAGAATTTACGGAAAAATCTGTTTTCTTTATTTGTGTTATTACCTTATTTTAAAATCACATATTAAAATTTTAAATAAATAATATCCTTGGACAGTATTCACATATTCACACACGGACATCTGATTCCGAACTAAGCAGAGAGAGAATCCAGTTTATTCAATAATATCCAGTCAAGCCAATTACATCAAAACCAAGGACAAACAGACATCTTCATGTACACAAATATCTGTCCTGGGTAGGAATCGAACCCACGACCTGCGGCGTGGAAGGTTAGCATTTACCAACCGAGCCAACTGGCCCATCATAAGTAGCAGATCTCAATTATGCTTCCCTCTCTTTAATGATCTATGTCTGCACTTATATTATAAAGGGGTCAAATTTGGGTGTTGGTATTCTCCTAAGCTACTCAACCGATTTAAGACTTTAAATTTTAGAAAGGTACATGCTCGTACGCGGCCTGTATATGTAATTGGGCATGTTTTCGCGGTTTTAGATAAACAGCGCTCACCGTCAAAATTGTCTGTTCAGAATCATAATATCACTAAAACATTACAGATTTGGGTTAACAATATGGGAACAAATTACCAATTTGTGAGATGAGCACAAATACCAAAAACTCTGTATATAAGATAAGTAATGGAACGAGGCGTAGTGTTAATTCCGCTAATTGCCAGTTGAATCGAGCCGGGATGCATATGCACCACCCCAACAATTTGCGGTACAGCTTTCGACCATGAGTCTATGACTGGCATACATGGAGCATGCCAGTCATAGATTCGTGTGTTTTTTGTGCCTCCCCTAAAGATGCATCCAACGCCCTCCAGCGAAACTCATAAGATCATCGCTCTATTTTGCAAGGGGGGGGGGGGCGGGATGTAGGGCTGCCCACGCGTGACCTGCGTCTACCCGTACGTGGTCGTCAGTCGAGAACATTTCTACCCCAGCGGCCGTTGGTTCTTTACTTCACTTGTGGATTTCGACACTTCAGATTCGATCTCGTAGGGAAAACCTGAGCATGATTTAGAGGCTTCTTATAAGGCCTCATATGCTGTTCTCATCATCATAATCATATCAGCTGAACGACATCCACTGTAGGACCAGAGTCTGCCCCAAAAATCTCCACAATCGGGCCTTGCCCTACCCGCATCCAGCGGTTTCAAGCAACCTTCACAAGATCAACGATTTGTAGGGGCCTGTCCACGCTGCGTCTTCCGTTTCGTGGTCGTCACTCAAGAACCGGAAGACTTACCCTGGTGTACATTATTATAAATCGTAGAGAAAAGCAACACGAACATAGGTTTGCATACACGTGCATTTGTAGTTCACCACGTTTACAACAAGGAGTTATTGGGAAAACTCATTTAACTCCGACACGCTTTGGAAAACCTATTAACGTTAGTCATTGTTATGTTAACTAGCGTGGCATACTTTATGTCTTATCATTTCGTAAAAGATTGAATGTTATGACGTAATATGATGTAAGTATAAGGTCTTACAATATTGTCATTCACTAACTATATTGAATAATTATTGGCTATCTACAAATTAACTTTAATTAACAATGTTTAGAGACTAATTAATAAAGGACTTCAGTGCTTGTCACTTGCTCTATGTCCGCTTGGTGTCTATTATAGTACTGGCCGAATTCCATCTATGGTGGCTAATCTGCAGCAGATTGTGCAAAGAAAACTGCACTAGCTATGCAGTTCCTGTCATAATCCAATAGGATAGCGAAGAAAAAAGAGGACTGAGGGGTAGTGAGCGGTGACTGACTGTATTGTTTGTTTGTGTCGGAGGATAATTCAACCTCCTCATCATCAGGGTATCAGCCGAAAGACTCCCCCAAAAATTTTTACAATTGCTGGCCCTAAGCTACACGTACTTATCGTTTTCCCCCTTCCGTGGGCCGCAAGGATAAAAAGGTTCTTGGGTGGCGGCCACGAACAGACGCAGCGTGGGTAAGCCCCCTGAAATATCGACCGATGATCTAGCAAGGGTTGCTGTAAGGGCCCTTCGCGCAAAAACAAAAACTTCTCTAATTTATAAATCTATAAACAGATTTTAATATAAATAAAATATGTGATTAGCTTGAAAAATAATTACTTAGAATAATATCTATCTCTATAATAATAATATCTTGGGACAATGTTACACAGATCATCCTAGCCCCAAACTAAGCAAAGCTTGTACTATGGATACCAGGCGACGATATACATACTTATATAGATAGATAAATACTTAAATACATAGAAAACATCCATGACTCAGAAACAAATATTCGTGCTCATCACACAAATATTTGCACTTACCGGGATTCGAACCCAGGACCACCAGCTTCGTAGGCAGGAGCACTACCAACTAGGCTACGGTGACCGTGACAATAGCTAAAGACAAGACAAATGAGTAAGTAGTCACTACACCACGGGTGTCCCAAGTGCCTTGCCGGCTTTTAAGAATAGAACAAATATCTCTGTTGTAAAATTAAAACAATATTATTAAGCTATCACCAAAAGTAAGTAAGTATGATCCCAAACCAAGCAGAGCTTGTACTATGGAAACCAGATAACTTTTAAACTGCTCAGTAGGTAGAGTTACACCTTGAATTAGATACAAATACTATTTCCATTGTAGTCTTTTCCTCATTTACGTAAATAGGTACTTACATAACTATAATATAGATTCTTTTTGGGTGGCATCCAAAATAACGTAGGAAACGATAATTTTATTTGCATATAAAAACAGTGATAATTAATTACTACGAATGTTTAATTCCTCGAATTTATTTCTGAAGTTTTGTAGACAATTGAGATTTATAATGGATTTAAGGGGACATTCGGTCACTAAGAATATAAATGTTGTACAACAGATACCACTTTAGAGGATACAATTTCAATACAACTCGGAACGAGAGCTTTATAAAATGCCCCTAAAACAAACTTACGCCTGCCACTATAGATCATTCCGCACTAATTGTCAGTATTTACCATCCACGCCACATAGCGTTGGTAAATACTTGCCTTCTTAGTGTAATTATCTATATAAGCATGTATTTACAAAAGAAAAGTAGTGTAGTATATCAGTTTCCTAGTATAAGCTCTGCTTAGTTTGGGATCAGATGGCCGTGTGTGAATAATGCCCCAGGATAATTTGTTTTTGACTCCCCGTATAAAATGAATCAGGTGATTATTATTCTTGTAAAGAAAGGTATTTTTTTATTTTGTATCTTGCATGTATATATACTGTACGTTGCTCAAATTCATAGGCAAATGTTATACTACACTTTGATATACATATAGTACCGGAAGACGCAGAGATAAGATGGACCGATGATCTTGTGCGGGTCGGTGGAAATCGCTGGATGCGGATAGCGCAAGACCGGCAATTGTGGAGATCTTTGGGGGAGGCCTTTGTCCAGCAGTGGACGTCTTTCGGCTGATATGATGATGATGATGATGATACATATAGTATGTATCTGTATATCCCAGGTATATGATAAAAATCATTTTTGAAGTTATACTTCTTTTGGCGCGATGGAGAAAAATTATGAGAGTGAATTTTTACGATGCGCGCGCACACCGACACCAAAAAATTTAACAGCATGAAGTTAGTTCTAGGTGGTATGGGAGTGAATATTTTTGCTGTTATTTTTACGATGCGCGCGCACAATGCGCGCGCATCGTAAAAATAACAGCATGACGTTAGTTCTAGGTGGTATGAAAATTGATAACTATGTTCAAGTTTTATATTAAGAAGTATAACTTCTAACGCGTGTACATAAGTACACACAAGTTTTTTTTTTAATTGTCACCCTCATTATTAGGTAAATGATTCCCTTATAAAGAGGGTGACGGATATCACGGACACAAATTACATCTAGATGCCGCACAGTGGATCGAAAATCGAATTTGATAGACCTGAGCCTATAAAACAATTTACTAGTGTTTTCTTATTGGAAATTAATGTCGTATGAATAGAAAACTCATAAATATTACATATTTATGTAGGTACTTAATAACTTGTAATACAAGGTAATATTGTTGTACAGACGTAGGTATAAAAATATTTTGTTAAAATTTGTATGGAGGAAAATACATTAAGAGAAAAATCCTGGGAACCGAGCAAAGCAATATGGGTATTTTGCTTTGCTCGGTTCCCAGGATTTGCGGCATGATTAATATTTTAATTTTTCATATTTATATTACTATTTATTTTTTGGCATAGTCTACATCACGTGCAGATAGTCTACATTCGGTCCTAACAAACAAATATGTTTATTTTGTATTTATTTATTTAAGGACATCCATCTTAATAAATCTAAAATGTTTCAAACAATACAGTAGTAAAATCTAAGTGTATAATTTGATATATTATCATCATTAAATTTACGAACCCACCAAATACAAGTCTAAGAATTGGTGAAATACCAAGTAGCTTTAGTTTTTAAATAAAAACCGACCAAGTGCGAGTCGGAATCGGGCACGTAGAATTATCTATAAAAACGAGCAAAAAATTGACGTTTGTTGTATGGGAGCCTTCTTAAATATTGATTGTATTTTGTTTTGTTAGTATTTGTTATTATAGTGGCAACAGAAATACATCATCTGTGAAAATTTCCACCGTCTTAACTCTCACGGTTCCTGAGATACAGCCTAGTGACAGACGGACAGACAGACAGCGAAGTTTGAGTCCTTTGGGTACGAAACAGTAAAAATTGGAACGTAACTAGATGGAATTCTTAATCTGGTAGAGATCGCAGTTAGAGATAAGACCGCCCATTGTACTATATTTAATACAACTGTTTACTTTACATGTAAATCTTGGTGTGTGTATGAGCGTGTATGATAGTATTTGTATTGTATTGTACAACGGTATTATCGCAGCGTTGACTGTACATGTTTGTAAAAGTTCCAATAAGCGGAGAGTAAATTCGCGTCTCGACTAATGGTTTTGTTTACATAGTACACAAGTTCTAGTCATGTCAATTTAGAACTATTCCATTTTGTTGAGGTTGAAGCTATTATGTATTTAGAACAATTCTGTTTTTAACATCTAATGCCAAGGTTAAACTGTGGATAAACGGTCCGATTAGACAATAAAATGCGTGTATTTTTGTTCATTAGGCGGCATTTAAGTATTTTGCTATAGTTTTGTACAGCATAACTACAAATAGATGTTCATTTCAGCATCCTAAGTAAGTCAATATAAAGGAACTCAATGGGCTCCACGTATACCGATTTATTCCTTTTTGCAGATGGTCTGTAGCTAGATGTGTCAGTATGAACTCCGCTCAATTCGATGATTGACTACTATACATATTTTCTATTAAACTGTGGTTATAGTGTGGGTACAATCAAAGGAAATTGCTCACTTGGCCAGCAAGTAATAGTACAATTAGTTGAAGCTTTAATAATTGGTTGTTTTGTTAATGACTGGATGGAGTCTATTGTCTTTCGACCCTATTTCCGATTTTTACCTCACTAATAAAACTAGAATTATATTTCGTTGTGTGGATGTGTTTATGTAGCAATGTTTCTATGTTATATCCTCCTAACTACCCACGTAGTTGATGATGATGAAGCGGCGCATTACTGCCTCCCTGCAGGGCTTGAACATCCTCTCACTATGAGAAAGCTTGGTCATAATCTATGCTGTCCTGCCACCAAGAATATTATTGGAGAACTCTCAGGCATGCAAGTTTCCCCACGATGTTTTCTTTCACCAAGTCTATCATAGTTTAATTCTAATGCGCACTTGATTAGGACACAAAGGTTGCCGAGTGCGACCATGAACCGGAAGACCCAGGGTGTCTAGGTCCCTTACAAAATGGACCGATGATCTTGTGAGGGTCGCTGAAAGTATCTTGATGGAATTGTGGAGATCTTTGGAGGCCTATGTTCAGCAGTGTAAGTCTTTTGGCTATCATGGTGATGACGTCCATGAATTCGCTAAGTTATTAAGTAGTGCATGTCTTAGATTTGAACTTAGGGCCACTGAATACACAGTCCAACGATCTAATCACTAAGCTCTCTCAACTTGAAATAAATAATTTCGTATTCGTATAATCGTAGGAAAGTCAAAACTGTACATTAAATATTTTTTAAAAAGGATACTAGGGGCGTGATCTACAATCGATATCGAAGCCAAAAATATAGTTTTTAGAATTTTTGTCTGTGTGTCTGTTTGTCTGTATGTATGTCCGGGTTAAGCTCAAAAAGTACTGCATGGATTTACTTCAAATTTTGCATGAATATTACTTAGAGGTCGGGTCAACATATAGGCTACATATTATCCCACTATCACCTTCGGGGGAGGAGCTGTGATAATTTATAAAGTTTATCGCGGGTGAAACCGCGGGGCACAGCTAGTTATTTATATGTGTTGACTTAAATTGATCCAATGATAAAGAAGGTAAATGAGAGATATAATAATATTTGGTTTTGTCTGGTCGTTTTGGTTATTTTGATAAGCAAATATTTTTACATCCTTAGTAGTCATTCGGTTGTTTAAGATGCAGGTACTAATATTTTTCTATATACATATGTCGAAAATGAACATGTTATAGACTAGCTTTTACCCTCGACTTTGTTCGCGTGTTAGTCGAAATCAGACATTCAATCAGACCACGCGGAACCAACGAATAAATCAAAATAATATTTATTAAAGAGGAAACTGACTGATAGATCAACGCTTGTTTAATCATTTTGAGGATATATGAAAATGAAAACGATGAAACACGTGTATTAATGAAATCTTTTAAAGAAACCTGAATTTGTATCCAAAACTTGCAATTTCGATAGGTACTAACTGAAGAAATATATTTGTGTTCGTGAATATTGGTTTGGGTGTTTTCAGTATATTGTGTGATATATGTGTGTTCAGTTATTTACAAGAAAAAAGTATATAAATACCTCGATCTTCTGTCTCGTATCCATAGAACAAGCTTTGCTTAGTTTGGGCTAGATGGGGTTGTAATATTTCCCACATATTTATTTCTACGTTACCCCACTAGCCAAACGACGCAGGCCATAGATTAGGCTATTTGGTCATATTTTAAACATTCGGGCTCTTTATTTTTAATAGGCAGTTTGTTTAATATAGTTACAGCCATCAGAAATGAAATAATGAAATTTATTCAGCACTTGGATATTAACATACACTTGTACTTGTCAAGCTCACAATGCTGTAGTATAAAAATTACAAAAAAAGAATTTGTACGTCCGTGCTGTCTGTTTTCTCAGATATATTTCTTAAATCCTAAAATTAATAACAACTTAATCTATTATTTTGAAATTTAGTTGTACTATATTAAAATTAAGGAATTGAAGGCAATGAGCATTTGGCTAGCGCAGAAGGCTCTTAACCAGTAGCTTAAATTAAAAAAGACTAATACCTGAGGCCACCCTTTTGGGTTTCGGGCCACAACTCAGGGGGCCGCTGAAGCAAAAGGACAGAATTCTAAGAGAGGGTGTGATCAGTTGCACGGGATCACCGATGACGCGTTAAGGGGCCAAAGCGATCCTCGCCGCTGAGGAACCTACCCTTGCTAACCTGCGGCTTTCTCTAGCTACCTAGGTGGACGACCCGGAGAAGAAAGCCACAAAGAAACTCCGGGCTTGCTTTTTTCGTCTTCTTTTGCTTTTTGTTTTCGATTTTTTTTATATCTTGTATTTTCTTACATTGTGATGGGTGTTATGTAGGCTAATGCACGCACAGAACTGAGAATGATTTGTTCAATCCATATGACGGGCCTGTGGCGTGGTCGATGTTTGTGTGCATGAACATGTCTGTTTGTAACGAGTCTGGTTGTAATTATCTATTTAAGTTTGTATTTACAACGGAAAAGTAGTATATGTAGTATGTCAGCATCTGGTTTCCATAGTACAAGCTCTGCTTAGTTTTGGATAATTATATTATAATTAAGCAGTCAGGCTGTCGTATACTACATTATTTTCGTCGACTTTTGTGAAATATATACTTCAAAAAAACACCATTCACATTTATTGCACATCTAATTAAGTGTGTAATGCAAAATTTAGTTGGAAACACATTTCCGTTTTGTATTGAGATGTAAAGAGTCAATGTTCTACTGTTATGGAATAAAGTAATACTTTGTTTAGAAAAACAATAGCTTATTCTATTTGCATAAAAACGAGGATTAGTAACAGAGGAATATGAGCACTACACCAATTATTATTGCGCAGATATTCTGTTTGATTTTCTTCCCAGCAATAACAATTTTTGGACTAACTTAGGATCTGAACATAGGATTTATTATCTGTGGTAGACAAACAAAGTAGTCTCGTAATAATATGGTAATAACAATGTCTGACTCCCCTTTAACGCTCATAGAAGTAGCCAGTAGCCAAATTATGTTTTTTTAACATGAAGTTTAGAGTTAGGATAGGAGGTTTCACTGCCTCACCGGACAATAAAAGCGAGCGGAGCAAATATAACTCCAAACTAGGAAAACCGTGAGTTTTGTGTTTGAATCTACGTTCAGGCATGAGATGGTCGGTCTTAGGGATGTTTTGTTTAATGTCTTTTTGCGTTCTTCTATTTTTCTGTGGTTACTCAGCGCGAACAACTCTAACACCAGGTTAGAGTTGCGCAAGTGTAAGTGTCTTAACGAGCGGGACCGACTTCTAAACGTGTCACCCATCTAATGACTGAGCGCGTGCATAGGTGCTTTACCTCAACGAACTCTTGCAAATTGAGGGACATAGAGGGCGCTTGGGGATCAGATGGTGGTGAGTTAGTTGTTCCAAGCTATTTATTTAATTACTTATATTAATTTATAAACCGCGCCCGGAGCCCGATAAAGCCTTTAAAAGTAAACTTTAAAAGGCTCTATCGGGCTTCGTACCCGCGGATGCTTTTAAAATAACTGGCCTTTTTTTAATACGTATCTTTCAGAAGTCAAGGGACAATGAGATTTTACTTGGTATTCCCGATTCTTGGTATTCATTTTCGGTTGTAGAGCAATTATTGCGCATACGTACACACGGCACACATCAAGTTAAACATTTCCAGTATAAGCAGATCTCGCGTTGTATAGGATTTCCATACAATGACAGGTCAGCTTATGTTGGAAATGTATAGCTTTATGTGTAGCCGGGTGTACCTATCACTTCAAGGTACAGGGGACCCCATGGAGCAACTGTAGTGTACCAACATAATGATAATTACAACCAACCTTGTATCTGAAAATATAGCAGATAAAGAAAACGATTGTTATCGATAGCGGAATGCTTTTAAAACCAACGGAACCGTTCTAATTGGCAACAGATGCCACAAATAGTTTGTTTTTAGTATCTACCTACCTTTGTTTTTATTAGACTATATTCTGCCCTACTAGTGGGTGGGAAAATTAAAGGGATATAAATCTTGTAGACATTTATGTAGCCATTGCGGCGTTGTGTACCGGCCTCTTGTTTCATATCAGCAGACGCTTTGTTAAATCGCGGCGGGGTCACCAGCCACTATGCCTCGTTGGAAGAGTGTTCAATGACATGAAATAAGGTCCACGGTTCAAATCTCGGCTCGGGTCAAAAGAAGAGCTATTGATATTGGGATACCAGCGAAGCTAAACCGCGGTTACGCTTTAAGCTATATATTTCTTTTCGATCATCAAACCCGGTGTCCTTTCTGTACCCCTAACTACTTGACTACGTGTGTGCTAATAGATTGAGTAAGTAAGAGTTCGAGAACACCCAATTTTAACGCATCCATTAGTCTCGCGTATAAATTACTAAGTACGGTAGAAATTGGAGTGAACGGGAATCAATAAAAACTGTCAAAAAACACGGTAAAATATAACAAAATCGTTAATTGCGCGAAATGTATAATCTTTATGACGTATCGAGAGAGCACTAAGCACATATTATAATCAGATGTATTTTTTTAAATACATAAATAATATCCTAGAACATTGTTCACACACGGCCATTTGATTCCAAAAAAAGCATAGCTGATATATTACATATATATACTACGTTTCTTTCATATATATACTTTTATGAATACATAGTTATTTAGATAATTAAACCCAGATTCAGGACTAATAGACATGCATACAAATATCTGTCCTGGGGGGAATCGAACCCACAACCATCATGATAGGCAAGTATGTAACAACCATACCAACCGGCCCGTCTACAATAGAAATTAAGTCATAGGTTTTTGAGATTTATTAAGCACGTATTACAGGATGATATTCTATCAAATAAAAGCAAATAAATAGTGTATTGGGGTCAATTATTTATATTATTAAAATATGGTCAAATTTGGCATATATTATTATGATGAACCTGGTAGTATTAACTAAAAACTCGCGGAAAAGCATTAATTTGCCAATGTTATTGTCAGCGGTTTACGGCGTAAAAGATACCGCGGCTTTCTGGACGCAAGGTCAACCGCTCGGGTTACCCGCAGAGGTCGCCAAATTATCTCACTTGCCAATTAAAACAGCCGTAACAATTATATCAGTAATGTGTCATTCTCACGACAGTCAAATGTAATTGCAGTTATGTTAATTGTTCAATTTGTATTATTGTTAAAAATTACCTAAATGACCGACATAAGTTTATTAACGTGGTGGTGTCGTGGTTAGTGGTACTGCTAAGCCGGCGGTCATAGGTTCGATTCCCACTCAGGACAAATCTTTGTGTGATTAGCATATCTTTGTTCTATATCTGGGGGTAATTTGTCAATAATATGTATGTATTTAGAAATATATAGACTACGTTTACCAGTCGTCTGGTTGCCCTGTTGGGAGGTGCCAGTGTGATAGTTATCCCAAGATAATTATTTATTTTATGTCTCCGCCTGGTTGTTTCACCAGGAACGAACAATAAACACTTTACACATAATACTCTATACATATAATAAAATCGTAGGAAAATAAAACCTGTACATTGAATATTTTTAAAAGGATACTTGTGGCGTGATCTACTTTCGATATCGAAGCCAAAAAATATACTTTTTAGAATTTTTGTCTGTTTGTCTGCATGTATGTCCGGGCTAAACTCAAAAAGTACTGCATGGATTTACTTCAAATATTGCATGAATATTACTAAGAGGTCGGGTCAACATATAGGCTACATGTTATTACTCTATTACTTACGGAGAAGGAGCTGTGATAACTTGTAAAATTTAACGCGGGTAAAATTTAACGTGGTTGTCTGGTTGCCCTGTTGGGAGGTGCCAGTGTGATAGTTATCCCAAGATAATTATTGATTTTATGTCACCGTCTGGTTGTTTCACCAGGAACGAACAATAATCACTTCACACGTAATAATAATAAATAAATAATAAATATCTTGGGACAATTAACACACTACCATCTGATCGCAAACCAGCAGAGCTGTATTATGGCAACCAGACAACTGATAAACATACATATATACTTCTAAATACATACATGTCATAGATAAATCACACCCAGACACATAACAATTAATCGTACTCATCAAACTAATATTTGTCCTGGGTGGGATCGAACCCACAACCTCTGGCTAAGCAGTCAGGGTCATTGACCACTTGACCAACAGGCTAATATACAACATGTAACTTAATTAACGCACATCCTGAAAATTGTTTGTTCAGAATCATTTACTGAATCGATTTATATCATTTTTAATATAGGTAATTTTTTATTCCAATAAATAATTAAACCTACGGAAATTATTGTCATATTAACCCTGTACAGTCAAAAAAATGTGAAGTGGACCGTAAGTCAAAGTAATAAGACTTTTAAAATTGCAATTTTATTTATAATCATACAAACAAATTCCATCATTCAATACAAAATAAAGAAAAAAAACTTTATTCTAAGAAACTAATTTAGTAAATAACAATGCATATACATGTTAAATAAAAAATTCAGTGCATGTATTATGATGACAACATAATATTCTAATCGGGGTGTTTGAGGGTGTGCGTCAATTGCGTTACATGTCGTATATATTTTACACAAATAGTTGTACTATAGACAATGCTACACGTTCAATGAAGTTCTAACTAATCAAAATTCAAGCCTTTACAAAAGCGACGACCGCCGTTATCGCCACACATGGGAATCTGCACGCAGTACGAGACAATGTCCTTCCCACGTTTTATATAAACCTCACGTTCTCTGATTACTTGAATTGGAGAGACCCTGACACCAAATCATTTCGTTATAACGGACGTCCATTTTGGATCAATTTTACTTCTGAACCACCACTCAACCTACTATAAAATAAGACCAAGAGTTGCACCTTGACTGATGAGATCTAGGCACGTCCCCGGAAATAAAAAAACGCCGCAAAGAGATTAAACAGAAACAAAGAGCAGTTTAAAAAATAATACGCTCCAAAGCAAAGTGGGAGGCAGAATGAAATAGTGATGTTAGAGTCTATACTTTAAGGGTATACATACATATATTGAAGTGCTACAATTCCCATAGCAAAAGAGCTTAAACAGCCCAAAGTTGTTGTCGGTTGTGACAAGATCTTTATAATAATCTAGACAGACATAAATTGCAAGGTTTTTAAAATAATATGAGGATATGCCGCCGGAGATCACACTCTCGGAGTACGTGCAGGGCTGGTCGCTTAGGCGGAAACAGGAAATATTAATATTTACAATTTCCGAGAAAAAGACTTGCTGATCATAATATTCAAGGTATTGGCTGTAAGAGTACGTGAACGATATTTGCCCATGCGCTCCTTACAAACTGCTTCGTTAGACTTAGCGGTAGCGTCTTTGACTGTAGATAATGAGGTACTAGGTTATTATCTCGAACCGAACCAAAAAGCTCTATTGGGATTTTGCTGGCAAGAATTATTCTTAGTTTTACTTCACGGGGATACACTCCCGTGCAAAGAAGAGCTAAGTCAGTCCTACCAAATCTCCCTTAAAATGGACTTTGCAGCTCATATTACACCTCAAAAACAACTTAGATACCTACTTCGTAAAACTTCAGTAAACGATATTAAATATTTTCAATAGAAATTAAATGTGAGAGGATCATAGGTAATATTTTCTTTACTAAGAATCGTCTTAGTAGAAGGTCAGCGATATTTCCTGTGGAAAGTTCCTGTATTGAACTTCTACTTTATTTTATTAAGGGATACCGTGGCGTTCGATCAATAGGTATTCCTATCTTTCGTCGTAGTTTTAAAGGATCTTGCTTTCATAAGTACTATCTACGAGCGACAAATTATAGTGCACAGGTATATGCAAACACAACTTTCTTTTCTGTTTATCTCTTCCGTAGAAAAGAGGCGAGTGGGAACCAAAAATATCTAGCAAATTAGACTACTATTTATTAGCAGTTCGCACCCAGATGTATCGATAGTATACTCGTAACTTCGAATTCGGTATACTCACAAATACCAAACGTTGTATGGTATTCGGTATGTAGCAGATGCCTAAACTTGTTTTATCAAACATCCAGCGAACTACCCTCTTTGTCTTCTATCCTCTTGAGATTTGATGAAAGCCCAATTTTATTGTATTCCCGCTAGTATTGTCGGTATAAACTACCAAAATAGAAATAAAATAATCAAAAACAGAAAACTAACACGTAAAAAACCGGGTTGAAATGTAACAAAATAACTTTAAGACAAATCTAATACAACTAAATTTTTGGTCATCACAGAATGCACTACAAATATCATTATCATGTCAGCCTAATGACGTCCACTGCTGGACAAAGGCCTCCCCAAAAAATTTCCACAACGGAGTTGTGACCATAATTTGGATGTATGTAATAATATAATAGGTCTTTACCTATGAAATTGCCGTTTTGTATGAAAAAATTTAAACGAATTTTTTTCATGAATTTTTTTATTTGTATTAATCGAAGTAATCACCCATGCAATCAATGCATCTTTGCCATCGCAGTGGCAGTTTATTGATGCCCTTCTTAAAGAAATCAGCTGGACGGGAGGCAACAAATTCTTCAAAGGCATTTTGTACTGCCTCTCGGGTATTGAATTTTTTTCCCGCCAAGAAGTTATCCAAATTCTGGAAAAAGTAGTAGTCTGTAGGCGCAAGGTCTGGTGAGTAGGGCGGATGACGGAGAGCTTCCAACCCCAGTTCTTGCAACTTGGAGACCGTCTGCTGTGCAGTATGAGGTCGCGCGTTGTCGTGCAGGAGCAGCGGAGACGAGCGATTGACCAATGCTGGTTGGAGATGCGCCAGCTTCTCCATCATTGTGCTCAGTTCTTCACAGTACACATCTGCAGTAATGCTCACCCCGTTTGGTAAGAAGCTGTGATGAATCACACCGGCGCTAGACCACCAAACAGTGACCATCACTTTTCTAGGGGTAAGTTTTCGTTTAGGGCATTGTTTAGGTGCTGAACCAGGATCCAACCAACTTGCTGAGCGCTTGCGGTTATCAAACAGAATCCATTTTTCATCGCAGGTAACAATGCGGTTCAAAATTCCTTCATTTGTGTGTCTGTTGAGCAGTGCAAGGCACGTCTCGACGCGTACTTCGCGCTGGCGATCATTGAGTTCGTGGGGCACCCATTTGTCAAGCTTTTTTACCTTGCCAATTTGACGCAAATGGACCAATATTGTTTTGACGCTAACGTCGAAAGCTGCTGCTAATTCAGCCGTAGATTGTGTATCATCAGCTTCCACAACCGCCTTTAATTCGTCATTGTCGACCAAAGTCTTCGGACGACCGCGAGGTTCATTTTTCAGGTCGAAATTTCCAGAACGGAAGCGAGCAAACCAATAACAGGTGGTGCGTTGGTTTGTAGTGTTAGCTCCGTAAACGTCGTTGATGTTGCGTGCCGCTTGTGCCGCGTTGCTGCCACGACGGTACTCATATTCCATAATTACTCGAATTTTTAACGTATCCATGATGACGAAAAAGATTGAAATGCGATGAAAATGTAACACTAATCAATAAAGAAATGACTACTTTTGGAAAAAAGAATCCATGTTTTTAAAATAAAATTAATTTGAAATTAGAATTCTTAGCCAAACAAAAATTATTTTGATTTGAAATGGCCAGTACTGCAGAACGGCAATTTCATAGGTAAAGACCTAATATATCTATAATATAATATCTAGGGACAATGTCACACAGATCATCCTAACCCCAAACTAAGCAAAGCTTGTACTATGGGTACCAGGCGACGATATACATACTTATATAGATAGATAAATACTTAAATACATAGGAAACATCCATGAGTCATAAACAAATATTCGTGCTCATCACACAAATATTTGCACTTACCGGGGTTCGAACCCAGGACCACCAGCTTCGTAGGCAGGAGCACTACCAGCTAGGCTATGGTGACCGTATATGGCATTATAGCCACGCTTGGCAGACGGGGTGGCGACCGCAGTACCAAGGTAGTACACTGAGACGCTGCTGTCCGTGCCCTGAGAAATATACCCTCGGGTCGACTTCTATGCCCCCCAAGGAATGAGATGGGGTCGCTCACACAGCAAATCACTACATACAATAATAACTTAAAGAGTGTGAGAGTGTATTTAGTTTTAAGCGGTTTTTAATGTGTCTCTGTGATTATTTGAGTGTGAAAGTGAAATTGTTTTGGGATTAACTCTGTTCTTTAGAATATAGTCGCGTAGGTTTGTTAACAAGATCAATATTATTGGCTAAAATATTGAGGAAATAACCAGTTTATATGCGACAAGGAAAAACACCTACTTAATCAATTTTACCTAATATTTTGGTATAAAATTAATTTAACAAGTAGACCTTCGCAGAATTTAAGGATTATTTATTATCGAAGAAGATTATAAATTTGTATCTTCTTATTAGTATTATCGAAATTATTTTCACTTGTATTTAAGTAGGCCCGATTTAACCTACTTAAAGATAAGGAAAATTATTTGAGTTAATTTAATTTTTATTTTAATAGATGGTTTGTGCACCCACGTGCTACTAGTTGGATCCTCGCAAAGAATTTGTGTGATTCACTTTTTGGGTATAAACGGCAACAGTTGTCAATATCTGAATATTATGAAACACGAAAACGAAACGTCACCTCATTAGATACCTATGATTGCCTAATGAGCCTTCCATGAGAATGGCAACACATTTCTTACACAACCCCTATGTTCAAGAATGCGTTGCTCAAAATCAAAATCTTTATATATATATATATATATATATATCTCTAGGGACAAAGTCACACAGATCATCCTAGCCCCAAACTAAGCAAAGCTTTTACTAGGGCTACCAGGCGACGATATACATACTTATATAGATAGATAAAAACTTAAATACATAGAAAACATCCATGACTCAGAAACAAATATTCGTGCTCATCACACAAATATTGGCACTTACCGGGATTCGAACCCAGGACCACCAGCTTCGTAAGGCAGGACCACTACCAACTAGGCTACGGTGACCGTCAATATGTTATATAGTTGAGCAGTATAAAACACACAAACGTCATGACACTTACATAGAAGACTGTCGTCACTATAAATTGCTACCTCTTGTTGATAGACGTGTGATGATAGACATGTGTTTTCTTTTTGATATTTTGCGTGGTGTACTCGACTGTCCTGAACTCTTGTCATCTATCAGGTTTAACACTCAAAAAACTCGTACCAGGAACACTACATTATTTTCCGTACCTTATCACCGCACAAACTATGGTAGCCACTCAACTATGTCACGATTGCTTCGTACATATAATGTTAAATTTAGTTACATTGATATTTTCTTATTGTCTAAAAATAATTTTAAAAACAAGATTGTTCATGAGCTCGTCAAAAGTCTAATTAGAACAAGTGTCACTTAAACTACCTAACTTTTAAGTCTAGTTATAATTAAATCTAAGGTTGTGTCCATGTTGCATTGTCGTGGAACTCTGTAATAGGCTAAGTGTTCTTGTATCGTAAAAAACAATTAATGTATTCTGTTAAAATAGCTGTAGAGTTTCCTTAATTAAATAAATAAATAAAGTTATCATAGTATGTTATATAGCTATCATATGAAAATACTGAATTTTAAATGTATAATGATACAAAAAATGTGTGCTTCCGTTCAAGTAAAAGAGACGATACTGAAACATTTTTTTTATAAAAAGGTGATAGGTACAGACGCCAGTACGTCAAGCAGATACATCAGCATCATGACAGATTGGGGTAGCTCCATGTGCTGGCGTCTGTATTTGATGGACCGACTATTCCGAATAAAAAAAATAAATAAAATATCGTGGGATATTTTATTTATTTTATTCACACACGGCCATAGTACTGTGGAATAATTACGAGTATGTCTATAATCTAGTATTAACGCTCTTTAGGGAGGATAATTTTAAGGCAGTCGTCTTCGAATATATTATTGTTATCCGGTATTATTCAATGTTGCTGATAATAGAATACATTTTTTAATAAATGTTAAACTATTGTATTTATTCTAATTCTTATTTATATTTTACTACATATTAAAAGAGCTAATTTAATACTATGTCAATGTCAATGAGCTAATGTCAATCACTGGGCGGACTAGAATACCAGCCCCGCACCAATTCTTACTGTATCTAATATAAAAGTTGACATCCATTTATTATAAGTTTGTTTAATTTTACTACAATTGGAATTGGTTAGTATATTAAATAAGATTTTGTTTCTTTATTACCTTCATATGTATGTACAGCTCAATCTATACCTATAATAAAATCGTAGAAAAGTCAAAACTGTACATTGAATATTTTTTTTAAAGGATACTTGGGGGTGATCTATAATCGATATCGAAACCAAAAATATAGTTTTTAGAATTTTTGTCTGTTTATCTTTTTGTCTGTATGTATGTCCGGGTTAAACTCAAAAAGTACTGCATGCATTTACTTCAAATTTTGCATGAATATTACTAAGAGGTAGAGTCAACATATAGGCTACATATTATCACGCTATCACCTAAGGGGGAGGAGCTGTGATAATATATAAAGTTTAACGCGGGTAAAGCCGCGGGGCACAGCTAGTATAAAAATAAACTATACTATCTATTGAGATTGAAATAATTTAAATGCAAGTTCCTAATAAGGTATTTTTGCAAATAGGAGATGTATTCCCATGTCGCGGGGTACACTTTACAAACATATAATTAACAGACATTTACGTCCAGACTCAGAACAGCTAGTTATGGGTCACACAAATAGTTTTCTGCGCGGGAATCGAACCCGGGACACGAAGCTAAACCACACGTGCTGTAAATTTTTTGGTTTGTGAGCACTAGTATACAACAATTATTAGATAATATAAAGATAATGCATCTTTTACTTTTTTTTATAGGGACAATGTCACACAGATCATCCTAGCCCCAAACTAAGCAAAGCTTGTACTTTGGGTACTAGGCGACGATATATGTACATACTTATAATATAGATGGATAAATACTTAAATACATAGAAAACATCCATGACTCAGAAACAAATATTCGTGCTCATCACACAAATATTCGCACTTACCGGGATTCGAACCCAGGACCACCAGCTTCGTAGGCAGGAGCACTACCAACTAGGCTACGGTGACCGTCATAACATAATTTCATAACATTACCATGGTATATCCAAAGCCGAGGATAAAATCCAAGGTAACAAACTAAAGAAATTACCCGAGGAAATAAAACAGTAAGTCAATTAAGTGCCTAGCGCTGCTGCGACCATTTTAAATGGATAAACGAGACAAGTTAATTGTCTGTTTGTCAGGTTATTTACGTTTATTCTCACAAACAACAAATAAACTCGTTAAGGATTTTATTTCCCAAAATTTAGCGTTGAGCCAAGGGACTTTGATATGAAACCATTGTAAAAGCACCAACATTTTTTTCTCCGCATGAAATTTAATCACCATCAAGTGAAAATCTTGAGGCGCTCATAGCCAGATGCTCTCATGCGTAAGTGATTGGCAAGGTTAAGCAACTAGCCTCGCGGTCATTCCTTAGATGAGTTACCGCCAAAGTGGTTTAATTTCTGAGCGGCTCCGTGCTTCGGAGGGCACGTTAAGCTGTCGGTCCCGGTTGTAGCCATTAGGCAACAGTCGTTAAGCCATGTCTTAGGTCTAATGGGCGGCTTGAACAACTCTGACACTAGGGTAATCACTGCCCATACGATAAGTAAGTAAGTATTAAGAAAAAATATTAGTCCATTTAACAATATCTTCTCATTCCACCCATTATTTATCTTGGTCACAACTTGGAATTAATTTAGATATTATTTTGTAATAACATTACGGTAATCAAGATCGCAATTTATTTCAATATAAATTGAATATAATGAGTCTGGGTGTAATTACCTATATAAGTATGTATTTACAATAGAAAAGTAGTAGGTAATATATCAGTTATTTGGTTTCCATAGTTCAAGCTCTGCTTAGTTTGGGGTTAAATAATAAATAAAATAAATATAAAATAAAAATAAAAAAGGTTTTTATTCACGTAGACTTTAAAAAAGCGCTTGTAAATAGTCAGAACATGTTTGTAGTAATATAGTTGTATACATTAGATATTATTTCTAGTAACATAGATATTTAGGTACATCTTGTATGAAAACATTTATAAAATTTATTTTATTACAGAAATGATATTTAGGTAGCTCGTATCAAGTTATTGTCAAGAGATTATGTTTAATTATCTAGTTTAAGTCTAATATTTTTACTACATATTGTCAATGGTTCTGTCTATATTAACGGTATTATTATTATGACGGACCTTGTGTTAATAACGACGGTCGCGCTTTAATGCTACCACCGGATCCAATGCGCCCCAACTGAGAAGACCCAGCGAAACAAACTCAGTGGGTTCATCTACTACCGGTTTCAACACGACCCAGTTGAGACGGTCCGGCGAAACATACTCAAGCGGGCATGAACACGGGATTTGGTCCAATTAGAGTAATTATTTCGTAGGCAAACACAATATATGCTCGATCGGTTGTCTGAATCCTTGTTAGAAGGCCATATGTGAATAATGTCCCAGGATATTTTTATTTTTATACAATAGCTATTGTGTTTCGTTAAGTTAAACAAACCGTGCGTTAATTTGCCTACTTGGGATGATAAAAATGTTTGTCACACCAAATTTATTTAATTTTCGACATTAGTGTAACGCAAACTGCGCTAATTAGGTCCTGGGTACAAATTCCGGGCCAATCAGCCCGGAGCCATACTCCGCGCGTTGGCGGTATTTACATCCCCGTACCTGGGAAAACTCGTAAAGCCGTCGGTGCTGTACGTGACCTCTTTCCAGTCGTGTCATGGCAAAATTCAAGCATAAGGATTAATATTGTGTTTGTTGTTCATTTGTTTTTTTACTGACAAGATTTTTAAGCTTCAGCTGTCCGAGTATCCAAATAATCTGTATTGATAATAATCAAGGAAATCCAAATGAATTATATTTAATTTCAATAATATAGTAGATATTCTTAATTTATTTCTTTTTTGTACATAATGAAACCGTATTAACAATAATTAAATTACTCGAATATCGGTTTAGTTCCAATTTTATTGTGACATTGAAATTTGAGGAGAGTTGATCAGAAACATACGTGTTAAAAAATTGCTATAATATAATATTTTTTACCCCACTAAGTTACATAAGACTTACTTACTTCGTTGTCACTTGTTATTTTTTCCACATTTTTCCCATATAATTGAATCGTTTTACATTTATAATTCCACCGATTATATGTGATTAAAGAGATGATTAAAGAGTATGAGCGTGAGAGTACTAACATCCGCAGCGCCTTGCACCGGTTAAACAACCTTAACCAACGGACCCACAGAGTTGTAATCTACCAGAGGGAGCTTGTCTCCTTAAGAAGTTGACACTGCAGTACAGCCATTTTTTTTTAAATCCAAAAAGTCACTTTTAATCCTTCACTATAAATTATTTCTTACCTAAATATTCATATATAAAATTTGACCAATTTGTGTTTTTATTTTTAATTTTTCCCAACACGCTTACTTTGCTCGATTAGAAGACATACAATTTTGCTCGATTAAAAGATATACTCTTTTTGAAATATCACAGTACACGTGCTATTTGGTAAGTAACTGATGATATGATAAGTACGCGTTAAATCTATGCCCGCGGGGACAGTACAAATGTGTTACATGGCTAGAAGAAGTCCATACATATACTTTTGGTTTTTTTTAATGACTAATCAATATGAGATAACCACGTTTAGCCATTTCCATTGATCAGTATAGGAATATTAATCTCATACAAAAATCGAAGCACATTATTCAAAAGATAATATAATATATCATTTATTTTATGTCCTATAAAAATTTCAATACGCGTGCGAGATTGCTGCCTTGATTGAACCTGGTTAGATTTAGCTGTGCGCATGTGTGAGTTCAGTAAAACCGGTAATGTTCACGGCTTGCGTTCTTTGGATTATTTATTGATGTGGCGCAGTAGAAACTCGGGAGTAACAACCGAACAAGAGAGCTTATAAGCAATGCTTGGTTTGTATTTATTATTATGCTTGTTATTGTAATCACGGTCATAAATAATAAAAATCGGTCAAGTCTGATTTAGACTCTCACACGTAGAGTTACCATCAGAATCATATATTTATTATTAAAATGGTTAATACGTGTATTAGTGTGTTAGTTGTTCCAAGATATTTAAATTTTAGATTTAGTTTCATAGACAAATTAAGCTCCTTAGAGTATGTCCACTATTTATATGACACCTTATTTACCAAGTTACTAATAAAAACTGGTAACCTCGAGAAATTATTTATCTCTTTCGCTTTGGTGAATAATCATAGTTAAGAGACAAGTACGGAATGTCTATCAGGCCAAACTATGTGTCTTATATGTTTATAAGTAAAGGGGATAAATTAGTTAGACTAATCTACTGACTAATCGGTGAATGTACAGACGCCAGCACATTCAGCTACCCCAATCTGTCAAATTTCTTTTATAGATTTTCAACTTTATCACAAACGTAAAAGGTTCGCTTTCAATTGGGGATTTTTGACCTATTGGGGTAGCTTGATGTGCTGGCGTCTGTACATGCCAAACTCCTGTACATATCTAATAATTGTATAGGCGTAAAATTACCTGTAGCAGTAAGTACAAACCTTTATGGTTTTAATATGCTATGTACAACAATTATCCTGTATTTTAAATAAAAAAAAAATTAAAAGTGGTGTATCCTTAAGTTGTATGCATGTTCCTCGTTGGTTAAACTAAAATTAAATTTGATTCCAACTCTTGTTGAGTAGGTACGTGTGAAGTTTCCAATGAAGTAAGGAACAACTCCCCATTGGTTGGAGAAGTAGCGAATCTAGTAGCACTATGCGGAAAACTTGGATAATTTTAAAATCTTGCAGACGCGCATCGTTTCTTTACACTCCATTAACTTATACTAGCTGTGCCCCGTGGTTGTAGCCTATATGTTGACCCAACCTCTTAGTAATATTCATGCGAAATTTGAAGTAAATCCATGCAGTACTTTTTGTGTTTAGCCCGGACATGCATACAGACACACAGACAAAAATTCTAAAAACTATATTTTTGGCTTCAATATCGATTGAAGATCACGCCCCAAGTATCCTTTAAAAAAATATTTTATGTACAGTTTCGACTTTTCTACGATTTTATTATATGTATAGATACTTGCAGTTATTATATATATACCATACCATTTACCGTTCATTCGATGCAAACAAATTATATCGTTTATTCTTTTGTTTTTTCTTGCAAAAATTCCAAGGTTATTAGTAAACCTGAAGACTGTAACAATATATTTGTTATAGAGGTACCAATTTGGAAGTAGAAAACTGTAAAATCAGTTTTTATCGTAATATTTGATCTAATATGTCAATTGCACTCTATATCCTTATAGATAGTAATAAAGATCTTGGGACAACTAATAGACCGCCATCTGATGCCAAGCTAGGAACAGCCTTTATTTTATACGTGGGGAAATGCTCTTGTCGCACGGGGTGTGGGGCTCGACCCACTAAAACCTCCACGGTAGCCAGCCTCACAGTGCCTGTAGCGGGGGCTCTGGGTACTCGTAAACGATCTCGCCAGTACCCCCGCTGTACACTGAGCGTCCGCGAGACTCTCACCCGGGGATGGGATGGCCCTGAGTGCCTCCTACCCTCCCCAGTACGCACAAGCGTGTTACCTGAGCTACAGCAGGTTAACCTCCCGGGACCGCTGGCGCTTGGAGGTAAAAAACTCAACTGGTTCCCTCTCCCCAAACGCCAGCGGTCCTAGTGAAACATCTATATATATATTTCTAAATACATACATATTATAGACAAATTACACCCAGATAAAGAATAAAAAATCGTTTGTCAAAGGTTTGACCTTGGTTGGGTTCGAACCCGCTCCCACAGGCTTAGCAGATAGCTTCACTAACCACTAGACTAAAAGGCCATTTCCGAAACGGAGGGTTAATGTTACTAAGTTCAAGAGAATCCGTAGATTTCAAGCGGCTGACAAGAATCGAACCTGATGCTTCTGCAAACCCGGGTAGGCGCTCTACCATTGAGCTACAAAGGACACATTTGTTATTTCCTTGGTAACACCCACCCGTCTCGGTACAATATATCAAATCAGTTCATTAGTTTTTGAGAGCATCTACTACAAATATACTAAAATATCAAATCTTTTGTGTTTAATATACAACATGTAACATAATTAACGCACATCCTGAAAATAGTTTGTTCAGAATCGTTCACTGAATCGATTTATATCATTTTATTCCAAAAATAATTAAAACTACGGAAATTGTTCATATATTAACCCTGTACAGTCAAAACAAATTGAAATAGACCTTAAGTCGAAGTCGAAGACTTTTAAAATCGCAGTTTTATTTGTATTCATACAAATTCCATCATTCAATACGAAACAAAGAAAAATAAACTTTATTCGAAGAAACTAATTTAGTAAATAACAATGCATACTATATATATGTTAAATTAAAAATTCAGTGTGTGTATTAGGATTACAACATAATATTCTAATTGGGGTGTTTGAGGGTGTGCGTTAATTACGTTACATGTTGTATAAGTTCATATAAATATGATTAAGTTTTTAATAATGATACTTGTACCCATTTTGATGTTAGTCCATATTTATTGAAGTAGATCGTGGTAGACGTTACAACACTACTTGTTATGCAACTCGATATCTTCGGACACTGTTTGTTGTACCCAGATTTTTTCTCTCAAAGACCGGTTTCTCAAGTTCATTGTCTTCGTGCAGGTCTATGAACTTTTTAACCGTCTTATTGGCAGCGAAACTGGGCTTCAGTCAAGGTAAAGTAATCACTCTTACTTTCACTAACCATAAAGAATTGGTTCAATTTGTTCGCGTGGAAAAGTAATTTTTGTCGCAATTTAATTTAATGTAACTTTAATTTATTTTAAAGTATACAAAGGTCATTTGTAGAATCTGAATTAGGGTTAATCCTGTATTTTACAAGCCTAATTAATATGTTAATAATAATTAGAATATAATAACAAGATGGACCGATGATCTTGTGCGGACCGATGATCTTGTGCGGATCGCTGGCAACTGCTGGATGCGAATAGCGCAAGACCGGCAATTGTGGAGATCTTTGGGGGAAGCCTTTGTCCAGCAGTGGACGTCTTTCGGCTGATATGATGATGATGATGAATAATTAGAAGCCTAATTATATAAATGTCAATATGACACTATATACTTGTATGTCTTTTCGTGTATGTATCCTATGTGTGAGTGCGTGCGTGTGTGTGTGTGTGTGTGTGTGTGTGTGTGTGTGTGTATGTGTGTGTGTGTGTGTGTGTGTGCGTGTATGTGTGTATGTAAGTGTGTGTTGTGTGTGTTTCACTTCAATATAGTTGAAATATATATTATTAATAATGTTTAAGTTCTCGATAACTGCCATTATCATAAAAAATATTGAATAGCCAAATACGGGGTCACAATGTTCCCAAATCCAACCAGCATTTTAATAAATTACTTAGGTATGTTGGGAGGTTAGCGATCATTGTTTCACTCATATACAAATATCCACTTACGATGAATACTTGGAGCCTGTCCAAATACTACCACATGACACCAAACAAAACAAAATACAAACGAACTTGTACCCACAATATGGACACAACAATCTATATCTCGATTATTTTTAATAAAATTGTACATATAATTTTACATTAGTCATGACATGAGACATAAATTAAAATTATGCGGCTGTCTGGACTTTAATTTTTCTAGTACCTTTGTAGTATAAAATTATGAAGTCTCTTAATACACTTTATATAGTTAACTACTGATAAAATAAACAATAGTAACGGTGATGGTGTCTCCCCGGCCGAATTTCGACCACGGCGGCCAGTCTCAATGGAGATTAGCCATTTGCGCAGGACTTATTATAGTGCACAAGTGTGTGCGTAAACACAGGGGCATCTATTCCATCACTCTCATGATCCGCTGGGACGACTTGCGAAACGACGGGAAAGAGGCCAGGTACAGGACCGATGGCGTTACGTGCTCTTCGAGGCACGGGGGTATAATACCGCCAACTACCTAACGCTAACTCCCAGATTTCGGGCTGATACTGAGAAATTTCTTTTTACGAAAAAATGCCAAAATCAGTTTTTGCCCAACCCGGGATTTGAACCCAGGACCTCAATGTCTGCGGTTGAACACGCTACCGCTAGACCATCGAGGCAGTAAGACAACACATATACAATAGTAATACCGATGCAATAAAAGGCCTTATGGCTTAAAGCTATTTCTTCCAAGTGAGTGCCCATGGGTGGTGATCGCTTACCATCAGGTGACCCGTTTGCTCGTTTACCCTGATGTTTCATTAAAAAAAAACAACTAATGCATTGGATGAATTAACATTTATTACAACAAGCGGTGAGTAATATAGTGTACGGAAATAAGTGGACAATATTAAAATAAAATAAGCATTTTAACAAAGTAGAGCAAAACGTTCTTTCGTTATATATATATATAACTAACATTTATTAAAAACTGGTTACTTCAATTAGATTACGACCAAACTGAAACGCTATTACACACAAACTAATATTCCCTACAACCCACACACACACACACACATATATATACAAACACACACACACACACACACACACGCACACGCAAACACACACTATTTTCTTATTCACAATTTGTAAAAGAACGAAACTGGGAGAGGGCACTGACTTCTGTAATACAAGTTCTTACCTAGCTCAGATATCAGGGACTTCATAGGAAATTGTATATAAAAAATTTGTGAATAAATGAATTTTATTATTTATTATTATTATTTATTACAACGAGCGGGGTGTAATAAAGTGTACGGAAATAAGTACATACATACATAGACTCACGCCTGTTTCCCAGAGGGGTAGGCAGAGACAACGGACTTCCATTTGTCACGATCCTTGCATACATCTTTCACTTCGATTACTGACATTATATTCTTCATACATGCTCGCCGGTTTAGGGTACTCCTGACCTGACCTTTCTGAAGTACGTCTCCGATTTGATCAGATAATGGTCTACGGAAATAAGTGGACAATATTAAAATAAAATAAGCATTTTAGCAGTAGTAGAGCAAAACGTTCTTTCGCTCATTGAGCAGCTCGACTCGGGGAGTACATCATAATGACATTAATGATGCACATTGTGATGGGGAAATATAATTAACACGTGAGTGAACAGCAAGCGTCATCTGCTACGGTAACCACTAAGTCGCGGGATGCCGTTGGATGCGAGCAGCGCAAGATCGGCAGTTATGGAAATATTTGGGAGTGGCATTTGTCCAGCTGTGGGCATCTTTTGGCTGATATGATGATGATGAACCACATGGCAGTATAAACAATGATAGTCTGAGTGTAATTATCTACATAAGTATGTATTTACAAAAGAAAAGTGGTATGTGTAATACATCAGTTGTCTGGTTTCCATAGTACAAGCTCTGCTTAGTTGGGGATCAGATATCCATGTGTGAATAATGTCCCAGGATAATATTATTATTATGATAAGACGTACAATTTCATCAGATACTCCGCCTTTCCCTCTTTTTATTCGGGTTGGTCTGCAGTCGAATCTGCTGAAATTGCTATCTGACTTTGAAAAATATTGGGAACTAGCTATGCCCCGCGGCTTAACCTGCGTAAAATTTTATAAATTAACACAGCTCTTCCTCCGTAGGTGATAGCGTGATAATCTGTAGCCTATATGTTGACCCGACCTCTTAGTAATATTCATGCTAAATTTGAAATAGATCCATGCAGTACTTTTTGTGTTTAGCCCGGACATACATACAGACAAACAGACACACAGACCAAAATTCAAAAAACTATATTTTTGGCTTCGATATCGATTGTAGATCACGCTCCAAGTATCCTTTTAAAAAAATATTCAATGTACAGTTTTAACTTTCCTACGATTTTATTATATGTATAGATTAGTGGCTGTTGGTTGTGTCAAAAGTTAGATTCCATGAGGCTCTTGACTACTTGAAAAAGTCGTTATAGAAGGTCATAACCAACAAAATAAAAGATTAACGTGCGCTCCGAGGCACGGAGAGTAATGTATGTACGTAGTGTTCCTGATAGAATTTAAACTACGCTGGACTTGACACTCTATCTCAACACTCTCATAACCTCTGGGGGTGGCGATCAAAACCGGGGTGAGATCAGGTGCAGGCTATAAGTGCTCATCGTAGCACGGTCTAAAATAGCCAACTTCTGGAATCCAGTTTCCTGAACAATCTACCGCTTAACCAATGAGTTTCTTAGGCAACTTTGCTGTAATATTATCCTGGGACATTATTTACACACGGCAATCTGATCACAAACTAAGCAGAGCTTGTACTATGGAAACCAGATAATTGATATACTACATATACTACTTTTCTTTTGTAAATACATACTTATATAGATAGTTACACCCAGACTCAGGACAAACAGACATGTTCATGTACACAAATATCTGTCCTGGGGGGGAATCGAACCTACGACCTCCGGCGTGAAAAGCAAGCATTTGCCAACCACACCAACAGGCCCGTCAAATATATTAAATCTAACTTACCAGCATCTTTAAGAAAGCTTTGCATAAAACGAAATAGGTTGTTTCTGGTATCTCATCTATAATTTTATAGCATTCGCTAACCAATTTGAAGGAGCCCGTATACATAAATATTACTCGTTTAATACACAGACACTTTGACTTTGAAATGGTCTTTATCGCGTTGGTAGTAAGGGCGGTTTTCGTACCGCTAGTGTACCTATAGGACTGGTACTGGTCGTTCGGTAACGGTGTACGAGACAGGACCGGCCTCAAGCCAGGACGATGGTATGGAGATCCACCGTTACTCACGGCGCAAGTTCAACAGTTCAACGATCTCTAGAAAGTACCTATGAGTTTGATTATGCATAATCAACAACACAATTTATATTCCATATACAGATTGTTGTTTTTGTCATCTTCTATATTTAAATATTATAGATCTATGTAGTATTGTGTTTGGCAAATGTTGGCTTTTCACGCAGGTGGTCGTCGGTTCGATTCCCACCAAGGACAGATATTTATGTGCATGAACATGTCTGTTTGTAATTTATCTATATAAGTATGTATTTACAAAAGAAAAGTAGTATATGTAGTATATCGGTTATCTCGTTTCTATAGTACAAGCTCTGCTTAGTTTGGGATCAGATGACCTTGTGTAAATAATCTACCAGGATATTACTATACATATAGACCTGAGGGAAATAATAAGTGAGTTTTATTTCTAGCATAACTCAGTTCTTTAATAATGAAACTTAACACTTAAAAGTTACCAAATTAGTTCGAAGTGTGGGTTATATGGGAAAATATCATTGAAGTATGAATACCTGTCTAATTAATTTTATTGCGGATAGCTCGAGACCGGCAATTGGATGATCTTTGGGGGCGGTCTTTGTCCAGCTATGGATGATATGAAGACGATGGAAAATTTTAATTCTGCTCTTTAATTTTTTTTTAAATTTCTTATGAAGGCCAACAGCTTTCAGCGATATATTAGCTCTGTATGTTTTATATGACAGAGAGTCATTAATAGGTCTCCACGAGGAAACCATAGTTTACAAGTCTCGTTGTGATAGTCTAAAGTAAAAAACCGAGATAACGATATAATTGAATTAAGTTAAACACTTAAGAACAATTAAATTAATTGGTATTGTACCAAACAACCATAAAACTTTTGATTAAATTGAATCCTTGCAGAAATTCTATAAAAAGCTTATCTGTCTAAAGAGTAACAATATTTTTAGATATATTTTTTTAGGCCATACTGACCATGGGAAGTATATAAATACGAAAAGAACTTTATTCTATTACTAGCTGTGCCCCGCGGACTTACCCGCGTTAGCTTTATAAATTATAGCCTATGTGTTATTCGGATATATAAGCTATATTGCTACAAAGTTTCATCACAATCTGTTCGGTAGTTTTTGCGGAAAGAAGTCACAAACATATTAATATTAGAGTGATGTGTTACAAATCAAAAAACAAATTTGTGTCCCATATGAAGGTAGTTGGTGCTGAGTCTGGGTGTACTCTGTGTCCGTTAAATATATATATATACATGATTGATTACCTAACACAGGCGCAGAGGTTTAAAATTAAAAAAAATATACTTATAATTTAGTTTGACTAATTACTGTTCCGAAAACTGGTCTAAGTTAATTAGACCAAAACTACAAGAAGTTGAAACATCGAAATAAGAAGTTTTTGATTGCGTGGCGATGGAATTGTTATGCAATCCTTTCTATTTTAAAATAGATTTTCTATTTAATGATGTCAAAGGGGCATATTTTGTGGGCGTTTATTTTTCTCTTAATAATAACCCTGATGTACGTAAACGCTTTGAAGCATTTCTTATAAAATGTGCACCCGCGCTCCAACGCCTTTGCAACTCGTGTTGCGTGTGGGCGTTATTTCTACCTTACGAGGCTGACAATATCTACTCAATATTATGTAAGCTAACAAGTATGTATGTGTGAAAGTCAAAATAGAATTAACAGAAATGTATTAAAACACATTAAGAACAGAATTACATTTTTTTGCAGTGGTTTTGTGATTATTTTTAAAACTGAGCCACATTAATGAATCGTGATTAATTATATTAGTAGTGTTACCTTAAAACTTGCAGAAAATTATTGGCTATTGTTAGTGCCTTAATACACTGTCTGCGTGCGTGGGCGCAAATGAACGCAGATTGCGGGGTAGAAGGAAAGATTTTCTTTTATCATATTGATTATAACTTTGACTTTAGTATGTTACTGCCCGCTAGAGTTGTACCCTACCGGGTTAAATATAATTAAGATTGCATTACCAGTATTCACCTGACGCATGTATAATATTACTAGGGGGAGGAGTTCCAGAAGCAAATTGTGATACATACATATAGTTTTTTTAAACTAAATCTGAGAATATTATATTGCGTACTATGTGATCTATAAGGAAAACGAATATTAGAAAATGTTTGTTTCTCATATGTACATTACTTGTTATCATAGCGTCAAAGCAAGCCAAATAGCAGTACGTTCACATTGGAGATCGTAGGTCTGCGCAAGGTCGCGATGTTACATACGTACTCCTACTTATCTTCAACTAACTGTGACCCGCGGTTTTGCCCGCGTGAAACTTTATAAATTATAGCCTACTATCTGTGCCCGGCGGTTATACCCACGTTAAATTTTATAAATTCTCATAGCTCCTCCCCCGTATGTGATAGCGTCATAATATGTAACCTATATGTTGACCCGACGTCTTAGTAATATTCATTCAAAATTTGAAGTAAATCCAACCAATACTTTTTGAGTTTAGCCCGGACATACATATAGACACACAGACAAAATTTCTGAAACTGTAGTTTTGGCTTCGATATCGAATGTAGATCACGCCCCAAGTATCCTTTTTTAAAAATATTCAATGTACAGTTTTGATTTTTCTACGATTTTATTATATGTATAGATGTGTTAATCCAGGGTATCAGCTAACTCCATACCAAATTTTATTAAAATCGCTCCAGCCGTTTAGTCATGAAGAATTAACAAACATACACACTCACACACTCACAAACTTTCGCCATTATAATATTAGAGTGATTACTTAAGTAATCAAAATAAAAAAAAACTGTTCTTATACGCTTTCTTCGACGTTTCTAAGTAGGTAAATATTAAATATGGTTCGAATAGCTAGGTATCTCACTGGTCCGTTAACAAAAGGTGAGGTCTGTCAATAGATGGGTGACCGCCAAAGTGGTTTAATTTCTGAGCATCACCGTGCTTCGGAAGGCACGTTAAGCTGTTGGACCCGATTGTAGCCATTAGGCAACATCCGTTATGTCGGAGGCCTACTGGGCGGCTCTAACAATTCTGACTCTAAGTTAACCACTGCCCATACGATAAGTTAGTAAGTAATTATTATTAGTCATTACTCTCTCCAGTTAGTTAATAGTTATTCCTAATACGTGAGATTACGATTCTAAATTGTATGTCCACGAAATAATAATTAAATGTACCTATACTTATTTCGGTACCGTACGCTTCTGAGGGGTGATCTACCATTTTCCATACATTCGCAATACCAAGATATTTTCTACAGAAAGCGATTTAAATTCTCAATGTTCATACCTATAACATTTAACAAAGTGTACGTGGCGTAATATAATATTAACATCCCATGAATAATATGTCAACCCGTTAACGTGCCACCACAATTTGCATAACTTGAAACTCATAGGTAAATTTATTTAATATTAACTGGAAGTTGATTTTTTACTTATTTTCTCTCTATTCTTTGTATGCCTTTGACTATGATGTTACCAAAATATGGGAGACAGTCTTTTGTAAACCTCTTAAGGTATTATCAGATCGATTGGAATTTTCGAGAAAAAGAAAAAAATACATATTGAGCTAAAAAAATGATAAAGCCTTTGTGAATCCCACATTCATAGGGGTTTATATCTCTTCTAAGAAACATTTTCCCTTTCAATTGTAAGAATATTTTTCTAATAAATGTCTTTCCATCAAAGGTCATAATTCTTACATTAAAATCAGATTCTATTTCGACACCAGGATAGGTTAGAATAGCACCGAGAAATCGACGAGTCATTTAAGTCTGAGACCCGTCGGTCATAGGAAGTGATGGTCGCGAAGAGGGTATTGGAACGGAAACGGAAGAAAGTTTAGCTCACAGGCAAATGGCGTGCGTGAGAAGATCCGGGTGGTAAAGGGCGCTCGTGACGGATTTCTAGCTACCGTAGGAATTGGAGGCAGAGCAAGGGCAATCTATCAGCTAATTGTAAGAAGAGAACGGACTTGGAGCGCCTAGGCACATTTGGAGAAATCATTTATAAGTCATAACTCCATATCATATTCTTCTCAAAAGTTACAAGGGTAACACGAGAGCTATTATTTCAGGCCTGTACAGCCCCGTGGCCGGATATCCAACATGCAAAGTTACAGTTAAAAAAATTCCGTTCGCTGTTTCCTGACCACCAGCTCCTCGCAGAAAAGGACGCTGCCGCGCTGTCAGAAACCGAGTACCGTGTGTCGTCGAAACAACCAATGTATGGCGCCGCGTCGTCACCAGGCCTCTACTATTCTACTAGGTATTAAACTTTTAATAATTAGCTATTATAGTTATTATACTAGTCCATTTTCCGCCAGTACTTCGTAAAGTATCCATGTCTCAGAGGATCTGCTGAAATGTAAGAGAAACAAAATCTAATAACGAATCCGAATCTTTAATTTTTAATGTGTTTTTATCTTTAGCACTGGCGACGACATTCTTACTATTTAGCGACGACAAGACTGTGTCTTAAAGATTATAGGGAACACTGATTATCGATCTTGCATTAATTCAATAAATTAATTCTATAAAATAGAAAAGACTGCCTCCGAGAATCTTATCAAATAAAAAATGAAAATATTCCATCAAAGGCATAAATTCTCGGCACTAGAAACTTGTTTACAAAGAAAATTGCGAATAATATTATTTCCTATAAAATCTCTTAGCAAAGTAAGCTTGACATTGAGTGAAGTTTACCTTCAATAAATTGTAAGATGAAGGTTGCACGGGCATGGAAGAAGCCTTTGATTGCAGCCTTGAATTACACGGGCATCCTTCAAGTTGCATTTCATCGAAGGAAAATAACTTGTTATTGAGTTACCTTCAGTAATGAGAAATAAGTACCTGCTTTGATATTGCGTATATTTTCTTCTTAGTAATTTGTAGTCGCAATCAGTATTTCTAAGGCATAAATTCTATACATTAAATAGGGGAATTTATTGCATTATTGGTTAAAAATTACTCAAGGCGTTCAAAATGCGTCGACCGTGAAAACGTCGACCTGCTAACGGAACGCGGCGTGGCGCTGAGAGTTCGGGTCCAAAAATTTCGCCGATGGTACTTTTACAGATCATATTTCCTGTTATCAGTGTTACCCATAGTGGGTGTTGAATAAAAATACAGTACAATATAATGACCCCCTGGTTGAATTTCGTCCACGATGGCTATCCTCAACGGAGCCTGCATTTTTGTGGGATATATTAAGATTGTAGGAGCTTCGTCTATTCTCTCACTGTTACAATCCGGTAGCTAGTTTAAACGACCAAAGGGACGTTAGATGTAACAGAGACGCCTTTAGACTGTATGACGAAAAGGACAGAGCATCAGTTGTTGTCTCTTTTTAGTTTTGGTGCGAAACATTAAGGGATAATACACACGACACGCTAGAACATGTTGACCAAATTATTATATACCCGGTGTGGATAATTAATGCGTGTGTTATAAGCAGTTTTAGTAGTTTATCAGGTATGCCCTGTTCCTTTCATACGAGCTTTATAAGATAGAGATGGGATGGCATTTAAATTAGTTTGGTTATCTAAACGACAGAATCGCCGGAATTGCCAACCTCCTGACTGAGAACTTAATTTTGTAGAGAAGACCCGAGATTTTAAACTAGGTCCTCATTACTTCGACGAAGACCCTAAATATCAAAGATGAACGATGCCTGTTTTTAGAAAGTATATACATATGTACATACACTCACGCCTCTTATCTTTGCACACCTCTTATGTCTTTTTGGAAAGTCAACAATAACTTTAAAAAAAATATCCTATAAAAAAAACGTTACACTAATTTCATATGTTACATACAATGCGTGAGCAAGACAGCTGCGTCCTGAATGCTGAGTCTTCATTGTAGGCGGAGTAATTTTACATAATATTTGTTCAACATTAACGTAACAATGTTACCTGTGCGTGTGTCAGTTGTAAAGAGACCGCTGTAATTTCGTCGTTATATCCGGTATTCGTCACATGCAAAGGTAAAGAGATACGACTCGTATGTATAGTAATAAGTAACTGAAAGAAATCTACCTAACTAGCTAATAAATAAAATAAAAGATTAGAACAGATTTTGACTATCCTGTCGATTTAAAAAAGTCCTTTGCACTATTGGCGGTTGCAATGTTTGCGTGTGGTTTCTAGGAATTTCTTACATATGATTTACAAGTAAAGGTCGCTACACCCGATATCCGTGCTAAAAGTATGCTTTAAATCTACGAAACTTTGTCTTCATGTCGCTATAGCCAACTAGTCGCTACAACCAAGGCCGTAATGAATAAAATCCACTCATACTTTTTGGAATATCGCTAAGCTTCTGGGTTTCTGATTGGAAAAGGCGAAACATAACGACTGATATTTGACAGAAGAGAAATACTAAATACTTTGCATTGGAAAATATACCAATGTAGTAAAATAAATTTCCAAGTAACCATAAGAAGTTGTTTCAATTTTACAGTCGACCTGAGGCTTCGTCTGTCTGTGGATACACTTAACCGTGACAATGAAATGAAATGAAATTTATTCAGCACTTGGGTATTAACATACACTTGTACTTGTCAAGGACACAATGCAGTAGATAAACATAGTGGATAGTATAAAATTTACAAAAAAAAATTAATTAGTCCGTACGTGCGGTTTGTTTTATCGCATATATTTTCTGAAATCCTTAAATAAATAACGAGTTACTAATCTATTATTTTGAAATTTAGTTCTACTATATTAAAATTAAAGAATGGAAGACTGAAAATGAAAATGAAAAGACGAAATTCTAAATGAGGGTGTGATCACATGCACGGGATCACCGATCACGCGTTAATGGGCCAAAGCGATCCTCGCCGCTGAGGAACCTACCCTAGCTAGCCTGCTGCTTTCTCTAGCTACCTAGGTGGACGACCCGGAGAAGAAAGCCACAAAGAAACTCCGGGCTTGCTTTTTTCGTCTTCTTTTGCTTTCAGTTTACGATTTTTTTTATGTCATGCACGCACAGAACCGTTGTCATCCAGTGATACATAATAAAATAAATAAGCAATAGCATTCAATTTCACTCAAGCACTTAGAATATCCTCTTGCTAGACGAAAAAACGGTGGGTGCATCCGCGTACATTTACAAAATTAACAAGTCACACGAAGTCTACCAGAGGCGAAAAGAAAAAAAAATATGAGTACCCCAACAGCAGTTCGACCAGTAACCGCAAGCAGCACCCGTTCACGAGTATGACGTGTGGGCCAGCCATCGCCTCAACTTCTTAATTATGAGGTAAGAAGAGAAGGATGAATATTGTCATTCAAGTATTCACTAATAAATGCATTATAATTTCATATTCCGCTTAAACTGACAGCAATTATGACGCAGTAGTTAAGATGGTGCGTCACTACTAGCTCAGCGCCCTCGGGTTTCTTTTTCGATCTATATATAGTCTATTCTAAGTCTGGGTGTACTTGGTGACAGTGAATGACATGTATATAAACTCCCCGCAATACACACAATATATACAGAGGTTCTTTTCACAAGTGCGAACGTTTAAATCTGCAAGGCATTCTGCTAATATAGAGCTGAGTGTATTTAAGCCGATACCGTTTTCAATGGGACATCTTCTTTTTGGTAATTATTCCTGGTGTTCGATTGTTATAAATTCAGATATCTGTAACTAATACTGTGGTGTGGTATGGTCACTAATACTGTGTCAAATTTGAAGAAACTCGGTTCAGCCGTTCAGAATGAATATGATCAGAAAATAACTACATGAGTCGCCTAAGAAATAAGTTCTAATTTTGCTAAAACGCCTGAAAATAGAACCATGCAAATTCGAGATTCTTTGGGTGTTCATTTTGAACTGAACGTAACTTATGATAGCTCCAATCGCCAGCAAAAATTAAGCGTTTTACAATCCCGATAGTCAAATAACAATGAGGTGGTTCTATTGTTTAAGTACGTAGTCAGTTAACACTTGGGAACAAGGTGATAATTATTGGACCATGAGACGTCAGTCAGTGTCGGTCGCTCAGACTCGTACTTATACGTTGGCAGATCTAATTTAAACATTGATAAATTTTTGCCATAATTACAGTGAAGAGTCAATGCCCCCAATTCTAATCTAAAGTAATTTAAAAATGCATTTTATTCTAGCATAGTTCTTGTGAGTATCATCTTCAGTTATCGATTTAGTATTGTTTTGTCGCGCAATACTGAGAGAAATTATGCGACAGACAGAATGTGCGCGTATTAAATCTGTTTCAGTAATGAGACAGTTATATATATGATACGTATATTTTTAATTTTAATTAGTTTAGCGGTGTAAATAACAGCATCCTCGGCAATATGAACCAAACTATTTTTAATATAATTGAGTTTCTTTATAATGTGTTTCTTTTGAAAGGTCGATACATGAGGACAATGAAATTATACGCCCGATGTACATAATTAAGGGGTATATGAACATTACCTGTCGTCTTTGCTTTAGATATATGTATTTTTATGTAGTTTACTATTTTAATTTAGGAATGTATTATGTTATTTACGTAAGTATGTACGTGTATCATCCTACACACTCATATCTATCTATCTTTCAACATCTCCTCTAGCCGGTCTATTGGAAGAGATTTCCTTTGAAATAAGTACTTTGTGCAATGTCATCTTTTGTATTATATTCTTAGGTTTGTGTGTACATAAATACCTTTTTGTTTTATTTTTTATATATAACATTTAAATTGTGCCTAGGATGTTAGCACTTTTTCACGGGACTAGAGACGCGAGTGTGGGCGGATCAAGCCTTCTAAGTTTTATATTGAACTTCAATTAGTCCCTGCGCCGGAGGACAACCCATTTGCGAACCTCGACTCTGGGCGGTTACTGACGTGGAGAGAGATGAGGGGGTTGTTTTTAGGAAGTTTTGTGGAAGTGGTGCTCTATATTTACGCAGAATGGCAGGCGTCTTGCCCGATTGGAGTGTAAAAGTGTATCCACCAATGGACGTGGTGTCTGTACTATTTTAGATTCGAAATGCTATAATTTACTGTAACAAATAACAAGTTGTCATAGTAAATTATAGCGTATAGGTGTATAATAACATTTAATCATAAGTTAATTAATTCCTAATAATAGAGCCCTTCACCTATTGTTGAGCCAATGGGGAGCTGTTTCTTTATTGATTGGAAACTTCATGCTCAATAATTATTGGTTGGAACGAAACTTTGCGTTTATTCCAGCCAATGAGAAGTTTGCATTCTAACTCAATGTAGGGACTGGTTTTAGTTTGATATTTTTTTAAGTTACAAGAAAACCAATATACAAGTTGGACCGATGATCTTGTGCGGGTCGCTGGAAATCGCTGGATGCGGATAGCGAGAGACCGGAAATTGCGGAGATCTTTGGGGGAGGCCTTTGTCCAGCAGTGGACGTCTTTTGGCTGATATGATGACAAGAAAACCTGAAGTCAATTATATCTTTTCATGGATATTAATAGAATCACACTTTCGGACAGTTTTGTTAAGATTACGTAATATGTGCGTTTCTAAGAATAGAATTTAATAATAAATGAGTGGTCCTAGTATTGTTCCATGGCAACTTAGCAATCATTATGGTGCAGAGGTGTTTGCGCAAACACAGATTGACTCTCAATTTTCTAGATAACATATATTTTTAAGGGGCATATTTTGCTACATATGTATCTTCTATGTATATGTATTTTAGAAGGTAAAACGAGGCCAAGTGGACGTCAATATGCCCACAAAGTGATCCATAAAACAGAGACTAATGTATATTGCTATGACACTAATATTATAAAGGCGAAAGTTTGTGAGTGTGTATGTTTGTTTTATTCTTTATTTACAAGGAATATACATTATACTCACTATCTTAATAGCACCCAAAAAACCACTAAGGTTTAAACCGGTGCCATAATGAGTCTCATAAATCTAATTTAATTACTAACTACATAATATACACAAATAATACATGATTAAGTTCGCAAAAGATAAATTTAAAAAATACTTCTTTACGCCTAAACGGCTGGAGCGATTTTAATAAAATTTGGAATGGAGTTGGCCTGGATTAACATATAGGCTATAATTTATAAAGTTTAACGTGGGTAAAACCGCGGGGCACCTCCTGTGTTTTATAAAAGTACTGTCGATCTGTTAAATCTAAAGAGAGATATATCCACAATAATGTGCATTATATGACTACTGATATTAGCTTTGAAAATTAAGAATATATTTATTTTAGCAGCGCGTTCATGGCCGTATTTAATATTGACCTATTTGATAATAAACAATGTGATAAATGGAGTGACGTGGTGCGACTTGTTTGTATGGGCGATCTTAAATAACTCGCCTGGGTTTTTACATCGGGGTTTCTGAGACGGTGACCCTTCTGCAATACATGCAGGGTATTCCTTAATTAATGTGTAATGGGTCTATTAACTCCATTGTGTGATGACGGTGAAAAATATAATCATCCCCTCTCAACCCGTGCGGGGCGTAGAAATTGTACCGAAGGAACATCTACCAGAGAAATGAAAGCAGCGTTTTTCTGTGAACTATGAGCACCAAACTGTGATCGACAACCCAGACGGGACCTAGAGACGAAAAAGTAGCGATAATGGCATATCTCTCTCATTATTTGGGGAGCTTATTGTCCAGCAGTGGACGTAATTTGAGATATGTACGTACTTGACCTTAGTCATCATCTTTATTTTTGTCTCCACTCGTTATTAAGCTTTATCTGTATTTATTGCTTATCTGTACCTTCTGTAATCTATACCTACTGTATTGTTGAATTTTTTGATATCCTGTATGTGTTTATTGCTGATTTAATGTATTCTATTCAATTTTTATTGTAGAGTCACGTTCACTAATAAAGAACATTAATAAAAACGGTGTTAATTCACATAGACTTTAAAAAGCGCTTGTAAATGGTCGGAAAATTAATAGTCTTACAAATTAACTATAGATTCAAGTAGTTTATTCGAGCGTGACATATATTTGAAGAGTATTTTTTTTGTTTTCTTAATAAGACAACTTCCGCACTTTGGAGTCTAATCCTTGTGTCGCGGGGTAGGGGAGACCGGGGCTACAAGTTCCGATTTTCAGTTAACCTAAAAATTTGTTAAGAATTTTCGACTTTAATATGCCTAGGCTGCAATTAAAATCAGCCTACATATTTCACTTTGCTATTAAGATAATATTCTGGGTCATTTGTTGTGAGATTTATTTGTTATTAATGTTTTTATAACCAAAGCCGTAAAGTAACAACTTACCCCAACTCGGGGCAAGTTGTTCAGAAGCCGGGGTAAGTTGTTACCATATCTGTTAATGCTATTGTTTGTGAAATAATAAATAATAATAGATTATACTAGGTCTGCTATTCAGTAGTAATTAATCAGCAATTAAGTAAGGTAAACATATACATATATGTTTTAAAATTTAATTATTATTTATCCTTAAACAATTATTGAAGTCACAATGAGCAGTTCTCAAAACTTGCATCTCAAGTCTTGGTAATTATTTCAGTCCTAAATAGTTTTGTCTTATCTTTGGCTTAAAATATCAATTATATAACATAAAGAAACAAGTACGTAACTATAATTTGTATTAAAACAATTACTAAACATTAAGAGCTTATCAAATAACTTGCAGCTATAAGACATAATAATCTTTAACCGTAATAATTATCAAGGCTGATTGATAATTATTACGGTTAAAGATTATTATGTCTTAGGCTGAAAATTATAATCATAAATACATAAAGAAATGCCATCATAGGCAAAAATACAAATAACTTATAATTAATCTTCTGAAGATATATCGGAAAATGCCTACAACTGGAATAGGGCCAGTTCTTAAAATCTTGACACTGAACCCATTCTTCTCCAGCACTACTTCTCTAGAACTAGACTAACTTACAGTACACTGGGCAATAATACTCTAAGCTGTCCTCTTCACTGTCAGAATTTTCACTACTTGTCAATACACGTTGATCGTTTAACAGATTTCCCCTTTCCTTTTCCATTTCCTTTCTGTATTTTACTCTTCTTTTATGTTTTTCTTTTTCTTTTATATTTTTTTTTCTTTTCCTTTATATTTTTAGTTCCCTTTCCTTTATATTTTTTAAATTCACTTACTTTTATTTTCTTGCTTTGCTCTTCTGCTAAAACCTGTTTCTCAGGAGTATCCGTTAGAATTGTGGACTTTCTTATATGTCTTTTGTGCGTGCCAATCCTTCGAGGTGCCTTTGGAAAATGATGTACAGTTTCTGGAGGAAAAAAGTCATGCTTTCCAAGTTGTTCTCCAACAACACTAGAAGATGGAGGCAGATTAACACCCCTGATGGCCCTGGAGCACTTATTCTTTTGGCAGAAGGACGAAGAAGATTGAACTACAGTTTAATATATGCTGACTTATCTTCCTGTTCTTCAGTAAATACGGCTCTCGCTTTTTGGTAGCCAGTTGTGATATTTTCTTCTCCAGATCTTACTTTTTATACGAATCTGTAAAATGTCATATGGCAAATGTGGCAATAGTTTTTATTTTTCTGCATTGTTTAATAACTGCATGCGCTGCTGTTTGCAGCAACTCCTTTGAAACTGAACTTCATGTCGTTTTCCGTGTGTAAGTCCGCATGCTATGAAAGAAAATAACAATATTCATACCTCATTTTTGGTACAAACGATTTAAGGCAAGTAGTTCCGAGGTCACAACCTGCCCCCTAAAAAAGGAACATCTAACCCCAATCATAATTGTTGCATAAAAATCAAAATATAGGTTAGGTTACAAAACATATGAAATTTACGGATAGTGTATCACACCAATATATAAATCTTCAGATTGAAATAATGAAACACTGAACGCTAATCGTTAAAATTCGTGACACTGACCAAAAATGCTAAATCCGAAAATAGTTACTTACGTGCATCAGCGACGCACGTGCTGCCGTTCCAATATTCCCGGTGGCACTGGCCTGTCAAAGATAGTCGCCATCGGTGCGCTGTGGCATTGCATTTTATGACGCGTTTAAACAATATTCATATCCCTTCTCCTCGAGGAGTTATTTCAATCGGAACAACTTACCCTGGTAACTTCTAGCCCCGGTCTCCCCTACTTTACAAACATATAATAGACGGGCACAAATTACATTACATCAAAGTATAAGACGGAGATGAGAACCATTTAAATATAGGTACTTCAAATGAAGAGGTAAGTAGTCCAATCCATTGTTTCTGTACAAATTTTGATGATTTCTATTATTTGAGGGGAAAAGCCTTATATAAAGTTTGTTCAAAACATGTATAAAGAAAAGTAGATACCAAGTATATGATACGTAACAATATTATCTAAAAAATAAAATTATTCTCTATGTGACGTCGACGCCTAAGATTTTATATTGATATACTAAGATTTACTTTTTTGCCTGCATTAAGGATATGAAATTTTAAAGACAACACTTCTCAATCGACATTGGCGAATATTTAACACTGGATGTGCGCCGCGTTTTTACTTGCTATACTTAACGCTAAACTTTATAAATTATATAGGGTCGTGTTGAAACCGGTAGTAGATGAACCCACTGAGTTTGTTTCGCTGGGTCTTGTCAGTTGGGGCGCATTGGATCCGGTGGTAGCATTAAAGCGCGACCGTCGTTATTAACACTAGGTCCGTCATAATAATAATACCTTAATATAGACAGAACCATTGACAATATGTAGTAAAAATATTTGACTTAAACTAGATAATTAAACATAATCTCTTGACAATAACTTGATACGAGCTAGCTAAATATCAATGCTATAATAAAATAAATTTTAATTATAAATGTTTTCATACAATGTATACCTAAATATCTATGTAACTAGAAATAATAATGTATACAACTATATTACTACAAACATGTTCTGACTAATAACAAGCGCTTTTTTTTAAGACTACGTGAATAAAAACTTTTTTTATTTTATTTTATTTTTATAGCGTATCTGTTATTAGGATATATACGCTATATTACTGCAAAGTTTCAATCAATTCGGTTCGGTAGTTTTTGCGTTAAATAGTAACAAATATCCGTACATCCATACTTTAACACTTTCACATTTATAATATTAGTGAAAGAGTGAAACCTGTATTTCAACAGGTTATACTACATGTTGTAATTAGTACATGTAGAAGTGCAGTAGCAGGGGAAGACCGCCAAGTAATTTAATAAATTGCGTGAACAAGTGATGAGAACGTGAACTCCCGTAAGAATATAATATTTAATGACTAATTTACATATTCAAGTTGCGTCGAAGTTTAAGTACGTAACCTGTTTCCCTGAAATAGACAGAGACAACGAATTTCCACTTGACTTCATTGCACACATAATTTGACACTTGATTCTCATTATGCTCATCGGCTTAAAACATTCGCATTACTGCCTATATAACGTGTGAAGTGATTAAACAAGGATAATTATGTTGAATATGTGCAAAATAAAAGAAACTCTTTCTTCTACCAAAATAATAGAAAAGTTGTGAAATAGATACAATTTGGTTGTTTTTTAATCTAAGTTGTCGAAAGTCACTGTAGCGTACCTTTTTTATTGTCTACCTTTTTTTAAACTAAAACAAAATTAATTTTTTGGTAAAAAATAAAAATTGGTATAAAGCTAGAAAAACCTTGATATAAGGAGAACCCACACGAACGTAGTTAGGTACTGTTTTTATAATAATAATAATTTATTTTATTTCTCCACAAAGGTAGTTACAATACTTATAACTAAATTGATGTCTATACATATTCCTTTGTGAGAGCTGGTGTCTGAAGTAAGTTTCTTATAGAACCTGTATTACAGATCACCAGGCGCTCGGCCGCTTCGGAGTGGACTAATATGCTGTCTTACATTTAATTTTATTGTTAACTACATAGGAAAGACAATTTTTTATAAGTTTAATATGCAATATTTCAGTTTAACTTCAATTTGAATAAAATGTACGTAACCACATACAAAGCATTTAACGCACACAAAGAAAGCAATGAATATCATAATAATTATCAAAATCGGTTTACATACGCCGTAAGAATCGCGTTACATACCTAACCATACAGTCAAATTGTATAACTGCCTTTGAAGTCAGGTAAAAAATAAATAAAATTATAAATTGTAATTTATGGACGAGAAATTTACCGTGAAAGATTATTTGGTTTGTGTCTGGGTGTAATTTATGTATTGATAAATATATAAGTTTGTACATCTGGTTCTCATAGTTCAGGCTCTGCCTAGTTATTAATCAGAGGGCAGTGTGTTGGTTGTACCTAAATATTTTTATATTAGCAGGTGAGGGACCCTTGCTATACTAAAGTACAGACGCCAGCCCATCAAGCTACCCAAAACTATCAAATTTCCCCAATTGAAAGTGAACCTTATGATTATGTAATAAAGTTGAAAATCTTTAAAAGAAATTTGATAGATTGGGGAAGCTGGATGTGCTGACGTCTGTACATTAAAGATAAATAAATATATGTATTTATTGACTTTTGTTGTCACATTTCCCAATCTTTTAAAATAATCAGAGCTCATAAGCAGTCTAATACCTCCAAGAAATTTAAAGGAAAATATATATATTTTACGATTTGTCCCAGCTTAGCTTGATACCTCATCAAAGTTGAACTTGGGAGCTGTGTTTGTCCGATTTTTTTATTTCTAGATGTATGTATGTACAACGTAAGTACCTGCGCTCTCAAACTCTAATCCAGACTCAATATTGAAGAGTATAAGAACTCTCTCCAGCGCTATTCTTTATAATCTATGTCTATATACAAGGTGTAAAAAGAATAATTTAATCACTGTCTTAATAATATATAGGGAGTATACAGTACTTAGAAACACGGATGTAAGAAGTAATTGACGTTGATTATTCAAATGCACGACACCTGAGGGGCTTCGATCCAACGATTAATTCAATTTCGATGCAAAAAAGTAATTGCAATAAAATTATCGCTGGCCAGCCCTTATGTATATTTAGTTATTTGATTACTGAAAAAAAGAATCACCAGCGTTTTTATTTTCACTGCTAGTTCTTACGTCTGCATCAGGGGCCTCGGATCTCCCCCAGGGCTCAGAAAGAACTAGTTTCGAACGCCGCCACTGTTTAAATTTAATTTAAAATTCGAACGAATGAGTTGCAATAAGATTATCGCTGGCCAGCCCTGATGTATATCTAGTTCTTTGATTACTGAAAAAAGAATCACCGCGTTTTATTTTTTACTCGGGGTCTTGCGACTGCATCAAGGGCCTCGGATCTCCCCAGGGCTCAGAAAGAACTAGATTCGAACGCCGCGACTGTTTAAATGTAATTTAAAATTCGAACGTATGTGTCAAAATATTGACAGTCTTCAAACAAGCATACAACGTTAGTGGTTCCTGTGATTCATGTACGCTTGCAACCCGCGCGTAGCCCGTATTTATTTAGTAGCCCTGTGTAATAGATTTTTGTAAAACCCGTGATGAGGATGAGTTCATTCCAAAACCTTCAAGCGGTTATATGTTTATAAATAAGAGAATTATCTTTAGCACTTACTTGACGTTGTTCCTCATTTCGTAGTTCGCAGCAATATATCCTCCGTCCCCACTGAAACAAAACAAGATGATATTTTAACTCTCACTATTTACTATCACATCTATTTACTATTCCTTCACTTCTTTTATATTCTCGATCGTTTAGAAACACATTTTGAATCATTATCTATGGACGGTATGACAAATTTTAGGTAATGGGGTATTGCGTATGGACACCGAACTTTCCAAAGTTTTAAGATCTCGCGACAATTAAAAATAAATTGCAATGGAATCCAATTATAGAAAGACGTAAGTACCAACAGTTAAACTTCTTCTATATAAAATGTGTATAAATGTTACTGTTTAGAAATAAAACGTTCCGTCGTTTTAAAATAGGAACCGAGCCTAAATCTTTTATCTTAAACTGGCACTCTTGGGATTATAATGACTTTTAAAAAGAAATCACGGTTTGTATTTTTAATTATGTTTAAAGCCGATGCGTGACTCTCCTGGAGCCGATTTTCGAATAAGCTCAATAAAAACAGGTATGCAGACTAGTGATATTTTTTAATCACTTCCAAAAAAACTTTCATTAGAAAACAATTGCGGGTAATCGGGGTAGGTAGCACGGAGGCGATTTTTTTTCTTTACTAACGTTTCTGAGGCCTCCATCGTGCCGTATCCTTCGGCCATTGTGGATTGCTTATCAGGCTGAATCTCCAGTAACTATTTTATAGCCGAAACAATAGCACAAGTAATAGCGCGGAACACATCGGACATGCCACGGCGACTGCCGTGTCTACACTGTATCTATAATTGTTTGGAAATGAAGCAGCTGCTAGACGATACTAAGGGTTAGCGCACACGGCTGAGTCTTGTCACCGTTACCAAAAAAATACGTGACAACATGCTAATATAAAATAGTACCTAATATAAAATGTAACATAAATAATTTAAAAAGAAAGCTTGGGTTCTGCTATTTATGTAATATTTGTCTGTATGTGTCTTGGAACGTTTCCCCCTACGAAACTTCTGAATTGATTAGTATACAACTTTTTCCTGTATTGTAATAGTAAAGTGCGATAACGAAGGCGATCGTCAGTATTTATAAATTTTTCAGATAGTATTATAGTGACAAGAATTTTTTAAAAAGTATAATTTTTCCGTAAATTCAAGTGAAATATCACAAACAGATCACAAAATATTAAAAAAGCTATTTGACCTATGAATGTGAAAAGTGTTAAGTAGTTAACAAAGCTTATTGCCGTCTTAAACTAAATTTTATATTTGACATTTAGATTAATAATATAATACAAATAAATACGGATATTTGGGTTAGATAGTAAGGTAATGTAGTCCAAATTCCGTATCAGGGGTTTGTATTTACGTAATTTCCTTTGTTAAAATTTATATTTAACTTAAAGATATCATCGTGGATTTCACCAACGCGGCAATGTTAGGATGTATGGTAGGTGCAAAAGCAATACATTTCACAATTTTAACTAAACAATAGAGATTGATTTATTTAAAATTAACGTCGCGATGAGTGAAATAATAATTTAGGATACGAATTTTAATCATATGAGTATTCAAATTTTAAATAACGATATGTTACCCGCACCTGGTTAAGTGCAAGCATTATATTGTATCGGACTTTCCAAACTTTCAAAATAAAGCCGTTTTCTTATGTCCAAATTTATATTTTCAAGATTGTATTAATTACAATAAAAAGCGGTTATACTCAATATACCCATAATAATAAAAATAGCATATACAAAATCCCATTGACATAAAAATACCCATGATTTGGGAGAATCAGTAGTGCAATTGCATTTGTATCACAAGCTTGTATACATATTTCACCCAGATATAAAATAAAAAAAAATAAAATAAAAAAGGTTTTTATTCACGTAGACTTTAAAAAAGCGCTTGTAAATAGTCAGAACATGTTTGTAGCAATATAGCTGTATACATTATTATTTCTAGTAACATAGATATTTAGGTACATATTGTATGAAAACATTTATAAAATTTATTTTATTATAGCAATGATATTTAGCTAGCTCGTATCAAGTTATTGTCAAGAAATTATGTTTAATTATCTAGTTTAAGTCTAATATTTTACTACATTTTGTATATATCATGGCACGAGCTTTTTCTTAGATATCGACAGACTAGACAAGCGTGACGTTACTTACGATCACGGCGGTTAAATCCGCTTGTGTGCGCTCGCTCTAATTTTACAATAGTAAGTAAGAACCTAATAATATAAAATCGTGCCCTACGGACGACGTTCAGGTTAATTCTTTGAAGCATGACAAGAATATTCAGTTGGATTTATAGAATAAACGTTAGATGATACAGAAATAGATGCCGGTTTAGACGATATTTTGAAACACTAGTTTTACCTCGTAGGATTAAATCGCAAAATGTTATCTTTATCTCTTTGCTTGAAATATAAGAATTCTAAATTATCATGACTCAATTTATATAAGAAAAAATAATCTTTCTTGTCTTTGATTTAGCTTAAAGTTTAGGTTTTAATCTTTGCCTCAATTAGTGATTATGTTAATTAATGTTTGTCCTTGTACATAAAGGTTTGTTTGGAAAAAGCTCATCTTCTCTTATCGTGACACATAAGTTAGCGGTAAATGGAAGAATTTTGTGGAACGATAAGTTTCGATCTCGTCAGTATTTATTGTCATTACGATTTAATAGCGAGTATCAAGTATAAAATCATAGCAGCGAAGTAGGCCCGCCACGATATTATCATTTTAATAAATGATTGCTTGAAATGGCACGTGTAGTGGCTCACTGCAGGCCTCATTTTCAAGATATATAATGCAGTTCACGCTAAAGCTGTGGACATAAGCTAGGTTTGTATTATATATAATATTTTTACTGCAAAATATTAATATATGACGTCTTGAAGTCACTAGGAAGAAAGGAAAATAACAATTTAAATATCATCATCATCATATCAGCCGAAAGACGTCCACTGCTGGACATAGGCCTCCCTCAAAGATCTCCACAATTGACGGTCTTGCGCTATCCGTATCCAGCGATTTCCAGCGACCCGCACAAGATCACCGGTCCATCTTGTAGGGGGCCTGCCCAATTTAAATATACAACGGAAAAATTTGGTACATATTTTTAGTACAAATTTTGGGATCCTCGTCTTTTTTAGCAAGTTAAAAACCTATGATGAAATTAACAGGTCATACATAGATGTGTCAAAAATATAATCATACTATAACTGCTTATTTTAACGATTATAATACGAAGGATATCTTTACCTAACCTGTCGCGTATATTCCCTTAGTATTTCGCGTCAAATCCTATTTTTTTGGCAGGCGCTTTGGCGTTGTTGGTTTTGTGAATCAAATGCTTGCTTTTCACGCCGCAGGTCGTGGGTTCGATTCCCACCCAGGACAGATATTTGTGTGCATGAACATGTCAGTTTGTCCTGAGTCTGCGTGTAATTATCTATATAAGTATGTATTTACAAAAAGAAAAGAAGTATATGTATGTAGTATATCAGTTATCTGGTTTCCAAAGTACAAGCTCTGCTTAGTTCGGGATTAGATGGCCGTGTGTGAATAATGTTCCAAGATATTATTATTAATATAAAAATAAGACGGGTTTTCCTTCCTGACGCTATAACTCCAGAACGCACGAACCGATTTCCACGGTTTTGCATTCCTTGGAAAGGTCTCGGGCTCCGTGAGGTTTATAGCAAAGAAAATTTATAAAATTTAACGCGAGTAACACCGCGGGGCACTGCTTGTTATTAATATAAATTGAAATAACTAAAATGCTTTACATGCGGCATTTGGTTAATATTAGGATGTGTGACTATCGAAGTTAAACTGTCAGTCTAAGTATTAGTGCTAGGCAAGAGTTCTTAAGTCAGAGTACTACTAGGCGGCTTGGACACGAAAACCTCATCATAGAAATTTAGAGAAAATGCGAATTAATGTCACCGCCGCGACGTAACGTCACCGCTCTTTGAGAGACGGTCAGTACAAATATATGGGATAAATGAGCCGCTTCCTACTTTACTGAGAACCGTAACACGGGATCATGTAAATGATACCTACTAATTTACAAATCTTGGTACTAACGAATGCATGCATCTCCATAAGTACGTATGTCAGTTGCACTATGAAATCTGCCGTTAAAGCCTACGTAATAAAGACGCTGTCGAGGTAAGTGCTGTGTACACCGACCCGCGACTGTGACTTGCGAGTAAACCCATTAATTTGACACATGGTTCGCGCAAAATAATTTTGCCCTAACAAGGTACTGATTAACCGGCTTTCAATAAGAAGGTTATCAAGTCGACTGTGTCACAAATGGACTAATTAACAAAGAAAATAAATTCTTTCACATTTTGAAAATATGTTGTGTGTGTTTTTTGTGTACTCTTAATTAGACTTAGGCTATCTACTTTTAGGATTTTTTTTTGTTAAATTTAATTTATTATTACTCAATCACAATTTTACTGACTTATTTAATATAAGTTGAAACTGTAATTTAACTTTAATTTTCTACCACACATATACCATATATCATCATAATATTAATACGTGAAGCAAAGACTTTGTACGAAAATTGCGCGGACGAAGGAATATGAAATGTGAACAGTTTTCATATGGAGGAAGAGCGCAGAAAGCTTATATCTGTATGTAATGGGCATTAATATTAATACGTGAAGCAAAAACTTTGTACGAAAATTGCGCGTACGAAGGAGTATGAAATGTGAACAGTTTGGGCCAGCGCAGACCGAGAGGAGCGCAGCGGAGAGAATTTTATTAAGGAACTAGAAAATCAACTTTAGAATTATAATAATTATAATATAATGTTCAAGCATACAATATGCACTTTATTTTAATAATTTTAAAGTTGATTTTCTAGTGCCTTAATAAAATTCTCTCCGCTGCCCTCCTCTCTGTCTGCGCTGGCCTTTTAAGTTCATATGGAGGAAGAGTGCAGAATGCTTATATCTGTATGTAATGGGCATTAGAAGTAAATAATTTACAAACACTACCAAGACGAGAGCAATTAATATATTTGTCTTTAACAATAAAACCTTCATCGCTGATTTTCAAACAAGTGCAATTTCTAGTAAATGTTATCTAACGAAATAATATATTATACATCAGTGACCGTTGCTATTGCATATACACGCGTTAAATAAATAAAGAGCCCTATTACATAAATAAAAATATTACTCGTATAATAGCATCTAAGAATGCAGTACCAACAGGCTCAAATCAAAATACAATATTCAGTGTCACTCGTTGGCAGGCGAAGTACTCAATATCAACGAACTCAATAACTAAAAACTACTTCCGACTACGTATAGCTACTCTATTTGTGTAGCTTTTCACTACTTGGATTTTAGTTTTATGACCAACTAGATTTTCTCGTATAACGTGGATGGTGATTGTCTTCAGAAGTGGTTTAGAAATGCCTATATCCATCCCCAAGGTCTAGCCTTTCACTTTACCAGTTTTATTACGATTAGTTCAGCGGTTTAGTCATAAAAAGGTGAAATAGATATAGGTATATAGTATTTTTGGTATTTACAGCGGTAGCGAGTTCAACCGTAGATATCGAAGCCCTGTCAAATCCCGTGTTGGTCAAAAGTGATTTAGGGATTATTCTGTAAAAAGATAAATTTCTCAGTATCAGCCCGAAGTCTGGGAGTTGCCGGTATTATACCTTCGTGCCTCAAGAGAGCATATAAAGCCGTCGGTCCTGTACCTGACCTCTTTCAGGTCGTGTCGTTAGTCGTCCCATCGAATCATGAGAGTGATGCAATAGAAAGTGCTCCTGTGTTTGCGCACCATAACATGTCTGCAAATGAAGTTTCCATTGAGAGCTAAATTCGGCTATTAGGACATCATCATCATAGATATTTGATATTTGTGTGATGCGCACGAATATTTGTTTCTGAGTCATGGATGTTTTCTATGTATTTAAGTATTTATCTATCTATATAAGTATGTATATCATCGCCTGGTACCCATAGTACAAGCTTTGCTTAGTTTAGGGCTAGGATGATCTGTGTGACATTGCCTAGATATTATTATATTATTTTTATTATAGATTTTAGGTTTCATTGACAAAGTAATACAAGCCAAACGGTGTCTAGGTGCAGACACTGGACAAAATTCTAAGTGGCTCTGATTTAAACTTACTTAGAGAGCTATCAATGTTAAATTAAGAATTCACTGGCTCGTGATGAGGCCCATTTAAAAGCGATTTAAATGTACTGTATCTAGGTAAAAGTGGATTACTCTCACCCCAGCGGTGTATTTCAGCCCAATTTATGTAAGAGGGCGCTCGTGTCGTTAAATTAGCGAAATCAACAAACATTCATCAAATGGAAACCGGGTACGAATGGTAGCTAACGGTAAGTTACTAACGTTGGATGAACTCCGGTTTAACTACGGTTATAACTCGACAGCCTCGTTGGTGTAGCGGTGGTGATCAACCTGTTCTCCTGACTTCAAATCCCGGGTCGGTCCTAGAAGCATTATTAGGATTATCTAGCAAGAAAATCAATTGGTATCAGCTCGGAGTATGGAATGTCAGATTACCGTCTTAATCGGATTCTGAGAGTGAGGGAATATGGAGTACAGTCGTGTTTGCGCCAACACTGTGTAGTTGGCTAGTCTCCGATGAAATTGGCCGCCATAGCCGAAATTTGGCCATGACCACTACTACTATAACTTGAAAGCTGTATATGTATATGAAATGGAACAAACTTTTTCAGGTTGTTACTTATTATGTAATAGGATCACAATTCACCCAGGTATGACACTACGCAGCGCTCCTCACTACGTCTTATGTCATTTAACCTGACATCTGTCAAATTTGCATTTTGAACTTGTTAAGAGGCAGTCATTTAAAATTATTCGTATTTTATATGTAAATTCATAAAATACACTAGCCGAGATAGGGCCATATTTCATACCAGTACGGATAAAATTAAAAATATTTAAAATGTATACCACAATTGAATCGATTCTCCATATTTGTTATGAGAATAAAATTATTTCTTTCTTTCTTCTAAATAGTCTGATTCTAATTCGTTAAATGGCCTATGTCACGTCAAAATTAATGCCAATGCATATTTTGCATGGTCAATTTTAATAAAATACATTTTATTCACAACATAACTATTCTCTTTGTAAAGGGTAGACATAGGTAATCACCAAAAACTCTACCTTTTGCCAAATATTTAGCGTATTTGACATTTGGCACATTGATTTTGACATAACATAACGTATGACCTACAGCACTTTTGCCAAAACTACATATAAAATAAAAAACGTAATTTTATCCAAAAACAAACAGATTATATCTGTCCTGAGTCTGGGTGTAATTATCTATATAAGTATAATATATTTCCAAGAGAAAAGTAGTATATGTAATATATCAGTTATCTGGTTTCCATAGTACATACAAGCTGTGCTTAGTTAAGGATCAGATGGCCGTGTGTGAATAATGTCCAAGGATATTATTTATTTATCGCAAAAGTGTATTTTTTTAGTCTATGGCACTGAATGAGTATATAATAGCAAAAACGAAAGAGAAATTCGAAACCTGTACTTCTATCATTAGATATAGCAGCGATTTCACTGCAACTCACATCTCCAACCAAACCAGTGTGATTGGACGAAGTCAGCTATCTTATACCTTTCAACTTTCCAGTGCCAGCTTTGCGTTAAAAGCCTACCTCGAAACTCGAGAAGCATGACTTTGCGTGCGCGTATAATTACGTTATGAACGCGTGTAATGTAAAATGGCTAGACTGCGTGCGCATGCGCAAATTAACATGTTTTTATGTAAAAGCTATAAAATACGTTACTAATTAAAATAAGTATAAGTAGGCAAGGACATTCAATATATTTAAAATATGACTGAACGAACGGTGCAGTGGTTACGTTAGCAATTTTGCTACAACCCCGCCGCCCCCGTGTTTCGCGTTCGATCCTCTCACAGAAAAACTATTTCTGTGACTCACATATAGTTGTTTGGATACTGAGTGCGCTTTGTGGCCGAAGATTCCATGTTTTTAATGTCGTCCAATAACTAAAGGCTAACTAAACTAAATAACTACACTATTTTAAAGAAAAAAGAATTAAACGCTAGTGATTTCTTTTATCATGAAAACAAAAATTAAACGGCCTTGTCTGAATTTCTGAATCGCGGCAGATATCAAAACATGGAATCTTCGGATACAAAGCGCACCCAGTATCCGAACAACTATATGTGAGTCACAGAAATAGTTTTTCTATGTGGGGATCGAACCGATATGTGGGGATTGAAGAATTTATATGTTTTTTTGATTTTCCATTAGTCGTTATTATACCATATGCGATACGATGAAGATACAAAAATATGTGCTTCAGGTTCCTAATATTACAGAAATATAGTGATGGAAATATGCCTAATATTGTCGTTGTCATCCTTTTTCTTTTAAAGTCAATAACGGTTTTTAACGAACAAAGTTAAGCGGGGAGAAAAAGGATGCCGTTTTATTTTTAGTGCACAGTATAAGGAATTTAGAATGGTACTAAAAATAAGACGACATCCTTTCTCTCTCCACTAAACGTATTACGAACTTATTTTTTCCCGGTTTCGTAAGTAATGATTAGTCTTAAATTGTTATCGCGATTGAGACCCTTGTCCACAATATATAAAAAATATTATTTTCCATTAAAACTAAAAATATAGTAAAACAAAGGAATGAAAAATAAGTGACAGATATCATGATATGGTAGACCAAAGTAGTCTAAAGATATTATAAAGATAAGGGAATAACACCAAGGTACGGAAATAAATACCCTTTGAACTGCCGCTGGTGTCAACATCTCCGGGCACATATTATCGAAGCAGAATATTGGTTTCGCATTACCCATACATCGGTTTCATCCCCCTTTTCACCCCCAAAATGTCAGCCGTAAGATGACCACGGTAGGACAAAGGCAGGGAGCAATGATCTTCACTATGGAATTATTTTTCTCTATATTATTATTATCTAATGTGTAGCATATAAATATAGCAAAACAAATTAGAGTGTAGACTTCAAAGAACGGGTACGGCCATTACTATGCTTACCTGCGAAATGAGGGGTTGCGTAGCAGGATTATAGATTACATATGTTACATAGACTCATGCCGGTTTCCCAGAGGGGTAGGCAGAGACAACGGATTTCCATTTGTCACGATCTTTGCACACGTAATTGTTATTTGCCGGCTGTGAAATATGTATTACAATGAAGTTGTCACCAGCGACTTGATCGGCGTAAATGTGAAAGTGAGTTGGCGTATTTTACGTCTTAACTACTTACTCACCCGTTACTCAAAAAGTTTGTAGTGGTACAAACAGGACGCTGGGTACCTCTCGAAGGCTTTAAGACAGTTGAATAATTTAAGCTCGATCGTTTTAAATTGGTTATATAAATTCTTACAATGTCAGTTCCATCTACTTCGACGGGCAAATACAGTATTTTAAAATCCCGTCATAATCGATTCAGCCGTTTCGGAGATTAGCCGAGACAAACAGACAGGTAAACAAAAATCTTCAAAATAGTATTTCGTTGGGAGTACCGCAAATACTTTTATATGCATTTACTAAAATATTTTTTGTATTTTTTTAATGCAATGCGTATAACTTAAAAACCGGCTCCAGGGTTCAATTTCCGCAAAAAGTTAGTATTACTGTGACCTATACTTATAGGTCACAGTAATACTAACTTTTGTTGTTTTTTTTTTGTTGTCACAGTAATACTAAGTTGTACTGAGTCTGGGTCTACTTTGTGTACAGCGACAGTACTTGCGTACTTTGCGATAGTTATATTTTGGTTACTCAATTACCCCGCGACACAGGGATTCATTCATCTAGTGCGGTCATAGTCTTATTAAACAAAAATGTATCGTCTATATTTAATCTTAACCGATTCAGGACTCTGCCGTTGTAGTACGCACCGCCAGATTAACTCCATGACAACCTTTTCACCCTTACTAAGCTTCTAGTGGGTGTCATCTATTAGCTTGTTTCTAGAAACATCGCCGACTGTAATGGTCGACATTGCCCGTGAATATTGATAACACATCCCACTTCTATCGGTATTTGACGATCACCGTAGCCTAGTTGGTAGTGCCCCTGCCTACGAAGCTGGTGGTCCTGGGTTCGAATCCCGGTAAGTGCAAATATTTGTGTGATGAGCACGAATATTAGTTTCTGAGTCATGGATGTTTTCTATGTATATAAGTATTTATCTATCTATATACCTAAGTATGTATATCGTCGCCTGGTACCCATAGTACAAGCTTTGCTTAGTTTGGGGCTAGGATGATCTGTGTGACATTGTCCCTAGAATTAAAAAAAAAAAAAAATACTTTATAACCAGCTTCACCTACGTGAAAATTCCTGCTAAAAGAGACTGGGTAATTTTCCGATATGATCCTTTCTCTTATACTTATGTAACCTCTATGATCTACCTTCATTTTTAGGGTTCCGTATCCAAATGGTAAAACGGGACCCTATACTAAGACTTCGCTGTCTGTCTGTGCGTCTGTCACCAGGCCGTATTTCATGAACCGTGATAGTTTGACAGTTTAAATTCACAGATGATGTATTTCTGTTGCTATAACAACAAATACTAAAAAACAAAATAAAATAAATATTTAAGGGGGCTCCCATACAACAAACGTGAATTTTTTGCTCGTTTTTAGAAGTAATGGAATTACGTTACTTTGCGGAAATCCATAACAATGAAAATACAAAATCAATATGTAGTGTTAATTCCGCTAATTGTCAGTTAATCATGCCGGGATGCAAACTGCTAGCTAAAATGCGGGCTGCTAACTCGTCGAGCGCTCGAATGAGACATTGAGTCTCATTCGAGCGGTCGACGAGTTAGCAGCCCTTGAGAATGGTCCGTGGAGGACTGAAACACGTGTTGGGTATCGTACTGCCGCATGTAGTTTGCTTTTTTATATTGTCCTTCTTGTATGTGCACATTATTGCATCCCGGCATGATTAAACTGACAATTAGCGGAATTAACACTACATATTGATTTTGTTTTTATGGTACGGAACCTATCGTGCGCAAGTCCGGCACTTGGCCGGTTTTTGTTTATGTTTGTTTTGCTATTTTACCCCCAGCAGTGTAAGAGTATCAGTTCTTTTCTAAAATGATGTAATTACTCACATAGTTGGAGTCGCGGGTTTTCTAACGGTTAGGTTAAGTTATTACTTAAAAATACGCTGTATTTTTTTAATACTCATTTATTTTTGAATGTTGTCTATAGAAATTGACGACCACTATTATATTTAACTATTAAGACTGACAATATTAATGAACAAAGTCAACGAGGTCGAGTAGAGATCTATGTACGTTGCCTTACCGTAAGGCTATATTTCAACAGACTAGTTTTCTCCGATCATCCGGTTTTGCCAGTCTTTCGTTAGTAGAAAATATTAACATTACCTTCTTTTTCTAGTCTTTGAGATACGAAAAAGCTTATATTCCACCTTTCAGTCCCTAAGCAGGTATCAGTAGCAACGCTTAAAGATTTTTGGGGTACTTAATTAAACTTTTCTCGACCAATATCAAACATCCGAAGCTGATATTTTTATTTATGAATTTAATTTTTCAGGTGTAATATATATTTTCGTTTGAAATTTAATCGTGTGTATGTTTAAAATGTTTGTGTAAAATGCAACTCTAGTTGTGAACGAGTTCATTTGTGTATTAGTTCGTTAAAGTTTAAAACGAAGCAAAGATATTACAAGCTTCTCTTTTTAAACAGATTTTTTTTAAATTATAATAATACTAGCTGTGCCGCGCAGTGTTACCCGCGTTAAATTTTATAAATTTTCTTTCCTATAAACCTCACGGAGCCCGAGACCTTTCCAACGAATGCAAAACCGTGGAAATCGGTTCGTGCGTTCTGGAGTTATAGCGTCAGGAAGGAAAACCCGACTTATTTTTATATAGTAGATTCACCTGGAGAAATTTCGGCCAAGGCGGCCATTATCAATGGAGACCAACCATCCGCGGGACATAATAATACTTTGGTAAACAAGTGAGCGCGCAAACCCAGAGGTACTTTCTATGCCAGAGATGTAATAGAAAGTACCGCATGATCCAATAGGACGGCAAGCAACACGACCGCAAAGAGATGAGGTACAACAATGGTTTTACAAACTCTTAGAGGCACGGCGGTGTAATTTCGCCTCATACCAGACTTCGGATTGATACTAAGAATACTTTTTAATAGAAAAATCACAAACAACAAAAAATAAAAATTGTGCCGACTCAGGATTTGAACCCAAAACCTCATCATCTGCGGTTGAAAATGCTAACGAGGCAGTCATACTTTTATTTATTTTACAAGATTATGAGAACGATTTTGTAATTATTATTTATAATTGTAATTCTAAATACATACTCAGATTTTTAAATAACGCATGTATTTAAGAGTAAGGCTGTTTTGGCGCCACAACCCTCCTTCTGAAGGCTTTCGACGTCGCGGGGTACTTTACAAACGCATTTAATAATTGACGGACACAAACTACAAGGTCACACAAATAGTTGTTCTGTCTTGTACGGGGATCGATCCCCGGAATCGAACTGGCGATGCGACTGTATTAACCACTGCTCCACACGTGCAGTCAATGCACTCAACGCCAAAGCAAAAGAGTGTACACACGATAATATAATAATAATATATAGGGACAATGTCACTCAGATCATCCTAGCCCCAAACTAAGCAAAGCTTGTACTATGGGGTACCACGCGACAATATACATACTTATATAGATAGATAAATACTTAAATACATAGAAAACATCCATGACTCAGAAACAAATATTCGTGCTCATCACACAAATATTTGCACTTACTTATTTACTTATTCGAACCCAGGACCACCAGCTTCGTAGGCAGGAGCACTACCAACTAGGCTACGGTGAACGTCCATCCGGCTTAGCTGGCTAGACTCCATTGAGTTTGGACGGTATTAGTATACTTTTAACTTTATTTATCTCGGGCACGCTTCTATATCAACCCTTTTGACGTTTTGACACGGTAAACAGGAAATTAATGTGAATTATGATCATATTATCACGTTCAATTGGTCTTCATTCATCAATCACTTGTGAATGATGCTTTATCAAAGAACGAGTAATAAAATTCATTTTAACTATAGTGTTGTGCCATTATTATGCAAAAGTTTTGCAAGCGACAGCTAGAGCATATACAACATGTTAGTTAATTAACGCACATCCTGAAAATAGTTTGTTCAGAATCGTTTACTGAATTGTTTTATATCATTTTTAATATAGGTAATTTTTAATTCCAAAAATAATTAAAACAACGGACGTTATTGTCATATTAACCCTGTACAGTTAAAACAAATTGAAATGGACAGTAAGTCAAAGTAATAAGATTTTAAAATCGCAGTTTTATTAGTATTCATACACATTCCATCATTCAATACAAAATTAAGAAAATAAACTTTATTCCAAGAAACTAATTTGTTTAATTAAAAATTCAGTGTATGTATTATGTACATTATAATATTCTAATTGGGGTGTTTGAGGGTGTGCGTTAATTACGTTACATGTTGTATAGTCTGTTGACGCTCTAACAAGAACGAGGTCATCATCATCATCCTGTCAGCCAAAATACGTCAACTGCTGGTCAAAAGCCTCCCCAAAGAATGGAAGGATAGGTATGCCATAATCGCCACGCTTGGCCGACGGGTTGCCAACAGAAAAACGCTGCTGCCCGTTCTCTGGAAGATATTCCCTCGGTCGATTACTACGCCTCCAACGGAATAAGATGGGATTATGATAATCTATGCCGTTACCACAATAATAACCAAAGTTAGTTATGAACACGGATCAGTTGGGAAAATAAATTTGAATGAAAAGGACGAAAGATATTCTTCAAGGTAATTAGTAGAGCTTAATATGATCTCATATTAAGCTTTTCCAACTGATCCGTGTTCATAACTAACTTTGGTTAAGTATGCGCGTAAATGCATATTTAAGTACTTGAATCTACTACGCATCATATTGATATGAATATAATATCGACATGTGGCATTAATTGTACCATTGAAGTATATTACCATTTAATTACTGTTTATAAATATAGCTGCGCCTGCGACGCTATTATCGCGTGGAGTCGTGTACGAACGACGACCCCTATCACCGAGCGCTACCTACTGCTTGGGTCTTCCCAATACGAATCTTTATGTAATAACCAATGGCTGACGTACGTTATGCCAATACGCAGAATTTGACAGTCATGGCAAAACATGGATATACCCTCTTATCGCATAATCCCGGGATCATAAAGATTCACCTTAGATTATATATTACCTGACTGACTGATCCCTGTGTCGCGGGGTCACATAAATACTTGTCCGGCGCGGGACTCGATCCCGCGACACGGAACGGCGAGGCGACTGTCTTAGCCGCTGCCCCACTCGTGCAGTCATTGCTATTTAAACTATACTAACTAAATACCAAGTTTATATTAATAATACATCCATTACATAAAACCTATTAAATTGATCGTTACGAATCAATTATTTTATTTTAATATTCGTACATAAAAACGTAAAAAACTTTCACAATTTTTACACTTCATGTTAAGCGAATTATTATTCGACAAGTTCGCGTATCTCTAAACTAATACAAGCCTCTAGTGCCGGCTTTACCTGCGTTGTAGCTTTCAAAACAATCTTTCTGAACCGGAACAAAATGTATCATACAAAATCTTGGAGTTATTGTAGAAGTAGTTGGCCGTATTTGATAGTTCTATATAATATTATAAGGCACTACTTATACACTATTTGGCCGAATTTTGAATCCCCATATAATATTATTATAAGGCACTATTTATACACTATCTGGCCGAATTTTGTAGCCCCATATATCATAAGGCACTATTTATACACTATTTGGCCGAATTTTGTAGCCCCATAGAATATTATAAGGCACTATTTATACACTATTTGGCCAAATTCTGTAGCCCCATAGAATATTATAAGGCACTATTTATACACTTCTCTCTTCTGTTCTCGTCTATACTAGTTCACTAAGTATAGACGAGAACAAATGTAAAGATGAAATTGGTATGGATGAGATTGTGAAAGCTATTAAGGGTATGAAATCAGGTAAGTCACCAGGGTATGACAGGATAACTTCCGAGATGCTGAAGGCTGGACATGGCGTCATAGCGAGTCAGCTGTGCAGCCTTTTCAATCTATGCTATACCACCGGCCACGTGCCAAGTGATTGGTGCAAGGCTGTCATTGTACCTCTTTACAAAGGGAAAGGCTCACGGCAAGACTGTAAAAACTATAGGGCCATTAGTCTGCTCAGCGTCGTTGGTAAGTTGTATGCAAAAGTATTGGTTGAAAGAGTTGTGAAAGAAACCGATGCGAAAATATGGGATGCACAGGCGGGTTTTCGGAAAGGAATGGGATGCACGGATCAGGTCTTTTCTCTGCGAAGCATAGTAGAGAAGTTTTTGGGCAAAAACCAAAAGGTCTACTGTGCCTTCGTAGACTTAGAAAAGGCCTACGATAGAGTGTTGAGGAATGAACTATGGTCGGTACTGTCCATGTATGGGTTGAATGACAACCTTGTTCAAGCACTGAAATCTCTTTATAGGGATTCCAGAGCTTGCGTGAGGATTAACGGGTCATACACCGAGTGGTTTAGCATCCAAAAGGGTGTTAGACAGGGATGTGTAGCGTCACCGTGGTTGTTTAACCTATTCATGGATAGCTGTTTAAAAGATTTGAAAGAAAGTGAATGCGGTGTAAGGATGAATGAGTTACTCATCAAATGTCTGCTTTACGCTGATGATCAAGTTTTACTTGCATCATCGGCGGACGAGTTGCAGGTGATGGTAACAATGATGTATGAATCTTTTGAAAGGAAAGGGATGAAAATGAATGTAGGTAAGACGAAAGTAATGGTATTTGAGAGGGATGAATACACGACAGCGTGTGATATTGTGATTGGAGGAGAGAAAGTCGAACAGGTGAATGAGTTTGTATATTTGGGAACTTTGTTTACGAGAGATGGGAAATATGAAAAAGATATTGTAAGAAGAGTAAATGCGGGGAACAGAGTGAATGGGGCACTACACGCCTTTATGAGTAGCCGGCAAGTATCAAAGAAGGCTCGACTAGCCGTGCACGATGGAGTGTTAGTGCCAACTTTAATGTATGGAAGTGAAAGTTGGGTATGGCAGAAAAAGAATGAAAGTAAAATAAATGCAGTGGAAATGAGAGCTCTGAGAAGTATGTGTGGTGTGACTTTGAGAGACAGAATTCGAAATACTGATGTAAGAGAGCGTTGTGGTGTGAAAGAGGATGTAGTCACAAAGATTGAAAAAGGCATGTTGAGATGGTTTGGCCATTTAGAAAGGATGAATGAAAGAAGATTGACAAAAGAAGTATACCTGGCCTGTGTGAATGGGACAACCGGAAGGGGAAGACCACGTCGAACATTCTCTGACCAAATTGGAGATGTTCTCAAGAAAGGGCAGGTCAGAAGTACCCTAAACCGGCGAGCATGTATGAAGAATGTAATGACAGTGATCGAGGCAAAAGAAGTATGCAAAGATCGTGACAAATGGAAATCCGTTGTCTCTGCCTACCCCTCTGGGAAACAGGCGTGAGTCTATGTATGTATGTATGTACTATTTATACACTATTTGGCCGAATTCTGTAGCCCCATATAATATTATAAGGCACTATTTATACACTATTTGGCCGAATTTTGTAGCCCCATATAATATTATAAGGCACTATTCATACAACATGAGAGTAGGTAGATAAACTTGTGTCCCATATTTCCAAAAGCGGAGGGTAATTAAGTCTTCATTCATTATTTAAGATTCAAAATGACAGTTTAAGTTGATTAATTACCTAATTATCTACGCTTCTTAACCATTGGAAATAAATATGAGACCTTTTTAAGAGCTATAACACAATATTAATTTTGCAGTTTTAATCCTGCCAAATAAGGAGGTAATTAAATCTATATTCATAAAAGTGAAAGGTGTGAGTAATCTTTCACTTTTATGAATATAAATTTAATTCGATTACTACTCGATGCGAAATCTAAATCCAGAAACAATTATACAGTCTACACCGTAGCCCATGGACGCTTGTGAATGTTATACCTGTTATAAAACTAAGTCAATTCCAAATTTACTTATAATTCATGTAAATTAAGTTAATATTACATTCGGAATATTAACCAGTTATTAGGAAGTAATGTGTAAAACTTGAATTTGTCAAGGCCAAACGAACTTAAATTTGACTACTTTTGAATAATAAACTTTGATTGGGTGAGCCTAGCGACCACCTATGTCTTAAATATATACATATAAATAAACTAAAAAAACATTCCTAACCAACCATAAACCACATATAGAATGTACGAGGCCAAAAAAATACTGTTGAAATACAATCATATTATGTGCTTAACGCCCAGGCTGTCGGTTTTTCCCACACCGAACAATTATGTATCTACTCATTAAAGGGCATAATGTATCACCCCCAGCTTTTAGACTCCAAGATTATGTCTACCTACTTCTAGTCAAAAAACAAACTGGCATTTTTTAGGTTAACTCGGGAATCGAAACCGGATCCTAATTAGGTGCGGTTAAACACGATGCCGCTAGACCAAGTTTAATCTATAAATATCTGAGCACTTTGGCTGCCTAACGAGGCAGTTAAAGTACTTACTTGGATATTTATAGATATTTAATATACTAACGGGCCTCGCAGAAGCTGTTCAACCGCATATAATAAGGTCCTGGGTTCATATCTCGGCACTTTTCGTGCAGAAAACTTTTAAACCGACTTTAAAAGATTTCACCAGTACATTTTTTATGTAATTTATGTGATTACTCCGCTGTTTGGGAAACATTTAAGAATTGTGTTTGTTTTTATGTGTCCTCTTGGTTGCCGAATATTATTTGTGTGATTTTGGAAAAGGGACGGAAATATGTTACAGGAAACCGGGGAAGCGTTTAAGCGCGCGCTTTTTGATTTGACCAATGAGAGCATGCGGTGGCGAAGAGATAAATTACATTACACCTAGACACAGAAGAAATGATCGTGCTTTACACAAGACTTTTCCTGATAACCTATTATAATGTGCAAAAACTATTGTAGAACTACAATGATATCAGGTTAAGCCATAACGCCCGGGATGTCGTAGGTTCTATTCCCATAATCAACAATCTTTTTGTAAACACAAATATTTGATTCGGTTGGTTAAGGAGCCTTTTACGCCGCAGGTCGTGGGTTCGATTCTCAGCCAAGACAGACTTGTGTGCAATGACTGTTTTTCCTGAGTCTGGGTGTAATTCTCTATAGAAGAATGTATTTACAAAAGAAATTTAGTATATCAGTTATCTTGTTACCATAGTAACAAGTTTTAGTTTGGGAGCAGATGGCCGTGTGTGAATAATGTTCTACGATATTATATTATTATTATATTATAATCATTAGATTTAGTTTATCTTTTAGGTAGTCTGAAACCAATTGGAATCTGTCACCTAACCTAAACTTCTTAGTAACTCCGTACTAGTTTTGAGGTCAGTTGGCAATCTATAGAATACTTCTGGCAGGTAGCCGCTTTTCTGGTAGATAACCTCCTTTCATGAAGTTGGTTATAAAGTATGTTCTAAGGTAAGAAAGGACCTGTATACATCCCCAAAGCGAAATGGTAGGTATTTCTCATGAATCCTGTAGATAATGCATTGTAAGATGATGCTTTACCAGACGCGGGTGCTTTTACTACCGGCACGATTTTACGATGATGGCACGGATTTCTTTCAGAGAAAATATTGACATTTTATGAGTTGTATTAGTAGATATATTATGACGCAGATGGTATAGAAGATCAGCGCTCACAAGGACAAGTGTTATTTGTTTCAAGTGCGTATACAACATTACGAATATACTATTGGTATATAAATAATCGAGTTTTTATGAACAGCTCCAACTATTTATAATTCAACTGGTATATTGGTCTAGTGGTTAGGGACCTTGACTATTGAGCCAGAGGTCGTGGTTTCGATCCCAACCCGGTACAAATCTTTGTGTGATCAGCATTATTATTAAAATTAGTTGTCTGGATATATTGTGTACTAGCTGTGCCCCGCGGTTTTACCCGCGTAATTTTTTTAATAAATTATCACAGCTTCTCCCCCGTAGGTGATAGCGTGATAATATGTAGCCTATATGTTGACCCGACCTCATAGCAATATTCATGCAAAATTTGAAGTAAATCCATGCAGTACTTTTTGAGTTTAGCCCGGACATACATTCAGACAAGCAGACAAAAGTTCTAAGAACTATATTTTTGGCTTGATATCGATTGTAGATCACGCCACAAGTATTCTTTAAAAAACATATTCAATGTACAGTTTTGACTTCCCTACGATTTTATTATATGTATAGATTTAAAATATGTATGTATATTAGTTGTCTGGTGACCACAGTACAGGTTCTAGTTCTAGGTAGTGTAAATAAATAATCTTAATAAAAAAAATATTAAACAATTTTGATATTACTTTGATAAATAGTTATTGAACTATATTTGTTTATACTTTCTTTATTTATTTATGAGTCTTGTTCATATAAACATATATTATAACTAGCAGTGCCCGCGGACTTCGTTCCGCGTCATAAACATATTTATCGCTGCCCGTCTGTCCCGCGTTATACTTCGGGATAAATAACAATTATGATGATGAATCATAACCTATGACACTCCACAATAACGTAGCTTTCTATTGATGATATAATTTTGAAAATCGGTTCAGTAGATCCAGAGCTTACCCCTTACAACGTCACAAACTCACAAACATTACCTCTTTATAATATTAGTAAAGATGTAAAGATAAGCAAAATCCACGTGTTCGTTACCCAAGATACAGGCACGATGCCTAGTTTAGGATCAAAGTTATTGTTAACTAGCTGTGCCCCGCGTATATTGCATTCCTTGGTGTTACGTGTGTTAAGGGTTGTATGTAAACACATTGCCGGGTGCAACGCAAACTGTTGCACAACTTTTTAATTGCTTACGTTTCCAATTAACGTTTATGTCGATTTTAACAGAAAGAGTAAAATGTGTTTTGCACACATTTAACCAATTCACAGCCCTTAAGAGGCTGACGATACCCAAGATTTTAAAGCTAAAAATTACGGGTAAACATTAAATGACCATAAAACTATCAAAGCGAGTCAAAACCAAGAATTGAATTGAAATTTAATAAAAACATTAAGGCTAAATAAACTTTATGCGTTTTAATTGAGCAGTTTTTAATGGTTCCGTACTCAAGAGCTGTTAAAGGAAATCTATTATTATTAACCAAACGTCCGTCTTTCTGCTTGTCAGCAAGCTGTATCTCATAATGTTTAGAGAGTGTGTATTTCTATTGCCGCTATAACAACAAAGTACAGACGCCAGCACATCCAGCAACCCCAATTTGTCAAATTTCCTTAATAGATTTTCAACTTTATCACTTAAGCATAAGGTTCACTTTCAATTAGGGAAATTTGACAGATTGGAGTAGCTTGATACTTGATGTGCTGGCGTCTGTACATATAATATGTGACATATACATTCGAGGCTACTCCATGTATACACTTTGATCTTAATAAAGTAGGCAAATAGGTTTTCGTACCGCAATTATATAAAATGTCGTGATTTTTCGTTTATCAAGAGTCGTTACACAGCATCGGTCTACTACACTTCATTTGATTATTATTATTAGCACACTAGTGTTGACTATTCCATATTTTACCCGGCTAACTCTTTTAAATATTATCTGTCCCCTTTCTATTACAGATGGTATGAAAAGGACAGGGCATTAGTATAGAACTTAAAATAAAGGAGCATCTTTACAAAAGCGCATAATCAGTCAATGACTAACGTTACGCTAACATATCATCATCATCATCATCATTACAGCCGAAAGAAGTTCACTGCTGGACAAAGGCCTCCCCAAAGATCTCCACAATTGCCGGTCTTTCGTTATTTGCATCCAGCAGTTTCCTGCCCACGCTGCGTCTTCCGGTTCACCATACATATATCCAACTTTAAAAAATAAGTTTTATAAACTTTAAAGTTTAAAAAACTTTTTCTCTAATAAGTTTATCAATTCATCCGAATGTTTTTTTTATGTCTGTTAAGGAATTAGTACGTAGTCTTTGAGTAAAATTTGATAATTATTGTTTTATTCAGTGAGTAGGTACCTATAGATAGTTTTACAGATGGACGCACAAAAGTTTTTATTTTATAAGCATGTATTTACATAAGAAAAGTAGTATATGTAGTACTAGCTGTGCCCCGCGGTTTTACAATTATTTATATTATTAATTTTATAAATTATCGCAGCTCCTCCCCCGTAGGTGATAGCGTGATAATATGTAGCCTATATGTTGACCCGACCTCTTAGTAATATTCATGCAAAATTTGAAGTAAATCCATGCAGTACTTTTTGAGTTTAGCCCGGACATACATACAGATAAACAGACAAAAATTCTAAAACCTATATTTTTGGCTTCCATATCGATTATCGATAGATCACGCCTCAAGTATCCTTTTAAAAAAATATTCAATGTACAGTTTTGACTTTCCTACGATTTTATTGTATGTATGGATATCAGTTAACTGGTATCCATAGTACAAGCTCTGCTTAGTTTGGGATCAGAAGGCCGTGTGTAAATAATGTCCTAGCATATTATTATTATAATTAAACGTTTGTTAAGTAAACACATGGATTAATTCCCCTAGTGCGGGCGTTGGCACGAAATGGCGACGCGGCTGCATCGCTGTTGACACGTGCAGTCAAGTATGTAAGTCATATGAATATTCAAATTAGTTTACGTGTTATTTATCAGAATCGGCGCCAATGTCTTAGACTTTGATTAAATAATAATATAATACAACATGTAACTTAATTAACGCACATCCTGAAAATAGTTTATTCAGAATCCTTTACTGAATCGATTTATATCATTTTTAATAGGTAATTTTTAATTCGTAAATAATTAAAACTACGGAAATTATTGTCATAAATACCCCGGGCAGTCAATACAAATTGAAATAGACCGTAAGTCAAAGTAATAAGACTTTTAAAATTGCAGTATTATTTGTATTTGTACAAATTCCATCATTCAATACAAAATAAAGACAAACAAACGTTATTCTAAGAAACTTATTTAGTAAATAACAGTATTGTTATTTACTAAATTAGTTTCTTAGAATAACGTTTGTTTGTCTTTATATGTATATATACATGTTAAATTAATAATTCAGTGTATATATTATGATGACAACATAATATTCTAATTGGGGTGTTTGAGGGTGTGCGTTAATTACGTTACATGTTGTATAACCTGGGACATTATTCACATACGGCCATCTGATCCCAAACTAAGCAGAGCTTTTACTTAGAAACCAGATAACTATTCTATTTTTCCTTTTTTGTAAATACATACTTATATAAATAATTCATCACCATGTACTACCTACATTCTCTCCCCTTTAACCCTTAACTAGGCTTTGCTATATTTTCTTCATTATTTTTGGCCTTTATTCCAAGGTGTTAAAGTTGAAATTGATATGGACTCGTAAAGTACAGAGCCTGTTCAAGGGTTAAACTACCTATGCACTAATGTACACACGGCTACATATCAAGCTATACATCTCGAATATCGAGGCGAGAAATTGTATTAAGGCTTTCATAGCCCAATGTTCTCATCGGTCGGTAAATGATCGACGAGGATAAGCATCTAAGCTCGCAGTCAGTCCATAGATGGGTGACCGCCAAAGTGGTTTAATTTCTGAGCTTCTCCGTGCTTCGGAGGGCACGTTAAGCTGTCGGTCCCGGTTGTAGCCATTAGGGAACAGTCGTTAAGCCATGTCAGAGGCCTAATGGGCGGCTTGAACAACTCTGACGCTAGGGTAACCACTGCCCATACGATAAGTAAGTATTGTATCGAGATCCTATACATGGCGAGATCAACTTATACTGGATATGTATAGCTTGATATTTAGCCGTTTGTACTACAATTTGCCGCCGTCGGTCCGGATGTATACTATAGGTAATACATGGCAATATGTACTTTATTATAGAAAATTGAAACATTGTTATGGAATATTATTCGTTATAGTACGGGCTAAGTTTACGAATAAGTAACTAGTAACTGGTTAAGTGTTGTTTAAGTAAACAATCTTATCGGTTGTAGCCTGATTCTCTCACCGATCCGTAACCACTCGGCGAGGTTAAGCAACTAGGCTCGCGGTCAGTCCATAGATGGGTGCCGCGAAAATGGTTTAATTTCTAAGCAGCTAACTTCTTTTCGGTTGTAGTTATTAGACAACAGTCGGTAAGCCACGTCAGAGGTCTACTGGGCGGCTTGAACAACTCTGTCACTAGGGTAACCACTGTATGGTTGGATAAGTATGTAAGTAATAATGCCTAATTTAGATTTGTGACAGCCCCAGGCTAAGTATCAAAATGCCCCCAGCCTGTTCTGCATATGCCTGTATGTACGCTATCCCATCCCCAAGGACTACTCTAGTAAATTTACAGAAGGGCCATATTTAATGTAACTTTAGGTATGGCTCAGCGGTTAAGGCAGTCGCCTAGCCTCTGTTCGATCGCAAACAGTATAACTATTTGTGTGACACATAACTAGTTGTTCTGAGTCTGGACGTGCTTTGAGCCCGGCAGTTCTATGTTTGAGAGTACCCTGCGACACAGGCATTGATTACCCTAGTGCGGATAATGTCATTAAAAAAAGTTATAATATTTAAAGTGGCCATCAAAAATATTATAAAGGCGAAAGTTTGTGAGTGTGTATGTTTGTTACTTCTTCACGTCTAAACGGCTGGAGCGATTTCAATAAAATTTGGTATGGTGCTAGCTGATACCCTACATTAACACATAGGCTATAATTTATAAAGTTTAACGCGGGCAAAACCGCGTGGCACAGCTAATAATGACATAAATTCTCTCCGCCCCCACACGGTTCTTGCGCCCTAGGCTCCAGTCTAATTAAATTGTGGGTAAATGAGGCCCTGGTAGTAACGGTGGATGATTTTACTAAGATTTCCCCGTAAGTACGGATAATTTTCAATAGTACTGATGTCTGCTGTGTATTGTTAAGCCATTACCGTAACTGATTTATGCTTTCATGCAATTGAATCTTCTAGAAGGTCGCGCGAGAGGAGCTGTAAGGAGTAAGAAAGCGGCAAAGTGCGAGTCGGTCGCACGCACCGATAATTCCGTGCCTTCCTTATAGGCATAAATAGCTACTTACCTAACCTCTAAAAGTATTTGTGAAGTAAAGACAACCTACTATAATCTAATCCCTGTGTCGCGTAGTACTTAACAAACATATAACAAACGGACTCAAATTACATGCAGACTCAGAACAACTATTTGTGGGTCACACAAATAGTTGTCCGGTGCGGGACTCGAACCCGCGACACGAAGCGGCGAGGTGAGTATCTTAGCCGCTGCGCCACACATGCAGTCAAGTTATTCAAATAGTGATTAAAGCTTTTATAATAGCTTTTTGCTTCACAAAAAGGAGAAGGACATCACTCAACCTAACATATAATACCGCAGTTGGACTGTCATTACTTACTTATTAAATCTAGACCCCAAAATTCGGCCTAATCGAAAAATATATTTAGCAGTAAGTATCTAAACCTATTCTAAGTTTAAAATCGCTGGCATTATTAGAAGTTAACATAAAATACCGAGAACTCCGTGCCTTCCGTATACAAATATAATAATAATATAATATCCTCGGACATTATTCACACACGTCCATTTGATCCCAAACAAAGCAAAGCTTGTACTGTGGAAACCAGATAACTGATATATTATATATACTATTCTTTTTTGTAAATACATACTTATTTATATAGATAATTTACACGTAGACTCAGGACAAACAGACATGTTCATGCACACAAATATCTGTGGGAATCGAACCCACGACCAGCGGCGTGAAAGGCAGCGATTCTACCTACCACGCCAACAGGCCCGTCAATACAATTATTCAAATGGCGATTGAAAATTATATCAAAACTTAATATCATAGGCTTTCGGCTTCAAAAATAAGGAACTATTATAATTAATAAAATAAATAATAAAGAACAAAATAAGGAATTAACCTATCATAAATTACCGCAGTTGAACTAACGATATCACTAGTAATCACTACTTACTAAATACTAAATGATAACTATTAATAACTAAAGGAATTTTTTTGTAACCTTCTAAAATATATTTTAAATGTAATTAGTAACACCCTGGCAGGGTTCATGTTTGTTACTTATTTTTTCATAGAATCACCTATTGTACACATGAAAGCAATAAAGAACTTGAAATCGATAACTTGATAAATATTTTTATCAATAACTAAACCTATTCTAAGTTTGTTTACTTAAATTACTAGCATACTTATTAGTTAAGATAAGCCACTGAGTTGGAGTAATGGACTTTGTCCGCATACAGGCTCCTATTTAACATTTTAATACGATACCCTAAAAATACACCTACAGCTAATAATACAAACTTGAGTGGTGTCAAGGGACTCCCGGATCGAACGAAGTGAATATTACATTATATTTGTGAATAATAAAATAAATATAATGTAATATAAACTTAATCAGTAGGCTCAATTATAGTAATAAAAAAAAAGCAAAAAGTGTTGTTACAACTTTTCGTCTTAATTTTTTCCGTCTAGCCCCCTATCGCAACGCGCGATAAGGAAATTAGTTCCAATAACTTTAATTTTATCCATCAAAATTCCACGGCGGCCCACATTAATGAAGTTATAAAATTAACACTTTACGGGGAGACGGAAGATTTTATTTTTCAATAGCAAAGAGTTACATTTGCGGTGCCACGGAGGTTATACATAGCTTTATCTGGTAAGTAAGTATACTAACAAAAAGTTGATACGGTTAATTTGGAGATAACTTCCAAGTTATTACTTTACACAACACCAAATTCTATAATCTGTATTGTACACTCCGTTTGTTTTTGGTTCGTACAATAAATTATTATGAACACAACTTAGCTTTCAACGGTAGGTAAAAACACAAATAGCTTATAAACGAAGTAATTTTTAAAGTGAACGAACACGATTTATAAATAAGTGACAATACGGTTCTTCTAAAATTAAAAGTCAACAAATTTTGATGTCACGATATTAAAATTGAAGTCAGTTAAAGATTTCAACTATGCAAGTATTTCATAGAGAATAAAATACCCACAGTTCATGATTTTAATGCTTGTATCTCCGTTTATTGCATCTGATTCCATAACACCTGTTGCCGCAAGAACTATTGCTTACCTATCGAAATTTATACCAAAGACAGATAGCTATATTTATTACAAGATTTTAACTTAGTTATGCAAACGAGTCTACAACTGCCAACTAGTAAATCTGCACTTTAACTTTATGTTCTTATTTTAAATTATTATTATCTGTTAATTACATTTTTACACAGCACATAATTTGGGGATTTATTTATTGTTTTATCTACACCAATAACGACCGATTAAAGATTTTTACAGAAGCACGGAAACGCACAATATATTTAAAAATAAACACATAAAAATACAAACTAGTAATTAGTACGCAAAATAAATAAAAAACAAAATAAATCGCATATCGCAAAGCACAACAACACTTGTTTTTCACAACAGTTATTAGTTAGTACGGACTCACCTCATCGAGCAGTGTTGAAGTGAGTTTTGGTTGCAATAAGTTACGCAGTCTGCGGGGAGAGCGCCGTCAAAAGTGCGGGCGTCGCGGCCGACAAACTGTCGAAGAGTCGCGGACCGATGCGGCTGCGAGCGAACCCTCCGTGTTGTGATGCGCGACTAGGTACTCAAGCCTCCGCTTATTATTTTTATCCGCGTAGCTCAGTGGTCTGCTTAGGTGGCGGGTGGCTCACCTGAGATGCCGGTTGAAGTCGTCGAATCGGCCGTTGCTGCGCTCTTGACCGCGATGCGACTGAATCGCGCTCCCACCAAACCATTTTATATATTTCCCCTACTCGTAGGATTTGCAGCGACAATTTTCTTTGCTGTGAAAGACCCGGGGTCCTGGATACCGGTGACCCGTGACGCCGTGCGCGCGACATTTCGGCCATTAAACATTTTTATTGTCTCTGAATTTTAGGGTCAAGTGCGCTCATCGTGCTAAAAAGAAGTCTATTGAATGTATTTTGTTTTTTTAGAATTGATTGTAAGTTTAGGGCCAAAGTACACATTACTCGGTGAACGTAATTACGTCTCTAAGCTATGGTTGTACAAAGTTTGTGTAAGGAAATTTATCTCCACCCTCTTGGGCTGACTGGAATTACAATTGTTATTAACGTAACTGTTCACAAAGGCTTACATTTAATGCATAATTTAAATGTTATATGTATAAGGCACAGTGAAGAAATTTTATTTGCTCGTAAATCCTCAATTTACTTAGCATATTCAAAAATAGAACGTACGAACATTACTGCACGTTTCGCAAACACATCCTAAATATAATCAAGAGCAGTGTACTTACATTATGATAGAAGTTTTATGGATATGTATATTGTAAATTATATATACAAGGTGTACCTAAACATCATAGGAAATGTACGGAACGCAATCTACTCATAAATCTGTATAAACTGAAGAACAGCAATGCGCACCAAATGCGTCTGCTGACCGACATATTAATAATAATATAATATACTAATATTCTGAGACATTATTCACAGACGGCCATCTGATCCCAAACTAAGCAGAGCTTGTTCTATGGAAACCTAACTAATATATTACATAGACTACTTTTCTTTTGTTACATAACATACTTATATAGACAATTTCACCCATACTCAGGACAAGCAGACATGTTCATGCACACAAAAATATCTGTCCTCGGTGGGAATCAAACCCACGACATGTGGTGTGAAAGGCAAGTATCTACATACCACGCCAACCGGCCCGTTTTCTTACGGTAATAAAATAATAATAGTTATTAGTTAATTGTATGGGATGTTAATCGTTATTCTGTGTATTATGTAAATTGAGGTTCTACATGTTTATTAATATAATATAATAATAATAACCTGGGGCATTATTCACACACGGCCATCTGATCCCAAACTAAGCAGAGCTTGTACAATGGAAACCATATAACTAATATATTACAGGAAACAGAAATAGTCGACAGGTAAGCAACATATTAAAGCGACACTTAATTAAAACTTAATTAGAATATAAGCGGCAACACCTAAACCATATAATCTTACACTTTTAAGATTTAGAGTTAAGATTTAATGTAAAATAATTGTATTACTTTAATTGAAATAAACAGATTTTTTTTTTTTTTTTTTTTTTACATACACTACTTTTCTATTGTAAATACATACTTATATAGATAATTGCCCCCACACAAACAGACATGTTCCTGCACGCAAATATCCGTCCTGGATGGGAATCGAACCTACGACACGCCCGTCACCTTATGGGAATTAGTTAATAAAGGTCATTATTTTATTGTATAGGAAGTTAATCTTCCTTTTGAATTTAAATTTTTATTAATTGTTTGTTTTTTTATTTTTCTCTATGGTCATTTTACATGATTTTGGTACCCAAGACGATGCTGCAGAAAAATGTATATAAAAAAACGGAAACATATAGATAAAAAATTAAAACAATAGTGCATAATAATGGTAAATTAATTATGCGTTAAGTACTAACATAATATTATGCACCCTTGCGAACCTGCTCAGTGAGCAAGAAAACGTATCTGTTTTGACTGCTACTGAATTAAATGATTGCGGCGTACGTGCGCGAGGACTGAGAGGATGTTCTGGAAGATTTTGTACCCGTAGTATGGATGTTTATGTATGCTTACTTTCGCTGGGAAAGTTCCTCGAGTCCATTATGTTGCACCATATATTGCAATTTAAATTATAAGCACCTACAATGCCTATTATTGTCCATTCTTATAATAATGGCTCAACTATGTAAATTGATAATGTGTGATTGATGTATCTTGACGACTTAGGCTACTTCATTTATTTATTTGTAAATTGACATATTATATGATTGACGTTTATACGTTGCGCGATATTGACATGTGTATATTTTATAATTGAATTGTGTGACATTTATACTTTTATTTTTAAATTTGTAATTGCATTGCTTCTAATATTAAGCAAAACTTGGAACAAAATAAAATCCAGTTGCATGCTCTAACAGGCTGGACATAGCGGACTAACATTTTACTATCACCCCTAATTGTACATTATTTACCTGTGTTCGCAATAAATAAATTTGTATTTGTATTTTCTTTGGTTGTCTTTGTAGATCACATTTTAGTGATAAGACCGCCAATTGGATATTTTTTAATTATATGGTCCTGTACTATATGATTTTAATATTGGTGTACTTATAGAGTTATCTAATCTATTTTTGTACATATATATCTTGTAAATTATGTTTTTAATACTTCATATTATTATAGACTGTATCGATGGTCTAGCGGTATGGTGTTCAACCGCAGGTAAAGAGGTCCTGGGTACCAATCCCGCTTCGGGCCAAAAGAGTATTTGAGATTTTTCTGTAAAAAGAAAAAAAATTCAGTATCTGCCCGAAGTCTGGGAGTTGGCGGTATTAAACCCCCGTGCCTTGGATAACACGTAAAGCCGTGCGTCGGTCCTGTGATGAAAAGAAAGTGCCCCTGTGTTCGCGCAAACACTTGTGCACTATAATATATCCCGTTCTCCATTGAGATTGGCCGCCGTGGCTGGCTGAAATTCATAGAACGACCTCATTATTATTATACCTACTAATTTAGTCTTATAGAAGCATAGGTAAGATTTTTTTTAAATTGTAGGTTCTCGAAAACAGTCAAAGACAATATTTTAGTGTTGGCTTGCTTTATCGCGCGGCGAGAAAGAAGTATCTCGTTTTTTTATTAAATTAAATTAAATTTAATAATGCCCGTGTTGCGTTTGTTATAAAATAATTGCAAGATGGTATTATATGAATTTTGTTCGGTTGTTTGTTTTCTTGACCGACGATCTTGTGCGGGTCGCGGGAAGCCGCTGGATGCGGGCAGCCCAGGACCGGCTATTGTGGAGATCCTTGGCGGAGGCCTTTGTCCAGCAGTGGACGTCTTTCGGCTGATATGATGATGATGATGTTTGTTTTTACAATAGTAATTGTAGACGGCACGTGTGGCGCAGCGGTTAGGACAGTCGCCTCGCTACCGCGTGTCCCGGGTTCGATTCCAGGACAACTATTTGTGTAACCTTTAAATAGTTGTTCTGTTTCTAGATGTACATTGTGTCAGTGAATTATATTGACGTAGAATAGTTGATTAATTTCGCTAGTGCGCATAGTAATCTTACCTAAACCTAGAAAGCTTTCGAACCAAGACCCTAGTTTCTAAGGGGGTTGGTTTGGAGGGTGGAACCTGAGGAGTTAATTAATGCAGGTATTTCCGAACTGGTATGATATAGTTCCCTTCCAGAAGCGAGACCATTCCTTTCTTAAAGGCCGGCAGCACTCTTGCGGTGCCCCTGGTGTTGCGAGTATCCATGGGTGGCGGTGATCACTTACCATCGGGTGACACACTTGCTCGATTGACTTGCTATTATTATACTCGTATATAAAAAGAAAAGGTACCTCCACGATGCTGAATATGCTTCAGGTAAGTATATCAAAATTATGTCTACTCTTATGACACGTAACAAGTATACGATGTTAAGTGGTCACCATAGCCTATGGTCGCTCTCAACACCAAACAAGTATACGATCTGAAGCAGTCACCGTAGCCTATGGTCGCTCTCAACACCAAACAAGTATACGATGTTAAGTGGACACCATAGCCTATGGTCGCCATCAACACCAAACAAGTATACGATGTCAAGCGGTCACCGTAGCCTAAGGTCGCTCTCAACACTAAACAAGTATACGATGTTAAGTGGTCACCGTAGCCTATGGTCGCTCTCAACACCTAACAAGTATACGATGTTAAGTGGTCACCGTAGCCTATGGTCGCTCTCAACACCAAACAAGTATACGATCTGAGGCGGTCACCGTAGCCTATGGTCTCCCTCAACACCAAACAAGCATACAATGTCAGGCAGTCACCGTAGCCTATGTTCGCACTCAACATCAAACAACTATACGATGTTAAGCGGTCACCGTAGCCTATGGTCCCTTTCAACACCAAACTAGTATACGATGTTAATCGGTCACCGTAGCCTATGGTCGCACTCAACACCAAACAAGTATACGATGTTAAGCTATCACCGTAGCCTATAGTCGCTCTCAACACCAAATAAGTATACGATGTTAAGCGGTCACCGTAGCCTATGGTCGCACTCAACACCAAACAAGCATACGATGTTAAGCAGTCACCGTAGCCTATAGTCGCTCTCAACACCAAATAAGTACCTATACGATGTTAAGCGGTCACCGTAGCCTATGGTCGCTCTCAACACCAAACAAGTATACGATGTTAAGCGGTCACCGTTGCCTATGGTCACCATCAACACCAAACAAGTACCAATATGATGTTAGACGGTCACCGTAGGCTATGGTCGCTCTCAACACCAGAACAAGTATACGATGTTAAGCGGTCACTGTAGCCTATGGTCGCTCTCAACACCAAACAAGTACCAATACGATGTTTAGCGGTCACCGTAGCTTATGGTCGCTCTCAACACCAAACAAGTATACGACGCTAAGCGGTCACCGTAGCCTATGGTCGCTCTCGACCAACTAGTATACGGACCACCTGATGTTAAGGAAGCTATGAGTGCCTCACTAATAAAAATAAATTTCCTGGACGGTACACTACGTATTGACTTTTGCTATGATAATTCTTAAGAATTAAAAAAAAACGTTTGATAACACTTGACAAAGTATTCACTGCCAACTGATATCTGCTTGATTGGTGCCGTAGTACCTAATTATACTTTATGTTTATTATTTATTTATAAATATATATATATGGCTCTGATAACACGATGGAATGAACATAAACAATAATTTTACGACGAGACCACATCTACATTTAATTTTAATGTGGATACAATCACACTTCACACTAATATTATAAAGGCGAAAGTTTATGAGTGTGTGAGTGTATGTTTGTTACTTCTTCACGTCTAAACGGCTGGAACGATTTAAATAAAATTTGGTATGGAGTTAGCTGACACCCTGGATTAACACATTATAAAGTTTAACGATGGTAAAGCTAGTACATTATAAAGGCGAAAGTTAATGAGTGTGTATGTTTGTTACTTCTTCACGCAAAGACTACCGAACGGATTTTGATAAAACTTTGTAGTAATATAGCTTATATATCCGAATAACACATGTTCACACACACAGTTCATATCTAACTTTTTTTACTCAAGTAAACTTTTTAACGAGCTATTTGTAAATAGACAAATACGATTTATCTTGTAATCATGTTTGCCTATTTACAAAAGCTACAAGTTAAGAGGCTGACAACATATAATTTTATAGAATCATGACTTAACACTATCAAGACACGTTAACGACATCAAATACAAAATACAAATATTTATTGCGATCATGAGTGATACATAGGTGTTACAGAATGTAGAGGTACATACATGATACCCTGTTAGGGCGCAGAAATACAATTTTAATATAAAATGACTTACAAACTATTTAATTAATCTTAGGTTATATATTTATTTATATATATTATTATTATTTATATATACCTTTATTATTATGTTATCATTATATTTATACTATTTACTTTAACATATTATAATTTAATTATTTATTATATTGCACACTGTCTTACTGTTTAGTTCTGTCCTCGATAAACTCTTTTATATTGTAATAACATTTTTGTGTTAAGTATTTTTTAAATTTATTCTTGAATATATTGAAGTTGGATGTTTCTTTTAGTTGTTGTATATCTTATGTATTTTGTTATATATCTTAATGCACATTACATAGGGCCCAGAATGAAACATAGATAGCTTCTTTGGGGGAGACCCTTGTCCAGCAGTACGCGCCTTTCGGCTGATTCGATGATGATGATAATGATGAACAGAAACATAACGACCATGCTTTACCACCGTCCAGCTGATGCAATTTGGATGGCAGCAAAAACAAAAACATATGTGGTTTCATATATTTGGACAGATCCATGGGCACATAGCGCTCTTTAAGTTCTCCTTACTACTCTATTGTACAGAGGCCAGCACATCCAGCTACCCCAATCTGTCAATTTTCTTTTAAAGATTTTCAACTTTGTCATAAAATCATAAGGTTCTCTTTCAATCGGGGAATTTTGACAGCTTTGGATAGCTTGATGTGCTGGCGTTTGTACACCTTGTATAGTCAAATTTGACATATATGTGTTTTAGAAGCATGTGCAACATCGTGACCAATGGAAATCTCTGGCTCTGGAAAACAGGTGTCAATCTATGTACTGATGTGGGTTCGATAACAAGAAGTAGGCACTTGATAGTAATGACAACTACTTTTTGACGGTCACCATAGCCATAGCCTAGTTGGTAGTGCTCCTGCCTACAAAGCTGGTGGTCCTGGGTTCGAATCCCGGTAAGTGCAAATATTTGCGTGATGAGCACGAATATTTGTTTCTGAGTCATGGATGTTTTCTATGTATATAAGTATTTATCTATCTATATAAGTATGTATATCGTCGCCTGGTACCCATAGTACAAGCTTTGCTTAGTTTGGGGCTAGGATGATCTGTGTGACATTGTCCCCAGATATTATTATTATTATTATTATTACTTATAGAAAGAGCCAAGTAGGCTATTGTAACCCCCCCATTATATACTTAAAACTGATCTGAAGGGTAATAAAAGCATTAAGGAATAAATAAAGGGTTATGAACTGTGCATCCTGGCCTTCGACACCCAACGTACTTGATTTATGTATACGTAGAATAGGTCTATAGATATCAAATGCGACGCAGAGTTGATTTATAATGACGGTTCCCGAGGGTCATGTCAAGGTTGGGAGAGAAGTGCATTGATATAATTTCTAGGGCTCAAATCGCAGTACTTTTCCTAAATACTCCTTTATTACTCGGTATCTTCGAGAAGCGCTTTGATTTCGTGATGCGCTCTCTTGATAGATAAACAGCTGTAAAGTAAAATACTCTTTATTGTACACCATAATTTAAAATTTAAAAAAAGAGCATACATAAATGAAGTACAAAGGGCGGTCTTATCGCTACTGCGATTTCTTCCAGACAACCAGTTATGGAGTGGATAGACTAAGGAAAGGGAAAACAGGGTAGGTAGGTGTAACAATAGGTCAACTTAATGTAAACATAAACTTATACAAATTAATAATAAAAAGTAAAAAAAAAGAAATTCATAGAATAATTAAAATAAGTCTAATAAAGCAGGAAAGCGCGAGAACAAAACAAAAAAAAAAAAAACCAAAGGCGACAGCGGTAAATAAATATGCTTATATAGTAGTCTAGGCAGATAGATAGTTTTTTAACATTATTTTTAAAAATATTTAACGATTGCGCTTTTCTTATTGTTAAGGACAGTGCGTACTTTCTGAGCCACGCTACAGCCACTACTACTACTTATCGTATGGGCAGTGATTACCCTAGTGCCAGAGTTGTTCAAGCCGCCCAGTAGGCCTCTGACATGGCTTAACAATTTTTGTCTAATAGCTACAAACGGGATCGACAAATTAACGTGCCTACCGAAGCTGGAGAGGCTCAGATATAAACCATTTTGGCGGTCACCCATCTATGGACTGACCGCGAGCCTAGTTGCTTAACCGCGCCGATCACTTACTTACTGGTGAGAGCATCTAGTTATGTACACTTAATAGTCGAGAAGGGTCGAACGTGGTTTTAACCGAAATTAATGAATTAATGTAATTAAGATGTTATTTCAAAGAATCCCATATTTTTTTTCTTACATGTCTATTATATTGAGCAGAGATTTTTATACTAAATAGTTATTCTTAATTTAACAGTCATGTTTCAATTTAAGAATAAGTAATTGTTGACAGGCCGGTTGGCGTGGGTGTTAAATACTTGCGGTTCAGTCGACAGGTCTTGGGTTCGATTCCCATCCAGGATAGACATTTGTGTGCAAGAACATGTCTGTTTGTCCTAAATCTGTGTGTAATTATCTATATACTACAAAGATAATTACACACAGACTCCTGAGTCTGTGTATAAATCCGTATGTATTTACAAAAGAAAAGTAGTGTATGTATAGTATATCAGTTATCTGGTTTCCACTTTCAATTGGCCGTGTGTGAATAATGTCATTATTATTATATTTCATCATTATTATTATTTCGCATACGAGTTAGTTTATGAAGTTTGACTGCCTCGTTGGTCTAACGGCAGCGTTGTCAACCGCAGATTATGAGGTCCTGGGTTAGAGAGCTTAGACAGTCGCCTCGCAACTTCGTGTCGCGGGTTCGAGTCCCACGCCCGACAACTATTTGTGTGACCCATAAATAGTTGTTCTGAGTCTTGATGTAAGTTGTGTCCGTCTATTAATGTTTGTAACGTACCCCGCGACACAGGAATTCAACTGGCTAATGCGGGCGTTGTCTTTAAAAAAAAAACCCGGGTCTGGCCAAAGGGATATGGGATGGACACCTGACTTCTTTCTGGTCGCGTCGTTACTGGTCACTGGTCTCATCGGATTATGAAAGTGCATGAATAGAAAGCGCCCCTGTGTTTGCGCACACAGTTGGCTAATCGCCATTGAGACTGGCCGCCGTGGGCGAAATTCGGCCGAGAGGCCATGGTTATTATTATAAAGTTTATATGTAAAAGACTTCATTTAAAAATAGTGACAGTAGGTTTATTTTTCGAGTGCCGAGTGTTCGTCATTGAAACCGAATATGTAACGAATTTAGGAAATAGATCCATTATAAAGCTCGAACTTAAAGATTGATGATTATTTGTTTTAAAAAGGACATCGCTCGCAATAGAGTAATAAATCCCTGTGTCGCGGGTTACTTTACAAACATATAATTGACGGACACAAAGTACATCCAGACTCCGAACAACTATTTATGGGGCACACAAATAGTTGTCGTGGGTGGGACTCGAACCCGGGACACTTAAGTAGAGGCGCCTTAACCACTGCGCCTATCACTGGTACCGTGTTACCCTTTGGGTAAACTCTAATTAAAGCAATTATCTACAAGACACTTAATATGCAGTTATGTTTTAAATTTATTTAAAGTTAATTCTTTAATAGATATTGGAATTGTTTTGAAAATTTTACCGCCATAACATACTAGTTTCTATAAAACAAAGCACTTTTGTAACTAGGCTAGTTGAGTAGGATCTCTTTGACTTACGACGGAATTAATATTATCTTTCATTTTGTTAAGCCAGTCAAAGTAAGAAGATAAAATTTCTTGAAAAGGGGTCATCCACAATCAACTGAACTCATTCCTGTCTAAGAATGTCCTCTTTAATCCTTTACAATCCGGATTCCGTCCTGGTCATAGTACAGTCACCGCTCTTGTAAATATTACGGATGATATTCGACTAGGTATGGAGTGTGGAAAGTTGACAGTTCTTGCGCTGCTTGATTTTAGCAACGCATTCAACACTGTCGACTTTGACATTCTACTTGGCATACTACGCTCACTTAATATATCTCCAATGGCAATTGATTGGTTTCGTAGTTACCTGTTCGGCCGTCAGCAACGGGTTCGCATCGATGATACCTACTCATCGTGGTGTTACACCAGCGCTGGCGTACCACAGGGTGGCGTTTTATCTCCACTACTCTTCACTATATTTATAAGTTCAATTTCCTCTCAGCTAACTTCTTCCTACCACCTGTACGCTGACGACTTACAAATATATACCCAGATACCAGTTGAACATCTTAACGCTGGTATAGAGACTATCAACAATGATATGGCTAAAATTAACACGTGGAGCATTAATCACGGCCTAACAGTAAACCCCTCCAAAACTCAAGTTATCATAATTGGCAGTTCTCGAATGCTTGGCAAAATTGACTGGACCCATGCCCCTCAAGTAATGTTTAAGAATACAATTATTCCATTTAGTAAAAAGGTTAAAAACTTGGGGGTATACTTTGACGAGACATTATCATGGGCTCCACAAATTGAACAAACCAGTCGCAAACTATACGCCGCAGCTGGGTCGTTGAGGCGCTTACGCAATTTTCTCCCAACTGCCACTAAAATTGCCCTGGCACAGTCCCTTCTTCTTCCAATCCTTGACTATGCTGATGCCAGCTATCTTGACCTTACGGAGGATAAACTAGATAAACTCGAGCGACTTCAAAACTTCTGCTTAAGGTTCATATTTGGGCTCCGCAAATATGAACATGTCTCCGAATTTCGTAGAAAGCTCGAGTGGTTACCCAGTATTCTATTTAATCCCACATCTCCTTCTTACCTCAAGACTAGGTTTGAATTCCTATGTGATACACACTCTAGGCCCTTGAGATCGTCAGAGAATCTGAAACTACATTTGCCCACTCATTCCACAAATTTCTACGACAAATCTTTTAGTGTTCAAGCCGCCCGTATGTGGAATTCACTGCCTCTAAACATCAGACGCGCGCAATCGATAACTTCTTTTAAAACACTTTTAAAGAAATATTATTTATCACTCTAATTTTTATCTCCAGCTTGAGATCTTCCACCTTCCTTCAGAACTCCTTGATTCTTCATTATTATTGTTATTTATTTGAGTATATATATATATATATATATATATATATATATATATATATATATATATATTTTAAATATATATTTATATCTTAAATAGTAGGGATATATATATCTATATTCTATATATAATATATATATATATATATATATATATATATATACACAGTATATACTTAATTATTAGAAATTATATGTGTATATACCAGAATTATTTGTACAGAAGTACATATATATGTTAATTTACATTAGTTGATGCACTGCCAATTACCACTTGTCTCCCTGCAGTGCTTTGGTTCACCCACGGTTGTCTGGAAGAGATTGCTACATTAGCGATAAGACCGCCGTTTGTACCTTATAGTTTTAAGAACATTCATGTTACGATGTGATATTTTTATTTGGTGCAATAAAGTGTATCTATCTATCTATCTATCTCTCGACTCAAGGGGCCGCACTCCACATAGAGCTCTACACACTTTTTCTGGACTATGCAAGCTTGGTTTACGTTAGTCGAGTTGTCCCATAAAAGGAGACCATGTCTAACGGTACATAGAACAAACCCATGGTTAGGTAAAATAGCAGTTTCCCGGGACGAGTTTCTTCGTGCATAAACAATTTTTTTTAACAAATGTAGTTCCAATTTCGATGTTTGTCAATGATTCCGAGAAATTTATTATCATTAGAAACTTTCTCATTAAGTCATTTAGTCAATTTTTAATTCGAAAAATTTAGTTTATGAAGTTATGCACCAATCGAGTGAGTCCATATTAAAGAAAAAAGGTGCAGTTGTAACCTATACGGGATGCTCGTTGAACAAAAATTACAATCCTCTTTCCTTCTTTATCGTATGGGCAGTGGTTACCCTGGTGTTAGAGTTGTTCAAGCCACCCAGTAAGCCTCTTACGTGGCCTTAATGTGCCCTCCCAATCACGGAGACGCTCAGAAATGAAACCACTTTGACGGTCACCTATATATTGACTGACCGTGCGCCTATGTGCTTTCCCTCGCCGATCACTTACGGACCGGTTATTGCAATGAGTGCCTCTCAAATAATGACAATTAACTACCTAAAATATGATGATTAATGGGGGATGGATATCCCCCATCTAATTTCCCTGGCGTATTGCTAATTTACCTAGTTGTACATTGTACAGCATCAGCTTTTCTTTAAGCTGTATTAATGTCTTCATTTACATAAACAATTTGGGGAAACAAGCCCATTCAAGAGACGGCTTCGCAGTTGCCTTTATATTTTCTTTATAAGCAGTTTACAGGTGATATTATTTTGCTGCGTATTAAAGATAAATATTAATACTTAATTTTCTGTTGTTATAAATATTTTGGGTAACTATTACTAAGTTTAGAGACCGTATTTACTTTCAGCTTTTGTCATTGGAAAGAAAACAAATGTTTGCAGATGAACCTTTATTCGCGTCGATTTCCACTGTTAAATCTTCTAATTGATTCACCTTCGGTTTTGTTCAGGAATTTCATACCGTCTATTTCTTTTCATTCTAGAACCAACTAATTTCCATTTTTATTTAAAAAAATCTCGAACAAGAACATTGTCGAAAAATTACAAACACCACCAAAACCCCTAACTCGTACTGACGAGTTGTCACGCTCGGGGTTCGAACTCACCGGAAAGTCAGAAAACCCATCAAAAACCTTTAATAGTACTGACTATTAAAGGTTTTTGGTGGGTTTTCTAACTTTCCGGTGAGTTCGAGCCCCAAGCGGGACAACATTTTTCAATTCTGACATATTTGATCTCAGCCCTGTGTCCGACCGGAAAGCCTTCGTGACGTGACTACATCTGCAAGAAGCCTACTACAAGTTACAAAAGATACTTCTTTATGTCACTTTAAATAGATAAATACATCGAAAAAATCTGTTAAAATGAATGTCAATGGGAAAAAACTTATAAATAATAATAATAATATCTAAGGACAATGTCACACAGATCATCCTAGCCCCAAACCAAGCAAAGCTAGTACTATGGGTACCAGGCGACGATATACATACTTTTATAGATAAATAAATACTTAAATACATAGAAAACATCCATGTCTCAGAAACAAATATTCGTGCTTATCACACAAATATTTGCACTTACCGGGATTCGAACCCAGGACCACCAGCTTCGTAGGCAGGAGCACTACCAACTAGGCTACAAATAGTGGATTTGTGGAATCTATTAAGTTCATACGTTACTTTCAGATCCTTGTAGCTTTCCATTTTGGCGTAAATAAATTAGTATAGTTTATTCGCTTGCGTTGCAAACTGCTTATAACTACGATATGGTTTAAAAGTATACCTACTGACTGCTTGGAGAAAGAAAGAAACTCGAAGCTTTCAGTAGAGAACAAACTACCCATCATGAGCCCATATGGAAATATGGAATAGAACTGTGGGGCACAGCCTTCACCTCTAGCGTCTGCATTATTCAAGTGTGCAAAATTACATCGTAAAGCAAATATACAATGCAAAATAGTATATAGAGAGCTCAAAGTACATCAATACATTCAAGTGAGGACTGTCAAGGACGAAATTGCAATTGCATCCTGCTGCAACCACAAAGCAATAATCAAAACATCCGAATCAATTGGCTGTGCGACAAAAAATTCCAGAAGCCACTCGAAGACTAAAAAGGCGGCACATTATAGATATAGATAACTGCCAAATCTAACAAAGAGGCTGGTGTTAAAGTATAATACATGTAAATGTCTATCTATTGAAAAAAGCTAGATACTCAATAGATTATTGCACCACATAATGTTATTTACAGACATTATGATATCGAAGTAGCAATTATGGACCCTGTCGGGCACAACAGTAGTCACTTTGGTAGGAGAAAGAAATTTCGAGTAATTTAATAGTAAGTAATTTGATCAGTCTTAGTTAGAGCAGAAAAGAAATAAATAATTTCAATACTATCTAAATTAAATGAGTATTAATAGGAAAATTAAAGTTTTAAAAAGGTAGCAAGGAAACAAATATTTAAACACATTTTTTTTATAACTTAGTTGGCAAACAAACATACGGCCCTCCTGATGGTAAGTGATCACCGAAGCCTATGAACGCTTGCAACACCAGGGGCATCATTAGCGCGTAATAATTAAAATATAATTCTTATTGTAGAAAAAATAAAATAACATTTAAATAGGATATGATTTTACTATTAAATCTAAATATTAATATGATTTATTATTATGATTTACGTTTTTCATGTATAAATATTTAAATATAAATAAATAGCATAGTTTTATATGTCCAATATTAATTTATAATGAAACTAATATATATATTTATGAAGTTTACGTCAGATACTGAAAAGTAGTTAAAAGTTTAGTTTATTATTTTGCGAGTATCTATCGATAAAATATTCATTTAATGTGTAATAGCATTAATTTGAATATCAGATTTTTTTTATTATGTTTTAATTTGTTGGTGTCATTTTAGTCACTGATATTTTTCGGTAGTTTATTATAATAATATGCATATTTTAATATACATAAACATAGGATGTTTTTGTTATTTAGAAGATCTCAATTTTAATCTGTTATGGGGTCAATTTTTTTTTTGTGTTCTCCACGAGTATTGTATTTTGGATATTTTCGGACAAATTTGGAAAATTCTAAAAAGTAGGTGCAGTTTAATGATATTATTTTATGTTCTTTGTAATGTGAGTATAGTAAATGAGTATTATAAATTTTAACAATCCATGCACCTAAATATACAACATGTAACGTAATTAACGCACACCCTCAAACACCCCAATTAGAATATTATGTTGTCAACATAATACATACACTGAATTTTTAATTTAACATGTACATGTATTGTTATTTACTAAATTAGTTTCTTGGAATAACGTTTGTTTGTCTTTATTTGTATTGAATAGTCGAATTTGTATGAATACAAATAAAACTGCGATTTTAAAAGTCTTATTACTTTGACTTACGGTCCATTTCAATTTGTTTTGACTGTCCGGGGTTAATATGACAATAATTTCCGTAGTTTTAGATATTTACGAATTAAAAATTACCTATATTAAAAATGATATAAATCGATTGAGTAAATGATTCTGAATAAACTATTTTCAGGATGTGCGTTAATTAAGTAACATGTTGTATGTAACTATTAATAATTATGTATACTTAACTGTATTACTACACACTAATAAATATTTACTAACGAATATTTACTAGCGCGTTTTTAAAGTCTGCTTGACTAAAAAACTTTTTTATTATATTTTATTTTTAGTGTGTGCTATCTCCCCATCAAATAATACCATAGGGAAGCCATGCATGGGCATACACGTAATATTTGACCAGGGCAGTGTTTCAGTTGTTTATTTTTTAGTTTCGCGAAAGCATGTGGGTGGGTTTGTATGTGGGAATTTTAGTTAATGTGTGTGTCTATTGACAGGCCAAAGAGTGGAACTCATTTACTTCCTCTATTTTTGCAATATTAAAAATAATCATTATTTTGTGGAGACTTCTGATACGAGCGAAAGTTATTAATTTGGATTCACCAACGTTTATTTCTAAATTATGGTTATCCAGTTAACCTTTGTAGAGAGTAGAGAATTAAGTTTAGGATATGATTCATATGAGCCAATATTATTTTAACAGAGATAATATCTGCGAATAACACACAAGGTCTGGTTATGGCCTTAGGAAGGTCGTTAATGTAAGTAAGGAACATTATTATTATATCCTGAGACATTATTCATACACGGCCATCTGGTCCCAAACTAAGCAGAGCTTGTACTACGGAAGCCATACTTATGTAGATAATTACACCCAGACTCCAGACTAACAGATATAATCATACACACATATATATGTCCTGGAGGGGAGTCAAACCCACGACCTGCGGCGTGAAAGGCAAGTATCTACGTACTACGCCAACCGGCTTTATTGGCACCCTATCACATTCCTTGGGGAATTGCTGCTGTAACCGGTTTACACTTTGATCTTACTTTTATATTTCTTTTGTGTAGCTGTTGAAGTGTTCAATCTCTACGAGCTGTTTCCGATCTTTTACATTGGCGCGTATGTAATATAAATGCTGTGTGGTGACGGCGACCAATATAAGAATATAATTACCCCAAATCATCCCGCCTGGACATCAATTACCGTGGTCGATCGGAAGTCCCTTAACAGGCTTCGGACTCAGGCTCGAGCAGCTCCAAAATGGACTGTATTTGCGAAGCATCGGTCCAATCCATGGCCAACAGCTTGCCCAGCCTGCCCTGCCACATGTTCATGGCAGGATCTTAGAAATGCCACAAGCAGGGCAATCAGTGTGGCCACGTTCTGGGCCACAAAAATTTAACGAGTTTGCCATTGAAACGCTAAGAAGAAGATCTCATCCCGTAGGGAGCGTATATATAGGGAAAATGTCACACAGATCATCCTAGCCCCAAACTAAGCAAAGCTTGTATCTACTATGGGTACCAGGCGACGATATAGATAGATAAATACTTATATACATAGAAAACATCCATGACTCAGAAACAAATATTCGTGCTCATCACACAAATATTTGCACTTACCGCGATTCGAACCCACAACCACCAGCTTCGTAGGCAGGAGCACTAACAACTAGGCTACGGTGACTGTCAAGCGTAGAAGTCAACCCGTGGGAATATCTGCTAGAGGACTGGCAGCAGCGACTCTCTGTATACTAAGACCATCATACTGCTATTGCCTGCAAGTCTGCCATGCACGTGCATATCCTCCAAGGTAATTCTTGGGGGAAGTTTTGTCCAACAGTGGACTTTTTACAGCGGTTATGATGATGAGGTATGACGCAAACCATTTATGAGCGTTCCTACGAATTCTTATTACATGTAATTTGTTCATTAAAACCTTATATTTCACATCATATATTTGTCGTAGGCTTACATTGCTTTTCTCCAAAGATATAAGCAATGTTTTCGATGACGCGCTTTCATGAATGACACAAAACTTCCTGTTTTAGTAATTCATTATAGTGTGAGTTTGAGTTATATTTGGTGTAGGGACTTGTTTTCTTTATGTCCGCTGTTTGAGCTTTTATTGACTTGTAAGAAGAGAATTCAGTGGATGCCATGAGATGACGCTGCGGTGATTGTTATTCACATAGTTTTGGATGAACTGAAAATCAAGATTGATGACAGAGACGTCTGGCGTTCGACACCTTCCTACACATTGCTTGCCGGGGATCATGTAGCCATCTGTTGTGTAACATGAACTATCTGTAGTATGATTGCTAACGTATACTATCTTCAAAATTCAATCTTAAAACTATTAAAGCTTTGAATACATTTTAAAGCGTACAAGTGGCTACTTCTATCCAGGTATAGGTGAAATCCGTGATACACGCTTGCGACTTCTAATTTCTGTAGAACGACATCTATCGTCATTCATCAGCATTTAAACAGTTGAAATTTTGTAATATGCCCTGCTACACAGTTTTGTGCTACTTCAATATAAACTTTCCTCTTGAAGAAGCTCTACATATTGCCAACTAAAAAAAAACTTGAGAGATGTCAAGGGACACCCGGATGGAACGAAGTTATTTCTTATTATTTATTATGTACAAAAAACCTGTATACACTCAACAAAAATAATCGTCGCGACACCACACTGTTCAATGCGAAATAGAAATGAAAATATCTGGCTTGCTTTCTATAAGAGAGAGAGAGAGAGAGAGAGAGAGAGAGAGAGAGAGAGAGACAGACAGAGAAACATGCGTACGCCGCACAGCTGCAAAAAGTGTCGTGACAACTTTTCGTAAGATTTTTTTCCGTCTAGCCCCTTTTCACAACGCGCGATAAGGAACTTCGTTCCAACAGATTAAAAGAGATCACACCTTATGCTAAGGCTGCCATGAGGAGGGAGGCATAAAAGGGAGATTTGTATTGTTGTAGACACTTAGGTAAACTGATAAAAACATAATTTGAGTTGTGACGAATGAATCTCATCAAAAATAGGTCATAAGAAAGACGGTGTTTAAAACCAGTTTATAAATAAATAACTCGGGATATATGAACAAAATAAATCAATTAAGTTCTCATTCAAAGCATTAACAATTTTCTATAAAAAATAAAAAGCAATTGTTAAAATGTTTCGCTAATATAACAAAAAATACCTTTCAGAGTTACCTGATAAGGTACCTGATAAAATACCTAATAAGGTATATATAGATACAATCGTTCGGAATATCTGATTTTGAAATGGTGCGAGTGTGAAATTAGGTTCAAATGAAGTGTTTATCGGGGTTGCATACAACAAAAAGTTATAAACTGAAATAGTGTGTATTCAGGCCTTCGTTTTTAAGCCCTTATAAACAAAACTACAAGAAAATCAAACCTTATCTCTGTACAAGTTCGTTTAGACAAATATACAAGGTGTAACAGAAAGAGTGAACGTAACTTAAGGAGGTTGCAGGGTATCAGGACGGCTACCTATGGACGAAACTTCCAACAGAAATAATCATTTTTTATTTAACTAGTAATTTATTTTTGTTTCGACAACCTAAATAAAGAAGTAAAATTACCGATATTACGAACAACACTAGCAAAAATCAGCTGTAAGGGTCATGAACTTTATTAGCACGACCTCTTTGAATTACTAGGAGCTTTCGGTAGTTTGCAAATAAGCTGTGTGATTCCATACACACACACAAATTTTTCCTCGTGATTTTTTTTACATTTAATCACATAATGTTTAACTGAATTCTAAGTTAATTTCTGCTCTAAATTAAAACAATATTTTAATAATTTTAAACAAAATATGGGTCGATACATCCTTCGGCAGGTAAATTTTTGTAAATATAACTCAACCCAAAAACTGATTTCGAAATCTAGAAACAAATCATTACTTAATATTTTATTTAATGTTAACTAATGTTCCGCAAGATGTTGTATCTAGGAGAAAAAAATAAAATAATAGAATTTTCGTAAATGTAGATATTTTTGGTGTGATAAATAGTAATAGAATATTTAATTTTTCTTTCTGTATGTTAACTTAATCTGGCCGGAAACGAATAGGTATTTCATTATTAGCCAAACAAACTAACCATAATTAACACACACGCGCGGTACGACTAGTGATAAATTAAGAAAAAAATATGAAGGTACTAGGCTCACATGAACATTAGAGGACATTTCGACATCCCAAGGAACACTAATACACAAGCATAAAAATAAAAGTGTGTGAGTGCATTCATTGAAATATTCCCTTTGACTTTCGCCACCGCGCCGCCATAGTCCGAGCGTTTAATTGTGTGCGTGTAAGTTCAAAGTGTGTTTGTTAGCCTAAATTTTTCTTTTTTTTTAGTATTTTTTATAGAATTGTTGTCTGTAGATTTACTTCAAATTTTGCATGAATATTACTTAGAGGTCGGGTCAACATATAGGCTACATATTATCACGCTATCACCTACGGGGGAGGAGCTGTGCTCATTTATAAAGTTTATCGCGGGTAAAACCGCGGGGCACAGCTAGTATATAATAAAAAAGTAGGAAAGTACAATGAATATTTTTTTTAAAGGATACCTACTTGGGGAGTGATCTGCAATCGATATCGAACCAAAAATATGGTTTTTATAATTTTTATCTGTTTGTCTGTATGTATGTCCCAACTAAACTCGAAAAGTACTGCATGGATTAACTTCAAATTTTGCATGAATATTACTAAGAGGTCGGGTTAACATATAGGCTACATATTATCACGCTATCGCCTACGGGGGAGGAGCTGTGATAATTCATAAAATTTAACGCGAGTAAAACCGCGGGGCACAGCTAGTAAGCTTGTAAAATTTTTAACCGGGTCTTAAAAATCTTAGTTTCTCGTTTTGTTAATTTGAATGAAATAATTTTGAACAGTCCTAAACCATAATGTCCTCCCGACCGAATTCCGGCCAAGGTGGCCTGTCTCAATGGGGACTAGCCAATTGCGCAGGACATATTATAGTGCACAGGTGTGTGCGCAAGCACAGGGGCACTTTCTATTCCATCACTCTCATGATCTGATGGGACGCCTAGCGACACAACCGGAAAGAGTTCAGGTACAGGACCGACGGCTTTACGTGCTCTCCGAGGCAAGGGGGTGTGATACTTTCAGACTTCGATCTGATACTGAGAAACACTGAAGAAAAATCCCAAAATCACTTTTTGTCCCGACCCTGGGTTTGAACCCAGGACCTAATTATCTGAAAATACAGGCCTTGGCTTAGTTTGGACTCCAGATCTCCCACAACTTGCAACTTCATACATTTTGTCAACTTTATTTGTTTCATGTAATTTGTGGAGATTAAATAAATCATTTTTGTATTTTGTATATTGTCAACTTGGTCTATGACACTTTACAGAGTTTATTCCAGAGGTCGAAAATTCCAATACAAACCGGTTTAAATGAAAAATGTACCTACCATGCTTATGGCTATTGACAGTAGCTTCCCCATACACGTCATTATTTCGAGCTGTTTTGGTTGTGTCAGCGCTGGTACCACGATGGAACTAATATTCGTAAATAAGGTAATATTTATAACGTTCCATTTCATGAACATAATAATGTGACATAAAAAATGGCGCGAAAACAAATGAATGACTCAGTTTGAAACAAAATACACAAGCTTCAATATGAAATACATTTGAATTTGGAATTCTTAACCAAACGCCAGATATTGGGTATCAAAGTGTCAAACCTATGAAACACAACCTCATAATATCGCGTTGGTTTTAGGATTTTCAAATAACCTGTTCTTCTTCTTATCGTGTCGATGGTACGAATTATATTCTATCTTCCCAAAATTGGGCAACGCTGACCCCTTTGGCTGAAGCGTCATACAAGTCCTGAAGGGAACAAGAGACTGGACAGGTGGGACAAACGGATAAATGTGTCATACTTTGGGGTGACACGCCGCACTCGCAGATGTTTTGTGATGTGGGAATGTAACCCCATTTGCACATGTGCAATAACCTGTTGATCGCAGGGAAGACTAAATGCATATAAACTATCTCCATATAAGTACCAAAACATCTTAATTTGTACGGAAAGAATAACAAAATTGTTATCCATTCATACGGGGACATAAGTGGTGTCTTGAAAGATGTGAATCAAAATACCTCTCTGTAATTCGATTTCAATTTATTACTAAATTGAAATCGAATTTTGTGAGCTGACTCCATCCAATGGATATCACATTTCTATAAGTAACGGTGTTTTCTCGAAACAAATAAAATATCAATTACATCCAATATCTTTCTTTGAAAACAATTAATTTTCAAATTTGCTGATATTTACATTTATTTAATATCTATACTCGGCTATATTCTATTAATTTGTAAACTTCTCTGAAATACTAGTTATCGATAATATATTACGCAAATACCTACATGAAGTTGACTGCCCGTGTGGCGCAGCGGCTAAGATAGTCGCTTCGCGCTTTTTGTCGCGGGTTCGAGTCCCGCGCCGGACAACTATTTGTGTGACCCATAAATAGTTGTTCAGAGTCTGGATGTAATTTGTGTCCGTCTATTATATGTTTGTAAGGTACCCCGCGACACAGGGATTTATGCGGGCGTTGTCTTTATAAAAAACCGGCCAAGTGCGAGTCGGACTCGCCCATGAAGGGTTCCGTAGCAGCATGATATGACGTATCAAAAAAAACTACTTGCTAGATCTCGTTCATACCCAATTTGCATGGTAATGTACAGACGCCAGCACATCAAGTTACCCCAATCTGTCAATTTTTCCCAGTTGAAACCTTATGCTTATGTGATAAAGTTGAATATCTATAAAAGAAATTTGACAGATTGGGTTAGCTGGATGTGCTGTCGCTGCACATCATATATTTTTTTTAGTTTGATCATTCTCTTATTTTAGAAGTTACGGGGGGGGGGGGGACACTCATTTTACCACTTTGGAAGTGGCTCTCGCGCAAACTATTCAGTTTAGAAAAAAATGATATTAGAAACCTCAATATTATTTTTGAAGACCGGTTTTGCCATTTGGCTACGGTACCATAAAAAGAAAAAAAAGAAATTATAACAATTTCAAATATATTGTTCTGAAAAGAATAGTTCATTATGGAGAAAGGGCTCCAGAAAGGTTTTAGAAAACGAGTTTTCTTATCATGTCTTTTACATGGCGATGGTTTCACTGATTTAACGGAAAATAGAGATAATCAAAAGTTGAAAACGTCTATGACTACTGGTCCTGGGTTCGAATCCCGGTAAGTGCAAATATTTGTGTGATGATCACGAATATTTGTTTCTGAGTCATGGATGTTTTCTATGTATATAAGTATTTATCTATCTACATAAGTTTGTATATCGTCGCCTGGTACCCATAGTACAAGCTTTGCTTAGTTTGGGACTAGGATGATCTGTGCGACATTTTCCCGAGATATTATTATTATTATCTTTCAGTGATGGGCGCGATTATTTGTTCTGTTTCTTGGTGTAATTTACATTTACAAATACCTATATAAGTACGTTTATCAATTGCCTGGTTGCCGTAGTACAGGTTCTGCCTAGTTTGACAATAACTAATACAAGCTAGCTAAATAGCTAGCCAAATAAAGCATTGTTATTATAAAATAAATTTTATAAATGTTTTCATACAATCCGTGTACCTAAATATCTATGTAACTAGAAATAATTATGTATGCATAACTATATTACTACCAACATGTTCTGACTATTTACAAACGCTTTTTTAAAGTCTACGTGAATAAAAACCTTTTATGTTTTATTTTATTTTCAGATCAGTTGACAGTGTTAGGTATATTAAGATAATTATTTATTTAATTCTCTCCACAATATTTATTAATAATTACAAAACAAAACTTTATATGGTAAGAGCTCTACATAATTTTTGTATACGTTAGTACGAATTATTACTGTGGCAGACAGATGCCTAAACTAGGCTCAAGGCCTGTATTTCAGGACACCAGGTCTCCACCCCTTAGATTTTTACACTTTAATTTTACATACCTCTAAAGAAATTTAATGTACGCACTTAAACGACAAATATAAGAAAACAAAGAGAACAATATGTGTGTGTATGTGTATTTGTTCTAAGAACCTATAATCTACAAAATCAAGAGTTCCTCTTACAGGACTCAACTACACTACACTTACAGGACTAGGAAATAGCCTTTCACTGACTGCTTTATTTTATTTATTTATCGTCGCTCATCATTCAATTTGGTAATTTTTAATTAGGTTTATTTATTTATTATTGTCAGATACATAACAGTTTATAGAACTTAAACATTTATACGGTATTAAATAATAAATTCTAGATTTAAGGGTCAGTGTAGCAGTCGTTAATGTAATTACCTCACAACTACCTCATCGCCCCTATTACAGTAACAAATCGGTGCCTCATATTACGGTGACGAACATTTTAGTACTAAATGAAGAAAACATCGAATAGAATACAACACAAACTTGATATTTAAATCGATAAAATTAACAAATAACTAAAAAAATCACTTAATAGAGGTTACTGAACGGATCTTATACAAATATATGCGTAGGTATATGAACGTTCAAAAATCTTGTTTGAAGACTACAAAAGCAGTTCTTCTGGTTTGCACTGGAACTTGTACAATTGAATATTATGGTACCGTTATATACGTACGATACCATTCTCGTTCTATTTTTAAAGGAATCTGTTTTATAAAACAATATCGATCTACGAGTACAAACAGTGTTGCCTATTCTCTACTCAAAACTCAAAATATCAGAGCAAGGAGATCGTGTCATAGTGTGCTTGAGACATAGACAAGATAGTCACCGATTTATTTGATTAAAATTAACAACACATCAAATAAAGTTCATTGGTATTATTTCTCAAGGTTGCAGCAATACTATTCGGATTACCCAGGTTAAACAATGCCAAAAAGACTATATTTAAGAACATCATTGATCCCAAAACACAATTCCAATACCTTCAATAAAAATAAACACAGTCACCATCAAAGAACAAATCACAAACATCAAAGACTTTTTGTGTCATGAACACCATGGTTTGAACTGTGTCTAGATGTAATTTATCTATAATCTGAATGTAAGTACCTATTTAAAAATAAATTATTATGACTTCAGATTTCTGGTTGCCTTAGTACAGTCTCTTTAATTATTAGGCGGTTTTAAAACTGTTTTGCCGGGAACGATATTTTCTGCATTTGACTGCACGTGTGGCGCAGAGGCTAAGACAATCGCCTCGCCGCTTCGTATCGCGGGTTTGAGTCTCGCGCCGGAGAACTATTTGTATGACCCATAAATAGTTGTTCTGAGCCTGGATGTAATTTGTGCCTGTCTGTTATATGTTTGTAAAGTACCCCGCGGGAGGTTCCTTTAATAAAATGATTTATATACAACCTACATCGCTTTTCGATTGGTGTGCAGCTTAGCGCCGCTCTCTGCCCAGTCTGCTTACTTTGTTTATGTAATGCGTCACTTTAATATTCTCCCGTGCAGACTTAAGCAAAAGAAATCACCATCAGCGGGGTTGGAGATTATGGTAAAACGGTGAACTACATTGTACTCACTTATTTTCTTCACCTTCCTCGGAATACAGTTCCCAAGAGTCCATTTTACATGAAATCCTGATTCATCCACAAGTTTATTAGGATTGAAAGAACGCACTAACACAACGTCACTTCCTTCAGATGTTTTTCATAAAAATACCTTCAAACTTTAAGTAGGTATCTAGCTAATCTTTCGACTACATTATTTGAATAACAAAAAATAAACAAACCTCGCTTTTTATCAAGTGTTACCAAATAAAAAAGACAATAGATAGTTTTATCGTAACAAAATCTTGCGATTTAATTTAAAAATAAGGTAAGTATTGCGCTACTTGGGTATGTAAACCAAACATCGCCAAGTGATATTTCAAAGAATTTAGCGATTTTTAAGATTTTGCATCTCAAAAGATAAAAAGGAACTCTTATTACGCTTGGCGAGATTGGTAAATGCTTGCCTTTGACGCCCCGGGTCTGTTCAGCGGCGGCGTGAAAGGTAAGCGGCGTCTTTGTCCTGAGTCTGAGTAGTATATTATCTATATATATATATAATAATCGTCTATATAAGTATGTATATAAAAAAAAAAAGTAGTATATGTAGTACAGACGCCAGCACATCAAGCTACTCCAATCTGTCAAATTTCCCCAATTGAAAGTGAACCTTATACTTTTGTGATAAAGTTGAAAATCCATAAAAGAAATTTGACAGATTGGGGTAGCTGGATGTGCTGGCGTCTTTACATCAGTTATCTGGTTTCCATAGTACAAGCTCTGCTTGATTTGGGATCAAGGCCGTGTGTGAATGATGTTATTATTATTATTGTCCGTCTAATTTGCTTTTTCTCGGGAACGAGTGAAGTAACTCATACTCAACCCGCCAAGCCCTTGGAATTGTTATAAAATTGATCTTCTAAGTTAAAGCATACTGTTTACGCCGCATATAACAAATTCCAAACTTCAAATTTTTATTTGATTTCCACCCGGGACAAATATTTGTGGGCATGAACATGTCTGTTTGTCCTGAGTCTGGGTGTAAATTATATTATTATTATCATCATCATCATATCAGCCGAAAGACGCCGGACAAAGGCCTCCCCCAAAGATCTCCACAATTGCCGGTCTTGCGCTATCCGCATCAAGCGATTTCCAGCGACCCGCACAAGATCATAGGTCCATCTTGTAGGGGGCTTGCCCACGCTGCGTCTTCCGGTTCGTGGTTGCCACTCGAGAACCTTTCTGCCCCAGCGGCCGTCGGTTCTACGAGCTATGTGCCCTGCCCACTGCCACTTCAGCTTGGCAATTCTTACGGCTATGTCGGTTACTTATTATTATTAATTATAACTTAATTATTATTATAATATTATTATTATTAGATATATTTTCACACTCGCAAAATAGTTCATACCTTCCCGTTGTCCTACAATCATAAATCTAACAAGAATTAATGTCCTATAACAGTAATATAGAAGCAAATTGATTTGCCTGTTTGTGTAGTGGTTAGTGACCCTGACTACTAAGCCAGAGATCGTGGGTTCGATGCCCACCTAGGACAAATGTTTGTGCGACGAGCACGATTAATTGTTCTGTGTCTGAGTGTAATTTATAAATAAAATATATTGTATTTTATTCAATTCTTTTTTTTTTTGGGGCAGAATGTTTCTCTAGTGGCGACCACGAACCGGAAGACGCAGCGTGGGCAGTCCCACTACAAGATGGACCGATGATCTTGTGCGGGTCGCTGGAAACTGCTGGATGTGCATAGAGCATGACCGGCAATTGTGGAGATCTTTGGGGGAGCCCTTTGTCCAGCAGTGGACGTATTTCGGCTGATATGATGATGATGATTTTTTCTCTTTTACCATATTCTTTTTTGTAATTTGTAACTATTATTTATTTCCATTTATATTTTTTATTGTGTAGACTAAGTTAATAATAGTTAAGTAGTTCAAAGATATTAGTTATGTTTAACTGTGCCAATTTTTTGTACATGTGGAGTTTACCTATAAGTAATAAGTTATACTGCAAATGTTAATTTTATAATGATGTTTAAAATGAGCTTGTATTAACTTGTTGTTGGTGAACCTAATAAACTAAAATATAAAAAAATTAAAAAATATATATAATATATAAATCAATGCCACTTTTCGTTGTAATGTTATAACTCAACAACGCCTTTACCGATTTGGCTAATTTTGGTCTTGAATTATTCGTGGAAGTCCAGGGAAGGTTTGTACGTAGAGAAAATTTAAAAAGTGTAAAATCAACATCTTTTAGCAATTTAGAATATTTATTGTTTGAATAAATGAACTTAATAATATTTTTTTATTACTATGCCTTATACGTAGCGAAGCACGTACCGGGCCGCTAGTATAATTATATAAGTATGATTATCAGTTGCCTGTTTGCCATAATACAGGGACTGCCTAAGTTGGGGTCAGGTGGCAGTATGTTAATTATTCCAAGATATTTATTTATTAAATTAAAAACCACAAATTGGTACTTACATCGCCAAACTATCGAGTCGCTTCGCGGGATGAAGCAATAATTTACATACCTGTTTCTACGGAACCCTCGGTGCACGATGCCAATTCGCAGTTGGCTGGTTATTTTGTGTTAGTAATGGTTAGAGAAGAAAAAATGCGGTTAGCTACTTGTCGTAACACTTACTTCGAAATATTTCTTGAGTAAGCCACTCAACTATTTAGTCAAAATAACACGAGAAAAAACGATTTTATACAATGTATTACATAAATAGTTGGGATACTTATAATGGAATAGACTATCTTTATTACAACGTAAGCTTGGCTACGCTTGCGTTACATAAGCGACATATACAAGGTGCAACTTAAAAGTCTAACGGGCCTGTTGGCGTGGTTGGCAAATGCTTGCTAGGTCAGATATTTGTGTGCATGAACATGTTTGTTTGTCATGAGTCTGGGTGTAATTATCTATATTAGTATGTATTTACAAAGGAAAAGTACTATATGTAATAAGTATATCAGTTATCTGATTTCCATGGTACAGACTTATCACAAAAGCATAAGGTTCACTTTCAATTGGGGATATTTGACGGATTGGAGTAGCTTGATGTGCTGGCGTCTGTACAAGCTCAGCTTTGTTTGGGATCAGATGGCCGTGTGTAAATAATGTCCCAGGATAACAATGGTGAACAAAACGTAGCACTTTGACATACAAAATACACAGAAAAAAAGATGATGCGTTTGAGGAAGTCCACCCGGGGGAATATCTCCCAGAGAACGGGCAACAACATCTCTCTGTATACGTGACCAGAGAGCTGGCCTTTTTTTGGGTCAAAGAATCAGCATTGCCAGCGTGGCAATGCGGCCAGCCTTCTGGGCACGTTACCTCCCGACACGCGACGATGCGGAGGAATTCTACGACGCCCTATAACTTAGTTATAGTAGTTAGTTATTATAGTTAATTTAGCTGATATATACTATGACCATTATACTGCGATCGGGAACCCGTCTCCCAAGCATGGCGGTATCTTATGGCATATCCTTCTAAATGTTGGACACAAATCCATTCTGTATCAATCTTTCGGAAAGGCCTTTGTCCAGCGGTGGACATCATTCGGCTGTCATGATGACACGTTTGTATTTTTTTTTTATTTTAAAGCATAAAATATTAATTAAATCACCAACATATTTCCTTTAATTTACTCCGATTCATGAGTAGGTAAAACGTATAAGAACATAAAAATCAGCCTACTCGTAAGGTACAAAATTAAACATAAAAAAAATGGAGAATAATAAAACAAACTAATGGTGTATCAACCGGTGGATTCTTATAAACGACATTTGGTTTCTGTCATCGTAGCGGTCCGTAAGACGAGGTTAAGCGCGCAGTTACTCCATATGGGTGACAGCAAGTGGTCCTTCTAAGCTTTGGAGGGCACGGTAGCTATCCGTCCAGACTGTATCAAGTCATGTACGACGCATTCTGGGTGGCTTGAACAACTCTATCACAAAGCTGAGGTTATGATAGAGTATGTATAAAAATATTATGTTTTTACGTTGTAAAATTTTGTGAGTAGTTTGAACTTTTAAGAGCCACGTTGACATTTTCCTAAACAAACATATTCCTTATTGAAGTTATACTTCTTTTGGCGCGATGGAGAAAAATGATGAGAGTGAATTTTTACGATGCGCGCGCACACCGACACCAAAAAATTTAACAGCATGAAGTTAGTTCTAGGTGGTATGACAGTGAATTTTTACGATGCGCGCGCATCGTAAAAATAACAGCATGACGTTAGTTCTAGGTGGTATGAAAATTGATAACTATGTTCAAGTTGTATATTAAGAAGTATAACTTCTAACGCGTGTACCTACATAAGTACACACAAGTTTTTTTTCCTTAGATTTTAAAACTATATCAATATTTTTTATCAGAGAGGCGACAAACGAGCAAGTGGGTCATCTGATGGTAAGTGATCAACGCCGCCTATGGACACTTACAACACTAGACTAGTCCCGGGTGTGTTGCCGGCCTTTAAGAGTCAGCAAACAAGTGTTGCTGACCGTTCACCCCACCCCGATGAGATCTAGCGACCTTACTCACACCCAGAAACACAACATTAAAATTATTAATGTTATTATTAACGAATGTCTTCTGTAAGGTGGAGGTACTTCCCCAGTCGGGCTGCTCCTTGAACGAATGAACCCTGTGCCCTACCTCTCTTAAATATGTCGTTTGGCTGGATAAATCTATTTTTGTACTTAAAAGTTATGACCTCCAAAAACAAACTTCGATAAATAAAGATCAAGAAAGAAAATCTGGTGACTTGAAACAAAAAATAAAACGATTGAGCATTGCCTAATCTTTTATCGCTTCATTACTGAAATGATTGAAATCTGTTCGTTTTTGGAGGAGGAAATAGGATAATATGCAAGTTCGATTTTATTTATTTTTATTAGACATTATTTGTTTTTCCCACGTATGGCGACGTTGAAAGGAGACAGAGACATGAAATAAAGACATTAATTGAAAGATGTTAAGAGTTAAGTATCTAAGATTCAACAATTTGTACAGACGCCAGCACATCCAGCTACCCCAATCTGTCAATTTTCTTTATAATTTTTCAGCTTTATCACAAAAGCATAAGGTTCACATTTAATTGTGGAAATTTGACAGGTTGGGGTAGCTTGATGTGCTGGCGTCTGTACATTTAGAGTAACTCTGGAAACTTCAGTAGTTTTTAGGAGCACAATATTTAAAAACGTTATATGTAGGCAATTTGACGGCACGTGTGGCGCTACGGCAAGTCGTGTTCGTGTCCCGGGTTCAATTCTAGCCCAGAACAGCTATTTGTGTGACCCATAAGCAATTGTGCTGAGTCTGGGTTTGCTTTGTGTCAATTATATGTTTATTGTAAAAGCGCCACAAATACACATTATGTAGTGGGGCTTTGCCATAAAAAAAAAGAAAAATCATTAAAATGAATACTAGGGAGAAACTTACCTGGTCTATGAAATATTTTATGTAAAATAAAAAATATTTTTACTTTACATACAAAATGGGTTAGCTGATCGTATTTTTGTTATGTATTTTCGTTCAACCACAATTTATGTTACAGATTGTACACGTAAGGAATATTCCTTTGATCGTAATAATTGGTGTTACGATCAAAAGATCAAATCATATTATTAAGTAATTGAAAAAATCACTTTTTATAATTACCCAATTATAAGACCCTAGAACTGGTAACACCGGAGATAGATAACAAGTTTAATTCCGTTCGAGTTTATTCATGGTTTTGGTTGTTGATTTAACTTTGACATTTTTGCAATTACTGATAGTTAAGTATTTAATTATAAACAGGATTGAAGTGGATCACTACAAATAATACAGGTTGTTGCTAGTAATCAAAAACATTATATCAGCCGAAAGACGTCCACTGCTGGACAAAGGCCTCCCCCAAAGCTCTTCACAATTGCCGGTCTTGCGCTATCCGCATCCAGCGACTTCCATACTGACATAATTATCAAAAATTCAATCATCATCATCATATCAGCCGAAAGACGTCCACTGCTGGACAAAGGCCTCCCTCCACAATTGTCGGTCTTGCGCTATTCGAATCCAGCAGTTTCCAGCGACCCGCACAAGATCATCGGTCCATCTTGTAGGGGGCCTGCTCACGCTGCGTCTTCCGGTTCGTGGTCGCCACTCGAGAACCTTTCGGCCCCAACGGCCGTCGGTTCTACGAGCTATGTGCCCCGCCCACTGCCGCTTCAGTTTTGCAATTCTTCGGGCTATATTGGTGACTTTGGTTCGCCTAAAAATTCAATAATCAAATACTAATATTAGTTAACGGGGTCAAATTTTTTTTTGATTCCAAACTAAAACACGTTTAATATTCTTTTCCTGGATAAAATAAGACGACAAATTGCTTCTAAGCTACGCTGTAAATAAATTAATTTGGTAATATAGGTAATCTATATATATATAAAAATCGTTTCGTTGTAATTTTATAACTCAACAACACCTTTACCGATTTGGCTAATTTTGATCTTGAATTATTCGTGGAAGCCCAGGGAAGGTTTGTACGTAGAGAAATTTTTTAAAAAGTCTTGAAAAAGTATTAAATCATCATCTTTTAGCAATTTAAAATATTTTTTGTTTGAATAAATTAACTTAATAATCATTTTTTAAATTATAGCGAAGCACGTACCGGGCCGCTAGTACTAAATAAAAAATCTTGATTGAACCGATTTTTAAAACGAGGAAGGTTAATAACGTTAAATATTTATATATTTATGTATCGGTACATCATTGCTTCAGCCATTTTAAGCTGTAAATGCTTTTTACCTGCCCAAGTAACCGCAACCCAAACTCTCAAGTCGCTGGTTGTTCTTACATGTAATAGGGGATGACAGAAAAACTACGAAGTTCTGGCCTCTTACTCTATTACATTCATTCCAATAAGTTACAATTTAGTTTATAGCAGATTTTTTTGTTTGAAACCTCTTCTTAGTTTTTAGCGATCTTCCCAACTACTTTTTGACAGTACTTGACCAACTGTAGAACTTACAGTTCTACAGTTTGTCAAAATATGGCAAATGGTTGTTAAGAAAGAGGTGGCTATTCATTAATCCTTAAAATAATTTTAATAAATAATAAGTCAAAGATTGCCTTCTTTTTCCTTCTTTCAGTTCAGAAAATTGATGATACTTAATAGTAAATTTTTAAAACCTCTCGTCCGATGGGCATATAAAAGAATTATTATCCTCATGGTGGCCGTCCACAGTTAGACAAAGACATCCCTAAAGATCTATACAATTGCCGGTCTTGCGCTAACCGCATCCAGCGGCCACGAGCGATCTTCACAAGATCATCGGTCCATTTTATAGCAGGCCTGCTATACCCACGTTGCATCTTCCGGTTCGTGGTCGCTGATGATAGATATAGAATTCAAATTATTAAAATTATTTTTATAACAATATATAAAAATGTTAAATAGTTAGCATATCGAATTCAGGTAGTGTTATTGAAATGTCAATCTTGCAAACAAACGTGTCATTATATCTACCTATATACATAGGTGACTCCATCACGAAAGCTCAATCGGAATAAAAAAAAGAGTTTTCGGGATTAGTTTAAAAGTTGAAATAGAAAGGAGTTCAAAGAGCTATCGACGTTCGAGGCAAAAATAAAGCCCACAAGAAAGGCTTTTTCATTTACACCGTGAGCCAATGCTTCTTCATCCTCTCTTAGGAAAAGAAGAAAACGCGCGGTTTGCCGGAACGGTATTATTTGCCAGCAATGGCTTGCGAAGTACTTTCCAGGTCGAACTGCACTTAGATAGAAAAATACCAACCACTCTCTAAACCAGTAGCAACACGAGACGCAGTTTAAGTCCGATCTGTGAAAAGAGTCTCTAATGTTTCATATCATGTACTAGGTACTAACATGATATGAAACCTGTTAGAGACGCTATAAGTATCTCGCATTAAATTTGAAATAAAATTTCAATAATGTTATCAAGCTATTTCTGACACTCTGTATAAATGTTCATTCTTCACTAGAAATAAATAATAAAAATAAATTCACGTGTCCTGTAAAACACGTGAAGATACTTTATAAACTTTACGAGGAGTCTTATATATGACTATGGAGCCTCTCCAGTACAGTCTTCTGTCGATGAAACGAAACTAGCCAATGAGTAGGCCTTAGCCATGCCTTTCGTCTCTTTGAACCTTTGACCTCAGCTGGCTTATTGGATTTCCATGATTATGATATCAATGAGCCTAGTTGTTGGAACGCTTATTCCTTAGCACAACCTGGGCGATATGGTGGCTATATTAAGGCCAGCGCCCAACATAAACGTTACTTTGGGCACAATTAAACCTTGCTAGAATGCCGTTCGGGTAATTTTGCGCCTTGCGACCCAAGGAAATGCACCTTCCCCACAATGTCAATGTTGGGGTAGTACCAAAAGCCTCTAACTCGCTATTATATGTTACAAGACGGGTGTTAGCTTTTGAGCTACTAGGATTGGAAGGGGGTTGACACCCTTGCAAACCGTCTCAACCTGCCCGTTTCCCGAAATAAGGCTGGCGCGGCGGCTGAATCGTCTGAGGCCCTCAAAAAGATCAATTATAGTACACTTGATAGCGGTTACATATTTGTGCCTTTTGGGGTGGAAACATTAGAGCCGTGGTGACCAGCGGCCAAAATAACGTATAAAGAAATAGCTGTATGCCTTTTTGAGGCTACACGTTCCCAGAATGCTGGCTTATATTTTGCCCAATAAATAAGTATTGCCATACAGCGTGGTAAGGCTGGCAGTATTCTGCGAACATTACTAATACCAGAAAATTTAGAATACCTTTAATTTGACGTTTTAAGTAAGTACTAAGTTAATAAACATGTAGGTATATGTTATCAAAACATAGTATTACAATTGGAAGTATTTTTCCATTTCCTGAGATAATTTTGCAATACTAGAAGACATATCTAAAAATTTCCGTGCCTTTCTCAAACGCCTATAAAATTAGTTAGTCGCTATTTTTTATTTTATTAGGTTCTCAACAACAATTTATACAAGCTCATTTTAAACATCATTATATAAGTAACAATTGCAGTATAATTTATAATAATAATATCTAACAACTACTTAACGATTATTAACTTAGTCTACAGAATTATACTTATCGTATAGGCAGTGCTTACCCTAGTGTCACACTTGCTCAAGCCGCCCCGTAGCGTAGGTGACTGTTGTCTAACGCAACATGCCTATCGTGCGGGCTCTTGTATCGTCATTGGATCTATGACAGTGGACAAGCATGTCGATAAGTATGATGCAAGCTTATTATTGACTGAAATGTGACAGTGAATCGCCATGCTGAGGAACTATCTGATGCCGCAGTGCGGCGTAATCGGCAGCTCATTTACAAACACATAACTAATGTTGTTTACACATCCACTATCTAGATAACATCCTGCTCTTAATTACGTGATTACGTGTAATATTTTACTTTACTAATATAACTACTTACTAAATATATTTTTACAGATAGGCTAAGAGGCTTCCACTGACAGCAATAGCGGTGAGCCTTCGCTCAAGCTATCTAATTTGGTAAAACTACAAACATGCGCCAGAGGTGGTCCTTTTCGGAATTTGAACCTTAAGTCTATGCAGACTGATATATATTGAAAGTATGCTGAATGCAGACGGGTACAGACATACGACGGTGAGTTTCTAGCGAAGTCTCGACGTTATTAGAACATAAGGTACATCAATAGAAATAATGCAATTTGGGTATAACACACAGAAATATACATAGATTTTTTTATGCTTATTAATAATAATGAATACATTTTTCTCGAATTCACAAATTTACGTACTTACCTACCTATTTGATGTGGTACCCGTACTAAGCACTTAGAGCCGATTTCACCGTTAATATTAAACGCGATCAATGGAAGCAAAACTCAGTTACAGGAAGCAGAACCGAGTTTAGCGTCAATTGAACGCGTTTAATTTTAACGGTGAAATCGGCTGTTAGTGACTAAAAGGCCACAGTTCAGCATTCTGCCACAGCTGACAGTAGCGCTGATTTTCAGTTGTGGCCAACGGCTGTCCGCAATATATATGACGGTGTATATGTGTGTGACGTTAAAACGCGAAGTCACTCGTTCGTCTAAGGATCTGGATACGGAGGGTGATCACCACAGATATCTAAATGCTCCGAGGTGATCGCGGTCGGGATGCGTTCACGTTTTTGGAGGCGAGTACGATATGTCGGGTCGTGTTAAGTGACACGATAATTTCTAAAAGTCTTGTCTCACTTTAGATAAACCGGGATATCTTCATCGTTACCCAGATTCATCGTCTAAGACGCGACGAAACGGTTCCAGATATTCCTTATGGAAAAAACGTCCGGGGTGTATTCGAGGGACTTGGATGGTGCATGGCTCAGTCGAAAGCGCTTTTATACGCATGCTTTGTCCGATTCTTGATAGTAGGCAATTGGAAATCGCCTCGAAGGTTTTTATTGCGCACGTACCACAGAGCGCCCACGGCACGTCGCATGAACCAATTTTGAAGTGTTAGGACTGAATTTGGGACTCACGTAGGCCATAATAGGCCGATTGCAGTTAAGTGGATTAATAATAATAATTATATCTTAGGAAATTATTTAGATACGTCATCTGATCCCAAACTAAGCAGAGGTTGTACTATGGAATCCAAATAACTGATATACTACTGTTCTTTTGTAAATACATACTTATCTTTTGTAAATAAATAAATACACCCAGACTCAGAACAAACAGACATGTTCATGCACACAAATATTTGTACTGGGTAGGAATCGAACCCACGATCTCCGGCGTGAAAAGCAGGCATTTGCCAACCACGCAAACAGACCCGTCAAAGAACATGTGCGGCGCCACTATACGCAGATGCTCACTGAAGTTTCACTAATATTTGGCATCCCTGTCGCAAGAGATAAGCTCGTCGAACCTTTGAACAGGTTTAATTCATAGATGCAACTATATAATAATAACCTTAGTTAATGTATTTGGCTACTTTTATTGTATAGTATTATATTGTATTCAACATTCATAGTTAACTAGCGGCCCGGTACGTGCATCGCTACGTATAAGGCATAGTAATAAAAAAAAATGATTATTAAGTTAATTTATTCAAACAAAAAAAATATTTTAAATTGCTTAAAGATGTTGATTTTACACTTTTTCAATACTTTTTTTTACTTTTCTCTACGTACAAACCTTCCCTGGACTTCCACGAATAATTCAAGACCAAAATTAGCCAAATCGGCAAAGGCGTTGTTGAGTTATAACATTACAACGAAAAATGGCATTGATTTTTATATATATAGATTATTGCTAATTTGATATGCATGCTGTGTTAGCCTATATGTGATTATTACACGAAAAACTGTAACATTTAGCTTGTAACTCTGGCTTATAATGTGTAAATAATTGTTGGTTAACCTATTAAAATAAATAAAAAAGACGTGTGGCACTCGGAGACTGCCGCGGTAAAGCTATTGCATAGCATTTTTATCAACTTATGCAATTATAATATTTTTTTTATTTTATAATACTGCATTTGTGATAATAATAATAAACTGAATGTATATAGAGTACTAACTCATTTTCTTTCACTATTTTTTCATGACTTTCTTCATTAATAAATGCACTTTGTTTATTCATATTTAAAACACTTTGTACACAAATTATACGAGTACAGATATTCACTGTTGTACGTAGATGATAAATACACCTATATACTTTCTCACAAAATGTTATATAATGATGTTTAAAATGCCACCTAAAGGCGGGTTGCTGAACTAAAGAGACAAGCGTGATATTTAAAAAGTCATTAAAAGTTCTGGTATTTATCGATAGATGGCGGTCGGAGTGGGGGGTGTTAGGTTTTTTCGTTACGGAATTTCTGGATTCGGTCCCCACGCTCAAGGCCCGCAATAGAAGCTATGCAATAGCTTAATAAATAAAATAGAGGGACACTAAAATAATAGTAGCACATAACAGTTAAAATAATGAATGCCAAATAGCTAACACTTAATTTAGAATGGTGCCGCAGTAGTATGTAGAACATGTCTGTGGTCTTAGCCATTGTCAACTAGTAAAGAAAAAGATATCTAAACCGAAACATTAACATTACTACACTACCACTCTGTGGAATCAATTAACCCAAAAAACATTTGAATGGGCGCTTGTGGCAGCTGCGCGCTGAATGAATAAAGAAACACACGCAAACATACACGATTCTTCGAAAAAAAAGTGTATTTGGTATGTCACCTTTAATTTACAACAAAATTCCAACAGTAATCAAAGAGCAACCATATAATATATTTAAGAAAAGACTGATTACCTACCTACTCTATTACTAGAAAGGTGCTACTATTCAGTTACGGATTACTTAAATGATTCATTCGAAGTATGGTTTTGTTATTAAATTAGATAGAATTTAATTTAGTGATTTATTTGATTCCCTATTTCGTTTTATTTTAGTTTTAAGCCTATTTAGTTTTAAGTCACTGCAATGTTTGTATGCCAAATTGGCAGAATGTACTCGGTATCTTTTATTATTTATAACATCACGTATTGTAATCATCTACATTCTATGCAAATAAAGAATTATTATTATGACGATCACCGTAGCCTAGTTGGTAGTGCTCCTGCCTACGAAGCTGGTGGTCCTGGGTTCGAATCCCGGTAAGTGCAAATATTTGTGTGATGAGCACGAATATTTGTTTCTGAGTCATGGATGTTTTCTATGTATTTAAGTATTTATCTATCTATATAAGTATATATATCGTCGCCTGGTACCCATAGTACAAGCTTTGCTTAGTTTGGGGCTAGGATGATCTGTGTGACATTGTCCCCATATATTATTATTATTATTATTATATTATTATTCGAAAATACATATAGGTACCACTTATTTTGTCAGTCGTGTTTTATAAAACCTAATTCAGGTAACAAACGAGACCTTTTCTCGTTATCATACTTTGTTAAGGCGTTGTTTAATCCGATTTTGAAAGCTATTGAGATATCGCGTGATCAAAGTTCATAATAATATCCTGGGAACATTATTCACGGTCACCTGATCCCAAACTAAGCAAAGCTTGTGCTATGGAAGCCACATAACTAGCTCTACTTAGTTTGGGAACGGATGGGCGTGTGTGAATAACGCCCCAGGATATTAGGATATTATTATCACATATTTATTTCATATACTTTCGTCAACAATAATACACCCTTCTGGTTCTTGTTCGGATTCGTTGCCTTACCACTGCAAGATTGTTAATATATTTATTTTTATTCACATGTAGACTTGTAAATAGTCAGAACATGTTTGTAGTAATATAATTAAGTAAACATAATTATTTCTACTTACATAGATATTTAGGTACACGGATTTTATGAAAACATTTATAAAATTTAATTTTGTAGTATTAATGATATTAAGCTAGTTTGTATTGAGTTAAGGTCAAAGTTTAAGTTTGTATAAATGAAATTTATAGTTTAAGCTATATGTTACTACAAATTGTCTGAATGGTTCCGAATTCAATATTATTATAATTGCGTACCATGAGTTTATAACAACGGACGCGCTTTTATGCTACCACCGGATCCAATGCGCCCCAACTGAGAAGACCCAGCAAAACAAACGCAGTGGGTTATCTACTACCAGTTTCAACACGGCCCAGTTCGACGGTCTGGGGAAACATGCTCATGCGGGCATGAACACGGGATTTAGTCAACTTAAAGTAATTATTTAGTAGGCAAACACAATATCAGATATATATATACCTATACATAGATTATATTTACGAATACAAAAGAAAAACAACGAAACAATAACATTATTCATCTTGAAATCTCTGCGGAAATAATTTTAAATTGAGTATATGATAGCAATCATATTACAGATAGTTCACGTAAACCAGCAGATTAGAAATTTCTTCAATTTAAAAAATTCAAGGAGTTAAATTCAATTATATATAATTTTACATAAATGATAATGATTTTTAGTCTCCAATAATCCTTCACTAACGCGCCTACTTCGTGTTGCGGTCAAGATTATAGTAACTTAATCATACTCATAGCTAGATACACTCACTGGTCCGTAAGTGATCGCCGAGGTTAAGCAACTAGGCTCGCGGTCGGTCATTAAATGGGTGACTGACAAAGTGGTTTAATTTCTGAGCGTCTCCGTGCCTCGGAGGGCACGTTAAGCTATCGGTCCCGAATGGTGTCTTTAGACAACAGTCGTTAAGCTATCTCAGTGGGCGGCTTGAACAAGTGTAACACTTGGGTAACCACTGCCCATACGATAAGTTTAATTATGTAGACTAAGTTAATAATCGTTAAGTAGTTCTAAGATATTAGTTATGTTTAACTGTGCCAATGTTTTGTAGGTACACGCGGAGTTTACCTATAAGTAATAAATTATATTGCAATTGTTACTTATATAATGATGTTTATTAATGAGCTTGTTGTTGGTGAACCTAATAAACTAAAATAAAAAAAAAATAGCAACTAACTAATTTTATAGGCGTTTGAGAAAGGCACAGAACTTTTTAGATATGTCTTCTAATACTTACTACAAATATCACGCAAAAAATACACATAATATTACATAAATTGCAACTTTCAAATTTCTATTAATTTAAACAAAAAATCTGACATCAAAATTAAGCCAAGTCCAATTTGTAATTATTAATTGCCTATAAAAAATAACTTATAGCGTGAAAGGTGTATAGTAATACAATCAAAGGTATGGTCAAAAACCACTACTAAGTACTCTCGGCTACATATCGCGCTCTACATTTCCAATATAACCTGACCCGTCATTGTATCGAAATCCTATACAACGCGAGATCAGCTTATACTGGAATTTATAGATTGATGTGTAGCCATGTATACCACGTAAGGGCCGATTTGAATTGAACAGCTATCGATAATAATGTCGTCGTTGCAAATTTGAAATCTCCTATGTGCATAAGTTCTCTTTTATGTACATCGAGCATGTAGGACGTTTTAATGATGGATGTAATTTGTGTTCGTCTATTATATGTTTGTTAAGTACCCCGCGACACAGGGATAAATTTCCTTAAGAAGTGTTGTGGGCGTTGTGATTAAAAAAAAATCTATAAAAAATAAAAATAAAATGAAAAAGGTTTTTATTCACGTAGACTTTAAAAAAGCGCTTGTAAATAGTCAGAACATATTCGTAGTAATATATAATTAATTTATAATTATTTCTAGGTACATATAGATATTTAGGTACACGGATTGTAGGAAATAATTTACAATAAGATTTATTTTATAACAGTAACGATATTTAACTAACTTAAATTAAGTTATTGTCAAGGACATGATCCTTGACAATAACTTAATGTATGTTTAATTATCAAAATTTTAAATTTTAGCTATATTTTTACTACATATTGTCGAATGGTTCTGTCTATATTAAGGTACGAATTTAATGTTATCATTATGGCGGACCTTGTGTTTATAACGACGGTCGCGCTTTAATGCTACCACCAGATCCAATGCGCCCCAACTGAGAAGACCCAGCGAAACAAACTCAGCGGGTGTCTCTACTACCAAAACTATATACTACTACTAATATAATGGAAATTGTCTCTTGGGAATTTGTTTTAATGGACGCATTCTAATAACTTAAATACTTATATGAAAACCTCGTTATGGTTAAAAATGTCACATAGGAGATATTAAATTTGCAACAACGCTAAATGTATAACAATTAAATAACAAGCCATAATTTATTATTGCTCTTCGTTCATTTTTCGCTGGGAAACTAAGGACAATACAACAAACTTATTTATTTGTTAAAGTACTGCCACATGACACATATTAGAAGTAAACAGTTAAATTACATCTATAATACATGTTCTGATATGCATCACAATAACGGCGTACATAGCATTTGCACTGATTTTGTAACTAACGACAAACTATTATTTTTGAAGTAAATCTTCTTTAAACACGCTTTACTTGGGGAGTAAGCTTGTAAATGCATCGTTAGAGCGTTACGAAAGTTATGATTGGGCGAGGCGAACGGAAGTTACGAGGGAGATATAAAGTTAGTAAAGATAGAAAGATATTACTGTAGGAGCAAGAGAGAGAGGTGCAAGCAAACATTTTCTTTCTCTCATTTTCTCATAAATAAATAAAAAAGGTTTTTATTCACATAGACTTTAAAAAAGCGCTTGTAAATAGTCAGAACATGTTTGTAGTAATATAGTTGTATACATTAGATATTATTTCTAGTAACATAGATATTTAGGTACATCTTGTATGAAAACATTTATAAAATTTATTTTATTACAGAAATGATATTTAGCTAGCTCGTATCAAGTTATATCAGTAATGTTTCGTATCTAAGTTTTACTTCATTGGTCTAAAGCACACTCGTCTTTGCACAACCGCACTGCTAAGGGCCGAACGCGCCTTAATGACTTTTTAATTAAAAAATATAAAGATTATATAACACGTTTTGAATGTGGTCACTGGTCAGTGACCCAGCGGCAACAGCCCGATCTCAATTAACGTTTGCTAATGTGCGGTGGAGCGCAGCAAACGAATTGCAAAATATGTACAGACGCCAGCACATCAAGCTACCCCAATCTGTCAAATTTTCCCAATGGAAAGTCAACCTTATGTTTATGTAATAAAGTTGAAACTATAAAAGAAATTTGACAGATTGGAGTAGCTGGATGTGCTGGCCTCTGTACATAGAGATCTATACAAACTCTATATTATTCTATACACTTCGAACTTTCGATACACAGGGTCTACGTTCCAAATTGGTTTTACAGCATCGTTACTCCATCACAATATACTCCATTTATTATTATTTATTTATTCGTATAAGTAGTGGTGACTCGTGCGTGTCAGAGTTATTCAAGGCGCAAATGTTGCTTGCACCTTGAATAACTCTGACATGACCTCTGCACCGTACGAATGTTATTATTATTAATTGAATTAAAGGCCAACAAGGACCAATTATAATAATACACTAATACAAATACAATACTTAAAATTAACATACAGAATAATTACATTACAAAACAATACGTCAAAACAATTAAAACAATTTTTCAACATTATCCCGTTATTCAATACTAGCTGTGCCCCGCGGTTTTACCCGCGTTAAACTTTATAAATTATCACAACTCCTCCCCCGTAGGTGATAGCGTGATAATATGTACCATGTTGACCCGACCTCTTATATTCATGCAAAATTTGAAGTAAATCCATACCGTACTTTTTGAATTTAGCCCAGACATACATACAGACAGACATACCTACATACAAAAAATCTTAAAACTATATTATTGGCCCAAGTATCCTCTAAAAAAAATATTCAATGTAGAGTTTTGACTTTCCTACGATTTTATTATATGTATAGATGTTGTCCATTGGGCATTGAAATAGATGAAGGTTAAAAATGATTAAGTCATTCGTTCCATGGGCACATGTGACGTCATAAATGGTCTTGAATCAATTTTCAACGATAAAGCCGACTGAATGAATTATTAGTAACTTTTCACCATCATCTCTTTGAACGCCAATCACGATCACGATAACCGCCGAATTAGGCGGTAGCCTCCCAGATGACTACAAACGGGACCGACGGCTTAATTAAGGCACTGATAACACAGCGGTCTTGCGGCGACTATTTGGCTGAAATTACATAATGTCATCGAATATCCCTTTGGAATATAAAAATGGCAACCTTGTTGGCCAACAAGGACCAATTATAATAATACACTAATACAGATACAATACTTAAAATTAACATACAGAATAATTACATTACATTACAATACGACAAAACAATTAAAACAATTTTTCAACATTATCCCGTTATTCAATATATTGTCCGGGGGGCATTGAAATAAATGAAGGTTAAAAATGACATGACATGATGGAACAAATTCCATGAGCACATGTGACGTCACAAAAGGTCTTGAATCAATTTTCAACGATAAAGCGGACTGAATGAATGATTTAGTAACTTTTCACCATCATCTCTTTGAACGCCAATCACGATCACGATAACCGCCGAATTAGGCGGTTGCCTCCCAGGTGACTACAAACGAGACCGACGGCTTAATTAAGGTACTGATAACACAGAGGTCATGCGGCGACTATTTGGCTGAAATAACATTCATGTCATCGAATGTCTTATGAAATATAAAAATGGCAACATCACTTGAACAAGTTGTTTTATTTCATTTCAAAGCCATAACAACAGACAACTTCCAAATATAATCGAACTAGAATAATTCACTTTTCTATAGCAATTATCTTGGTTTTTGGATTTAATTATACAATTTAAAATTATTAAAATGTATTTTCTTTTTTTTTAGTTGAGTTTTATAAAACGTGTTTTTGAGAGTTTTTAAGCTAATCTTTTATTTCATTTTTTAATAAAATTAGTGTATTGTCGTCAGTCCTCGATAAATCTACAAAGTTTGAATGAAATCTGACCGTTTAAAGTGGGTCAAAATCGCGTCTAAAAGGGCCAGTTACAAACATACGATAATACAAGTGAAGCTAATATAAAGCGTGTAAAAAGGAAAGATTTTTGTAATTTTTTTCTCCAATCATTAACATTCCTAAGGCCTCATTTACGGATACGCGGGGCGTCGCGCGTTGCGTTGAGCGGCGCGGCCCGCACTGAATTCAAATATATGGCGTTGTATGAGTGCGTTTACGGAGAAGCGATTTTAGACGCGTTTGTTTGAATTAGGGTGTTTTTTGCGGCCGAGCCCGCGGATGGTACCGACGCGTCCCACGCGGCGTTTATCGTGGCGGCGCACGCAGCGGCAATTCTCGATGAAGCTATGTCCGCCGCGAGCTTCGCTACACGCTAGAGGGTTCGCCGCGGGCGCCGCAGCGGGCATCGCCACGCTTCCCGTCTCGCTTCTCTATGAACATGGTCGTATATTGCTATATGTTTGTGTTTACGCGTGCGATGATGCGTGCCGCTTCACGCGCCGCCCCACCGTAAACAGAAAAAACGTCCAACGCGCCGCGAGACGCCACGCCACACGCGACGCGAGACGCCCCGCGTCTCCGTAAATGAGGCCTAACTTGTACCTTAATTCCTACTTAGAATAAGAAACTTTAGTGAAATTTAATAAACTATTTATTTATTTGTTTAATTTAATGTTCGAGTTAAAGAAAACTTAATTATTTACTTCTTCTTTTATACATATAGCTGAAACTGACTGACTGATCAATCAACACACAGTTAAATCCGCTGGGTAAAAACCTTGACAATTTTGACAAACCTTGACATTTACTTTAAATGACGTAGGTAGGTGTGCACTAAGAAAGGATCTTTGAAAATTATCCTCTAAGGTGGTGAAAGGGTGTTAAATATTCATCGCTTTTTAACATCCAACCGCTAAAATGATAAAATGGGGGTGCAAGATATTTTTTTATAAAAAATTATTTCGAAATCTGTAGTGCAATCGATTTAATATTGCATTTAACAGGTTTGAATACTAATATTCACCGCGTAAGGCGTTAAAAGTAGAGGATGAAAGTTTGTAATAAAATTGATCATTTGTACAAAGTTAATTCTATGAGATGTAGGGCACAGTGCATTCGCTCAAAGAACAGCCCGACTGGGGACGTACCACCAACTTACAGAAGACATTCCTTAATAATAACATTAATAATTTTAATGTTGTGTTTCTGCGTGTAAAGAAGGTCACCAGAGCTCATAGAAGTGGGGTGAAGGGTCAGCAACACTTGTTTGCTGACTCTGAAAGGCCGGCAACGCACCCGGGACCCTTCTGGCGTTACGAGTGTCTATAGGCGGCGGTGATTACTTACCATCAGGTGACGCACTTAGTCGTTTGTCGCCCGCTGACATAAAAAGAACCTGACCTCTTTACGGCCGTGTCGCTAGGCGTCCCATCGGGTCATGAGAGCGCAATCGACTAGTCTCCATTGAGACTGGCCGCCGTGGCCGAAATTTGGTCGGGGGGACATTATCATCACACCCAATGATAAATCCCGAAATGATAAATATGCGATCATTTAACACATTCAATGCCAGCAATGATAATCAAATGACACATGAGTGACAAAGGTATATTAGGTATCCTTACTCATTGCTACTAATAAATAGTAAATAAATAAATTATAAGAAATATTACAGTATTTCTTATGTTATATGTTGCCAACAGCAAATATTTCTTGCGGACGGATTTTGCATGTCTATGTGCATATGACTAAGAACATCTCCGGAAGTAAGCCTTTAAAGAAAGAAGTACTACATAAGATAAATAGCAAGTAAAATGTGATCCATAATGTTCAATAACAATAATATTATTCACACACGGCCATCTGATCCCATCCTAAGCAGACCTTGTACTATGGAAAACAGATAATTGATATTCTTTTGTAAATACACACTTATGTAGATAACTACATGTCCCCCGCGGTCTCACCCGCGTAAACTTTATAAATTATTGCCTATGGCTTATTCGAATATATCCTACTAATTTTATAAACGCGAACGTTTGTGAGTGTGTTAATGTGTACGTTTGTTACTTCTTCACGTCTAAACGGCTGGAGCAATTTTAATAAAATTTGGTATGTAGTTAGCTGACAACCTGGATTAACACATATACCGCGGGGCACAGCTAGTAAGCTATATTTCTACAAATCGTTAAGGGCACCCACTAAATGTTCTTGTAGTTTCGTTTAAAATAAAATCGGCTCTTAGACATCCTGACCTCCAGATGCGCAGTGCATTCCACAGGAGAATAGACGGAATAAACTACGAAGAGTGGAGAAAGACAGTACGATGAGAAGACCATTGAAGCAAACGGTTATGAGTACAGGGAAGATTTTTATTATGGTTACTGCAGATGTTATATAAGAAGGAGAAAAAGGATAATCAAGGATAGAATAAAGACTGGAGAACATTCATAAGAATGACGTTGAGGAATTAAGAAACCACTGCATTTGAGTTCGGAAAGATGAAATATGTATGTATTTAGAAATAAATAAGTATGTTTATCAGTTGTTGGTTACCATATTTCAGGCTTTGCCTAATTTGGGATCAGATAAAGCTGTTAGTTGCCCATGATATTTATTTATTAGATTATGCGCGGCAAAATAAGTCACTTGTCTTTGAAAGACCGCGTAACCAATTGTAAAAATATCATGCTTTTTTGTTATATCATTCGAATAGCAACTTAAATCATGAATAAAATTAACATGTGGCTGAAAATCCAGAGACTTCGGACATGTTATTTTTTATGGAGACATTTGCGTATTTACCGTACAGATACAGAACCATTTCAAAATTATCTTCGGTCAATGCACTTCTTGACATCCTTGTTTATACACAGTATATATTTTTTCTCATTTCTGTTCACATGTGCTTTTTTCGAAATAAGCCGTATACTGCGCCCAAAAATGGCTGTTAGCTGTATCAATGCGTTTGCATGACTACGGTGTAGATTAATTGAAGAAATGTTTCAAACACATTTTAAATTTTTGCTAAATTGACACATAGTTTCATAATAGAATGGAATTCTGTAATAGATCTCGGAATAAATAAAATATTGCAATTCTTCATGCCAGCTATAAGGCTTCCACTGCTGCACACAGACATCTCTAAAGATCTTTTTTTTTACAAAAACAACTGACAATCGAACTAGTGGTTCATCTGATGGTAAGTGATCACCGCCGCCCATGGGCACTCCCAACACCAGAGGAGTCGCGCGTGCGTTGCCGGCCTTTATAAGTCAGAAACAAGTGTTACAGACCCTTCCCCCCACTCCGATGAGCTCTGGTGACCTTTCTCAAACGCAGAAATACAACATTAAAATTATTAATGTTATTATTAAGGAGTGTCTTCTGTTAGGTGGAGATACTTCCCAGTCGGGCAGAACGATTCGACGAATTGGTATCCATTGTAGATGAGTTCGAAAAGTAGTGTTCTTCTTCAGATGTCCACAATTGCCGGTCTTGCGGTACCCGCATCCAACTCCTTCCAGTGACATAGCGAGGGCCTGTTCTAGATAAGTCTTCCCATCTGTGGTCGCCAATAGACAACCTTTCTGCCCCAGCGGCCGTCGGTCCTATACAAGATATGTGCCAGCACACTGCCACCTCAGCTTCACAATTCTCCGGCCTCTGTCAGTCACTTTGGTTCACCTGCGGATTTCGACATTTCTTATTCGATATTGCAGGGAAACACCGAGTATAGCGCTCTCCATTGTTCTTTGGGTGACCTTCAGCCTTCTTATGAGGCCCGCAGTAAACGTCCACGTCTCTATTCTGTCCGTCATCATAAGAAACACGCAGTGGGCGAAGACATTCGAGTTAAGTAAACTGCTATAGGTATATTTTCTATAGTTACGCAAGTATTTCATTAATTCCTAATGAAAAATGTCCTACCTTACCTATTATTTTTACTAAGTATTTAATATCCTTGTATCACGGGGTACTTTACGAACATATAATTGACGGACTTAAAATATACCCAGACTCAGAACAACTATTTATGGGTCACATAAATAGCTATACTGTAGGGTAACGAACACGGGACACGAAGTGGCGAGGCCACTGTTTTAACCACTGTGCCGCACGTGCAGTCTAATAACTTTACATGCTGCCGCCAGTCAGTATTCTCCAGGAACTACTTGCTTATGCAAGTAGTTCCTGGAGAATACTGACTGCTTGGGTGCAAAGTTCTATTGGATTGTTCTTGTTTTTGCTTTACTTGATATTACTTACCAAGTAAATTAGTCTTAATCCGAACTAATTCTTTGTCGTGATTATCTATAGACTATAACTGGGACCGACATCTTAACGTGCCCTCCAAAACACAGAGGCGCTTGGAAATCAAATCAAATTGACCACCTATAGGAACCACCTATGAACCGTATATCTAAAACCACTTGCGGACTAGTGTCTTCAGAGTCTCTTCGGAACTTGTGAATTGCCAGCCCAACAAATATAAGTATAGTAAATAATAGTAGACCAAACAATAGTCATAAGTACAGTACACCAATTTAAATAATTATTATTTTTTCTTTATTTGTTCATGTTGAATTGTTGTTGTTTTTATATTAATTATCTTGTTTTATTTTTCATTAAAATGTGTATTGTAGCTGTATGTAGTTTTAAGTTAAACCGAGTGCCTATTTCACTAACAAACTGTGTAATGCAGTTTGGCGAATACTAATATGTATTCTTTATTTTTATAATAAACAATATGCAATACTCTAACTAATGCTACCGACTCAACAGTATTTATTTGTTTTGTTATTATTTATTATTATGCAAAAAGTGTTATTTAGTTAAAGCCATTGTACCTAAATGTTACGCATTGATCTCGACCTCATTCACCATTGTTTAAAGTGTACAATCTATACGTCCTACTACTCGTATATAAGTTGACTGTTAAAATAACAATTAGACAGTTATTTCCTTTTAAAATGACCTAGATAGAAATCTGGAAATTATGTCTTTTGGTACATTCATCGCACAATACAAGCTGAAAATGTAGTCGTGTGTAACATTAGTTAGTATGTTTGCCGTAATTAGGTTTTTATTTGTACTAATATATTCGTACCTACTCGCGCAACAGCCCATCCAGAAGGCTAAGTACAGAAGCCAACTGCCTTCTTATATATTAGGCGATTTTTATTCGCACACTGCACCGCATCATGCAGCGTAACGCGTGAGTGCGTGTTCTTAGGTTGTTTGCAAGTATCTTTGTTTGTATAGAAAACACGCGTAGTGCAACACACAAAAACGCATTTACGCGCAGTGTTGCAGATCACGCGCCTACATGCGGAAAATCATGCAACTCCGCGCGTGGGTGCGGGGCGAGAAGTAAGGTATGGCACACCAAGCCCCGCACTGCCGTGCCTAATTTTGCACGGGCTTGACTTGTATTTGTCACCACAGCCAACAGCATTGAATTAAATGTGTCAGAGCCGCCATGAATCCACATAATGCAAAATCGCGCGTGATTCCGTAAAACTCCCGCAAGTGTGCGCGTAGATGCGTGGACATAGTTTTACATCAATGCGTCGACACGCAACATGCAGCGTGGTGCGTGGAAGTGTGTTATCCGCTACGTAACTAACTATATTCATTTTCTAACTCCTCCTTGTTTCTTTCTGATTAAATTCGCTGCGGGATCCGAGACAGTTAAGGCGATGCCCAGGGACATGCCTGGACCAGTGTCAGTGTCATTTCATTGTGTGCCACTGCAACTCCTGTTAGCCATCATCAACCTGGCTTACAGGAGTTGCAGTTGTGGGTAAGAGGGAGGGACTAGTCCCAATAAAAAAGACTAACTAACTAACTAACTGTTCCTGGTTCCGTCCAAAGTCATGAAGAGTAACACAGATGCACTCCCTGATCTAATAATAATATTTTAAACTATATACATAAATTAAAGCCCTTTTCGAAAGCCTTAAGCGTAGAAATATTTGTCCGCACCGTCATCCACCGGCTACGTTCCCAGCAGGCTGGCGGAATTTCCACGCTGGATCGCAATGCAATACTTACTGTCGGCACCTGCCCTCAGGTTACGAGTAGCGTCAACCAGGCGTTTTGCTTACTGTCAGAATAAAACTCGCGCGCTCGGGCCCCAAGCGTCTCAGAATCATAATCTCTTTGCTGATTTATATACATGAGCCGCTTGGAAGCTTCCCCAATTTTCCTTTTTGGTATAAGCATACAGTTGTGCGGGGAAGGAAAAGGGTCAGCTATGCAACAGTCACAAGCACCAGCATATGGTGCGTAACCACGTATTAAGTGAGCTAGCATGTTTGGCTACTATGTAGGAAAAAAAAACATAAGTTAATGACTGTAAGAACACAAAGGTACAGAATGGTATAAAAAAAAACAGAGACATTAAATTCCTCGACAAATCTTTCTGTAATTGATATTGCTCCATAAAACCGTTGATTACTTTCCGAAGCCTGTTTAAGCATTCAATTAAGTGATCTTATTACCCTAGATTATGATAAATAACGTAACCACCACTTCCCGAGTTTCGAGCTATAAAAACAGCTGTTACTTTTAAACGGCTGAACGCATTTTCATGAATTTATAGCTAACAACAATTTGGAAAAAATATCTTTTAGTAATTAAACACGTCATAATCGGTCCAGTTTAGGAGCTACCATTTATCAGTGAGATAGAGGATTATATGAAGGCTCTTTATCTCTACCGCGTTGTACAGACGCCAGCACATCTAGCTACCCCAATCTGTTAAATTTCTTTTATAGATATTCAACTTTATAAAAATCTAAACGCATTAGATCAATTGGGGAAATTTGACAGATTGGGGTAGCTTGATGTGCTGGCTTGATTCCTAAATGCTTGCATAGATACTCCTATGTATTCTTAGGGTTCCGTAGCCAAATGACAAAAAACGGAACCCTTATAGATTCGTCATGTCTGTCTGTCCGTCCGTATGTCACAGCCACTTTTTTCCAAAATAATAAGAGCTGTTCTGTTGCAAGTTAGTGTTAAATTAGATTTATTCTGTGAACCGCATTAAGATTTTCACACAAAAATAGAAAAAGGACAATAATTTTGGGGGCTCCCCTACATAGGACTAAAACGGAAAAAAATTTTTTCATCGTACCCATACATGTGGCGTATCTATGGATAAGTCTTCAAAAATGATATTGAGGTTTCTAATATCATGTTTTTCTTAAATGAATAGTTTGCTCGAGGGACACTTCCAAAGTGGTAAAATGAGTGTCCCCCCGCCTCCCCCTCCTGTAACTTCTAAAATAAGAGAAAGCTAAAATTAAAAAATATATATGACGTACATTACCATGCAAACATCCACCGGAAATTGGTTTAAACGAGATCTAATAAGTAGTTTCTTTTTTAATACGTTACAATTTACCTTTCATTTAATCAACTAAAATACTTGCTGCTACGGAACCCTTCATGGGCGAGTCCGACTCGCATTTGGCCGGTTTTTTTTATTTTTTTATTTGTCTAACGCAGTAGAAGGACATAAGTAGGTATTGGTCGCTTTGTTATCTGCGGGGTCATAGGTTAAAAGCGTAAGTTTATGTTTAAGGATTGATAAATACTGCTGTCGGCATGGAATATCGCCACCCCATCTCATCCCGTAGGGAGCGTAGAAGTCGTCACGACGGGGAATATCTATCAGGGAACGGGCAGTAGCGTCTCTCTGTGTCCTCTTTGGCCACGGCGGCCAGTCTCAACAGAGATTAGCCATCTGCGCGGGATATATTACAGTGCACAAGCGTGTGCGCAAACACAGGAGCACTTTCTATTCACTCACTCTCATGATCCGATGGGACGCCTAGTGACACGACCGGAAAGAAGTCAGGCACAGGACCGACGGCGTGCTCTCCGAGGCACGGGGGTATAATACCGCCAACTCCCAGACTTCAGGGCTGATGCTGAGAATTTTTTCTTTTTACAGAAAAGACCCGGGATTTGAACCCAGGACCTCGTTATCTGCGGGTGAACACGCTACCGCTAGACCAACGAGGCAGTCTCTCTGTGTACTATGACTATCATCCTGCGAATGCCTGCGATCGCCAACCCGTCTGCCAAGCGTGGCGATTATGGCACATCCCTTAAAATGACGCAACTCCATTGTGGAAATCTTTTCAGGCGTCATTCGGCATTTCATGATTGGTAGATTAAATATACGAAATGTGTTGTAACGAACTTACGTTGTGACATTTTCTTTCTTTTTGTTGCTTTTGTATTGTTATTCAGCTGAAAATAGTTTCAAACATTTACAGTCTTATTTAAAAACGCTACTTAAATTTAAGCCGGCCGCTCAACCATGGTTTATCAATTTTTTCATTTAAAAACACGATTTAACTTTGACCCGCGGTTAAGCCATGTCAAAATTTAAACCACGTCGGCCCCTGGTTTAAACCTTTCTCAAATATGGCGGATTTTATTTGCATCAGCTGACGTTTTGTTTGGCGTTTGTTTGTGAATGGAGGTTTTATTGAAGTTACTAACCGTTTTAATTTTTAAATAAATACTGAATTCCAGTTGGAATCTTATCACAAACTTCAAAATCCACCGAAGATAATCAATAGTCCTTGCAAATGCACTGTTACGATCATAAATCTATCATTCCATGTCTACCATAGAGCAAAAATCATAAAGTTTTGATACATAATCCGATTTAGTCGATTAATTTTGGTCAAGCTCTATACCAGTCCCAGAAATGTTGACAGTGTAAAATAAAATGACGTTACCTAGCTGAGAAACCTTTAAGTAGGGTTTTTAAATAAAGAAATAGTTGAGCGGGGTTTAAGTGGTTGAGCAGGGTTTAGCTGAGACATGGTTAAGCGGCGGATCACGGAATTATTTTAAATAAGAGTGTTAGTGTCCATGCACTTCCGTCATATAAATAAAGAAAAAATGTGAGCACCCAAAATAACCTATTTGGTTGCCGGTTAAATGATTCTTGAGGTATCGGTCAGGCTTATTGTCATTTTATTTATTTACTTGTGATTTATTCCAGATGGTTCTAAGGTAATGTCGAGCTGGTATCTAATACATTTTGCAAATAGAGTTGTTCTGATTAAGAGTTTTCTTCTGTGATTCATGATCCAGAAGTAGGCTGCGGCAGCCAGCCAATACTGATTGCAGACGGAGCAGACGTCGAGGTGGCAGTGGCTGCCGGTACCCCAACTCCCTTCGAGGCAACGGTGACAGAAAGAGAAGTGTCCTCTACTGCCACCACATGTAAAACAGCTCCGGGAAGACAGCGATCTGGTGTAGTCATTTTGCCGGTTGGTAGGAGCCGGTTATCCGGAAGACCGGTTATTGTATAATAATAATATAGGGACAATGCCACACAGACCATCCTAGCCCCAAACTAAGCAAAGCTTGTACTATGGGTACCAGGTGACGATATACGTACTTATATAGATAGATAAATACTTAAATACATATAGAAAACATCCATGACTCAGAAAAAAATATTCGTGCTCATCACACAAATATTTGCACTTACCGGGATTCGAACCCAGGGCCACCAGATTCGTAGGCAGGAGCACTACGAACTAGTCTACGGTGACCGTCAAATATGTATTGTCTTCTCAGGGAACGTTTCTCAAACCACGTAGGACATAGCATAAAAGAGAACATTTCCGCGATTCTGGGGCTCCCCAGTAGGCGCCAAGAGAAGTCCAAGGCAGGTTATTTTTAATCGGTCCGATCCAACATACCCACCACCAGGCAACTTTCGAATGCGTAGGCATGTCCCCTGGCCAATTGAAATAGGTACCTTAGAATTGAAGACCAGAAGACTAGTTGCGATTTTGGTAACTAGGTATGTAATGTTTGTATTACTTGTTAATACACTAGCCGCCCGCGACTCCGTCCGCGTGGTAGTCGAAATGAGATATTGAAGAGGTTAAATCGTTTTAACCTCTTCGATAACCCATTCTGTGTTAACAACGGTTTAGGACTACCCTCTATTGTGCGAACAAAAAAAATCACTTAAGTAGTCATATTTTATTACATTTTATCAAGTTTCTTACCTACTTTCAACCCCCACTTTAACTCCTTACGGGGTGAATCTTATTATAAAAACTTGTCAAAATGCAATGTTATTAATTGATTACACTAGGGAGTTTTAATAGGTTTTTGAAATAAATCGAATGAAAATATTTTGCAAACCTCCTTTGAAATTCTAGGAGCTGAAAATTAAAAGCGATAAAACACATGTTTAAAGAATACAAATGCCTAGTTTGAAGTTGATAGGACCAAGAAAAGACTTTGTTCCGTACCAACTTTGTAACCGCTTTTCACCCCTTTAGGTGTTGAATTTCCAAAATTCCTTTTTTTAGGTCACTTAAGGAATATTTCTGCAAAATTTCATGATTACAAAGCGGTTTCAGCAGTACGTTGATCGATAAGTCAGTCAGTTTCTGCTTTTATATATATATATATATATATATAGATACGGAAAACGGAGACAAGTAAGTCGAGGTCATCCCAGTAGTTTCACTGCCATTCGTGACGTATTCAGTGACCTGGCGAGGCATTTAGTGTTAATATTCATTAAAGTAGACATTTTACTCGACGTTTACAGTAACTCTACGAGACTTTCACTGCTTGAATTGAATGCTCTAGCCGTCAATCAGAATAAATAATGTATGATGAAATGAAAAACTAAGTACCTACTAACTAGACTGGTGTTTGAAACAGTTTGGGGTTTAATTGACTGCACGTGCTAAGACAGTCGCCTCGCTGCTTCGTGACGCGGATACGTACGAGTCCCGCACCGGACAACTATTTGTGTGACTCATAAATAGTTGTTCTGAGTCTGGTTGTAATTTGTGTCCGTCTATTATATGCTTGTAAAGTACCCGCGACATGGATTAGGTTACCCAGTGCGGGCGGTGTCTTTAAAAAAATTACAAATAACGAATACACATCCAGACTCAGGACATACGGACATGTTCATGCCCACAAAAAGAAAGGAATCGAACGCGCTAGGCGCCTTTCACGCGAATATCTTCCAACCACGCCAGCCATCCGTAACTGCCGGGTACAACCATGAGACGGTTGGATTTTAGGTGAAACGGAGAAGATGACCTCATCCTATTCAGGGTTAAGAGTGGGGGATTAATCGTTACGAATTTATTAATACACTAGATGCCCGCGACTCCGTCCGCGTGGTAGTCGAAATGAGATATCGAAGAGGTTAATCGTTTTAACCTCGTCGATAACCTATTCTGTGTTACCAATGGTTTAGGACTACCCCCTATTGTGCGGACAAAAAAAGGTTAGTCGAGTTTAGTCGCGTGGGAAGATTATCTTTGAGGTGTTAAGAAGTTGGGTAGCAAAACTACCTACATACTCGTATTCTTTAATAATAACTCTGACCAAATATATCCTGATGCTTTTTGGACCTGTTGCAACACAGTCCATATAGCTTGGAGTTCGATCTATGACAATAATTAAAACCCATAGCTCATAGCTAGATGCCCTCACCGGTCCGTAAGTGATCGGCGAGGTTAAGCAACTAGGGTCGCGGTTAGTCCATAGATGGGCGACCGCCAAAGTGTTTTAAGGTGGGCACGTTAAGCTGTCGGTCCCGGTTGTAGTCATTCGACAACAGACGTTAAGCCACGTCAGAGACCTACTGGGCGGCTTAAACAACTCTGACACTAGGGCAACCACTGCCCGTACGATAAGATAGTAAGTATTGAAACCTGCGTGGATGATAATATCGTAAAACTCTTTTCTGTGATATGCGAGAAAATATTGGGGATGTAGCCTCGCCATAATAATGCAACTGCCGAATCTATGCGTAGTTCGACGTAGTAGTTACCTATTTTAATGTTTCTGTGACAAGACTGAAACATGACATGTCCCAATGAGTTTGTTTCGCTGGGTCTTCTCAGTTGGGGCGCATTGGATAGCATGAAAGCGCGACCGTCGTTATTAACACAAGGTCCGTCATAATAATAATACCTTAATATAGACAGAACCATTGACAATATGTAGTAAACATATTAGACTTAAACTAGATAATTAAACATAATCTCTTGACAATAACTTGATACGAGCTAGCTAAATATCATTGCTATAATAAAATAAATTTTATAAATGTTTTCATACAATCAATACAATGTGTACCTAAATATCTATGTTACTAGAAATAATAATGTATACTTACAACTACAAACATGTTCTGACTTTAACACTTTTTTAAAGTCAGACAAGCGCTTTTTTAAAGTCTACGTGAATAAAAACCTTTTTTATTTTATTTTGAGGAACACAGTGACTCTCTATATACTCACTTTTATACACACCCCACCGGAATTAATCCACCTGTTTGGGATCTTTAATGTCTCAGAAAAACCGAAATACATCCTAGTAATATTATAAATGCGAAAGTTTGTGAGTACGGATGTTTGACCTCACGCAGAAACTACTGAACAGATCTCGATGAAACTTTGTAGTAATAAAGCTTATCTTACTTACTTATCGTATGGGCAGTGGTTACCCTGGTGTCAGACTTGTTCAAGCCGCCCAGTAGGCCTCTGACATGGCTTAACGACTGTTGCCTAATGTACAACCGGGACCGACAGCTTAACGTGCCCTACGAAGCACGGAGACGCTCACAAATTAAACCACTTTGTGCGGTCACCCATCTATGGACTGACCGCGAGCCTAGTTGCTTAACCTCGCCAATCACTTACAGATCGGTGAGAGCATCTGGCTATGAGCGCCTCAAATAAAGCGTATATATCTGATTAACACAGAGGGTATAATTTTTAACGTTTAACGCGGGGAAACAGCTAGGCTGTATATAATATAAACTGTCGGTCCCGGTTGTAGTCATTCGACAACAGACGTTAAGCCATGTCAGAGGCCTACTGGGCGGCTTGAACAACTCTGACAAGGGCAACCACTGCCCGTACGATAAGTAAGTATTAAAACCTGCGTTGAAGATAATATGGTAAAACTCATTTCTGTGATATTTGAGAAAATATTCGGGATGCAGCCTCGCCAAAATAATGCAACTGCCGAATCTAGTAGAAGTTATGTATTTTAATGTTTCTGTGACAAAACTGAAACATGACATGTTTTGAAGAACATAGTGACACACAGTCACATATTGTAGGTACACGGGAATCATCCTTGCCGCTTGCGGCATAGTAAACTGAACTAAAGGTCATTGTGCACACAGCCGTCGCGCTGCATGCCAATGAAGACGCATCTACAATTTCCGCAAAGCACTTCCAACCATAATGAAGAAACATAATGCAAGATACGGAAACACTGTTACTACGCTCATGTGATATTTAATTCCACAACAATTGGATGTGGTAAAACATATTGGTGGTGGTTTTAAAGCTTTATGTCTTACTAGCTGTGCCCCGCGGTTTTACTCGCGTTAAATTTTATAAATTATCACTACTCCTCCCCTGTAGGTGATAGCGTGATAATATGTAGCCTATATGTTGACCCGACCTCTTAGCAATATTCATGCAAAATATGAAGTAAATCCATGCAGTACTTTATGAGTTTACCCCGGACATACATACAGACAAAAAATCTAAAAACTATATTTTTGGCTTCGATATCGATTGTAGATCACGCCCCAAGTATCCTTTTTAAAAAATATTCAATGTACAGTTTTGACTTTCCTACGATTTTATTAAATGTATAGATATAGGTATACTCGTATGTAGATACGCGAACGTAAACATAGACATCAAACTAATTGTATATAGATGTTTGGCGGTTTTTCTGTGAAATTGCTCCCAAACAGGTGGATTTATTCCGGTGGTATGTATAAAGGAAGTAAGTATATAAACTCGTGGACAAATTAAGAGCAACGCAAGAAAGGTTGAATATTTCTTATTTAAAAAACGAATGATTTAAAGTTTACAATTTTCGAATTTCATTTGTCTTTTTAATAAGCAATAAATACGGAAAAGACGTTCTTACATATTACGAATAAAATGCAAATTTTGAATTCAAGTTTTAATTTAGGGTTTATTTTGCACTGTTACACCAAGTTTCAAAGTCTGAAACTTGGTGTCACTTTAGCTTGATTACAATGCCTAAATGTGAATAAATAAAACTAAAAGTTTTATTTAATTTTATAAAACTTTTACTTTTATTTATTCACATTTAAACTATAGTTAACTAGTTGTGTCCGCGACTTCGTCTGCACATTTTGTAATGACTCCGTAAACGTTACATCAGAATATTTCTATTATTTTGTCTCTTGTCGCAAACTACAATAACTACAACAATTTTGTCATACAATCTCAATTTACACCCTTGATTTATAATATCGAATCAACAATTTATAAAATAAGTTTCAAGCTTCTCTTTCTCGTTATAACACTCCTGTTGAGTGTGATAACAGTGCAAAACAAAACCATAATAAACACACTTTTACTTGCGTTCCTGTAAATTCGTTATACGAGTCTTATATATGGTTTTTAGCTACTATACGTCGAATTACAATGCAAGCTCTGTGCCTCTAGCACGAGTTCCTGCAGTTTACTTACTCGATACACGTACAGTTTCCTCCCATACATTGAGCACCAGCGCCTCTCGCGGAAACTATTAAGAACAAAAACTCTGGTGCTCTATGTATGGGACGAAACTGTAAGTAAACTGCAGGAACTCGTGCTAGAGGCACTAGTTCTAAAGAATGTCGATTAGGTTACACATTTTTAAATTAATAGCAATTATTCTAGATAAACACAATAATATCAAGTTTTTAATGAGCATACGGCACACCTAACTCTTGGCAATATTTTGCTGGCATCCTTTCTAAATACGTACATATTATAAGATAAGATAAGAGATAAGATCATTAATTTGCGATTAAACAAAACATAGATAAATTACAACCAGACACGGGACTATTAGACGTGCTCACTGCTCATCACACAATGGTTTAGCAGGCAGGGTCACTAAACACATGAGCGTAGAAATAGTGTAGTCGGATATCGTAATTTTACCTGCTGTGTTCATTATGTGTAGTATGTGAGTATTTCCTATAAAGGCTTGGTAGTATGACTTGTATTTTTAAAGGAAAATTTATATAAAATTGTTCGTCAGCCAAAGTACGTCCACTGTTGGACAAAAGCCTCCCCAAAGAATGGGGGTATATGCCATAATTGCCACGCTTGGCAGACGGGTTGACGATCGCAGTTTGATGGTCATAGCTCACAGAAAAACGGTGCTGCCCGTTCTGTGGTAGGTATTCCCCTAAGTCGATTTCTACGCCTCCCACGGGATGACATGGGGTGATGATAATCTATGCCGTCACCAAACAGCAAGTAAAAAACTGTAAAAAATGTTTCTGTAAATTTTTTTCTTTTTTTTTTACATGACGTATGTTACCCTGTCGGCTTTCACTGCTTCACTGGACTATAGAGGTGAGCGTGGGCTCTAACCGTCTAGCGAATCAAAACTACAAACTAAGTACCCGCGCCGGAGGGCACCCCCTTTGGGATTCGAACCTCAACTCTGGCCGGTTACTGGCGGGGAGATGCAAGAGGGCGTATCGTTTTAGGGATGTTTTGTGCAACTTTCGCTCTACGTTAATACGCGACGCGGGCCGCTCTTCCGGGTTAGGTCCGGAGAGGGTATTTCATCGAATCGAATGCGAACTAAGGGTCATGGAGGACGCTGGTGGTCGCGACGCGTTCGCGGTCGTTGTTTCTGTCATTTGCTCAAATTTGCTTTATATCCGTAGAATGAATACCACCTCTATTAATTATAATATAATAAAATATCATGGGACATTATTTACACACGGCCGTCTAATCCCCACCTAAGCAGAGCTTGTACTACGGAAACTAGATAACTGATATGACTGACTTTTCTTTTATAAATACATACTTATGTAGATAATTACAACCAGACTCACGACAAACAGACATGTTCATGCGCACAAATATCTGTTCTGAGTGGGAATCGAACCTACGACCTCCGAAGTGAAAAGCAAGCATTCCACAATGGATACGGTACGGTACCTCTGTGGATAGACTTTGACATAGGCAGCGTCTTTTTGACATAGGTGGTAAGGACCCTGGCGCTGGGAGCTTATCTCAGCGCGAGAGAGTATGCGGCTCCCGGCTGGCTTCTCCCCGGTTGGGCGCCGCCCCTGGGATCACTGGAGTTTGGAGGAAGGGCACTCCACGCGTCTTGTATAAGCGGTCCCGGGAAGAGGTAACCAGCTGTAGCTCAGGTTGCCTAAACACGCTTGTGCGTGATGGGGAGCGGGGGAGGCATTCACGGACGCTCAGTGTACAGCGAGATCGTTCACGAGTACCCAGAGCCCCCGCTACAGGCACTGTGAGGCTGGCTACCGTCGTGGTTTTGGTGGGTTGGCCCTACACAACATAGGAATGGCATTTCCACCACGTAAAAAAAAAAGTAAGTGCCATTTTGCAAGATACCTGACAGCTACAAAAGTGACAGCCACATGTTTATTCCATGACGCTATGACGTGGCGTTCACTCTACGTAGGGCCTTGACGTGGAAGGAAAATACATTGTCTTAAGGCGCGATACAAGCGTATTCTTATTCTTATTCTTCTGGTGGCGGCTATTTCCAGTCCCCGGAGGTCCTGGTAACACTGCGTCCAGTGATGAACTATTGTGCTCGCCGGTCCAACTAAACTTCTCTGTCTAACCCTGCAACATAGATAAATTGCAGAATCTTTTTGGTACAAGCGTAATATTTATTCTTATTCAAATGTATCTAGTAAGTGTTGGAAGGACTTAAATGTAACAATGTTTAAAAATATTACGGGACCTATTAGTATCAAAAGCGTATTATTGTACTCTCTCTCTCTCTCTCTCTTTCAGCCTCAAATGATTTTTTTTCCAAAATAATGAAATTTAAATTTTGTGGTCGCCCTTATAACTTAGGGGTTTAAAAGATAGTTTACGACCGATACTCAAACCTTCGGTAGGTTAGAGGGTCGATATGCACAAAATACCGATTCTCTAACCTACCGAAGGTTTGAAAATCGGTCGTAAACTATCTTTTAAAAATCATTAAATTCAGTCAAGCCTTTTCGGAGGAGTTAGAGTTAGACTAACGAGAAATTTATATATTAAAAATATGTAGGTAAAGCGCCACATCCTCACTAGTAAATCTTGGTGTAGCACGTGTAAATATGTAGTTTGCGATGGTTATGCCAAGATATTTTACGTTTTAATTGCTAACAGTTACACAGCTTGACATCATCATCATCATATCAGCCGAAAGACGTCCACTGCTGGGCAAAGGCCTCTCCCAATATATCTCTATAACAGCCGGTCCCGCGCTGCGCGTATCCAGTGGCTTCCAAGGGTCTCGTTGCAAGATCGTCGGTTCACCTTGTCGGGGGCGTGCCCACGCTGCGTCTTCCGGTTCGTGGTCGCCACTCGAGAACCTTACTGCCAAAATGATAATGTCAAGCCAAAGCTTGACATTAAAATATAGAAATTTTGTATCTGTACTTGTTTATGAACGGGTACGGATCGCGAGATTGAATTATAAATGCGAACATTAAAATTCTACGGTGCGTTATGTTCGCCGACTCATCAACCCGTATATTTTACAGCTGTGTAACTGTTTCCGCTTATAACTGTTGATTATAGATACATAACTAATCATGTTTTGTTTAGCCAGTGTTGCCCACTCCGCTTTCATGTTATGACTCAAGTGTATCTTTAACAATGATATAGGTATACTTCTCTGTTAAAATATCGACATCTAGAACGTAAACACATAGACATCTAGAACGTAGACACAAACAATAAAGAAGACTGTTACATTATTCGTGTAATTTTGTAACAAATAGTAAATTTAATCAAGTCAAATTTGTTTTATAGATTTTTAATTTTATTACATAAGCATAAGGTTCACTTTCAGATGGGGACATTTGACAGATTGGGGTAGCTTAACGTTCTGGCGTCTGTACCTATTTAAAAAAAAATAAGGCAAATAAAAATAAAATCTCAACAAATAACGAAAACTTTTATTTTTAAAGGAATTGAGTGTAAAAATAACCTCTCCACTGGCTATCTTCATTCGCCATATTTTAACCGTCTAAAGCTTTTTGTTATTATCCTCTCAGATATGGGAGGCGATTGTCTTAACCACGCGCAGTCAATCAACGATTGTAACGAAAATATTTAGCTTTCCAATATTAAAACCCATATCTAGGTTTACACATTCAAAAGTAAAGAGCCACAATCAGCGTCTTTAGAATATATACTTTTTTTTATATTGTCCTTCTTGCATGTGCACATTTTCGCGGGCGGGAGGACGGTGCAAATTGCATCCCGGCATGATTACATTGAAAATTCGCGGAAATAACACTACATATTGATTTTTTATTTTGATTGTTATGGACTTCCGCAAAGTAACGCCTGATTCCATTACTTATTTATTTTACCACAATCTTCATTATAATAATATCAACGAGAAGACGTTCCTTAGGTACAAGATAAAGGCATCCCTAAGAATTTCCACAATAGCCGGTCCTGCGCTGCCCGCATCCAGCGGCTTCCCGCGACCCGCACAAGATCGTCGGTCCACTGTGTAGGAGGCCTGCCCACGCTGCGTCTTCCGGTTCGTGGTCGCCACTCGAGAACCTTACTGCCGTCAGTTCTACGAGCTATGTGCCCTGCCCACTGCCACTTCAGTTTGGCAATTCTTTGGGCTATGTCGGCTATTTTGATTCGCCTGCGGATCTCAGCATTTCTGATTCGATTTGCCATTTCCATTGCTCTTTGGGTGACCTTGAGCCGCCAGATATTAGTTACTCTGGTTAAAACAACGGTGGTGAAAACAACAAGTATTATTCAAACTCGCACGAAAAAGAGCATAGCCCACTTCATTGCCGGTTGGCGTAGTTGGTAGATAAGTATTTATATATCATTAATGTTATTTATATCTTTTTGTTATCTTTGTGTTATCTTAACAATAGTGAGCGACCACGTCTATGTTCCGTCAAACGTAAATAAGCCACAATATGTTCGACGAATGGAAAATTATCGCTACATAACCATATAAAAATCATCTACTCGTATGTTTATTGAATGATACAAGAAACCGTTGAAAATTTAAATTTATTTAAATTAAATTAAAATTCTATTAATATAACTTAACGGTCAACTTATAATGATATTTGTTATCTTCATGGACAAACAATACAGTGACGTTATTTACTTAGATTAAGTATTTATATAAACAATGTCCCACTACTGATTTTGTCGCTGGGGCAAAAAGGTTCTCGAGTGGCGACCACGAACCGGAAGACGCAGCGTGGGCAGGCCCCCTACAAGATGGACCGATGCTCTTGTGCGGGTCGCTGGAAATCGCTATATGCGGATAGCCCAAGATCGGCAATTGTGGAGATCTTTGGGGGAGGCCTTTGTCCGGCAGTGGACGTCTTTCGGCTGATGTGATGATGATGACCCGTTTGCTCGTTCGTCACCCTCTGATATAAAAAAAAAACAGTTTTAGCAATAGTCAGAAGTGTTCTTTAATGTAGGTATTAGTTTCATTATTGGCTTTCTTTTTTTATGATGTATTAGAGTCTGTGCACACCACGTTTTGAAAACGCGCCGCCGTCGACGCGCGTTTTAGATACTCGCCTCGAGGGCGCGCTTCTATCCTACTGAGCAGTTTGGTGTTTGTTTGAATTACAAACGCGATGCTAACGCGCGTCCTGAATGAACCTAAGGGCCTATGTCATTTTTGTCTTCCTTTTTTAATGATGTATTAGTTTCATTTTTGCCGTTCTTTTTTAATAATGTATTAGTTTAATTTTTGCCGTTTCTTTTTTAATGATGTATTAGTTTCATTTTTGCCGTTCATTTATAATAATAATAATTCTTTATTTCAGAACAACATAGGCTCCACTGTGTTAGTAACAAATTGTCTTAAAAATATGTTAGTGACTTAATATGCTAGTTTTAGTGGGTTAGTAATGTTTTACTTATTCTATGTTAATACTTATAATCTAATTTTACAATTTCTCAGTTTAGTTGCATTAGTCTCTACCAGTAGGTCGTATGACGTGCAACTGAATTAACCTACCTAATACAATACTACCTAACTGTCCCGCCACCTGCGCACCAGAAAGGCAATATTTTAATGTTGTATTAGTTTACAAACAGTAGTGCCCTGAAAGCATTGTACGGGGCGCTAGTGAGAAGTCATTTAGAATGGAATGCTATCATTTGGTCACCACACGAAGCGAATTATAAATTATTGATTGAACGGATTCAAAATAAATTTGTAAGATTCATGTATTTAAAACAGTATGGTACATATCCGGGCTATCCACTATTATATACTACTCTATTTATAATAGGCATTATAGGGTATTATAAACTTTTTTTTGATAAGGCAGCGGGAATGCCTACGCATGCCACCCGCAAAAAGTTGCTCCCAAATGGGTATGTACCACCCGGTATGTCGGACTCGCACCGACTAAACCTAACCTGCCGTGGACTTCTTCTGGCGCCTCATAGGGGGAGCCCCGGGAACGCGGGTATGATGCTCCGGTGCTCCCCTTTTGCGCCGTGTCCCAGATGGTCGGGACACGCACCCGGGGAGGACTGTGAGTTGCCCTCCCCATTTGCCTATATCTTTTTAAATTATTAAAAGGAAAAATACGTAACCCAGGTGTTCTAGAGACTGTTCGGTGCCGCCAGCGCGCACTAATCTGCTGCAGAAGGCACCCCTGACACGGGCGCTGCATGCGGCCAACGCGGTGTCCCAACATACTGATACGTGTACTCTGAGTGAATTCACACGGGCACTATTATGTAACAACACTATTGAATTAGGTGTAACCTGTAATGATAGTTGTTGGTTGTTAATAAATAAATTTTGGCCTTTCTTTTGGAACGAAGTTCCATAGCGCGCGTTGTGAAAGGGAGCTAGACGGAAAAAATTCTTACGAAATGTTGTCACGACACTTTTTGCAGCTGTGCGGCGTGCGCATGTTTCTCTGTCTGTCTGTCTCTCTCTCTCTCTCTCTCTCTCTTATAGAAAGCAAGCCAGATATTTTCATTTCTATTTTGCATTGAACAGTGTGTTGTCGCGACGATTATTTTTGTTGAGTGTATACAGGTTTTTTGTACATAATAAATAATAAGAAATAACTTCGTTCCATCCGGGTGTCCCTTGACACCTCTCAAGTTTTTCTTTTTTAATGAGTGTCTCCTATTCTGCTCGTTGGAGTTGGCAGCACTGTTTGGATAAGGTACATAAAGCTGAATATCATCGGGCAGTGCCCGCTGCCCATCTCTTGACATTACAATAAACAATGGTGCTCAGTGGGTGCTATCTGCCCGCGTTCAAAAGGTCAATGCGCTCAAAGAAAAGAATGCGCTGTCTCCAAATTTGTGGCTGTATCTAAAGTGTACAGACACCAGCACATCCAGCTACCCCAATCTGTCAAATTTCTTTTATAGATCTTCAACTTTATCACATCATGAGCATAAGGTTCAATTTCAGTTGGGGAAATTTGACAGATTCGGGTAGCTTGATGTGCTGGCGTCTGTGCACCAGCCGGTTTAGAACTGCTTTATTAGGGTCCCGTGCCATTATAGTAAAACGAAACCGTTCTCGTTCACAAGACACCACATTTTTTTTTAATAAAGCCGTTCTTCTTAGCTTTAAGTTGACAGGCCTGTTGGCGTGGCTGGTATATGCTTGCCCTTCACGCCGGTCGTGGGTTCGATTCCCGCCCAGGGCAGATATTTGTGTGTATTAACATGTCTGTTTGTCCTGTGTCTGGTGTAATTATCTACATAAGTATGTTTTTACAAAAGAAAAGTAGTATAATGTAGTATATCAGTAATCTGGTTTCCATAGTACAAGCTCTGCTTAATTTGAGATCAGATGACCGTGTGGAAAATGTCACAAGTAATTATTATTATAATTCTATTTACTATTATTTTCTTTTGAAACATTACTTTGTCTAATAAAAAGCTCATATACCCTTTACTTGAATATTGTCTAAAAAAATTTAATATTTTATCACTTTCCTGTTTGGAAGGATCTGATCTGATATGTTGCACAGGTTTACGCCCACTTCGGAGACCAGCTCCCTACTAACTACATATAGAGTTTTTATAGATCTCTATGTACAGACACCACCACATCCAGCTACCCCAATCTGTCAAATTTCTTTTATAGATTTCCAACTTTATCACATAAGCATAAGCTTCACTTTCAATTGGGGAAATTTGACAGATTAGCTTGATCTTTACGTTCCACAAATTAGTAACAAATGTGATGGACATATGAGGAGTTTCATAGCATCATTAAAAAAAGCTTAGAGCAAAGACATCCATGCTCCCGTCATTCCATTGTTTGCAAATACACAATTGTTATTCGGCAAGCTTGTGATCCAAAATTTATTCTCTCGTTGCTTTATATAATATATATATATATAATACGTGTAGCATATTTGTTGAGTCAGCGCCTCTTAGGTTGTTATACTTTGACCTTGTCAAGGTTATAGATAGATACACTTTATTGCACGGTCACCGTAGCCTAGTTGGTAGTGCTCCTGCCTACGAAGCTGGTGGTCCTGGGTTTGAATCCCGGTAAGTGCAAATATTTGTGTGATGAGCACGAATATTTGTTTCTGAGTCATGGATGTTTTCTATGTATTTAAATATTTATCTATCTATATAAGTATGTATATTGTCGCCTGGTACACATAGTACAAGCTTTGCTTAGTTTGGGGCTAGGATGATCTGTGTGACAGTAGATATTATATTATATATTATATTATTGCACAAACTATAAAAAACATTTTACAGAAAAACCTTAATATTTAAATAATGTAAAATTGGCGGTCTTATCGCATAATAGCGATTTCTTCCAGACAACCGTAGGATGGACTAGGATCATTGAAAATGACAGGCAGCTGATAGTGTACCGTCGTCAGTTCTACAGAGTGTAGTGTCCTAACCTAATAATAAATATACTACAAAGATTAATGTACTTACATACATTCATATTCATGCATAAACAATGAAAGGTTATACATATATACCTACATCATCACCCTGATATCGTCTCTTCCAAGTGGCAGTATGAGACGTGTCCTCTACAGCCGTCACGTGCAAGCAGCTCCGGGAAGACAGCGATTTGTTTGTGGCGCAATCGTTGTTACAGACGTGCAGGAGTCGGCAATAGGGGAGGGCAATCCAGAGCAGCTTACACGCGTTCCCGGGGCTCCACCCACCAGGTGCCCGAAGAAGTAATAATATAATAATATCTAGGGACAATGTCAGACAATATTCGTGCTCATCACACAAATATTTGCACTTACCGGGATTCGAACCCAGGACCACCCGCTTCGTAGGCAAGAGCACTACCAACTAGGCTACGGTGACCGTCGATACACTTTATCAATACATATCATGTTATTTAAATTACATATTTTTACCAATACTTATTTTTTTTTTTTTACATGACTGTTATTTAAAAGCATGATACAGCGATTGTCTGAATCACAGGTTTAACCCAGTTTAGATAAGACGCTAAATTTAACTTAGACTAAAAATTAAGCTTATATTTATTTTTTTAAGTAATAATATTTTTCTAGTTTATTTCGAGGCACTTTTTATTAATCTTGAGCTATAATTTATTTGGATATCTTACTACCTAAACGCGGGGGGCGTAGTATATATACTAGAAATCATGCAGCAGTAACTCTCTGTGAACTATCACCATCATACTGCAATCGCCAACCTTTCTGCTAAGCGTCGCGATTATGGCATACTAGCTGTGCCCCGTGGTTTCTCCATGTTAAACTTTAAAATTAAAGCCTATGAGTTAATCCAGGATGTCAGCCAACTCCATACCAAATTTTATTAAAATCGTCCCAGCCGCTTAGACGTGAAGAAGTAAAGAACATACACACTCACACACTCACAAACTTTCGCCTTTATAATATTAGTGTGATACCGGTATCTTGTCCAGCAGTAGACGTCATTTGGTGGATATAATGATGATAAATAAGGTGTCAATATCCGCAGAGCTATCCCCGAGAAAAATACCATGAAAATAACTGCAATAAACTATTCTAGCGCAGGAGACCCCCGCCCATGGAGAGCCGACGAGGCATGGGGAAGTCTTAAGAAGATTATAGACCTATGCTCTGATTAGAACTATAATCCGGATTGACGCTTATTTACTTAGTAATAGTCTCTTTTTTAAAGTCATGTTTTTGACTGCCTCGTTGGTCTAGCGGTAGCGTGTTCAACCGCAGATAATGAGGTCCTGGGTTCAAATCCCGGGTCGGGCCAAAAAGTGATTTTGGGATTTTTCCATAAAAAGAAATTTCTCAGTATCAGCCCGAAGTCTGGAAGTTGGCGGTATTACACCCCCGTGCCTCGGAGAGCACGTAAAGCCGTCGGTCCTGTACCTGAATTCTTTCCGGTCGTGTCGCTAGGCGTCCCATCGGATCATGAGAGTGATGGAATAGAAAGTGCCCCTGTGTTTGCGCACACACTTGTGCACTATAATATGTCCTGCGCAATTGGCTAGTCTCCATTAAGACTGGCCGCCGTGGCCGAAATTCGGTCGGAAGGACATCAATAGTCTCTTTAATATAAAAGGAAATTGATACAAAATTTGGTTTCATCACAAGGAAAATGGATGAGAACATGTTTCACGCAAATCCCAGGACTTATTATACCCGGAAGGCATGGCAACGCCTGTCCCCTAGACAACGGGAACTATTGTGTAGTATTTCTTTTGTAATATATAATCCGCGGTGTGGTTCCCGGTCCAAGAATATTAATAGGGCCACCCTCTACCACCCTGTGGGTGTCGTTAAATGAGACTAACACGGTATTTAGGTCGCCGTAGCCTAGTTGTTAGTGCTCCTGCCTTCGAAGCTGGTGATCCTGGGTTCGAATCCCGGTAAGTGCAAATATTTGTGTGATGAGCACGAATATTTGTTTCTGAGTCATGGATGTTTTCTCTGTATATAAGTATTATATCGTCGCCTGGTACCCATAGTACAAGCTTTGCTTAGTTTGGGGCTAGGATGATCTGTGTGACATTGTCCCCAGATATTATATTATTATTATTTAAATACAAGAATCCTCGGCATTCATTGCATCGCAGAATGTTCCAAATATTCCAATTCATCCAATTGATGATCAATTATATCAAATACCTCCATTTTTATTAATTTACTAACTGTGCCCCGCGGTTTTACCCGCGTTAAACTTTATAAATTATCACTGCTCCTCCCCCGTAGGTGTAGCGTGATAATATGTAACCTATATGTTGACCCGACCTCTTAGTAATATTAATGCAAAATTTTAAAGTAAATCCATGCAGTACTTTTCAATTTTTGCCCGGACATACATACAGACAAAAATTCTAAAAACTATCTTTTTCGCTTCGATATCGATTGTAGATCACGCCCCAAGTATCCTTTTTTAAAAATATTCTATGTACAGTTTTGAATTTCCTAAGATTTCATAATATGTATATATTTTAAAACAATCGTAGGTACAGACAAAATTAACCGTCAAGTAAACACGCTATTTGGCAGATAGCGTATCAAGTGAGTTACGGGTTGGTTAAAGTTCTGATAAGTGCTACTCGAACGTCGTGAAATGCGCGCATGAAGTTACGGGTCACTTTAAGTGGCAATTAGCTTATAGGATACTTTACTTGGTGAAACAGGCCCTAAGAGATACAGAAGGTAGTCGATAGAATTAATTAAGTTTTATAAATTACACCTTATCATTGAACTTTATTATTAATATGACTTAACATATAATCACAGGTAAGTCACGGAAGTAGTACAATCGCCACTACTTACCGGCTCCTCCAAAAGCTAAGTTAGTTTATTTCTGAAAGTTCTACTTTTTGGTAAGGCAGGGGGAATGCATTGTGCATGCCACCCGCAAAATTGTTTGGTGGTTATGTCGGACACGCACTATTCCCGGGGCTCCCACTATCAGGCGCCGGATACGGACACGGCGCAAAAGAGCACCGGAGCAGTGCCCCTCTTTTGTACCGTGTCCCAGATGGACGGGACACGCACCCTGAAACGGCTCTGAGTCTTCATCATATCAGCTGAAAGACGTCCACAGCTGGTCAAAAGCCTCCCCCAAAGATCTCCACAGTTGCCGGTCTTGCGCTATTCGCAGGGCTCTGAGTTGCCGTCCCAAATTTCTGACTCCTACCAGCCCGCCTCAGCGACTACACCACAAACAGATCGCTGTCTTCCAAGAGCTGCTTTCGTTTCACGTGGCGGCACTAGAGGACACATCTCATAATGCCACCGCAATGCAGTTGAGCTACCGGCTGCTACCGCCGCGGCGCGGCGCCCCGACATCTCCTCCGTCTGCGAGCGGGATTGGCTCCCGATCCCGTTCTCTTATAAATATTATTATACTATATATTACTACTTCTGAGTTTATTTCGCTGGGTCTTCTCAGTTGGGGCCCAACGGATCCGGTGGTAGCATTAAAGCGCGACCGTCGTTATTAACACAAGGTCCGTCATAATAATAATACCTTAATATAGACAGAACCATTGACAATATGTAGTAAAATTATAATAATAAGATAATTAAAAAAAAATAAAAAAATAAAACATAAAACATAATTTCTTGCCAATAACTTGATACGAGCTAGCTGAATATCATTGCTATAATAAAAATAAAAATAAACTTATCATTGAACATGATTATTAATACTAACATAATTACTGAAAAGTCACGTAAGTAGTAGAATCGCCACTACTTAGTATCTAAAACATAAAATTCCGTCCCCTGAATTAAATAATTCAATTAAAAAAATTTAATATTTCAATTGACTAATTATACCTACCTAGAAGACCTAATTCTTGGCATTCCATGGATTCACCGTGAACAAACTGGGTCCATCGCCTGGTAGAGGAGGAAACACTAGACGAATCTCAGACTTGCGACTCAGATGTAGGCTTAAGCAGGCAGCAGGCTTCAAAGGGCACCTTCTCAGTCTCTCAGTGTTCTCCCCCTCTCCCTAGCCAAATATGGTATGATCAAACACAGGGGAACAATCTATTCCAGTGTTTTTCAACTTTTTTCACCACGCGAACCCCCTACCCGCTTTTTACCCCCTTTTTCCATGTTTCTTTTATTTTGTGACACATTGAATCCAACATTTTTAAAATACAATATTAAATTTTTGTGAAGAATTGGAATAGAAAGCACTCCACTAAAATTTACTTTATCATTCAGAGGTTAGGTAGTTGTCAAGAGACAAGTACTAGCCAGAGTTTTGGAACTTTGCACATGTAATGTATTTGCAGCAGGCCTAATTATAACACTTAAAATTTATTTGCGACCCTATGACTAGCTTTCTCAACTTTTTGCAACTTTCCTATTGAACTTTCGCGACCCCCCTATAGAGGCTTCGTGACCCCCTGGGGGGTCGCGAACCACAGGTTGAAAAATTACAGTCATGATCCGATGAGACGACTAGCAACACGATCGGAAATAGGTAAGTTACAGGACAGACGAAATTACATTTTTATTCTTTACATGGTTATGTTTAATCAGTTTAGGTTTATAGGTAGATAGCTATCTTATAGTTACTTCTTTTATTCATGCTATACCTTGTAGGTATACTAAGTATATAACTACCTACTGATTGCAACAAAATTTATATCCATATTGATGGAATCCCACTCCGATCGTTAATCGGATGAAAGACTCACGTCTTGGCGCATTAACGTAGAGCGACAGTTGCACAAAGCGCCCCTAAAAAGTAATGATCTCGCATGCATCTCCCCGTCAGTAACCGACGAGTCGAAGACGATTTTAATGAAATTTGGTATGGAGGTAGCTGACACTCTGGATTAACACATAAGCTGTAATTTATAAAGTTTAACGCTGGTAAAGCCGCGTTTACTATAATTCCAATTAACAGCCCCATTAAGTAATTGATAAACTGGCGTTGGGGTTGTCTCCCTGCTTCCCTTTATTTATAGTTAAGAATACTTATTTGTGATTCTGTGAACTATGACCATCAAACTATGATCGCCAATCCGTCTGCCAAGCGTGGCGATTATGGCATTTTGACTTAAATTTTCAAATTAAAGAATTTGCACTTAAATGAAGGTAGGAAAATGGTCCTTTTTTCCATTCACTCACTTAGATTCAGTACTTATGCACTTGCAAACTCACTCCGGCCCCCATTTAATTTTGGAATAGTTACTAAACCACCTAAAATACCCAAAAAATCTAAATTTAATATTTATATAAAACAACTACATGTGCTGCCATCTACCATCACAAAACAAATTAACTACACATAGTGCTTGCAAATAACAATAGAAATGAAGCCCTTATCTGGATATAAAGTTGACTCAGTATTACCACTCAGTATTCACAGATGGCGTTGTTACTCAAAATCTTTGTATATTTACGTAAAAGTATATTTATCGTAATTATATAGCTGTAATTATTATTATATTTTTCTAGATATTAATAAATAAATTAAAACTATGTACAAACTAAAACTTTCATTATAAACTTAGAATCAAAATACTAAATTACAAATAAAAGAATAACTTATAGATAAAAAACCGCTTTCAAGTCGCCATCTGCGGGTAAGATGCCCAAAAAGCTAGCGACGACGTTACCTCTTGTACATTGATGTGGAAATAATGCGGGCGGTGGTGACAGATGGCGCTTCGCGAAAACAACGCGCAGCGCTTGCTCTCGCATCGAAATGAACTCTTGAGGTGGATATAAATTTGACTGAGTACTACACAGTAATCACAGATGGCGTTGTTACTTTAGGCAGGTATCTAAAATCTTTGCATCTTCTACGTTGATGTGTATGGTAATAATGCGGGCGGTGGTGACAGATGGCGCTTCGCGTAAGACACAACGCGCAGCGCTAGCTCTCGCATCGTTGAAATGCATGGTATACAAAGTTGTGCTTCCGCCTACATTCAGTAAGCGGGTTTAGGTATCGGGCCGGCATGATACTACTGACGTCGGAGTCTCGACGCGGCCGGTCGTACGCGTTATATCCCCAAACTCCGCGTTCACTTAAAATTATCGACGGAATGTGCAATCTACCATTAAATAGCAATTCGTGGCATTGAATTGAAAGTGAAAACTGAATTCAGGACTACCTACTATTTTCTATATTTGTTATTCTGCTGTCCATGTGCTTAAACTGATAATACCTAATATTAAGTTTGATATTCGTCATCTCCGAACGTGATATCTGGATACGGGTGAGTGTCCCGTCCCATTCATTACTAAGATAAGTTATATTTAGTTTAATATAAGTAATAAACAACTAGAACTTACTTGTGAGACGCTACTATCATAAAAGCATATACTTACTCAAGATGATAATATAGAATTAAATTAATAGCGTAAAATAACAATAGTTTAAATACAACTGTGTCTGATTAATCGAGCACCCTGCCTAAGTATTTTTTTATATCTTTAATTAATTATGAAATTAGTTAGCTATATAACTTACCCTACTTATCTTCAGTACTGAGTCTAACTCCTTGCCGTCTATTATATATGTAGGTATACATACCATTAGGTATCCTTAATATTTATTAAATTTATAGGTACTTAGAATTACAGATTTTTTTTTACTATTACTTGTATAGTATTTTTGGATTAAGAATTAATAGAAGGAAGGTAAATATTTGTTGTTAGTTTTAATTTTTTAAGGCATACTAGCGGCCCGGTACGTGCTTCGCTACGTATAAGGCATAGTAATGAAAAAAAGATTATTAACAAGATTCAAACAAAAAAATATTTTATATTGCTAAAAGATGTTGATTTTACACTTTTTCAAAACTTTTTTAAATTTTCTCTACGTACTAACCTTCCCTGGACCACAGAATAAGAATTACTCCTGGACTTCAACGAATAATTCAAGACCAAAATTAGCCAAATCGGTAAAGTCGTTGACATATATATGCAATAATGTCATAAACGAAACAGACGACAACGAAAAGTGGCATTGATTTTTATATATATAGATATTTTATTACTATTAGTTACTAGAGTATGGTAGGTATTTAAGTAAAAGCTCAGGAACTTCTATATAATATACTTACAAGATTTATTTTTAATTTCGTTGTTTAATGCAATGTGTACAAAGTCTACTTAAAACGAAAACGAAATCAATTTACAAATAAAAAATAGCATTCAAGTCTATCTGCGGGAAGAATAAAGAAAAATAACCAAGAAATAATCGATGTGATTATTTTTGTAAAAAATAGTTAATACCTACATCGGTAAGCCTATCCTGCAAGATGGACCGTTGATCTTGTGAGGGCCGCTGGATGTTGGATAATGCAAGACCGGCAATTGTAGAGATCATTGAGGGAGACCTTTCTCCAGGTGATAGATGATTCGGCTAATATAATGATGATGTAACCTATGTAGCTACAATGATGGAAACTCGCAGCCTCGCCATGTTGAGTTCAGAATTTTGTTCGCTTTCAGGAATATAACATTCCTAACTGTGCCCTGCGGTTTTACCCGCGTTAAACTTTATAAATTATAGCCTATATGTTAACCCAGGGTGTCAGCTAACTCCAACATCCAATTGTCGTTGGCGCCCCGACCTTTGGCTATGGTCGCTTACCACTAGACTAACAGGACAGTCAAATAAATATATTAGAGAGAAAAGTATGAGAAGAAAAAATATCGTCCCGCCATTCAATATCTTCGAACTAATGTTATATTCCTGTTATGTTAATCCAGGGTGTCAGCTAACTCCATACTAAATTTTATTACAATCGTTACAGCCGTTTAGACGTGAAAAGTAACAAACATACACACTCACAAACTTTCGCCTTTATAATTCATTAGTGTGATAATGAATGGAGTATTTAAGTATCTATTAGCTACCTCCAGCATATATCCTGTGTTTTATTTTTGCTGTTCTCTGCTGTTTTTAGTTTTCATGGGATGGCACTTCGACAAATCGAATGGTTGGTAGTTCACCTACCAACATATGTTCCCTAAGCTGCTTTATTATAAAAGACAGTCTCAATAAGTCCTTCACGCCAATTTCCAATTGCGTACCATCACGAACTGAATGGAGCAAACGAGTAAGCTCCTTAATAGTCGAGGCTGTCACATATACCCCGATCATTCTCTCTTGTTAGGAACATCGCCCTAGGGCTCTACCGGCTAAGTCACCGAACATCGATTTCTTAAAGGGCGTTCAATAAATAAAGGTTAAAAATGACTTAATCAATCGTTAAATCGGCTTCAACGTTGATAATCGATTCTGGACCATTTATGACGTCACATGTGCTCATGGAAGCCGATTTAACGATTGATTAAGTAATTTTTAACCTTTATTTATTTGAACGCCATTTAAGAAATCGATGTTCGGCGACTTAGCCGACCGCCCTTTATTTTGCTTTAGTATCGCGATATTTGTTGAAAGTGCTCTCCGATTTTCGACGGAAGAGGGGCCCACGCCTTTGCTCATTAACGTAGAGTGATAATTACACCAAGCCTCTCTAAAATCCATCTTCTCATACATCTTCACGTCAGTCCTGAGTCGAGTTTCGAACCCTAAAATGTGTGCTCTTATTTGCTAGACGGCTTCCCTGTAACGGGAGGCCTTCACAAACATGCAATTCACGGCCACAAAACACACCTAGACTCACCATTACATACTTTGAGATCGTTTAATGTTCTGCATGTCCAATATAATAATGGATTTAGGATGTTGATGGGGCTGCCTCGATTTTGTAGTGGTACAAGGTATGTTTGCTGAAGCAAGAATAGATGGATTTCATGCCATCATACGCAAGAGACTGACGTCAATGATAACCAGGATACGAGGCAGCTCTAACAGCATCCTGAAAGTCATTGGCGATAAACAGGATTCCAATGTCCTAAAAGCGTATATTCGCGCCCAAATAAGATAGTGCCTTGTATTCTATTTTATTCATATTTTATGTAATCCTTCTATGTATGGACTTTTGTCTGAAATAAAGATATATTATTATTATTTTAGTGTATTTTTATAATTTTATCCCTTTTGTAAGGGGTTAATTACTTGCCACACAGACCATGGTCAAGCATGACAAATTAAATCGTGAATGATGAAATAGTGGAAGATGTTAAAAACTTTCTAGTGATACGGCATGTGTTTAAAATGGTTGCTTTTTGTATTAAACTGATGATGTATTTGGGTATATCCAGTATTTCAAGGCTTTGTGAGAGCATTTTAGGTATTATACCAGTGGAAGAAACTATATACAATGTTTAAAATGGTTGCTTTTTGTATTAAACTGATGATGTATTTGGGTATATCCAGTATTTCAAGGCTTTGTGAGAGCATTTTAGGTATTATACCAGTGGAAGAAACTATATACAATGGGTACCATGTGAACAGTATTTGCTTTCCACTGGGTTTTCAGCTCTATCGCAAGGTCCTGGTATTTTGCAAGTTTATTATTATTATTACCTTGATATCATCCACTGCTGGACATAGTACTCCCCCCAAAGGTTTCCAACGTTGCCATTTGGAGGTATGCCGTAGTCACCGCGATTGGCATACTATTTCGCAACCTGAGTTAGGTGGTAGTTAAGGTACAGGAGGCGCTGCTACCCGACTACCTGTGCCTCTAGCACGAGTTCCTGCAGTTTACTTACTCGATCACACGTACAGTTTCCTCCCATACATTGAGCACCAGCGCCTCTCGTGGAAACTATTAAGAACTAAAACTCTGGTGCTCAATGTATGGGACGAAACTGTACGTGTGATCGAGTAAGTAAACTGTGCCTCTAGCGCGAGTTCCTGCAGTTTACTTACTCGATCACACGTACTGTTTCGTCCCATACATTGAGCAGCAGCGTTTTAGTTCTTAATAGTTTCCGCGAGAGGCGCTTGTGCTCAATGTATGGGAGAAACAGTACGTGTGATCGACTGCTGTGTAAACTGCAGGAACTCGTGCTAGAGGCACTGGTGTATCCCTTAGTCGCCTTTTACGACGGGATGGTGTGGCCCGGTTCTGTTATTCTTTCTGGGCATGAAACCACACGGTCACAGAGACTCAGAACGAGGGTCATACAAATAGTTGTCCAGTGCGGGAGTAAATCACGGGAAATGGAGGTTATCAATTACACTATGTATTTAATTATATGTCTGTGTATAATATATATAAATATAATTATCTTTGGACAACTAACACACTGCCATCTGGTCCCAAACTAGACAGAGCTGTATAATAATAATAATAATATCTAGGGACAATGTCACACAGATCATCCTAGCCCCAAACTAAGCAAAGCTTGTACTATGGGTACCAGGCGACGATATACATACTTATATAGATAGATAAATACTTATATACATAGAAAACATCCATGACTCAGAAACAAATATTCGTGCTCATCACACAAATATTTGCACTTACCGGGATTCGAACCCAGGACCACCAGCTTCGTAGGCAGGAGCACTACCAACTAGGCTACGGTGACCGTCAAAAATCTAGTATGGACACCAGACAACTGATAAACTTACTTATATATTTCTAAATATATACCATATATAGATACATTACACCAATACATAGAAAGCATAATCATGCTCATCAGTTCATCACATAAAGATTTGTACGGGTTGGGGATCAAAGCAACGACCTAATGACTTGGCGAATTAACTTTGTGAATCGATTTTGATAATTCTTTTTTATTCGACGGGTAAGGCTTTTAGCATGGTCCTTAATAAATTTTGTTTAAAATAAATAAAAAAGGTTTTTATTCACGTAGTATTTAAAAAAAGCGGCCAAGTGCGTGTCGGAGTCGCCCATGAAGGATTAGCAAGTAACATAATATAAAAGATCTTGTACTAGTGGATTGAATGAAAGGTAAATTGCTGTATACGATATAAATATTGTTTAAAAAAATAAAAAAAAGGTTTTTATTCACGTAGTATTTTAAAAAAGCGGCCAAGTGCGTATCGGACTCGCCCATGAAGGATTCCGTAGTAGCAAGTAACATAATATAAAAGATCTTGTACTAGTGGATTGAATGAAAGGTAAATTGCGGTTTACGATTTATGACGTACTAGCTGTGTGTGCCCCGTGGTTTTACCCGCGTTCGTCTTTATAAACTATAGCCTATGTGTTAAGCCAGGGTGGCAGCTAACTCTATACCAAATTTTATTAAAATCGCTCCAGCCGTTTAGACGTCATTGTATTAGTTTCGGAATAACGTGGCTGTGACATACGGAGGGAGAGACAGACAGAAATGTCGAATCCATAAGGGTTCAGATTTTTGGCATTTAGCTACGGAACTCTAAAAAGAGCTTGTAAATGGTCGGAACATGTTTGTAGTATTATGTATATAAATATTTCAAATCAGATGTTCTAAAGAAGAGTTGAAGCTGGTTCCATTTTTTTAAGTCCGTTACTCGTTCAGTTGTTCCCATGTGTTCTGATGTAGCAGATGTTTCTATATGTTTGTTTAAGCAGGGCTACGACAATTTACAAAAGCAACGCCATGCTAATCTCTAGAAGACCAGGAATGGTCTGAATAATAATATACATTCAGTCAAAAAAGTTTTTTTTTGGTTGTTATAAGAGTGGCACAACTGTTTTCCATTTTGGCGCGGAGTTTGAGTTGCAGTTGAGTTGTTTATATTACAAACTGTGCTGGTATTAGTAATATCATCTATAGTGTGTATTGCGAATTTCATAATGGACAAAAATATCGAACAAAGAGTTTGTCTTAAATTTTGCATCGCTAATGGAATTTCGTGTTCGGAGTCACTGAAAATGTTACAGAAGGCTTACGGTAAATCGACTTTATCAAAAACTTGTGCTTATGAGTGGTTCAAAGCGTTCAAAAGCGGTCGAGATGTGATGAAAGATTTGCCTCGCTCTGGTAGGCCATCAACGTCTGCAACTGAAGTTAACATTGCAAAAGTGAAGGAAATAGTGACTGAAAATCCTCATTCAACGCTGAGAGAGATAGCCGCCGAACTTTCTGTATCTCACGAGTCGATTCGTACCATTTTAACTAATCATTTGGGTATGAAACATGTTGCCGCTCGGCTAGTCCCAAAAGATCTGAATTTTCTCCAAAAAACTCAATCGCATGAAAGTCGCTAAGGACATGGTAGAACGAGTCAATTCCGACCCAACATTCATTGTTACTGGTGAAGAGACGTGGGTTTACGAGTTTGACATGCAAACTAGTCAACAAGCTTCGGAGTGGCGCATGGCGCCTTCCAACTGAACCGAAACCGAAAAAACCACGCCAAAGTCGATCAAAAGTCAAAGTCATGTTGACTGTTTTCTTTCACTATCGCGGTGTTGTGCACTCTGAATTCTTACCGGAAGGTCGAACGGTAAATAAAGAATATTATTTGAGCGTTATGCGGCGAATAAGAGAGCAAATTCAACGAAAAAGGCCAGATTTGTGGAAAGAAAATTCTTGGATTTTGCACCACGATAATGCGCCTTCGCACAATGCCATCATTGTGAACGAATTTTTGACCAAACTCAACAAATACCATCCAGCAACCACCATATTCACCAGATATGGCTCCAGCTGACTTCTTTCTTTTTCCTAAACTCAAATTACCAGTTCGTGGTACCCGTTTTCAATCGGTAGAAGACATAAAGGAGAATTCGCGGCGAGAACTGAATTCAATTCCGAAAGCAGCGTTTAAAAAATGTTTTGATGAATGGATTATTCGTTGGCTTAAGTGTATCGTTTCTGAAGGAGCATACTTTGAAGGTGATAAAATAAATTTGGATAAATAACAAACATTTTGTATATTATTGATCTTTTCCCAGTACTTTCTTGACAGCATAGTAATTTCAAGATGGACCGATGATCTTGTGAGGATCGCTGGAAATCTGGATGCTGATAGAGCATGACCGGCAATTGTGGAGATTTTTGGGGGAGCCTTTGTCCAGCAGTGGGCGTCTTTCGGCTGATATGGTGATGATGATAATCGTCAGCTTGGCATGCCACTGCTGGACATAGGCCACCTCCACAGGTGTTTATAGCATGCCGTGCCATTTGGAGGGGTTTGCAGTATTCACCGTGCTTGGCATGCCTGTTGCCTACTGCAGTTAGGTGATATTAGTATGCTAGTACACACTGCTGCCGCCCGACTACCATGTGTAAATAATGCTCACAATCGGTTCATGAACATCGAAAAATCGCGTTAAATGTAAAGATAGTTCCAGAAACAACTATTAACTGAATCAACGAAGAAATTGCGTAACCGTTAAGTTCCAAGTTTTAACATACTTACACAAAAAGCAATTATCAGATTAACAGGTACACCAAACAAATCGTGTAGTGTAATTATTATTATTATATTAAAACCATCACTTTAATGATACCTACACTAATATTATAAAGAGGAAAGATTTGATTGTTTTTTGTTGTTCGTAGGTATGGTATAGGCTTCGAAACTACTTGACCGATTTGAAAAATTCTTTCACTGTTGGGAAGCTACACCATCTCCGGTGAACATAGACTAACTATATTAAATTTTCATAAAAGTTAGGGGTCCATACTAAAACTCCAATAATGAAATCCAAGGTGGGAAAAAAATACCAAATAACTTTCTTACATCGCGTGCGCTGCGAAAACTAGTTATGAAATACAAATCATATATACTAGCAAGCATTTTGTTTAACTTAATCTTTGTCTTTAATTTATGAATAGATGTTGTGAAAATTTCCTAGGTTTTAGGGATCGGTATCCAATGGCTGCTAAAGGAATCCTATTACTGATCCTCTGCTGTCTGACCGACAATACTTTATCAGCGACCTGTAGGTATCTAGTGGTCTGTGCTAGGCAGACAGTCGGAATTTCCACAGAGTATTTATTTCTATTGCCGCTATTGCAATAAATAATATTGAGTTAAAAATATGTACTTAAATATGTTGTAAACATATAAGTAGTAAAGTGCCTCGGTGGTACGGAACCCGACTGACTAGTGAATAGACCAGTTCTTTGGGATCCATGCTCAATAACTAGAGACGGACCATGCCTATGCCTCCCAAAAATGTAATATTATACCCACAGAGCACAATACAAAATAATAACTAAAAACGGACCGTGCCCATGCCTTCCAAAAATGTAATATTATACCCAGAGCGGACAATACAAAATAATAACTCAAGACGGCTTGTGCCCCTGCTTCCCAAAAATGTAATATTATACCCAGAGCGGACTATACAAAATAATAACTAAAAACCGCCCCTGCCCATGCTTCCCAAAAATGTAATATTGTACCCAGAGCGGACAATAAAAAATAATTACTAACTAAAGACAGACCGTGCCCATGCCTCCCAAACATGTAATATTTTACCCAGAGCGGACAATACAAAATAATAACTAAAGACGGAGCGAACCCATGCCTCCCAAACATGTTATATTCTACCCAGAGCGGACAATACAAAATAATAACTAAAGACGGAAACCCATGCCTCCCAAACATGTAATATTATACCCAGAGCGGACAATACAAAATAATAACTAAAGACGGAAACCCATGCCTCCCAAACATGTAATATTATACCCAGAGCGGACAATACAAAATAATAACTAAAGACGGAAACCCATGCCTCCCAAACATATAATATTATACCCCAGAGCGGACAATACAAAATAATAACTAAAGACGGAAACCCATGCCTCCCAAACATATAATATTATACCCCAGAGGGGACAATACAAAATAATAACTAAAGACGTAAACCCATGCCTCCCAAACATGTAATATTATAACCCAGAGGGGACAATACAAAATAATAACTAAAGACGGAAACCCATGCCTCCCAAACATGTAATATTATACCCCAGAGGGGACAATACAATATAATAACTAAAGACGTAAACCCATGACTCCCAAACATGTAATATTATACCCCAGAGGGGACAATACAACATAATAACTAAAGACGGAAACCCATGCCTCCCAAACATGTAATATTATACCCCAGAGGGGACAATACAATATAATAACTAAAGACGTAAACCCATGCCTCCCAAACATGTAATATTATACCCCAGAGGGGACAATACAATATTATAACTAAAGACGGAAACCCATGCCTCCCAAAAATATTTTTTATAGCTCAGGACAGAATATCCTAACACATTAAGGATATTTAATTAAAGGTCGGCGTTCTATCCAGACCTTAGGATGTACTAGTGATGAGCATGCAACCCAAAATACCGATATTATACATACATTATACAATAAGTTTTTCAACATCAAAATGTAGGTATCTACCTAGCTCTTATTAAAAGCAATTCTTTTCTCGGTTTAGTCCATATTCTAGTACTAGATTCCAGCCCGAGGGTGGTACCTTCGCGCATGCGTGGGCGGATACCGATTACAAAATCACTGACTCCAAAATTACCTACTGAGGTGTCGTTAAACCCTACTCCGTGAAGTAGAACACAGAGCTGTGACGCAAGTTGGATCTGCGAAAATAATACATTTAAGGAAGTTATGACTTCTGTTAGGGAACCAATTACAATAATTATTTTTTCTTATTAATTAAAAGTAGTATCTTAATTTGCTTTCGGAATAGTAATAATAGTATCCCGGCACTTGCACACACGGCGATCTGATCCCAAACTGAACAGAGCTTCTACTATGGAAACCAGATAACTGATATAATATACTATTTACTTCTCTTTTGTATATACATACTTATATAGATAGTTACACCGAGGCTCAGGACAAACAGATATGAACATGCACACAAATATCTGCCATGAGTGAAAAAAACATGTCATAAGTTTATTTATTTTTATTACGACTGCCTCGTTGGTCTAGCGGTAGCGTGTTCACCCGCAGAAAACGAGGTCCTGGGTTCAAATCCCGGGTCGGGCCAAAAGTGACTTTGGGACTTTTCTGTAAAAAGAAAAATTTCTCAGGATCAGCCCGAAGTCGGGCAGTTGGCGGTATTATATCCCCGTGCCTCGGAGAGCACGTAAAGCCGTCGGTCCTGTACCTGACCTCTTTCCGGTCGTGTCGCTAGGCGTCCCATCGGATGATGAGAGTGGTGGAATAGAAAGTGCTCCTGTGTTTGCGCACACACTTGAGCACTATAATATGTCCCGCGCAGATGGCTAATCTCTATTGAGGCTGGCCGCCGTAGCCGAAATTCGGCTAGGAGGACATTATTATTATTTATTTATTTATCACATGATAACATGGACGTAAACCTGAGCGCCGCGCCGTCTTTCGCCGCTATTAGGTCATTTAGGACTTAATTTTCATTAGGTCCGAATGGTCTGATGTTTGTATTTTAAGTAGTCTGATGATTACAATTCAAATCTATGATGTTCTTTAGGGTCCCTTGCGAAGTGTTGCCAATGGAACCTTAATTAATTAATCACTTGCAATAACACGGGCCTGTTGGCGTGGTTGGCAAATGCTTGCTTTTCATGCCGGAGGTCGTGTGTTTGATTCCCACCCAGGACAGATATTTGGGTTCATGAACATGTCTGTTTGTCCTGATTCTGGGTGTAATTATCTATATAAATATGTATTTACAAACGAAAAGTAGTATATGTCGTAGATCAGTTATCTGATTTCCATAGTACGAGCTGTGCTTAGTTTGGAATCAGATGGCCGTGTGTAAATAATGACCAGTATATTATTATTATTAGCCTATGTGGTATTCGGTACATAGGCTATATTACTACAAAGTTTCATAAAAATCCGTTCTGTAGTTTTCGGGTGAAAGATGAAGAAACATCCATACATACTCAATTTTGTACAAATTTAAGAAAACCCACACTTTTTGGGCTGCACGAGTGGCGCAGCGGTTAAGACAGTCACCTAGCCATGACCTATTCCGGGTTCAATTCCCGCACAGGTCAACTATCTTAATCTATTTATCAATCTAAACTAAAATGTTCGCGTGTGTGAGTATGTATGTGAGTTATAAAAAAGCTAATAATGACCCAAGAAGCAGTGAAAGCTTTCTAGAATTACTGAAAATATAATCAAAAGTTTAAAGAGAGGTAGGGCACAGCGTTCATTCGCTCAAGGAGCAGCCCGACTGCGGAAGTGCTTCCACCTTGCAGAAGACATTCCTTAATAATAATTTTATAAAAGTTTCAACCATCTGTGTACCGAAATATCTATAATAAGTAACTAGGAATAATAACTGTATTACTACAAACATATTCTGACTGTTAACAAGCGCTTTTTTAAAGTCTACGTGAATAAAAACATTTTTATTTTATTTACTAGCAGAGCCTCGCGTTAAATTTTATAATTTATCATAGCTCCTCCCCCGTAGGTGATAGCGTGATAATATGTATATATGCCTATATGTTGACCCGACGTCTTAGTAATATTCAAGCAAAATTTTAAGAAAATCCATGCAGTACTTTTTGAGTTTAGCCCGGACATACATACAGACACACAGACAAAAATTCTAAAAACTATATTTTACCCCAAGTATCCTTTTTAAAAACTATTCAATGTACAGTTTTTGCTTTCCTACGATTTTATTATATGTATAGATTTATTTCTGTGTGAGTAGTCGCCAGATCTCATAGGGGTGGGGGTGGGGAGGGTCAACAACAATTGTTTTTCGGACTCTTTTAAAGGCCGGCAACGTACCCTTGACTCCTCTGGTGTTGCGAATGTACGTGGGCGGCGGTGATCTCTCACCATCAGGTAAGCCGCTTGCCCGTTTGTCGCACTTTGACATAAAAAAAGATAAAAAATAAATGGCTGCGGTTACCCTGAATATCTGGGTTAAACGTAAACGCAGGCGAGGTTGTAGAACTCTTCAACGCCGACGAATATTATAACGAATACATAACAAAGTACGCAAAAGACGCAGATGTATAAAACATTTTGTTATGAATAAACCAGCTGTTATAATCAAGATGGCGCAATGATCGGAGATGTAGGTACGTACCCGGTTACTAGCGTGACCAATTGACAAACACGCCAGATGTACCTACCAACTTGGAAACACTCGCTTTTGGCATACTTACTGCTTTATTAAAATCATTGCCCTCCTTTTGGCGCAGTCGGGTTACTGCTATTATTGTATTCCCACACATAAAAGATGTTATAAATCGTTTCGAGAGGGTGAATATGAGATTCACGGTGTTCTTTTATGACCATAATCCATCCATAATCTTCAATACTGTAAAACCTAGATGGAAATATATATATTTTATGGAACATTTTTATAGTTCTGGCGCAGTGCTTTTGAAAATAATGGAAAGAAATAATGAAATATAATCAGCACTTGGATATATGCACTTGCTCTGTTGGTCTAGCGGTAGCGTTTTCACCCGGAGAGACAGGTCGTGGGTTCAAATCTCGGGTCGGGCCAAAAAGTGATTTTTTCTCAGCATCAGCCCGAAGTCGGAAGTTGGCGTTATTACACTCCCGTGCCTCGGAAAGCACGTTAAGGTGTCGGTTCTGTACCTGACCTCTTTTCGGTGGTGGCGCTAGTCGTCCCATCGGATAATGAGACTGATGAAATAGAAAATGGTCCTGTAAAATAAAATAAAATGAAAAAGGTTTTAATTCACGTAGACTTTTAAAAAGCGGTTGTAAATAGTCAGAACATGTTTGTAGTAATACAGTTATTATTTCTAGATACTTATTACAGATATTTAGGTACACGGAATGTTAAAACATTTATACAATTTATTTTATAATGGTAGTGATATTTATCTAGCTTGTATTAAGACTACATATTGTCTGTCTATATTAAGGTATGAATTCAGTATTATTATTATAACGGAGTTTGTGTTTAAAACGACGGTCACGCTTTAATGCTACCACCGGATCCAATGCCTCCGCCTGTGTTTGCGCACACACTTGTGCATATGTCCTGCGCAGTTGGCTAGTCTCCATTGAGACTGGCCGCCGTGATCGAAATTCGGCCTGAAGGACATCATTATGTATACAAAATTGTATGATCACATAAATTCATGTATATAAAATTGTAAGTTATTCGTTTCAGTAGATTCGGCACAAATTAGTTGAGACAGACGTTATCATATAAAATATCATCACCCCATCTCATCACTTGGGGGTCGTAGAAGTCGACCTGAATGTCTGCCAGAGGACGGGCAGCAGCGACTCTCTGAATACTATTACCGTCATACTGCGCTCGCCAGCCCGTCTGCCAAGCGTGGCGATTAAATAAATATATAAATAAATATATAAATAAAAATGATTTTTATTCACGTAGACTTTAAAAAAGCGCTTGTAAATAGTCAGAACATGTTTGTTGTACTATAGTTGTATACATTATTATTTCTAGTAACATAGATATTTAGGTACACATTGTATGAAAACATTTATAAAATTTATTTTATTATAGCAATGATATTTAGCTAGCTCGTATCAAGTTATTGTCAAGAGATTATGTTTATTTATCTAGTTTAAGTCTAATATTTTTACTACATATTGTCAATGGTTCTGTCTATATTAAGGGTTATTATTATGACGGACCTTGTGTTAATAACGACGGTCGCGCTTTAATGCTACCACCGGATCTAATGCGCCCCAACTGAGAAGACCCAGCGAAACAAACTCAGTGGGTTCATCTACTACCGGTTTCAACAGGACCCAGTTGAGACGGTCCGGCGAAACATACTCAAGCGGGCATGAACACGGGCATGGCATATCCCCCCAAGATGATTCATGGGGGAGGCTTTTGTCCAGCAGTGGTCTTTTTACGGCTGTTATGATGATGATGATCCTATAAGATGCCGTTTTTTATTCGGATATTACTCGTATACGGAATCTTAAAAGATACTTTGCCAGCTAGTGTGCTTAGAGCAAGATAATTACAATAAATTACTCAAGCCTTTGTTATCTTAACAATTACGAGCGACTAAGCTCCTAAGTAATTGAATATTAATCTTCTTCACATTCTTTGTAAAGTAAACATATGAAGTGTAGTACTAAATAGAATACTATTAAAAAGTACAGCTGAGAAATAAATAATGGTATAAAGGGACTTTCATAATAATCATCATTATCATGTCAGCCGAGAGACGACCACTGCTGGACAAAGGACTAACGAGAAGGTGTGGTGAAAATATAACAAATAAATCATTTGGCACATGAAAAAGTTCTAAAGAGGCTTCGGCCAATATTACTGCCGCGCAATTTATAAACGCAGTAAAGAACACTATCGCGCAATTTATTAACGCAGTACAGAACATCTGAACGAAATGTTCTTTACGGCGCACATACGGGTATTTGATACAAAAAACTGGCCAAAACCTTTTTTTGGTAATTTTGGGTCAATTGTGCCTCCTAATTATTTTTCATATTAATTTTAGTATAACCCAATCATTTCTATACCCTTTTCTCCAAAGGGACTTACGTGTGAAATAAAATCGAAATAAAATAAAACATTATTTTCTATTTCAAGCATTATGGTGATTTATTTGTACAATAACTAATAAAAAAAGCATTTAAAAATACACAATGATTTAAAAATAACGCTTACTTTTTACATAACCTTACAAAATACATAAATGAAAAGCTATGTACAAACTGTAATTTACATCGAAATAAAAGTTAAATATACATTTTCTTGTAATATTTACAGAGAAACTTATACAGCTAATATTCGTCAGACTCGCTATCGCTATCTGCTTGATCAGTACTAGTGCCCGGGTCAGCATTATCAGTGTCAGTGTCCGCGGGACACTCGTATTCAACTTTAAGAAATTGTAGAATTTCTTGCGATAGTGGTTTCCTGTTCCTTTTGAATTGCATTCTGCTGCTGCTACTAAGAAAGACATCAGAGGTCAGAAGAAGGCGGTTCATGACATCTTGGAGGCAATTCTTTCGCGAAAACTTTCTTGCAAAGTTTTGCCTGTATAGGCGGAAATGTTTATTTCGCGACTCAGCTGCCTCCTCTGATAATTGTCCAATCGGCAAAAGAGCATGTTTGATTACCAAAGCCCCATGACACAAAACTTTATGCAAAGTTGGCGTCATGGGGTGCCAGTTGTATAACTGCACATATAGTTCGGCTGTTGACTTCAGAAACACCGAAAATTTTTCCGTGTCAATAGAGAACCCACTCGAAATAACTTCTAGAATCAACTTGAGGTTCTTAAGGAAGTTTATATCAATCCCTGTTATTGAGGCAGTTGTTACAGGATCGGCAAAGAATCTCCTAGAAGTATTTCCATCGTTAGTATTTCCAAAGCCAGCTTTCGGCACGTCTACAAGCAAGCCCATTTGCTCTCGAAAGGCCTCTTGAATCTCTTTCTTTTTATCTGCCGAAAGCTGCTTTTCCTCCTTGTTAAGCCTCCATTTTTTGATAGGTAGTTTGTAGGCTATATGGAGACATGTTTCGAGAAATCTAATCCGAGCGTGCAATATTGATAGTCCAAATTTGAGCGAGTTCGAATCTATCAAACTTTCGTCGTCGGTCTTAAGATTGTTGAAATCTTTGCTGGTCTGCTTGCATATGTAGCACTTCATTGTTGACGTGGTATTAGTTGCGGCATTGCACACTTTACCATCTACCATTGTAAGCACAAGTGTGTGCGACACCTTTATGACTTTATTGTCAGCCTCAACTTCAGTGGGGTTTATGTTTTGTGCCTGGTTTTCAATGTGTGCTATTTCGGATCGAGTCACTTCATTATTTTCATGCACAAACTGAATCCTTATAGGACGGCAAAATCGGCAAGATGAAGGAGCTGGATTCTGCCACCAAATCTTCAGTTGGCCATTGACATTACTTGTCAGTCGTAGGGGTACTAATGAGCTTATAAAAACATGGGCATCGGAGCCTGACTCATCTTGGAATTTTTGTTTAAATTCTTGTGCTTTCGAGCCATCACATCCCCATTTGCAAATGAGTTCCATATTCTGCCCTTCAATTTCTGTTGCTGTCATTAACACTTTCTGGAGGTACAGGCAAAGGCGTTGAGTGGTGTGGTCAAGAAGATCTTGTAAAGTAATTTCTGCTATCGATTCGGAGACAATAGATTTAGGATAGCACTCCGTTTTCGCTCTCTGTAGGAGAGAATAACAGGGGTATATATCCTCCTGCCCATCTCTTATCACATTATATTGTTTGCGCGTTAGGTCGGCTTCCACGTATTTAATCAGTGCTTGTGTTATCGTTAACTTGCCGCTTTTTGAACTTTTGTCGGCTGAACTTATGATTTTGCGGAATCTAGTGGCTCGTCTCGGAGTCGCTGAAGCCTGTTTTATTATTTGAGACAAATCATTGTTGCCTGCGGCTCGTTCACTCATCACAGCAGCATACGTCAACTCTTCATGCGATATTTCTGATCTCACTTTCTCTGTTTTGCGCCTTTTGCTTCTTTCACTACATTCTTGGAATTCCTTAAGAGGTCGGCCGGGTTTATTGTGTCGCCAAACAGGTAGAGAAATTTTTTCTTTAAGCCATTGTTCATTCGTTTTTCGGAAACGACATTCTTTGTAGCTTGCTGAGGTCCATTTTAGCTTGTAATGATGTTTAAATGATTTTAAGCAATGGCGGAGTACTTTAGTTTTGTCCTCGGGGCATTTGGTCATTTCAATTAGTTTATGCTCAAGAAAGTCCAGTTTTTTATCTAAATTTTTGTAGTCGCACTGTTTTATTACGTTAAACATATCCTCTCTTGTTATTGTCATCGATGACTCATCATAAGGACCTGCCAACAAGAAAAAATCTATGTTAAAATCAAAGAAACACAGTGTTGTTTTTTTTTCGAAAAAAACCTATTTTTGTTCAGAGGCTTTAATTCATAGGGGCGGAAAGAGGCGGAAGGTTTTTCTCTTGATATGAAATCTAGAAGGTTCAAAGAACACGATTATGTATAAACTTTAGCTTAACTATGTTTATCTGATACTTAATTTGACGAAGGAAACCTATTTTACGTGTTTTTTTTTGCATAAAAATACTCATGACTTTATGGTACAATTAAAGAATGAAAAAGTGATCCTAACAGTAGCACAATAGATTCAAAATAAAGTTCATACCTGTGCCTGAAGATTCCATGATGGTTTTTGGGGTTTGCACTAAACACAACAGTATGATTAGTCTTAAACAGCAATTGAAATTTGCGAGCGCCGAGAAAACAAACGTGTCACTAGCACAACAGATGAGTTCCGACTGACGTTGAGGGCGCATGGAGCGCTCTAGCCCCTTCTGGGTACCGGTTTCTTAATGAATAGAGTGTCCCATTGTTAAAACATAACAAAGGATAGCTGCGCGGTTACTATTGTAAAAATGACTTTTGGCCAGTTTTTTGTATCAAATACCCGTATGTGCGTCGTTTATAAATTGCGCGGTAGTGTTCTTAACTGCGTTTATAAATTGCGCGGCAGAATAGTAAAAAGTTATTTTGTTAGTCGGTGAAAAATAGTTCGTAGTTAAAATAATACATATGAAATCAAAATAATGCAATGTCAAATAATGCATTATATAGCAAAAAGGCGTCGGTCAATAGTTTTCGGTAAAATTAAATTCGAACAAAACATTATCGGAAAAGGGATCGGTTCCCGTCGATAGTGTATCGTTTTTAAATAAATAAGTAAATACCTAACTCCACACTGAATTCTGTTCAGTGCGCAGCTATTTCTCTTATCTTTCTTCATAAATATACCATACTATCTATGCCCCGCGGTTTACCCGCGTTAAACTTTATAAATTATAGCCTATGTGTTAATCCAGGGTGTTAGCTAACTCTAACATCCAATCGTCGTTGGCGCTCCGACCTTTGGCTATGGTCAATTACCACTAGACTAACAGGACAGTGAAATAAATATATTAGGGAGAAAAGTATGAGAAGAAAAAATATCCTCCCGCCATTCAATATCTTCGAACTGAGCTTCGAAGCATACTTACCTATTGTCAAATATAGCCACACACGGCGCCTTATATTCATTATTTATCTATGACTTTTAGATTAATAGATACAGGCGGTGAAAGTAAAACTTCTTTAAATAACTAATGATATTTTTATCGAGCACCTAATCGATATAAGTCGTTTTATAAGCACTTACATAAGGCTTACCGACAATGAGTATCTTATGTACAGACGCCAGCACATCCAGCTACCACAATCTGTCAAATTTCTTTTATAGATTTTCAACCTTATCATGAAAGTATAAGGTTCACTTTCAATTGGGGAAATTTGACAGATTGGGGTAGCTTGACGTGCTGGCGTCTGTACATATATACGAAGGTAAATTATCTCACTTCACATTCGTATCCTTGGAGAACCGCAGAAGAGCATATAATTGATGTTAAAATATGCGGTTAAAAGTGTAGTGTGCTATTAAATATTACGCTTAACAAAACCAACTTATCTATACATATAATAATAAAATTGTAGAAAAGTCAAAACTGTACATTAAATATTTTTTTTAAAGGTGGCTTGGGGCGTGATCTACAAACGATATCGAAGCCAAAAATATAGTTTTTAGAATTTTAGTCTGTGTGTCTGTTTGTCTGTATGTATGTCCGGGCTAATCTCAAAAAGTACTCCATGGATTTACTTCAAATTTGGCTTGAATATTACTAAGAGGTCGGGTCAACATATAGGCTACATATTATCACGCTGTCACCTACGGGGGAGGAGCAGTGATAATTTATAAAGTTTAACGCAGGTAAAACCGCGGGGCACAGCTAGTAAATAATATTTGTTGGGCCTGTTGGCGTGGTTGGTAAATTAAATGCTTGCCTTCCACGCTTCCACCCACGACCCACCAGGACAGATATTTGTGTGCATGAACATGTCTGTATGTCCTGAGTCTGGGTTTAATTATTTAATTATGTATTTACAAAAGAAAAGTAGTATATGTAATATATCAGTTATCTGGTTTCCATAGTAAGAGCTCTGCTTAGTTTCGGATCAGATGGCCGTGTGAGAATGTCCCAGGATATTATTATTAAAAATATATACGTACAGTTGAAATAATTTATTTGATTTAGAAGTCCGTGTTTCCATTACATTTTATAAAACCGCTTTATTATTCTCATAATTTCGAATACGCTTTTGATTTTGCTGTATGGTGATGGCATAGAATTCGCCATCCATCTCGTTCGTCCTTTTCACTCTTACAAAAGCTACAATCTACGGACGAGCCGTGACTAGCGGAGAGCTTTAGCAAGCACGGGGGTGTGATAAATTCCACCGACTTTCTTCCCCAAGAGCATTCTCCTCATTACCAAACAACGCTAACAGCGTAGAGGTCAAGGACCTTGCAATATAGTGTAGGCTATAGTCTATAGTGTAGGCTCATTTACATTACATATAGTAGGCAGAGATTACGGATTTCCATTTGCCACGATCTTTGCACACTTCTTTTGCCTCGATTACTGTCATTATATTGTAGAGTACAGTACCCTAAACCGGCGGTTTAGGGTACTTCTGACCTGGGGCTCTAACGGCTAAGTCGCCGAACATCGATTTCTAAAATGGCGTTCATATAAATAAAGGTTAAAAATTACTTAATCAATCGTTAAATCGGCTTCAACGTTGACAAACGATTCAGGACCATTTATGACGTCACATGTGCTAATGGAAGCTGATTTAACTATTGATTAAGTAATTTTTCACCTTTATTTATTTGAACGCCATTTAAGAAATCGATGTTCGGCGACTTAGCCGGTAGAGCCCATGGCCTTTCTTGAGAACGTCTTCGATTTGGTCAGAGAATGTTCGACGAGGTCTTCCTCTTGCGGTTGTCCCATTCACACAGGCCGTATACTTCCACAAATGGTATATAATCATTATTAACCTCTGTGTTTTACTGGGGTAGTTGGTAGTTAACTGCATCGCTGATGGTAACGCATATTGCCACCCCATATCATACCTGTAAATAAAATAAAATAAAGTAAAAAAGGTTTTTATTCACGTAGACTTTAAAAAAGCGCTTGTAAATAGTCAGAACATGTTTGTAGTAATATAGTTGTATACATTATTATTTCTAGTTACATAGATATTTAGGTACACGGATTGTATGAATACATTTATAAAATTTATTTTATATATGTCGATCCCGTCGATCTAATACTATATTATCTATTAAAATAACAATTTAATATGCAAAAGTAACTTGTTATACTTATTGAACGGTGTATGTGCTTAAGTATAGACAAGTGTCTCTCACGGCCACTTTCTCTGAATCACTGACTTTTAACTTCACCGAAACATGTAACTCCGACTTACATGTTATCGTGCTTGCAACGCTAAAACAAGTATGTACATTGTACAGTCAAGTTGCAAGTGAATTCTTATTCGACGGTCACCATAGCCTAGTTGGTAGTGCTCCTGCCTACGAAGCTGGTGGTCCTGGGTTCGAATCCCGGTAAGTGCAAATATTTGTGTGATGAGCACGAATATTTGTTTCTGTGTCATGGATGTTTTCTATGTATATATGTATTTATCTATCTATATAAGTATGTATATCGTCGCCTGGTACCCATAGTACAAGCTTTGCTTAGTTTGGGGCTAGGATGATCTGTGTGACATTGTCCCCAGATATTATTATTATTATATTATATTTTTCACAAGTACGAAATAATGATGGTGAAATAATGAAATTTATTCAGCACTTGGGTATTAATTAGGGTTGCCAACTATACTGTTTTGAACAGTATTATATTGTTTTTCACTAAATTATACTTTTTACTATTGGACTAAAATAAAGTAAACAACATACTGTTTACATTTATTTAGCCAGAAGGCGTTCACTGCTCTGCACTGAGCAGTGAACGCCTTCGCGCTGCCACAAAGATTGTAAACTAGTAAGTTGTGCGAGAAGCTCTAAAAAATATGTATTTAACACAATAAATAAATATAATACTGTTCATTTTTCTAAAATACTGTTTAATATTCTTCATGGACCATAGAATATAGGTACTTTATTTCTAGAAAAAAAAAGTTGGCAACCCTTGTATAATTGTCAAGCTGACAAGGCAGTACATAAACATAGTCAAATGCAGTAACAAAACACCAAATTTTTTAAATCCTTAAATAACCTGGGGCTCTACCGGCTAAGTCGCCGAACTTCGATATCTTAAATGGTGTTCAAATAAATAAAGGTTAAATATGACTTAATCAATCGTTAAATCGGCTTCAAGGTTGACAATCGAATACGGACCATTTATGACGTCAAATGTGTTCATCGAAGCCGATTAAACGATTGATTAAGTAATTTTTAACCTTTATTTATTTGAACGCCATTTAAGAAATCTATGTTCAGCGACTTAGCCGGTAGAGCCCCTGGTTACAAGTATACAAATATATATATATTGTAAGTAGCCAGAAATAAGTACTAAGTAGCAATGTTAGCGGCTCTGTGGTCAGCGGATCGCGTTGCAGATTGAATTTCACATGGCTTTTCACGGACATTATGCATCTTTATCTTTAGTTTGCTTATATTATAAATGGTATATCGTGATGTGTGGTGACGACATAGAATATCATCACCCCCTCTCATCCCGTGGGGGGCGTAGAAATCGTCTGAGGGAATACCTACCAGAGAACGGGCAGCAGCGTTTTTCTGTGAACATCAAACTGCGATCTTCAACCCGTCTGCCAAGCGTGGCAATTATGGGATATCCCCCCATTCTTTGGGCCGGCTTTTGTTCAGCAGTGGACGTACTTTGGCTGACATGATGATAAATTGTATAAGACGGGTGGTTGTGGGGTTGGCGCGGTTGGTAAATGCTTGCCTTTCATGTCGCTGGTCGTGGGTTCCACCCACCCAGGACAGATATTTGTGTGCATGAACATGTCTGTTTGTCCAGAGTCTGGGTGTAATTATATACCTAAGTATGTATTTACAAAAGAAAAGTAGTACTTATGTAATATATCAGTTATCTGGTTTTCATAATACAAGCTCTGCTTAGTTTGGGATCAGATGACCTTGTGTGAATAAAGTCCCACCCTTTTTGTATTTGTGTGCCGTAAGCGTAACTGCATTTTTTTTATGTAATGGGCAAAAGCAAACGGACTAGCGGGTCACCTGATGGTAGGTAAACACGTCGCCCATAGACAACTGCAACACCACAGACGCCAGCACATCCAGCTATCCCAATCTGTCAAATTTCTTTTATAGATTTACAACTTTATCACTAAAGCATAAGGTTCACTTTCAATTGTGGAAATTTGACGGATTGAGGTAGCTTGATGTGCTGGCGTCTGTACGTTGCCGGCCTTTCAGAAAGGAATAAGCTCTCTATTTGATCGGACATACCTCCGCAGTTAATTGATTGTTATTAAGCCTTACTTTCATATCAGCAAAAGTTAGCAAATAACCCCCGCCCTCTTCCCCCCACTTAAGCATTAGTAACTACATACATTGTTTAAACTGTTTCGTTTTTCATTGATTTATGTACAACACATCTCAAGTCTAGAAATAAGAGATAGATAATAAGATAGAGGAATTTCACACAAATAATAATTTTGACTAATTTTGTAGTAAATACGAATAAGTACATAATAAATGTGGTTGACATTATCAACATCCAGACCCCTTAGTCCACATCCCTCATGTCAATAAAAATAAGCAATCAAAGTCCCCCGCCCATCTTTAGTGCTTACGTAATAATTAAATGGCCCCTAACCATCTCATGGGCGCTTCTGCCTCAACGGGGACACGGGGAGTTGATAAATTTATTCATTCAGCTGCTTCAAAATACATAATAGTTATTTGATCAATTCACTTTATTTAGAACTCACAACTGCTGTGAATTTGATTCCACTAGAAGGATCCAATTTAGAGATTGTGAACGAAATAAATGTTACGATCACAATACAATTTTCAGTCTCATACACTTTTGAATTCGCGCCAATGCAATTGCATCGCGGTATTATTTTAAATTCCAATATGGCCGGCCATTACAATCTATTGATTAAATCTCTTATGGATCAATGCGTACAGTATGTGGCCAACAATACCCTTTCATGAAAAATTAGAACAATTAATTATAATTATTTCTATTGATTTTCATAAAAATATTCTGCACCATTTTCATTATGCCCATAAACAAGGATTTATTTGGTGTAAAACGTTTTTGTTATTGGTCTGCGCCAATCACCAATTGAAAAGCCAAATAAGAATTGTTTACAAATTTTGTTATTTTTTTCATTTTACTGAAATAAGTAATAATTTACATTAATACTGAGGTAATAATGTAAATTATTATAATAATAATCTTTATTTTAAAGTTACAGTTGCTTAGGTTAAACAGTGGGTACAGACGCCAGCACATCCATCTACCCCAATCTGTCAAATTTCTTTTATGGATTTTCTACTTTATCACCTGAGCATAAGGTTCACTTTCAATTGGGGAAATTTGACAGATTGGGGTAGCTTGATGTGCTGGCGTCTGTTCATCATCATTATTAATTTCGCGGAAACATTACGTATTTTATGCTCGTACTTTACGTGATCTGTACAAAATATAATAAAACACCGCCCCTTAAACTAGGCAAGCCTGTGTTTTAAGAGACAGTGTTCGATCATTTATTAAAATAAATTAATTCTTCTTATTAATTATCAATTCCACTTTATATTAAACTTTTTTTATTGTCTTTTGTGTATCACATCTTATCTAATTTGAGTATTGTCGATTTCTTTTTAATGATTTTGTGATGTAATATGTAATGATTTTGAATAAGGAACTTGGATGGCGAACACTGACTTTGTTCGATTATAAGTAATGATAATTCGACGGGCCTGTTGGAGGCCGATTCGATTCCCACCCAGGACAGGTGTGTTGGGTAGTCCAGGATATTTAGTTAATTATCCATGATAATAATAATAATAATATCTAGGGACATTGTCACACAGATCATCCTAATAAATAATACCCAAGATAAGATAGTGTGTGTGTGTGTGTATGTTCGGGTGAGTGTGCGTGTGTGCGTGCGTGTGTGGCTGTTAGTATGAATGCAAGCAAACACAGGTGTATTCTCTATTCCAACACACACACATTATCCGAAGAGTATCGGGCACGGACACCACGTGCTTTCCCAGGCAAGAGCGTCTCATAGGTACCGCCAAATTACTACATAATATATTGTAGAAACGAAATCAAAGTAAACGCTAAGGGCCAGCGCAGACCGAGAGGATTTTATTAAGGCACTAGAAAATCAACTTTAGAATTATAGGAATAAAGTGCATATATGCTTGAACCTGACATAAAACGCTTGCGCGGTCTCGGGCATATAATGTTCAAGCATACATGCACTTTATTTAAATAAATTTAAAGTTGATTTTCTAGTGCCTTAATAAAATTCTCTCCACTGCGCTCCTCTCTGTCTGCGCTGGCCCTAACTAGGTTAATGCTATATTGTTGAACTAGCTAAGTTAGTCAAAGTGCACGTTAACGAGATTACTCTAACTATTTAATAGTTTAGCAAACCGAGCACCGATGGAATTAGCGCCTACTGGCGTCCTGCGGAAATTGGCAGCTAAGGGAGTAATAGCGGCGTGAGGGTATTTAGCAGGAAATCGACGCGGGACGTTGATAAGCAATGCGGTCACCCTAATTTGCACCTAGAAAATTAAGAAGAAGATTAAAGAAGTACACTTTATTGCAAAAATAAGTAATACAAAACAATAAAAAAAAAAGCAAGGAGTTTCTTTGTGGCTTTCTTCTCCGGGTCGTCCACCTAGGTAGCTAGAGAAAGCCGCAGGCTAGCTAGGGTAGGATCCTCAGCGGCGAGGATCGCGTTGCCCCCTTAACACGTGATCGGTAATACCGTGCAAGTGATCTGACCCCCATTTCGAATTCCATCTTTTTACTTCAGCGGCCGCCTGAGATGTGGCCCATAAGGGTGCCCTCAGGTATTAGTCGTTTAAATTAAGCTACTGGTTGAGAGCCTTTTGCGCTAGCCAACTGCTCGTTGTTTTTAATTCTTTAATTTGATATACTATTGCTAAATGTAACAATAATAGCTTAGTAACTTGCTATTTATTATTTATTTAAGAATATTAAAAATACTATTAAAAGGCCTTTGTCCAGCAGTGGACGTCTTTCGGCTGATATGATGATGATGATGATGATTAAAAATACATGTGACGAAACAGACCGCACGGACGGACTAATATTTTGAAAAATATTTTGTTACTTTAATTACTGTTTTTAAACTGTGTTTATGTAATACATTGTGAGCTTGACAAGTACAAGTGTATGTAAATACCCAAGTGGTGAATAAATTTCATTATTTCATTTCATTAGATACAACAAGAAAATTAGCTTATTTTACTGCAATTGGCGGCCTTATCGCTAAAAGCGATCTCTTCCAGGCAACCGATTTCCTTTATGGACCAAAATTGAAAGAATCTAATGAAGGTAGCAGAAGGTGTACTAATTGCAATTGAAAAGTAATGAATCTAATACTAGACTCACGCCTGTTTCCCAGAGGGGTAGGCAGAGACAACGGATTTCCATTTGTCACGATCTTTGCACACGTCTTTTGCCTCGATTACTGTCATTATATTCTTCATACATGCTCGCCGGTTTAGGGTACTTCTGACTTCTCCTTTCTTGAGAACGTCTCCGATTTGGTCAGAGAATGTTCGAAGAGGTCTTCCCCTTCCGGTTGTTCCATTCACACTGGCCAGGTATACTTCTTTCGTCAATCTTCTTTCATTCATCCTTTCTAAATGGCCAAACCATCTCAGCATTCCTTTTTCAATCTTTGTGACTACATCCTCTAAAAAATAAAAAACAAATAAATACATAGATATAAATATTTATAAATTTAAATGTGGTTAAAACTGTACCAAATATAAATGTTACAATTTAACTTTCAATTAATTAAATTTTTGTCTGGTCTAGTGATTGACCTCCCGAATCCTTAGGCAGAAGCCGTGGGTTCGAGCCCCAGACAAGTTAAATCTTTGTGTGGTGAGGGCGATTATTTATTCTTTGTTTTGAGGTAGTTGTATGTTTCTATGTATGTATTAAGAAATATATAAGAATGTTCATCAGTTTTCTGGTTGACATTACAAGCTATGTCTAGTTTGGGTGGCAGTGTGTTAGTATTACCAAGATATTTATCGATAATTTAAATTATTTAGTTGATTTTATAGTCGATGTTTCGATTTTTATATTATTTTATATTTGGTAAACATCATACATCTAAACATAAGATTCAACTACTTAAGCTGGATAAAAAAATACAAAGTCCTCTTTAAAAACTGCTTAGAACAAAATGATCTCAAAAAAGCAACTCGATTTAAATTGTGACAATCAAATTTAATACATTATAATTAATAAAAATTTCCTTGTTTATAGTTTGTCATGAAGACTAGATATATTTTTCTCGCAATTAACTGTTTTCTTGAATTTCAACCTAATATTTGAAGAGTTTTGATAGTTTTCTGTTCATTTTAATGACCCGTAGGTATACACGTCAAGCTAAACCTTTCCAGTATAAGCTGATCCCGTATTGTATAGAATTTCCACACTATGAGAGGTCAGCTTAGGTATAGTGGAACTGTATAGCTTGATATGTAGCCGAGTGCACGTGGTAGCTTCAAGTGAGACTAGTGTGATATAATACAATAATCTCGTTATTCGTTTTATTTGTTTCTTATTAAATAAAGTAAAATTAGAAATCAGTTATCCGAATATTGTTCTCATCTGTAAATAAATTTGTGGTGAAGAACATAAACAATAAAATATTGTTCCGTGCAAAAAGAAAAGTATTAGACCCCCGTTTTCGCTTTTTTATTATAGCTTGACCTTGATTATTTATTAGCTTGAGGTGTAATTTCAAATAAATGAGTATGAGATCCAACAAACACTGCTTACTTCGAATTATACAAAGATGGAAGTGTGAGAGGTTTAAGGGTACTAAAATATTGCTGGTATACATATTCTTGTTTCTCAGTACAGTTACCCCAAAAAATACTTTCTAATAAATTAATTACGATGTTTTCTGGGTTCAAGACACAAATTGTTCAACGCGGTCCACTTCACAGACCTATGATATAATACAATAATATTGGTCTTATCACCCCTCTTCAACTCTCATCTCTATGTTTTTCTTCTAGTGTTATGTGAACACTAGTCAGCCTAGTGATAATAGATTTCTGTTTTATTTCGATTATTATTATTATTTTGATTGAGATCAATTACTTTAACGCTCAAATTCGCGTGAGTTAGCTATGCAGTTTTTAAAATTTCCTCATCACATGTAACGTCACGAGTCGTATGTATTTCTCACTTATAATAATAACAATAATTTATTAGCTTCAAACAGTATACAATTATATTTCAAGTGTCGGAAACCTCCCTTTAAGCATATAATGCCTGTGTTAGGAGACTTCGCTCTTACGCTATACTTATCTATATGAACAAGATTATATCTAAACAATGGTTTTATTTTAGTTTGTCGAAACGGGGAATCGCCAAACGGTTGGTTTGCGCCAGCTGACAGGATGAGTCACTGCAGGCCCTGCCCGCTGCGGGAAAGGGAGCGCCAACACGCCAACCCGCTTCGCCATTAAACCTACAAAAAATAAGGATGGCACTAATGCGATTCTAGAAATATCAATATTTTTAAAATCGTATCGGTGCCATCCTTATTTTGTGTAGGTTTACAATAATAATAATATTCTGGGACATTATTAACACACGGCCGATCCCAAACCAAGCAGAGCTTGTACTATGGAAACCAGATAACTGATATAATACATATACTACTTTTCTTTTGTAAATACATACTTATAGAGATAATTACACCCAGACTCAGGACAAACAGACATGTTCATGCACACAAATAACTGTCCTGGGTGGGAATCGAACCCACGACCTCCGGCGTGAAAAGCAAGTATTTGCCAACCACTCCAACAGGCCGTTTACAAACAAAATATTTTAAAAACTATTCATTTATGGGCCGAAATGCTGGTAAAAGTTGTAGCTAAATCTAAACGTCACTCAGAAGAGATTTTTGGATTTATTTTTTATTTACTTAATGATTAGCAAATATTAGCAAGGTGTAACAGAAATAGAAATATATGGACCGCAATCTTCCAATGAAACTTAACAAATGAAGAAAGCAAGATGGTACAAAATACCAAACAATTGTTTTGGCTCCCCATACATAGGGAAATCGACTTTTTTAATAGTAAATGTTACCCATATTTATGATAGAATCTGCAATTTCTTATCTTCTATTTTAAGTATTCTGCCATTTGTACTACACGTTGTTTTGTTCTGATGGGCAAATTAAGCTCATTAATATTAATTTTACACACGGTAAACTAGTACACACGGCTACAAATCAAGCTATACATTTCCAATATAAGCTGACCTCTGACTGAATGGAAATCCTATACAACTCGAGATCAGCTTATACTGGAAAGGTATAGCTTGATATGTAGCCGGACACTTGCAACGACCAGAACTTGTCTTCCGTATAGTCGACCCTATAGTAATAACCTTACTCCATTTTAGAAGGGCCCCATGGTGTTGTCTCTTGGGAGATAGACCGTGGCTGGCAGTTTCAGCGTGTATGGAAGGAAATTTAAATGTCACAGTGTCGTTTAAGATCGTAAAGATCACTGTTGGTGCACAAAAGGTTTGACTTTTGTTTCCTTGTTCTACTGGGGTTGGCTCCAAATCTACTCGACCCCGGCTGGCTTCATTCTAGCGCTAACGACCTCGGAACTCATATCCCATCAGTAACCAAGATGTAGTAGCCGTCGCCGGTATCAAATCAAAAACTTGGTAATAAAAAAATAGTACAGTATAAAAACAGTAAATGGGAATAGAAGTAGTTATCATCAGCATTAGCATCATCATCATATCAGCCGAAAGATGTTCACTGCTCAAACCACACTAACAAAGGCCTTCCCCAATGATCTATCTCTACAATAAAATAAATAAAATGAAATAAAAAAGGTTTTTATTCACGTAGACTTTAAAAAAGCGCTTGTAAATAGTCAGAACATATTCGTAGTAATATATAATTAATTTATAACTATTTCTAGGTACATATAGATATTTAGGTACACGGATTGTAGGAAATAATTTACAATAAGATTTATTTTATAACAGTAACGATATTTAACTAACTTAAATTAAGTTATTGTCAAGGATCATGTGTAGGTTCAATTATCAAAATTTTAATTCGTAGCTATATTTTTACTACATATTGTCGAATGAACAATTGTCGGTCTTGCGCTATCCACATTCAGAGGTTTCCAGCAACCCGCACAGGATCATCGGTCCGGTTCGTGGTGGCCACTCGAGTACCTTTCCGCCTTTATAGAAGTAGTACTATTACAAATTAAAATAATAGCGATTCATAACTACGTAACATTAAAGTGTATAATATTAAACTGAGCCTTAAAAATAAATAAGCCCAGTCAAGCTGCTAATGGAGCAAATAAATAAAATGCTCTACGTCACTCTACAATTCCTACGACACACACAACTCTACTATTTATAGCCAAATACAAACCTACTTACCTACTAAAATAACTTTTTTTTTCTCCTCCAAAGTACAATTAACCGCCAATTTATTTGCCCGCAGCCCCAAGGCCCAATCTTAATTAAAATTTTGCAATTCATGTTCCTATAAATGGCTAGAAATTCTCCGATTGAATAACGAATGTCTTTATTCCATTTTATTTAAGCACATTGTGTCGTAGAAGTCATTTACAATAGATATCTAGATTTCTAAAATGTGAACTTCCAAGCATTAGAAGAGATTCTAACATTTCTGAACAGACGCCTCTCCTATATCTGAGCATAGAGGATCTACGCATGGTTCTAGGCTCAATTACCTGTTTTTGTATTTGGTATTGTAGATTGGTGTCACAGAGAACACCCTGTGCTAATGAGGTATCGAAATTTAAGAAACACCAGCATATGTATTGCTGTCCTCAAACAGCGTTATCCTAAAGGGCAAAGTTTTTGAACGATCCGAAGATAGTGCAGAAGGCCCTCAAGCCAAGCTTTCGATGTCTCCTGAACTTCTGGATGGAACTGCAGTGGTTCGTGTAGCCAAATAAGTTCACACACAATAGCCCTATTAGGGGGCTAAATGCGGAAACCAATCGCCCGACTAACTAAATACGTAGAGAAAAGTGACTAAATATAGAATAGTGTTTCTAATAGTGTTGTATATTATTATACATACGATATAAAGCCTGCATGCTGGCCTCGTATCACCGGGAGCTTGGATTATATCAATAAAAACAAATACCTATGCACAACTAACCCACTGCCATCTGATTCGAATTTATTGTTTCGACGTTTTTCTTTTGTATACCTAAATATAATCTAAAATAATAAGCATTCAGACAACTGATCGAGCATATATTGTGTTTGCCTACTAAATAATTACTCTAATTGGACTAAATCCCGTGTTCATGCCCGCTTGAGTAAGTTTCGCCGGACCGTCGCAACTGGGTCGTGTTGAAACCGGTAGTAGATGAACCCACTGAGTTTGTTTCGCTGGGTCTTCTCAGTTGGGGCGCATTGTATCCGGTGGTAGCATTAAAGCGCGACCGTCATTATTAACACAAGGTCCGTCATAATAATAATACCTTAATATAGACAGAACCATTGACAATATGTAGTAAAAATATTAGACTTAAACTAGATAATTAAACATAATCTCTTGACAATAACTTGATACGAGCTAGCTAACTAGCTAAATATCATTGCTATAATAAGATAAATTTTATAAATCTTTTCATACAATCAATACAATGTGTACCTAAATATCTATGTTACTAGAAATAATCATGTATACAACTATATTACTACAAACATGTTCGGACTATTTACAAGCGCTTTTTTAAAGTCTACGTGAATAAAAACCATTTTTATTTTATTTATTTTATTCCAAACAAAGTAGAGACTGTAATATACCAGACAACTGTAACAAACCAATATATTTCTAAAATAAACATAATTATAGATAAATTACACCCAGACCCATTACAAGTAATCGTGCCCATCGTACAAAGATTATCCTGAGTGAAGATCGAACACACCAGCTCTTGCTTAGCCGAAGGGTCCCTAACCACTAGACCAAGGCCAGCCATTGACGCCCGTTCCTGGGAGATTATGTAAATCATTTTAATAATAAAATACTAGTTCCAACTAACTCATTTCCAACTGATTCCAAACTAGGTAGAGCCTTTAATATGGCAACGAACCAAGTGATACCCATACTCCGTCACCGTAGCCTAGTTGGTAGTGCTCCTGCCTACGAAGCTGGTGGTCCTGGGTTCGAATCCAAATGGGTTCGAATGCAAATATTTGTGTGATGAGCACGAATATTTGTTTCTGAGTCATGGATGTTTTCTATGTATATAAGTATTTAACTATCTATATAAGTAAGTATATCGTCGCCTGGTACCCATAGTACAAGCTTTGCTTAGTTTGGGGCTAGGATAATCTGTGTGACATTGTCCCGAGATATTATTATAATTATATTATTATACTTATATATTGCTAAATACATGTATCATCACAAAGCCATAATTGAGTAAAACATTGTCTGGTGACTCGGTGAAAACCTCATGGGCTAACTGTTAACTTCCAAGTAAAAAAGCTGCACATAACGCCCCTAAAAACCGATGGCTCCTTAAATAGCCTTATTTGCTAGTCCGCTTGAGTACCCTATCGCCTGTATCGTCCGGTGAGGTAGTGAGAATGCTGAACTGTGACTTCGTAGACTAAACAATAAACATAAATGTTGCATAATAATATATCTAACTAGCGGCCCGGTACGTGCTTCGCTACGTATAAGGCATAGTCATAAAAAAAATATTATTAAGTTTATTTATTCAAACAATAAAATATTTTAAATTGCTAGCTAGTAATAACTACGATTCTACAAATTTTTCAAGACTTTTTTTTAAATTTTCTCTACATACAAACCTTCCCTGGACTTCCACAAATAATTCAAGAACAAAATTAGCCAAATCGGTAAAGGCGTTGTTGAGTTATAACATTACAACGAAAAGTGGCATTGATTTTTATATATATAGATTATAAGTAATATCTATGCCACTCCGTCTCTTATCTTCACTATACATTTTCTAAGTTACGAAGTTGTTGTTATTAAATCGTGGTGAGTGTCAAATAAATGTATTTCTATTCTATTTTATTTTATGTAATCGAAATCTGCTGTAAGACGTTCGTTCACCTCGAGGGGGATGTCCGGGGGGTGTGCGGGGAAGGCGGGGACGGGCGCTCCCAGTATAATATGGCACCCCACCACGCGAGCTTCCGTCCGGCGCCCTACACGAGCTTGATTCGTATGAATCTGTGTCCGCAAGACACTTAACAACCTAATAAACTGACATAAACGTTGACATAAAATCCTTGTAAAGTCATTATTAATTTTAGGTACATTCTAGAAGATGTTTAGATCTAATTTATTGAACTGGCACTACTTAAAATAATGTCTTGTTTACTTTCATCCAGAGCCAACAGTCTCAATGCAGATTAGCCATGTTTTAATATATAAGTGTCTTTTCCGGAAAGAGACAATTAACAGCTCTTCGTTTGAATCACATCTGGTTTATACTTTGCATGTCCTGAATAAAGGCAGAAAGCAGTCTTGAAGAAAAAATTATATATTATATTATATAATTCATACAGAAAAAAACATTTCAAGTCGGCTGATAGTGGTTATACATATTATATAAGTGGTTAACTTGGCAGGGATTAAAGGGAATGCTCTGCCCCATTCTCGCAATACGACTGTTAGCATGGAGATGATAGTGCGATACTACAAGTGACGTCATTTGTTAGTATAGGTTGATCATTATCTAACATGATCTTTGAATAGCCATACTTCTAATGTCATTCGTTTAGCAATTTGTTTTTACCGTTACTATTTATTAGTGGCCGGCCTTAAAACAGGTAAGTCTTAAAAAATTGTGTTCCCGCACTTAAGTCACTTAAAAAAAAAACAAGTGACATCTTTTACATGTAACAAAATTTAAAATGGCCATTGTCATAGCGTTTCCAAACGAAAAAAAAAATACGTTTCGTTTTTTAAAATACCCCTTTATTTGACGATACTTTAACATAATTACTTCGACGTTTAATAGCTTTGTTTCTTAGACCACTAGTAACGTGGTACCGTTTGAAAGAACTGACGGAACTAAAATGGAAAGTTGCAAACAAACTAATCAAAGGAGAAACAAAAAGTTAAAGTTTTATATGTTAGATGTTTTGTCGAAAGTTTTTGTGGTTATATTTTAGTTCTTAATTTTGTTTAGTGTATGCATTTGATATTATTTCTCGTACCTCATTCATTGCTTTTCAATAAATAATTAGGTTATAAAATCGACTGTGCGTTGTTTTTGGTATAGAAATTTGACATAAAAGGTAGATACGATAAACTTTATGTATTCTTTGTAAATATTTGTAAAGTGTTAATAAAAATATATCTATTAATTAAATATCTCGGACATAATACAATGCCATCTAGCCCAAACTAAGCAAAGCGTATACTATGGATACTAATCAAAGGATACAAATAAACATTTATTCACTTTTTTGGACACAAATATTGAATAGTGCGAGGATTGAACCCGCAACATTTGAATCAGGTGGCTGCGACCGAGTTAAGGCGGTCGTCTAAATAAATTATTTTAATAGCCTTTATTCTGAACTACGTAAGTATTATATTTGTCTGCACTCAGTCACAAAACGCAGTCAATTTAAATTAGGAATTGATTGCCAAAGTTTATTCTTCATACATTCTGCTCAGAATGGGAGGCACGTGGCCACGTGCTTTAGACGGAACCGGGTTGCGGTCGAAATATATACGCTTATTATGCTCTGCACTAAACAGATGCTGAAAATAACATCTTTCCAGACATTTTGCTAATCAAGAGAAGCCGCGGGCTTTATACGGAGACGGATGTTGATCGCAATGGACATACACATCTGGATTGTTCATCACATTTTCGCTTTCGTAAATGGCAAAAACTGTATGAACTGCGAAACTGCAAAACAAATGAATAACGATTCATTTGTTTATCTTTTAAATTTTGAGCATTTTTGTGTGCGTTCTTTTTTTGTATTTTCCGCGATCTTCTTTTGTTTGCGAATATATTTTAAAATTGGCAACAATAATATTTTAAACAAGACACGTTACGTTCAATGTAACCAACATTTGAAATTTAGTCCGGCTGGTATATACATACCTATAGTGCACACATATTGCCAAGTTGCACTAATTAATAGTAAAAAAGATGGGATAAGCATATAAATAAAAGAGATAGCTATCATTTAAACAATTGCGCTTCTAATGTTTAATCCAGGCATAGATTATGATTATTTTTGAACAGTGACGACATTTCGTAGGTAGGTACAAAATGAAATACGATAAAGACGACAATAACAATCAAACTCCTTCGAAAATATTTTATTTATTTTCGATCTTTTGAGTTTCTTTATTTCGAGATTATTTTTATGAGCAGAATGAATACGACGGTGTATATTTTGGAATGCTTTGATGTGATTACTACAAATTCTGCTGCCTCTTTTTATGTATATTATTATTGTTTGGCAAATGATTTGTGTGTGGTCTCCTTTATAAGTATATTTTGCTCGAATTAGTTCTCGTAAAGGAAAATCATGAAGTCAATTCTTCTATACATATAATAAAATCTTGGGAAAGTCAAAACTGTACATTGAATATTTTTTCAAAAGGAAACTTGGGGCGTGATCTGCAATCGATATCGAAGCCAAAAATATAGTTTTAAGAATTTTTGTCTGTTTGTTTGTATGTATGTCTGGGCTAAACTCAAAAAGTACTGCATGGATTTACTTCAAATTTTGCATGAATATTACTTAGAGGTCGGGTCAACATATAGCCTACATATTATCACGCTATCACTTACGGGGGAGGAGCTGATATAATTTATAAAATTTAACGCAGGTAAAACCGCGGGGCGCAGCTAGTTTTAAATAATAATTATCGTAGACAGTTTCGCTTATTGCAGATCTCTATTATTAATTGTAACTGTCGTGGTATCAGAGTGGCGCCTCGCTTATCGATAGCCGAACAATAAAAGGCCAACCCTTGACCTGCGTGTCGACTATCAAGCTGATGCGTCCCGCACTATTCACCGGAAATGTTCCATTTAACGTCAGAGCTTGATGGATCACTGACTTGCGATGATACCAAACGCAAGCCTAAGTGCTACCACTACACGCTTATTTCCGTTTATTATTACTACTACTTACTAGCTGTGCCCCGCGGTTTTACCCGCGTTAAACTTTAAAGATTATAGCCTAGGTGTTAATCCAGGGTGTCAGGTAACTCCATACCAAATTATATTAAAATCGCTCCAGCCGTTTAGATGTGAAGAAGTAACAAACATACACACTCACACAGTCACCCATTCACAAATTTTCGCCTTTATAATATTAGTGTGATTATTATTATTTAGAGTTTTAGATGTATTTTACTACATCTTTTCTAAATGGTTCTGTATATATTGATAGAGAAATAATCAGATGTAGCGTAGTTTTAATTATAAGTAATTACATCCTAGTCGAAGTTCGGCCATGAAAGCCAGTCTCAATGGAGATAATCTGTGCGACGTATATTATAGCGCGCAAATACAAGTGCACCTTCTATTCCTCACTCTCTTGATCCAATGTGATGGCTAGCCGACGCGACCGGAGAGAAGTCAGGCGCATGACTGACAATTTTGTGTGCCTGTGCCTCCCTGACTCCCGGCCAGAAAAATTCTAATAGCTGTTTCTGGGAACACTCGGGATTGGAATTCAGGACCCACTTGCAGCTGAATACTCAACAGTTTTACCAAAGAGGCAGTAAAGATAAGTATAATATAACCAATGAAAAGCCCCACACCGATGCGTCGCTGGTAGTCATGCGACGATTCATCATTGTAATTTAGGTAAGCTTCCCCCCATTATTTATAACTGTTATAACTCACCTCCCTGGAATGATATACATTATGTCACGTAATGATTTATAGATGTACTCGTCTACCACAAGTTAGTTTCCTTCATCTGTCCTATTCTTATTCATGTTACCCATGTAGTTAGGCTCCTTCATCGAAGCTTGCAGTAATCAGACATTACCAAAATCTACAATCAACTTAAACAATCCATACTAAAAACATGTGTGTTTCACCGAGAAATCAACCTTTACGGAGTCGCGATAGACGTAGTGTAAGTTTATAGATGTACTCGCCTACCAGAAGTTAGTTTCCTTCATCTGTCCCGTTTGTATCCTGCTCATTTAGTTAGTTTCCTTCATCAAAGCTTTCAGTAATCGAACAATAGCAAAAACTTCAATCAACTTCAATAATCCATACTAAAAACAGGTACGTTTCACCGAGAATTTAAACTGTACGGAGTCGCGATAGACGTATTGTTAGTTTATAGATGTACTCGTCTACCACAAGTTAGGTTCCTTCATCTGACATATTTGTATTCCTCCTGCTCATGTAGTTAGTTTCCTTCATCGAAGCTTGCAGTAATCAGACATTAGCAAAAACTACAAACAACTTAAATAATCCATACTAAAAACAGGTACGTTTCATCGAGGAATCAAACTGTACGGAGTCGCGATAGACGTAGTGTAAGTTTATAGATGTACTCGTCTACCACTAGTTAGTTTCCTTTATCTGTCCTATTCTTATTCATCTTGTCCATGTAGTTAGTTTCCTTCATCGAAGCTTGCAGTAATCAGCCACTAGCAAAAACTTCAATCAACTTAAATAATAATCCATACTAAAACCAGGTAGGTACGTTTCACCGAAGAATCAAATTGTACGGAGTCGTGATAGATGTACTGTTAGTTAATGGATATTATTTAAGAGGCTAGCAATACTCAATTTCATGCTAATCCGTCCCATACAAGCAAACAAGTACGGATCAAAATGTAGTGGATAAGCCGAGAGTAATCTTAGCAGACGTCAATTATTTTGTATTATTGAAATTTCAATCTATATAAATAAGAAATTTAAGATAACAAAGTTATTATTCTTATATATCTTATCGAATTCTTTCTTTTTTTCTTTACCACGGCACACTAGTGTCAGAGTTGTTCGAACCGCCCAGTTCAGCGACTGTAGTCAAATGACTACAACCAGGACCGACAGTTTAACGTGCCCTTTGAAGCATGGAGACGCCACCTATCTATGGACAGACCGCGAACCTTGTTGCTTAACCTAGCCGATCACTTATGTATCGATGAAAGCGTTTGGCTATGAGCCTATTGCTTAGACACAGTTCATTCACCACAATTAAGAATCAGTAAATGAACTACATATAAAATAAAGCACATAAATAAAAATTTATGCTATGTTTTAATTGTTTATTATGTTGTGATGTTTTTACTGTAGGTACTAAAAATATTATTTTTATATAAAAAATTAGGAGTTATTAGGGTCGAGGTCGAGTTAAATCGTATTTTTGAATCGATGAATTTCCGATGAATAATAATTAAACTTAAAAGTAAAGGCAAAAAACTTGCGGAACAATCAATTGGCTGTAGTCAGTGCCTTAAAACTAATAATGTTTGTCCGAATTACATAACACAGCCAGGAAGTTGTTGATAATATGTATCCAAATTTTAAAAGCCGTTACTAATATGAGTATATAATTATTATTATACGCATGTATACATACATCGGAACTATTAATAAAAAAACGATTATATTCTATGTATGTTTGTTGGTGTAATAAACTCATTAACTACTTTACTGGTTTAAAAATCTTTCACTTGTAGAAAGCTACATTGGGAATGAGTAACATGTTTTTGTTGTTAATGTACCTTCGTAACAAGCAGTGGTTAGTGACCTGCAAAGCCAGAGGCCGTGGGTTCGATTCTCACCTACGACAAATCTTTGTGAGATGAGCACGACTATTTGTACTGTGCCTGGGTATAATTTATCAATAATATGTATACATATGTATTTAGATCATGAACCGGAAGACGCAGCGTGGGCAGGCCCCCTACAAGATGGACCGATGATCTTGTGCGGGTCGCTGGAAATCGCTGGATGCGGATAGCGCAAGACCGGCAATTTTGGGGGAGGCCTTTGTCCAGCAGTGGACGTCTTTCGGCTGATATGATGATGATGATGATGATATGTATTTAGAAATATATTAGTTAATCAGTTGTATGGTTGCCACAGTAGAGGCTAGGCCTAGTTTGGCATCAGATGGTAGTACGTTATTTGTACCAAGATATTTATTTATACATACATACATAGATTCACGCCTGTTACCCAGAGGAGTAGGCAGAGACAACGGATTATATTATTATTATCTATATATGTAAAAATCAAATCAATCGGAACTAAAATGGAAAGTTGCAAACAAACTAATCAAAGGAGAAACAAAAAGTTAAAGTATATAAGTTATAGTATATTATATGTTAGATGTTTTGTCGAAAGTTTTTGTGGTTATATTTTAGTTCTTAATTTTGTTAAGTGTATGCATTTGATATTATTTCTCGTACCTTATTAGTTCATTTTTAATAAATAATCTGTATATATAAAAATCAATGACACTTTTCGTTGTAACGACTTTACCGATTTGGCTAATTTTTGTCTTGAATTATTCGTGGAAGTCCAGGGAAGGTTTTTACGTAGAGAAAATTTAAAAAATGTCATGAAAATGTGTAAAATCAACATCATTTAGCAATTTAAAATATTTTTTGTTTGAATTAATGAACTTGATAATCATTTTTTTATTACTATGCCTTATACGTAGCGAAGCACGTACCGGGTCGCTAGTTATTTATAGATACTCTTATAAAATTATGATGCCTTGGGGTTACATTGGTATCAAAGGGGTACCTATAAATTATTTGGCGTTAGAAATTCCATGTCTAAAAGGTGCATCTTTGCCACAAAAAATATCTCGACGTTATATGCCTAAGTTCAGTCACAATAACTGTTTTATGTTTAAATGGGGAAATGCAAAAACATTGGCCAATTGTGTGTCGGACTCGCGTATGAAGGGTTCCTAACCCTTATGTATAAAACGGCAAAAAAACACGATTCTTGTATGGGAATGACCTTTAAATATTGATTTATTTTAATTTAATTGTTTATTTTTACAGTAATTATTCTCTGAATATTTCAAGCGTCTGCGTGTAAAAACGAGCTAAAAATTGAATTTTGTTGCATGGCAGCCTGATTAGATATTTATTATATACTGTTTTTAGTATATTTTTATAGTGGCAAATGCAATACATCATCTTTGAAAATTTCAACTGGCTAACTATCACGGTTCATGAGATACAGACTGTGGACAGACAAACAGACAGACTGGTTCCGTTTTACCCTTTGGATACGGAACCCTAAAACGGATTTAATCTGAAGATTATGACAAAAAATGGAAGGATATCTTGTTATCTACTATTTGTGCAAATAAAGTACTAGTTTAGAAAGGTAATTTTTCTTTGAATCTACTTGTATACCCGTGTGAAGCCAGGGCGGGCCACTAGTCTACAACAAGCTAACAATTTGATAATCCCGGTCAGTGTGATATAAGTAACAATTTAATAGTAGGTACAAAATCGAAATGCCTAGTGAAGTGAGTCAGGAAATTGAGTGCCTCCAGCGGCGGAACTGTTGGCTTCCGTTGGTCAAGCGATTGCTTCTAATTGAGTGACTAGAAATAGGTACCTATATCGCGCTACATTTAGAGCTCCGAAGTTTCACACTCAATTATTTGTATGCCTGTTGGCGTGGTTGGTAGTTTCACGCCGCACGTCGTGGGTTCGATTCCCACCCAGGACAGATATTACTGTGCATGAACATATCTGTTTGTCCTGAGTCTGGGTGTACCATCTACCCTTATATCAATATATATAAAAATCAATGCCACTTTTCGTTGTAATGTTATAACTCAACAACGCCTGTACCGATTTGGCTAATTTTGGTCTTTAATTATTCGTGGAAGTCCAGGGAAGGTTTGTACGTAGAAGAAGTACTTACAAGAAGTAAGTACGTAGAAAATTTAAAAAAGTCTTGAAAAGTGTTAAATCAACATCTTTTAGCAATTTAAATACATTTTTTGTTTGAATAAATGAACTTAATAATATTTTTTTTATTACTATGCCTTATACGTAGCGAAGCACGTACCGGGCCGCTAGTATTATATAAGTATGTATTTACCGCTCAGTGAAATTAATTAACTGCGGAGGTATTATTCAAGTAGCAAGCCTATTCTTTTCTTAAAACTGCTGCGGCTCCTCTGGTGTTGCGAGTGTCCATGGGCGGAGGTGATCACTTACCATTAGGTGATCCACATGCTTGTTTGCAATCCTTTTGATATAAACAAAAAATACAAAAGAAAAGTAGTAGTTTTCTGGTCGCCATAGTACAAGATCCGCTTAGTTTGTAATCAGATGACTGTGCGTGAATAATGTCCCATGTTTTTATTATAGTAGGGCCAATTTAATAGATCACATTTGGCATCTGTCAGTTGCTAGTAAAGTGAATTGTAAAATGACCTTTGGTAAATTAAATAAGAAATAAAAATAATATAAATAAATATTTTGGGACAACTAACACACTGCCATCTGATCCCAAACTAGGCAGAGCCTGTACCATGGCAACCAGACAACTGATAAACATACTTATATATTTCTAAATACATACATATTATAGATAAATTACACCCAGACACAGAACAAATTATCGTGTTCATCACACAAAGATTTGTCCCGGGTGGGAATCGAACCCACGACCTCTGGCGTAGCAGTCAGGGTCACTAACCACTATACCAACTGGCCAGTCAAATTACAATAAAGATAAATAATAATTGAAAAAAATAAGCAAAAGTGCAGTTCTAACTACGAAAAAATAAATAATACTCTATGCCCGTCAGTTAAGGTAACGTTGTTTAATTATGATGAAGTATCTAAAGTGATCTATTAAATTGGCCCTAGTTTAATAGGATATTATTATGCGAAGTTCTAATACCTATGTTAAAGTTTTGTACTCGTAATTTCAACGTGATATTTGCTTTCCTTGCACTTGCCAACTTCAACTGTTTACGAGTGTTCAAGCATATTAAGTTTGAAGCTCGGCTGAAATGCAAAACTTAGATATGGAATTTAACTACCGTTTCGCAATTCAGTGGGGAACGGGAAAGAATATCCTCATCCAAACTTATCCCGTGAGGGGTGTATAAGTCGTTCAGGGGGAACACTTTCCAAAGAACGGGTAGCAGCATCTCTCTGTGAACAATGACATCATAGTGCGATCGCCAATCTGTCTGCCAAGGATTTGCGGCGCCTACCACTATACCGACTTAGCCGGTAGAGCCCCAGGACAGATATTTGTGTGCATGAACATGTCTGTTTGTCCTGAGTCTGTGCGTTATTTATCTATGTAAGTATGTATTTTACAAAAGAAAAGTAGTATATGTAGAAGAAGAAGAAGAAAGAAGAAAAATATATTTATTGAGCACACATAATAAAGATACAAAAAGACACAATTATGTAGTATATCAGTTGCCTGGTTCCCATAGTACAAGCTTTGCTTAATCGATCAGAAGTCCGTGTCTGAATAATGTCCCAGGATATTATTATTACTTAATTTATTTACTAATACTTTCAATTACATATTATTATATAATTAATGTCTGCAAACTAATTAATAATCTTACTTTATTGTAGGTTGGTCCCTATTAGAGTGCATGTGTGTGTTATTTAGGTGTGTTGTAAGCTTATAACAACACGGCGCGTCGCCTTATCGCCACCGTGAGGCATGTTCGTTCAGGCGGAAGCGACTTCCGGCGCCTCACGAGTCGCGACTCACGCGGGCATGACTCACGCGCCTTCTAAGATCAATACTCAACTATAATTCGCGCACAATATCTGGGCCTGGAGCCCCGAAAGGATAGCTTGCGCATTTGAAGTTCCTGTTGTTTCGGTTTTCTTGCGTATTTGATACTAGCTGTGCCCCGCGGTTTTACCCGCGTTAAACTTTATAAATTATAACAGCTGCTGCCACGTAGGTAATAGCGTGATAATATGTAGCCTATATGTCGACCCAACCTCTTAGTAATATTCATGCAAAATTTGAAGTAAATCCATGCAGTACCTTTCGAGTTTAGCCCGGACATACATACAGACAAACAGATAAACAGACAAAAATTATAAAAACTATATTTTTGGCTTTGATATCGATTGTAGATCACGCCTCAGGTATCCTTTTAAAAAAATATTCCATGTACAATTTTGACTTTCCTACGATTTTATTATATGTATAGATTCTAAAGTATTAAACAAGTGTTTCTTTTTTTGTTTTAACATACAATATATTTCTTTAAGTAATTATCATTTTAAGAAACTTAAAACTTGTTCTAAATATTTCCGAATACAATATACATCATCATCATCGAAAGTGCATCCTTAATATCAAATAAACATTTTATTTATCTATAAACTAAGTACCCGCGCCGGACGGATCGTCATTGGGGTTTTAACCGCGACTCTAATCGGGTACCTACTCATACAAGATAGATGCGCCGAGTATTCAGGACTACAAAATCAAATAAACAAACTTTAAAACTCTTTAATGGGGTAATGCAAAATTCTATTTATGAATATTTGACGACCACTGCTGAACAAAAGCGTGGTGTTTATGGCATATCCCCCCATAAAGATTGGGGGGATATGCCATGAACGCCACGCTTGGCAGATGGGTCGCGTTGGAGATCGCAGTTTGATGGTCATAGTTTACAGTAAAACGCTACTGCCCATTCTCTGGTAGGTATTATTAAAACGATTCTCCTAAAATCTAATTATGGATTACGTGTGCAAGACACAAATAAGTGATTTGCGCAATAATTGTTAATTATAGTTGCAAATTCGTATAACACAGGGCGACTTCGAACTTCCTTCCAATCGTCGAACTTATACACATTGTATAGGATGTGTATAATAATCGTTTGTGGTCGTTAAACAGCTTGGAGGTGTCATACTTAAATATATTAATACTGAAGTGATACTTAAAGAGAAGACACAGCTTTTATCTTTTCCGAAAATAAGTCAAAATTTAAATTTGGAAGGTGACAACTCCAGCCCAAATATTGCTTCATACGAATCAGTAATCGAGGTATAAAAGAATAAAAGTATACGATTGGTTGTAAAGATTTGCAATAAGGGTTCAGAGTTTACCGCCTAACGGAAAATAAAAAATGAAGTTGATTCGATTCTCCAAACCATACATACTTTCACTCCCTCAAATACTTTCATCTTCAAAGTTTCCTAAGTTCAATAGCCTTATACAAAGTGTAAAGTGAATAGCTTTGTTAAACTAAATAAGTCTTAGAACAAGCTTTGATTTCGCGCACTGCCTAGTTGGTTCATCGGTAGCGTGTTCAACTGCAGATAATGAAATCCTGGATTCAAATCCTGGGTTAAGCCAAAAACTGATTTTGATATTTTTCTGCTAAGGTAAATTCTCACTATTCACCCGAAGTCTTGGGGTCGCCGGAATTACATCCGCATAGGGTTGTAATTCTCGGACAGCATGTAAAGCCAGCGGTCTTGTGCCTAACCTCTTACCGATTGTGTCGCTAGTCGCCCTATCGGCTCACGAGAGTTATGGAATGGAAAGTCCCTTGTATTTGCGTACACAGCACTTAGGCACCATAACATGTCCCGCGCCGGTGGCTAATCTCCATTGAGACTTGCCGCCATAGCCGTAATTCGATGGAGAGGTCATTATTTTATATCATGTAATAATATCTAGGGACAATGTCACACAGATCATCCTAGCCCCAAACTAAGCAAAGCTTGTACTATGGGTACCAGGCGACGATATACATACGTATATAGATAGATAAATACTTATATAACAATCAAACAAAAAACATCCATGACTCAGAAACAAATATTCGTGCATATCACACAAATATTTGCACTTACTGGGATCGGAACCCAGGACCACCAGCTTCGTAGGAAGGAGCACTACCAACTAGGCTACGGTGACCGTCTAATGATGTATGAGTCAAGTGCCAAGAATAATTGCATAAATCAATAAATTGCGATACACAATCTTGCAAAGCCACGCTCATTAATTTATCGTAACCTAGTGCCTATAGCCATCATCATCAAAATGATAATTCATTTCATCTTGGGAGCATATGCCGTAATCGCCACGCTTGGCAGACGCGTTGGCGATCGCAGTCTGATGGTCATAGTAAGTAATAGAAAAAAGCTGCTGTCCGTCTTTTGTAGATATTCCCTTGGGTTGACTTCTAAGCCCCCAACGGGATGAGATCATCATCATCAGACAGTCGAATGACGTCCACTGCTGGGGCTCTACCGGCTAATTCACTGAACATCGATTTCTTTAATGGCGTTCAAATAAATAAAGGTTAAAAATGACTTAATCAATCGTTAAATTGGCTGCAACGTTGACAATCGATTCCGGACCATTTATGACGTCACATGTGGTCATGGAAGCCGATTTAACGATTGATTAAGTCATTTTTAACCTTTATTTATTTGATATTTATATAACATTTAAGAAATCGATGTTCGGCGACTTAGCCGGTAGAGCCCCTGGACAAGAGCCTCCACCAAGACTGGGGGGATATGATATAATCGCCACGCTTGGTAGACGGGTTGGCGATCGCAGTATGATGGTCATAGTACATAGAAAAAAGCTGCTATCCATATTTTGGTAGATATTCCCTCGGGTCCCTCGCGATGAGATGGGGCTATGATATTCTGATATATACCGTATAATATAATAATAATATCCTGGGACCATTATTTACACACGGCTATCTGATCCCAAAAGAAGCAGAGCTCATACGATAGAAACAAGATAACTGATATACTATTTTATACAATATATAATACTTTTCTATTGTAAATACATACTTATAAAGATAATTACACCCAGACTCCAGAATGACATGTTCGTGCACACAAATATCTGTCCTGAGTGGTTATCGAACCCACGACATCGGGCGTGAAAAGCAAGCATTTGCCAAACACGCCAACAGTCATACATAAATCGTTAAATCCATATTATCCTAGTCCCTTAAAAAAAGAAACTCGTTTTCCAAACAAGGCTTAAGTTGTACGCAAAAAATGCTATAAATTGTCAGCCCTTACCAAACACGGAAGTGTAAGATGTATTTTTATAGGCAACTATTTATAGAACGGGCGCTCATGCAATGCTCATGTGATGAGAATGTACGGCATGCTTTGTCATTTATTTTGTCCTCTTATGAGTGTAGACAATATTATTCAGTGCTTAGACTACTCTACACTAGGGAACAAATAAATCAAGCACTTAGTTTATTCGTAGTTAATATCTATACATATAATAAAATCGTAGGAAAGTCAAAACTGTACATTGAATATTTTTTTAAAAGGATACTTGGGGCGTGATCTACAAACGATATAGAAGCCAAAAATATTGTTTTTAGATTTTTGTCTGTTTGTCTGTATGTATGTCCGGGCTAAACTCAAAAAGTACTGCACTTAAAATTTTGCATGATTATTACTAAGAAGTCTGGTCGACATATAGGCCATATTATCACGCTGTCACTTACGGGGGAGGAGCTGTGATAATTTATACAATTTAGCGTGGTTAAAACCGTGAGGCTCAGCTAGTTTTTTATATAATAACATATAGTCTCTAAAAAGCGCTTGTAAATAGTCGGAGCATGAATAGTATTACAAATCAACTATAGATATTTAATTCTAGGTAAGTATAATTACCTCAACAACCACTGGGCCATACGTACCAAAAATCCTTTTCTTAATGATATATTATAATAAAACATTATTTTGATATCCACATTTCCTCTTTGATGACGTCATAACGATCTATCCTTGGACCGATTATACATGTCATTGCCCTTTTTTGATGTAACGCATATGCTATTCTACTTCGCTATGGTATAAACATATTTTAGTAACTCGTGTTATTACTTCAATTTGGAAATGATCATTGCTGAAAGCAAGCAAGTAAGCACGAAATAAGCTCTATTTTTAGGGTTCCGTATCCAAATGGCAAAAAACGGAACCCTTATAGATTCGTCATGTCTGTCTGTCCGTCCGTATGTCACAGCCACTTTTTTCCGAAACTATAAGAGCTGTACTATTGAAACTTGGCAAGTAGATGTATTATGTGAACCGCATTAAGATTTTTACACAAAATAGAAAAATAACAATAATTTTGGGGGGTCGCCATACATTGAGATAAACCCAAAAAAAAAATTTTCATCGTACCCATACATGTGGGGTGTCTATGGATAGGTCTTCAAAAATCATATTGAGGTTTCCAATATCATTTTTTTCTAAACTGGATAGTTTGCGCAAGAGACACTTCCAAAGTGGTAAAATGGGTGTCCCCCATATATAAAACTAAAAAAAATATATGATGTATATTAACATATAAACTAACAACGAAAATTAGTTTGAACGAGATCTAGCAAGTAGTTTTTTTTAATACGTCATAAACCGCAATTTGCTTTCATTTAATCAACTGAAATACTTTCTTCTACGGAACCCTTCATGTGCGAGTCAGACTCGCACTTGGCCGGTTTTTTTAAGACAACGACCCACATTAGGCAACATAATCCCTGTGTCGCGGGGTACTTTACAAACATATAATAGACGGACAAAAATGACATCAAGACTCAGAATGACTATTTATCGGTCACACAAATAGTTGTCCGGTGCGGGACTCGAACCCGCGACACGAAACAGCGAGGCGACTGTCTTAGCCGCTGCGCCACATGGATGTTAATAAATCGAACATTCCCCAATTTTAGGTTTTGAGGTCATTATGTAGCGTATGGCTAGTGGCAAAGAGTAGCACCACCTCATCTCCAATGGGGGTCGTAAAAATAATTCTAAGGGAATATATAATATACCAGAGAACGGGCAACCGCGTCTTTCTATGAACAGACGCCAGCACATCAAGCTACCTCAATCTGTCAATTTTCCCCAATTGAAAGTGAACCTTATGCTATTGTGATAAAGTTGAAAATCTATAAAAGTAATTTGACAGATTGGGGAAGCCGGATGTGCTGGCGTCTGCACTATGATCATCATACTGCGATCGCTAACCCGTCTGCCAAGCGAAGCCATATTAACCCTCCAAATGATGGACACAACCAAATTGTGGAGATCTTTTGGATAAGTGTTTGTCCAGCAGTCGATGTCATTGGGCTGACACTATCATTTTTACAGCCTTAATGAAGAAAGAGCTTTTCAACTTGATTGTATGCTTAAGCTAGCTGCGCCCCGTGGTTTTACCCGCGTTAAACTTTGTAAATTATAGCTGTGTTATTCGGACATATAATGTACTACTAGCCCGGTACGTGCTTCGCTACGCTTTTAAGTATTAGTACAAATTGTTTGTATATAGGAGTATAGAAAGATGTCGATTTTACACTGCTTCAAGACGTTTTTTAAATTTTCTCTACGTAAAAACCTTCCCTGGACTTCCACGAATAATTCAAGACCAAAATTAACCAAATCAGTAAAGGCGTTGTTGAGTTATAACATTACAACGAAAAGTGGCATTGATTTTTATATATATATAGATAGAAGATAGTTAGTATAGTAGGTCGTTTTTGAAAGAGTAGGAAATAAACATCCGAACTCACAAATATTAGTAGGATTATGTATACGTTTCGTGAAAAAAGACCAGGGGGTAGAGCCCCTGGTCTTTTTTCACGAAACGTATCGGCTAAGTCGCCAAACATCGATTTCTTAAATGGCGTTTAAATAAATAAAGGTTAAAAATGACTTAATCAATCGTTAAATCGGCTTCCATGACCACACGACCATCCGGAATCGATTGTCAACGTTGAATCCGATTTAACGATTGATTAAGTCATCTTGAACCTTTATTTTTATGAACGCCATTCACGAAAACGATGTTCGGCAACTTAGCCGGTAGGCCCCAGAAGTACTCTAAGCTGGCGAGAAAAATATAAGTAAAAAAATGTTATAATAAAACATTCGTCTCTCAAGAGTTCCTTCGTGCGAGAGTCCGACTTGGACTTGGCCAGTTTTATTTCCTTCTTCTAAACTTTCAGCCTCTGAATACGTAAAAATATATAATGCTTAATATTGCATACCAACTATAAATAGACTTGAGACATAAACAAACTTGAGATCTTGTAAAATTTATGCTCTCGGTTTATTTTGGGTTTGAAAGTTATGATGACTTTAGAATGTACGAGTACGCTTTTTATTCTTCTACAGAGTTTTTCATCTCTGTTTTCTTCTTTTTCATTATCCATTATTTATGAGTAAAAAATATGTAAGAATATTATCAATGTACCTTTTTGGTGAAAGCTGAAATTTTTTCATGGGATTCTTTTGTTTATTTTCCTTGTTGACGTGATACACGTGATTCATTTTCATATATCAATTAAACTAACTACTTATTACTATTTGTGCCACTATCCTCTTGAATAACATCCTCGTTGAACATATAAAGTTATAATAATCTGGGACATTATTTACACACGGTCATCTGATCCCAAACTAAGCAGAACTTGTACTATGGAAACCAGATAACTGATAAACTACATATAGTACTTTTCTTTTGTAAATACATAATTATATAGACAAATACACCCAGACTCAGGACAAAATGACATGTTCATGCACACAAATATCTGCCCTGGGTGGGAAACGAAGCCAACAGGCCCGCAAATGTGCTATGATTGAAGATATCTGCCCCAATTTTGAAGGTTAGGAAATAACCTTCTCAGTTGGGGCGCATTAGTTCCGGTGGTAGCATTAAAGCGCTTCCGTCGCTTTACACACGAGATCCATCATCATAATATTCAATTCTTTCCTCAATAAAGGCCATTTAGACAGTATGTAGTTAAATATATCTAAAATTATAAATATTGACAATTAATATACCTAACGTAATTTGACAATAACTTCAAGAAATAATTTTACTAAAGCATGGTTGGTAGTCGCCTCGCTACTATTTCAGCACCCTCGTGTTACGGGTTCGGTCCCCGTGCAGTACATCTATATGTATAAAAGGCAAACCTGACTCGCTGACTTATATACAAACGCAGGGCCTAAACTTTAAGGGTTAGACACTTGAAATTTTGTACAGGGGTTCCTTTTATAACGTAGGGGAGCACTAAGAAAGGATTAGAGGGGGTAAAATAGGGAGTAAAAGTTTGTATGATAATCCGTCATAACTTATAAAGTTTAACGCGGTTAAAACTGCGGGGCACAGCTAGTCTATTTATATGACCCATAAGACATTCATTGCTTGATAGTAATACGCCTAAAATGCCCTCCTAAAAAAAGAATAAAAAAAAATATTCATCAACGGCAGGCATATTTTTTTATTGTTATAATCTGTGTAAACTTTTTGTGGTTACTATAGAGATTGAATGCTGCTCCATATCTTTTGATGATACGGATGTGACATTGTTGTACAGGAAACGGCGACTCCACGGTTCTTTGGTAATTATATATAATATAAGCTAGCACTACGAAAAAGTAAATTATATACATAAATAAATTAAAACTAACTACAGATGGCGCCGTAGTATTCCTCCGAATCGAGGCCATGAGAAAATGTTCCCAGAAGACTGGCTGCATTACCACGTTGTATTGCTAAACTAATTCTTTGACCAAAGAAAAAGCCAGCCCTCTGGTCATGGGAAGCGTCAACCAAACGCTTCGAAATTACTTATATCTTGAGTGAAAGTCAAAGGTAAACGGCAGGTCTGTATGGGATTTTTGTACCGCTAGTAAAATTTCGTGATTCGGGATATTTTATGTTTTAATTGGTAGTTAATGTGATAGAAAAGGCATTTTTAATTTCTTAGATTTTTTGAACTTGGGATATAAAAGCTATAGCCAGTTTTATTTAAAGGTTACGTTTGGTAATCTGTGCGGTCAACCCCATGACCGTGGATACATTGCAGTTCGAAAATCACTCTTACTGCCTAAGTAATAAAGATACTGTAAATATCTGTGAGATATGGTAATGAAATGCTAGTTTTAACTAGTGTACTAATGAAGATTGTTACATATTATATTTAAATAAACATTGTTATGGTGATAAAGTAAAATATGTTGTCGCTCTTTTTGTAGTCTTTACATGGATGTATTCCGAACTTGCCCCGCAAACTCTAACCGGGTCGCAAGTTAGGTTAGGAATATGCAAAAAACTATTATTTGTTGAAATAATGAAAAGTTCTTTATTTCCATTAATTACAAAGTTCATACCCCAGTGTACATTTGTGTGAGGTAGCGAGAGGTTTTTAAACGAGGTTTTGAGTGGAGGTAAATAAAACAATAGGTTCTTTGTTTTTTGTAACTACATTTCTTTTATTAGTATTATTATTAATTCATCCATAGTATTACTTCATCTAAGAACATCTTCATATAAGTACCAAACAATAATTATCACATAGCACCACATAGCACAAAGCAACATTGGGTTTATTAAGAACTTCACTCTCATCGGATAAAGCATGTCTTCCTAGTCGGGGCAAGCGAATGTAGCAATTAACACATTGCAAACTCGTCATTTTAATTAAATGATAAAGAGTCCTTTCGTGAATCCACTGTCAACAGATATATATTATAGTACGGAGGATAACTCAACGTAAAAATTGCAAGATAATTTGCTAAATTGATGACATGTATCAAAACAACAGCAATAAATAAATACCTGACAGATTGTCTTTGCCTGTCAATAAATAATTGCCATAAACAAAACAAAAATTGACGACGAAAATCGTTCCTATTCTAAATATATGCAACTATTGTGCTTTCATAGGTATAATAAATAAGTATATAATTATATGATTTATATCCAATGTTGTTTATTTATTGAAAATAATTGAAATATTTTTTTTGATTTTATTAATTAATCCCAAGTTCTAAAAATATTATACATACATGAAAATCAATGACTTAGTTGTCTTAATAAGTGGTACAAATTATGTAGCTGAACACCAAAAGAAGTATGCGGTACGATTTTTGCCATTCACATTTAAATATATAGATCCTACGTTAATAAAAGTCTAATACGACGGAGGAGATTCTCCTTATTAATTTGTCCAGAACAGGAGTGGTTAGAGGGAGCGATTTACATATACTACTTTTCTTTTGTAAATACATACTTATATAGATAACTAGCTATGGCCCGCGGTTTTACCCGAGTTAAAATTTATAAATTATACCCAACATATAGGCTATAATTTATAAATTTTCATTTTCAGATGTATAAGCTATATTACTACAAAGTTTCATCAAAATACGCGCGTTAGTTTTTGCGTGAAAGAGTAACAAATACACACACACTCACAAACTATTCGTTAGCACTCAATATTAGAGTTTTACCCACTAAAACAACTCCGTCACTTATTTATTTACTTAGAATCTGTACATTTGTTACCAATCAATATCAATTGTTATAATAATGAGTGCATGCGCATACGACTTACATGCCTTAGGGCGTCGACCGTCGAACGAGGCCGTCCGCCGTTTATTCCTTGTGGAAGATAACACAGTATAAATAAATGAGTAGGCTATATTTGCATTGATACCACACGAGCTAAGCGGTCATGTTCGTACAAAGTTATTTTAGTTGTTCTATTATTACATCCTGGGGCTCCAGTCAGAAGTTCAAATGTCATATCTCCTTCGTGCTACATCTAGATAATGCCCCGATACTATGTAATAACAACTTAACTATATAAATTAAGTTACAGATATGTTTAAAATCAGTTGTGTATATTTAATTTCGAGTGGGAATCGAACCCACGAATTACAGTATCCGGCACCCTGTGCGTTAAGCACTCCGCCACCGCACCGTGGTGTTCAGACCCGAATTTATAGAATCCATTCGACTTTTTTTTTTGTTATTTATTTATTTATTAAGAAAAACAACAGCGATACAGATAATAACACAATTTACATGATACAATATAAAGGAAAGGCCAATGACAGGTTTTCCTTAATATAACATTAAAAGTGTAGTTGGCTAAAAAACGGACATAAAATATAATGCTGACACCAATCATTTAGCAGAAATTGATGTGGTGAGATCTACCTCAAGACTACTGCAGAGAGAGACTACCTACTGCATACATTAGATGCAGTAGGTAGTCTCGATTAAGTAGGTATTAATTGCGAAAAATGAAGTGATGTGACACATCGATGTCCACCCAATGATTTTAAAGCTAAATATAATGTTCTAAGTTTACATAGTTAATTTTAGTTTATTAATGTACTCGTACATTCTAAAGTAAGACTAATATAAAATAAATATATTTTTTTTTATGGAAAGCTTTAAACGACTTTTTTATTTTTATTAACCCTATATTATTATGAATAGGCTCACCAAATCAAATCAAATCAAATCAATGTTTATTGTGTGAAATTTGGTACAAAAAGAGGATCTTATTCTAAATATACATAGTTCTCAAAAATCAACCACACAGGTGTACACAAATTTACAGTTCCTGCAGTAATAAATGTCACGTTTAGTTAAATATTCTTAAGTTAATTTACAAAACATAATGAACACCAATTTGTCATAACATTAATATTTTTCATATTTAAACAATCCCAATAATATCAAATTAATTCAAAACAAATACAAAATTCCATTCAAATATAACAGTAATAATTTATAAGTCAACAATTTCAAAGTAAATATAATCAAATAATAATATGATATACCAATACAAAAATAAGATGAAACGAGATGATAAAGATAGGAGAATGAATTGAGTACTGATTTCCCAAGAAGGTATATAAACAAAATCCCTCAGTCAGTGGTTTCCTGGAAGAAAACTCAACAAAGTGTTAAGCCCTCCTTTGTACAGGAATTTATAAATATACTTATTTGAATTGTATCTTTTCTGAGTACAATCAATGAAAAATAAGAATAAGACGCAACAATTGTTGAATTGGTTTACTTTACCTATATTTACAGAACGAATCGCTGAATAAGCCGAAATCACATGGTATTATAATAAAAGTATATCAAAGAAATGGTAAATAATAATAATAATAATATCTAGGGACAATGTCACACAGATCATCCTAGCCCCAAACTAAGCAAAGCTTGTACTATGGGTACCAGGTGACGATATACATACTTATATAGATAGACAAATACTTATATACATAGAAAACATCCATGACTCAGAAACAAATATTCATGCTCATCACACAAATATTTGCACTTACCGGGATTCGAACCCAGGACCACCAGCTTCGTAGGCAGGGGCACTACCTACATAAAATACATTGATTCCAAATGTTTTGATTGTGTTTATGTACACTTTAATAATTACGCAGGGGCATTTTCTATTCTATCACTCTCATAATTTGATGGGACGCCTAGCGACACGACCGGAAAGAGGTCAGGTAAAGGACCGAGGGATTTACGTGCTCTTCGAGGAACGAGGATATAATACTGCCTACTCCCAGACTTCGAGCTGATGCTTAGATTTTTTTCTTTTTACAGAAAAGTCCCAAAATGTTTGGTCTGACCCGGCATTTGAACCCAGGATCTCGTTCTCTGCGGGTGAATACCCTACGGAAAATATCTTCAATGAGTCGCATCGATTAAAATTTTTTTTTTAGCTTTTCAAAGGTTAAGGGAACCGCTTGCCGTCAGATGGATCGTATGCTATACTTTCTTCTCTGTGCTAAATTTTTATATTCATGTTAGAATATTAACATTTACAATATGTAGTAAAAATATAGCTAAAATTTAAAATTTTGATAATTAAACCTACACATGATCCTTGACAATAACTTAATTTAAGTTAGTTAAATATCGTAACTGTTATAAAATAAATTTTATTGTAAATTATTTCCTAAAATCCGTGTACCTAATATCTATATGTACCTAGAAATAATTATAAATTAATTATATATTACTACAAAAATGTTCATACTATTTACAAGCGCTTTTTTAAAGTCTACGTGAATAAAAACCTTTTTTATTTATTTTATTATTTATTTATTTATTTCTCACGTTTGGTGCAGCGGTTAAAGCAGTCTCCTCGCCACTTCGTGTCCTTTAATTTAATTGCTTCGATTTGCTTTCGTAACGATGTAATATTCAATACTCAATCGGACGAGTGGCGTTCATCTTGAAGTATTAACGTAGAGCAATAGTTACACAAAATGAAATTATAAACTGAACCTCTCGTACGTTTTCACGTCGTTAAACACCCTGAGCCGATGTCTAAATCCCAAAGGGGGGCTTAGACATCGTGGGTTAATCGGTTGGTAGTCTTATTTGCTATCCCGCCTCCTCCTTTGTCCGGCGAGGTTGTGAAAGCCCCCTAGTCCTATTGTTAACGTCATGACAATTTGATTCAAAAAGTACTTAAGTATATTACCAGATACACATCGCCCGACTGATAATGGGAAACTCGTGGAAAATCAAGTGCATTGCACATTTCTGTCTGCGCCAAAACCTCATTTGGTGCCAACAGCTCATTAATTTGGTGCTGGGAGTGAAATTGAAATGCGCCGTTAAGTAATATCGATTTTATCCGTATTGAATTGAGTATTATCGGGTAACGTGGTTGTGAACTGGTTGTCGATATAAAACGGGTTATTTATAGGTTTAAGAAACTCCCAAAGCGGTCCATCGGGGTATATATAAATTCAGAGACATTATTTACACACGGCCATCTGATCCCAAATTAAGCAGAGCTTGTACTATGGAAACCAGATAACTGATATACTACATATAATATTTTTCTTTTGTAAATAGACATGTTCATGCACACAAATATCTGTCCTGGGTGGGAATCGTACCCACGACCTGTGGGTTGAAAGGCAAGTATCTTGCCAACCACGTCAACAGGCCCGTCAATTAAATTAAGCCCTTGAGTAATGGTTCAGCCATATCAAAGAATAATTATTCGGTGTGCGTGTGGATTTGACGAATATGAGTTTGTCCATGAGTATCTGGCTCGAAAGCGGAACTACTCTTCGGAAAAAAGGTTTGATTACATCGGCGAATGCCAACTGGCGGTCATAGTTCTCCCATGGTACTGAGAAGACTTATTGGGATATTTTCGTCCAATCAGCTTGATACGTGGGCAGGTAAATTTTGTGCATTTTATGCGTATTTAATGTGAAGTTTACCCAGAATGAAATGTCCATTTGCAAGATAAAGTATACTGCAAAAACGAAGCACGCTTACCTCTAATAGCGACTTGTGCAATTAAGGTAGAGTAATTAATTTTTTCAGCAATATGAAGCCATTCGTAACTGATATTTATGAACTTTATCAATCAGGTCTTTGAAATACTTTTGCAATAGCTTTACATGATTGGTTTACGTTGACAACGAGAAAATGAAGTCCGTCAATTTCCAATCAATTTACGTAATTGGACTATACATCCCTGAGAAGCCTTAGTTTAGCAAATATAAGTGGTTATTAAATTTTATTTTATAGCCAGCAAAACGTAAATCTAATCTCAAAAATGTAATTTCATAGATTTAATCATCCGGGGTAAGCGCTCTGCGTGCCACGGATGATGCACACTGGCAGATCAAATTTAGGATTCCCTTGCTAACACTTTTTCGGAGGATGTAGGTTTCATCCATCGGCTTTGTTTTCTAGGAACATGGGCGACTGTTTCGTTCACATTACTTCCTTATCGTATGGGCAGTGGTTACCCAAGTGTTAGAGTCGTTTAAGCCGCTCAGTAGGCCTCTGACATGGCCACTGTTGTCTAATGACTACAACCGGGACCGGCAGTTTAACGTGCCCTCCGAAACACGGAAACTCATAAATTAACCCACTTAGCGGTCACCCATCTATAGACTGACCGCGAGCCTAGTTGCTTAACCTCGCCAATCACTTACGGAGCAGTGAGGGCACCTATCTATGGGCCTCTTTGCACATTTGCATGTGTAGGATTATACCATATTGAGAATATCTTCCAAAGTATTCTAGTGATGTGCCGGATATCCGTATCCGTATCCGTATCCGCGGATATCCGAGGCAGAAGAAAGATTCGTATCCGTGTCCGTATCCGTTACTTTTTGGCGGATCTTTTACGGATCTATTTACCTTATTAATTTTAAATTTATAGATAAAATTCTTTAAGGCGAAGGGTAAGGCTCACTAGCGACGCCAATTACCGAGATTCTGACGGTCCACAATTATTTAAAATAGATCTGGTTTAGTAGCTAACAATTTAAAGCAATTGGCGTCGCTAGTGCGCCTTATCTTCGGCTTAAATAGGTGATTAGGTAGCAATAAAAATCTATTAAATTCAATACAGATACTTTTTTATTGAATTATTATATGTTTTCTTTGTAAATGATTTTTTAAGGAAGTTGTACCTTTACCCTTACGAGAATACTTTCCATCACAAATTTTACACTTTGCACATTCATCATTTATTATCACAAAATAATTCCAAATTACACTACTAAACTTCTTTGTAGACATTTTTTAAACTCATGTAACAATAGCAAACACAAACGTAATCTATGCTGCCCAGTGTCACATTAAACTAAAACAAAACAAAAGAAAAACCCGCCGCGCAATGCAAGCCAAAACATGTCTCAACTCAAGATCGCGCACACCGAAACCGATTGAGTAAGAAAGTTAAGATCCGTATCCGTATCCGTATCTGCGGATCTTGACATCAAATATCCGTATTCAGATCCGTATTCGCGGATCTACATTTTTGACGATCCGGCACATCACTAAACACGTGGTTAGTCTGGACTTTTTATGCTGGACGGCATAAGTTGCCGCTCGCCTCGATTGTCCGGTGAAGCAGTAAAAGCATCCTGACTAACTGCGAACGTTACGTAAAAAAAGTGCTTCTTATTTAATTTACCTATGATATACATGTGAAAATCGTACGTGGTTAGTCTGGAATTTCTATGCTGGACGGCATAAGTTGCCGCTCGCCTCGATTGTCCGGTGACGCAGTAAAAGTATCCTGACTAACTGCGAACGTTACGTAAAAAGGTGCTTCTTATTTAACTTACCTAAAATATACATGTGAAAATTGTTAAGTGTTAAATAAGAATGTATGTGTCCTTCGCTCAGAAATATTCATTGTTATTATACAACATGTAACGTAATTAACGCACACCCTCAAACACCCCAATTAGAATATTATGTTGTAATCATAATACATACACTAAATGTTTAATTTAACATGTTGCATTGCATTGTTATTTACTAAATTCGTTTCTTAGAATAAAGTTTATTTTTCTTTATTTTGTGTTGAATGATGGAATTTGTATGAATACAAATAAAACTGCAATTTAAAAGTCTTATTACTTTGACTTACGGTCCATTTCAATTTGTTTTGACGGTACAGGGTTAAAATAACGATAGTTTCCGTAACTTTAATTATTTTGGAATAAAAAGTTACATATATTAAAATTGATATAAATCGATTCAGTAAACGATTCTGAACAATCTGTTTTCAGGATGTGCGTTAATTAAGATGAACTTAATTAACGCACATCCTGAAAACATATTGTTCAGAATCGTTTACTGAATTGTTGTATATAAATTCTAATAAATATTGTTTTGCCTTCACATCGAAAATACGGCACAGGTCAAGTGTAATGTTGGTATTAATACCTATACCAGATAAGCCCATAAGGCTATACCAGAAAATAGTACGGCTTCGAACTTGATTGACTTTGCGAGTAATGTATATTGAGATGTAAGAAAATACTGCGACTAGTAAAGGATATCAAGAAGATAAAATAGTGAATAGGTAGTTAAGTTTTGTAAATTGTTTTGGTTTCTCAACAAGCAATACAATCTTTAAGTCATCATAATATCAGTTGAATGATGTCTACCACTGGGCAAAGCCTCCCAAAAGATCTCAACAGTAGATCTGTGTCGATAATTTGGAGGGATATGCCACAATCGACACGCTTTGCTGACGGGTTCTAATTCATACTTTTATATCTAATTACACCCAGGCTCAGGACAAACAGACATGTTCATGCACACATATAGGTATAGTGCAAAGCAAGCATTTACCCAACCACGCTACAGGATCAGAATTTGGGATTAGATGGCCGTGTATGAATAGTGTCCCTGGATATTATTATTATTATTATCTACGTATATTAAATAATTGATAATAGTACAAATATAAGAATTATTAACGACGGTTATTAATGAATATTTGAAATATTAATGACGGTCACCGTAGCCTAGTTGGTAGTGCTCCTGCCTACGAAGCTGGTGGTCCTGGGTTCGAATCCCGGTAAGTGCAAATATTTGTGTGATGAGCACGAATATTTGTTTCTGAGTCATGGATGTTTTCTATGTATATAAGTATTTATCTATCTATATGTATATCGTCGCGTGGTACCCATAGTACAAGCTTTGCTTAGTTTGGGGTTAGGAAGATCTGTGTGACATTGTCCCTAGATATTATTATTATTATTAACAACGTATACACCGTGCTTGTACACACGGTTACATATCAAGCTGTACAGCTGACCTGTCTTGTATGGAAATCCTATACAATGCGAGACCAGCGTATACTGGAAATGTATAGCTTGATGTGTAGCCGTGTGTACCGAGCTCCGCTAGTACCGTTTCACATGGTACACTAATTAGGACAGTGAAACTTGTGCCCGGGTCTATATAATGTAGTTAGCACGAATATCAAAATTATATCGCGAAGTTTAGCCAAGCTTTGAGAGGTTCACGCGAAGCAAATCTAAATTTATTAGCTAATGAATTCAATCTTCTTTACAGGCTAAGGGCGTTTATGAACGACGACACGACACGACAGAAAGGGGATGACATGTAAGTAGTACTATATGTTGTTGTAAGTTTTGTGACACTGACATTCTCAGATTGTAGCGACGACAGAATCGTGTCGTCAAGAATAAATTAATATAAACAACGCGGTAAATGTCTTCTGTGTTGTAAGGAATTGATTGTTCGGACTTATTTCGATTGCTCTGCTATTTTGATTTTTGGATTAATCAAAAGTAATCTTACTTACTTACTTATGTATGAGCAGTGGTTACTTTAGTGTCCGTCCCTGACATGGCTTGACGACTGTTGCCTACTGTACCTACTGTACCTACTGCACCTATCTTGTTAACTCTGCACCACCTTAAGGTTGACTGGGAGAAATTCCTTAGGCTTTAAGCCCCCCTTTGTCTTATATGTGCATAAAGTTTAAATAAAACAAATAAGCAAATATAATGCAAAGAAAAAGAAGACAAAATAGCACATACAGTCAAATAGATAACAATTAATTTATTTGAAATTAGCTGTGCAGTTTTACCCACGTTAAACTTTATAAATTATAGCCAATGTGTTAATTCAGGGTGTCAGCTAACTCCATACCAAATTTTATTAAAACCGCTCCAGCCGTTTAGACCTAAAGAAGTAACAAACATAACACACTCACATAGTTTCGCCTTTATAATATTAGTGTGATTGATAAAAACCCGGTGGTGGTTCACCGGATATGTCCTCAATAGTACAGACGCCAGCACGTCAAGCTACCCCAATCTGTCAAATTTCGCCAATCGAAAGTGAACCTTATATTTTTGTGATAAAGTTGGAAATCTATAAAAGAAATTTGACAGATTCGGGTAGCTTGATGTGCTGGCGTCTGTACAAAGCTGCTTTTAATATTTTTGTAGCTACGTCAGGTAAACGTAATTTATTCATAATACCGTAAAGTTCCCAGTTTATGTAAATATCGGGCGTACATTGTTACACCTACATTTCTTAGAAAACATGATTAGAGCGTTCACTCTTGATATATTTGTGAGGAGAGGGGGTATATGTGGGCAGGGGCATAGAACAGAAACATAGCAGAAGTGGAATGTTCCTTCAAAATAATGCTACAAACCAGGGATGTTATTCTTCTAGTTTAAGTTCGGTCTCGTTTGCAATGACAACAAACTTGGAAAAAATACCTATTCTATTTATTTAGTTGAGTAAAAATATCTCCCACACAAATATTTGCACATACCGGGATTCGAACCCAGGACCACCAGCTTCGTAGGCAGGAGCACTACCAACTAGGCTATGGTGACCGTCAATCACCAGATATCAAAACAATAGGTAATACCTATTGTTTTGATTTCTGGTGTTTTAATATAATATTTATCTTTTTATTATATTTTTTACTTTTAAAAATATGTCACAAAAGAAAACCACAATTAAGTTAGAGACTGTACGTGTGACGCAGTGGCTAAGACAGTCGCCTCACCTCTTCGTGTCGCGGGTTTGAGTCCCGCGCCGGACAACTATATTTGTGACAACTATATGTGTTATTACATCCAGACCCAGAGATATTCTGAGTCTGGATGTAATTTGTGTCCGTCTATTATATGATTATATAGTACCCGGCGACACAGGGATTAGAGTCCATAGTGTGGGCGTTGTCTTTAAAATTAAAAAATAAATTACTCGTAATGCAGTGACTTGGTGACTCCGAACTGCAAATCGCTTCTATATGATTAGTCTTACGCATTGTTGTAAGTGTTTTGACACCGACGGGAATTTATTAAGATGCTGCATGCCTGTTCTGTGTATTTATCTTTCTGTGTGCTCCGTCCGTGGTCCGCCGTTCGCGTGGGTGGACTCGCTTCTCGCCGAGGGTGTCACAGGCGCCAGTTGACTGCATCTCAACAGAAAGTTTAATGACAGCAGCTATTAGCGCCATCTATTCCACTGGAGTTTTACTTCACCTACTTTGCAATTGACCCATAAATACAGTAGAATATACACAGATGGGCTAAATCAAATCAGACAAGAAAATCAAAACATTAGTATTCGGCACGCACATAATTCCCTAGATTTAATTACGAACAAAAGAAAGTTCAAGTTTTGTGTGAAGGTGTAAAGCAAGTGTCTTAAGCTATTAGGTTAGTATTATATTGTATTTGCTACTATCTGTGCCCCGCGGTTTTACCCGCATTAAATGTTATAAATTATCACAGCGCCTCCCCCGAAGATGATAGCGTGATAATATGTTGACCCGACCTCTTAGTAACATCATGCAAAATTTGAAGTAAATCCATGCAGTACTTTTTGAGTTTAGCCCGGACATACATATAGACACACAGACAAAAATTCTAAAAACTATATTTTTGGCTTCGATATCGACTCTAGATCACGCCCCATGTCTCATTTTAAAAAAATATACAATATACAGTTTTGACTTTCCTACGATTTTATTATATGTATAGATTAACAGCTCTTGAGACACTATACACAATATGACATACTGTACATACCCGCCGATCGAGAGTACAACTGCGCACGCGCTAGGTCCACGTATTTGTATCGATGAAATTTCCTTATCGATCTTCAATAGGAGAAGTGGCTTCGCGTCGCGACTAATAGACGATAATAATAATATCTTGGGTCACATATGGCCATCTGATCATAAACTAAGCAGAGCTTGTACTATGGAAACCAGATAACTGATGTACGACATATACTACTTATCTCTTGTTAATACATCTTCTATATATATAAAAATCAATGCCACTTTTTGTTGTAATGTTATAACTCAATAACGCCTTTACCGATTTGGCTAATTTTGGTCTTGAATTATTCGTGGAAGTCCAGGGAAGGTTTGTACGTAGAGAAAATTTAAAAAAAGTCTTGAAATAGTGTAAAATCAACATCTTTCTATACTCCCGTATACAAACAATTTGTACTAATACTTAAAAGCGTAGCGAAGCACGTACCGGGCCGCTAGTACTTATATAGATAACAGCACCCAGACTCAGTACAAACAGTTCATGCACACAAATATCTATCTGTGGGAATCGAACCCACGACCTCCGGCGTGAAAAGCAAGCATTTGCCAACCACGCCAACAGGCCTGTCAATTAGTCTTCAACAATATTTTCTTAAAAATTCTCGAGTCATGATATAAAGCCATATTAATTAGCAGCCTGTTCCTACGTTATGCCTATAACGCACAAATAGCCAAATATTTTCGTTGCTTCATCATTTTTGAACTCTGTTTTCTTGTTCGTAAGGTTCAATATTTCTTGCAATTATAGTGATAATCCTGTACCGCAAAACTTTAAAACATTTTGTCGTTGGCTCTGCAGCATTTCTCTTCTTACTTTGTTTAGTAGTACTTTTAATTTAAACATTAACTTATCAGTAATACATTATTGTAACGATCTGTTACAATTTCTTATACATAATCATCATATCAGCTGAAAGACGCCCACTGCTGGACAAAGGCCTCCCCCAAAGATCGCCACAATGGCCTGGAGGGCTACCGGCTAAGTCGCCGAACATCGGGATAGTAATCGGCGTCCGAATAAATAAAGGTTAAAAATGACTTGATCAATCGTTAAATCGGCTTGGACGTTGAAAATCGATTCCGGACCATTTATTACGTCACATGGAAGCCGATCCAACGATTGACTAAGTCATTTTTAACCTTTATTTATTTGAACGCCGATCACTAGCCCGATGTTCGGTGATTTAGCCGGTAGCCCCCCTGTCTTGTGCTGCCCGCATCCAGCGGCTTCCCACGACCCTTGCAACATAGTCGGTCAACGTTGTAGGGGGCCTACCCACGCTGCGTCTTCCGGTACGTGGTCGCACCTCGAGAACCTTTCTGCCCAGTGGCCATCGGTTTTGCGAGCTATGTGCCCTACCCACTGCCACTTCAGTTTGGCAATTCTTTGGGCTATGTCGGCTACTTTGGTTCGCCTGCGGATTTCAACGTTTCTGATTCGATCGCAGAAGGATACTCCGAGCATATATAGCCTTCTCCATTGCTCTTTGGGTAGCTTAGAACCTTCCTATGAGGACCACAGTAAGCGACCACGTCTCTGTTCCATAAGATGACTTATGGCTGGCAACACACACTGGTCGAAGACTTTCAAGAGGTTTTGGCGCCAACGCGGAAAAAGAAGCATCAGGGCATTGCTTCATTTTCAAAAACTCGTGTAAATTCAAGTTTTTATGTGTAAATATGTTGGATTTATAGACATAACATCATGGACCACCTACACAAGTGGAGGAAAGTGCCATATTGCCTTGAATTGCGATTTTCTGTGTTGAATCTAAAACTCCATATAAGCCTCTAGTAAAGTCTCCACTGCTTTACTGGGCTACGACAAGGACTACGTATGACTTGACTGTGACGGACTTTACTTGAAATGTCGAAAATAAATGAAATAATAGTATATTTCCGGAAGGCTCATAAGGCCGAAGAAGCCAGAGCCGTAAAATTGAATAAAAAAAAAGAAGACTTTCAACTTGAGACACTGCGGTATTTATATATTAGCTCTAACGTAATGTGTGCGTTACAAAGTCATGAGCTTATAATATGTTTCATATCGGTCCTGAGTAATACAATGGAATACAACTCTTTGTTGTATTCAGAAATAGCAAATTAATTACTAAACAGTTATTATATTAATAACAAAGGGCGGGCTTATCGCTAACTGGATTTTCTTCCAGACAACCTTGAGTTGGGCTGAACTAATAAGAAACTGGTAGCATAAAACCTTCGGGTAAGAAGTTTTGTATACCAATGAACCTAGTGTTACTGGCAAGAAAATAACAAAAACACAAATTTCGATATAGACTGTGGTTCAAGGAGAGCTTTGAATTTGACTAGCGTTCCGAATCTAGTGCTTAAGAGCTGGGAGCAAAGACAGAAGTACATCCTAAAGAATACTATTTTTTTATAAGATGAAGTGTTGGGGTTAAACAGCAGAGTCAAGTAAACACATCTGAACCGGGTTACGACGTTTATTACTCTATATTTATAAAAATACATAAAATGGTGCACAACTACAATTAGTATTGGTACATAGCGCTACGTAAACAATAATATGAGACATCGTTATAAAGAAGCTTACCTACTAAATAATATAAAGGAACTTACATACTACGCTTCAAAGATACTATTTAGATCAATTGAGATGTACTTACCTTAGATATGGTCCGTAAAGTTACCGCCCAAAGTCTATGGTTTTATAAATAAAAGTTAAGTACGAGTCGGACTAGCGGGACTGAGAGTACCGTACAGACTTGTAGGTTAGTAAATTGTAATGTGTCTAACAAATTCATGACTCTATCATAATGATAAGCAGGTGCCCTATAGAGTTTGAATCCTTTGCAAATCATTGGGACAAAATTTGTGCCAATATTAATTTTTTTACAAGACCAAGGGATTGCTACATTGAAAATGTGATATTAATTTCAACATGACAGGTATCAAGTGGTGGGGGTTCCATGCTATCTTTAGAAGAAGAGTCTTGACAGACAGACGTACAACGAAGTGATCGTGTAACGATTCCGCTCTTCATTTTGAGGTAGAGAACCCTAAAAGAATATCTTGAGCTTTCCGAATATAATATTGCTCTGTTTATTAGTAAAAAAATATTTGTCTTATCTTAGTGCTTGCTTTTGGCTCAATAAGGCCTGATAATTCCACATTTCTGGCAGCGTTGGCCTCAATTTGCAAACGTGCTTTATCTTCATCTCATTATCTGGCCATCAGTCTGTGTCCTCTAACATGAGGTTGCTTACGAAATAACTAAGTAAGTTATTAAGTGAAAGAAGAAATCAATTCTACTGGGTGATTTTCTATGCATATAACGTGATTGGGCAGGTCCATCGCGGCGTGGGCCGGCAACACGATGGACCGATGATCTTGGGAGCGTCGTTGGAAGTCGCTGGATATGACTATGATACAATTATTTCCAAAAAAAATAATATTAATGTATAAAAAAATGTAAAAAAAACAAAACCAACATTTGACTATACTTCACGGACAAAATTTATACTCAGGAGGGTATAAATTTTGTCCGTGAAGGCATTTGTCGAGATCTTTTGGGGTAACCTTTTTCCAGCAGTCGACGTGTTAAGGCTAAAAATTCCTCCTTATCGATTTTGATTGCGGCCCAGACCCTTTGAATTCACTTCTTTTCGTGTGCCCTTAGATGGTCAGCTAGACAGAACTTAGTATTAAATATTCGGTCACAAGTAGAACATTAAAATTGGCCTGCTATGTTCTGTGTAGGTGGATTTAGGCTTATCTTTTCATAATAGGCGTTCTCAATAATAGCTTCGTAGCGCTTTTCTTCAAAACATTTTATGCTTTTGAGAATAGTAGAGAGCCAAGACGACCTGTGTAAAGCGAGCCTCTCCCAACCTATAAGACTAATAGCGCAAGCGTTCAGATTGCGTTTAGTACGTCCTTATAGGGGAGATGTTGACCACATTGCTTCCTCCGTTTACCTTCTGCCATCTCAAAGTAAGTAAAGTATTGGTTTGGGTAAACGAGTAAACGGAAATAGGATGATGACGATGATAAAAGTAATAATTAGTTTGGAATGCATTCGCAATGGTCCAATATAAATTATATCTAAATCAAAATGTTTATTTATTGAATGTTTGCAATTATTATATAAACTACTATGTTGTTTATGGACTAATATGTTGTAATAAGACCTCAAACCCTTGAATTATGGAAATACGCATTGATCGATTCCCTTAATCGGTCAATCGGTAAATGAACTCATAATATGGCTTTATTAATATAATATATAAATAACTTAACCAAAAGAAATAACTGCATACAAAACTTTAAATAAATAAAAAACATAAACCAAAATTTAAACAAAAAGGCGGCATTAAATTCTTCCTCTTCGTATTCGGGGAACATGCTCAGAAGGCTGGCAGTATTCCCGCGCTGGATGACATTACTAAATAATAATAATAATAATATTTTGGGACAATGTCACACAGACCATCATAGCCCCAAAACTAAGCAAAGCTTGTACTATGGGTACCAGGCAACGATATACATACTTATATAGATAGATAAATACTTAAATACATAGAAAACATCCATGACTCAGAAACAAATATTCGTGCTCATCACACAAATATTTGCACTTACCGGGAGTCGAACCCAGGACCACCAGCTTCGTAGGCAGGAGCACTACCAACTAGGCTACATTACTAAATATTTTGTAATCACACAATATAAGATTGACTGCCATAATTAAAAAAAAAACGCTGTTGTTTTCCAAAATTTGTCTATAAAAGTCCTTATTTAGCGTGCATCTGTGATGGTTTTTGTAGATAAGGAAATACCCTATTCTATCCTATCCTCACAAGGATATGAAAAGAAAACGTACAAAAATAAGAATGTGTTTAAATTTCATATCTTCCTGTCTTTTACCCGGTTTGGAGCAAACGAGGTAACACAATTTTCTGAAGCATTTTGCATCAATACGCCGCCAATGTCGACGGTGTTGCAAGGTCCTGAATTAGATTTCCTAGAAAGCCTTCGCTATAATACGAGGCGACGCCAACAAGATAACCTATTCCCTTTCTGTCATAACGATTTCAAAGCTGTTATTTTTCCAATCCAGTCTTTTGCTTTTTTGCCAACACGCTTATAATATATTCACCTGGAAGCCATTAATAATATCCTAGAACATTATTCACATACGGCCATCTGATCCCAAACTAAGCAGAGCTTTTACTATGGCGACCAGATAACTAATAAGTATATTACGTATACTACTTTTCTTTTGTACATACATACTTATATAGATATCTACACCCCGACTCAGGACATACAGACATGTTCATGCACCCAAATATCTGTCCTGGGAATCGAACCCAAGACCTGCGGCGTGAAAGGCAAGCCACCAGCTATTGGACAAGCATGGCAGTAGTAGTCAACACGGAGAAATCTTCAATTTCCTGCTTTGGAATAGAGAGCGATTACCCTATCATAGTGTCCGAGTTGTTAGAATCCCAATTGGCATTTCTTCTTTCTTTTCTTCTACTATTAGGACAACTAGTAGGTTACTGACATAGTTCACGACTGTTTTAATGACTTCAACTGCTTGAAGTGCCCTAAGTACGCGACTTTCTGGATACTGACCTGCGCCTACGTTCCTAACCTCGTCGATACTTATAGGTTGGTGAGAGCAACCGGTTGTCATACGGGACTAGTCCCTCCCATTTACCCACTACTGCAAGGCCTGTAAGCTAGGAGGAGTGGCTCACAATGATATAAGACTAAGTGGGCACCCTAACCTATTTAATCAGACTGCCTCGTTGGTCTAGCGGTCGCGTGCTCACCCGCAGAGAACGAGGTCCTGGGTTCAAATCTTGGGTCGGGCCAAGAAGTGATTTTGGGACTTTTCTGTAAAAAGAAATATTTCTCAGTATCAGCCCGAAGTCTGGGAGTTGGCGGTATTGTACCCCCGTGCCTCGGAGAGCACGTAAAGCCGTCGGTCCTGTACCTGACCTCTTTCCGGTCGTGTCGCCTAGGCGTCCCATTGGATCATGAGAGTGATGGAATAGAAAGTGCTCCTGTGTTTGCGCACACACTTGAGCACTGTAATATGTCCCGCGCAGATGGCTAATCTCTGTTGAGACTGGCCGCCGTGGCCGAAATTCGGCTTGGAGGACATTATAATCAGAAAGAAATAAGGAGGAGTTAGTAATAAGTAGTACTTCCAGGACAAAGCGGGACATAGAATATATATATGTCGCATCGGGTCATGGGAGTGATGGAAAAGAAAGTGCCTTTGTGTTTGCCCACAAACTAGTGCACTATAATATGTCCCGCGCAGATAGTTATTTGTTTCTGAGACTGGCCGCTGAGGCCAAAAATTATACCAGGAAGACATTTTTTTTATGAATACATGCTCATACGGCCTGGCCACGGGACATTCGCCATAGCGAATAATCGCGCGGTGCGAACGGCGAGGCGTCTATCGACTGAAACAAACGCATAGAAATGTCCTTATCAAGCCACGCGGAGCGGCGAACGGCGAAGCGACCGGCGAAATGTACCGAGCGAACGGCGCGGGCGACTGGCGGCGCGGCCGGCGAGTCAAACAAATACATGAATCTGTACAGCGCAAGCATAGAGTACATTTTATATACGGAAAAGCGCAAGCCACGGCGTCGAGCGGCAGTCGCGGCGACTAGGGCATTGATCAAAATAATTTAGTCGTTTTCGCCGCGAATTATGAACACCGAGGCCTTTATTGCTGAAGTTTTAGCAAGACCGCCTATTTGGAAGTAACTTAAAATTCTATTTGCATTGACTTTTTTCTCCAATTCTGGTTAAATCTTAATAAGAATATAATCGAAGATTTCGGCGCTTATTATGGTATACTCAAAAAAAATCTGGACACATTCTGTATTTCTCGTTCTTTTTGTGGAACTCTCCATCAATATACCTCGATTCTTATTCAAATAATGTACTCCACAATCTCGTCCAAATATTATGTCCTGAACTAAAAAACTACTACTTTCTAAGCAATATCGAGATAATAAAGACATTCTCGGACTTCCTTACTGGTCGCGGCGGCGAACGTAACTGCCCGTGGCTTGCAAACGATGCCGCGCGAATGGTCGCGTCGCTCCTCGCATCGTCGTTCGCACCGCCGTTCGCACCGCCGCGCCGTTCCCCGTGGCCAGGCCGTTATGTATGTATTCGTCGACATACTCCTGAAACAAAGGGTATTTGATATACATAATTGTATTTCTTTGCAAATAAGCGTACAGTTGCATTTGATACGCATGGCACGGTTCAAAGTTTAGACCTAACAATAACATGGACTAGTTTCACGCCTATAATAGGCTGCAAGTGCCGGTTCATTTCTTGGAGTTGACTTTTACAACTTCCGCGAAGTGATAAGCGCATTCACGCAGCTTATGTAGAGCCAGCTACATTAATAATCCACTATTTAGGTAAGGTATTTAGTCCCTAACTTAAAAAAATAAAATATCATAAATATTTTTTATTGCATACTACATGGCCCATATACGTTAGAAACAATTTGTACATAAGCGCTACGTTAGTAAATTATCTATAGGTACATATAATAAAATCGTAGGAAAGTCAAAACTGTACATTGAATATTTTTTAAAAGGATACCTGGGGCGTGATCTACAATCGATATTGAAGCAAAAAATATCGTTTTTAGAATTTTTGTCTGTTTATCTGTTTGTCTGTATGTATGTCCGGGCTAAACTCAAAAAGTACTCCATGGATTTACTTCAAATTTTGCATGAATATTACTAAGAGGTCGGGTCAACATATAGGGTACATCTTATCACGCTATCACCTACGGGGGAGGAGCTGTGATAATTAATTTATAAAGTTCAACGCGGGTAAAACCGCGGGGCACAGCTAGTAGAATTGTACATAATATATTCAACAATATATTGTACCAGCAAAATCCCTCTATAACCTATTAAAAGACCTAGGATTATCAAGAACTTCCGTAAGTTCTATTTTAGAACGAGCAACCAAAGCGGCATTGTTAGGATCTTAGCAAATTTGGCTAGAAAGAGGGAGGAACACTGAGAGACAGAGAAGGTGAGCGTTGATGCATCACAGGCCCACCCCTTAAACCTACGTCTGAGTCAAAAGTCTCAGACACTGTCGAGTGTTCCCTCCTCTACCACGCGATGGACCCGCTTTCCACACGGTGAACCCATGGAATGCTAAGAATTAAGTCTTCTACAATCATAATTACAAATAATTAAATGATTCTATAATTTAAAAGGACGAATGCCCCCACGTTGTAAGTGAACAGGACTCCTCGCGGTGTGGAGTTTTGTGCCTTTATCACGATTTCCTGCAGTTTAGTAAGTAAACTGCAGGAAATCGTGATAAAGGCACAAAACTCCACACGATCACACGTACAGTTTCCTCCCATACATTGAACAGCAGCGCCTCTCGCGGAAACTATTAAGAACTACAACTCTGGTGCTCAATGTATGGGACGAACTGTACGTGTGATCGAGTAAGTAAACTGCAGGAACTCGTGCTAGAGGCACTGTAAACCTACTGAAATGTATGGTATCCGTTCTGTCCCCCAAACGAATGTCCTGTGTCTCATTCATTGTAATTAAGATGACTAAGATAACAAGAAATTTATCCATATGGAAATGGTAAATCGGAAATGGGTATAGGTGGGAATCGTACCCACGACCTGCGGGGTGAAAGGCAAGCATTTACCAACCACGCCATTTTCCTAATACGCACATGTATTCGAAAAGTCAGTGGTGTGCGCTTGGGGTCTGTACCTACTCCAAACTACTGACTCCTTAGTCAGACGGTCTAACCACTAGGCTATCACGTACTATGAAATGAAATGAAATTTATTCTGAAATGAAATTTATTCAGCACTTGGGTATTAACATACACTTGTACTTGTCAAGGTCACAATGCAGTACATAAACATAGTGTATAGTATAAAATTTACAAAAAAAATTAATTAGTCCGTCCGTGCGTTTTGTTTTTCGCATATATTTTCTGAAATCCTTAAATAAATAACAAGTTACTAATCTATTATTTTGAAATTTAGTTCTACTATATTAAAATTAAAGAATGGAAGACTAAAGCAAAAAGAAGAAATTGTAAATGAGGGTGTGATCACATGATCACAGATCACAGATCACCGATCACGCGTTAATGGGCCAAAGCGATCCTCGCCGCTGAGGAACCTACCCTAGCTAGCCTGCGGCTTTCTCTAGCTACCTAGGTGGACGACCCGGAGAAGAAAGCCACAAAGAAACTCCGGGAATATATATATATTCTTAATGTATGGCAAATATCCTGTGTACATGTTGATTGGTCAGCTAGTCCCTGGAACATGCGCACGAGTTCGCCGAACCGTCAAAGTGTACGCGTGTGGTCGCATCTAACAAAGTTATTATCTGCTGGCACTCTGTATTACTGTGACTCCATGTAAGGCATTGGTCAATAGTTATAACGTGGTTGCTGTTTAAGGCAGACCATAATATACAACGTGTAACATTAAAAGTACATTTATGATAAGAGATTTTATTAGTTAGTAGTGTAGTTAAGTGTAGTGTTTTCAAAAAATCATAGCTTTGGGTCTAAAGCTGTAATGTGATAATAAATAAATATTATAAAACTGAACAACTAGTATGACATCATGAACCGCCAAAAAATAAATGAATTATTAAAATAAAATCCTTTTTTTTTTAGTAAATATCACCAATTAATCTTATAGCAGTTGAAAGAGATTATGGTAGGTGAACTAAAATCGTCTATTAAAACTGATTTAAGGGTTATTTATGTACAGTTAGCAGACTTTTCACGATATTTGCACACCTCTTTTGTCTGGTTTACTGGCATTATATACTTCATGTATGAAGAATATCTCGCCCGCTTAGAGTAATGGCCTGTCTTGAGAACATCTCCGATTTTGGTCAGAGAATGTTGTACCATTTACACAGGCGAGCTATATTTCTTTTGTCAATCTTCTATCGTTCATACTTTCCAAATATCCAAACAATCTCAGCATACCATTTTCAATCATCGTGACTACATCGTCTTTCACACCACAACGCTCTCTTACGTCAGTATTTCATATTCTGTCTCTCCAAAGTCATACCACACAATTCTCAGAGCTCTCATTTCCACTGCATTTATTCTACTTCATTCTTTTCAGCCATAAACTACGTTCATTTCCATACATTAAAGCCGGCACTAACACTTTATCGCGTACGGTGCAAAATCAGCGTGATATTATGTTAAACAGCTTGCAACCAATATCTGGAGTTGTTTAATATACGGATCTTGTAGCAACAAGGAACAACTTCCGTGCGTTTAAGCGCTTTTGCCATACCTATTATTGGAATCAAATATAACAGCTCACTTAGGACCCTTAAATTGATCCTCGGTGCTTTTGCAGCTGGCTTCTCTAGTTGCAAATCTCTCATTTCATGAGGCTATAGCCTCTTTACATCTTTCTGTCTCCCGCTTTGCTCTGGAGGGAAGTGGAACTATTCATTTTCTAACTCCTCCTTTTTTCTCTTTCTGATTAAATTCGTTGCGGGATCCAAGACAGTTAAAGCTATTCTCAGGGACATGCGTGAGCCTCACCGCTCAGTGTCATTTCATTGTGTGCCACTGTTGATCCTGGCTTACAGGAGTTGCAGTGGTGGGTAAGAGGGAGGGCCTAGTCCCGTAAAATAAAAACGCCATCGTGTACGGCTAGTCGAGCCTTCACTGAGACTTGCTGACTATTTATAAAAACGTGTACGGTGTACGGTCACAGACCTTAAACAAGTTGCAGCTTTTAGGCATACTGATTGCGGGTAATTAATAATGTGAATGAGGTCTAGACTGGAGAGAGGTCAGATACGGCGGCTTGCATACTCTATGAAGGAAGGGGTTGTAGCGACGCCAACTTCCAAAATTCAAGTTGCACATATCACCCATTATCTGCAAAGTATGCACTGTTTACGTCACATCGGTGGAACTAGTTTGGATTAAAAAAAATATGGTTGTGACTTGAGATCATTGTCTGCGGTTGAACATGCTACGGCTAGGCTAACGACGGAGTCAAAGCTTAAGAGTGAGGTTTAAAAGAAGGTGCTCTTAGGTGCTGAAACATTAAGGCCCCCGCTCTATTACCGGTGAACCAGTGACAACCTAGGCTAACATAAAAACCAAGTTCCAAAAACTAGCTAAGTGTGAGTCGGACTCGCCCATGAAGGGTTCCGTAGCAGCAAGTATTTAAGTTGATTAAATGAAAGGTAAATTGCGGTTTACGATTTATGTAAATAAAGTTTAGTTTAGTATTAAATAAAGTTCTTGATACGTGTATCCCTAAAATAAAAATAAGACAAAAAAATAAACCAAGAAACACATGGCTAACCACAGGCCTCAGAATCTCATGTAAAAATAAACGTCATCTAAAATTATTGAATACACAAGTAGAAAACCCCATTCTAGATAAGCATTATAAAACCTACGAAAAACTCCTTAAGAAAACAGTTCACAAAGCAAAAAAAATTAACTATATAAACCAAGTGAAAAAATCTAAAAACATAGTAAAAACAATGTGGAAAATCGTTAAAGAACGGACCAATAAACTACCAAAACCAAATAGGCAAAACATCAAATTAAAAATAATCGATACCCTCGTTGAGGATCCATTGAACGTTGCTACCACTTTCAACGATTTCTTTGTATCGGTTGGCAATAATACTGTTAAAGGTCCAGCGATGCAGGCGCTCGGTAGACCAGTCGTAACACCAGCAGAGAATTCAATATACCTCCAACTAGCAACTCCGTGTGAAATTCTTGATATTATAAACAATCTAAAGAACAAAATAAGCTGTGGTTTTGATGAACTACCCCCAATTCTCATAAAAAAATGTGCCAACGAACTTTACCTACCGTTAACTATTATTATAAACCAATCTATAACTGAAGGGGTTGTACCTGACCTATTAAAAATGTCTAAAATAAAACCTATCTATAAAAAAGGAGACAAGACCGACACCAATAACTACCGACCCATAGCCCTATTACCGACATTTGCCAAAATATTAGAAACTATAATATCAAGGAGACTAACGTCCTACTGTGAGAAATACAATATAATAGATGATAGCCAAAATGGATTTCGAAGAAACCGTTCCACAACATTAGCTGCTTACAAATATATTCATGAAATATTAAATGCTCTAAATAATAAGAAATATGCAATCGGGTTACTGCTGGATATGAGTAAAGCATATGACCGAGTATCCCACAAAATTTTACTAAATAAACTTAACGGGATATGTGTCAGAGGGATAGCTCTAGATTGGTTCAAATCGTATCTGAATAACCGTAAACAATATGTAGAATTGGACTACTATGATTCAAACACTAAAAAAATGATTATCATAAATTCGCAAACAGCAGAAGTCAATGGCTCCATTCCTCAAGGAAGTGTCCTGGGATGTATACTGTTTCTGATATACATTAACGACCTACCAAAGATACTAAAATCAACTAGTGTGCTCTTTGCAGATGACTTATCAGTAGTATTTTCAAGCATTAACGAAACAGAGACTAATAATGAATTAACTAACACATTAGTATCAATTAATCAATGGATAGAAGATCACAACCTACTTTTAAACTATAAAAAAACTAAAATCATGCAATTTAGACCGTACCAAAAAAAACAACTAAATATACACTTTACATTTGATAACTCAGAACTTGAGTGTGTGGAAAACTTTAAGCTTTTAGGTATCCATATAGACACATATTTAAATTGGAAACATCACATACAACATTTATCAACAAAGCTGTCAAAATTCATTTACGCATTAATCCACCTAAAAAAGACTACCGATCAAAAATCTGCCAAGATGGCATATTATGCGTACGCCCACGCTTGGCTCAATTATGGTATTATTCTATGGGGAAATAGTTCTGAAGTGAACAAAATCTTTATACTTCAGAAAAAATGCATAAGAATTTTGGCCAATATAGATAAAAGAGAAAGCTGCAAGTCACATTTTGGAGAATTAAAAATATTAACGATCACTTCTCTCTATATTTTAGAACTTTGCAAATTTGTGAGGAAAAACTCTTATTTATTCAGACAAGCTAAAGACAACTATTCTAGACCCCTCAACCTAAGACATAAGAACAGACTAGCCTTGCCACAGTCAAATCTTAGCCTATACAAATCAGGGCCATATGTAAGCGCTATTAAAATTTACAACGGAGTCCCAAAATACATCAAAGATGAAGAACGGTTTCATCCTTTTGTTAAGAAATTAAAAGAATTCCTAACACATAAAAGCTACTACACACTGCAGGAGTTCTATAATGACAAAAACTAAATAATGTAAGTAGGTTAGTGTTGTATATATGTATAGGGTATAGCAATAATTTCAAATAATAATGTTATTTTATGTTTCTATATTGACAACTTATTAATTAAATACTACAAATATCATAATTGAAAATATAATAGAATAGATATTGTTATAATGTTTTGACATACCTACGTGAAAGTTGCATGCTTATTGAAATTGTTAGTAATTATTTAATGTTGCCGTGCCCTAACAGGGTATCATGTTGAAACTTTTAATATGTAAGACCTATGTACACATGATTGCAATAAAGATTGAACTTGAACTTGAACTTGAACTATGACATAATAAAAAAAAACTTCTTACTAGATCTCGTTCAAACCAATTTTCGGTGAGTTTGCATGGTAATGTACATCATATATTTTTTTTGGTTTTAGCATTATCCTACACTATTCAGTTTAGAAAAAAAAAATTAGTTACCTCAATATCATTTTTAAGACCTATCTTTAGATCCCCCACATGTATGGGTACGATGAAATAAAAATTTTTGGAGTCAGTTCTATGTATGGAGAACCCTCAAAATCATGGTTCTATTTCTATTTTAGTGTGAAAATCTTAATACAGTTCACAGAATACATCTACTTACCAAGTTTTAACAGTCCAGCTCTTATAGTTTCGGAAAAAAGTGGCTGTGACATACGGACGGACAGACAGACATGACGAATCTATATAAGGATTCCGTTTTATGCCATTTGGCTACGGAACCCTAAAATAACGAGTGTGATTTACCACACGACTGAAGTAAAACTTAAGATACGAAACGTAAATAGCTATGATATCTCCTTTCCCCTTACAGTAATATACTAAACATAACTCTATCTTTCTATATTTACTTTTTTATCTCCCTCTCAACTTCCGTACACCACACCTGATCACACTTTTGGCAACGTTTTTGTCACGCATTCATCCACTTGTTCGCCAAATTAAGCATGAGATGAAATAACGAGTTGGCTTTAGACAAAGAAGTAAAACTTAGATGAACGAAACGTAGGAGAAATAGAGAAAGAAAATATATGCTAGAACCTCGCTCTCTTGCCCGTACAGAATATACGAAACGTAACTCTCTTCTGTAATATCTCGCTCTCAACTTCCGTTCGCCTCCCCCGATCACACTTTTCGTAACGTATTCGCCAGTTTACTCCCAGGTCTCACGTGCGTAAACAAGTTTTACTTCATAAAATAATAACGTAATAAGGATTGAAATAAGGTTAGGTAAACTCGTAGTATTACTTTCGTTGGAACAAAATCCCTTGAATTATTCATCATGGAAATTAAATTGCTAGCTCTCTAATCTAAATACGTACTGCATAATAAATATCATAAGTTTAATACATAGTATAGTAGGCGGGCTTGTTAAGTCTAGACGGACTTTGCCTGGCACTTAAGTCTAGAGATGGGTAAATATTTACTCCGTATTATACCTATCAAAGGCATAATAATAACATTTAACCAGTATATATAATCTGTCTTTGGTAAATAATGCTACTGAACTTCCATTATTATCTGTTTGTACAAGAAAATGTAAATAATAGTGTTTATTGATATCCTGTCGAGTTAATAGAGTAGCAAATCAGGATCTATTCAATTCTATTTGAATGACAATCTTGGTGCACTAACCAGGGAAGACAATCCCGAGCCCTCCCAGGGTACGTGTCCCGACCATCTGGGACATGGCGCAAAAGGACGACACCGGAGCAGCATACCCTCGTTCCCGGGGCTCCTCCCATCAGGTGCCAAGAGAAGTCTTTGCCTTATATAAAAAAGGAGCTCCAACCAAGGACAGAGCTGGAAATGTTACTGCTGGAGAAAAGCCTCCCCCACGAATGGGGGATTTTACCGCTTGACAGTTGGTCTGGCAATCGCAGTATGATGCTCATAATCGTAGTTCATAGCGAGACAAGGACAGAGCCGGAAACGATACGACTTTTCTGCCCCAGCGGCCGTCAGCTCTACGAGCTATGTGCCCTGCCCACTGCCACTTCAGCTTGGCAATTCTTACGGCTATGTCGGTTACTTTGGTTCGCCTGCGGATCTCAACATTTCTGATTCGATCTCGCAGGGAAACTCCAAGCCTATGCCCTTTCCATTGCTCTTTGGCTGACCTTGAGCCACCTGATAAGGCCCATAGTGAGCGACCACGTCTCTGTTCCGTAAGTCATCACTGGCAACACACACTGGTCGAAGACTTTCGACTTGAGACATTGCGGTATTTGGGACGAGAAGATATTACGTAGCTTCCCGAACGCTGCCCAGCCGAGTTGGATTCTACGACTGACCTCCTTCTCGAAGTGGGACCTACCTAGTTGGATGGTCTGTCCTAGGTAAATATAGTTCTCTACAACTTCGAGTATAGAGTCTCCAACCTTAACTAGAGTGGGTGCAACATGGATGTTCGACATCATTTTCGTCTTATCCATGTTCATTTTCAGACCCACTTGTTGAGAGACTCTGCTGAGGCCATCGAGCATTGTACCGAGGTCGTCAAGGGTGATGACTACTATATCGGTGGCAAATCGAAGGTGGGTGATGTACTCGCCATTGACATTGATGCCAAAGCCTTTCCAGTCCAGAAGCTTGAAGACATCCTCCAATGCAGCGGTGAACAGTTTCGGAGATATAAAATCTCCCTGTCTCACACCTCGCTGCAAGTGGATAGGTTTCGAGTTCTGGTTCTGGAGTCGCACTGACATAGTGGCGTTGTCATATAAACACTTTAACACCTCGATATACCGGTAGTCGATTTAGCACCTTTGGAGAGACCTCAGTACGGCCCAAGTTTCGATCGAATCAAAGGCTTCCTCATAGTCCACAAACGCTAAGCATAATGGCTGGTTATACTCTTCGGTCGTCTGTATAACCTGCCGCAGCGTATGTATGTAGTCTATGGTACTAAAGCCTTTACGGAAACCGGCTTGTTCGGGAGGCTGGAAGTCGTCAAACCTGCATGCGGGACGATTCGTAATGACCCTCGAAAACAACTTGTAAACATGGCTGAGCAGTGTGATGGGTCTGTAATTCTTCAAGAGGGTTTTATCGCCCTTTTTGAAGAAGAGCACCACCACACCCCTGTGCCATGCTTGTGGCATTTGACCTTCTAGTATGACGGAGTTAAATAACTTCTGAAGGGCCCGTAGGATTAGTGTACCACCTGCCTTCAGAAGCTCTGCCGTTACTCCATCATCACCAGGCGCCTCGTTGTTCTTAAGCTGTTTGAGAGCCATTCTAATCTCGCACAGGCTGACGTCCGGAATGTCTTCGGTGAAGTGTCGGGTTAGTCGTGCTCTGTAATCTGAGGCACAACTATCGACAGGTGACTGGGCTTTCGTGCACAGCTGTCCGTAGAACCTCTCGATCTATCCCAGCAACTCAGGTCTAGACGTGACGATTCTGCCATCGTCAGTCTTCAGCTTCGTCAGTTGGCTCTGTCCAACAGACAGTTCTCTTGCAAACACTTTAGAGCCTTTGTTCCGCTCAATGGCTTCCTTTAATACAATTTGTATTAAGTTGGCGCGTGTCGCGAGTCAAAGACTTTGAGATCTGTCTGTTGAGCTGCCGGTATCTGGTAGCATCATCAGGAGATGTCAGAACCATTTTCCGTCTTTCGTACATAAGCTGCAGGGTATAGTCAGAGATCTTTGTGATTCTGTTTATACGGTGGACTTTGAAGACCTTAAACCCAGCCGTATGGACAGCTTCTACGAGCCTGTCGTGGTATGAGTCCATTTCCTCGCAATCCGCTAGGCATACGAAAAATTTCGTACTTCTAAGAGATGTGCTCTGCTACGGGTAGAGGAGGCAGAGGCAGAGGAGGGTTGTCAATTGCAGTATGATGGTTATAGTAAACATACTTAACCTCATACTGCGATCGCCAACCCGTGTGCCAAGCGTGGCTATGACCACTTTGTGTGCTTCAGCACAAAGGTTGTTACGCATCTCTTCCCTGATCGCGTGCCTAATTTTACACCACCAATAATTTAGAGACCGGTGTTTGTAACTGGCTAAGCGCATTCCTACCGTTGATTGATAAAATAGTACTCTCAGCGTGAATCTACAAACCTGAACTTCATCAAAACAGTGCACTCCCTGACTTAATACAAGTATAGTTAGTTATAGTTGTTGTTAACTATCCGAGTGACCCACATATATGGGTCACACGGATAGCTGTCTTGTGCGGAAAACGAAACGGAAATGTGATTGTGTTGCAGTAGACGAGACGACTGCCTCAAGGCGCTGTGAATGACTTTTTTTTATTTCTGCTCTATAAACGCGAGTAATGATATATACTATACTTTGCTATCTATACTATACGCTTAATCGTGATAACATTGCTGTGTGGTGACGGCGGTGAATATCAGAATATCATCACCCGATCTCATCCTGTGGGGGGCGTAGAAACAGACCCGAGGGAATATCTACTTGAGGACGGGTAGGTTCTTTCTGAGTACTATGACCATCTTAATGCGATCGCCAACTTGTACGCCAAGCATAGCGATTATGGCATACCCAAGTACTTACGGCTGTCATGACGATGATGAATGGTGATAACAACATTTCTTTTTACTTAGGTACTTTACAAACATATAATTGAGCGACAAAAAGTACATCCAGACTCGGAGCAACTACGCCACGCGTGCTGTCACGGAGTACGAATAATAATAGAGCGCCATGTGTCTACCATTTTGTTATAGCGGCAACAGAAATACATCATCTGTGAAAATTTCAACTGTCTAACTTTCACGGTTCATGAGATACAGCCTGGTGACAGACGGACAGACAGACAGCGAAGTCTTAGTAATAGGTTCCCGTTTTACCCTTTGGGTACGGAACCCTAAAAACGACATTCATTAACGACGTCCTTATTTCAAACTCATTTAAAAAATCGCGATATTTCCATTGCGCCACTCGTAGTTACAGTAACAATAGAGCACCATGTGTTTACCCTCACGTACCATAGACACTGTCCCACGTATGCGATTATTTCCTGGAAACCCAGTGATGCGTCTATCATGGACGCATCTAATCCAATATGACAAGCCAGCTGGTGTCTCAAACTACAAACAGTTACAAACGATGTTTGCTGAAACCGCTTGAATTAATCTTCTGGTAAAAATGACATTCATTAACGACGTCCTTATTTCAAACTCATTTAAAAAATCGCGATATTTCCATTGCGCCACTCGTAGTTACAGTAACAATAGAGCACCATGTGTTTACCCTCACGTACCATAGACACTGTCCCACGTATGCGATTATTTCCTGGAAACCCAGTGATGCGTCTATCATGGAGGCATCTAATCCAATATGATAAGCCAGCTGGTGTCTCAAACTACAAACAGTTACAAACGATGTTTACTAAAAACCGCTTGAATTAATCTTCTGGTAAAATTAGCTTTATAAATAATATTGACGTTGCCTTTATAGGTTTCCCTTTGTAGGGTTTTTAGAAATATTAGGTTTCCCAATAAATTACTTATCCTTTGTAATCGTCACACATTGTTTAGCCATAATTCATACTATACCTATGGCTATTCGCATATACAACATGTAACGTAGTTAACGCACACCCTCAGATACCCCAATTAGAATATTATGTTGTAATCATAATACATATACTGAATTTTTAATTTAACATGTGTATGCATTGTTATTTACTAAATTAGTTTCTTGGAATAAAGTTTATTTTTCTTTATTTTGTATTCAATGATGGAATTTGTATGAATACAAATAAACCGCGATTTTAAAAGTCTTATTACTTTGATTTACGGTCCATTTCAATTCGTTTTGACTGTACAGGGTTAATATGTCAATAATTTCGGTAGTTTTAATTATTTTGGAATAAAAAATTACCTATATTAAAAATGATATAAATCGATTCAGTAAACGATTCTGAATGAACTATTTTCAGGATGTGCGTTAATTAAGTTACATGTTGTATAATAGTTTGCCATGGGACCATTTTAAAAGTATTCCATTACTGGACTAACAATAATCAAGTTGATCATAATTTCAGCCATAGTACATCCACTGCTGGACAAAAGCCTCCCCAAAGAATGGGGGGATATGCCATAATCGCCACGCTTGGCTGACGGGTTAGTGATCGCAGTCTGATGGTAAGCACAGAAAAACGCTCCTGCCCGTTCTCTGGTAGGTATTCCCTCGGTCGATTTCTACGCTACCCACGGGATGAGATGGGGTGATGATGTTCTATGCCATCACCACACAGCAAATCTATACATATAATAAAATCGTAGGAAATTCAAAACTGTACATTGCATATTTTTTAAAAAGGTAACTTGGGCCATGATCTACGATCGATTTCGAAGCCAAAAATATAGTTTTTAGAATTTTTGTCTGTGTGTCTGTTTGTCTGTATGTATGTCCGGGCTAAACTCAAAAAGTACTGCATGGATTTACTTAAAATTTTCCATGAATATTACTAAGAGGTCGGGTCAACATATAGGCTACATATTATCACGCTATCACCTACGGTGGAGGAGCTGTGAGCATTTATAAAATTTAACGCGGGTAAAACCGCGGGGCACAGCTAGTAAGTTAATATAACGTATTAAAAAAAGGTTTTTACTCTCGGGAAATAAATCCTCTTGTACACGAGACTTTACTAACATGGCGCAGCGGCTAAGACAGTCGCCTTGCTACTTCGTGTCTCGGGTTCGAGTCCCGCGCCGGACAACTATTTGTGTGACCCATAAATAGTTTTTCTGAGTCAGGATGTTGTTTGTGTCCGGTTATTATATGTTTGTAAAGTAAACCACGTACCATGCGAGCTTTGTCTTCTTTAAAAAAAAAGAATAAAATACAATTCACACACATAAAGTTGTACCACGTTACGTTCGCTCCACACTTTAATGTGAGAATTTAATGTATAACTGGTTACACTAATGAAAATTCGTGGCATGCGATACACGCACCGCGTCCAGGGACATCCTTCCGGCGGTTTCGGAGCCTAACAATCACTCCAAACGTGCCTAGACTGGTATAGCTTGCATCAATCTATATATTCATACTGTCACATTTGTGTTTTGATAATCAAAGAACGGAAATGTTAACTTTAAACAAATTGGGATATGCTTTCTTCATGCTTATTTGCTGCGTTTCCGTTACTTTTTAGTCAAAACGTCGAAGTTCATCATCATCATGTCAGCGTAATTACGTCCACCGCTGGGCAAAGGCCTCTCCAAAACATTTCCACTGTAAAGTTGTGTCCACAATTTGAAGGGTATGCCATATTCGCCACGCTTGGCAGACGGGTTGGAGATCACTGTATGATGGTCATAGTACACAGAAAGTGAACGCTGCTGCCCGTTCTCTGGGAGATATACCCTCGGGTCGATTTCTTCACCACCCACATGATGAAATGGGTTGTATTCTATGCCGTCAACCACACAGAATTTCTTTTGCACGCAGAGATTCTGTATATTTTATAACAGGATTAATCCTGTTAAACAAAATATATACAGATTCTTTGACTATATTATTTTGAAGGACATGATTCGTCCGTGAGGGGCTCAGACGTCAGCCCAAAGGAATGTATAGCAGAGAACGTGCAGCATCGTTTCGCCGAGTACTGTGACTTAACCAGTAGACCAATAGGGCAGTCATATGTATTGTTGTCATTACAAAGAATATCAAAATGAACCTTTAATATGAATATTATGAAATATATGAACACAATGTACAGACGCCAGCACATCCAGCTAGATTATTAACTTTAGCACAAAAGCATAAGTTTAACTTACAATTGGGGAAATTTGACAGATTGGGGTAACTTGATGTGCTGACGTCTGTACATATCTGTTTTAAAACCTGTTATAAAACAACAGACTTTGTTCAAAATGTGTGATTATACGGAAAAATATCGAAATAAAATAATGTTCCGAATATCAATGAATTACACTTATAGAAAGTGTATTTAATAGCATCTAAAACATTATAAAATGTAAGTGATACGGCGGCACGATTTAGTATGTGCCTTAAACCACCTCTACTCTATGATGAACTTGGGCAATCAATATAGAAAATGAACATTATCTGAAAATATAGATTTAAGTAAATTTTTTGCTTGACTGTACTAGCGCCGGCGCCTGTAACTACATCAGTTTTAACTTTATGTTAATATTCGCTCGCTCACACCAATTGATTCACCCAGTAACTACCGCGCTAGTATTTGTTACAAGGACACACACGAAATAATCGTATAACTACCTCAATCCGAGATCCCGTGAAGTAAAATAGTCCCTCCTGACAAATCATTAACTGATACGACCGGTCGAAACGCTTTGCGGTCAAGACGACCACTAGTCGGCACGGTATAGGTGCGCCCGAAGATGGCTCCTAAATCCAATCTTTTTATTAAACTGTTGTGGGCACCGAGCGACCGAGGATTTCCCATTTACTTTAAATGTAATTACTTATAGCAAAATTTCTATCGTAATTGTAGATTAAGAAGCCTCTGTGTCCAAGTGGGGTTTCTTTGACGGTTAATGTGTGATAAAATAAAGATTATATAACATTAATATGGCATCGTATAAAATTACATTAATACCTCTGTATCATTTTACAATATAGTAAAATTCTACAACAAATTTCAGACATGTATAATTTTTTTTTAATAAATTAAACAATTTGTTAGATTCCAGTTTTCCGATAATTACTCATGGCCCATTTCACAAAATATATAACTAATTAAATCTGTTTCGTTTAAAAGTACGGCTAAATTGATTTCGGATATCATGCAAACCCTTACTAATTTTTTTTTTCTAATGTATAAATTGTGTTAATTTAAAAAATCTAAACGAATTACAATTACATAATAATTCCACACTATACGTAACGTACATAGTACCATATTATACATGTTATATGTCAGAGCAGGTTTTGTTCTTGGGGTCCTAGTCTATTTAATTATATAGGTTCATCTGCACGCCAGGCCTCGGTAATTGTCCTCGGAGAACTGTAAGTAACACTAGGTATGGTATTGTTTATGTCTCAACAGCTGGAATAATTCTGTTTCATAATTATAATTTACTATACTGTCGTCTCCTCTAGCGTTAAGCTGGGAAATCATAATTTTCCGGCGGAAACCAAACCTGCATATTCTGCTAATAGAGGATTAACTTTAGCTGAGAAAGTACGAATGAGACGCACTGGATTTATTTGGTTGCACACCTTCGCAATACTAATTAATGTTGCAAATATTTTAATAATGAAAATTCTGATGAAAGGCAACTACGCCACTTTGTAATTTGGGGTGCCCAATCCTAAGAGCGTTTGTGCATCGAATGACGACGGGTAAAGACAAAAAGGGGCTGACATTTCATAAGTTCTATTTTTAAAAATCCTTGCATTATATTTTATTTTTTATGTTTGGACAATAGGATCTTGTCGACAAGAATAAAATACGCCTCTCGACCTCCATACAAATTTTGATTCATCTAACTCCTTGTTTGCCTGGAAGAGATTTGCGCTTTTAGCGATAAAGTCACCTCTTTCACTGTACTTCATATTCTTTATCGTCTGAGCAGTGTCAGAGTTCTTAAAGCCACCCACCCTTTAGGCCTCCGGTATGACTTAACGACTGTTGTATGAAGACAAAAAATGGGAATGACAGCTTAAGGTGCCGTTCGAAGCACGGAGACGCTCAGAAATTAAACCAATTTGGCGGTCACCTATCTATTAGCTGATCGTGTGTCTAGGTGCTTAACCGTAGACGGAGGAGGCGTCGGGGTGGCGGCGGCAACCCTTAGCCCAACTCTCCTCGGAGCTGTGGTGGCAGTATGAGAAGTGTCCTCTACTGCCGCCATTCAAGTAGCTCCGGGAAGATAGCGATCTGTCTGCGGTACAGTCGCTATGATGATGGCTATGATGACTGGCAGGAGCCGGCAATAGCGGATGGCAATCCGAAGCCCTCCCAGGATGAGTGTCCCGACCATCTGGGACATGGCGCAAAAGGGCAGCACCGGAGCAGCATACCCGCGTTCCCGGGGCTCCTCCCATCAGGTACCAAGATAAGTCCACGGCAGGTAGGTTTAGTCGGTGCGAGTCCGACATACCCGCCCGCAGACAGTTTTTGCGGGTGGCATGCGAAGGCATTGCTCCTGCTTTAAAAAAAAAAGCAAGTTGCTTAACCGTGCCGATCAGTTGTGGACTGGCGCCTCAATAACATTACTGTCGTTACTACGTTCATTATCTTTCTTGATTGTAATTTATTTTCATGCTATAAAATTTACTTTACCTACCGTATAGTATTCGCCGTTGGTGCACAAGTAGGTTTTAACTAGTGAGTTTTTTGTATCTTTAAGATTAATTATTTTGATTTTAGAACTCACAATGGAATAGATAAACACTGTGTAACTTGCTTATAAGAATAAATGTATGTAAGCATGTTTATAAGGAATTATTTTAGTATTACGAATGTGTCAACACGCGTAATGTCGCCGCGGCGCCGGGCTGACTTTTCCCAAACAAACTTATCGTTCCGTCTCTTTCTTTAAGTTATTTTTAGAGTAGACTAATATTGATTTTACGTGATATATATATATACATATATATGCCAAGACTATACATGGCCGTTTTTGTGGATAAAACAATTTTTGGTAGATGTTGCCTGGACGAGATTTGCGCTTTTAGCGATAAAGCCACCTCTTGCACTGTTCTTCATCTTCTTTATCCTATGAGCAATAGTTACCTTGGTGTCAGAGTTCTTAAAGCTACCCTTTAGGCCTCCGTAATGATTTAACCACTGTAACCACCATGCATGAATAAAAAGATATGGCGATTGTGTGTTCTAAATCACACTAATATTATAAAACTGAAAGTTTGCGGGTGTGTGAGTGTGTATGTTTGTTACTTCTTCACGTCTAAACGGTTGGAGCGATTTTCAGAAAATTTGCTGTGGTGTTAGCTGTCACCCTGGATTAACACATAGGCTATAATTTATTAAGTTTAACGCGGGTAAAAAGGTACAGCTAGTAGCATATATAGCCAAGACAGGTTGCACCCTAATTGCCTGTTTTCTTGGTGTTAGATAACAAAAGTGTGGTGCTGTGTGGTGACAGCTGCAAATAACATCACGCTGTCTCATCCCGTGTGAGGCGTAGAAGTCGACCCAAAGGAATATCTACCAGAGGAGTTCTTTCTTAGTACCATGATTATCTTACTGCGATTGCAAACTCGTCTGCCAAGCGTGATGATTATGGCATATCCCTCCAAGATGATTCTTGGGCGGCGCTTTTCCAGCAGTAGCTTGCTTTCGGCTGTAATGATGATGATGATGAGATGACTAAAGAAGAAAATCAGCTCAGTTCATTCTTTCTCACGGAGTAGGCATGGGGCGCGGGGATTCCTCTTACGAAATGTTTTCTCTTAACATGTTTATTGATCATTTGACACATTTAGTAGAGATAGGGCACAGCGTTCATTCGCTCAAAGAGCCGCCCGACTGGGGAAGTACCTTACAGAAGAAATTCCTTAACAATAACATTAATAATTTAATATTGTGTTTCTAAGTGTGTGTAAGGTCGCCAGAGCTCATAGGGGTGGGGGTAGGGAAGGTTAGCAACAATTGTTTGCGGACTCTTTTCAAGGTCGGCAACGCACCCGCAACTCCTTGGTATTGCGAGTGTCCATGGGTGGCGGTGATCACTTACCACCAGGTGAGCTCGTTTGTGGCTCTCTTATATAAAAAAAAATAAAAAAATTCACGTTTCTTTCACCAAGCTTTAGCAATTCCTTATTTGGCAGTCTTTTTGTGCTACTGTAAATTTTTATAAGACCTCATTTCAACAGATTCCAATCTCTCCTTTATTCTGAGGAATGAAATGACTATAAAGAAAAGTATTTTACTTTTATAATTGCTGTCTTCTTTTCAAAAGCCTCGGTTACGGTCGCCAAATATATTTCATAATGAGGGGTGTCTTTGAAGATCGTGGAAATACTGCGACATGTTTTTTTTAACCCACCACAAAAACCTGCATTAAGATTTTAATTATGCGTATAGACAGTATACGTACATATAATAGCGGTGTAATGCCGATAAAAAGATATTTGGAAGTCAGAACACAGCGTGGCAGGACGTCACGCGAGGCGCAGGCGCAGACGTGCTTTCGAAATTAAATGCAGTATATCTACCCAGCACCCGCGTGCTGTTAGTGCGGGTAGTAGAATAATAGATTTTAATTACTACTAAGAAAAGAACACTAAACCCGCTGCTTGTTTTGCAGGGTGTGGGGACTATCTTTAATCTGATTAAAACAAGAACACGGAAATTGTCGCCTTATACATTTCGAGTAGATCAGGCCCCAATTATATTATTATTCTGTACTAGATGTGCCCCGCGGTTTTACCCACATTTATTTTATAAATTATCACAGCTCCTCCCCCGTAGGTGTTAGCGTAATAATATGTAGCCTATATGTTGACCCGACCTCTTAATTCATGCAAAATTTGAAGTAAATCCATGCAGTACTTTTTGAATTTAGCCCGGACATACATACAGACAAACAGACATACAGACAAAAATTCTAAAAACTATATTTTTGGCTTCGACATAGACTGAAGATCACGCCCCAAGTATCCTTTTAAAAAAATATTTAATGTACAGTTTTGACTTTCCTACCATTTTATTATAAGTATAGATTAGAACTGTACAAACACTGAATTATTTTATTTAGAATGTAAAGAAAACTTTTTTTCCAAGTTTAATGGGAAATCATTTATATTGTTTGTTATCATTCCAGAAAATACTGTCTACGTAACAGAAGTATATAGTTAAGTATAATAATTATGTTATTTATCAATTCATTCAGTAATATTTAATTTAAGACTTAACAATACTAATATACAATGGATAGTAAAGGATAAGCTCATCGGCTTATTCTTTGCTATCCATTGTATATTCTTGAGTCCTTTGTAATTGGCGCATTTAAAATATAAAAATAATATATGCATGTGTGGAGTGATGGTTGGTCAGTCATTGTAATATTTATGTATAACTAGCTATGCCCCACGGTTTTACCCGCGTCAAACTTTATTAATTATAGCCTATGTGTTAATCCAGGGTGTCAGCTAACTCAATACCAAATTTTATTAAATTCGGTCCAGCCGTTTGGACGTGAAGAAGTAACAAACATACACATTCACAAACTTTCGCCTTTATAATATTAGTATGATTATTAAGGTTTTGTATAGGAGGATGTGAAATAATGTGGGTCTCTCCGTGTGAGCGGCGATACTCTTGAATGTTTTTGTTTAATCATTACAGGACGAATAACTACCCTGTTTTATTTTGAACCGTTAGTAAATATTACTGTTTAAAAAATAATTGTAAATAAATTAAATTATTAAAACTTTTTTTTTTATATTACCGTATGAATGTAATCAAATAATAATGTTTATCGGACGACCTTAGAAGCCTATTAAAGAAACATCAGCCAATTGCAGGTCGGACTTACGAGTACAAGAGATTAAAATTTGCCTCTTTATCGTATGGAACTGTACAATCGGGGGAAAAGGTTGATATTTTTGTCTTTATTTTTATTTAGTTTGTATTATATGTCATAGCAGCTATAAAAATACACACTGAGAAAATTTCAGGTATGTATAAATCTACCTATTACAATTCATGAGATATAGCCGACTGACAGGCAAACAGACGGACGGGCAGCAGACGGTCTGCTCTGGAACCGTACTAAATGAAAACATTAAAAGGTATATACCTTTTAATGTTTTCATTTATGACATAATATAATAATATAATAATATCTAGGGACAATGTCACACAGATCATTCTAGCCCCAAACTAAGCCAAGCTTGTACTATGGTTACCAGGCGTCGATATACATACTTATATAGATAGATAAATACTTAAATACATAGAAAACATCCATGACTCAGAAACAAATATTCGAGCTCATCACACAAATATTGGCATTTACCGGGATTCGAACCAGGACCACCAGCTTCGTAGGCAGGGGCACTACCAACTAGGCTATGGTGACTAATTACGAACAACGGAGAATATTAGTAAAATATATACAAAAAAAGATATGGTCGCTGGAAGTCGCTGGATGCGGATAGCGCATGACCGGCAATTGTGGAGATTTTTGGGGGAGGCCTTTGTCCAGCAGTGGGCGCTTTTCGGCTAATATGATGAAAACATATGGCAATTAGATAAACATCTTCTTAGAAGTCAGTAAAATTAAATAAATAAAACCAGAGCTTCAAATTTTTCATGCTTGTTCGCATTATGCACACAGGTTATTTTAAGTTTGAGCACAAACATAAAATGTTAAAAGAGCATCTCTTAACTTATTTTACGTGTTTGATAATACCTGTGTATAAAAACTTTAAAGCAATGCGTTAAATTGATGAAATGTTGTATAAATGACATTTCATTTATGCAACTTGTCATAGTGCCGTAGTGATTTCATTTCTAAGCTTTAACGTGCTCCGGATGGCACGTTGAGCTGTCAGTTCCAGTTTTAGTCATTAGACAGCAGCTTGAATCCACTTCAGAGGTCTACTGGGCGTCTTAAACAACTATACCACTAAGTAAACCCAACCCATACGACTCAGTAAGTAAAAATAAAATAGCGAATTCGATTACATCACCAGGCTGTAGGTATTCTAATAATACATTTTACATGCCGTAATCTTTCTGAGAAATTATGCCATAGATGTACCTACACCTAGGTAAGTAATGCGATATTACTTGACTTAGTTACAAACGGCTAAGTCGTGGTGAATGGAAGGTTACGGTCGTGGCGATTTATTCTCAGAAACTCTATTATTTACTAAATACTACACTATGTTAAGGTCAGAAACGAAAGAGGCGTTGAAAAGGAAATCATTGTTTAAGTTTAGGGCTCAATGGTCCAAACGCCTAAACCTGACTAAACTTATTGTTAAGAGGCCTATTACAGTCCACTAGCGCCGCCAATCGAAAAAATGTCATAACTCGTAAATAGAATCAAAAATACAAAATATGTTCTATTATTACTGTGGAAAAGGGAATAGCGTAATTGTATAACACCTTATCAACACTTGAAATATAGCTGTTTAGCTAAATCGTGCATTCAAAACATAAACGGCCGTTTTTGTTTCAAATGCACGATTTAGCTATATTTCAAGTGTTGACAATGTGTTATAAAATTACGTTATTGCCTTTTCTACAGTAATAATAGACCACATTTTGTATTTTTGATTCTATTTACGAGTTATGACATTTTTTCGATTGGCGGCGCTAGTGAACTGTAATAGGCCTCTTAAATTAAACGAAAATAAGCGGACTAAAGGGCAGATCCCTGCGCGGCCTAGCTTGTGTAGTGATAATTCTTTTCTACCTCTTTAATGACTTTTGCAGTTAGTCTTAGCAGCCTAAAACTTTTACATCGGTATTTGTATAAAACTCTCAAAATAAAAAAATCAACAAATACAAAAAAGAATACAAAAATATTTATTTGCATAAATGTGGTGTACAAATAGATGACAACATTTTTATGGTATCAGACATTTACCATCTTTATATCATGACATACAAATATTAAACTTAATATTAAAACATAAAAGAAAAACTCCCAACACAATAACAGTAACCTACAAAATAAATAATTATTATTATATCTTACATTTAAAGTATTCATCTACATTATAAAAACACTTGTCACACAGAAATTTTAATAATATACTCCTAAATTTATTCAAAGGCAATTCTCGCATAATCTGGAGTAGATGGTTGAATAGTCGCACACACATAGCGTAGCGTAATCGTAAACGGTTTAATATTAACGAAGCTAAATCTGATACTGACCGTACATTTCGACATTTGTACTACAGATTTCCTTAGGATAGTATTCCCTTCCATTTTATTTTTTGTAGGGATGTATGAATTACGTTTGTATTAACCGGAAAACATGTCCATGCGTATTTGACGTTGAGATTAAAATAAATATCAATGTCCACTTCTGAGCTTAATCGAAAGCTTTTACGTCACGTACAAATTTCGCGCAAAAATCCTATCTCTGAGATCTCAAACGAATAATTAGACCAATATGTCACAAGCTACCACCTGAAAAAATAGAAAATAGACTTTATTGCGTAAATGGTAAAGCTTACTTTCAAAATGATATCCAGTCGACACTAATTGGGCGGGAGCGCAGTCTTGAAATTTTTAGCTCTTTGCACGGTGCAGTTACTCTGTTTTTTTAGCAACGTACCCCTTAGTGTAGTAGTTTTGGGTTTAACAGGCAATATTAAGGTCCTTGATTGAGAGCCCGGGTCGCAGCAAAAACGGTACTGGATTACTCGATCAAGAAAATAACAGAACGGTGCGGTGTCATGATGCCGGCGATTTTTTTAAATTGCCGTTAACAGTTAGCCTAGTAGGCTTTCATTGCTTTAGTGCGTCTGTGGCTTTAACTAGCTTTGATACAGATTAGCCAATTGCGCAGGACATATTATAGTGCACAAGTGGGTGCGCAAACACAGTGGCACTTTCTATTCCATCACTCTCATGATCCGATGGGACGACTAGCGACACGACCGGAAAGAGGTCAGGTACAGGACCGACGGCTTTACGTGCTCTCCGAGGCACGGGGGTGTAATACCGCCAACCTCCAGACTTCGGGCTGATACTGAGAAATTTCTTTTTACGGAAATATCCTAAAATCACTTTTTGCCCTGACCCGGGATTTGAACCCAGGAACACATTTTCTGCGGTTGAACACGCTACCGCTAGACCAACGAGGTAGTCATATCATATTGCACGAATATGTGGGTAAACGTAGTCACACTCTCTATTCTGTCACTCTTACATGACGGCTGAATTCGAGGAACGGGGTGGAGAGAGGAAGAAAATTTATGCTCTCTCCCTTGCCCCCTCAGTAATATACGCAACGTAACTGTCTTTCTTTCTACCATCATTTTTTTTTTCTAATAATAATAATATCTAGGGACAATGTCCTAACATCCTAGCCCCAAACGCAGCAAAGCTTGTACTATGGGTACCAGGCGACGATATACATACTTATATAGATAGATAAATACTTATATACATAGAAAAAAAATCTTGTGTGTACTTATGTACACGTGTTAGAAGTTATACTTCTTAATATACAACTTGAACATAGTTATCAATTTTCATACCACCTAGAACTAACGTCATGCTGTTATTTTTACGATGCGCGCGCATCGTAAAAATTCTCTCTCATACCACCTAGAACTAACGTCATGCTGTTAAAATTTTTTGGTGTCGGTGTGCGCGCGCATCGTAAAAATTCACTCTCATCATTTTTCTCCATCGCGCCAAAAGAAGTATAACTTCAAAAATCCATGACTCAGAAACAAATATTAGTGCTCATCACACAAATATTTGCACTTACCGGGATTCGAACCCAGGACCACCAGCTTCGTAGGCAGGAGCACTACCAACTAGGCTACGGTGACCGTCAAATCATTATCTTATATCTCCCTCTCAACTTCAGTTCCCCTCGCACGATCACACTTTTCGTAACGTTCTCGTCGCATCCACCACCTAACTCCCCAAGTCAAGCGGCCCTAAAGAAGTCACACATCAAAAGAATTCTAGCTCCACGACTCCAATAACACGTTCTGCATAAACCTGGGATTTGAACCAATAACCTTACTTAATAAGATAAAGAGAGGAAGAAAATGTATGTTCGAACCTCTCTCTCTTGCCCCCTCAGTGATATACGCAACGTAACTGTCTTTCTTTCTACCATCATTATCTTATATCTCCCTCTCAACTTCAGTTCCCTTCGCCCGATCACACTTTTCGTAACGCTCTCGTCGCAAGCTTACTCCACAAGTCAAGCGACCCTAAAGAAGTTTTATATCAAAAATAATTCTAGCTGCACGACTCCAATAACACGTTCTGCATAAACCAGGGATTTGAACCAATAACCTTACTCTCTCCGTTTAAACACGCTGCCTCGACAACTAACGAGGCATTCAAGTTTTATTTTACCCGAGATAAGAAGTACCTTGATTTTTGCAGTGAAACATACTATGTAACCGGCAACGATAAAAATAACAAAAATGATATAACGGGTATTATTGTCACGTACTTGTCATACTTTATAGCACAAACTAAGATAAAATCTTTTAGACGCAGATATTGCAATAACAGCAGCCGTTGTTGCGACAATTTTATAGGATACTAGCTTTGCCCCGTGGTTTTACCCGCGTTAAATTTTATAAATTATCACAACACTCTCGCGACTCCTCTGGTGTTGCGAGTGTACATGGGCGGCGGTGATAACTTACCATCAGGTGACCCGCTTGCTCGTTTGTCGATCTATGACATAAAAAAGAGCTCCTCCCCCGTAGGGGATAGCGTGATAATATGTAGCCTTTATGTTGAGCCGACCTTTTATAAATATTCATGCAAAATTTGAAGTAAATCCATGCTGTACTTTTTGAGTTTAGCCCGGACATTCATACAGACGAACAGACAAAAATTCTAAAAACAATATTATTGGCTTCGATATCGATTGTACATCACGCCCTAAGTATCCTTAAAAAAAATATTCAATGTACAGTTTTGACTTTCCTACGATTTTATTATGTGTATATTCAATGTACAGTTTTACTTTCCTACGATTTTATTATGTGTATATTCAATGTACAGTTTTGACTTTCCTACGATTTTATTATGTATAGATACAAGGTGTAACATTTATAGTGAACGTAAGTTAAGGACATGTTCAACCTAAAGTTGGACGACAGCACAATTTGAACATTCTGTCAATAAACAGAGGAAACTCTAATACAGACTTTGCACTCGTGCGCACCGCTAATGCGTTATAGAATTATCTGCTACAACGGATCAGAAATGGTCAAGGAGCAAGATGCCAACGCATCAAGCTCCAAATAACAATAATAAACGTTAAAGAACTTGAATATGCCTACGGAACTATACAACATATAGACGGATCGGTTGGCGTGGTTGTTAGATACTTTTTTAGGGTTCCGTAGCTAAATGGCATAAAACGGAACCCTTATAGACTCGTCATGTCTGTCTGTCTGTCTGTCCGTCCGTATGTCACAGCCACTTTTTTCCGAAGCTATAAGAGCTGCACTGTTGAAACTTGGTAATTACATATATTCGGTGAACCGCATTAAGATTTTTACACAAAAATAGAAAAAGAACAATAATTTTGAGGGTTATACATAGAACTGAAACTCAATTTTTTTTCATACGTCCCATACCTATGGTGAGTCTATGGATAGGTCTTCAAAATGATATGGAGGTTTCTAATATAATTTTTTTAATTTAATTTTCTTGGGTCCCACCAAGGACAGATATTTGTATGCATGAAAATGTCTGTTTGTCCTTAGTATATGTGGAATTAATTATATATGTTAGTATGTATTTACAAAAGAAAAGTAGTTTGTGTAGTATATCAGTTATCTGGTTTCCATAGTACAAGCTCTGCTTAGTTTGGAATCTAATGGATGTGTGTAAATGATGTCCCAGGATATTATAATATTAGTTTAGGCATTGATTATTTTATTGCGTAAATTATTTTCGTGTAATCTTTGTCGCAACGTGTTATCAGTTTAAAGGTGTAAGTAGGTCATTACGTATTTGAATATGAAAAATTATCTTCCTGTTACATGACAAAAAAATCTACCTACCTATTTGAAATTTATATTATGCTGTTTTGGTGCACGTGGCGTTTCCTGGTCCGCAGACAAAGTTGCTTGTCTACTAACCTTGGGTTATATTATTTTCCTGAAATATCATATCTTATGCAAAGACGACGGTCGTATTTATTTACATGAATCAGAAGATAAAAAGTGGAATCGTATAACAACGGTTGGAGCGATTTTAGTAAAATTTGATATGAACTTAGCTGACACTCTGGATTAACACATAGGCTATAATTTACAAAGTTTAACGCGGGTAAAACCGCGGTCACAACTAGATACTAATAAGAGCGTTTATGCATCGAAGGACGACACGGAACGACTAAAAAGAGAGGACATGTAAGAAGAAGGACCAATTATTTAAGAATTAGAAGAATACTTTCTTATAGCGTACCGTTTCGTTACGAATGGAAATCAACATTTATGCACAAGCGTTTAAGTTAAGAAAATAATGTTTTTACGGTTATAAGCTGCTTTAAATCCGTTAATATTTTACAGATTATTTAGTGCGCTTTAATCGTAAACAAATAACGCGTAGGATTCTAGGTCAGAATGACTTTACGCTCCAAATTGGTGGGTCAGAATCGTTATCAGCTCATGATAAACGTATTACTTATAAAAATCTCGCCACGTTTTAGGGCGTGCTCGCGCTTACAAAATTGTTATTGATGATTATACGAGCAAGCTTGTGTGTTTTCTATTCAGTTATTTTTAAGGTATTAAGGTTGATGACAAGAAAACATATCTCAATATCAGCCTGGAGTATGCATTTCGCGGTGGTACACCTTCGGGCCTCGGAAGTATAAACCTCCAGTTTATGTATCTAACCTCTTTGCAGTCATGAAAGTATTTATTATATAATATGCCCCGTGCAGATGGCTAAACTCAAACGAAGTTAGCCGCCATGGCCAATATTTTTATCTGCTATCTATTTTAAGAGTTAAGAAATGACGACGATATATACTATCAAAGGAAGCAAAGAGCGTCATATTTTTTCAGTAAGTAATAGGCACGAGAAAGCTGGCAATTTTATCTTTTCACCTGTAAACTAATTTAAACGTCGTTACATCTCTCTCTCTCTCTCTCTCTCTATTAAGAACGTCTGAAAGGAACTGTCAAACTTCTCAGCTTATATTACACAGGCGTCACTACCATGTCCTGTATACTGTATGTCATTAACTTACTTTATTGGGTTTCTCTTATAGATTCGGGGGCATTTGCTTTGAGTTTTGACTTGGCCATTACAAAATTCGGGTATAATATAGTTTGTGCACGATTGTGCACTTCTTTACGAAGAAGGCTAATTATGTTCTCCAATTTTCCATTTGCGATAGTGTTGGGTATAGATATCTCCAAACTCAAGTTTGTAGTAGGTAGTAGTCGCTGAGATATACCGCTGTGGCCAGTCCACAAGGGTTCCTTGTTAACATGTTAACCTCCAACCCAAGTACACAACTTACAACAGTGTATTATAGTGCCTAAAGCTAAAATTCTTGGAAGAGTTTCCGATACGTGGGTGGTGAAGACATATAAATTCTAAGTACCACGCAACTCCCGATTAAAAATTTTATACCCATAAACCTTAATATCTCCAGTGTTTTTCAACCTTTTTCACACCACTGACTAAACGGGATGAGAGAGTTTTGTGTAACAAATATTTGGATTTTTTAGAAACTAGCTGAGCTCCGCCGTTTTACCCGCTTTAAACTTTATAAATTATAGCCTATATGTTATTCGGATATATAAGGTATATATATACATATATTACTAAGAGGCGTGCAAATATCGTGACAAATCTAAATCCCTTCTCATTGTCTGCCTACCCCTCTGGGAATTTGATCTTGTGAGAGTCGCTGGAAATCGCTGGATGCGGCTGGCGCAAGACTGGCAATTGTGGTGATCTCTGTGGGAGGCCTTTATCCATTCTTGGCTATGATGATGATGATGGGATCTTGTATGCTGCGGCTCTGCCGGCTATGTTGCCGAACATCGATTTCTCAAATGGCGTTCTAATATTTAAAGGTTAAATATGATTTAATCAAACGTTAAATCGGCTTCCATGAGCACATGTGACGACATAAATGGTCCGGAATCGATTGTCAACGTTGAAGCCGATTTAACGATTGATTAAGTCATTTTTAACCTTTATTTACTTGAACGCCTTTTAAGAAATCGATGTTCGGCGTCTTAGCTGCTAGAGCCCCTGAATCAGTAATATTTTTTTTTGCAAATCGTCAAATGAAAACCCTACTAACATTCTTTTTCAACATTTCTTTTTATATGCACACAAACCTTCTTGACTTCCCGGCAGCTATAATCCGTTAAGAGATGAGACTGTGTTGGAAAACAGTAGTCTGAACACTGTGTGTATATTTCAATATGATGCAATGGCATGCCGCCTACCTACATGAACTGATTTCAAGTGTCGATACCCGATAGCCGTATCAACTTATCTTCAAACTCCTACAGTCCTAGCCTACTTCAACTGATGTAGGTCGATGGCCTTATATGCTTAGCGCCTGGCTTGAAGATAATTAAATATAATTATTGTTTTTAAGTAATTTAATTTTGATTTTACTTATAATCTTACATATGTGAAACTAACTCGGGCTAACTACACCTTTTTTAACTGAAGAAATCCTGGATTGTTCTTGATCTTTGGTTTGTTCAATCAATGACGGTCACCGTAGCCTAGTTGGTAGTGCTCCTGCCTATGAAGCTGGTGTTCCTGGGTTCGAATCCCGGTAAGTGCTAATATTTGTGTGATGAGCACGAATATTTGTTTCTGAGTCATGGATGTTTTATATGTATTTAAGTATTTATCTATCTATATAAGTATGTATATCGTCGCCTGGTACCCATAGTACAAACTTTGCTTAGTTTGGGGCTAGGATGATCTAGATATTATATTATTATATTATAATCTTACATATGTGAAACTAGCTCGGGCTAACTGCACCTTTTTTAACTGAAGAAAGCCTGGATTGTTCTTGATCTTTGGTTTGTTCAATCAATGTCAGTCCGAATACCAGAATAATTATTTAAATATCAGGGAAATTAAAGTAAAAAAAAATATGATGTAAATTTATTTTGTCATACATTTTGTATAGAACGGCTATCGAGAAAGGATTTTTAGCCTTGAGAAATTTGTGCGGATCGGAAACGTCAGAAAAAGACAAAATAAAATGTACACTTCGAAAAGGAAGATCTAAATTAGATGCTTTTTTTGTATATGTTCATCGACAACCTCGTCCCTTATAGGCCGATTTCGATGATACGTTTTTATTCGAATGAGGAAGCTTGTGAGGTGCTCCAATATGAGTTTTGTTAATATCGAATATTAATTTAAGGACTTAAAAGAAAATTAAAGGTTTTAAGGGTGCTTTACTTAAAATTTTCCTACGAGAGCAAATAGATAGTTACTCGTATTGATAAGAATAAACAGACAGTTTAAAAGAAACACCGACTTCCTAACCAACTGAACAGCATATGATAATTTCAGCTAAGTATATACGAAATTGAAATTTAAAACACTTTTATGTCCTTTAACTCTCAACCAGGCATGCTATATATTACTTTTGCATTCTTTTTCCATCTTATACCAAAGTGATAAAGTTGACATTGGTGTGGTCTCATATAGTCTACAGCCTGTTTAACGCTTAAAGGAAAACTAACGGCTGACGGCAAAGAATATCCTTACCCACCCTCAGAGGGGTGTAGAAGTTGTCCCGAGGGAATATCTCCCAGAGAACAGGCAGCAGCGTCTCGTGTACTAAGACCATCATACTGCTATTGCCAACCTGTCTACCAAGCCCGGTACCGGGTATGACCTTCAACTGCCTCTATCGAATCGAAGGATTCACCAGAGGCCTACGATAGCAAGGGAGATGAGCCTCTAAGCACTGGCCTGCAACTCATCTAGGAGATGGAAAACTCTAACCACAAACCCGGAACGGGGTCTCCGTTAGGCGCGAGTAGGGTCCAACCCGAAATACGCGGCAGATTCCTACAGCTGACCTAGCTCCACACGTATTGGCTTACCTTTCCTGTGGACCCAGTTAGTGAGGCCTAAAGAGGAATGCAGGTCTTGGGCAACCCTGCGCTTCCTTTACTCCGTCCCAGGCGGTGTGTATTGTCTACCAAGCCTGGCGATCATAGCATATCCCCAAAATGATGGACACGAGTTTACCACGTTCGACTGACATGATGATATGTATAACGAGGAATTTGGTTAATACGAATGAATCGCTGTGACTTGTGAGGCCGTACCATCAAACGAACATTTTTTATAAAAATCGTTCAATTCAGGGAAACGGATCGGTGCACAGAATACTTTAAATATGTTAAAAACTTCTAATAAATGTCATTGGCAAACTTGTCACGTTTCTCAAGTGTTTCTTAAGTTTTTAGTCTGCTGATCTAGGCCAAGTATCTCACCGAACACGAAAGGGGCTAGCCAGAAATTACGGCACTTACTTTTCCATGTTAAGTTGGATTAGTGTAAATTTTTTTTTGAACGCAACGTCACAACTTAACTGCACTTGTTGTGTGATAGTTACCTCCCTACTACCTCGTCGCCTTCGTGTTTCAAGTTCGATCCCCGCACAAGATGACAAGATATGTGACCCCTGAAACTGAGTGTGCTTTATGGCCATTTATTTATTAAGAAAAACAACAGCGACACAGATAATAACACAATTTTCAGGATACAATCAATATAAAGGGAAGCCCTATGACAGGTTTTCCTTAACATTAAAAGTGTAGTTGGCTAAAAAACGGACATAAAATATAATGCTGACACCATTGACTTATATGTATAACTAGACACGCTGTTTCGAATAAAAACTCTGTCCCAGCCCGGCTGTGCGCGAGGTGAGGGGCGCGGGCGCGGCGGCCAAAATTGCTCACTGAGTTGCAGCGCGGGCGCTGCAACTCAGTGAGCAAATTATCAATATGGGATTGCGCGTCATTTATCATTTATCATAATGTGGTGAGATCTACATTAAGACTACGGCACACTAATGTATGCAGAAGGTAGTCTTGATTAAAAGGTATTAATTACGAGAATTGCCACAAAGATTAATTTCCCTAGCACGAGCTTTGACATTTTTAAAAGAAAAAATTATGATGAAATGAAATGTCGGCCCCGCGCAGATGGCTATAATAGTTTGCATTAAGACTGCGCGCCGTGGTTTAAAAATGCGAACAAATTGTCAAAAACAAAAAATTGCTTTACCTCTAGTTTAAGATATTTAATGTCGTCTTGGTCGAATTTTGGTATTGGTATTGCAGATTTTTAATATTGTGGGCAGGGCACAAAGCTCGTAGAAGCCGTCGGTTCTATGAGCTTTGTGCTTTGTATATATATCAGTTGTCAAATTGCCATACATGCTTACTTTGGGATCAGATGGCAGACTGTCCACTGTCCAAAGACAATTATTAAACCAGTAAAAGCCTTCGGGGCTAAACTATATTCAAGTACAAACATACCTTTGGTATGACTGCTGGGAACAGGTCTGATATATAAAGTCATGTGACGTGGGCAAAGCCGCGGTCGGAATACTAGTATTTTATAATTTAAAAGTAATGCAGTTATAGCAGGATCATCCACAAATTACGTTAACCTGTTTCATATCTTGGGTTCAAAATGTCGCCAGTGAGTGCCACCCGCCATTGGCCATCGCTATCTTGCTAACGACCCACGCATATGAATATTGTTAACTTTTGTAATGTAACACAATAAAACTTGGTTACGTTGTGTTGTAGTAACATAATACTTGACCGCCCAATAGCAACGAAAGATATCTTTTATGCAGTACGATTCGTCTCTTTGCGTCCATTACTTACCACATTTATCAAGGGTGGTGTTCAGAAGAATTGCTCGAGTGTTGTTCGGAGGAATTGTTATACCTGCCGCAATATTCTAACACAAACCATCTCGCCAAAAGTGGAATTTTCATCCTTATCACCTAGATGAGTGGTCATTTATTACCGTGCGTTGCATAAGAAATTTTACCGCGCACTACCACTCTGTGGAATCAATTAACCGCGGAAGTATTTCCAATCTGGTATGACATGGTAACCTTCAAGAAGCGAGCATATTCTTAACGGTCCATGGGCGGGGGTGATCACTTACCATCAGGTGACCCACTTGATTGATTGCCATTATATTAAAAAAAATATCTAAAAGACTTCCCTGAGTTTGTACAGACGCAAGCACATCAAGCTACCCCAATCTGTCAAATTTCCCCAATTGAAAGTGAACCTTATGCTTGTGTGATAAACTTGAAAATCTGTAAAAGAAATTTGACAGATTGGAGTCGCTGGATGTGCTGGTCTGTACATATTGCTGAATTATTGTTTCTCTAATGCGTGTCGCTTAAACATTCCAGAACATTATATGGATATGTTGTGAATGGTTTGAGGCACACACTGATATTTGCGAACTGATTAGTTCCCAACCAATGGCAAGAATTTAATCACAAAGAAGTAAAAAAGCTGTCTAAGTGCGCGTTGGATTCGCGCACTTAGACAAATCGCGAAATTCAAGTTTGTTGTATGGGAGCCCCCTTAAATATTTATTGAAGTTATACTTCGCGATGGAGAAAAATGATGAGAGTGAATTTTAACGATGCGCGCGCACACCGACACCAAAAAATTTAACAGCATGAAGTTAGTTCTAGGTGGTATGAAAATTGATAACTATGTTCAAGTTGTATATTAAGAAGACTTCTAACGCGTGTACATAAGTACACACAAGTTTTTTTTATTTTGTTTATAGTATTAGTTGTTATAGCGGCAATTTACAAATACATCATCTGTGAAAATTTCAACTGTCTAACTATCACAGTTCATGAGATACAGCCTGGTGACAGACGGACAGACAGACAGCGAAGTCTTAGTAATAGGGTCCCGTTTTACCCTTTGGGTACGGAACCCTAAAAAGGAGCTGTTGAAAAGAAGTAGGTATGTAGTTCCACTTCCTTTAACAGCAAAGCTTCAGAATTATACTACGAGACTGGAGCCTCATAAAACGAGAGATAACGGGCAGTAGTTACCCTAGTGTTTACCACCTAGTAGGCCTCTGGCAAAGCTTAACATCTGCTGTCTAATACTCCAACTGTGACCGAGAGCTTAACTTGCCCTCCGAAGGACATTACACCGTAATGACGCTCAAAAAAAGACAGATCGGGATTTAAAAACGGGTAACTGTTAAAGATGATATAAACCTTTTATGAGGCATTTGAGTAAAATTCAATATTACTAGATTTTAACCTCGAAGTCTGGGTAAATAAATCCGAACAAGAATTGTATGATTTAATCAAATAACACACTTATGTCTCCTCACAAAAAGAGGTGAGGGCTTAGGATCATTTATATATATGTATCAGGTATCTACAGACAATATCTGCATCTGCGCGGGCGCAGGTTGTGTAGGCCTGGCATTTCCGTTTGCTATCGACCTCGGTTCTATTGTGAACTGGCTTTGGATTTGACAAGAGATTAATGTTCACAGAGAAAAGGTTACGGCTTGAATAATTTAGTTTATTATTTTTTGATGATCAATAAAGTGACACCTCTTAGAAAATACCTGTATTTTTAACGGTTAAATAGGTTCCCGTGAAATTTAAGGTTGCCGTTCTGTATTTAACATGTCTAAACGAATTTAAATACTACTACATCACTTTCTTCAAGCGCTTGTATGAAGAAGACAGGGCTTACTGAAAACGCCAAAGCACATTTTGCTGACTCTTAAAGGCCGACAACGCACCCGCGACTCCTCTGGTGTTGCGAGTGTCCAAGGGCGACGGTGATCTCTTACCATCAGGTGACCCACTTGCTCGTTTGTCGACAAATATAATTTACAATTATATAAGCATGCAGATTAGGTATCTAATTACGTATTTACAATTACTACGTATTAGTACAAAATATGTAGGTACTCGGGCTGTAGGTTGAATAATTCATATTGTCAACGGATATTCATATCCTACTTAATCGCTGACAAACGGATTCATACTTCAATATAAACATGATACGCAGATAATACATAGGTATATATTAAAAACAAAACTATCAAGTTATAATATAGTTACAATCACACTAATATTATAAAGACGCAAATTTGTGAGTTTGTGACTGTGTGAGTTGGTATGTTTGTTACTTCTTTACGTCTAAACGGCTGGAGCGATTTTAATAAAATTTGGTATAGCTGACACCCTGGATTAACACATAGGCTATAATTTATAAAGTTGAACGCAGCGTAGTTGTAGTGCAAGACCGGCAATTGTGGAGATCTTTGGGGGAGGCCTTTGTCCAACAGTGGACGTCTTTCGGCTGATATGATGATGATGATGATGAACGCGGGTACATCCGTGGGGCGCAGCTAGTTAACTAAAAAATGCTGAAAGATGCTGGAAGATGCTGGATGCGGGTACTGGTGCGAACCTGCGTTGCCGCGTTGTGGAGAGCGTTAGGGGAGGCCTTTGTCCAGCTGTAGACGTCTTCCAACTGATTTGATGATGATGATAATGAAAAGTTACTAGCGGCTAGCCCCGGATTTGCGCAGCCTACAACTTATATTACACTTGTAGATGAAAAGATAAATTTATATTAACTTCATTAACACAAATAGAGGATAACAACCACTACTTACAATAAGTCATCATGTTTTGACTCTACCGTTACTGTCACATACAACTATACATACCTGTTTCGATTGAGTATTTTGAACAAAATACCGTTATTGTCATTGGACTTTTGTTACTGTCACTTTAGACTATACATACACTTGTTTTGATTGAGTAATTTAAACAGAATACCGTTATTGTCAGTTTCGACTACACATAGCCCTGTTTTGAGTAGTTTGAACAAAATACCGTTATTGTCACTGGACTATACATACCCCTGTGTTGATTGAGTAATTTTAACAAAATACCGATATAGTCACTTTCTACTACACATAGGTCTGTTTTGGGTAATTTTAACAAAATACCGATATAGTCACTTTCAACTATACCCTTGTTTTGAATGAGTAATTTGGACAAAATACCGTTTCCGTCACTTTAGTTAGACATAAGTATAGCCTCAAGGGTCATTTCGTTTTGTCAGTTGGGTGATGAACATATTTTTTTCTTTTCTTCATTTTATATTGAAGTTCTTGTGGCAACTGTCATGTGACAAAGCTGACTTTACTTAACTTCAGAATATTTTGAAGATTTTTCCAAACAATGCGATAACGCTCTTGCTTAGTGCGGATATATTGTGTAATGTAGATAAGATATTACATATTCAGTAGAGACAAAGAAACGCGAACTGTATGTTCAATATAATCCAAGGACTTGGAGCCGTGCCCATTAGCTAACCAAGGAGATCCTATTGCCTTTGTCATAAGAAACTCCGACCATGTCATCATTGGTTTGAACTAAAATGACGGTTATCTATTTAAATAAAAAAAGGTTTCTATTCACGTAGACTGTAAAAAAGCGCTTGTAGTCAGAACATGTTTGTAGTAAGATAATTAAGTAGGTATACATAATTATTTCTAGTCACATAGATATTTAGGTACACGGATTGTATGAAAACATTTATAAAAATTATTTTGTAATAGCAATGATATTTTGCTAGCTTGTAGTAAGTTATTGTCAAAGAGATTATGTTTAAGTATAATTATCGAAATTTATAGTTTTAGCTATAGTTTTATTACATATTGTCTGAATGGTTCTGTCTATATTTAGGTACTATTATTATGGCGGACCTTGTATTTATAACGACGGTCGCACAGGATCCAATGCGCCCCATCTGAGAAGACCCAGCAAAACAAACTCAGTGGGCAGACTCTAGGCAATAATAATAATAATGTCATCCTAGCCGAATTTCGGCCACGGCGGCCAGTCTCAACGGAGAATAGCCATCTGCTCGGGAAATATTATAGTGCACAAGTGTGTGCGCAAACACAGGAACACTTTCTATTCCATCACTGTCATGATCCGAAAAGACGCCTAGCGAAACGACCGGAAAGAGATCAGGTACAGAACCGACGGATTTAAAGACCACCAACTCCCAGACTTCGAGCTGATGCTTAGAAATTTTAAATTTTCAGAAAATTGCATTGGAAATTCACTTTTGGCCTCCTTCTCTGCGGGTGAACAATGAATAAGAATCATGAAAATGAAGTAAATTTTTCATATTTTTAATAATTTATTTACTGAATATGAGTATATTGATGGATCAATCACATTCTGCTGAGTTCTCGGCGTGTAAAATACAACATTTCATATTTAAGAATCAAGTTATACCTATAGCTAAAATAAGAAATATATTAATACAATATTAACACATTATTTAAGAAACACAGTAATATATCACATAAACAATCAAATATTAATAAATTATGTATTAAGTAATTATTTTTTGATGTTAACAACATAAAAAAGTAAGTAGGTACTTAAGTACGTTATAAATAAGTCAAATGTCAATAAAATCATTTAAAAACAAACAAGAAATAAAAATAACACTAATTTAATTATCGTATTCCCTTTCAATTTCTATGTTATAATAATATATTTGAAAGCTATATTTTAATCCTAGATTTTAATTTTACTCAGAATCCGTTCGGTAGTCTTTGCGTATATCATTTATAACGTTAAACGCGGGAAAAACAGCGGGGCAATATATTCCAAAAATCGTAGTCTTACCCGCGCAGTGTGCAGTCACCTTGTCGTCGCTATTACTCCTAAAAACTGGTCAGATGCATTGGAAGTTTGTCCACATCCTATATGGCAATCTCCACTTGTCATACCGAAGTGGAGGCAATTTTGTTTTATTTTCATCTAGATTCCCAAGCTCTGCAGGTCCCTGTTTTTGTTACCTATAGACATTTAAGCAGTCAAGTTTGGCGAGTGTAAAAATGTATTAGACATAAGTTACCATTTGGTAAAAAATAAAAAAAATATTAATGTGAGAACCATTTATTATTTAGTATTATTCTGAAATAAAAACTAAATAAAAAAACCGGCCAAGTGCGAGTCGGACCCGCAGACGTCATCACGTTTGTTGTATGGGAGACTCCTTAAATATTTATTTATTTAGTTTTTTAGTACTTATTTGTTTTTATAGCGGTAACAGAAACACATCATCATTTTCAACTGTCTAACTACCACGGTTCATAAGATACAGCCTGGTGACAGACGGACAGACATACAGACAGCTAAGTCTTAGTAATAGGGTCCCGTTTTACACTTTGGGCACGGAACCCTAAAGACATGCGTGACAGTCTTTACACAATTTTTTACACTTGTAATCTACATAAATAATCTACAATATAGGTAATAGTAGTCACTTCACATTGAGATATACTCTTCGTATATCATCATAACAGCCGTTAAAAGTCCACAACTGTGCCTCTAGCACGAGTTCCTGCAGTTTACTTACTCGATCACACGTACAGTTTCCTCCCATACATTGAGCACCAACGCCTCTCGCGGAAACTATTAAGAACTAAAACTCTGAACTCTGCTACTGGACAGAAGCCTCCCCAAGATTCATCTTGGGGGGATATGCCATAATCGCCACGCTTGGCAGACGGGCTAGCGATCGCAGTAAGATGGTCTTTGTACTCAAAAAGAAACTGCTGCCCGTCCTCTGATAGATATTCTCTCGGGTCGATTTCTACGCCCCCCACGGGATGAGATGGGGTGATAATATTCTAATATTCGGCGCCGTTACCATACAGCATATAATGTATACCTACTAATAACACACGGAGGTATATCGTAGTGCATATGTATAGCTTATATAATAATATCTAGGGACAATGTCACACAGATCATCCTAGCCCCAAACTTAGCAAAGCTTGTACTATGGGTACCAGGCGACGATATACATATCTACTTATATAGATAGATAAATACTTAAATACATAGAAAACATCCATGACTCAGAAACAAATTTTCGTGATCATCACACACACAACACACACAAATATTTGCACTTACCGGGATTCGAACCCAGGACCACAAGCTTCGTAGGCTACGGTGACCGTCTTATGGCTTATGGGAAGCGTGTGGTGACGATGATGCGAGTTTCATGCTTTTTGTTTACCGAAAAAGTGCTTTTACTTCGAAAATACCAAAAAATAAATACTTTGTCTTGAGTTGGTATATACTTCATCTGCTGTAAATATTTGATTTCACCACCTCTAACAAAGTTGTAATTAGTATGTTTCTAATAATAATTATGAACAATTTATTCGATAGGTTAACACTAATTAGATACTTAAAATCTCGTAGGTACATCGATATTACATGACCAGGAATAAGTTGCATGATGTTGATAATGATGCAGCCTATTACTGTCCCACAGCAATGGTCTCTCACAAAAAGGGATATAGGCTGTAGTCCACCACACTGGCCTAGCGCTGGTTTCCAGACTTCAAATACCATCAAGAACAAAACAAAACTACCGAGCAGATTTTAATTAATCTTTTTGTAGGATTATAGCTTAATATAGCTATATTATAATATCCGAATAACACAGAGGTAGATTTATAAAGTTAAATGTTAATACGCATATGAAATCAAAAAATTAGTGGTGCACGCCTTATGTACAGACGCCAGCGCATCCAGCTAACCCAATCTGTCAAATTTATTTTATAGATTTTCAACTTTATGACAAAAGTATAAGGTTCACTTTCAATTGGGGAAATTTGACAGATTGGGGTAGGTTGATGTGCTGGCGTCTGTACAAAAAACTCGAACACTGCCTCCTCGGTCCAACGAAATAACCAGGATCGTCTGGCTATCTAGACTAATTGATATTATCTTAACTAATGTAATGTATGTATAAAATCCCTTCTTCTCACAAGGTGATGCCCACTTTGCAAGAGGGACCTTAGCCAGTTTACAATAATGAAGAATAGATACTTTCAAACGTTTCAAATGCCGTTCCTTTGATATAAACATTTTCTCTTTTTTACAGATTGAAGCTGAAATTAAGATGCAGCTGCGATAAATCATCTTGTAGCGGGTAAGATTACACGTAGTACAGACGCCAGCACATCAAGCTACCCCAATCTGTCAAATTTCCCCAATTAAAAGTGAACCTTATGCTTTTGGGATAAAGTTGAAAATCTATAAAAGAAATTTGGGTAGCTGGATGTGCTAGCGTGTGTACATATATGTTTTTTTTTGTAATTAGTGCAAGTTTTTAATTAATTTATTGTAATTAACTATAATAATGTTATATTTTAATGCTGTGGTCGTCTTTAAGTGTTGCAGCACTATTATTTTTAAGTATAATAATAATATAATATCTAGGGACAATGTCACACAGATCATCCTAGCCCCAAACTAAGCAAATCTTGTACTACTTGTACCAGGCGACGATATACATACTTATATAGATAGATAAATACTTATATACATAGAAAACATCCATGACTCAGAAACAAATATTCGTGCTCATTACACAAATATTTGCACTTACCGGGATTCGAACCCAGGACACCAGCTTCGTAGGCAGGAGCACTACCAACTAGGCCACGGTGACCGTCAGTGTGTATGTATCTTATGATATATGAGTGTATGTAACGTTGACGATCCTTAAATAAATAAATATTATCAGCTCTCGGCACAATGCTCGTAAATCGGCCAAAGTATTGTCCTGGGGGGAGTTCAAACCCACGACCGGGGGCTCTACCGGCTATGTCGCCGAACATCGATTTCTTAAATGGCGTTCAAATAAATCAAAATCAAAATCTCTTTATTTGCTAAATATGGGAACATATAAGTAGATGTTAAATTACTACATTTAATTTGTCCTAGACCATATTTTACCTTTAAAGGTGTGCAAATTGTTTCATACAAAGGGTAAAATTGACTTAATCAATAGTCAAATCGACTTCAACGTTGACAATCAATTCCGGACCATTTATGACGTCACTTGTGCTCATGGAAGCCGATTTAACGATTGATTAAGTAATTTTAACCTTTATTTATTTGAACACCATTTAAGAAATCGATGTTCTGTGACTTAGCCGGTAGAGCCCCTCCAGTATGATAAGCAAATACCTACCAACGACGCCAATCTACCCATATCTATACATATCTATACAAATAAATAAAATTGGAGTGTCTGTTTGTAATATTGAAATAACCGGTTTTAACTACATAAATATAAAAAAAAAATACGGTACATACACCAAAATAACATTTTTTACAATTTTTGTCTGTCTGTCTGTCTGTTTGTTCCGGCTAATCTCTGAAACTGCTGGACCGATTTTGACGGGGTTTTTATTGGCAGGTAGCTGATGTAATAAGGAGTAACTTAGGCTACTTTTATTTTAGAAAAAGTCTTTTATTTTCCAAAAAAAAAACGAAATAAACTAATTAACACGCGGACGAAGTCGCGGGCTCAGCTAGTATTCTATAAGTTGAAATAAAATATTGTTTTTGGTCTCATGTGATTGGCAGAATTTAAAAAAAATCAGACCCCATTCAGCTGAGCCCTAATTGGATAGTTGCTCTAGTACCTAATGAACACTGATGGGTAGAAACCGCCTTTCCACCATTTTCACACAGTTTTATTTCATTCGCTACCGAAGTCAATCTCCGTTTATCCAATAAATTCAATCTACGGAATCCACTCAGCATTTATTCATCTAGCGGTCAATTTAAAACTTATGGAAATGGAAGGCTGGATTAACACCTAATATTGGAAACCACTTTTCCAGTAATGGAATTGGAAAAGTGGTTTTATTTCTATCTAGACTAGTCAACGCGAATCCATCTGCATTCATAAATCTATTTCCATATAATTTACCATAAATACCAGTCTGGAGCAATATTTGCGTAGGCTTTTATACAACGGTCATGAGTTCAAATAGTCTTACTAAACTTGTTGCATAAAAGATTCTTTAAATAAATATTTAACTGATAGACAAAAAGTAATATTTTAGTGTAGCAAGTACTAATAAGTCTATTGACTGCCTCATTGGTCTAGCGGTAGCGTGTTCAACCGCAGAAAACGAGGTCCTGGGTTCAAATCCCGGGTCGGGCCATAAAGTGATTTAGAGATTTTTCCGTAAAAAGAAATTTCTCAGTATCAGCCCGAAGTCTGGAAGTTGGCGGTATTACACCCCCGTGCCTCGGAGAGCACGTAAAGCCGTCGGTCCCGTACCTGACCTCTTTCCGATCGTGTCGCTAGTCGTCCCATTGGATCATGAGAGTGATGGAATAGAAAGTGCCCCTGTGTTTGCGCACACACTTGTGCACTATAATATGTCCAATTGGCCAATCTCCATTGAGAATGGCCGCCGTGGCCGAAATTCGGCCGGGAAGACATCATCAAGTCTATTGAATAGCTATCATTATTTTTTTTTTTTAATTTCGATTGGCCTGTTTATCTAGTGAGATGTCTTAGGATCGAATCCCGATACAATTGTTTGTGTGATGAATTGAAGGGAATGAATTTGTTCTATGTCTGGGTGTAATTTATCTATAGCATGCATGTATATAGAAATATATAAGTATATTTATCAATAATTGTCTGGTTGCCATAGTACAAGCTCTGCCTAGTTTGGCAACAGAGGGTAGTGTGATAGATATATCTCAAGATATTTATTATTATTAATTACTTTTCTTTATAAATTATAGTTTTAAGATACATTTTGTTTTATCGTCGGGGATACCAATCTTACTGATATACTGCACCCACACATAAACTCACACACACACACACACACACTCGTACACGCGCACACACACGATTCGCTCTATAACATGGATCACCATACATCTAATTTTGTAGCAAAGCTTTTCTCAGGCGAGTGTCCTGGAGTCCTGAAATACAGGATTTCCCTAGTTTAGGCTCCAGTCCACCTCATTAGTATATAAAATTAGAAGTACCTGTTACCTGTTTTATTTATTTGTACCTAGATTTAGAGCAGCGGAGAAATTTTCTTATTTTTATATCTCTGCGTGTTCTACCGTCTCTTTCACGGGGAATGCTCTGATGGTCTTTTGGACTGGGTGCCATTGTCTCCTTTTTCTGAGGTCTGGACGCAGGTGGCGCAAGACCGGCAGTTGTCAAGATCTTTGGGGGAGGCCTTTGTTCAACAGTGGCCGTCTTTCGGCTGATATGATAATAATAACGATGAACTGAAACAAAACAAAAAATTGTCTAAATAAATATAAATAAAATAATATATAAGGCGCTTATAGACAGATGCTCCCGCCGTAAGTCACTGACGTGGTTGAGCAACTAGGCTCGCGGTCAGTCCATAGATGGGTGACCGCCAAAGTGGTTTAATTTCTGAGCGTCTCGGTACGTCGGAGGGCACGTTAAGCTGTCGGTCCCGGTCCTAGCTATTAGGTAACAATCGTTAAGCCATGTCAAAGAACAACTCTGGCAATAGGGTAACTATACGATAGAGTAGTAATTACCTAAGTAATTAACAAAATCGCTCACACGTCGAAATATAAACCTCCTTTATGAAACTGCTTACAAATGAACCCTTTACAAAGTAACCTTTGCACTATTTCCCATGCTTTGTACCAGAGCATACTGATTGGTACGCCGGTTCTCCGTACTCGACCAATTTAATTTACATGAATGTTCAGTGTAAATAAATAGCCTAAGGAGGCGTGAATGTATGCATAACAAAGTTACTAAATGTTCCCCACTAAGTTTAGTAAACTACTTTATAAATAGCTGTGCCACACGTGCACTCATCAATGTATAATTACCATTCATGATACAAACCCTAGAAAGTCCAGTTAGCACGTCACATTAAGAGGACGACAACGCTCAATTTTATTATGTTGCGCTAATGAACTAAAACAATTAAAAATTTTAAAAATCAAACTCTCCATATAATAGGTGTCTGTCAATCTGTGTAAAAGAAAACAGAATAAAATTGCATTAATTCATTAATTACTGTGTGTGATTATCACACTAATATTATAAGAGCGAAAGTTGTGAGTGTGTATGTTTATTACTTCTTTACGTCTAAACCACTAGAGCGATTTTAATAAAAGTTTGTATGGATTTAGCTGACACCCTGAATTAATACAGGCTACAATTTATAAAATTTAACACGGGTAAAACCGCGGGGCACAGTTAATATTATAAAAGCGAATGTTTGTGAGTTGCTTCTTCACGCAAAAACTACCAAACGGATGTTGATGAAACTTTGTAATAATATAGAGGTATATATTATAAATCCAAATAACACATAGGCTAAAATATAACGCGAGTAAACCGCGTGGCACAGCTAGTTTATAATTAACCTAAGGCAAGAAATATTTTTGTTATCTTATAATTCACTATGATCGAAATTATAGCAATAATTATAATAATTATTCTACTAATAATATTATAAATGCGAAAGTTTGTGAGTATGGATGTTGTTACTCTTTCACGCCAAACTACGAAACGGATCATGATGAAACTTTGTAATAATACATAAAAACCCACTTTGTCTCCTATACTCTACTACTATTTTCCATATGATTTGGGATTTTGGGAACCTATATAACCTACCCTATATAGCTATTTGGCTTAAAACTTGCCGAAAATTCCAATCCGCCTATTGTCAACCCCTTAATGGTATTTCAAAGGCCAATTACCTACCTGTGACCGATCACCTGGCCAATGCATTACTTCTTTAATGCCCCTCGTTAGGGTCAGCGCAGACAGAGAGGACCGCAGCGGAGAGGATTTTATTAAGGCACTAGAAAATCAACTTTAGTGCGTTAGGAATAAAGTGCATATTATATGCTTGAACCAGACAAAATGCTCGCGCAGTCTCGCGCATTATAATGTTCAAGCATACATGCACTTTATTTAAATAATTTTAAAGTTGATTTTCTAGTGCCTTAATAAAATCCTCGCTGCACTCCTCTCTGTCTGCGCTGACCCTTAGGCTAACGGTAGTAAATTCAACCGCAGTTGATAAAGTCCTGGGTCGGGCCAAAATGAGTTATTGAACCGCTCAGTAGCAGCCCGGAGTGAGGTAATTGGTGGTTCTGCACCCGAAGTCCCTCCGGATGTGTCGGTCAATCCGTCGCATCGGATTACGAGTGTGAGGGATAGAACACAACTGCACTCGTCATTCACTTCCTTTCATAATATGATGCCACAATTACCGTCAGGTCAGAGCGAAAGGCTACCGGCTTTATGGATGAATGGGCACTATTTTGGCAATAATAATAATCTTCTATATATATAAAAATCAATGCCACTTTTCGTTGTAATAACTCAACAACGCCTTTACCGATTTGGCAAATTTTGGTCTTGAATTATTCGAGGAAGTCCAGGGTAGGTTTGTACGTAGAGAAATTTTAAAAAAGGCTTGTAAAAGTGTAAAATCAACATCTTTTAGCAATTTAAAATATTTTTTTGTTTAAATAAATGAACTTAATAATCTTTTTTTTTATTACTATGCCTTATTCGTAGCAAAGCACGTACTGGGCCGCTAGTATAATAATAATAATATCCTGGGACATTATTTTTATATGCGTAATTTAGGATCAGATGGCCGTGTGTAAACCATCTGATCCCAAACTACGCAAAGCTTGTACTATGGAAACCAGATAACTAATATACTACATATACTAATTTCCTTTTAAAAATACATACTTATATAGATAAATTACACCCAGACTCAGGACAAACAGACATGTTCATGCACACAAATATCTGACCTGGATGGGAATCGAACCCACTACATCCGGCATGAAAAGCAAGTATTTGCCAACCACGCCAACAGGCGTAAAATCCAGTGAATAAATTTCATTAAATTTAAATACGCTACTTCTAAACAAAGGAAGTAATCGAATCAATAATTAACGTGCTGACTAAAGCCTTTGAATTCAAATCATTGGATGTATCGAAGTGTAACCGATCCTCTCGTGCATCGCTACGTCAATAACAGCTATGGACCGAAATTTGAGCAACATAGGGACTCATGGCTCATACAGATTACGCTGCAAGTAATACATACAACACTTCAACATTTGAAAACGGAACTGTTTGGCATTATAATGCAGTTTATGTCATCTATTTGCCACTTGTTTTATTATTTGGCGCCATTTAAAACTTTGTCATCGTTAGCATGGATTTAAGTCAGGAAAAATTCGTTAGTATAATTTCATAAATTTCAAGTGTTTGACGCCTAAGCATAGTGTCGCCTCGCCTTCATTGAGGGGCCGTAAACCTTTCGCGTTACGTGATGCTGTCTAGCATTCCTACCGCAATCCATCTGAAAGAACTTCATTCCACGAAATGAAAATAGTGTATTTCCGACTTTTAACGGAACAGCGGTCTATTATAGTTAGTATTTAAACTAAAGGGGTGTATCGAACTGTACTCGGAAGGATACTCCGATAAAAGCCTACCCTCAAACGTATGATTGCCATACCTAGGCCCAGTAGAATCGCCAAATGGATGAAGGAAATAGGTTCCTTCACAATTTATACAATAAAATTTTAATTCAGCTGACACAAGTTGGCCCAAATAGAATATTAGACATTATTTGAACACACGTTCTCAAAGAAGTGTCCTGGACCGGTTAGCAACGACTAGTGACTTTTTGATTTTTAAAGGCGAAAATTCTGAGAGAAATGTAGATACGCGTAAAGCAAAGCGTATCGTGTGTTTTTTAGAGGCGTAAAAGCAAATAGTTACCAACAAAACGTCAAATTGCGAAACTTCGCAAATGCTATTAATCGAGAAACAGAACTAAGCGGATTAGGGGGCAGTGAGTGGCGGTAGACTGCACACAAATTGCGCAATCTGGATTATGTCAAAGGATCGCTCGCGTCAAAACAGTTTCAATCTTATAAAGATGATCACAGACTCGCATAAAATAAACGTCAAAAACGAAGGAAGAGGATTTAAAAAATCTAAATATTATTTATGATCCCCTAGGGTCCCCGGGAAACCTGTCCTGCCTGAGTGTTAATGTTAGTGTTTGTGTTCACAAGGCCCACAAGCTGCTCTGTTTTTTTAACTTTTTTATAATCAACATCAGCTGTGTTTCGACGGCCAAAATCAATTTATCGTCGCTTAGCAACGCAGTAACCATGAAGATATGTCAACACTTACCTCCTATTGGCTTCAATGAATCATTCATGAGGACGACTTCCAATCAACGCGGTGTTATTGACGACTGAGAGGGAGTCCTTTATCACTCATTGGATGTCTTCTGATATTTCTTTTGTATTCGTTTTTAATATTTATAATTTTTTCGTGTACATATTGTAATCGAATTTAATCTAATGTGTTATATAACTAAGTAATCGTGTAATAAGGATTGGCCGAAAGCTGTAGATAGACAAGTCTTCGTGGCTATGCCGAAGAAAATCTGCTGTAAGAATGCTTACTTGACATCTGTCATATCAGAACATTTTACGTCAGCGACGCAAATACTCTTTCGGGATTCGACGAGTCGCAGTTACAGTTCCACAAACTTATCTGGCCCGCTGGCAGCGTCGCTGTTATCGCATTTAGTGTTGCTAGTAACAATTTTTTGCAATAAAGTGGGTAAAAATAATATGCACAGAGTAACGTAAATATTACTGCACTAAAAAGAAAACAAATACTGTCATTACAAATCTTTATATTTTTAAACAATAATTATGATCATTTACATAAAATGTATGCTGAGTGTCCTCTAACGGGGATACTCCAGGTATTATTATGTCACCGGAATTGTTTAATGCAGAAGTCATTTCATCATCATCATTATCATAATCACTGCTTTAACTTTCACTATCACTACCTAATTGATTGATGAAAGGCTAAGTCTAAGTATCCATCCCTTTTCGATACTCATTTTCCATATTTTTTACATGATTGCAATGCTTTTGCCATTCATTGGCTGTTATTTTATCAAAAGCTTCTGCAATCAATGTAGGCATTTCAGAATTCGATCTACCAATATTCTGATCTGCTATTTTTTGCATCTGCTTGCTCTTTTTCTTTCACAAGTTTTCTTACAAATCACTCCCCGACACCTACAATGGAAATAGCAAAAATTAAATAAATAATGAATATTTTAAAATAATTATGTATTTAAATTTAAAGTGCGAGGGGGAGTTTCGTATTTTATCAAAAGCTGACAACACTAACCTGTAGCAGCAGCTACGCGTTCATACAACTTATTGAAGGGTATAATTGGTGCCTGAAGGTGTTTTTCTTCATTTATATAATTCAATACTTGTAATATAATGTTCCTCGCATCACTTTTTAAAGCTTTTGGCATTTTTCACAATTAAAAACCACAAAAAGAAAAATAAATACGCGCAACAAACAATCAATGGCAGGAATGTCAGGGAATAACAGCCGATTGACATTTCAAACTGGCGTCGTTAGTTCTACTTTTGGCCACCGGGCCAGATAAGTTTGTGGCACTATCGGTTATCTACGGAGAACCATAACTCACACTGATATTCAATATTCAAAATAGACCTGTCATTGTGTGGTGATACGCCCTACTGATCAATTTACCACCAACCAACATTTCCACGGGTGCCTGAATTCCACGTAATTATAAAATTTCACGCGTTGACATGGTTAATTGAACACTTAATACGCTTTGTTATAAATATTAACACAAATTCACGCGTTATATGAATCCAATGCACCATACAACAAAATAATTAGTAGTGTAATTTGACTTCATAAAATTATCTAATTACTATTTCTGAGTATCAATAATATACGTTATTTTGCTTAGTAGTGAGTTAAACAGTGACTTAAAAGAGGGAAGTGGTTTTTATATTCTTTTTACCTTACGTTTAAATGAAAATAGTAATTCTTAGACCCGGCGCCCACTATCGGTGGGCATCGCATCGGTGCGGTTCGGTACAGCTCGGGCGCCTTACGTACGGCAGCTTCGAGCGCCTTACGGCGGCTTCGGGCAGTCGTAAGCACATCTAAGGACGCCGTAGCTGATTTTGGATAGCTCAGAATAGTGCGGGCGGCAGAAACATCGCAGAGCAGTCGTAAAGTTACGTGAAATCAGTTGTGCGTGTGTATTTATAATGGTGAATTAGTTCTTAGTTCTCATTGTTCATCTTGCTGAAGAAGAAGAGAAACTTGGAGCCTTAAGGCAAAGAAGAAGATTATGGGCGCGGCTGGCGAGGCAGCCCGAAGTCGCCCGACGCAGCTCTCAGGCGCCCGAAGCCGCCGTAAGGCGCCGTGTCCGTCAGTTGGTCTACCGAAGCCAATATCGGCGCTGGTTCGATAGACGATTGGAAAGGGTATTTCACAAATTGTTTTGGTTTAATTAGTTCAGATTCATGGGCAGAGGCGCTCATATCCAGATGCTCTCAACGCTCCGTAAGTGATTGGCAAGGTTAAGCAACTAGACTCGCGGTCAGTCCATGGATGGGTGCCCGCCAAAGTGGTTTAATTTCTAAACGTCTCCATGCTTCGGGGGACACGTTAAGATGTCGGTCCCGGTTGTAGCCATTGGGCAACAGTCGTTCAGCCATATCAGAGGCCCACTTGGCGGCTTGACAAGTCTGACACCAGGCTAACCACTGCCCATACGAAATGTAATGAAATAATGAAATGAAATAATGAAATTTATTCAGCACTTGGGTATTAACATACACTTGTACTTGTTAAGTTCACAATGCACTACATAAACATAGTCGAATACAGTATAAAAATTACAAAAAATTAATTAGTCCGTCCGTGCGGTCTGTTTTATCAGATATATTTTCTTAAATCCTAAAATAAATAACATGTTACTAATCTATTATTTTTAAATTTAGTTGTACAATATTAAAATTAAAGAATTGAAGGCAATGAGCATTTGGCTAGCGCAGATACTATACGATAACTAAATATGGGTAGATAGCGTATATAGCCCCTTAAGTTATGTGCACTATTCATGTTACACCTTGTGTATAATAACTAACCTAACCTAAATTACATGTTTATCCGTGTTTTGTATAACTAAATAATATGTTATATAACTAAATAATATTTGTATAACTAAATAAATAATATTTGACGGTCACCGTAGCCTAGTTGGTCGTGCTCCTGCCTACGAAGCTGGTGGTCCTGGGTTCGAATCCCGGCAAGTGCAAATATTTGTGTGATGATCACGAATATTTTTTTCTGAGTCATGGATGTTTTCTATGTATTTAAGTATTTATCTATCTATATAAGTAAGTATATCGTCGCCTGGTACCCATAGTACAAGCTTTGCTTTGTTTGGGGCTAGGATGATCTGTGTGACATTGTCCCTAGATATTATTATTATATATAAATAACATATCTGTTTTAAAAAAATAATCATACTATTTATCATGAGTCTAGTATGGAGGTCTAGTTAGTGCTTTGCCACAAATGATCCAACAAGGTAGGCAATAAAATTCCATACCCAGATCATGTTCCTAGAAACCGTGGCATTGCACCGTCCACATTACGGCCAATGTGTATAATACTTCAATAGTAAGCCGTAGCCAATCAGAGCCCGCTGTCGCAATTATGTGTAGCGCCGTCTCGACATGGTAAACATAATAAGGCAATGATGTCAACAATCCTTATACTATCATCAGCAATAACTATGAATATATAACATCTCCTTGAACGCTTGTGGGTACATATTAACGGCAAATATTCAGTTTGTTTATATGATTTGAAGCTTTTATAAAAATTAGCACCAAATAATCTGTTTACTTCCTGCATTTTTTAAGGTTCCGTAGCCAAATGGCAAAAAACGGAACCCTTATAGATTTGTCATGTCTATCTGTTTGTCTGTCTGTCCGTCCGTATGTCACAGTCACTTTTTTCCGAAACTATAAGAGCTGTACTGTTGAAACTTGGTAAGTAGATGTATTCTGTGAACCGCATTAAGATTTTCTCAGAAAAAATTTGGGGATCCCCAAAATTATTGTTCTTTTTTCATACATAGAACTGAAACAACATTTTTTTTTCATCGTACCTACCCATACATGTGGGATACCTATGGATAGGTCTTCAAAATGATATTGAGGTTTCCAATATCATTTTTTTATAATCTGAATACTTTTTATAATGTTTTTATAATCTGTTTGCGCGAGAGACACTTCCAAAGTGGTTGGAAATCGTTGGAAAGGTCTCGGGCTCCGTGAGGTTCATAGCAAGAAAATTTATAAAATTTAACGCGGGTAACACCGCGGGGCACAGCTAGTTTATTATATATTATGTAATTATTTTTATATAGTAGAGATATCCTTGTTCATTTTTATGTGTAGGCTTTTACTTATTACCTATAGTGTTTTGCTTCAGACAGGAAGTTTTCTGAAAAATCAGGCATTTTAGGTACCATAGACAAGCATCCCTCTATTTATATATGGTAACCCTACTTGGGAGGGAATCGAACCCACAATCAGCAGCGTGAAAGGCAAGGATTTACCATGGCCATGGACCAACCATGCCAACCGGCCCGTAAAAAGTTACCTCTCTTGTATGTAATGTTCCCTGTGGTCTTGCCACCATTTTTATCCAACAATTAGCTGCCTGCTTAGCAAATTTTAGCCCAATTCATTAGATTAAAAAGAAATCTTGTATGATCAAAAGTCGTGCAAATCATTTCTATTGTTAAAATTTTTAATCAATGTAGAATTTTGGGTAGATGATGAAGATGTAGAAAAAAATAAGTTTATTCGACAATAGTCATACAACAAATTTACAAACAAAACTAAATAAATACTTATAAATAGCAAACTATAACATAGGTATATCACATTAGGCAATAGGTCCTGTATGTCCTGCCGAAAGGGTCACCATCTCAGCATTTTGGTTCAGCCTACCCCTTAATGCGTGACAGAATAACGAACCAACTCACGTACCTACCCATTTTCCATGGTTACGATTATTATGACACTGGATTCAATGTATTTTTAAATCGCCATTCTGACTATGTTTTGGTTAACTTGAAACTAACTTTCAACATGCTGTAGATGTTTATTTAAACATCCTTGTCTTCTGTTTTTTCAAGTACATCAAGTACGTGCCTACTCATAGCTACTAACGTGCTTGACCGGAGGAATTAACAAACTCATTACTGTCGATACATATTTGTTTTCCGCGGGTAATGTGTTGCCCAGTTAGTGTTGCCAGACACCCAAACTTTCGTGAGGTGTGGCGAAAGTACTTGTTCGTGAGGTGTCCCGATAACGATTCTATAGGGAATAGAATCGTTATCGGGAGGTCAAATATCACATTATTGCCATTTTTTTAGTTTTGCCTTTGGATATTTATGCGGACAACTAGCTTGTAAAATATTCGTGCCTTTGTTGACTAAGTAATGTGAGGTCTCCAAATGAACCTTGATAAATTGGCCTTTTAATGTATCTCTGTTTACTTATCCGTCGTTAAATTTTGAAATTAAGTATACAATTTACCTATTTATAACATACGAAGTTATCATTTGTACAAAATAATTACTCAATTTAAATGTCTCACTCAATTTATAGTTGTGGGATACTGTGGGATCTGCATTTCGTTTTTTTTTAATTTGCTAATAATACTGTATGATTAGCGAATTCGAATGAGTGGCATGTAAGTAAAGATACAAAACAATTGCGTTTCTTTTAAAGGTCACTGTTAATCAATTATATCAGAACATTTTGGCTACAATATTTATACGTATTACCTATAGCTGTAGTTGTTATAATGTATAATTATTATAAAATACCAATGTATTTATTATTTGTAATTTTTCGTCCGAAAAAATGCGTAAGACCTCCTTACATGTAAACTTTTTCCAGTTCATGGCCTATGACGTATCCTGAATTGTATTCTATGAGGTGGAAATACGTCCCCAATAGAGCTATTCGTAGAACGAAAGAATTTTAAATACTTTTAACGATTTTGGTTTCTAGTTTTCTTATGCTGATCTGGCAACACTATCACAGCCAACTCGTCAATATGTCATGCGCTGTATACATAACTGTGCAACGCGTTTGCATCTCGCTTGCATTAGTCGGATAACGGTATATGCCTTTTTAGGATCGATCGTACATTTGATTTGCCATTGTAACTTTTACGTCTATGGCCATATGGGCTCTAATGGGCTCTGGAGACTATAAAGCACGATCATATATCTATCAGTACTTCCTTACTTCCCTGTTTGAGTACCTCGTACAGTCTTTGCCACAGAAAAGTTTAAGACAACAATGTTTAGTGGGTTCCGTACTAGAATAACGCGTATTAAAATAAAATTAGTAATAAAACAGAATTTAAGGTATGTGTATGTGTGGCCGTTGCGGGATGCGGTTTCGAATTAATTCATAATCAAAGTAAAATAATTATTATTTTGGAGTAAAATTTATTAAAACTTAAATATCTTAGAAGATTTTATAAATTTATTTTTAAAAATGTTACATGCAAAATTTTTCGCGATTCGATTTCGCGATTTTTTTGCGATAAATTCTTTTATTTTTGGCAAGTATAATTCAATCATATCAGCCGAAAGACGTCCACTATTGATCCAAAGCCTCCCCTATATATCTCCACAATTGCCTGATCTTGCCCTATACGCATCCAGCGGTTTCCAGCGACCCACACAAGATCATCGGTCCATCATGTAGGGGGCCTGCCCACGCTGCGTCTTCCGGTTCGTTATCGCCACTCGAGAACCTTTATGTAACAACGGCAGTCGGTTCTACGAGCTATGTACCCCACCTAATGCCACTTCAGCTTTGCAATTTTTTGCAATACAAATTTGCATGACAGATAATTACAAAAATTGTACTTAGACATTTTGGATATGTGTACATGTGTGTGCTCAATCTCCTTTGAATCAGAGCTGAGTAGATCGCTGATGCAAAAATTGATGTAAATTTCTGCTTATGGTACCTATGCAAACGAGCCGGGTCCGGATGCTCGCCATCGTCCTGCATTGAAGGAGTCCACAAACAATTTGGTGCGTTATGCAAACAGAGGGGAGAAACTGTTTCAGTGAGAGCTCGCCATCCGGGCTAATAATAACCGGGTTCGAGACAGCTGGCGGGGCGATGCGGGGGTGCGGGGGTGCGGGCGTCGACCCCACCAACCCAGACCTTGCGCGCATTGCCGGAAGGAAAGATGCCACCAAATCTGCGCCATTGTCATTGTCTATGTGGGCTATGACCTCGGCACTTTAAAAAAACTTGAGAGGTGTCAAGGGAGACCCGGATGGAACGAAGTTCTTTTCGAATTTTTAAAATGTTTTAAAATGTTTAAATCTTTGCTGAAACGATGGCTATTGCACAACGTATTTTATGACCTCAAAGAGTTTTTTGCTTATGACCAAGTATCGAAGCAACTGATTTATTGAATTTATCATGATGAGTTATTTATCTGTTGTCAAGATTATAAAAATTAATTATTTAATATTAAGATAGGTACAAAAAATATTGCATGCCCGATATGGGTAACTGTTGATCAATCAAATTGTTATAACATCTTCTGTACACAGTTTCTGGCAATAAAATGATCTATGTCTATGTCTATGATTAATTAGTGAAGGAATTGTAATATTTTTTTCTTAGTTATTATAATATTTTTTTTAGATATTATTAACAAATATAATGTCATATAAACTTAATCAGTATGCTCAATTTTAGTAATAAAAATAATGCAAGAGTGTCGTTACAACTTTTCTTCTTAATTTTTCCCGTCTAGCCCCCTTTCGCACCGCACGATAAGGAACCACGTTCCAAAAACGAGAATGTGTTTGTTTTGTTGGATCATGTATTGCATAGGGTTCGAGTCATACACTTTGAAAGCAAACGGGAGTTCGAACCTCGAGTCGCGGAGGTTAGTAGTGAGGGTCGGTTTTAGGGGTCTTTTGTGCAACTGACTAATAATATGCGAAGACGTGAGTCTCTTATCCGATAGAGGAACGGAGAACACTTTTCATGTGTACAAAACAGCGCTAGGGCATTTACGGGTATGTTATAACTCATGTAGATTAAGCAAAAGAGAAAATAAATGTTTCTAGTTTGCAAGTACATTTTTGAGACTAGTATGTAAGTTTTATATGTATTGTGGACACGGGTCTTAATCGCGATAATAAATTAATGCAAATCATTATAGGACTGCAGCGCCGGCAATGTCTACTCAATCTATGCCGAAACGGCGCGTCGCGTCGATCAAAGGTAATGATTTGCCATAATTTACCATCGCAGTCAAGACCTGTGTCCATTAAAATGTATACAAATTGAGAAAGTTTTAACATTGGTCTAGTATGTAAGTGTATATACACTCACACACTACGCAGCCACAGTTATTTACTAGAGATAAAGATGTACAAGAAATGGTGAGGTTATCAAAACTTTGTCTCTTTTAATAATTACGAAAATTATAATAATGTTATATAATTTTCACTTTCGTAATCATCAATAGGCAACATATTGATACCTTGATAATAAATCATTTTGCCTATAAAAGTTATTACTTCGCATGCACTGTGAAAACTATAATATAACTATAGTGTAATGTAATTTAAAAATAATAATATCCTGGGACATTATTAACACACGGTCATCTGATACCAAACGTTTGGTACGAACTCTGCTTAGTTTGCAAACTAAGCAGAGCTCGTACTATGAAATGAAGATAAGTGATATACCTATATTATATTACTTTTCTTTTGTTAATACATATTTAGCAAGAACACAAATATCTGTCCGGGATGGGAGTCGAACCCACAATCTCCGGCGCGAAACGCAAGCATTTGCCAACCACGCCAACGGGCCTGTCAAAATATAAGTCTAGTATGTACGTGTAAATACACTCACACTCGACGCATCCAGTTATTTACTAGAGCTAAAGATGTATAAAAAATCGTGCAGTCATCAAAATTGGCCTATTTTAATACCTTGATAATAAATCATAAATCTGCCTATAGAAGTAATGACTTCGCATGTGCGTATAGTGTAACGTAATGTAATGTGACATCTTTATTACCTTATATAAGATAGTAATTTATCTTGCGAGTTCTTGACTTGTCTTTGAATGGGTGTACTTACGTACACTTCGACCCTTCAGGATCTTTTACACATCAAGCTGGCTACATATCAAGCTATACATTTCCAGTATAAGCTAATCGATATATTAGCATAGTATAGAATAGGATAGTATAGGATTTCCATACAATGACAGGTCAGCTTATAATGTATAGCTTGATATATAGCCGTGTGTACTAACCTTAATTTATTTTTATCCCTAGAGCCCTGAGTGCAATCTGCACATACTTTAGTACGCTTTTTATCCCTAGAGCCCTGAGTGCAATCGGCACATACTTTAGTACGCTTTTTATCCCTAGAGCCCTGAGTGCAATTTGCACATACTTTAGTACGCTTTTTATCCCTAGAGCCCTGAGTGCAATCTGCACATACTTCAGTACGCTTTCTACTGTAGTCCCTTGTAGTCTCCTGGTTCTGGATATGGCAGCCATATATTAGCTATATATTAGCTAATTTGTATCTTGTCGGGTGCCATTCCTGTGAAGCAGTGAAATCCTACTAGGCTAACTGTATTCAACATGTTAAAAAAATGCCGGTAAGTGGTCACTATCATTACGTGTCAGATACTACTCATGCGAAGCCGGGACGGGTCGTGACTCGCGCACGAAGGATTCCGTACTTACGTTCCGTAGTAACGTACGGAACGTTACTAATCTATAAAAACGAGCAAAACAATTCACGTTTGTTGTAGGGGAGCCCCCTTAAATATTTATTTTATTTTGTTTTTTAAACGGCAACAGAAATAAATCATCTGTGAAAATTTCAACTGTCTAACAATCACGGTTTGTGAGGTACAGCCTGGTGACAGAAGGACAGACAGACAGCGAAGTCTTAGTAGTAGGGTCACTAAAACCAAAACATATAAACCAATGGAAGACTTCCATTTTCACAGCAAACAAGTATAAGACGGTCACCGTAGCCTAGTTGGTAGTGCTCCTGCCTACGAAGCTGGTGGTCCTGGGTTCGAATCCCGGTAAGTGCAAATATTTGTGTGATGGACACGAATATTTGTTTCTGAGTCATGGATGTTTTCTATGTCTATACCTACATATAAGTATTTATCTGTCTATATAAGTATGTATATCGTCGCCTGGTACCCATAGTACAAGCTTTGCTTAGTTTGGGGCTAGGATGATCGGTGTGACATTGTCCCCAGATATTATTATTATATATTATTATGTTATTATTATTATATGGACCTAGATTCAGGAATAGTTGTATACTCAATTGCGAGCATATATCGTGGGAAGGACCCGCTTCTCTCAGCTGACCAGGATACACCAATTTAAAACAATATGTGCGAATTCACGAGTAGCAGTCATCAACTCAAATGTTTCTACGTTCCACATGTACAGTCGACGCCTCGTAATTGTATTCACTTGGACTACAAGAAGTGAATGTATTGACCAGTCGATCAAAGGTCTGTATGGGCATCCTGCCTGAGGTAGTTATTGAATCTGCGTTCATATCGGATGCACTTGTTATGTTATTTAGGTATAACTAAGTGTCTACTAGTGTGACTGCCTCGTTGGTCTAGCGGTAGCGTGTTCAACCGCAGACAATGAGGTCCTGGGTTCAAATTCCGGGTCGGGCCAAAAAGTGATTATGGGATATTTCCGTAAAAAAGAAATTTCTCAGTATCAGCCCGAAGTGTGGGAGTTGGTATTATACCCCCGTGCCTCGGAGAGCACGTAAAGCCGTCGGTCCTGTACCTGATCTCTTTCCGGTCGTGTCGCTAGTCGTCCCATCGGATCATGAAAGTGATGGAATAGAAAGTGCCCCTGTGTTTGCGCACACACCTGTGCACTATAATATGTCCTGCGCAATTGGCTAATCTCCATTGAGACTGGCCGCCTTGGTCGAAATTCGGCCGGGAGGACATCACACATAACTAAGTGTCAAAAGAGCTTTTGAACCGATATCATTGAAGAAGACTATAATTTCGACTGTATGGATTTTTATATACTAACGTGATTTCTTTTTAGGTAGAGGCGAGATTTTAATTACTTTTTTTGACAATGCGCGCACTAGAGAAATTAATCCATGTACTTACAAACATATTATTCAAGGGCAACTATTTATGGGTCACACAAATAATTGCCTTGCACAGGAATCGAACCCGGGACACGAAGTGGCAAGGCGACTGTCTTTACCGCTACGCACAGTCAAATTCAATTTTTATAAACCTTTTACAATTTTTTGTATGAAATGAAATTTTACAAAATTTCATTTCATACAATATTTGTTGAAATCGGTTCGTAATTAAACACATTTACACATTTTTGTCTTGTTCTCATGATCCAACTGCCTAACGCGAGCCTCACGGTCGATGCTCTTGGCAACCAAGCCATGGGCAGAAACGACAGAAATATTATTATTATCCAAGTAATCTTTCATATTTCGCGTAAGCGATCGGCGAGGTTAAGCAAGTAGGTTCGCGGTCATGACATGGATGGGTGACCACCAATTTATTTAATTTTAGCGCGTCTCCGTGTTTCGGTGGGCACGTTAAACTGTCGGTCCCATTTGTAGTCATTAGATAACAATCGTTAAGTTATGTCAAAAGCCTTCTGGACGGCTTTTACCACTCGATGGTGAGCACTAATCTACGGTAAACTTTACGGTAAGTTAGTATTACACAATTGATTTGACTGCCTCGTTGGTCTAGCGGTAGCATGTTCGCCCTCAGATAACGAGGTCCTGGGTTCCAATCCAGGGTCAGGCATAAAGTGATTTTGGGACTTTTCTGTAAAAAGAAAAATTCCACAGCATCAGCTCGAAGTTTTGGGGTTGGCGGTATTATACCCCTGTGCCTCGGACAGCACGTAAAGCCGTCGGTCCTGTGCCTGACCTCTTTCCGGTCATGTTGCTAGGCGTCCCATCGGATCATGAGAGTGATGGAATAGAAAGTGCCTGTTTGCGCACACACTTGAGCACTATAATATGTCCCGCGCAGATGGCGAATCTCTGTTGAGACTGGCCGCCGTGGCCGAAATTCGGCTAGCAGGACATTATTATTAGTACACAATCATTTATAAAAAGAACAATAATACATGGATAAACTAAAATACGTGCATATCCCTCAAGATCCTTAGAGGAGATCATCATCTTCATATCATTCGAAAGACGCCCACTGCTCGACAAAGGCTTCCCCCAATGACCTCCACAATAGCCGGTCTTGCGCTACCGTATCCAGCAATCCTCACAGGATCACCGGTCCATCCTGGGGCCTGACCACGCTGCATCTGCGCCACTCGAGAACCTTTCTGCCTCAGCGGCCGTCAGTCCTTTTTTTTTTGTTAAGGCAAAAAGTGTCTACGGGTGGGTACGTCGGACTAGCACCGACTAAACCTAACCTGCCGTGGACTTCTCTTGGCGCCTGATGAGAGGAACCGCGGGAACGCGGGTATGCTGCTCCGATGCTCCCCTTTTGCGCCATGTCCTAGTTGGTCGGGACACGTACCCTGGGAGGCCTCTTGATAGTCCTCCCCTATTGAGCGGCCGTCAGACTTATGAGTTATCCGGCCGATATGTCTCCATTAATACAGGAGATGCGCGTCGCCCGTCTGACAGATGATCAGGGGGACATGTTATCGATAGGAATGCAAACTAAGGGTCATAAAGAGAATGAAAAGGCTATTAAGTTGTATATATTTATTGTATTGTATTAATAATAATGATACAGTTTATTTGAAGTCCTTGGATCCTGTGCTAGGTTATTAAACCTGTGTTACAGAATACAGTGACCTCCTTGTTTTTGGTATGAAAACAATAATTTATGCAACAAAGTAGAATTAATATTAATTGAATTAAATATTATACTAAAAGAAGGTTACAATTAATATTAAAACATTATTACAATAAAATAAAAAGGTCTTTGTTTTTATTTTATTTTTAATTTTATTTGAATTGGGTTATTCAAATAAAATTAAAAATAAAATAAAAATTAAGACATTATTATTATAGTAAAAAGGAAGAATGTTATGTGTGTGTAATAAGCTTTGTGGTGGTGATCTGTGTATGTATTGGATGTGTGTGGGTGTAAGTGTATGTACCTAATTATCATTTTTAATATTTGTTCTGTTTTGTCATAGTTACTTGTGTGATGTCCATCGACTTGTGGTGTCGCATCGACAGTACTTATAAAGGGCTTTCTATTATACTAGACCATTCCAGCTATACAAAATAAAGTAGGTACATAAATAAGAACGGAAAAGAAATAATATGTGTATTTTCGGGCTTTTGGCTTCTCGGAGTAATACGTTTGGGAGTGTTGCCGCTTAATTCAAAATATACATTTGTGGGTGTTATCTATACATACAATAAAATCGTAGGAAAGTCAAAACTGTACATTGAATATATTTTTAAAAGGATACTTGCGGCGTGATCTACAGTCGATATTGAAGCCAAAAATATAGTTTTTGGAATTTTTGTCTGTTTATCTGTTTGTGTGTATATATGTCCGGGCTAAACTCAAAGAGTATTGCATGGATTTACTTTGAATTTTGCTTGAATATTACTAAGAGGTCGGTTCAACAGATAGGGTACATACTCTCACGCTATCACCTACGGGGAAGCAGCTGTGATAATTTATAAAGTTTAACACGGGTAAAACCGCGGGGCACAGCCAGTTTAAGTATATAGAAATTAATACTTTATCAATATAAAACCAATAAACTATAAAAACAAAAAGCAATCCTTAGGTACGGGCGCCAGCACATCAAAATACCCCAATCTGTCAAGTTTCCTCAATTCAAAGTGAACCTTATTATCTTTTGATAAAATTGAAAATCTATAAAAGAAATATGACAGATTGGGGTAGCTGAATGTGCTGGCATCTGTAGACTTACCTATAATAATAACATATACGTGACATAAATTCCCGTCACTTTGTGTAAACGTAAAAGTTAATGTGTATGTGTGTGTGTATATAGTGTACCTAAGGATTTTTTTTTAATTATAGTAATAATAGCTTTATTTCTTCTCTCACACAGAAAATACATGAAAAATGTCTTATTAACATTGTTTGATTGTTTTTGTTTTAATAGTCAAGTTATTCTTATACTTTTGATTATTTTTATTTCTTATTCGTCTGTAAGAATCGTAATGGACGTTATTCATTCAATGTTTATACAAATAGTTGCAATTGGACACATTGATGCATTCGCATTGATTCATTATGCATCAATTGAATGAGCTGCCAGCTGCTTCGCGTATTACGCCAAGCAAAAGTTACACCAAACCGACGGTTACTTTATGTACAGACGCCAGTGCCTCTAGCACGAGTTCCTGCAGTTTACTTACTCGATCACACGTACAGTTTCGTCCCATACATTGAGCACCAGAGTTTTAGTTCTTAATAGTTTCCGCGAGAGGCGCTGGTGCTCAATGTATGGGAGGAAACTGTACGTGTGATCGAGTAAGTAACCTGCAGGGACTCGTGCTAGAGGCTCAGCACGTCAAGCTACCCCAATCCGTCAGATTTCCCCAATTGAAAGTCAACCTTATGCTTGTGTGATAAAGTTGAAATCTATAAAATAAATTTTACAGTTAGTACTATTTGTTTGAAGTAAAACTTCTTTACGCACGTTTGACTTGAGGAGTAACCTGGTGGATGCGTGACTAATGCGTTATAAAAAGTGTGATCGGGAGAAGCGAACGAAGGTTGTGAGGGAGATAAACGTTAGTGAAGATAGAAAGAGAGAGAAAGATCTTCGTTTCGTATATTACTGTAGGGGCAAGTCAGGTGCAAGTACATATTTTCTTTCTCTTTTTCTCTAATCGCCAGTTACGTTTGAAGTTTTACTTCAGTTGTGTGGTTAGTAATTTTATATTTCAATCCAAATGCTACTAATATAAAACGGATGATGTAATAACAAGACAAGCATAATTAACTATATACAACAAGTAACTTAATTAACGCACATCCTGAAAATAGTTTGTTCAGAATCGTTTACAGAATCGATTTATATCATTTTTAATATAAGTAATTTTTAATTCCAAAGTATTTAAAACTACGGAAATTATTGTCATATTAACCCTGTACAATCAAAACAAATTTAAATGAACTGTAAGTCACAGTACAATCGCAGTTTTATTTGTATGAATACAAATCCATAATTCAATACAAAATAAAGAAAAATAAACTTTATTCCAAGAAACTAATTTAGTAAATAACAATGCATTTACGTGTTAAATAAAAAAATCTGTGTATGTATTATGATTACAACATAGGTAATATTCTAATTGGGGTGTTTGTGGGTGTGCGTTAATTACGTTACAGGTTGTATTTATATACTATTTTGATATTATAAATGTAACAAAAAATATGATAATTATATATTCTCCCAAACTGTAATAAAAAAATCTCCCTTTATTTTTATGTTAGACTAGCTGTGCCCGCGACTTCGTCCGCGTGTTAATTAGTTCATTTTGTTTTATTTAAAAAAAAAAAAAAAAGATTTTTCTAAAATAAAAGTAGTCTAAGTTACTCCTTATTACATCAGCTACCTGCCAATAAAAGTCCCGTCAAAATCGGTCCAGCCATTTCAGAGATTAGCCGGAACAAACAGACAGACAGACAGACAAAAATTATTAAAAAAAACATTTTGGAGTATGTGCCGTATATATATTCATATACATGTAGTAAAAATCGGTTATTTCAATATTACAAACAGACACTTCAATTTTATTTATTTGTATAGATGTATAGATGATTTCTGTGCAAAAAATTGGGATTGATTAAACGTACAGCGGCAACACTTTAGCAGTATTAACGTGAAAGGGTGCGCTGGAGGGGTGAGTGGGGTGGGAAAAGGCAGCCAGCGGCCAAGACCTTCAACTAACGGTGCTATTGACCTGCAAATGGATGCCGTGGCGGCATGTTAGCGTAATCGAGCGATAACGCCAGCGTTTTTACTCGCGTACTTATAAAATAATAAAGCCATAAATCTCTTGGCTGGGCAAGTCCTAGAATTATATTCACCTAGGCGGAATTATATAGGAAGTTCTTTTATCACCTTCCTATTTTTTTCCAGAAAAAAGTAATTTTTATTTTGATCCATTTTGTAAACAAAATTACAATAAGAACACAATAATGATGACGTAACCGCACTGAATTCCCAAACATACAGTCTTCTACCACACATATACTCACATACACTACCCACACACACAAAAACAAACACCCGTACACACGCAAACGCACACACGCATACACAAACCACAGTTGGATGTATAGTAATAGAAATATTAAATAAATAAAATAAAAATAAAATAAAAAAGGTTTTTATTCACGTAGACTTTAAAAAAGCGCTTGTAAATAGTCAGAACATGTTTGTAGTAATATAGTTCTATACATTATTATTTCTAGTAACATAGATATTTAGGTACATATTGTATGAAAACATTTATAAAATTTATTTTAATAGCAATGATATTTAGCTAGCTCGTATCAAGTTATTGTCAAGAAATTATGTTTAATTATCTAGTTTAAGTCTAATATTTTTACTACATCTTGTCAATGGTTCTGTATTCACTAAGTAACTACCTACCTATTTCATTGTAATATACTCAATATAACTGAACTAACCTGCTGCAGTACATTCAGCGTCGGCAACCAATAAGTCACCACTCCACGACTGAACACTGTTTCCCAAAATACAGGCTTTAGCTTGGTAAGCAGTTTCATTACCTTTAGTATAAAACAAAACTGTTGACAACTACACCTGTAAATGTATTTTAACTCGTGTCAAATAAATACTTTTTTTATATATATTTTTCCGACATAATTTTCATAAGGCCGTAGAACCGACGCGGCGGCGGCCTTTAGGTCAGCAAGGTTTAGTTCTTGACCGACCACGTATAGTAAGACGCAGCGTGAGCAGATGAACTTGTGAAGGTCGTGGAAGCCGATGGATCCGGGCAATACAAGCGACTCCGCCAAAGATCTCCAGAGTTGCCAGTCCAGCAGACGGTGTCTTTCGACTTACGTGATAATGACGAATTTTCATTCGCCATTAAACCTTTGACATGTCATATTTTAGTAGGTATTTCTTGACACTAAACACGAACACGTGTTGAATTGTGTGTTCAGTCATAGATAATAATCTTAAATTTTTGGGCTCGTTGGCGTGGTTGGTAGATGCGTGCCTTTCACGCCACAGGTCGTGGGTTGATTCCCACCCAGGACAGATATTTGTGCCCATATACATGTATGTTTGTTTGTCCTGAGGCTGGGTCTAATAATTCTCTATTACCACAGAGAATTTTGTAAATACACACTTACAGTAAGTACAGACGCCAGCAAATCAAGCTACCCCAATTTGTAAAATTTCCCCAATTGAAAGGGAACCTTATGCTAATGTACTAAAGTTGAAAATCTATAAAAGAAATTTGACTGATTGGGGTAGCTGGAAGCGCTGGCGTCTGTACATATATTAAAAGAAAAGTAGTACCTATATGTAGTAGGTATATCAGTTATCTGGTTTCCATAGTAAAACTCTGCTGAGTTTGGGATCAGATGGCCGTGTGTAAATAATGTCCCAGGATATTATTATTATATTTTATTTTAGAAGGTGACATAAAGTAAGTCGTAATCTGCGCGAGACATATCCATTTCACTGTTCAAGTGTGTGCGCTAGGCGTCCTCTATTACTATTTTCTTACTCTCATTATCAGATGGAACAGGCTGGCTATTACGGTCGGAGTGAGGCGTTGTTGGACCAACTGTTTCACGTATCCTCCGAGGCATACCTTCAACTTCCGGACTCCGGGCGGCTGGAGAGAAATTTTCTTTCCATATAATCCTAACGACGCATTTTGGCCAGACCCAGTAATTGAATATATGCAGTTGAATGATAAAGTACATTTGTCGCGAGTTTTCTGTGTACTTACCTATTATGTATTTGCAAAAAGAAAGTAAATAAGTTTTTCTATTCGTATAGTCGTATATCTAAACTTACCTTAGTTTGGGGTAGATGGCGCTGTTTGATACGACCCGTATTAAATTATTATTTATTAGAAGGTTAATTAAAGTCCTCCAAGTTTACTCTAAGTGGAACCCCTTCGGACCGAGTCAATTGGGCCGCATTTAAATCGATGGTAGATCTTCTCACTTGCGCCGCATTACATCCAGTAGCAGAAAGAAAGCACGCGAGTCGTTATGCACAAGAGGTCCACTCTAATAATAACTTCCCGAATGACCATCTCAATATTGATAGGACAACATAAGCACTACCACAATTGTAGCAAAATTTATAAAAATACTTAGACTTTCAATGAACAAGGTCCCAAGTTTTAAACCAAAAATTAAATAAGCAAAGTAATAATAATAATAATGTCCCTCTAGTCACACACATTATCCGATGGGACGCCTGTCCAACACAACCGGGAAGAGATCAGGCACAGAACCGAAAACTTCACGTGCTCTTACGGTCTAATGCTACCACCAATTGTATTAATAAATCCAAGTAAGTAGTGATGTTACTACAAAAGTACGTTGTAGAAACACTACAACAAAACTTGGATTACATAATGTTGGATTATCGTGTACACGCGGCTACATATCAAACTATAAATTTCCAATATAAGCTGACCTCTCACTGTATGGAAATCCTATACAACGCGAGATCAGCTTATACTGGAAAGTAAAGCTTGATATGTGGCCGTGTGTACCTATATTATTTGTTAAGAAGGATTATACCACAGTATAAATATGGACAGTAAGGTAACTAAGCCTAGTTGATGGAACCTACGCTCTATTGAAGCTGTAGGACTGTAACTTATAATGTTCGAGATAGTTACCTATTATTATTATTTATTAAAACATATTTGTTTTATAAAACAGCAGGACGGTTAAAATACGGAAGTTCCCATTTCCAATTCAAAAAGCCGTATACTACGCAATACGCACGTTTTTTAAAAATATTGCGGGGCTAATCTTATAGTCTTCCAATCGTTTTGACGTGGCACTCACTAAAGACGGTACCGCGAAAACTGCTTAGACGTCTGGGCCTCTAGCACGAGTTCCTGCAGTTTACTTACTCGATCACACGTACAGTTTCGTCCCATACATTGAGCACCAGAGTTTTAGTTCTTAATAGTTTCCGCAAGAGTCGCTGGTGCTCAATGTATGGGAGGAAACTGTACGTGTGATCGAGTAAGTAAACTGCAGGAACTCGTGCTAGAGGCACTGGTCGATGCGCATGTTTGTGTGAGTGCGCTGTTTCGAACGTTTGTACGAAGTTCCGGTTCGATTCCCATCCAGGACAGACGTTTGTGTGCAAGCACATGTCTGTTTGCCCTGAGTCTGGGTGTAATTATCTATATAAGTACGTATTTACAAAAGAAAAGTAGTATATGTAGTATATCAGTTATCTGGTTTCCATAGTACAAGGTCTGCTTAGTTTGGGATTAGATGGCCTTGTGTAAATAATGTACCAGGATATTATTATTACTAATTCAAAAAGCCGTAAACTACGCAATACGCACGTCGATTTTTAAAACGATTGCGGAGTTAAACTTATACGCGACCACTCGTTTTGACGCGGCACTCACACACTAACAGACCACGAAAACCGCTTAAACTTCTTGTCGATGCGCATATTTGTGTGAGTGCACCGTTTCGACCGTTAGTAGGTTTTTTCCTACTGTCCATTCTTATACTGAAATTATACTGTGGTTAATATAAAAAGAGTATTTCGTTAGCTCATCTATCCGATTATACGTACGCTTCAGTTTTGCAACACCCCTCTCTTTGTGTCCGAACTGTCCGAAGTTAATTATAGATGAGGCTGATTATTGAGCAGCATTGTTTTGATATTACGGTGCAATGACAGGGATTTAATCACGTTATCATAATATGGATAAGCCTCTATAATCCCCGCATCCGGAAATAGCAACATGCCGTGTCTATTATACTTACATACATACATACATTGACTCACGCCTGTTTCCCAGGGGGGTAGGCAGAGACAACGTATTCCCATTTGTCACGATCTTTGCACACCTCTTTTGCCTCTATTATACTTAACTGCACTATATGTATACTCTGTTAGTCTAACTAGATAATGAGGTCCTGGGTTCAAATCCCGAGTCGAGCAAAAAAGTTGTTTAAGGACTTTTCCGTAAAAATAAATTTCTCAGTATCAGTGCCTCGGAGAGCACGTAAAGCCGTCGTGTACCTGATCCCTTTCCGGTCGTATCGCTTGTCGTCCCATCGCATCATGAGAGTGATGGAATAGAAAGTGTCCCTGTGTTTGCGCACGTAATTGTGCTTTATAATATGTCCTGCGCATTTGGCTAGTCTCCATTGATACTGGCCGCCGTGGTCGACATTTGGCCTGGAGGACATTATGACTGTAACGGCCGATAGACGATGTGCTCAAACACCAGCGTACTCTTTAGTCTCCCAATCGAATCGGAATTCATTGGCAGCACTCTCCAAGACGACCAGTAGACTAGAGTAGATTAAGAGCAGGATAGACAGCATTGCGTGGTGTCCATGTCATGGGGATATAACATCACCAGCATCGATTTAGCCGGTAGAGTCCCAGTGCGATATTTTCTTCCGTTGAATGTGGATGCAGTTTGCGATGTGGAGTAAACGTGCCTACAATGCAACCTATTAGGTATTTATTATTAAATACGAATTACACATTGCGACGTACCAACTCGTGCATGGCACGGGTCGTGTTCTGTTATGATGTATATTATGCAAGGAGAGGGCGGAAGGGGGTGTTTGAGCGTTGCCCTCTGTCATTGTTATTAATTAATCGATATTGCACCGTGCAATTTAGAGGCTTCAACTGTTTTCAACTTTGAATGAGACCACAAGTCTTATTCAAAGTGGCACATGGCGTCCGCTATTACATGATATACAACCATGACTTGAGGCTCGAATCTCTTTTCATTTTAATGGATAGTTGGTCATAGGATTTTTAATCAGAATTATATTTTACTTATAGAATATTTTATAAAATTAACATAATTTGTTACTGGTGTGTTGAGTTGTAGAATAGTAGTAAAAAATTAAAATCTTTGTTGGCAAATATAAGTTTACAGGTTTACAAATAAATGAAGTCTAGAGAATTATAAGGTATAATTCTATGGGTCCAATTATATATGATATAAGATAATTTATCTGATTCATCATGTCAGCCGAATTGTCAATGGTGGACAAAGTCATCCCAAATGATGTCCACGATGGAGCTGTGTCCATCCTAAGAGGGAATGCCATTATGACCACGCTTGGCAGAGGGGCTGGCGATTACAGTATGATGGTCACAGTACACAGAGAGAGGCTACTACCTGTTCTCTGAGAGATATTCCGAGGCTTCTACGTCCCCCACGGGATGAGATGGGGTGGCGATATTCTATGCCGTCAGCCACACAGCAATTTATCTAATTCATCATCATCATATCAGCCGAAAGCCGCGTACTGCTGGACAAAGGCCTCCCCCAAAGATCTCCACAATTGCCGGTCTTGCGCTATCCGCATCCAGCGATTTCCAGCGACCCACACAAGAAGGTCTGTCCATCTTGCAGGGGGCCTGCCCACGCTGCGTCTTCCGGTTAAAAATCTAATTATAAAGTTTTATCAGTGATGATTTACTTCGAGTTCCAGTTAGTTTTTTTTCCTAGTCTAATAGGCTTTAAGCATTTCCCCGCTCACCCGCTACTGTATCTATACTGTATACTGTATCAAGCTATTGTGTGGTGACGGCAAAGAATATCATCAGCCCATCTAATCCCGTGGGGGGCGTAGAATTCGACCGAGGGAATACCTACCAGAGAACGGGCAGGAGCGTTTTTCTGTGAACTATGACCATCAAACTACGATCGCAAACCCGTCTGCCAAGCGTGGCGATTATGGCATATCCCCCCATTCTATGGGGAGGCTTTTGTCCAGCTGTAGACGTACTTTGGCTGGCATGACTGTATCGAGAGGATAACGTAATAATATAATAATAATATCTGGGGACAATGTCACACAGATCATCCTAGCCCCAAATAAACAAAGCTTGTACTATGGGTACCAGGCGACGATATACATACTTATATAGATAGATAAATACATAGAAAACATCCATGACTCAGAAACAAATATTCGTGCTCATCACACAAATATTTGCACTTACCGGGATTCGAACCCAGGACCACCACCTTCGTAGGCAGGAGCACTGCCAACTAGGCTACGGTGGTGACTCTTCAAATTGAAAATTATGTCACATTGTAGTCTAAAATATTCAATGTCTAAACTACAATTGTAATGAAAATCTTCGAAATATTAAATAAAGCTACAAAAAATAAGGCTTCATTTATTTGCAATTCGCTACAATTCTGTTTGCAAATATGGGTGTAAACCTATATTTGCCAACAAAGACAGATGTAAAGGTAGCACCGCACCAGCATTCTCGCATTCCCGGGGCTCCTTCGCAGGCAGTAAAAGATATCCACGGCAGATTAGGTTTAGTCGGTTCCAGCCCGACATACTCATCCGCAGACACCTATTGCGGGTGGAATTGGTAGGAATTCCACCGGCCTTATCAAAGAAAACTGTATACAAGACGTGCTTAGTTTATATTATAGGTAACATATTTTAAAAGTAGGCAATCTAATTTATCATTGATATCATTGCATTTAGTCAACTACAAGTTTATATAAATGAAATGAAATTAGAATTATAATTTATAAAAACCGATTCGCACGCCGAGGGCTACGTACAGACGCCACACATCAAGCGACCCCAATCTGTAAAATTTCCCCAATTGAAAGTGAACCTTATGGTTTTTTAATAAATTTGAAAATGTATAAAAGAAATTTGACAGATTGGGGTAGCTGGATGTGCTGGCGTCTGTACATATATACCATCATTGCAGAAAATTGTCAGTCATCGATCATAATACATTAAAATTATGCGTTACTTGTATTGGAAGCCCATTAAGTTTCTTTTCATTATATTTGGTTACAGCGGAAATAGAAATACCTACACACTTTGTCCAAATCTCAACGGGCTACTTATTAAGGTTCACGACATACAATCCGCTGTTTGACACACGGCCAGATAGATACACGAAAACGGAAGCTTCTTTATGCTCAAAGGGTTCCATTGGCACCCTTTGGGTAGGAAAAAGTAAAAACAGTGATAAAATTATTTAAATAAATGACATAATTTATCTTCTAGCTATGCTTTAAATAAGGAAAAGGAATCAATATATTTTGGAAGATAAAATGTTTACCCACTATGTTGTGTATCACATTTTGGCAAATGGCGTCCACGCGAGTTCATCATCATCATATCAGCCGAAAGACCCCCACTGGTGAAATAGGCCTCTGTAAATTACAATCACAGTGACCTATGACTGTGGGTGTACTTTCCAAAAGTCATTAAATTTGGTTGGTTATAAATTATTATAGATTGTCCCAAAAAAATTGAGACTAATAATTACCATTCGTTACAATTATTGTTGTACCCATTGCTAGCCTTTTGGTCTAGTTGTTAGACCCTGACTACCAAGCCACAAGTCGTGGGTGCGATCCAGGTGTGATGAGCACGATTAATTGTTCTGGATGTAATTTATCTATAATATATATATATATATATATATATATATATATATATATATATATATATATATATATATATATATATATATATACATATATATATATATTAAGTATTTTTATCAGTTGAGAGCCTAAGATACAGGACTATCCCAGTTCAGGTTTCGAAATATATTGTATTGCACTGTATAATTTATGGCGATCTGATAGCAGATAGATAGTAAGTTATATGATTATATTATTTATAGATTTAATCCACTATCGTTGCTATAAATGGCTATAAAAAGTTGTGAGTTTTAATGTGGGAACATTTCAAAATATCTTCCTGAGCGATTGTTAAGCGCTTTGATTTTGTTAAAGGTGAAGATTATCAAGTTGTGTAGAGAAATATAACAAATATTAAAACTATAATGGATTCACTCGATTCGTCCAAATATAATATTAGTTACAATGAAAAATATCTGCAAACAAGATTACCGTAATAGATGTAAGTGCATACTATCTTCTAGCAGCGACTTCAGCATAATTCATATATAATAACTAGTTGTTTTACCCGCGTTAAACTTTATAAATTATATAGCCTATGTGTTAATGTCAGCTAACATATCAAATTTATTAAAATCGCTTCCGCCGTTTAGTCGTGAAGAAGTAACAAACATACACACTCAAACACTCATAAACTTTCGCCTTTATAATATTAGTGTGATAATATCCTGGGACATTATTCACACACGGTCATCTGATCCCAAACTAATCAGAGCTTTTACTATGGAATATATAATCGTAGTATATATTACATATATACTACTTGTCTCTTGTAAATTCATTCTTATATAGATCATTACACCCAGACTCAGCACGCAAATGTCTGTCCTGGTTGGAAATCGAACCCACGACCTGCGGCATGAAAGGCAAGCATTTGCCAACCACGCCAAATGGCCCGTCAACTAGTACTACTGCATAGACCTACTAGTATAACTGCAGTTTCAATTTATGGTCGATATTTGAGATGCTACTCAAAAGTAGTACATATCGGTAAGGAAATGTATCGGAACCTGTCCACGCGGTTTTGTTGTGAGAAAAACGAATTTTCCGAGTTGCAGTGGCAGGTGGTGCAGTCGGGTAGTTCCGATCAATACGCCCGCCCCCGCCCCCGCATCCCGTCAACCCCGCTCGGTCCCATGCACCAACCTATAACAGGGAACAATAAAAATAATACACCAGGAATAATTTGCACGTGTCTTATATGTACCCATGTAATCATCTATACCTACATAACTTACCATATTCAGTTTGGGTGCGCCTCGACGCCAAATATTTTCAGCTTTATTTTTATTTATGATAGGGTTGCCAACCCGCAGCTGGGAACGGTCCGGAAATATCGGGATTCTTTTAGGCAAATCAGGGATTCATTAAAAGGACTATCTAAATAGTTTCATACATTTATATCTTTTCATTATAGCTATTTTCTGTCGTAAATATTCAAGGTGATGGCTTTACTTTTGAATTCCATTATAGAAAACTTTCGCAGGTTTACTTAGAGACTAAGATTGACGTGTGCCTTTTCAAAATCGTGTAATGTCATGTGCTCTGTTTTAAATATAAGTTAGAATGAATATCATACGCTAGCTTCCATTATTCTTTCCCAACGATAGTATTTGTTGTAGATTTATTTCTCCCAATTGATTTAATTTTCATTTAAGACCTGCTCTTTATTATTATTAAAACTGACGTCAGGAGCTAGTGAAAACTGTTATGGGTACTTCACGTAATTCATTTTATGTAAGATTTGGCCCATAGTTTCAATCACTTCAGGGGATCATCTTCAAGGCGAATGCGACGCCATGCACGTTATTGATTACCCGTTACTGTTTTTACTAATATCTGAATCAGAATCAGAATCAGAATCAGAATCTTTATTTGTTAACATAGGTCAAATTACAACAAGTTGTGAGATGTTACAAACAGGCAGATCCTCTATGTTTTGCCCAGAGGCGTACAAATATTGTATTTAATTAACATACTGAATAATTTAACTAATAATATTACAAATACATTGGTTACAATAATTAATTTAAATATAAAAATGTCAAAATACGTATTACATGTCATTCTAAATTTTAATGTCGAATAAATTCATAATTGTCAACGTAGGTCAGTTTTATTTTTTGAGGCAGTAATTATAGAATTGTCGTCTAAATAATCCTTCAATGAATAATAACATTTATTTATCAAAATGTTCAATAATTCTTTTTTGAAATTGTCTAGATGTAACGTTTTAATTTTTTCAGGAATTTTATTGAATATTATTTTGGCCATACAGAAGGTACTATTATTCATCAGCTTAGTTTTGCCATAGGTGACTTCGAGTTCTGACTTATTCTTATCCCGCAATCGTCTGTAATGACTTTTGGGAGCTATTTTATATGACGAAATGTTAGTTTTTACAAAAACATTAGTTTCGTATATGTACAACGATGGTAGGGTGAGAATTTTGTGACGAATAAAGAACGGGTGACAGCTGTCTGTGCTTTTTAGACCAAACATAGCTCTGAGACATCGCTTTTGGGCTCTAAATACTAGTTCTCTATCTACAGAATTCCCCCAGTACATTACGCCATATCTGAGTGTTGATGAAACATAGCCATGATAGGCCGTCATTACGGATTCTATGCTCACTATTTTTGATAATTTGTAGAGAACATAGGCAAATTTATTAAGCTTTTTACATATTTCGTCTGTCTGGGATCTCCAAGTCAAATTGTTATCTATATTAATTCCAAGAAACTTAGTAGCGGTAGTTGTTTCTATTTTTGTCCCTAAATAGTTAATATCAAGAATTTTATTTGGAATTCTTTGGTAAAAATGCATAATTTTTGTCTTTTCTAAGTTTATAACTAGATTATTACTGTCAAACCATGATATAATTCTATTTAATGTCATATTTATTTCATTTTCATATGTATCGGGATCATCACACTTAATAACTACAGTGCTATCGTCAGCGAAAAGTACCATGGGGTGATTTATTTGTTCTGGGAGGTCATTTATATAGAGCAGAAAAAGAAGGGGTCCTAGCACACTTCCCTGAGGAACGCCGTATTTAATTGGTTCGCTGTCGGAACGGTATTTTTTCTCGGAACTGGTATTTGAGCATATTTGTGTGATTTCTACAAATTGCTTTCTGCCCGTTAAGTAAGATTGAATGAGATCAAGTGAATTTCCCCTGATACCGTATTTCTCAAGTTTGCGTATCAGTATAGGGTAATCTACATAATCAAACGCCTTAGTTAGGTCCATATAGATAGCGCATACAGGATTTCTATTATCCACATTTGACATTATAGGCAAAAGCAAGTCATATATGGCCATGTTGATTGTCTTCTGCTTACGAAATCCTTTTTGTTCTTTGGCTAGTAGGTTTGATTTTTCAAGATAGTTGTATAAAGACTTGTAGATAACTTTTTCGAATATTTTTGAGAAGATGGGTATTAACGCAATAGGTCTATAGTTAGATATAATTTGTCTATCACTTTTTTTGTGCAATGGTACAATTATTGATGTTTTTAATTTTTCAGGGAAGATCCCGCTAGAAATGCTCATATTAATAATATGACTGAGATGTGGAGCTATGTATTGAGATACTTCTTTGATAACTTTAGTACATATTCCGTCAAAACCAACACTATTTGTGTTTCTTAGTGAGTTGATATGGTTGTTTATGTCTTGAGGAATGGTCGGCTCCATGAATATAGACCGAGAATTTGGGCTTACGTTAATTTGTGGTATAGTATTTTTTGGTTTGGTAACTTGATTACTATAAAACTTGTTAAAGGCCTGAGCAATTTTTTGTGGGTTTGTGATTTTTTGTGTTTCCGTTTGAATTTGTGTTATAGGTTCTTTAGGGAAGCAAGTCTTAGAATTATTAATAATGGTCCATGCTGCTTTGGATTTATTTTTGGATGTCTCGATGAAGTAGTTATTTTGCGATTTTTGTGTTAATGTTATAACTCTTTTAAACCTTGCCGTATATGTCTTAAAATATTCTTTATTGTTTTGAGTACGATTTATTCTATATTGCCATAGCAAATGCCTTTTCTTTTTGCTGCATTTTCTTATACCGTTAGTAATCCATTTTGCTTTTTTTGTAATCGATTTTGTTAATGTTTCGAAGGGAAAGCAGAGATCGTAAAAACATCGGAATAAGTCAAGAAAGTAGTCGTAGGCCTCATTGACATCACTAGTGGTATATATGGCTGAAAACTTGAGACTTTTTAAACAATTTATAAATTTTTGTACATTATCTTTACAATAATTCCGTCTGTTTATTTTCCAGCGTTTTAAAATACATGTCTTTTTTACAGGACATTTTAAAAGTTGAGCGGTGTGATCTGACAGACCCAATTCTATAATTTCTCCTTTACAGCCTTTTACATTATGTGCTATATTGTCCAAGCAGGTTCCACTACTTAATCTCGTAGGTTGAGAAAATTGTAATTTTAAATTATAACTTAACAATGTATATTCGAAGTCTATCGTTTGTTTATTTCTTTTCAATAAATTAATATTAAAGTCCCCACATAAGATAACTTTTTTGTTGTTGAATTTTAAACACAACAAATGCAGAATATTGTTTAAATTTACGAAAAATTTATCCAAATTAGATTGGGGCACTCTATATATACATACAATAATAATGTTGTGTTCTGTAAGTTCTATCGCGCAACATTCAATTACATTGATTAAAGAATGTTTCTCTAAGTTTAACACTTTATACTTGTGACCGACCCTAGATAGAATGCAGGCGCCACCCCTTCTGTTATCTCTGGAAAAACTTGTTGCTAAGCTGAAGTTTGGTATATTTAGAAGCCCTTCCTGGTGAGGTGTCATAAAATGTTCGGTGATGCATATAGCATCAATCCTTCTATTATTGTTGTCTAGTTCGTCTAAATGAACAGTGAGGGTATCACTTTTACTCAAGAGTCCAGCAATATTTTGGTGTAGGATATGTATACTATTATAAACGAAAAAAATTGGGGTTTTCTTTCAGGCTTTTACTGTGTTCATCTCCAGTGGAATTAACTAAAATCTTGTCACATTCTTGTCTGCAGTTATTATTCGTCTGTGTTCTTGTCAGACTATACAAGTCTAAATCGATCTGGATGTTACTCATAATTTTGCCGTATATATTTCTGATTCCATGTTTGTTGATTCTGCCCGTGGTGTAAGAAAACATCTCAAATGTTAGATCATAATTGCTATCGAAGATATATGCGTATTTTCGGTTTCGGTTGTCTACATAGAGGAGGTTGTTAAACATCTCAACTTTATAGTTGTATATAGGTGATCCTATCTTATACGTAGGAAGACAAACTACTACGTTGGTGTGAGTTACTTCTCGCAGGGACTCGTACAGTATGTTTATTGAGTTGATGCCGTTGTTTTCATTTGAAATAATGTGATTTTCTCCTATTAGAATTAGGCAGTAGTCATTTAAGGTGTACCCTTTTAATTTTTCTTTAATACCACATAATAATTGTTTTAGTGTGCTGTTAGGTATTATGTAGTGACAGTAGGCGAAATATTCAGAGAAAACTTCCTCTATGGAAGACAAAGATCCATTGTATTTGTTACTACTTAAGATGCATAGTTTATTCTTCTCTGTAGGTTTATTATTATTACGCTTTGATATTTTGGGAATTATAGGGTTTTTCAGTGGTACACTAGAAGGTGACTTTTTATATTTTTGTGGTGTCTGATTACGACTATTGGCAGTCTGAGTCCCTTTATTGTGTTTCGTGTTCGCGCCGTCAGGCAGAATGATTAGAGAATCGCGCCTCTTTGTTGGGTCCGGTGAACTAGCTAAGTGCGATGCCTTATGTATGTGTGTTGTTGCTGCAATCTTTTTCTCAGGCGTTGAACATATTTTCTTGTAGGTGTTAACAGCCGTTGTCATGTTTTGTAGATCTGTTCTTAGGCGCAGATTTTCTATGTTTAAATTGTCGATTTCTTGATGTGCGCTTAACAATTGCTGCTTAAGTGAACTGATTTCGCTACATAAGTCGTGAATTTCGTCGGTTGTGTTGTGAAAGCTATCTGGAATACTCATCGTCGTTGTATCCAATATAGTTCTGTCGGTATTATTATTTTGCGTTATTTTAGATAGATCGGTTAATGAACTTGTTCTAGAAGGTTTATTCCGGTAAGTTATATTATTCATTTCGATATCCATTTTAATTCGAAGCTATCGAGCGCCCTCTGTTATGATGTTATGTATTTACCAGCTTTGTGGATAATGCTGAGCGATATGTTATGCAGAAATGTGAAATTTAATAAATCACAAAAAGAACTCCTGTGGTGCGGTTCGAACTTGCGTTCGACGGAATACGGCTTGATACTCAGAGCCGCTAGTCCATATGTGCTTACTGCTGAGTGGCGAAATTGGTCATTACAACGTACGGATGTTGTATTTAAATAAACGACAACGGTTAGAAATGACTCATGTAAATGGAATTTTTTCGATGCAAGCACTTGAATCACTTTGTTTTGGTTTTAAAACTATGAAATTATTTATATTTATGCACTTTTATTTTGTTATGTTTGTTGGATATTGTTTATAATTTAGTTTTAGCACTATTATGATAATGACACCGATCAAAGTTTAATCCACTTTTTATTTCCTCTTATTCAAATATTTTTGTTATACATAAATGCATATTTCAAGTTTATTTTTTATTTATTTTTTTCCACTTAATTGTCACTCACACTAATTGTTATTAGTCAATTCATTTGGTTTTTGGTAATTGTCACTGTTATTATTTAGACTTTACTTGGTTTATGGAAAGTTATTATTTATTGCTGTTTTTTTTTAAATACTTGCAATTGGTTGTTTTTTTGAAATAATACTTTCACAATTTAATGGTAACTATTCAAACATATTTGGCAAAGAAAAGTCAACAAAAAAGTCACTTTAACTATTTTTACTTCGTACGCGTACACGTCTGCTCTCGCCCGCGTAACGCGCGACACTCTGTGGAGCATTCTCTATTCCTCCTTATCTTCGGTAAGCGCTTTGACTTCTTCATTACGATGCTGCTTTCACTTTTCATTGATTTGATCTATTCAAGTTATTTTTGGCCTGCCCTGACTTTTCCTAACATACCGTTTCTTATAAAAGCGTCCTCTTCTAATCTCTATGGTCTTTCGTATATTTTTTTTCTTCATCTGCGCACGTCTTCATTTGCTTTCTCTCTCTCTCTCTCTCTCTCTCTCTCCATTCTTCGCTATACATTAATTTATTTATATAATATATTAATAAAATATATTAAAAAGCCGATATAAAACATAAGCCACCTACCATGTTCCAGTGGCGTTAAAATTATGCAAAAAGATCAAATTTCTCTGTGTAACTGGTTTTCACTGTGCTTTAATTAGTTTTTTTTTATCTTTTTGCATATTTTTATTTAAATATGATTTCATATGAATATGTACATTCATACAGTATCAAGCTACGCTTATACAGTTTTACTTATGAAATATATATTACCTTTTGCCACTGGGACATGGTGGGCGGCTTATGTTTTATATCGGCTCAGCAAAAAATTAAATAACGGGATTTTGTACAGAAAACTTTGTCCGGTGTATTCGATTTTCAATCTGGTAGCCCTGTTTTGTAGGTAATTACATTAAATCGAGCGTAATTGGAACTTGATTATCGCTTTTATTGGACAACGTTTTTGTAGTAAGGCTACACAATTTTGTCGGTCGTTTTAATCAAAAATATATTGGCGAACAAATCAATATTTTTAATTCTATACCGAAGGTAACTCTGTCTGTGGCGCTTGTAAAAAAGTGTTGTAAGGGGTTGAAAAGGGGGATGAAAAGTTGTATGGAAGTATCGTCATTTTTAAAGCTAGAAGCTTGAAACTAATTTTTAGGCTGTTGATTTTATATAACCAAATATGACATTCAAAGTTTGAAAAAGTTTTACCTCCAAGACCGTAAACTTGCGGGGGATATTGTCCTGTAAGCATGGTCGTGGTGGGTCATTTGCCTAGTATATAATAGATTTTCAACTTTATCACGTAAGCATAAGGTTCACTTTCAATTGGGGAAATTTGACAGATTGAGATAGCTTGATGTGCTGTGTCTGTACATTTATACTCAAACAGGCTGTGTGGTAGTTAGAGTAGGAGTCGTGAAACCAAAGACACATCAATGGTATACTTCCTCGTCAAGTAGATTTGTACACAAATAAGCTGTGTGGCAGTCAGTGTACGAGTAGTGAAACCAAAGACAAATCAATGAATACACTTCCACTACAAATCATAAAGATGCTTTCAGGGTCAAAATATAGCTACTACTTGTACCTACCGCGTAGAAAATCGTTCATGTATTCTTTATAGTTTGCACACCGAGAGGCTACCGATTCATACATACTCATCGTATGACTCACGAGGCGGTGCACTCAATAATTAAAATTAACAGGCTATGCTAAACATTCTGACACTAAAACGTACCAAATATTGTGTATAACGTGTAACGAAAATTGCTAGTTACCATGATACTATTAGAGACGACACTTGTACGAAATTCGACCATTAAGTTTCTTATTGTCAAAGGCTATATAGATTAAAGACGAATAATATTAATCTTTTCTCAGTTTTCACACTCAATTTTACATCTCTTAGCAGCAATGGATACTTATCACATATAAATTGAACAACTTGAATGTATCTAGTGGTAACTGACTAGTTTGTAATGTAATGTAAATTGGAAAATGTTGTAGTTATTAGATTGATTTTGTCGTATATACCTACTTTAATAATAAGTGTTATATCTAATGTAATATCGTTTTTTTTTCAAATACAATAAAATCGCCTCAGCTCAAACCGGTGGTCAAAAAGTGATATTGGCATTCTATATTAAGAAATGAAATGAAATGTTTATTTGCCAGAATATAGGTTACATAGTTGTTGGAAGCATTGTAGTATAGTTTCACTATATTCGTCATAAATATGTCATGCAAAAATATGAGATTACGACATTTATTCTAATTTTAATTAATTTGTAATCTTATTATTAATAATTACATTTGGTGATGTCTTAGAACTATCAAGAAATACAATTATAACAAAAATCCTTATGAATGATTTAAAATGTCATTATAAAATAAGTATTTATAAAATGGTAAACAGCCACAATAAAATAATTCAACATTAAAATGTTCTAATTGACTGAACGATTCTCTGCAAGTAAGTAAGTCTCAGTATCAGCCCGGATTCTGAAAGTAGGAAGTGTTGTACCCCGTGTCTAGGAGGAGACACAAATTCGTAGGTCCTGCACCTGACCCCACTATTTATCGCGAAAAGCGACTCCTTAAGTTTTCTATTATGGGCTCTATGAAGGATATACTTGATTATTCTTTAGGTCTCCCGTAGTGTCGAATACCTCATTCACCGACAAAGTCAGAAGCAGCTCCAGTCGGTGACTGATTAAAATCGGGCGGATTTTAATCTGTCACTGCGATTTGAACGCGACTGTAGCCGACTTCAGACTGTCGTTGTCTAATTGTGCACCGGATTTAGGGCTCCTTATCTCTGTTATATTTGTTCGACTGCCTCCTTGGTCAAGCGGTAAAATGTTAAACCGCATATAATAAGGTCCTGTTTTCAAATCCCGGGTCGGGCTTAAAAGTACTATGAAATTTTAACTGAAAGAAAAATTTCTTATTATCGGCCCGAAGAGTTGGCGGTATTTATACCCCCGTGCCTCGAAAAGCACGTAAAGCCGTCGATCCTGTACCAACCTGGTTCCGGTCGTGTCACTATTCGTCCCATTGGGTCATGAAAGTGATTGCGCAGAATAGCGCAGATAGCTAGCGCTGGACATATTATAGTGTACAAGTGCGTGCGCAAGCACAGGTGCGCTTTCTATTCAATCTTGATTGTGACTGGCCGCCGTGGCCGAATTTCGAACAGATAAATACCTACTATTATTTGTTTGTATATCTTAACTTGTTGAGATTTCTTACAGAACCCCTCGATTATAAGAATATGGAGACATTAATCGCCTATAGATACAGCTTGTTTCATTCGGGCGAATATAAAATCACATTAGGGTGACAAAGACAAAACGTCTTTTAAGCTTACTTCGTCTACTTCGTTTTGTAATGAAGTACTTGAAGTTTTAAGTCGCTGAACTTACTTTTGTAATACGGCGCTAAGTATTTAAGTTCTGTTCCATCTTTTTTATAAATAAGGGGGGGAATGTTCTTTAACTTGTTTGTTTAGGGGGTCGCGTCGTTGCGTGTAGTGTGTGTCGAATGGTCTGCAGTTAGGCGCTAATAGGGGCAAATGACTAGTTACGGCCGCAACTCGCTCCTCACACGAATTCATTTTAATTAAGCTAACCCGCTCTCCCCCCTATTATGAAATTCCTTGTAGCAGTCTTGCCATTTCCAACCTATTTTCGAGTAAATTTATGATCATGTAGGATCAAAAAAGTAATTACAACAAATCAATGTTACCAGAGTTATCCAAACTTTAACACAAATAAATATCTTGGCCCAAAAAATAAGAACTAACGCAATGCTATATGATCCCAAATTAGGCGGTGCCAGTGCTGTCAAACAGATGACTGATAAACATACTTGTATATGTCTAAATACATGCATATTATAGATAAATTACACCTAGACTCTGATAAACCGTGCACAAGACTCAAAGATTTGTAATGAGTGGGGATAGAACCCACGTCCTCTGGCTTATCGGTCAGAGGTGAAATAAACTATACAAATTAGTAATTAGTTTAGAGAGGTAGGGCACAGCGTTGATTTGGTCAAAGAGCAGTCCGACTGGGGAAGTACCTCCACCTTACAGAAGACATTCCTTAATAATAACATTAATAATTTTAATGTTGTGTTTCCGAGTGTGAGTAAGGTCGCCAGAGCTCAAAGGGGCGGGGGGGGGGGGGAATGATCAGCAACACTTGTTTGCTGACTCTTAAAGGCCGGCAACGCACCTGCGACTCCTCTGGAACCGCGAGTGTCCATGGGCGGCGGTGATCACTTACCACCAGGTGACCCACTTGCTCCTTTGTCGCCCTCTGAGATAAAAAAGAAATCTATTGCCGTATGTATGAATGGACTCTACTGTGTGGCTGACGGTAAAGAATATTCGCAAACCAATCTCATCCCGTGGGGGAAGTTGTCCCCGGGGAATATCTCCCAGAAAATGGGCCAAATCGTTTCTTTGTGTACAGTGACCATCATACTGCGATCGCCAACCCGTCTGCCAAAGGTGGCGATTATAGCATCCCTTCAATTCGATTATAGCAACTCATCTTTTGAGGTATTCCTCGAAGCGCTACCATTTTGAAGCGCTACTAATGAAGCGCTCCTGTTTTATTCCTCGGAGCGCTACTAAAAGTAGCGCTCCCAATAACAAATAAAAATATTAACTTTTATTTCCTCGAAGCGCCACTATGATTAACTTTCGAATAGAGATAGGATACTAACTGAAACTATCGATAATAAGTAAAACACGTTATTTTATACAATTTGCAAACTCCTTTAACATAGATTGGTTTAACAAAATTGAGCTTGCTTTGGCATTGCTTTCGGCACTATAATGAAATAATGAGCAATGTTATTGTGTATTCAAAGAGTAAATGTTATTCAAAGAGGATGCTATTAATAAATAAAAAGCACAGATATAAATGATATGCGTATAATAATCACATTGCAGCAGACAGGACCTACGTAATAATTACAAGATTACTTTGGGTGGTGTTATCGTAAATACAGTTTGCTACATCATTAAAAAAATTACAAATGAATTATGAAAATGTAACTGTTACTCATTCGTTTTTGGATTGGATTGCTGTAAGCCGCCATGTAGACGGCTGTGTTTGTATTGTATGATATGTTATGTTTGTTTTGTTATGTTATGTATGTTATGTATCCAAACCAAAAACGAGTGAGTAAGCGGAGAGAAGGCACAGTATATAATGTAAGGCGACATCTAGCTGCCGCTTAGGGAATGAATCTGTATAAGACTTTGTTGCTGATTATTAATTTGAATTTTTACTACTCTTAACACTGTTAACTATTATATATTAAATCATACATTCTCTTTAACGACTAAATCACAAAAAAAAAATTAAAATATCTAATTTAAGAGTAAGTATTGAAAAAAAGAAAAAAAATATTTATTTTTTTAAATACTTATTCTTAATGTTGATATTGTTCTTAATGTGATTTTATGTATCCTATTTGGAATTGTTAAACATTGCAAATAAAAATGAATCATCTGTGATTGTTTATTATATTTAGTTAAGCAACAACTTTTAAGACAACGAAACAATCAGTGTTATTTTGTAATTTTACTGTTTCTCCCTACTAGTAATTAATGTGATTTTTACCCGTTCTAATAATTATGAATCTGTTATTATTTATATAACTAAACAATACCAAGCAACAAAACAAAGAAGAAATTAAATTAGATATTTTAATAATTTTTTTTTTGTGATTGAGTCGTTAAAGATAATGTATGATTTAATATATAATAGTTAACAGTGTTAAGAGTAGTAAAAATTCAAATTAATAATCAGCAACAAAGTCTTATACAGATTCATTCCCTAAGCGGCAGCTAGATGTCGCCTAACATTATATAATGTGCCTTCTCTCCGCTTACTCACTCGTTTTTGGTTTGGATACATAACATAACAAAATAAACATAACATATCATACAATACAAAAACAGCCGTCTACATGGCGGCTTACAGCAATCCAATCACAAAACGAGTGAGTAACAGTTACATTTTCATAATTCATTTGTAATTTTTTTAATGATGTAGCAAACTATATTTACGATAACACCACCCAAAGTAATCTTGTAATTATTACGTAGGTCCTGTCTGCTGCAATGTGATTATTATACGCATATCATTTATATCTGTGCTTTTTATTTATTAATAGTATCCTCTTTGAATAACATTTACTCTTTGAATACACAATAACATTGCTCATTATTTCATTATAGTGCCGAAAGCAATGCCAAAGCAAGCTCAATTTTGTTAAACCAATCTATGTTCAAGGAGTTTGCAAATTGTATAAAATAACGTGTTTTACTTATTATCGATAGTTTCAGTTAGTATCCTATCTCTATTCGAAAGTTAATCATAGTGGCGCTTCGAGGAAATAAAAGTTAATATTTTTATTTGTTATTGGGAACGCTACTTTTAGTAGCGCTCCGAGGAATAAAACAGGAGCGCTTCATTAGTAGCGCTTCAAAATGGTAGCGCTTCGAGGAATACCTCTAGGGAGGGCTTTTGTACAGCAGTGCTTTTCATTCGGCTGAAATGGTGAATAGACTGACATGATTTTACAACAGCTCGACTGATTTTGGTGTCCATTTTTCGTTGCGTTCGTAATTCTCAGGACAAAGATTCAAACATTGTTTTGACTGTAACAAATGAAAAGGATTTAGGAGAGTAATTTCGAATAAAAATCTATTCCTGCAAAACAAAGGCGGATGGACAGTGATTAATGAAATTAATGCCTACTTTTTACAATTCGAAGTCTTAGGTTAGTACCTTAGATGAAACTTACAATTCAATTGCGTATTTATTCAGTGAGTCATAACAAAGGATTGACAATTATTATTAAAATAACTTAAATTATCAACTAAATACTTAAATTTAAATTTAAATTAAATATATACATATTATTATATAAAGGTCTTTGGGCGTCGAAAAAAACTTCGGTATCGCTGCCTTTGAGCATCGTGCCCAGAATGCAGGCCGCATTGCCACGCTGGATGGCAATGCTTAAACGCTGTCCAAAATATTGGCCAGCCCTCTGGTCGCATGTAGCGTCCACCAAGCGTTTGGATGAAACTTGGATTAATTTATGGTAGGTTTAGGATTAAATCTTCAAGAGTTTTAGGCCGCTTTAATTGGTTTTGTTATAAGAGGAGCTTAATCATCATTACAGCTGAAAGAAGTCCACTGCTGGGCCGCCACGCCAAGAATCATCATCGGGGGATATGCCATAAAGGTTGGCGATCGCAGTAAGATAGCCATACTATTCAGAAGGAAGCTGCTGCCCATCCTGTCATATTCCCTCAGGTCGATGAGATGGGGTGATGATATTCTGATATTCGCCGAGGCCACCACACAGCATAGGAGGAGTTTAATACTAGGTATTAAATACATTAATTTATACATATAATAATAATATCTAGGGACAATGTCACACAGATCATCCTAGCCCCAAACTAAGCAAAGCTTGTACTGTGGGTACCAGGCGACGATATACATACTTATGTAGATAGATAAATACTTAAATACATAGAAAACATCCATGACTCAGAAAAAAAATATTCGTGCTCATCACACAAATATTTGCACTTACCGGGATTCGAACCCAGGACCACCAGCTTCGTAGGCAGGAGCACTACCAACTAGGCTACGGTGACCTTCAAACTCAAAATAATAAACTCTTAGGAAAGTCAAAACGGTACATTGAATATTTTTTATAAAAAGGATATTTGGGGCGTGATCTAAAAGCGATATCGAAGCCAAAAATATAGTTTTTAGAATTTTTGTCTATTTGTCTGTATGTATGTCCGGGCTAAACGCAAAAATTACTGCATGGATTTACTTCAAATTTTGCATGAATTTTACTAAGAGGTCGGGTCAACATATAGGCTACATATTATCATCACGCTATCACCTATGGGGGAGGAGCTGTGATGCTTTATAAAGATTAACTCGGGTAAAACCGCGGGGCACAGCTAGTTATATAAAACCGTGTGGAAATGCAGTAAATGCTGCATTGCCTAATAAGCTTGAATGCTGCAACAAGAGGCCGTCGCGTTGAATCGTGTTAGAGAATTATAATGACTCTATAGAACCAGTCAAGTTACAAATCAGCCCAAATCCTTAATCAGTCCGTTTATTTATGATTGATAATTATTTTTCACCAGGCAAGCAAGGATTTCAAACGACTATTTAAAAGGTAAATTAATGAGGCTTTAATTTTAATAGCATTATTAATACATCACAAAATGTTCCCTCTTACTATACAACATGTAACGTAATTAACGCACACCCCAATTAGAATATTATGTTGTAATCATAATACATACACTGAATTTTTAATTTAACATGTATATGCATTGTTTTTACTAAATAAGTTTCTTGGAATAAAGTTTTTATTTTTCTTATTATGGAATTTTGTAATTTCGTATTATGGAATTTGTTTGAATACAAATATAACTGCGATTTTAAAAGTCTTATTACTTTGACTTACGATCCATTTCAATTTGTTTTGACTGTACAGGGTTAATATGACAAAAAATTCTGTAGTTATAATTTTGGAATAAAACATTACCTATATTAAAAATGATATAAATCGATTCAGAAAACGATTCTGAACAAACTATTTTCAGGGTGTGCGTTAATTAAGTTACATGTTGTATGTCTATCCTGACCGTATTCTAGCTACTAACAATTAGAGCTTCGTTCATGTGCTCTCAGGTGACTGGAGTACTATACTACCCTATTAATTGCATCTTTTGACATTTGCTAAGTCAAGCAAGAGGTCATCCACCCAGGACAAATATCTTTGTGTGATGAGCACGAATATTTCTGCACCATCAGCTGTCGGTTTTACTGTATGCCCCGCCCACTGCCACTTAGCCCATTGCCAGTTTAGCAATTCGTTGGGCTATATTGACGTTTTTGGTTCGCCTACGGATTTCAACGTTTCTGATTCGATTACGCAGGGTACTCCAAGTATAGCCCTCTCCACTGCTCTTTGAGTGACCTAGAACCGTCTTATAAGGCAGATAGTGAGTGACCACGTCTTGGTTACGTAAGTCATCAATCACTGGCAACACACACTGGGCGAAGACTTTCAACTTGAGACACTGCGATATTTGTGACGAGAAGATGTTACGTAGCTTACCGAACGTTGTCCAAACCGAGTTGAATTCGACGATTAACTTTTTCTCGAAGTTGGACCTACCTAGTTGGATGGTCTGTCCTCGGTAAATATAGTCGTTTACAACTTCGTGTACAGAACTAACCTTCACTTGAGTGGGTGCAACATGGACGTTGTAATCGGGTGAAGAAATATATAACTATCTGTCTGGGATCCATAATATAGGCTCTGCCTAGTTTGGAATCTAGTAATTATCTCAAAGTATTATAAGTGGTTACTCTAGTATCAGGGTAATCCAAGCCATCCATTAGGACTTTAACATGTCTTAACCACTGTTGTCTAATGATTACAACCGAGACCGACAGCTTAACGTCCCTTTGAAGCACGGAGACGCTCAGAACTTAAGTCACTTTGGCGTTCACGCATCTACAGCCTGACCGCGCGCTTTACGTGCCTCGAAAAGTGGAGTCTTATTATTGAAGTCCTTTTCTGCTCGTCTAGCTGCCTGTGCCATCGATGATCCCTATTCTGTACGGTATAAATCCTTAAGCCATTAAAATCGAGACGGTTCTTAGCTCTGCTATATCGAAACTAACCTGCTATAGCTGATAAGCTGATATTCCATTATTACCTAGCTTAAGTGTTACGCACATGTCATTGTTAAACGTGGCGTGGGAAGAGCCGTATCTGTAACGAACAGGCTATTCTCCCTGCCTGTGTCCATAACTACGCCATCACTATCTTGTTCCAACGTTCCCCAGGCTCACGTCGATGTCGGATACTCGCACAACTTGCTAATGACAAGCCGAACGGATTCCCTCCCTAGCTTTTCGCTATATCACTATCACACAATTTTATAACGTTAAATGAGGAAGAACACTTGCCTTACGGGTATGAATATATTGATTTAAAGTCAGGGATATCTAAATATCATAGTCGTACCTTTTTGTGAATAACTTCAACGTACACACAAACTTCTGCTCATAATCATCATGTCAGAAAAACACATCCACTGCTGGACAAACGCGTCCCTCAAAGATCGATAGCTGGTTTTGCGCTGCCCACATCTAACACCCTCCCGCGACCGTTGCAAAATTGTCGTTTCACCCTGTAGGGGACCTGCCAACCATGTCTCTTCGGGTGGAAAGGATCTTAGAGAGGAAAGGATATTGAGTGACTACCACGTGGTTGGAAGTCAACCTTTCTGCCCCAGCGGCCATCTGTTATGTGAGCTATTTGACCCGCCCACTGTCACTTCAGTTTGTCAATTCATAGGACTATGTCGGTAACATGCGTTCGCCTGCGGATTTTCTTATTCCATCTCGCAGGGTTCCGAGCATCGCCCTCTCCATTGCTATTTGTGCCACATCGAGCGTCCTTATGAGTCTCATGGCAAGCGATCACGTCTCTGTTCCGTGGTAAGCGATCAAGTCATCTTGGCGACGAGGACCGCACTTGCCCTACAGTGAACCCTTGCAAGTGATCACACCCTCATTTAGAATTCCGTCTTTTTACTTCAGCGGGCCGCTGAGTTTTGGCTCTTAAATTGAGCTACTGGTTAAGAGCCTTCAGCGCAAGCCAACGCAACGGTTCGTTATCTTAAATGTTTAAATTTACTCAATTTAAAAATAATAGCTTAGTAACTTGTTATATGTAAAAAAATAGATATGTGATGAAAGATGAATACTGTATTCGACTATGTTTATATACTGCACTATGAGCTTGACAAGTACAAGTATAAGTTAATACCCATTATTTCATCAACGGTCAAAGTTTTGCGTCGGTAACTCGGTCTTGTCGGTATACTTGTGTTACAGTTTTATAATAGCATAGACATGCGTGTATGACATGTACGCGACACTGCATTAAGGACAGAGGCGTTCCTGAAGTGTCTAAAATATGCAACATCACGCGCAAACCGAGCTAAAAGCTTTCGCACTTACATGTCGCCTGCGCGCCGCCCTTCTACTTAAACAGCCAAACGACCACACCAATTCCTTTCAAATTGCAGTCCAAATGACAATGACCTAAGAATCATTTTTGTAATTCAATTGGCACGTCGCTTGTACAATAAAGAACTAGTGGATACAAGTAACACGAGCCCTTTGTCTCATAAATGACAACCGAAGGGCTTGTTGCGTTTGACTGAAATGTTGCGATAATTTACAAGTACGCCTTTATTCGGCAATAACATCATTCAATAGTAATAGTAACGTCAAGCGTCTTACCGTTTCCTCAGGGTTACCAACTGGAAAAAGTACTAGTCGCATGCTATGCAGCGGTTTACTGTGCCCTGGCGTTATAAATTTCCATTAGTAGCGGTTACCACTTTCTATTACGTGATCAAAAAAAACTTTTGAGAACTTTTGAGGAATCTTCGCATGAGAATAATTTGATTTTATTCAAATATAAAAGTATCATGTATTATTTATTTTGTATTCTTTGATGTTATCAAGTCGACTATATTTTATTTTGTAAAATCTTCTCTTATATTTTATACTAATATTGTTACTTTATTCTAATACAAATAAAGTAACAATATAAGTATAAAATATTAAAGAAGGGGAAGTACGTATCTTAGTTGCCCATACAAAAATACACATAGGTTGTCATACTTAGTGCTCAGTACTTTTTTATTATGAGTTAGTATATTAGAAATTAATATTTCAACAAGTTGTTCGGTTTAAGGTTTTGATTAAATACTTATTATGCGCATCTATATTTGAGTGCTCATTTCTCTTTCATGATGATACCACCAAAGTTAACATTCGGCCAGAAGGACATTTTTGATGATGCAGCTAATAACTGCCCCACTGCAGAAAAAAGGGCCGCCTCTCACAATGTGAAGGCATCACACTAATATTATAAAGGCGAAACTTTGTGAGTGAGTGTGTATGTTCATTATATCGTCACGTCTAAAAGGCTAGGGCGATTTAAAAAAAAAATGGTATGGAGTTAACTGACGCCCTGGATTAACCCGTAGGCTATAATTTATAAAGTTTAACGCGTGTTAAACCGCTGGGCACTGATATTTATAGATAAATTACACCTTGGACTCAGAACAAATAATCATGCACATCACATAAAGATGTGTCGTGAGTGGGCGCGACCGCGAGTCACTGCTAGTAGGCCATAATCCACCAACCTGGCCTAGCGCGGATTGGCAGACTTCACAGGTGCAGGATTTCTCTTGATGTTTTCCCTCATCGCGCATCGTTTTAAAAACGATATACATTAATTTCTAAGACGAACAGTCAACGGTGCCTTTGGTTTGAACTCCATACCACCGACTATACATTCTAACCACTTTGCTATCTCCCCTGACCATACATTATTATATAGCTCATACCTTTAAGTCAGTAAATTCATCGGCAAATCCCAGTGGAGAAATGTATGTTCTCAAATTGTAGTCCTCCATAATAATAGGCCAAATAGACAGCAGTACGCCTCGTCAGCAGATATCTGGTGGTTTTACCAATGGATTTACAAGTGTTCACAGAAGTACAGAGGTGTACCGCACACTTCTAGACTAGACAATATTTTCTAAACAACTCTCAATTATCTACAAACTTACCCTTAGTAGCCTGACCTGCCAGTGACAGTCACAAGAATTGATATGACAGTAGGTACATTGTATAGAAGTAGGGTTGCCATCTATATAATTTGGCAAGCAGGACAAGACGCGTAAAAATCCCGGATTTTGGAGCCCAGAACCCGGACAACGGTCAACAGTCTTAATCGTCTTGCCATTCACTGCCAGTGCCATTGTCAGTTTTTCGTTGCCACACGCCCTCGCGTCACTCGCCGGCGCGGCGGCCCAAGACATTAAAACTTTTTCTTTACCCGGACCATAAATTAAATTCCGCCCGGACGCTCCCCGGACGCCCTCTAAAGTAGAACAAATCCGGAGAAATCTGGACGGATGGCAAACCTCAAGCGATCTCTTCCTCACAATTACAAGCTTCTTATTTTGTAACTAATGCTCGGTTAAAGTTCTACTCTGTACCCAGTAAATAACAATATTAGCAATGGCACCCTGACTCCCTATAGTTGGTGAAAAGGGTATACTCTGCATATACCTTCGTGTTTTAGTCGTGATGCAATGTGAAATTTCTCCATCACGTCGGGCAGGGCGCTAAGGCCAACGTCCGTGTTGTGACGCCATAGCGGCGCCGGCGCCACACTACGATGCGGTTCCAGTATTGCCAGATACTGTCAGACAAAAAGTAAAAACACATAACTAGAATTAAAAGTATAACTAATAGTTGGGCTAGATATTGTCCAATAAACTCGCGGAAATTTATAATTAGGATGCCGAACTGAAGAAATTACCTACGTCTCCTTTTTATTATTATATGTAGTATATTTTCTAATTATATTGGGTACCTAAGTATGTAATTAACAACATTTGAGGTCTATTTGTTTGGTGTTGCCATCGCCACAGTAAATTTCATACACACATAAGAAAAATACGCTTATAAAACGAGTTTTTGATCATTTTAGTACAAGTTGGTAGGTATTTTTTGGTAAAAGAAATTGTATTAATTTTGTTTTAAACAAATGTCTCACCGACACCGTCGTATAATTAACAGATAAATAAAAACTAAGAGTTCATGAAATATGTGTTATTTGATTAGCATAATTAGACATTCATACAAAATTGCAATTGCCATCCTAATTTAAGAATTAAAAATTAATTACACTCTATCCTATTTAAAATATATATTTTGACGAATGTTATAGTCAGTCTGTCAATTTCTTGACGTAGATATTGTTAATTAAAGTTTATTTAACATAAATTATACTGGAGCAGGAACAGAATTTGAAATTTGGAGATTGCGACTGAGTTTGAAAAATATTTTTCGAATATTCCAGTCATACTTACTAACTCTCTTTCATGTTCTTCTACATCTGCTGAGCAGATACTCAAGCAAAGCGTAGGGTCGTGTGACACAGTTTTTGAATTTTCGGTGGTTAGCCCTAAAGATATTTTAAATGCTTTCAAGAGTATTAATATGAAAAACACAAAGGATCTGTGGGGTCTATCTGTTAAGACTGTTTCATCAATTATTACTATAATCGCCCCACACTTAGCTACTGTGTTCAATTGCTGTGTTGCATCAGGTGTATTTCCTGACTTGATGAAGTATAGTAAAATCATTCCTTTGTTTAAAGCTGGTGATACTTCAGACCCTTCAAATTTTCGACCTGTTTCCGTGCTGCCCACTCTTAGTAAAATATTTGAAAAGCTTATGCTTAGCCAGCTGCTCAGACACTTTAATATACATAATTTACTACACCGGAAACAGTTTGGATTCACAAAGGGTTGTTCAAGCATAGATGCAGGGGTCAACTTATTAAAAAGTATATTCGCGGCGTGGGAAGACTCGCAAGATGCATTAGGTATCTTTTGCGATTTGTCCAAAGCGTTCGATTGCGTTCATCATGATACTCTGGTCAGAAAATTACACCACTACGGTATTAGGAACAAGGCTCTCGAACTTCTGACTTCTTACTTGGGCAATAGAATTCAGAAGGTCGAAATAAACGGTAAAATATCTCCGGGATCTCCAGTGGTAATGGGCGTCCCACAGGGGTCAATTCTGGGCCCATTTTTGTTTTTAATTTATATCAATGACTTACCTTACTACGTAAGGGATAAGCATGAGATTGTGTTGTTTGCAGATGATACTTCCCTGACGTTCAAAATAAACCGACAATTAAGCAATTTTGACGATGTTAATGATGCAATCTCTAAAGTTGTTCATTGGTTTAATGCCAATAATCTTGTGCTTAATGATAAGAAAACTAAAGTCATTAAATTCACTACACCGAATGTGAAACAGGCGACAACCAATGTACAACTTAATGGAGCTAGGTTGGACCCTGTTGAATCAACTGTGTTCTTGGGTATCACTATTGACTCAAAGCTACAATGGAGCCCACAAATAGAAAAACTGTCCGGCAAATTAAGTTCTGCAGCATATGCAGTGAAAACTATTAGACGGCTGACTGATTTTGACACAGCTAGAATGGTTTATTTCAGTTATTTTCATAGTGTAATGTCCTATGGAATTCTTCTCTGGGGTAGCTCTGCTGACATTGACACCATATTTATATTGCAAAAAAGAGCTGTAAGAGCTATCTATAATCTTGGCCCGAGAGTGTCTCTAAGAGAAAAATTCAAAGAGGTCAACATTCTAACTGTACCATCTCAGTATATATATGAAAACTTACTATATGTGCATAAAAATATCGATTCCTTCTGTAAAAGGAGCGATACACATAATGTAAATACTAGATATAAGAATAATCTCATACTGCATACTACCCGTCTCCACAAAATAAGTAACTCTTTTATGGGGCAATGTATAAGATTCTATAACAAACTTCCCAATGATATTAGAGAATTGTCTACGAATAAGTTTAAAAGAATTATTAAAGCCAAATTGTGTAGCAGGGCATATTACAAAATTTCTGATTATTTAAGTGATAAAAGTGCTTGGGATGGAGTTGTTCTGAGTCAACACACATGATTGTAATTAATCTTAAGTATATTTTATTTTAAAAAAGGATTCCTACTGAGTTTTCTGGCAGTGTTTCTCAGTAGCTGCCACGTCATGCACTGCACGGTAGGGTAAAAAAAATATGACGATTCCACATAAATGTAAAATTTTTACGGAATAAAATTACTTTGACTTTGACTTTGAATGCATAACAAGACATATTTGGTATGCTCTGGCAACACTGCTGTCGTCAAAAGCAAAGTTTTAATTTACTTACCGAGGCAAAGGTTCATGGGTAGTAAATCTTAACACTCCCAAATAGGTAGACACCTAGTTGAGAGTTTTCTAAATAATTTTGATTGCATAAGAAAAAGTATGCAAAATGTTCAACATTCTAAAATCTTCGACCCGTGTTTCGAAATTGAGTACTATAAAAAGGCATAGTTGCAAAGGTTGCTCGTTCTGCAGTATTTCGCGGAACTATAATTAAGTCGGCATTCGATACACAGTCAAAACACACTTGAGCCTTACAAAGATCGGGCCGTCCAGCGAAATTTGAAATATCTGGCAACATTGCGGGGCCAATGGGGAGAGTTGTTAATAGCCGCCTCAACTGGCTGGAATTTGCTCTATATTTGGGCACGGCCGGGGCTGCAACTACCGGCCATCTAGCACTACTAAAGTATATACTTTGAGCTGATTGAGTAAAAATAGCTCATGGAAATGTACAGGTGAATCGCTATTACTCTAACAAGGTTCGCTTTTAAATAATACTTGGGCATTAACCTGTACTCTGCACTTTGTGTTAGACCATTCCTGTCGACGTCTCTTTAATAAAAGATTTAATATTTTTCTGTCTGCGTTACTAGCAATGTATTATACTGTCTAGCGGCAGCATATACTACTACATATAATCAAGATTTCTTAAATGGCGTTCAAATAAATAAAGGTTAAAAATTACTTAATCAATCGTTAAATCGGCTGGGTTCAAATTGGCCCAAAAATGGTATTAGAAATTTTTGCCAAGACAAAGCAGCCCAAAGATTGAGGCATTGGATATAATATATAGATGCCGCCGTGACCGAAATTTGTCCAAGAGTAGTATGATTCATCATCAGTCTGATATCGTCCACTGCTGGACATAGGCCTCCTCCAAATATTTCCAAAGGTTTACCGTAGTCACCGCGCTTGGCATGCGAGTTGGCGACCGCAGTGAGTTAGGAGCTAGAACACAGGTGGCGTTGCAGCCCGATAACCTGGTGTATCCCTTAGTTGCCTTTTACTTCAGTTATTCTTTCTGGGCCGGAAACCACACGAATTGTATTATTATTGTTGGTACACATTTTTTTTTATATTCATATATTGTATTACACGACCTAGGCCATCAATAGGGTATCAGAATGAGGAACCTCCTCACGATGCGTGCAATTCCTGTAATTGCCGCTTCCTATTCTCCTGATTTATATTATCCTCGTTAGATAATTCTCTTTTCTTGTACTTTTTTTATATCCGAGCGACAAACGAGCAAGTGGGTCACCTGATGGTAAGTGATCACTCAAAGAAGTTGCGGGTGCGTTGCCGGCCTTTAAGAGTGAGCAAATAAGTGTTGCTGACCCCTCCCCCTCCCCCGATGAGCTCTGGCGACCTTACAAACATGCAGAAACACAACATTAAGTTATTCATGTTATTATTAAGGAATGTCTTCTGTAAGGTGGAGGTACGTCCCCAGTCGGTGTGTGTCGCTGTGCCCTGCCTCTCTTAACTTTTCTACTGTTTTCCTACCGCTCTTTTTATATTTCTCAGTGATATTTATACAGTCTTAAATACCAAGTTGCATGGGCTTATTTTTGAAGTAACACTTTTTACGAGTGTATGCGCAAGGATAGTAAGGCGATATTCTCAAGGGCGATCATTGCGAACTTACAGACTCCGGGTTGCAACTGAGTCTTTCTCGTGCGATATAAGTTCCAGAATGATTTTTTCGTGTGATCCATTATTTGCACCCGGGATCTTATTATCTACGGTAGTACAAGACTCTTTTTACTTAAATATCTTGCAGAAGAAATTGGCGCGCTATAATGGCTAGTCTATGGCATTTTTTGCATTATCAATGTGTAATACATTTTTATAGTCTAAAATTATTATTACAAGACAAAGAGATCGCAAGACGAACTGAAAATGCCTGGAAGAGTTACTGGTCCATGAAGGAACTTTTCAAGGGCACTCTGCCCATGTCTCTAAAGAAGAAATTAATGGACATGTGTATTCTCCCCATCTTGACCTACGGCGCACAAACTTGGTCTTTGACAAACATCCAAAAGTCCAAACTCAAGGTTTGCCAACGTGCAATGGAGCGCAGTATCTTAGGTGTTAAATTAACAGATCACGTTCGAAACACTACACTGCGTTCCAGAACACAAATTATTGACGTGGCTCAAAAGGCTGCTCAGCTTAAATGGGACTGGGCAGGACATGTCTGTCGCATGCCGGACGAGCTGTGGGCACGCAAAGCTCATGATTGGTACCCTGAAACAGTGACACGGGGTCGCGGCAGACCACGAAGGAGATGGCGGGACGAACTGGATGTCTTCCTTGAGAATTGGAAAGAGATGGCACACAGTCGTAAACGTTGGAAAGAATGGAGGGAGGCCTTTGCCCAGCAGTGGGACAATACAGGCTAATTAAAAAAAAAAAAATATTATGTCACAAATTTTCTTATCGGTTGAGTTCTATTTGTTATTAAATTAGAGGGCAGGATCTTTTTTTATTTATTAGCTTTTAGTAGCGCCTTCGTCCAACTAACCGGGGGCATCTTAATAGTGCGTGTAATTCCTAGAATTTTTGCGAAAACTAGTTAAATCCTACTATTATTATAAATGCGAAAGTTTGTTAGTAAGGATGTTTGTTACTCTTTGACGCAAAAACTACGATCAAACGGATTTTGATGAAACTTTGTAGTAATATAGCTTATATATCAGAATTAATCATAGGCTATAATTTAGAAAAGTTTAACGAGGGCAAAACCGCGGCGCACAGCTAGTATTATATATGTTAGTTTATTATTTTACGAACTAATTTTTCATTTTCTAGTGGCCTTAATAATTTCTTTAAAATTTATAGGGTAAATACTCTTGGGTAAAAACTGATTTACCTAGGGGTTACAATTGGCACATCAGGGAGCAAAAGCCGCTCACCTAGTTAGTTAAATTATTACGTTTATATGAAAAAAAATAACAACCAATTTTTTCATTTATTTTTTATTTATTTAATCTACTAAACATTATCATGACAGGTTTTGTACCCAATGAGATAATGCGAACAATATTTCTAATTATTACTAAGTAAATGCATTATTATATTCGCATGATTAGATAATGCGAACAATTTGACTTGAATAACAAGGGTTCCGTGTCTTCCATAGACTTACGGACGGTCTTGTTGGCGTAGTTGGCAAATGCTTGCTTTTCACGCCGGAGATCGTGGGTTCGATTCCCACCCAAGACAGATATTTGTGTGCATGAACATGTCTGTTTCGCCTGAGTCTGTGTGTTATTATCTTTACAAGTATGTATTTACAAAAGAAAAGTTGTATATGTAGTATATCAGTTATCTGGTTTCCTTAGTACAAGCTCTGCTTAGTTTGGGATCATATGGTCGTGTGTAAATAATGCCCCAAGATATTATTATTATTATTACTTATAGACAGTCAACCTAGCTGAGTAATAGTCTGTTTTTAAAATGTGCAAATAAAGCCTTATTAAGCGATATTATACAATTTGAGCACCCACTTGGGAAACTTTTTTTTAAACTCAACGAGATAATGTCATTTGCTATAAGGTGGGAAAGGCATTAACTATTTATTGCTATTATAAAATAAATTTTATAATTTTTTCATATAATCCGTGTACCTAAAAATCTATGTAACTAGAAATAATAATGTATACAACTATATTACTACAAACATGTTCTGACTATTTACAAGCGCTTTTGTAAAGTCTACGTGAATAAAAACCTTTTTTAGTTTATTTATTTTATTTTATTCGATTACTATATTAACAATTCTTAACTTTAAAACACTTGTATTAGTTGAATCGGGACTATACTTACGGTCGTGATAAACGGACGGACTGAGCGGCACTATAATTTAACTGTTTTATATGGAACCCTATATCTAGTAGACCTTAACAAATGTTAACTACGTAAAAACATTACTGATTTATTACGAAAGAAGGTGGATACCGATATGGATACACGCAAACTCACCTATTTTAGTATGTATATCACTAAAACGGTGTTCCGCTGTTGCGCATTGCGCTAGCGCAGGGATGGCGCACTAATCGCACTAAATTAGCACGTGACGTGGCTAAAAATAGGCACCACCTTAATAAAAAAATATTATTTTTATTACCGGCCGGTTGGCGTGGTTGGTGCATTCTTGCCTTTCATGCCGCAGGTCATGGGTTCGATTCACATCCAGGACATATATTTGTGTGTATGAGCATGTCTGTTTGTGTTTGCAGCTGGCTTCTCTAGTTGCAAATCTCTCATTTTATGAGGCTATAGCCTCTTTACATCATTCTGTCTCCCGCTTTGCTCTGGAGGGAATTGGAACTATTCATTTTCTAACTCCTCCTTTTTTGTCTTTCTGATTAAATTCGTTGCGGGATCCAAGACAGTTAAAGCGATTCCCCGGGACATGCCTGAGCTTCACCGCTCAGTGTCATTTCATTGTGTGCCACTGTTGATCCTGGCTTACAGGAGTTGCAGTGGTGGGTAAGAGGGAGGGACTAGTCCCATATATATAAAAAAAATGTCTATTTGTCCTGAGTTTGGGTGTAAATTATCCATATAAGTATATAAGAAAAGTCATATATGTATAATAATGTATATCAGTTGTCTGGTTTCCATAGTACACGTTCTGCTTAGTTTGGGATCAGATGGCCGTGTGTGAATAATGTCCCAGGATATTATTGTTATACTTTCGTAGGTACTTCTATTAACAATAAGAGGACAGAACCATAGCAAAAACTGGTGTTTCGTTAACGCATGCTCATGGTGCATTGGCAGTTGGCTTCTCTAGTTGCAATTATCTCGTTTTATAAGGCTCCAGCCTCGTTATATAGACTACATGTGGAGTCGCCTCGCCGCTTCGTGTCGCGGGTTCGAGTCCCGCGACGGACAACTATTTGTGTGACCCATAAATAGTTGTTCTGAGTCTGGATGTAATTTGTGTCCGTCTATTAGATGTTTATAAAGTACCCCGCGACATAGGGATTAGATTACCTATTTCGTGCGTCGTCATTTAAATAAAATATATTATTCTCTCTTCCACTTTGCTCTGGAGGGAAGTGGCATTACTATTTTATAAGAAGTTAATGATTTAAACCCGGTGTGTGATCCTAGAAAGTCGTGGCATTTCCCCGAGACGTGCCTGGGCCTCACCGCCCAGAGCCTTATCCAGGGTTGCAATGGCAGACCAGACAACTAATTTTAAATTGGGGCATGTATCATAAATCATGTCGCAATCCCTTAAAGTCAATATGAAACGGTTAATCGTTTTAATGATCGTAACAGATAGCAACATTAATATTTAAACATAATAGTGGAAATGTTTGATCTAAATAAATAAATCTATAACAAATAATTTGAGTTCTTTTTTGTTTCTTTGGAATTAAGCAACCATGTAAATAAAACGGGCCTCACATTTTCTAAGGAAGTTATCGTTAGTCAACTTATACGAAGAAACTTAGTTCTTATATTTTATTTCTGACCTTTGGGTTCGTTACTGACTGAACATACATAGGCAAAAATTAATAATATTTTTTTTACTAATTATCATTATATCAGCCGAAATAAGTCCACTGCTGGACAGAATCCTCCCCCAAAGATCTCCACAATTGCCGGTTTTGTGCTATTTGCAAACAGCAGAGTTTTTTATTATTAAATAAAAACACTATCATTGTATTATCTTACAATCGTATATTTATCTTTTACAAATAAAGAAAAAGATATAAACTTGCGTATGCTTAAAAAATCATGAATTTAAGAAGGCTTTCTTAACAATAATTCTGTTTATACCTTTTGTTACCATGTAAAGTTAAATTTATTTATATTTAAATTTATGTTTGATGGTACCGACAACCCTGCGCAAGTGCATACTCACGTGCACAGCAGTATTTACATTCTACACAGTTTATGGGGCAAACATCAATTTTACAACTTTTATGGAAAATCTTGCCAACTGCAGTTATAAGTACGCCAGCACATCCAGCTACCCCAATCTGTCAAGTTTATTTTATAGATTTTCATCTTTATCACATAAGCATAAGGTTAACTTTCAATGGGTGAAATTTGACAGATTGGAGTAGCATGATGTGCTGGCGTCTGTACAATATCACAGATTTACGATTAAGATTTGTTTTTGAAGTATAATTTCTATAAGCACGCTCGACTTGGGGGGTAAAATGGTGAATGCGATACGAAAAGTGTTATTCAAACGGAAATTGAGAGAGAGATATAAGTTAGTGAAGATTGAAAGAGCGAGAGTTACGTTTCGTATAATACTGTAGGGATAAGAGAGAAGTGCGAGCACACATTTTATGGACGCTCTCGACACCAAACAAGTATGTGGACCAGTGGGTGTTAAGCAGTCACCGTATCCTTTGGACGTCCTCGACACCAACATGTATACGGACCACCTGATGTTAAACAGTAACTTTACCCTGTGGACGTTCTCGACACCAAATATTTATACGGACCACCTAATGTGAAGCGGCCACCGTAGCCTATGTGCGTTCTCGTTAGCAAATATTTATACGGACCACCTGATATGAAGCGGTCACCGTAGCCTATTGGCGCTCTCGTCATCAAAAAAGTACCCGGACCATAATTATGTTAGACAGTCACCATAGCCTATCGATGCTCTTGACACCAAACCCTTACGACCATCCGATGTAAAGTCTACGAGGCCGTCATTAGTTCACCGGACGCAAAGGAGAGCTCACGAAGATGCGAGCCTCCCGTCCGATTGAGGGTCAGAGAGGACGTATCTTAGATAGGTTATGCAACAAAGGGTCACGGAGGACGTTTTAACCGCTCTAAGCTCAAGTTACGTACAGGTTAAGTTACCTGACTTATCAAATCAAAGTTTACGATAACATTGCACTATGTCGGGAGACTAGAATTACGCTACAATTGCACAATATCCAGTTACAATCAAACGTTCTTGACTACTTGCTGGCATACTGTAATTCTCAGTAACGAGGTACCATGTGTCCACGTCAGCGTCGCTCATTACTTTCAACTAACCCAATAATATACGCTGATATCGATTGTTGAACTCAGTAGAAAGAGCCAGATGCTTTCACCGGTTCATAAAAGATCCGCGAGGTTAAGCAGCTAGCCTCGCGGTGAGTCCATAAACGAGCGATCTCCTAAGTTGTTAAATTTCTAAGGGTATCCGTCCTTTGAGGACACATTAATCTGTCGGTACCGGTTGTTGTTTAGACAGACAGTAGGCTTCTGAAATGGTTTAAAGACTGCTTATACCATATCAGAACTTTCTGGGCGGCACACGAGGGTAACTAATGCTCATATTAAAAACTTAAATTGAAGTTTAGTAAGAAAATATGAGTCTTTGTCGCAATGTTACGTAGAACAATACTATTATCATATTTCCAACGAGGAAAGGTTTGTAAATGTATTCCTTTGTCGCTCCTTATCTACTGACCGGCTGAGTCGATTGATAATCTACTTAGAATTACCAATACTGTCATAAACATAACAACAGAGATTCACAGCTATAGATAGCGTAGAAATCCGTGCAATGCTGGGACTTAACCACTTTTTGTAATCTTGAATCCTTTAAATCTTATAAAATTGGATAGCAATTTCGATTTTTTCCTTTTGTCACGTATTAGAACGGATTACAATATAGTACTACCTTACCTGGTTTGGATTTATTGGTGCGCCTGGTTAAGGCTTAGACTTAATTCCGGCTCTAGGCAATTTCGCCAGCAAGACAGCCAGATGTTGTCTTTAATATGTCTAGCAAAAGATATATCCCCAGTAGTGGTGCACTGCAGCAGCATACGCGCTTTCCTGGGGCTCCCTCCATTAGGCGCTAAAAGAAGTATACGGCAAGTTAAGGTTTAGTCGGTACGAGACCAACATACCCACCCGCAGACACTTTTTGCAGGTGGTATGCGTAGGAATTCTCCTTGCCTTATCAAAAAGAAGGTACTTCTCCAGTGGGGCTGCTCTTTGAGTGAATTAACTCTGAGGCTGAGAAGTTATAAAGATAGATCTGAATCGCACTTTTAACGTAGAAACTAGATCACGTCAGTAGTTTCGCATTTATAGACAAAAATTATAATTCCGCATAAATAGAGATTTCGTAACACCTCTCGTTGTTTACACGGCGATAACTAATCCAGTTCTACTAACTATGATTGTGATGCGATATGATTCACGCGAACCAGCTTCAGTGGACGTACACTCATCGATGTAAACAAGGTGAGACGAGGCTTATTCTATTTCTGAACTAATATTATAGAGTAAGATTAGATTTTTCTTATCTTTCCTTGTTTGTAATTGATAAAGTATAAAACTACTTTAATTATTTTAAAAATGATTTCACCAATTAAAGCCACATTATCAACGAGTAAAATTATTCAAAGAAATTGATTTTCCTGCGTTATAATTAAGTAATAAACCAAGGTATCGAAAATAAAGTGCAATGGTGATGGCTATGCTTGGAGTATCCCTACGAGATCGAATCAGAAATGCATAGCTCGTAGAAACGTAGGGCGTTGGGGTAGAAAAGTAGGGGTTCTCGAGTGGCGACCACGGACCGGAAGACGCAGCGTGGGGAGGCCCCCTACAAGGTGGACCGATGATCTTGTAATCGCTGGATGCGGGTAGCGGATGACCGGCAATTGTGGAGTTCTTTGGGAGAGGCCTTTGTCCAACAGTGAGCGTCTTCCGGCTGATATTATTATGATGATCAAACATGCAAAAGTATTATGATACATAAAATAATGGACTACATGGTTATCTCAACCACAAAACAATTTAAGAGCTAATTAAAAATGTCTAACTATTATAAGTCACAATAACCGTGTTTTGTTCAAACTTTCAAACTTCCAAAAACAGTAAGGAAGTAAGGAGTTCGTCTTCAAGTTGTCCAAATAAAATTTATTTCCATCCATCTATTCGTGTGAAGCTGGGACGAGTCATGAGAAAAACAAAATAATAGAGTTTATAGACTATGAGTGTACATACTATTCCTAAACTCACGTGTTTCAAGGTGATACGTGGGTAGTTCTAATTCACGCACCTATTTTATAACATAAATTATTAGGGTGTAGAAGCTATGATATACAACGACACTATCCTACACTTTAGTGTTTCATAGGACATGGATATTTTTTTTTTATTTCACATACCTATTTAAATTAAAACATACCACCAGAATCATCTAACAAAACCTATGTGTGTTAACATTTGGTAAATATAATATTTCTGAGAAATTAATGTATACCACCAGAATCGTCAATCAAAACCTGTGTTCGAACTATCCTCGTTTGGACTTGAGACACTAGAGTGTAGTTAGTTATATTAGAGTGTAGGTACAAACTACGAGATACAACTATTCCTACACTCAACTGTTTCAAGTCCAAACGTGAATAGTTCGGACGCAGGTTTTGGTTATTGATTCTGGTGGTATGGTTTAAGACATTAGTTGCTCAAAAAGAATATATTTTCCAAATGTGAACATGCTACAAACACACATTGATTTAATATTTTTCATATTTTATTTTTAATATTTTCAATATAATTAAATAACACGCTTCATAAAAAAAATACGTATATAAAAAGGTACGTATTTTCTATTATTGAGTGGACCTTTTCTACTTAATAAATAAGGACAGTTTTACTGTACTGACGCCATTAGTAACATTTGCTCCTAATTTAGTAATGATTAGTTTGAATAAATGCCAGATATCTAAACACGTATCATAAACTTGTTAAATTTGTACTTCAGAAATAACACAGTTAAAAATAACACGGTATTTATATTTTTATTTAAAGAAAGCCACGAGTGAATTTGGCGTAATTTATTTTGAAAACTTCATACAAATATCTTGCTCTCTTTATCTTTATCTTCAATAAGGCTTTTGTTTCCTAGATTAGGGGAAGAACCGTGTACACATGGCTACATATCAAGCTATAACCCCCACTATAAGCTGACCTCTCAATGTATGGAAATGCTATACAACGCGGGATCAGCTTATACTGGAAATGTATAGCTTGATGTGTAGCCGTGTGTACCATAGACCCTCCACCACTGGTTGCCTTTAATTTCTTAGAAGCTACAATAAAGGCATTCAGGCCTACAGATAAGCGATAACCGATAAGCCTGACCGAGAACTTGTTAACAATTTCTCAATTTCCATTTGGCGTTGTTTATTTGAATGACGTAATGTGCGTTTTTAGTATAATGATCATTCGCGCGCGTCATACTAGCGACCATATAGTGTATGTATGATATTCATTCATTTAGTAGTTGGTGGCCATACAACACACATGTTAATACTACAATATTGTTTAGTACTTTGTACTGTTGTTTTTGTATAAGTGAGTACATTTGTAGTGCAGCGGTGTAGCAGTGAGTTTAATAATGTGCAGTGCAGTTCATTTGACGGGAATGGATTTTGTCGCATGGGCTTTTAGTGCCTGGAGAATCTAGGCCTTTCCGGTTTGTGCAATCGTTAAACATTGGCAAACACCTATGCTGAATGCTCCAAGGTAATTGAATTGGTTCCGTACGTAATTTGTTTAATCAATAGCCGTGTTGGCTGTCGCGCATTTTATTTCATCAAGTTGAGAGGCATATATAATAATAATAATCTTTATTTCAGACTTAAAAGTTTAAAGTATTACATCAATTTAACATTGTTTATAAATGTATCTTATATAATTACAATACGATCTGACTTTAATTTTTTAATAATTTTAGTAATAATAAATTAATTAATAATATAGAAATAGCATGTAATGAGAATGCAATCAAACTCATATAAAAATCAAACAAACAGAAAATAAAAACAAATAAAAACATAATAAATTAAAATTCACAGATTTACAACAATATATATGGCTCAGTTGGAGGTAAGTAGTTACTATAGCATATGACGCTTGCGACATATATAGATGATTGCACTACGACCCCTTGTAACTGGATGAGCTTTAGAAGCTTACCCGTGTATCCTGTCCTGGCCCTGAATATGAACCCGTAATTTGATAGTTGTTTTTAATTCAATGAAAATACACAACAGGTAGGTTATAATTTATTAATTCACAAGTAAACGTGTGTTTTATGCATTAGTGTCTATGGTATAGTCTATTTAATGTGCTTGTTTTACTTCCACCCGAGGATTTGTTAGCGCAATCATGTAGAATATGGTCATTTGAGTCGGTATTGCGCAAGACCATCAATTGTGGAGATCTTTGGGGGAGGCCTTTGTCCAGCAGTGGACGTCTTTCGGCTGATATGATGATGATGATGAGCCGGTATTTTGGATAGTAAAAAATCCTTTACTAACTTATGATTGAGACAGCAGTAAACATCGATTTCTTAAATGGCGTTCAAATAAATAAAGGTTAAAATGACTTAATCGTTAAATCGGCTTCATCGTTGACAATGTCACATATGCTCATGGAAGCCGATTTAACGATTGATTAAGTCATTTCTAACGTTTATTTATTTGAACGCCATTTAAGAAATCGATTTTCGTCGACTTAGCCGGTAGAGCCCCAGCATGTTTCAATATAACAGCCTGAACAACAGAAAACAATGAAATTACAAACGTAACTAAAGTGTAATAAAAATACGTGGTTAGCTATTCAAATATATTTAAGGACCACAATAACAAAAGAAATAAAATTTGTAACTCGAAGTAAGTTTGGATATTTTTCTTTTTTCATGTGAAGTGTAATTTTTAGAAGCTTATTTCGCTTAGGTAAACTTTTTGTAAGTAATTGTTAGACGACTTTTATGTAGGAGCGGTGCGGGTGGAGCTTTTGAAAAATCATTGTATAAAGTAAAGATTTGTTTCGTGTTCTGTTTATTGGAAGTACTACCCACCGTGTCTCGAAGAGCACAGAGACATAGATCAGTCAGAATCAAAATACAATATAACATCTACAATTATATTATATCCTTCAAGCTACTTAGCTTTGCTTCATCATCGTCGCCATAACAGCCAAACGACGACCACTGCTGGACATATACCTCCCCAAAGATCATCCAGTGCCTGATTTACAGTTCTGACAGCCCTAGCCTGGCCTATCCTGCCTGTGCCTGCCCGGCCTAAAATATACTCAACTAAATTTTAAAATAGGCCCTAGGCTCTAGCCTACGTAGCCAATGGGTTAGTCAGGCCCTGACCGCATCCAGCGGTATCCACACTCCTATATAGTATGGGACCTTAAATTAAAAAACAAAGTTGTGATTATAATCAAATGAACACATGGGGGAATAATTTCGCAATAGTACCTTAACCTTCATTGAGATTTTAGTTACAAAAATACAAAATAAATAGGACTACCTATTTTTGTTACACGCTGTGTATTTTGATTGTGACACAAAAATCCAATTAGGTGAATGTTGAGCTCACCTTTTGAAATGGAAGGTTAAATGTAACTGAAACGTATGCCAATAGGGTATCAATATTGGATTATATTGCCTGCTGTGGAATAGAAAAGAAATATTTTTGCGTACACATTATTATTTTTAGAATATGTCTGAGTGGGGGTTTGAAAAGCTCAAATGAATACAGCCGAGTGTTATCTTAAGGGTAGGTACCATTCTTTTAATTTATTAACCGACTTTGAAAGAAGGAGCTTTTAATTTGCCTGTAGGTTTTTTGTATGTATGTTACGCTATTTCTGCATTGTTGGTCAAAACATTTTAATTTAAAAAAATTCTCCAACATTTATGCATATTTAGGCTGGTAAAATACAAAGCCTCCTAAAATCGGCTGCAGTTACGTAAAATGAAATTCGGTTCGTTTTTAGAACATTATTTGCTCATTAGAAAATGTTTATGTTTCCGAAATTTATTTTACTGTTTTAAAACAAAAATAACTTGAATTTAGTATTGCTTAAGGACTTCAGACATTCAGGTGAGTAGATGACTGTAAACTTTAATTGACATAATATTTGAATTTCTGACTGCATTATCAGTTTTACTTCCTGAAAATAATAGTTTATTTGGAAACCGCGTGTTATATTTGCTGAAATGACACTTCTTATTATTAGACACTTCTTTTATTAAGCTCCAGGTGATAATTAACATTAACAAATTAAATATATTCCTTGCCATCACAATATTTTTGGAATTAATAGCAAAAACCTAATAAAGCATTATTTTAATTAACAAAGTTATTTATTTATATTCGATTTGAAAGTTGGAGGCTATCAAGTTTACGAGTTTTTTTTCTGTATGTACTCGTATGTAACGCAGTTTTGAGATATATTTTTGAATCGATAAGAAATTATTTCTTATCGTCAAAAGAGGTATTGATGATGTTATCGACTAGTATTTGCAACACATTTTTTTTTAAATTATTTATTAATGTTTTATAAAAAGGTCACGATATTATATATGAAATATGTTGAATAATATATCTTACAACCTACTTAAATATTTAATGTTTGCTGTCTCCATTTGTTACAGTTGTGAAAAAAAGACCCTCAGCATAGCTTTTTACACTCTCTCCTCGAAACTGTAATAATATATTAAAAATAATATCTTAAAATATCTTCTATTTAAAAATACATAGAACATTGCTATATGACAACAGATTCCATGACCATTCCGAAAGCATAAATCATACAAATATAAAATCGAGTTGATAACCACCTTCCATTCAACTCGATTATAAAAGGACTACCACTAAATTTTACTCAGCGTTTCTCAGTGACTGCCACATATTCACTGTACGGTTGAAAACAAATATTGACGATTCCACATAAATGTTACATTTTAACGGAATTGATTTGAGCGTGCGATTCGAACTCGAACTTAGCTGATTTTATTCCACGCTATGGAGTGATATCATAGGTCAAGGCAAGCTACGATAACTCTGTCACTATCTATACATTTCCTTAATATTACGCCATATTAATAAAGTTATCTAAGTTCGTTGTTGACTTTGTGATTCTAAGAGGTATTGAATTCAATTATTTAATGTTACTTATTTGGAAAACCCATGCATTCCTTGACGGTATTAATAATATTTTCCTCCTAGGCGAATTTTTGCCCCGGCGGCCATTAGTAGGGGAGACTAGCCATCTGTGCGGGACGAGTAAATAAATAAATAAAATAAATAAATAAAAAAGGTTTTTATTCACGTAGACTTTAAAAAAGCGCTTGTAAATAGTCAGAACATGTTTGTAGTAATGTAGTTGTATACATTAGATATTATTTCTAGTAACATTAAATCTGTTAGTGTCAGAGTGTCTGCGTAAACACAAGGACCCTTTCCATTCCAATACTTTCATGATCCGAATGGTCCCCATTAGCGGCACGACCGGAATGAGGTCATGTACAGGACCGACGGCTTTACGTGCTCTCCGACGCACGGGGCTGTAATACCACCTGCTCCCAGACTTCGGGCTGTTACCGAGACATTTTATAAACAGAAAATTCTCAAAATCACTTGGCCCAACCCTGACTTTGAACCTAGGAGCTCAGCATCTGCGGTTGTACACGCTACCGCTAGACCAACGAGGCAATGCCTTGACGCTAAAACGCTTATTGTAAATCACATACTTTTGGTCAGAAATCCGAGTAATCTTATGAGGGTCCAATTTCGAAGTGAAACTATTGATTATAATTAATCAATAATTGAGCGAGAATTAAGAACACAACTTTAAAAGACATGTTTATACACATTTAATAAAAGATATTATAGACAGAATAAAGTAACGACTTAGAAAGAAAGATGAAGAGCGCTATATATGATTATAAACAACTAACTATGCAAAACGAGAAACTGCCTTTTGAGCTAGTGGTTGCGGGTTCGGACCATCGCACAAGACAAATAATAGTGTTCATAAACATGTTTGTTTGTCTTGGACAGTGTGTTACTTTTTTTTGTATAACTCATGTACCAAAAAAAAGTATTTCTACCCGTTGTCTAGTATCAAGCTTTTGTTAGTTTGATCTAGATGGCGCTGTGTGATTTATTAATGATATTTATATATTTGTTTATAATATAGTGTTTAGCATCCGTTCTGTTATTTGAAGATGTTAGCCGTGTGGTTTCCTTGCCAGAAAGAATAACAGGGCCACTCCCTACCATCCCGTAGTGTGTCTATGTCTATGGTATGTAAAAGGCGACTAAGGTATACAGTAGATAGTCGGACAGCAGGACCACCTGCGTATCATAGCTACCACCTAACTGCGGTCGCAAACTACAACAGGGCTACAGCAAACCTCTCCGAATGGCAACGTTACGGAAACGGAAGATATTAGGCTGATGATTGTAAAGGGGGGCACCGGAGCAGCATACCCGCGTTCCCGGGGCTCCCCGTATCAGGCGCCAGAAGAAGTCCACGGCAGGTTAGGTTTAGTCGGTGTGAGTCCGACATACCCACCCGCAGACACTTTTTGCGGGTGGCATGCATTAGCGTTCCCCCTGACTTAACAAAAAAAAAAAAAAAAAATTGAAAAAAGACAAGGCTTATGATTGTGTATTGTATGTATATATTTACTTATTTATGAAATATAAGTATATATGTGTGTGTATGTAATATAGTATGTAGGTTAATATATAATATATATGTTATTTATCTAATATGACGTAGAAAACTCTCGGATTTGTAAAGATACCAGTGCGTACCGTTTGTATACTTCTGTACACAACTACCCTATCTCTGTTACTCCGTACTCCAATCCCTGCCTAGGTTACCTGGAAAAGATCACATTTAGTGATAATGCCGCCAATTGTAATTTTTTTTTAATGTAACTATGTTATTGTATTCTATAATGTTTTAGTGTATAATAAAGAGTTAAGTTATCTTACTTTTTTCTATCACGTTTCAAACATGTTTTCATAAAAACAACGTAGGTTAGTATGATGTATCGTCCCCCATTGGACGGCAAATACTCATTTTAAATACCCGCATCTGTTTATTAACAACTAAATTGATGCTGTTCGTTTATCTTAACTGCTACACTTTCCAACCAAATGCCTTTATATTTTAGGTGAAAGCTGTGCTTATACGTTATGACAGCGGGCAAATTATATAGCAATCAAGAACACACACATATAATTTAGTCATTATAATGTGCCGGCTTTGCTATGTGGTGGACGGCGGCGAATATCAGAATATCGTCACCCCATCTCATCCCGTGGGGGGCGTAGAAATCGACCCGAGAGAATATCTACCAGAGGACGGGCAGCAGCGGCTTCCTTCTGTGTACTATGACCATCTTACTGCGATCGCCAACCCGTCTGCCAAGTGTGGCGATTATGGCATATCCCCCCAAAGATGATTCTTGGGGAGACCTTTGTCTAGCTGTCGATTTTTTACATCTGTTATGATGATGATAATGACCGTGCCGGCTATCTTGTCCTTTGTTTCATTTTAATAATAATAATAATATCCTGGGACATTATTTCCACACGGCCATCTGATCCCAAACTAAGCAGAGCTCGAAGGTACTATGGACAGATAACTGATATAAGTACTTTTCTTCTGTAAATATATACTTATAAAGATAAATTACACCCAGAATCAGGACAAACAGACATGTTCATGCACACAAATATCTGTCCTGGGTGGGAATCGAACCCACGACCTCCGGCGTGGAAAGCAAGCATTTGCCAACCACGCCGTGAGGCCCGTCATCTAAGTTAATATTTAATGACATCTAACAATTACGTGAATTATTCACATTGCTCATAATGTCATACTTTATTTAATTATGTAATGGTCGTTTACCAACCATTTAACCGCATAACATACGTTTTTTATACAACCATGTCAGCAAACAACCGCATGAACGCTAGCAAGACCCAAGGATATTTTTAACATGACTTTTGCTTTCACCTAATAATTTAGATATATACCTAGTGTTTGGTGCACACTATTGATGCCCCAAATTTATTTTAAATAATCCCCATACATAAGAATAGAAATAAAAACGTTCGACACTTATTTAAAAAGATTTTTCGCGGTATGAACTTTTCAACCGATGACTTACCGAACGTGAAATATTTTTTTAAACTTATTGTCTATGATGGGTGTCAATTTACACTCATATTGACGTCTCTCCATCTTACATAGCTCTATACTACGAGCATCAGGATATAACCTCTCCTTATAAAGGGCTGTAGCAAGTGGATTACTACCCCATATAAAGGACTGTAGAAAAACATCCACAGCTGGACAAAGGCGCCCCTCCACAGTGGAACTGCATCCATAATTTTCATGGAAATGCCATAATCACTACACTTGCCAGACGAGTTAACTATCGCAGTATTATGCCCATACTTTACTGAGAGAAGCTATTGCAGTTCTCTAGTAGATATGCCCTTGGGGCCGACTTCTACGTCCTCCACGGGATGAGACTAGATAGTGATATTTGTAGGCGCAATCACACAGCATTGAGCCAATATTTACTATAACTAAATAAAATTCTGAACAGTGAACACTAAAACCCTTGTACAGGGTACAAGTTATAGGGGCATCGCATAATTAGGCATAAAAACAAATACAAGGCAGATGACACCGTCAATATAACAAATGCATATTCCTAATCGGCTGGAACAAATGCTAAATTTAATTTAAACCAGTGATGAGGTCGCCGGAAGTTACCATTTAATAAGGAAACTGCTCCATATTGGTTAGCTTTTGGGCGTTGGAGAATTTTTTACCTTTTCGCTACTCATTTTCCTATAGTTACCATTGGTCATGGTTGCAATTCGAACGGTTTTCCCCGTATTTGTCCTTGTTTAGAAGGCGTCCGGGAAGTGTTTAGGGGGGGTTTTGTTTGTAGTCCTGGTTTTGAAGTTTACAAGCAACCAGCGCCGCTTTTTATTTCTGTAAAAAGCTGCGATTTTTATAAATCTATCGAATCTATCCAGAACGATTAACTCTTTATTATACATTAAAAGTAACACTACAAACAGGAGCCTACAATTACAAAATATACAATTGAACGTGATCTGCTCCACAAAGTTAAGAAAAGGACGGAAATAGAGTTTATTTGAAGGGGAGAAGTTGTCGGTATACTTAGACCTTGTTGTACAGTTGAACAGTACCCATTGGATTGCTACTCTTAACAACTTACAATGTTACAACTTTTAACTAAAGAAATTATTGTGAACTTTGGTAACGTCATGGTTGTTATAGCAACGGAACGCTTACTACTTTGATGGTTAACGTTTCCGAGGTTACCAGCAAAAGTATTATCATTTTTTGTATCAATAAGTAACTTCAAAGGTACTTTATCATTAAAATGTTATGAACCCGTACAATCGCTGGCCACGATATCAATGTTATTCTATTGTAGCAAAGTTTCTAAATATCTTATGTTATTGTTGTCTGTCTTACATAAATGTTACATCAATAACTTTCCTTCCCGGTTATGGAAGTCATAGATAACAAAAACATTATGCTAGGGCCAAGACGTGGCCGACCTACTTCGCTCTGCCTCACTTTATACAGGCTTTAAGAAACTAAGCAGAAACATTTTGAGCGATACAGTTCGTGCCATACAACACGCATTCACTTATTACAGTATCAACATTTGTTATTACTTTAATTGACTTTGACTATTTATTAGCTACTATACTTTAGCGCAATGAGAATATTAAAAATAGGTTTCATATTACTTATTGACTCTATGGATATTAATGATATTCGTAGACTTCGAGCAATGCTCGAAGTTCGTTGACTAACATTTGATTAAGAGTCTAAGAATTTGACACTGTCAGATGCACTGAACGTGCGAGGTCGAACCATTGCTTCATAATAGGAGTTAGAAAAAAATTTAAAAAAAAGATATTGACAGGAACGGTTCCCGCCAAAATAAAAATCGATTCATATTTTGTAATAGGTTTTATAATATGTTTACTTTTTTAGTAGTTAGTGATAACATGTAATTAATAAACCTATTTCACTATTATAACCTATTTCAAACGACTCGTTACAAGTTTATTTAAACAACCGGCCAAGTGCGAGTCAGAATCGCGCACGAAGGGTTCCGTACATTTATTGAATGGGGGCTCCCATACAATAAACGTGAATTTTTTGCTCGTTATATATTTATTTCCTTTAAATATTTATTTTATTTTGTATTTTAGTATTTGTTGTTATAGCGGCAAAAGTAATACATCATCTGTGAAAATTTCAACTGTCTAAATATCATACAGATAGATAGCCAGCGAATCAATACAGACAGACAGAGAAGTCTTAGTAATAGGGTCCCGTTTTACCCTTTGAGTACGAAACCCTAAAAATCTGTAGTAAAAAATTGACAACTAGAAAACAATAAAATACAGTAGGTATAGTAGCTTCTTTATATCTTTGTCTTTTAATTATTGACCGTGAAATGAAATCCATTCAGTTTTGGAGTGGCTAATACGATAATACGAAAGCTTGCTATCCCATTTAGATATTTTATAGGATATAAAATGATTGTACGGGCTTGACAAAAATGTACGTATTTTAATATTTCTGAAATGTCAGATGAAGTTATCACATTATTATTTTATGAACACTGATTTTTCCATGTTTTGTGTCAAAATGAAAATTTGTTTTGATTATGTTATAATATGACAGACTTGAATACGTCTTCGACTATACATATATTAGATACAAGGTCAGAACACGACTATTCATACATCACTTTTTCCAGAAAATTTCAATTCCAGTCATTCACTCACTTAAAATCAAAATCATAACAGCTCTTTATATTAACGGAGAACGACCCTAAAAACCAACGCTGTGATAATTTCCACTGTCTCCCTGTGATACACTTACACGTGCTGGCCGATGTCTGACCCTGAGGTGGAAGGATGTCCTCAGGCGCGGGAAATATAATACAGTAGTCTTATTTGGTGCACGGGTTGAACCCTCACCCGCCTCTATCGTCCGTTTAAAATCTCCGAAGTTTACTCTACAACTGCATTTTTTTAACATGGCGTATGCAGTTATCCTATAAGGCTTTCACTGCTTCATCGGACTATAGAGGCGAGCCTAATCAAACCGTCTAGAATTATAAACTACAAACTAAGTACCCGCGCCGGTGGGCATCCCCTTTTGGGTTCGAACCTCGATTCTGGGCAGTTACTGGCGGGGAGATACGAGAGGTATAATTTTAGGGATGTTTGTGCAACTTTCGCTCTACGTTAATACGCGACGCGGGCCACTCCTCTGGTTTAGGTCCAAGGAGGACCTTTCATCGGTACGCAACTGCAAACTATTCCTATTCTGATACATATTATTATGGTCTACGTTCTCGCTTTAATAGCTTTGATTGTCTCACTTCTCCGGTCAATTTGTGCTGAAACGCTCGGGTAACCGAGCCGATTAACTCCGTCTAGTATCGACTAGTTACTCGAAATTACATTTCACAGACGCAGGTATCTGAAGGTGATACATCAATACGTTTGTATGATTGAATTGAAATTTGTATGATTTGAGAGCATATGTATCAAAATTGAAAACAAAATGTAACGAGGGCCTAATTATTTCTTTTATCACTCGCTATCATAATGTAATTAAATAATTATGTTTAAAGTATATCAAATCATATAAATGTATTATACAACTTTCAAACATTTAACATTTTGAATTATTGCTGCCGATTATGAAAATAGGTTTTGCAAACATTCAATATATAATGTATAGCTATATTGAAGAACATTAAGAATATCTTTAACTTAACGCTTTAAGTATTTAGTTATAATATATCTGTATTAACCCCATAATACTTAATCTTGTTTAATAAATATTATAGAACTAAAATAATAATAACTACTAATGACTTTTAAATAAGAGGTGTAAAAGACAAGAATCACCAGAAATCTATTTGGTTTCTTAAAATAGTATTTATTGTATTCGGAATCTTGGTCTCTGAAAGGTGTGAGAACCACTCTTAAGAAGCTTTAAAACAACACACCAAACATGAAACTATCCATGTCGCAGCAGGCCAACGAGAATAACTTACCGTGCTAAATAAACTTAAATCCGTTACAAAGAACACGGCGAACAATAAAACTAAGAGCCTTACAAGTAAACTTCCGACTGAACCAGATAAAAGATAAGGAATACAATACAGAATATAGCCACTTATTGTTTACTAACTTTACAATTTACTGACAAATAAGTCGCTTTGTTGTACATTTCACAGAAATAGAAAGCCACGCCTTAAGTAGGTAAGGATTTGCAACTAACTCTTCCTATTTACGTTGCATTTAAATGTGTCGTGCCAATAGTTTGCAGTGTTGCCAGACCGTTATTGATTTAATTTTGTTGATTATTCGTATGGGCTGTGGTTTACCTTAGCGTCAGAGTTGTTAAAGTTGTCCAGAAGATCTTTTATATGGACTCTGTTTAAAAAAAATACTAGGATTTTGCTGCTATGAAAAATATTCAATATCCTGGCCCAGAGTATGGAAGTTGGTGGTGCTACACCCGCGAGCCTCAGAGATCACTTAAATCCGTCAGTCCTGTACAAAAAGTCTTTCCGGGCGTGACAGATAACTGTCAGATCAGATAATGAGTGAAAACGAAAAGAAAATGGGCCTGTGTTTGCGCACACGCTAGTGCGCTATAATATGTCCCACGCAGATGGCTAGTTTCCATTTAAAACAGCTGGAACAGACGGCTTAAACTAGTGGAAACGCACATAAATATTATTACTTAACTTAACACTTAAATTTATTTTTTGCAGTTACCTATACGTGGTTAAAGTCAGATTTTTATTGAACCGATGAGCACCAGATCGGATGCTTACCTAGCGATATGTTGTGTCGTCTAATTTGACACTCATGACATAAAAAGAAGGGTATTATTAATTTAATCTGTCGATTTGGAACTCTACCTTTGGCATCTTAGCTCTCAAATGAAAAGACCGTTTTAAATATAGTATTATTAATCAGAAGATCCTTAGATATCACTCATAAAAATTTGATGCCTATACAAAGTTGCATCTCTTTGTAAAGAATAGCCCTATTAACTGTTTATTTTTATGTTTACCCATAGTACAAGCTTTAATTAGTTTGGGGCTAGGATGATCTGTGTGACATTGTCCCGAGATATTATTATTATTTTTTAAATATAGGACCATATTGTAAATAAATAAAAAAACGTGTTAACTTTGGAAAATTAAGATTTCAAACTGGCAACATTGCATGCCAATGGTAAGGTTTACATGCGCATAACATTAAATACAAGCTTACCAGTACCTACTTAATGATAATGCACTTGTATGTTATTGTGGAACAAGTCAAATATATTAGGTCTTTACCTATGAAATTGCCGTTCTGCAGTACTGGCCATTTCAAATCAAAATAATTTTTGTTTGGCTAAGAATTCTAATTTCAAATTAATTTTATTTTAAAAACATGGATTCTTTTTTCCAAAAGTAGTCATTTCTTTATTGATTAGTGTTACATTTTCATCGCATTTCAATCTTTTTCGTCATCATGGATACGTTAAAAATTCGAGTAATTATGGAATATGAGTACCGTCGTGGCAGCAACGCGGCACAAGCGGCACGCAACATCAACGACGTTTACGGAGCTAACACTACAAACCAACGCACCACCTGTTATTGGTTTGCTCGCTTCCGTTCTGGAAATTTCGACCTGAAAAATGAACCTCGCGGTCGTCCGAAGACTTTGGTCGACAATGACGAATTAAAGGCGGTTGTGGAAGCTGATGATACACAATCTACGGCTGAATTAGCAGCAGCTTTCGACGTTAGCGTCAAAACAATATTGGTCCATTTGCGTCAAATTGGCAAGGTAAAAAAGCTTGACAAATGGGTGCCCCACGAACTCAATGATCGCCAGCGCGAAGTACGCGTCGAGACGTGCCTTGCACTGCTCAACAGACACACAAATGAAGGAATTTTGAACCGCATTGTTACCTGCGATGAAAAATGGATTCTGTTTGATAACCGCAAGCGCTCAGCAAGTTGGTTGGATCCTGGTTCAGCACCTAAACAATGCCCTAAACGAAAACTTACCCCTAGAAAAGTGATGGTCACTGTTTGGTGGTCTAGCGCCGGTGTGATTCATCACAGCTTCTTACCAAACGGGGTGAGCATTACTGCAGATGTGTACTGTGAAGAACTGAGCACAATGATGGAGAAGCTGGCGCATCTCCAACCAGCATTGGTCAATCGCTCGTCTCCGCTGCTCCTGCACGACAACGCGCGACCTCATACTGCACAGCAGACGGTCTCCAAGTTGCAAGAACTGGGGTTGGAAGCTCTCCGTCATCCGCCCTACTCACCAGACCTTGCGCCTACAGACTACTACTTTTTCCAGAATTTGGATAACTTCTTGGCGGGAAAAAAATTCAATACCCGAGAGGCAGTACAAAATGCCTTTGAAGAATTTGTTGCCTCCCGTCCAGCTGATTTCTTTAAGAAGGGCATCAATAAACTGCCACTGCGATGGCAAAGATGCATTGATTGCATGGGTGATTACTTCGATTAATACAAATAAAAAAATTCATGAAAAAAATTCGTTTAAATTTTTTCATACAAAACGGCAATTTCATAGGTAAAGACCTATTATAAAGTTAAAGAATAAGTAATATGTAGATACTACGACATTCAACCTCTTGGATTAAATTAATTAAGCGAATATTTCATTGCTGAAACAAAAAGGATAGTTAATCTTTATATACAAGGTGTTACTTATATAGTGGAAGCAACTTATGTAGGGTCAACTAAACAATTAAAAATAACCCTTTGTGATATAAAAAAACTTTTTTTGGCTCCGCATATAAAATTAATCATCTGATCTTTACTCTTGTATAGAAAATTGATCAAGTTACGTCCGACATTTACGGATAATTTATGTTCACTCCAAACTCCAAAACGGTTGGAGCCATTTTGCTGAAATTGTCTGACAATCTTCATATTAGACAATAGGGGATCCAATTTTTTTTTTCATTTTGGTTACTCCTTTACGTGTCATCGCAACTCATGTTAATAACGTAGGAACATGAACATGCGCTTCAACATAAATTTACAAAAAACCTTACTGCCCACAAAAGGATAAAGATACTATGATCTTATTTGTACGGGACACCATAAAAGCTTTTTCAATTTCTTAAACCGGTTTTGTTTAATAAGTTCAATTTCATAGGCATATAAACTTACACCTTGTATATTTAACATCGGTTGCCATAAATCTAAGTCGGTTCTATATTGTTTAAAACATTAATTATTATAATGATAAGAGGTAACCCCCTAATGTGCTTTTTTATATTATAGACAACGCCCGCAGTAGGGAATAGAATCCCTGTGTCGCGGAGTACTTTACAAACATATAACAGACGGACACAAATTACATCCAGACTCAGAACAACTATTTATGGGTCACACAAATAGTTATCCGGCGCGGGTCTCGAAGCGCCGAGGCGACTGTCTTAGCCGCTGCGCTACACGTGCAGTCAAGCGTAAATATAAATTAATTATGATTATTAATTATAATATTATTTTGTGTTTCCAGATGGCGTTAGTAGAGGACCAAGGCGCGGGCGCCGCCGCCGACGACCCCGAGGCCTTGCTTAACGAGTGGCTCGGCGAACTCACCGTCTTAACTGCGGTAAGCAACTTTTTGACATACATACTTTTAAGAGGCATATATTTTTCAGATAAAATACCTTTTTAGTGGTGAATTTGGTCGCCGATTGCCATTTATAATGTGACCGAGAAAGTCATTGGCCGAGGCTTTTTCTGTTAAAGAGAAATCTCAAAAGCAAAACTCGGAAATTGGCGGTGTTATTATAATAATTATAAATGTAAAATTATCTTTATGGAGATCCAAGTAGCTCTCAATTCTCTGGATTGTTAACTAACAATCCAGAGAATTTGAATATAACATTGTGATAATTTTCTAAATCAGGTCTTATATACACAAAAAGCACATACATATAGTTTACATAACCTCCTTTTATTGCAGTAGGTTTTTTTTACTTTATAGCATGGGTGGTGGTTACCTTGAACAGTCCTGGAAAATCAATATTTCATTAGAAGATCATCTTGAATTATACAAGACTAACGGCCCGGTACGTGCTTCGCTACGTATAAGGCATAGTAATAAAAAAATGATTATTAAGTTCATTTATTCAAACAAAAAAATATTTTAAATTGCTAAAAGATGTTGATTTTACACTTTTTCAAGACCTTTTTAAATTTTTTCTACGTACAAACCTTCCCTGGACTTCCACGAATAATTCAATACCAAAATTAGCCAAATCGGTAAAGGCGTTGTTGAGTTATAACATTACAACGAAAAGTGGCATTGATTTTTATATATATAGATATAACATAAGAAGTGCACATACTATAAGGACCTTAATTTACCTTTAAAACACAAAAAAAATTTAAACTCCCCATACAAGAATAACGATCAGCTACTGCCTTTAGTATGGGGCGCCAAAAGATTATTTTTTCGTAGTTCACAATCTGATTTAACTATTAAGTTTTGTTTCATTCACGCTACACAGCACATCAAGCTACCCCAATCTGTCAAAATTCGCCAATTAAAAGTGAACCTTATGCTTTTGTGACAAAGTTGAAAATCGATAAAAGAAATTTGACAGATTGGGATAGCTGGATGTGCTGGCGTCTTTCCGTAACCCTCCTTAATATCTTTACACCTTATATGGCTTACAAATAAACTAATAAAATAAATTGCCTATTACAAAGACATTAATCGTTTGTGATCTCGTTCTTTGCAGAAAACCTTAGCGTATTAATATAATAATAATATCCTAGGACATTTTTCACACTCGGCAATCTGTACCCAAACTAAGCAAAGCTTGTACATAGAACAGCAGAGAAAACTCACCCCCTAGAAATGTATAAAAAGCGCCATCTATTTTAAAGCATGCCATACTACGATGTTTACTTGGGCGCCATCTCTGGGTCACCAATGAAGTTAGTGTTCTGTAGTTATGACATCGATGCCTCAAGTGATCGTGCAAGATAGCCATTTAACAAAGGCCACGATTCTAACCAACACCAATTTTAATAGTTTGACAGCGAAACGTGTGTATGGTCCTTTTCATACGAGCTGTGATAGAAAGAGATGTAACGACATTTTGGCTAAGTTTAGTCGTGTAAAATTGAGAATTGCGACTAATAACTGTTTAAGTAACATTAGCATTATTCTTACTATTAAAATAAATAAGAACATTAGCATAATTTATATATACGGCGATAGCGGGGTGTTGCGGGTTGATCAGGGAAGTAGGTGCTTATAAGGCAATCTTTCGGAATAAAGAAGATTCACTTCTATACGTATTATTTATTTATATGTTATTAAATATACCAAACCAATTTTGAAGGTTTCTCTATTAACGTATAATATTTTCACTAACGTATATTATTTCACTTTTTTCAACATACATTTCTCACTTATTTATGTCTTTATTCATTGAATTGTTTTTTAACTAATAACTATTATTTTTTATGTATATATATATATATATATATATATATATTGTACATAACATATATATTGTTATATATATTGTTTGAGCTGGGAAGTAGGTGCTTATAATCTTTCAAAATAAAGGAGATTCTCTTCTATACGTATTATTTATTTTATTAAATATACGAGAAACGCTTATCTATTAACATAAAATATTTATGTCTTTATTCATTGAATTCTCGTTTTTTTTACATTTGTATACAATATAACATATAATCGTTTTTTATATAAGTATAATATCAAATCAATTAATGTATTTAGGTATGTAAAAAAGTAATGTAAAAATAATTATATATATACATTCCTAAAAAATATATTTATATATATATATATATAAATTATTTAGGAATGTATTTATTTTATATAATGTGTAAATATATAAAACTAATGATTTAAAGTTTTGAAGATTACTCTAGAGAACTAACATGTTACTCTCGTTTGAAATAAACAGAACAACAATTTACATCTCTCGAGATTTTCAAAACTGTTTACATAAAACCAATTAACTACAAACACTTGAAAACTTGTGGGGTCAAACCTATACTAATAACGAAGTGGGTAACCTTCACTTTCTATAACTTCTTCTAATCTTGATCTCATTCCATTTACCATATTAAAACAAATGTCACTTAATCGCATTAATTCCCAAGTTCTCATAACCTCTTCATCTAAATTTTGTCTAGTTCTGACTTTACTTGAGTCCCAATTAAGCACCATTTGACCCCACAAATTTTCAATCGGGTTTAAGTCAGGGCTTTTAGATGGCCAATCAATCAAGGTTACGTCTCTTTGTGTGGAAAACCACTCCATAACCGGTCTTGACCGATGCACCGAACTATTGTCTTGGATAAAATAAATATGTCCATCAGGGTATACGTTGCGCACTGTTGGAATCATCACGTCTCTTAAGATCTCCAAGTAACGTTCGCCATTCATTCGAGCGCCGACTTCGACAAGGACCCATTGAAGACATCCACCCCCAATATCCTGAAAACACACAAATATTTTATAATTATATCCTATTAAGAATACAATATTATTGTCTTGTCATGTCATCTAGGTTCTTTATCAGTTTCGATTTGCAGAGCCTAATATTAAATAATATATTGTATGCTTATAGTATCTAAGATTTTATGATTCATAATAACAATAATTATTATTACTAATATAACATATTAATTGCTAGTCACAGCCTTAATGAGTCATAATAATATTAGCAAATAAATAGTATAAATTTATTATTTTAGTCAAGTGAGTAGGTAAATGTTAATATTTAATTAAATTAACTACTGCTTACCTAGCGTTAACCTGCCACTAGTCCTCAAAGGTAAAACATTTTTAACATTGTAGCGTTCGCCAGGTCTTCTCCACAGTATTTTACGTCCATCTTTATCGGATTTAAAAGTCTTTTCATCGGTAAAAATGACTATTTCATTTTCCCAATCAAAATTCAAATACTGGGTTGCAAATCTTATCCTGGCTTGACGATGAGCTTCAGTTAGTTCGATTTTTTTGGCAGGTTTATAATTATGGATCCCAGCTGCATGTAAATGTCTTCGGACAGTGGTAAGCGAAATACCATGTCTTATAGCACTTGAACGGGTGGTAGTGAAAGGTTCCATGGTATGCCTACTAATAATATCACGATGGCGGTTGGATTGATTTGTGTAAGCAATCGGACGTGGCCCTTGGCGCTTACACTTCACTTCACCAGTTTCTTGATACCGTCGCACCCATAAACGAACTGTGTTTCTCTATAAGAAAGCAAATTAAAGAGTAAGATTCCTAATTGAAAAAATATATTAAACGGATTTTAATTTAGATTACACTTACATCGATATTTAATTCTCGAGCAATACTTTTTAAACTTTGATTTTGTTCCCAAAGGACGATGATTTTCGCTTTTAAAAAGTTATTCATTCGAGGCATGATTTTATCGTAATTAGAAGTCGTTATTCGAACAGCACAAGCAGACGAGTAATTATAATGATGAGACGTCATATTTTACTTAACAAATTTATAGCTTACCCTCATTCTTCATTACCTATCTGATTCTATTTATAATATAAACGAAACGGCTGACATGACTAATGTGACTGATTGGCGCAGTGGTGTAACAACATAGCTTATGAATTGCAGAGTCCAGGTTCGAATCTCGCCTTAAAATTAAATTTTAGTTTTGAAATTTTATTGAGACTTTTTAGAAATATCTAAAGAAATATAATGTTTTGTGGATTTATATTTATTTATTTATTTAATATATTATTTCAATACACATCACATTTAACAGGCCGAACCACATAAACCTCTACGGGTTTATGTGGGTAGCGTCGAATCGTTACATATTTACCATTATTTATGAACTTATTATATAATATTATTAAAATGGTATTGTTGGTGATAGAATTTGAATACAATATATTTTTTTAAGGTAGTATTGTAGCTTGAACTTAAAACCTTTCGCCCCCTCTGTAAGTAAGTAAGTATTTTTGTAGTTCGGGAATGTTATAGTTGTTCGGAATTAAGTATTCTGCAACTCTCGTGCCGTACAAGTATAAATATCAATAGGTAGGATGCGATGGATATTACCTAACGGTCGCTTGTATGCGCGCCGCAGTCATTTTGTTAGTAGTTGGAATATCCTAGCAGTTTCGCTAATTTCACAGAGATGGCGCTCTTTTATAGGGTAAGGGGTGAGTTTTCTCTGTTGCAAACTGTACTAAGGAAACCAGATAACAGATATTATATTACATATACTTTATTATAAATAAATACTTATATAGATAAAAAAATTGAGAGGTGTCAAGGGACACACGGATGGAACGATGTTATTTCTTATTATTTATTATGTACAAAAAACCTGTATACACTCAAAAAAAAAATCGTCGCGACACCACAATGTTCAATGCGAAATAGAAATGAAAATATCTGGCTTGCTTTCTATAAGACTATAAGAGAGAGAGAGAGACAGACAGACAGAGAAACATGCGCACGCCGCACAGCTGCAAAAAGTGTCGTGACAACTTTTCGTGAGATTTTTTTCCGTCTAGCCCCCTTTCACAACGCGCGATAAGGAACTTCGTTCCAATACACCCACACTCATGACAAACGGACATGTTCATGCACACAAATATCTGTCGGCGGGAATCGAACTCACGCCCTGCGGACTGAATATGCAAGTATTTACCAAAAACGCCAACCAGCCCATCTAACTAAAATGCACGAATAATTATCGCAATTACCCTTATTATTGAAACAAGTTCGACCTAATCTCGCACACGCACCATAAAGAAGGGCATCTGTTTAAAACCTCACGTTTTAGAAAGCTATACTAATATTCATTAATTAAATAAATAAAAACGAAAAGGCTGCCTGAGATGGGGATGATTGAGCATCGATCTCGAACGGAACACGTGTGGCGTGCAGCCGGCGCGCTGCGCCCGCGCGTGGCAGGTGCGCGCGCGCACATGTGCTCCTACTAAGATTTAGCTGCAGCCTCCTCGCGCCTCGTGGCGAATAAGAGCACGCGATAACTTGATTTTCAACAGACCTTTACCGGTTACTTGAATAAAAATAACCTTTTATTTGAATTACTTATTTTAGTAGGTACTTATCTCTTACATTTTGACTCGCCAAAATATTTAATATGGAGAAGCTAAAATTAAAATAATATACTATCCTCCTGATCGAATTTCGGCCAATTTTAATGGAGGAAAGCCAACTTCCCGGGATATATTTTAGTTTTTAAGTGTGCGTAAACACAGGTCCAATCACTCTCATGGTTCGATGGAACGACTAGCCACGCCACCGGAAAGAGGTCAGGTAGAGGACCGACGACCTGAGAGCTCTCCGAGTTCTAGGATTTGGCGGTATTTATATACCCGTGCTAAATACCTCCAATTCCCAGACTTGGGCCTGATACTAAGAACTACAGAAAACTTCCAAAATTACATTTTGGTACGACCCCGGTTTTGAAACTCATTATCTGCGTTTGAACAAGCTACCGTAATATTAAAGACAGAACAGAAAAAAAATATTCAAGTAAACAGAACGCAGTATGATCTAAAATTAAAAACGAATACATGCCTTGATTTTAAGCCCCGAGTGTGTTATAACGGAAGTTAAGAGGAACCCCTGTCTCGCTCTCCACGTATACGTGTGAAAAAGAAAACAATACAATAATTGTCATTATCGAGATTAAGCATTCTCCTAATTCTTTCTGCAAAATTGAACCGATTTAATTTTAGTAACTAAGCGGTAGGCTCTGCCACATTGGTCAGACCGTTTCCTGCAGATAGTTTTAAGTTGCCAGATTCGATTGTCAGAGATTTAGTTTAGGCAGCTTTACATTTCCGATTTTTGATGACAGGCCAACTACTTTAATAGGATTATCCATAAACAATTCATACACAGATTCACACACATACATAGATTCACGCCTGTTTCCTAGAGGGGTAGGCCGAGACAACGGATTTCCATTTGTCACGATCTTTGCACACCTCTTTTGCCTCGCTTGCTCTCATTATATTCTTCATACATGCTCGCCGGTTGGGTACTTCCGACCGGGCTTTCTTGAGAACATCTGCGATTTGGTCAGATAATGTTTAATGAGTTTAGAATATAGTCAGGCAATAACAAGACCAAATACAATATTACGCATACATACTGTACACACTCACACACACACACACACTTTGTTATTATACATTTTTCTCTTATAATAAGCTAGCTAAATATTAGTACTATTATAAAATAAATTTTATAAATGTTTTAACATATATATAATAAGTAACTAGAAATAATAACTGTATTACTACAAACATGTTCTGACTATTTACAAGCGCTTTTTTAAAGTCTACGTGAATAAATGAATATTTATTTTATAATTATTGTAAACTGTTCTATAATTTAGTAACAATTGATGTATCTTAAAAGACAGGTATAATTTTTTTTGGGTCTACGCGACAGGCTATCCCTAGTCTGAAAGCCATAAGAAATAACCATTTTGTATTTTATTAACTAGATATAACGATTTATGTAAGATTACTTTGGATAATATATATATATATTTATTCTTAATATTGAATCGACGAGTAAAACTTAAAATAAAAGCCAAATTTGATTTACCTATGTTACACATATCACAACATATTATTATTCTCTTAGCACGCTGGCAAAAAAATAGTTTCATAATTGTATCCTTGCTCTTTACAAATCTAAAAATGGCAGCTTATTATCCTAACAATGATGATTATAACACTGTTCACTACCAGGGACGTATTGTGTAGGATACACGCCAGATGTGCATCTTTTTGTACGAAAAAGCCCAACCAGGCGCGCGGCGCGGCTCTGACAGCGAATTAAACTCCCCAAATTACATTTAATAAAGTTCATTTGACGTTTTGGCTACAACGACGAATTCAATGATGAGGAATGAAAACAAATAGATTTAATGAAATATTCACTGTTGTCCGAACTAATATTTGAAAATATTTTATAACTATAACTAATATTACATTATACGGGCTGCTTGACGTGGTTGGCAAATGCTTGCCTTTTATGCCGCAGGTCGTGGGTTGGATGCCCACCCAGGACACATATTTATGTGCATGAACATGTCATTATCTTATCTAAGTATGTATTTACAAAAGAAAAGTATTATATGTAGTATCTCAGTTATCTTGATTCCATAGTATAACACGTGGGGCGCTGCTCTCGTTACCTTTAATTGAGAGTTCCCCCAAGCCACCATTATCTCGAAATATTAGCTTCTAGTTTGCCATAGCCATATTTAATACTGTACCTCGAATTTGTTAAATCTTAAATTATAATTCTCCCTCCAATCAATATCGATAGTATGGGCTCAAGCCGATGAAATGTGCATGCCGAACATCTGTCGCGTGGTCTGCGCAAGAGCAGGTGGTTTGTACACAACACCTGTTTCCCATTTTTTGTCGACCTTTTTACACAATTTCTGGGGGCCCATATAGTTTGGAGAACTTACAATCTTGTCCTTGCAACATTTTAAATGTCGCTTTTGAAAGCGATAATTGTATTTTTAATTAAAAGTTTTAAGAATGAAATTGGTATTTTAATATGTGTCAGTTACAATGGAAATAAACTCGGCAACTATATACTCTCGTAAAGTTTATCTCTACATACACATAATCTGACTAAATACTAAAATTATTAATATATGTTATGTAAAGACAAACTAGGTTAGGTTCAATATAAACCTTGGGAACCTTTAATGTTTATGCTTCTGTCCTACACTGGTAAAGGAACCCTTTTGTAATGACTTAAACCCGTTGCCTCTCGTCGGTCTATCCAAGTTTTCGATACATACTTCATTCTACATATCAAAAGGACTTGAAATTTTTGATTTGTTTATTTAAAAAGGCAACGCTCGTACTACGGATATTAATCCCTGTGTCACTGTGTACTTTAAAAACTATAATTTACGTACACAAAGTACATCCAGACTCAGAACAAATATTTAAAAAATTGTTATCCTGTGCGCGATTCCAATACGGGACACGAAATGGCGAGGCAACCGTCTTACTTTTTTTCCTAAAAAAAGACAACGCCCGCACTTGGGTATCTAAACCCTGTGTCGCGGGGTACTTTGCAGACATATAATAGACGGACCCAAATTACATCCAGACTCAGAACAACTATTTATGGGTCACACAAATAGTTATCCGGCGCGGGTCTCGAACCCGCGACGCGAAGGGGCGAGGTGACTGACTTTGCCTCTTCGCCACACGTGCAGTCAAATCGCTGGGCCACGTGCAATTAGAATACATACAGACATTATATCAATGCATACAGATGTCACCCATCCAATTTTAATTTTAAATAGGTACCATCAAAAATTGCCTAGAATAAAATTAGATTTGTTCAAGAAAAACGCCTACTGTATGGCAATTAAATTATGTAAGCATGTGCCAAAAGACATTAAGAAATTGACATACAAACAATTTAGAAATAAACTATTTCACTTCCTTCTGAATAACGATAATTATAATATTAGAGAATAGTTAGAAGACAAGACATTTCAAATTTTATTTATTTATAGTAGTTTATTTCCTCGAAACAGCACGGAGTTAAACTCGTAAAGACAAACGTCAAATCCTGTAAATTAAATGTCATAATGTAGGTAAATGTTTTATTCCCTCCGGCCGTGATGGCAACTGAGTTTGGCAACCAGTTGCTTAAAAATATTGGATATTCTTTTTACTCAACCAGTTGCCAAAGACGAATGTCGATTCTTGATACGCACCTATAATATTTTACCTTTTCAGTTTCGCAACCAGTTGCCGAAGGAGTAAAAACTTTCTTGTTACTCAACCAAATCTGCTAAGAATTCAAACTTTTTTCAGACTTAAGAATTCAAACTTTTTTCAGATGTTCAGAATATATTTTCTTTTGTTACTGACGTAGTTGACATCTATCATTTTATTTGCCTCTTGAGGTTATCGATTAATTGCAATATATGTGTAATACACATTAGATTACTGTATTTACTGCACGAGTATGTGTACGATTTAAGACCAGTATAATAGTCTGTTCCGGAGACATCAACATGTCTACTTTAAATGTATACCCAAATACATCTAACATTGAATTCATTAGTTCAAGAAGAGGAGGTGTTTCTGCGTTGTACGATGGTAGGCGTTACAGCCGTAAAAAAATATATGTAAATAAAAACTCATTTTGGAAATGTAGCCTTACAAAAGGATGCAGAGGTAATATTACTTTAAATACTCGTAATGAGATAATAATGCAAAGAGCACACGAAACCGATTGCAGACGTAATTTTGCGAAAACCACATTTTTGAAAAAATTGGATGATCTCAAGAGAGTGAGTAGTTGCAATTTTGAATCAATCCCCAAACAATACGACAATATGGTTCGTGATTTAAAAAACGATGGATATAATTTCGTCGGCGATATACCAAAGTTCAGCAGTGTGAAAAGTGACCTTTACAATGGGCGAAACAAAGTAGTTGGTACCACAAAAATGCGTTTCTCAAATGCTACGGACGTTGAAATACCCATGAAGTACCAACATTTTTATCTTTGTGAATATGAAGATGGAGATTTTAGAATCATTGTATTTTGTATTCGTGATGTGACAACAAAAATGAGTAATTTCAATCATTTCTTTGCTGATGGCACTTTCAGAAGTTGCCCAAAAGCCTTTAAACAGTTGTATACCATTCATGGCTATGATGAAATTAACAATATCATAACTCCATTATTTTTCGCACTTCTTCCCGATAAAAGAAATAACACATATAAAATTTTGTTCAGTATAATTAAATCTCAAATTCCTACCTGGAATCCAAAAAAAATTACATTGGATTTCGAAATTGCAGCAATTAATGCATTTAAAGACATATTTCCTGGTATACTTTTTAAGGGATGTTACTATCACTTCAACCATGCGTTATGGAAAAAAGCGAAGGCCTTACAAATAAAAACTAGAGTAAAAAAAAGGCATGTGGCGAGATGTATTGGAATTGCACGGTTACCAAAAAAATACTTAAGAGAAGGATATGATTATGTAATGGCAAAAAGACCTGTTGGTGAGGAAATCAATATGTTTAATAAATATTTCCAAAAGCAGTGGGTTAATAAAGATTTTTTTGCTGAATCTTGTTGTTGTGAAACTGAAAAATTTAGAACTAATAACAATATAGAGGGATGGCATAGAAAGATCAACAGTTTTATTGGTAAGAAAAATCCAACGTTGGCACATCTACTCGATGTTTTAGAATCTGAAGCGACATACTATGATTTGAAAAAAATTACACCTAAAAAAAAGAAGGAGTACGAGGAGATCGATGAGGAAATTGGGTTAGCGATAAAAACTTTAAATGAAAACAAAATTAGTGTCGGACACTGTCTCGAAATTATCAGTCCATTTGTTATCCCATTCTAAAGACATATTAACTACCTACTAAATTCGAAGTGTACTTATAATTTCAATTTTGTTGCAAATGGGGAACCTAGTTGTTAATTTTCAGTAACTTTAAGCTGTAGTTAGGTAATTACATGGAATAAAGGCATAGACACCTATATTATGTTGTTTTCACGATATTATTATTTGAAACATAATGTACCTACCCTTGTTCCCTTTCGATGACGCAACTCTTAAGAAATTTAATCAAACAAATTCAATAGAAACCAAATTTTATATGCATCTGATTGAAAACATCCTAATTTAATATAATACAGACCTAAGTCCTTATTTTGATTTCCACAACTGATGTTCGTTACGAACTGAGAGTGGTAATTCTTCTTAAGTAACCACACCTTTTGAGAAAATCTTAGTTGGCAACTAGGTGCGTATCAAGAATCGACATTCGTCTTTGGCAACTGGTTGAGTAAAAAGAATATCCAATATTTTTAAGCAACTGGTTGCCAAACTCAGTTGCCATCACGGCCGGAGGGGTTTTATTGTTATGTGTTAATGTATTGTTACTAAATTTGCACACCCTAAGCAGCAGAATGTGTTAGATTTTATATTGCATGTATTATCACCTGATATTGTAACCACATTACAGCAAATAAATGATTGATGGAAATATTCAATCGGTCAAGTTCGAGTTGGACTCGTACTTTGGTACCGTCCATCGACATTTTTCGAAGGTGGTAGGTGCCTTCGAAAAATTCTCCTTCGGTCACCAGGTGTTACCTAACTGCGGGAGCAAGATAGCTATATTGAATTCTACTCTTAAATTAAGTGATAGGACTTGTTGATTGATGATGCAGCTATCTCACAATGATAGAGCATAAGCCATATTCCACCACGTTGACCTAGTGCGGGTTGGTAGACTTCACATGCCATTAATAACAGTTTAGGAGAACACACAGGCATACAGGTTTACCTTCACCGTTTTAATAAAATAATGACATTTATTCAGCATTATTAACGTAGGTTAATACCAAAATTTTATTATTTTATTTAAAAGGTGAACGACTTGTACTTGTCAAGCTCAAATGCAGTACATAAACATAGTCAAATCACACTAATATTATAAAGGCGAAAGTTTGTGAGTGTGTAAACGGCTGGAGCGATTTTAATAAAATTTGGTATGGAGTTAACTGACACCCTGGATTAACATATAGGCTATAATTCATAAAGTTTAACGCGGGTAAAACCGCGGGGCACAGCTAGTTGAATATAAAGGTACCTAACAAAAGAAAATTGTATTACTTAGTCCGTCCGTCTGTGTCTGTTGTATCACATATATTTTTAATTTAGTATTACTATATTAAAATTAAAGAATCGAAGACACCGAGCAGTTGTCTAGCGAAGAAGGCTCTCAACCAGTAGCTTATTTTAAGCTACTAATACCTGAGGGGAGCTTTATGGGGTTTTATAAATTCATCTTGTCAGTCGAATGACGTCCACTGCTGGACAAAGGCCTTCCCCAAAGGTTTTCACAATGGTTCCGTCCATCATTTGGAGGGATATGCCATAATCGCCACGCTTGGCAAACGGGTTAGCGATCGCAGTATGTTGGTCATAGTGCTGCCCGTTCTCTGTAAGATCTTACCTTGAGACGACTTCTACGACCCCCACGAGATGAGATGGGGTGGCGATATGCTATGCCATCAGCCACACAGCATTCAACGGGCGTCGTGGGTTAGATTCCCACCCAGGACAGATATTTGTCTGCATGAACATGTCGGTTTGTCCTGAGTCTGGGAGTAATTTATCTATATAAGTATGTAATTACAAAAGAAATGTAGTATATGTAGTGTATCAGTTATCTGGTTTCTATAGTACAAGCTTGCTTAGTTAGAGATCGGATGGCCGTGTGTAAATGATGTCCCACGGGATATTATTATTATATATTATAACTGTTGGTAGCAGCGTACCACGGTTTAAATCTAGGTTATCTTATAAGATTGCACGACTTTCAATTTAGTCAACTTAACACGGAAATATAATGAAAAGGAGTATTTTCTTATCGTTACGACAATCCAGTATGGCGAGGTAGGTACTTGTGCCACCCACTCGTGTATATTAAATGTTTTCGGACGATATTGCAATTTATTTGATAATGCGGGGTGCGGCTGGCAAAAGTAGGGCAAACAAAACTGGGGCATTCACTCGTTTTCATCCCCTACGGCTATTTTGTCACTAATGTATTATGTATTTAGGACTTATGGGATATTTTGGAGCTAGGAGATTGTTTAGGCTGCATGTAATAGAAGCAGGGTGTTTTACAAACGAAAAATAATTTATTCCCGTGCACACTCCCATTTAAGATTTTTTTGAGCATTAGTAGACTATATAACTTTGTAATATAAATTATATAATAATTCAAATATAAAGCATTTTAAAATAATATATAACTTTTCCGTCTTAAAATCCCATAAAGTTAATATTTTGCCCACAATGAATGTTTTCGTTCAATTTGAGATTGCATGAAACGGTAAAACGAGTGTCGACAGCCTCTTAATACAGTTGAACACTTTCTCGTTTTATAATTATTAAACATTGTTCGAGTATTTACGCGTCTAACCTTTTTATTGACATTGATTTAAGATTTATCGTTTATAAATGTAACTTGATCGAAACGTTGGAAAAAGTAAATGGAGACAGTCGCTTTAATGCCCGAACATAATGTCGTGTATATTATGATATACACGACATTATTTGATGATTTATCAAAAATCGTGCAAATCTATTTCCCATCTTTTATAGAGTTTAATATTGCCGATTTTAGAAGAGCTATGGAAGTCAGTCAAAGAAGGTGTGGTGAGTGTAGCTAGTGAAGTATGTGGTGTAATAAAGAGGAGAAGAGGAAGAAAGATGAAGAATATTTGGTGGGATAAAAGTGTACAAAAAGTTGTATGTGAAAAGAAGAAAGCGTGGTTAGATTGGCTAGCCACCAGAGCAAACGAACGAATGCATAAGGCGACGAATGAAGATATAGAAAGAGCCTGGAATGACTATAAGAGGATGAAAGGAATAGTAAAGAACGTGGTGAACGAAAAGAAAAATGAACAAAAGGATAATTTTTTATAGAAGGTTGTCTAAGGATTTTCAGATGAACATTAAGTTTTCTGGAAATCCGTTAGATCAGTAAGAGGCATAACCCAAACCTCAGAACTGAACTTCATCCGAGACCAAGATGGATATATAGTGAAAGGGAAAGAATGCGTGTTAAAACGTTGGAAGGAGTATTTTGAGAGTTTGTATGATAGAAGTGTAACAGAGAGTGAACGTAGTTCATTAGGTATAGACAAAAATAATTGTAAGGATGAAATTGGAATGGATGAGATTGTGAAAGCTATTAAGAGTATGAAATCGGGTAAATCACCAGGGTATGACAGGATAACTTCCGAAATGCTGAAGGCTGGACATGGCGTCATAGCGAGTCAACTGTGCAGCCTTTTCAATCTGTGCTATAACACCGGCCAAGTGCCAAGTGATTGGTGCAAGGCTGTCATCGTACCTCTTTACAAAGGAAAAGGCTCACGGCAAGACTGTAAAACCTACAGGGGCATTAGTCTGCTCAGCGTCGTTGGTAAGTTGTATGCGAAAGTATTGGTTGAAAGAGTTGTGAAAGAAACCGATACGAAAATATGGGATGCACAGGCGGGTTTTCGAAAAGGAATGGGATGCACAGGCGGGTTTTCGAAAAGGAATGGGATGCACGGATCAGGTCTTTTCTCTACGAAGCATAGTAGAGAAGTTTTTGGGCAACAGCCAAAAGGTCTACTGTGCCTTCGTAGACTTAGAAAAGGCCTACGATAGAGTGTTGAGGAATAAGCTTTGGTCGGTACTGTCCATGTATGGGTTAGACGACAACCTTGTTCAAGCACTGAAATCTCTTTATAGGGATTCCAGAGCTTGCGTGAGGATTAACGGGTCATACACTGAGTGGTTTAGCATCCAAAAGGGTGTTAGACAGGGATGTGTAGCGTCACCGTGGTTGTTTAACCTATTCATGGATAGCTGTTTAAAAGACTTGAAAGAAAGTGAATGTGGTGTAAGGATGAATGAGTTACTCATCAAATGTCTGTTGTACGCTGATGATCAAGTTCTACTTGCATCATCTGCGGACGAGTTGCAGGTGATGGTAACAAATATGCATGAAGCTTTTGAAAGGAAAGGGATGAAAACGGATGTTGGTAAGACGAAAGTAATTGTATTTGAGAGGGATGAATACACGACAGCTTGTGATATTGTGGTTGGAGGAGAGAAAGTCGAACAGGTGAAAGAGTTTGTATATTTGGGAACTTTGTTTACGAGAGATGGGAAATATGAGAAACATATTGTTAGAAGAGTAAATACGGGGAACAGAGTGATTGGCGTGTAGTGCCCCACTACACGCCTTTATGAATAGCCGACAAGTCTCAAAGCAGGCTCGACTGGCCGTGCACGATGGAGTGTTAGTGCCAACTTTAATGTATGGAAGTGAAAGTTGGGTATGGCAGAAAAAGAATGAAAGTAAAATAAATGCAGTGGAAATGAGAGCTCTGAGAAGTATGTGTGGTGTGACTTTGAGAGACAGAATTCGAAATACTGATATAAGAGAGCGTTGTGGTGTGAAAGAGGATGTAGTCACAAAGATTGAAAAAGGTATGCTGAGATGGTTTGGTCATTTAGAAAGAATGAATGAAAGAAGACCGACAAAAGAAGTATACCTGGCCTGTGTGAATGGTACAACCGGAAGGAGAAGACCTCGTAGAACATTCTCTGATCAAATTGGAGACGTACTTAGGAAAGGTCAGGTCAGAAGTACCCTAAACCGGCGAGCATGTATGAAGAATATAATGTCAGTAAACGAAGCGAAAGAGGTGTGCAAGGATCGTGACAAATGGAAGTCCGTTGTCTCTGCCTACCCCTCTGGGAGACAGGCGTGAGTCTATGTATGTATGTATGTATGTAACATATAAATTAAAATTTTACAAAAACCTTCGACATTTGGACGCTCCCTCTACTAGACAAGCCCTTTCATTTGATATACATATTGAGGGAATTATGAAAACAATATGTAATATACCATTTTATGATGGAGGCCATCTTGGATGTGAAATTTATCATAGTATATAGTATTCTACTCGTCAATCCTTTTCATTTGATACCTAAATTGAGGTAGGAAACTGATAAAAAGAAATTTAAATTTAAGTTAATAAAATCATCTAATATATTTAATGTAATGCAAATTTCATTTAAGTTATATAATGTAAATAGTAATATTTTGTTATAAAGAAAAATAGTTGCTGTATAGACTCGATCCTACATTCAAACCGATAGCACAGTTATGTGGGACATATACATAATAAACCTTTAAAAATATATTTGTGAAATAAATAAATGATAATAATAGAAAAAATAAGGTAGTTGTAAACATATGTTATCCGCCATTTTGTTACGGCGGCCATCTTGAACCAATTTTCATCAAATAAAACTAAGAGCACTACTGACTAATTCACCTTTCAAACAAAAACTAATCTTATCCTAATCGGTTCATCCCTTTTAGAGCTACGATGCTACAGGCAGACAAACAGATATCGACATCAAAATTATTACACCCTTCTATTTGAGTCGGGGGTTAAAAAGAGAAATGTATCAAACCTACCCGATACCAGTATATCTTACTAACAAACAGATTAGAAGAATTACATAATAATATAATTAACACAGATATTATCTACTATTGTTATGAATTGGTTTCATATTTTTCTATTTATCGTAGGTATATACACAAGAAGAACAATAAGAAAATTATTTAATTGAACACATATATGGCATTCCTTTTATGTTTCGCTTAGTAATTTAATGTAGCAACAAATCTCTTTTAACGGAAATCACCCCAAATGATATCTAACAAAAATACACGTATATACGGGATTTAAAGGTCGTACATATTGTCCGGTGAAGCACTAAAAGCCTTATAGGCTAACTGTAAACTTTATGTTAAAAATTAAATATATATAATAAAATTAGTATTTATTTCAACAATATTGTTATAAAGGTATATTAAATTCAAATTCAAATTCAGAATTAATGAATCCGGATCATTTAAATAAACGTAAAAATCTCTTAAACTAAAAATGAAATGTATATTAATAAAATAAATTAATACATAAATAAATTGATTAACAATAAAATACTCCTTTCATTAAGGTATTAAAACTTCTTAGTTATTGTAAAGTTAAGTTAGAAAAAAAGAACAAATTTGGAAAAGGGATACTTTCGAAGATGGAACTTCCAAATTCCTACTGCGTTTGATTTTGTTTCTAATCTGTCATTTAAGTCGTTTACGAGTATATACCCAATGTACTCGTAAACCATATTGATAGTGTTCAATATTTATTATTCAAGCTGTAATCATGACGCTTACACATAAAGAATGCATGATTACAATCTCACTAACCTATGGATACCGGAAGGAAATTCTTGAATGAATGAAGTTGGCCTAGGTACCTACATACTTTTTTCTCTTCGTAACATGTTACTTATTATAATTGTGAATTAATATTGTATTTTATTATTAAAAAGTAATATTTTATCGTTCATAAAATCGCGAGCGCGACATTTCTAATGTGAACGAACTTTTATGTTTATCTGTGTAACATTATTTTTTTTATGATTTTCGTGACCTAATTAGGAAGCTAAATAAATTATGAACTTCTGTAACTAATCTAGAGCTTTTAATAATATTTTGTTAGTGAGTGCGGAACGGTGGTTTGTATCGGTGATGATGGAAATAGGGGTGCGGGAGCGTGCGCGCGGCGCGCCCGTCGCCACGGGCCTGAGCCAGTAGTAAGCCCGCTCGGGTCCGGGTTCGAGACGAGGGGACTGCACGCACACCACCGCACGTCCCGTCATTCTGGAACCAAACAACGTAGCGTAGCGGGCGCGCACACGTGCGCAAGTCACAAACACGGTTGCCGCTGTCTACTCGCCTCCCCCCTGCGCTGTGCTTGGCAGCGACCGGCCGACTCCGCGTTCATGGTTCATTTTGTAATACTACTCACTTCACTTTGCTATACTATACGCTGCCTGCCTAGTTGTGCTTGTACCCGCGTGCGACATACGCGCCTCGTCACTCCCGATACGGCTCTTTGTTCTCACATTTAACAAAAAGTAAAATAAAATAATGACTGGCGCGAAAAACTTTGTGTTCGTTTGAGTGAATGGGCGAGGCTAGTGGCCGGTGTGCGATATACCTAAATGTGGTGCGGTGAAGTGGCGATGCAGTTCCGCGCAGGCTCCGTGTTGAAATTGAAATAACAAACTCGTTTTCGTATAAGTTGCTCTTACATATTATAAGTGCATACGTACTTACAGTTGACTTAATTTATGTTATAACGAAATTGGAGATTGACTTTTAGTGAAGAAAGTTTTAATTAGTAACTTGGTCCTTGGTACATAATAACGCGGATAGAGTTGGAGAGCATGGTTCGCGCGAGATAGCGCCGGCCTGTGGCACGCTTTGCTAATATTGTGTTGGTCCATGAGTCACCGCGCGCAGCGATGTAAACGACATGATGGATGTGCAAGTGAACGAATCGAGTAAGTGGCAGCGCGGAGGATTCTTGTCATCACTCAACAGAAGTTTTCGATTGGCGAGCGCGAAAACCAGAAGTGTAAACAACTCGCCAACAGAAAACAAAACTGTGGAACAAAGTTTGGATATGTCGACGGTACGTGTTACTATTTAATGCCGAATATAATCAATTAAAATATAATTGCGATGTATTATGTATTATTATAATATATTTGAAGTTATTAAATATGACTTATCTTAAAAAATCATGCATAGGTACTCATTACTTAATTTCCTAAATGTAAGTAGATATATATCTACTCACTTAATTGTGCTGCAAAACAACTAGCTAACCATAAAATAAAACTCGTCGTACTTAAGATACTTATTGTATTACATATAGGTATATATAATTTACTTATAACAATGACAAGTAAAAGAATGTGACTTGGTTTATTTGTTAAGCTTTCCAGCCTTAACTACTTAACAGACCATTATAATATTTTGTTCAGTTGTCATGGGTACAGAAAAGAACACGTTATTCTTCCAAGAATAAGGGTTAACGCGAGTGAAGCCGCGGGGAGAAAGGTAGTAGTTGATAAATATATTTTAAGTTCATAAGAAGCAATCAATACTTACATAAAATATGGAGCAGTCAAAGTTGTACATATTATGTGTAGAATTCCATGGAAAATTTACAAAACATTAGCTGCCACTAACAATAATAATATAAACTTATTGACAAACATTAAGTTAGATAATATAATTCAAGAAACATAAGTCGTTAATGCCAATATTGTCCAATCAACAAAGCCGATTACAATCATAATATAGAAAATAAGAAGTCATACAGATATAACATTTGTTGGGATTAGAACGGTTGCCATAGATGAGTATATCTTTAATAGTATTGAATGCCATTACTGTAATAGCGTGTTTGGGTCTTTTACACCAATCAGAACAGTCATATTACACGCTAACGCCATATCACGTGAACTCTGACCGCTCTCATTGGCCCAGAAGATATCTTCAGTAAACTGATTTTAATAAATCGTTTTAATTAATTTAAGTCTATTCGAAATATTAATTAAACTGTTAAAACTGCATATTTATACAGAATTTTGCTTACAGACAATTTTGTGGGTTTATTATATTTTAAAATATGGTTTTTTTTTTCTTTCATTCATTTATTAGTCAACAAAATTGCAAATAGACATACATCTTGTAACACTGAGTGCTAAAATTAATATAAGTTACGAGTTAGTCTATGCCCTAGTCTGATATGAAAACTACATACAACTATTAATATAAATATTTGATGGTAGACTTACATCACCGGCCCGATATCGCCCACTGCTGGACATAGGTCTCCCCCAAAGGTTGCTATAACGTTGTCATCTGGAGGGGTTTGCCATAGTCACCGCTCTAGACAGGCGAAATTGGCGACCGCTGTTAGGTGGTAGTAAGTACACAGGACGCGCAGCTGTTGCCCGACTACCTGGTGTATCCCTTAGAGCCAGCGCAGACCGAGAGGAGCGCAGCGGAGAGGATTTTATTAAGGCACTAGAAATACAGCTTTAAAATTATTTAAATAAAGTGCATATATGCTTGAACATTATATGCCCGAGACCGCGCGAGCGTTTTATGTCAGGTTCAAGCATATATGCACTTTTTTTCCTTTAATTCTAAAGTTGATTTTCTAGTGCCCTAATAAAATCCTCTCCGCTGCGCTCCTCTCGGTCTGCGCTGGCCCTTAGTCGCCTGGTATGGGGTGGCCCTGTTATTCTTTTTGAGCCTAGAACCTCACGGTAGACTTAAACTAAGATTAAATATACATTCAACTTAAGTAATCTACGAGAATATACTAAAATTGATTACAAACTAGCTGTGCCCCGCGTTTAACTTTATAAATTATAGTGTTAATCCATGGTGTCAGCCAACTTAATACCAAATTTTATGAAAATCGCTCCAGCCGTTTAGAAGTTAAGTAACACACATACACGCTCACAAACTTTCGCCTTTATAATATTAGTATCATGAGGTAGGTGAAAGAACTTTTAGAATTGTATTATAATATTTTAAATATATTAAACGAGCGAATGGCGAATGAGGCAGCGTGGGTAGGTCCCCTACAGGATGAACTGATGATCTTGTGAGGATCGTTGGAAGCCGCTGGACGCATCCAGCGGCTTCCATCGACCCTCAAGGTAGTGCAAGACTGGCAATTATAGAGATCTTTGGGGGAGTCCTTTGTCTAGGAGTGGACGTCTTTCAGCTAATGATAAAATGGATTAACGTAACGCTAATGTAAGTTATGCAATGTAATAAGCTGAGGGCTTTTCTCTCTCGTCTCTTTGCCCAGTACGAGTGACAGAAAAGCTTAGATTTAAAGTTATATAAGTTCACCATTTGTTTTTGGGTTCCAGCCAAAGAAAATGCACACATGCAGCACTTTATCCTCAGAATCTCGTTTTAGTTATTCATATACATTGAAACTACGTTTATTCGTTTTGACAATCAGTCTCATACCAGGGTATTATTAAAAAGTACTAGAAATGGTAGATGAGTATTCTAAAATCCGTAGGAAGGAATAAAAGAAGGATGTCTGAAATCTTGCACTTGCGTAAAAAATATCATGGATTTATTTGTAGAGCAAGAGAGAAGTAGGACATACTATATCCTTGATCTGCAGCGACTTACATGGGCAAGCTTGGCGACTTGTTAGGTAGGATTGGTAGAAGCTCCACAGACAATAACATTATCCTTAAATTTACCGACAGCAACACCATTCTTAAGGATAGATAGATATGTAAATTGTAATTCTATTGACTGGCCAGGGGCACTACCGGCTAAGTCGCTGAAATCGATTTATTAAATGGCGTTCAAATAAATAAAGGTTAAAAATGACTTAATCAATTGTTAAATCGACTTCCATGAGCACATGTGACGTCATAAATGGTTCAGAATCGATTGTCAACGTTGAAGCCGATTTAACGATTGATTTAGTAATTTTTAACCTTTATTTATTTGAACGCCATTTAAGAAATCGATGTTCGGCGACTTAGCCGGCAGAGCCCCTGTTGTCGTGTGTTCGATTCACCATTCACAGGAAATCTTCAGGCTCGATTATTTGTTCTGTGTCTGGGTATAATTTGTCTATAACATGTATGTATACAAGTATCTATGTTTAACAGCTACAGTACAAATGCCATAGTACAGACGCCAGCACATCCAGCTATCCCAATCTGTCAAATTTCTTTTATAGACTTTCAACTTTATCACTAAAGCATAAGGTTCACTTTCAATTCGGGAAATTTGACAGATTAGGGTAGCTTGATGTGCTGGCGTCTGTACAGACTCTGCCTAGTTTGTGGTCAGATAGCAGTGTTCATTGTCCCAAGATATTTATATTATATATTTATTCAATAGTTGTACGGTTTTAAATACACAATCGATCTAATGTCCACAGTAACACAATATTACAGCGTTACTTAAGTGTTTAAGACTTCAAAACACATATTATTCCTTTTAAATTGGGAACCCATATAAATAACAAGTGAAAGTAGAACTCGTTTCAAATATTTAGAAATTAAGTTTTGACACTTTGTCACTATAAATAATATGTATTTAAGTTAATTTAAACGTAAGAAATACTTACATCGACAAATAAGAAATACATAGATAGATATCGCCTGTTTCCCAGAGGGATAGGCAGACATAACGGATTTCCATTTGTCACGATCTTTAGACATCTCTTTTGCTTCACTCCCGATAAACATAATATGGTTTGATACCTACATAATTGTATAATTGATTTAACCATATCATTTAATAAACAACATTATCAAGTTATTTAATGTCACGTAAACAGTTCAAGGAACTCTCGTGGATGTAGCACGACATGTTCATGTTCCGGCGAGCCCACGTGACTCTAGCACAACGGAACCTTTGGGTTCTCCAGAACAACTTTATAAATCGGAATCTTCGTGCATGGTCGCTTTTGAATATAGTAAAGATTACTACACAACTACTGTGTGCTTTAATAAGATTTTTCTGATACTTCTAAGTCGGGAAACCACCACGTGGCCCTCTAATGGGAAGGTTACCGTAGGCCATGACACTTGCAACATACATGGTGTCAACCTTGATAACATAATCGTTTTATTTGTTACACAATAAACATATACATAAATTACTATTTGTTTTATAGCCAACTACTATTTCAATTTATTTATTGCTTTCATGGGTTTTACATAGGTATTTTAGAGATTTTTAGTATTTAAGTACCAAACATGCACCCTGTAAGGGTACTATATAGTACCTAGTAAATATCAAGACACCATTTAAACAAAGAATTACAATCAAATAATTACTTTTTCTTATGCATAGTATACTTTTCTCTACTGGAATCTGGAAGGCCACCTTCCGATTTTGACTTAAATTCCGATCTAAATATTACTAAGTTGAAAAAAATGTTTAACCCCTTAAAAAATAAATAGTACTCCAATGTTTCTCCGTTCCAATCAAAATAATATATCTTGGTACAACTAACATACTCCCCTATGTTCCCTAATAGGCAGAGCCTGTCCTATGACAATCAAGACCACCGATAAACTTATATATTCTTAAATATATAAATATTATAGATAACTTACACCCAGACTCAAGACACAGAACAAAGGATCGTGCTCATCACACAAAGATTTGTCCCATATGGGGATAGAACTCATGACCTCTTGCTTAGCAGTCAAAATCAGAAACCGCTAAACCAACAAGCCTGTCTATATCACTTACACTTCTCTTGAAATTCGTAGAACATAGTATCAACGTAGACCTTCTGATAAAACATTTCTAAGAACCATAAAATATTACAATGAATTGCGATCCTACCATCCTCACGGCTAATTCTCTTACTGGTATGTTATAGTAAGTTGCCAGTATAAAAACAATATATTACTATCTCACTCATCCTTACATAAATAGCATCAATATGAATAAATGAAACAATGGTATACTGATACTAACTTATTGTTAGAAGACAATGCAGTCCCACCTATGTTTTGGGATGTCGGATAGTATGTGCGTGGATAATTAATTTGTAGACTTATAAAGCATATGTTTGGTATTCATGGCGTTCCCTGGGTTCATTTAAGGCTTAGGGATTAGTTAGGTGGAGCCGAATAAACATATACGAATATTTAAAATAGCGTCAGTAATATTGATTAGATGATTTGTGTAGGATTCCTTATCAGTGCATAGAATTTCCGATGCAGAGCTTCCGGCGTAAGCTTATTCAAATAGGATGCTACATATGCATGTGGAAATGTTCGTAATATATCCTGTCAGAGTCTTCGGTAAATTATATTTACTGAGTTACAGAATAATTAATAATCCTGGGACATATTTTACACACGGCCATCTGATCCCGAACTAAGCAGAGCTTGTACTTTGGAAAACATTTACTACTTTTCTTTTGTAAATACATACTAATATAGATAATTATACCCAATTATACTCAGGACAAACAGACATGTTCATCCACACAAATATCTGTCCTGGATGGAAATCGAACACACGGCCTCCGGCGTGAAAAGCAAGCATTTCCCAACCACGCCAACAGGCCCGTCAAGTATATGAAGAAGAATAAGTACTCACCATGTGAGCAAGTGATAAATATTAATAAAACTATTATTTAGATCAAGTTACGGTCGCTGCGTTCATCAGCAAATCCGCGGCTCAAAATACATTTGCATACTACAGATAATTCTTTTAGCATCAAAGCTGACCGCTTATGGAATTCTCTACCAGTACACATTATATATTGCCGCGATTCGTGTACAGTGACAACAAATATTGCTTATACAATATACAGGGTGACCGAGGAGTTGAAGTTCGAACGCAAAATTTTGATACTTTATGATGAGGACTATCCGAATCATAAACCATAACCTCCCCATTTTTTTTTATACTTTGGATATTTATGAGTCTTGAGCTCAAACCCCTAATTTTGAACTTTCGAATAAATTCTAAGTCAGTTCTACAATAATAAGATAAACCACACTTTTTGGGGTGTTAGGTAAACTATGCTAATTAGTTATAACAGAAAAAACTGAACCAGAAATGTTAAACAGAACGAGAAAAAATCGAAAAGTGATGTTAGGTGTAATTAACGAAAAATATCATTAAAAGAATTCTATCTCGAAAAGTAGGCAAAATCGTAGAACATACATACATGGGGGTGATTCAGATACATCATCATAAAGTATCAAAATTTTGCGTTTTAACGTCAAATACTCGGCCAGCCTGTATAATTGCTGCATAGAGTCTACTATTTCTGTAAATATATTCATTAATTTATAATATGTAATTAATATAATTTAATGTGTTATAATATGTAAATTTATGTATGTGTATTTATTTAATACGCATTATCATATATTATATATATACAAAATATTAGTACTTTTTGCGATAATTGAATTAACATTTATGTGTTATTATTTTTATTGATACCTACTTCTACTGGTTTAACGCAATTAAGTGTAATTATTACTATTATACAGTTTAAATATCTGTGATCAGTAATTTATTATTATCCATTTAAAGGCATCGTTGCTCTAGCGGGTTCAAACGCGGTAAATTAGGTCCTGGGTGCAAATCCAGTCTGGCGGTATTGGCCTATACTAACATCTTTCCTTTCGTGTCAGCTATTGTTCCATCAAGCCATGAGACTTAAAGGAATAGAAAGTGCAGCTTTATTTGTGCAGACCCTTTTTCACTATAATATGCCCCGCGAATAGAGATAACCTCCGTTGAGACAAAATTTATCTATAAGGATATTACGATCATTGCCCATCATCGGTTGTTAAAAAGTAAACGCGACTTCTAGTTATTAGATCGCTGCAGTTCTGTTTCCTATTCTGACTCGGCTTCTACATAATATGCAAGCCGATAAATACCAAATGTGTAGCAAAGGCCAGAAATCTATTCTACCACAACTAATCACCCATAACCAACTGTTATAAATTACCATAAAATACAGTTAGTAATTGCGAATCTTAATTTACAGGGTTTAAACTCGTCGAATGATGGGTCATCGGCACTAAGGCCTCTGGAGATAGTCGCGCCTCGGATCGACACGTATCGGTTCTCAATGGCCAACCTCGAGGAGACGCAGGACGCCGACCTTGACGCTATCCTCGGGGAGCTGTGCGCTCTGGACACCGAGTATGATGAGGAGATATCCAGGGTTTCTTCCTGTAAGTATACGCCTCTTAATAAATGTTGAACAAAATAACTGTTAAACATTCTCTTAACGACATGTTTTCGTGAAACTAGCTAAATTGTTGACTAATTTGTCGTAGCTCTATCGTCAGCGTCAAAGGCGAGGGTGGAAGGCGAGGCCCAGCGTCCGGATAAAGAGTGCAACGAAGCTGGATCCAGCATCGCCCGGACCGACTCGCCTGACAATGACTCCGCCTTTAGCGACACCGTGAGTTGCGATTTTACCTCCAATGAATCCAGCAAGTAATCAAAGATGGTCCCAAGCTTTGAGTGGTTAGCTTTATAACAAAAGGCGCAATATTCTCTTGCTTTTTAGGTCAATCGGAAATGTATTACGTTTAGGTAATTCTAATGTCTTTCTCTGATAATGGAATACAAATAATATTGTACAGAATATGCTTTGTTTGTAGGTGTCTATGCTGTCCAGCGAGAGCTCGGCGTCCAGTTCCACTAGCACTAAATGTAAAGCTCTGAAGCTCAACCTCCATCAAACTCAAAAGGTAATTACTTAACGTTATACTGGCGTTTTATATATTTCCCTAACCATCTAATACCACATCAGGTGGTACCACCCAATATTGTTAATTGGTGCTGAATTAGTAAAACTCATCCAAACCACAGACTACGTTTAGCGTGATATCCTATGCCATTTTCTGTACTTCCTTATAACTACTACCAATTTCTAACTAACGCAATTTCCTTATATCACTTTCAGGATGCTAGTTTCCAACAGAAAGCCGATAAAATCAAGCTAGCTTTGGAACGCATGCGAGAAGCTAACATCAAAAAGCTGTTTATAAAAGCGTTCTCTACCGACGGCTCTTCGAAAAGCCTGTTGGTTGATGAGAAGATGACATGTGGATACGTCACGAGGCTGCTCGCTGACAAAAACCATGTTACCATGGAGCCGAAGTGGGCGGTCGTGGAACATCTACCCGACCTACATATGGGTATATTTTCGTTTTAAATTCAATTATTACTAATAAGAAGAAATTAATTTGACATAAGACTACATATGGGTAAGACTGTTTCTTATTTGATCACCTCGCACCAATTTTGAGTAATAGCTATGTTTTTCTAGCTCCGTATTTCAGTATAATAAAGGCGGAATTCAATAAACATGTAATTGTAAGTATGCAATCTCTACGTGAGCTCTAATAGTGATTTTCTGCATACTTGTGGAAAATATCTCTACTAGGGTTCAAGATTGCCTACATTTGAGAATACTAACGGACATATTTTCACCAGCGATCTTTGGATGAATGGCCATAGGATTTGTATTCCTAAATTGTCAGATCATGAAAGAGTACAATTTATACCAAAAGTGTTAGGTGTGTTGTCAAAAAAAAAACATGGTTTTTATTCACGTAGACTTTAAAAAAGCGCTTGTAAATAGTCAGAACATGTTTGTAGTAATATAGTTGTATACATTATTATTTCTAGTAACATAGATATTTAGGTACACATTGTATGAAAACATTTATAAAATTTATTTTATTATAGCTATGATATTTAGCTAGCTCGTATCAAGTTATTGTCAAGGGATTATGAGATTATGTCAAGCTTATTTAAGCCTAACGTATGCAAAAAAGGAGGCCTACAAAATGATATTGGTGACTATCGTTATCGAAAATTCCAGTAAATTCTTCAGACGTTTTATCGTAGTTCCAATGTAATTAGAAGGGAAATACGGTGGGAACTCATCTATTGCATTCAATAGAAGGGAAGATAAGGAAGGCGCCCGATATCATATCTCCTTGTATGTTTGTATATGAGGGTAATGGCGCATGGCGGCGGCAGCGACAATTTGTTGTTGTTTCTATACAATATTGTAATTGTCAGCCACTTACCGTGTGGTTTTTTGCCTCTGTGGTTGTTTATGGATTCGATTGCCTTGTTAGTCTAGTGGTATCGTGTTCAACCACAGATGACCAGGTCCTGGGTTCTTATCTCGGAATGGGCCAAAATGAGATTTTTCTGTTAAGAAAAAATGTCAGTGTCATCCCGACGTCACGGAGTTGGTGGTACTAACTACTACCCTGTGTTTTGAAAAGCGCGTAAAGCAATCGGTCCTGGGGCTCTACCGGCTAAGTCGCCAAACATCGTTTTCGTGAATGGCGTTCAAATAAATAAAGGTTAAAAATGACTTTATCAATCGTTAAATCGGCTTCAACGTTGACAATCAATTCCGGACCATTTATGACGTCACATGTGGTCATGGAAGCCGAATTAACGATTGATTAAGTCATTTTTAACCTTTATTTATTTGAACGCCATTCACAAAAACGATGTTCGGTGACTTAACCGGTAGAGCCCCTGTACCTGACTTCTTTCCGGTCGTGACGCTATTCGTCCCATCGGATCATGAGAGTGATGGAGAAGAGAATGCCCCTGTGTTTCCGCACACACCTGTGTCTGTCCTATAATATGTCCCGAGCAGATGGCTAGACTCCATTGAGACTAGTCGCCGTTGCGCAAATTCGGCTCAGAGGACATCATTAGTATTACAATGGATGTTCACAATATATTCTAATTAATATAACCTGCTGTTTGTTTTACAGAAAGGGTGTATGAAGACCACGAAATGCTTGTGGACAATTTAATGCTATGGACTAGAGAATCAAAAAACAAAATTCTGTTCGCCGAGCGAGCCGACAAGATCTCTCTATTTCAAACACCAGAAAAGTTTTTACTGACGGAAGACGATAGAGGTAAACATACTACTTAACTAGACTGTTCGTTTATTCCTGATGTTCTGTTGTTCAGTATATGTAGAGTTCTCATTTACTAAAAACTAGTTTACAAACTAAGGCTTATTCATCAATTAAATGTGTAAATAAAGGTAAATTTATTAATTTATTCGACATGTTAGTGCACCTACCGTAGTGTCTCCGCGCCACCCAATGGTTGACTTGCAGATAATGCATATGGGATTAAGCCCGCCTATGTAGAATATACTTTGTGCTATAGTTTAAATGAATAATATGCCTTCTTGCCAAATCAGTACCCAGTTCGTTACACACTATTACTAAAGATCCTTTAATGTACTCATTTCCCCTCTCTTTAGTATTTAAATGGTTTTTAGGGATGGTACCTAAATGTTATGATATACACGGCCAAATATCCACTATTAAGTCAATAAATGCACTTGTTTCTCGGCCCTGAGAACTTAAGAGCCATCTACTTATAAACTAACGCGACGGGCCTGTTGCCGTGGCTAGCAAATGCTGGCTTTTCACGTCGAGGTCGTGGATTCGATTCCCACCCGACTGATATATGTGTGCATGAACATGTCTGTTTGTGGGTGTAAAGAAAATAATAGGTATATATTTCAAATATATGAGTTATCTGGTGTCCATTGTACAAACTCTGCTTAGTTTGGGCCGTGTGTGAATAATGTCCCAGGATATCATTTTTATTGCATTGAATGCACGTGTGGCGCAGCGGCTAAGACAATCGCCTCGCCGCTGTGTCGTGGGTTCGAGTTCCGCGCCGGACAACAGTTTGTGTGACCCATAAATAGTTGTTCGGAGTCGGGATGTAATTTGTGTCCGTCTATTATATGTTTGTAAAGTACCCCGCGACACAGGGAATAGATTCCCTAATCAAAAAAATAAAAATTGTAGCCTAATTGAAGCCTTGTAGCCTAATTATTAATACCGCTTATATGAATAATATTGTTATTATTTTATATTCTGTTCCAAGGTTGGTCAAGTGAACACGACGAGCATTCCAGACAAGTGATCATAGAGGAATTCTTCGGCCAAAGTGGAGTGACTACAAGCACAATGCCCTCCGTCTCCGGCCATACAGTACCGCATATGGAAGGGCCCTTGTATTTAAAGAACGACTCCAAAAAGGGCTGGAAGAAAATATACTGCGTCTTAAGGCCCTCCGGTTAGTAAAAACAAAATACGCTGAGCTGTGTGGCCACACGTGTAACTAATACTAGAAATTAGCAATAGCGAATTGGCAATAGCGATTTTATTATACACCATTACCAGGACTGGATCGGTATTTAGGAAAATAGGCTTAATATCACTGAGTCACTTGAAAAATTACGTCGTAGAAATAAATACTAACTTGTAATTGTACTATATAATGTTTATTATTAATCCGGTCCTGACATTTTTATATCTAATGCTTAACTAACGTGTTTTTAAATTATGCTTTCATTTTCCACTTATATAGGACTGTACTACTCGCCAAAGGACAAAGTGAAAACGTTAAAAGAACTAGTATGCCTAGCTACTTTCGACACGAACGAGGTGTACATAGGATTGAATTGGAAGAAGAAATACAAGTCCCCTACTGACCACTGTTTCGCTATCAAGCACCCGAGACTGCAGCAACCAAAGAGCGTTAAGTTTATTAAGTTCCTGTGCGCTGATGACCAGCGGACTCTAGAGAGATGGATTACTGCGATGCGTATAGCAAAGGTGGGTACTTCAATTCTATCATTACAGTAAGCACTCGCAAAATTGGTCAAAAATAGGACGCTCATAATCCAGTAATCTCACTCGTCCGTAAGTGAACGGTGAGGTGAAGCATCTAGGCATGCGGTCATTCTATAGATGGTTAACCGCTAAATTCTTTTATTTCTGATCTTCCATGCTTCAGAGGGCAACTTAAGGTCCCGGTCCCGGTAGTAGTCTTTAGATATCAGTCGATATGCCATGTCAAAGGCCTATTGGACGCCTTGAACAACCTTGACCTGACACTAGGGTGACCACTCCCCATACGATAAGTAAGTAATATGGAAAATGAATATAAAGGGTACGACAGGATTCTACTCAGGCAATACAAACATTGATTGGCTTTACGTGCTCTCCGAGGCTAGGTGAATAGCGTGAGGCTATAAAAGTGTTCTGCTGGTCTCAGGAATACTAAAAGGGTTGAATATAGAGTAGTATAAAAGTGATGTAGAAATTATGTGTTTTCTTATGTCATGTCCTGTCATATCATGCATTGTCAATAATAGGTAAATGTATCGATAGCTTCGTGTTAACAGACTTCATTTCCTTTACTAAACATTATACTTACCGTAGATATAACTCCGCCTCTGGTTGGGCATATTTTACACAACTTAGTTGGCAAACAAGCATGCGGCCCTGATGGTACGTGGTCACCGTAGCCTATGAACGCTTCGATCACCAAGGGCATCATTAGCGCGTTGCCGACCCACTTGCAACTCCTTTCTTGAAAGGCGCCGAGCTTAGCCAAGTGGAACTATTCATTTTCTAACTCCTTGTTTCTTTCTGATTAAACTCGTTGCGGGATCCAAGACAGTTAAAGCAATTCCCCGGGACATGACTGAGCCTCACCGCTCAGTGTCATTCATTGTGCGCTACTGTTGATCCTGGCTTACAGGAGTTGCAGTGATGGGTAAGAGGGAGGGACTACTCCCGAAGGCCCTAAGCTGTAGTCTTTTGGAAAATCCAAGTAATTGCAATTACCTATGTCGAAATTATACCACGGTATAACTATTAGCAGTAGGTATCTCATATAACTCATTCAACCTATTATGTTTCTACGTGTATTAGTCATTAAAATCCATGCCTACAACGGAAGAACAAATAATAAAGTCCACAAATAGTTGTTATTTACCTAATAAAGAGATAAGTAATAATGTGACACATTTATAGAGTGCCTACTGTATCATTTACTTTTGATATTATAAGGACTTGGCCCCTTAATGATTGTCATATCGGTTATTATTGTATATAGTTTATTTAATCCTAAAATAATAATAATGAAACGCTGGGACATTATTCACAGACCGCCACCTAATCCCAAACTAAGCAGCGCTTGTACTGTGGAAACCAGATAACTGATATACTACATATACTACTTTTGTTTTGTGAATACATACTTATATAGATACTTAGTTACACCCAGACTCAGGACAAACAGACATGTCCATGCATGCATCGTACATCGAACCTACAACTTGCGACGGTAAAGGGAAATAGGTATCTACCAACCAAACCAACCGGAAAACCGGCCAAAATATTCGTATCTTCGTATTTACCAAATTAAGAAACTCACAGGGGACCAGTACTTAAGAGCGATTACTAGCATTATTTTTTTCGTTCATACGTGTTCCTCATTTATTATCTACTAGCTGTGCCCCGCGGTTTTACCCGCGTTAAATTTGATAAATTACCACAACTCGTTCCCCGTAGGTGATAGCGTGATAATATGTAGCCTATATGTTGACCCGACCTCTTAGTAATATTCATGCATAGTTTGAAGTAAATCCATGCAGTACTTTTTGAGTTTAGCCCGGACATACATACAGACAAACAGACACACAGACAAAAATTCTAAAAACTTGATTTATTTTTCTGATTTATATTCTATGTTTATGTAATTTTGCATGGTAGAATGTATTAGATTCCATTTGTTAACGCCAGCAACACCGTTATTTTGTTACCTACATTCATGGCAAATAAAGAATGATTTGATTTGATATGATTTATGAGTAGGCCATTTCTTTTTGACTCCATGATCGACCATGCCAGTTCATTTCGTTATTCGTATTTGTGACTACCTGGATAAATACTATAACCCGTTAAAAACTGCATATAATAAATGTCCGATAAAAACCTTCGACGACATGAAACAAAAGAAGTAAAACGGTTGGAGAAAACATATTTTTTTGAAGTTTAGGGTACTGAAAACAAAATAATAAATTGGTTCAGTATTGAAGGAGGGGAAATAAATGGAAGACTACATAAGCTTGATTTTGTGTTTTATTTTTCACACGTATGTATCACTTTCTAAACATACGAAGCTTGTCAATAGTAATTCTTCTTCAATTCAACCTTGAGGAACCGTTTAGCCGTTCAGCGGCCCCCTGAGCTGTCGCCCGAACCCCAAAAGGGTGGCCTCGGGTATTAGTCGTTTAATTTAAGCTACTGGTTAAGAGCCTTCTGCGCTAGCCAAATGCTCATTGCCTTCAATTCTTTAATTTTAATATTGTACAACTAAATTTCAAAATAATAGATTAGTAACTTGTTATTTATTTTAGGATTTAAGAAAATATATCTGATAAAACAGACCGCACGGACGGACTAATTATTTTTTTGTAATTTTTATACTGTATTCGACTATGTTTATGTACTGCATTGTGAACTTGACAAGTACAAGTGTATGTTAATACCCAAGTGCTGAATAAATTTCATTTATCAATTATTTCCTTAAAAGTGAACTGAGTATCGACTTTAAACTGACGACATTTTTCAAACCTTTCAGAGATCGTTATCAAATATTATGAACCATTATGACTAACCAGCCTTTGTATAATATTAGACATTATATACGACACGTACAAAAACAAATAAGTGCAATAAAACTTACCAGGTAACTTACCCTTTTACTTCGGAACTGCCAATAGCACGTCCGTTAACTATATGTTTGTTAAGTACCCCGCAACTAACAGCTTCATTATGCAAGTGCGAGTATTGTCTTTAAAAATGACCGGCCAAGTGCGAGTCGGACTCGCGCACGAAGGGTTCCGAACCATTATCAATAAAACGAGCCAAAAATTCACGATTGTTGTATGGGAGCCCCCTTCAATATTTATTTTATTTTGTTTTTTTAGTATTTGTTGTTATAACGGTAACAGAAATACATCATCTGTGAAAATTTCAACTGTCTAACTATCACGGTTCATGAGATACAGCCTAGTGACAGACGGGCAGACAGACAGCGAAGTCTTAGTAATAGGGTCCTATTCTACCCTTAGGGTACGGAACTCTAAACATAGGTTACACTGTGATAAATCTGAATTTTTTTTTAGATTAGAATGTGTTTAGAAACCCGGATTTTACTGACCATTAACTCTCCTTTAGCTAGTCTGCTGTCCCGTATGAAGAACTTTAGTGATTGACGGGTTAAGCTAATTGTTAATAGGAAGCGACCATCTTTACAACCACTGTAATAATATTCTTAAGCTAAGAGTCAAAAATGAGCAACAAGCCATACTATTTTGACCCCACTAAATGTTACACAACCCGCAAATACCACAGGTACCAAAAGCTTTATATGAGCAAGTTAACTGCCCTTTATAACGATCTTCTCTAACAGGTGGAATAACCTAATTATTAATAGTGAGCGACCACCCATGCTCATATTGTGATCGCCCTGTTTCATAATCCATATATAATATATAAGTATATCGGACAGCAAGTGCTTTGCATTAGTTAGTTTACTGTTCTGTACTGTTGATGGGCGGTTTAAACTCATAGTTAATAGGGAGCGACCATCTTTACTTACACTGAACTGTCAAAAGTGAGCGATAAGCCATATTAACATTGAGCCCGCTCTATGTTACAACAACCCCCAGATATTAAAGAAAGCAAAAGCTTTATAATAGCAAAGCACATCTGATTTGCTTTTAAAGTTCTTCAGTAATACATAGGGTAATCTAATTGTTAACAGTAAGCGACCATCCATGTCACACTATGCTCATATTGATAAAGTAGATGCTCTTCAACAGGCGATTCATTGGTGTTTTAGACTTTTTAAGACCATAACATATTAGTCATATTTTTCGTAATAATAAACTCCAACCGACAGCTGGCTCCTTTTGTGAATACAGATCACATATCGATAGAATTATTTGTCGTATTTCACTAACTGGTCTTCTTTTATTTGTTAGGTTAGTTATGGATAGATGGCGCTCCGTAAACTTCTTCCACAATTTATGTTTCACCTTGTATCAAAATAGATATAAAGCCCACCCATAGTCGGAACAACTATATATAGTCCACACAAATACTTGTTCTGGGCCAAGATCGAGTTTGAAACACATAGGCGGTAACGTGACGAGGCTTACTCATTTCCTACAGTCAGACACTGTAGGAAATGAGTAAGTTAGACACTGTAATATGGTCGGGCATGTTGGCGTGGTTGGCAAAAAAAGCTTTTCAGGCTTTTCCAGTCCTGGGTGGGAATCTAACCCACGAGCGGTTAGATTCCCACCCAGGACAGATATTTGTGACCATGAACATGTCTGTTTGTCCTGAGTCTGGGTGTAATTATCTATATAAGTATGTATTTACTAAAAAAAGTAGTAAGTATATGCAGTATATCAGTTATAGATTATTGATAGATTTCGATAGTACAAGTTCTGCTTGTACCTATGATATTTGCGGGTTGTGTAACATTTAGTGGGGTCAAAATAGTATGGCTTGTTGCTCATTGTTGACTCTTAGCTTAAGAATGTTATTACAGTGGTCGTAAAGATGGTCGCTTCCTATTAACTATTAGTTTGGGATCAGATGGCCGTGTGTGAAAGATATTATTATTATTATTTTGCGCCAGGATCGAGTTTGAAACACATAGGCGGTGACGTGACGAGGCTTACTCATTACCTACAGTCATTACCTTAGCCACTGTTGTCATAATATGGACGGGCCTGTTGGCGTGGTTGGCAAATGCTTGTTTTTCACGCCAGAGGTCATGGGCTCGATTCCCACCCAGGACAGATATTTGTGTGCATAATATCTGTCTGTTGGAATAATATTATATTTATTATAAATGACTGTTTGTCCTGAGTCTGGGTGTAATAATCTATATACCTAAGTATGTATTTACTAAAAAAAAGTAGATTCCATAGTACAAGCTCTGCTTATAGACCAGGGTAGAAGCCTTTAAAAATAATAAAAAGTGAAATAAAATAATAGTAGGATGAAACCCATTAGAAAAGCAGGGGAATGTTATAAAAATGAAAGGATAAATAATTTACGGGTGATCTGAGGTCGGGAAGGGGATGGGGGTGAGTTTTTAAGGGTAAAAAACGGTTTTTCTCGATTTCCGGCCAAACTAAAAGTCCTATCGAAAAAAATTAAACCGCAAAGTTGTAGGTAGTAAAAATATCTAAAACTTTTGTATTTACACTTTTTTCACATAATCTCAAAATTTATGCGAAAACTTCAAAAAAACAAGTTTTTGGTTTTTTATTTTTATCTTTTACAAAAATTTTTCTTTTTTAACGAAATTTGGTGAAAACTTACCTTTTTATGTCCCAAATACGCTGTAATTTATTTTCTGAATAAAAATATTTATTTTTCACTTTATTTTTTAATTAATATCGAAAAAACACCCTAATTTTCAATCGAAAAGTCCGTCCGTCCGACCGTCTAAATATCAGCTTTTTTAAAAAAGTTGGTATGTTTTCTGTTCGTTGAAATCTCTACTTTCCGATGGTGAAAAAAAATATATATGTTACTATAGTAAATCTTGTCAGAAAATGCAAAAAATCGAAAAAACTCGTATTCGATTTTTTTTTTAATTATTTTATAAAATTTCATCTAAAAATTAAAAAGTTGATTTATTTAATGCTAATTACATTTATGTCATAGAAAATCTCATTATATATAAATATAAATGTAAATCGTACAATTAAATGTAGATACTTTATTCTGATTACGTTATTCATTACAATATTTTTAAACAAAAATATATTAAAGAAATCTATTTAAAATGAAAAATAAAGAAATCTATTTATAAATATATAAAAAATATGTATAGTAAATATATTTTTAATAACTAACTTTTGGCTGATTTTCATGTATATTTCATATATTTTGAATATATCTGAAATATATTTGAAATGCTTAAGATATATGTGAAAATCGGCCAAACGTTTGTTTGATTTTTAATATATTTTTATGTATTTTAAAATATATTTTTTTTCATGGGATTAACTAAATTTGTTTGGGCAAAATTAAGGAGATTATTATTAGTATGTATGTAGTAAGACCCAGACCCGCCTAGCCTCTTCCCCACTTCTCCATGAAATACCTGGGCTACTATTTTTCGTAAGTCACTCAGGTATATAATTTATCTTAAAATATAAATAGACATCTACGCATATAATTTAAATAAGATTCGATAACTTTGTCCAAATATTGTAGATGTATTATTAAATATGAATGTTATTAACTTATTTGTTTGTTAATTATAGTAGTATATTTATATTTGCAATTTTTTTTATCAATGTAACATGTAATGTTTTTCGAGTAATTAAAGTGTTAATTTTAATAAATAGCCCAATATTTTTTATAATAATTGATTTTTTTGCATTTTCTGAGAAGATTTACTATAGTAACATATATTTTTTTTTTTCACCATCAAAAAGTAGAGATTTCAACGAACAGAAAACATATCAACTTTTTGAAAAAAGCTGATATATTGACGGGTGACTTTTCGATTGAAAATTAGGGTGTTTTTTCGATATTAATTAAAAAATAAAGTGAAAAATAAATATTTTTAATCAAATAAATTACAGCGTATTTGGGACATAAAAAGGTAAGTTTTCACCAAATTTCGTTAAAAAAGAAAAAAAATTGTAAAAGATAAAAATAAAAAACCAAAAACTTGGTTTTTGAAGTTTTCGCATAAATTTTGAGATTATGTGAAAAAAGTGTAAATACAAAAGTTTTAGATCTTTTTATTACCTACAACTTTGTCATTTATTTTTTTTCGATAGGACTTTTAGTTTGGCCGAAAATCAAGAAAAACCGTTTTTTACCCTTAAAAACTCACCCCCATCCCCTTCCCGACCTCAGATCGCCCGTAAATTATTTTTCCTTTCATTTTTATAATATTTCCCTCCTTTTCTAATGGGTTTCTTCTTACATTTTTTTTTTTTGGTTTTAAATATTATCGACCCTGGTCTATTAGTTGATGTCAGATGGCTGTGTGTTAATAATGTCGCAGCATATTATTATTTAAATGTATGAGCTAATTTATTGTTAATATAGCCGACGTTACTAAGGTTACGTATTAATTGCAGCATGGAAGACAACTGCTGGAAAACTACCGCTCCCTTGTCGAGGAGCTCACCCAAGAGGATCTTGACCATCTTGCACACGCCAGGTCATGTTCTGTAAGTATTACACTCCATTAATAAACAGCTCATAGCTAGATGCTCTCACCGGACCTAAGTGATCGGTGAGGTTAAGTAACTAGGCTCGCGGTCAGTCCCTAGATGGGTGACCGCCAAGGTGGTTTAATTTCTGAGCGTCTCCGTGCTTCGGAGGGCACGTTAAGCTGTCGGTCCTGGTTGTAATAGTTAGACAACAGTCGTTAAGCCATGTCAGAGGCCTACTGGGCGGCTTGAACAACTCTGACACCAGGGTAACCACTGCCCATACGATACGTAAGTAAGTAACAAACGGGGATGACTGCTAAGTTTGTTTAACTATGTAAAGAACTTTTTCCAAAGGGCCATGACAAGAATTGTTACACAGAGCACTAGCTGTGCCTTGTAAGTATTCCCACTAATTACTCACATAAGTCTTTTTAATTTCGTTTCAAAACCTTAAACCCGCCACGTATCGGGACATAGGAAATAACTATCTAAAAAAACATTTAAATCGAATTGGTTTCCCAATTTGATTTAAATGTCTTTTCTAAACAATCAAGGTCTATATTCCTTTGTTCGACCGTTAGTTCCCACCCCACTAGCTCAGCGCAGCAAACCTTGTGCTGCTGACCTTCAAAAAGTTTGGAACCCACTCCAACGAACACAATAAAGTTTCATCTAAATCGGATTAGTCGTTAAAATATTGAATTGTCATCGGTTCTTGATATGTATGCCCAATTTTGATTTAATCTGACGTTTTGTAGGTGGTCAAAATTGTGTTCGAAGTTTCCGTTACATACATACTACGCGCAAACATACTACTACTATTATAAAAAACTAACTGTGTGATTTTCTGGAAACCAATATTTTAAACATATTATCAAATTTAATGTTAACTTCTTAAATATTTTCTTATACATTACACAAGGCACTTTATCGACAAATATACATACATATACCGCCAACTCAACAACTCAACGTCAATATATAGATCTGAACATTTAGATATTTTATTGACTCATAAGTAAGATTTAAAAATTATCATCATTACTTAAATTAAATATGTTTAGCACTAGCTTCATTCGTGCTTAGTTAAGTAGTTCCATGTTAAGACTATTTTACTTAAGATGTGGATAACGATGTGGGGCACTCATAAACAAATCCTATAAACTATAACTTATTTATTAAGAAAAGTGTGTAACCGTTTGTATTCCCGAACAAATAAATAAATAAACTCATATTATCGCCTTGTTCCACATGTAGGTTTAAATTAATAAGTCCTCATTTTATTATTGACTATTGATACCTACTTGCTTGGCTAAATAGTCACAGTATTACAAATAAAGAAACCATCATCTCACGTATTGAATCTCGTCTGCTGTGATGGTGAAGAATACCACCACACCATTTCATCCCCCGGGGGACATAGATGTCCTCTCGATGAAATATCTGACTGCGAGCGGCCAGCTGCATGTCTTTAATTACTATGACTGCGATAGCTGAGCCGTCCGCCATGCATGCCGATTATGGCATGTCCCCATAAGTTGCATGGGAGAAGCCAGCAGTGACTCTCTGAGTACTGTGGATGCGTCCCAATTAAATTAGCTTTCACACAACTAAAAACCCTTCCCTTAAAACCTCGTGGTCCTTGAGGCAGTTACTATGTTACAGACAAGCTTCACATACAGTTTAAAACTTATAACACCTAACTCATTCAGTCAGGGATTTATAATTCCACTCTTTTTGTTGTCGTGTATGGCTAATTTATACCACAAAACATGTAAATATAGAAAATTCCCAATGCAAAATAGTGTGTTAGGTGAGAAAAAAAATCCTTCAAACGCTGTCGACCGGCAACGTTCCCATGCTGGCGAAATTGCCATGTTCAATGACAAGTCTAGTCATATAAAACTTTGACCGGACGTTTTAAATGTCGTGGAAAAGTAACCATGCCATTGAACCCACGATCCGTGCTTTTCGACTCGAAAAGGCTCAGACATTTACCTAGTGGCCTATAAGTTTATAACACACGGCAGAACTAATTTTAAATGTCACTGTTTGCATACTGCATTGTAGTGTAAAAAGGCATGTAAAAAAATTCTTGTGATTCTGATTTGTTTCATTCATATACTTATGACAGATCACATCAATACCGACGAAGACGAATGGCAGCGCTGTGGTGATGAATAGTCCCGCACAGTCTACATCTAGCAATGTCAGCGTTGCCAACTCCGATATTAGCAGCGGCAGGTTGGTCCCCTTAACTTTTTACACTTTACCTCGTTCTTCTAGTGGTAGCGTATGCATCATATCATGCAGGTAATGACCTCCTCTGGGTTTAAACTCCGGTACGGGCCAGAAAAAAGTCAAGTAATGTTCTCAGCAGCAGCACGGACTCTGGAAGTTGGCGGTGTTAAACCCCTTGCTGAGAACACGTAAAGCCGACGGTCCTGAATCTGAACTCTTTCTGGTTCTGTCAGCTTGCTGTCTGATCGGACCATAAGCATGAAGGAATAGGAAGTGCATCTGTGTACACGAGTGCGAATGATGAAATTCAACCAGGACCACTTATTTACTTTTTCTGCTTATGATTGTATAATGTAATATGTATGTATTTATGTCTAGCTTGGCGTATATATGTTTATAATTTTTATTTTGGCACTTGCATTATAGATTAATGAATTTTAATAAAAAGCTTGCGCCCCCAAATAGTATTGGTGTTTTGAGATATAAAAAAGAGCGAATGTTTTATTTGAGACGTGAGTCTAAACCTTCCAGATTTACGAGGTAACAAATCTGTAAGTGTGTGTCAATTTAGTCGCACAAGCACGTTAGTTATAGTAAATATGTTGCTGACATAAGGTAAAACTGGCAGGTCTGGGCTCTTAGTGCTTCCCCACCAAGGTGTGCGGGCGGAAAACGATAAAATTTGTAGGGACAAAGAAATAATGCGATTTATACGCCTGATTCTACCCGCCCATTCTCGCCTACGCACCACTGGGGCTAAGCACTTATAGTAAACATTTGGTTTTTTCCACAATAATGTATTATTTTACATATACGTATGGTATGTGTTACGTTCCTATGTGTTGGCTTTCCACATTCCGGTACCACACGAATGCGCTTGCACATATAGTTTGAGAAAGATTGTTCAGGCGCATTGCTTGGTGGCATTTGGTTCGTTGGAGTATGCGAATTCGTGATAGTCTGCATGTGAAACCTTTTCCATACAAGAGTATCTTTTAAAAATGTGCTTTAGGGACACAAGTCATTTATAAACATAATTGATAGTAACAATTTGGTGCACCGACAGACACTCCCGCGCATCATCATCAAGCTCAAGCGGATGTCTCTCAGATGGTGGCACAGCTTCAGAAAGCGCGTTCGACTGCGAATTTCCTATGGGTAAGTACTTTCACCTTACATTTTAGTAACCTTAAGGTTGTGAATCAATGCCAACCAATAAATGGTATTTTTTATAATAATTAACTTGAAAATTACCGTTCGGATACCAAAGGCCATTTCTAAAAATTCCAGTTGAGATAATCAAAACCACAATGTTCGAAAAAATCTTAAAAAGTATTTTATATCAATAAAAACCAGGAAACAATTCAATTGTCTGTATTTCAAATTAAAATTAATTATATTTTTTCCAGGTACAATAAAGCGAAAACCATCAATGAAGCCAAACATTCCCCTAACATGGATGACGCGGCAACTAAAGGAGATGGTGGAAAAGGGAGGAGAGGAACCGGAGGATGAGGGATGTGGGGATTCCGGCACGCTTACGCGTCGACCCCGCCCCGCACGGGACGATTCCACGCTAAAACGACACCATACCATCGGTATGTCATTCTAGCTTGTTTTAGTTTTTAGCTCTAAAATTTATCTACTTCCATAATTATCTTTTTATTGTAGCGGCATACATTATTCTATGTTGGGTAGCATTCATATTAATTCTTTATTTTCAGATTCTTCGGAAACTGCGATATACAGCACCACCACGAATCCTCGGCTCAGCGCCACCAGCAGTCCAGTGCGCCACGAACCTCCTTCACCCACCTACGGCCACTACGAGAGTATCTCTCGCGACAGTCTGTATCGCAATAGCTCTGATAGTGGCTCTGCATTATACGGCTACACGACTATATACGACAAAGTACAAAGGCCTCAAACTGTAACCACCGTAGAAGACCTTCCACCTCCTCCACCCCCTGTGATTGAAGACGTACCAGATGGTATGTTCAGCTCGACTTTAAGCCTGGACTCCTTACCACCACCGCCCCCGCCGCTGGAACCTATTGAGGACTTGACTGGTTCACAACTTAGTCTGCCCCCTCCACCACCAGAACATACCCTGGAAGCCAACTCGGCTCCTGGACGAGTCCATGACATAGTAACCCAACTCACCGCCCAGCAAATTGACCAGGCGGTCCGCGCAGGTCAGTCAAGAGCTACCGCAAGAAGTTCAGAGCCCGTTCTGAGCCGCACATTCCCCAGGCAGCCTTCACTAGATAGCGTTAACTCCGAAGCTTCTCGAACTTCATCGCTACATTCCGATAAAAGCATTTACGGTCAGCAAAATGTAGCTTATGGAGCCTGTCTTGTCGAGTTGCAGAACAAGAAACTTAGTAACGGTAGCCCTTCCCTGCAAAAGAAATTAGTTACCGAGCCGACAAAGGAACGCACTGGCTCAATTAAGAAGGTAAATTTCGCTGACGAATTACCTACGTGTTCTGATAGTATTAAGAAGAATAAGAGAATAACGTTCAATTTGAATGAGCCACCCCCGCCATCGCCTCGCAAGCCGCCCCCGCCGAAACGCAACGAGAGCACGCGGCTCTCCTCACCAAAGAAACTGGCTGATTCCAATAGCAATCCTCCGAAGGAATTTTTAAGAGATTTGCAGAGGGTAATGAGGAAGAAATGGCAGGTGGCTCAGAAATGTAAATTGGAACCGGCTACTACACCCCACGAAGTGTTGGGGTTTAGAGAGTATCCGTTGTCGGAAGATTATAAGGAGACCAGTGTGTCGATGTGGGTGCAAGAACACTATGGAGGTGGTGTGGAGGATCCGTTCTACGAAAACGTGTTCGGTCGCGAGGCTCCGGTGCGCCGGGAAGAGCCGAAGCCTATCAAGAAGCGCGCGCCGCCAGCGCCGCCGCGCCGCGCTGACTCCACGCACCTGTCTACGCTTCCCAGCGCCGCGCAGCCCACCGTCTGAGCGTGACACCGCTTAGTCACTATCTCATTCATACAATATCACTGCTATGACACGAGACGATAATTCACCAGAGTGCTAGCCGTGAGCCAGTTCCAAATTCTCGCCGAAAGGAGCGCATGCGCGACGGGTGGGTGCGAGTATATTGAATCCAATGATTCATTCGGTGTGAGGTTACATACATTTAGTCACGCTGTACAATTTAAATCGCGAGTTATTTCAAGGCTTATTCCGTATTGACATGCGGCTATACTTCTGTAGGATACACCGCGTCATTCCTGGAGCTCACCATGAGGTATCGGTTGAGTGGAAAGTTACTTCACCATAAGTTTGCCTTGTGTCTTATGATTGGTTTGATTTTAGTTCATCAAATGATCCGCTAAGAACCAATGTTGTTAATTCTACCGTCTGTTTAATCTTATGGTAAGCTCCCAGATATTAAGCAGGTAATTTGCATTTAAATTAGTGCGACTCTACGTATAACTATATGAAAATCGAATGTCTCATGATTCGCTGAAAAATGTAGCGACTAGAAAAATATTTGTATCATAAGTAAGTACGAGTAATCTTTTCGGCTCTCTGGAGTAAGACGAATGTGAAATAATTGAATAATATTAATTAGAATTTATGTGTTTAAGCAAAACGCATTCTCTATGCAGGATTTGGAGAACGTGCTTTGAAGAAAAATGACCAATCTCGATAATTATTGTTATAATTTGGAAAACAGTTTTAAACAATAAATTTTATAATAATCAGAATGGGGTGCTATTTTGGAAAGGTATATTAAGGTATGTAGGTTGGATTTTGCAAGTTTACATGCAAATGTTGCCAAAGAATTAGCTATTCATGCCGCCATTTCTACCAGAAAACAATTATTTCTGGCTTAATAAAGTATATATAGTACTTTACGTGCTGTTTGTATATTGAAAAATATTTATAAGTTTATGAAAAAGAAACATAACGCAGGCTTTCGTACAAATGGCGATAATAATGCTGTTTCTTTGCAGATTTTAACATGTCTTTTGCCCTACTTTGACACGAAATATATCCCAATTTAGTAAGATTAGCTTCATAAATAAGCAGTTTCACAGACTTATTGTTTTGGGATTTACATATAATATACTATTCGCGACTGGAGTGTCAAAACTGTTTGGCATTCACTTCGGCTTTCAACTTCACAGTCGGTACCTAATAAGGAGTGCTTAAACGCGAAACATAACATGCCGCATGTATGCGGCGATGCATTCAAAGTATGTTGTGATATCCGTATTGCTATAAAATGTTGTATAACTTGTTGTATGTTGTGTATCTTGTTCTAAGTCATCCTTAAATAAATAGAAATCCCGTGGAACATCATAGTGATGTGGGCCATATATAAGGATTTTTATTTTCACATCTGCCTGAGATTTCTATTTATCCCGTTTTGCGGAACTTCTAACGGATCGTCGTACTGTGGGATGAATGAATGCGTTTAAGCATTTTACATAATTTTTCCGCGAATAGTCTATTGTATTTAGTAAATTCCATATTGTTTCGCTCATGTGAACCTATATCTGTGTCTCACACTCAATAAGGTTGGTGATCCACGGTGAAAACCATAAACTTTGTACAGGAACATGGATTGGAATTCCAACTTGGTACAAAAACTACCTACACACAGTTGAGCGTACTTTGAATTGCTAAATGGATTTATTTCGTTTTGTAATTATATAGGGGCATATGCATGTTACGCTAAATCATTGCTTGTGAACTTGCGAATAATATTTATTGTGTGAGTTGGAGTTTTGTCAATTTTATATTATGTTCCTAGTTAATTATTATCTATTGTATTTTATATATGAAAATCGGGATACTTTACGTATAGATAATTTCGTATGGAAGTAAATATTAAACTGGATATTGTTCAATTTATCCGGTAATTATTGAACACAGTAGTTACATATAAAAATATATTCGGCTACTATTTATTAGCTTCAGTGAATATAGAAAAGAGAATAGTTTATGTACCTATTTGAGTATAACACTGTATTCCTACACACTTGAGATGAGATGCGGTGACAGTAAAATTGACGGTATAAATATTATAGTACAGACGCCAGCACATCAAGATACCCCAAACTGTCAAATTTCCCCAATTGAAAGTGAACCTTAGTCTTTTGTGATAAAGTTGAAAATCTATAAAATAATTTTGACAGATTGCGGTAGCTGGATGTGCTGACATCTGTACTAAGCGACAAATCATACTTTTCTGATCAGAAAATATAAAAATATACGTTTACGTATACTCTTTAAATACTTAACGTAACGAACGATCAAGGTTCGTAAACGAATAAAACTATTTCGTAACAATACTGTCACTTTTCATAATCGTTACGAATTAGACTTTTACTTAATATTTAACCTATACTTGATTTCATGTATGAGCTAAACTGAAAAAACACTTTATCGATATCAAATTGACCACAGTTTAAATTAAAGTCGTGCTTGTTTGCATTGAACTCTAATCTCTCTGCACATTTTTACCTGTATAAGGTGAATTTTCTTTTCTACCTAAGTGTCTCAAGTCGTGTTATGTCATTACAATATTTGGGTGGATCATATTTATATTGAAATATTCCTCGTGTGTGCCATAGTTGACATATTTTATTGCGTTGATTCCTATTTTAGATATATTTTTATTAAATATTCACAATTAGCTTCATCAATATATAGATGTACAGTAGATTTTACTACAGAAGAACCAGTTAAAGAAAGTACATCAATACATAGATGTACAGTAAATTTTAACTACAGAAGAACTAGTTAAAGAAAGTATATCAATATATAGATGTACAGTAGATATTCCTACAGAAGAACCAGTTAAAGAAAGTACATATACTAAGATCTAGTTTAAATTCCCATGACTCTTCCAAGTATCATGGGTTATAAAGTTAGTGGCACATGAAGCTACTCGGAACTTAGTGATAAAAGAGCAGAAAAAAAGTACATTCAACCTTACTGCTTGTTTATCACTTAACATTTTTTAATTCAATTTACTTTCATATATACCACACGATTAATTTGTAATCAAAACATAATTGAGAGCTACAATTTATAATTCCGATTCGAAGCCTTATTTTAGTGTTCAAACCCATTTAAATCTAAAGAAAAATACAATTTGTTTGAAAAATGCTTTTGAATTATTATTTTTTTGGGTTTTCGGCCTTATGGGCCAAAATGACATTGACACAAGCGGATTACCATATCTAACTGGTGTGACGTATAACTTTTTAAACATGTGAAGTCAGTAATGTCTTTGATTAATTTCGAGCAGCTTTATGTATTGAAAAATAAATACAAGTAAAGTAGGTATATTCAATATTTAGTTGCTTAATGTGACGAAAATAAATTTAACTGTAAACTGTTTAACTGACAACAATGTATTGTTTTTGTAGGTTATATAGTTTCTGTTAACTCTAGATCACATTTGATGTGATTACGTTTTGTTTTTGGGTGTTAATGATAGACACGTAGAGGGGGACAAAATGAAAAATATACAGAACTCCAATGTGTCTGATCTCACTATACCATCAGTAAGCGTTATTATTATGTTTGGGCTGTGATAATCTCGTGTCTGCATTATTTTCTGATGACAGTTATTTATAGTAAAACGGTGGTAAAATAATTGTAATAGTATGAGACGAAACTGTAGTTTTATTAAAGTGCGGTTGCGGAGCAGTAATATTTTCGTACATTAACCGTCTGACACTTCTGCGTCAATCATCACGCTCAAAATTGCAATGACCACAGTATTAAAGGATTACAAACCTTATATCTGTAACAGTAAGGTCTCCTTTTCTCTTTCAATATAAATTTCACATCATACAAAAATATTTCGACTACTGTCAGAGAGGTCATTCTACGAATTTCTGCCTGCTCCGTGATTTGGCTTATAAATAGGTGAGATACATAAAATTGTACATGAAAAGGGGAATTCAAATGTCATAAGATCTCTTCAATACTCGAATAATATGGGCTGCTAATAGTGTACACAATAGGCACAGTACGGCCGATTGGTATTGAGTAATTATGATTAAATTTCGCCCACTGCTAGTTCAAATCAAAACTGAAACATCATTGTCATTGCCTTCATATAGCATAGCATTTAAAATACCACTTGTACAAGATTTGCATCTTGTCCTCTCATAGCTGAAATTTCCACGCTCATGATTTTAACTCATTTTCAGTTCTATTCTCATGAAACTTTACAAAATTAAAAAAAATATATAATGTTATATTTTGATTTTATAGCATTATTCGTAATTCAAAGCGTAAATCTAATCACAAAATTAAATTAAATATTCTGTGATCTCACATTTAACTATAAGGTATGTCCATATATCTTCACGTTCAGGTGAAACTGTTCACCACCTTATATTCTTAAAATCTCTGTTGTTCAAGTTTCACTTTTCAGCCATTCCTAAAAAACAAGCGCATTCGTTTCATCCAGTAAGGATCATTTCATCTAGTAAGGAGATATAACTTTAAGGTGTGTATGTGATTTTGTCCGGTGAAGCAGTGAAAGCCTCTAGGCTAATTATAAATGTCATGTTAGAAAATGAGTATTCAGAATCTTGTGTTGGTACCATAGTAGGTATAGTTAGGACATTTATTATTTCGTTGTCTACGTAGAGTATATAGTCAAGAATCTTTGGCCGTACTGTAAACGATTTTTTATATATTTATATTTCCATCGTGGTATTTACAAAAGGATAATTTTTATTAAGTAATATGATGCAGTAATGAAACTCGGTCCTAGTGTAGCTAATATAGCTAATAAATTAAACTATGAATACCTGACTAGATTTAATACGTATGTTAACGATAAAATTAAATGACATTATGTATGATTATTTTATGTATGTATTACTTTGTATGTTACTGTAGCGATCACTGTGAAACTGTAAGCGGAGACAGTGTAATAGTTAAATATAAAAAGCTCTATGAGGCCTAAATATATTGATCTAAATAAAATTTTGCACATACCTGTTTTGATTCAACCAAAAATATTATTCTTTATATTAACTTAAAACCTATTTGGGTAAATATTTCAATTGTTGTCTTAAATATTTCAACACTAACTAATTTATATAGTTTAAATTAATACTTAATATATTTTTGTCCAGCTGTGGATGTCACTTGGCTGCCATGATGATAATATTTTTTTATTGACACCACACTCACACCTACAAAAAAGGTGCGACTTTTAATACTGTCCCACAGACAGACATACACACACGCAGACGTGGACTTCAAACTTATAACACCTGCTTTTTGTGTTGAGGTTAAAAAATATGTCTCAGGTCATTTAGTTGTGGAGTAAAAATATTACTTTTTAACTGTCTTTGCTCGCAGTACCTTGTAGATAACAATTAATATACCTACTTATAAAATACCTATACTGACCCAACTAACGATTTGTTTTAAATCTTGCATTCCTTTGTGCTAAGTTGGAATTGAATGATTATATTTATAATTAAATAGCCAGCGTTTTACGAAATTTTCAGTAAAAACAGAATAGCTTTGTCCACTTTAACCCTAAAACGGTCAACGGTTAGCGTATGTTAATAATTCATTGATTTTAGCTCTTATTACAACGTAATAGAGTTTAAAATGAGGTGAGGGCTATTATACCATTGTCCGATTAAGGGTTAACACAATACGAAGTCGAAAGTTAGTAATTGTAGTATCAACATAATACCTACTCGGTTTAGAAGGCTGACAACTATCAAATTAATAATTGTTTCCTTAACATTTTGTCTTACAGCTAATAAATCATTTATATATTAATTAATCACAGTGACTATAGTGAACGTCAAACAGTAATAAAATCATTTGTTTTAGCTGTTTACCTGTCACCCAATTATGAACTCGTTAATTTTATAGGGATCTTGTGAGCCTCCTAATCGAGTGCAACGCATTAAAATATCATTGATGTCGTCCTATGTTTTATATATGAGTTCTTGTACGCCTCCTAATTGAGTTCAAAGCATTGGAATATCATTGGTGTTCTATGTTTTATATATGAGATCTTGTGAGCCTCCTAATTGAGTTCAAAGCATTGGAATATCATTGGTGTTCTATGTTTTATATATGAAATTTTGTGAGCCTCCTAATTGAGTGCAAGGCATTGAAATATAGGTGTTCTTTGTTTCAAACTAAGGTTTAGGAATTTAGGCATTGTTTTGTACTAATAGAAAGTGGCACTCTTTTCTATTTGTTAATGAATAGTGTTTTTCGCAAACTTGTTACGCTCACTAAACATAGTGAAAGCTAAAGGTATTCCTGACCTAAGTAATTACATATCTACTTATTTGAGGTCTTTTCCATCCAACCAAATATTCGGATAACAAAGACTGAAAATGATATAAGTATAAATCCCGATTTGACAATAAACTTGCGTCCAAACATTTGAAGTCGTATAACACAAGACTAATGCTGCCTTAAAGATCTGTGTCAAAACTTCACATTTTCTATAAACGAGTAAAATAGTATGTCAACCTCCATCTTAAAGAAAAAGTAAGACTCACCAAAATACCTGTCTTTATTATTCTTAATTTTAATTAATATTGCTCCTACCAAACGATGACGCACAGTGGTCCAATCACTAACTAATTGACTCTATGAAAATAACGTGCATACATATAACTGTCAAAGCACTATAACAGCTTATAATACGCGCACCGAATTGGTCGATAAATTCTAACGGGTCGCTCATTTTCCCTCAGATATTCGCGTATCTGTCATTCACATTTTTATTTAAATCCATGGCATCTTTTTAAGTTAGCTGAATTATATAGTAAATACCATAAACCTACTAACATTATAAACCACTATAACAAACTGTAATGTCCTGCGGATCTGGCATAGTGACCAAGAATCGTATTTATAGCGTCAGACCATACCAGCTGCGGATAGCTTAGTGAAACAGACGCCAGCACATCAAGCTTCCCCAATATGTCAAATTTCCGCAATTGAAAGTGAACCTTATGATAATGTGATAAAATTGAAAATCTATAAAAGAATTTTGACAGATTGGGGTAGCTGGATATGCTGGCGTCTGTCCCTTTGGACTGTGGTACCTGTGGTCTCGAGTACAAAGCGCACCATTTACAAAAAAATGTTAAAGAAAACATCGTGAGGAAAGATGCATGCCTATGAGTTCTCCAATATGTTCTTGATGGCATGTGAAGTCTACTATCCTCTTTCATTGTGACAGGAGATCCTTGTCCTGCCGTGGGACAATAATAGGCGAACTTATACAACGTGTAACTTAAATAGCTCAGTGTGCCTATAAACCGGAACAGTCAGTAGTAGCACGTCAACATGCTATATAGCCAAATAATAAGATCAACAAGAGTAACGATTCGTTTTCTTTAACTTGTTCAGTAGATATATACCTATCGTGTACCGTGTATGGGTCTAACGTTGTAAAGATGAGTCTACGCCGCCATCCATTGTACCTATAACGTTTAGGTTTTAACGTTTGGGTTAGGCAATATTATGGACAAACCACCCTATTATCCACCCTGGCTATGTTCAAGACACTATGTAAAATTGCATCATGTCACAAGAACATTAGCTACATTGCAAATTCCATTGGGTCACAAACGCAACTGTGGAGTGACACAATGGAAGACGTCTCTGTATAGTCTACCAAATGTAGTAAATGTAACATATTAATATTTATATCTACCATTACGCGTTTACAACGTCACATATACGGCAATATCAAATCAATAAGTGTAATGTACTGGATGTTATAAGAATAATACATGTAATTGAAATATAATTATAAGATAAATATTGTCAACACTGCTCTGATGTCCCGCAAGTCTTATCCAAGACTCAACTGCTCTGATGTGCCGTAAGTCCTTAACCGGACTTTAAAACACAAAAATAAACATATATAAGTACTAATTGATCGTTAATATTGTATATAATATCTGATAAAATGATCCTAGTTCTAAATTGAGATTGTTTACAGCAAATTAAAGTTAGATACGGGTTGTAAGTCCATCATCTCGACGCATATAATGGTGTAATTGAAAATGGTTTAGTAATCACCTTTATGTAACGCATTTATTAGTATTCATAATTAAATATGTTTAAATTGTACAGAACAAATTAATTGTAACATTAATTCTTTGTATATTTTTTCAAATATAACGAAATTGCAAGAAAATGTGTGATTTTTATTTTTATGTTTAATTATGTATAATAAAATAATACTTACTTATCGTATGGGAGTAGTTACCCTACAGTTTGTCAAATTTAGAATGATAATTTTAGCATATCAATCAATCGAACATTTAGAAATTAACATTTAAGTACGTTAGGTAATACTCCTTTATAACGGGTGGTTTTGATTTTTCTATATTATAGAAGCAAAACTTCTTTACCTACCTGTGCCTCTAGCACGACTTCCTGCGGTTTACTTACTCGATCACACGTACAGTTTCGTCCCATACATTGCGCACCAGAGTTTTAGTTCTTAATAGTTTCCGTGAGAGGCGCTGGTGCTCAATGTATGGGAGAAACTGTAGGTGTGATCGAGTAAGTAAACTGCAGGAACTCGTGCTAGATGCACTGGATAATTATGGCATTACGAAAAGTGTGATCAAGCATGGCGAACGGAAGAACTGAAAGGTGCCCATTTCCATGCAATGTATATTATTTTCTTTAAAGTTATTTGCTATATACGTAACATAATAAGCAGTGCTCAGCGTCGTTGGTAAGTTGTATGAAAAAGTATTGGTTGAAAGAGTTGTGAAAGAAAACGATGTGAAAATATGGGATGCACATGCGGGTTTGCGAAAAGGAATGGGATGCACGGATCAGGTCTTTTCTCTACGAAGCATAGTAGAGAAGTTATTGGGCAAAAGCCAAAAGGTCTACTGTGCCTTCGTAGACTTAGAAAAGGCATACGATATAGTGTTGAGGAATGAGCTATGGTCAGTACTGTCCATTTATGGGTTGGACGACAATCTTGTTCAAGCACTGAAATCTCTTTATAGGGATTCCAGAGCTTGCGTGAGGATTAACGGATTATACACTGAGTGGTTTAGCATACAAAAGGGTGTTAGACAGGGATGTATAGCGTCACCGTGGTTGTTTAACCTAATCAAGCATAGCTGTTTAAAAGATTTGAAAGAAAGTGAATGCAGTGTAAGGATGTATGAGTTACTCATCAAATGTCTGCTTTACGCTGATGATCAAGTTCTACTTGCATCATCGGCGGACGATTTTATTTATTTATTTAGGACAACTTACAAAACATACACTAATACATTGCATACATATACATGTTATAAAATAACGTGCTAAATGTTGCTTTACTTACAAGTCGCCACGGCATGGTAAAGGACAGTTATCGGTTTTTATTTTATTTACTTACTAAACTTAAGATTACTATAACTACTTAGTTTACTACAAACTCAAAGAGTACTAAAACATTGAAATAAAACTATGAATTGCCTGAAAACATTAATATAGGCTTTAATTGACTAAAATTGTTGACAACTGTGACATGAATATTTATCTATCAAACATCATCATAGAGAAGACTATAAAAGGAGGATTATCTAAATATTTAGGTAATGAGTTTCATATCATTCTCCACCGCTTTGCTTAGAGACTGTAGTCATGTAAATGAGCAGGTGGTCTTCTAATACGCCCAGATCTTCTAATATCAACCTCTGGCTGTAACGCAGGTTGTAGTGAGACGACTCCAGGTGAAAGAGTGAGTTCAGCAACAGGCGCAGTATTGAGTGATGAAGTTTCGCCATGATTAATGCTTGTTGCGGGTGACTCATCTTGAGGTATTAAAATCTCCTGATCAGAGCCGCCTGAACTCTCATCAGTTGCAAGCTCTCGAATTCTCTCTCCTTCATCTCCAATTGGAGCTAGGTGACGATTTGACACCGCTGTTACTCGGCCGTCCCTCAGTCTAGTAATTGAATAATCAGGGGTAACTTCAATTAGATCAGCCTCTTCCACTAAGGGCATGTACTTGTTGGGTCGAGCGCAGCGTTTGACAAGGACCCGTCCGGCACTTGTAAGCCATGTCGGAATGGAGGTGCCGTTTGGCGATTTCCGGGAGTGTTTAAACATCCTCTCATGCGGTGAACAGTTTATGGTAGTACAAAGCAGTGATCGTATAGAATGAAGAGCGTTATCCAGAACTTTCTCCCAACTCTCTATGGGCAAATTGTGGGAACGTAAACCCAACTGTATGGCTTTCCACAGCGTTGAGTTAAGTTTTTCAACTTGTCCGTTTCCTTGCGGGTTGTATGCTGTTGTGTTGCTCGTGGCGATACCACGAGAGTGCAGATATTCTTTTACTTCAGCAGATAAAAAAACAGCCCCTCTGTCTGAATGTATATAGCCAGGCATACCAAACATCATAAACAGATTATTTAAATGTTTTATAACCGTCTTTGCACTCATATCTGAACATGGAAAAGCAAAAGGGAATCTGGAATATTCGTCTATAATGGTGAGTATATACCGATTCATAGTTTTGCTTGGGACAGGACCTTTAAAGTCAATACTTAAACGCTCGAAGGGCGCCATTGCCTTAACAAGCTTTGGAAGTGGGTCGGCATTTTTGAAAAATCTTGGTTTTATTTCTGCACATATCCGACAGTTGTTTGTCATCGTTCTAATTTCTTCAATAGAATAGGCCAAGTTCTTTGTTTTTAGCCAGTGATGCATTCTTGTGACTCCTGGGTGGCATAAGTTTTCATGTAATTTATAGAGTCGCGTGAGTCGTGATGAGTTGTCCATGCTGGCACACACTCTGGATAACGTGTCAGCAACGTGGTTTTCTCGTCCTGGTCTATAAATAATATCATAATTATAGGGTGCCAGCTCTAGACGCCACCGCTGTATTTTTTCGTTTTTAATTTTACTAGAGTGTTTTGCGTTAAACATGAATGCTACCGATCTCTGGTCAGTGATCAACTTGAATGGTCTACCTATCAAAAAATGGCGCCACTTTTTGAGTGCTTCAACAATGGCATAGGCTTCCTTTTCGACGGCGGAATGATTTTGTTCGCTTTTATTTAGCGTTCTAGAATAAAATGCTACTGGCCTGGAATCCTGTGAGAGTGATGCAGCAATTGTATGTTCCGAAGCGTCAGTTTCTACTGTGAATGGCATTTTATCGTCGATTGCGTGTATAGAAGATTTTGCGATCATCGATTTCAAGTCTTCAAAAGATTTCATGGCTTCAATGCCCAATGGAAACGAAACCGTATGAGCAATGGAGTGTATTCTTTTGGAAAAGTTTGGCACCCACTTAGAATAATGTGCAAACATGCCTAGTACTCTTCTTAACGCGGGCATATCTTCTGGAGGAGGTAAGTTAAGTAATGGCTGTAGACGATCGCTGTCAGGTTTGACAATGTGATTTTCAATCGAGTACCCTAATATTTTGAGTGATTTCTGATTAAATTTGCTTTTCTCTTTATTTAACGTCAACCCGTACTTGTCGGCTGCCAACAGAAAACGGCTTAGATTCTGATCATGCTCATCTTGAGTATTTCCGCATATAGTTATGTCGTCTAGATACGCGAAGGTCCCGATTAAGCCTTCCTTTCTGATGATCCAGTCGATAGTTCTCTGGAAACTAGACACACCATTTGTCACTCCAAAGGGAATCCGACAAAATTGATACAGGTTACCAGCCGCTTCAAAAGCCGTATATATACGTTCATGAGTGACAATTGGAATCTGATGATACGCACTCTGTAAGTCAATGGCACTGAAGATACTATATTTAGAAACTCTCGTGACTATTTCTTCAATATTTGGTAACGGATAGGCATCCAAGAGCGTATACTTGTTGATTGTCAATGAATAATCTATAACCATTCGCTTTTTATGACTGGCAGTCTTGGTTATCAGCACTTGTGCTCGCCAAGGTGATTTACTCTCCTCTATTATGTGCTGTTCCAGCAATTTCTTGATTTCACCTCTAATAAACTCCTGGTCTTCACAACTGTACTTCCGGGATCGTATGGCAATCGGTTTGCAATCAGAAGTAACGTTGTTGAACAGCGATACGGCAGGAACTGATGCCTCGGCGACAGAACAAACCTTCAGAGTGTCCTTCGGTCCACCAAATTCAAGTTCCAATGAAGAATGTAGGCTGAGAAGATCGTGACCTATAATGACATCAGCGCACAAATCTTTGACTATAAGTAATTGAACATTGTCATATGTGTTTTTTCCTAATTTGATATTTTGGACCGTAGCTCCGGTGACTTGCGACGTTAGAGTAAGAGAGGCCATGGAGATCATCTGACGACAGGGAGTTTTCTTCAAATGTGCTAGGTTAGCAAAATTTTCATTAATGAAACTAATACTACTGCCTGTGTCTATTAGCGCCTCCGCTCTGATACCTTTAATGAAGGCAGGGATCATCGCTTTTCTTAGAGATGCTGGCGCTGCGGCCATGATACTTGCAGCGCAGTGGGCGCAATTCTCCGGAGGACTACTGGACACATTGTGTGGTTTGCTACGGCAGACAGACGCGTAATGACCTTTCTTACTACAGATTTGACAGGTGACACCTGAGGCAGGGCAGTTTTTACGCCTGTGTAAGCGGTCTCCTCCACAAAAGAAACATTTCCAATGGGATTTTATGTTGCCCTTCGTCGCAGTAATAGCAGCCACTTGAGATGATTCATCTGTCTCAGCAGACTGCTCATTGTTGACTTGAACGATGCTCCTTCTTTCAGATATTGCATTGACGGCCGGTAGGTTAAAATTTTGCGAGTTGTTCTCCGCCATTTCCATCGATATTGCCTTACTATAGGCGTCATCCAGAGTAAGTGTAAGGTTTTCAAGAAGACGTTCTCGTATTTTAGGTGATGTTAGACCAGCGATGAAAGCACCTCTTATATTCTCGCTTTTATTTGTTTCGGCGTCCACTGCGGCAAAAGCGCATTCTCTTGCTAACAGTTTGAGGGCTTGTAGATACAGAGCAATAGATTCACCGGGATGTTGGTGCCTAGTAGCGAGAAGATGCCGAGCAGTAATAATGTTTGTGGGCTTGATGAATAAAGCATCTAGTGTAGCCAATGCCACGTTGTATGTGGTACAGTCACTGATTGTTTGGTATACGCGGGGCGATACATAGTTTATCAGCAACTGGAGTTTTAGGTCGTCTGAGAGCGCCGGAGTAACGGCAGCGGCACCAGCTCCATGAGACGCAGATGCGGCTTGTGCCGTCAGGAAATTGTTGAAGGTGCGTTTCCAGTGTTCCCATTCGGGGCCCGTGGAACTTAATGAATAATCACCATCAAAGCGATCCGGTCTCAGAAACTTTTCCATTTTAGTCAATTAAATTGAAATAAAACTATGAATTGCCTGAAAACATTAATATAGGCTTTAATTGACTAAAATTGTTGACAACTGTGACATGAATATTTATCTATCAAACATCATCATAGAGAAGACTATAAAAGGAGGATTATCTAAATATTTAGGTAATGAGTTTCATATCAAACATATTTTAACGAAATTAACTCGACTCATAGCAATAGACATACATAACATGGCATACATAAAACAACACATAAACATGATCGAGATCGAGACCACCGGATCATATTGATATATTTTATAGATATATATTATGAAACATTGAAAGATGTCATTGTGTTGCTTTTAAATTTTGGAAGGGTGTTTAATAAAATGTCCAAATAGATTTCATGATTTTTCGTTAGTTTAATGTACTGACTTAATAATCTGTCCATAGTGGCGTTTGGACCCAAGTTGGTTTTCGACAGTGAACGCAATTTGCGTTCACTGGTTTTCGATGATTTGATCGAAAAAAGAGCGTATTTACTTGCACGGGGTAACTTTGATGGCGCATTTACATATATTTTTTCTAAAAGAGTCGAACAGTCTAGGTGACCATTAACTAATTTATATAGGAAAATCTGGTCCAATAATTTTATCCGATCGGATAAACTAAGGAGCTTAAAATGTTTTAGGCGACTTTCATATGTCGGCAATACTTTCGTTTTTGCACTCTCTCAAGACGCTTTATGTGTACATCATAGTGTGGTGACCAGACCTGTGCACAGTATTCTAGACTAGATCGAAGTAAGGTCGAGAAAAGTATGTCTGTGGTTTTTTGAAGTCTTTAGAATTCCTTATAACAAAGCATTTGAAAGGCTTGGTTTGCTATTTTATCAATATGAGTGTGGAATCTAATTTTACTAGCCAAATGAACTCTCAAATCTCTGATAGTAGCCACTTCTTCCAATGCCTTACCATTGATAGTGTTTATCTGCGAGTTCAGTCGAGTACTGCATGATTTGCAGGTGATGGTAACAAATATGCATGAGTCTTTTGAAAGGAAAGGGATGAAAATGAATGTAGGTAAGACGAAAGTAATGGTATTTGAGAGGGATGAATACACGACAGCATGTGATATTGTGATTGGAGGAGAGAAAGTTGAACAGGTGAATGAGTTTGTATATTTGGGAACTTTGTTTACGAGAGATGGGAAATATGAAAAAGATATTGTTAGAAGAGTGAATGGAGCACTACACGCCTTTATGAGTAGCCGGCAAGTCTCAGAGAAGGCTCCACTAGCCGTGCACGATGGAGTGTTAGGGCCATCTTTAATGTATGGAAGTGAAAGTTGGGTATAGCAGAAAAAGTATGACAGTAAAATAAATGCAGTGGAAATTAGAGCTCTGACAAGTATGTGTGGTGTGACTTTGAGAGACAGAATTCGAAATCCTGATGTAAGACAGCGTTGTGGTGTGAAAGAATATGTAGTCACAAAGATAGAAAATGGTATGCTGAGATGGTTTGGCCATTTAGAAAGGATGAATGAAAGAAGATTGACAAAAAAAGTATACCTGGACTGTGTGAATGGGACAACCGGAAGGGGAAGACCTCGTCGAACATTCTCTGACCAAATTGGAGGCGTCAGAAGAAGAAAGGGCCGGTCAGAAGTACCCTAAACCGGCGAGCATGTATGAAGAATATAATGACAGTAATCCAGGCAAAAGAGGTATGCAAAGATCGTGACAAATGGAAATCCATTGTCCCTGCCTACCCCTCTGGGAAACAGGCGTGAGTCTATGTATGTATATATATATATATATATATATATATATCTTTATATAGATAGAGGCAAAAATATTCTTAACAACTATATTTCCCCACCGAAGCATTAAGACGCTCAGAGATTAAACCAGTTCTCGGGTCCCCGACTATGGACTGGCCTGGGTATGAACCCCAAGATCATTCTCCTCCTGGTAATGACGATCGTGTCTATGGAGATCAGGCATCTGTGCGGGACATATTATAGTGCGCATGTATGTCGCCAATATATATATAGATCACTTTCTATTCCCTCGTGCTGGGGCTGTAACGCCGCTAATTTTCAGACTGATTGAAAAGATAGACTATGAGAAAAATAACCGTATTAATTTTTGACCCGACCCGGGATTTGAACCGAGGACTGAAACAGGTTGAACAGGCTCCTGCTAGACCATTGAAGCAGCCTATTATTAATATTTTTTTGTATAAACAACTCATTGCAAGCCATCATTTTTGAGTGTTGTCGACTTCACATTGAGTGATTCTCTGGTTCCCGTTCTTAGACCTTGTGAATGCGTGCGTATTCATTCTCGATGAGCAAAGGTTACAAAGAACAATGAGCTGACCTTTTGTCGATCTTTCTTTATGGATGAAACGTGATGAGCTGAGATTGTCTTGCACACTATGCACCACTAATAGTCGGCCGATACACAGCACTTGAACATAATGTATTAGAGTAAGAACTCTCATATTTGCCCCACCAGCAACTAGATTCTGCGAGCTACGTGCCCGCCACTTCTCGACTCTTGTTGCACACCTATTAATAATAGTCAACCCTTAGCTCCTAACCGCCCTTTGGACAACTTTTCTATGAAAAATGTATTCATACGGTGTACAAAAAAGAGTACTCTAAGGTGAGTTGGAACTTGAGTAGGTGCTGTAGGCAGGCACGAGGTGGCGAGTTTTGGGGACATATTGTACAACTGGGACTCTACGTTATTACGTAAAGACGCGAAGCTGCGCATCCGGTTGTGGATCTGGGAGGCCATGACTCAAAAGCAGTGCGTGTCATAGAGACCAGTGGTGGTCGCGGCACATCGACGGATCTCATTATCTCGTCGTCCGGGTCATATAAGTCAATTTCAAATGTCTTCCTGGGACGACGTTGCATACGGGAGAAAACTATCGGGGTGTATTTACCAATGCGCTCACGAATATAGAAACAATCGTGAAATTACCTGGTTCGTCTAGAGGTTAGTGAACCTGACTGCTAAGTCCTTCGACCATGGCTAAGCCACAGGCCGTTTTTAAACAGTACTTGTGTCCATGGGCGTCATAGGCGGCGGCGGTGATCACACAGGCGTTTGCCTTGTTATCATAGAAAAAAAGTAATCATAGTCTATGGTCTAAGTGAATAAAATCTTTCTTATGGCCTATGCACACCACGTTTTTGAAGCGAGCAGTTGACGCGCGTCTGTAGCGATACAGACGCAATACGAACGCAGGTCAGACGCAGCATGTAGACCTTTGCACACCTGTAATACCAAATACGCGTTTGAATCGATACAGACGCGTGTGTGTAGCGATACAGACGCGATGCTAACGCGCGTGTGTGTTAACGAATGACAACAAACTCCTCCGTAGGATAAAAACGCTCCGTCAACGTGAAACAAACGCCAACCGCTCTGTAGGATAAAAGCGCGCCGTAGACGCGCGTTTAGAAAGCGTGGTGTGCACAGGCTCTTTTAAAGGTCATCAAAATTAACATTCACGTTTCACTGTGATATTATTGACGTTTACTGTCAGTCATTAACTGACAAATAAATCAGTTGTGTTTACAGATAGCTTACATAGTAGCGAAATAGTTTTTTTGCTAAAGATTTAATAATATAATTTTATACACATCTATACCTATACATATTTTATTTATTTGGTATATGCTTTGAATATATATGTATAGCTTAACATTGAAATAAATATGGAAATGAGTAAAACGAAGCCAAAAGCAGTTGATGCAGGTAGGTACCTTTTCAAAGAATCAAGGTATTTGGGTAATAAATACTGGGGCGTGCATCATTCGTTGAATTTTACTAAAAATAAATACAAGGGTATTCTAATAAATTACTTAATCAATTGAACAAAATAAATAGTAATTAATAAACAAATATGAGATTTTTTTGGAACACCTGGTCTTCTTGCCGCTTTTTATACACACGGCTACATATACCTACATTTCCAATATAAGCTGACCTCTCATTGTATGGACATCTTATACAACGCGAGATCAGCTTATACCTGAAATGTAGCCGCGTATAAACATTACGATTTTCAATAAATTCATTATTATTTGTCATATACGCACGGTGAAATATGAGTAGTGGACGAAACTTAAGGACCATCATAAAATAATGGTCTGATACCGGCTTGTGAAGGCTCCCCTAAAGATCTCCACAATTGCCAGCTATCCGCGCATCCAGAGGGAAACCTCAGTTCGCCATCTTTAATTGTCAATTAAATTATACGAATAAACACTTTGAATATTAATCGTAACGTATGTACAGACGCCAGCACATCAAGCTTCCCCAATCTGTCAAATTTTACCAATTGAAAGCGAACCTAATACTGTTGTGATAAAGTTGAAAATCTATATAAGAAATTTGACAGATTGGAGTAGGATGCGCTGGAGTCTGTACTTAAAATATTTTCTACAGATGACTGTTCGTGTCTAAAAATTATTGGTCACTTGGAAAGCGTAAAATGGCTTTTGTATCCGCGACTCTACCGGCCAAGCCCTGGCTACCTGGCCCTTGGTGATTGGAAGGAGAACGCTTTTATATGGCTACATTTCATCCCAAAGTCTGACGGCAAGTTAATTAAGGATGATGTTCTTCTGTAAGTTTTACTTGGCAACCCCGACACTACTACTGTGTTACTTACTATAATCAATACTGTGACACCAAACAAACGAATTTTAAATTATGATTGAAACAACAGTAATTATAATACAATGTGGAACAGAGCTGACAAATAAAAACATTAACATATGAAAAGCAAATAGATATACTGAAATAACGTTAAGAGATCGAATCCGAAGAGTTATCTCAAACTGTCTAAATGAATAAACGTTTAGGTCCAAGGGTATAATATGCAGTAATCTTCAAATTAGGTCCACGTGCCCCCTTTTGAAAAATTAGTCCTATCGTTATGCACTACATGGCCTACCATGTAGTGCATAACGATAGGACTAATTTGAAGATTACTGCATTTTATACCCGCACTATCTTACGAATATCGAAGTCTCGGTCTGTCGGATAGTAATAGCGGGACACCAACTGATTGCGATATAATGTTTATACTCCGAAGTGATATACAAAAAGTTTGACTTACATAGTTCGGTAATTGTGGCAGGCGACCTGATCGCTGAACGCAGGCAATGGCGCTGCATCACGATGAACTCGACCAGCGTCTCTCTTGTAAGGTGCTTAAAAGTCATATAACTAGCGTAATTCTACTAAGGATGCTGCATGCTTTTTGAGCATAATGAGGGCGTTTAAGTGTAAACCAGGGGCACTACCCGCTAATTCGCCGAACATCGATTTCTTAAATACGTTCAAATAAATAATGGCTAAAATGACTTAATCAATCGTTAAATCGGCTTCCATGAGCACATGTGACGTCATAAAAGGTCCGGAATCGATTGTCAATGTTGAAGCCGATTTAACGAATGATGAAGTCATTTTAAGAAATCGATGTTCGGCGACTTAGCCGGTAGAGCGCCTGACTTTGAACGTTGTTTTGGCATTTCAAATAGGATGTCCGTAAGTTTATCCTAGCAAATTCATTCTTGCCTTCTACGACAGACTAACAGCTGTAACTATCCCTCGAAAATTTCACAGGAGCAAAGAGACCCGTTACTGGGACACTAACGATGTGCAACGATACTTCCTGGGGAACCTGCACTGTGAACAGGTGCTCTTCACGTGCCAATATCCTAATTTGAAGATGAAAACACCTTTCGGAAGTCATCTCTGGAAAAGCAATACAGCATTAAAACTACCTCCTGCTCCGTATCAAAAGGAGCTTCGCTGTGCTCTGGAACGTACGTTGAAGGTAATTCTCTATCAAACTCACTTTATGTCTCACTGGCCTTTATCTTCTACGACAAAAAGTGCAAACGGTGCTGTGAAGAACGAATCTCGAAACTTTTCGATGCGTCTAGTGGTAGGCAGCCGATTAGCAGTGATTTAAGAGGTATCTTACAAAGAGGCTCTACTTATTTATACTAATTAGTAGTGACTTTTGTGGAAATCATTACTTATTGGTCTTCTTCCTACCACCACTCCACCGGTCCATTGCGTGACAATGCTAATGAATCTGTATTTTACACATCTCCCTCTAATACACGTAGTATAAAAAAGACAGGGAATACATACTTAGAATAAATAACTAAAACTGCGCACTTATACGCGCACATATTTTATTAGATATTCCTGTCCTTTTCATAAGACCTATGTTTGAAAGAAATGCCATATTAAAATTAGTTTCGTTCGTACTGCATCGATAAATCGACAATCTATAGTAACATCTAGCTAAAATTATACAATATATATCTCTGTTCCAGAGTATGATTACTATGGAAGTGCAATTGGATCGTCTGATCATTTCTGATCAATTAATTATGATTGAAAAACTAGATTATTTTAAACGGAAAACTTTCTTCCGCCTACTAAATGATATTTTAAGGTACGATTAAGAAGTTAAAAATGTAGATATAACACACATTATTTCATAGTACTACGGTTGACGTCAAGCGCGTTATGAACTTAGCGTTATGATGATTATGGCATACCGTACGACAGAGTCAAAACAGTAAGTAATGATCGCACAGCAATTCATTCGAGAGCTCGATCTCGAATAGTCCAGTCATTATAGTAAGTTCACCTCGGCATTCGAGACACCCAGCTGTAAGTCTGTAAATACTTATATTGACACCCTAAAACCCTTGTCTCAAAACCTACATATGGTAGGGTGTACGCAACTATTAAATTTCAAGGTCAAAAGACACAAAAATCGGTTTTTGGCCCTATTTTTGTAAATATCTCTTTCCTATGGGTTAATTGCTGTACGTATTTATTACCTATATTGTAGAATACAAAATTCTCTACAAATTTTGTCTACAAAAAAAGTTTATACGGTTACCGTATAAACATTTCCGACCGCGCGCTCTCCGCTCTCTATCTCGAAAACGGTTCACCGTATAAAAATTTCTTTAGACAGAGTCTGTAGAGAATTTTATATGCTACAATATTGATAGTAAATACCAATAGCAAAAACCTTTAAGAAATGAGATATTTAGCAAAAAAGCGCAAAAAAACGATTTTTGTGACCTTTGACCTTGAAATTTAATAGTTGCGTACACGCTACCATATGTTGGTTTTGAGATAACTTTTAGGGTGTCAATACAATCAATACAATACAAATATTTACAGACTTTCAGCTGGGTATCTCGAATTCCGAGATTCTTACCTAATTTAAGCTTAAATGACTGGACTATAACGGTTTCGTAACGACTTCGTCGCAACCTCATACAAACCAAACTTTCGATCTTCGAACGACTAATATTCTATATTATAGACGGGCCTGTTGGCGTGGTTGGCAAATGCTTGCTTTTCACGCCGGAGGCCGTGTGTTCGATTTCCATCCAGGACATATATTTGTGTGCATGAACATGTATGTTTGTCCTGAGTCAGATTGTAATTATCTATATAAGTATCTATTTACAAAAGAAAAGTAGTATATGTATGTAGTATATCAGTTATCAGTGCCTCTAGCACGAGTTCCTGCAGTTTACTTACTCGATCACACGTACAGTTTCTCCCATACATTGAGCACCAGCGCCTCTCGCGGAAACTATTAAGAACTAAAACTCTGGTGCTCAATGTATGGGACGAAACTGTACGTGTGATCGAGTAAGTAAGCTACAGGAACTCGTGCTAGAGGCACTGGTTTCCATAGTACAAGATCTGCTTAGTTTGGGATCAGATAGCCGTGTATGAATTATAAATGAGTGACATAAATAGTTGTCTCGTACTGGGAAAACGAAACGAAAACTGCGAAACGCATTAGCTAGGCTTACCTTAAACACTGCGCCAACGTGGAAACTGTTTATTTATTATTAATCCTGAAGTTTTCAGGATAGTTTGCAGCTGGTATCATTAGAGAACCTTGGCTGCAAGAGGCTGGAAGGTGTGCGACTTATACAACAGCTTTCTTGCTTCAACGCGCACAGCCTCAAATACTTGTTCCTGTGGAGATTTGTGTTGCCCAATGAGAACCCTCTTCTTATAAACTACAGTTATATTACCGGTAAGTAATTTATTAGGTTACGAGCTCTCCGTAACTTCGTACCATCATATTTTTATACCGTCAATACTGATATATAATTATGACTAATATAATAAAGTATTTGAATCATTATTTGAATGCATTGTAATGTACCTACAACATTTATTGTTGTTCCTTCCGGAAAAAACAATTGTAGTTGAGGAACAACAACCCAAAAAATACAATATCTCACAGTCGTCTATCGCAAACGCATCGCACACTCACTTAATGAATATTTTGAAATAAATATTTGCGGTGATTTTTTTTTTCATACAAACATCTTGAAATTATAGATAGATAGATAGATAACTCTTTATTGCACACCAAAGACATAACTTAGAGTAAAAAAGATTACATTAAAATGGAAATAGTTCAAGTGGCGGCCTTATCGCTAAAAGCGATCTCTTCCAGGCAACCGATGAATGGACCAGAACTGTTAGGGAATAGAAAGACGGGGGTAGTAGGTGGTGTACAGAACAAAAGATGGCTGAATATACCGAAGGTACATTCAATGGCAGAAAATTCAATTGGATAGGTATTACATAGTTATTAAAATAATATAAATAAATAGGTATATATATATGAATAAATACAAATAATGGCATTCCGATTAGCTCATTCAGCGTGTTGTCAGATAATGTTCTTTTAAGAGCTTTTTAAACACATCAAGTGACTGGGCCCGTGTTACCGACACAGGCAATGCATTCCACAGACGAGCAGCTTGCACGGTAAAAGATTTATCATAAAATGTAGTGGAATGCATTGGTATTTTAAGACGTAAGTTTTCTGATGACCTCAGACTTCGTGCATGCGTCTCCTTTAAAAACTCGACGCGTTCTTTAAGATAATTTGGTGTATTGGGATTGAATAAAATACTATACAGGAGAGAAAGAATGTGTGTATTCCGGCGAAGGCGCATAGGAAGCCACTTGAGTTTTGTATGAAATTCAGAGACATGATCATATTTCCGTAATCCAAATATGAAACGTATACAGAAATTTTGGAGCTGCTCAAGTTTATCAAGTTGATCCTCCGTGATATCGAGATAACTGGCATCAGCATAGTCAAGGATTGGAAGGAGAAGAGATTGGGCAAGTGCAGTTTTGGTGGAAATCGGCAGAAAGTTACGAAGACGTCTTAGAGCGCCAGCAGACGCAAATAGTTTCCTGCTAGTTTCTTTAAGTTGTGGAGTCCAAGATAAAGTCGAATATATGTAGATTCCCAGGTTCTTTACTTGATTACTAAAAGGTATGCTAGTACCATCAAACATAACTTTTGGAATTTGTGACCAGTTAATCGTTGATAGTTTTCTTGAACTGCCTACAACAATTACTTGGGTTTTAATAGGGTTCACCATTAGCCCGTATTTTTTACTCCAACAAGCTATCCGACCAAGATCTTTGTTAATACTATCTATAGCTTCAGATAACATCTCGACTGGTGCCTGAGTATATATTTGGAGATCATCTGCATAAAGGTGGTATGAGGAAAGTAGTTGATCAGAGATAGTATTAATAAATATAGCGAAGAGTAGAGGAGATAGCACGCCACCCTGTGGCACACCAGCACAAGAGTTACACCATGAAGAGTAAGTCTCTTCAATGCGAACCCGTTGTTGGCGACCAAACAGGTAACTACGAATCCAATCAATAGCCGTTGGAGATATGTTAATCGAGCGTAATATGGCCAGCAAGACATCATAATCGACAGTATTAAAAGCGTTGCTAAAATCTAGCAGTGCCAGAGCCGTCAGATTACCTGCCTCCATACCAGACCTAATGTCATCCGTATTTTGGAGGAGAGCTGTAGTGGTACTGTGACCAGGGCGAAAACCGGATTGAAAGGGATTAAGAAGGTTATGTTTACGAAGGAAAGAGCTGAGTTGATGATGGATGAGACTTTCAAGGACTTCGGAAAGGAAAGGTAAAATAGAAATAGGTCGATACTCGGAGAAAGCTGTAGGATTCGATTTCTTTGGTAATGGAATAACTTGTGCGTCTTTCCAAGTACATGGAAAACACCGGAAGTTATGGAAAAGTTAAGGATATGGGAAATTACTGGAAGGATTTCATCAAGGATTGGGACGATCATGTTACGGCTGATATAGTCACATCCAATAGCGTTTGAGGTGATGGATAATACATACACGAAAGAGTTATCCAATTTGCTGTAGTCGTTTGGAAGTTATGAGCGTACAAATATTTCGGGGATTCATTTTTATTTATAAAGCACATCAATCAATCTGCCGCACTAAATCTGTTTTAGTAACAAAAATTATAGTATTTTTTACGGTATTTATATTGTATGTCGCCATCGTTACTCTGATTGTGTCTTTTTGTATCGTTATTACATAATAACGATACAAAAAGACACAAAAATATTTATAGAGCACACATGTGCTCAATAAATATTTTTTCTTCTTCTTCTTCAATCTGTCAATCTTCTAGCGATGACATATTAAGCTCCAGATAATAGGTTCCAGACTATCAGATTGAGTCGGATAATAAGGTTCCAGACTATCATATTGGCTTATCGTATGGACAGCTGTGGTCGCCCTAGTGACAGAGTTGTTCAAGCCCCCCAGTAGACATAAAGACTACAACCGTGACCGACTGCCTAACTTGCTCTTCGGAGCACAGAATTCTAAAACCCAAGCAAAACCATTAGTAATATTGAATTCCTACTCCGTAGTATGATATTATTGTAAATTACATACGAGTAAGCACCTACATAGAGATACATATATATATAATTATATATATAGGATAATAAAACATTTGCCATTTATTTAAACATATGCGGATTGTCAATGTTAGGCCGAATATCTACGACATTGTTCCAAGTAAATCCTATACTGCGTATTTCATTATGTTTTTAACCAAATATTCCGTATAAAATAAGTATAAATTCTGCCTTAAGCCCCACAGATTCATCCATTTTTTTTAACTCCATTTTGGTTTAACGGAATTCTAGAATGAGATCCAAAAATTCCCCCTCGAAAACTGAAATCCGTTCGCGTCATAGTCTTTTAAAAATATGTATGTGTGTATTCTTATATATTATTTAAAATTAGATAATATGAATAAAATGTAAATATAATATAAATGTTATTATTTAGTGTACCTGTATCGCTAATTAATGTAATAACATTTGAAGGTGCCAACAAGAATAGCAATCGAATATAAGTATTTTGAAACCAACTTCAAATAAGATGATTTGGTGTATAACTAAATTAGATTTATTCAACGTCGTGTTTAAAAAACGTGGTGTGCATAGGCCCTTACAAATAAGACATCGGATTTTTTGACATGATTATATTTACGAACTAAAATATGAGCGGGAAATAATGTGTTAAATTTTTTCGAATTTTCTTTTTTACTATTATATTTTTTTCTGTAACATTCACATGTGACGCAAAACTGCTCACAAACATTTTGATCACTCTACTTTAACCAATTCTTTATACTGCTCAATTTTGGTATCGCCTTCCTGCATTGCATCTACGATTGAAGTAGCCGTTGTGTTTTCGATCTTCCTGTATTGAAAGTTCGGTAGATTTTTCCTGGCCGCCTCAACGGTTTCTCTCAAGCGGTCCGTCCGTACTGGAGGTGCAACGCGAGTTTCCTCCCTACATTCTTTGATAAGATCTCTTATGGCGCCGTCGTTCAATGGTGCTATCATCTCTGACGATTTTTCAATGTGTCGTTTAATCTCATTGTCAATGCGCAGTAGCTTTTCTTTGTTGGAATGAGTCCGCCAGGGCCTCTTCGGATCTGCTGAGCTTACGACAACGTTGTCAGAGACCGCTTTCTTTGCCCTAAACATAAAAATAAACTTATAAATCTACATACTGTGCATGCTGTAGTATCTACCCAGAATCACCAACTAATATTCAGAATACTTTTTAAAATAAATTTGTATATGATGTAATTGGCACATTGACAGTTTGATTTTATCCAACAAGTTTTTTTATGTTGACAAAAGGAATAAGGTTATCCAATTTCCTATATGCTAATATATGATATACTGTCTAGCTCTTAATTATTGACCACTAATTACGACCAAAAGATGCAAATACGATCACTTTTGTAAACTTCTCGGTCAACGAAATCACATACTACAATACAGACCATGGAGCTATTTCCACGACACAGACATACTATCATTGTCAAGAGTTTTATTTGACATGGCTGATTGTCACAAAAGATCCCGTCTATTTATGTACGTGTACGTACAGAAATAGACTAGACTAGCTAAGTCAGTAGAAATTCTTCTTCAGGGTACAGACCTTTTGCTTTCAGTCAGTAATTCTTTCAATTTCCGTTCATTTTCTTCCAGCAGGCGAGGATCAACTCTATAGGGATTATCGTTCATCTCAGCTGGAACTTCCTCTTGCCGAGATTCTTCCTCGACTTCCCTGTCAAATCTCTTGTGGAACTCTTTAACGATATCTGAACAACGTTCCGTCAGCTTAACCTCTGGGACTTCGAGTCCTTCCAACAGTTTACATAATTTGGATTTTTCTTCGTCTGTCGTCATTTTGTAGTATGACTCCGCACCTGTTCCTATAGAAACGCACGTATTGTTTATGGTTACTATGGGAGTATCCATAGTAACCATATAAAATACGTGCAAGTACATAACTATCGCACATAGAAATTAAACGTAGTTTGTTATATTCTCTTTGATAGTAATGCGCGTTGGTTATTTATATAGTCACTGTTGTGTTGATGATGATGTTGGAGTCCCCTCGTCAGATGATTTAAACGGTGTCATTTACAAATCACTTATTAAATTTCCATTCCATTACGTCAATAATGTTTTTTCTTGAGAATAAATACCTACCTGTAACAATCTTGAAGTCCATTCATAATGAGAATGACAAAATTCCACGCTCAAAGTGAAGTCTCGTTAATAAATGCGTTCAGTTTGTTTCCGGCGAATTCAGAGTAATAGGACAATAGGCCTTTGGTATAAACGCCCGCCATGGTGAGTAACATAGCGCATGGGACGAAGAAACAGAATAGTTTGCAGCACGGGAAAAGCACGACGAAAGATGGCAGACAAATAATCATGATGATGACGTCTCACTTTCTCACTAAGACAATTTCGTAGATTGCATGGGTATTTATTTCAATTTTTCTTTATATACCTAATACATTTTATATACCTAAATGTGTTTGATTTGTTTTGGTTTTTGACGTTGTACAAATGACAGGTTTATTGTAAATTAATTATGGTTCTGTCCAAAAAGTTAGTGAACCCGTATGGTGCTTGTCGCTATGTTTGGCAGAGCAGTAGACCTTTCTCAGAAACGAATGCAATGGTTGTGAAATTATGTTGCCAGTCCAATATTTGACACTGGAAAAAAATAAGATCTATCATATTGCAAAATTTATTTATAATATTCATAAACACAAAGAATCGTTGAATCTATATAAGAAAGCATAATTTAATCATTTTAAGCACAAAAATACCTTTGTTTCAAAAAAACTTGAGAGGTGTCAAGGGACACCCGGATGGAACGAAGTTATTTATTATGTACAAAAAACCTGTATACACTCAACAAAAATAATCGTCGCGACACCACTCTGTTCGATGCGAAATAGAAATGAAAATATCTGGCTTGCTTTCTATAAGAGAGAGAGAGAGAGAGACAGACAGAGAAACATGCGCACGCCGCACAGCTGCAAAAAGTGTCGTGACAACTTTTCGTAAGAATTTCTTCCGTCTAGCCCCCTTTCACAACGCGCGATAAGGAACTTCGTTCCAATAATTAGCTATTATAACGATCCGCTTTTAAATTATAAGTACCTCATGGATAAATAACTTTGAAAACAGCAAGGAACAAAACACCGGTTGCAAATGGCGGTTTTTATTGGTCTCTGGGTGCTGTATGAGATATTCTCATTACAGACCCTTTTTACTGATTACATTAGAATTAGCAGTGTCGTAAGGTTCACATATGTACAATGCTTGCTGTTTACTAAAGGCCTTCTACGTAAGGTCTATCCAAATTAAAATTTAGGCGTTTCATATTGAGGGGTATCCAAATCACACCAGGCTGCCGCGGAATTTATACACGCAGCATAAATAAAAGTACATATCGTTTGCATGTTCGTCACTGCGTTTATGAATTGCGCGGCAGCGTGTAGGTATGTTCCGAGATTTTTTGTAGTTGTAGTGTTACGAATTTTATATGTTCTTTTAATAGTTAATTGCGTATCCATTACGCTTCATTCGGGATAGTTGTAATGTAGGTAACTCATTATAACGGTTAAAATTATCGTATTCGAATCATTTACGTACACAGAAGTTTTGACCTAACATTTCGACTTTATGTTCAAGCGAGTCAATCCTTCAATTTTCAACTTTCAAAATTAAGATAATCGCCTCGCCGCGTCGTGTTCCGGGTTCGATTCCCGCGCAGGTCGACTACTTGTGTGCCCAATGAATAGTTGTTCTGCGTCTGGATGTTCTTTGACAATTATATGTATGTAAAGTACCACGCGACACAGGGATTAATATCCCTAGTGCGGGCGTTGTGTTTTTAAATCACACTAATATTATAAAGGTGAAAGTTTGTAACGGCTGGAGCGATTGTAATAGAATTTGGTAGAAGCTGACACTCTGGATAAACATATAGGCATTTATAAAGTTTAACACGGGTAAAACCCCGGGGCACATCTAGTAAAATATAAATCAGGAATTAAAAAGGCAATGCTTATTAGAGGCGAACCCTACTGTAATGCTGCATAATCGCTACTACATTAACCACTATGCCTCACGTGCAATCGCCCATTTTAACTGTATATCTACAATGCCTATGGCCTAGACATTTTACAAAATAAAGGTGAGGTTTTGATGTGAAACATCTATACCTAGCCGCACGTAAAACAGATTTCTGGCGTGGCGACGCATGCCGTGTATTTTTTTAGTTCCTATCACAATATGTTCTTTTCGACTTCGACTTCTACTTGGACTTTACTTCGACTTTGACTTCAACTTATACTTCGACTTCGACTGCGACTTATACTTCGACTTCGACTGCGACTTATACTTCGACTTCGTCTTCGACTTCGACATGACTTCGACTTTGACTTCGACTTCGACTGCGACTTATACTTCGACTTCGACTGCGACTTATACTTCGACTTCGTCTTCGACTTCGACATGACTTCGACTTTGACTTCGACTGCGACTTATACTTCGACTTCGACATCGACTTCTGCATATTACTTTTACAAAATAATATCGATGTTTCACATCTGCCAGGCGTCCCGTGACGGCTCACATTTTTTAGCTCAGAAAAGGCCCTGTAGTCGTAAGGTTTTGTAAATCCCATTTTCTGTGGATTTTTACACAATCACATTGAATGTTTTAGGTAGCGGAGAGTTCATAGAGAGACCAGACTTGAGACAAACCTTCCTACGAAGTTTGGGAGCGCTGAGAAGCCTGCGGGTACTTGCCATAGAATATGCGCACTTAGCTGATGGTACAGGAGGAGCACTTCTGTCTTTGTTGCCAGTTATCAAAGTACCATATTTTCGTTTGCAGGTATGCACCAATTAGTCTTCGGAGTTAGTTATATTTTAAATAAATAAAATAAAAAAGGTTTTTATTCACGCAGACTTTAAAAAAGCGCTTGTAAACAGTCAGAACAGGTTTGTAGTAATACCTACAGTTATTATTTCTAGTTATATACATACATATTACAGATATTTAGGTACACGGAATGTTAAAACATTTATCCAATTTATTTTATAATGGTAGTGGCATTTAGCTAGCTTATATTAAGTTATTGTCAAGGAGATTATGTTTAGTTGAAGTTTATAATATTATGTATTGAAATTTATATTTTACTACATATTGTCTTAATTTATGAAATTCTGTATTTATGAAAGCACTTTGAAACAAAGTCCATAGTTGGCATACACATGCGACACGGGCGCATTGGCGACGACTGTCACTGTTTACCTAAATAATAATACTAGCTGTGTCTCGTGGTTTTACCCACATTAAACTTTATATTTTATCACAGCTCATCCCCCGTAGGTGATAGCGTGATAATATGTACCCTATATGTTGACCCGACCTCTTAGTAATATTCATGCAAAATTTTAAGAAAATCCATGCCGTACTTTTTGAGTTTAGCCCGGACATATATAAAGACAAATAGATAAACAGACAAAAATTGAAAAAACTATATTTTGGCTTCGATATGGATTGTAAATTACGTCCCAAGTATCCTTTAAAAAAAATATTCAATGTACAGTTTTGACTTTCCTACGATTTTATTATATGTATAGATGTTACAATAGACCACAATAGTGATGACGTCAAAGTCCGAATGTTACGCTTAAAATAACATCCACGACTCGGTTGTGTGGATTTCCATCTACATTACACATATACATACAAATTTAGCATTATATAGTTGAAGACAGCGTAAGTAACCGACCGCAAATTCGAATAACAAATGAAAATGATCGATATATTCATTTATTTTCATTCGTCTCAATGAATTCGGTAGAAAACTTGGCAGTTGCATTTGTAGTTCGTCTACTTTGTTATTTAGTGCGATAGTTTGTTATTTGTGTTTATTGTAATCACTTTAAGATACCACCCCATAGGCCCCATTTTTTTCTAATACGACTCTTACACTCACGACTATTTTTAAAAGTTATCATATAGATTACGGTTTTTATATCACCGTGGATTTTTTTTTAATATTTGATTTATACTATAGACCTTGTATAACCTTGACCCTGTTCAACTACTTGGACCACGTTTAACTATTTCGTTATTTAAAAACCGTACTTACAGGTTTCTCAGCTAAGAAACGTGATATTATTATACTTTATCAACATTTCTGGGACTGGTATAGATAGAGCTTGACTAAAACTAATCAACTAAATCGGATGATGTGTCAATACTTTATGATTTTTTTCTCTATGGCACACATAGAATGATAGACAATAGAACGTGACAATGTACCTATTTTCTAAGACTTGATTTTATGAGGTGGCTTTTTTTAAGTTTGTGAAAATGAATCCAACTGGAATTCAGATGGATTTTAAAACGTAAAACAGCAATTAAACCTCCTCATAACGTCATTCATCACATACGTACCTACGTCATACACACATACTAAAAACGAGGGGCCGACGGTGGTTGAAATTGTGACATTACTTACTAAGCCGCGCCGCGTATAAAAGTAAAATAGGGTTATTACATTAAAATTAAGTAACGTTAAAAGCGGCTAGCTTAAATTTAAGTAACGTTTTTAATTAAGGTTTATAATATAAGAGTACCTATTCTTAAATCATTGAAAATTTATACATATTTTTATCTCTATATCCATTCACAAAACAAATTGCAACAATGATATTGTTGTCTTCTATAACAGGAAGATATGGGCGTTTTTAATAAAAAAGATTATAATAAATATGTATTCATTTCATTCATTCATTGTATCAGATCAGCATGATTTTATGGTGTGGTCCGTGGTAACCCTAGTTTCAGAGCTGTACAAGCTGCCCAGCACGGTTCTGGGGTGCGTAACGACTGCTGTCTTCTCGAAAGTACGAGAACGTCGAAAAATAAAACCACTGTGTCACCCATCTAGCAACTGATCATACACACGGGTGCTTAACTTCGCGGACCCTTATCAGGAAAAAGCAACTTCAAACTTGACAAGCGGTATAACGACCCACTTCTCAAGTTTGGACTCTAGGAAGCTGCAGCTGCAGCTTGCAGTTGAGATTAATGTCCAAATCTAATCTTATCTAATCTCTAATCTATTTTAGAGGGTACGATGGGCTGTACGCAATAGCTAGTAATATTTTTAGTTACAATAGTAGATTACCTAGTAGTTACAATAGTAACTAAAAATATCGAGACATTTTTGTAAGGTACTATAGCCGATTATTTTTCTCAATTAGGTACTAAGGTTGGTATTATTTAATTATTATTTCAAACAATGGAAGCCATATTTCATTTGTATTTCCTAATAGCTAAGGGGTACCATAATTATAGACATCCATCCGCAATTATGTCAGAATCTGTTGCGACGATATGCTTTAAAAAGTTCTATATGAGAATAATGGGTTTCACTTATTAAAAATATAATTCTCCGCCACTGATAAGTGCCCTTTAATTCTTATGTTTGCAGTTGATGTGCCGAGAAGACCAGACTCCAGGCCTAGTGGATGCTGCTCTGGGAGTCGGAGGTTATGACATCCCAGACTCGGCGTGGAGACGAGTTACCATCGCGTGCCCCGACCTGTATCTGTTCATGGCATTCTGTCAGTTATTGATGCTTGCTTACTTATAGTATGGGCAGTGCTTACCTTAGTGTCAGAGTGACTATAAGACAAGACAGTGACTCTGACATGGCTTAACGACTGCCGAAGCCTAATGGCTACAACCGGGACCGATAGCTTAACGTGCCCTCTGAAGCCCGGAAACGCTCAGAAATTAAAACACTTTGGCGGTCACTCATCTATGGACTTACCGCAAGCCTAGTTGCTTAACCTCCCCAATCACTTTAAGACCAGTGAAAGCATCTGGCTCTGAGCACCTCATAATTGCATACTTGATGCTTTATATAATTGGAGTTGGGTTTGGTCTTAGCTATAGTATATACCCATCATCATCGTACCATTGCACAAAGTAGAACCTCTTACGGGTGTCTACATCAGTAACCGCTCAACAAGCCACTCAGGCGCGGATTACCTACTTAGTTTGTAGTTGTTTCATGGCTCGCTCATTTCTAATGTCTGGCGGAGCAGTGAAAGCCTCCTTATCTAAATGTAAACGCCATTTTATAAAAATGGCATGTGTTTATTCGGTGACGGGATAAACAACTCAGTGAGAAAATAATCTTTGCGTAATTGAATAGTGTGAGATAGCCTGGTGGTTAGCCAGTTCGATTAGACCAGACACCACACTCACAGACCAAGCTGGAATTCATTCTTCTTGTCATTTAGTTCGCGTACGGGACTACGACAAGATCAGGCGGTTCCTCACACCAAGTATGCCGCTACATGAGGTCCACCTACAACTAGGCATCGATTTGAAGATGCGTCAGCGACAAGACTCAGATTTAAGCTGCTTTTTCCGTCATATCGCGTACCAGTATAGCAGCACATTAGGTAAATATATAAGGCAAGTAGAATCCCTATTTTCAGAATTGAACGGCCGTGAAGTCAGTAATAGCAATTACATAGTTTGCAAAAGAGATTATTTTAGAAGGACGAGAGTTCTGTACCTACTGCTCTGCTAAAAACCCATGTGTCGTCCACGATCAACTCCTGATTTCCGCCACCGTTCAGGAACCCCTCCAAGAGCACAGCCGTGCTATTCTCATAGGCGAACCCTAGCCCCTCAGTAAAACGTTTCCGTATGTTGGTTGAGCCTTGGGATACGAAAGCCAAATAGCTGGGGGTGATCTTTGACCGTAATCGGGCGGCATTTGCTCTTAGTCGATTACACTGCCTCCTGGATGTGCGTAGTAAAATGTCTCTTACAAACAAGGTGAAATTTTACAAAACGTGCATTCGACCCATGATGACCTACGCGAGTGCGGTCCACATACCGATCAAGGGTTGAACGAGTTATATGTTGTAAGCTCTGTTATTTTCATTTGAATATCAAACTAATTCTCATAGATTTATTTCATTTATGTTATATCTAAGCAAGCCTAGGTGGTCGTATCTGTACGGGATAGAGAACTCTCCTTTTTTAAAGGTTATTTTTACCTTTAAATAGAACTACGTCATCGCCATTTTATGCCTACCTTATTCAGTGTAACGTTGTCATAAGAAACTTCTACAACTTGTTAGTGACAAACCTTCAAATATGCTCCTTAGCTATCCGCTGAATTCTTAACGACTGTTGTCTAATGAAAATAACCGGGACCGAGAGTTTAAGGTACCCTGCGAAGCTCGGTGAGAGACGCTCAGAAATGAAACCACTTTGACGGTCATCCATGTATCGACATAGGAACGTTACCTCGCGCAGTCCGCCTGAGAATTGCGCTTGACTAATTTTGGTTTTGCATGATTTGTATTGTTTTAGTGACTGTTACCATTCATCAGTGGCGCGCAGCGGTGTTTCCTCTGCGTAGAGTATTTGAGATCCTGCCGCGTCTATCTCAGTTCATGTACATCGGCAGGGTGCAGGATGAGACCGACTTACGGAATATGCTCATGATCGTGGCTTGTGGAGTTTGTAGCAGTCAGTAACTTTACATGCAATTATTAAATGACTTTAATTCACTATACTCAACTTGCGGCCCGCCTGGCCTTCCTTATTGGCCCATCTGAAGTTATGTTGTCATTATTAAAGTAACTACATGGTTAACTTGAAATGACTTGTCAATGAACACCTAAATAGGTAATTAAAAATGTTGATTATGGCTGACTTAAATGCTTAGTTATCCTTTTGTCTAAGCAAACACACATACAGATGGTTGTGCACCATCGTAATGTTAATTATAGTCGTTAGCCGTTAACTGAAATATACTGTTCTTTTTATAAAGTCGATAATCTTGACTAAAGTCTGGCTAGCTTCTAAAGTTTCAAACACAGTTCTTTGTAAAAATATACTTAGGTACATACCTACTACTGAACTGACTACATCCTGACCTTTCTCTGGTACCTACTCTGGCTCGTTCTATCGGATTCAAGCAGTGACTACATCAATGTTTACCCGAATATTTGTGTACCATTGCCACCATGGGTCCTATAAATCTCAGTGACAAATTCTTGTACGGTCATCCGTAATATATCAGTGTCACAAACAAAAACATCTACCTATACTATAGGTACAACACATGCTCGAAACAGACGGGCATGTGACTTAACGTGATCTTTGGGCATCTTTATGGGACAGGCATGAGTCAGATATAATCAATCCTACAAAAACATTTGGGTGAGAAAAAACAGTGTTCCCGATTCATGGGTGTTCCTGTGAAATCGGACCGCGTCACTTGTTGCATAGCCATACTTGCCAGATTCAAAAACGGGACATCAAATGTGACAGGCAGCGAAACATTAATTTACAGGAATACGATCCCAACAAAAAGCAACAATTGACTGTTTGGATACTTCCTGGTGAGCCAAAACCAAACAAATTGGCAATCATGCAGTATGTCAGTGTGCAGACGATAGCAAATTTTTTTGATAAAACTAGACACGTTGGTACTATCTCCGTAAAGGATTGTGGTGCAGTAAATAGCAGTTGGTACACAACCATTTGTTTACTGGAATTTATAGAAATTATTTATTTTTACAATTATTTTTAATAATTATAATTCACTATGACATAGACAACTCTCACGTGGTCAGATAGCCTAACGATTTCTTATTTTAAGCGCCTTTAAAACTAACCGTAGATACATGTAATGGGCCATTTTTATGCATACAGTCCCGAATAATAATAATACCTATATTTTAAGCCTGCAATGGAAATGGGACTCATCATGGGGGTAAATTATTTCTACGGCTAAACTAAAAAACCTCATTAATTTTAAGAATTTTCTACGCATTCCTTAGAAATGTTTTACATAATTTTCCGTTTCAGGGTTAAAATTATTAAAAATCCTTATACAAGACGACGAAGAAAAGCAAAATTACTGGTCAAAGGTAACGAAGGCGCTGACTGAAGAATTCTTGGATATCATGGAGCTGTACAAAATAGCATTTTGTCTACACATTTATAAACAGTAATGTAAGACTAAATCACCATTCACATCGGCTGACCGTCGGGGCGGCTCTGCCGTAGATCTGGACTGCCATAATACACACACTGGCATATTTTTTAACAAATTAGCGGAACAGAAAAATCTTTTAACATCAACATAACAGATTTAATAAAGAAATTAAAACAAAGTGTACAACTTTTCTATATTTTATGGGTAACACGAACACTGTTCAAAATTAACGAATAGTAGGTAGGTAAGATTTTATCATTAAATAAATTAATGACTATTAACGATTTAACGTTTCCATCCATTGGGGCATAGTAAGGTAGTTGGGAACCTGGTTTCCGTACTAAGCCTCCGAATTGGCCATTGTGCCTGATCCATTGGGACATCCTGAGAACTTTGTTATCAATTGTCTCTTGGGGAAAAGTTCTGCCACTCTTCGAGTAATGTGTTTTACAGACCTCCAGGTTGTTAAGGGGCAGTCTAATTTGAACGCCTCTATTTGACAAGTAGGTACCTCTACAGGATTCATATCCGGGGATTTTGCTGGCTACTGATTAACTGTTATACCCATATGATGTACAAGCTTTGACTGAACGAGCACTGTGAACCCGAGGCTTTTTAGCAATTGGAATAAAACCATCATAATTATAAGGAGAAAGGCAAAGGCGACGAATTCTTCTCAGGTATCCTTGATAAACCTATTGATTACCATATTCCCTATAATGACCACCACTAATGCCGTACGAGCCCGATATACCTATTCCACCCCAAATGATAACTGAACCGCCCGGTCCCCATATGTCACCGTATATTTAATCTCTAAATTCCCGTTAGAATCAAAATTTTACAATATTACTGAGGCACAGTGACTGTTAACGTGTAACTACTAGCTTGTAGCACCCACTTCGCAGCGCGTCATATCGTTATTAGAAAATCATTCATAAATTAACTTTTTATCAAATTAACTTTTACACAACAAACTATATAATTGGCATGTTTCCTGCAGAAAACATTTAAAACATGTCGTTCATAGAAATTGCCATACACTTAATACAGGCGCTATGTGAGTGATTGATTCTACAACAGCATTTCTTATGCCTGTGCATCTAATGGTAGGTCGTCTTATCACCAACCCAACTAATCCCGGGCGTAGAAGACGACCTGAGAGAAAATCTCTTCCGATAACGGGCAACAGTATCTCTCGGTGTAGCATGACCATATACCTACTGCTATCGCAGCTTTTGGAAATCTTTAGGGAGGCCTTGTGTCCAGCAGTGGACGACTTCCGGCTGACATATTAAATAGTATCTAATTTTAAATGTTTCATGTAGTATAGATAATACCTACCTACCTGATAATATAGCTAGTCACTTTAAAATTATGTTTTTATATCGTAAAAGAGAATGGCAGAATTCGTATCGCATACTTCTGTTGTTGTTCAGCTATATAATTTGTACCACTTGTTAAGACAACTAAGGTATTGATTTTAATGTAAGTATAATATTTTTAGAACTTGGAATTAATTAATAAAATCAAAAAGAATATTTCAATTATTTTCAATAAATAAACGTAATAAAATCGTAAACTAAACGCAGTTACGTTTACAAAAATTGCCATGTGTAAAATAATATAAATGTCGAAATTATAATTAATTATTTATAAATGGGAACAACATTACATATAAATCATATAATAATATACTTATTTATTATACCTAAGAAAGCACAGTAGTTGCATTAAATCGTAATAATTAATTATTTAGAATAGGAACGATTTTCGTCGTCAGTATTTTTTTTGTTCATGGTAATTATTTATTGACAGGCAAAGACAATCTGTCAGGTATTTATTGCTGTTGTTTTGATACATGTCATCAATTTAGCAAATAATCTTGCAGATATTACGTGAGTTCAGCATCAGTTCCTCCGTGCTATAATATATATCTGTTGACAGTGGATTCACGAAAGGACGCTTTATCATTTAATTAAAATGACGAGTTTGCAATGTGTTAATTGCAACATTCGTTTGCCCCGTCTAAGAAAACAAACATTATCCGAAGAGAGTGAAGTTCTCAATAAACCCAATGTTGCTTTGTGCTATGTGATAATTATTGTTTGGTACTTATATGAAGATATTCTTAGATGAAGTAATACTTAGGATAAATTAATAATAATATCAATAAGATTAATGTTGTTACAAAAACAAAGAATCTATTGTTTTATTAATTACCTCCACTCAAAACCTCATATATAACCCCTCGCAACCTCACACTATGTAATTAATGGCAATAAAGACCTTTTTATTATTTCAACAAATAATAGCTTTTTGCATCTTCCTAACCTAACTTGCGACCCGTTTAGGGTTTTCAGGGCAGGTTCGGAATAAATCAATGTAACAAACTATAAAAAGAGCTACAACATTTACTTTATCACCATAACAATGTTTATGTAATAATAATAAAAATATCTACGGTCATGGATGTTTTCTATGTATTTAAGTATATATCTATCTATATAAGTATGTATATCGTCGCCTGGTATCCATAGTACAAGCTTTGCTTAGTTTGGGGCTAGGATAATCTGTGTGACATTGCCCCTAGATAATAATAATAATAATAATATCTGGGGACAATGTCACACAGATCATCCTAGCCCCAAACTAAGCAAAGCTTGTACTATGGGTACCAGGCGACGATATACGTACTTATATAGATAGATAAATACTTACATACATAGAAAACATCCATGACTCAGAAACAAATATTCATGCTCATCACACAAATATTTGCACTTACCGGGATTCGAACCCAGGACCACCAGCTTCGTAGGCAGGATCACTACCAACTAGGCTACGGTGTAAATATAATATGTAACAATCTTCATTGGAACACTAGTTAACACTAGCATTTCATTGCTACATCAGTAGACACACTTTGATATTTACAGTATCTTTATTACTTAGGCAGTAAGAGTGATTTTTGAACTGCAATGTTTCCACGGTCATGGGGTTGACCCACAGATTATCAAACGTAACCTTAAAATAAAACTGGCTATAACTTTTATATCCCAACTTCTAAAAATCTAAGAAATTAAAAATGCCTTTTCTATCGCATTAACCACCAATTAAAACATAAAATATCCCGAAACACGAAATTTTACTAGCGGTACAAAATTCTCAGACATTCTTGCCGTTTACCTTTGTAGTTTAGTTCAATTAAAACAATTTCTGTAGGTACAGACGCCAGCACATCCAGCTGGGTCTAGTTCATAGTATCGACAGTCACTACATCGATGGTCGCTGTATCGAAAACGTTCCATCGAAGGGCTAATGTATCGACAGTACTCCAAATCGATGGTACGCTACATCGACAGTACCCCAAATCGATGGTATGTTACATCGACAGTACACCAAATCGATGGTACGCTACATCGACAGTACACTAAGACGACGGTACCCTATATCGTCAGTACTCCAAATCGATAGTACGCTCCATCGACTTCCCGACCCGAGCCAGATTTAAATAAAATATACGGGATTTTTTAAAGTTTTTATTCATAATTTGTTAAATCTGTAAATTGCTTGATTTTGATGTACCCCACGTAAAATAGTTGAAAAAACATAAATTCGTATTCAGTAACATTGCTTGATAGTTGAAAAAAAACTTCCAAAATTATAGTAACAAAAACCATATTGATTCATGTAATTTCAAATAATAAGAAAAGCTATGCAAATCAATTATTTAAAACTATTGATTTGTTATGTAATATTGTTATTGCTTATAAAATAAAATTAAAGAATGAATTAATGATAAGTGTTACTAGCAATGCCTTTAAGAAACTTTAAGACAGTTATAGTGCTTCTTTGTTCAATAAAATGCGAGATAGCATTCTGACTATCTCGATTTGTTTTTTTAGGGGACGGACCTTGTGCTCCAGCTTCTGCCTGCTCAATTTGAATATTCACCGCGATCTGCTCCTTTTTAAGCTCTTTGATAGTAGAGTATAAACCTAGTTTTTTATTATTGAGCAACGAATTCCAGCGCCTATGCCACGCTTCTACGGAATTTTGGGTTCTAGGCAAATTATGTTCGTTTTTGTAGTGAACAGACCATAAATCTGGTGGAAACAGCGGAGGAGTGGTGTATGTAATTATTTTACTGTCGGTACTTGTACGCGACGTCTGTTTGCCTTTGACATATATTCATATAAAAAAAACTTTAGTTATTATTACAATAACTTTCAAAATAACTATAACATTGAAATGATAAATTAACGACGCGACGTCTGTTTGACAGATTGGGGTAGGTTGATGTGCTGGCGTATGTACTTTATAATTGTGAACTTATTATTTCTATTTTTTTTTTTATTTATCATTTCAATGTTATAGTTATTTTGAAAGTTATTGTAATAATAACTAAAGTTTTTTTTATATGAATATATGTCAAAGGCAAATAGACGTCGCGTACAAGTACCGACAGTAAAATAATTACATACACCACTCCTCCGCTGTTTCCACCAGATTTATGGTCTGTTCACTACAAAAACGAACATAATTTGCCTAGAACCCAAAATTCCGTAGAAGCGTGGCATAGGCGCTGGAATTCGTTGCTCAATAATAAAAAACTAGGTTTATACTCTACTATCAAAGAGCTTAAAAAGGAGCAGATCGCGGTGAATATTCAAATTGAGCAGGCAGAAGCTGGAGCACAAGGTCCGTCCCCTAAAAAAACAAATCGAGACAGTCAGAATGCTATCTCGCATTTTATTGAACAAAGAAGGACTATAACTGTCTTAAAGTTTCTTAAAGGCATTGCTAGTAACACTTATCTTTAATTCATTCTTTAATTTTATTTTATAAGCAATAACAATATTACACATTATAACAAATCAATCATCATCATCATTACAGCTAAATAAGTCCACTGCTGGACAAGCCTCCCTCAAGAATCGTCTTAGGGGGGATATGCCATAATCGCCACGCTTGGCAGGCGGGTTGGCGATCGCAGTAAGATGGTCATAGTAATCAGAAGGAAGCTGCTGCCCATCCTCTGGTAGATATTCCCTCAACATTCTAACAAATCAATAGTTTTAAATAATTGATTTGCATAGCTTTTCTTATTATTTGAAATTACATGAATCAATATGGTTTTTGTTACTATAATTTTGGAAGTTTTTTTTCAACTATCAAGCAATGTTACTGAATACGAATTTATGTTTTTTCAACTATTTTACGTGGGGTACATCAAAATCAAGCAATTTACAGATTTAACAAATTATGATTAAAAACTTTAAAAAATCCCGTATATTTTATTTAAATCTGGCTCGGGTCAGGAAGTCGATGGAGCGTACTATCGATTTGGAGTACTGACGATATAGGGTACCGTCGTCTTAGTGTACTGTCGATGTAGCGTACCATCGATTTGGTGTACTGTCGATGTAACATACCATCGATTTGGGGTACTGTCGATGTAGCGTACCATCGATTTGGAGTACTGTCGATACATTAGCCCTTCGATGAAACGTTTTCGATACAGCGACCATCGATGTAGTGACTGTCGATACTATGAACTAGACCCCATCCAGCTACCCCAAACTGTCAAATTTCTTTTATAGATTTTGAACTTTATCATAACAGCATAAGGTTCACTTTCGATTGGGGAAATTTGACAGTTTGGAGTAGCTTGAAGTGCTGACGTCTGTACTTTAATTCAGAATTCTGATCGATAGCAATTAAAATAATAAATGCAGAGTAAGAAATCATAATGAAATGCGTAATTCTTACCTACTGAAGTACCAGATTTATAAAAGTATGACGTATTCGAATGCATATTCAAACTTGTGTTATTTTAATATTTATCTACTTATCTATCCAATTAAAAAATAAGATGTGGGTCTGTCTTTGGGTACTGCCCATAGAAGTAAAAACATTTTTTTTCATTTCTTATACTCAAAAAGTACTTAGTGTTTATTTGATCCGAGTAGCGAATGGAAGATGCTAGGTACTTCCCACCTTTGGGCGGTAAAGACTAAATTAAAAAAATACAACTAAATTTGGTTAGGCAGTCGGACATGTGACAAAAAAACATCATGTTATTATAAAGGGCCAGTGTGAATTAAAAAAAGACCCTCAGTCTACGAATATCGAAGCGAATATTCGATCAGGTCACGTGTCCCGACGCGAGTTTAACTTTTTTTACTCATCCGAAAAATGCACAACACCGCTAAAGAAGTTTTCACTTAAAAATAAGAGTCGTAGTTGATGCCTTTCCAGTTTCCATGCCCATAATCTGCGTAAGTTGCCGTCGCCGCCGCCACCCCGCTCCGGCGGACTTTCCGTAGGATTCGTACTACCTACCTGAGTGGTACCGCTTTAGTTTTATTTGTACCACATTCCCAATTAATCAAGAAATAATAAAATAATGAATGCAATCATGTTGTAACTATATTTCCTTTGAAATACATCTGGTACGCGCAAATACAAGACTACGTGGTGGTTTTCATGTTTTTCTTGCATATTTACTGTTTTTCTTTTCGAGAAAACAGCACCCTATCGACATAATTTCGGTCTGGGAATGGTAGGTACCTTCAATGGTATATTAACAAACTTTTATATCAAAGATAACGATCAGTTTTTGGAATGGTTTGTACCTAATCGTCGTTTTAATAAAAATAATATAATCTAAATTGACTTACTCCTTATTATTGAGAGAAATGCAGATGAGACTGCATATTTAGTTTGTGTGATCAGAAAATAAGGGAACGTTCAAGTATTACGTAACGCAATTTATAAAGATTTTTGACTTCCTCTCCCCCTTATGTAATCCGGCGTGACGCATCTGTGCCTACCCCCATCTCCCCCCTAGTAAAACGTTACGTGACCACCAAGTTACCTAGTCACAATTATATGGCATATTGTACCGGAAAGTTATGAATATCAGGATCGCGGGTGTATTTCTCAGATTGGCTTAAATATATTGCAGTTATTTGGTACCTTCTGTGTACTTTTACGTACCTCTCCTGAAAATCTGTGTACCTACACCCGTACAGTGATATTTAAAATATTAGGTACACCCGCTATCCTGATGTCAGAACCGCGGGTGTAATGTTAAACAGTGTACCAAGTTACATATATTGGTTACGTACATTTGGTACCTCATTAAACAAGTAAAATACGGTATGCTTCTTGAGAAATTTAATAAAGCATTTTACACTTTTACGTCGTTACTATTTCATTTAAAAAAACCGTAGTAATCGAACCCAGAACCTTCACATTAAGCATATACTATTATTCCCTTACCGGGAATCGAACCCAGAACCTTCACATTCAGCATATACTATTATTCCCTTACCGGGAATCGAACCCAGAACCTCCATATTCAGCATATACTATTATTCCCTTACCGGGAATCGAACCCAGAACCTTCACATTCAGTATATACTATTATTCCCTTACCGGGAATTGAACCCAGAACCTCATAAATGCTTATATTTTGTTACCATTCAATAAAAAATAAAAAAAAGTTTTTCTCAAACATTGTTTCATTTTTTCTAAAAACACTAACATAAACAAGATGTTGCTTTTTTAATACGTTTTATAAAATAGTAAAGTGAAAAATGATTTATTCAATTTCTCAAGAAGCATACCTTATTTTATTTGTTTAATACTTGTTTCATGAGGTACACAAGAGGTACCAAATGTACGTAACCAATATATGTAACTTGGTACACTGTTTAACAGTACACCCGCGGTTCTGACATCAGGATAGCGGGTGTACCTAATATTTTAAATATCACTGTACGGGTGTAGGTACACAGATTTACAGGAGAGGTACGTAAAAGTACACAGAAGGTACCAAATAACTGCAATATATTTAAGCCAATCTGAGAAATACACCCGCGATCCTGATATTCATGGAAAGTTGCTACAATCCCTTTCTTGTCAAAACACGTTATTTTTTAAAAAATACAATGTTACGTAACGCGTAGTTGAAATCCCGCTTCCCGCTTACAACGTGACGTTGTCCAAGACGTAAGACATATTCGTTATGTAATACTTGAACGCTCCCTAAGTAATTTTGACTTACTGGCCCGTAAGGCTCACTAAGGCCTACGCACTATGAGGCTAGCCGCAATGCGGCCAGCTGTGCGGCTGACCGTACTCAGATATTTGTACGAGAAAGTTTTTATATGCACTGTGATGCGGCAGCCGGTCAGCAATATTGATTGCCGACGGCTGACCGCATGTTGCGTGGCAAATCTTTTTCGTAATAACTTGCATAAGTAGACCCATTCTACGACATCGAGAGAGTTTATAAAAAAAAACTCGTCTTATCAAAGGCGCTGAACCTTCTGATGTTCCACTAATTAACATTGAGAGAATTTCGTGATTTAAATTCGCTCGGCCTTGATTTTCATCACCACTATGTCGCTTACATAATACCCCGAGTTAGATACGTCGCTTATCGGTATCTACATAGTTATGTAAAAGTATGTTTCACACACACGAGTCTAGATTACGTCATACTTACACAAGTAGGTACGGAGTTACACCTCAGTTGGACAGCTTGGCCGCGCAGCACAGTGGAACGAATGTATGGGAGCGGTTGGACGTAGACATGTCCGAAAAAAAAGAGTAAAATTATGCCAAACTAATGATGCCATCTTATTCGATTACTTAATGCCTTCATAACTTGTGGTGATGAATTTCTTCATAACTCCCATATTTCGGGAGTAATTTGAGAAAATGTGAAATTTTACTATGAAAATGAGTGTATCGAGCTCTCTCCCTCCTGATTCCGGGCTTGTTTCAAGTAGCGGTCTCTAATATCATAATGCTAATACTAAGAGCTATATTTAATACTAAGACACATAGTGCGCCAAATGTGCACTTTCTGGGATAAAGAGTGATGTTTATTTTATAACACAATTTTTTTATTTTTTGTTTATTTTGTTGATTAAAACCGTTTTTCTAAAGGTTTAACTTATTACAATAACATTTCTGAGCAGCCAATTAGAGAAGATATAAGCTAATTAGGATATATAATTAGGGACTTAAGGTTTACATATAAAACTGATGCACTAATGATTACTGATAAGAACATTGCTATTATTTAATTACTAAATGGCTCTTAATACACTAATTTAGCATGCATCATTTACTAATTATCACAATAACTAATTACCTTGCAATATTTAACAAAGGATACCTGGGATACCTGGATTTTATATAAATAGGTCACTATTAGTAACTTTAAAATCAGTGTTGATTTACACCTCGTTGTATCCAAGCTAATCTCGCAATGTATTTTCCAAATTTTAATACAAATCTTGATATTCACGTTGCTTTATGCGCACGCGCACATAAAGATTTACGCGACTTTAACTATTTGTTCAGTGTTTTAAAAGATAACAGTTGTGTTCAGTTATGTGAAAGTGCTGAAACAAGTTTAAAAGACTGGTGTCGTCGATTTTGCTACCGCATTTATGCAAAATGGACAAAGTCTGGAAGAAGCACAGATAAGTTTCGGAAGAAACATGAGATTTGGCTACAGGCTGCAATTCAATGGCCGGAATTACAGAATGAAAATATGGAACCTTCTACAGAAAATATAAGTGACGTCATTGAGCCCATAATTTCTCCTGCTAAATCTGATGCTTCAACTTGTACACATCCTAGTCCTCGTAAATCTTCAACTTACTTAAAAGTCATACTCTCATCAGTTCTTGTGAATATTTTTGTTAATATATATTTCTGTATATATATAATATATTTATAGACCTCTTAATAAGTCTGTCTGCGGTTTAAAGTAAATACAAATGGGGAAAAAACGTTTTTTTTTTTTAATTTTTATTTCCTTTTATCCCAGAAAGTGCACATTTGGCGCACTATGTGTCTTAGTATTAAATATAGCTCTTAGTAATAGCATTACGATATTAGAGACCGCTACTTGAAACAAGCCCGGAATCAGGAGGGAGAGAGCTCGATACACTCATTTTCATAGTAAAATTTCACATTTTCTCAAATTACTCCCGAAATATGGGAGTTATGAAGAAATTCATCACCACAATTTATGAAGGCATTAAGTAATCGAATAAGATGGCATCATTAGTTTGTCATAATTTTACTCTTATTTTTCGGACATGTCTACGTCCAACCGCTCCCATACATTCGTTCCACTGTGCGCAGGAGCTTCAAGGCGTGTACTACACCATGCTACAGGAAGCTATGCTAGAAACATCCACTCAGATGGGATTCTATGCACCTAATACTTTAACTACGAAATGAAAAACAATTTATGTACAAAAATCTCAAACTGAGATTTATTTTATATTTTTTATAAATTTTTATAATAAATAACGTATGTGGTAGTATATCTTTTTGAATATACATATCAATGAAATATAAATTCCTGTCTATTTTTATATTACGATGTAGACTTTAACCATAAACGCCTTTGTAAGTTACAATCAGTTGGTGTTAATCAGTAGGAAATCATCAAATCAGTAAAGATTATAGCTTTTTGTAAAAGTTTATTTACATAACATTGAGTAACTGACAAGAGTAGCTATAAGTAATTGGAACTCAGTAGCGGAGACAGTAAAGTTAAGCAAACGTAACTTGGTGCGCGGGCGCTGCCCCGCCCGCATACAACTCAATGCACAAAGGATTTGAGACAATATTATAATCACTGCTAACTGAGTCACTGCTAACTAGTTACTAGTTATAACTAAATAAAAATATCTAATTAAAGTCACATCATAAATAAAGTATAGTGTAACTTGGAGCTTTTGATAAATCATAAATGAACAAATTAATCTTATTGAATATTATTTATTATAAGGGAAATTAAAATAAATTGAATGAAAAATCTAAATAATTTTAAAAATCATCATCATCATCATATGATATCTTTATCATATCAGATAAAGTATTTTTCAGCTGATATGATGAAGAAGCATACATTTTCATAATTTTTTTAGCCATATTATTGATTTGACTACCTCTGTCAACTATACAAATAATAATTAAATGCTATTGGTTGGTAAGCGCACTTGAGAACGGCTGGACAGACTTAGCAATTAATTTGATTATTATCTGAATCAAAAATGAAAAAAATCTGAAAAAAGGTTTTACGAAAAGAAAAGTAAGAAGATTATTAAAGTCGGTGTAAAATAACACAATTGCCTTTTTTATGAACCAGTTGCAACGTCAAAATATCCTCGCAAACTGCAAATTTTATAATTTTTGTATGCACTCTAGATTATATAATCATAACTGACGATACGAAGAAGTAATTTGGTAAATCACTATTTTTATTTTCTTTTATGCTACCGAGATGGAATTTAGTCTATCAATGCAAAACGTATGGGCGATCTGGATATTACTATTGAAAAGGCATGACAACCTAAATTAGATTGGCTACGTATCGTTTTAACTTTTGTGTAGCTTTTCTAAAATTCAAAACCTATTGCATACAAATTTATTGAAGTTTGGACATAAAGACGTCTAGAAGCTTATTTTAAATAAATGTGAAACATTAATAGTGTACATAGTATGAAGGTAGTGTTGGTAGTCTCCAGCGACCAATATGTTAATCTATAAGCCGCCAATTACACAAGAACAGGTATCTTGCCTCTTATACTTTCACGTTTATTTAAAGGATATAACAAACATTGCTATTTAAAATATATAACAAATAATGCTATTTAAAATATATATAACATATATTGCTATTTAAAGTATATAACAAATATTGCTATTTAAAGTAGAAAGGATATATAGATAACAAAGAGTATTATTGCAACTTATCCAGCAACACGGTTTTATAAAATAATTTATGATAATTGAAAGGAAATATGGGAATCCTGATGGATATATTCACTTATAATCAATTGGGCTAAAGCCTATTGGACAAGTTGCAATTTGAAACCACCACTTGGACAACTCGCTGGCTAGAACAATAGTATTACTACTTAAAACACGCAACAGAGCTGTTGAATTATTTCCGTATCAAAACAGGAATCAATAAAACTCTGGCTTTTAATTTAGCCATATTGGCGTTATAAAGAAAATCGAGTTTCGTGGTGGTACTCAATCAAAGTAGCACACCTCTTTTAATCTGGCCATATTAGCGACTAAGAGCTAATCAAGTTTCATGGTGGTACTTAAAGTAGCACACCTCTTTTAATTTGGCCATATTAGCGATCTAAGAAAACCGTATTTTGTGAGTGTACTCAATCAACGTAGTACACCTCTTTTAATTTAGCCATACTAACGTACTAAGAAAACCGTGTCTCGTGGTTGTACTCAATCAAAGTAGTACACCTCTTTTAATTTGGCCATATTAACATACTAAGAAAACCGTGTCTTGTGGTTGTACCCAATCAATGTAGTACACCCCTTTTAATTTGGTCATATTAGCGATCTAAGAAAACCGTGTCTTGTGGTTGTACTCAATCAAAGTAGTACACCCCTTTTAATTTGGCCATATTAGCGATCTAAGAAAAACATGTCTTGTGGATGTACTCAATCAACGTAGCACATCTCTTTTAATTTGGCCATATTAGGAAACAGAGTCTTGTGGTTGTAGGTACTCAATCAAAGTAGCACAACTCTTATTACAAACCGGAATTGTCCGAAGTGTGACAACTGCCACATAATTACAATTCTCTAAAACATAAAATAATCTTTTTAACTATAATAAAGGTCAAGTTTTGAGATGAAAAATTTATCTATAAAGATCACGTCTAAATCTCAAGGTATTCACATTATCATCATTTAATTAAGTAATGAGTCGTATGAGCGTACGAGTTTTGCCAGTATATCGGCTAGAAACCGTCTCCAGTGAATGGGGCTTCATTTGCTAGGGATGGAGTTAACTAGCGGAGTGAGCAAATAACATTGTATTGTTGTAGTATTGACAGTGGCCATGTCTACGAATCAGCGTAAAGTAACAGCCCAAGAACTCTCATAAAATAGTATATAGTAGAGTATATAATAGTAATATAAGACTTGCTGTATGAATGCTGAAAGTAGCAAAGAGTTATTTTATCGACTACCATTTTGGTGAATGTCGCATAAAATACTATATGAAGAAAATAGTACCATGTAGCATTATCATCAATCATCATATTAGGCAATGTAGAGTTCTCACAAATATTATGAAGTCTGTCTCTGAGTTGTTTACACTGCATTCTCTGTTCAATAGATTAGCGTTTTGTAATCATCCAAAAATCTTATTTTATTGTCATACCATTATATAATAAAAAATAATCAATGTAATGCTGTACAATAATTATGTCAACAAGTTAAAAAGTAAAATATGCAATAAAATACTATCGCAAGTCTCGAGAACAGAGAAATACAGCCTATGTTAATTTTAACATATGCACGTTCACTAGGGTAGAAAATAATAAAACAGAACTTTCATTACAGACTCCTGAATTCTGCGATTTTGTAACCTATAAACTATTTAAAACAATAAGATGATTATATTGTACGTAGTAAATAACAAAAATTTAACAGAAACTGTCTCGTTTCCAGAATGAATGTTTAGGTACCGATACCATACCAAATTACGCATAGTAATTTTGAAGCAAATTTAAATTAAAACTTGATAAATAACTATCGCATTAAAAAATATTATACAACTTTTTCTAGCTTCTGTTAGGTTAAGCATTATTATAATAATATAATCTATGAGTTACATTAGGATGATTCTATTATAAAAATATAGAAGACATTGTATGCAGGAAGGTTTAGGGTACTTAGGGACGCGCGCGCGACTGTCAGCGGCGCAGACGTGACCGCTCGTCAGTCCTCGCTGCACGAGTCCTCGTTGTCTGCCTCCTTGATGTTCGTGAAGAACGACACCAACGCCTTCATCATCACACCTGCGCCACATTACATAACATTTAAATCACAACAATCATAGGTGACGACCATAGATTACATAAAAACATAATTGCTTTGTTCAACGCTCATGATTTTCATCGTTTCTTTCTCATCTTATCTAACATTTCAGTCTAAGTTCCACTCATAAATTTAACTTTTACATTTAAAAAGCTTTACCTTTAGTAAATAAGTAATTAAATAGTACTTATTTACTATACACGACATCTGGTTTGTATGCCCTACTTTGATTTCAAATTAAACATGCAATTATATATCCCCAATAGGCTATATTATAAATTCAGTGAGCATTTATCACCAACGGAACTAATCCTTTTAGACCCGCTTTTGTAAACCGGAGCGGAGCGGTGATGTGCGTAAAAAGCCAAATCGGCTGATTACATCTGCACTCCGCTGCACTTCGGTAGAAACCGGACCTACTATGCCTTTTGTTTAGCAAAACTCGTGTAGAAAGGACATTTGCTTAAACAATTGGTTACTACGGAATTAGTGTGGTTCCAATATTTATGCAAACATACTTTCTTATATTGTTACTGGGTTAGGCCTGTCACTCGGTATGTGTAGACTTAAGTTGTTAAACGGGGGTTCTTTAAACCCTAAGATGGGTTACGGGCTGAAAATCCGGCCTTATTCCTAGTTTATAAAGACAACTTTTGTAGAGTTTTAAATTTTTAGGTTCAAGGGTTTAGGGTTACTGATGATGAGTCGGTCAGTCAGTAAGTCAGTCAAGACTTTTTTCGATACGATTTGATTCTTCAGTATCTGTCAAAAGCCCAGAATCTAAACTAATATTATAATCCATGAACGATTTCTTGTACGTCTACACACCTACTCGAGAACCGATATTTTGAAGCTCTGGGGAGATATCGCCTAAGTCCCCATCATCGTTATCGTTATCGGCGTTCAAATAGATGAGGGTTGAAACGTTGAAAATCGATTCCGAACGATTTATGTCGTCACATGTGCTCATGGAAGCCGATTGAACGAAAGATTTAGACATTTTTAACCTTCATCTGTTTGAACGCCGATCACGAAGATCGGCGTCTTAGACGGTAGCCTCCCCGGTCTAACCAAGAACTAGTATGGAATAAAATAACATAATATAAACTTAAAATTTAACACAAGTACGTGTTCGTTTTCTAGAAAAATCTAAGATTTGCAAGTATGAACAGCAATGACAAATAAAGGACTAATTCGTTTTTCGTCGTTCCATTTTGATAGAGACTACTGTCGAGCACGTTATGTCATCAGTCTTGTTCTCGATTTCTGTCGCGTCGCGGCCCGTCCCGTCGGATAATGAAAGTAAAAACCGAGTGCTCCTGTTCTTAATGCACACTATTCTATGTATACCCCCAAGCTTATCGACATCTGATAATTTTTCATACATTATTTTGAACCTGAAGAAAATAAACAGTTTTGGGATTGAATAACGTTTTTATGAAGTCTGTCTAACTAGCGACCCTTATTATTCGCCCAATAGTGCTCAGAGTAAAAAATTAATAGTTTCTAACTATTAATTTTTTATTACTAATACATGATTTCTTCGTTCTGTGAGCTATACTTCAGAAGATGTTCGTTATTTAAATAAGTATTCAACCAATTACTTTTATTTCATTGTAACTAGATATGTTGGTTGAATACTGAATAATGGAGAGGCCCAGAAATAAAACCAATCGTAGCAGTCACAGACAGACTCCGCTCCTAGTAGTTTTACCTAATGGACTGTTAAGGACAACTGGCTACAATCGCTAGAGTGTTTCATTACCGAGTTATTATACTATTGGATAAACATGGAACATACCTTTTCCTTCTGGCTCTTTCTCAGATACTTCCCATGCAGTAAATCCTTCTAGAGAAATTATATATTGTTCGTGCAAATATTGGAATATCTCTAATGTTAATCCTGAAAAAGAGAAATAATTATTACAACATTATCAGTAATAGTATAGTTACATCAGTGTTTTGGTCTCCTTGGCTTTAAATTGGGATTTAATTTAAAAACCTCATAGCATCCAATTAGAAAAAAGTTACTTAGGACTTGTTAGGGATTAACTATTCTTTAGTTAAGAATTTTTTTATGCAACATTGTACACCATGATCAATTTTAGTTATTTGTTGCCAATTTGCATGCTATATATGACACATCCAGTATATGTTACGAATGAAAAATTGTATCTAGTCCTTTCGAGCTTAATAAGGCTAAGAGCAAAGATAATAAATAGATCTCCGAACAGTTCAAACATGACGTGAACCGAAATTAAAGCTCATGTTTAAGTGTTGAACCTGCTGTGGGTACCTTGCGACTATTCAACTATATACTAAGAAAATAATAATGCTAATAAGGCGCTAAATGAGCGCATTGTGGAGATCTTTGAGGGATGTCTTTGTCCAGAAGTGGACGTCTTTCGGCTGATATGATGATGATGAAGAATAAACTTCGGCACAATGTGACATTTTCATGCCCTAACTTGTATTAGGAAAAGCATTTATTACTACTGCTCATCACACTAATAAAAAATCAATGACAGAAATGTTGACATTAGTACGAGATTTTCTTTTCTCTAAGCTAGCGTGATTTGACTACTTAACGGCATTTGTATAAACAAAGTACAACCGGAACAGTTGGATGAATTAAATTTCTAAACATTATATTATTGACACAGGTTTTTCAACTATCCATCCGAAGTCAGATTTATAGTTCATCTTCAACAGATGTAAGATTCACTCATAATACATATTGACTATGAAAGTATACTCCATAAAGAAATGTTGCGATTATATAATAATTGTACCACGTGACCGGCCTTGACGCTGACATTTTGCATGTACAATGAACAGCGAAAGTCAGAAACAAATGTCAAAATGTAGCACGCCACTTTTTAGAAAGTATTACACTGGCGCTAAATACGCCCATTAACCAACCAAGATGATTGTTTCCCTAGTTATTGAAAGTTCCTGCTGTCATCGTTGATTCCACCAAACTAGTATTTCTCCCTGCCACTAGTTTCCCAACATGCATTCAAAACTAATCTTAGTTTAGTTGGTAAGTTCCGTAATACATGGATACATGGTTGCATATTTGTAATTATCTCATTAATACTAGCTGTAAGATTGAATAATTAACTTCTTTGTGGTCACATATAAATTTAAAAAAAAACTTGTGTGTACTTATGTACACGCGTTAGAAGTTATACTTCTTTGGCGTATGGAAAAAAAATAACTAAAATGCTGTAGTGATTAACGATAAATATTAAAATTAATCAAAAAGATTTTATTTAAATAAAAATACTAGAATATACAACTTGAACATAGTTATCAATTTTCATACCACCTAGAACTAACTTCATGCTGTTAAATTTAGGTGTCGGTGTGCGCGCGCATCGTAAAAATCATTTTTCTCCATCGCGCCAAAAGAAGTATAACTTCGATAAATAGATGACAGTGCTATCAGTATTTACTTGTGCGGATATATTTCGCTGTATGCCTATCTTGATGGTCCTTCTTATAATGAGACAAGGCCTGATCGCTTATCTCTGGTGACGAGCGACATACACCACAATGCCGATTTCACCCTCAACTAATGCTAATTTGTGCTCCTTCGTCATTGTTTTGCTAATGCGATCTGGAATGAATGTTGGGTAACGTATTGTAGTTATTTACTTACCTTGTGGATGCTCTAGCCTATGTATTAGTTGTTGTATGCCGATGAGGCAGCTAGCCTCTCTCGACTGTTTCGTTTCGCCGAAATCGTGTATAAGACTCGCATACTTGTTCATGCGGTCTTGACTGAAATGTGGAACATCACGCCCATCGGGCCCGAACAACGCGTGCTCGCATATCGCTTGGATTAGTGCTCGCATAAACCAATCCTCATCGGCAGCTTTGCCAAATTTATCCTGGAGAAATAAAATACATAAATCTATAAATGAATTCAATTTGACTTCAAATAAAACCCCATTGATTGTGTTATTATAATTTATAATAATGGAAATTTAGTGAAAACAGCTATGATAATATCAAGTAAAATATTGTTTTAGAGAAAACAGAAAAGCGTTTTACTAGTTTCTATTACTCGAAAAATGTATAACGCTGTTTATTTCAAATTACTAGGTACAATAGAAGTCAAACATGTTAAAGACATGATATATCTTGGGACAACTAACAATCTGCCCTCTGATCCCAAACTAGGCAGAGCCTGTGCTATAGCAAACAGGCAACTGATAAACATACTTACATATTTCTAAACACATACATATTATAGATAAAATACACACAGACACAAAACAACTAATCTAGTAATCGCTAGACCAACAGGTCAGACAAGATGACTGAGATAACTATGTATCTACTTTGTTAACCCAGATATTATGTGGAGCATTTGCTTTGCCTATGCAGCCTGCTGTCCCTTACTAAATAAAGTAACAATGGTAAAACACAAAATTAAACAACTTACCCGTATCCATCCCTTTATACATTCACAACTCTCATCACTATTCATTAATTGAATTAATTTAGTTTGAGTTTGAGCAGGCGACAGGACTCCTTTCGTTTCTTCACAACCCTTAGAATCGCCTTTCAAAAATTCAAATTTATTATCTTCTAGCCATTTCGCCACCTACAAATAATAATATTTTTATCAACCACCGGCCGAAAACATATCGCGTAAGTTAATACAGAGCCGTAAAGTACGAACAGTTATAGAACTACCCAAAATACACCAACCTGTTTCTCATCCATCCACTGTTTCAGTTCTAATCCCGAATCCTGCCATTTGCTTTTTACAAAGGTGGGACCCATACTCTCATTTAAGTCTCTTATTACAGCTTTTAAGAATAGATGTCCTTGATTTGAAGAAATTACATTTTCACAAAGACCCAACAACTGCGCGAACGTGATATGCTAGAAGAAAAAATTAATTAATACACTTATACTAGAATTTAATAGAATCAATAATATCAACTGAATATAATTTTATATTTACCTTCTTTTCAATTTGGGGTGCAATTATTTTACCTAAATTATCATATAACATGGGAATATCAATGTACAGGTCGGGCGCAAATTCAAATATGTCCTTCAGACCCGCTACGAAGTTCTCTGGAGATATCGTGTTAGTCGACACTAAATGAAGTAATGACTTTGCAATCAATCCAAATTCATTCGCTCCCCTGAAAGTGTAAAATGTTTCAAAATCTCATAAATATAGCATGCACATTCAATTTATAGGGTCACTTGCATACACACAATAAGAATCGGGAAAGTTCTGAATATTTGGTTAATAAACTCAATGCCGATGTGGTGTTCACACCACACCTTGTCGGGGAATATTCATTTAACCTTGACAGCTTCTTTATTAAGTAGGAATGTATGGCGCAAATGTATCCACTGACGTGGTATGGACTGTATAATAAGTAAAATGAAGTGTATGATATTATCATACTAATATGAATGTGTGTGTTGGCTGGTAAAAAAATATAGGCTTACTTTTCTAAAGCAATATTAAGTATTTCAGTAACTACGTCAGCGTGATACTGAGGAGGGAACAGCTGCTTGACATCTGCTGCCATTTCATCGTCATCGCGGTTGATAAGGCAGAGATCTACTGTTGACTTGACAGATTTCTTCTTGGCCTCGGGCAGGGGCTCTTGTGGGACAGCTGCAGGAGCGGGTGCTGGCGCAGCCGCTTCTGCGGCGGCAGGCGTGGGTGAGGCCACGGCGCTTGTACTGCGTGTACCAGAGTTGGAGCGAGCCACACCAACCGATACAGATCGACTACCACTGCCGCTCGCTAAAACAAAAAGAATTATAAAAATCATAACTCGTCTTTTTATAAGTATTAGTGTCTTTTAAGTAACTTTTATTGCTTATACAGAACTAACATAGTTGTCAAAACTACACACAAACACTATGTTTCGCAAGTTTTTTTTTACCTTATACCGTTTTTATACCTTAACACAGAAAGATTAATATCGAAACAAGCTGTAATATATTAATATTATACGGGACATGGCATTGATGGGATTATACAAATATAAACTTTGAAGAACTTTAACATAATATCACGTTTTTTAAACAGACGTATTTTACTTCGCAGTTTACTCCATTTAGGTCACATTAAAGTCACACTTGTTTACTAAAATCAAAACTCATTTCTGACAAGTTGCATTTTCCATTAATCATGCGGGCTGTTACAAATAATTATATAAATTTTAACAAAAACATTAGTGTAAACCTTGTTACCGAAAAGCTTTGAATGACAGTCCTGTTGAAACAAGCTACGCCATGGTACAAATTACCATTTAATATTATTATTGTAACCAATCGATTATGCAAAAACCTGAATAAGGTCTAAGTATAATAAAATATGTACTTTTATTTTAAATGAAATGTATCTTGCTAAAACCTCGGTAGGTACTCCTCACAGTAATAATATTTTGTAATAGACAAATTACAGCAAAGGTCTACTGTATATGTGAAATATCTTGTCTACATTGATTACTTAGTTTGATAAACAAAATTAAAAACATTTACTTACAGAAGTCTCCTCTGGAATTAAATGTTGACCTTTCAATAGATGCACCCTTTGAGTGGTAGCTCGGTGTCATATCTCGAGGACCTATAGAGGGAAAACATATATTTGAAACTCATGAAGGAGAATGAATCACCTTATTTTTTGACAAAGAAACTGACTGACTCATCCAAATCTGACAAGCTTATCAATCATGAAATTTTATAACTTTCAGTTCATTAAAACAAACAGTCAGCCAGTCAATTTCCTCTTTTAAAATATCTTGATTTATTCGTTTTAACGTCATTGATGTATGCCATCGATTACCACGCGGACAATGTCGCTGGTAAAAGCTAGTATATAATAAATTTAGGAAAGTACACTTTTGAAATAGCCTAAAGTTAGTAGAACCTGAAGCTTACATTGTTAAAACTATTATTTAGTTACAGAATTACAGTGGCCACCAATAATTATTCCCAATGATTTGAATACAACCCATACTTAGTTCCTCTCAAGCCGGAAACAACATAATACTACTCACTTCATAAGATACAAGAATGTTTATTATTAAGTGGTTTTGATTATAAAGTTAAGTGGTATTTATTATTAAGTTAATTGCTTAAGTCTTTTACCGAAAACTTGCTGAATTGAAATTTCAAAGCACTAAGTAGGTATGTAAAGTAATCAGGAAGCTTCTCGAGAGACCTGACACTACATCAGTAGTTATCAGTTTAATTAATCTTAACAATTTATATGCTAGTTCCCTGGACAAGATAAATAGGTTTACTGTACATCAAAATATAGAACGAAACAGGAAACAAATTATACAATTATGAGTGATCTATTTCAAACGCACCTATGGGAAATATTAAAGAAATGAGATACTGTGCATGAGTTAATAATACATATCCTTAGATTTCGCGAAGTACCTAAAACCAAACATAATGTAATAAATTACCTCTTATTGATGTAGGATCAGTTTGTACATTCTCTAGAACACTATACATGTTTTTAGTAAGACTGATTGTGGAGTTGCTAGTCGCCTGTACAGTCGCTTTAGGCGATCCTGAACCATGATTCCAGGCCGACATGTGTGGAGCTAATTTGATGCTATTCAAATTCTGAAAAAAAAATGCACAAGATACAATTTAATAAATTTTGACCGCAGTGAAGTTGTCTTTCACAACAAAGTTAGGTACTTTTATCAAAGCTTATGCTCAGTCAAATTTAATCTGTGGATAATATGGTTTGAAATTCAGTAATGTCTCCTTCCAATCATATTGGGGGATACATTTCTAGAACTAGAACTATTTCTTTCTCAACTGTGTACACAATCAAAGAACAAGTGATAAAATACCTCCATACATATTTTAGGAAAAAACTTAAACGTTTTTCTATTTGATTCCTTTATTTGTATTTCGATATTACATTTATGTTTATAAACGAAGCCTGATTGTGAAATACAATATTTATATGATATATTTTGGTACAAATACCAACTAAATTTCTTCTCATTCATTCTATCACAAACATGTGCCTACGAATTATAGCAAGAAATATTTCCGAAGATATTCTATTCTTATCAATTTTTAGATAACGCACTAGTTACACTATGAGATTTAATAACACAGAAAGGAATGGCAAGTCAAGTCTTATCAGTGGCACTTTTATTGACGACAACTAAGAATGATAAATTGATTGTTGGAAATGTTAAGGTCAATATTACATCCGTACTTCAGTTGACTGTGAAACCTAAATTTTAGTAAATTACCTATGCATAATATCACTTATAATCTAGAGATACAAACTTTAATAATATTAAATGAGATCCTATATACAAATCAAGTCAGCAAAACGTCAGATTAGGACTCGCATCATAAAAACATAGATACAAAGATCCAAAATTATGCTTTATTTACACAAGACATCCTTTTGTTTGGAAGTTTCGCGAGATAGGGCATAGGAAAAGCACTTAACGCTCAGGTCTAAGTGCACAAAGTTGAATGTCTGACCTTAACAATACTGACATATTTATTGGATAAGGATTGTTTACTCACTATGAGTAACAAGCGTCGCAATTAACGCAATTTTAATCAGTTTTGACAAAAGCAATATTTACATGAGTCAACCGTAACAGATATAGACCTTTCCAGAGCTTTCTATATGATTTTAAAGGAACACTAAAGGTCTAAATTTTATAAATAATTATTATATTTATCTAATAAAACCTTCAGGGAAAAATTATGTAACTGATGATTTAGAAGGAGTTACCGGATATACATTCAAACCCGTAAAGTGAGTTATTTACCCATGGAACTAAATAAAATAAAAGCAGTTGGTGAAATGCAAAACATAATTTATATATCAAATTCAAAATGCATCAGCTGATCATTACTCTTGTATGTGAGTTTATTCTTCATTTTGTGTATTTTGCATGATTTGAAGATATTGTTCGGTTAAATTTGAGCTTTTTTAAGTTACGTCCATATTACTTATGCTATGCTCTTTTATACAAAAAAGGAGATGTAAAAGATGTGGCTATATAACAATTATTAATAAAGACACAAACTTTGAAGGCCTATAAACCTTTCCATGTTTCTATGGGAATACAAAGCCCTTAAGTAGTTATATCTGCCAATAAACTAAACAATATTTTAGAATATTAGTAAACGTTAATTGGGCTTTCCGCAGTAAAAACTATTATTCAATGATTTCATCATCACAATAACTTGTACATAACAACTTTTTGTGTAACCCATAAATTGTTATCTGAGTCTGGGTGTGCTTTGTATCCATTATACAGTCTGTGGTTACCACTATGTCAGAGTTATTCAAGCTGGCCAGAAAGCCTTTGACATAGATTAAAAGGATACTGTTTCAGACGACAATTCCTATTATTTGTGGTAAATGTATGAAAACAGCATCTACTAGAAGGGTTTTCGCAAAACTGGGGGTAATTAAGATAGAAAGTGTTGTATGCAAGTTAACTAGTTTGACTTACCTTTGGAGCCACAACTTTAAGTTTTGATGTATCTACAGAATAATTAGGTCTGGACGTTTTCCAATTATTATCATTAACAAAGGCATTATTTTGATTTTGTCTACGGCCGTCACGCTTGCCACGACCGCCTTCGTCACGCCGGAAGCCCCCACCTCCCATCGGACACGCATTCATCAACTAAAACAAAATGTAACAATATTAAATCTCTCGATACGGAAAATGACAATAATATTGAGTTAGCTAATTCGATTTACCTCGATATGACGTTGCTGCTGTTCAGCTTCTTTCTGAATCTGGTCCATCATCTTAGGTTGTGAGTCAATCACAGTCTTGGCTACCCATTTTCGTTTCCTAAGCTCGATGACGTCTTGAAGCATAAACCTGTATAGATATACTCATATTTAGCATATTAAATGTCTCATCAATGTTTTTTAATATAAGAAATAATAATTGATCTTGGCTAAAAATATAATGGTATGAATTGATGAAAACATAATCTACCTCACACGACTGCTAATTTTGTTGGATTTGCGATCCACAATATCTTGCATCTTCTTAAATATTCCATCGAGTTGGGAATGGGATTCATTCTCAACTTGCTCACCAATGGTGGTAAGCAGTTTACAAAGGCACTCAAGTTTTTCTTCCTCTACCTTGTCAATCAGATAATTCATACAATAATCCATAATTTTAGACGTCAACATCTTCAATTTGTACAGCTCACCTAGAACAAACACAAGAATATATATATATATAATCTGATAAATATTTGGCCCATACACATTAAATTTTAGGTCAAATACGAAATTATATTCGCCAATCCTGTCATCAGTAAAAATAGTCGCTTTAGCTTATTAATTAATTTATGAATGAATAATAGAAATTTAGACAAAAACTATTACGATGTTATATTGCACATTCAACATCATTTGAAACATACATTAGCTTTTGCTTACACCTTCGCAAGGTCGCAAATATCTAGGCAGTTTACAATACTTGCAAAACTGTATTTTTGCCTTCATCAAGTTCTTTAGAAATAGAAATAAATAGATTTTGGTACACTTGCTGCAGACATTCATAAAATAATGTCCGAATGCCACGAATAAATACGCCAATGGAATTTGCTCACACTATAGAGCCAAATAAGGCAATCAGTTTTGTTCTATACTTTTCAACATGAAAATAACATTACTTCTTGCCATAAAATACAGCTTCGCCAAAGAGTCCCATCTTGATGGTGCTATTTCTGTAGAATGTACATCTCAACGTAAAGTAATGTAGTGCACTCTTACATTATTCATGAGTCAATGATATTGCTTAGCAGGAGCCATAACATCCAATAACTTACAGATTTACATATTGTGTGAATGTGGTCGATCCGTTCTGAATAATATTTACTTTTGAATTACACAAACAACAAGATCTTAGAGTTGGAAATGCAAGTCTCCGAATGTAGTATCAACATAGGTGTATTTTTTGTATGGTGTATGGGTCAGACATGCGCAGCATGCAGTGCGCGGCGACATTGCTTACTCATACATGATTCATCTTTACTTATGTAGTAAGAAAAATAATCTATGACTTCACTCCCCAGCATGAAACTTTCATGTTATGTAACTAATTAACAATAACTAATAAAGGATAGTGAGCAAAGCAATTAAAGTACTATACTTTTTGGTATTCGCATATGATTAGTTTAAATGTGGCATTCGCCAAATGAAGGTGCAAAGCTTTCGCTGACGCTGTTATATAAGGTAAAAATAATCTTACAGAATTTTATGATAACCAATAAAATTAACTCATATTCTTAATTCACCAGACATCTTCCACTAAACATTGTGAGTTTCCTAAACAACCCTCACATGACTAATCCATACTAAACAAATATATTATGTTTATTATTATAGAGTCTGGTGAACTGAAAAAATAGAGTTAATAGAAAAAAAACACAAAAATATATAAATTTTAATGAAACTTACCAATAAATCGGACATTGCCGACAGATCTCATCCTTACACGCCTGTTCTCTTCATTAATCATGAGTGAGAGTTCTTTCTTCTTGGCCTGCAATACAACACCAGTTAAAATTGATGAAATAGTGGTATAGCATGAAGACTCACTATGAAGAAAAACCATACTTCTTTGAACTTAAAAGATAAACCCTACTTACTCCTATTCCCTGCAGATATAATTGTTTCAGTTTACTTTAGCCTTGATATACAAACTATGATTTCGGACAAGTATCTGATATTTAACTGTTTACTGTGACACATCTTCGAAAGTTACATCACATGTAAGGTGAAGAAGAAGACTTATTTTATATTAATAACTTAAACTCACAGGATCTGTGATTTCAGCAAGCTCCTTCTCCAGTTTCCTCACATGCTCATCTACTTTATGAGTCTGGAATTGGTTTTGGCATTTGTTGATAATAAGAGCCCGAAAGTTGACACATTTGTCAGGAGACGTAGGATTGTCTGCTGGCACCTGAATGCAAATAATATAAATTAATCAATATACACTTTTTTGTCATACATCATATTATGTTAATCATAATGAAAGTTTACAATACCTTCAGCATAGAGAGCTTGTTACACATAGCAGCATAAGCTTCAGAGAAGTTGGGCTCATCAATAGCTTTTTCAAATACAAGGTCAATAACACCTTCCAGTCTCTTCTGATTATTGATCTCCAAGGTTTTTACTCTGTCCAGTAAAGTATCAAATTTCTGTGGGGTCAACTTATTCAAAATGCCCCTGAACTTCTTGTACAAATCCTGTAATAAACATTTTATTTATTGCAAACAACTACTCATATCGAGTTAACATTTCATTCAGGTATATCAACTACCACAAAGTACTATACCTGTGTTTTGAAATCATCTTCATCTGCAGTATCTTTGCGGAACCGGGTTGGTTTCCATGCAGAATCAGTCTGATTTAATTTCACATCGTCTCTTGTCAATGAAATAGATATAACTGGTTTATGTGTGCTATTAGAACCAGAACTCTGGTTGAGCTTCATGCTTCCTTTGCCTATGAAAAATATTTTTATTATATTTTGTTTAATAGGAGTGTAACAAAATCTTTAACTAAAAATTAAATAAAATACACAGTACAGTACAGTCTCGAATACACAGTACAAACAGCCAATTAAATGATAATATGACACAATAACATAATCAGAACAGAAACACAAATCTCACCACTTGGCATCATGATCCTGGAGTCCTTTTTCGCTTCTCTAGGCGTATTATTCCGAGATCCTCCCATACCTGGGCTCTTGGCAAATGGTGGGAACAGAGAATCATTCATTGGCCTAGAGATAGTAAACAGCGCAGGCTCCTGCATTGGAGTAGTCTGAACAATAAAATAATACATTAGCTTACAAATGAAAGTACAATATGTTAAGAAATTATGCCAACTATTAGTTATTATTATTTACCCTAATGACATTGCAAGCTTCTAAAAGAGGAACATTGGGTTTAGTCTTCGAAAGAGAATCTTCCTTTATCTGCTTGAGCAAATCAATATCATAGTACTTCTTCCCAGCAGTGTTTAGTGGTGACCATTGATCTGAAAGATAAAGTATATTACAAAACATTGAAAACATTTACAAGTTAATTAAAATATTTTTAATTAAAACTGATCAGACCATCACTATATTTGTATTTTGCTACATATATTGTTGGAGTAGATACTGATTCACTCTTGGTCTTGGTAAGAGTCACTTCCTCTGGTGTAGTTGTTTCAGAAGTAGAGCTTTCTTCTTCATTTTCAGTTTTATCATTTTCTACAATAACTACTTTATCAGTCTCATTTTTGCCATTTTCTAACAACTCTTTTTCAATTGTATCATTATTAGCCATTTTATTAGCAGATTTCTTTGAATTCTTCGAAGTTTTCATTGGCTTGTCATTTTTATTGGTATCTTCCTTAACAGTCTCAGTTTTAGTCATTTCAGTTGAGTTTCCATTGGCAGTATCAGGATCTATATAAAGAAAAAAACATAGTGTTATGGTAGAAGCAATACATATAATAATCAAAAGAATATAAAGTAGTGTGCACAGTTAAAAAAATTACATGTATATTTATATATGGTGTTAATTTAACCACACACAAATGACTGTGCAAGCAGTGATACACGTCAAGCTACTTGCAGGATGGAAAGTGAATGAAATGAAAATGATAACTGGTATACAATTTCATAAGAGAAGCTGAATATATATGAGCCAATGTAAATGTAGACTGGCTTGGCTCTTTAAATATGGACAAGGAATAAGTGAACATGTGCCAAGGTTAGACATACAAAAAGAGAACACTTTATTGAAGCAGGTACATATATCTGGTATTTCTAGAAATATAAAAGGTCATATCAAATAAATCATTGCACCAAATTGCTATTCCAGACCTAACCTGTAAATTATCACCACACTAAAATTGTGTTTTCATATTACAATATTTAGAAGTGCAAACTAAGCAACGTCTAAGTCTTAGAGCGCATGAAGATATCAGCCTTGTTTAAGCAGCGCCAGTATAAGCACCAGTATACATGTTATTGTCCCATGTCAAGTGAACTTTTATGTGCCCATATTGTTCTTACTACAAGGCTTGACACTAAGCCTTCAAGTAAAAATGAAAAACAAAGTATTTATATGTACATTATGAGTTTACAATACTCAACTTCCATTATAACAAAGTTTGCAACATTAACTTTCTAAATAATATGCAAATAAAATTAAAAACTCAATATTAAATAGACAATACATGGCAAATGAAAACTAAATTAGAAAGATGTTAAAAAATATTTATTATGTGTATAAAATCGGTTGTCTCTGTGATTACAGTACCGTTGCAAGTGCCATGATCACAGAAAACTCTTGCAGTAATAAGTATATATTTGAGAGTCAATAGAAGTACAAAACACAAAAACCATAACTATTCACATTAAAAAGCTATTATATTTATTTATATATTTTGTAGTGTAAAATAGGCAAGTATAAACTTGTTAAATAGTCGAAATCAAAAGAAATAAGCTTAAATAAGATGTAGAAAAAGAGAAAGTAAATAACTTGATCCTGATTAATGATGTGCATGAGAAATGAGGTATAACACCAAAATAAAACTAATTAAAAAAGTTAGCCAAATAGTGATTAATAAACTTCATGAAGAATGCAAATCCATAATTAAATATACAAACCTGCAGTCTTATTATTGAGGTTAATATCTTTCATTTTAGAATCAGGTTGATTAGTGCGAAGTACACTAGATATGATACTCTGTGTTAGTTTTGCTTGGGCAGCTATGGCACCAGATGATTCAGTTACTTCAGTAGTCTTGTTTGATGTGGCAAGCTGCTCCTTGGCAACCTTTTCAATACTAGCAGACAACAATTGTGTGGCAGTGGGAGTGGGTTCAACAACAGGCTCACTCTTGTTGATTGTCTCAACATTTGTTGCTACAGCAGCAACAATCACGGGCTCAGGCACCGGGGCTGATTGCTTTATGGCTACTGGTTTCTTTACTAACTCCACACCTATTCCTTGATTTAGATGACTAGTTGGAGGTTTAATAGCTTCAGAAAAGCTATCAACTGCACTAATCGCTGCAAAGAACATAGTCAAATAAGCTTATTTTCCTTATAACTTAAACAAACTTTAACACATGCATAGCTCATGTTTTACAAGAATATAACTTTGAATGCATCTCTCAATAGTTACTGGAAATTTAGAATTTATGGAAAGGACACAAAAGAACTTGACTACTCTGAAATACCAAGTAGATTACACTGGTTTTACACTCCATAACAAAATCAAGGCCAACATGGATAATTTAACATGACATTATTCACTGATATACCAAAATCATAATGAACTTTGCAATATAGGAAGTGCTAATACGTATCGCACTGTCTTGTAAAATATGGATAATGACATGACATTCGAATTTATTCGGACACGACGATAAAATGTCGGTGCCTTTAAAAATTCAGAGTGTTGTAATGCCAAGTGACTGATTAGTATAGAAACGATGCGAGAATTCGCAAAGTGTCTTTGCAATTGATTTTTAATCTTGCCTATCACTTTTTATGAACCAAGTTCGTAGTCTATAAATAGAGACGTGAGATATTTCCACGTGGGAGTTCTTGCACAGTACCTGAATATCAAACTATATGTGGCACTGATACCTAAATTATATCACAGTATATTACTCCGTAAATTGTTCTAATAACATGTTGCACAACTAAATTAAGGTATGACAATGTAACAATATGGTAAAAGAAAGTCTATTCAAAAGGTCACTCAAGGATCTAGAAGTATTGTCCGACTTTGTAACACTTATTGCACTTGAAACACTTTACTTATTTTTAAAACTTAAATAAATATTTTATGCTAAATCGCAAAATGACTCAATTCAGATAGTATAAAGACTGTAATAAAAAAAGTTAAAAATATTTAAAACGCAGCCATACTCAAAGTGACTGTAAGGTAAAAGCCGCCATCTTGGATCGTTCCATGCGGACAGGCGGTCAGGGCAACTGCTAGTGTTGTGCGCATGTACAAAATCGATCGACTTACTTTTCTTCTCGCGAATCGCTTGCGTCAAAAAATATATCGTTAAATGGGTTATAGAAATAATAAAATGTTGTAATTTTTAATGTTCATTATCAGTATACTATTATAAAAATATGACACAAGTTTGTCTGTACATTAAAGAAAGAAAGCTCGAGGTATGTTATTTATGTATGTACATATTATATTGTACTCCAAATAGCTGTTATGGACATCTCATAAGTCTCTTTGTTCGTATGTTCGAATAACAAATATAAACGTGTTTATAAGATTTTATAGGATGCATATTTGGTATCTTTGTAGTACGTCATGAGTATGAGCCAAATTTAAATAATTACACCAAATAGAGTTCTATTATATTTAAATTTTGGTGGTATCTTTGCTAAAAACTGACTGAGCTAAGCTATATGTTGCTCAATGAAAACGGGGTCGAAGTACAAACTATGCAGATAATTTTTACGCTATTAAATTGTGTGGCAATGGTGAATAGGGTATAGTCCCTCGCTAGCGAAACGAAAAATAAGGTAATTTACAAATATATGGTAATTTATTTTTGGAACATTATGACCTTGTTAAAAGGATTAGGTGTAGTTTCGATAATAATCGGGACTCGAGCCATTTGTAAATATAAAAATAAGTCGGGTTTTCCTTCCTGACGCTATAACTCCAGAACGCACGAACCGATTTCCACGGTTTTGCATTCGTTGGAAAGGTCTCGGGCTCCGTGTGGTTTATAACAAAGAAAATTTATAACATTTAACGCGGGTAACACCGCGGGGCACAGCTAGTTTGTAATAAAACTATGGAGCGCGTGTCGTCGAGCAAGTGCAACCTTATCAAGTTTGATAGATAATGTGTAGGTACTGCCTCAAACCGAAATAGATGGACTTGCTCCGCGCAGCGTTAGTAATAATTTACGTTTTATTATTTTTTTATATTAATATATCAAAGCCTGTTTTTGTGCGAATCTATTGCTATTGCCTATAATAACTCATATTGGTATAAAATCGAATTTAGTTACTGCTCTCAGGTGTCAAATGTACTGGCAATGCTTACATTTCACAGCTGTCAACGATTATTATGTAACCCGTTGTATAAAGTGCGCCACGAAGCGAGATCCCATGATCTTCTTTACCTCGTATCGAAATGAAAAAAAAACATAATGTAAATAATACACTTACATAACCATAGCAGTTGTGACTTTTAATCGAAAAAGTGCGAAAATAATGCAATGCAATTGTTAAATACCAAATTGTGTCAGGGCCTCTAGCACGAGTTCCTGCAGTTTACTTACTCGATCACACGTACAGTTTCGTCCCATACATTGAGCACCAGAATTTTAGTTCTTAATAGTTTCCGCGAGAGGCGCTGGTGCGCAATGTATGGGAGAAACTGTACGTGTGATCGAGTAAGTAAACTGCAGGAACTCGTGCTAGAGGCCCAGTTATAGTTTCGACCATAGTACATGATCAAGTTAGTTGATCCGCGTGACGTCACTTCCTTTTCAACAGATACCACCATAAATTGTAATCTATATAAATAAAAAGAGAAGTCCTGACTGACTGACTCATCAACGCCCAGCCCTTGGACCTAGAAAACTGAAATTTTGCACAAATGTTTTCTTTATACTGTAGACAAGGAATAAGGAAGGATTTTTTGAAATTCAATCCCTAAAGGGGTAAAACAGGGGTGCAAAGTTAGTACGAAATTTTGCCGTTTTTGAAGTTAAAGGTATGAAAATTGGTATTTGGCCTTCCAGTTAAAAATAAAAAATTACGTGTTTCAGGATTTTTCGAAATTCTACCCCGAAGGGCGAAATTAGGGGATGTAAGTTTGTATGAAAATGTGACAATTTTTAAGTTAAACGCACGAAAATTTGTATTTGGCCTTTTAGTTTAAAATATGTATTTAAGGATTTTTGAGAATTCCACCCCAAAGGGCGTAATTTTTGGAAATTCAGCCCCAAGGACGTAAAATAGGGGGTGTAAGTTTGTATGAAAAATGTGTCAATTTTTAAGTGAAACGCATGAATATTGGTATTTGGCATTTCAGTTATAAATTAAAAATATGTATTTCAGCATTTTTGGGAAATCCAGCTCTTTAGGTGTAAAATAGGGGATGTATGTTTGAAAAATGCGACATTTTTGAAGTTAAACGCATGAAAATGAGTATTTGGCCTTTCTGTTAAAAAATATATATTTATTTCAGGATTTTTGGAAATTCCACTCCCAAGGGCGTAAAATAGGGGATGTAAGTTTATACTGACTGACTGTCATATCAACGCACAGCCTAAAGTTAGAGACTTGATATTTTGACAGTAGCTACCTTTTATGACGTAAGCAGGGTGAAGAAGGGTTTTGAAGATACCACCCTAAAGGAGTAAAATAAGGGATGAAAGATTTTATGAAAATTTGTCATTTTGATGTTAAAGGCTTTGGTATATGGCCTTATTGTTAAAAATTAAAATATATATTTAAGGATTTTTGAAAATTCCACTCCCAAAGGCGTAAAATTGGGGATGTAAGTTTGTATGAAAAATGTGACAACAAGTATTAAGTTGAACGCATGTAAATTGGTACTTGGCATTTTAGTTAAAAATTAAAAATATATTTTTATATATTTCAGGATTTCCGAGAATTCCATCCCTAAGGGTGACAAATAGGGGATGTAAGTTTGTATGAAAAATGTGAAATTTTTTAAGGTAAACGCATGAAAATTGGTATTTGCACTTTCATTTAAAAATTAAAATTTGTACTTCAGGATTTTTGGGAACTCCAGCCCTTTAGGGCGTAAAATAGGGAACGTAAGTTTGTATGAAAAATGTGACATATTTTTAGGGTAAACGCATGTAAATTGGTATTTGGCCTTTCATTAAAAAATATAAATATATATATTTCAGGATTTTTGGAAATTCCACCCCTAAGGACGACTAAAATAGGGGATGTAAGTTTGTATGATTTTTTTTTTGAGCTAAACGCATGTAAATTGGTATTTGGTCTTTTATCTAAAAATAAAGCAATCCAGGGAATAATTTATGGTTAAAAAAAGGTAATCCAAAACTGATTCAATAAATCGACACCAACAATTTACGCCTACTCAAATTTTAGAGAAATTCGTTTCTTTGCCAAGTTGCTATAAATGTCGTGGTCGTTGTCGTCTAAGTAAAGATTTAGCGTTTTATAAGATTTGTAACTTCTTCTTTTTTGGTAATTTTTATACCAAACTAAAAAAGCGACATTATAATCAAATTGGGAAAAAAACGAATTTACCTAAAATTCGAGTTAGCGTAGCATAAATTGTTCGTGTCGAGATGATCGCACCCAAAAAATATCATCTTAATTTTACTGATCTACAAGTTCACAATTTTGTAACTAGATGGCGGTAATATCGTTTCAGTTCGTGGAACTTATTTGGTATATCGGTTAAAATCACAATTTTGTAACTAGATGGCGGTAATATCGTTTCAGTTCGTGAACTTATTTGGTATATCGGTTAAAATAAATAAATGCTTGAAATAAAAGGTAGTCCAAACTGAATCCAGAGATGATCGCCTAAATCTCACCCAAAAACTATGCACACATCTTAATTTTACCGCTTTACAAGTGTATATTTTTGTTAGTAGATGGCGTAATCATCGTTTTAGATCATGCTATGGTTTCGTTCACAAAATGTTATAGGACCTATCAATGCCGTGGTCGCATTCTAATCTAATGGGAGTTATCTTTGTGATTAATGCATCGTCGATTATTATTTTAATTTATTTGACTTACTGACTGTACTTTAAGACAATTGATATGGATTCTTTGATTTTTTTGGTTGATGATATCGGGTTGTTTTTTTAAATAACAGTAGCAAAGTAGTCTTTCGTTTATTTCTTACTTAGGTTATTTATAGGTTAGGTTTTCTTAAATTTATACAACTGTACATGTGTCATACAACTGTACACCACAGACGCTTAGTAACGATGCAAAAAACAGATGACATGATCTATAAGATGACAATAAGCTTAGTACGAGTCTACAGAAAACGAAACAACTGAACATATTCAAGCCTCTCTCGTCGTGATTGGCAAACCATAATCAAGATAGTAAAAAGAACAAGCCGCGCTGCGTTATTTAGAGAGCTCGAATTAGTTCGTACGTTTAATTTTTTACAAACTCATTCTTAGCCAAAAGATGCAAACTTGCAATATATTTAGTTTGTGTAATTTTATCTAAGTATGTTTTTGTATATAATTGTGTATATAATATGTGGCCTTCATTTATGTTATTTCTACGTAGTACTAGCATAATATGGGCTTAGCCACCAATCTGCTATGTCATACTACATCAGTATGCTATTTCTAAGAGGCCTAATCAGGACCTGGCAATTTTCATACACGAGCAAAAACATGATATATTTTGCTCGAATATGAAAATTGCAAGGTCCAGGATGGTTAGGTAATGATCTGAAAATGGTTTAGAAAAATAAAATATATTATTTCTAATCGGTACCTAATACAAAAATGTATGTTACAAATACCACAATAGACTGTTATACTGCCTACTATAACGGAGTGACACCAATAGGCGCGCTATGCCTCAGGACCCCTATCGGTGTCACTCAACTGCCTACTTTTAGGTTACGGATCTAAGTATAGGTCGTAAAAGCAATGAGTTACAGGCCCGACTAATCAGTTATTTAATCATATATGCTGCAAGTACGCAAATTGAGAAAGGTAACCAACTTCAATATAATAGGCCATTGAAATATTTCAATTTAACGAACTAATATTGCATTTATTGGAGGACGCAATTTTATTTATAGCTCATGTTAAGGGGGTCAATAGAAGCTTAACCCCAAGTTTGTGGGGTTGCCGCCCTTAACGTAAAGCTCATGTATCATTTCAATGGACTTAAGTAAAGTTACGTTTTCTTTTTTAATCTTATCCTACTAATATTATAAAGGCGAAAGTTTGTGACTGTGTGAGTGTGTATGTTTGTTACTTCTTCACGTCTAAACGGTTGAAGCGATTTTTACAGATTAATACGATATGTCGTGATCGCTGAAAACTAAATATCATAATTATTTAGATAATATAACATTTTAATATTACCTAATAATTATAAAAATCCGTTTCCGGGAATGTTAATTTCAATAATGTCTAATATATTTACAGGGTCCATAGTACCTACCTACTTATTAAAAGTCTTTTATTTCTAGAAACTTAATTTATCACTTTCCTGTCAATTTTCTACAATATTGTCTAAAGTAATAAGGCAAGTAGTGATTTTTGATAGCTTATTCGATTCGGTGTCAAATTCCTCTCTCCACGCGCATTCTTTGGTCAAAGCCACATAGGACACACAGCAAAAATAACAAGCCAAATAGGAGTTCTCGGAACCCATATTTGGTTTCAATCGCGTAGGGTTTTCTGAAGCAGTGGTGTAAAATAATATTGATTTCAATGAGAAACTCATATCGCGATTTTGACCTTTTTAATGTGCACTGATTCTCAGTGGTAAGTTTTTGTGTAGAGCTGCTTAGTCGCCGTCCTTTGAGTTTTCTGGTCCCTGTACAGTGTACATGCCAGCCGGGCAGGCTTGGCTGAGCAGAAACGGGTCGTGCGTGACCCAACAAATCGTAAATCTTTCTAATTGCGGAGTTAGTCTTTTCGAGTGCCCTAAGGCCTCAACGTAATTAACCATATGAGGTAGAACGACTAGAATCTACTATGTTACTCTAGGGTCTTAGGCCGCTATACTAAACCTGCGGCTGCCGGGCCTTTGTTATTGGCCCCTCTAAAGTTACACAATATTATTCATGAATAAAGTAACTACATCGTTAGCTTGAAATTACGTTTTAATTAAGACCTAAATAATCTTTGCTTGCGACTGTCGACAACATGACTGTAACGTGTTTGTGGCCCCTATAAAAACAGATTGAATATGCTGGTCTAGGGTCATCGACCGTGATAGCGAAGGCATTTGCTTTCGCTATCAATATTTGCCAATAATTTAGAATTGGTAATTTTTAAATGGTACATTTTTAAAACTTAACGTGTCCATTTTTGTAAACACATTAATTTAAAAAAGAACCATTTCGCAATGCATGTATAAAGATACCTCCAATCGGTCGCGATTTAAACACACACAGAACCAGACGGTCAACAATAGACGTATAGTAAAAACTAAATATATTGTACTTACACCTGTTTCGCTAGAATTAGTTCTCTCATTTTATATTAACGGTACGGTATAGGTGTTTTATTGCATGTCTTCCATACTCGCTGGCGATACATCGCGTGGCTATTAGTTTTCATACCTACATCAAAATCAAAATACATAATATCTACTAATACCGCCGCCCCCGACTCTCTTTGAATGCTGCGCGAATACGCCAATATATAAAAGAACAAATAAATTTATGGTACCCAATATATTTAATAAAATGGATCTACTAAGACAGAACCCTAAAATCAGTATTGGCTTGATAAAAATAGATTGAAAGATGCACTGTTGGATAGTAATTAAGTACATATGATACCTGTTGATAGTTATGATAATTACCTAATGAGATAGTTGATATTTAGGTATATCATATAGAGTATAAAGTAGGTTTAAGTAGTAGAATAAGAGCGCATCTCGCCGTTAAACATTAAAGTTTGGCGAGTGTAAAAATATATTAGACCTATTTTAACATTTATTAAAATAAATATATAAAAAAGGGCTTATTTAGATGACGAAACTTACGTGGAAGCTTTCACTAATTAACTAACATGCACTGACACAGTTTACTAGCTTGGACCCGCAACTAATTTCGATCACAATTCAGTCACAAAAACCATATCATAGGTCATAATACTTGTATAGCTGCCTTGTGCTTTTCAACAACTCCATTATTTGCTTTGTATAACTTGATAGCGGAGTTGTGGCCAGTATGTACTCAATTTGTATACACTTAAATATTAAAATGTGCTACAAAAGGCGAACAATACAGACCCCTACATTGTCAGATATCAAGTATCTCTCCCAAAATTAAACTACTGTAAAATATAAGGAGATACTCACCGTGTCAGCTAACACGTGTATGCAATAAATAGTACAACTGTTTAAACTAGAAGTAGTTAAACATATTCGTCCGTATTTAAAATAATGCCCTGATCCGCCGCTTAACCATGGCTTAGCTAAACCCTGCTCAACCACTTGATCCCCGCTCAACTATTTCTTTATTTAAAAACCCTACTATAAAATGACGTTACTTAGTAAAGTTAATAAAGTAGTTAGGTAACGTCATTTTATTTTACTCTTGTCAACATTCCTGGGACTGGTATAGAGCTTTACCAAAATTAATCGACTAAATCGGAGGATGTATGTACGTATACGTTTTTTCTCTACGGTAGTGATGGAACGATAGATCTGTCATCCAAAAAGTCAATTCTAAAGGAGTCTTGATTTTCTTCGATAGATTTTTAAAGTTTATTTATGATTATGTATCCAACTGGTATTCAGCACTTATTTTAAAACTTAAAACAGCCAAAAACTTTCATAAAACCTCAATTACTAAACAAAAGTCAGGTGATGCAAATAAAATCCACCATCTTCAGTTATTCAAACTAAGTCTTACCCCCCTGGGTAAGACTTAATATAAACCGCTGGCGCGGTTTAAATTTTGACTTAACCGAGGCTCAAAGTTAGTGTTTTTAAATGAAAATTTTGATAACCCATGGTTAAGCGGAGGACATAAATTTAAGTAGAGTTTTCAAATAAGGCAGTTTATGTTTAAAAAATTCCAAGTGATTAGCAAAAGCGCCTTAACAAAATTCAATAGCAACAAAAAAAATATTAATTAGTACGCTTTGTTAAGGAAGACCTTAATACCCCTAACAAAAAATAGAATACCAAAGGTATAGGTATTTTATTTTGATTTAATTACTAGCATAATGTAATATGTATATATTTATTTATTTAACCATTAGTTACAACTATTATTACAGGTAGAACCCAATGCAATAGTGTAGTAAATCTAGTAACAATTTCTTATTTTCTAAAACTTATTCACACAATGTTATATTTGTGAATTCACTATTTGTCTATCTACAAGGTTAAGAGTGCAAAGCGCCCGCGTCAGGGGCGCCTCATTCAACAGATTAGTGCGGCCACGAGGTACAGCTAGTAGCTGAGACCGACGCCATGCATATCTAACTGGCACACTCAAACACACATCTCTAATATGTCGGCGTTATGTATCTTGCCTCTAATTAATTGAAATAAATAAGATACAAGTGAAAACTCACGCCTTACTCTCAGCTCTTTGTATCCAACCATGCCTAATATGAACAAGGTTGGATACATAAGCGGCAAAAAGACCATACTCCATGGAGCCTCAAATATAAAAATCTAACAAATTTATTTTGTATTTGCTCCAACATGAGATTATACTTAGTCTCATGCGTGGCCCAGATGACTGCTTTACATTCTAATTGGCTTCTCACCAAAGTGTTGTAAGTATAAAGAGATAATCGCCTTCATATTCGTAAAATCGCGAACAGTCCGTAAAATAAACCCTAAATTTCTGTAGGCTTTTTACAGCTCTTGACTATATGGCTACGAAACTCTAGCCCCGTGTTAAGAATAACTCATATGTCCCTGACCTCTTTGACCCTGATCATCGGCATACCATCAATGTTGTAATCATGGACAATAGGGCTATGTGCACGTGAAAAAGTTATGGTGACACATTTTAAAGTTTATATAGTTCCAAAATGATTTCGAGTCTTTTTGCATTTGGTTTTGAAACGTTTTGCCATGTTGTTATTGTGCTAATTGGATTAATTGTTTTACTTTAACCCTACACAGAGCAAACACATCGCAGTCATCCTGGTTCTTACTTGCCTTGTACCGTTTGTGGAAAAAGCCTTATAACGTATGTTGCGAATTATTTCAACAGTGTAAAACTCGAGGTAAACATACTTCTAGTTTACACGACTTCGCTGTTTTCTGGGAACACTGCCATCTATTTTCGCATTAATTGTTTCATCAAAATATTTCTTAATTTAAACTCATTTCTAAATCTAAGTCGTAGATATCACTCCAATCTATAGTCGCTATTGATAAGTACAATGTAAAAGACTTTGCTTTGTTAAAATTTCATCCTGTGGGTTCACTACACGCAAATTGCATACTAGATCATTAAGGATTAGCCAATTATAGTTTTAATTGCCAAAATTATACCGAATGACTATCAAAAAAGATAATTTTGTTTTTGTTTCTGTTTCATGTTGTTTTTGATTAATCTTTTAGTTTTTAACACCTTGGTCAACAGTTGCACGCATTTTAAATAATATTGTTTATCATTTCGTTTAATGGCAACACTATGGCAACCTTTATTTGTCATCTTATATTGTACCTACCTATGTTCAGCAATAAATGATTTCATTGATTGATTGATATGACGAAACAAAAGTACTATTTATTTATGACACGTATTTGCGGTTACCAGAGATGCTCTTGCAGCATGATATAATGTAATTGGTTGTACCGTACCATCTGCATTTTGGGAATACTTATACTATGCGTAAGTAGGGCTTTTTATATATATTTTAATTAATGTAATAGCTTTTCTATACCCATGATGTTATTACCTACCCACCACCCAAAACTAATGCTTGCTCAGCATTTAAGAATAGTAAATGAGAACATAAATAACAATAAAGGTAATAAACTATTACTGTTTGGAAGGATCCATTACTGAAAGTGAATAATATATAAAGATGGTAAATCTCTTCATTGTAAAAATCCCAACAGGTACAGAAATATATAAGTAAAATTAATAACACATTTAATTACTTAGCTACATTTTTTTTTCGTTACGGTTTTTGAGGAGAACGGTGGCTCAAGCAATCTATCAAATAAGAAAACAATATACATAGGTAAATGGCGTGAAATCAATGCAACACCTGTCTGTAAATGACTGTTCATATATAAATGCGATATTGATATTACACTAAACGGCATCTACTGTGTTCTAGATAATGGCTTTAAATAAGCATAATTACAGAGGCATCAAAATTCGGTGGACGACAAAAATAACAAAGCATAGTACATAAGATCTAATATCTCTTCATTTTCAAATTACCATGGCAACTTAAAATGTATATTCGCCGATACTATAGTAGAAAAAATATCAAGTGGCCAATTAGTAAGCCCTGTTTTTGGGACGCTACTAATAACAAAGCATAGAAAATAAGATCTAATATCTTTTCGACGATACTATAGTAGAAACAATATCAAGTAACCAATTAGCAGCCCCTGTTTTCGGGAAGGTACTAATAAAACGTATAAAGAAACAATAACAACGCTGTCTTTACATTCAAGAAAATATCCTATTTAATTAAGAATGAAACACCATGAATACCCGTATAATAATACATGAAATGGATCTATTATTCTACAGGAGATGAGGGGAAAATGTGCAGGAAAAACTATTTAAGCATGCATGGCTACCAGAAGTTCCTGTATCTTACTTCCGATGAGACTTTTAGTTTTCACAGTACATTAAGTAGCACCGCCCCTAGCGGAAACTTCAATGAACTTAAAATGTCTATACTAAAACACGGTAAGTTTCATCGAGTAAGTAGATTATATGCAGTCGTGGTACATGTACTGGTCAAGTTATTCAGGGTTCTAGTGTTCATCGATCAAATATTTGGACGGTGACACCATGTACACATGGCTACATATCAAGCTATACATTTCCAGTATAAACTGATCTCACGTTGTATAGGATTTCCATACAATGACAGGTGAGCTTATATTGGAAATGTATAGTTTGATATGTAGCCGTGTATACCTAAAACCCTTTTAACATAGCTTGAATAAAATATTCAACAACACCGGTTTTTCCCACCGCACTGACTTCATGATTTATTTCATGACTTACAAGTTTTGGGAATAATTACGAGAATTAAATACGTAAAATCGAAGCGCAGCAAAACTTTCAAGTTTGAAGGTCTTTACTACGGCAATATTCAAATGACGTGGGATAGTATTTGTGTCAAACATTTTTATGTGCAACAAAGATGGAATACTCTTATATATTTTAACCACGGTCAGTATGTACCAATTCGCTATCCCTGAAAATATTTGTAACTAATATTGTCATATTTATACAAGATGGCGGAGGCAATTTATGGAGCCCAATTTTCCCATGACACAGAACAAATTTAATACATGCAGTTCGCCAAATAACATACAAGCACTCGTGTATTTTTCAAGTTAATATTCCTCATGTAGTCTAGTTTATAGCAAATTAAGTACCTTAAATATCACCCACTTTTTACACTACACATTTTATATACGAAATAATCAAATTTAAAGAAAATGTATGGCAGATAAGGTCTTTTTAGTGTTTTTAACATTATAATAGTAAACTTGTCGATTTTTAAGGGAGGGTATCAAAGCGAAGACACCAAATCTGTTTCAAGAAAATGTATGTATGTCAGTGTCATCTTTGACGGCTTATATAACAAGAAACATATTTCTCAAGATATTAGAAGCATTCGTTATTGTCTACTATTATTACTTATGGATTCAGCAGTAAAGATAAATTTAGTGATACTAAAAGACAACGTCAAAATCAATTAACTTTTGTATTTCTGTCTCACTTGTTCACTGAGACAAATGAATGCAGACAGCCCTCTTCCGAGGTTGTGTCGTACTACATGTACAGCTATGTTTGCCACATTAAGGGTGAGAACATGAGGCCCGCGGACGTCGAATACAAAAATTGGTATGTTAGAAAAATATAAACAAATTATGCCCGTTATTCAAGGAAACGTTAGTGCGCTATCGCTCGTTTCATACGTGGGCTCGAACATATAAAGTTATCAGTAAGCTTTTTTATATATTATTTATTTCCAAATAGCACAAAAAATTAATAACTACCCACTTCCTGATCGTTACTCTTCATGACTCCAAACAATGGAATATAGCGAAAAGTATTATCGAGTTATACCACTAGCAAGTTTACCTACTATTCAAATACTTATTAATAGTTATAGCAGAGTGGGGGTGCATAAGTAGTAAATATGTATCGGTAGCATTATTATGCTGGATAAGAATTATTTGAATAAACTATTATCTTTAAATAATGTTTACGATTAAGAAAATTAGAAAAACCAATTACCTATAGTTTGATGCCGCTGCAACTCGAAAATGGTTTTTAACTGCCCTTCAAATGGTTTGGCTATAATAATAAAATAAAACTACTTACTTAGTGCCGGCCCATTAGTTTTGATAGAAGCAGGTGGGGTTTCCTTATCTTGCGATTCCCTTTCTTTCAGCTTCTCTTTGTCTTCAGATTTGACTCGTTCTCTTGGCTCCCGTATCCTTTGAGGCTGAGGAGCTGGGCTGGGAGCGGGAGCGGGAGTAGGGGTCACAACAGAGGCAGTCACTTGTGTAACTATAGGCACCGGCGTGTGCGCTGCTATCGTCACTGTGGTACTTGTCACAGGTGCAATCGTCGCCACAGGCACGGGTGCGACGTTACCATTATCTGTCGAAGTATCTGCTTCGTCGACTTGAGGCACATTTTTGCTTTGTTTACATTGCTTATTAGGTGGTATATTCTTATTTGTATCTAGAACTAAGGACTGTTCACTATTCTTTTGGAGTTGCTTAATATTCATAGGCATTTTAGGCACTATCACAGGACTATTTGATATCGCTGATACTATAGGTGTCTCGCTTATTTTTTCTACAGCAGCAACATCAGGTCCCATAGTTTTAGTTTCATTAACAGTTAATATTTCAGACTTTACTACATTATTATTAATAGAAGTTATTGCATTTGTTTGTGTAAGGACAGAACTTGGAGTGGAAGACACAGGTACCTCCACATTTTTTGATAAATAATTCGATTTAATTGAGTTATCACAAGAAGGTTGGTTGGCGACTTCGTTGACCATTCGAGTGAATTGTTCGACGACACTAGGCGTTGGCTCCGGCATCTATTAAGGAAAATAACTATTTCAAGGCCCGATGGCAGTGGCGACCATAGACGTACTTTTAATAAGACACAACTTCTAAATAGGACTGCCATTATATTTTCGTAAACCCTTTTATTGCGATCGTGGTAAAATATGGCAAAAGTCATTGTTTCATTATTGCGTCTGGAATGTGTGTGATTGACGTATTAAGAGAATGAGTTAGATAGCAATACAACCTGTGGCGTGCCGTGTTATTCAACACATTCAAGGCAATGAGAGTGACCCGACATGAGAATAGGGCCCTTTTAACAGGGCATTGTTTTAATAGATAAAAAAAAATTAACAGACGTATTCTCATATCATGTATACTCCGTAAGCATATCACGGCACGCCACTCATTTATTAATTGAGTAAGTTAGTAAATAAGTGCCAAAGCAAAAAAAAAAAAAAACAGTCGTATTATGACGTTGTCTCTTAATACAGGTAAATCCAACTTCGCCACTGGCCGATAGTAACACAGGTATAAAGTGAAGTTAATGAGATGGAATGCAATGTTTTTTTGATAAATGCTGTGCTAATTATCGCAGAGCTCAAACTACGGTACATACATATAATTAAAAAATGCGTTCTCTTGTACACTCATTTGTATTTATCTTCAAAGCAGTGAATATATAATTTAGGAATTATACTACCGTTTCGATTAGTAATAATATTTTTAAATGACGGGACCTTAACCTTACATTGATTGAATCAAAGTTACAATCATAATTAGTAAGTTAACTATAGGCGTAACTACTAATTTCTACTGTGTAGTATATTTTGTTACGCTCTTTGATATAATTTTAATTGTTTTAATCCAATAATATAACAATGTGCTTACAGCCTGTTATAGGTAAGTTATAACTTTTGGTCAGACATAATATTGAATTCAGTAATATTTCCCGATTGTTTTACTTTCTTAACTTAATTTTCTTTTAAACCAAATAACCCACTAATTATCCATTTAAACTAATTAAGACTGAGGATTCGATGGTAACACGGTTCAGTGGCGCCACCATTTTGTAAATGTATCAGTGAATTAATTTAAGTAACTTCTAGTTTATACTATGAACAATCTTTATGTAATCTTTTTGATCAATCTAATTTAATTTATTTATAAACAAATATTTTTTAATTAGTTATATATGCGAAAAATTTGCAGCAATATGTGAACTACTATCTAATTGTTTGTGTACATTATTTTGTAACGGTATTGAATGTATTTTTAATTTTATTTATGTAAAAACTAATATTTATTTAAGAATCAACATTTCTAACAGGCCTTTTAGATGAATATAACTATCAATTTATATCATGAACAATGTTGGGTAACGCTATTAGTAGTATTTGAAACAAATACTTTTTAACAATCATATATAGCTCACAGGCTGTAAGATTTAATTGTATCACTATATGGATGTAATTAATATTTTATAGCGTGTACAATATTGTGTAATGCTCTTGGGTGTATTTTTAATGAATTTATGTAAGAGCAAATAACTTTTTACCTATCATATAATAGCTCACAGGCTGTTAGATATAATTGTATCACTATGTGGATGTAACTACTATTTTATACTGTGTAGAATATTGTACGCTCTTGGATTTATTTTTAATGAATTAATTTAAGAGAAAATAACTTTTACCTATCATATTTGGCTTACAGGCTGTTAGATATAATTGTATCACTATGTGGATATAACTACTATTTTATACCATGTACAATATTTTACGCTCTTGGATGTATTTTTAATGAATTTATGTAAGAGCAAATAACTTTTTACCTATCATATAATAGCTCACAGGCTGTTAGATATAATTGTATCACTATGTGGATGTAACTACTATTTTATACTGTGTAGAATATTGTACGCTCTTGGATGTATTTTTAATGAATTAATTTAAGAGAAAATAACTTTTACCTATCATATTTGGCTTACAGGCTGTTAGATATAATTGTATCACTATGTGGATATAACTACTATTTTATACCATGTACAATATTTTACGCTCTTGGATGTATTTTTAATGAATTTATGTAAGAGCAAATAACTTTTTACCTATCATATATAGCTCACAGGCTGTTAGATATGATTGTATCACTATATGGATGTAACTACAATTTTATACCGTGTACAATATTGTGTAATGCTCTTGGATGTATCTTTAATAAATTTATGTAATAGCAAATAACTTTTTAACAATTATATTTAGCTTACAGATTGTTAGATATAATTGTATCACGATTGAATGTAACTACCATTATATACTTTATACAATATTGTGTTATACTCTTCGGTTTAATTTTAATGTATTTATTTAAGAACAAATACCTTTTTACCAATCATATTTTGATTAAAGGCTGTTAGATATAATTGTATCACCATGTAAATGAACTACTTTTTTATACCGTGAACAATATTGTGTAAATATAATAAGAACAAATAACTTTTTACCAATTATATTTTGCTTACAGGCTTTTAGGTATAATAGTATCACTATGTGAATGTAACTACTATTTTATACCATTCACAGTATCGTGTAACGCTCTTGGTGTATTTTTATTGTATTTATGTAAAACCAAATACCTACATTTTTAGTTATCATAATTTGCTTACAGGCAGTTAGTAATAATTATATGAGTAAGTGTATGTAACTACTATATTCTACCGTAAAAAATATTTTGTAACACTTTAAAATATACTTGTCATTGCATTTATGTCAAAAAAAAATATCTTTTAATAAATCTTATTTTACTTACAGGCTGTGGTGTGTGTCGATCGTTAACTTCGCTGTTTAAAAAATTGTTGTCGTTGGTATATAAGTCTGAGAAGATATCTTGTTCTGTAAATAAAATATTATTTTAATAGTTGTCATTTATATAAATGTAATATTAACATGTATTCAGAATTATCTGTCTACTAGATCTCGTGTTTTAATTGTCGCAAATACTACGAGCAAAACAAATAGGTGACGAAAATAATAATGTTTGCTCTTTAGACACAAGCGCTTGTGTTTTAAAACAATAGTTTACAAACGTAAACTAAAGTTTGATCAGCTGTCACTATCTTAGGACAACCTTTTAAGACTATCACAACCAATATATATGCAAAGCCGTATGGTGTGCATACCAGCCACGGTACGGTCGTAGGAAAACATGCAATTCGTACAAGAACAGCGTAACGACAACTGAATTTCAGGATATTTCCTACAGTTTTGATATCAACTGTTACAAATGTTATTGATGTTAACTTCAACTAAATCTTAATTGAGATTTATTTTATTTTAAGTAGCACTACATCAGGTTGAATAGCGAGTCAACATGACTGCAACTTAACATTTTAAGATTGAATTACAAATAATGTACAGTAAAACGACATGAAACATTTATTTTGGAAAAGTTTCCTTATCTTTGGGGTGGTATTATGGTCCTGAGAATCATTTTTCGTTGCTCTGTCCCTTACATCCCTCATATATTTTTACTCACTTGTTTTAGGGTCAATTATAGCTATTCTGTGACTTCTCTTTGGAGCTACCGGACGAATACCTAAAAAGAAAAAATATTTTTTAAGAATGGCGTATAACACGTTTCATGCAATAGCACAATAAGTATGCAACATTACATCAAGTATGCAACATCACATCAAGTATGCAACATTACATCATGTATGCAACATCACATCAAGTATGCAACATTACATCAAGTATGCAACATCACATCGAGTATGCAACATCACATCAAGTATGCAACATCACATCGAGTATGCAACATCACATCAAATACCTATATGAGGTGAAACATAAATAGTGGACCAAACTTAAGCCTTATTTACCGTCAAACTGAACAAATGAAACCAAATGAACTTTGTGGAAACGAAAAATATTTTTAGACTCCCTATACAAATTGCATTAGTCGATAGTTATTCTTGTATGTTGCATGTTGTTGAGTTTCATAGACTAATTAAGTTCTTTGAGTTACGTCCGCTACTTATGTATGTTACACCTTATGTAAATAGGTTTACAAGTTGATTTTATTGTCACCTTCCAATTCAAATATTACAATCCTTAAGGAAAATATATAACGTGTTTTTTATTTTTATATAATTCACTCCCAAAATATTGTAATATTAATTGGCATTCAAAATAAATAATACGATTATGTATATTTGACAGTACTTCGAAAAATTGTGAATGATGTCTAATGAGAACAAAAATTGGAAGGATGTAAAAATCTCCCTGTATAACCTGTTAGACTGGGCCGTGGATGATTTTCGAAAGGCAATAAAAATTCTTTCAACCACAGAATATCTTCATAATTGTTTATCTAAAACATAAGCGGAGCACCCTATTCGTGTTCATAATAGCAGAAAATAATTAGTTGAAAATTGTAGTACTATATATTCAATATAACTTTTTTATTATTATCATGTGAATGAACATGTCCTATGTTTGACCAAGTGTTTGATGTAGTTGAAAGAAAATTAAGAACCTCACTCGAAATAACTTCTTGTTGCACTCATGTTTTAGAATCAAAACTAACTCTGGGCACAGCAAGCTGTCATTTAAAGATCGATGCAACAATGAACTATTTTTACATCTATGTTCATAGATTTAGATCATTAGTTAACTTCCTTGAAAAATATGTGTTATATAACAAATAAAAAAATCAAATATTATATAAATAATTATAATTATCTACTATTTTACGGACAGACTTTTCTACACGACTATTTAAAATTTTATACCATTTTGAACCAATTTGAAGGAAGTAGACTAATTATACAAAACCTTGTTTTCACAAGCATACACAAAACATTTAAAAAAAATGAATGAACTAAACTAACATTAAGACATCTACAAATAGGTTTTGATATAATATATAGGAAACTCTGGCTCATCGAAACGACTTTTTGGAAAATGAATAGGCAGTTTATTTAGAGTGACGGTGTGCGAGCCCAATATCATGGTTGTAATTATTTATGTTCTAGTCGAATTTATTAGTATAAGGTTTTTGCGTACAACCGAGAAGTTAATTGTTAAGTATCAATAGCAACTTCCCATAGTTTGGATAAAAATAAATTAATTGCGTGGAAATTAGCAGATATGTATAATCAAATTATAGAGGTATACTATTTCATTATGATTAGGCCATACAAATTGAAATCCATAGATACTTTTTTTTAAGTATAAATACAGTAAAAATTACTTTATGAAGTATGATTTTCAATAGCTTGTTTTAAGATGACATTTACAGTTAACCTGGGTGGTTTTTGCCGGACAATAGAGGCAAGGGGTGGGGGCTGTCTGGCAAGGAAGACTACAGACTTAGTGACACGCACGGGGGTATTCATTGCGGTTACTGATGTGGAGATGCAAGATTAAAAAATACGTTTATACAAGCAGATGCGTGCCTCTCATCCGATCGAAGGTCTGAGGGGACATTCCATCGGTACAAAACGCAGTACAAGGTACTAAAGGAACTCTTATTTAGGTAAAATCACGAAAAATTATGATCTTAACTTATTTCCAGCGTCTGACTATATACATAAATATAGAGGAATGTTGTAAAATTCTGGGTTTAAGTATAACTAAGAAACTTTATCGATCCGAATATGAAAGATAATAATAAAAATAAATACCTATACAAAAGCTGCTCTAAAATTTTAGTCATATATAAAGTAAATGACATATGTCCATATAAAATAAATCAGTATTGAGAGCTAAATTATCATTGGCATTCTCATCCATACTGCAAGAGGGGGTTGTAGCCCCATAACTAGTCATAAAGCAGTGGGTATGTTTTTAAGCTATTGGTTTCGAACTCTATTATAAGCCTATAGAGTTCAAAAACCTAGATCGCCGCTGCCCGAGAAAGAGTTAAATACTAAAGCTATTTATTTATTCTTGTAAAAAGTTTATCCTTGAGTGTAAAAATTAAAAGTCCGTCATACACAGAAGCAGGTATTTATTCATTACTACGCAGGTTCAATCTTGAGAAGATAATCGCTCAAGCTCCTCAAGTTATAATTAAGCAACACTCCGACCTGAGTTTGATTATTACGATGGAAGTTTATATCGACCTTTACGACTTAACTAATTTAGCCCTGTCTGTGTAAATCTAGTAAATAGTTTTGCTTGCAAAAACCAGTTCATTATTAATACATACCTACAATCTAAGACTAGCGTGGTACAAAAATATTGTCTCTTAATCTTTTAATAATAAAAATTCGGTTAGATTAGATTCAATAATTAGAAGGATCAAATTGGAATAATTACTTATATATAATATTATATAATGTATATATGGGAAATATAGACGTACATAATTGTTCAACCCCAACGAAATCGCGGCAGGCCGGTGGTGTAATCTATATCTACCATAGATAACATAAACAGCCCGCCCCGACTTCATGAAATCGGGTATAATACATAAATATGTATAAATCATAAAATTACATTTGTCATGCAGATTTCTTTATGGTAGGTTTGTGTCGCCGTACCTGCATGGCTACCCCAAGTTCATGTAACTTACTTCCTCGATTATACTTTGAGTTTTTTTCCAGTACATTAACTAGCACCGCCCCTAGCGGAAACTTCAATGAACTTAAAATGTCTATACTAAAACACGGTAAGTTTTATCGAGTAAGTAAACTATATGGAGTCGTGGTTAAGATACTGTTCAGTATTATCGCGTCTGGCGCAGAATAAGGAAAGTTTATTTTGCAAGAACATGGAACAATAGATAAATTTGTTGGCCAAAAAAGTTTTCAATAAAATTATAAACATCTGGGAAAATGGCAGAATTTTGCTCAGAACGCAACTGAAAGTCATTGGTAGGTCGATCCTAATTGCAACAAGTGCAAGGCGTGCGAGTGACATTCACATTAAAAGCTTGGCTTGGCCGCCAACCGCACAGGACTGACCGGAGGGCCTCTCGTGTCATCGCCACGACCATCAGTCACTGTGGACCGCGACCCACGGAAGTCTACTTAACATATTGCAATGAGTGTATTTCTTTTTTATTTTTACATCACCAAATCCAATATCTGTACCTCTTGGTGAATCTTGAATAAGGTCAAAAATAAAACAGGAAAATGTTGAAAATAAAAACCTGCTAAGACATCAAAAAAATATTGCGCCAAAACAAATACAAATAATGCAAAAAATAATTAAACGGAGAATGATTTATGGTGCTAAGCTGAAGCGGCCGATCTGTTGAAGGCATATTATAAAATAAAAGCTCCGTTGGGATGGCTAATATAAGTTTTCTAATTGTAATCCATTTTAAGGCTAGATAACCATTTGCTTTTGAACAAATTCATAAGCAGGAAGCGGAGAAACATAGCTTTTAATCCGGAAGTATTTGTTTTAGTTATTTTTCCATGACGCGGAATAATAAATATGTTATCTATACTTAGGTAGGTGGGTTAGGTTTTGGGGAACCGAATCATCAAAAATATTTGTTTTGGGTGCCTCAGATGTTTGAAGACGCGAAGCAAATTAATTCCTGCATTAAAAATAATTTAGTTGTTATTTTCTAGTAACCTCAAAAATATTACAATTTATACGGGATGTTTCCATCTTCAGATAGAATGAATTCCTGCAATAATTTCGAATTTTAACAGATTTTCTGTAGGTATATAAGCTGTCCAATGCTATTTGACAGTTCCTTATTAAACAAAAGAGCATTGGAAGACTCTGGGACGAGGAATACTGGCCGCATATTTGATTCCCGCACGGAATTATTTTTGCTATTGTTTCGGGGTCTGGTTAGACGTGGGTCTCAAAGAACACGTTAAGCCATCAGCTCACGTGGTGAGATGATCATATGACAATCTCTACAGCTGGCCAGAAGCCTGACAGTTGGATTAACCATCTTAGCGACAGGCGTTTGACCTGAAATCCCTTTGGGGTACCCCTAGAAGGTCCGACGTCAAATGAGAGTGTTATATTTTCTCTACTAGTTTGACTGACACCAATTAACCGACAAAGGCCGCAAAAAATAAAGCAGGAAAGAAATAATCAATGATGTAAACTCAAGATAAAAAAATAAGCTCTTATAGGACTAATTAAATTTATTTGACATTTAACACTTATAGATAATTTAAGGTCTTACGTGAGCAACACATTTTGCAATACTTGACGAGTCGATGACATTTCTTGTTTTCTACAAAAAATAATTGAGTATATACTATATTAATTAATCGACATTATAATATTTGATTTGATATATTTGATTTTAGTGACTTTTTGAATAAAACTCTTTTATTTATCATAATTTTACTAACTTTTAAACCGATATCGTGTAACAATATGACTTGTTTGCATATTTATAGACATCATGCAAATAGGAATAACATAAACCAATAATTAATCAATAGACCTAACGAAATGGGTAGGATTCGGTTCATTGAACAGACAGTGGCTAGTTGTCTCGTCCAACTTATGTCATTGTGCATTCTATCAACTGAATCGCTTGCCATTTGGCTAAGACTTCCGATCATTATACACAATAAATGACACCAGTTAAATTACGTGATTTCTTAGTACTTACCTTTTTTTAAACACATTCTTCCATATCATTTTACATTAATTACCAATTGCCATACTAATATGGCAACATGTTTAGTTTTATTTGATATGATCAGACCCAGACATAATTTTTACAATCTCGCAAATTATATAAATATATAGTCAGCGAAATGTGTAAAAAGTGAATAGCGTCAGGGTTACAAAGTTTTCATTGTAAATGGAGTAGATCTGTTGTACATATGCAGTTATACAGTGGATCACATTATATCCATTTGTATAGATAGTGCATCAATAATTGTATAATTCATTATTATACCATTAGGCAGTCTTCAAATAGGGAAGAAAATATGACACCTATATTTCAGCGCGTGGACGAGCGCTGCTGACGCGAGAGCGGATTGCGAGACGATTTGACATATTCGTTTACCAACTTAAATAAACTGATATAATCATCATATCAGCCAAAAGACGTCCATTTCTGGACAAAGGCCTGCTCCAAAGATCGCCACAATTGCCGGTCTTGCGCTATCCGCATTCAGCTGTTTCCAGCGACCCTCACAAGATCATCGTCCATCTTGTGAGGGGCCTGCCCGCACTGCGTCTTCGGGTTCATGATCGCCAGTCTAGAACCTTTCTGCCCAACGGCCGTCGGTTCTACGAACTGTGTGCCCCACCCACTACTAATTCATTCAATCATATTTTTAATTCTACACAATCTAATACACAAATAAAGAATCTATTAATCTGTTTTAACGTGTTCAGTTGTAGCCCTAAAATGGTTGTTAGATCATAATACGTGTGAAATCATTAACTCGTTTATTGGACATGCCTGCCGAATTTGTCAGCGGGGAGGATCTTAGTCAAAGACCAAAGTTATGTACAAATTTCAGTAAACACGAATGAAAACGCCCTCTTTGTGTCTTTCACTAGAACAAGAATATCTTTTTGATTTACACCTGTCTTAATGTTTTTTGTACCAAGCCAACTATATCCATAAATACGTGTAAATATTTTTTATTATTGCTGGTAATTACACTTGTGTGTGTCTTCCTTTTTTGTCCCGACCCGAACATCAAACTTGTGTTGTTTGGTTGATCACACTTCTAATAAATCAGCGAAGCTGTGGCAGAAGCAGCAAAATATATAAAGCCTTTTGTGCTTACTCATTTCAATGGCTGTGCAATCAAGTTCGTTTTAATCTTAAAAATTAAGTTTTTACACAAGAGCCCTATTCTACATCGATGTTTAAACCCCAAATATAAGAAATAGATTTATCGAAATTGTTAAAGCCGAATCTCAGAACACAATTCGATTTATAAATAAAAACAATTGTAGTTTAATAGCATAGTATAATGCAATTGTCGGATTGGCAGTAGTATCTGCTTCAATACACAACTTGCGTAGAATAGATTTTATAAATTATCAAGTTTTATGTTTATAATTATTGAAATCGCAAAAACCCATGACGATTTAATGAAGATATGCAAGTGCTCAATTCTGTGCTTTTGTGCACAGTCTACGCCTGGCCAATGTATTCAGTTCGAACTTAAGAGCATTTTTAATGCCAAGGCAGGTCATTAAATTTATGATGGATGTGTGTTAATATACACGCTCGCATAGTAGCACAAAAATATTTAACAAAACATACAACCTAAAATAAATATAAAAAAAAACATCATCATTCATCGAGATTCACAAAAATCGTTTCTATTTGACTTTATTAAAAAAATATATTTTTAATAAACTAAAATAGATTTGATAGGTTTTTAGGATAGAGAATAAGATAGGTTTCATGACTCAGTTCCTATTTATATGCCCTCGATTCAAAACCATGCTATAAAATTCGAGTATCAGATAGTCGTATATGGAAATCACTACAACAATAAAAAAAAGGCATTTGATATCCAACATACCCTTAATTTTTGAGATAAGCCCTTATCTACAGACTGTTGCTATGTGTGCTAAATAGAACAATCGTGAAGTAAGAATATTTGGTGCCCTAGCCCAGCCAGGTGATGCCAACTAGGAGAGAAGATGTACATAAATTATACGGTAAATATTCTTACGATACCTATATATCCCCAGTTCACTATCATCTGATAGTGAACTGGTGATATAAGTATTGTATTTAGGTAGTGAGCAGGCATGAAAAGATGTAAGTAAAAAGTACATACATCTTTTCATAACTGAGGGCAATAGTGACGCTGTATATATTAAACCACAAACAAGTATATACATTCAAAAAGTGGAAGAAAAATAGTACAACAAGTGGACAAATACACACAGATAGTTTAAAAATAGTAAATTACGCGCGATTTTTTGAGAAGCGTATGAGGTTAATAAGCACCACTGGATCATGTCGTGTGATGCCATAAGTATAAGGTTAATCGCGAGGAATACCCCGAGCTTTCTTTACGCAGGGTCTTTGTGTTGTTTATTGAATGTGCAGACGTAGACGTAGCAGGTGTCGTGATCCACACTTAATGCAAATATTCAAGACACATCAACTGATAACAATATTAATGTATTACTTACTAAACAAATTCTAATTGATGCGTATTTAGGTTAAGTTAATTTAGTTGTGCATTAATGAATGATAATAACACCCTATTAGCATGCCAATGTTGACATAAGTATGTATATTATTTCGGACCTATGAAATCATTCATTATCCCAGAAATATGTTATTTCATAGGTGTAACGCAGTAGCGAGACTCAAGTATACACTGGCACGCCAGGCTTGGCCAGGGGTAGAAGTTTGATGAGATTTAGTTACGTGGATGACTATGTTAAGGGGTCTGAAACACAATCGCAAATGGTACAAGCGACATGATCACGCTAGAAAGCTCCAAAATTCCCATAATAAAAATTAAGATATTAATTAAAAAGTTTCTTAAGAGCGATTACTAGCAGCCATTTTCCTATACCGTATTCCTTAATTTCCTCAAAGAATTTATGACATGAATAAGAATTTACTGACGCAATAAAGATGCCGCCGCCACCATGCCCAAGCGTTGCGTTTTACGTATAAACTTATAACTATAGATTTAGCAATCCTAGAGATAATACAAATGCCTATTAAAAACTACCTAAACTAAACCTATGACAAATAGATATGAAAACTTGAAACAGAAAAACAGAACGGTCAGGCATAGCCTATTTCCTTGTGTCTAGAATCATCATTTCAGTTATGCAGGAGGAAATTGGAGAATACAAAGCCTTGATTTTGTGGATTTCAGCAATGTTTTCCATTTCACGCAAAAACGGACTCGGCAGTAGCAATTCCTCTTAAAATAGAAACTGTTGCCCATAAGTAGCGCACTGCCATAATTAATGTAAATCTTTATGTTTCATGTAACCACTCCACCATAATTAGTGACAGTCCATAGGCAAAAGTAACTCCCGGGCATTTTTAGTTTTCAAATAAATGATAATGTTAAATGTTGTCACAATTGTTATACTTTATATAGGACTTTAGTTAATTATTATCTTCGCTTCACATTGAATGTTCGGAATCGTTATAAGGTCAAGTTAAAGCTTTTTGTATATCCAATTTAATAAGGGTTGTAGTTAAAAAAGCCCTCTTCAACTAGAGCCCTAATAAAATGGATATATAAAACGTTTGGATTTCATCGCTTTAGTGAGCAAGTCAATTTGTGAATAGACTGTTGGTTTTGCTTCGGTTTACTTTGTTGACCGTTTTCTAATAACAGTAAATAAATAACTAGGGGGCAACACAATGCCTTCTGATCCCAAACTAGCCAGAGCCTGTATTATGGTAATTACACAACTGATAAAGATACTTATACATTTATATTATAGACAAATTACAGCCGGATCCAGAACAAATAATCGAGTTCTTGTCCTGGGTGGGGATCGAACCCACGACACGACCTTTGGCTCAACAATCAGGGTATCTAAGCACTAGACCACAAGGCGAGTTTTGAACAGTCAATGTACCATTGGACACTAACCACCTAAAGCCCAGTATACAGCTGTTTTACACAGCTTGCCGATTACCTAAGCTTGGTTTTTTTTACATTACCATAAGTTACGTCCTAAGACTAAGAATTTAGAAAACTAACTGCGATATGTCATTATACTAAGCTAAAGAGGAGGGCGCGACTTATGAGAACAGGGCTGAAATAATAGTAGTACAATGATTACCAGGCATAGGTTGGTGCATAAGTGTAGAAGCTGGTGGGTGAGAAATAGAGACAGTGGGCGCGGTGGGGGTAGCGGGTGTACCCTGCGACCCCACCATAGTAGTGGGGTTACCCCTACCGCCAGGCGTGGTCGCTGGCAGGCTCGACGTCGGCAGCTGAGGACTGTTCGGATTGTAGTAATCTGTGAAATAATTTTGTACATTTAACCACATATACCAAAACACAATATTTACGTATTAAGATACAACAACATTACATTAATTAAAGCAGAGTAGATAGGTTTCTGCAGGGACGTAGATTAATAAATACAAAGAAACACACTCAGAAATCACAAATTATCGAGAAAAGAGCGTATTGGCAATCGTATTGGAATCATAAAAACAACTCAATTTAGTTTAGGTAGAATTCTAAAAGATTCAAAAATGCATTCGACAGCTTTTCAACTCGCTTTTGACTATAGCATATCTAGGGATTTGATATGTTTTCTTTCCATTACGACGACAGCACAAAACATTAGACGATATTATTTCGTTTATTTCCTACCAATTTTAATATAATTACATTTCTCTCTTTCTTATAACACCCGTGAGAAAAGGACAACGAAGCTTTAACCCTTTCCCGGGCAGTGAGGATACAGTTACCACCACATTTTAAACTCAAGGTAATAGAGTAATAAGGTTGTTCCTCAAGGTGGCGTACTCTCTCCTCTTCTCTTTTCTGTGTTTATTAACGCCATAACCAAAATTGTTTCCTCCAATTTCCATCTTTACGCAGAGATTTTTCTTTTAAAGTTGAGGATATTAGTCTGGCCATTGATGCCATCAATAGTGATCTTGGGAACATTAGTGATTGGGCGAAATCTTTTGGACTCTTGGTTAACCCCACTAAATCACAAGCAATCATTATTGGTGGCAGGCATATGTTTAGTTTGATACCTAACAACTTTATTCCTCCAGTTTTTTATGACAACGTCCCCATACCTTATGCGACACATGTTAAAAATCTTGGTATAATAATTGACAGCAACTTATCATGGAGCGCCCACGTTGCGGAAGTGAGCAGAAGGGTATACTGCTCGTTTCAGTCTCTTAAACGATTACAGAAATTCTTACCCTTCCATACTAAAGTATCCTTAGCACAGTCACTCCTAATTCCTCTTCTAGACTATGCTGATGTCTGTTTTCTGGATGCGAATGAAGACCTTCTTAACAAGCTCGAACGTCTGCAGAATTTGTGCATTCGCTTCATTTTCGGCCTCCGTAACCATGTGTCGGAGTTTCGGAGGCGGTTGAAGTGGCTACCAATACGGCAAAGTCGAGATTGTCACATTCTTTCCCTACTCTTCTCAATTCTTCATAACTTTAATTCTCCTGTCTATCTTCGTGAACGCTTTGAGTACTTAGTCCCTCGAGCCAAACTCTGTCGCACAGCTACGTCCTTTCTACTTCGTATGCCTTCTCACACTTCCAGCCGTTATGATGGCTCTTTTACAATACGTGCTGTTCGACTATGGAACTCTCTTCCACACCCTGTTCTTTATAGCTCATCTTTAGATGTATTTAGAAGAAGAACAAGGGAACAGTTTTTGTCACAATCACTGTAATCTATAATATATGTATTATTATATTTAGGAGTTTTATATATATGTAGTGTGTATAGTATGTAATGTGTTTGTATGATTAGTATGTAGATATATATGTATTTCTACCAGTTGGTAGTAGCAATTAGCATCACTTAATTTTATTTTTCTTTTGATGTTGTACACTGTTTTTACCCTTCTTCTACAAATCTCCCTAAGAGTTAAGCTCGCCCTTGTACATTAATTTACAAATACACATATGTATAAAATGTTTATTTTCTGTGTACAATAAAGAATAAGAACAATAAAGAATAAGGTCCAAAACCAAAAAATTAGAAGTATATACCTCGGTCAGAAAAATATCTCTACTATTCTTCTCAGACAGGATGAATCGTGACCATTTAATTTAATCCCATTATATCGAAAGAAAATAATCCCCATCTCAATATAACTTGTCCGGTTATAGTTGTATACTTATTACCATCCACGGTTAAGCACAATAGTTAAAAAATACATTTTTTTCTATACAACTAAGTTAGCGATTAAGCCATACGTACGGCGCACCATATGGTAATAGATTACCGTAGACACACATGGCTACACTCAAGTTGGCGACTTACATTGCATTTCGGGTAGTGTTGTCAATTTTATTTGAGCATACACATGTGGTTGTATACATATATAAGTGATTATATATATTATATAACTGTGGATTTATCAACCTAGTGTGTTTGTGTTATTGAGAAGTCATGCGGTCTTGTTTTAGTGGTAGATGTTGGCAACTTAATTACTTTCAGTCTTATTTAAAAACGCTACTTAAATTTAAGCCGGCCGCTCAACCATGGTTTATCAAATTTTTCATTTAAAAACACGAGCTAACTTTGACCCGCGGTTGAGCCATGTCAAAATTTAAACCACGTCGGCCCCTGGTTTAAAGCTTGCTCAAATATGGCGGATTTTATTTGCATCAGCTGACGTTTTGTTTGACGTTTGTTTGTGAATGGAGGTTTTATTGAAGTTACTAACCGTTTTAATTTTTAAATATATACTGAATTCCAGTGGGAATCTTATCACAAACTTCAAAATCCAACGAAGAAAATCAGTAGTCCTTGAAAATGGACTGTTACGATCATAAATCTATCATTCCATGTCTACCATAGAGCAAAAATCATAAAGTTTTGATACATAATCCGATTTAGTCGATTAATTTTGGTCAAGCTCTATACCAGTCTCAGAAATGTTGACAGTGTAAAATAAAATGACGTTACTTAGCTGAGAAACCTTTAAGTAGGGTTTTTAAATAAAGAAATAGTTGAGCGGGGTTTAAGTGGTTGAGCAGGGTTTAGCTGAGACATGGTTAAGCGGCGGATTAAGGAATTATTTTAAATAAGAGTGTTTGTGTACAGGCTACGTGAGGGAGTCAAATTTGCATTTGGTCGGTTTTACAATAAAGTACATAGACTTCTATTCTCCTCTGAGACATGGCGTGTGTTCTGTCGTCACATACGCACGTTAGACCGAATCCACCTTAAAATCCTCCGTAGCATCCTGAAGATCGGACAGCCTGATTGCGTGCGTAATACTGAAGTTTAGCGACGAGCCAATGTTGGTAGCATTGAGTCAAAAACGCTTCAGATATCTCCGCAGATATAAAGATGTTCAAAAACGGCAAATAAAAGATGCAATATCGAGCTTTTAAGCGGGAAGGATTGGCAGCACAAGGACCGAAATGGTGCTGGCTTGTCAAGAGAAAAATACGCGTTTTTCAAGAGCAGCGAAAAGTTGATATTGATGCAAAACGCGATGAGGTGAAAGCCCGACCACGTGGGACTATTCAATACAATAATGTTGATGTAAAACTCACGTGAGCCATGTGCGCACGACAGTTATTGGCTATGGCAGCCATCTTCGGGCGAACCAACGCCGTACCAACTAGGATTCGCCATGACCGAGAATCGGTCGGACCAATCACACAGACTAACACGAACCATCGAGTATTTCACAAAACATAGTGTTACTATTTCAACGAAATAATTTACAATATAGAAAGTAGTTAACAAACCGGAGCCAGTAATTTTACTTAGTGGCTTCCCGCCCAGTTAATTTTACCTACGTCACTTGTGATTATTCCCTCCTTTCCAAGAAAATTAGGTACAAAGCTTTGCCTGATTATCTGATGTGGTAAAGGACATCATAACGCACACCCTCAATATACTGTTACCAGCTCCGTTACTAACGTTTTATATGTCGTGGTCGGGTAGCGTAGCGTTTCTCGAAATCAGAGTGCATATCGTGTCTACTATCTACCTTAGAAGCGGTTGCAAGGTTTACTGTCAAGTGTTACTTAAGTAATGCAGTTTATTTTAATTTTATATCTTGCTTTTATGATGGTTTTGCGCAACTCTACGCTATTACGCAATGATGCCGAGTTGCTATTTAAGTTCGGAACGTGCATTTCATCGATGCGAATGTAAACTAAGGGTCTTGTACGGTGCCGGTTGTAGCGGGAAGTTTGCTGTCGCACTCTTAGCAGGCGACAACGATACATCGGTTTGTGTCCATCAGCAGTAAAAATAATGCTCAAAATACGAAGTTGATTCAACTTATGACCAATGAAGTTCCAACTCATTAGTGTCCTTGAAAACCACTCTCTGTCAATATAAGACATACGTAGCATCTTAAAAACTTTGATCATTATAATGAATGGCTCCTCTAACTTCACGTTTTGAGTGGATTTCAATGAGAGACAATTCCATGTTTCATAATTTGTTCTAATTTTTATACTTGTATTATAAATTTGGACACACTGAGAAAGGGGTGAACGCAGAAAGCGGTCTACCACAAATTCGTTACTTTATGCCATAATCACCCAAGTGGTCTCAAGTAATTGTAGCTAACGTTAACAAATATTTGGGTTCTAACGAAGGCTCAGGGTGCCTCTGAAGTAATAAGATGAAACTATACAAAGACGCTAATAACAAAGTAGCCTTTATAACCGGCGGGGACCCTGCCTTAGCTAAACTGCACATTTCTTTAGGTATGTGGACAACCCGGAAGAGAAAGTCGGAAATTAACTCCAGGCTTGCTATTTTTGTCTTCTTGAATTTCTTGTATTTGATATTGCACAGGATCATTGTAATTTAGTTTATCAAAATATTAGTGTGGTAATAATCAAAAACATTAAATTTTATCCGTGCGCATAATAGAATAAAAGTGACGACTATTAAATAATGTCTAATCTATAATTTCGCTATGCTGTCCCTTACACCTCGTGTTATTTCCGTAAGTGGCTAGTTTTTTACGGTCTTAGTTGGTGACTATAAAATGATACAGAGGTGACCCCTGTAACCTCGCTAGAATATGTAATTTGTAGAAAAGCCAGTTCTTGTCCACGTGGTTATTCACCGTATTTATTCAAATGATGAGGCCATTATCAACTGATTGTTCCTACTATTCATTAAATAAACCGTCTTAAACTTTTCTGAAGAGGATTTTTTTAATTGTAACTATACGGGTTTATAGTTCCCCGTTACACTACATTATATGGCATAGTTAACTTTGTATTTCTCTAAAACTGTATAGGTCGTAAATCAAATTGAGTTTTAACATAGCCAAAATATAGTGGCCACACGAATGGACACTTACAGCCTTATTTAAATACGCTTTTTAAATTTAAGCCGGCCGTTTACCATGGGTTATAAAAAAAAACACAATAAAAACACGATTTAATTTTGACCCGCTGTTAAGTCATGTCAAAATGTAAAGCACGTCAGCGCCTGGGTTAAACCTAGTTTAAATAAATGAATATGGCGGATTATAATTATTTGCATCAGCTGACGTTCTGTTTGACGTTTGTTTGGTAATTAAGGTTTTATGGAAGTTTTTGGCTGTAAAATAAATACTGAATTCCAGTTGAATTCATTATCATAAACTTGAAATATCCATCGAAGAAAATAAAAAGACCTTTAAAATGTACTTTTAGGATCACAGATCTATCGTTCCATCACTACTATAGAGAAAAAAAACGTAAAGTATTGATTGATACATCATCCGATTTAGTCGATTAACTTTGGTAAATCTCCATACTAGTTCCAGAAATGTTGACAGAGCAAAATAAAATGACATTACTTAATTGAGAAACCTTTAAGTAGGGTTTTTAAATAAAGAAATAGTTGAGCGAAGTTCAAGTAATTTAGCGGGGTATACCTAAGTCATGGTTAAGCGGCGGATCAGGGCATTATTTTAAATAAGAACGTTAAGTTGTAACATCTGTATTAAACTAACTAGCTTCTAAAGAGTCGTCAATACCCGAGTGATGCCCCGGATAATTCAAGTGACCGCTTAACATCAGGTGAGCCGTACGCTTGTTAAATTATTAGTATAAAAAACCCTTAAGATTTATCAAAAACCGGTAAAAAAATTCTGCCAATATTGTTTAGAAGAAATACATTAACCGAAATGCACATAACGTAGAAGTAGTGTATTATTGCATAATAATACTGTTCAAAATATTGAATTATTCGACTACAATAACCATTAACCCCTATTCTCACAAACACTAAATAATAATTGATTATAATATTTTCGTTATTATCTTTGTATTTCTTTCTAACCTAGTTCTAATGAAAGGGACATTACATTTTTAGTTCTCTCAATTTAATGTAACTGCGTAATATTGATGTATCACGTTGTAACATGTGTCCCGGATAGGCAACTTCACTGGTTTGAAAGTACTAAAAACGTACGGGGTTAACTTCTATAATAAATAGTAACTGGGCGACCAAACTTCGCTCGTTTTGCTCATAACTCAAGGAAGCTAATTTTAACTTAATCGATTTTTACCCCTAAAAACCCATATTCTGTAATATTTCATCGAAATCTTCAGAATATTTTCCACAGCACGATAATTAATATTTAAAAACATTGCTGTTTTAATAGTATATAATAATTGTATAATAATAATATTATAATTATTATAGTATATAATAATTTAATTATTAAATTGATAATAATACATACATGATGTGGTATGGCTCGGAGGTGAGTAATAACCTATGTTGGGTCCCATATATGGATAGTACCTGTGGAAGAGGGAGAAAAAACATTATATAAACAACATAATCTGCTTCATCTGAATGAATGAAGATTGACAAAAGAAGTATACCTGGCCTGTGTGAATAGGACAATCAGAAACGGAAGACCACGTAAAACATTCTCTGACCAATATCGGAGACGTTCTCAAGAAAGGCCAAGTCTGAAGTACCCTAAACTGGCGAGCATGTATCAAGAATATAATGACAGTAAATGAGAAAAAACAGGTGTGTAAAGATCGCGAAAAATAGAAATCTGTTGCCTCTGCCTACCCCTCTGGGCAACCGGCGTAAGTCTATGTATGTATAATCTTCGACAACATAACTAATGAAAGTACTGAAAAAGATATGACCATACACAATATTTTGTGTTCGCAATAAATGCCCGTATAGAGTGGGACTTTAAATGTACAATCGGACATAATACATACCTAGACTTAAAACTTAAACTTAACTAATATTCGACACAAACGGTCTCGCGGTTTGGCAAGTATGAATTTTATGTCACATACCCAAGACACCATAACTTTATAATAGAAAATATATTACAACTAGCTGTGCCCCGCGGTTTGCCCCGCGTTAAACTTTATAAATTATAGCCTATGTGTTAATCCTGGGTGTGAGCTAACTCCATACCAAATTTTATTAAAATCGCTCTAGCCATTTAGACGCGAAGAAGTAACAAACATACACACTCACAAACTTTCGCCTTTATGTGATAAAGGGCTACACGGATACGATGGAACCTGGGTAGTACAGAAGAAGAATGAATCTTAACAGTATTTTCTCTAATATATATTATACAGAGAGTTTACTCAGCTTTAGTAGCGTTTTAAATAAATATACACTGGGATTTAACTTAGTATGGTAGTAGGCTTAGAAGTAGTTAGAAGTAATGGATGCAGCTACATGTTTCCTTTTAGGTTTCGCTATTTATATTTACTAACAACATTTTTTAAGGGAATTGTTACTAACACACTATGGAGTTTGTCTGAATTAAATATATATTATTATTATTACTAAAAATATAACTCTCTCATTTTCACGAGCGGTTTCGATACTCTCCCCGACATCCCCGGGAGTAACTCCATGTTTCAGAACGTTCCAGGCTTTTACTACCCGAAACATTACTTCCTTATAGCTGCATATCAGATAAAATCTCTATAACTGACACTGAGCGAGTATTGGGTCATCGTGCAGACGCGACTCAACGATCGAACGACGAAATTGCGAATCAACGAAATAAACAACTGTCTTTTCACTATGGTCGTAACATGGAAGGTACACTTACCCTGGTGTAGTTGATCTAGGCTGTTGGTACGATTGCATGCCCATGGTGGGTTGGAATACCAGCGTTGGATACATGACGGGTCCCGTGGCGGTCGCAGCGGCACTTGGAATATACGATTGTTGTTGTTGCCTGTGCAAAAATACAACAAAGTGGTCAATACAATTTATATATAAATATAAAAAGAAATATATTTAAAAAAATATACACAATTATATACAGACTTCCAGCTTAAAAGTTCACTAGATAACCCTTAACAACGAGCCGCTTGAAAAGTCGCATTTGTATTTTATTTAAAATAACATCATACATTTTTTAAATAAAAAACATGTTATAAATAAATCAATTGAGTACTACATCCAAAGACTATAATTTAAGAAACTATATGAATATTTTAAAAACTTCATCGCGAAATACACAATAAAATTTCAGTAAACTAATTATAGTATTTAGCACATATATTACACTAAATTATATAGAAAATGGAAGCATTAAACTTAGTATATATCTGATAAACACGGGGCAACTAATTTTTCTGGGCTAGGCAGAAGGAACTGCACGACTTCCCAAATAAAACGGAGGAGTAACGACTTTTATTCGACAAAATTTAAGAGGCAATACGTCCTTCACTTCCAAATTAAATTTAAGCCTAAGTAATTGAAAATAAAATGTATTTACTGTTCCCCAGCCATAGTCCTCTCGTCAACTTGATATTGTTGTGACTAAGCTCAGCGCTAGCTCTACCAAGTATGGATTGCAATGAATAATATATCAAATTAGTGCAACGCGACCCAATGTAAGCTTTGTTGGCGTCGCTAAGGCACAACTGTTAGCTTTGCACATAATACATAAAGGCAGTAAGCCGTCTGTGGCATGGAAAGGTAGGTAAATAATGGTTTGATCATAAAGTATCTACTTACAATTCTATGTATTGTTATGTTATGTTTAATAACAAATCTAAGTGCAATTTGATCAGATAACAATATTGTTGGGATGTGTAAAGATACCATTTACAGTGGTAAACTTCAAATTGCTACGAGATTAAAGATGTAAATTACAAAAATGTATTTTAATATATATTTGTACCGACTTATTAATTTTCTCAATAACGTAATGAAAAATGGTCCTGTCACAGCTAGAACTACATTTATGCAGTGCTGATCTTCCGATACGGCCAGTAAGCTACTTCTTTTAATCACTTTATTTTAAATTGCAAATATGTTTTTATTAGTTATTTGCTTAATGATATACAGGGGCTCTACCGGCTAAGTCGCCAAACATCGTTTTCGTGAATGGCGTTAAAATAAATAAAGGTTATAAATGATTTAATCAATCGTTAAACCGACTACCATGACCACATGTGACGTCATAAATGGTCCGGAATCGATCGTCAACGTTGAAGCCGGTTTAACGATTGATAAAGTATTTTTTAAACTTTTTTTATTTGGACTCCATTCACAAAAACGATGTTCGGCGATTTAGCCGGTAGAGCCCCAGGTTATTTTAGATAATAATTTGATGGAACTTGCAAATTAAAACTTATTCTTTCAGCTTATCGACTTTCCTTAAAAAGCTGAGATGAGTCGTATCAGTATCCATATATACAATCCATGCTAAACTTTTCTGTGCCACTAAAGCAGAATAATCTGATACGTTTAATAAAACTGCATATTTGGTATCTACACGATCATCATCATAATTATCAGCTGACGCCCACTGCTGGACAAAGGCCTCACCGGTCTTGCGCTATCCGCATCCAGCTATATACGATATGGTAAGAAAATATCTAGTCTAATGAGAAAAGTTGTAACAACGTTCGAAACATAAATAACGTAAACTTAAATAAAACGAAGTTCCTTAGCTTTATTTTTCAATTAAACTAATTTAATGCAATAAATTTATTTTATGCTTAAGGTAATTGTCGCCTTAACATTTTTTATATGAATTCTTTCAATCTATAATCTATGTCCTCAGGTGATTGTCACTTAAACTACTTATTGATAGCATTCTGCGCTTGCCGTTTGCTCCCAAAATATATTAAAGTCCTACTAATCCTACTTATATTGTAAATGCGAAAGTTTGTGAGTATAGATGTATGGATGTTTGTACTCTTTAATGCAAAAACTAAAGAACAGATTTTGATGAAACTTTATAGCAATATACATAGCTCATATATCCAAATAACACAAAGGCTAATATTATTAAGGTTTACGCGGGTTAAGTCGCAGGGCACAGGTAGTATTCAATATATATTTTTTTTATTATACATATATATATGTTCGATACATTATTATTCTGTTTTGTGCCATTAAACCAAGACTGGTTTCTATTACTCACATTCGCTTTTAACACTTAGGAAGGAATCATATGTACTTAATACTTAAATACATATGATTCCTCATTTTATAATACTATTGGGTACTTAAATATAAAAATGAACATACATTATATTAAACGCACATTATCCTTGCGTGCACTTTAATATGTATGTACATTGAATATAGAAGCCAAATGCCTCGTTTCTTAGTACTCTTATTCTTATCTTTTGATATATGAAGAAGTAAGCGACTATGACATAAGCTAATCAGGGGCTCTACCAGCTAAGTCACCGAACATCTTTTTCGTGAATGGCATTCGAATAAATAAAGGTTAAAAAAGACTTAATCAACGCCATTCACGAAAACGATGTTCGGCAACTCAGCCCCAGGTAAGCATGGATTGAAGCTAGTAGAAATTCGTTGTATCTCCTTATCTGATACCGGAAACCGGCTTCAGTTTACGTATTTACGTAATAATATTGAGACACGGATTGGGTGAGAGTGAAAGGTAACTATGCTGTTATAAAATCGACTAATATGAATAACACGACTAACAGGAATAACTGCATAGACCAAGCATAATTTTACCAGTTGCATATTTGCATAGACTTAATACTGCTAAGCCCCTAAGTCCTCAATCATAATTAATAAAATGCTTACAAATAATCATAATAATAATATCCCGAGACATTCACACACGGCCACCTAATCCCAAAATAAGCAGGCTTTGTTTTATGGAAACCAGTTAATTGATAAATTACGTTTATTTTTTGTAAATTCATACTAATATAGATAATTACACACAGGCTCAGGACAGACAGGCATTTTCATGCACACAAATTTCTATCCTGGGTGGGAATCGAACCTACACCCTGCATCGTGAAAGTATCAGCCAACCGGCCAGTCATAGCAATACGTTCTAAACTACAATATCGTTTTATCCACATTTGTAATATCGATGTTTAAACGTGCAACATGCCTAGAAGTGGTTCTGTGGATTCGAATTAATACACTTTTTATTGATGTTGTTGGTCATAATAAATATATTCTATATTATATACCAGTAAACTTCTTATGTAAATCTCATTACATGTCTCAATAATACAATTGCTTGCACTCCACTCCTCATCAAATAATTATTTAATTCTCCGATTTAGTAAGTACTCCAGTTTAGATTTCAAAGAAAAGAAGACTTGAAATCTACAAAAAAAAGGATAGTTTTACCGAACAATGACAATTGACACGACGCCCACCTTGACATTGGACACAAACGTGGCAAAACACTTTTATTTACTGAATCTAAAGAAATTATTATTATCAGTTCAAAACAAAATCTGGTTTAAAACACTATCACAAATCGACGATGTACAAATTGATTAATTCCATAAGTAAATGGTTGACTGAGATAACTCACACTATTAACGTAGCCCATCAAATGTTTAATGCATTTGATAAAAACAAATAATTAGTAGGTACGTATGTTAATGTTGATAACAATTTTTTTTTATTTACCTACTTTTATATCAACTCTTATTGCTCACATTTAGTTAACTAGGTTTAAGTAACGTTAGTAAAATAAAATACTCTTTATTGTACCTACACAGTTCAGTCAAAAGTTTAGGGAGGTACAAGGAATTAAGTATTGTTTATTTTTTTTTAAATACAGCGCTTAACGTGTGTTAAGCGCTGTATTTAAAAAAAATAAACAATACTTAATTCCTTGTACCTCCCTAAACTTTTATGCAGAAGCAACTTTATTCTACGAATAGGTTGATTTAAGTGTTTAAATCAACCTATCCGTAGAATAAAGTTGCTTCTGCTTAATCGTTACTTTAGAGGAGAAACCCAAAATAATGTTTCTAGCAATTTGATTATTGATAGAAAAATAATCAAATTGCTAAGCAAGTAAATCAAATCAGCTATAACATTTTACATAATTTTTCTAGCAATTTGATTTTTTTTCTATAAATAGGTAATCAAATTGCTAGAAAAATTATGTAAAATGTTATAACTGATTTTGTACTAGACAAATTTCAAATCGCTCTCCTCTTAAGTAACGAAGTTCCAGAAGTAAGTTTATTACTTTTTACGGATAGGTCGAAATCCTATGGACGGTATCGACGGTCGGCAGGGAACTATACAAACATAAAATTCATGGACACAAAGCACATAATTGTCCTGTGCGGGATCGAACTCAAAACACGAGCGCGCCACGTAGTTTCGAGGTGACTACCTAAACTACTGACCACACCTACAAACAAAAAATTGGCGTGGTTGGCAAATGCTTGCTTTTCACGCCGCAGATAGTGAGTTCGATTCCCACCCGGGACAGATATTTGTGTGCATGAACAGGTCTGTTTGTCCTGAGTCTGGGTGTGTAATTATCTATATAAGTATGTATTTACGTAAGAAAAGCAGTATATTAGTTTTCTGGTTTCCATAGTACAAGCTCTGCTTAGTTTGGGATCAGATGGCCGTATGTGAATAATATCCCAGGATATTATTATTATTTCTTTTTAATTTCATTTCTTTACGAATTGGCTAGTTTGTATGAAATAAAAAGGGCATACATAGATGTCTAACTACTAGAACTGTAAGTAGAATGTTAGAAAGAAATGCAATAATATAAAAATTAGTTGATATGCTGTCGTATAGTATCGGCTGCATTACCAATAACAAGTTTTGCAAACGCTTCGCTAACACATAGCTGATGCTTTCACCGGTCTGTAAGTGGTTGGCGAGGTCAAGCAACTAGGGTTGCGGTCTGTCTATAGATCGGTGACCGCCAAAGAGGTTTAGTTTCTGAGCGTCTCCGTGCTTCGGAGGGCACGTTAAGCTGTCGGTTCAGATGTCAGTCCTAAATACCATGTTAGAGGCCTAATGGACGGTGGAACAACTCTGGCACTAGGGTAACCACTGCCAGCTATAGGATAAGTAAGAATCAGTATTGTCAGTTATCTATTTAATTGAAAAATGGAATAATGCTGGCGGGTGAGTATAAGGCCGGGACTCCATCAAAGCGGAGACGAGACGAGCAGAGAGATGATTTTTAAAAAAACCAATAAAATTGTGTTATTTATGACACATCTCCTATCCGCTCAGCTTCAGTGGAGATCGTAATATTTATATGGCACGATGAAAGCGGAAATGTGAGCTGTACGCGGACGACGCGCAGTGGTGACGAGAGATGTGAGCAGCGTGCAGTGACAGCACAGCACACCGCACACATCCCCGCCTTGGTGGAGTCCCCCGAGCTCAAAAACATCTCTTCTCCCACAGCACACCACACACATCTCTGGTTTGGTGGAACCCGGCCTAAGGTGGCGATTATAGCTAAGTAACCAGGAGTAGTAAATCAAGTTATTGAGTCAACAAAGTGTTCGTGAACAGATGCTGCAGCATTAGCCCCAAGGATAGCAGCCGAGTACAGTACTCAAACTTCGCAATACTAGGTGTTCTAAATAGTTCACTATTTTTTCAAGTATCGTGTTAATAATCATTAAGTGATAACAACATCATTAATGTTTTCTAATATATTTAAACCTAGTAGCAAACAGGTTTTATGCAAGCACTATTAAATGTAAACCATGACCACATGGACCAGTAATTTAAACTATTGTAATGTTAATTGATTATTAATAGTAATTCCAAACAAAAACGCATGCCTATAACATTTTTACCTAATATTTTGCATGACATATCAATGTCGAATATGGTGAACAATCAATCAAATCAATTCGAGCATTACACTATTTCATTACTCTTACAAGACGAGGATCAAACGCATTCGAATAAAGACTTGAGAAGAATAAAAAGACTTGGGGGATAGAAATTTCCATACGTTGGACATAGAATTCAAATACATACATCATATTATTTCTATACATCCGTTTAATGAGCTCCCTCTAGCGATTTTCGTAACTACAGTATGAGAGTTTACCGGAATAAAATAGGTTCTGCAGGGTCGGTAAAACGTGAATCATCACCAGATTGTAGCAGGCATCCATACGCTATGGTATCCGCTTACGTATGTTTTTCAACGAAAAGATGAGCTGAAACTAGATTTTGTACTTCTTTTCCCCGTATCAGTTGGCTAATATGATTCACGTCAGTTCAATGGCCTAGCGCGATTATTAAATCTAGGGCAAGAAAGAGCACACAATAACTGCATTTCCGCAATGCTCCGGGGCTTGGCTGCATATATCGTTCCCAATAATGACTCACGTAGTGCATATGAAGTAGTAATATACTGCATTAAATACTTCCTCTTCGCACGCGAAGATGATCCCTTAGAAAAATATGAAGATTAGTCCACGTCGTGGATTCAAAGCCTGCCTGGCGAACGGGCTCCATCGGGCCAAAGATCTAATGATCGACTTAAACATCCCTGATGCAAAACAAAAAGAAAGGAAGACATTGAGCATGGAGAAATCCATGCTCATTGTCACTCAACTAAAGATTTTTACATTTTTATCATGCTTGTTACAGTTTAGACTACGAAACTTTGACTAATTTAAGCGGGTAATATAAGCGAGCTCAAGCTGTCTACTAAATAAGACTTCTAACTCAACAGACCTTCTCACAAGAAGGTCTGTTTTCACTTTAACTTTTGTGTAACTGTTCTACTCTAAGACGCGAAGCTCGAAATAAATAGTTCCAATATTAGAAAAAAATTATGCAAAGTTGTAAGAAGTATAATTTAAAAGAAATGCGTCGTGTAATACATAACTGGCTTAAAACTCAATAATTTCTGGAGTATAAGCCATGGAATGTCTGCATCTGAATAGCTTTTTAAAAAAAAAATCTATGGAAAATTCGCAAAAACATAAAATGTAACGCCGCAGGTTAGAAGAAAATGGTACGTCCTCTTTCTTCATCCTTTCCTCCTTGTTTTGGGACCTAACACAGTCGAAGCAATTCGCCGGGACCATGCCTGGGCCTCACCACTCAGTGTCATTTCATTGAGTTTCACTGTACCCTAGCTTAAGAGTTGCAATGGTGGATAAGAGGGAAGAGCAAGTCCCATAATATAGGGAGTATGCAATAAGGAATCAAGTCCTTACAGAGATCCTGAGATATATATATAAATCAGAATTAGACTTTCGTTGACTTCTCACTTTCTCAGTTGGTTACAATGTGTCAAGAGTAGTTCAAGCCTCCTAGTAGGTCTCTGACATCGCTTAACCTCACCGATTGCTTACGAAAAGATGCGGACCAACCTAATTTTATGAATTAAGAATTGGCTGTAAATAGACTTTCCCTAAACGAACAAAACGGGTCCTAAGTCCACTTAAATTTTACCCGTTTTTTGACTTAGACTCTTGCAAACTAGTGCCAACACCCGTTTCTTTTTAATTGTTATGCTGACTTTTGGCTTCGTGATTGGCACCACCTCAAGAAAGAGAGCTATGAATGTGCCAATAGCATAAGCGAATGCTGTGTCTTAGCCATTGTATAAAGGGTACTGTAGGTAGGGTCTTCAAATACAACACAGTGGTAAACTCGCGTTTTGGTTATGAACGATAGATACTTAGAGGAACCTATTTGCTGGCTATGTTGTACAGCTAGCAGAAGTATAATGTCAAAATCAATGAATTAAAACATACCTTGGATGCGTGTTAGGCCGCGATCCGTGTTGTGTCGCCCTATATTGATAGTTTGTAAACTGAGGTCGAGGCTGCGGCGTCTGGTTCTGCGATACATAACTATGGCCAGCCTGGAAGCAATGATACATACAAGTTATATAATATTGTTCAAATTAATAATAAAAGTAGTTCGCTAAATTTGAGTTATATTAGGTTTTATAGTTTGCTTCACAAAAAATCTATCCTGCAGGTTCGGAGATCAAATCCTTTTTATTGCGATAAAGAGAAAGAGATAGAAGGTGAAAGGGTCATGTCGGCAAATGCATATGCTATCATAAAGAGGTGGCATACGACACAGATCAAGTGCTTATAACTCCTACATTTATTTTGTACTATATCAGTGGAATATTTCGCCACAGCTACGCCTAGACCACTTTCTATTAGTTACTACTAGTTCAATGCATGAGGTTGGACACGGGTTGTAAGGTATTATTGCGGCTTACCCACAAGACACTTTCTTATTTCAAATTCTTTTATCAGTACCCACTGTGGGTTTCGAGTACGATAGTGTCTTTTTTCAGTGAGAATATTAATGTCTATTAAGCCAGCTTATGAGCCGAATGATTAGCGAGCCCTTGGAAGACTTTCAGGTAATAAACCAGTGCAAATATTTACCATTGTAGTCTTGGACATGTCTTGTTGAGGTGCCGGTGGTGCTGAGGGCTGTGGTGTCGGCTGCACTCTCAGTGTGGCCTGTGTCGTAGGCTGCGCGCCACCGGCAGTGCTTGACATATATGCGGCCCCGGCGGCGCCTGTCGGGTGGTAGCATTCAACCGGTCCTGGAACATGCCCAGCATAAACTTACTAAAGAACGGTAATACACAACAAAAAGTGGTAAATTTAATGTGCCTTTGAATTTTTCTGATACACAACCCCTGTTAACTAGGATAAATATTGTCATTAAAAAGAACAAGAATTTGCAATGTCCCACGTTGTGTAATTTGTCCACCCAGGTCAATGGACATTGATCTGGGTGAACTACTATATATATATCAACGTGCGTTTTGAAACACTCAGACTGAGTATTAATTAAATTAGCCCCCACTAAGTTAGCACTAGTAATATAACAGATTGGACATATCTTCGGTGATGTTCTTGAAACTTACTGTGTGGTGTTGACGCCCGTGGATAACTGTACTGGCGCTAAGGAAATAATCCGTTTATTCACATACAAACTATTACTAATTAAACACGCATATTAATTACTTATGCTATACTTAAACCTATTTGCACACAACATTACCTACTAGTGCCACCTGTTTTTAAACAAATATAAAAATGATATGAGACTGCAATAATCGCATTGTATTGAATAATGGCCGGACGAAAGTAAACAATCACTGAGCAATGAGAAGCAACGCAGGTAATGAAAGACTACATTCATTATAATTAATATTAGTAAACCTACCGAATTATATAACAAATAACAATAAACTTACTAGCTTGAGTTAATAATCGGTAATGATGCGCAGGCAGCATACAATTTGAGTTAGTAAACCGAGAAGACGATTGTTCATGTTTGACAGAGTTAGCATTACTCTGCTGAGGTACGAACTGCAGTGAAACATTATTCAAGGATTGCAAATTGATCGGATTCGCATTTATATGCTGTGCCGACTGAGGCATGTTCAATGATGTTTGTAAACTTTGCGCCACATCACCTGAGCTCCGCAGCGACTGATTCCCATGGTTCATACACACGTGTGACAACGAATTCAGCGAACTATTTGTTCCTCTTAACGCCACCATTTTAATTTCATGATACAAATCTATTAGAAATTGAATAAGCCAAATGTTGAACCATTCCCAGAACAATGGGGACACACTCATCGGCATATGGCAATATATAATTGTATTATGTCATAATAATAACTCAAACTGTGTGTGAGGTAAGTTATCTTTCATTGAAGGATGCGGTGCCGACAACAATATCACCGCAGCGACAGCCGGAACATCAAAAACTACACTTAATATTTGGTTTGATTTTGAAACTTATTGGCACGACTAATGGTTATAAAAATATTATAAGATGCAGTCCGCATTCACAATATAATAGTAATTTTAATGCAGCATAGAGAAAATCGATAAGCAAACGGCGCGGTAGGTACATGCTACATCGCTCCGCAGTCACACTCAAACAATATAATATGCCACCGTGAACGTTTCACAGACATTCCGCAAGTTTTCTTAAATTCCATCCAAAAATATTTAGGATATACTTAGTAAACGTTTTTATTTTAACTAAAGTGATCAGTGCCGATATCACGTCTGATGAAGTATCGTAACAACGAATATTTATGTGTAAAACGAGAGAAAGAGACCAAGATATGTGTATACTTACGATTTCGGGGCGTTCCCAGACACCCCTATTCATCCTCGCGGCCCCGTAAAATGCCCGGAGTAAAGACAGCGATACCGACTGTACCGAATGCACAACTTACATTGCCGTTTATATCGCAGAAGAATAAATACATGTATGGGATTAGAAAACAAAAGCAGTAATGGACTTGAAAGAAACATTGTGTTTTACCAAAATCGCCTTAGAGTAGAAATCTGACAGGGGTGCCAAATTCACCTTTCTAGTGGGGCTTTGGCTGGGGTTGCTATTACTTAAAAATATTTTTGGTGTTTCCTTAACACTCAATGTACAGACGCCAGCTCATCAAGCTAACCCAATCTGTCAAATTTCCCCAATTGAAAGTGAACCTTATGCTTATGTGATAAAGTTGAAAATCTATGAAAGAAATTTGACAGATTGGGGCAGCTGGATGTGCTGGCGTCAGTACATACGTTATCAATAAAGTTCAGTACGATTTATTTAGTGAATGAAATTAATTCAAGGAAAGGAAATATGTATATACATCCAATGTTAGTAGAGTCAAGCAACGAAAAGGTTTTTGATAATACCGTACAGGCCGTACAGTGTCAGTTGGTAAATATGACGACCTACCGCAATTATAGATGTAATTGCGTCGTGTTGAGACGGCACATAGTCACCAATATTAAATTTATTATTACTACAGTTCATTTTAATATTTAGTGCATCGATACTATACTATTCGGCGAACGGATTTTACAGTGAGCGTAAATCAGACGATCGCTACGTGCCAAAAAGTAACACAGACCAATTTATACTTTAGAATAATATTAAAAGAGTTGGTTTTAGTTTAGTAAGAGATATTGATAATATATTTAATTTGATTAATTATAAACAACACGTAATATAAATAGTGGACGAAACTTATGTAGCTTAATTTGCCAATGAATCTGATCGACGACGAGCAGAACTTATATCGTAAAGAACACAAAAAAAAATTAACTTTTTATACAAATGTCAATAGAGAGCCAAAAATATGTTTTTTTTTTATTCACAAACTGTTTTATTTGTTCAATTACACGGGAATATTGCGCTAAATCGTCTATTATTTATATATTGGTAACCAATATTATTAGCCATAAAATATTAAGTTTAGAGCGATAATAAATAAATAGCAAAATTCGAACTATTCATTAGACTATTAATCTCCCCATCACATGGGTGGCCTATAACCTCCTCCCGACACCTTCACGTGTGAACTAACTTATGGATCCCTTGTGTGGTCTGTTGTTATAATTTGAAAGCCTTTAAAAGTAAAAAAAAAAATACAGTATTATAATTGTTAGGATAAAAGCAGTATCTCCAAAGCAAGATCCATCCAACAATTGTTGAAGTTTATCATTTTTGGGATTCCGTATCAAAATTGTGAAATATTATATATTATTATAATATCATAATCATTCAGGTGCACCTTAATCCGTCACATCCGTATATCTTACAAACTATAAATGCTACCGATTTATAATTTAGACTTTTAGAGGATACTAGCTGTGCCCCGCGGTGTTACCCGCGTTAAATTTTATAAATTTTCTTTGCTATAAACCTCACGGAGCCCGAGACCTTTCCAACGAATGCAAAACCGTGGAAATCGGTTCGTGCGTTCTGGAGTTATAGCGTCAGGAAGGAAAAACCGACTTATTTTTATATAGTAGATAAATAATACTTAATCGTCTTTATTCCAAATGAAAAACTAGATGAATAATTTGGTTTGTCAGAGGGACCTCGGGATGACAGTACGGGTAGCAAGTAGTTCAAGTTGTGTTTAAAACTACTTCGTTTATACATTGTTTAAGAGATTTTTATGTTTTTGCCTTCTTGTTTAAGGCTTATTATATGAGTTTGTTCTGAAAGAACAAAATGTTTAGGTAAAGAAGGTGCCCTTATAGCATTTTCTCGACGTAAGTCTGCAACAGATATACATATATTTTAGGCACTTCTATTACTCTTCTGTACCTTTATCCCTATTTTATACAAATATGAAATTCAATTGTCGCTACTAAAATTCCATTTCAAGTTTAAAAAAAAGAACATCTAAAGTAAAGATATTTTTAATGTAAAAAAATAGTACAATTCCCACATAATCCCCCTTGAACTTAGTATAGCAAAAAAATAATTACAGATGTTATGTTTTGGAAAATCTGGTTTATATTGTCATCGTCCACGAAAGTTACGGACTCACATTTAGACGTTTTTATTTTTCTTTTCAATTAAAATTAACTGCTGTTCGTGGTTTATTTTTACTATATATAACATTACACACGGGTATGCATTTGTCTATACATGTAATATGTTACTTTATATTATGAATATTAAATAATATTCTTACGGAGTTAATCAATATCTGGCATCAAAGTTATTTACATAATAAAATGTTTGACATTGATTGTTTCGTGGTCCGAAGCGTATAATAAGTATAATAGTTGAAAAGCGCTCAGCTGATAAAAATCGATAAGCGTAGCTACTACCTACACGTGGATGGTGGAACCGTATTTGCAAAAGTAATATCTCTTCTCGCTCACTCCTTAGCATTCGGTAATCTCATGTAGCATGGTCGTAGCCACGAGGATTGATACAAAAGTCTTTATTATTTAGATGATAAGGGGCGTTTTTGTAGTGAAGTGTATCCACTGTCATCGCGTCGGCGATAGCAGGGTTATTGGAGTTTACTTTCATTGCGTGCAAACGTCACACGTGTCAGCATGTATCGTCGATGCCACGCTAGTGGCTACACTTACACTATGAAAACCGTGCTTATTGCCTACGTAATAACGATCTGGCATCGACTATACTTTATAGCGTTCACCCGCGAGTACACCGGTATGGACTTAATACCTGTTATAACTCTAGTCCGCGTGTTGCGAAGCAAGCTGTAGGTTTGTGAAAAAATTGCTTTTATTGTTATATCTCAAAATTATATACAATATTATAGAGTTATATTAATGAAACCTAATATGTGATACCTAAATTTCTTTCAATACTAATGTCAATTTTGCACCGACATGGACCATCGGTGGAGGAATTTAAGCATTTTTGTAAAATAACTGTTATATCATAGCTTGCTTTTTATAGACTAACAAGGTGGCAAAACTATATACAGCTATATACTGGCAGGAATGGCATCAGTCGCACTATCGACCTTTCTGTTCAGTCAACAGGTTCTCGCAACCTTCCTCACACCAAGTACCCCAAGGTTAAAATAATAATGCTGTTACAAGGTGTGTATCCTGTATGTTGGAAGAAAATCCCCAATCGACCTACCCACACAGTGAAAGAATTCACTGCCCTGCCTCACTTAAATGTTGTAACCGTTTAACGTCATGTGTAGTGTTACTAAAGATGCGGGGGCACTATCCCTCTCTACTGGATTTTTCGAAAATACCTCCTAGGGTATACGATTCAAGATAATGGTGGTTTTAAAATAACATAGCATATAAATAACATAATAAATTACCTAAAGGTTATTTGTGTATTGTGTTGTGCTTGTACTTTCATAACACTGGCGTTTTTATCTCTGTCCGCGAGAAAAGAAATTTACAAGATTTGATTGTAATATGATGATTTTCCATGAACATAAACTCATCGACGTCGGGTTAATTTTCACCCCCGACATACGCGAATTCGCGTTGACGAAATCGTAACTAACCCATTTAAACTAACAAAGTTATCAAATTACAGGCGTTAATAAGCTGTTCAGTGGCGGCACTAAAAATTTCCTAGGAGAACTAGAACAGTCGCTTCTGAAGCTAAACAGGCTGATTTACCTACAACTACAGAAAATTGTTGCACCAAAATTCTAACATTAATTGCCATCATATTGTAGCCATCAATCTTCCATCCAACCCTACTGAACCAGACACTGTATGCTACACAACTAAGCATAGACAATAGGAGTGCCTGACGGTTTGCGATTGCCCACGATCGCACCTGATGGTAAGTGAAGATGTGGTCTAAGCTGGACCGCGCGTACCCATAGGATATCTGTTTACTCTAGTCTTGAATAAACCCATGTTATATGAGTCTGGAAATAAGTCGCTAGGGAGAGTGTTCCACACGCATGACTCTTATGATGAAAGAGGAAACAAAGGTTAACCTTAGGTTTATAACACAACATATCATAATGTAAGATTCTTTTATAAATATACTAATATCATACAAATGTTGGTTTACAATACAACTGGCTTATCCCGTAGCATTCATGTCAAGTCTTAATATATTTTAAAATTATACTCCTAACTGAAGATCCTCCTCATTGTCACCCATACAAAACAGTAGATACTGTGGCTTAAACATCCGGTGAACCTACTTGTTTGCTTTGAAATGGCGTAAGCTAGCATTTCAAGGAGGTCAAACAAAAGATGTGTATGGCTATTGTAGTTCCGATAGGAACATCATTTCATTTAATTATCTCAAACAACTTCACATTAAAATGCCGGGAGAACGGTTTGAGCATTACATTGTATTAAAGACCAGAGTTACTAAAATGTTTTAAGTGTTTAGCCATTGGTAAACACTTTACATTTAGGGTATACGGTTGCTGAATGAAAGTCAGGCATATCAATAATATTATTCAGTGTCGATATCTTAGTTTTGAGCATATACCTCATAATATTTTGGCTGTGTGGCTAATAGCGACGAATATCACTAGCCCATCTCATCTCATGGGGGGCATAAAAGTCGCCCTAAGGGGATATCTCCCAGAGAACGGGCAGCAGCGTCTCTCTGTGTACTGTGACCATATATCACGTGCAAAGCGCGGCAATTATAGTATATCCATCCCAATGACGTGATAAATTAATGTTTTGTAGTTGTTTTTATTTTATTTAAATTTAATGTGTGGACTATTGTATCGTATTATTTTATTTTGTTGTTTTGTTATTTTTCAATTTATTGCTTTTTCTATTGTATAATTTAATTAATATGTATTCTATATGGATTCAAACACAATGCAAATTGTTAATGAGTAAATAAATAAATAAATGATGGACACAAATTAAGGAGACCATAGTCTAGTGGGCGTAATTGTGTTGACATAATGAATAAAATTTAATATAATAGAAAATTAAAGTCGTGATGGTAGATAAAATTAATAAAAATTGCCATCAATATCATATGAAGACGGTAAATCGGTATTCTGCGTAATCCAATATTGCAACATATTAGGTCTTTACCTATGAAATTGCCGTTCTGCAGTACTGGCCATTTCAAATCAAAATAATTTTTGTTTGGCTAAGAATTCTAATTTCAAATTAATTTTATTTAAAAAACATGGATTCTTTTTTCCAAAAGTAGTCATTTCTTTATTGATTAGTGTTACATTTTCATCGCATTTCAATCTTTTTCGTCATCATGGATACGTTAAAAATTCGAGTAATTATGGAATATGAGTACCGTCGTGGCAGCAACGCGGCACAAGCGGCACGCAACATCAACGACGTTTACGGAGCTAACACTACAAACCAACGCACCACCTGTTATTGGTTTGCTCGCTTCCGTTCTGGAAATTTCGACCTGAAAAATGAACCTCGCGGTCGTCCGAAGACTTTGGTCGACAATGACGAATTAAAGGCGGTTGTGGAAGCTGATGATACACAATCTACGGCTGAATTAGCAGCAGCTTTCGACGTTAGCGTCAAAACAATATTGGTCCATTTGCGTCAAATTGGCAAGGTAAAAAAGCTTGACAAATGGGTGCCCCACGAACTCAATGATCGCCAGCGCGAAGTACGCGTCGAGACGTGCCTTGCACTGCTCAACAGACACACAAATGAAGGAATTTTGAACCGCATTGTTACCTGCGATGAAAAATGGATTCTGTTTGATAACCGCAAGCGCTCAGCAAGTTGGTTGGATCCTGGTTCAGCACCGAAACAATGCCCTAAACGAAAACTTACCCCTAGAAAAGTGATGGTCACTGTTTGGTGGTCTAGCGCCGGTGTGATTCATCACAGCTTCTTACCAAACGGGGTGAGCATTACTGCAGATGTGTACTGTGAAGAACTGAGCACAATGATGGAGAAGCTGGCGCATCTCCAACCAGCATTGGTCAATCGCTCGTCTCCGCTGCTCCTGCACGACAACGCGCGACCTCATACTGCACAGCAGACGGTCTCCAAGTTGCAAGAACTGGGGTTGGAAGCTCTCCGTCATCCGCCCTACTCACCAGACCTTGCGCCTACAGACTACTACTTTTTCCAGAATTTGGATAACTTCTTGGCGGGAAAAAAATTCAATACCCGAGAGGCAGTACAAAATGCCTTTGAAGAATTTGTTGCCTCCCGTCCAGCTGATTTCTTTAAGAAGGGCATCAATAAACTGCCACTGCGATGGCAAAGATGCATTGATTGCATGGGTGATTACTTCGATTAATACAAATAAAAAAATTCATGAAAAAAATTCGTTTAAATTTTTTCATACAAAACGGCAATTTCATAGGTAAAGACCTATTATTTGCTAAGAGCTTTACGCATGCTAAGCTATACGCAGCAGGTCCTATAGGCCAAGCGGTAGAAATTCCCGGCGGTAAGCTATTGTAAGGAACGTAGAGTATATACATTAGTAGCCACTGACGTTGAAAGCATCAATTTAAAGAGGAACACGGTCTGTAAGCACACACCGTACGACAAATATAGGAGGTCACTACAGACACAAATTTTTTGTTTCACGTCATACTAAGGATAAGTTTTAAAAGCGTGAACGTGTACAAAAACATTACTCACCGGAAAAAAATTAACAACAGTTTTAATCAATTCTATGTATAAAAGAATAATTGAAATTGAGTGGCAATATTTGGTGATTCTTTTGTTGTAAGCATTTTAGAGAAGGCTCGTATTTTTCTTGCCGATGAAAAGAATTTGTATCGTGTTTAAGATTAACGAGTTTTCTTCAAAATATAATAAAAATTGACATGTATATGATTTTTTACCGGGTAAAATCCTCAGACAAGGTAAAGTAAGACAATCTGGTTTTAATCTGCGCCTTGAAGGGTTCCCTGCGGCAATGACCGGGGGCGTATCGCATTCTCCCTTCTCCGCGGTTTTACATCTATATATACATAGCTTCATACCGGCATCCCATTCATAGGTCGTAGTACTACATCGATAATGTCAACAACCTGTGCTAAGGTTGTTCCCGACAGATTAATCACACTAAGAAATTAAATAAAATGTTAATAAAATGATATGACCTCAATCACGCGTTGTTTACATGCCAGGAAGAGCCCTGGCGACCCAGGTCACTACATATGAATATGGAGACCAGATAACTAATATATTACATATACAGATAATAGCACCAGACCAGATATGTTCATGCACACAAATATCCGTCTTGGGTGGGAATCGAACCCACGACCTGCGGCGTGAAAGGCATATACCAAACACGCTAACCGGCCCGTCAAACACTACAATAATAACAGTTTGCAGTCAGTTCTCTGTGGTGAAGGGGCTTCTCCAATCCAGATACTCATAGAACGAATGAAAGCTGTGTCTTACTTCATTTATCAGTATAGTTATTAAAACTAAATGATCTGTACACGAACTAGCATACGAGAGATTATACATATTATATGTCTCAAAAATTCATGATATATACGTGAATTAAGTAGATGTAACAGCTACTGGATGTCCTTAAATAAATAAATGTATTTCTGAAACGCGTTGAACCGCAAATAATGAACGTGGGTTAAAATCCAGGGGCGGTACTAAAAGTGATATCGGGATTTTTTATCTAAAAATATCTCAGTAGCAACCAAGTTAGGAAATGGGTGTTGTTACTGGGCTTGACTCCGTGTCCCGAAAAGCACGTTAGTCATACACCTAGACTTTCTACGGTCGTGTTGAACAGATATTCTGATCAAATCATAAGAGTGAGGGGATAAAGGGTGCACAAGGTTGCTCACTATAATATGAGAGAGCTTGTCTCTTTTAAGACTATTTAAAATCAGTGCAAATGCTACTATGCTGTACGCCGTTATTGTGATGCATATCAGAACATGTATTATAGATGCATTTTAACTGTGTAGTTATAATATGGGTCATGTGGCAGTACTTCAATAAATAAATAAATAAAGACTGGCCGGTCGATCCGAAGAACATTTTTACATATTTAGAGATGTCCTAACTGACATAGGGCACGGCCTAAGCCAGTACGGTTATGAATATAAAAATTTGCAATTATAATATTCGTGAAAATGGCATTGGACGGTTTTCTAGAAGAACGTAGTTTTCAAAGATACATTTTTTTTAAAGACAAGGCGCCCTAGGGAATCTAGTGCCTGCGTCGCGGGTTACCTTACAAACATATAATAGAGGGACACAAATTACATCCATTCCCAGAACACCTATTTATGTGTCACACAAATAATTGTCCGGCGTGGGAATCGAACCCGGACAGGCAGCGGCGAGGCGACTGTCTTAGCCACTGCCACACGTACAGCAATTATTTAATTTAAAACGAAAATTCACTCTACAAGGATAACATGAGGGTTAAAATTTTAAATTGAACGTCCATCAAAATCAAATTTTGAAATATGAGAAGTCAAAAGTTAGCTTAAATCTTAAGCTAACTTTTGACTTAAACTTATAATATTTGAAAATAATACACCAACGTGAGGTAAATAGGGGATAAAAAGTATATTTAAAGTTCGTTATTTTTTTATTTAATAGTTAGTTTTTCAGAAAAAATGAACGTATGCAAATAAAAGTTATCAAAAACTCCACGACTGAAAAAGACGTTAAAAATTTTGATGGAAATCCTCGCGATGCAGTCGCGGTAGAAGTGGCAGTTATTATAATTCATACGTTGTTTTATGTATTTGCGAATCAACATAAACCTAGTTTCCTTGCTTATTATTCACGTGCGATGCCAATGCCCTAAGACCTTATATACTAAAGCATACTATCTGCGCAGCTAACTTTTAAAGCGCAAATTAAAAAACATGCGACGGAGTTCTAATACTGGAGGCATACTTGTTTTCAAACGAAGGGTATTACCCTTCCATCGAAGTACTATAGAGTGGAGCAAGTATTTTAATCATACATACAATTGTATTAAGATATATTGCACCTCTATACCACTCATACAGACTTGATAATTACTAAATACTAAAAGCTCTAAATTGACTAGTTACGCATTTCAAAACATTCCCAGAAATACACACATCAACACAATCTAGGGATATTGAACATTTCATTGATTATCTAGAAAACTATAAACATTTTGTTATGACTGTAAATGGAAGAATTAAAGATAATTTCATGGCCGATATTTAAACATTAACAACACGATGCGATTTTGTTTTTCTAATTAATAAAAGTCTTAAATTAATTAAGCCATAGAAAATTACTGAGTGAACAAAAACATTTTATTCTTATAAAATTATTCAATCGAATTAAATGAATAAAAATCTTACCAAATCTGATAATCAGTAATCGGTATTTCCTCCTCTAACATTAATCACACAGCGGCAACGATTTTCCATACTTAAAATTAAGGTGTCAATGTCTTGCTGGGGTATGCAGTCCCAAGTTCTTTTTAAATGTTCGAAAAGTTGTTCTTCTGTTGTCAAGTTGGGCGGAAAATCCCTCAATGCTCTTCGCTGTAACATGTCCCAGGCGTGTACAATTGGGTTTAAGTCTGGCGACTGTGGAGGCCAATCTAATACCTGAACATCGTGTTCTCGAAGGGCGGCCCTCACCAGCCGCGCTGTATGGGAAGGTGCATTGTCATGCATGAGCTGAAATTCTTGCCCCGTTAGGGCCCTGAGCGGGACAATGACACGTTCTACTACCTCCTCACGGTATCTATGGGCAGTCATGCTGCCCTGAATCCAAATGAGTTGGGTTCGTCCGCCGATTCGTATTCCTGCCCACACCATAATTGTCCCGCCTTGGTAAGAGTGGACCTCCTGTGGATGTCGGAGACGGCTGACCCTGCCTGGAGTTCTCCAAACGCGTGTTCGTCTCGAATCTGGATGAAATCCATAGCGGGACTCATCAGTGAACAGCACCAATGACCATTGTTGATCACTCCATGTCAAATGTTCTTGAGCCCATAAAAGTCGCCTACCGCGATTGCCACGTCGCAGCGCTGGGACTCGTAGCGGTCTGCGAGCATGAAGACCAACTTCATGCAGCCTCCTTCGCACGGTTTGGTCGCTCACCAGCAGCTGCTGACCCTCCTGGAGCCTTTGCACTAGTTGCATCGCTGTGATATTGGGTAGTCTTCTGGCGGTCATTTGGAGAAATCGATCCTGTCTCTGAGTGGTAACACGATATCTACCTGTGTGCCGTTCTGCCACATCTCCAGTAGCGCGATAACGTGACCACAGCCTGGATACCACATTTTGGCTTGTGCCCAGAGACTCAGCAACGACGCGTTGAATAGCACCGTTTTGTAACATGCCAACTGCCCGTAACATTTCATCTCGACTCAAATGATGGCGTGGCATGACGCTAAAAAGCTTACACAACCAATTGAGAAAAGAAAATAAAACAATTTATCAGGTTTTCTTCAATTAACACGCAAAAAAAATTTTAATGCAACTTCTTGAAATTAGATACAACTCAAGATTGCGCTGTGCTTTGCGTGTTTTCATTTGTTTCTCATTTTAATTTTTAAATTTTGAATAAAGAATAGACAAGGTTTAAATCTGTAAATAAACTTTTTAAGGAAACTAAATAGGTTTTAAACAATAAAGCCATGTTTGATTTCAAAATAACGTATCCCTAGACTTTGTTGATGTGTGTAATCTTATAACAAGGCTTTTCTAAATTTTGAACCCTTCGGAGGGATCTTTTCCAAATGTCATTTCTTGACAGGTTTCGCGTAATATAGAATTGTTAACCGGAATTTATATGTCCGAATATAAGATAGATTTTTTATTTAACATTTCCTATTTATCCTTATATCAGTAATTTTTCCGTATTATCAAGATTAAAATCAGTTGTGGGAAAATGCTCTAAAGATTTTCGTGAAAGTATAGGACTGTTTTTTTTGTGAAATTATAGTTCAGGTTTTCTTTGTACATAATGGATATAAAGGACTCATAACTGGGAAAACTGTCTAGGAAAATAATTGTTCATTTATCGATCGTTCCTTTTACTGGCTCAAGACTCGTTTTATCGTTAAGTCTCCAGAGCAAAGCGGGGGACCCGCTTTGCTCTGGAGTGAAGTGGAACTACTTTTTCTTTAACTCTTCGTTTCTCTCGGATTAATTACGTTGCGTGATCCAAGGCACTAGAAGCGATTACCCGCACATGGCTGGGCTCTACCGCTCAGTCATCTTATTATCTGCCCCTTTGACGCTGGCCTAGAAGAGTTACAGTGGTGGGTAAGAACGAGGGAAATAGTCCCTTTACTTAACCCGCTTGTCAAATTGCAATCAATCAATTGTATCATAATAAAAATCCTATTCATTTACTTGAGTTAAAACATATAAAACTGATTCTTGCTACGAATATAATATTGTTGGAACATTAATCTCACTAAATTACCACACGTACATTCAAAGTACTGACAATAATCGTATAAAACATCTAGTATAGAGCAAGAGTAGCATAGAGAAGCGCAGTAATCGTGCTTAATTGGCTAAGCCAGAGGTCGTGAGTTCGAACCCCACCCGGGACAAATAATTGCGTGATAAGCACAGTACCTACAGCACAGAATGCATATCAGTTGCCTGGTTTCCATTACAAAGGCACTGCCTAGTTTGCGATCAGATAGCAGTGTGTTGGTTGTTCCAAGATATATTTAAAGCACAGAATTCAAAAAATATGATGAAGATATTTATTTAGGGGTTCTTATAAAAATTGTTAAGAACAAGTCTTGTTGTGCCATCAGCATGGCCGTTCAGTTATTGGCGCAATCAAATTCTGCCTCCTATTTCTAATCTTTGTAAATATATTTTTTTATTTTTATCCTTGTGTGTATAACACTTTAAATTCCATAACCGGATCTAATATAAAACGAATTTTTCCTCACAGACTAAATACAAAACTACTTGACTATGACGCTGAATTATTAGAATTCGGAGAAGAGAAGGTAGTTTATAAATCGGAGACGTCGGCTTAGTATTTTGTGACTGCGCCGCTGTAGGTCAAAGAACTATCGAAGTTTTTATGAAATAAATATTAATCAATATTTATTTCATTGAAATAATAATCAACCACAAAGCACATAAGGGGGTGGAATAAATAAAGGACAAAACAATCCTGAAAGCGAAATAATAATACAAGGTAATAATTTTTGTAGTGTTTTAAAAGTCACTCAAAATATTTGTGTAACAAAAGAAAGATATTTCAAATACACAATATTTCAAAATTATTATGACACCTTGATTTAAGTAATAATCAATTGAATAAAAATCGGCTATAATCATTGTTAAACGTGACGTAAATAAATATGTTACATGCAATAAAAATATCCAAAATTTAAACTTACGTCGTTTATGCTTACGTCCTCCGCGCCTACGTCCATTACGCTTACGTGTCATCGTTTTCAGCAGTGTCGCGCTACAGGAGTGCACAACACCTGAACGCACAGGAACGCAACAAGATTGGAGAGCGACTGGACTGCCGTTATATATATATGTGCGATATACGTATTCATTTATTCGTATAAGGAGTGGTTCCCTAGTGTCAACAATTGTTCTAGAAATTTGGCCCTGGAATTAAACTTCTATACCCCGTACAATGCCTGGAGACAGCATCGCCTTTAGCGATAAAGACGCTAATTAGCATTACGTTTTAATTTTATTTTAACAATTTTTTTGTTTATTTTGCTTGCAATAAATTGTACTTTGTAATTGTTCTTTGCCAGTTGGTTTTAGCAGTCGTGTAATAATTATAATTTATAGTTATTTTGAAAATCACAATCACATGCCACTAACTGTTAGTATATTTGGTTTGTAAGTAATATATTGCTATAGTGGTCATTATATATATAACGAGAAAACGCTGTCTGAATCAATAACACAGAGCCGATATCGTTGAACTTTAACTGATAAAATTTCTTATGCAAGTAATAAAAATTCCGCTCGTAAGTGCATGAACGAGGGATTTTAAGTTTTGGATTAAAAAAAATAATCTAGGTAATGATGGGTATCAAATAAGGAGTCCCGGCCTAAAAAGTCCCTATGTAAATAACTTATTAAATTTATGGTAAATGGTCCTTTATACTGCCATAAGAGAGATTCCAAGGCTTTTATGGGGATATAACGGAATCTTACGAATATTACGATTAATTAAGAAGATATGTGACATTCATTTTTCTGTGAACTTATTCTTACGGCAGTATGTATTGTAAGTCGTTTTATGTGCTATTAATGGATTGATCCAAGAAATTTTATTACTACTGATTAACAGCACACCAATATTGTATAATACTTATAATAATGTCCATCGACCTTATTCACACACGGCCATCTGATCCTAAACAAAGCAGAGCTTGTACTATGGAACCAGATAACTGATAAACTACATATACTACTTTTCTTTTGGGAATACATAATTATATAAATCAGGAGAAAGCGACATGTTCATGCACACAAATATCCGTCCTGGGTGGCAATAGAACCCACCTGCGGCATGAAAGGCAAGCATATACCAACCACGACAACAACCCCATCAAATAATAAAATAATAACTTAACTTTTAAACTTTATAATATGACATAAATCAAAGCGAAGGTAGGGTGGGCTTATATATGCATACAGAAGACTGTTTTCCCTCCTTCTAAGTATTTTTGGCATTAGGTGTTATAGAAAAAAAAAATCATTTTCGCAAAAAAGAAGGGAAATGTACTTAAATTTTTACAATGAAAATATATTTCTGAAATAATGTTTCCATAGTCTACATAATTTGAGATGTCACATATATATTTTAAGCAGTGTTAATAAAATATTATTTGTCTGTAAGATAATAATTACATAAAAATTTAAAGTTAACTTCATATTTTCGTTGTTTATTTCTCAATGTCTTTGTAATAGTGATTTAGTTAGAAGTTTGACATAATTTGGCTCGTATTTTGCGGCTATTTTACACTCATCTCATCGTCATCAATTCTTTACACTATATGTTCTAAAGTTGAAAGACAACCAGGGGCTCTACCGGCTAAGTCATCGAAGATCGATTTCTTGAATCGCGTTCAAATAAATAAAGGTTAAAATTACTTAGTAGTAAGTAGAGACCCTGTTTATGAACCTCGGTCAGTGACTTCTTACTCTCACTCACACTTTTTTCTAAAGCCCTCGCTATATCTAGGGCCCCAAAATCACGGTTTACTTTTGATTTTTTTTATATAAATACTACGTGACATTGACTTCTCATGAATTTTTCAATTAAATATTATTTGATGGTGTAAGTACAAACTAAGATATCGATTTTAAAAAAGAAATTGCACCTAGTTTCCAATGAATACGTAACAAAGTTGTTATCACCTTTGGCGCATGGAGGGAGGGGAGGATTTATTTAGGTCACTATGCCCGCTCTGTGCTCACCAAATGTTCTAGAACTATTCAGTACCTTTTTAATGCATATAGAAGGACTCAATACATAACAAGTTAGAGATAGTAACCGACTCTTGCAATTTTCTAATGAGCTTTGTTTCTCATACCTCAATCTACATAGAACAAAGTTGCGAGGTCTTTCTGGTACACAATTAACAACAAAAGGAAGATTAGGCCACAACTTGAGTTCGGCCAAGTTAATGTTTCTAGTTGGCATACGAACTAAAACACTGGATTAAATTACTTGATTGAATATCATCTACGATTCCTATATGTAATGGCTTTCTTAAGGATCTACTTCGAAAATGAAGAAGGGACATGGCCCCGCGTCTGATGTGTTTTGAGATGGCTATGCCCTGATGGGCCAAATCGCGAAAACAACATTCGTATTTATTAATAGTTTGGAGTAAAATTGAATATACTATAATTGATTAAAAGGGAAATTATTTTTACAGTTATTCTTATTTAAACTATAGTATATACTTAATTCCTAATTATTGTTTGAAGCATCACTATTTCAAATAATTCGTAACAAAATTGTGATGATGGAACACACGCGCACCTGAAATAATTAGGGCGTCTTTTATTTATTTTCTGCCGAGAAAAATTCCTTCTAATATGTTTACTTTTACGGCAATAGTCGAGATTCATATATTCACAAATACTTACTTATATTATTAATGCGAAAGTAACTCTCTCTGTTTGTCAGTCTGTGGCGCTACTGAACCGATTTAATTAATTTTGGTACTGAACAGATAATAGAGCCTGAGAAAAGACAAAGGCTAAAATTTGTATGGAAGTTTCACCATTTTTTGAGCTAGAAGTGTTTAAACTTATTTTTAAGACTGTAAATACTATATAAATAAATATGGCATTCAAAGTTGGTTTAAATTCTTACATTTAAGGATGTAACATACTGAATAGGGGATAAAAGTTTGTATGGAAATATGTAAGGTTTATGTGAACGTTTTATAAGTTTGCGACAGAATCAAAATATCACGGATATTCATGTAACATTTAGGGAGTCATTACAAAATGTGCGAATGAAGTCGCGGGTATAAATTGAAAAAAGAAATAAATGAAAGACTTCATTTAAATTAACACGATCAAGTTTATGCTTAGCTCACTTCAAGTTTTTGACGGAGTTCAGAGTGCAAGTTTGCATTTCACCAACAAAAACTTTCTAGTCTTTAAGTTGGACGCTTGACTTACGGCGTTTAGCTTGTAACGCGTTCAAGATCTGCCACGGTTAAGTTATATTTATTTATTGAAATATCTAATTATTAAAATCTCAGAAAATTGCTGCCTTATATTGTATTAGTTTCTCGATTGTCACAGATTTACGGCTAACGCGGTCGTAAACTTTGTTTTGGTAAACCCGATCAAAGCTGGTGGAATCATTGCAATGTACATCGAGTTGTATGACAAAGGCAAACCATTACACAAAATCATTTAGTGTGGGATTATTTTAGTAAATAATAATGCCTCTCTTACTTGCCTATTAACTTCCAAAATCTTACACATATATGGGATTTTACATATTATATGGGATATAAGATATTACATATATGCATGCAAGATTTTGAAGTTATAATGTTTTAAAGTGTACACATGTTTACGGTTTTATAAAATCAAATAAAATGAGTAACTCTTTAACTCGAATAAGCGGAACTCGGTTTTAAAAAGGTGTTATGAAATCCGCTCCATGTAGTTTGAATAGAAAGGTTAATAGAATAAACGATTGAAAATTTAAGGGGAAGTTTTACATACCAAACACCCTTTTCAGGGTATTTAAAGGCCATAGTAGCACTACACGGGATTTAGAACATTCAAAAAACGGAAGCCGTAGTTAATTCAATAAATAATATATGGTATATTCAAAACAGACTGCTTAAAAGCAAATTGTTTTCGAAATAGTAAATATAACTTTTAATTCGTCGTCAGTATAGTCCAATAGGATCTCATATTTTAAAAATAATTTTATAGGTCCATAAAAACGTTTTAATTGATATCATATTTAACTTAACATAAGTAAAAATACAAACAAATAAATGTCATAAATAAGGAAAACCTAAAATCACAGCAGTGAGAGCATGCTATGTCTAAATCTAATTAGCAAGCAAAACATGGTAGGAATATGTCAGTGAATTAAATAAAAGAATATCTAACAACAAAATAAACTAAAAATAATTTTGTCAAGTCATTATAGGTAGTCAGTCAGAAGTCAAATAGAATCGGACCCCTGGCTAGACTGGCTGGTCGCTTTGACCCCTGGCTGGTCACTGACGTGATATAGATTTCGAGGTAAGGTAAGGTTTCGAATTAATTCTGGTAGTTAGCCGTAACAGGTAATTCTGGGAGCTTACCAATAGAAATAGGCTAAGATACATCTTCTTACTATATCACCAGTATTTATTATACTGTAAACGATACTTATGAGTACGATGTCGAGTTTAGCTAATTTAATAAAACGACTTGTGTACACGGACGCAGTTTTCCCTTGATTCTTTGTTATTGTGGCTTCCAAGTACAAGTGTATACAAAGTCTGTTGTGAGTTGACTTTAAGCGTAGTAAGCTTTTTAGAGTTTAAGTAGTCTGATTCTTACTTTTGTGATTATATTTTGATTTACGTATTTTTATCAATTGGGGATTTGTATTCGTAGACGTGACCCATGGGTCAATGAGCGATAAAGGATAACAGCAGTCAAGTGAAATAGAGAATTGTGACCCTTCCATCAATCTTTGAGCAATTCAACTGGAGAAGCACCCACAGAACATACTCCATGTATTATTACCATTTCATGAGTACGTAGGATCTTGTTTACAATAGGATATTATGTCTTGTATACCAATGAAATAGATATTTTCTATAAATGGGTGGTCTTTGCGCGTAATGCGATCTCTTAGTCATCAAATATTGCGCGTAATCATCAAATATCGTGCAAAACTATTACACAATTAAAATTGACCAATAGAAATGTTTAATATTTTAATTAATGTTGCCGATTCTGGTACAAAAACAATGTGTTTTGAAAACATTCAACCTAACCAATGTCCTTAACATTTTCCCGGGCAGTGTAGATATAGTTGCCACATTGTTTTAAACCATATTGGCTTCTCTTTAAGTTCAATACCAATAAATTTGATACAGTTTTTTCGGATGACCAGCTCGACTGGAGAAGTTCTCAAGTGTTCTAATGTCTTTGTCTGGGTGTGACTAAGGTCGCAAGTTGATCGGTCAGGGAGAAATAGTGGACAACGCATGAGTGATGCTATATGTGGTGAACCGAATAATTGCTAGCCCACATCATTAACATGACGGCAACATGAGGCACCTCAGTACCTGTTAGTAGGCTTAAGAGTTTAAAACATACATACATGTGCATATACATATTACACTCTCCTTTGGCAACAGAGTAAAAAAATGCTCTTATAAACTGATTACATAATCAGAATGAAAATTTTATTAATGTGACGTTCGCAACAGAGTTGGTATGAAACACAGATTGCCTGCCAACTTAACAATCTCAATAGGTAATAAATAGTGCATAGGTAAAACATCACAATTCCGATGCACTTTGTTTGGCGATAAGGAACAAAAATTCATACAGATAATGTATACTATTCTTACAGAGATAATAAACAGTTCGCAAGACGTTATTGTAAAATGATGCATGAAAATAACAAACACAATATAAAGGTAGACATATATGTATTTGCAAGAGCGAAAGCGCAGTGCCGAATAGATGTGGATGAACTAAGACACAACAATAGATTAGGACATTTAATAAACAAATGAGTAAAACAGCAATACAAAACAATCCCATCCTGAAATAAATACATAGAACAGTCATAATAATATAATGTAAGCGAATGAGTGAGGAACTCTACCGAAAGGTTTTATGTATAGTGGCGTAAACGCTTAACCAGGCTTGGCTATATTATTTTTAATTGTTTTTGGACCTTATTCCTAAGAGTTAAGGTCTAAGGTTGAAATTCATGTGGTTTCGTATATCGCCTGTTTAAGGGTGAAACTATAAATTTTACAAGAAATACCTGTATCTAAAAGAAAGTGTAAATGTGAATATGTTGATATTAACAGGTTATATGTAAACTTTTATCTTGGAATTGCCATGTTTAATAAAAAGGAAAACCGAAAGGACTCTCCGTCTCCGACGACGGTAAATTGTAATTATCAAATGACTTGAAGAAAAGACATATTAACATTAATATTGATTTTTCAAATATTGTTTTATGGCCTTAACAGGCGTAAAATTCAGTGTGCAACACTTAAATGTTTCATAGCATATAAAAAGTTTTCACTCTATATGGTTTCACTTTGTGTTGTAAAATAAATGAAAAAGCAACGTTCCCCTTATTCAGTGGACATCAAAAAATCTCTCATAATCTCAATCTCATCTAATATCTCACATGATAACAGGCAATCATTAGAAATTACATATACTAAGTTGATAGCATTTAAAGAAATGTCCCAGCGAGATGATTGCCCGCTTAAGTCCATAAGAATCATACTAATATTATAAAGGCGAAAGTTTGTGAGTGTCTACGTTTGTTGCTTCTCCACGTCTTAACGGCTGGAGCGATTTTAATAAAATTTGCTATGGAGTTAGCAGACACCCTGGATTAACACATAGCCTATAATTTATAAAGTTTAACGCGGGTAAAACCGCGGGGCACAGGTAGTAGGAAATACGTGGAGAATGTATTTAACATTTTAAGGAAACCACAACACTGTTTGGATACATGTTTACGGGGATGGAAAATGTTTACTAGAGAAGTGAACAAACCTGTGTGAATCAGTTACTTTAAAGCTCAATTTAGCGTTTGACGTTCTATTGAACACAGTCAATAGCTGGATTTCATATCTATATTCCATATCTAACTCCTGTTGTGCAGAACCGCCAGAAAATAATAATAATGCTAAGCTAAGCAAGCATGTACCCATTACGAAACAAGACAAAAATCAGTTGTGTATTGTTACGTCTCTTCAGGTCAAATGTAAAACGACATTTGTATGACAAAGACAAACCATTTTACAAAATCATTTAGTGTTGGGTTATTTTAATACGTAATAATGCCTCCATTCCTTGCCTAATGAAATACAAAATCTTACATGTATGTTGGATTTTACATACTGTATGGGATATGCAAGATATTGAAGTTAAAATGTTTTAAAGTATTCATATACTTTAAGATTAAAAACAATTAGTAAGCGAGGAAAGAAATGGGCATCGATCATAGCTATGATCGATGCCCATTTCTTTTGCAATGCATAATAAATGCAAAATAAATAAAGTATAGTCGGCGGCAGACAGCATACGTAGAAGGATTTAACTTTTCAATTTATTTCTTTATTTTGTTTGCGTAATCTATTTTAGACACTTATTATATTATTATACCTTCCCGATAGCATGACAGTATAGACTCCAATGTCTCTACTACGTTCGCCCAATGAACTAATGAAATCTTTGTTTCGCGTGATCAAAATGTACTATTCCTGCGATTTAATTGCCCTAACGCCATAGAGAGAGAATACTTGCCATGCTATCGGGAATTGGAGTTACAAACTGATAAATAAAATAAAAAGTTTAACCTACTATAGTAGTTAAGCATCTTCTACACTACAATACATCCATCTAGACTGCAGTTGTGCAGTCTAGATGGATGGCAACCACCAGGGTGACCTCTTTTGGGACGTTGGTTTGCAACCGTGTAGAAAATGCTTAACGGCTACTCTACTACAACTATAGTAGGTTAAACTTTTTATTTTATTTATCAGTTTGTAACTCCAATTCCCGATAGCATGGCAAGTATTCTCTATGTTAGGACGTTGGTTTGAAACCGCATAGAAGATGCTTAGGTTTAAGTCAGTATAGCTCATGACAATGAAGAGACACATTACCACACTGATGACGATGACGACGCTATATGCAGAGGCATAAAGAAGGCAACAAACGCCAGAAGACAGAACAACCTGTGGAGGACAATGAGAAACCGCGATGAAGCCGTAATGAACCACTTAAGACCATAAGTCGGGAATTTTGTGGGATTTCCATTCACCATGTTTATTTTTAACGCGTGTTTTCCTGACCTATGTTACGACCTTCTTTTGTGATTGTACGTACGTATCTTTACTATATGATCTAGTATAGGCAATAAGGAAAAATACTTTGTAATTTCTTTGATACCAAAAATAAAATACAATAGGCTTAAACCGTTTTCGTTTTTGTCATCACAACATTGTTACGAATAAGTTATAAAGTGTTGTGAATGAAAGAGCTAATTCCATTTTACGAAAAGCATTACTTTAAGGACGTAAAATTGTCTACTTTAATAATAACAAATAATATTTGCAAACTAGAGTCGTCTCGCTACAGGCGTTTGTTCATTAAGTCATAATAGCATGCCGCTCAGATGTAACTTGCTTCTTATTTTACGGGGCATACCCTTAATAGAAGAAAAAGATACGAAATCGGCACACAACTACTGAATTTGGAAAAGAGAAATAATAATAGGTCTTTACCTATGAAATTGCCGTTTTGTATGAAAAAATTTAAACGAATTTTTTTCATGAATTTTTTTATTTGTATTAATCGAAGTAATCACCCATGCAATCAATGCATCTTTGCCATCGCAGTGGCAGTTTATTGATGCCCTTCTTAAAGAAATCAGCTGGACGGGAGGCAACAAATTCTTCAAAGGCATTTTGTACTGCCTCTCGGGTATTGAATTTTTTTCCCGCCAAGAAGTTATCCAAATTCTGGAAAAAGTAGTAGTCTGTAGGCGCAAGGTCTGGTGAGTAGGGCGGATGACGGAGAGCTTCCAACCCCAGTTCTTGCAACTTGGAGACCGTCTGCTGTGCAGTATGAGGTCGCGCGTTGTCGTGCAGGAGCAGCGGAGACGAGCGATTGACCAATGCTGGTTGGAGATGCGCCAGCTTCTCCATCATTGTGCTCAGTTCTTCACAGTACACATCTGCAGTAATGCTCACCCCGTTTGGTAAGAAGCTGTGATGAATCACACCGGCGCTAGACCACCAAACAGTGACCATCACTTTTCTAGGGGTAAGTTTTCGTTTAGGGCATTGTTTCGGTGCTGAACCAGGATCCAACCAACTTGCTGAGCGCTTGCGGTTATCAAACAGAATCCATTTTTCATCGCAGGTAACAATGCGGTTCAAAATTCCTTCATTTGTGTGTCTGTTGAGCAGTGCAAGGCACGTCTCGACGCGTACTTCGCGCTGGCGATCATTGAGTTCGTGGGGCACCCATTTGTCAAGCTTTTTTACCTTGCCAATTTGACGCAAATGGACCAATATTGTTTTGACGCTAACGTCGAAAGCTGCTGCTAATTCAGCCGTAGATTGTGTATCATCAGCTTCCACAACCGCCTTTAATTCGTCATTGTCGACCAAAGTCTTCGGACGACCGCGAGGTTCATTTTTCAGGTCGAAATTTCCAGAACGGAAGCGAGCAAACCAATAACAGGTGGTGCGTTGGTTTGTAGTGTTAGCTCCGTAAACGTCGTTGATGTTGCGTGCCGCTTGTGCCGCGTTGCTGCCACGACGGTACTCATATTCCATAATTACTCGAATTTTTAACGTATCCATGATGACGAAAAAGATTGAAATGCGATGAAAATGTAACACTAATCAATAAAGAAATGACTACTTTTGGAAAAAAGAATCCATGTTTTTAAAATAAAATTAATTTGAAATTAGAATTCTTAGCCAAACAAAAATTATTTTGATTTGAAATGGCCAGTACTGCAGAACGGCAATTTCATAGGTAAAGACCTAATATTAACGCACAGACGAAAGAACTATACGGGATAAGATAAGTATTGTGTTTTGGACATGCGAGATAAACATGGTGTATTTACTAGCCCATAATTATATGTCACCCATATATCAGCACGAATTACGTATCCTGAACTTACGAATGAGCATGGGTCGGGGGCGCCCTAAACGCAAAAATATCTCAATGCCCCAAAGGAGTCGATTTTTTATGGTACTACGTGCCCATAACTCAACGCGTCCATCGTGCGCTCATCGACTCACCAGTTATAGTACCATACAAAAATTTAAAAAACCACTTTCAGATGCGGCGTTGGGCCCTGGAGATCAGTATACGAAAAGTTTATGATTATAACGCGCCGCGCGCCCGGGCATAGGGCAAGTATAGCAAAAAAACGCACAGACGCGCCTGGACACTGGAAAAGTTAAAGAACAAATATTACTTCGCTTTCGCGACGAAATTTTGTGCAATAATTAATCTTATATTGCGCATTCGTATTAATTATTACTGGTACGAATATTTAATTGAAAAGTAATTATGGTGCAATTTTTAACGATATTTTAAGCGTCAGGCGAGTTGTTATGATTCCGGACTAAAACATAAAGGCTATTTTAACAACAACTTTTATATGATATACTAGCTGATCCCCGTGGTTTTACCCACATTAAACTTTATAAATCATAGCCTATGTGTCAGTCCTGGGTGACAGCTGACTTCATACCAAATTTTATTAAAATTGCTCCAGCCATTTAGACTTGAAGAAGCAACAAGCTAGTTATTCATGTTTTTCTGTATGTATATTTGTATCGTCTAATATTTTTTCTATGTCCAAGAGTTTGGCTGTTGATGAGTTAGTCAGATAATAAGAACATTATTTTGGAAATCCAACACTTAAGTTGATAAGGTAGGAGGGATATTATTGTACCAATGAATGAGTGAATAAACGTGCTCATAATGTATACCAAGAACCAATGATAAATATCTTAGGACAACTAACACACTGCCATCTGATCCCAAACTAGGCAGAGCCTGTACTATGGAAGCCGGACAACTGATAAGCATGCTTCTATATTTCTAAATATATTATAATATATACAAATAACACTCAAGATGCAGAAGAAACAATCGTGCACATTACACAGCGCTTTGTCCTGGTCGGGGATCGAAACCACGCCCTCCAGCTTTGCTGTCAGTGGAACCGACCACTAGACCAATAGGATAGACAAATGAAGAGCGATTTGTGTAATATAAAAATTAAGTAATCTATCCGCGCGAACGTTAGCCCGCCTGCTTGCCCGCTCTTGCCTATGGCCGAGTACTTGCACTTTCTATTATTCGATGGAAAACATTAATAAGAAGCACTATCAATAAATTGTACTGCTGATTGTAACTTTAATCTTTTCCGGTTAACATACAGCTTCATATAGGTAGTAACAGTGGCGTACTTAGAAGGTTTAACGATAAGAAACATATTCCAATAAAAATGTTTCTATACACGTAACGTCAGCTGCTATAAGCACAAGACTAGTTTTATAGCTAGAACGCAATGTATACCTAGCGAACAAACAAGTGTTGTTACTTGTTATACAATTTACCGTTGGCTATTTACAACAATTTCAATTAAACGAGGTTAACACATTCATACCTGGGCATAATATTAGTGAGACTATTAAAGGGTAGTTATGTTGTGACAGACAATTTTAGTGTCGGAATCACTATTCTATTCGTCAAAATCCACGTAAAAACATTATCGTTAGCGGGCAGGTAGGGTTAGTGTCAGGGTTGTTCAAGCCACCCAGTAGCCCTCTGACTGGGCTAACGACAACCAAAACCAGCAGCTTAACGTACAAGGTGTACGTAACGAGACTTGCTAGCTCTGAGCACGGAAACTCTTCAAAGATAAACCACTTTGCCGATCACCCATCGATAGACATACCTAAGCATTTAACATCACTAGTGGCTTACGGACCGGTGAGAACATCTGGCTATGAGCAACTAACTAGTAATCTAATGTTACATACTTCTACGTAGCCTATACTATACGAATCCCAGGAACGTAAGTAATATCAATAAAACATAATGCAAGATACCACGTAATTAATTTTACATTCACCTGTTCTTTAGATGAAATGCGCTTTTCTGGTTTTTTTAACGACCAAGTATTATCGTGGTGAGAACATACACACACATATATACTATGTACATAAATACGGCCATATTTTGATACATGGCCGTAAACATTTATGTGCTGATCCATTTGTTCTACGTTTTTCTTGAAAAAGTGTCTCGTAATCTTAACTAGAATAAACAATAACACTATCAATATTTGCATTTTAAATTCTTTATTGTATTGATGAAATACTGCAATCATTAGGTATTTTAGTCTATAGTAAATATGTGCAAGCCTCCCATAGTAACTGTAGAAATCATAACAGCGCTTACTAAATATCGAACCTTTTAACAAGCATCAGTCAGAGATAAAAAATTAAATATGATCCATAATAATAGCCATATAAAACGTATCTCTCAGAAATACTAATTGCTGCTTATACACTTTCAAATTATAAACATAATTTGGGTTTCAAATATTAGTGGTACTTATTATAATAAAAACCCTAGTGTGACATACACAGCTAGGAGAAAGAAATCTGCCTAAGTTAAAGATTCTTTATTACAGGCCTGCAGTGATTAATAGTTAAGTATTTGGGTCCCACTCAGAACCAAAACGACGCCGTAGAGTGAAAACCTCGGAAGTGTAATTCACGAGCTAACTTTTCAGGAGCACTTCCGAGGTAGGTACAGTAGACGGAATGCGATCACGAACAACGAGGTTCACACATATGATCGAAGATGGCTTTAGGAGAGTCAGAAGCTCAGTGAAGTCGGTTCGAAATATGCATTTCGAGGTTTTCTTAAACAAAACATGGAAAGAAGCTAATTAAGTAAAAATTTGCCATTCTAGGTAACTAAAAAAAAAATTGCGTAAAAGTAGCGTGGTCTGTTTTTAGACTATTTTGCCTGCCATTTGGTTACTCAGAACCTATATAGTAAGGAAGTTGGTGCAGAAATATAGGAAGCCATGAACAGAGAGTGAATAATGACGTGAGATCTTCCTTCGCCTTATAGTATACATGACCTAAGCTCAATAAAGAGAGTTACACATGAGTGATATTTATATGTGTTTTGCAAACATTATAGAAAACTATAGAAATATAGCTGAAATTAAAACCTACAATTTTCTAGCTTTACTTAGTTGATAAACATAACAGTCGATAAAAATGTATGATATACAGAATAGTATACTAAACAGTACAAAAACACTTTGGAGGGCTACATAATGAAGTCTTAACACAGAATAATTAAATCCCATACATCACAATTTCTGATACAGGACACTGTGGAGTGCAATCATCCTTCTAATTAACAGGACCGATTTTGGTTATTCTTTTGCGTTTCAGTGCGTGCAGTACCCTGAATAATTTTATAGTAGATAACAAATAACTCCGGAACAGATTCCCAGTTATATTTCTATTTGTGTGGCAGGACGACATTTGCCAGGACAGTTAGTAATCAATATAATATAAATTTAGAACATCAGTAATTCCAAATAAGGCAATGTAGCAAAAGTAAACCCTACACTAAACAGAGCTTGAGAACATAGTTGTAGATGATAATAACCAAATCTTGCGGTTTAACTCCTTGGACTATCTCACATATAACTACAAGACTAAAAGGACAGAATTTTTCCCTGCCCTGGTTGAAAAATGTGCTGAAACAAAGAAAAAGCAACTATATTTTGGACACATTTGGTGATGTTTTGGCACTTTTCCCAACTGTTACAATGAAAATCATAAATTCTGCAGGCAAGGTTTCTTTCACTCACACATGAAAAAGACAAAGATTTCATTGTAAAATAAACAAATGAAAAATACCAAACCAGCCATAAGTTATATGAGAAAGTTTTCAAAGCACCCAAATATACCAGCCTAGAAATGAATTGACCAGCCACCAATCAATGGGTAATCTCAAGCGCTGAAGAAATAATAATATAAGTACAGTATTAAGAAGTTGTAGAAAGGTTCTCGAGTGGTGACCACGAACCGGAAGACGCAGCGTGGGCAGGCCCCCTACAAGATGGACCGATGATCTTGTGCGGGTCACTGGAAATTGCTGGATGCGGATAGCACAAGACCGGCAATTGTGGAGAGTGTGAGATCTTTGGGAGAGGCCTTTGTCCAGCAGTGGACGTCTTTCGGCTGATATGATGATGATGATTAAGAAGTATCTCAATGATAAAATATTAGGCCATCTAATTAAATGCTTAAACAATATCTTCTCTTGAATCCAAAATTACAATGAATAACAAATTACATTTGTTAGGTATTTTTTTTTAATAAGGACAATATATTTGAATTGGAACTTGGGCTAGTAAAGAGAAATAGAAACAAAGCCACTAAACCATGGTGTGGAAGGCCAATGAGGAACCCATACTAAGTGGCCTTTACCAGGAGCCTAGGCATGGAGGAAGCTCCACATGCATAGTTAGTTTATAGAATTCTAATGAATATTTATATAGGTATTGGATGTTAGTTAATTTTATAAAGTATTTCTTTATTAATTCATTGTATTAATTAGGTACCTAATACATTTGTTCCAGCAATTTCAAGACTTTAGATAATTATTACTCTTACTTAATTTAAATAAACAATAAACATAAACAAATTTTGAAATAATTATATATGATTATTTCAAAATTTGTATAAATATGTTTGACAATATGACGAAGTAAAGTTTATTGTATAGTAAGCACTCAGAGAATGCCCTCAATGTTCCCACAATGCTACTATATACTTCACACAAAGATTTATTTCAGTGTAGGGATAAAACTGCAAACTATGCAAAACATTATCTTGAATTTCTTATTTAGCTGTTGAGGTATAACATACATAAAGAGTATTTGCATACCAACATTCCAGCTGAACTGCATTCCGTAGTCAACAAGTCCAACCAAGTTTTCGTCTGCAGCTTAACTCAGAGACTTTTAGTACTAGAATGCTGTAATTCAGTATGGATATACATATTAGTCATGACAGAGTATTAAAAATAACTTTACAAAAATTGTTTGGGTACCACCAGATGGACAATTTTTTTTTAAAGTACCTTATTGTTACGGTGTTATTGGACACCAATCAGAATCGTTATCAAAGTTGTTAAGTGACTTGTTTCTTGTTAATATTTAACAAGATATAAGCTACTTAAAGTCACTAAATAATTATCTACAAATATTATTAAATTAGTAATATAGGTACACCTTATGCTAGCAATTTTGTTGAATGTGTAAGAATGTTTGTAGCAGTTCTATACTAAATTACTTATGTAATATCAGGGAATACATAAAATATGATAAGCAGATTTTTTTTTTTAAATATAATCATTACCCTCATTTTAATAAGAAACAAATCATGTAAACATCTTTCAGCCCAATTTGTAAGAATATATATGAACATTGATAAAATAAAAGTATTGAAATAACTTCTTGTTTACATCATTAGTTTCAAACAGATTGATTATGATATCCGTTCATAAATTTGTTTCTGGTGAAAAATGCTCAAAGATCATTCTATAACATGTTTTAATGAACATATAATTGATTTAGAAATGGAAGCCACACCAATTACTTACTTAGTTCTTTTATCATAATAAGCAAACACATAATATAAACCTAATGAAATGTTTGCCTCTTAGCTTTTGCACAACAATAAAAAACATTCGCTTGGATCTTCTACATCTAAATCAACCTACAATTTCTAGTGTGTATGATTAAAGCAATTGTAATAAGTTAATGGATGAATAACCTCATAAAACTTATGTTTGTGATTATTGCAAATGCTTATCATACTGAAGAAATGAAATGGTTGCAAGAAATTTTGTTATAAAAAGTAATGTTTGCAAAAGATAAAAAGTTACCACAAGTCATGTTGCAGCATAACAAATCAACTCTGACAGTAACTTGCAAACTACTTTGAGGTTCATTCTCAACCAGTTTCTACTGCCTGCAGATTAAATTATTGCTGCAAACTTAACTTACAACATTAATAGTTATAATAACATAGGTAATTCTTCGCAATTGCGGCACTAGTGGGTGCTGAAGTGGCAAATATTACGTAAATAATGATACAAACTGTAATAAACACTAAATTATAAAAAGGATACGGTCCGGACCCTCGCTGATTCGGCGCCAACGGCACCTGATTCCCGTTGCTACTCATATTCTTGGCAGCATAGGTATCGGGACACGTACACCACTCAAGGTGGCACGTAGAGTTGCCCTAACCGATTGTAGGACACATCCGGCACATAGGTAGAGATATACCGACGTCAGTTGACAAGTCTCACGATTTAATTTATAGCCTTTGAAAGCAACGTTTCTTGCAAAAACATTGTACACCACTTATGAAGTCACAATATATATTTTCCGGACAATGATACTAGCATCACTAGGCAGGAGTATATAGAGTCGATTGAGAACCAGTCACTAAACAAACGACAGTACAAAATGGCGGATGTTAACCAATAAACAAACGTGACTGTCACTGTTTTAAGCAAATATTATTGATAATAACTTATTTTTAACGTTGTGGTGGAAGAATTTATTTGTCTAAACCAAGTCAAAAAATGTAAAAATATTGCTTTTCTATATGAATACTAGCACGTATTTTTTTTGAAATCTTAAAACTGTCATCCGATCGTTCACGTCTACTCACGTCACGTACAGGGTTGGCAATAAAGGTTATTTAAATCCCTGGTCACAACTTAGTATACTAAAAAATCCCTGGTTTTAAAGTAATGACCGTAACTAGAGGGGCATCTTTAAAAATGTTTATTTGAATCTAAATTGCGTCCATATAAAAAAAAGACAAATACCTATAAAGAAGTGTGGGTGTGTAATTCATACACAATAAAATAAAAGTTCGAGAAAGAGAAAAAAAAAGTGGCTACCAGACTATGAAGTATATATAGAGAACCAGGATTATAAGGATGATAATAATTAACAGGTCAAATTTTACCAGTTTTTGAAAAGTTGTTTTTCATATATGTAGGTAGGTACATATTTAATATATATTATAACTAATGTTATTCAGATTCCATGTTTTCATTTGGAACAAATGGCATGAATCATGATAGGTGTACAAAAAAATGGTCAAAATATACACAGGTTTCTTCTGCTGACCGTGTCGCGACTCACGGTCAACTAGCTGCCTCTTTCTCCTATCATGACTTGATCTATCTGTCTTTTAAAATTCGTTGCCCTAAACGTAAACTTCATTTCCTTTCTCTTCGCAATTTCAAAGGTATTGACTTGGAGGCATTACAGCGGGATGCCAATAGCATTGATTGGAGTAACGTCTATGATGCTCCTAACATTGACGATAAGGTGGATGCATTCAACACTAATATCCAAATTTTATATGATCAACATGCCCCTAAACGGCGAGTTAGGATTAAACACAACCCTGCCCCATGGATCAATGATTCTATAAAAGACTCAATGGCTCGTAGGGATAAAGCCAAGAAAAGATACAAGCGGAGTCCTTCGGAGGCTAACTTAGCCCGGTATAAATCTTTGCGTAATGCTTGCAATCGTCTGTGTCGTGATGCTAAGAAGCGCCATTTCTACAAGTCTCTCGATAATCGGGATTCTTCCGCTGTATGGAAATTTCTCAAATCGAATGGTATAGGCAAATCTCCCTCTCAGGCTTGTAAAAACGTAGATTTAAATGCTCTTAACGCACATTTTTCTGCTGCCCCTGTCACTCTTAATACTCTTGTCAAATCTAATACTTTAGTAAAACTTTCACAGGCCCGGACTTCATATGACCCTTCCTTCAATTTTACCCCTGTTACTGAGATGGATGTCAAAAAATCACTTCTTAACATTTCTTCAACTTCTGCTGGACATGACAACTTGTGCTCCAAAATGATTAAACCTGTCCTTTCTACTGTACTCCCTATTCTTACGCACCTGTTCAATTATTCCTTACTCTCTTCCCATTTTCCCACTACCTGGAAACAAGCACATATCATCCCGTTGCCTAAAGTCTCTGATCCATCAACACCATCCCAATACCGTCCCATCTCTATACTCCCTTTCCTTTCTAAAGTTTTGGAGCATATTGTCCATAGCCAGCTGTCTGCCTTTCTTTCTAGCAACCGTATCCTTAGCTCTTCTCAATCTGGTTTTCGGTCTGGCCACAGCACGGTAACTGCTCTTGTTAAAGTCACCGATGACATTCGTTGGGCCATGGAAAATAAATTCTTAACTGTCCTTATACTCCTTGACTTTAGTACTGCATTCAATTCTGTCGATTTTGACATCCTTCTCGGTATTCTCTCTTCACTCAACGTTTCTCCTTCCGCCTTAACCTGGTTTGACTCTTATCTTCGGGGTCGCACGCAATGTGTACGCCTTGATGAGTCCTTCTCTGATTGGTGTGAGCTCAGTGCGGGTGTGCCTCAGGGTGGCGTTCTTTCTCCTTTATTATTCTCCATTTTCATCAACTCTGTTACCAGAGGCATCTCCTCAAACTTCCATCTCTACGCAGACGATTTGCAACTATATCGGTCGTTTAATCGTGAGGATGCTGATGCTGCCATCGCTGTCATGAATCATGATCTGGGACTAATCAGTTGTTGGGCTAGGTCTCACGGACTTCTATTAAATCCTGCGAAGTCCCAGGCCATTATCATAGGCAGTAGGAATATGCGCAGCGGGATTAATCTTTCGTCTTTTCCAACAGTTAATCTTGATGGTATTCCTATAATTTATTCAGACACAGTAAAAAACCTCGGACTTACTATGGCTAATGACCTGTCTTGGAAAGCTTATGTCGCTGATGTCAGCCAAAAAGTGCACTATACATTCCATTCGCTGAAATGCCTCCAAAACTTTTTACCTTTGAAAACTAAAATCTCACTTGCCCAAACCCTGATACAGCCCATCATAGACTACGCTGATACCTGCTACCCAGACGCTACCGAAGAGCTTCTAAATAAACTTGAGCGTCTACAAAATCTATGCATTCGGTTTATATATGGACTGAAAAAGTTCGACCATGTTTCCAAGTTCCGGAAAGACCTCAAGTGGCTTCCTATTCGATTTCGTAGGAACACTCGCATATTGTGCCTCCTTTTCAATATCCTTCACAATCCTCTGTCCCCGTCCTATCTGCGAGAGCGGTTTTCCTTTAAATATCCAAGTGATGCTCTGTGTAGATCTCATCTGAAATCCGTCCTAAAACTTCCCATCCATAAAACAGATTTTTATTCCTATTCCTTTACTGTTCATGCAGTCAGATTGTGGAACTCTCTTCCGCCAAATATACAAAACTGCAAAACTATTGACACATTTAAAAGACTAGTGAAAAATCACTATCTTTCTATTTCATCCTCATAGAATGTATTATTAGTATTTAGTTTATTGTTAAGTCTAAATTGGATATAATATTTATATGTATTTAAGTATGTATGCAATTATTAGTATGTATGTGTATTATAGACCTACACACATCATTATGGCTTTGTAAAATTTTTCCTGTCGCGGGTCTGCTGGAAGAAATTTCTTGGAAATAAGCAGCACCTTTGTACTAATCATTTCTTCTCACTTTTATCTATTTACTGTATGTTTTGTGTGTACAAGAATTAATAAATAAAAAAACAGGTGTGTTAACAAAGTTATTGAAATTTCAACTGGCTGTTTATTATGTTTCATGAGATCTCGATGACAGATGGACAGACAAGCAAAAGGACGGACAGCGGAGGCTTAGTAACAGGGTACAGAAGCCTAAAAATTAAATGCTTGAAATTGGTCGTACACATAATAATTATAGTCTCTAATAAAAATATAGGGTCTGCCCTGAAGACTAGAAATTCATAAATACAATCAATTTCGTTAGTTACCAGTTACAGATTTTACTAGGCTATTCCATTAATAAAAAGTTTTATCTACATTTTCCTATTTGTAAGGAAAATGGAATAGCCAAATAATAATATAATTTTTCGTAATATGATAAAAAATATTACTATATTAGTATTAGGTCTTTACCTATGAAATTGCCGTTCTGCAGTACTGGCCATTTCAAATCAAAATAATTTTTGTTTGGCTAAGAATTCTAATTTCAAATTAATTTTATTTTAAAAACATGGATTCTTTTTTCCAAAAGTAGTCATTTCTTTATTGATTAGTGTTACATTTTCATCGCATTTCAATCTTTTTCGTCATCATGGATACGTTAAAAATTCGAGTAATTATGGAATATGAGTACCGTCGTGGCAGCAACGCGGCACAAGCGGCACGCAACATCAACGACGTTTACGGAGCTAACACTACAAACCAACGCACCACCTGTTATTGGTTTGCTCGCTTCCGTTCTGGAAATTTCGACCTGAAAAATGAACCTCGCGGTCGTCCGAAGACTTTGGTCGACAATGACGAATTAAAGGCGGTTGTGGAAGCTGATGATACACAATCTACGGCTGAATTAGCAGCAGCTTTCGACGTTAGCGTCAATACAATATTGGTCCATTTGCGTCAAATTGGCAAGGTAAAAAAGCTTGACAAATGGGTGCCCCACGAACTCAATGATCGCCAGCGCGAAGTACGCGTCGAGACGTGCCTTGCACTGCTCAACAGACACACAAATGAAGGAATTTTGAACCGCATTGTTACCTGCGATGAAAAATGGATTCTGTTTGATAACCGCAAGCGCTCAGCAAGTTGGTTGGATCCTGGTTCAGCACCTAAGCAATGCCCTAAACGAAAACTTACCCCTAGAAAAGTGATGGTCACTGTTTGGTGGTCTAGCGCCGGTGTGATTCATCACAGCTTCTTACCAAACGGGGTGAGCATTACTGCAGATGTGTACTGTGAAGAACTGAGCACAATGATGGAGAAGCTGGCGCATCTCCAACCAGCATTGGTCAATCGCTCGTCTCCGCTGCTCCTGCACGACAACGCGCGACCTCATACTGCACAGCAGACGGTCTCCAAGTTGCAAGAACTGGGGTTGGAAGCTCTCCGTCATCCGCCCTACTCACCAGACCTTGCGCCTACAGACTACTACTTTTTCCAGAATTTGGATAACTTCTTGGCGGGAAAAAAATTCAATACCCGAGAGGCAGTACAAAATGCCTTTGAAGAATTTGTTGCCTCCCGTCCAGCTGATTTCTTTAAGAAGGGCATCAATAAACTGCCACTGCGATGGCAAAGATGCATTGATTGCATGGGTGATTACTTCGATTAATACAAATAAAAAAATTCATGAAAAAAATTCGTTTAAATTTTTTCATACAAAACGGCAATTTCATAGGTAAAGACCTATTATTATAAATATTAGTGTTTTCTCCTAGTATTTATTAAGGCGAATAAAAATTCCTAAAATCAGGGAATTCTCAAATAAGTGGCAATCTTTATCAGGCATGCAATAGTTGCGAGTTTTATGTGATAGCCTGGCATACAGCGTGAACTACATGCCACATGGTTTCAAACAATGATCGATGCATAGCCTAATAAGAAAAGTCTTTCGCTTGAAATCCGGATCCTCCCACCCTTTGCCTAACTTTATTTTACCTTTTGCCATATGTATCGATTAATGTATTGTTTACGGATCATTGAAATTGAATGCTTAATTTTTTTTCTACCGGTAGTTAGTGTAAATCATTAATTACAAATAATAAATCACGGTCTGTCTGACACTAGATTTAACTGTTAGCTTAAAGTAATTTCAGATAGTATCGTATAAACTATTAAGAAGCGTGTTATCTGAGCCTCTAGCACGAGTTCCTGCAGTTTACTTACTCGATCACAAGTACAGTTTCGTCCCATACATTGACCACCAGCGCCTCTCGCGGAAACTATTAAGAACTAAAACTTTGTATGGGACGAAACTGTACGTGTGATCGAGTAAGTAAACTGCAGGAACTCGTGCTAGAGGCACAGAGCTTAAGATTTCCAAAATGTCTAGACGCCAGCACATCCAGCTATCCCAATCTGACAAATTTATTTTATAGAATTTCAACTTTATTACGAAAGCTAATAGCTCACTTTCAATTGGGGAAATTTCACAGATTGGGGTAGCTTGATGTGCTGGCGTCTGTACACCACATTCGAGAAGTCAAAGTATTTCTTAGTATAATCATATTCCCTGGGGCTCTACCGGCTAAGACGCCGAACATCGATTTCTTAAATGGCGTTCAAATAAATAAAAGTTAGAAATGACTTAATCAATCGTTAAATCGGCTGCCATGACCACATGTGACGTCATAAATGGTCCGGAATCGATTGTCAACGTTGAAGCTGATTTAACGTTTGGTTAAGTAATTTTTAACCTTTATTTATATGAACGCCATTCACGAAAACGATGTTAGGCGACTTAGCCGGTAGAGTCCCTGGTCCATCTTATTAAATTTAAACTTAATGCTTTTCTCTGCAACACTGTGTATACGTATTTACTTAAAGAAAAAGGAACCCAACACACTAGACAGTCCGTTCAAATTACTGCTAACAATATTTCTCAGAAGTTTGTGCTACATATGGGCGGCGCCATTTGGTTAGCTGAACCACAGGTTCAAAAATTACTAATACTAAACTCGGTACTGTACGAGTACATATCTTGACAACTTGTCCTAAAAATCCTAAAACACACAAACTAAATAAAAAGCGAAGCCATTGATATGTTTACATTTTATAGTTTATTTGGCTTATATACTACATGCCATAAAGAGAAAAAAAAATTGTAACTGAATGGTAGATCGCCTAGAAATACCCCTTTATTTTTTTTTATTAATGATTAATGTTGAAAATGTGTTTGGATATTATATTTTTTTAAAGGTTATTTCTTCCTATTCACGCAAAAAAGGGTTTAACAGACCTAGATTGGAATGTAACAATAAATAGATCGGTAATTTAGGTTAACATTTATAAGGCTCGAGGCACGCCAGCCCTAAAACGATTACCTCGTTTGTTTTCACATTTCTGGCAGTTTCTGCTCACCTTGGCGCAGGCTACGTGGTTGTTTAAAAGGTAAAAAATACTCGGATATTTTATGTTACTTATTTATAATTTAAAGACTTTATTATTTATTATGATATAATAATACAAAAACAGAAGGCAAATCGATAACCGTTGTGTCAGTCTCCTTTCAGGAACATGCGTGAGTATATGTATGTAGGCATAATAACGACGGCGAAACATCTCTGAATGTTCTATGTAAATATTATGTACGCTTTTACTGTACTCGACAAGAAAATAGTGCCAATAAATACTTAGCTGACAGCTTAGTCCAAACAACGTAGTAATGGTGTATCATAATTCCAAATTCAAAACTTCAATGTGTATTCCGTCGTAATTTCGGTATTTGGTCACTTTTGGCCCAACATATCATTTATTAACAGTGAGTACATATTTTTTTCACAAGAAGAAGAAGAAGTACACTTTATTGCATAAATAATATACAAAGTACAGTATGCATATAACATTATTTTTGCAATTGGCGGCCTTATCACTAAAAGCGATCTCTTCCAGGCAACCTATTTACGTTGGATGGACCAGAATTTAATATCAATGGATAATGGTAGCAAAAGGTGTACGAATTTATTGGAAATAAGAAAAGATAGCTTACGTATATACATATACCTACGTAAGAATAATACTTATATACAGTACTGTATACATACATACACAACATATATATAAATATATATATACATATAAAAATAAATATATATACCTTATTATACACACATAAAAACTAATATGTAAACTTGCATGCTTTCAGCTGATTCAAGAAAAGTCTCGGCGACAACTAGATAAGTTTAAATAATGTTCTTTGACCATACATTTAAAAGTTCTAAGTGGCTGGGCGCTTCTTATTTTGATAGGTAATGCATTCCACAATCGGACAGCTTGTATACTGAAAGATTTGTCAGTAAAATTTGTAGAATGGCATGGCATTTTAGTCGTAAGTTTTCTGTTGACCGCAAAAATCGTGAATTATTTGTGTGAAGAAAATTAAATCGTTTTTTGAGATAATGTGGAGTAGATGGGATGAACAGAATACTGTATAGAAGTGATACGATATGAGTATTCCGACGAAGACGTATTGGTAGCCACTTGAGTTTATTGCGAAATTCGGATATATGATCATATTTGCGCAAACCAAATAATATGAAACGTATGCAAAAGTTTTGAAGTCGCTCAAGTTTATCAAGTTGTTCCTCCGTTAGATCAAGATAACTGGTGTCAGCATAGTCAAGGATAGAGAGACTGAGCAAGTGCAATCTTGGTAGCAGTTGGCAGAAAGTTTCGCAGACGTCTCAAGGAACTTGCAGAAGCAAAAATCTTTTTGCTAACTTCTTGCATTTGAAGACCCCACGATAAGGTATTGTCCATAACTATACCCAAGTTCTTGACTATGTCCGAAAAAGGTATAATAGTCCCGTTAAAAACATCAAAAGGAATCTGTGAATAGTCAATATTTAAGAATTTTCGGGATCTGCAAACAATTATTACCTGTGACTTCGTAGGATTAACTGTTATACCGTATCTCATACTCCACTTACTGATACGTGACAAATCTGCATTAATAAATTCGATGGCTTCCGACAATTTTTCAAGTGGTGCTTGGGAGTAAATTTGTAAATCATCTGCATAAAGGTGGTAAAAGGAAATTAATTGATCAGAGATGGCATTTATAAAAATAGCAAAAAGTAAAGGTGATAAAACGCCGCCCTGTGGTACACCGGCACTAGTGCTACACCAGGAAGAGAAAGAGTCTTTTATGCGAACACGCTGCTGGCGACCAAACAGGTAACTACGAAACCAGTCAATTACCGTTGGAGATATGTTAAGTGAACGTAAGATAGCCAATAGAATATCAAAATCAACAGCGCCGAATGCATTGCAGAAGTACAACAATGCAAGCACTGTCAGATTTCCATCTTCCATTCCTAACCTAATATCTTCCGTAACATTGATCAAGGCTGTGGTGGTACTGTGACCGGGATGAAAACCGGATTGATAAGGATTGAGGAGATTGTTCTTGTGTAAGAAGGCGCTGAGTTGGGAATGGACGAGTCGTTCAAGAACTTTTGAAAGGAAAGGGAGTATAGAGATAGGACGAAAATCAGAAACTGACTTAGGATGGGATTTCTTGGGTATTGGTGTGATTTGGGTCTCCTTCCACAGACGTGGAAAAACACCTTGGGAGATGGAATGATTGAGGATGTGACAAAGTATGGGAAGGATGTCGTCAAGGATAGGTAAGATCATGTTACGGCTCACGCAATCACTTCCAATAGCGTTAGTGTCACACATCACACACAAGTGTCAAATCAAATCAAATTTATTTTGTGAACATAGGTTATAGGATAGGATATTGATAATAAAATAAAGTACATCCATGTTCTGCCTGTTAGGCATACAAAATTATATAAATAAAAAACACTACTACACTGTACTTTTATGCATGCGCTTAACCCCAAAACTAATTATTAAACCAATACCTCTTTAATTTTACAATAAATAATAATATAACATGTCAAAATTAATCATAAATTGTATGTCATACTAAAATATTTAAAATGAAAAGGTCGTAATAATTATCTATAAATTGAACTTGTCAATAAGATAGTCCTTAACACTATAATATGCTTTTTTATAAGGACTTTGCTGTGTGGCATCCTACCAAAGATTTTTGCCTAATTAATATATATAGGTACCTCGCCCAAGGCAGTCCGCCAAGTCCTGGCGTTCATGTTGCTGGATTCAGGGCATAGTCAGCCCGTTTTTGATGCATGATTACATTTTAACCTCTCTACTGTCAATAGAGTGGTTCAGCGCTATCGGGGACTGGTATTTTTACTGCCTTCGGGATCTGGTAAACCTAATACGTCAGTTTCGCTGGGAAATAGCTAACTCTAATCAACTGCAGTCATTTTTCCATTAGTAGAATATTGGGGAGCGTCACCTGAAAGCTAATAAACCAGCTAATGGCTCAAAAAATACGGGCATAGAACACCTATGGGATGAGTTGAAGAGGCGAGTCGCAGCATGAGAACCTGCTCCACCGACGCATGGCCAGCTTAAAACACATACAGGAAGAGTGGGATAACATCGTATGATGATTAGCACAAGATTGTGACTCATCCATATTGTGACTCATGCATTCCATAAGAAATTGCATGGAAGCAATCACTACAACCCAAAAAGGAAATACGAGATACTGTTTGAACTTTTAGATGTAAAGCATCAATAGCTGTGGGTCAGACCGAATGTGGTTGTGGCGACGCGTGTCCACGTCATACGCAAGCGATTGGGTGACTCTCTCCCCGCTCAGTTTGGGCATCCGCCATCTATCTCGCCGCATTAACTTCGTTGTGTTGTTAAATGCGATATGCGTAACCAATGATTTACTTTTAAAAAAGTACAAATTAATTTCGAAGTTTTACATCTACCCGGTATTACGCGATGGCTTACAATTATTGTATATTTTTTCACGCCATTGTTTCTTACATTTTACCATAAATTCTTGTTTAAAGGCAAGATAATATTTGTTGATTAGAACACGAGCGGTTACATGACGAAAATATATTTTAATTTGAAATATTAATTTTCAATAAACGTTACCATATAATATCCGCAATTAACTGGCACAATTTTATTTGTTTAATGTCCATGAAACTTTAGAGAAGTGTATTTTCAGATCGTATTAATCATAATAATATCTAGGGACAATGTCAAACAGAACATCCTAGCCCCAAACTAAGCAAAGCTTCTACTATGGGTACCAGGCGGCGATATACATACTTATATAGATAGATAAATACTTATATACATAGAAATAAAAACTTGAGTTCGTGGCTACATTTTTATGTTTAATCTAAAATAAGTTAATTAAAGTTACATAAAACTCTAACGAACAAAATTTTTTGATGAGAAGTGTATTTCGAGATTTTAAACTAAAAATAAAATGTTGTATTCGTAATTTTTACTGTGTGTGGTATAGCTCTGTTATGGCTCTTCATTACGAGATAGGACCCTAACGAATTGTGGATAGTTGTAAGAATTAATTAGTCTCAAATGCATTTGGATTGAATCTCTGAAACCGTAATAAGGGAAAGAAATACATTTCCACCTGTGATTGATTTTATAAAAATTATAGCAATAGACTTACTGACTTTAATTACTAGACTTGGATGTGAATGTATCTTGCCAAAATATACGAGGTCTGTAAATATGTACCTACTGAAAACGTGGCTATATAACTTATGTTATGGCAATTACACACTCTATGGATGATGAGTGGCACTGCGATCCCAGTTATATTTCTATTTGTGTGGTAAGGCGACGATTGCCGGGACAGCTAGTTATCAATAAAAAAATATCTTATTATTTATGTTTCTTTGCCCATCACTAGTTATGTCCATCTGACAGATGTCAGGAAAGATTTCTATATGTGGCTACGTCAAAGCAAAGATATTATAATATCTTTGCGTCAAAGATATTATTATAAGATCTTTGGGTACGTACGTTGCCTGACAGTACCTATATAGCAAAGAGAAATAACAAACTTACGTCTATATGCGTTATCAATTATACTTGTAACAGCGATTTGATTTGTGTTGATACACCAAATTTTATTGTATTACGCAGATTTATATCGTGGGTTAAGAACTAGAGTAGCGTAAGTGCAAAATGAAAACTTCACTGGGGAGCCGAAAAACAACTGAAATTTACTTAACTTTAACTTTTAGCTCTTTTATGGCAAAATCTAAAGTAGTTAGATATCTGATTTTTACTAATAATAAAGCTAGATTTATCGGCTAGGTACAGAAAAGTGTAACTTTTTGGCCAACCAAAAAATACTTTTATTTTAATAAAGTTTATTTTTAAAAAAATGGTTGACATGCGTCATTTAATTATGTATGGAATCCAACGGAACTTACGTTAAAATGGCCTTAAAAATATAATTGAAAAAAAAATCCAAAAAATAATGATATCTCTTTAAAATGTAATTAAGAATAATTATTCGTGATGGACTTGCAAATGGTTGTAAAAATCATTATAGGTTGAAGGAATAACTCCAGATCGACACAGCTCTTGCAAATCGTTGTATTTATCTGCTGATATAGCTATTAGACCACTGTAGGCTTTTCCAAAATTACTCTCGACGAGGTTGATCTTTTGCCCCTCCTGTATACCTTAATTTTTTTTTAATTGTCGCTGTCCAAGTCATATTTAAAATAAATAATATTATGTTCTGGGTCGTCTTAGCGATATTGAAGCCATTTGATTTTTAACCAATTCACAGTCTCCTCATCAGTATCTGTTGTATATTTCTTAAACATTACAGTTTTCAGTTTCTTCAAATCAAAAAATCTTTCTGTCCCATTTCTAGAACTGCAAAAATAGTGTAGTAACTAGACGGGTCAAATATTGGTACACTTTTCTTGGCCAGCTCTATAGTAGCGTGAATGTTGTCAACTTCCATCCGACTATGGCCAGGCTCAAAATATTTTTGATTTATTTCCGATATATTCCTATGCTGTCTGGAAAATAAGGCAATTGTCAGATGAACAAACTGCTAGATTAGTGTATTTCGCGTACTTTCATAGCATTATGTCGTATGGCATTCTGCTGTGGGGTTCGGCGGCTGACATAGGTACTATTTTTGTATTGCAGAAAAGAGCAGTCAGAGCCATTTATAGTTTAGGCAGAAGCGATTCTTTGCGAAATTTGTTTAAAGAAATAAATATACTTACTGTGCCATCGGAATATATATATCAGAATATAATGTTTGTTAGAAAAAATATTCATAATTATAAAAAGAAAAGTGAACTGCATAATATAAATACTAGGAATAAAAACAAACTAGCCATGCCAGGCTTTAGAGTAAGCAAAACTAATAAATCATTTTTAGGAAATTGTATTAGGTTTTATAACAAGCTTCCTGCTCAAATTACTGATCTGCCTGACACAAGTTTTAAAACACATATTAAACGTATACTTATGGCTAGGGGTTATTACACCACTAAAGAGTACATCGATGACAAAGACGTCTGGCTCTCACTTCCTACCTGCACATTGCTCGCTGGAGATCTTGTAGCCATATAGACATGACTGATCTGCTGTGTTACGTGAACTATCTGTAAATGATTGCTATCATATACTTAATTTAAAATTATCGACTCTGTCTCAAAATGAATAATGTTATTGTTTCGAAGTTTTTCTTTTGTATACCTAAATATAATCTAAAATAATAAGCATTCAGACAACCGATCGAGCATATATTGTGTTTGCCTACTAAATAATTACTCTAATTGTACCAAATCCCGTGTTCATGCCCGCTTGAGTATGTTTCGCCGGACCGTCTCAACTGGGTCGTGTTGAAACCGGTAGTAGATGAACCCACTGAGTTTGTTTCGCTGGGTCTTCTCAGTTGGGGCGCATTGGATCCGGTGGTAGCATTAAAGCGCGACCGTCGTTATTAACACAAGGTCCGTCATAATAATAATACCTTTAATATAGACAGAACCATTGACAATATGTAGTAAAAATATTAGACTTAAACTAGATAATTAAACATAATCTCTTGACAATAACTTGATACGAGCTAGCTAAATATCATTTCTGTAATAAAATAAATTTTATAAATGTTTTCATACAAGATGTACCTAAATATCTATGTTACTATAAATAATATCTAATGTATACAACTATATTACTACAAACATGTTCTGACTATTTACAAGCGCTTTTTTAAAGTCTACGTGAATAAAAACCTTTTTTATTTTAATAATTTATTTATTTAATTAAAAAATGCCACACAATACAACATTAAGGTAGAAATATACATGTTTCGGTATTGACTCGCACAAGTATCGGACATGAAAGTGATCGGTTTGCCATCTGCTTTTTCGGTCATGTACTTGAATAAAGATGATCCAACGTCGTTAGCACCTTTATAACCAACCTTCATTCCAGTAATAGCATATTACTTCCCTCTTTTCTTTGCCAAAATCCAGTAATGTACAGTTATACACAGGCAGCTTCGTTTATAAAAGATTTTTTTGGAAGATGAGGTAGAAATGTATCAAATAGCTTCCATGTCGTATTCGACGAAATAAATTTCACCATCCAGAGCAAGTTTTTTAGCTTCATCTCTATGTCTTCTCGCTTGATCTTTTCTCTGTAAAAGAGCTTCATGTTCACCTTTTGTAGCTTCTTTCTCTTCATCATTCATGTTATCATATGCCAAACATTCATCGCACATATTATCTTTCCGTGGCTTATGGACGCCAATATTAAAATCTTTCCTTAAAATATTACGGTATATGTTTATTTTGACAGGTTCCACCTCATCTTCCTTGCACTTATCAACCTATAGTTCATACATCTTCGTGTCATTAAGGTTATACAATATACTCTTTTTTGGTATCTTTTCTAACAAAGTGAGCTATAGGAGTTTTATTGTGTGGACCAAGCAAGCAACTAGACCTAGTTAAACTTTTTGGAGTCAAATTAGCGTACAGAAGTATTAGACGCGAAAGTGAATCAGACCAACAGAGATTTATTACATGCTAAAAGAACGTATATAGCTTTTACACTACTATTGACATAAAAACTGATTGCATTAAATTATTTATTTAGTGCCATATTAGCGTATCACACCCTTACGGCTTTTTTGGCAGGGAGAAAAGTCAGGGGAGCGCATGAAACAAGATCCCATAAGAAGTAATGGTACCTACTTTACGCTTATTTAGCACGAAACAAACGTAGGCTACATCTAACTTTCTGCGTAAAAAACGTATGACAAGATACGTTATTAGAGCGATTACATTCAAGGCATCTTTGTTGTCCTATTCGCTCTGTAAATCGAGTTTCGATCGTTGTGCTCGTAACTTTTTTGACAAAATAATGTCAAGATTATTGTAAGTAGAAACATTTCGTTTTGTCAGTAAACAATAGTATTTTTATTTGACACGTTATTTTTGTACTAAGCAATTTGCACACTGATGTAGTGTGCAAATTGCTTAGTACAAACTTGCTCCAGTTTTTTGGCACATAAAAATATGAGGATTAAAAAGCGGATGGTGTGAATTTTTTTTTTGAATTTTTGTCCTTACGTTACTCTTCTTCTTCTCTTCTGGTTCTTAACCCACGATATATTGCTGACCTTAACTGTTATAGTTTAATAATAATTTAGTTTTGTGTTTGTTTTGATCGGTATCCACGATGGACATTATCGGTTTACAAGTTACGGGAAAGCCGCTTGTATTGACACTTACTACGGGACATGCTGATAGTAGCAGTCCTATAAAAGACAGTGACAAGTTAAAGGTACTTTAAGCTAAGCGAAGGCATTACACTTACACCTACTTTTGTTTCTCGCACTGAGCCAGCCAGACAGATCGCTATGCGGGGACAACAGGCCGCACTATTAAATATGGCCAATTATTGTTTTGTAACTGTGTGGCCAATATTTGCTGCGATGGCGTAAAATGAGTAGGTAGGAATATAATCACAATTTCATTTGAGAAGGCTCGAGATGCCAACAAAATTTGTTGGCATCAGCAATTTAATTGCTTGACAACCAAATACTTGAATTACTAAGATGATCCACTGAGTAATGAAATCGATATGAAGCAACAATTCCATACTATGATATAAAAATGTATATAGTTTGCCATGTTAGGTACATGGCAAACAATGACTTGTCAATGGTTTAGTTAGTTGATTCTTTGCTTTCCTACGAGTAATAATACCCTCTATATTATGACCAAGTGAACTTGCTTACCAACGGAAGATCAGCACTGGCTAAAACCCAGCAAATGCTGAGATTGGTCACCTGGCGAATTTTTTTAATTTTGGTGGATATAAAAGAATGGATATAATGCTTTCTTTTGCAATAATGGTCAACTCAAAAGTGTACAAGAAGTTCTGTTTGACTGTTCTTTGACTTATCCTTAGTTTTAAGATTTATTTGGAAGAAAAACCATACTTTGACAGACTTGTAGATGTGTCTCTTTCAAGCCTTTAAGTGTCCAAACATTTTAAGTTTAGACAAAATTTATTGCGATCATTAAAACGCTAGACAAGAAAGACATTAAAAATGAAACCACACCACCGAACAAATTGTTTTTATATTTATATATACCTATTTTACTTTTTTATTATTATGATCTATATATTAAATAGTATACAAAAACACAACTTTCTACAAAAATAAGACAATTTGAAACAAATAAAGGCATTAAACAATATAAATGATTCAATATAATTGTCATAAGTTAATATATTAATTTAAATCTGTCTACTTACCACCACAATAGTAACGAGGATTTCAGAATTAAGGGTTAAGCTCATACCACTACATAATACCCAGTCAAAATATCTAGTAACTGGTAATAGAGTTCTACTACCAGTTACTAGATATTTTGATACTGCCGTGCATATGCTAAAATGCCGTTATAAATTAAAATGTGTTATGGTAAATGCTACTCTATCAAACTGTTTTAAAGTGTCATTTACCTTAATAGCTACTGTTACGGCGATCTAGTAATTGCACAGCAGTATATAACAACAAACTCTGTCTCTTATAAAGGAGTGGAGTTATAAACCTAGTGAACTCTTATACAAGGTGTAACATAAGTAGTAGACGTAAAACCTTAATTTGCCTATAAAACTGAACAACGCGAAGCACTTAATATAGAAGAATACACAAAAAAATCTTAACTCCCCATACAAGAATAACTATCAAGGGGGCTACCGGCTAAGTCACCGAACATCGGTATAGTGATCGGCGTTCAAATAAATAAAGGTTAAAAATGACTTAATCAACCGTTAAAGAGGGTTCGACGTAGAAAATCGATTCCGGACCATTTATGACGTCACATGTGCTCATGGATTTAACTTTAACGATTTAGTAATTTTGAACCTTTATTTATTTGAACGCCACTGTTCCGTTGTTCGGCGACTTAGCCGGTAGCCCCCCAGCTCATGCATTTTGTATAGAACGCCAATTTTTTTCTAATTTAAGATAATGATTTTGCTTAATTAATCAAGTTTCTACAGCACTATTTATGTTACACCTTGTATATATAATAAACGCCACTTGTAGGTACGTGTCGAATCAGGGACAATAATTGTCAGGCGTAATCCTATTGCTTGTACTTGGTAAAAGACCGGATTTGTAGCAGCGGACTAGTGAAAAGTTAAAACTGATAGCGTGAGATCTAAATAACGTGATGGTCATGTTCTTAAGTATCAAATTACGATAAAAACATACTAAATCTGATTTTATTAACACCTTTATTGTTTGCTGATATAGTGCCAATCCCTTGTTTACATAGAGGTACCTTTAAGTGATTATACTTATTCTTCTCGTCCTCCTTAATCAAGGCCCGTGTTGAATAGGAGATAAACTATGCGTGAGAGCAATAAATAACTTACGTTTGAACGCCACGTTTGAACGCCTGCGTATTTCTAAGTTTTTGACTACGCCATTAGGTCCTATGCACACCACGCTTCTTAAGCCGTCGACGCGCGCGATGCTAACGCGATATAAACGCGATGCTAACGCGCGTCTGTATCGCTACAAACGCGCGTTAGCATCGCGTGTGTATCGATACAGTCGCGCCGGTGCCGCGCGTTTTAGAAACGCGCGTCGACGGCGCGCTTAAAAAACGCGGTATGCATAGGCTCTTAATCTGACGGTAATCCGTTCAATAGCAGAAACTGTGCCCCTGGTTAGGGCTAGAAATTATTATAGGAATATTTCTGGCAAGAAACATATCAGTAACATCCTGGTTTCAGGAAATTAGCCATGTGTTACACCTGAGGTTCAGAGCGTGTTAGTCCTGTGGGTCCCTTATTGGTACAGTGCCACATTTCCCATTTTATTTTTTGGAAATTATCGGCTAAAGACGACACGGTGCAGACAACGCTCTGCCTCGAAGTATATATAGTCAATGGTAACATATGGTAACTAAAGTAACTTTTTATGATCGCGACTAAAACAGGAGATGAACTATATAACTAAGTATCACTATAATTTTGATGTGTCTCCCTCGAATGTTGGATTTGTTGTGCCTTTCAGTTCATGCATCGTTGATGTGTTGGATTGCAGCTTTCTCTGTAATTGAAAGACAAGTGTATAATATATCTTAGTAGCAGACTCCTCTTGTCAAAAATAATGACTTCTCATGTAATATCAATAATTTGATATAGGTACAATGTGTAACAAATAAAATTGCCTCTCGAAACCTTAACTATATGAATCTGAACGAGCTACTGATATGTTAATAGGCGCTCAACAAAACTAGGTTGTAGAAAAACTACAATGCTTTCTGGCATTTTGGGCATACTTACAACACGTATATTGACGCACAAAGACACACACACGCACAGACCCCTCGTCTGTTGGTAGCATCGTAGCTCTCAAATGGCTGTACCGATTACGATGCGATTTTTTTTAATTTGGAATTTCGGTGGTCCTTAGCTATGCAGCAGTGTAAAAGTATCAGCTTATCCCAAATGGTGTAATTATAGTTGGCAGTCGGGGATTTTCTAACGGTTAGGTTAGATTATTGATTTGTACACACAATTTGAAAATGCGATAAATCAATAACTTATAGCATAGTTATTCTGGAGTATTAAGAAAAATGGGGGTTTATTGACATTGACATAATTTAATTGCGTAATACAAACCTTTGATCGGTAAACTTGATTTGTTAATTTCGTGCCCCCTGCGAAGTGATTTTCTATATCATTTAATTTCTTCCCCTCGGTTTCAGGCAGCAAGAAATGAAACACGGTGCAACCTATAAAACTAAAAATGAAAATGCAAGTTATACTTAGATTTAAAAACTACCAAAGTGCGAGTTGGTTTCACGTACCAACGGCAAGCACTTGCTGTTCCTCTGCTGATCACCTACCATCAGTTGAGTCAATGTGCTCGTTTTACTTTCTTTTCATTATTTGATAAGGCGGGGGAATCGTGGCATGCGTAGGGTAATGTCTGCGGGTGGGTATGTTAGACTGCACCTAATCTGCCATGGACTTCTCTTGGCGCCTGATGGGAGGAGCCCCGGGAACGCGGGTATGCTGCCCCCCTTTTGCGCCACGGGACGGGACGGGACACGTATCGTGGGAAGGCTCTGTTGCCGATTGCCGACTACTGCCAGTCCGGTACAGCGACTGCGCCACAAACAGATGGCTGTCTTCCCGGAGCTCATTGCACGTGGCGGCAGTACTTACTCCTATGCCTATCATATGGATGTGGATGCTGTTGTCCATTGTTCAGAGGACGCTTCTCGGCTGCTATTATGACGGTCACCGTAGCCTAGTTGGTAGTGCTCCTGCCTACGAAGCTGGTGCTCCTGGGTTCGAATCAAACTTTGTTTTGAGAGAGAAAATTTGTTTCTGAGTCATGGATGTTTTCTATGTATATAAGTATTTATCTATCCATATAAGTATGTATATCGTCGCCTGGTACCCATAGTACAAGCTTTGCATAGTTTGGGGCTAGGATGATCTGTGTGACATTGTCCCGGGATATTATAAAAAAAATCCTAGGTATAGTAGTTTCTGAGATAGGTAAGAAAGAAAGAAAGAAAGAAATCCTTTCTTTCTTTCTTTCTGAGATAGGTGTATCGTAATATAGGCGAAGCAATGGACTGAGTCGTACTGTAAAGCTTTCCGTTTACCATTTTCTTAAAAACAACACTCACTGGGGAATGTTGTTCATATATTGCGAGGATTAAAGAAACAGGACACTCAGAGGCAAAGCTAAAATTATTGGGTCACTCCAATAGCTGTCCTAACACGAGGGCAATGCAATGTTATATATCGACGTATCATTTTTTTTATTATTGCAGCTGTTCAAAGTCTAACTTAATGCCAAAGGCATTTTCTACCAGTCAACCTTCAATTTTAAAGAGAATCGGGTTTGCTACGGGTTATTCAGATATATAATATACATTTCTATATAATGTCCTTCTAGCCATCTGCGCGGGGCGTATTATAGTGCACCAGTGTGTGTGCAAACACAGGGGCACTTCCTATCACTCTGATGATTGGATGGGACGACTAGCGAGAGGCCGGAAAGAGGTCAGGAACAGGACCGGCGGTTTTACGTGCTATCCGAGGCACGGGGGTATAATATCCCCAATTCCCAGACTCCGGGCTGATACTGGGAAATTTTCTGAACAGAAAAATCACAAAATCACTTTTTGTATCGAGCCGGGATTTGAACCCAGGACCTCATTATCTGCGATCGACTACTATTACTACTATACTACTAGATCAAAATAATATTGCCGTGGCAGAAAGTTCTGATGTTTTCAAAAAAAATAATGTTACATTCTTACCATATAATGCCATAGAAGCCATACGTGCCCCATATTGACATGCTGTCGACCATGCTGATGTACATCTTATTTGTAAGGAACCCGAAGAGGTAACCGATAGCACTAGCGAATCCAGCGCCACCCGATCTAGTTTTTGCGCTAAACACCTAAAATATCAAATATCGTTATTAGCTGCTCCAAAACTTTCAAGTACAGACGCCAGCACATCCGGCTACCCCAATCTGTCATATTTCTTTTGTAGATTTTTATCTTTATCACAAAAGCATAAGGTTCATTTTCAATTGGGGAAATTTGATAGATTGGGGTGGCTTGATGTGCTGGCATCTGTACATAATGTAAAGCAGTTCATTTTCATTAAAATATATAAGCGCTCCTAACCAGTGTTCCTCGCCAATTCGATAGCGATCGACGAGGGTAAACACCTAGGCACACGATTAGTCTATAGATGGGTGACATCCCATCTAAATGGCAAAATAGCTTAATTTCTGAACGTCAACGCGTGTACGGCTTTAAACGACGCACATAATGCTGTAGATCCCGACTGTAAAAATATCGTATTAATTCAGTTTTCCTAGGAGTATATTTGATGTCTTCCCGGCCGAATTTCGGCCACGGCGGCCATTCTAAGAAGTGTGTGCGCAAACACAAGGGCACTTTTGTATTCCATCACTCTCATGATCCGATGGGACGACTAGCGACACGACCGGAAAGAGGTCAGGTACAGGACCGACAGCTTTACGTGCTCTCCGAGGCACGGGGGTGTAATACTGCAAACTTCCAGACTTCGGGCTGATACTGAGAAATTTCTTTTTACGGAAAAATCCCAAAATGACTTTTTGGCCCGACCCGGGATTTGAACCCAGGACCTCGTTTTCTGCGGTTGAACACGCTACCGCTAGACCAACGAGGCAGTCAAGGAGTATATTTATAATAGAAACAAAACTAAAATTGGGGGTAAAAAATGTTGCATGACGTTCACAGTTAGCCTAAATTTCACTTCTTCACTGGGCAATAAAGGCGAGCGTGGGCTCGAGGCATCTAGCAATATAAAACTACATGTGAGGTAATCAGGGAGTGCGGGGTGCACTCCCTGATTACCTCATTTGGGTTTTGAATCTCGACTCTGGGCGGTTACTGATGTGGAGATTGAGAGCGAGAGGAGAGAGGACTTTGAGAGGTCTCTTTTTTCTGGGGTTACTGCCGTTGTACACGAAAAAGCGACCTGCCTTTTCGTGTACAACGATGTGTCATCCGATTAAATAGGAGTAGGAATAAGAGATGACATTTCTAACTAAGGGTCTTGGAGGACGCCGATGGTAATAATATCTCCATTGTTCTAGAGAGTGTTAGTGTGTGTGTGTGTGTAAATGTATGTGTAATGGAAAAAATTGTTTATAATCGCCAGAGTAACGTAGGTAGGTACATACCTCTCCGATCAGGATCCAAGGTAACAGACGAAGGCCCGTGTGTGATATTAAAGCCAACAGCATTAGAAGTGTCATTGGAATCCAGGAGTACATGTTGCGCTGAAAATATAAAGATACATATGTGAGCTACTCGTTCGTTGTATCAGTGCACCGGAATTTTATTAAACACTGGCCTAGGTTCAAGGATATCTTAACCTAGATCATAGTACAGTGATGAAAACTTCCATTTCCGTCAGCTTTGTGAGTATTTAAATACTATTCCTTTCCCTTTATTTTCCAGAAAATAAAAGTATAAAGTATAAAGGCCTCACATTTAGCCCAAAACATGTAAATAAAAAAATACAAATTAATATCGAACCACTAGTTAAAATAACTTAGAAATTAAAAAAATGTCATAAAAAGTATGATATACACAAGAAAATGTAGTAGGTATATTAATAATTACTAGCCATGTCAGCGGCCTACTGGGCGGTTTAAACAATTCTGGCACTAGGGTCATCACTGCCCATCCGATAAGTCAGTAACATGATTGTTTACGAAGTGTAAAGCACAGCTGCTTCTTGTATACAAAAGTACCGTAGAACCTTGAATGGCATAACGATGTGGCACGTTTGAGAATAGGATCAAATAGAATACGGTTATCACCTCATCTTTAATGCTGTCCGTCGTAGCATTCGTTGCATTGAGCAGCGCGGTGTACGTCATATCCTTTGACTCTGTGACACTGTACTGAAGAAATAAACAATAATTAATAATAATAATAATATCTGGGGACAATGTCACACAGATCATCCTAGCCCCAAACTAAGCAAAGCTTGTACTATGGGTACCTGGCGACGATATACATACTTATACAACGTGTAACAGAAAGAGTGAACGTAACTTAAGGGGCATATACGGTCTCCTTAAGCCTACCTATACACAAAATCTCATACCGAAATACCATAATTTTAATCTTGATCATAAAATAATATACCGTTCAATATATCGACAAGTATTTTTATCGATATAACGAACATCCGTACTAACACAGCACAGCTGATTCTGATTTACGCTAGAAATTGTTTGACATACCTCTGTGTTTCTATGCACGCCTGGTAGTTTGATTCCGATTGCACTCACTACACATATATTGTTTTATTTTAGAGTTATGTTTTTATTTATAGCACTGCTGAATAGCTATTGGATACTTTACATCGTATAAGTACGTGATACACAAACACATTACGAGATCCTTTTTATAGTTTAACTTCTAGTTGAAGTTGTTTTCAGTACTGATGGAAGAATTTCATTATTTCACGTTCACTAAAATCTGCACCGACACTGAAAGCTTAACTCTAAGACTTGCCAACTAACACGAGTCTCTCTCATGTACAACATATTCATAGAATCGTAAAGCTTTCATGTTTCTTAGTTATAAAGAGGCGTGGCCTCCATCGCGACACTGTACCCTTCACGACATAGGTTCCTCGTAATTAAACAGCCTTAAATTCTATGACCTATGAATCCTCATCATCACAAAGTGCACGTCTGAGGCTATTATTACGATCACTAAACGACATAGTTAAGGATTTCGCGGAACACTTTACTCATTACTAAACGACATTTTAGACGATTTAGTAACTAAACACGACCTAAATAGACAGCAGTTTACGAACAACTGATGATTTTAATATTTTTATTGAATAAATGAAATTGCACAATATTTGATGAATTTGGCGGCTTTCTTCGAACGCGGCCCCTTTGGCGGCGTCTTTGAGTCCACTCAAAAGAGCCGCCTAGGTATCGACGACGCGCGCGGCTCGCTTACATGAATATTAAAAGATATTTAACCGTTTATTATTTACCTACATCAACTCTTTGATTTTGCCGCCATATTAGTGTAACTTTGGATATAATCAGGACGGAATTTGAAATATCCCCTACTGTTCATATGAGCCTAGTACATTATTCATATTTTTTTATTTGTATGTATGCACTTTCTATTCCATCACTCTCATGATCCGATGGGACGACTAGAGATACGACCGGAAAGAGGTCAGGCACAGGAACGACGGCTTTACGTGCTCTCCGAGGCATGGGGGTGTAATATCGTCAACTCCCAGACTTCGGGCTGATACTGAGAAATTTCTTTTTACGGAAAAATCCCATAATCACTTTTTGTCCCGACCCGGGAATTGAACCCAGGACTTCATTATTTCCATAATCACTTTTTGGCCCGACCCGGGATTTGATCCCAGGACTTTATTATCTGCAGTTGAACACGCTACCGCTAGACCAATGAGTTATACACGAACACATTCAAATGGCGCGGCGCGCGGGGCCCGAATATTAAAAAATATTTAACCATTTATTATTTACCTACATCAATCCTTTGTATTCGCCGCCGTATTAGAGTTCCTTGCGACAAAATCAGGACGGAATTCGAAATGTCCCCTAATGTTCATATGAGCCTAGTACATTATTCATATTTTTTCGTAATTTATCAGTAGTCGTACCGCGTGGGTTTATCTGGTTAGTTTGTATAGTTTGTATTAAAAATTAAGTACCTATTCGTTTCCGGCCAGATTAAATTCAGATACTGAAAGAAAAATTTAATATTCTTACTATTTAACACACAAAAAAATATCTGCAGTTACATAAGTCAATTAAATTATTTATTTCTCCTAGATCCAACATCTTGCGGAATATCAATTTAAATTAAATTAAGTGATTTTTCCTAGTTATCAAAGTATGAATGATTAAAATGTCGTTAAAAATTAGACCAAAAAATTCAGTTAAACATTTGATTGAATCTTAAAATAAACACGTGTAATAAATTATGTGACTGTACAGAACCACACTTTTTATTTACAGTCTAAGTAGTAGGTACCCAAAGAGTTCGCGGTAAGGTTCATTCATTACCCTTGCGGCTGAGTTTTTAGTGTTGTTCATAATGTCGGTAATCTTTGTTGTTGATTTAGGTGGTCGATAGAAAAATAAATTACTAGTTGAATAAAAAATGATTATTTCTGTTTGAAGTTTCGTCCATAGGTAGCCGTCCTGATACCCTATAACCCCCTTAAGTTACGTTCACACTTTCTGTTACACGTTGTATAGATAGATAAATACTTAAATACATAGAAAACATCCATGACTCAGAAACAAATATTCGTGCTCATCACACAAATATTTGCACTTACCGGGATTCGAACCCAGGACCACCAGCTTCGTAGGCAGGAGCACTACCAACTAGGCTACGGTGACCGTCAGTTTATAATTAAACATAAAACAATTAAGTTTATAATATTAGCGTAAGTATAACGAAGTGTGTGGTTACAGCGGCGACATAATTCCTGGGGGAGCCTTTTGTCCAGCAGTCGACTTCATAAAGCTGTTGTGATGAACGAAGAGCACGTAAGCTAGTAAAAATCGTGTCAAGAAATTGAAGCCCTTACCAAAGATAAACGGGACAGCAAAAGGAAGTAGCTGAGCAAATAAGAGTAGTTCTTAAATTCTTTATGATAAAGTTCAGAAAGTGAACGTAACTTAAGAAAGACCGCGCAGTTTATCCAGTATGGACCGATTTGTGGTAGGTATAGACAACTTTTCACGCCGGAGGTCGTGGGTTAGATTCCCACCCAGGACAGATATTTGTGTGCATAAACATGTCTGTTTGTTCTGAGTCTGGGTGTAATTGTCTATATAATTATGTATTCACAAAAGAAAGTAGTATATCAGTTATCTGGTTTCCACAGTACAAGCTCTGCTTACATTGGGATCAGACAGCCGTGTGTAAATAATTTCCCAGTTTATTTTTTATACATACCGCCGTGATGTACATATCGTAGCTGGCCACCAATATGCAACAGACGCCCGCTCCCCCCGTGGAGAAGAACGTGAGGGGTCGTTTGCCCACGTAGTGAACCAGCGCCACGCACGTCGCTGTCCCCACTATCTGAAGCACTCCGAGGATCAACGTGGCGTAGTACTTGTCTATGGGCGCCTTCAACATTTGGAATATTGACACTGCGTAAGTCTGTTGACAATGAATTATTTACAATAACTGATTTAAGTACTGTAACTGTGCCCGCGACTTCGTTCGCACTTTGTGTAAGACTCTGTAAATGTTACATCAGAATCTGTCTAATATTTTGTCTCCTATCGCAAACCTATAAAAACATCACAATACATAAACCATAAATATTTCCATACAAACTTTGGCCCCCTATTCCATATTGTTATTTTACACCTTTGAGGGTACAACTTGTACATATTTTGAATGTCATATTTATTTATATGTAATCAACAGTCTAAAAAATAAGTTTCTAGCTTCTATCTCTAAAAATGCAAACTTCCATACAACTTTAGCTATACAAGTAGCTTATTCCTTTCCCAGGCTCTAGAATATAGGTGTACCAAATTTCATTTAAATCGGTTCAGTAGTTTTGGCGTGAAAGAGCGACAGAAAAACAGACACAGTTACAGAGCAATTCTTATAATCATGGTGGACCAACCTGAAGTGTTGTCATGCCGCTGAAATTCCCCACGAAGAAACTAAAGCTGACGAGGAAGAATGGAATCATGAAGCTCCTCCTAAGATATTGAGAGTACATTTCCGACCACGTTTCCTCAGTATCCGAGTTACCTGAAATAAAAATAATAGCAATAGCTTGGACATACATATATTACGTGCATATGTGATGTTCATACATTGTGACATGAGTAATAAATACATACGGATATAATAAATGGTTGTTGTAAAGGTCTTCATAATCTATTTGTGGGATGTCAGACATCCCTTTGTAATGGCAAACTCATAAGAGTTGGAAAAGACGAAATTTACCAAGAAATTGATTGAGAATCGATTAGATTAGATTAGATTAGATATTCTTCTTCACTCAATCATTGAGTGAAGAAGAATATCCACTAGTCGTAGTAAGCAAGTCGCCGTCTGATATCTGTCGGTGGAGCAATTAAGTGGTTACATGGTGGCATCCTGTGTGGTGACGGCGATAAATATCAGAATCAGAATATCATCACCCCGTCTCATCCCGTAGGGGCAGATATCGGCCGCCGTCACCACACAGATTTAGTTGGATTTACTCTATGTTTTTATGACAAGCGTTTTTACTAGTCTGGGTCTAGTGTTTTCAAGCCCGCGAATATTTTTTAATATTTTGTCATAAATCTTCACAAGAAATATCCTGGGAAGTTCTCATAGGGTTCATATATAGTTTACGCAATCGCAGCGTCCTTATGCTAGCCAAAACATAGAGATAGCTCTGAGAACATAGTGAGAGCATAAGATGTGTATGTAAATGCCCAGTACATTATCTTTTTTCATGTCAATCAAAATACAAAGTTTTCTACCATTGTCTCTTTGGAATAAGACTTTTATGTCTTGCAGCTCTTGCTTTACGGCACCAGGTGTAGTCCAGCCACGTAGCCATTGTAAACTCTGAAAAATGTGAGTCAAGTGAGATATAGGTCAAATGTGTAGCTGTACCACTACATAATATTGTAATACTAAAGAGTAGGTTTAAAAGACTAAATCGAAACATGTAGTTAACACGCCTTATCATTTGTTACCGAAGTTATAATGTAAATTTTGAGTGAGAAAGGTGATTATATTTGAATATAAAATCTAATATAATAATAACATTTCAAACTGAAGCTCCATTTCGCAGACATTCCCATTTTGAAGTTCAAAGAGCTCGGCTAAAATTCTGTTTATTCTGTTTTATGCATGCGTATGCATTAGAAATTGTTCTTATACAGGGTATTACAGAGAGGTGAATGTAGTCAGAACTAGAGGTTGAAGACTTAGAGGTGAGGTATCTAAGACTATTACCTTTTCGCTATTGCACAGTAAAAAGTTTGAGGACAGTGTAACATGTATTGTATACAACATGTAACTTAATTAACGCACATCCTGAAAATAGTTTGTTCAGAATCGTTGACTGAATCAATTTATATCATTTTTAATATAGGATTTTTTTTATTTCAAAATAAATAATACTACGGAAATTATTGTCATATTAACCCTGTACAGTCAAAACAAATTAAAATGGACTGTCAAAGTAAGACTTTAAAATCGCAGTTTTATTTGTATTCATACAAATTCCATCATTCAATACAAAATAAAGCAAAATAAACTTTATTCCAAGAAACTAATTTGGTAAATAACAATGCATATAAACGATAAATTAAAAATTCAGTGTCTGTATTCTGATTACAACATAATATTCTAATTGGGGTGTTTGTTTTACATGATATAATCGTTTAATAGTATCGAGTCGAGTATCATTTAAAGTAGTTCTTTTTTTAAGATTTGCTCCAATAAAAAGTGAAATAAAGGCAAGTTCGATTAAGAGCCGATTTCACCGTTAAAATTAAACGCGATCAATGGGCACTAAACTCGGTTCCGCTTCCTGTAACTGAGTTTAGCGTCCATTGATCGCGATTGGTTTACCTTCGTGGCATCATCGTAGCGCTTCTTCGACACCAGCCAATGTGGTGACTCTGGTATAAAGCAGAGAGCTATTACTGCCAACACCTAGAACCATAATTATCCAATTAGATTTATTTGTTAAACCTTGGTAATAATTCTAGAATTCAACTTTATCAATACAACTATGAAGGAAGCAGCATTCATACGGCTATTTCGTCCGTAGTAAAATTAAATCGTCATGGAGCAAAATCTTCAAGTATATTAAAGACTGGAGGGAGGGGATATAGTACTCGTGTCTGTGTTTCCGCCCCTGCAGTATTAAATAAATAAGGTATTTAAAACACTAATTTGTTTTCCATCATTTAAGATATTTTTATTTATACCTATTACTTTTCCACCACATAAAGAGAGTAAGAGAAAGTGAGATAAGAGAGGCTAAGCTTGTCATTAGTTGGGCCGCATTCTTGTCTACAGGCTCGTTACAATAAGAACAACCAAGATGATACAAACCGTGAACGAAATGTTGACAAGGGCCATAGTTCTCCAGTACATGAGCAGCCCGAAGAGAAACTGAGTGAAGACCCCAAGTATAATGCAGAAGGAACTGGTAGATGCAAGAGCTCCGCGCAGATGTGGCTGAGTGATTTCTGCTACGTATGTCAGTACCTGGAAAAAATAATCAGTTCTCATTTTTGTACAGCCACTGACGTATAACAAAAAGAAAACTGTGGGGTTGGATCTCAAATCGAGTCGCCTGAATTTGAGATAAGTGTGTATATGGGGGGGTTAATGGGGTTCGTACTAAGTGATAATACGCATTTTTTTCTGCCAGAGACGCGCCAATTTTTTTTTATGATTTTTTTAAAATCATAGGACTTCATACAAATGCACAAAACAGAACGCAATTTTGAACATTTCGTAGCGATTTCGATACTTACAGCGTTGTAAAACAATGTAAAAACATTGCTTTCGTGTTTAGAAGTTATATTAATCTACTATATAAAAATAAGTCGGGATTTCCTTCCTGACGCTATATAACTCCAGAACGCACGAACCGATTTCCACGGTTTTGCATTCGTTGGAAAGGTCTCGGGCTCCGTGAGGTTTATAGCAAAAAAAATTTATAAAATTCAACGCGGGTAATACCCCGGGGCACAGCTAGTTTTTTATATAATTATCCGAAAAATACCCAAAAGTGAATTGTTCATTGTCACTATCATGATATTTTTGCAAAAATGCACTTTTATGAAATAATTTGGGTTAGGTTAGGTTAGAACAGTGACCATTTGGCGCGCGAAGGCGAGCGAGCGTAGCGAGCGTGCCGCGGCAGCCGCCGCCGAGCGCTAGAAAAACATTAACCGTGGATATCTCCATAACCATGGGGTTCCGCGGGTTGGGGATGGTACATGAGGGTAGCCCCCTCCCCCCTCCACCCCTCCCCCCTCAATTTACTTACGTTTGAAGGCGACTTGATTTGAGATATTAACCAAACTGTGCCCCACCATCCAGAAAACCCCTCGATTTTCTGCAACGTCATTGAGATGAATCATCATCTTGCGCTACCAGCATCTTCCAGGCTTTGTGATAAATATGAATTACACCAAAAAATTATTCATTATAGCTATTTGTTATCCTTAATTCATAATTGTTTTTAAAAAGGCACCTCATGTGACTACGCATATAGTTGTTTCCCTCCATCTATCTTATCTAAGTAGTTAGCAACATACGTATACAAAACCTAAACGTCAAAAACAAGTTGTCAAAAAAATCACTGCGCCAAATTCCCAGAAGATTGCATAACGACCTTGCATAGCAATGCAGGCATGCAGTATAATTACTACCGAAAAATGCTAGCTAATGCTAGTCACGTGTTGCATCGATCAAGTAATTTGTTGTTACGGGGGAAAACAACCGCGCTGTTGGACCATATTATGTCATTTACATACATATGTCTTAGCTAATGCAGCTATAGTGCCTTTGCAAAGTGGGAAGGCACAAAGATCTATGAAAGTCCCATCCCACACCAAAGGCTTCGAAGGCCAGTCCCTTACCATCGTCACAAGTCATGTCAATTGGTGCTAAATATCGTAGCTGGGACCCCGGCGGCGACAAGATCCAACTGTTTACGTATTTGCTGTTCAAATGATGTGATATTCTGTCACCAAAGTATATTTCAGCATTTAACGAGCTTATAATTAAAAAAGGTACGTATAAATGTCACTAACAGCGGTTGAATTATTGCAATTTGTAAAAGACATGTCCAAATCATGGTACGCATACAATTGGTATTGTCCAAAAATAAATTAATTTATATAAAGGAACAATACGCAACCCGATAAAATACCCTCGCAATTCGTCCATTGACGTCATTTTAACTTATTTATAGTGGTTTTGTCCAAAAATAAATTAACTTAATAAAGAAACAATACGCTACCCGATAAAAACACCCTCGCAATTCGTCCATTGACGTCAATAAAACTTCTTTATAGGGGAAACAATTTCCTTTAGAATTGTGAACGTAAAGAGTTATAATATATCCCACATATACCCAGATATGTTGTGAAACTTTTTTCTTAGTTTCTAAATATGGATATCTTCTTCACTCCGTGCGGGAATGGAACCCACAGTACCAGGGCATGCACCACAAATTAGTATCTGTAGCTTGGTCTACGGTATGCGAAAGGAAATCTGTATAATTTACGGAAAAGGGATATTAATTACAAAAAAAATTGCGTATGAAATGCCTGTTAGTCTTACTGAAAAGTTATATGTAGGATTCAAAACTGATTTATAAAATAAAAATGACATCTAGAGGAACTGAAAGGTATAAAATAATTTTACTTTCAGATATACTATATGTAGGTGCGAATAGCGCAAGACCGGCAATTGTGGAGATCTTTGGGGGAGGCCTTTGTCCAGCAATAGACGTCTTTCGGCTGATATGATGATGATGATAATGATATGTAGGTGCCGTTTTAAGTAGTCCATATAATTCGAATGTACATATATTCGATTCTGCCTACTACGTTGTTAGTGAATTTCGATAAGATTTGGAAATAAAATAGAAAGCAAAATGTTTTTTTCTTGTAATAATTATTTTTTGTATCACAGTCCTTGGAGATGATATGCGGGTGGAATACAGCATAGACCAAAACAGCTAAGCGGTATTTGAGCTTTACCTTCTTCCATGAACTGTAATACTGTTTTGCTGCTGATTACCTACTGCACTTTTAGTGGTTCCTGTGATTTAAAAGAAAAAAGTGGTCAGTATTTTCATCCCTTTTAAATGACGACCTGTTATTGGCTATCTGGTAAATATTACACCAACTTGAAAGAATGAATGTTGAATATTTAAGATTTTCCAAAATAAATAAATGAAAATGACAGTAGGTACATAACAGTATTTAACGGTGTTATTTTGGACGAAAGTAACACCGTTTTCACCATTGTAGTAAAATAACTACGAAATAGCCGTTGTAATGTGTGGGAAACTACACAATATAGATGGTGTTTAGCTCTTTGCAGATATTAATATAGTGTGATGGTTTTCTGTACCAAGGACCTGGAAATCAAACCAGAATGTTCTAACATTGGTCTCTTTTTATTATTTGTCCTGTTTTATATACAGGAAAAATGCTAGTACCTTCTGTAACTGTATTGGGGAAGCTATTATACGGATTGCAGGTGATCAGGATAAGCCTGATTTCATACTTATATATTCCTTATTAATTTGTTGTATGCAGAGTTGGCTATTCGTCGTTACCTACTCCCTTAGTAGCAAAGAAGCTGCCAAATGTGCCTACCGAACTGATATCTCGTAGACTGTACTGATATTATAAGATTAAGATTATACTAACAGGTGCCTCTAGTAGTCCTCCAGCTAGGCCTGTCAGAAACAAGGCTGCATAGAGATGCCACGTTTGAGTGGAGAAGTGGAACAATAGCCAGGCGATGCAGAACGGTATGTTGACGAACTGCATCGCTCTCCGCCTGCCCATTGGTGACGTCACCACTCCCGAGAGCGCACATCCTACTGGCACCACTATCAAGTTGATGGAGCCTGCAAATGAAAACACATTCTTTATAATATTGATCAATTTATTTATACATTTTTATTGTTGCAATCATCTTTATATCAGCCGAAAGATATCCAGTGCTGGACCAAGGCCTCCCCCCAAAGATCTTCACAATTGTCACGGTCACCGTAGCCTAGTTGGTAGTGCTCCTGCCTACGAAGCTGGTGGTCCTGGGTTCGAATCCCGGTAAGTGCAAATATTTGTGTGATGAGCACGAATATTTGTTTCTGAGTCATGGATGTTTTCTATGTATTTAAGTATCTATCTATCCATATAAGAATCTATCCATATCGTCGCCTGGTACCATAGTACAAGTTTTGCTTAGTTTGGGGCTACGATGATCTGTGTGACATTGTCCCTAGATATTATTGTCGGTCCTGCGCGTCCAGTGGCTTGCAGCGACGCTCACAAGATCATCGATCCATCTTGTAGGGGGCACGCTGAGAATCTTTCTGCTCCAGCGGCCGTCAGTTTCAAGAGTTATTTTATTGTAAGTAATCAAAATGCTTTATAAGAAGGTAGCATAGGAAAGACTACGTATGCTTAATTTCTGGCGTCAAAAGAAGGTGTAAAATCTCCTGGTCACGTGTAGCACCGATCCATTAATATTTCGGAGGGTTGTTATAGCGGAATTAACAGGAGTGCTGACGCATACCTTTGTCATCAAAGGCCACGCTGATTGGTTTTAACCCTACAGCGGGGACCCACGCGCGAGGAGTAAATCCCGATGGATTGTTGATGTTTCAATGGTTTAACAGTCTTGTCTTTCACACGGGTATATTTCAGCAGTTTCGAATGCTAGTGAATTGTCGCTCTAAAACTTTTTACCACCGAACCTTATTGCAACCGAAACATTTTTGAATAATATTAATTTTGTTAGATTGCTATTAGTAACCGATTGCACGAACCACAGAAAACGTATTTTGGGCAAAGGCAAATTTGACTTCATAGCAAGGTGCGTATGGAGTCCCACATTATGTTTAACAATTTATGAGAGTTATTGGAGCTGGATATGCCTAGAAATACCATCAACTTTATCTTGACAGGAGAGTGTTAATACTCCCACTTACAAGTCTTTTCTCTTAAATCGAACTGCTCCGTTCGTACGATCCTAGACTAACTAAATCATGGATGGATGTCACAACTAAAGCTACAAAATATAGTTTACATTATGCCAATTAATGTCTAATTTTTATTGAACAAATTTTATCTTATCTATAATTTTTAAATAAATTTCTGTCAAAATATCACTTTGAACATCGCCAAATATTATTATGAGAGAAAACATATTAATTAAAATAAAATATTGTTAAATATTTAAATAGTCCGGCCAATTTAGACATTAAAGGTTACAATAATTCCCATTAGGCTGAAAATTGGTAGGATCGTTCATTACACTATTATAAAGGAAATGTGAAAAGTTCTCGTCGATCCATCACGGGAAAAAGAAATACTCGGGGTCAAACGTCACAAAAACGGGGTTTACGGGATTTTCAGAAAAACTGTAAGTTTTATCATAAAATTAGTTGAGACAAAATTGTAGATTAGATAATTATCTAAAAAAATTGTCTGAATACTTTTTTCCTAAGAGCCACCGTTTTATAGATATAACGATTCAAAAAGTTGAAAGATTTGTTTCCACGCCACCTTTGAGGTAGTTTTCTTTTTAATGTGGTTGCCCCGGTAAGCTTATTCCACTGATCTATTGTGATTCTGTTTAATTTGGAGCTATTGAATGTCAATAGTCATTCAATAATGGCAAGGGTTAAAAAAAGATAAAAGGGGTGTAAATAAAAACAAACGGTGGCTCTTAGGAAAAAAATATTCAGACATTTTTTATAGATAATTATCTAATCTACAATGTTGTCTCAGCTAATTTCATGATAAAACTTTCCATTTTGCTGAAAATCGCCAAAAACCCGTTTTTGTGACGTTTGACCCCGAGTATTTTTTTTTGCAGGTGCCGGATCGATGAGGACTTTTCACATTTCCTTTATAATAGTGTAATGAACGATCCTACTTATTTTCAGCCTAATGGGAATTATTGTAACCTTACCCCTATATTTTAGTCTAATTTGACCGGTCTATAAACTAAAATTCTGTTAATGCTGATCTACCGGCACCCTGATTAAGTCCATCACTCGTATTTTTTCAATGATGCAATGATGGCACGCCCTAAGTTTCCACTGATGCTCTTGAAAATTAATGCCCTGTGCTAATTTTGCTCACCGCCCTGCACCTTTTCAAGGCTCTGTGGAATCACAGCCTTATTGCCCAAGGAAATCTATTTACTAGAAAGTAGACTTTTTGTATTTAGTGTTGTATCAAGAAATTAAAACCGGCCAAGTGCGAGTCGGACTCGCCCATGAAGGGTTCCGCAGCAGCAAGTATTTCAGTTGTTTAAATGAAAGGTAAATTGCGGTTTACGATTTATGACGCATTAAAAAAAACTACTTACTAGATCTCGTTCAAACCAATTTTCAGTGTTAGTTTACATGGTAATGTACATCATAAGTTTTTTTTAGTTTTATTATTCTCTTATTTTAAAAGTTACAGAGGGGGGGACACTCATTTTTCCACTTTGAAAGTGTCTCTCGCGCAAACTATTCAGTTTAGAAAAAAATTATATTAGGAACCTCAATATCATTTTTGAAGAACTATCCATAGATACCCCACATGTATGGCTAAAATGAAAAAAGAAATTTTTAGTGTCAGTTCTATGTATGAGAAACCCCCGAAATTATTATTCTTTTTCTATTTTTGTGAGAAAATCTTAATGCGGTTCACGGAATACATCTACTTACTAAGTTTCAAAGTACAGCTCTTATAGTTTCGGAAAAAAGTGGCTGTGACATACGGACGGACGGACGGACAGACAGACAGACAGACAGACATGACGAATCTATTAGGGTTCCGTTTTTTGCCATTTGGCTACGGAACCCTAAAAATCCTAGTTCAACTTACATAGAAACTGGTTGTGACTGTATCATGGACGCGGTCGTGAGTTTTGCGTGTGCGTAACGGGTAATATTTTCTATCAGCGCATGCTGTTGCCGCTGTTTGTTACGCTCGGATGCCTTTTTTCTTTTATGTTCCCGACAGCGCTTCATTCTGTGTATTAATGAAATACTCTAGAGACTTTTCTAAACGTATATCAGATTTTGATTTGGCTTGTTGACGAGTTTAGGCCGCCCTTTATCTCATTTTCATTTATTAATTGCTTTTTTCATGGGTTTACAATAGGTGTTACAAGTATATTTGGTTGGACATGAAACCAGTGAGGGCCAGCAATATAATATACTTAGATAGTTATTACTTAGGTCAATTTCTTATTCTAATTAACATTGTATAAAATAAAATAAATAAAAAAGGTTTTTATTCACGTAGACTTTAAAAAAGCGCTTGTAAATAGTCAGAACATGTTTGTAGTAATATAGTTGTATACATTATTATTTCTAGTAACATAGATATTTAGGTACACATTGTATTGATTGTATGAAAACATTTATAAAATGTATTTTATTATAGCAATGATATTTAGCTAGCTCGTATCAAGTTATTGTCAAGAGATTATGTTTAATTATCTAGTTTAAGTCTAATATTTTTACTACATATTGTCAATGGTTCTGTCTAGCATAGGCACTAGCACTGACACTGGATCGCTTCATTCACACGCGTCCAGTAGTAATTTCTACTTTGTTGCAGTCACTACACGTTTGCATCTTTAAAAAATGAGGATTTCACAAAAAAGAAGCAAATTGAAAACATTTTCTAAAAATCTTTGTGCGTTATTACTATACTAGCTGACAGATATATATGGAGAAGAATTGATGAAGGAATAGCGAATATGGGTGAGAAAATGAAAAACGACAGAGAGATTTCAGAAGGATTTATTTTCTATATGAACCAGTTAATGACTCTGATGTCTCACTATCCTAGATAGGTGACTTTATTCAACGTCAAGTCAAACAAACGTTGAATTCAGTGCATCCCTCATAAACGTATGGCTTATTTGGCTCCAGACGATTCTTTTAGGAGTTTAAAGGTTTGATTCCGAACTCGGCAACAAGCAGCAGTGCTGTTCCCGCAGTGCTGCCACTAAGGTGCTGGCCAACAGTGCTGCCTGCCGCGCTGATTCCGACCAAGGCTGCAGTGTCGCTCTGTTCACGGTGATGCGTTGTTGTGTATTCGTTAGTTTACTTTGAGTTGACAAGATGTCGATTGATGACCAACTATTATTTTTACTTTTGGAAGAGGAAGAAGATGACGATGATTTATTGTTGCTTTATACCAATAGTAAAAGAAAAGCAACAGATTCGTTTTATAAAAGCAGACAATGGGAAGGATGTTACAAGACGCTGATTAAAAACCATTTGATAAGTGATGACGTAAAATTCAGAGAGTACTGTCGTTTAAATAAAAAACAGTTCAGTTTTATTCATAGTTTAATTGCTGACGAAATTGAAGCTAAAGTTTCTCGCAAGGAAGTTATCAACGCTGAAGAAAAATTATTCTTAACATTAAGGTGAGTTAAGTTTATAAATTAAAAAAGTCTTGCAGACTATCATTGGTGTCTTGATTAGTTGTACGTAAATCTGTAGGTTCTGGTGATGATACATGTCCTGGTGATTGAACATCCGTAATAGGAGAATATGGGCCCGTAATATGTTGAACAGGGCTTTGGCCAAGTACTGATAGATCATGCGTATCTGTAGGGCCTGGAGATACATTCGTTGAAGACCCGGACCCTTCTGATGAAGTTATGTAATATGAGGAACTCAACGTATCTGATCTCTCCGTTCCGGTCGCAATTCTTGCTGCCAAGATTTCATAATCTGATACAACAGAGCTAATATGCCTTTTCGCTTCAGCCTTTTGTAAAGGCGGTAAACTTCGTAAAACGTTACCGATATAATTGCAGAAAAGTTGTACGTCATCATCCTTGCGTTGGACAATCGTCTTAATCAAATCTTGCCTTTTTTCATTTCTTTCTTTCCAAATGTTTATTATATTATCGTCGCTCTGTTTAAAGCGTTTTACTTTTATTGGAGTCTCATTTAGAACCAGTGATGTTTCCGTTTCCTCGGTATGATCATTTTGTGATTCTCTTTCTAGGTGATCTAAATCAATACTATCCTCATTATCAGTGACAATCGGAGGTGAGGCTATTATATTCGTACCCCCCGATCTGTGTTCGGGAATATTGTCTAGGAACGACAACTGTTGGTACCTTTTGTCTTTTGCGTTTTTTGCTGCGGCTGACCCAGTACCCGCCTTATTTTTTTTTTTATATCTTGTATAGGAATCGCGTATCATTTTCCATTTTTTCTTGCAGTCATCACCTAAAACCAAGAACTTGAGTGAGTTATGTTTTTCTGGATGAGTTTGGTGTATTCTACGAACTTAAATATATAACTATGTACATCAAACTATACTAGTATTGTTTAGATATTTAAATAAACGTAAACAATGATGTAACTTTTTAAGCAAAACACATTTCCTGCCTAAACTATTGTTGTACCTATTTAGATTGGTTTTAGCTGCATTTTATTTACTGAGTTTTTAAAATTAAAAAGAATAAAGAAACACATAGACATTAAAGTTTAGTTAAATACCTAAACAAAATGAGTAAAGGATTTCACCATGTTTCTCACTTTGTTAAATCATTATTATTATTATTTTATATATATCAAAATAGTATTATGATTTTTACAGGTTCATGGCTACCGGTGAAAGTTTCAGATCTTTATCATATTCATACCGTATATCTGAGAGCTATATATCACGTATCGTGAAACGTGTATTGAAAGTTTTAAGGCAAGAATTAGTACCTCTCCTAATGAAGCCTCTGGAGGAAAACGACTTTACAGTCGTTGAAACAGGTTTTTGGCATAAATGGAATATACCGAATTGCGTTGGAGGAATAGATGGCAAACATGTGCGTATCAAAGCTCCAAAAAATAGTGGATCCCTCTTTTTTAATTATAAAGACTACTTTTCAGTTGTCTTGTTAGCTATTGTGGATGCAAATTACAAATTTATAGCCGTTGATGTTGGAGCTTACGGCAAAGAATCTGACAATGGCATTTTTCAAAAGTCAAGAATGGGCAATGATATAGCAAACGAGAGATTTCATATTCCTCCACCTAAGAATTTGCCTGGAACAAATGTAACTCTACCCCACTTTTTAATTGGAGACGAGGCGTTTTCTCTTAGTAGCTTTATGATGAAGCCATACCCAAGAAGAACAGCGAGATTGTCTAGAGACAAAGAAATTTTTAACTACAGATTATGTCGAGCTCGGAGAGTGACAGAAAATGCTTTTGGTCTTTTAAGTCAAGTTTTCAGAGTTTTCTATTCGCCTATCGGTATATCGACAGAGGTGGTTGACGACCTTATACTAACAGCTTGTTGTTTGCACAATTTACTTCGAGATGGTTACCTCGAAGAAAATAGCATTCCACATTATCAAACAAATAGTGACAATCTCCCTGACCAAAACATGATAGATTTAGTGGCTTCGGGTGGGTTTTCGAATAGCAATGGATTCGAAGTCAGAGACAAACTAAAAGATTTTTTCGTTACTGAGAACGGTTCAGTGTCATGGCAAGAAGCAGCAATTAGTCAAATATAGTATACTAGCTTTTGTCCGCGGCTTCGCCCGCGTAGGTACATAAAATATAGCCTATGTCACTCAGGAGTGAAGCAGCTTTCTATTGTTGCTAAAATTTTTCCAATCGGACCAGTAGTTCCAGAGATTACCTCCTACAAACAAAAAAACAAAAAAACAAACTTTACCTCTTTATTATATTAGTGTAGATTTCAAGCAAAATACATTTTTAACCGATCTCCACAAAAGCAGGAGCTTATCATTTGAACAGTATTTTTTTGTTTTTCTTTTTTCTGTGTTACGGTTAATTCTTTTCTAAAAAGATATTCATAAACTTATTTTAGTACTTAATTTAATAAAAAAAAAATTGAAAAAAAAATCTGTAACTAAGTAGTAGGTATGTAACCATGAAATGAAAATAAAGTTAATAAGAACATCAACTCACTTGTTTTATTGATTTTCTTCGATATATCCTTCCATATGTTTTCTTTTATTAAATTGTTACGATAATTAGTATGACTGCTATCGTAAAGGGCTGGATATAAAGTCACATAGTTAATTAACTGTTCCTCTTCTGAATCAGAGAAATTCATCCTATTGTTGTCAATTTACGTCACATTCACGTAGGTACACTTGCTGCAGCGGCAGACGCGTCACTACTGGTCTGTCGCGGCGGTAGGGTGACACTGATGCGCAGCAGTGCTGCCGCTACATTGCTGCCGCGACATTGCTGCCTAGCTCGGAATGTAATCTCATATAAACTTATAGAAATTGTATGGGGACCAATAGTGTCGCGGCAGCACTGCTGCGGCAGCACTGCTGCGTGCAGCGTGGTTCGGAATCATACCTTAAGTGACTTCTGTAATGTAATGTCCCCCTAGCCGAATTTCGGCCACGGCCACGGCCAGTCTCAACAGAGATTAGCCATTCGCGCGGGACATATTGTAGTGCTCTAGTGTGTGCGCAAACACAGGAGCACTTTCTATTCCACCACTCTCATGATCCGATGGGACGCCTAGCGGCACGACTGGAAATCTGGTCAGGTACAGGACCGACGGCTTTACGTGCTCTCCCAGACAAGGGAGTATAATACCGCCAACTCCCAGACTTCGGGCTGATGCTGAGAAAAATCACTTTTGACCCGACCCGGGATTTGAACCCAGGACCTCGTTCTCTGCGGGTGAACACGCTACCGCTAGACCAACGAGGCAGGCAGACTTCTATTGTGTAATCATATTAGTTATAGATGCTTTGGTAAAGCATCTATATCTAATATGATTTCAGAAGTATGCTTGGCAATTTATGAGGCACTGAAAGACTAGTAAGTATTAAGTGTTTTTATTTCTTAATCAGTTGCACTTTTAATTTTAAAGTAGGTAGGTGTAAATATAATAACTATAAATGTTTCACACAAATTGTTGTCCTGTGCGGGTATCGAAACTGAAACACACACACAAAACGTTACTATATCGGCGCCTTCGAGTTACGAATTCGATCCCCACACTGGACAACTATTTGTTATCGTTGACCTTAATCACTTGTTTATGTATTGAGAATTAATAACTTAAATAATATAGTGTTCGAAAAATTACTCGCTTATATGGCGTGGCGGCTTTCTGGTATGTAACTGATTGAGTCTATGAAAAGAGCTGACCTAAACTGCTGGTAATGCTGCAACAATACACGTCCGGCTCGATAGTTGGATCACCATCGAACAAAATCTGACTAAAAGTCCCATCTAGGTAGCGTATGAAAGCAAATTATAAACTCAAATACTGTGAACGATTTACACCTTGCATTACGAAAATTGCTAAACAAATAATAATATGTAAATATAAAATAAAAATTTGTAAATTCTATATGCTTAGCTGTTCTTGGAATTATGGAAAGTGGATTGAAGATGGCAACTGTTAAAAAGAGTATTAATCTCACGGTAGGCAGCGATTTGCTGTTCCCCTGGCACTGCGAATCTCCATGAGCAGCGGTTACCACCAGGTGGGCCGCTAGCTGGCAGTAGCTGGTCTGCCTCAAAAAGCGAATTGAAGTATTGAATACCGCGAGCATAAAGTATTGAGATAATAAGAATAATATAATATCCTGGGACATTATTTATACACGGCCATCTGATCCCAAACTAAGCAGAGCTTGTACTATAGAAACCAGATAAACTAGATTAGATTGTAAATACATACTTATATATATATATATAAATATTTATTATTATTAATTGTTTGGGGCTTGTTGCCTTGATGGCATCTTGCTACCTCGACCATTACTGATCTATTGTAGCAGAGCTCCTTGACTTTGTCAAAGTTCACTACTCAATCCTACAGCTTCCAAAAACTCCCAGATTGATTGTGCAGTGAGTGTATCTCTTCCGGTTGCATAATATGCTGTCCTATGTGGATACTTCTACAACGCATTAGCGTGTATATAATTATAAATAACACCCAGACTCAGGACAAACAGACATGTTCATGTACACAAATATCTGTCCTGAGTGGGAATCGAACCTACGAGCTCCGGCGTGAAAAGCAAGCATTTGCCAATAGAATGAGGACCTTTCAGCGCCAATTCGATTTTCAGCTGTCACTGTTAAATTCTTCAAAACCATTATACTCGTAGCTCGATAATTCCGTTCGTAAATAAGCGCAATCGTGCTGAATTAGAGGCAAAATATTTGGAGCGTCAAATTCTCTGGACCGTCACTTATTCATCAATATTAAAAACCAAACAGTAAAAATTAATATTTCCTTAAAACAAATAACTTATAAGCATCTAATCGCGCTAACATACAATATTGTCAATTCTAGTGCAACCATAACTAATTACTAAACAAAATAGTTCTTAACTATGTCTTATGATAGTTTAATGAAATTGTTTAGAGAGTATAAGTAAAATAGTTCTTAGCATGGTTTGACTGTCTCGTTGGTCTAGCGGTAACGTGTTCACGACGTGCGGTAACGTGTGAACGAGGTCCTGGGTTCAAATCCCGGATCGGACAAAAGTGATTCTTTTCTGTAAAAAGTAAAAATTCTCAGCATCCGCCTGAAGTTTGAGGGGTATTATACCCCCGTAAGAGAGCACGTAAAGCTAGACCGACGCCTGTACCTGACCTCTTTCCAGTCGTGTCGCTAGGCGTCCCATCGGATCATGAAAGTGATGGAATAGAAAGTGCTCCTGTGTTTGCGCACTTGAGGACTATTAATATGTCCCGAGCAGATGGCTAATCTCTATGGAATCCGTGAACGAAATTTGGCTAGGAGGACATTAATATTTATTGTTTAAATGGTTAGTTAATCAAAATATTACTTGGCTTTTTATGATAGTTAAGGCTTTTTTATTCTTGTTATTTGCTTTTAACAGACATGTTTTTTATTCTTTTCAAATTTTCAAATTAAGCTGTACATCTTAATATTAATTAAATCTTTAATTTGTCGTTGGTATGGGGGATATCCACAGCAAAAAAAATAGCCCGATATGGCTAGAGATAAAATAGTACAGAGCATCGGCTTGTACCGCATTATCTCTCTTCTTTAATAATAAAAACTAAAAGTACTAATATGAGCGTACAATCACCACACTACGTCTGAGGTGTCTCAGCACCGAATCGAAGAAATGTTTACATCGTAATTAGAGTGCTAACGGTACACTGCCCCCCGACAACAGGTTCTGGCTTGAAACACATTAGCATCTTCTCAACCACTGATGCAAAAATGGCCCATCTTTGGCAAACACTTTCTACTCCTTATATTAAACGTGATTTCTGTCAAAAAGATGACAATAAGGTCGAGTGACTAAAACAATTGGTAATCAATTTACCAGTCTCACTAGGATTTTAAATATCCAACACTAGAAGAATACAGGATGGTATAAGGATACTATAAGTGTATTTGAATACATTTTTTATGCATACAAATGTTTGTGTCATCGTCATAAAGATTAAGGCCTCCCAAGGTAAGGATCTCCACAAGACAGGACTTCAAGACTAGTACACCTTGCAGGGGGCCTGCCAACGCTGCGTCTTCCGGTTCGTTCGTAATTTATGTGTAATGCGATAAAATTCTATCCTGCCAATAAGTTGAGTACCTACTCGCTTGCACCTTCTGTTATAGTAAAAATATATAACATGAACGATTTATTGATTATTATAATAACAGTAAAATATAAATTTCAATAATTAAACCTAAACATAATCTCCTTGACAATAACATAATACAAGCTAGCTAAATATCACTACCATTATAAAATAAATTGTATAAATGTTTTTACATTCCGTGTTCCTAAATATCTGTAATAACTAGAAATAATAACTGCATTACTACAAACATGTTCTGACAATTTACAAGCGCTTTTTTAAAGTCTACGTGAATAAAAACCTTTTTTATTTATTTTATTGTATTGATGCTTTTATAAAACTCGAAATGAAGTCTATAAAAAATAGCCCAAATTTACCTATACGGAGTTTCTATTTGTATAGCAAATTCAACATTGCTTCACAATTCTGAAGAAGCCAATATTTAATAAGTTCCTGAATACTTATTTTTGTAGGGAACTTGAGCAACCAATGACGCAAAATCGTATACCACCCTTTTTACTTTTGGTGTAATTTCATTAAAGTTTCCTAATTCGAGTTCAGAAATAACATAGGGAGCGCAAGTAAATGGGCTGATGTTTCGTAAATTTAGAGTTTGGCAATATATTCTCAGTTATTGTTAAAAATGGCAGTTGGTATTGATCTTCCTGTATAGGTATACACGGTATAGACAAAACTGTGTGGAAGTGATAGCTAGTGAACAGAACAATAGAACCACTCCTCACAGATCAGGTAATTTGTGTAGAAGCACGGAATCAATTTCCGTTTAATCCGTCTAGCGCCCGAAATTAATAAACGATCCGCAATCTGTCAGTCAGTGCTATCTTTAGATTGGCTCTATCGTTATCTTGATCTTTACCTGCGTGCCAATAACAAAACATATCAATCCATTCATTTTTTGCCCAGAGATTGGGGTGCGATCCTTTCCCTCTGCAGCGTTCCGTTTTATGCAGAACTCGGTAACTCAGGACACAATTATACCATTTAAATTAAGAAGAAAATTTATTTGACAAATATTAATGATAAGTCATCAATACTGACTTATTTATAGCTAGGTTAAAATGTTTTTTTTCTAGACGACTAGGGTATATAATAAGAAAATGAAACTTAATTGGTCAAACATTGTGTTTTGGTGGAACGGAACGTATCAAAATTTGACAAGCAAAACGAACGCCGCGCCGTCGTCGCCGTTCGGAACAAAAACAAACAAGAACAACAACAAAAAAAATATTCTTATTATTACTTATTTATATACAAAGCCATTTTGGAATATAATGAACTATTTCACCAATTTTATCTTTAGAACCAATCGTCAATCCGCCGAATTTCTAGGATTGCAACTTTAGATTGCTTTGGCTATCTAAGCTTATGTCAAAATTAATGGATTGGTTATTGGCACGTGCAACCTGTCATTTTAGAACAGAGGCCTATCTTTTTTTATGATCCGTCCTCCCAAAGATCGCTCGTTCGGAAAGATTGCTTTTTCAATCTGTGGATGCTTTATTGGCACGGTTTAATAGACAAATGGATCGAAATTGCTATCGTAGATAGTATAAAATGGATTAGGATCGTTTATTAATTTTGGGCGTAACACAGTGTTTGGTGCTAAATGTAGTTACGTCGACAGTACGACGATATTAACATTCAAACAGAAATGCACTACGAGCATTACAGGTATTTAAAAAGGATGGTTAGCTATTGACATTAGTGCAATATAGTTAAGAAAGAAAACAAATATTTTTCACTAAATAAAATTTTTGTAGTTCTTAAGATAGTATTCCGCAATAGCGGAAAATAATAATAATAATCGGTTCCAAAAGCAGTGTCTGCATGTCTCACGTATTCTTATCAGAGGCAAGCTATTGAGACAGCAGCTGCGATTTAATGGCCAGATTCACACGTTATTGGATATATTCGAGTGTAGGACGCTCTAGTCAATCAATCCATTACTTTTCTCTCTACATTAGCTACCACTATCGAGAATTTTCAAAGAAAAATCTTGGGTGTCTCGTCGAACCGTATCTGCTCACGAAAATTCAGACTGTTTTTACTCACAAAAACCAGACGGTGGCTACTGGACTAATAATACTGACATATCAGAAAATATGCTAGCTTCGTGTATGAAAACTTTTTGCAGAAAAAGTGAAGACATTTATTACTGTCTATACTGAGGCCTTATTGGAAGTAAAAACTCTGCAATACTCTTCCAATTAAAATGGGAGAGGGATTGTTGAGCTTATACGTATTAACATGGCTGATGAAATGTATATACCAGAATACTATAGAACGCTCTCAAGAAAACAACACTCACATGTGGCGTCGACGAAGCGTCTTGACATTTCGCGGAACAAAGGAGCTTTTGGACCCTATGGTCCAAGTTTTAACACTCTAAACGGCTCAAATATGTAATCTCTTTCAAGGTTTGTATATTTGGGCCGGTTATTGGTCTCAGCTGATGCAGCAGCAACGCCTGCGCATACCATTATCGGTATGCCATATAGGTATGCCTATTATACCTTGTTGGAAATAATCTTTATATATGTTTATATTTCACTACACTCCAATTGTAGGATGAACATATCAGCAGCCTAAAACAAGAGTCCGGCGTTACAGATTCAGATACTTTATTGTGGATCATAGGTAGGTACAAAATACAGATGTTGAACAATTTTAAGATCAGCCATGTCCCGCCCTTTGGGCATACAATAATTAACACAAAATTAAAACAATAATTACATAACACAATGTCAATAAATTAATTAATAAATATATGTCAAATTAAATAATTGTTAAGTTATATAATAAAAATTAATAATAATTACATTTACAATTACAGTATCCCACGTGATGGAAAATACGTTCAATCATGCGTCAGCGTGTAAATAATATAAATCGTCAAACTTTCAACGTCCTCGGCCCTCCTCACTTAACCTAAACTATAAGCACCTTCGCTTCGTTGAAAATATAATATTCGGAATGATGATGGAAGATGCACTACGCCAAGACGATCCCATAGCAGCCGCACAGACCCAGGCAACCCACATGCCCACGCTGCCTTTCACTAGTTTCCTACAAAGAATTCATCGAACATGACCCAGTACATTCTGTTCAAAAAGGAGCTGGACTTTTCTATCAAAATATTAGAAATAAATTCACTCATCACGCTAATATTAAAAGGCCTCACAAAGGTTGCATCTTGAATATAAATAACTCTACATACTTATAATTGTGTATGTATATAGACATATCAGTACTAATTGTAAGATTATGTGTAAGTCTTGTACACCTGCGATATACCGTGTGGTCTAAGATCAGTAATGTTGGTTACCTTCTATGGCATCTTTTGGAGGTCAAATGCTGTTATATTAGTTCTTGTATAAAACTCGAGTTCAAAGTACCATTATCAACAACGCCAACCGGCAAATAAATATGAGGCAGGTTCGCGAGCGCAGATAGAAATAAGTAGGTACAGACGCCAGCACATCCAGCTAACCCAATCTGTCAAAATTCTTTTATAGTTTTTCAACTTTATGACTTAAGCATAAAGTTCACTTTCAATTGAGGAAATATGACAGATTGGGGTAGCTTGATGTGCTGGCGTCTACCTACCTACGTCAGGTGCAGGAATGATTGCTTTACTTACTCTTCGAAGGTTGTAAGATCGACAACATCCCGGCTATTACTGATAGTTTTACTTACCCTTTTTACTACTACAGTCATGTATAGATCACAAACCAAGATATACCTGGCTCGTCACTCTGTAGACCTGCCGTGTCCTACCGTTACTGTGGCGGTCAAAAGCCGAAATCCTAATATCACTTTTTTGGTGTGATCCAGGATTTGAACACTCTTATTGTTTTATATGTGGTATAAATACACTCCGACGAACGAGGCAGTTATTTATCATACAAGCAATATAATTTATTATTCTTACTTATCCAAGAAATTTCTGATTTATCCAGATGCAGTATTTCTCCATCCCTAGGCGTCTGCACAGCTGGTATGAGGATTGTAGAGAACCCAAGCGTCATGCCATACCCTGAAAAAGAAATTACTTATATTAAAACTAAGGAAATAAATCCTTGGAATGCGATAGACTTTATTATATAACATGCGATTCGCGTAGATAAAGTATTCTCAGACTATGAACAAGGTAAACTTTTATAAAATTAAAAAGTTTGTTGTAGTAGAAACTTAAGAAAATACATTTATTCTGTTTAGAAACTCACAAATTTTAACGATTAACCGACGACAAAGTATCTTTTCTTTTCCCGACTATAAAACAAAGAGGTTATCCAGTCGACTATATCCTTGTTTATTTTTCTTCCTACTCCGTTGTTTGGGAACCGAATCTTTATAATCGATAAGGAAAGCTTTTGGAATGGTCCCATGTTCACTTCGATCAATATTGATCGAAGCATATTCATTTAAATTCAGAAAACACATGAAGACCGCTTTTATGATTTTAAACAGTTCTAAATAGATTTATTAGACGGGACGGTGTTGACGTGGTTTGTAGACTTGCTTTTCACGACGTAGGCCGTGTTTTCGATTCCCACACACGGCAGATATTTGTGTGCATGAACTTGTCTGTTTGGCCTGAGTCTGGGTGAAATAAGAAAAGTAGTATATATAGTATATCAGTTATCTGGTTTCCATAGTTTAAGCTTTCCTTAGCTTGGAATCAGACCTTCTATTCGATCGAGGTTTATAGTAGGTAAAAAGAGCTGAGGATACAACCGATATGCTTTGTTTAAGCACCCCTGTCATCATTATCATAGCAGCCGGAAGACGCCCTGTGCTGGACAAAGGCCTTCCCTAAACATCATATCTCATACCTACCGTCAAATACCATTTACCCTACATTAATACCTACCTAAACAATATTTATTTTATTTCTTCATTATGTGTACCCATAGGTTTTTAATTAAAGTAATATACTGAACTTATAATTACATCAAATGTGTTCGAAGAAAAGTTAACATAAATAGCCTACCAGTCCAGTGTTATTTTTCACTTTCTCTCACTGCCTTATTATATCACTAACACCATATCTTTTTCACTTCACTATATATCAAAATGGAGTCCATGCAACACGCTTTCTCCAGCTTGAAGGAGCAGCTCCTGACGCGGATGGCCCAGTTTGAAGATCAGAAGACCACAGGCACAGTTATCACACCTACTACTTTACCCGAAGATTATGCTGCTTTCAAGAAGTTCGTCATCGAGTCACTGAGCTGCTTCCAAAAGCAATTGGATATGCTGGCACGGTGTAATGATCAGATAGAGATGCGGGGAAGGCGCCGCATGCTGCTCTTTCATGGTCTACCCGAGGAGAAAAAGGAGCAGACAATAAAGGCTGTTGTCACTGCTATCACCAGTCATCTTGAGATATCCGGTTTTTCTGACAAAGCTCTTGAACGGTGCCATCGCCTCGGTCGTTCGCCAAGTGGGGATAAGCCTAGGCCAATTTTGGTTGAGTTCGTAAGCTGCAGAGTCCGCGACGATGTTTGGTTTGCAAAGACCAAGTGTAAAGGTACGGGTATAACTTTATCAGAGTTCTTGACTAGGCCCCGGCATGAAGCATTCTTAGCTGCTCGTCAGCGGTATGGAATTTCAAGTTGCTGGAGTCGCGAAGGAATTATATACGTGCAGGGGCCTAGTGGCATTCGCCATAAGATCACATCAATGGAAGACCTCGACAAAATTGGGCCTGTGTTGGTTCAGAAGGACGTTCCGAAGGAGGATCAAACGACGAGTAAGGCCACACAGAGCAGATCCAAAAGAGCCACCGCTGCCAAGAAGTAACTTTATTTTATGATCCTGTGTTTATATTTTGTTAGTGCAACTTCCACCGTGTTTACCTCGTAGTATAAAGTATTTGTGCCCACTTTTAGTCTCATAATTCCATATTAATATGTTACCTACCTCCACATTCATTCATTATTTCTTGTAGTAAATTCGTGTACAACATTTGTAATATCTATGGTACAGTACTTGTTAAAAGGGGTGATCAGAAACGGACAGTTCGTGTGAACGTAGGCCAATTGTCGTGTTTTCGTTTGACGGTTCTTAATATTTTTTTTTTTTTTTTTTTTATTTTTAGTTTCAAATTTATAAATATTTTGTTAAATTTTATTATTATTATTCTTTTCTTTTTATTAATTTTATTTATAAATATGATTGATTAGTGTGCACAAAAATTGAGACTTGCCTACATAGTTACGTATAAAATTATGTTGTTACCTAGTTAGCACTGAACTGGTGGGGTTTTATTTTTGTTGTAGATAGTTATTTTGTTTAGTTATTGTATTTGTGTGTCTGTTCATAAAATATGTTGTCAGATGTTCATAATGACGATATTAATAGCGACGTTGATAGTTTCTTTTCGGCAAATAGTGACGATGATAGTTTTGTCAGCATACCGTCTCTCGGTGAAACAATTAAATGCCACTTTGCTGACGTTCCTAAGAATTTCAATGTGATTCATATCAATGCACAAAGTATTCCGGCTCATTACTCTGATATGCTGGCAAATCTTGAACATAAATATATTCATGCTATTCTTGTTTCCGAGTCCTGGTTAAAGCCATGTCTCACTTCGGCCTCTTATACACTCCCTGGCTTTCAACTCATCAGAAATGATCGAACTGGAGCCGGGGGTGGTGGAGTTGCCATTTATCTTCGAAATAATTTCAACTTTTCAATTGTTAGTATGTCCTCACAGCCGCCACCACTGGATGCTGGTGAGCATCTATTTATAGATGTGGAGCTCCATCATACTAAAATTCTACTTGGTGTATATTACTGTCCTTCTCTACGTATAAATTTTTTTGCTTCTTTTGAACTTTTACTTGAAACCTTTCTTCCTTCCTATAGTCACACCATAATAATGGGTGATTTCAACACGTGTCTTCTAAAGAATGATTCTCGTTCTTCATCTCTTATATCTGCAATAGAATCTAGTAATCTATCTATTCTTCCTCTTAATGCCACTCACCATTTTCCTCACTCCTCACCTTCTCTCCTTGATCTCGTCCTGGTCTCTTCAAAAGATCATGTTGCTAAGCACGGACAATGCTCTGCAGACGCGTTCTCTTACCATGATCTCCTCTACCTTTCTTATAAAGTTCGCCCTCCTAAGGCAAAATCTAAAATTCTCTTACAACGTAATTTTGGTGGGATGGACCTTGATCATCTTCGTACAGATGCCGGTAGGATTGACTGGTCACCTCTTACTGCTACTGAGTCAATAGATGAGAAAGTTAATATATTTAATACCAACATAATCCGATTATACGATGTTCATGCTCCCATTCGACCTATTAAAGTTAAGCATTTACCGGCACCGTGGCTAACTGCGGAAATAAAAACTCTACTGTCTAAGAAAGCATCAGCTAAGTCTCGGTATGCGGGTCGACCTAATGACGTCAATCGTGAGAAATATCTACGTCTGCGAAATCACTCTAATAAGGTGTGTAGGAGCGCACAACGCCAACATATTCACAGCTCCGTTGAAAATGGAGATTCTGCAAAAATATGGAAATATTTACGATCATTGGGAGTTGGAAAAGCTCGAAATGATGCAATTCCAAATAATTTAGATATCAATTCACTGAATAGTAATTTCTCTACTTCGCCTATTTTTGACAGGGCAACTAAAACAAGCACTTTGAATTATCTTTCATCCATTCCATCTCCCAACTATTCTTCTTTTAGCTTTAGCCAATTTTCTGCTTGTGATGTTAAGAAGAGTATTTTATCCATAGCATCGAACGCAGTGGGCAGCGATAATATCACCCGTAATATGGTTCTTCCAATACTTGATGAAATCCTATCCCCTATATGTCACATCCTCAATCATTCTGTATCCTGCGGTGTATTTCCATCTGCATGGAAAAATGCACACATCATTCCTCTTCCTAAAAAGTCCAACCCTGCTTCGTTTGCCGATTATCGTCCTATATCAATATTACCTTTCCTCTCCAAGGTCCTTGAACGTCTAGTCCATAAGCAACTTAGTAGTTTTCTCTGTAGTAATAATCTCCTTAATCCTCTCCAATCTGGTTTTCGCCCTGGGCATAGCACTACTTCAGCCCTGGTCCATATTACGGATGATATTAGAACTGGAATGGAACACGGAAATCTAACGGTGCTTGCATTATTAGATTTTAGTAATGCTTTCAATACTGTAGATTTCGACGTGTTGCTAATGATTTTACGCTCTCTTAATATATCTCCAACAGTCATTGGCTGGTTTCATAGTTACCTGTCTGGCCGCCGGCAACGTATACGCATTGATGATTCTCACTCCTCTTGGTGCAATACTACTGCTGGCGTGCCGCAGGGTGGCGTTTTATCTCCGTTACTTTTCGCAGTTTTCATAAATTCTATCTCAAATCGACTTCTTTCCTCCTACCACCTTTACGCAGATGACCTTCAAATTTACTTACAAGCTCCTCTTAATAAGCTGGCTGATGCTGTTAGCACTATTAATAAAGATTTTATCAGTATTAGTGAGTGGAGTCGTGCATACGGTCTGCAAGTTAACCCTCTTAAGACTCAGGTCACTCTTATCGGCAGCTCAAGAATGATGTCTAAGGTTTGTTATTCTCAACTCCCTAAGTTTTTATTTGAGGGTACTATTTTGCAAATAAATCGTGAAGTTAAGAACTTGGGGGTCTATTTTGATCACTGTTTTTCCTGGGGTCCACAGCTGCAAAATGTTAGTCAGAAACTTTACGCGTCCGTGGGATCTCTACGAAGATTCCGAAATTTTCTGCCTATACCCACCAAAATTATGCTTGCTGAGTCCCTCCTTCTTCCAATACTAGATTATGCAGATGTCAGCTATCTTGATCTCACCGAAGCCCAATTGGATAAACTTGAGCGACTCCAGAATGTTTGCATTAGATTCATATTTAGCCTTCGCAAATATGATCATGTCTCTGAATTTCGAAATAAACTCAAGTGGCTGCCTATACGCCTTCGCCGGAATGCTCATATTCTATCACTTCTATACAGTATACTGTTTATTCCTACTACTCCCTCTTATCTTAAAGAACGTTTTTCTTTCCTTCATGAATCACATTCGAAAGCCTTGAGATCTAATAATAATCAGCTGTTGAAAATACCAGCGCATTCCACTAATTTTCTTGATAAATCGTTTGTTGTACAAGGTGCTCGTTTGTGGAATGCGCTGCCATTGTCTATTAGGCGTGCGCAAACACTTAGTGGATTCCAACAACTTGTCAAGGATCACTACTTAAAGCTTAGCCTTGAAAGTACTCCGAGCTAAGGCTTTGGTTAATTTTCAACGATGCCGATCGTTTATTTATCATAGGTACATAATTTGAACAGACATTATGATAAATTAGTTAATAAGTGTAATCATAAGTATGGTACAGTAGTACCTTTTAGGAAATTTGTTGTGTACACCCGCAACTACCCCCATCTCTGTAACTCCTCTATTCTTTCACTACCTAGGTTGCCTGGAAGAGATCACACCTTGTGATAAGGCCGCCATTTGTACTGTAATTTATTTATGTTGTCAGTTTGTATTGTTTCTTGAGGTGTACAATAAAGAGTTTTATCTATCTATCTATCTACTATTTGTCATGTATCTGTACACCGACTACTGCCCCTCTCAATAACTCCGTTCTCCGATCTTTACTTTGGTTGTCTGGAAGAGATCACATTTTGTGATAAGACCGCCCATTGTATACTTTTAAGGTTTAAATTGTTTTTATTTTTATTTTGTAATACTTTGGTGTACATTAAAGAGTTTATCTATCTATCTATCTATCCTACAATCACGTCCGCGACGCGTTTCGGTGGTATATAAAAGAAATTTTTCATTAATTAATCATATTTTGTTAATGGATAGTTTCTATTACTGACAATGCCAGCGACCAAGTGACCTTTAAGCTTGTTATATTTATAAGTAAGTTTGTTTTGTATACCTACTATGACAAAAACAAAATAGACATATGGTATTAAGTCATTTAATTTGTGAACGACGTACATACGGCTGCATATCAAGCTACACATTTCCAATATAAGCTGACCTCTCATTGTATGGAAATCCTATACAACGCAAGATCAGCTTATACTGGAAATCTATAGCTTGATGTGTAGCCGTGTGTACGTATGAACATGGAATATTTCATAAAACAGCAATTGTTTTTACATCGAGTTATATTGGGATTTATGTATATGTCGTGATGATCGTAAAAAAACTAACAGATAACATGCAACTATTTGTATACACAGGCTTATTTATATATTGGAAAAATATTGCGGATATTGTATACTAGCTGTGGCCCTCCGGTTTTACCCGCGTTAAATTGTATAAATTATCGCAGCTCCTCCCCCGTAAGTGATAGCGTGATAGCCTATATGTTTACCCGACCTCTTAGTAATATTCTTGCTAAATTTAATTAAACCAAACTAAACTTAATTTAAAGTAAATCCATGCAGTACTTTTTGCATTTAGCCCGGACATAGGTACATACAGACAAACAGACAATAATTCTAATAACTATATTTTTGGCTTCGATATCGATTGTAGATCACGCCCCAAGTATCCTTTTGAATATATACTCAATGTACAGTTTTGACTTTCCTACGATTTTATTATATGTATAAATAGATGATAAAATTATTTATTATTCCCATAATTTTGATCAGTTAGGCGGATTAGTTGTGGTTGACCGAGCAACTTAGTAGCAAAAACATGACTTTAGATTGATCTTAACATGTTTTTCTGGGCTTCCATCGTCATATTCATACACCCATTTTGGCCCGATTATTACCTTCATCCTTCATTTGGTCTTTCATCATCATCATCAGCCGAAAGACGTCCATAGCTGGACAAAGGCCTCCCCAAAGATCTCCACAATTACTGGTCTTGCGCTATACACATCCAGCGGTAGATGCAATACTTATGAATAATATTAATATTCAAATTAAGTTTTATTAAATTATATTTGTACGTCTATTTTCATTCTGAACACTTATTAATTACGGTTGGAATTTCCTTATTTCTCAAAGATTTACAATCACTTCGAGGAAAAACAAGATACACTTATTATTTTATTTTTATATTGTTGTAGTGCATACGAATATATAGGTAGTTCCGTGTATTTATTTTGATACTATCTTGTAATTGAATTTATGTTTATGATAACATTCACAGAATATGCACATGAGGCGTATCCGTAAATAATCATCATACTTACGAATGCGTATTGTGAATTCCACCGTGAAATATTGTGTCACCAATAAAGCAATACTGTTAGAATTAATTTTTATTTTCAATATTTTATATTTTATTTCAATATTTTATTTAAAATTTTGTTGGAAATGGTTTTGTTATTGGTGATAATGATAATCGATTCGATACCAATTTCCTCTACCATTCTAATAGTGATAACGAAGCGCAATATAAGAGGTGGCTAATGTTTGGTTTATTATAATCTTCTTTAGAATTTCGTTTGGATCCGTTTATAATAAATAAATATAATCTCAAAAATGGGAAATCATAAATTTAATCGTCCGGCGGGTCTCGAACCTGCACCATCTACCAATCCGGGGTAGGCGCTCTGCGTTAAGCTACGAACGATACACGCTGGCAGATCAAACTTAGGATTCCCATGCTAACATCCTTCCGGAGGATTTTATCATTTCCCATTTTTGAGATTAGATAAACGCTTTGCATTGCGAAAAATGCTATAAATTTAAAATTTAATAATTGGAAGGTATTATCAAAATGATCTTTCACATGCAACTGTGAACATATCAGTCGGCCATGTTTCTAGAAAAACAAAACCGATAGATAATACCTACATCTTCCGGAAGGATGTTAGCATGGGAATCCTAAGTTTGATCTGCCAGCGTGTATCGTTCGTAGCTTAACGCAGAGCGCCTACCCCGGATTGGTAGATGGTGCAGGTTCGAGACCCGCCCACATTGTGTCCCCGTGAACAAGCCAGGTGGACAAAATTATTTTTCCTGATTTCGTAATTGTATGTATAGATATAGTGCTTATATGATAACAATTAGTGTTAATAATAATAATAAAAACACAAAATAAAAACTTTATTATATGAATGCATAGTATAAATTTACAGAAAATCAATTATTCACCCAACTAAAATGACTATAAACGACAAATATTAACATACTATTATATACAACAAATATTACAATAACTAAGACAAGAAAACAAATAGAGAGCCTGATGTTTACGAAATGTAAAATTTCGTTTATATAATAAACTATACAAATACAACTAATCATCCATATCGGAATAATCAGAAGTTTCCGATAAAAGATAATCGTCTTGTTCGGACACCTGTCTCTGTTGCACAGGTCGAGACTCAATTATAGGAGCTACAATAAGCTTTAAAACCTCTGCGCATAAATTGTCAGATTTTTATTGGGTACTTCCCGAAGGCTATTGATGAGAGGCTATTGATTTATTTCAGCACTGGAGTCAGTTATACTAATAAATTCATCAGGTGGATAACACGCACGCTTCGACTTTTGTAAGCACTTATACGATGGTAACACATGATGTCCTACTTTCATTGTCCACTTCCTTGTTTGTTTATAGGTGTGTGTGGTGGATTTTGCAACTATATAATATGCCAAAGCTTCGTCTCTGTTCACTGGTCTATCAACTTGCCTAGAAGCGGATTTTTTAGTTGTTAGACAAACATTAGCAGACTCTGGAGATTCACTTATGTCTTTTAATACTTTGGCGACATTTCGTTTTCCAGATGAACGCGCTACTAGTTCAGCAGCAGTTATTAGTTCACTTGTACTACGCGATTGTACGAGATATTCTACTTTCCGTTTTTTGGTCTTAAATGAAGACTCTCCAAAGCTTTTCTTTGGCCTTCCAGCTGAGGTAGACGGTTGCGGTTCAGCATTATGAACGCGAGTAACGTGAAACTCAACGTCCGTGCCCTCAATCCACGTCTTATTCCTTTTCAAAAAGTCCTCTTTTGATTTCCCTGACATAACCCATTTTGAGGCAACTTTTGAGGAAAAGGTCGCTATAGTAATTTTAATTCTTCTTCTAGATTCTTCAGTTATATCACCAAAATTAAATTTAAACGATATGTAGTCAAAAAGACGATCGTTCCTTACAACTTTGCGGTGTTAAAGCCTCTCGTCAAATAATTCCATTTTTGCAATAGAGTTCACGATATATGAAAGAATAAAAAAAAATCAGTGTTCGACTCGACTCTGCTGAGAATACCTAGTATTATTCTAACAAGAGAAGGTGTAGCTACAATATATAGAAAGTACAGTGAGGGTACATGAGTGTACATTACTATTTCAAGCTTTCAAAAACATAAAAGATACAAATATATGCAAAAAAATTATGCATGTTTTCAAACACATATTATATTAACTATAAAACGATGCAGAAAGTTTACAGTTTTAATAAAATGAAATACATATCTTCGTTAGTAAAATCCATCACTAAAACTTTTCACTTTAAAATAAACAACCACAGGAGATATTTTCGTATATGTCACAAAAATGCAACTGACCTATTTTTTAAATTGCAGTTAACTAATTACCTACCATTGAGACCCTATGACTCATTGATCTGGAATGTGGTATGTAAATAATTCCTGGAATCGGGGGTGAGGGGGTGTTGTTTACTGAAAACTGTCGTTAAATACCAGGAAATTGATAATGAATTTTGTCCACCTGGCTTGTTTACGGGGACACACTGTCCGCCGGACGATTAAATTTATGATTTTCTATTTTTGAGATTAGATAAACGCTTTGCATTGCGAAAAATGCTATAAAATTAAAATAAATATAAGTATATAATAAAGTTTATAATTTATAAAAATAAATATAAGTATAACTTACAGTTGCCACCATCCATTAATAATACAATTTTCTACAAGAGTGCATTTGTTACTGTTATACGCATATATAATCATCTACCTGTTAATGTCAAGGAATTTGAACGCAAGAAATTCAAAAATGTTTTGAAAAAGTGGCTTATTACCAATGTGTTTTACGATCGCAATGAGTATTTTGGCAAAAAGTAGTCCTTTTTTATATAAATTGTAATAAATAATTCCACTAATATACGTAGGTATATAATAATAATAAGAATTGTTATGTACTATGTTTAATTCGTAAGCCTTAGTGTTGCACGCCCGATACGGGTAACTGTTGATACTCAAAATTGTATACCATCTATAACCATGTACACAGCAATAAAGAAATCTTTATCTTTATCTGATGTCCCCGGTCATAAATTGTTGTATTTTGTTTGCGAGCGATGAATTTTATTCGATTCTATTTACAACTAAATTTACTGTCATTTACTTTTAAACGATCTTGCAGAAAAGAAGCGACCACGACGGACAATGTGAATGGAGACTGATGAAATGAAACCTCATCCACGATGGTTTGGTGAAATCAGTTGGTCAATCATTGACAAATACACAGGGCTACATATCAAGCTATACATTCCCTGTATAAGCTGATCACGCGATGTATAGTTTGCCATACAATGCGATGTTAGCTTATATTGGAATGTACCTATAACTTGATAGGTATGTAGCCGTGTGTACAAGTGTATGTTAATACCCAAGTGCTGAATAAATTTCATTATAATTTCAGTTTTGGAATATCACGGAAATGTTCCTTTCGTGTCAAAAGACAACCTCAGCACCAGCTGGTTGTTTTTAGGTGCCTTCTAACGTGATAAAGGAATCAGCTAATCCTGGTTACTAACTGACTATCCTCGCAGATTTCTCAGGGTGCTCCGGGCGCATAATTAATATTGAAGGAGTCTCGAGTGAGTGACCGTGGGTAACTGATTAGGAGCGCTTCTATTGTTTTGACTGTAACTTTGAACAAACTTGTTAAAATGACTTGATGACGATGTTTATTATATATGGCTGTCGGTGTTATCAGAGCTACTAAAATGACAGATTAATTTTAACAATATTATAGAGAACTTATTAGATTTATGCTGCGAGTATCGTTATCAATAAAAATGTATTGCACATCCCTAGTAATGTGGTACTTATAGATGTCAACGTCAAATAAGCAACTGTCACCCGCACCATGCTACAACGCAAAAAGTATAAGTGATTGCTCCGCTCTTTGTGATTCTTTTTCCAATTTTACCAGATTCGTTTACCAGCGTTAAACTTTATAAATTGTAAAATATGTTTAACTGTTAACTATTGCATAGCTATTAGCTATGCAATAGTAATGTGCGGCGTGGCGGCCTTGCAGGAGGCGGCTTTATGCCCCTCCTTGCCGCAGTGGTAGCAACTGTCCGTCCTGTCGACGTTGGACGGACAGAGGGCTCGGGTGTGACCGATGCCGAAGCACCTGGAACAACTCAGCGGCTGGACCTCAAGTGCCCGGACTGCACCCGAGCTGAAGCGATAAAACTCCATTAAAATTAATCTGCCATTTATGTAGCTCTGGTAACACCGCTGCTCATATATAATAATGAAAATTTGATCCCTATGTTTGTGTAAAATATCGAATAAAGGAGTGGTGATATACATAGGTTCTATCTTTATTTTATTTAATATTTTTATGCCTAGTATGTAATTTGTTTACATTTTTATTATTATTACGATTTTTATTACCAGGGTGCTATTATTTTAAGATTTTTTTAAATTATTTTACTGCAATCTGAGTAATATTATTGTATTTTAGTTTTATTCTTCTATTTGAAAATAATCGTTTACACGTAGTCGGCTTGAAGTTAATTGAGGAAGCGTATTTTTAAAAAGAAGTTTCTGTATAATTCTATTTGGGACCATTTAATTATTAACTTACGCATGATTGATGACTTTTTACATGACTCTACTGTGTCAGAATAGAAACGCATCATTCTGTATCTCAGCTCAAGAATATATAAGTATGTATATCGACGCCTGGTACCCATAGTACAAGCTTTGCTTAGTTTGTGGCGAGGATGATCTGTGTCACAATGTCCCTTGTCCCCATATATATGCGGATTTTGTACAGTTGTCAAGTACTTTTTAATGGCACAGTCAAAATGCATATTCTGGGCCAGTGAGGGTTAAAAAAATATCTGTCAGTCAAATTACCGCCTCTTTCTCCAACTCCGCTTGATTTTTCTGCTACCGCCGTTTACTGGGCTATAATCTTCCAATATATTTGACTTTATAATATGCAACGGTAATTGTAATTACTACTCGCAGTGTCGCTTCATATAGTGTGCGTACAATGAGACATCTTACACTATCGTGAGACCGATTGTTAAGAAATTAAAATTTTAGAATATTTGCCACAAGATTTTTTATTACATACATACATAGACTCACGCCTGTTTCCCAGAGGGGAGACTTCCATTAGGCAGAGACAACGGATTTCCAGTTGTCACGATCTTTGCACACGTCTTTTGCCTCGATTACTGTCATTATATTCTTCATACATGCTCGCCGGTTTAGGGTACTTCTGACCTGCCCTTTCTTGAGAACGTCTCCGATTTGGTCAGAGAATGTTCGACGAGGTCTTCCCCTTCCGGTTGTTTCATTCACACAGGCCAGGTATACTTCTTTGGTCAATCTTCTTTCATTCATCCTCTCTAAATGGCCAAACCATCTCAGCATTCCTTTTTCGATCTTTGTGACTACATCTTCTTTCACACCACAACGCTCTCTTACATCAGTATTTTTTTATTATATTGTGTTATTTTGTATGTACATCTTAGCCGTATGAATTCCGGCCCAGAAAGAATAACAGGGCCACTCCATAGCATCTCGTGGGTGTCGTGAAAGGCGACTAAGGGATACACTAGGAAGTGGGGAAGCAGCGTTATCTGATCTGTGTAGTTACTACCATGTAACTGAGGTCGCTAATTTACATCCCAAGCGCTATGATAAACCGGCAAACGTTTCCAAATGGAAACGTTATAGAAACCTCTCAGGGTGGCTTATGTCCAGCAGTTTAATGTATCAGGCTGATGTTGATGATGTTAAATTCCCTAAAATATTTTTTTCAAATACTATATATCCAATGACATCCTGAGTGATCGTACATAAATCTAAAGACATCACATTTGTTAAAACAGGTAAAATGGTTTCGGAGGTACGAGGGAACAGTTGAACATACAGACATACGTAGACTAACAAAACCTAACCAGCCATTTCCGTTGTCGAGGAATCAGGAATGTGTACTTTTATACCTTTTCGATTTTATTATAGGATTATATGTAATGTTTCTGACTACAGATGTATCTTACAAGCGGTGTTGTAGTAAGAGATGCGGGTACATATGTACGTGCCGTGAGAGATCTACAACGAGAGCAAAATGTCATTTAAAGCCAAGGCCATCGCGTAACCACTTGTCACGTGGAATCATTGCAACAATCCGGACAATCACAACTATTTATTTGTTAACAATGTGGTTTTGTCACCGATGTTCATATAGATGCTTTTCCTGTTTTATATACAGTTCATTGAGTGATACATGGGCGACCTATCTTAGTTCGTTTTGTTTACAACTCCCAACATGATTTTTACCAGACGTTGGACTTACCTCGAACAAATATTGTCCCGAAACTTATAGGTAGGTATAACAAAAATTTGTGGAGGAAAAAGAAACGGCACAGTATTCCCAAAGAAATAAATAAAAGACGGGATTCCCAGTATGTGTAAATCGAGAGAAGTTGTTGAATACAAAATGCATCATCTTTTTTAGTATGGAATTTGTTATATTATATTATTTTAGTTTTCTTCTCAATTTGAAAATAATCAATCATCACTCGGGTTGAAGTTCGGTAGCTTATTATTAGAAAGAAGTTTCTGTTTATCCTATTTGTAGGACCATTTAATTATTTACATACGCATCTAATTTATTGTTTTTTTACATAACTCGCCTGTGTCAGAATTACTCAGAATAGAAACGCAAAATTCTGCATCTCAGCTCAAGAATACACGAGGATGTACTACTGCTGTCAAGTACTTTTTAATGGTATAGTTAAAATGCATATTCTGGACTAGTGACAGTTAATCTTTTTCTTTTATGTGTATCTTGCAAGCTTATGTTATAAACCTTATTGAGTTTCATATGGAAAGCTATTTAACAAAAAGTATATACAACCATTCCGGAAGCATTCACTATCGTAATCTACAAATATTATTAACGCGAAGCTTTGTGAGTATAGATATATGGATGTTTGTTACTCCTTCAAGCACAAACTACGGAACGGATTTTGATGAAACTTTGTAGTAATATAGCTTATATATTTTAGTAACACATATGTTATAATTTATAAAGTTTAACGTTGATAAACTGCGAGTCACAGCTAGTAAAACAAAATTGGAAAAATAATCACAAATAGCGGAGAAATCACTTAACAAATTCATAAACAAAACGATACATTAATAAATCCTTCTTAATAATAAATATTGTTTAAAAACATAAAACCACTCTGCAACTTTTATTTTAGACGTTACGACCACATTAAAATAATAAATATATATGTTGGGACAATTAACACACTGCTATCTGATCCTAAACAACGCAGATTTTAAAATACATACATATTATAGATACGTTGCACCCAGACACAGAACAAACAACAAAAACAAGTGGGAATCGAACCCTACCCTCTATCTCGACCTCAGTAACATCAATACGCCAGTCAATACCATTAATATATTTCTTTGCAAGCATTACGTATATTTCACTTACCTAAAAGCAGTAAATTTTTTGCGCTTACGGCTAGAAATTGTGGCAGTGCAGTCCAAAAATCTTTTTTATACGCCTCTTCATTATCACAGCTACGCTCTGCTTCGGCGAACACGCCTTTTTCTTGTGTCATCTGAAATGTAAGACGAAAGCAATATATCATATTTGTTTGTAAATACATACAACCATTTCAGCTAAAGAAACATTGATACAGCCCGTGCGATGTTCCCTGGGACCGCTGGCGTTTGGAGGAGAAACTCCACTCGTCTCGTATAAGCGGTCCCGGGAAGAGGTAACCTGCTGTAGCTCAGGTAACGCTTGTGCGAGAGGGGGAGGCATTCAGGCCCCTCTCCTCCCCGGGTGAGAGTCTCGCGGACGCTCAGTGTACAGCGGAGGCACTGGCAAGATCACACACCACGTGCGACTAGAGCATTTCCTCCACGTAAAAAAAAGCCCATGCCATGTTAAGAGGCTTGCCAGCCTCACACCCAGCTAATTTTAACCCCCATTTTTACGTTTCGCACGTAGCTTTCAGTCACACTAGCACTTACTGTGTTAGTGTGACTGAGAGACAGAATATCAAATATTGAGATAGTAGAGCGGTATGGTGGGAAAGAGGATTTAGTCATAAAGATTGCATTAGTTACGTGGAGGTGGTTTGAGCATTTAGAAATAAAATAAATAAATAAAAAAGGTTTTTATTCACGTAGACTTTAAAAAAGCGCTTGTAAATAGTCAGAACATGTTTGTAGTAATATAGTTGTATACATTATTATTTCTAGTAACATAGATATTTAGGTACACATTGTATTGATTGTATGAAAACATTTATAAAATTTATTTTATTATAGCAAGGATATTTAGCTAGCTCGTATCAAGTTATTGTCAAGAGATTATGTTTAATTATCTAGTTTAAGTCTAATATTTTTACTACATATTGTCAATGGTTCTGTCTATATTAAGGTATTATTATTATATAGTGACTTATTTTTTCTCCCTTTTTGGAGGGGTAAGTTTATTATTATTATTATTAGAAAGAAAGAAGTATACCTGACCTATGAGAATAGTGCAACTGAATGGGAAAAACCTCGTCGTACATTCACTGAACAAGTCGAATATCTTCTCAATGAAGGCCAGGTCTGAAAAACCCTAATCAGGCGACCGTTTATGAAAAATAGAACGAGTAACCGAGGCAAAGAGGCGTGAAAATTGAAAATCCGTTGTCTCTGCCTACACCTCTGAAAAACAGGCAAGAGTCTATGTATGTTTATGTCATTTTAATGCATAACACTAGCCTTGGTTGTACAAGCTATCAGGTACCGGTCAAAATAGAGTGAACAGAAAAAAATGGGTAAAATAAACAAAAACATTAATTGATAGATATATGTAGATGATGGATGATAGAGAGAATCTTTACGCCAAATCTAATGCAACAATGTTTTTGTTTATCATAAAGTGCACTACATATTAGAATAACAATTGAAATTGAGTTTTAAAATAAAATAGTATCGAAAATTCAATATATTATTTTATTTAAGCATTTTTTCAGGAAGTGACGGTAGCGTGGTAGTCCACAGGGTTACCCACTAAAACCACCACGAAAGCTTAAGCTTTAGATGCTTATAGTGACCCCGGATTGATAGAGAAATTGAATGTAAAACTAAATGTTAATAGATTAATAAATGAGAAAATATTCTGTCAAGATCCGTAAAAATATGTAAGTTTTTAGGATCATATTTAACAGTTATAATATCAACAACTCTGTTAGGAGAGCCATACCTCGTAAGTGTTATTTTAAATTCAAATCATTCAATAGGTACTTGATAAATAATGAATCATCAAATCAACACCAAAATGTCAGACCTCTTAAAATAATTAAATGTAGACAAAAAGCATTAAAGTTTTTGTCTATGATCACTCAACTTGGAATAGTTTAGCAATTTGATTCCCAATAAAATAAAGTTAATTTTGGAATAGGTACATAATTTTTAATAGACGCGACTATAAAATAGGATTGTTCAAAAAACGTACGTTCCGTGTTAGTTACCGAAAATGTTATGCGTTTGATGTGAAATTTTCTATGTATCAACATTTTAAGTTTGGCATATAAAAGGTAAAAACCTTAGGTACTCAGTAACTCTATGCGTCCCCTCGTCGGTCCACCAGAACTTAGATTTCAGTCTGAGATCACAGCATATACAAATGAGTTGAGTTGCAACTTATGATAGGTTTCGCTATTGCTTACCAGACCATGGAAAAATCGGTAAAATATTTAATTTTTAAGCAAGAAAGTAAGTTTCCGGATGCGGGTCTAACATTACAAAGTAATATATCCAAGCAAGTATCATTTTAAATAGTTTTTAGTTTTATTTAATAATAGAGCTTCATTATAGGATCATAATTAACGGTCATAATATCAACGACACCAACAGGAGTGCCATTTCCGTAAGTTTTATTCAAATCATAATTATCCAATACTTGATAAATAATGAATTACCCAATGATATTGTATATAAGATACCATAAGTTCATAGTAACCGACATTTAAAATATGGTCGCACTAGTATATACATACCGTTATTGTGCAACATGTTGATAAGTTCCTCTAATGAAAAGTACAAAAGATAGGATACGCATGTAAATAAATGAGATAGATATCATTTAAACAATTGCGCTTCTAATGTTAAGCTCGTCGTCCTGCTCAGCGCGGACTGAAGACATAAATTTTTGAGTCCTCACTTTACGCGAGCTTGTAACATATCTGCTTCTTTTTTATATATAATAACATTGGAATCACCAAAACCCATACTCAAATGTCAAGCCTCTTAAAATAGTAATATGAAGAGAAAAAGTACTTAGCATGACCACATTATCTACGGTGTCACTGCCGCCAGGCTAACGAGGTAGTCGGATACATTTGAAGTAAGATATTAAATATATTGCGAGGAGTTGATGTATGCAAAAGAGGTGGCGGAGCGAGAGTGGGAGGCATTGTCTTCACGCCGCACCAGGAGAACCCGGTGCCGGAGGGCACATATCGCCTATCTCCGGCCTCCATGAGGAGTGGGCTGCAGACGGTGGACTTGGGGCATTCCAACGTCCGACCAGAATAGGCCTGAGACTGTGGCGCACCGTGTTCCGCGCGCGCCTCTCTCGAGCAGGCATCCTTTATGGATCGTCCGGCAGCAGGAGGCAGGCCCGCCGATTCCTGAACGGCGGAGTATGTCGGACTCCCAGCCATATGGTAGGGCTGGGTTTACCAACTAAAACCCCACGGTGTTCCTCATTCACCTTCAGTCCAGACCACAGGATTCGCTCGCGAATTCATCGTAGCCTGGACAGGTGCTGGCCCACCTATAAGTGGGGCCCGCTTCCATTGGGGGCATCGCATAACTGCTCGAAGCATCGCATGGATGCCCCCAATGTACCCCCGATATACCCCGCCGCTTCCCCAGTGGCACGACGTTCCATGAAGGATTTCCCCATGTTAATAAAAAAGATTTTAAATATATATAAAATAATTCCCATGGGCTACTGGATTTTTAACACAAATCAGTCAGAATGACGCTTTCTCAATTATTGTGCTTTTTATACTGTTTGTCTCTTCTACGAGTAACAAATTCGGGTGCAGGCCTATTGCTGTTGTACCGTCCAATAGATGTGACTGACGCATGCGCATTTTCTGGACGGCTAAGATATGACTTGTCTTTTGGCATGGGGATGTCCGACACAATCACAATGGTAACTAACACCATTATTTTTGTACTATATGAAATAACACGGCTGTCACAGTTCCATGCGAGATGCGAGAATCGAGGGCCCATTTTTTGAACTTTTGTGAAACGAAATAAGAATTTTATAACTAACTGTCATAACTGTCATAACCAACCGCATGATGACTTTTGATGTGGTGAGTAACGGCACCAGGTAGAGGAGCATAGCGTCTTTTCACTCTGTGAAGAACTCGGCTGAGGAACTAATAGCGTCACACAAAATTCGTATTATGGAAGGTTCATACAATCATCTAATTTGCAATTCATTTCCGGAAACGAGATAGCTGCGTACTGAAGTGAGACCAACATTAGTAAATATGCCATGCGATTTTCCAGTCATTGACGACGATTCGATTTGAGCACAAAACAAATATTTGTTCCTGAACATGTATTTTTGTCATGGTCTGGGGGTTTTCTGTGTATTGTATGTCTATATTTACCTAAGAAAGTAAATAAGTATTTCTACCTGTTGTCTATTACCCATAGCACAAGCTTTGGAGAGTTTGGTTTAGATGGCGACATTATTAGCTATGGGAGTAGTTTGACAGCTCTATATATGCCCTATTCTTTTCTTACAAGCTATATTAGAGGGAGATGTAGTGATATTCAAATTAGTTAAGTTTTTGTTCTAAAAGACTCATCTGATGATGAGTGGTGTAAATCGTTTGATTTCTGGTATGGGCCTCCACCAAAGGTTCCTATCAAGTTGCCATTTGGGGGAGCTTTCCGTAGTCACCGCGCTTGGCATGCGAGTTGGCGACCGCAGTTAGTTCGTTGCTAGTACACAGATGGCGCTGCTGTCCGACTACCTGATGGTTCTTTCTTTCCTTTTACACCACTAGACCCATATAAATATAATTACATCTAAAACTTCTATTAATCTTGCGCGTTTGCCTCGATATGTATTATTTTTAAGGTAAAAGTTAAGGTGTGGAAGTGTGAAAGTGTTTTTACAAGAACCAAAATATGAATACGCAGGTGATTTTTTTTCTTTATTTATTTAAAGGGACGTTTGCGCATAGCGTATGCCAGTTCCATCGTAACCAAATCAATGGAAAAGCATGGGCCATGAATTTGAACAAACTATCGCATCATCACTATTCGGTTGGGATACAATTTTACGCAACATGCCCACATCGGTTCTGTTCTAATTCAGAAAACTTATATTTGACAGGCCTTTGGAGGTCGTGAATTCGATTCCCACCCAGGACAGATATTTGTGTGCATGAACATTTCTCTTTGTCCTAAGCCGGTGTAATTATCTATATAAGTATGAATTTAAAAAAGAAAAGTATTATATGTAGTATATCGGTTATCTGGGTTCCATGATACAAGCTCTGCTTAGTTTGGGATCAGATGGCCGTGTGTAAATAATGTCCCAGGATATTATTATTATTGTTTTTTAATTTAATTTTTCTCGATATTAATATTGATAGTAATGTTTAGTATAATAATGATACTCACGGGCTTACGCCAAGGCAGTATCAAGTTCCATTTTGGACTCAATATGATACGGCATATCATACTGTAAAAAATTCTAACGTTTTGACAAGTGCTCAAAATGACAGCATTTTGCATATTTATAATATAGGAGGTTGGTGTTATTATTATTATTATTAAATTATTTCCACTAGACTCATATCGAACAAAATGATTAAAAAATAAATAAAAAAGGTTTTTATTTACGTAGACTTTAAAAAAGCGCTTGTTAATAATCATAACATGTTTGTAGTAATACAGTTATTATTTCTAGTTACTTATTACAGTTATTTAGGTACACGGAATGTTAAAACATTTATACAATTTATTTTATTAAGTTATTGTCAAGGAGATTATGTTTAGGTTTAATTATTGATATTTATATTTTTTCATATTTGATGCCCCAGGTGTTCCGGACATTAAGTGACATAGACTACACATGCTTCGTAGAAGTAGCGGCGATGGCGAGTGACATAATACTCATTATGGTGATAAAGTTCCCCACCAACATAGCCCTGAACTGCGCCGCCAATGGGGATGCGTTCCAGGTATAGAATCCTTACTAATTTTAAATGCGAAAGTAACTCTGTCTACCGCTCATTCACGCCAAAACTACTGAACCGGTTTAAATGAAAGTTGGTTCACATATAGCCTAGAGCCTCGGAAAGCACGTAGGCTACATTTTAATGCGAAAAAAGGGTTGTAAGGGGTTGAAAAGGGGATGAAAAGGGGATGAAAAGTTGTATGGAAGTATCGTCATATTAGAGATAGAAGCTTATTTTTTAGACTGCTGATTTGATATAAATAAATATGGCATTCAAAGTTTGTAAAAGATTTACCCTAAAGGGTATAAACTAACAATAGAGAATAGGGGATGAAGGTTTTGTATGGATATAATAATGTAAGGTTAATGTGAAGTCTTTATAAGTTTGCGACAAGAGACAAAATATTAGAGATATTCTGATGTAACATTTACAGAGCCATTACATAAAGTACGGATGAAGCCGCGAGCACAGCTAGTGTAGCTTATATATCCTAATAACACGTAGGGTATCATTTATAAAGTTTAACGCGGGTGAAACCGCGGGGCACAACTAGTTAATTAATAAAAACGTCTCATTTCTTATGAACCAGGAAGACCAAATAAGGTTTAAGTTATATAAATATTAATACCATGTATGTAATTCAAGGTAATAAAGAATCAGAGTTGTCGGCGTCTCTGCGACCTGACATCTAATAAGCCGATGCACTCAACATACTTCGTGGCTACAATAAAAGAAAGCCTAGTCTTCAGATTCTTGAGTAACAGCAGCATTAATGGGGAAATCGACGTAAGTAATCTACCTAAAGCTACTATAAACCTTCCGGACGGGGTAAAACGAAATCTGTGACTGATTCTCTTTTTTTATTAGGGTTCCGTACTCAAAGGGTAAAACGGGACATCTGTCTGAATGTCAGTCCATCTGTCACCAGGCTGTATCTCACTTTGAACCGTGATAGTTTGACAGTTGAAATTTTCGCTATAACAACAAATACTAAAAAAGGAAGGAGGCATAAGTTCATGGAGGTCTTGCGCTCATTCTCTATGAAACAGCCTGTAGAAACTGATAAGCTTGACTCTGCAGAAATATTAAGGCGACGCATTGATAAAGAAATATGAAAGGACTGTGGAACAGCGAACAGCAGTACTAGATTGGATACAAATACGCCCTCGATCTAGGGTATAGTAAGGGGTGATCGCGGGAAAACAACTTTACTCATATACTTAAAGAACAAACTTACAAATTTTGTAAAGTCATATAAACACAACACAGGTTGAACATACGTTTATAGTCTTCCATGATTGCTTAACTTTTATAGCGTATTTTATGGCTTCATCTTAATTTCACGTTACCTAGTAAAAATCTGTTTTTCAGCGCTGTTTTTTTTCTGAATTGTTCTATACAATTATGAGATACAGGTACTTTGAACTGCGTAGATTGTAAAGGTCTACGTTAATTGGATGGTTAGGAGAAATATCTTTTAATTATCCGGGACATATTTCTAAATAGTCCGCCCGCAAATTGAATTTGACTACCACGCACACGAAGTCGTGACGACGGCTTGTAATCGTAATATGGTATGCAGACAGTGCTGTTACGATTGCTTTCACATTATTGATATGGGCTATACGTACCGCGTGTAAGTTATTTTGGTACGTAGGTACGATAAATAGCTAGCCTCATAGGCCATGGAAAACACTTACCAGCTCAGCTCTGCCTGACCTAACTTCACCGTAGAAATCACTAACCTAAATTAAAAAATACCCCTAGTTTTAAGACGAATGGTTACCCAAGAATCATATCAAATAAACTAAAGTAACTTTCATATAGAGCCCCGGGAACGAGGGTATACTCCTTCGGTGCTCATAAAGGACACCTGCATACAAAGGTTCATCCGTTTGGGAGTTATGACAGGACATATGAGTATAAGATTCTATAACGAATTTCCCGATGATATCAGAGAAATGTCTACAAATAAGTAGAGAGTACAAAAGGACTATAAAAGACAAATTGTGTAGCAAGGCTTACTACAAAACTTCTGATTATTTAAGTGACAAAACGGCATGGGATTCAGTCGCTCTAGATTAACATATTTAAGTACATACAATACCATTTTATATTAAGAAATAAATATTAACAAAAAAGGATTCCTACTGAGTTTTCTGGCAATGTTTCTCAGTAGCTGCCACGTCAGGCACTGCACGGTAGCGTAAATAAAATTGACGATTCCACACAAATAAGTAATAATAATATTTTAACGGAATTAATGACTTTTGAGTTTGTGTTTGACAGACACATGAAAATAAGCTTTAAATTATTGAGGCTTATTTCATGTATTATTAGAAATAAATAATTATCTATTATTATAATAACATTCAAATTCAGAATCGTCACAATTAACCCTACCTTGCAACGCATGACGTGGCAGCTACGGACAAACACTGACAAAAACTCCGTAGGAATCATCCCTTTTAATATATTTTTTATACAGTTACATTAATTATTAGAAATAAAATTGTAGTAAAAAATTTCTTTTTCTTAAATTGTAGTAAAAATAAGAAATGTGCAATGACTCCAATAAATCAGAGCTTACATGATGAGTTAGCCAGTTGTGGTCCGGAGCATCTCCCAATTAAAACAACTTTGACAATTGACTTGACTGGGGATGACTCTGTAGACTGCCAGCCTAACATTAGATTCTTAAGTAGTGAAAAGCTGCAAAAATACATTCTCCAATTAACAAAAGAGCGTAAAACTTTATTAGATAAAATAGAAAACTTTCAAATTAAGTTAGAGGACAGTAAAATTATATACGAAAAGGACACTCAGTATTTGCTATCTGAGATTAAAACACTTGAAGAGTCCCTAGCATTAACATATATAAATTATAAGACATTTAAAAATGAAATGCAAATGCCAACCAAAAAGTGTAATAATAAGTTGGTACCTAAAAATGCAATAGAATTAATAAACAGCAGCAGTACAATATTGGAGTCATGCACACAACTAAAGTCAGGGTCACCAGTATGTACACAAGGTGACAATAAACATAGCTCTATATTGTATTCTGACAATATAGGCAAGGGCCTTGGTACCTTGCTTATTAATAAGATAAGTAGTCCCTTTATTAACTACTGCTTGCCAGGAGTACATTTCTCAGATATTGTAGACAAATTAACTAAGAATAAACACAGTGAAAATTCATGTATTACTTTGTTGGTAGGAAATTCTAAGAACTTGAAAAAAAAAAGATATTACAGATAGTTTTAATAAGATGTTGGAGTTAAATTGTAAAAAAATAATATTGTGTGCCTTCCCATATTTGGCCAACATGCCTGACAGAATAAATAATTATATTCATAAACTTAATATGCATCTACAGTTTCTAGTCAGTCATTACAATGACAAATTTATGTTTTTTGACACAAATAAATTTATAGATAGTAATAGGTTGACCATGAGTACATTACATGTCTCAAGAAAGTTTTTACATTTATTTTCTACATTAGTATCTTCAATTATTAACTCAGTCATAAGTAGTATGACGAAGTCACTATTTTTATCATCGCTTAGTAATGTTACTAAGATTAGTTTAGTTAGTAATTTAAACAATTAAGTAAGACAACAGAGAAGTGTGATCAATTTTTAATTTTATCTCATCAAAATATTAACCGCTTCTCTGGCAAAATACTAGATGTAGAACTTTTTAGTCAAAAATTTCATATGATATTCTGTGTTTTACCGAAACTTGGTTGAGGGCACACAAAATGGCTTTTAATGTTAGTGGCTATAGGGTTGCCAGTTTTTATAATCGGACTTCTGCAGATGGTGGGGGTGTACTGATACTTCTACGGAACCAAATTCAATTTAAAGAACGGAAAGATATCTCACAAATGTCTATTGAGCGCGTGTGTGAGGTAGCTTGTGTTGAAACACAATTCTATTACATATTATGTGTTTATCGACCACCATCATCTGACTTAAAGCTCTTTGCATCCACAATTGAGGATATTCTTAAGAAATTCAAAAGTAGTAAAAAAATTGTTGTATGCGGTGATTTCAATATAAATATTTTAACAGTTTCACCTGAATTGAATATGTTTTTGTCTCTATTTCGGTCTTTTAATCTTCAATGTGTATTCTCTGAGCCCACAAGAGTCACACCAACATCAGCTACCTGCATCGATAACATTATTACAAATTTTGAAGTCGCTGAGAAGTGTTTAGTAAGCGGTGTTCGTTCTGATCATAAATGCCAGATGATCAGACTAAGTAATGTGATAACTGTAGAAAAGCAAATAATCACTTGTAGGCCACTCACAAAATCTAACTTAGGGAAGTTTAATTCCAACCTAGAGACTAGTTTGTGCCATCTTTCATCTAACTCAAATAACCCTAACGACATGTACAGTATATTATTTAATTGCATTTGTAACGAATTTAATAAAGTTTGTAAAATAAAAAACATTAAAGTTGACAATAAAAATATAAAATTTACTAATTGGGCAACTCAAGGCATTAGACGGAGTAGAGATGTCCTATATGAGTTGTATGACAGAAGATCCTATACATCTGATGTCAATTTTAAAAATTATGTTTGTAACTATTCAAAAATTTTCAAAAAAGTTTGCATCCAAGCTAAATGTTTGTATATAAGCGGAAAAATAAAAAACTCAGATAATAAGATAAAATCAGCTTGGCAAATAATAAATACTGAAACGGGTAAAAGAAGATTGAGAGACCAAACAGTGGAACTAAATATTAATGACGAACTTGTTTCAGACAAACTTACCATTGCCAATATTTTTGCCGAGTTTTTTACAAATATGCCTCTAGTTACTACTAAGTGCCTCCCGTCGTCACCTGTGGCTGAAATCTTTTTAAAACAATCTATTAAACCAATTGTGCCCAAATTCAGTTTTCGATTTGTTACAAATGCTGATATTTTAAAAGCTTTTAAGAGCATTAAAAAAAAGGGCACAGAGGATTTATGGGGACTGTCTGTAATGGCAATTGAATCAGTTATACAAAACATTGCTTCCATCCTTGCAAACATCTTCAATAGCTGTGTAAGTGATGGCGTCTTTCCCGACCTTATGAAAATCAGTAAGGTAGTACCTGTTTTCAAATCAGGTTGTTCAAATAATGCCACAAATTATCGACCCATCTCTATACTGCCAGCGTTAAGTAAAATATTTGAAAAGCTCATGCTCAGCCAGATGTTGTCGCACTTTAACATGAATGGGATATTGCATGACAAGCAGTTTGGGTTTACAAAGGGCCGTTCTACTCAGGATGCGGGATGTACACTAATGAAGTCTATATTGGAGGCTTGGGAGGGGTCGCAGGATGCGCTGGGAGTTTTCTGCGATCTCTCTAAGGCTTTCGATTGCGTAGACCATCATACTCTCATTGTGAAACTAAAATACTATGGAATTTCTGGCACATCTCTTGATCTTGTAATGTCGTATTTATCAGGTCGAGAACAACTGGTTTCAATAGACGGGGTAAATTCAACACGACATTCTGTCAAAATGGGGGTGCCCCAAGGATCCATTTTTATTTCTAGTTTATATAAATGATCTCCCATATCTAGTAGAGAAATTATCAGACATAATTCTATTTGCTGATGATACGGCACTCATATTTAAAGTGAGTAGGAAAGATAAGGATCTTATAGAACCTAATAAAACTCTCAGCCTCATATCAAATTGGTTTTCGGCAAATAATCTTCTTTTGAATGCAGGAAAAACCAAATGCATCAAATTCTCATTGCCGAATGTGACTCATATTAAACCAACGGTTGCACTTAACGAGGAAGTTTTAGATTTAGTTCCTTCGACCGTATTTTTGGGAATAACACTGGACTCAAAATTACAATGGGGTCCTCATATTCAAAAATTATCTGCCAAATTAAGTTCAGCTTCATATGCAGTTTGGAAATTCAGACAATTGTCAGACGAACCAACTGCTAGACTAGTATATTTTGCTTATTTCCATAGCATTATGTCCTATGGTATTCTGCTGTGGGGCTCAGCAGCTGACATAAGTGCTATTTTCGTATTACAAAAAAGAGCAGTCCGAGCTATTTATAATCTAGGCAGTCGCGAGTCTCTACGAAGCGTTTTTAAAGAGGTAAATATACTTACTGTTCCATCTGAATACATATATCAGAATATAATGTTTGTGCGGAAAAATTTAGATAAATATAAAAAACGGAGTGACTTGCACAATGTCAATACAAGAAATAAGGACAAACTAGCTATACCAGCCTTTAGAGTTAGCAAAACAAAAAAGTCATTCATGGGAAATTGTACTAGGTTTTATAACAAGCTCCCTATTCATATAACTAAACTACCTGATAATAAGTTTAAGTCACACATTAAACATGAACTTATGGCTAAGGGTTACTACACTACTAAGGATTACATTGACGATAAAGACATTTGGCGGTCGGCATCTACCTGCACATAGTCCGCTGGAGATCTTATAGCCATATAGACATGAGTAATCTTTTATGTTACATGAACTATCTGTAATAAAACTACCTATTATTTAAATATTCTACGAATTTCAGAACTGTTGGTTGTGTCTCAAAATGATTAATGTTACTTTTATTTTGACGTTTTTATTTTCTCTTTCTAATATATTAAACCTAAAATAAATAAATAATCAGACAACCGATCGAGCATATATTGTGTTTGCCTGCTAAATAATTACAGTAAGTGGACCAAATCTCGTGTATATGCCCCATTGAGTATGTTTCGCCGGAGCGTCTCAACTGGGCCGTGTTGAAACCGGTAGTAGAGACACCCGCTGAGTTTGTTTCGCTGGGTCTTCTCAGTTGGGGCGCATTGGATCCGGTGGTAGCATTAAAGCGCGACCGTCCTTATTAACACAAGGTCCGTCATAATAATATCACCTTAATATAGACAGAACCATTGCCAATATGTATTACAAATATTAGACTTAAACTAGATAATTAGACTTAAACTAGATAATTAGACTTAAACTAGATAATTAATCTTAAACATAATCTCTTGACAATAACTTGATTCGAGCTAGCTAAATATCATTGCTGTTATAAAATAAATTTTATTAATGTTTTAATACTATCAATACATGTGTACCGAATATCTATGTTACTAGAAATAATAATGTATACAACTATAATACTACAAACATGTTCTGACTATTTACAAGCGCTTTTTTGAAGTCTACGTGAATAAAAACCTTTTTTATTTATTTTATTAATTTATTATTTTAAGATCTTTTGTAATAAGCCCTACCAACCAAAAAAATATAGTTTTAAACGTCTTTCGGTCGTCTTGTGAGACCAAAATATTTAAAACAAGTTTTTTTTATGACATCTAAATCTAAGAAATAAAGCATTCCCTTAAAAAAAGCATAAAGCTTGTCTGAATATTTTGGAATATTAACCTCATAAAATTACCGATTCACATTCTTCGAAAGTGCTGACATTAATTAAATATCCTATAAAACATTTAATTGCAAGATGGCAGCGCACTGAATTCTACCTTAGCTCGGATTTTAATAAAGAGGCAATCGGAACTCAAACCAACTAGCAAATAAAAAAAACATTAAACATTTTCTTTCTTTCAAATAAGTAAGACCTCTAACTAGGTAACTCGCGACAGAGGGGACGCACTTTGGGGTTTAAACCTCAATGTAGATAGACGTTTTTTAGGGACGTTTTGTGCAACTTCTGTAAAGCCCCAATGCGGTAGTCAAATCTCACTAAGGTAATCACATGACATTCACGTCGAGACCGCTTCACCTTGAAGCAATATTGTATCAACGTTATAATAATGGAACTGCTATCGAGCATTCGAGAATACAAAAAAATCTTATTTCACTAAAGATCCTACAGATTCGAAGTTCTGTATTTAATTCATATGTATAAGTGTAGGTATGTGTTTTGTCGTATAACCGTAACGAAACTTTTCCATATTTTACAATTGATCTGATGAGATAAATATTATCTAGTCACTAGAGAGAAGCTCTCAAAGAAAATTAGAACCGTTCAACTTGGTCTCACCCCGTAAGACGCGTAAAAGTCGTCTGAGGGAATATATACCAGAGAATGGACAGCATCATTTCTCTGAGAACACATTATTCACACACGGCCCCATCTGATACCAAACTAAGTAGAGCTTGTACTAAACCATATATCTAATTCCTGTGTTGCGGGTTACTTTACAAACATATAATAGACGGACACAGATTACATCATCCAGACTCAGAACAACTATTTTTGAGTCACCCAGAATAGACCCACCCAGACTCAGGACAAACAGAAATGTTCATGCACACAAATATCTGTCTTGTGTGGGAATCGAACCCTCGACCTTCGGCGAAAAACGAAAATATGATCTACCAACCATCCCATGATTATGAATTCAACTTTAGTTAGGGGGCATTAAGGGTCTAAAAGTTGATAATGTGAAAAATAATATATAAGTAATCTATAATAATGTATAAAATAATATATAAAAATCGTATCTTTAATTTATATGTAAAATAAATTAAAAATTATATCGAAGCTAATCAATTATAATATAGTATAATACATAAAATGAAAATAAAACAAATTAAATTGTATAATTAAGTAACTTCAATATTTTAAATGAAATTGTATGCATAAAAATTATATTGTCATATATTTTATTAAGGAATAAATAAGGCTTAAATAAATAAATAACGGTGTAAAAGCGTACTCAGTAATTTAGGAGGTAGCTACTTCCTTAGACTAAAAATAGCACTTAGATTAAAATTGAACCAAACAACACGGAACCGACTTTATTAAATGTACCTAAAATAATAATTACCTGTCCATAAAATAATAAGAAATAATTACTAAATACTTGTTCAACCTACCTAAGAACTTTTTAGAATGTCTTGTTTTAATAATTACTATCATTTATTCGCTACACGTGTGAATATATTGCTCTCATCGATTCGTAAGTTATTTGCGAGGTGAAGCGTCTAGGGCACGCGACCAATTTTTTGATGGGCGACCGTCAAAGTGGTTTATATCTGAGCTATGCTATACAGACCTAGCTAGCCTGTTTGTCTAGTGGTTAGTGAACCTGACTGCTAACCCACAAGTCGTGGGTTCGATTCCCACCCGGGACAAATCTTTGTGTGTTGAACACGATTGTTATTGGTATGGTTGTAATTTATTTATAACTAGCTGTGCCACGCGGTTTTACCCGCATTAAACTTTATAAATTATAGCCTATGTGTTAATCTTGGGTGTCAGCTAAATCCATACCAAATTTTATTAAAATTGCTCGAGCCGTTTAGACGTAAAGAAGTATCAAACATACACACTCACATAGTCACACACTCACAAACTTTCACCTTTATAATATTAGTGTGATATGTTTGTATGTAGAAATATATAGGTATGTGTACCAGTTGTCTGGTTGCCACGTCACGTACACGTTCGTAGTAAGAATGCGCTTCGAGCATAGAATGCGTGATACCTTTTAATTTGTAAATAAATGTTTTTTACCACCAATGATTATTGATTATGGTTGGATTGGATTATCGTATGCATTATTATTGATAAATTCAACGCCATTAGAGCACAACCTGCCCGCTCTCAGAGGCCGGTTTTTGTCGTACAGATATCGGCAAAATTAGATGATCAAAATCGGATTTTCAAAACCAACTATCGTAAATTGCGTTCAAATAGCAAACGGTTCAAATAGTAATTGCGTATACTAAATGCGTGAGTGATAAGTGTAAACTATATTAGCTAATAGCTATATAGTAGTAATAGTCTTTGTCTTGGTGGTACTTGCGTACAGCACTTCGGCCCCTCAAGATCTTCAGACGTGTCTTGAAGACCCCGGTGGTCATTCAGGACTACATGACTTAGTTTAAAATGATGACAGTGTTTCGAATAGGAATTTGTTATTTATATATTTTACTGCTACAATGTATGTGTAGGTATTTTTCAAGCAGTAGTATGCTTAGCGGACTCTCGGTCTTTCAGGCCGCGAAGTGTCACAGATTTGTATTATATTTGACAGCTTCTAAAATAAATAAACGTTGAATGCATGACATAATTGCTAATAGTACTGTTGCCCGATATCCATGATCATTCCGGAACCAATTATGCTAGACCGATTCTTATGCAGCTTACCTATCAATGGCTCTCTGTCACGTATAAAATATAAAGCCAAAATGTCGCTGAAAGCTGTTGGTCTTCCTAAGAAAAATAAAAAAATAAAACCTCTCGTCTGATTTTGAAAATCTACTTTTGCCGGTGACTGTACGAGCTACATTTATTTAGCAAGAAAACCGGGCTTTTGATATTTCGCGTCGAACCGAAATTTTTATACTTATTACTATAAAACCTCCACAAATGAATATATATTTCATAGCTTGCGGCGACGATGACGCGAGTTTTTCGCTTTTTGTTCACCCAAAATGTGCTCAACGCCTCTAAAGAAGTTTCTACTTCAAAAAACATCGACGTTCTGGCATAGCTTCATATATACTAGTAATGCTTGTTTACGTAAGTTATTAGCCAAAAGATAAGATTTCTATCGTCCAGGTACTCCTTGGTACTAATCTACTATTTGAAGTCGCATAATTAGTATAATCCTGGCCTATTTTACGGCCCGTAACGTAGTTTCGAGAGTCATATGTTTAATGAACGGAAAGTCGACTGAACGGATTGTTCGAATGGAATTTATCACCTTTTCTCGCAAACGCTGTTTCGGCTGAACGATTCTTCGAAAATTTATTAATCGATGGACTGCTCTTTCGAACGTTAAATTAAGATTTCGGTTAGGTTAGAACTGTGACCATCTAGCGCGCTAGATAAACTATTGTTGGTGAAGATTGAAAGTTTCTTCATCTCTATAACACAATTAGCATATTCCCAATTTAATATTCGAAAGAGCAGTTCATCGATTAATAAATTTTCGAAGGATCGTTCAGTCGAAGCAGCGTTTGGTGAGAAAAGGTTGTTTCGTAATAAATTCCCATCAAAGAATTGTTCAGTCGACTTTCGTTTCATCGAACATATGACTCTCGCTACTACGTTACGGACCCCAAATTTTAGCCGAAGCAGCAAGTCTCATGAATACCGGGTCTTCTGTATAATTTCGTAAAATCATAGCGTATGACAGAACATGAAGGTAAAAATCCCAGCAATATTTTCAACCTAAAGTTTGATAATTTTATACGTATTATCAGCGGTAAACATACTACCGTTAGAACAATGAGCTACTCATCATTATGATGTATTAAAGTATCTTGGCGGGCCAGTTGGCGTGATTGGTAAATGCTTGCCTATCCCGCCACAGGTCGTAGGTTCGATTCCCACCCAGGACAGATATTTGTGTGCATGAACATGGTCTAGGCTTCACATAGGCTACGCTATAATTTATGAAGTTAAACCGCGGGGCACAGCTAGTATATAATATTTACCCACATGTTTAATGTTTTTTCTTTCATTAATTTCAGGCGAACATGTACCAAGTGTCAGTAACGGCTGCACGATTACGACAACCATTACTTTCGTGCAACCCGCGCAACGAGTCCCTATGCGTCATCGAGCAGAAGTCGTACTGTCTCACTAACGGAGTGGTGTGCGACGGCATCAAGCAATGTGGGATTAACGATTGGTATAGTATAGTTAGCCAGGGTAGGTTCCTCATCCACGAGGATCGCTTTGGCCTCTTAACGCGTGATCGGTGATCCCGGGCATGTCAGCACACCCTTATTTAGTATTTCGGCTTTTGCTTCAGCGGCCCCCTAAGCTGTGGCCCAAACCCCAAAACGGTGCAGTCAGGTATTAGTCGCTTAAATTAAGCTGCCTTCTGCGCTAGCCAACTGTTCGTTGCCTTCAATTCTTTAATTTTAATATATTATTATTAGAACAACATTTCAAAATAAGAAAATTTAGGTATATGATAAAACAGACCGCATGGACTAACAATTTTTTTTTTGTACATCTTTTATATTGTATTCCACCATGTTTATGTACTGCATTGTGAACTTGACAAGTACTAGTGTATGTTAATACCCAAGTGCTGAATAAATTACATTATTTCATTTCATTATACTAAGAACCAATTCCACAATAAAAATTTATCGCGATCAGCGATCTAAACACAGTTCAAGCATTTAATTGGGTACAGAACGCAAGTTTGATTTCTCAGCCTCCATTTTCGACTTTTAGCTTAGCCTATGTAAACGAGTTTAGGAGTGGTCACTGTTTTCATAATCATATCAGCCGAAAGACGTCCCCTACCGGACAAAGGCCTCCCCTAAAGATCTTCACAATTGCCGGCCTTCCAGCCACCCTCCCAAGATCATCGGCGTCTTCGGTTCTTGGTCGCCACTCGAGAACTTATCTGCCCCAGCGAAATGTGCCCCCCCCCCCACCGTTTTTGGATGGATGGTCCCTTACTTAACATTGATTATACTTATTTCACTTATTACTTTTTTTAGAGAAAAAAAACATGTATGGATTCCGTACATTTTCCGTATATTTATTGAAACGTCTAGCGCAACTACCTTTTTTATGTTCACATTATACCGATATCATTTTTTGTTATGTATACACTTCGCCATGAGCAACTAGGCACAACCGACATGCCATGCGTCTAGAAATATAATATTATTGTACAGACGCCAGCCCATCAAGCTACCATAATCTGTCAAATTTCTTTAACAGATTTTCAACTTTATCACCAAAACACAAGGCTCACTTTCAATTGGGGAAATTTGACAGATTGAGTAAGCTTGATGTGCTGACGTCTGTACGAAGTAAATTAGGTGAACTTGGGATGCGTTACAATTACAATGCTACGTTAAAAATTAAACAAAAGTAGGATCTATAGTTTAGTTTGGGGCGAACGCTGCTAAACAGTACTTCTACTGAGGTTAGCATAAATTTATTCAAGCAAAAGTTAGTATAAATATGTAGTCGCATGTAAATTTAAGGCATTTTATGTAGAAGTTAATATAAAGCATGATGGGGATGGCGTATCCATTGGGATAAAAACCGCAATTAAATAAATAAAGATAAAAAAGTCTAGTCACTATAGTATATTATTCATCATCATCATTATCATGTCAGCTTACTATTTAATTAGCCTTCTAAGATGTTTTGGTTTATATGTTATGTTTTTTTTAAGTAGTTAGGTATTATAATATTTTAAGTAAGTATGTAATTTATTTGTATAAACATGTGTATACATACAACAATGAAATTGCATGTAAGATGTAACGTATTAACATATTTAGTTCAGACATGTTTGCCATACAATGGCGTGCAAATATTTGAATATACAATAGATAATTATGTCAATTAAAAGAAAAAGGAAAATAACAATCTGTATACAATAAGAATAAATAATAACTAATTACCATATTATGTCAATATTGAATTAAAAATCATGTCGTAAAAAGATTTGAACCCTAATATTATAATTAAACTATTAATAACAATATGTCCTAAAACTAAGACATTATAATAAGCTTTGTCAACTAAAAGCTTTATTTATTGTTATCTGCTGTATTTCTTGTTATCTGTTTAACATTTAATCAATATTAAAGGAACATGTGGCTGATGGCAAAGAATATCACCTCGAGGGGGTGGTGAAGTCGTCCTGAGGGAATATCTCCCAGAGAATGGCACCAGCGTCACGAAATCAACTTGATGGCAATCGAAGTGGAGTGAGACAAGTCTATTTTGTGCCTTTTTAGGGTTCCGTAGCCAAATGGCTAAAAACGGAACCCTTATAGATTCGTCATGTCTGTCTGTCCATCCGTATGTCACAGCCAGTTTTTTCCGAAACTATAAGAGCTGTACTGTTGAAACTTGGTAAGTATATGTATTCTGTGTACCGCATTAAGATTATCACATAAAAATAAAAAAAGAACAACAATTTTGGTGGTTCTCCATACATGGAACTAAAACTCCAAAAAAAAATTTCAACTTATCCATACATGTGGGGTATCGATCGGTGGTCTTCAAAAATGATATTGAGGTTTCTAATATAATTTTTTTCTAAACTGAATAGTTTGCCCGAGAGACACTTCCAAAGTGGTAAAATGAGTGTCCCCCCCCCCTGCAACTTCTAAAATAAGAGAATGATAAAACTAAAAAATATATATGATGTACATTACCATGCAAACTAACAACGGAAATTAGTTTGAACGAGATTTAGCAAGTACTTTTTTTTAATACTTCATTAATTGTAAACCGTAATTTACCTTTCATTTAATCAATTGAAATACTTGCTGTTACGGAACCCTTCTTGGGCGAGTCCGACTCGCACTTGACCGGTTTTTATTTTTGTACATAGGTAACGTGATTTCTCCTTCGTTTATAATTTAGGTTTAGGTTTTTTATCGATTAAGAATGCTTTAGACTCATATAAATTGTGTTCCAATCTGTTGTCTATAAAAATTGAATTGAAGTTGGTGTTTTGGTTTGGAGCTCGCCTTACATTTTTGTGGCAGTATTTTATTTGTTTTTGTAGGGTCATTACATCCTCAAAATCCGATCAAATGATCCGGTGGGACGGATAGCCGAGACGACCGGAAAGAGGTCAGGTAAAGGCCCGTCAGGTTTACGTGCTTTCTGAAGCACGGGCTGTAACACCGCCAACTTCTGAAATCGGGGCTGATACTAAGAAGTGGTTGTAACAGAAAAATTGATTCGGACTTTTTATCAGCCGTTGAACAAACAACCGTTCGAGCAATGATGCAGTCAGTTCTTCAAGTAAATAGCCTTCTAAGTTGTTTTAGTTTTTATGTTATGTTTTTCTATGTAGTTGGGTACTATGACGTTCTGCTACTCCAGATCGTCTTCAGGATCTTGTTAATATTGTAAATGATACACTGAAGTTGGGTACTTGGTTGTATATTTTCTTCAATTTTACTATGATAGGTAACAGGGATCTTTACCCTGTAGAGCTCTTTCGTAGACTGAAAGACTGTTCTAAAGAATTTTGTTTTTTTCGTTTGAAATATTTTCAAACGCGTTCTTTTTTAATTATTTCTTTTTAAATGTTGGGACGAACGAAGGTGACAACCAAGAAGGTCGTCACAGTACCGACCTGTAGTTCTTATTCTTGGCCTGTTTAACATTTCCTCAATATTAAAAGAGTATGTGGCTGAAGGCAAGGAATATTACCATGCCGTCTAATCCTGTGGTGAAGAATCGTAAGAGTCGTCCCGAGGAAAATTCTCACAGAGAACGGGTACCATATTGGGCGGCATAACGGCTCTCGTATTGCCATCGCCAACGTTTTTGCCAAACGTGACTATTATGGGATATCTCTCCAAGTGATGGACACAACTCGCACACTTGAGGAAATCTTTAGGGAGGCTTTTTTTTTCACTTACTATGATCCACATCGGGACTAAGTGCGGTAACCACACCCACTAGCATATTAGTGGGGACAAATGATGATGATAGGGAGGCTTTTGTCCTGCAATGGACGCCATTCAGCTTACATGATGATAATAAAAGGAGAATTTTCTACAGACAACTTACAAAGTAGGTACAGACTTAACTTGCGGCTTAATTATGAAGAAATTAATCATTCACATCATCAGCCTGATATCATCCACTGCTGAACATTGGTATCCCTCATAGGTTTATATAAATTTGCCATTTGGAGAGGTTTACCGTAGTCACCGCGCTTGGCATGCGAATAGCTAATACAGGTGGCGCTGCTGCCAGACTACCTGGTGTATCCCTTACTCCATTTTTCCGACACACAAAGTCGTCTTAACGTACAGACGCCAGCACATCCAACGACCACAATCCGTCAAATATCCCCAATTGAAAGTGAACCTTATGCTTTTGTGATAAAGTTAAAAATCTATAAAAGAAATTTGACAGATTGGGGTAGTTGGATGAGCTGGCGTCTGTACAAAAAGAAACATAATATAGTCGAATCTCAAACAAGTTAGAAGTTAAACTGTTTAAATTAATACTTTAGCTTTACAGCGTTATTCGCAATGTAAAACGTAAATCTAATCTAAAAATAGGAAACCATAAATTTTATCGTCCGGCGGATCTCAAACCAGCACCCTCTACCAGTCCGGGGTGGGCGCTCTGCGTTAAACTACGAACGATAGGTTTACACCGGCGGATCAAATTTAGGATTCCCTTTGAATCCTTCCGGAGGATGTAACTGATATCTTCACAGTTGGATGTGAATGATCGTATCTTAGTTACCGCTAATAATAATATAATAATAATTCTTTATTTAAGAACAACATAGGCTCCACTGTGTTAGTAACAAATTGTCTTAAAAATATGTTAGTAACTTAATATGCTAGTTTTAGTAGGTTAGTAATGTTTTACTTATTCTATGTTAATACTTATAATCTAATTTTAATTTACTGATATAAATAACAATTTATTTGTTCAGTTGCACTAGACTCTATCAGTAGGTCGTATGACGTGCAACTGAAAGAACCTACCTAATACAGCACTCTCAATTCTTTCAGCAAATACAACAAGCATCTTTTTGGGACTGTCCCGCCACCTGCGCACCAGGGAGCCAATATTTTTACGCATGAGCGTGTAGAAGTCTTGTGTGCGCTCCTTGGCAAACATACCTGAAGCGCTGCAGTAACGGGGCAGTCCCAACAACATTCTGAATGCGTTGTTGTATTGCACTCTCAATGTGTTATAGGTTCTCTTGTAGAAGTTAGCCCACAGGCTACTAGTAAGCTAAGCCTTAGACTTCGATGTTGGTAGTAATTGTCTAATACTATATTATTCGCAATGCAAGGCGCAAATCTAATCTCAAAACCTAAACTGTTTATTTTACTGTTTTTATATTATTTACATAGAATATACAATGTAAGTTCTATTGGTAATAGCATCCAAAAACCACAAAGTTTTTTTATCATAAATCTAACTTACTAATACACACAAATAATGAATACCTACACAAATAATACATACAAAGTTCGCAAAAGATTAATAGAAAAAAATACATATGAATGTTTTCATGAATAAAGTCATCACTCGATGGAAGCTATAAAATATTTTTATACATTCCTAACTAATTAATTACAATTGTATATTTGTTCACATTCATTCATTTTTAATTGATTTCAGAAGAAGGATGATATTAATTAATTCGACTGTATTTTATTCTTGAATCAATTCCACGCTATGTTTCGATTATTTATGAACCGACTTTGAGGATCCCTATTTTTAATTGATACTTACGGAATATTTTCGGCATATTTTCAAAGTATCTGTACGACAACCGATGTGGCCATAAATTTTAGCCAACATCGGTTTTCGTACAGATAAGAAAACCTCGTTGAAACAGTAATTCATTTTTGATTGAATATATAATAATAATATAAAGCAGCCATATTAAATACTTGTAGGATAGTGCGTAAGTTTCTACATAATAATGACCAAACATGACTACCTTCCTTCGGGGTAGCACTAGACCTAGGTCTATGCTGCCGTAAGATTCCTCCAGAAGATAATAATAATATCCAGGGGCAGTATTTAACCATGGCCATCTGATCCTAAACTAAGCAGAGCTTGTACTATGAGTATCAGTTGGAATTGTCTAATATTTTATAGTGCTATTTATAGTACCCAGATTTCACTGTATGCATTGATATTACATTATGAACTGTTAAAAAAAATAAAGGAGTTTATACAAGACACCTATTTAGTCGAAAAGACTTTGTACAGACGACAGCACATCTATCTACCTCAATCTGTCAAATTTATTTTATAGATTTTCAACTTTATCAGAAGAACTTAAGGTTCACTTTCAATTGGAGAAATTTGACAGATTGGGGTAGCTTGATGTGCTGGCGTCTGTTCAAGCAATGGGACCACGTTGCGGCCCGACAAGATGGCCGCCTAAAGTCTTGTGTACAACATCAATTGGTGTTAAGAGCCCAGCCCCATTATTCAATTAAATTCGAGATCTTCTTCGTGCCGATCGCATATCCTCGTTAATTCTTTTATCTCTATATCTTACTAATGTAATTTGGTATGTTTGAGTGGGCTCATAGATCTCGCACATGGCGCATATACTGTGCTCATAGTAAACAAGACAATAGAAGGGGTATCTAGGGTGTCAGATAACTCCATGCCAATTTTTATTGAAATCGCACCAACGGTTTAGACATGAAGAAGTAACGAACATACATACTCACAAACTTTCGACTTGTCATTGGTCAATACCGGATCCTCACATTTTCTCCGCATCACTGACTCCACTACTTTTATGTTTAAACGACGCGACGTCACGTAAATTTTTATATGGAAATGTATTTATTGTCAGTTTTTATGTTTATCCGTATTAGGGAAAATAAGGGTATTGAATAGTCTGAATTTGTGCAAAACATACTTTTCTCTTTGTACCAAAATCGGCAACATTAGTTCGAAATGTAAACAGAAAAGTTGGGCAATATTACACAATCGCGGATTCACGTAAATTTTTATATAGAAATGTATTTATTGACAGTTTTTGTGTTTATCCGTATTAGGGAAAATAAGGGGATTGAATAGTCTGAATTTGTGCAAAACATACTTTTCTCTTTGTACCAAAATCGGCAACATTAGTTCGAAATGTAAACAGAAAAGTTGGGCAATATTACACAATCGCGGATTCACGTAAATTTTTATATAGAAATGTATTTATTGACAGTTTTTGTGTTTATCCGTATTACTGAAAATAAGGGTATTGAATAGTCTGAATTTGTGCAAATATACTTTTCTTTTTGTACCAAAATCGGCAACATTAATTCGAAATGTAAACACAAAAGTTGGGTAATATTACACAATCGCGGAAAAACGTGGTCTAAAATAATAAAGCCTTGTTTTGGAACACGCAAGTGAAGCCTTTGTTTGCGTACATACCCTATTGAAAGTAGCAGGAACTTTCAAATTTCGACATCCTCTTCGCAATCAGTTGGTGGGTTGCGCCAAAAAAGTAAAATATTTCTTCTATTTTTGATTGAGTGAGGTATGAAAATTAAAGGTACCGGGTGATCAAGCGCCGTCGTGAAAACCAGTTTTTCGACACATGCAACCGGTCGAGATTAATTTTATTGTCCCGAATATCGTTAGGTATCTATTCTTATTATTTCTCATATGAACAGTTACATTTGTGTCAATGTAGTTCAAGCCGACCAGTAGGTGACATTGCTTAAAGACTGTTACCTTATAAGGTAGACTTAAATTTCTACAACCGGGACCAACATTTTAACAAAGCCATCAATCTCGGAGATGCTCAGTGATTAAACAACTTGTTTGGTCTCCCATCTGGATACTAACCGCATTCCGCGATCGTTAAACTGGTCGCAAAAACCGTGGCCATTTATCGTAGCCCATGTAAACAAACTAATTAATCTAAAAAATCTAAAAATAATTCGCTGAAGGATTCCTCTGTAAAACGTACCCAGAAGCTTGGCACGTTGTATGAATCAGCGTATTCTTTGGCCAAATATAGAGATATCTACTGGTGACGCGATGAGTTGATATTTTTTTACCATACAATAGTAACGACTGGATAGAGTAGAGGTTCGAACTCCAAAGAGAGTGTCTATGACGCTTTCGAACTTCTACTCAGGGCAGTTAATCACAGAGATTAAGCACGAAACTTATAGGTGATTATGCAGGTACACACAATATATCTCTTAAAAGAGAGATTTCCATTTTTCTAACCCTACTAACATTATAAAAGCGAAAGTTTGTGATAGTGTGAGTGTGTATGTTTGTTACTTCTTCACGTCTGAACGGTGGGAGCCATTTTAATAAAATTTGGTATGGACTCACCCTGGATTAACACATAGGCTATAATTTATAAAGTTTAACGTGGGTAAAATCGCGCGGCACAGCTAGTTGTTTATATTGTTTTCCGTCGACAACTGCCTAACACGTTCGAGCATCTTAAATGTTATCTTTGAATTATAATAAAATATTAATTTTGTATAATTATCTAAAATTATACAGTTCACAGAGAAACATTCACACCGACTCGTTAGGAAAGGTTGTTCAGGAGACGCCACGTTTGTGCAGACACTTTGCTATTGACGGTGCTTTTTATTTTGTACCGGATAAGAGTGGTTTTCGAACTGCAGTGTATCTACTGACCTGTTGTCGACTATACAACGTAATATCTCATTTCACCAGTTTAAGTAGCTTGTTTTTATAGTTATATTTATACTCCAGACCTTTAATCGTACCGTTTCACTATTTTGACTTAAAATATAAATAACATACTTTCACGTGGACCTCATACTTAATACATTATACGTAGCTATTACCTTGACTAACCGTTTTAATCTTAACTCAAACTCAAACTGGGAAATCTTCAATTTTATATGCTCCATCAGAAAACCAGCGTTGGAACAGATTAGGTATGTTGCAGCTAGTGCTGAGATGGGAGCAATTTGGAATCGGACAGATATTTTATATCTATTTCCTGTTATTTATTTATTAGTTTTATTTTATTACTCAATAAACGTATTTTTTTTCTTTGTTTTTTCAACCATCCGGGGGGCATCCACTCAGTAATCCGTGGTAGGCGTTCTGCCGTTGTAAGGCAACGAACACATCGAGGTATCATCGCGGCGACGCAAAGCGTTTATCGCTGACAGGTAGAATGGCCACTCTAATGATACGTAGGGTTACCCTATATATCAAATACACTCTATATACAAAGTTTGAAATAGAAAGCATAAAATTAATATTCGTATACGTTACAGTCGGCGCGCAACGTGTGACTTCGTCGAAATATACCCTCATGGATTTCAAGTTATTACCAGAAAAACAAAACGATTTATTAATAATTCATTTATTAGAAACTAAGAGCTAATGCAGACATTTGGATATCTGGATCGTGTTTGATAACCTTTACAATTTAATAAGGCGCCAGCAAAGACATACCGCAACAAGCTCAGCCTCCAAAAGGTTAAACTTAACTTTCATAAGATATTGAACTAATCAACATTTTTTCAAGCAAACCGCACAAATGGGGTTGAAGATCTTGTTAACCTTGCTCGTTCGCCTTACATATATTTTAATAAAAATAAACACTTATATGCAGTCATAACTTTTTTATGCGTGGAGACATATAAAGCCAAAATGTCGTTGAAAGCTGTTGGTCTTCCTACGAAAAATAAATAACTGGTAATTCAGTTTACATAAAATTCATTAACCTTCTAATTCTTCGTCTCTAAACCTCCCTAAAATTGATTAAATATATAAATAACATTCAATTGTGTAAAGCATGTTTAAAAATTGTTTCATCAATACCCGTTCGGTAGTTTTTGTGTGATAGAATAACAAACATCCACACAAACTTTCGCATTCATAATATTATATTAGAAAATTATAATTGTTTTACAATCGATAATTTATTTTTCCGTGAAAACTAAGGCAAGGATTGGCAAGGCTAAAGCGGTTTATCGATTATTTTACAGGTCTCGTTGTTCTCACAACCTATATTATTACACGATCAATACATAATGATATTTCACTTAATATGTCGCGTAGAATAGTGAATGTAGCAACTGAATATCGTATAGAACAATTACAATAGTTAAACTGTGATAAAAAATGCATCACTACAATAGAAGACGAAAAAAGCAAACCTTGCATCTATTTCTGTTTTTCTTTTCGGGGTCGTCCATTTAGATCGCTTTGGATAGGACCACGTTACTTTCTGTCCTAGATACGTTATCTCAAAACTTAATATCCTTAGTGCTTTTGCAGCTGCAATAGTTCTCGTTGTATGAGACTTTGGCCTCTTTATGTCATTCTGTCATTATGGGATCCAAGACAATCGAAGTGATTCCCCAAGACATGCTTGAGCATTACCACTCAGTGTTATTACTTTGTGTGGTTAAAAGGAAGGACTAGTGCCATTAAAAAAGGTCTATGATCCCATGCCTTAGAAAATATGAATCTTCACCTCAGCAGCAGTCTAAGTCGTGGTCCGTACCCTATAGTAATGCCATCAGACATGCGTCATCGTCTAGATTTGTAAAGTTACTAGTTGTGAACCTTCTGTACTTTCCACTTGCTTGGTTGCATATATGTAAGTAAAACAAAGTTATTAAAAAGTAACTAATTAATAATAATAGTACTTGACGCCTTATTAAATATTATTATTTTATAGCTCATACCATTTAATTGCATTGAACATTAATTAGCAAAATACGCGATAAGCAATATCTGAAGAACTTAACATTTTTCTCTTCGTGTTTCATTTATCACAAACGGATTATTCACATGTTAGTAGGTCGCATCGGAAGAGTAAACTTTGGAACTAACCACCCCTGTATAAGCCATTACAAGCTATAGCAGTTTGGAGGAATGATAGGATTCTATGCATATTAGGTGTAGCTTGTTGGTTCGGGACAATTTCGGGGCGCTTACAGGAGGAAGTCTATTTAGATCAAATACCTACGGTGCGATTATGCATGATATGCAAATGCTCAGTGCAATTTAACTTTCGGTTCAGGGCCACACCTAAATATTTGGAGTTCCACTCTGTTTTTTCTTTGAGACAAGTTCGCCAGCGAAAAGAACTCAACAGTACTTTTTTTTAGGGTGCCGATTGTCCACTTCCTTAAGCGTTGGTGACAGTCTAGAGATACATAAGTAGTTGTAGGTATATGGCGTTCGTAAATAAATGGTCATCGGTTGAAAGACAGCAAAAAATATTGTTAGAACATAATTTATGAGACAGTAACAATACATAAACATTAATTGCAATACCTTTTGGACTCCTAGAGGATGCGAATGATTTAAAATAGCTTAACAAGTCGGTGAAACTTAATAAGTTTACATTTTTATAAATGTAGATCATGTGTTTATACATAATGTCTGACAGTCTTTTTTCTTTTGGCGGTATTAAGGTGGTTATTAATTAGTATCATGATAGCGAAATATCTGAGTATAACTAAGGTTGCGCGGTAATCTCATCATTGGATACAATGTGGCCCAACTGAGAAGACCTGGCGTAACAAACTAAGTGTGTTCGTTCGTTTACGCCTGAATTTTTTCAAGAAATTCCTATTTCCTCAGTAGGAATAGAAATTGCGAATACATGTGTGGAGAATCTAAAATACTATACTATATTTCAGGTTTGACGAACGAAAAGCAGGCTGTAGTCTACCGATCGAGTACTTGGGAGTAGCCCCTGTTATCGCAGTGGTACTAGCGGTGACATGTATGGTATTGGCCTGTGGACATGTGCTTCTCCGATGCCTCCCACCTCTGGCCATCTCGTACTTCATCTTCAATGCCAATGAGGACAACAGGCTATGTATCGACCCTGTCTTCCAACTTCCTGAAGGACCGAGGGTTGATATTGAAAAACCCAAGAGGCTGTCATTGATACCGGTACATCTACGCAAATATAACTAGTCACTAGTAATAGTAAATCATTCCACTCGTCATAAATCACAAGTGTGTGGAATAAAGGCACTTTCTATTGCAAACTCTACTCTGACTCAGCCGGAGACAGATCAAACGCAGGGCTGTCAGCTTTATGCACTGTTCGGGATCCGAGTTTGTTCGATTCTTGTTAGAAAAATATCTATTGTAAATCTTTGGATATAATTTCTGCGGCTGACCATGCTATCAATAAAACGACGAAAAGTCAAAACAATGTCACTTGGTGTGACTGTTATATGACTTTTCGTACAATATATGTAATACAGTAGAAGAACAAGAGAGAAGGGTCGATAAATAGAACATAGAAAATCTGGGAAGCCATCGTGAATCTAATGAAATTTTATAATTTCCTTCCAACTTAGAAATGCACGTTGCTGCGCTGATTAAGGTAAGCGGACAGAATCTGGTTTTGCGCTTACCTTAATCAGCCGCTTCGTGTGTAAGTTCATATACCACGGAAGCTTTCAATGTGTGGCCACCCAAACACCAGGGAGAAACCCACACCCATACGGAACCTCACGAGTCCAATTGTTAATTTTTCAATGTATATTGCCGTTGGTATAAGATCAAATTATATAAAATTATAAGCATATAAGGGATTTGCATATAAACTTTGGTAGAAGAAGATCTAAGAAATTTATGAGTGATGTGTTCATTATAGCCGCTTTTTAAAGTACAGACGCCAGGGCCAGCACATCAAGCTACCCCAATCTGTCAAATTTCCCCAATTAAAAGTGAACCTAATACTTTTGCGATAAAGTTGAAAATCTATAAAATAAATTTGACAGATTGGGGTAGCTGGATGTGCTGACGTCTTTACCTAAATATATCCAGTACTCGCCACCGTCGCAAGAATAATATCCACAGTTTGAGCTTTTCACTGTCCTCTGGTTCTTACTTAACTTTATTTATATTAGTCCCTATCAGTACTGGTAATAACGCATTTACTATCATGCAGGTATCCTCATCTTCATCGTCCAATACTGAAATAGCACAAAAGCCATGTGTTGACATGCTCGGCAACTCTTCAAGGACAGTCTTAGCAGTCCTCGTGAGTATACCCTATTATTGGAATCAATCATAGCAACTAAGATAAGAGCTCTTTATTAATAATAAGCCGTGCCCGCGAGCTTATCTTAATCCGGAGAAAATATTAAAAATTATATAAACGCCTAAAGATTTTTTGGTATTTTTTTAACCGACTTCAAAGGAGGAGGTTCTCAAGTTCACTGGTATTATTTTATGTATGTACACCGATTTCTCGGAGATTTATGATCCGATTTATGATGATTATTCTTTTTGTATGAAATTTATTGTTTATCTGGACGATGTATTTGTCTTTTTTAAACTATTAACACTACACACATCCTTACTATTATTAAAAATGCGAATGTAACTGTCGCGCTTTCACTCTAAAACTACTGGACCGATTTCAATGAAATACAGTACAGAAATATCCCTTATCACTATCGTTTATAGAACACGCAGCGATTACTTTATTTCAATATTCAATGCTGGTAAAGATTAATTTTATTACTTGTACCTTAAACCATATTTTTAGATCAATGTACTTAACTTAACTTTCGTTTCCACGTAAAAAATATTTCCTTGAAATTTCCGCCAATAGGCGCGCCTGTATATTTTACTACTACTTTATTTATATTTTACTACAAAGTTTCATCAATATCCACTCGGTAGCTTTTGCGTGAAAGAGTAACAACCATCCATGCATCCATATTTCCATACTCACAATATTCAAATTTATAATATTACTGTAGGAATAGTGTACGCAACTTAAGTAGTTTAATTTGCCTATATCTAAACTGACCAACCTGTAGCACATTGAGTTTCAAAATCCATAAAAACACGATATTGTTCTAAAATAGATTTAGATATTAATATCTAATGTTGTACGGAGAACCGAAAAATTAATTTTATTTAGATTACACCTTGTATAAACACTTACAACGTAAACAAATAAAAGGAGGTTTTTAAAAAGGAAGCAAATGTTACGAGCAAATATCGCCAACGTGTACAAATACATAATAAATCAGTCATTATGAAATGGATTCAAAGAATCAATGATACAAGGACAAAACATATTGAATATATTATTATTTATTTCTCATTTAATTTATTGTATCTCTATGTATATCTTAGTAGTCGAGTCTCTTAGTAATAAACGAGCCATACGATGGTAGGTACCTTCGGAAGTTTTTGCTTACTTGATCGTTCAGGTGCCGACGTGTAGTCACACCAGATTATCATACCAGTATGACAAACAGGATTTTTTTCTCGTTTGTCACACCACTGATTTTTGCAGTACTTTTATAATCTAATCAAGTTGATCGGCTTATTTTTATTATTTTTGCAAAAATATACTTTTATGCAATAATTTGGGTTAGGTTAGAACTGCGACCATTTAGCGCGTGAAGGCGAGTGAGCGTGGCGAGCGTGCCGCGGCAGCGGCCGCCGAGCGCTACGAAACATTAACCATGGATATCTACATAACCATGGGTTCCGCGGGGTGGGGATGATACAGGGTGGTAGCCCTGTGTGTCATACTGGTGTGACTACGAGGCGGCACTCGAACTTTCTATATCTACGCCTTTAAATAAGGCACACACATCAATGAATTGCGATCACCATAGCCTAGTTGGTAGTGCTCCTGCCTACGAAGCTGGTGGTCCTGGGTTCGAACCCCGGTAAGTTCAAATATTTGTAAGATGAGCATGAATATTTGTTTCCGAGTCATGGATGTTTTCTATGTATATAAGTATTTATCTATCTATATAAGTATGTATATCGTCGCCTGGTACCCATAGTACAAGCTTTACTTAGTTTGGGCCTAGGATGATCTGTGTGACATTGTCCCTAGATATTATTTATTATTATTAATATAATAAAAGCGGTAGGAATCGAACCCACGACCTGCAACGGGCCAGTAAAATTACTCTATAAACGACCAATTCCACCTTACAAACTAAATTGTTTGTTTAAATTCATCACCTGCAACGCGATGGAATTTCGTAACGGTTTCAACTAATGCCTTTTTAGGACGTTAAGGGTCACTTGGTCTAATGGTTAGTGAACCTGATCGATAAGCCAATCAAAATGTAATGAGTTCGATTCCAACCCAGGCAAATCTTTATTTATTATAATGAGTCCTATCGGAAAACACATGTGTAATCTCTATAGTCACACTCATAATCCGTAATACGACGTACCGGCACGATTGAGGATAGATCAAGTGACAGCGTTACGTGTTCTCCGAGGCAATGCAAACTTTTAGACTCAGAGCCCGGGCCAGTAAATTTCCTACAAAGCTTTATGGACTAACGCGAGATTCGACCATGGAGGTATTACTTTTTAATACCTCCATGGATTTATGCTCCCTCCACACCGATGTGATAGACAGACCGACGCTCGACGGCAACGGACTGGGTCACACCATAATGGTTCCATTTTATTACGGAATTCTGAACAATCGAGCCTAGGCCTAGTGAACCCAAGTGTATAATTCAACATCAAAAAAGCATTGAGACGCTCGGTGTGATCGATGAGAGAAACTAGGCTCGCAGTCAATCCATTGATGGGTAGGCCGCCAGAGTGGTGCAATTACTGAACGTCTCCGTGCTTCAGGGGGCACGTTAAGCTGTCGGTCCCGGTTTTAGTTATTAGAAAACAACAATTGAGCCAGGTCAGAGGCCTACTGGGCAGTAAGCTTCTGACAAGCTTACCCGCGAGTATGAGGACGAGAGAAATAGTTCAAGCCGGTTTAAGAAATCAATGTTCGGCGACTTAGCCGGTAGAGCCCCTGCTCATATGATAAGTAACATTATTATTTTAACCCCCGATGCAAAAAGAGGGGTGTTATGAGTTTGACGTCGATGTCTGTCTGTATGTGTGTGCGTGTCTGTCTGTGGATCGTAGCTCTCAGACACATGGACCGATTTCGATGCGGTCTTTTCATTTGGAAGTCAGTTTTAGTGCGGTGGTTCTTAGCAATTTTTTGTTGAAATCTGTGCAGCTGTTTAAGAGTATCAGGGTTTTCTAACGTTTAGGTTATATTATTTTCCGTGTTATGTACCGTCTTTAGTAATACTTTAGGCCATTAAAAAGCAAACGATGAAGCGGTGCGGCACTACCCAGGTTTACAGTTTCAATGTCCCAATCTGCGATAGATGTTTATTTTATTTTTATCACATTAAAAATAATACCTACTATAAGGAGGCATGTGCAAATATTTGCCGTTCGTGAGAACGAGTGTGACACAGACATACCTTGTGTTTGAATACGTTTGAGTACATAATACCTATTATATGTACCGCTGATTTTGCCAGTAACGTTGACAAAAGGATTTGTAGATGATGAACACGTGTAAGAAATAAGCTTTGTTAATACTATTGTTGAATAAGGTGTTTTATTGTATACTACTATACTAATTTAAATGTCCTTACATCTCTCTCTAATATAGCTAGTACGAAAAGGACAGGGCTAGTTAAAACTCCGCACCACTTATAGTAATAATAATATTACAAACTTGAGAGGTGTCAAGGGACACTCGGATGGAACGAAGGTATTTATTATTATTTATAATATACAAAAAACGGGTATACACTCAACAAAAATAATCGTCGCGGCACCACACTGTTCAATGCGAAATAGAAATGAAAATATCTGGCTTGCTTTCTATAAGAGAGAGAGAGAGAGAGACAGACAGAGAAACATGCGCACGCCGCACAGCTGCAAAAAGTGTCGTGACAACTTTTCGTTACAATTTTTTCCGTCTAGCCCCCTTTCACAACACGCGATAAGGAACTTCGTTCCAATATACCGGGGCATTATTTACACACGACCATCAGATCCTAAACTAAGCAGAGCTTGTACTATGGAAACCAGGTGACTGATATAATACATATACTACTTTTCTTTTGTAAATACATATTTACGAGTATATAGCCAATTACACCCAGACACAGGACAAACATACATGTTTATTGCAAACAAATATCTGTTCTGGGTGGGAATCGAACCCACGACCTACGACGTGCAAGGCAATTTACCAACCACGCCAACCGGCCCGTCAATGCGCAGCTGACGTGTTTTTTTTATTTTATTAGTATACCTGCTCTAGTGAATTCAAACCCTGTATGCAACACGCAAATTGATGTCCTGAACGGGGATCGAATCCGAAACACAACTACCTTAACCACTGCGTCATACGTGTAGCTAATTGTTCGACATTTGGGACCATTGGGGGGTGTAATACCGCCAACTCCCAGACTTCGCGTTCCTACTGAGAAATTTTCTTAACAGAAAAATCACAAATTCACTTTTATGCACCGACCCGGGATTTGAGCAGCCATTAAAAAAGCAAGTATCAACTATACTTGCTTTTTTAATGGCTGCTTAGTTGGTCTAGCGGTGTTCAACCGCAGATAACGAGGTCCTGGGTTCAAATCCCGGGTCGGGCCATAAAAGTGAATTTGTAATATTTCAGTTAAGAAAATTTCTCAGTAGGAACTCGAAGTCTGGGAGTTGGCGGTATTACACCCCCCAATGGAAGGTAGCCATTTGCGCGGGAGATATTATAGTGCACAACTGCACAAGTGTCTGTGCAAACACAGAGGCACTTTCTCCTCCATCACCCTCATGATCATGATTTTGAGGCGCTTATAGCTAGATGCTCTCATCGGTCCGTAAGCAATCGGCGAGGTTAAGGAACTAGGCTCGCGGTCAGTCCATAGATGGGTGACCCCCAAAGTGGTTTAATTTCTGAGCGTCTCCGTGCTTCGGAGGGCACGTTAAGCTGTCGGTCCCGGTTGTAGTCATGAGACAACAGTCGTTAAGCCATGTCAGAGGCCTACTGGGCGGCTTGAGCAACTCTGACACTAGGGTTACCACTACCCATACGATAAGCAAACAAGTAAGCAACTAGCGACACAACTGGATAGAGGTTAGTTATGAAGAAGTTAGAATCGACGGCTTTGAGTGCTCTCAGAGACAGGAGTGTGATACCGCCAACTTTCAGACTTCGGGTTGATACTAAAATTTGTCGTTCTTCGTTTTTCGTTTTCCAATATTCATGGTTTGTAATTTGGAATCTGTACGCAATGTCATTTTGCGATATCCACACAGTGTCAGTTTCCAACATCCACACAATGTAATTTCGCGAGATTCACATTTTGTCATTTTGCGATATTCACCCCATGTTCGTTTTACAATAAACTAAATTCTTGTTTGTAGACTTTAAAAAAGCGCTTGTAAATAGTCAGAACATGTTTGTAGTAAAATATAATTAATTTATTTTATATCCATGAAAGTTCATTGAATTCAACTGCAGATACTGAGGTTTGTCTACTGTGTTTTGTGTGTTGTTTGTGAATTTATTTTAGGACTGTCCTGTTAAGAAAATGAGAAATTTTGTTAACAGGACAGTCCTAAAATCACTTCTTAGCATTTCTCGAGATTTGCACCCAGGACCTCAGTACCTGCAGTCGAATACGCTACGCTAGACAAACGAGGTACAATAGATATATTGTTATACATTCCTTCACTGACGGTCAATTCGATTTAAATAATTTAGTAAGCGAAACTAACTAAGTAAATATCAATAATAGATTACAGATACAGTTCGATATTTGATACGATATTTATGTAGTTAAAACCGTTCAATGCTTTAAGGCAACTTCTAAATTCTGTATTTATGTAAAGGCGGCAGTGTCTCGGAGAACGCGTAGTCCTGAACTCTTTCCGGTTATGTAGGGTAGGCGTTCCATAGGCCCATGAGAGGGGTGGAATACAAAGTTATTACAATAATGCCTTTATTGATTTAAAACTTATGAAAATAATTCTCGTAATTTTACCGTTTTTATACACTACTAGCGGCCCGGTACGTGCTTCGCTACGTATAAGGCATAGTAATAAAAAATATGATTATTAAGTTAATTTATTCAAACAAAAAATACTTTAAATTGCTAAAAGATGTTGGTTTCACACTTTTTCAAGACATTTTTTATTAAATTTTCTCTACGTACTAACCTTCCCTGGACTTCCACGAATAATTCAAGACCAAAATTAGCCAATCGGTAAAGGCGTTGTTGAGTTATAACATTACAACGAAAAGTGGCGTTGATTTTTATATATATAGAAGAATCTCATGCACATGTTGCACAGGGGCATGCGCTGAATTGACATTTCATGAGATAAGTGAAATCCAGCCGCAATCCTGAGAAGAGGCCAAACATTCAAGAGAAATCTCAAGAGATTTCAGAATTTCCTAGCGCGCCAAGGGTACCATAGCTCAGGATTTGTCAAGACAAATCCTGAGCTATGGCACCCTTGGCGCGCCTATCATAATTATGAAGACCAGTAAGGAGATATTAGGACATAAAAATAATAAGTGTGTTAATATTTTGCTATCAGGTGATGGATTTTACGTGAGGGAGTGTGATGTATTTGTGTTAAATGTAAGTGATTGTATAATTGTGTTTTACCCGGACGAGAATATTTATTACTACTAAACTACTAGACTAGCTGTGCCCCGCGGTTTTACCCGCGTAAAATTTTATAAATTATCACAGCTCCTCCCCCGTAGGTTTTCCTCATTGACTAAACACAAAATAAAAAAAATAATATAAAAAAAAAGGTGATACACCTTGATTGATAGATAATGTGCTCAGTAAATACTATTTAATCTTCTTTAGTGTACACAGTGAAACTAAAACATACATTGGACATTAAAATGTTATAGCGTGATAATATGTAGCCTATATGTTGACCCGACCTCTAAGTAAAATTCATGAAAAATTTGAAGTAAATGCATGCATTACTTTTTGTGTTTAGCCCACATACAGTATGTCTACGTACAGACAAACCGACAAACAGACAAAAATTCTAAAAACTATATTTTTGGCTTCGATATCGATTGTAGATCATGCCCTAAGTATCCTTTAAAAAAATATTCAATGTACAGTTTCGACTTTCCTACGATTTTATTATATGTATTGATTATTTGTTTCATACAATACAGAATGAGTACAGAGTAGGTATGCTAAGTGTCACTATACATAGTATATTATGTATGTATGCTTACTAATATTTTGTTACAAGGTATTTATAATGATTGAATTGTTAATACATATTATTGTTATTTCTTTTTAAATAAGACGATAACTACTTAGTATACAAAAGATTTTCCTTGTATATTTAGTTTTTTCTTGGAGCTATGTTTTTAACTTTACATCGGTAGCCATTTAAGAAAGATGTGTAAAAGTTGGTTAATTTTGTTATAAAGAACACAGTTGATAATCTTATAAATGTCGTTTAATAAATGTAGTCCTGTGGGAAGTTATGGAACATACTCTATTTGCGACGCTTCCTAACGTAAATACTCACCAAATGTTAACTTTGAGTGTTTTCATATTAATGTAGGATAAAATTAAGTTGCCTGACTGTCGGCACTGGTATTTCTGTGTAAAGTTGACTTGTTGGAAAGCGGGGGTGCTTAAGTAGTACGAGCGATGTGAACTTAAAAAAAATTAAATACGCATTTGATGTGACGGCGCGGAATTGTATAGCATATATACAATTCCGCGCCGTCACATCAAACGCCAAAAAGGCAATACATAGTTTTTATGCCTTTTACTACTATCACAAGAGCAATATTTGTGTATATATAGCATTTGCATTGTACCTATATTGTTGTGTTCTGGAATATGTGCTAAAGATCTGATATGGTCCATATTGGTGTGCCCCGAGCTTTTAGCGAATAGGTTCTACATCATTCATCTTGATAAAAAAAACATACATGGAAAATTCGACCAAAGGAGTTTATAATTAGCAAAAACTTTATTCTATTAGGTTTGTCATATTCTCGTAATTAACAATTAGGTTATATTTCACCCAACTTTCTATGTTTTTGTTCATTTTATATTTTGACCCGTATTATCGTATATTACCCGTAGTATATATATATACCCATACGGGCGAGACTTGTGATACGATAACGATAAAAATTAGCTTGGTCGTCCTAATTCTAATATACAGGGGATTTGCTTGGTCCTGTAAGCTGTATGTTAGCCCTGCATAAGAAGTTTTAGGCAGAAACTTACAATGAGTGGATATCGAAAAACGACAATTTGTGAATATCGCAAAATGACAAGGCGGGGATTAGGCACCATAATAATTCGTTGATATCGCAAAACGACCGAGCGAAGATATTAAAAAATTACAATGCATGGATACATTACAATGAACTTTCATGGATATAAAATAAATTAAAAATAAATTAATTATATATTACTACAAACATGTTCTGACTATTTACAAGCGCTTTTATAAAGTCTACAAACTAACTAACAACCTTTTTATTTTATTTTATTGAAAAACGAACATGGGGTGAATATCGCAAAATGATAAAATGTGAATCTCGCGAAATTACATTGTGTGGATGTTGGAAACTGACACTGTGTGGATATCGCAAAATGACAGATCGTACAGATTCCAAATTACACATGAATATCAGAAAACGAAGAACGACAAATTTTAAAACACATAGAAACCAGAAGGGGTAATCCGAAACGACCAGTTTATCACAAATATAATAGAAGGGAAGATAGACGCAAGAAGAAAGAGAGGAAGACCGAGAAGAAAGTTTACTGATCAACTTAAAGAATCATTACAAGTGGACAGTTATCTAGAAGTAAAAGAAATGGCTCTACAACGAAATAAATGGACAATGCTACATAGTCAAGTGACAAGCACTTAAATTTTGAATGGATAGAATATTGGAAAATAACTCATTGACTAAACACAAAACCTAGAAAAATTTATACATTTTGAATACAATTAAGTGGATATCAGGAAGTCACGGGGAACAACAAGTGTCATTAAATCCGTGTATTACTTGAAGCTTAAGCTAACGCTTGACGAGGTCTGCATAGCTATGTGACCTCATAGCGTCTATCAAGGTGATACACCTTGATTGATACATAATGTGCTCAGTAAATACTATTTATTCTTCTTTAGTGTAGACAGTGAAACTAAAACATACATTGGATATTAAAATGTTATAGCGGTGCCGCTGTGGTTTAATCACGTGACTCAAGGTTATAGCTAAAGATTTGACTACACGCGTGGCGCACGCGCACCTGACTACTAACTCAGCGCTTGTTTTACGGGTTCTATCCCCGCATAGGACAACTAGTTGTTCTTCTTCTTATAGTGTCGATGGTAAGAAATAGATTTAATTTTCCCAAAATTGGGTAACGCTAATCGCTTTAGCTGAAGCGTCATACAAGTCCTGAAGGGAACAAGAGACTGGACAAGAAGGACAATCAGATAAATGTGCCATACTTTGGGGTGACACGCCGCACTCGCAGATGTTTTGTAATGTGGGAATGTAACCCCATTTGCACATGTTTTCTTTGGATCTACCAACCTGAGTACGTAGTCAATTAAGAGTCCTCCAGGTTGGCCATGGCAAATTATGTCCCGGAGGTAATTTCCTTTGGCGGGTTTGAAAATTCCCTGCGATTCAGACAATAGTTTCCTTAGTGCGGGCGTCATTTAAAAAATATAAACCTCAGTATACTATATTCATAGTCTACCTTGTAAAGTTACGAACGATTTTATTTATTTATTGAAACCAACAGCTACTCAACATGAGTTATGTATAAAATAAACTATAGTCACAGAATATAAATAAGTCTAGAGAGAGAAAATTTGAGGATTACAAATTCTAATAATTCTTTTTTTCTGTTTAAATGTTACATTTATGTGGAATCGTCCATATTCTATACCCTACCGTGTAGCTACTGAGAAGCTCTGCCAATAAACTTAAGTAGTAACTTTTTATTTAATATTTATTTTTTAAAATCACACTAATATTATAACGGCGAAAGTTTGTGACTGTGTGACTGTGTATGTTTGTTACTTACTTCTGTACGCAAACACTACCGAACGGATTTTAGTGAAACTTTGTAGTAATATTGCTTAAATATCCGAATAACACATAGGCTATTATTTATAAAGCTTAACGCGCGGGTAAAAGCGGCACAGTTAGTATTGATATACATAGAGCAAATAAAATGGATGTTATACCTACATTGATTTATGACAGTATTAATATAAGTTAAAGTGTTATGGAAAGAACAGGGCGTCTTTAGATTTTAGTTTTGGTGGAAAATACTGTGTAAACAGAAGCGTATCGATGCGCTGTTTGGCAAAACTATGTACAGACGCCAGCACATCCAGCTACCCTATCTGTCAAATTTCTTTTATTAATTTTCAACTTTATTGTAGTACAGTATTGATGTGCTGGCGTCTGTACCTATACCCTGTTCTTTTCACACGAGGTATATTAGAGAGAGATGGTATTACATTCAAATTAGTTTAGCGGTGTAAATGGTGAATCGCCAGCAATATCAGTGACTAAGTTTCGCTAAATACATAACTTATTAATATACCACTTATATGAAAAATGAAAAAAATAATTAATATTTAAACTAAATCAATTATTAGACTGAGAATTGAACACACGTGTGGCGAAGCCGTTAAGACAGTCGCTTCGTAACATCAAGTCTCGGGTTCGATTCCCACGCAGGATAACTACTTGTGAAACCCATAAATAGTTGTTCTGGATGTTCATTGTGTCCATGAATTATAAGTCTATAAAGAACACAGGGATTAAGTTCGTTAATTCGAGCGTTATGTCAAAAAAATTAAGTAAAATGTTACGTAACACACACGCTTAAAAACCAGATAAAAGCGATAGCTTAGCTTTCCTGTAGAACAGTTTCGCCAACCTATTTACCTGAAGCCAATATTTTCTTGTTTTCTAGGAAGGACAAAATCGGAAACAGAAGAAGTCGGGGATGACGGAGAAATTTCAAGAAAAATTTCGCAATGTTACCGGAATCGGAAGAAAATCTGATTATTTAAAAAACAAGGGAAATGAATTGGAAGATGTATAGAATTCCGCTCCATGTATATACAACATGTAACTTAATTAACGCACATCCTGAAAATAGTTTGTAAAGAATCGTTTACTGAATCGATTTATATCATTTTTAATATAGGTAATTTTTTATTCCAAAATAATTAAAACTACGGAAATTATCATTATGTTAACCCTGTACAGTCAAAACCAATTGAAATGGACCGTAAGTCAAAGTAATAAGACTTTTAAATCGCAGTTTTATTTGTATTTCTACAAATTCCATCATTCAACACAAGATAAAGAAAAATAAACTTTATTCCAAGAAACTAATTTAGTAAATAACAATGCATATACATGTTAAATTAAAAATTTAGTGTATGTATTATGATTACAACATAATATTCTAATTGGGGTGTTTGAGGGTGTGCGTTAATTACGTTACATGTTGTATATATCGAAGATATACTAATTATCTGTACATGTTTACCTTAAAAAGCAAAACAAACATCTAGTCATTTTCGGGCGCTCTATAGACAGTTAGGTAGGTAGAGACATAATTTCTTTAGACGTATAAAAAGATTTTTAGGTTTTCATATACCACTCATACCTATAACCTGGAGGCCATAACTAAGTCTGTTTGGGAAAAGAATTAGTTAATTAAAAAGTAATTTGTTTTATTTTTCCCGTATTATACTAGTAAAGTCATCACTGTCCGAAGACTTTCGACTTGAGACACTGCAGTATTTGGGACGAGAAGATGTGGCGTACTTTAGAATTGCCAAGCTGAAGTGGCAGTGGGCAGCACACATAGCTCGTAGAGCCGACGGCCGACGGGGCAGAAAAGTTCTCCAGTGGCGACCACGAACCGGAAGACGTGGTCTGGCCCCCTACAAGATGGACTGATGGTCTTGTGAGGGTCCTAGACTAACTGTAAACGTCATGTTACAAAACAAATATATAACTTTCATAATAATTGCGAAACAGTGCGAATGAGACTATTGGTTGCTGCAAACGTCAACGGTAATATTCAAAAATCAACGCTGCTCGTCTATATGCACGAGAATAAGGCCTTTGAATATAAAAAACAATAATACTAATGTAGTTATGGAAGCCGACCAATTGAAATGGAAAATTTGACCGAAAAATATTATACTCTAAGGAAACACTAATTTATTTATGTTTTTATGTCTCCGTCAGTCAGAAACTTATTTATTACAATTTTGTAGGTACTTAATTTTCTTAATTATTAAGTTAACGACTATTATTTATTACCAGTTTATTATTTATTACCAGTTCCTTGATTTAAATAAAAATGCATGATGCAATATATTACTGAATCTTAACCGGTTTGCAGTGTGCAGTTTATTTTAGAGGAGTTCGTAGAAACACGATGGTAAATCTACTGCCGGATGCCATACGCCATAATTGTAATCAATTATATTAACAACTAGGTTTGCCCCGCGGTTTTACTCGCGTTAGACTGTATAAATTATAGCCTATGTGTTAATCCAGGGTGCCAGCTAACTCCATACCAAATTTTATTAAACTCGCTCCAGCCGTTTAGACTTGAAGAAGTAACAAACATTCGCCTTTATAATATTAGTGATATAACTTATTGTTAATGACGCTGGAAGTCGCTGGATGCGGATAGCGCAAGACCAACAATTGTGGAAATCTTTGGGGGATGCCTTTGTCCAGCAGTCTTTCGGCTGATATGATGATGATGAATGTAACCAGTAATCCAAAAACATCACAAAAGGTCTTATTTAAACTTAGATTTATCTGGATATTGCTCTTAAAGGTTGTGAAATGGGCATGGACACTGTATGAAAATGATGGGAAGAGAAACTCATTTGAAACGGGGGAAATATAATAAAGATAACAAAGGTCTTCACTTTTGCTTCACCCGACTCTTGATGTTGATGAAAATGTTTCTTATGGAAAAGCAACAAGTGTCCCAACATGTTTCCCCTTCTGGAAACATGTTGGGACACATTGCATAATTATCAAGTGTCCAACATGGTGGGAATCTTGATATGGAATGATAATTTTATAAGTAACATTTTCATCAATATCAAGAGTAGGGGGAAGCAAAAGTCAAGTCATACCAAGGAGAACAGCATATATTGACCAAATCAAAGCGATGGTGCACGTGTGCAGAGCATTTCGAATGACCTTTAAGAAAGAGTCTAGGTGTGTTCTGTGTCCGTTAATTATATTTGTATCCCCGAAACACAGGAATTCATTTCAAGGGTGGGCGTTGTTTTAAAATAAAAAATGGTAGTTATTCGCTTGCTTAATTGAATATAGGTAGAAATAGATGAGGATCCAACGACGAGTGCTCGTTCCCGGTGTTGTTTCCTATTTAACAACACTGGGAACGAGTACTCGTCGTCGGTATGATATGTCTGCACTAAGCATATTCTTTTTTTTAGTCGGGACTAGTCTCTCCTTCTTACCCAATTCCTGTACGCCAGGATCAACAGTGGCACACAATGAAATGACACTGAGTGGTGAGGATCAGGCATGTCCCGGGAAATGGCTTTAACTGTCTTGGATCCCGCAGCGAATTTAATCAGAAAGAAACAAGGAGTTAGAAAATTAATAGTTCACCTTCCACTAAGCATATTTGTCTTGCAACATGGTTTTGGCAAGTTGCAATGTAATGTAATCTTAATATTATTATTATATAAAAGCGCAAGGTCACTCATTCATCTACTGATAGGAAATCTTACAAAACTACTTAATTTACTATGCCGAAATGTGGTAGATATGTTTCTAGACAGGTGACGTAAGCGTTAAGCTGGGGATTTTACGACAGGACGGAATTCAAAGGGTTTACTGAACTGTCTACACGGACTAGTTACGGGTGAAAGTTAATAAAGTAATAATTCAAAAATGTATTAAATCCATGTCCCAATACATCACAAAATGTGCCCTAGTGCGGACTCTACACAATAGAGACTTATACAGATGGCTATTTTTAAACTGCGGCCTAGTGCGGACAAGGCACAACTGCGGCTAATTTAGGTAGTTATTTTATCTGTGCCCTAGTGCGGACGAGGCGCAACTGAGACTAATATAGGTAATTATTTTTATTTGTGCCCTAGTGCGGACGAGGCACAACAGAGACCAATATAGGTAGGTAACTACTTTTATTTGTGCCCTATTTCGGACGAGGCATAACTGAGAATAATATAAGTAGCTATTTTTGGAACGAAGTTGCGAAAGGGGGCTAGACGGAATAAAATAAGAAGACAAGTTGTTACGACAATTTTTGCTTTTTTTTATTGCTTAAATTGAGCCTACTGCTTAAGTTTATATTACATTTTATTTGTTAATAATCCAAAAAATTTTATTATACCTTAAATAAAATAAAAAAATATTACAATTCCATCCAGGTGTCCCTTGACACCTCTCAAGTTTTTTATTTGTGCTTTAGTTCGGACGAGGCAGAGTACAGACTAATATAAGTAGGTACCTATTTTTATTTGTGCCCTAGTTTGGAAGAGGCAGAGCAGAGACTAATATAGGTAGGTATCTATTTTTATTGCGGAAGAAGTACATTCAGGACTAATATAGGTAGCTATAGTGTTGTAAATTACTTTAGTTGCCTAAATAAATAGTCGGGAACTGTTGTACGCGCTTCTACGTTTAAGAATTTGCAAATTAAATTCTTAATTCTGAAATACAACAATGATTTGCGCAAACTACAGTGTGATGATTTAACTTGAATGCAAATAGTTCTTTATCATAAAGCAAATCGTAACAATTAATAGATTAATTGTAATGAACCAGGTACTTACATAACTACTTGCTTAGTGATTGTAATGCACGACTAATAAAAATACCGACCTACGCGATAACGTGCATACCTTTTCATCTTTGGTGAACATTAATATTATAAGGTCTACTAAAAATGCACCAACCCAGCTTTTACTAATTTATTGTTATCCCTAACTTTTATACTACTACAGACTTTTATACGCAGAATAGAGGCTTTTATACGCATGACACGCTTGCGCTCAAAAGTTAAGCAGTCATGTGTGTTCTGACGAAATTGTTTGTGGTTGCAATTTCGTTGCCCTCGAATGTAATACCCTCGAAGCTACCATGTATCTACCTACTGCTAGTAACGACCACTTTCCTTTCTTTAATGATCTTTGTGTAGAAAGAGACAAATAATTCCTATAATCTGCTGTTTTATTTATTTATTTTAGCACAAACATTATTGTACAGACGCCAGCACATCGAGCTACTCCAATCTGTCAAATTTCTTTTATAAATTTTCAACTTTATCACATGAGCATAAGGTTCACTTTCTATTGGAGAAATTTGTAGGTTGGTGTGCTGGCGTCTGTACATAGGCGGACTTTCTTCCAGTCGACCTTAGGGCAGAGAAACTTTGGTATGTGCACTCAAATTTTCCATTAAAGTTAACCGACTGGTTATTCGTATGCAGTTAGTTACACTATCTAATTTCTACCTCTTTTTGGGCATATTTTCCTAGTGCACGGGACGTATAGTGCTCAAGGCAAAGCGCAAACTCAGGTGTCGATGTCAACATTGTCCCCGATTCTATGCAATAACTTAATTAACTTCGATATCATTACTAAATTTATTTCTATCACAGTTCGTATGAAAAGGAAAGGGCGTCTTATGGCCTTTACTTTTGTTAATTTATTTTTAGTTATAGCGCGTAAATAAGTGACACTTTAGAACCAGTCGTCGAATTATATGCCCAGCGCGCAAATTAGAAGTAGTTTGACAGTTCTATAATAAGCCCTGTTCCTTCGTTACGAGCACTATTGGAGAACACGGACACGCTGCGTCGTCCACGGACCAGAACACGCAGCGTGGGCAGACCCCTATAAGATGGACCGATGAACTTGTAAAGGTCACTGGAATCCGCTGGATGCGGATACACCGGCATCTGTAGAAATCAGTGGTGACCATGGGCTGATAGTGGAGAGATATTTAATGGTTTTTTTTTAATTATTATTTTAGTTAAGATAATATGTCATTGCATTGTCAAAATTTAAATCATATGCTACTTATACTTACTAAGCTATATAACCCAATATAGTACTTATGAATAAGTAGCCTATAGATAAGAACAGTCTTATTATTGTGTAACCGCGGTAAGAAGCGAGGCAGCCCCTACACAAGTATTGTACATTACTTACTGACTGGGGATGTCTCAATTTGGTATAATTTGTTATTAATTAGACAATAAAGATTTAATTAATTATTTATTATATTTAAATTGGTTTGGTGGTGTAAAAGCACTCTTTTACATCACTATTTTGTTTAGGATTTAGTTAATAATGTTTTTTCAAATAATAATTATTAAAAATAAACGTAAAAATTGGAAATAATATAATGTTCTAATAATTCTATAATATGTATTTTTAATCTAATAGGAACAATATACTAACCAAGTACATGAAACTACTATTTTTAGTATTACAAATATAAAAGAAATACTCCAAATGACCTTAAGAAAATTTATTACATTTATTTCACCGAAGAGATATCTCTACAAATAAACAAAAACATCCGTCGGTATTTTAGTCAAACCTGTATTACATCTACCTATCGAACAGAGTCGCCCAAATCAAACATGATTGCAACTTAGGCCTTAATAACACAATGTGATCTATTAGGTATAAATATAAAATAAATAAATTATCTGTTTATTGCATTAAAAATGTACAATTATTTTTGACAACTTACGCCTTAATCTAAATAGATAGGTAATAATGTGTAGTAAGTATATCATGGAATATGGATCTTTATACGGTCGTAGTGTATGTACCCATTGTATGGAATCTTTATAAGGTATTGGTCTATCCAACTACGGAATTACAACGTTATAAGGCCTTTTTTGTTTTCTTTTATATTAAAGTTTTTATTCAGTTTGACGTAAAAAAGCGCTTGTTAGTCAGAAAATGTTTGTAGTAATATAGTTTTGACTGCACGTGTGGCGCAGCGGCTAAGAAAGTCGCTTCGCCGCTTCGTGTCGCGGGTTCGAGTCCCACGCTGAACAACTATTTGTGTGACCCATAAATAGTTGTTCTGAGTCTGGATGTAATTTGTGTCCGTCTATTATATGTTTGTAAAGAACCCCGCGACACAGGGATAAATTTCGCTAATGCGGGCGTTGTCTTTAAAAAAAAGTTAAATATACATGTGTAAGTATTACTAGGTACATATAGATATTTGTATATGCGGCTTGTATAAAACATTTAGAAATAACGTTTAAATAAGGACAGTAATGATTTAGATACTTAGCTAGCTTATTTATTGTCAGAGAGATTATTTATAGCTTTAATTATCGAAATTTACAGTTTTTCTAACTATGGAATTAAAACATTATTTATGGATTTTGGATGACCTATACCTTCTATGTTTAGTTACATAGGCAATTTTAGCACCTTAATTTACGTTTACTATTTATAGATTAAGAAGTTAAGTTCTCAGTATCTTGACAATATGGTCTAGATACATGCTCAATAAACAATCTAAATAAAAATTATGAGGACTAATTTATTAAGTTAAGTGGACTTACGAATTATAGGTATATGGTAGGTATATTTTCACCTAAGTTCGACACGATATTATCATAGTCTAATGTCGCTTCTTGAAATAAGCTCCATGCATTTTGGGTTACTTAGTGTTTTGTTGCATAGAACAGTTGCGATTGCACATTAGGCGCAGCGGTTAAGATAGTCGCCTCACCACTTCGTATCCCGGGTTCGATACCCGCAGCTATCGTCGTCATCAATTATATGTTTGTAAAGTAATCTTCGATACAGGGTGTATATTCCTAGTAAACGTTGCGTATTAAAAAAAAAGAGATTATGAGTCTTACTTAGGTGGACTTAAACCCTATCTGTATAATAAGATAATTTGACTTACTATCCTGCGTTAATTGTACTCCAATTGTCATGATATGTACACATGTCATATCAAGCTATACAGTTGGTTCCAATATAAGCTGACCTCTCATTGTATGGAAATCCTATATAACGCGAGATCAGCTTATACTGGATATGTATAGCTTCATGTGTAGCCGTGTGTACTAAATACTAATCAATTATGTAGGTATATAATAATTAATTTATTCCTGTATGTGTGTCAATGAACTAAAAAGTTATTGATATTATGTTTAAGGTAGGTTTTAAATGAGCATATCTGATTGGAGCAAAAGCATTATTTAACCTAACAACGTTTATATTTTATTAATTTAAAATGTGAGTGCCGAAAGTTGCAATAACCAATAATTTAACCTCTTAATCACGTACCAACGAATACCATAACATCGAAAACATATGTATGTTCCATTGATAATGAATTACGGAGCATTTATTACAATATATATGCCCCCCCCCCCCCCTACACTAGAAGATTGTTATTAATTTTAATATTAAGTATATAGCGGGCGCACTGAGAGGCTCAAGCGGAAGAAATACATTTGCTTCCATCGGTAAAGGTTACGTGTTTCTTCCGTTTACAACTGCTTTTTTTTAAAATATGGTACTTAGTAATATTGGTTTTAAATTGAATTCATTATGAAACAGTACGAAATATAATAATTAATACAGTTTAGTGTAACTAACCCGGAATACTTCCATTAAAGTTTAAAGTACCTACCTCCATTATATAGTTTTTATAAATAATATAGCTAAATACGCCCCAAAACACATCACAAAGCTGCATAACCTTTCTAATTTAAGAATAATCGCTAATTATGTTCATTAATAAAACGTTATAATAATATTATCTACAGGAATATCGGTCACATTGCAATTCAGTGCTTGGTAGTATTAATCAAATAACATAAATCTAATAAAATCCATGTTAAAATCTATACGTAAAGCATACATTTTTAGTAGAAAAACATAACAGTAAAGAAACATATTAAATTTTAAATTAAGATCCCATCTGAAGTCATCTTAATAAATATTTTAAACAGTCATGTTCACATGTTAATTCTTCATTAAAAAAGGTACTGAAAAGTAAAAAAATAAAGTTTATGGCTGGCTTAAAATGTTAAAGTAACTCAAGTTAACGAATAAACATTATACATTTCAAGTACAATCGCATTGCAAAACTTCGCTAGTATCACATCATCTATAGTTAGTTACCCATAATATCAACGTGAATACCAAATAAAACCACAAACCACTTACCTGGAATGGAAACGTACTTCACAATCACACGTTTATACAAAGGTAATGTTATTTTTGTATGAGATTTATCGGCCACTCACGCGCAGCTATAAACTAGCTGCGATTCTCGGCGGTTGTCACTATACTGAGGGAGTAATAGTAAACGGTGTTGGCGCAAGAATTGCCACTCGCCATCACCTCAAGGTAGGTATCTCTCAATCGTTGCAGGGCCATCGTAACAGCATCCGAGACCCTGGTGAAGCTTAAGTTTACTTAAGTTCTACTCGTTTATTTAACTCGAAACTGATTTTTTTAATTAAATATTAGGTAGTTTTTAGTATAATCTAAAAATAATTTTTAAAATTCGAATACTGTATTCTACGTAGAATACAGTATTCGAATTTTAAAAATTATTTTTACTACAGCTGCTGTAATAAATTCTCGTAACATCGAAGTAGACCAGTTTTGAAAAGATTTATATTAAAGTTAAAAATACTATTTCCTCACACATGAATTTAAGTTCAATCGCATTGATGTTTATAACTCTATACTCTAATAATTAAATATATTTATTTATTTATTATTTTATTTATAACTTTATGCACATCAAATTGTACAAAGGCGGACTTAATGCCCAAGGCATTTTCTGCCAGTCAACCTTAGGGTGGTGCAGAGATAGCATGGTAGGTGCACGGATCATACAATTATCAAAGAGTAAGAAAGTAAACAAACACAATACTATACTATACAATAATATATTATACAATACTATACTATACAATAATATATTAAACAATACTATACTATGCAATACTATATTATACAATACTATACTATATGATTTATTAAGGAATTATTAAGGCCCGCACGAGCATTACCTTAGTTTTTATTGGTAGAAATTTTTTAAGACGGTAGAGACACCTCAATACGCCTGTAACTCTTTGACTAACACTTGCTATTTGTTTTTGCCAGCTTAATGATGTATCAATGTTTAGTCCAAGGTTTTTCACATATTGGCTTATAGGTATACACTTATGATCAAAGATTATTGATGGCAGATCACGAAATTCAACCTTTGATACTAATCGGGAGCTCCCAATTATAATAGCTTGACACTTTGACGGGTTCACACTTAGGCCAAACTTGTCAGACCAAATTTTTATCGCATCTAAGTCACGATTAATCTTAGAAATACCCTCAGCCAGTCCGTCAAATGTTGTTTGAACGTAAATCTGGAGATCATCGGCATACAGATGATACGTACACTGAAGGTTATGAGTTATGAGATTTATGAAGATCGAAAATAAAAGAGGAGAGAGTATACCGCCTTGTGGGACACCAGTATCGAGATCACGCCAGTTCGAAGAGGACTCACCGACGTAAACCGACTGCTGACGCCCCCGAAGATAGGAAGAAAACCATTCCAGAGCTTCATCATTCATATGACCATTACCGGAAGACTATTCTGAACTATGTAATAGGAAGGAACGTTTCCTTCCATATAATACTTTTTAACGGTCTTGGCTGAATTACTGGGCTATTCTTTGTACAGAGGTCAGCACATCCAGCTACCCAAATCTGACAAATTTCCCCAATTGAAAGAGAACCTTATGCTTATGTGATAAAGTTGACATTCTATAAAAGAAATTTGACAGATTGGGGTAGCTGGATCTGCTGGCGTCTGTACATCAATTGTTTGACACCAATACAAGATTAGGAAAGCCCTTAAAAAATTGTTAGTTTTCGTTTTGCGGAGAAATTTGCTAGATGTTACGCATGACAGTTATTATGAAATACCTTGTTAATTACTTCCATAAATACTGCGACTGGAATCTATAAATCTAATTAAGATTTCTAAAGCAATTAGTGTACTTGTTATACTTAAACGTAATTTTATTAAGTGCCAGCAGTGCCCGCGGACTCCGTTCCGCGTTTTAAATATTTTTGTCCCCGCCCATTGGTCCCGCGTAATATACTTCGGGTTAAAAGTTCGGAGTAAATAAAAACTATGATGATGAATCATAACCTATGACACTCCACAATAACGTAGCTTTCTACTGGCGAAATAATTTTGAAAATCGCTTCAGTAGATCCAGAGATTACCCCTTACAACTTCACAAACTCACAAACGTTACCCCTTTATAATATTATAATAGATAATTAACAATTTCCAGTTTCCTTAATTAAAGATATTTTTGGAAATTTATATTTCGTCCAGCGTTGGGCCGCCACCATTCAGTGCTCGGTCAGTTAATGCCTAGTCTCCAGCAATCTATCCAAGTCCAAGGTTAGATTATTTCGTTCCGTTCGATGTTACTCATGATCCGTCCGGTCCGATCCGTCAATTATATTTTTGTAAAATACCTCGCGACTCAGGTATTAATTTCCTTAGTGAGGGCGTGGTCACTTTAAATATACATATATAAAAAAAATCTTGAAAGCAAAACCAATATTTCTAAATTAACTATAAGCTAGCTAGACGAAGCAACATCTGTCGGAACGTCGGAAGTAGTATATAAGTATTATACTCAGTTTTAGTTTCCATTTACACAAAAGAGCTGAGATCAGGCGTGTCGAATAGAGAATAAAAAAACAATGGCGGCGAGGTCTTTTAATCAAATAAGTTATTATTATAACATATTTTTTTAATGCATTTTCTGTTTTTATATTTTGTAATAGTCTAAGTTTTCAATTTATATACGCTGTGCCATATGAAAAAGCATGTACTTTAAAGTTATATTGTATTTTTGTGATTTTTGTAAACTTTTGAGAAAATAAATCTCTTAAACATAATAAATGTAAACTCTTATTTAAAATTAAATGGATTCTGGTGGACTGAAACAAAATACTGGAAGTGACCCCAATATGTCTTGAATACTATCCGGTTACTAGCTATAAAGCCAACAATTATTTATTTATTATTATTATTTATTACCAATGTCATTAAGATATTACTTTGCCCCGTACGTTAATGGATAACTATGAGAGAAATATATTAGAAACTAATTATAACTCATGGAGTGGTTTTACTTGCGACATACCGCCCACTCAAAACGAACTTCTACTGTTACACGTAAACATACGATCCATGATAAAGAACCATGCCGAACTCGAATTAATAGTGTCTTCAAGCCCTACAATTATACATATTATTGTCATTACCGAAGCAAACTTATCCGACAACACGTAGCTTATTTAATCTCGACGGTTATGCTATGTACACGGAGCTACGCAGCGAACGGAGAGGAGGCGGCATTATCGTCTACGCTCACAAAACGGTGTCGTTCATAAGCAATCCTATCAAAACAATGACTTGTGAGTGTTTGTGCGGAATAGTGAAATGTGCGTCGGGTTATATAATTGTTATGTGTGCGGTATATCGACCCCCAGATTTAAATAAACATAACTTTATAAGTCAAATAGTGTGCGTTCTTTCAAAATTTCCTTCTAATAGTAACTGTATACTCGTAGGTGATATGAACATAGACCTATTAACCTCAAAATCATATGACAAAAAAAATGTTAATAATTATTTAAACTCGCTAAGTAACTTGGGCTTAGAAATCTGGGTATCACAGTACACACATCAACACAATCTAGGGATATTGAACATTTCATTGATTATCTAGAAAACTATAAACATTTTGTTATGACTGTAAATGGAAGAATTAAAGATAATTTCATGGCCGATATTTAAACATTAACAACACGATGCGATTTTGTTTTTCTAATTAATGAAAGTCTTAAATTAATTAAGCCATAGAAAATTACTGAGTGAACAAAAACATTTTATTCTTATAAAATTATTCAATCGAATTAAATGAATAAAAATCTTACCAAATCTGATAATCAGTAATCGGTATTTCCTCCTCTAACATTAATCACACAGCGGCAACGATTTTCCATACTTAAAATTAAGGTGTCAATGTCTTGCTGGGGTATGCAGTCCCAAGTTCTTTTTAAATGTTCGAAAAGTTGTTCTTCTGTTGTCAAGTTGGGCGGAAAATCCCTCAATGCTCTTCGCTGTAACATGTCCCAGGCGTGTTCAATTGGGTTTAAGTCTGGCGACTGTGGAGGCCAATCTAATACCTGAACATCGTGTTCTCGAAGGGCGGCCCTCACCAGCCGCGCTGTATGGGAAGGTGCATTGTCATGCATGAGCTGAAATTCTTGCCCCGTTAGGGCCCTGAGCGGGACAATGACACGTTCTACTACCTCCTCACGGTATCTATGGGCAGTCATGCTGCCCTGAATCCAAATGAGTTGGGTTCGTCCGCCGATTCGTATTCCTGCCCACACCATAATTGTCCCGCCTTGGTAAGAGTGGACCTCCTGTGGATGTCGGAGACGGCTGACCCTGCCTGGAGTTCTCCAAACGCGTGTTCGTCTCGAATCTGGATGAAATCCATAGCGGGACTCATCAGTGAACAGCACCAATGACCATTGTTGATCACTCCATGTCAAATGTTCTTGAGCCCATAAAAGTCGCCTACCGCGATTGCCACGTCGCAGCGCTGGGACTCGTAGCGGTCTGCGAGCATGAAGACCAACTTCATGCAGCCTCCTTCGCACGGTTTGGTCGCTCACCAGCAGCTGCTGACCCTCCTGGAGCCTTTGCACTAGTTGCATCGCTGTGATATTGGGTAGTCTTCTGGCGGTCATTTGGAGAAATCGATCCTGTCTCTGAGTGGTAACACGATATCTACCTGTGTGCCGTTCTGCCACATCTCCAGTAGCGCGATAACGTGACCACAGCCTGGATACCACATTTTGGCTTGTGCCCAGAGACTCAGCAACGACGCGTTGAATAGCACCGTTTTGTAACATGCCAACTGCCCGTAACATTTCATCTCGACTCAAATGATGGCGTGGCATGACGCTAAAGCTTACACAACCAATTGAGAAAAGAAAATAAAACAATTTATCAGGTTTTCTTCAATTAACACGCAAAAAAAATTTTAATGCAACTTCTTGAAATTAGATACAACTCAAGATTGCGCTGTGCTTTGCGTGTTTTCATTTGTTTCTCATTTTAATTTTTAAATTTTGAATAAAGAATAGACAAGGTTTAAATCTGTAAATAAACTTTTTAAGGAAACTAAATAGGTTTTAAACAATAAAGCCATGTTTGATTTCAAAATAACGTATCCCTAGACTTTGTTGATGTGTGTATACTAGAATTGAGTCAACTGTTATAGGCATATCCAAATATGTCGATCATTTATTCATCCGTGATGTTTATTTAAGTGACAGCCGTAATAACCAATCAGTTCGCACGGCTATTGTGTGCAGAAAACTAGCCGATCATTACATTATCGGGCTAGCATTAGTAACTAGTGAGACACTCAAATTAATCAAAACCGTAAGTAGACTCCAGAGTTAAGGAAGAATTGTGTAAAATCGACTGGGGTTCTGCACTCAGTACCGACGACCCAAATATTATAACTGAGATTATTACTGACAACTTCCAATCTGTATACAAAAATAGTAAGATAATTCAAAAAATTAATACTTATAGGAGACAACAGTGCAAGTGGATTAGCAAAAGATTGATGGAAATGTGTAACAGAAACAAGCAATTGTTAGATATTTATCTTAAAGATACTAACAACGCCAAAAAGTATAGAAATAGGACTAACAGATTAATAAATAAAGCTAGAAATAATAATATAAAAAAGAGATATGTGATGATTTTAAAAATAAGACATAAATGTGGGGCATAATTAATAGATTGGCGGGTAGATTGGTAAAGGCAATAGACGAAATTCTGTTGCGTACTTCCAAAATGAAAGCTGACAGATTATCTCAAAAGATTGCTAATGATTTTGATCCTAATGTGAAAAACATATTATGTACCATATATAAACACCCCAGAAAGTACCCATAAAATAAATAAAATAAACAATCAAACAGTTTTTAATATCTTCTTCTATCGACGAAAAAAAGCCCGGGATGTGATAAAATTTGAGCCAAAGATATTAAACATATTTCCAATGACATTACTCCAGTTTTAACTCATCTCATTAACGCTTGCATCACCACATCAACCTACCCGGATGCACTAAAAGTCGGTTTAGTAAGACCAATTCATAAAAAAGGTAGCTATTTAGATACCAACAACTACCGGCCTATCACAATACTGTCTTGCTTAGATAAAATTGTAGAAAATACTATGGACGGGCTATATGTGATTTTTAGTTAGTAACAGCGTCATACATTAAAAGCAGTTTGGTTTTCAAAAAAAAAAGTACTTCGCAATTATTGTCACAATTTACTGATGAGATAAATGATTACTTCAATAACAAAAACAATGTAATAGTAGTAATGATAGACTTCAGCAAATCATTTGACACCTTAAATTATGAAATCTTATTTAAGAAGCTCCAGCAGAATGGCATTCAGCGCCCGGTGCTGGAATGGTTTAAAAACTACCATACTAACAGATACAATATGGTTAGCATAAATAGTGAGCACAGTCACCCAATATGAACCCTATACGGTACGGCACAAGGCTCAATCTTTGGGTCCATCTGAATACTTATTATATGTGAACGATATAATGCTCCGTCTACCAGTTTGTTGATGTCACGTGTCTTATCGCTGCTAATAAATATGTAGGAATTGCACAAAATATGTTACAAACAGATTTTAACCAGTTATGCAAATGGGCACATGATGTTGGGTTATCTATAAACTACCAAAAAAACAAAAGTAATGCATATACACTCGCCATATTTAAAGTATAATAGTCAACCACCAAATGTCATTGCGCATGAGCATAACTGTATGCACTTACCAAATAACGTAACATGTGCTTGTGAACCACTGGAACACATTGTCACACCTACCTAGGCTTAAAAATAGATAATAAATTTAACTGGGCTAATCATATTGATTATATTTGTATTAAGCTCAGAGGAATACTAGCTAAACTAACAATTTTAAAACACAAATTATCATATAATACACTGACCTCTATATCTCGCTCTGGCAGATTCGATAATCAGTTATGGATTATCCAGTTATGGTAGAACTTATAAAACCTACCTAGATAACATATATAGGTTACAGTTAAGACTATTCAAAACTATAATTCCTTTAAGAATCATATATAGAATAAAATAGAATAGAAATTTAATTACTTAAATGCTTAAATAACTACTTATAGAGATATCTATTATTATATTAGATATTAGATTTAGTTCCGTCGACCGTATTTCTGGGATTGACACTAGACGCAAAATTGCAATGGGCTCTTCAGATTGAAAAGCTAGCAGCTAAATTATGTTCGGCTTCCCATGCCGTTTGGAAAATAAGACAACTGTCAGATGAACAAACTGCTAGATTGGTATATTTCGCGTACTTCCATAGTATTATGTCCTATGGCATTCTGCTGTGGGGTTCGGCAGCTGACATAAGTACTATTTTCATTTTACAAAAAAGAGCAGTCAGAGCCATTTATGGGTTAGCTAGTCGCGAATCTTTGCGAACTTTGTTTAAAGAAGTAAATATACTAACGGTGCCATCTGAGTACCTATATATATCAGAATAAATAGAAAAAATATTAATAACTGTAGAAAAAATGTGAACTGTAATAATACTAGGAATAAAGACAAACTTGAAATACCAGGCTTTAGAGTCAGCAAAACGAATAAATCATTTTTAGGAAATTGTATTAGGTTTTATAACAAGCTTCCTACGCATATTACTGATCTGCCTGACCCAAGTTTCAAGACACAATATATTTAACGTGTACTTATGGCTAGAGGTTATTATACCACTAAAGAGTACATCGATGACAAAGACGCCTGGCGCGCACCACCTACCTGCACATAGCTCGCTGGAGATCTTGTAGCCATATAGACATGACTAATTTGTTGAGTTACGTGAACTATCTGTAATATGATTGCTAACATATACTAAATTTATTGAGTCTGTCTCAAAATGAATAATGTTTTTGTTTCGATGTTTTTCTTTTGTTTCCTAAATATAATCTAAATTAATATTCATTCAGACAGCCGATCGAGCAGATATTGTGTTTGCCTACTAAATAATTACTTTAAGTGGACCAAATCCCGTGTTCAGTATGTGCTCGCTTGAGTATGTTTCGCCGGACCGTCCCAACTGGGCCGTGTTGAAACCGGTAGTAGATGAACCTGCTGAGTTTGTTTCGCTGGGTCTTCTCAGTTGGGGCGCATTGGATCCGGTGGTAGCATTAAAGCGCGTCCGTCGTTTTAAACACAAGGTCCAAATTTTAATATATATTATTTTTTATTTATTATATTATAAACATCATAATTATATTATGTGCAGTGTCACCAAAGTTTCTAATAACCTTGACATAAAAATATATGTAGGGGAAGCCCGGGCAAGACGCATATGTTAAGGGGTAACATAAATAAAACCACAAAGTGATAATCAACAGAACTTTTTGTACTTTTAATAAGTACTATGTTTAATAATCTTTGAAAAATAATCACATAAACATCTTTAAAATAATCACATAGATTTCTATTTGAATTATGAGCATTAACAAAAAGTATCAATTATTCGTTTTGCCCGGAGGGGTCGGGCAAAACGGATACGCTCCAAGGGCAAAAACGATAATGATGGATTAGTAAAGATTAGTCTTCGTATTCATCACAGAAGTAGCTGCCAACTCTTACATAAGAAGAACAGTCTTCAAGCACCCAACTTCTGCATTGATTACACTAAATCCAATCTTTGGCTGGAGGTTCAGTGTATTTGTCAGCGCTCACTGAACAATAAAATCTAGTTTCGGGTTTTTGTTCTGTTATTTGACTGAGGGTATTTTAGTTTTAGTCTTTCTGTGGCCTTTTAACTCTGATATCTTGGTATTCTTATTAGTTGCCTTCTGAAATTTTAATGTTTACTCAGCTTCGACGGGAGTAGGCGTCAAAATCTCGGATTTCTACCTTTTATGTTTGCGGCTTGTTTTAGGAGCAGCCATAGTTGGAATAGGTTTAATTTGAAAGATTGTTAAAATATTTCTTAGTTATGAAGGAGATTATGAAATAACTAAACGGTCAATACGGTTACCTATCCGTTTTGCCCATATCCATTTTGTCCAACACGCTCATATTCGAAACAAGTGAAGACTTGAAAGAATTTTAGTGGATAAACAAAAAGTAACGACCACCAGTAATTCTTAAATATACGTTCAATTGGAAAAATAAAATATTTTATAGATAACTCCATATAATACAAAAAGTTGATGTGATGTGACAAAGTTTGATAAAAATCGTAACAAAACAACGTTTTTATTCATTTGTTTTTTTCACTACGAATGCATTCGCGTATTTTTTTGTTTGAACTGTCATGGCATCGCAGTTTGCACGTGACACGACTAGAAAATTTGTCTTAGTGCCATCTATTACAGATTAATGTAAAAAACAGTTATTTTTCTTACCCGCACTATGCTTCTTGCTCGGGCTTCCCCTATACGGAACCACCAGTGTGTGACCACCGAGAGTTCCGTACCGACATAAATGTGTTAGTACGTGGACTACTGGTATCGAGTGCTAAAGGCTTTTTTGCCGTGCGAGTATAAGTTATGTTGGATGATGAAGCCATCATCATCGATTTGGATTTTTTTAAATATTTCGTAGATCTATGTCACGTTTAATTGTTCTGCAGTTTAGTTTTAATCGTAAAACTGAAATTTTATAATTTCTATATAATTTTTATTTAATTATCTATTCGGGATTTTAATTTTTAGATTGTAAATTTCATGATTATAGTCGATGATATACATAAAATTTATATTAAATTAATTACTATGTCTCAGTGAAAACGCCTTTGCAAAAAGGGATACTTAACGTAATCCATCCCATTGCCGCTAAGTAAATGCACGACGCTTTAAATTGGTTAGAATTGTTATTTAAACTAATAAACTTTTTCATCTACTACAGTTAGGATTTCGCAGAAATGGAACTGGTATCTTGCGGTGCAATACTTTCTACGTATTTAGATCGTAGTATACGTGAAGTTCTACGTTTAACTTAGTAAAAAGGCCCGTCCTGTCAGCTGAAATTAAGACACATCACTCAGTTCATTTTACTGGTTATTGCCTCTGTGGGGTAACAAAACATCAAAATTACAGTTCCCTATGGCAATGAAAAATATTAACTAATTGTATAAAATTAACCAGTTCAATTCTATTTAGATTCAACTGGTTTTATTTAATATATTGATATTGTAGTTGGTACTCTTGTCCAGTAATGGACGCCTTTCAGCTGATATGATTGATATTCTTCATTCATCTGGAATTTGGCACTATTTTCCGGTCCATTATGACAAACGTTTTGCCATTACGTGGATACAACCGTTGGATTAGGCATACAGTTGTTGTTAGAAACCTATTTACTTTACACTGAAAACAACGAGAGCTGCACTGTTACCCCTGGTTACAATAGCCAAGTGTTCGGGCACTGCCACCCTCTGGGTACCCCAATATAACTTCCATCCCATCCAACCATGAAAATCTCTTCCCTTTTCCCAAAAATCCAATCCCTGGAGGAGAAAACCTCGTTCTCAAACACCAACCCAATCGTAGGTGTATCGTAGCTGTATCCAGCGCTAGTAAAACCCATAGAGGTGTTGGGAGCGGGTTTACCCTAAGAACCACCAAGGATGATCATAACCCACGGGCGTATTATTTTCTCCGCGGTCCAATACCAAGTGGCATTAATCGTGGACACAGGATGACTCATGTTTATGTTTGTTATCCGTATAGCAAGTGTACCTAACTGGATGGTGGTGTGAGCGTGTAAGTACCTGTCGGTGTCTGTGCATGGGCTTGTGATAGAGTTCCACCCAGTTTCGCATTTATTGTCACATCCAAAAAAGACATCGAATTGTCCGTCTCCATTTCTTATATAAAATTATATTGGGGTGAAAGAGGTTGCGGAGTTTCATACATCAGTCAGCTTCCTGTTTACCTTTGCCGATAAAAATATTAAGACGATTAAATTCATGATTTCCCATTTCTGAGATTAGATTTACGCTTTGCATTGCAAATAGTGCCATCAAAATAAAATTTAATAGATTTGAAGTTCTCGATATGCTATGATCTTTCACATGCAATATCAGTCGGCCATAATTCTAGAAAACAAAGCCGATGCATAACTCTCACGGCTCACTGGATACGGCTGCACACGTGGGTGTCAGCCGTTTCAACTTTTGTGTAAGAGTCTCTTTTACTAACACTAGGTTAAGACTTTTACTAACAATGTATGGAAATTTATTCTGAAATAAATGATTAATAATAATAAAAAAAATAAAATAACACCTACATTCTCCGAATGATGTTAGCAAGGGAATCTTACATTTGATCTGCCAGTAGTTCGTAGCTTAACGCAGACCGCCTACCCAGTTTTGGTACAGGCTTCGAGTCCCGCGGAAGATAAAATTAGAGTTACATTTACATTAGTTAAAAATTAACTTTCATACAAAATATATCATCTTAGGGCTGAGGTGTAATACTCCTTCCTTCAGACTGTGACTACGATCAATGCGAATTAGTCTAAACATAGGGATAAATGTAAGTCGCGCTCATATTAAATTAATCGCGCTTACTTATATAATAAATTCAAGTTTTCATTACATTAACTGGTAGCTAGTGGTTTATAATGCTATATGCTTATAGCGCTAAATCTGTTCTATTTATAAATCGACGTGTAATAAATATAATTACCACTTTGGGGCACATAATATAGAGAGAAGAATTTCTTATAAGAGTCACACCTAGTCCTTTCACCTCTTACCAATGCTCTGTCGTCAGTTACAAATTAATAGAAGCCATGAACAGTTAATACAGAACTTCCTATGTTTGGAAATATCTTTTCCAAATATAGAAAGGCTTTCCTTAAATAAACTTATTTCAAAATCTTTGTTTCAAAAAATTGTAGCCAAATCAAATATTAGGTATTTCGACACTCGCCCAAGTTACGAGGAAGTGTTGGAAATTTTAAACAATACCTAAGGAAAACATTTCAATACACCATCTTTCATTCCAAAATTAAAGTTTGAGAACTACGTCACAAGTCTATATTGATACTTTTGACGTAGTTGTTAAATTTAAGAGGGTTGAGGCGTAACGTGACTTCCGTGCCTCGTGGACATTGCGAAAAGGAACCGCGGGCTTCATAGTGACGCAAAATACTTATTATCATTGAATATCCATATTGCTAATCCAGTTGGGATAAGCAATTGTATATGTGTAAAGCGCTCTCTCAAAAATAACTGTAATATGATTGCAATAACTATTGTCAATACCATACCAGTAGATATAAGAGAGTCCATGAGACTAATAAAAAAGATACGTACCTACCTAGAAAACTGCTTCCATGAACTTCAAGATATTATAACTATATATACCATACTAGATATTTAATCCCTTTCTTATGACATTTTATTAAGATATTTGAGACATTACCTACCTAGGTACCTATATATTTACTGTGACATTTAAATTATGTGTACCAAACATAATTTAAATGTCACAGTAAATATGGAAGAATTGTTATTATTAAATGTATCCTTAAGTTTCATAAAAAAATATTAAAATTTAGTTTACATAGATCCGGTTATTAAGTACTTACTCAAAATAAATTTGAATGCCGTACGGGTAGGTACGGCGAATCATTCTGAACATTTGTAAGCAATACCATCTACTATTATCTTCGAAACATATAAACCATGTTTCGAAGTAAAAAAAATGAAAAAATAATTATTTGGTAGATATCGATATTAAACAACTTGTTAATGCACTAGGAATATTTCTACATAGATACCTACATGTTTTTATATACGTACGGCCAATCGAGATAAAACATAAAATACCAGCCAAGTATTTTGTGATAGACCGGTTCGAAAGATACAGGCATTTATGTATGGCCGTACCTACGTCCTGTTATCAGAGTCTTCGGTCCACCTGAATCTCCCTAACTAAATACCTAATAGAAACCGTTGATAACTATAGATGTTGTGACGAAATTGTAACGAGCTACCACTGCTTGACTATTACTCGTAGTGCCACTGGTTAGAAGTAAAATAAATTTAAGTTCTACGAATACCAGGACTTTCAGTCAATATGATCTTCAGAATTGAGTACCCGAGTGCAATCGTTAATACATAACGATTTAGTGGAGACAATGAAACTATGTGTTGTTGCAATGGTTTTATTTGTGATTGAACCATTCAATAGTAAATAGTAAATTGAAAATCAAAGTATTAACATAAAAATATTGGGACTAAAGAATAAAATTACTTAATGTGTTGCAGTCGTCTAGAATACTACCTAATCTGCAGATTTTCGAAACGGTCTCAGTAGGTATATCATTAAATAATTTGTTTCAAAAGAATTCTATAAAGCGTACAATGCCAAAGAAAATATGGCAGCCATGTATTTTAACAAAATAAGTAAATTTATTTAGTATCTGGACCTAATCAATGAAACAAAACACGTAATATTTGAAATAAGGTGGCTATGTATGTTTTCTATTGAAAGAAGTATTTATCGAGTAGGTAAGTTAGATGTTCATTATTACAAACATATCATAAGTAGGTATCGTTCTTTCAAAGCACTAGTAAAGCTAAAAGAGCAAATATAGGAGTATACATAATAAAAAAATATTTATTTTAATCAGTCATCTTAAAAAGGTAAAAGTACGTACTTAAAACATGAATTTGTAATTTTTTGAATCATTCATTTCATCAAGGTCATAAGTAATAGCTTGAGTTAAGCTTTGACTTGATCTCGACGTATAATGCCTTAAAGCAAGAATTCATTGGATCAGTATAATAACAATAATAACATAGATTAACATTGTAGGTTACGTTTAGTAGTATATAAGTACAAAGAGATATTAGAGAGGTTACAAAGTTATACTTAACAGTTTTAAGTTGGCTGCGCGAACGTTCCGTGGAGAATTACGTGGCCATGGGCATCTCAACAACTTCTTAGGATAAAGATCTAATTATTATATATAGAGATATAACCATTGAACACTGTTTTGTCGAAAAAGAATTAAAAGCTTTAAAACAATATTTTTCAAAATATTCACCTTGACAGTTATGGCCGCGCACTTGTTCACTCGATGTTTTTTTATTCTCGATTATTTGTTTAAAACCTAAGACTTTGTACAAACAGAAAACCCTTAAATAATTTTCAAAATAACGAAGGCAATAAATGGCAACAAAGTTTAATTAAACAGATGAAAAGAAGCCAACCCAAAAAGCGCGTGGCCGCGCGGTGGAAACGTACGCCGATATCCTCATCACTTCGTTGCTCCCATCGCAACAGTTCGGTGTGCGAAAGGATTGCTGTTGAAATTGTATTGTTTTTGCTACTTTGCGATTATTTTGTAGCCCGTGGTCTGTGTCTACTTTTGTGTTACTGTAAGTTCTTTAAGTGTTTAAATAAGTACCTACCTCTATTTTTGAAGAAATCATCGTTGGGTAAGTAAGTTTCGTTTTCTGTGAGAATGACGCGAGAACATAACAACTTTTCACCTACACCGCTTGTCAACGCATTGTGTTTCAATTATATCACTTACCTATTTTTGGTAAATTGATGTGTCAAAACATAGCAATGTTCCACCTGATAAGAGCGGGAACGTTTTTAATAGAAGTAATCAGACAGACAGACCGCCTCTTCAGGTTTTAGCAAACGACTGTAAGGTTTGTACCCCAGATGGTCAAACCGTGGAATCAGAATTAAAATGTTTCCGGGATCTCAATCCGAATATAATTTCACTTTAGATATAAGCGATACAAACAGTTCGGACGATTGCGGTCTAGTAAATCAAGCTTCTGTGTATTTATCAAAGTCTAATAAATTAGTTAGAGATTCCAGCTCAAATATGATTATCACGAATAAACAATCGGTGATAGATTGTACGCAGCGTTTGAATAGTACCTATTATTATCTCGTTAATTGCGCTAAAATCTTCCTGTAATGTGATGAAACTGGCGAATGGGGAATGTCAATTAGATCTTTGGCAAATAAAAATAATATTAACACACCAACGTACCTATACGAAACAATTAAAACTTCGTTACCGAAATACCGAGTGTTCTCTGAAGTGAAGTAAAACTTCTTCACCTCCATGCTAAGGTGACCACTTAACATCAGGTGGTCTGTAGGTATACTAGTTTCGTGTCGAGAGCGGTCATTGGCTACGGTGACCGTTTAACATCAGTTAGTCCATATACTTGTTTGGTGTCGAGAGCGTCTATAGGCTGGCTATGACATAAAGAAAATATATATTCGCACCTCTCTCTCTCGCCCCTATAGTACTATACGAATCGTAATTCCGTATATTTCTTGTTCATTAACCTATATCTCCCTCTCAACTTCCATTCGCACCACACTTTTCGTAACGTTGCGTTATAAAGACGTGAAAATCGGTTCCCTCAAATGTCGCATATCCAACCACGCGCTGAGCGATTAGCTGAGCGAGTTCCTCGGTGACTAAGGAGGCGCGTAGGAAGGCCATAAATCCCGCGGATGACGGTTTTCAAACACCGGGCGTTGAAAAACCTTCCAACTCTTGCGTTGTACTCCGTGCGGTAAATGAAAGCCAACTCAATAAAATAAAATCTGTCGACGTCATTCGTACTGCAGGCTTAAAGCTTCAAACTACATCCGGGCGATGGCCGGGCCTTCTAACAGCGCTATTTAGGCAAAATATTTAAGACACGTATGTGCTAAAGCACATTCCACAAAATCTTCTACTCATTACGACAACCCCGAATGTTAAACTAGTTTTGTGGGTATTACACGGCTTATAAAACGACCTCACGAATGCAGCTAAGAAAACTGTGCTACATTCAAACATAAACTTGAGCAGCTAGTCCTAAACACTAAATATTAATATGGCTAACGTAAAAATAAGGCATTTTAATTTTCATAACGACAGGAATGCGACATCGGAGTTGGAAATCTTCGGCGAATCTATTAAAGACGTCACTTCTTCAAGCGCAGACGTACAGTACCTACGAGTAGATGTATGGCGTGTACTTCCTGACGCTTTATCCAGTGATCACCACTTAATCGTGCATGAGTTCGTTCCCCGATTGGCACAAAGACGACTATCTCTGGTAACTATAGATATTCCGTGTAACGATGATGAAATCGTAAAAACAGATTAGGCAGTGGGCAAATATTCCGCCTTTCGAGTCTACCTACTATTAAAGAGTTTATAGCATTGTTAAATCTGTACCTGTTGAGAAAGCGTCAGGTGAAGGTAAAATATCAAGCAAAATGATAAAAGTTATTAAACAATCCGCTGATTTATTATTTAAAGTGTTTAATTGCTGCATAACTGAAGGAACTTTCCCACGTAATAGGCGCAGCAGCTAAAGCTAGAAAATCTAGCTTAAAGTTGCTTAGGATTCATATCTGAATGGGTTAAAGAATTCGCTATAATATTGCTCCCCATAAAACCTACCAACTACTTTTTAAGTGTGAATTAATATCACCCCCGAACATAAAAGTTTAACAGCAACACTGTTAAACTTTTCGTTTAAAGAACACATGAAAACAGATGTTCAAAAAGTTAAGCGAAACTTTATTGCACTTTCAATTATCCTTGTAAGTGCAACGGCAACATAACCACCATGACAAACCTATGACAAACCTGTCATAGGGCTGCTCGCCGTAAATTGCTACAAAGTCAACGGTTGGCTTTAATATTCCTGTATAAAGCCTATCAGTATACCTCTATACTGACTTGTCTATAGGCCCTACCTGTACTAGCGGGTGTACTTCTGGTCGATCTTGAATGATGTGCAGCGATGTATTATTCTACGCGCGAAATTCATGTGGCTTTAGCCGGGTTATACATTCTGCGCTCCGTTTTGCTCTGGGAGAATTCATTTTGTTGCGGAATCAAAGACGCGTAAGCAATTCCCCGGGACATGCCTGAGTCTCACCGCTCAGTGTCATTTCATTGTGTTCACTGTTGATCCTCGCTTACTGAAGCTGCAATAGAGGGTAAGAAGTGATTTATGTCTTTCGACTGTTCAATAAATGGATGATTAGGTATATGTAGCTTCTAACTCCGCCCACTATTGGAACAGCTCACCAGTTCTTATTGTGTGATAGTTATGATCTTGAGAACATTCGGGCCCTCAATCGTCCATTTTTGTGTTTAGGTTTTATTACGCGTAGGTACCTTTTAAAAGATAAGACATGCATAATAATATATTTATGTGAAAATATTGTTCAACAAATATGATACCAGAGAGAAATTCTAAAAAGATCAAGTTTTATTTTAATTTTCTGAGTTAGGAACCCTATTTTCTAACTCACCTAACAACAATATCTTTTTCATCACCCCATCTCGGAAAAATACTCTTTTTTGCCCTTCGATATCAGAATGGAAAAGTCGTTCCTATCCTCTAGAGAGGGTAAAGTAAATTTGAGTTTAGAATATCATGTGTACTAAGTATGTGAATGCAAAATATCATTAAATCTATTTAATTCCACCTCTATGGTGCCGAATTTATCGTACATTTTTAATTTGTTAAAAACTAAGATCCGGAACCTTCTTGGTGTAGGTACTTCTTAAAATTTGTTTTGCGTAATATTACTGTTCTATTACACTCAAACTGTAGCAACGATACTATAAGTTTTTCTTAATTATATCTAAGTAGGTATTATTTGTTACAATTTAAAGATTGTCGTGTAATAGGTACCTACTTACATATCATAATATAGCAAATAATATCTAAACTGAAATAAAAGTATTTACAATAAGGTTTTTTTTCGCATTTAGTCATTTCCTCGCTGAGGTGTAATGAAAAGTTACGTGTTGCACTCGAGTGCAAAGATTTTTGACCTTGTGCTCTTTTGATATCCTCGCTAATGATCAGGATTCTAAATGCTCCGCTTGCTCGGTTATCATAATTGAGCCCGCGGTTAAAAAGCAACTTTGCACTCTTATATAACAAATAACTATTGATACAAAATATATCATCCACATATGGTTTCCAAATCATTATGGTCTTATGGCTGCGAATTTGTCTAAACATAGGTATAGGTAAATGTAAGTCGCGCTCATATTAAATTAATCGCGCTTATATTTTAAATTCATGTTATAATTATATTAAGATGTGGTAGCTAGTGGTTTATAATGCTATGCTACGTACTATTTTGCAATTGTGGAGCTCCTTGTCCAGCAGTGGACGGCTGATTTGATGTTGATGATGATGAACTTCGTATGCACTATCATAAACTTTAGTAACTATAGTTACTACATATTAAGTCTATTGTGCATAATAACATGTAGACATTAAAATAACTCGTGAGATATGATTAGGTACTTTACAATAGCAGAAGGAAGTAAAACATCAGTCAGAATAGGCAGTAACCAAAGTAAAAAAATACGAATAAAAAAAATATTGTCACCCTACTTACTAACATATTCAATTAAAAGTAAGTCGATATCGGTACCTAGGTATTTATTGAGATTTGTAGTTTTGTCGTAAATTGTATTAGTGAGAAATAACACCAATTTGTTGCACTTTTCTTTTTCACATTAGTCTATTTTGTGTCTTATATTTAATAGTTAAGCGTACTAAAACGAAATGGAGGACTGAGGGCCTGAAAATTATCAAGATCATAGATCGTTGCAAACTAAACTGGTATGCTATTCTTGCTTGCACAAATTATCACAATTTTATCTAGTTGGATATAGAATTTCAAACAGTAGCTGTAACGGATTCATTTAGTTTTCGTACCTAATGAACTTTTTAACTGATTGAGCATTGAGGGCCCATTTTGAACGAAGAGAACAAAGTAGGACAGTGTATAGCGATATTAAATTTTCCTAATTTAGTTTGACGTTACTTTGATGTTGGCTTATAGAATTTTACTGTAGTGTCAGTAGTTTGTCCGGTACAGGAGGGCCCTATGTTAGAACTGAGGGCCCAATTTTACAGATGTATGTACATCAGAACGTTCAGCCACTCGAGATAGGGAACTGGTTGCTACTCAGGCGGATTGTGACGCATAAGAATACCAGACAAGTAATTAGTGACGGTCCAGTTAAAGAAATAGAGGCATTTATGTATGACCAAACATGATATCCTGATATCAGAACGTTCGGCCAACGTGTGATTCGTTCTGGCCCGGCCACGATGCCAAACAAGGTCATGGTTATGGCAGTAGACTGTACGGATTTTGGTACAAGAAAAATGAATATTTTCAGTGGCCGGGCTACAGCGTATCCGTCCTAGAACGGCCACTCGGATTGGCAGAAATCTACTAATTTAATGGGTAATTCGTGTCTGTAATATATGTACGTTTCATGTTATATATAAAATACCTAATAAATTACAGATAAAACCTTTCGAATCTATGCCACGATGCTGCAATGTTTCAGGTAAAATTCGCTTAACAATAACTAAATAGCAATAGAACTTGACTTTATATTGCTATTCAGTTATAGTCAGGAGTATCTATAGTTATAGTCATAAATAATGTGATACTACTGTTAATCTTTCTTGTACCAAAAGGTACATATCCGTAGTCTACTGACATAACCATGACCTTGTTTGCCATCGTGGCCGGGCCAGTACGGATTACACTCGGCCAACCTGAATCTCCTTAACTAGATCTGATGTCTGAACGACATCTTTACGGTCCCCACAATTCTTCGGAAGTGTTTACTAAATCCTAAGCACATTTTCAAAGACTTAACAAAGTAGCTCACGCCACACGTACGTCACTATTTTCTTAGCGTATTGTGAGTGCAATTTCAACTGGAGTACTCATTTAAATAACGAAAATCTCTTCTAAAGCGTTGCTCTCAGAACGAAGCATCTTAGATATGTGAGGTATGTATATAACATGTGTGTCAGAATGGCTGGTTGCCTGTGGCTTTGGTCTATGAGAGTTGATTAGAAAATTGCTACATAATTGCTTATATTTGCTACATTTAATAAATAATTGCTACATACTTTAAATATTTGGAAATAACGGCTTGTAACTCTGAGAACTATTGGGCGATCTGAAAGTATAATAAGGGGACTAGCTAGGTCATTCTATCAAAAACTGTCTAGGTACAAAATATAGGCTTATTCCGTTTATCCACCCTAAAAAAGCCACCCTAAGGAGGATACTCGGAAACGCGTGTCCTTCTATCCACCCTGAACGGGGTGGATAACCGTAATTCATATAATATGTTTCTTCCGTTTTTCTCACCTGCCTAAGTACAGTCATTAACACAAAAACATACACAAACCCAGTCCAAGAAACTTCGTGAACATTAAAATACTTTAGATGTACATACTTACCTTCTTCTTTGAGCTGAAAATAGTTTTGTTTACTATAATATACATTAAAAGGGACGAATTTATCCAGGATACGCAACTACGTCTACTCAATAATGAAATAAGCGTTGGTCATTTTCTGGACATATTGCAAAATTTATAAAAAACCACCAGCCCCGCTTCGGCTTTCTATCTTATAGTACCATGTACCTACAATTTAGATTTTAAGACTATTTTATGTTATTCGCTTAACAATAAATATTAAATTAAAACTTAAAAGATATTGATTTGATTCAACTGTACTTGGGGTAAAAAATCGGAAGAAACATATTATATGAATTACGGTTATCCACCCCGTTCAGGGTGGATAGAACGACACGCGTTTCCGAGTATCCTCCTTAGGGTGGCTTTTTTAGGGTGGATAAACGGAATAAGCCAAAATATATCTCTTGGGTACAAAATGTGTATGAGCTAAAGCTATCAAATGTGGTTAAATCTCGTTGGGAGCCTGTTGATCGATTTAGGATTATGGGTTATACTAATTATATAGGTAATTAAAAACAAATTCACACAGGTAAAAAGAAGTTTTAATTTGTGAGTGTTTTACAGAACTAATGATTTCAGTACAAATCAAAGACTTTTTTAAGTTAAAACATACATTCATATAAATTTATAATAAAATAATCATCATCTTTCTTTTAAAAGTACAAATCTCTTGGGGCTTTGGAACCTGCATTCATCATCATTTAAAATCCTAATCATTACAATTGCACAGTAAAATTTGATTCATAAAACTTGTATAATTTGTATTAGTTAAAAAATAAATACACCAAGTTGTTGTTACAACCGTAACAAGCAAAAGTATTACACAATTACAATAAAAATATCACATTTTGCTGTATGATTTCTATGCAGTTCCATTTTGAAATCGTCCCCTATTACATTCCAATAAGATGATAATTGTGCAGAATATCTAGATGTAATAAGCTTCCGCAACAACAATAGAACGAAACACTCTGCAGTAGTACAGATAAAATAATGTTGTGATGGATATGTGGCACAGCTAGAATAACATGCACTACAGTAGGGTGTGCCACAGTGCCGCAGGGTTGTTAAGCCTGGCTCTCATTGGTAGTGGTCTCGATGGTAGTACCGGCAGGCTTGTTGGCTTTAGGCTTGGCCTGTTGGGGTGAAGAGCTAGGGGGTGGGGCCTCTCCCTCCTGGCCGTTCTGGCGTGGGGCCTGGTTAGGCTGGCCAGCTCCCTGCGGCCCTTGACCCTGTTGGAAGTTGCGCGGGCGCGGGCGACGGTAGCCGCCACGGTTCATGGGCCCTGGGCCGCCACCACGACGTCCACCACGGAAATTGCGACGGAAGTAGCTGCGAATTTAAAATAAAAAGTTTTAATTTTAAGATATCTTCCTTTTTGCATGATATAGCAGTATCATTGTTTTAAATTATTTAGACAAGTTGTATAAATTAACAATACCCTACAAGTCTGATAATATTCTAACATGTTTGACTTGCTAGACTGACTACTGAAAGACGTGAACGGTTCATATTAAACATATTAATAATGTGAGGGTTTGGTCCACATGTGGTTAGTTATTATGAAATCTTTATTATAAATTTATTATTATTTGCACCCTGCAAATGGATATTCCTTATAGCTAGACATGCAACACCAAATGTACATCATGTGTATATCTGTTTCTGTAATACCTTCGCTGTGGTGGTGCTCCGCCTGCTTCCTGCCCCTCATCCCCCTGTGCACCCCCCTGAGTGGGCGGGGGTCCACGACGTCCCATTCCACCTCTACGTGGAGCGCCTTCACCGCCACGTCCGCCGCCTTGACGGGGATAATATCTGGAAACCATGTACCGTTAATACCACACACAGCTCACCTCATGATAATCATCAGATAAAATTACAACTTCAGAAATGAACCAAGTGATACTGACTCTGGGTTTAATACAGTTGTTATATTTGTATTAAATTTGACTTTATTTCTATAAGGGATAAACAATATATAAATAATTATAGAAAACAATTTAGAGAGCAATATACTGGGTAATAAAAACGATAAAATGGGAATATTAACTTTATAATTTCATATATTTTGTCATATACACTGGATTCCACTGGAATCCAGTGTAAGATAAAATGGGAATATTAACTTAATAATTTAATATATATATAATCCAGTGTACTTACTGACGGTGGAAGCCGCGGCGTTTATCAGCTGCATAAGGCGAGCCCTTTACTGGCTCGCCACCGGGCCCAGTCACTCCGGCTGCTTCATAGCCTTTCTCCCCGGCAACCACGGCAAACTCCACCGCCTCCCCGTCGCCGACCGAGCGCACAGCCTTGCGAGGGTTGTTCCGGGCGATTGCAGTTTGATGCACAAATACGTCCTCCTGGGTGTCATTCCTGCAGAGATAGTAAATAATTAAAGACATATGACAATAGACACAAGTCCAAACATATTAAACATACCTTAAGTCACCATGCAGGTTACCCATGTACCTAAACTCGGACAACTACTAGTAGGTTGCTACTACATGCTACATGCATAAAGAATATGTTACAAGATGAAGGAAACTTAGAAACTAGAGCATATGTGACATACCTGTTTATGAAACCATATCCACTCTTCACATTGAACCATTTGACAGTTCCCGAAACTTTCTCAGCTGAAACAAAAACAGTGATGATAAATATAAAATAGTTACGTATCATGTGGCTTTCATATGTGCTAAATAATATAATTTATTTCAAAAGTTTAGTTGTGAGATGTTTACCAAGCCAAAGGTCTTTAAAGCTAGAGGAACTTACAGACTCTAAAAAGTTTAAAAAATAAATTTTCAAATATTGATTATAGCTTGGACAATATTTCTAAAACCACATGAGAACAAAATGGTGGTATATTAATTATCCTTTCAACTAATATAATAATGCCAATACACCATTGCCTTATGGAATTGGATGGATGGCTGCTGCAATAAGTAAAAAGATTGGCCCTAAAGCTCTTTAAGGCCAATTTCTTGTTTGAATTACAAAGCAAGAACCATTGAAAATACTTGAAACAAATCTACTTGATAGTGTAATGTCCAATGGCAAAGTAATTCACACAGGCAAAACATTTTTTACACAATGTTTTTATAAATTCTGAAGTTAATTCTGCATACACATATGTCAGACTTCATTTGCTATAAAACTATTCATTTAATGAATAAATAAAATGCTACAATCATTCCAAAATGAGACCCTCTAATATAATGCAGGAGAAGCCATAATGGCAGGAATTTATTTCTGACCAGGTCAAATTAGCAGCAGTTTGTAGTAACAAAATCTCATTGAACTAAAACAAAATGCATGGAATGAATTTGTTGAAGACGCATACAAAGTGGAATTTCTAATCAGAAATTAAATGATCACTTGAGATGGTAATTGGATTCTGTATGAAAATGTATGAAAAACATCCAGTCAAATCAGTTGAACAAACCAATCCATGTAGCAAATGTAAATTGAGTTAATAGAAGCTGCTTATCAATTCACCCGTCCACTACTTACAACAAGGCTTGACCACATAAGATAAAGTTTCATACAAATATTGTATACGCAAACTTAGTAATTTGGGTTTGTAAATAAGCAAATTGTGGCCCTAATGTTAATTTAACTTCAAAATATCCATGTGGAAGCAAATATGTGCCAACGGCACATATTCAGTTTCACATGGATATTTTGATATAAATCCCACTAATATTATAAAGGCAAAAGTTTGTGAGTGTGTATGTTTGTTACTTCTTCACATCTAAATGACTGGAGCGAATTTAATAAAAGTTGGTATAGATTTAGCAGACACCCTGGATTAACACAGGCTATAATTTATAAAGTTTAACATGGGTAAACCTGAGGGGCACAGCTAGAACTATATAAATAACTATTTACATGCATTCATCATTATAAAAATTGGTGTATCAACATAAATATCTTTGTTATGAGATTTTAGACATTTATGAAAAGTTTATTGCAATGGAATGTCTGTCTGTGGACAACATCAGCTTTTGTTTCTTAGACAAAATATGTCAAATGCATTATCATAGATATTATATTTTATTTTATTTGTGTATTATCCCCTAAAAAAATAGACAAATGTATTTGAAATCGCTCAAGTATTACTATAGTCTAATTACCCAAGGATATTTAGTGTCTGTTTCAATTCATGTTCCCGAAGAGACAATAAATGCATTTAATTAATCAGAATTGTTCATAAGGTATAGATAAATAGTAATGCAAGTGATAACACAGCTATTTCTGTAAGACATTATTGATCACAACATCAATAAGGTGTGGTACTCATATAGTCAGGGATAGTATAGTATATAGTACAACTATAAATAAAACAGTGACAGTTCAGTTATCACACAAAGACATTCTAATTGGTTTGTTTTGCATCATTATGTTCTCTAGGGTACTTGGTATGTTATGGATAACGAAACATGATCTAGACCAAATGAGGATAAAAAAGGCGGACAGGATGTTCGCCGAATAGCCAAATGGCGGCATTGCAATGCGACTATAGAGAACCAAAATATTTATGCCAGTCGCTCCGAAATGTATACTCGATCAGTTCTAATGCTATGAAATATTTTCGAAATATAGTTGCAAGTTATAATTAAGTTATCACAATTATTTGTAAATGTACATAGGTACTAAAAGATTACCCAATAGCAGTTTGCGATGGTCGAAACCTCAAGTAAGTTGAAAGGTGTTTCGCGCTAAAAAAGCAGAAAATCTTAACAATAGAAAAAACGAAATAAAATTTAGAACTATACTTTAGCATCTACCTACATAAGTGAAAAACTAAAGAGCTAACTTAGGTAAGTTCAATAACATGCAAGCATTTATTGAAGTAGTGACGCCATCACGCCCCGCCATTATACATGATGTCAATACCTACTGTTTTATATATTATTCTTTAACAGGGTTAAGTATGTACATTCGCACCGTATTGGCAATCATTTATGGCTACAATACATGTACAATAAGCGTAGCGTCACTTCCAATTAGAATGTCTCCTAAATGCGTTTCTGCATCTGTTCAATCAAAATGGCTTCGAGACGCAAAACTGACGATGCTAAATATTGATTTGTGCAGTAGGTGCCTCGTGACCAAAGTATGAAGTACGTCGATGCTATGTACCACTAGATATAGATGTAGCGGGTTCAACACGATCAATAACGCCGCAGGCCGTCAATTAAAACGCTCAGACAAAATACCTAAAACATCCACATATTTAACATCAAACGCTATATTTAAACATATTTCACAAATAAAAAGTAAGAAAAACATGAGATTAACCAATTTCAAGAACATGTGCTTTTGATAAATTCGACGCCGGGGTACGCAAAAACTAAGATGGCGTAGCGACACTCACCAATGACCTGCTTTTGTTTAGCCGCTTTAGCTTGTTGCGGTTGCTGTGAGGGTTGTTGCTCCGTTTGCTGCTCCTGTTGGGGCTGCGGCTGCGGCGCCTTTTCGGTATCAGCCATGGTGTAATTGGCGAACGGCGATGGTGGCTAGATGGTAAAATTCCTCCACGACCTCTCCTCGATGTTCACCGGTCTTCGTCGTCGTTTCAATAGATAGAATATTGACTATTTGATGAAGCTAGGTTAGAGTACGGCAACACAATCTATCGACTATCGACATTCTAGAATTATCTTAGTATTAAAATATCGACAGTTAATAACAAAAAAAGGTTCATAATATTATTATTAGTATATAATTTGGTTATCTCTTTGTGCGATTCTAATTTATTTGGAATATATAATAATAGCCTCCCGCCCGCATCGCACATGAGATGATCAATCTCAAGATATCGTGAACAATAATTGTTTATTTTTTATTCTTCATTGCTCACAGATATACATATTTATATAACAAATTAGATACATGTACACGGGCGAGCTTAACTCAACTATGAGATATTATTTATGAGCATTTCTAAAAAAACGTACTTTATATCTAATTCTCTGTCCCATATTTTCAATTTTGTTTTTCTATACATAAAATAGGTCATTACTAGTTTCTATTAAATTATATATTTAGTAAGTTACTTGCTCTAAGTAAAAAAAAATGAAAATGTATAAATACAATAAGAATTCATAAAATATTAAAAATATTGGCTTAATCTAGGTGTATGAAAAGTGAAGTGTCCCAATTTCATACCGTCCCAAACGATCGATTGTACTGAGTGAACTTCCGGATATTGTAGAATCACTTAAATGTATTTATTACGAAATAAAAGACCACAATTAATTTATAAATAAACCTTTAGTCATATAGAACAAATATATTTAATCGCATAAAATGACCGTAATTTTGGAAATTATCAACCGCGATTTGGTATAAATATGAATAGACCAGTGGCAAAATTAGTAAGATCGGCATTCATCTTGTTTAAGTTTAGATATTTCTTTTGCATGTCGTGCGGGAACATTGAATATGGTCCGTCTGGTCGGGTAAGAAAGTTAGAAAAAAATCCTAACCATGTTACACAACAATCAGAGGTAATTTCCAATTTTATATTTTATTTCTCCTCAAGTACCATTAAAGCCGTTAATCTTGATTTCGAAAGTCAAATCATAAACGAGTACTAGCTAGAGTTGTGCGCGTAAACAATTTTAATAATTTTTGTAACCTTAATTCGTTACCTCTTTTTTTGTTACTCTTGAGTGGAAAAGTGAATAACAAAATAGGAAATTGTTAGGCACAGTATTGACTGCCTAATTTTGAGTTTAATTATGACGCTGTAATTCTATCGGTATAAAAAAATATTATATTTAATAAATTTATAATAATGTGCGAAATTGAATGGGAGCTTGGTGCATTAATTTTCTGTCGTTTTGATGTAAAGCTGTTTTTTAAGAATAACATTAGTCATGAATTATTACCATACCATTTCCTTCACCCAGCCACTTAGGCAACTTTTTAGCTGTAAGTCCCTGGGAGTTAAAACTATTTTTTTTCTCATTGGATATCAGCTAAATAACCAAAATTGGACATTATATTTTATACAGTGGTGGGCTGCCTTTATTTTCATATAATTATTTTCGCCTCTGCTTGAAATTATATTTACAATTATGACAATATTTAACGTGTACCAATGTACCTGCTCATCTGTACTAAAAATGAAGAGATTGTAAGTTTGTTCGGTTGAACTCGCTAATCTCAGGAACTAGGCCCTAAAGAAAAAATCTTTCAGTTTCATGGACAGGCTATGTGCTATGGCTTTCAGTTCAGATAAATATATAATAGGGCAATATGTAACATCACACTACGACCATCATAATCATCATCTGCCTAGCCTTTTCCCGACTAAATTGGGGTCGGTTACCACGCTACGACCATTAGAAGCTAAAAGAGCGAAACTGCGGGCAATGCTATGCTATTAAATATAAGCTTTTGTAACGCTATGCGCTATAGCTTGAGAACGACTACTGATATCATTGATTTTTTCTTGAAGTTTTTGTACTGTGATGAAAGTTTTAGACTGGACGTCGTCTGCCAGTTCAGCCAGTAACATTTTATTTAAAAATTCATCGTAAGTGATTTTGCATGGTAAATGTAAGACAAGATGCAAACAAAAAAAGTTAAACTAATTAAGTTAAGCAAACTAATATAGCGATTAATATTATAGAAAAGTAATAAAAAAATATAAATAATAAACATTTATAAATATATGTATAGAGATTGATTGAGAGTAACATTCACGCCAACAATGTATAGTCCTAGAATTTTTAAAAACCTTTGGACTGTCTAGTCCGTCAGTGTTTATTATTATTAGATTATTACGAAATATAAATGTTTCCTGACAGAGGTTTCTCTATCAATATATTTAAGTCAAATATAATTATTTGCACAACTGTGAAAACCTACGTCACGTCAAGAGATATCGATAAGATCGCGGGACTCAGTACTCAAAGCGTTCATGGAAATAGGTGGAAGCATTGGAGTTATGAAGAATATAAAAGAGGAAATATAGAATATGACAATCTCAACGTCTCCGAATACGTAGCCAATTCAACTGTGACCGAAATTCTGACACGTGGTCATACTTTTGGTGGCCGTAAATGAATTGGATACATAAATGCTGTAGACGTTCGAGATTGTTGAGAAGTTCATATTCGGACTTTAGACATCGGCATACTCAAGAAGAGGAAGTAGAAGTTATTGCGCAAAATAAATTTTTGAAAAGAGATTAGATTTTTGAAAAGGCAAGACATTTTGAAGCCATTTGAGGTACTGATATCAACAGTATTTATTTTCAATAATTGTTTAATTATTGAAAATAATAAATAAAAAGAGTTTAAATTGTACCTATCTAATAATAGTAATTAATAGTATCATAAACCAAAAACAAATTAAGTACATTATATATGAAGTTATTCTGACATATTTCAATTATATATGAAATTATTTAATTAATATATACTTATATGAAATTACTCTGTCATTTACTCTGAATCACTTGATTCTGAACTGTCTGATCTTGATTCAGAATCATCTTGTAAGTTTATAATGATTTCGTCCATCATAGTATCAAATCTCATATTCTTATTCGTTATTTGTTTAGTATTCTTGTTCGTTTTTTTATACGTATTCATCGCATTTTTGCCATTGTTTGGTAGAGAATTCGGAAAATAGCCTTTTTGTTTTTCGTAATTTTCTCGTCCAATGTAGCATGAATATGATATTTGGCTAATTTTTAATACCCACTATTGACCACACAGGCTCGATCGGGTTGAGGTCTGGTTGATATGGAGGTAGACTTAGAACAGTATAACCTGCAGAAATTCGTCAAGCGTGTATATTTTTTCTGATTGGGTATTAATCTAGCTCAAGAGTTCAGAGAGAGAGAGAGAGAGCAGCGTGGGAGAAAATGACACGTTATGATTTTACAACCAGTTCTGATTCTGAATATTAATTGAAGTTATACTTCTTTTGGCGCGATGGAGAAAAATGATGAGAGTGAATTTTTACGATGCGCGCGCACACCGACACCAAAAAATTTAACAGCATGAAGTTAGTTCTAGGTGGTATGAGAGTGAATTTTTACGATGCGCGCGCATCGTAAAAATAACAGCATGAAGTTAGTTCTAGGTGGTATGAAAATGTATGAGAGTGAATTTTTACGATTTTTTTTTCAATCTGGACATAGTCGGTTTCTCCTCTACTTGGACACAATGACAGGCAGCATTATCGGTAACTATGACGGAGTTAGGTGGAAGTTTAGGTATTGATTTACGATCAACCCAGTTGCAAAATATTGTATAGTTCATGTCTCCATGATAATGCCCCGTTATTTAATCTGATTTATAAATTAGCAAGGCATTGAAATATTGCCAATATTTTTGGACATTGTGGCTTTGGTTAACGTAAATCACAATATATCCAAAATATATCCAAATAGTATAGTAATCATAATATATCCAAAAAGAATATATTTCGTTTGTTTCGTTTGACTTCTCTGAATTCTTCTCTTATGGCCCTCAAATATTTCACTCGCTATTCAACAATGTGTGGTCTCTCTATTAAAAGACAATTACCCAGTTTGTGCAAAAGTTCTCTTAAAAAATTTAATCCGCAATCTTAAATATTATCCCCTATTAACACAGCATCTAGTTTTCGTAAACTTGGATTTTTTTCTCTACCGTATAAAACTGATTTATTTTTCTTCTTATCACTGCAAAATCAAAATCATCAACTTGTATTTTCTTTTTTATTTATTTTGGTCTCCGCGGAGAGCTACATTTTACGTCCCCTGTATTTTGCAAGGAAGTTTTACTTTCAGCAATCACTCTATTAACATTTTGTTCCAATATTCTGGTTGTTGGTGGTGGACACTGCTCACTAAATAAACACTTCCACACTGCTCTGTGCGGAGAGTGCATACAGGCTGAGGAAACGGTCGCGCACGTACTACTCGAGTGCACAGGCATCACAAAAATACGGAAGGAAACTAAAAAAACGTCTTAAAACTTTCGAACAAAATATTTAAATTTAGGTAAAATATGCAGTATGGTCTTGCAACACTTAGACACTATCGATAAAACACAGTGCACAGTGCAACTCTCGTGAAATTCAATATTGCCAGGCATTAAAAACATAAATAAAATATTAGGTAAACCATGATTACACTATACCCATATAGGTGTAAGGTATAAAAAAATATAAGGATAGATTATACTGTAATTTGACAATGTGGAAGTTTTGAATAACAAGAATAATTCAATGAAGTACCTACCTAATATTAATTCTACTCTAGAATAGCCTTGAAAGAATGTAATTGTGATATTTTTTTTATTTATTTACATACAAACATAAATATAATAATTCTATGAATTATTATTATTCATTATTTCTGCTATTATTATTTTCAGGTTATTATTTTTGTCCCATACTCCCATTTGACACTGTCAAATTCTATATTAAAAAATAAATTAAAGTTACAAATAAACAACAGGGCTCCAATATGGCTATATTGGAAGCTTGTCGCTTTATAGAGTGTCACAATATAAATAAAGCTGTTATTTTCTCTGATTCCTTAAGCACTCTGAAAACCTTGAGCAAAACTCCCATCGATCAAAACCACATAGCCCCATTATCTTAGAAATTAAAAAATCTCTCTTGGCTTGCTCTGCAAAGGAAATAATTGTTCAACTTGTATGGATCCCCAGCCATTGTGGTATTAAGGGGAATGAACATGCTGATTTATTGACAAGGATGCTGTGACATCCCAAATTATAGATGATAGATTCTATTGTTTTTATGGATATGACCTGCAGAATCTTCCCAAACGAATCTTGAAACAAGCATGGCAAAATTATTGGGATATTTCTAGCAAGAGCAAAGGTGGCTTTTATTATGAAGTTCAACCGGACATTGTGTTAACGCCTTGGTTTCATAAATATAAAAAGACCTCCAGATGCGTGATCTCAACTGTTTGTAGACTGCGCTTAGGTTTCTGTTGTTCACCTGTTTTTCTACACAAAATACGGATTCGGGATTCATCCCTTTGTGAGTGTGGGCTGGACGAGGGTTCACTGGACCACATTTTCTTTGAAAGCACCAATAATAACTCTGCCTATAATTTATATGAACTCCTTCCAAATTTAAAGATTCCCATTCCCATCAACTTTTCCTCGTTGCTTACATTCCCTTCCCCAGAACTCTACGAAGTATTAATGTGTTTTATAAGATGCAATAGCATTAAATTGAGATTGTTACGTCTGAATGTTTTGTTTTAGCCTAATCGCCATGATACGTAATTAGCTATAACATTGCAAATTTTGGTTAAATTTATCGCACGTTTTCCCATTTCACATCTGACATTGGCAGAATTGTCGACATCGGACATCGGCATTGCCTTTCGAAAAAAAGAAGAAGAAGGGCTCCAATAATTAAACATATTCATTTTAAAATGTTTTATGCATTTACATTTTGTACTGGACTGCTACTTCGAGAATTTAGACAATGCTCGTAAGGAATGCTAATATGTGTTTTTATAATATATTAAAAAAATTGAGACAGATGAAGTATTTTTGGTGATTTATACTTTAAAAACGCTGCGTAATCCAGTGCCAAAGTGGAATATTATAGATAAACATTTTTTTAGACTAAATAAAGACTAGTTGGTAGTGCAATAATAATCATATTAAATCCGAAATCCTTATTTTAATTCCTCAAAAATCTATGGTCGAAGTATGTCCGTGTCTGTGATTAAAGTTTGTTGTTGTGTCAAAGTCATCAATGCGACTAAGTGCAGGTATTCATATATTATATTATATAGGTATTTATATTATATTCAGGTATTCACAGGTGAATGTGTTGCTATATTAGAAGCATGTCGTTTTATAGAATCACATAATATCAGTATGGCTATAATTTTCACAGACTCCTTAAGCACTTTAAAAGTTTTAGACCAAAACCCCCTTAAATCTAAATTACATAGCCCACTTATTCTAGAAATTAAAAAATCTCTTTTAGTATGTTCAGAAAATCAGAAAACTGTTCAACTAGCTTGGATACCAAGTCATTGCGGCATTAGAGGCAATGAATGTGCTGACTTATTAGCTAAAGATGCCGTCACATGTCAAATGGTGGATAAGAAGTACTATTGTTTTTATGGTTATGATTTACTGAATCTTCCAAAAATAAATCAACAAAGGTCATGGCAAATTAATTGGGATAGTTCCAGTAAGAAGAAGGGTAGCTTTTATTACTCAATACAACCCAATATACCTTTAAAGCCTTGGTTTTTCAGATATAAGAAAGTCTCTAAAACTGTTACATCAGTTCTTTGCAGACTCCGTGTAGGTCATTGCTGTACACCTGTTTTCCTTCGGAAAATTCGGGTTCGAGATTCATCACTTTGTGAGTGTGGGTTGGATGAGGGTTCTCTGGACCACATATTTTTTGAATGCTCGCAACTTAATCCTGCTTTTAATTTGTACAGTTGCCTCTCTAATTTAAATATCCCTACCCCCATTAACTTTTCATCATTATTGACATGTTCATCCCCAGAAATTTTCAAAGTTTTAATGGCTTTTATCCGATGCAATCGCATCAAATTGTAGGTAAGTATAGATGAATTTTGTAGTGGCATATTTCTAATACTTTAACAAATATTCATGTTCATATTTATATTATGTATCATCATTATTATGTCTATTCCAGTGTTATAACACTCAGCAAGATACACAATTAGTGTTACCAATTTAGTGTCGTTAAAATTGAATTAATTTATTTTCACGTTTTCCCATTTCACAATCTGACATTGGCAGAATTGTTGACATCGGCACTAATTGCCATTTATAAAAAGAAGAAGAAGACTAAGTGCCATAGATTTAAAATTTTAAATATAATTTTGATTTGAATTGTGTTATTAAAATTACCTATATAAAATTAAAGGACCATTACTTGTTTAGCATTACGTAGGTACACGCAAAGAAATCACTGTTACTGTTTTGCTTAAAACCATTATAATTATTAACAAATAATTATATGCAATGTGAAAATATTTCAATATTTGCGTTCACTGCCCATACCACAAGAAGACCATTTGTGATGCTACCACAAGGGTCTTCTTGTGGTAACATCATAAATGTTAAAATGAACTAAACACCTCCAATATATTGGTACTCGAACAAAAACAGAAACATTAGAGGGAGGCCTTTGCCCTGCACGGAGACAAGATGTGCTGTGAGTTCATATTCGGAAATTGGACGCCCGTCCGAGTACCTGGTGGAAGCTGAATGTTATTACATACATTTACTAGTTAAAATATGCCTCATTTACTACTTGAATGATATGAGTAGTAATAGAAAAAAGAGTGTAACACCTATCTGTTTACATGTTCATTTCTGCTTTTGGTCCATCCAAAGGTTGTCTGAAATAGATGACTTTGATATGGTAAGACCCTCTGTTGTATGATTTTGTTGTTGTTGAAAGAGATATCATATATCATAATAAACATCTGCAATTAGCTAATTACTCTATAAATGGTAGCTAAAGTTAGTAGGAGGATTCCCACCACTGAATACTGAGGGTGCCAACTGTATTATCCTCATTGCAGAGATTTATTTTAGATTAGAGTAATTTTCAGACATCCAATTCTCAGGGTGTGTTGTCTGACTAATTTTGCCTGGGTCCGCCAATAAAACCCAATTCTTATTTTTGTTTAAATTTACTTATAAAAACAAACTTCCTGTGAGGGGGTATCTATTTATATATATATGGATATTATAAATAGGTATTACTATATTAGCTAATTGTTTTCTTCTACCAGACTATGTTGAACCCATTACTATGAGTAATCCATTCTGCACCCTGGGTCTTTATTACTAATGCCATTCAATTTAATTGGTAAAGGCTAATAATTTATAAGTGAAGTAGATGCTACATAAGCCGAGTGGATTTTATATACACTAGCAGCTTAACCTGATGCTTGTTTTTATTTTATTTCAAATTCAAATTTATTTGTTGCAATGTTATGGTTCTAAAAGAGTTCACTGAAGCGGTGCTTTTCAGACTTTGTGACTGTTTATCAAGTCATGTGAATCATAGTGATTAGTGAGTGTTTTGTAAGTCTCAATTAAGTCTACTAGCTTCCTGCATTGTTCCAGAGTTGTTAGGACTAAGTTTTATGAGGCGATCTTCATAATTTCTTTAAACATGGTATGATTTTAGTGGCTCTAAGTTATACTCTTTCAAGTATCTGAATGTCTTAAAGTAGGGGTCCATACCTGAAATGCATATTTCAATAATGACTGAATGTCTTCTAAATTTTCACAAACATGTCTATGTATAGGAATGCTTTTTAAAGCACTATGGACAAGGTGCATAACAGTGCATAAAAGCTTTCCTATGTCTGTATAGACTGGTCCAGAGTGGCTCATTCTCATAACTCAAATAAGTGATCATTTTCCTGTGTAATAAAAGTAATGTTATAGTAAAAGGATAACCATAGGCTTACAGTATCTTCTCTGTCATTAATGGGCCCCTTTAAACCTATGTCGAAGTGGCAAGTCTCAGATTCTATTGAGTTTTCCCTCCTCTATCACATGATGGACCAGCTTTCTAGGTAGGTGATGCTAGGAATTAGGTCTTAATGGTGTGATCCACATGTATTTAACCCATATAGCATCCAAAATTTTAATAGAAGTGCCATTTACAATATCAATTATCATTTTACAACTAAACTACACTTTAAAAAGAATAGAATTTTGAATCAATTAGTTGGCATTTAGCAATCTTAAGAACCTTTTTCACTAAATACAACCAGAAAAAGAAAGAATTGTTTTAATTCAAATTTATTGAAATCATAGTCCAATAATAGTAATTGTTTGTTTCCACTTTCTAGTTTCAGGTGCAGAAATTAGAGTATGCTAACAAAATGCCTCATGGAACGGTCTCAGGTAATTGACTTTCTGTATTACTCTTGCTTATTTTGATGCAAGTTCAGGTTATTCAGTTACTATGTCCACCAACCTTAATAATAAAGAAGCTGTCAAAATTAAGTTGTGACAAATTACAGGGCAACATCTTCTTTGTAGTAGAAATTAAACTATATCATCATCATCATGATGAAATCTGTAAGTTGATGGATTCCAAAGCTGAGTGGTACCTGAAAAAAGTATATATTATTAGTGCAAGGCGCTGGCGTCTAGAAATACATCTGAAAGCCCATTTCTCTTTTGATTGACGGCACCTACTTTGGTTATCCCACTACTAAAAATTCTAATTTTTTTTTGAGAACTGGGACTTACTTAGTTCGTAGTTTCCAATTGAATGAAGTTAGTACAGCTAATGTAATTAATGACCTTGATTTTCAGGTAGGAACAGCAAAGGCTTTTGGGGAACTGGCAGAAAACACCCAAAATCACAGTTGCAAAAATAAAATATGTACAAAGGTATATATCATTTTATACTACATACAAATCCTAACTTGTTTAGATTTTGATATGTTTTTAAGCAAATATCACTGAAGAACCGAGGAAGACGGATAGAATATAGAGAGTGTATAATCAGTTTGTTGGTGCTCATTTTCTGCCTGTACTCTATATATCCATCATATTGTGTTGGGAGTCACTCCTTGATGTCATAGAAAGTATCGCCGAAATGATCGCAAAAAATATATACAGGTCACTTATACGCTAGTTACTATAGTAGTGACAGTCTAGGACAGCCTGATTGACTCGGAACTTGAGGGCTAACGTACACGATGTGCAGACGGGTTTTGAGCAGGGTATTAAGGCGCCATTCGGAGACTAAAAGACACGGTGCAAAACTAAACTGAAAGACTTAAACTGTGTACTCACGCTTTCTCTACGTGTCAAAAACATTTGAATTGTGTCAAATGACTTTAATATTATAAGTTTAACAAGACTGGGAGTGCTTATCAGACAAACTGGGCTAACTGTCTCTCCGACACGTAGATACGGTGTGTTTACGGCCCGTTCATTTCTGCCGTTCCCCGCAGAATTGCCACGTGCGCCTGGCCGCCATACGTCAGAATAAATCACTGTCCAAAATCACAAAGTAACTCTAAAATATGAGTAGTGGCTAGGTTTATTTATCTTTTATTTCATTACCTGCCAGGTGGCGGCATAAACAACGGACGAACATGTGCAGGGAGCGGTCTGAAGCAACACCGAAGGTGAAAAATTCTACCATCCCCTCCTCGAATGCGATGGTGGCGGCTTGTTCGCGGTCTATTTCTGGATCTTAATGATCGAGTAGCTAAGGCTTCTGTATGAAAGGCGGACATAAATGGAAGTCTAGTGGTTAATGGCACTGACTGCTAAGTCAGAGGTCATAGGTTCGTAAGTACTATCTATTAGATTCTATCGGCATCATTAACAAATATCTTGCAAATTTTATCATTGCTTTGTAATAACAGTACCCTTTCTGCACTACATACATGCATCAGATAGTCGACCGGGTACCCGAAAACCCTGCGGTACCTCGCAACGAACCCCCGCTCATCGTAGACTCTCATTTAATGAGTGCGCGAATGGAGGTAGTACTACGTAAGTACTCTTTATTCTGTGGTAGTACTAAAAACATTCTGTAGCAGGCATACTTTGCCCACATTCTTCTATGGCATTTAATAACGCATTTCTCTCCATAGTTATGGTAACTTCTTTTTTTTAACCTTTTGACTGATACAATTAGACAAAAACATTATATTTTTAAGTACCTTAAGTGATCTCAGATTTTAGTTAATTTGTTATTATATTTAGAAAAATATTATTTCGCAATTCTAAATTCATTCAATTCTAGTAATAAAAGTTATTAAGAGGCCAATTTAATGAATGTACAAATTACGTAAGAAGTTACCGCCAGCGTTCCCATTGAGGGACCACATATGAATCTAGCTTTAGAAAGCGTCAGCTGTTAGTAAAAGTTCTCAAACAATTGTAAATTTAGCCACTAGTTTATAAAAGTAGCCACTCCAAAGTTACAATCGGTTAAAGGTGGTCCGTCAGACGTGACTGCGAGGCATCCATAACTCATAACTACTCTTAGTAAAACATTTGCAAAACTAATCCATATTTAATATCGACCTTTTCCGTTTGCTGTATAAAAAGAAATAGCATGCAGAAGATGGTCCCTCAACCGATCACCACAAGTTCAGTTTGTGTGGCAACCATAATGGAATTTGGAATTTTTGGATGGTTTTAGCGCTAGTAAAGAGTATTTGAACGATTGTAAATTCAACCCTTAATTTGTAAAATAAGCCGTACAAAAGTTACAATCTATCAAAGGTGGTCCCTCAATTGAAACGCTTATCACAGGAAAACTACAATTTACTTAGCATACGGAAGTTAAATTGACCAATGATACAGTCTATCCTTTAGTAGTTGATTTTTACTAATGATCATATTACTAAACAACATCAAAATACATACAGTTTGGTTATATATGGTATGTGGTATGTGTATGTAATTTACAGTCAAAAGTATGTTTAAATAGTATGGGTATCATTTCACATACCCATACTATTTAAACATACTTTTGACTGTAAATTACATACACATACCACATACCAGATACACAATATGTGAAATTCTCGTTTTCGCGTGTGCCGATAGATGGCATTCTATAGAAAATAGAAGTCGCAAGCGTTAGTCTCACAAATTGTACCTATACACTGATTGACGATACAAAGTGTTATAATTGTAACTAGCAATAATTAGTTATAAGGACTTACCAAGTTAATTGGCTACACTCAATGATTCAACATATTTTTGAAAGCTGCAAATGCAGCTCATAAGAAATTATTACTAATCAAAAATGGTCTTGTAAGTCTATATCCTACATCAGTGTCGTCATCATCATTACAATCTGAATTACTAGAGCAATCCTATAGGTTAATTATTAACTATTTGTCACATACTTTAACACATCGACAACGTTAAACTTTTGTGTGCTGTGAACATAGAGACTGTAATATGCCTGACTGCGTGAGCTAAATAAAACGAAAACTGATTTGATCATTTCATTTAATTTTTATGAAAATAATCTTACTTCCATACTTTAACAGCGACATAGATAAAATCAATAAATACCTTGAACTTGAGCTGCTATTGTCGTAATACAAAAACTGGACTAAATTGAACCATAAAAATAAACCGCCGACTACAAATAACCGGAAGCTTTAAATCATTTAGTGATTGTAAACCAATGGAATTCAAGCTGATGACTCGATGTTATTGGGCATAAGGATTGGTAGAAATTTGTATGAGATGCAAAAAAAAAGGGACATGCCAAGATTCGATTACAGCCGTTTTATTGCCAATATAATGCAATAGAATTGATTTGGGCTGACGCTAAAGATATTTATTAATTTAATTGGTGACAAAGTATGGAAATAAGATATTTATAATCAAAATAAAATTAAATAATCAAATCATTTTTCGTTTTAAATAGGTCCCGCAGCCAGGCATAATACTGTCCCGTTGTTCACAGCACACATATTAATGTTGTTTAACAATGCATGTGGTCAATAACTCCATATGATTGGAAAAAAGAGGTAAAAATGAGGCAAAATTCATTGTGAGGTAATATTTTACGAAATTATTTATAATCCCATAACTATTGATTTAGGAAAATACGCAAACAGAGCATATTCTTTTAATATTTTTCAAACAACGTCAAGGTAATAGATCAATCATTATGACAAGTTCAGTGTTGCAAATAATTCATTTCAAATCCTCTTTTTAATTGCAACCCAATTGTTGAACAGTCTTCAGTCTTCTTTTGAGAAATTGGTATAACCAATTTCTTATAAAAGACGTACGGTAGAAATTGGTACGTTATCTTGAGTCCCAACATAGCTGAGTTCAATTTCCTTTTCCCCGAATCTCCCTCGTAGAAAATGATATCTTATATCAGTATGTTTGCTGCGAGCGCGGTAAGAATTAATAAAGTGCAGGCATTTAAGCTGCAGACTTTGTGTCCGTGTTCATAGCCGCGTGGTTAATTCTTAACTTAAGTCGATCGATGGTGGTTTTTCAGAATTGATAACTCCCAAAGAGAATGTGAGCGCTTCCGCAGTACGCATATACCTACTTCTGTTTCCCTATATTACGGTAGGTATGGAAGTCCAGTTTTGATTTTACTAATCAAAATAATTTTATATGAGCTGCATTTGCAGCTTACAAAAATATGAATTGAGTGTGGTTGGTTATTTGGTAAGTCCTTATAACTAATTATTGCTAGTTACAATTATAACACACCGTATCGTCAATCAGTGTATAGGTACAATTTGTGAGACTAACGCTTGCGACTTCTACTTTTTCTGTACAACGCCATCTATCGGCATACGCGAAAACAAGAACTATTAATTTAGGAAAATACGCAAACAGAGCTTATATCTTTTTATATTTTACAAACAACGTCAAGGTAAAAGATAAAATAGATTTCCTTAAATGTCAATAATTATGACAAGGTCAGTGTTACAAATAATTAATTTCGACATCCTCTTCTTAATTGGAACCCCATACCCAAGGGACAGTCTTCAGTCTCCTTTTGAGAAATTGGTTTTGTAAGTACGTCAGCAACCATATCTTGAGTTCTAACATGGCTGAGTTCAATTTCCTTTTGACTAACTCTCTCGTAGAAAATGATATTTTATATCAATATGTTTGCTGCGAGCGCGGTAAGAATTAATAAACAACAGGCATTTAAACTGCAGACTTTGTGTTCGTCTTCATAGCCGGGTGGTTGATTCATGTATATTCCAGCATCTATATCTCCCTGTAAAAATGCTCTTAATGCTCTTATGATTCATGTATATTTCAGCTAAAATCCCTGCAAAAATGCTGCAACTACCCACAATTCAAACATTGCAAACCAATATCTTATTGAGGTGTGCCGTACTACTGGATCAATAATCTCAGTATATTCAGTTCTTTTCCTTTTATACCAACTCTACCGTATGCATCGATTTTCATTTTATAAACCCATGTGCAAGGGACTATTCTTTTGTCTTCGGGTAGAGTTACTAATGTCCATGTATAATTCTAAAGAAGCGAATCAGAACCGCTATCCTTGGTGGTGCATGCAGTGGCATCTTTCCGCTCTTTTGCTTTTGGGCCTGAAAGAGCTTCTTCCACGGTTTCTGGTTACTTTAACGCTGAATCAGTTAGTTTTCCTTCATGACGAAAACATGTATTAGGTTTGATATTCCTCAGCCTTAGGTTTATATTCGTAAATGTATGTGATCTTCTTCTTCAGAGTTCTCCGGTGTGTAATCTGTATCATTATCTGATTCTGAATTTGAAAGTGAAATGATACTCATACTATTTAAACATACTTTTGATTGTAAATTACATACACATACCAGATACACAATATGTGAAATTCTCGTTTTCGGGTGTGCCGATAGATGGCATTCTACAGAAAATAGAAGTCGCAAGCGTTAGTCTCACAAATTGTACCTATACACTGATTGGCGATACTATGTGTTATAATTGTAACTAGCAATAATTAGTTATAAGGACTTACCAAGTTAATTGGCCACACTCAATGAATCAACATATTTTTGAAAGCTGCAAATGCAGCTCATAAGTAATTATTACTAATCAAAAATGGACTTGTAAGCCTACCGTAATATAGGTAATATGCGTACTACTCGCATTCTTTTAGTGGAAAATAATCGATCGACTTAAGTGGCTTGTCATGTAAAACTTGTTGTTGCGAGTCCAGAGCGGTGGTTACATGCTATGTATACTGTTCCGAAAGCGTTTTGTATGAAATCATTTAAAACTGTCTTTATGGATTGTAATGATTTAGTGACTTAGTTATAGTCCCCAAAATATGGTTCGATTAGAATGACATTTGTGAGATCAATATTATATAATTGACGGTCACCGTAGCCTAGTTGGTAGTGCTCCTGCCTACGAAGCTGGTGGTCCTGGGTTCGAATCCCGGTAAGTGCAAATATTTGTGTGATGAGCACGAATATTTGTTTCTGAGTCATGGATGTTTTCTATGTATATAAGTATTTATCTATCTATATAAGTATGTATATCGTCGCCTGGTACCCATAGTACAAGCTTTGCTTAGTTTGGGGTTAGGATGATCTGTGTAACATTGTCCCTATTAAAAAAAAAAAAAAAAAAAAAAAAAAATGACTAGGGCAGGGAAAGTACTCACACACGCTGATACAAATCAATGGAAGTAATTTAAAATAATAAAAATGTAATTATAAAAGATTTATTGTTTTAATGGCGTATATCCTACATCAGAGTCGTCATCATCATTACAAGCTGAATTACTAGAGCAATCGTATAGGTTAATTATGAATTATTTGTCACATACTTTGACACATTGACAACTTAAAAATTTTGTGTGCTGCGAACAGAGAGACCGTAATATGCCTGACTGCGTGAGTTAAATAAATCGAAAACTGATTTGATTATTTATTTTTTATTTTTATAAAAATATCTTACTGCCATTCTTTAACAGCTACATAGATTAAATCAAAAAATACCTTTAACTTGAGCCCAAGTACATAATGTTCTGAAATAATATATACAAAATAATTCATTCATGAATATTTCATAGTATTATGTCCTATGGCATCCTACTGTCAGGCTCAGCAGCTGACAGTGCTATATTCATAATACAAAAACTAAATTGGACCATAAAAATAAACCACCTACCACATTCAACCGGAAGGATGAAATCATTTTGTGATTGCAAAATTCGTTGTGAGCTAATATTTTACGAAATTATTTATAATTCCCGATTTAGGATAATACGCAAACAGAGCAAATTTCTTTTTATATTTTTCAAACAACGTCAAGGTAACTGATTAATCATTATGACAGGTTCAATGTTGGAAATTATTCATTTCAACATCCTATTTTTAATTGCAACCCAGTTGTTGAACAGTCTTCAGTCTTCTTTTGAGAAATTGGTATAACCAATTTCTTGAAAAAGACGTACGGTAGAAATTGGTACGTTATCTTGAGTCCCAACATAGCTGAGTTCAATCTCCTTTTCAGCAACTCTCTCTCGTAGAAAATGATATCTTATATCAGTATGTTTGCTGCGAGCGCGGTAAGAATTAATAAAGTGCAGGCATTTAAACTGCAGACTTTGTGTCCGTATTCATAGCCGGGTAAGTAATTCATGTATATTCCAGCATCTATATCTCCCTGTAAGAATGCTCTTAATGCATAGATTAGAATTAACCTCTAGTGGTTAATTATTAATTCGTACTGATGTGTGCCATTAAATCAACAAATTTATTATAATTATGTTGTTATTGCTTTAAATTACTTCTATCGATCTGTATCAGTGTGTGTGAGTACTTTCCCTGCCCAAGTCATATTGATCACAAAACTGTAATTCTAATTGAAGCATATTTAAGGGACTATAACAAAGTCACTAAATTGTAATGATAAGGTTATAGTCCCTTAAATATGGATTGAATATCACAATGTTATTTTTAAATGATTTCATACAAAACGCAGATCTAAATATTTACTCGTAATATATAATTATGTCTAGTTCACTACATAACATGTTTCTTACCATTAACAAGCGCTTTTTTGTTGTCCACGTAAAATTCTTTTTTATTTAATAAAATTAACTTTATGACGGTTACATTTCTTTTGATAAAATTGAGAGATGTTTCCTAATTCTAATCCTCTCTAAGACTTTTTGAACAGTGAACATAGCATGTAACCACCGCACTGGATTCACATCAATTTTTACATGACAAGCCACTTAAATCGATCGATGGTGGTTTGTCCGAATTGATAACTCCCAAGAGAATGTGAGCGCTACCGCAGTACGCATATACCTACTTCTGTTTCCCTATATTACGGTAGGTTTGGAAGTCCAGTTTTGATTTTACTAATCATAATAATTTTATATGAGCTGCATTTGCAGCTTACAAAAAATGAATTGAGTGTGGTTGGTTATTTGGTAAGTCCTTATAACTAATTATTGCTAGTTACAATTATGACACACCGTATCGTCAATCAGTGTATAGGTACAATTTGTGAGACTAACGCTTGCGACTTCTATTTTTTCTGTAGAACGCCAATTATCGGCACACGCGAAAACGAGAACTATTAATTTAGGAAAATACGCAAACAGAGCTTATATCTTTTTATATTTTTCAAACAATGTCAAGGTAACTGATCAATCATTATGACAGGTTCAGTGTTGGAAATAATTCATTTCAACATCCTATTTTTAATTGCAATCCAGTTGTTGAACAGTGTTCAGTCTTCTTTTGAGAAATTGGTGTAATTTCTTAAAAAAGACGTACGGTAGTAATTGGTACGTTATCTTGAGTCCCAAGATAGCTGAGTTCAATCTCATTTTCAGCAACTCTCGTAGAAAATGATATCTTATATCAGTATGTTTGCTGCGAGCGCTGTAAGAATTAATAAAGTGCAGGCATTTAAACTGCAGACTTTGTGTCCGTGTTCATAGCCGGGTGGTTAATTCATGTATATTCCAGCATCTATATCTCCCTGTAAAAATGCGCTTAATGCATAGATTAGAATTAACCTCTAGTGGTTAATTATTAAATCGGACTGATGTGTGCCATTAAATCAACAAATTTATTATAATTATGTTGTTATTGCTTTAAATTACTTCTATCGATCTGTATCAGCGAGTGTGAGTACTTTCCCTGCCCTAGCCATATTGATCTCACAACTGTCATTTTAATCGAATCATATTTAAGGGTCTATAACTAAGTCACTGAATTGTAATTATTTAGTGACTTAGTTATAGTGTCAAAGCAATATATGCCATGTCGTTATTAAATTACTTCTGTCGATTTGTATCAGCGTGTGTGAGTAGTCGTGTGTGAGTAGTCGTGTGTTCCCTAGTCATATTGATCACAAAACTGTCATTCTAATTGAAACATATTTAAGGGACTATAACAAAGTCACCAAATTGTAATTATTTTGTTATTTACTCGTAGTTATAGTCCCTTAAATATGGATTGAATATCATAATGTTTTTTTTAAATGATTTCATACAAAACGCAGATCTAAATATTTACTCGTAATATATATAATTATGTCTAGTTCACTACATAACATGTAGTGATATATCATAATCTTTTCATATTTATGGTAACCACATACCATAAATAATATTTCATAGTATTATGTACTATGGCATCCAGGCATACAACCAGAAGAAGAAAGAATTGTTTTAATTCAAATTTATTGAAACTCAGATGAGTCCATGGATAGTAATTGTTTGATTCCACTTTCTGGTTCCAGGTGCAGAAATTAGAGTATGCTAACAAAATGCCTCATGGAACGGTCTCAGGTAATTGAACTTCTGTATTACTCTTGCTTATTTTGATGCAAGTTCAGGTTATTCAGTTACTATGTCAACCAACCTTAATAATAAAGAAGCTGTCAAAATTAAATTGTGACAAATTACAGGGCAACATTTTCTTTGTAGTAGAAATTGAACTATATCATCATCATCGTGTATACCTAAATTTGTAAGTTGATGGATTCCAAAGCCGAACAAAGCTGAGTGGTACCTGACAAAAGTATACACACATCAACACAATCTAGGGATATTGAACATTTCATTGATTATCTAGAAAACTATAAACATTTTGTTATGACTGTAAATGGAAGAATTAAAGATAATTTCATGGCCGATATTTAAACATTAACAACACGATGCGATTTTGTTTTTCTAATTAATAAAAGTCTTAAATTAATTAAGCCATAGAAAATTACTGAGTGAACAAAAACATTTTATTCTTATAAAATTATTCAATCGAATTAAATGAATAAAAATCTTACCAAATCTGATAATCAGTAATCGGTATTTCCTCCTCTAACATTAATCACACAGCGGCAACGATTTTCCATACTTAAAATTAAGGTGTCAATGTCTTGCTGGGGTATGCAGTCCCAAGTTCTTTTTAAATGTTCGAAAAGTTGTTCTTCTGTTGTCAAGTTGGGCGGAAAATCCCTCAATGCTCTTCGCTGTAACATGTCCCAGGCGTGTTCAATTGGGTTTAAGTCTGGCGACTGTGGAGGCCAATCTAATACCTGAACATCGTGTTCTCGAAGGGCGGCCCTCACCAGCCGCGCTGTATGGGAAGGTGCATTGTCATGCATGAGCTGAAATTCTTGCCCCGTTAGGGCCCTGAGCGGGACAATGACACGTTCTACTACCTTCTCACGGTATCTATGGGCAGTCATGCTGCCCTGAATCCAAATGAGTTGGGTTCGTCCGCCGATTCGTATTCCTGCCCACACCATAATTGTCCCGCCTTGGTAAGAGTGGACCTCCTGTGGATGTCGGAGACGGCTGACCCTGCCTGGAGTTCTCCAAACGCGTGTTCGTCTCGAATCTGGATGAAATCCATAGCGGGACTCATCAGTGAACAGCACCAATGACCATTGTTGATCACTCCATGTCAAATGTTCTTGAGCCCATAAAAGTCGCCTACCGCGATTGCCACGTCGCAGCGCTGGGACTCGTAGCGGTCTGCGAGCATGAAGACCAACTTCATGCAGCCTCCTTCGCACGGTTTGGTCGCTCACCAGCAGCTGCTGACCCTCCTGGAGCCTTTGCACTAGTTGCATCGCTGTGATATTGGGTAGTCTTCTGGCGGTCATTTGGAGAAATCGATCCTGTCTCTGAGTGGTAACACGATATCTACCTGTGTGCCGTTCTGCCACATCTCCAGTAGCGCGATAACGTGACCACAGCCTGGATACCACATTTTGGCTTGTGCCCAGAGACTCAGCAACGACGCGTTGAATAGCACCGTTTTGTAACATGCCAACTGCCCGTAACATTTCATCTCGACTCAAATGATGGCGTGGCATGACGCTAAAAAGCTTACACAACCAATTGAGAAAAGAAAATAAAACAATTTATCAGGTTTTCTTCAATTAACACGCAAAAAAAATTTTAATGCAACTTCTTGAAATTAGATACAACTCAAGATTGCGCTGTGCTTTGCGTGTTTTCATTTGTTTCTCATTTTAATTTTTAAATTTTGAATAAAGAATAGACAAGGTTTAAATCTGTAAATAAACTTTTTAAGGAAACTAAATAGGTTTTAAACAATAAAGCCATGTTTGATTTCAAAATAACGTATCCCTAGACTTTGTTGATGTGTGTATATTATTAGTGCAGACACTGATCGCCTATGATGCTATCATGGTATGCCCAATGGTAGAGCCCATTACAGAGAAATGTTTCAAGTAAAATCTAGTTTAACAGTGATGGTTTTAGATATGTTTCATGAGATACTACCAGCTGTAAAAATATTATGTTATAAATAAAGCTTACTGGTTGGGTTGACGAGAGAATGTAAGAAATGTTTACTTATTGTAGTGCAATAATCCCATTATAGATGAGATTGTAGTAAGCAATTTCTCTTGACAAACTTTAAGCTATTTGTGACAAGTACATTATGTTGGAAACTATAATATCGAGAATGAAACAACTTTCTGAAAATCTAAATTTCATTATTTTTATTTTTGCTTTGCTCAATTGTAACTTTTTTCAAATACTTTGTAAGTATATTATTAATTATGATCATTTTCAACATTGGTGTACAAGAGCGCCACACGCACAACAGTGTATTGTTATATAAGTAGTATTATGTTACACTATTGATATTTGTTATATAATATTGTTTATTGTTTTAAGGCCTTTGTCCAGCAGTGGACGTCTTTCGGCTGATATGATGATGATGATGATTGTTTTAAGTGACTAAAAGTATTAAACCCCGTATCCCTTTGTAAAAAACAATTCTAAAAAGTGTATAATATATCAGTGTAAGTCTACTGTTTTGACAGATAGAAGACGTTTAGATCAAATTTTATAAGGCGCTGGCGTCAAGAAATACATCTGAAAGCCCATTTCTCTTTTGATTGACGGCACCTACTTTGGTTATCCCACTACTAAGAGTTCTAATATTTTTTTTGGGAACTGGGACTCACTTAGTTCATAGTTTCCAATTGAATGAAGTTGGTACAGCTAATGTAATTAATGTCATTGAATTTCAGGGAAGAACAGCAAAGGCTTTTGGGGAACTGGCAGAAAACACCCAAAATCACAGTTGCAAAAATAAAATATGTACAAAGGTATATATCGTTTTATACTATATACAAATCCTAACTTGTATAGATTTTGTTATATTTTTAAGCAAATATCACTGAAAAACCGAGGAATACGGATAGAATATGGAGAGTCTATAATCAGTTTGTTGGTGCTCATTTTCTGCCTGTACTCTATATATCCGTCATATTGTGTTGGAAGTCACTCCTTGATGTCAAAGAAAGTATCGCTAAAATGATCGCAAAAAAATATGCAGTAGTGACAGTCTTGGACAGCCTGGTTGACTCGGAACTTGAGTGCTAACGTACACGATGTGCAGACGGGTTTTGAGCAGGGGATTAAGGATTTTTGGTGTCTAAAAGACACGGTGCAAAACTAAACTGAAAGACTTAAACTGTGTACTCACGATTTCTCTACGTGTCAAAAACATTTGAATTGTGTCAAATGACTTTTATATTAAAAGTTTAATAAGACTGGGAGTGCTTATCAGACAAACTGGGCTAACTGTCTCTCCGACACGTCACCGTACGTCTCGGCGTTCATTTCTGCCGTTCCCCGCGGAATTGCCATGTGCGCCTGGCCGCCATACGTCAGAATAATTCACTCCAAAATCACAAGGTAACTCTAAAATATGAGTAGTGACTAGGTTTATTTATCTTTTATTTCATTACCTGCCAGGTGGCGGGATAAGCAACGGACGAACATGTGCAGGGAGCGGTCTGAAGCTACACCGAAGGTGAAAAATTCTACCATCTTCTCCTCGAATGCGGTGGTGGCGGCTTGTTCGCGGTCTATTCCTGGATCTTAATGATCAAGTAGCTAAGGCTTCTGAATAAAAGGCGGACATAAATGGAAGTCTAGTGGTTAATGGCACCGACTGCTAAGTCAGAGGTCATGGGTTCGTAAGTACTATCTATTAGATTCTATCGGCATCATTAACAAATATCTTGCAAATTTTATCATTGCTTTGTAATAACAGTACCCTTTCTGCACTCCATACATGCATCAGATAGTCGACCGGGTACTCGAAAACCCTGCGGTACCTCGCAACGAACCCCCGCTCATCGTAGACTCTCATTCAAGTGCGTGAATGGAGATAGTACTAAAAACATTCTGTAGCAGGCATACTTTGCCCACATTCTTCTATGGCATTTAATAACGCATTTCTTTCCATAGTTATGGTAACTTCTTTTTTTTAACCTTTTGACTGGTACAAGTAGACAAAAATATTATATTTTTAAGTACCTTAAGTGATATCAGATTTTAGTTAATTTGTTATTATGTTTAGAAAAATATTATTTCGCAATTCTAAATTCATTCAATTCTAGTAATAAAAGTTATTAAGAGGCCAATTTAATGAATGTACAAATTACGTAAGAAGTTACCTAGTAAGTTAACAAAATTATTGGTAACAAAACAAATATTGTCACGACTTTACTCTACCCTATTCTTATTTTATCAGTAAGCGTTAAATGATATTGAAGTGAATTTACCTAGTAAGTGAAGTAAGCGTTAAATGATATTGAAGTGAATTTACCTAGTAAGTGAAATGATACCTATACTATTTAAACATACTTTGACTGTAAATTACATACACATACCACATACCATATACACAATATGTGAAATTCTCGTTTTCGCGTGTGCCGATAGATGGCATTCTACAGAAAGTAGAAGTCACAAGCGTTAGTCTCACAAATTGTACCTATACACTGATTGACGATACGGTGTGTTACAATTGTAACTCGCAATAATTAGTTATAAGGACTTACCAAGTTAATTGGCTACACTCAATGATTCAACATATTTTTGAAAGCTGCAAATGCAGCTCATAAGAAATTATTACTAATCAAAAATGGTCTTGTAAGCCTATATCCTACATCAGTGTCGTCATCATCATTACAATCTGAATTACTAGAGCAATCCTATAGGTTAATTATTAACTATTTGTCACATACTTTAACACATCGACAACGTTAAACTTTTGTGTGCTGTGAACATAGAGACTGTAATATGCCTGACTGCGTGAGCTAAATAAAACGAAAACTGATTTGATCATTTCATTTAATTTTTATGAAAATAATCTTACTTCCATACTTTAACAGCGACATAGATAAAATCAATAAATACCTTGAACTTGAGCTATAACCATAAAAATAAACCGCCGACTACAATTAAACGGAAGATTTAAATCATTTAGTGATTGTAAACCAATGGAATTCAAGCTGATGACTCGATGTTAAACCAACATCTGGTATTGGGCATAAGGATTGGTAGAAATTTGTATGAGATGCAGCAAAAGGGACATGCCAAGATTCGATTACAGCCGTTTTATTGCCAATACAATGCAATAGAATTGATTTGGGTTCACGTTAAAGATATTTATTAATTTAATTGGTGACAAAGTATGGAAATAAGATATTTATAATCAAAATAAAATTAAATAATCAAATCATTTTTCGTTTTAAATAGGTCCCGCAGCCAGGCATAATAATGTCCTGTTGTTCACAGCACACATATTAATGTTGTTTAATAATGCATGTGGTCAATAACTCCATATGATTGGAAAAAAGTGGTAAAAATGAGGCAAAATTCATTGTGAGGTAATATTTTACGATATTATTTATAATCCCATAACTATTGATTTAGGAAAATACGCAAACAGAGCATATTCTTTTTATATTTTTCAAACAACTTCAAGGTAATAGATCAATCATTATGACAAGTTCAGTGTAGCAAATAATTCATTTCAACATCCTCTTTTTAATTGCAACCCAATTGTTGAACAGTCTTCAGTCTTCTTTTGAGAAATTGGTATAACCAATTTCTTAAAAAAGACGTACGGTAGAATTGGTACGTTATCTTGAGTCCCAACATAGCTGAGTTCAATTTCCTTTCCAGCAAGTCTCTCTCGTAGAAAATGGTATCTTATATCAATATGTTTGCTGCGAGCGCGGTAAGAATTAATAAAGTGCAGGCATTTAAACTGCAGACTTTGTGTCCGTGTTCATAGCCGGGTTGTTAATTCATGTATATTCCAGCATCTATATCTCCCTGTAAAAATGCTCTTAATGCATAGATTACAATTAACCTCTAGTGGTTAACTATTAATTCGTACTGATGTGTGCCATTAAATCAAACAAACTTATTGTAATTATGTTGTTATTGCTTTAAATTACTTCTATCTATTTGTATCAGCGTGTGTGAGTACTTTCCCTGACCTAGTCTGATCTAACAACTGTCATTCTTATCGAGCTTTACTTAAGGGACTATAAGGAAGTCACTAAATTGTAATGATTTAGTGACGTAGTTATAGTGTCAAAGCAATATATGCCATGATGTTAATGCTTTAAATTACACGCTGATACAGATCGATAGAAGTAATTTAAAGCATTCAGCAATTAGTCAATATGTCTAGGGCAGGGAAAGTACTCGCTTTCCCTGCCCTAGTCATATTGATCTCACAACTGTCATTCTAATCGAATCATATTTAAGGGTCTATAACTAAGTCACTAAATTGTAATGATTTAGTGACTTCGTTATAGTGTCAAAGCATTATATGCCATGTTGTTATTAAATTACTTCTGTCGATTTGTATCAGCGTGTGTGAGTACTTTCTCTGCCCAATCGAACCATATTTAAGGGACTATAACAAAGTCACTAAATTGTAATGATTAAGTTACTTAATCGTAGTTATAGTCCCTTAAGTAAAGCTCGATTAGAATGACAGTTGTTAGATCAGACTAGGGCAGGGAAAGTACTCACACACGCTGATACAAATAGATAGAAGTAATTTAAAGCAATAATTATTATAATATAAGAAATTTGTTGATTTAATGGCACACATCAGTACGAATTAATAATTAACCACTACAGGATATTTCTAATCTGTGCATTAAAAGCATTTTTACTGGGAGATATAGATGCTGGAATATACATGAATTAACCACCCGGCTATGAACACGGACACAAAGTCTGCAGTTTAAATGCCTGTTGTTTAATTGTAATGATTTACTGACGTAGTTATAGTGTCAAAGCAATATATGCCATGTTGTTACTGCTTTAAATTACTTCTATCGATCTGTATCAGCGTGTGTGAGTACTTTCCCTGCCCTAGTCATATTGATCTCACAAGTGTCAATCTAATCGAATCATATTTAAGGGTCTATAACCAAGTCACTGAATTGTAATTATTTAGTGACTTAGTTATAGTGTCAAAGCAATATATGCCATGTTGTTACTGCTTTAAATTACTTCTATCGATCTGTATCAGCGTGTGTGAGTACTTTCCCTGTCCTAGTCATATTGATCTCACAAGTGTCAATCTAATCGAATCATATTTAAGGGTCTATAACCAAGTCACTGAATTGTAATTATTTAGTGACTTAGTTATAGTGTCAAAGCAATATATGCCATGTTGTTATTAAATTACTTCTGTCGATTAGTATCAGCGTGTATGAATACTTTCCCTGCCCTAGTCATATTGATCTCAAAACTGTCATTCTAATTGAACCATATTTAAGGGACTATAACAAAGTCACTAAATTGTAATGATTTTGTTACTTACTCGTAGTTATAGTCCCTTAAATATGGATTGAATATCATAATGTTATTTTTAAATGATTTCATACAAAACGCAGAACTAAATATTTACTCGTAATATATATAATTATGTCTAGTTCACTACATAACATGTTTCTTACTATTAACGAGCGCATTTGTTTTGTCCACGTTAAATTCTTTTTTATTTAATAAAATTAACTTTACGACGGTTACATTTCTTTTTGATAAAATTAAAGATGTTTCCTAATTCTAATCCTCCCTAAGACTTTTTGAACAGTGAACATAGCATGTAACCACCGCTCTGGATTCACAACAATTTTTTCATGACGAGCCACTTAAGTCGATCGATGGTGGTTTTTCAGAATTGATAACTCCCAAGAGAATGTGAGCGCTACCGCAGTACGCATATACCTACTTCTGTTTCCCTATATTACGGTAGGTTTGGAAGTCCAGTTTTGATTTAACTAATCATAATAATTTTATATGAGCTGCATTTGCAGCTTACAAAAATATGAATTCAGTGTGGTTGTTTATTTGGTAAGTCCTTATAACTAATTATTGCTAGTTACAATTATAACACACCGTATCGTCAATCAGTGTATAGGTACAATTTGTGAGACTAACGCTTGCGACTTCTATTTTTTCTGTACAACGCCATCTATCGGCACACGCGAAAACGAGAACTATTAATTTAGGAAAATACGCAAACAGAGCTTATATGTTTTTATATTTTTCAAACAACGTCAAGGTAACTGATCAATCACTATGACAGGTTCAATGTAGGAAATAATTCATTTCAACATCCTATTTTTAATTGCAACCCAGTTGTTGAACAGTCTTCAGTCTTCTTTTGAGAAATTGGTATAACCGATTTCTTGAAAAAGACGTACGGTAGAAATTGGTACGTTATCTTGAGTCCCAACATAGCTGAGTTAAATCTCCTTTTCAGCAACTCTCTCTCGTAGAAAATGATATCTTATATCAATATGTTTGCTGCAAGCGCGGTGAGAATTAATAAAGTGCAGGCATTTAAACTGCAGACTTTGTGTCCGTGTTCATAGCCGGGTGGTTAATTCATGTATATTCCAGCATCTATATCTCCCTGTTAAAATGCTCTTAATGCATAGATTAGAATTAACCTCTAGTGGTTAATTATTAATTCGGACTGATGTGTGCCATTAAATCAACAAATTTATTGTAATTATGTTGTTATTGCTTTAAATTACTTCTATCGATCTGTATCAGCGTGTGTGAGTACTTTCCCTGCCCTAGTCATATTGATCTCACAAGTGTCATTCTAATCGAATCATATTTAAGGGTCTATAACTAAGTTAATAAATTGTAATTATTTAGTGACTTAGTTATAGTGTCAAAGCAATATATGTCATGTCGTTATTAAATTACTTCTGTCGATTTGTATCAGCGTGTGTGAGTACTTTCCCTGCCCTAGTCATATTGATCACAAAACTGTCATTCTAATTGAACCATATTTAAGGGACGATAACAAAGTCACTAAATTGTAATGATTTTGTTACTTACTCGTAGTTATAGTCCCTTAAATATGGATTGAATATCATAATGTTATTTTTAAATGATTTCATACAAAACGCATATCTATATATTTACAATTATGTCTAGTTCACTACATAACATGTTTCTTACTATTGACGAGCGCTTTTTTGTTTTCCACGTGAAATTCTTTTTTTATTTAATAAATTATCTTTACGACGGTTGCATTTCTTTTTGATAAAATTGTAAGATGTTTCCTAATTCTAATCCTCCCTAAGACTTTTTGAACAGTGAACATAGCATGTAACCACCGCTCTGGATTCACAACAATTTTTTCATGACGAGCCACTTAAGTCGATCGATGGTGGTTTTTCAGAATTGATAACTCCCAAGAGAATGTGAGTGCTACCGCAGTACGCATATACCTACTTCTGTTTCCCTATATTACGGTAGGTTTGGAAGTCCAGTTTTGATTTTACTAATCAAAATAATTTTTTATGAGCTGCATTTGCAGCTTACAAAAATATGAATTGAGTGTGGTTGGTTATTTGGTAAGTCCTTATAACTAATTATTGCTAGTTACAATTATAACACACCGTATCGTCAATCAGTGTATAGGTACAATTTGTGAGACTAACGCTTGCGACTTCTATTTTTTCTGTACAACGCCATCTATCGGCACACGCGAAAACGAGAACTATTAATTTAGGAAAATACGCAAACAGAGCTTATATCTTTTTATATTTTCCAAACAACGTCAAGGTTAAAGATAAAATAGATTTCCTTAAATGTCAATAATTATGACAAGGTCAGTGTTACAAATAATTAATTTCGACATCCTCTTCTTAATTGGAACCCCATACCCAGGGGACAGTCTTCAGTCTTCTTTTGAAAAATTGGTTTTGTAAGCACGTCAGCAACCATGTCTTGACTTCTAACATGGCTGAGTTTAATTTCCTTTTGACTAATTCTCTCGTAGAAAATTATATTTTATATCAATATGTTTGCTTCGAGCGCGGTAAGAATTAATAAACAACAGGCATTTAAACTGTAGACTTTGTGTCCGTGTTCATAGCCGGGTGGTTGATTTATGTATATTACAGCTAACATTCCTGCAAAAATGCTGCAACTGCCCACAATTGAAACATCAGTTAGTTTTTCTTCATGCCAAAAACATGTATTAGGTTTGTTATTCCTCGGCCTTAGGTTTATATTCGTAAATGTATGTGATCTTCTTCAGAGTTCTCCGGTGTGTAATCTGTATCATTATCTGATTCTGAATTTGAAAATTCACAGTTGCAAATTAGTAAGCGGCATAGTAACCCAATTATTTTTCACCTTGTGTTCTAAGGAAACAACAATTCTACCACAGAATAAAGAGTACTTACGTACAGAAGCGGCTCTTTGCGCAACAATTTATAGAAATAGCGACTCCTGCTGCTAGGCAACTAAGTGCAATTCAGCTTGAATACGCGCTCAGTGCCTACCGCGATATTCACCTAAACGTTGCCGCTCTCTTCTAACGCATTACACTGTCTCTGTATGACACGGAGTGTACTGGCGTAGGGTTGTCGGCTTGCCGCTGTTACTATGATACCTATTAATCGTCTATCTACTTACTTAACCACATAATCTATCTACTGTTTTTTGCGTATGATTAAATAGTTATTTTTGTTGTTGAAATTTTCACAGAAAATACCCAAAATCACTTTTTGGCCCGACCCGGGTTTGAACCCAAGATTTCATTTTCTGCGGTTGAACACGCTACCGCCAGACCAACAAAAAGTGAGTTCATATAAAAATATGAACTCAGGTTAGGAAAAGTGCATCTAATTTTTGGATATTTTTTGTAGTCTGTACCATTTTGTAACAAACTTTTGTATGAAGTGAACCCAACTAAATTCTATTTATCATCTACACCTTACAATTTTTGGCTTTTATAATGGGGGTAAATATCATAATATATTCACATTTTGCAGTAAGTACTTAAAAGTTCGTAGACGAGAAAAAGCAAAAATTCTGGTTGTTTACATTTTCACTATACTAATTCATAAATATCTCCTAAACGCGTAGACCGATTGACAAGACTCAAACGGATAAAATGGTTTTAGGCCTAGATCTTTCATTTGACACCAAAATAGTTAAGATATCACGACAAACAAAAAAACACATTTTCAAGTTGCTCTCGTAATTATTTTACATGTATGAAACCCGTACCAATTCCTTTATAAACTATCTTGGTCAACAAAAATGTTAAAACTAGAGTATATACGACTTAAAACACTTTATTTGGATTCTAATTAGAAATAATCAACACCTACAAAGCTACATTGGTAGGTATTTAAAAGAATAATTTGAACTAACCTTTCCGCATCTTTAGGTAATGTAAAAAATGATAAACCCTTGTCTCCTTATTTCGACATACATCCGTCAAATGAACAATATCTAGCACCAGATTTGTGATGAGACATTTTTTCTGTTCAATATTTATAGTACCTATTAAGTAGAGAGTCTTTTAATCTGTGCGTGCGAGCGGTGACAACCGACTGGGCCACGCCACTTTGGAGGCGCGCGAAAGTGTAGGTACTTATCACCGTAGGTATGGCCGAGTGAAGGGGCCCTGATTCTACTCTTGTATATTTGTTTTCTACGTTCATCATACAATCTGTAGCCTTAGTATAATCACAATAACCCAAAAATATCATCCTAGTCTTTGAATCCCATTCATGCCTAATTTCCTTTGGCTCATGAACCATGGCGTTATGCAAACCAAAAATGTGCATGATTGTTAAATTTGGTTTTTACCTTGTAATCTAAAGCTGTTGTTGGAGAAAGATTTACAATATAAGCCGCTGTTGGAACAGCTGCAGCCCAAATATTTCAAATATTTTTTAATTAGTTTTGCCGGTCGCCGCGGAACTGCCATGCACAGCCATGGGCGCCTGGCCGCCATACGTCAGATTCAATCACTGTCCAAAATCATAAGGTATCTCTAAAATATGAGTAGTGGCTAGGTGCATTTATCTTTTATTTCATTACCCGCCAGGTGGCGGCATAAGCAACGGATGACCATGCGCAGGGATCGGTCTGAAGCAACACCGAAGGTGAAAAGACTACTTCTACTTCTTCGCGCTCTATATCTGGATCTTCATGCTCAAGTAACTAATGCTTCTGTATAAAAGGCGGACATAAATGGAAGTCTAGTGGTTAATGGCACTGACTGCTAAGTCAGAGGTCATGGGTTCGTAAGTACTATCTATTAGATTCTATCGGCATCATGATCAAATATCTTGCCAAAAAATACTTGCAAATTGAACCATTGCTTTGTAAAAACCGTTCCCTGTCTGCACTATATACGTGCATCAGATAGTCGACCAGGTACCCGAGTATCCTTGCGGTACCTCACAAGGAACGCAACTCGCAAAGAATCAACAATGAGTGGGGACTCATCGTTGACTCTCATTCGATAAGTGCGTGAAAGCACTTCTGCCCACATTCTTTTATGGCATTTAATAATGCATCCCTTTTCATATTTATGGTAACCACATACCATACCATATACACAATATGTGAAATTCTCGTTTTCGCGTGTGCCGATAGATGGCATTGTACAGAAAATAGAAGTCGCAAGCGTTAGTCTCACAAATTGTACCTATACACTGATTGACGATACAAAGTGTTATAATTGTAACTAGCAATAATTAGTTATAAGGACTTACCAAGTTAATTGGCTACACTCAATGATTCAACATATTTTTGAAAGATGCAAATGCAGCTCATAAGAAACTATTACTAATCAAAAATGGACTTGTAAGCCTACCGTAATATAGGTAAATATGCGTACTACTCGCATTCTTTTGGTGGAAAATAATCGATCGACATAAGTGGCTTGTCATGTAAAACTTATTGTTATTTTAATTTAGATCGAATATCATAATGTTATTTTTAAATGATTTCATACAAAACGCAGATCTAAATATTTATTCGTAATATATATAATTATGTATAGTTCACTACATAACATGTTTCTTACTATTAACGAGCGCTTTTTTGTTGTCCACGTTAATAAAAACTTTTTTTATTTAATAAAATTAACTTTACGACAGTTACAATTCTTTTTGATAAAGTTGTTAGATGTTTCCTAATTCTAATCCTCCCTAAGACTTTTTGAACAGTGAACATAGCATGTAACCACCGCTCTGGACTCACAACAATTTTTTCATGACAAGCCACCTAAGTCGATCGATGGTGGTTTTTCAGAATTGATAACTCCCAAAGAGAATGTAAGCGCTACCGCAGTACGCATATACTTACTTCTGTTTCCCTATATTACGGTAGGTTTGGAAGTCCAGTTTTGATTTTACTAATCATAATAATTTTATATGTGCTGCATTTGCAGCTTACAAAAATATGAATTGAGTGTGGTTGGTTATTTGGTAAGTCCTTATAACTAATTATTGCTAGTTACAATTATAACACACCGTATCGTCAATCAGTGTATAGGTACAATTTGTGAGACTAACGCTTGCGACTTCTATTTTTTCTGTACAACGCCATCTATCGGCACATGCGAAAACGAGAACTATTAATTTAGGAAAATACGCAAACAGAGCTTATATCTTTTTATATTTTTCAAACAATGTCAAGGTAACTGATCAATTACTATGACAGGTTCAATGTAGGAAATAATTCATTTCAACATCCTATTTTTAATTGCAATCCAGTTGTTGAACAGTGTTCAGTCTTCTTTTGAGAAATTGGTGTAACCAATTTCTTAAAAAAGACGTACGGTAGTAATTGGTACGTTATCTTGAGTCCCAACATAGCTGAGTTCAATTTCCTTTTCCCCGAATCTCTCTCGTAGAAAATGATATCTTATATCAATATGTTTGCTGCGAGCGCGGTAAGAATTAATAAAGTGCAGGCATTTAAACTGCAGACTTTGTGTCCATGTTCATAGCCGGGTGGTTAATTCATGTATATTCCAGCATCTATATCTCCTTGTAAAAATGCTCTTAATACATAGATTAGAATTAACCTCCAGTGGTTAACTATTAATTCGTACTGATGTGTGCCATTAAATCAACAAAATTATAATTATGTTGTACTTTAGTAGTACTTTCCCTACCTTTGTCATATTTAACACTACAACCACGCTGTCCAAGACTGTCACTACCATAGTAACTAGCGTATAAATAACCAGGATATTTTTTTACAGTATTTCGGCGATATTTTCTACGAAAGACATGGAGAGTACAGGCGGAAAATGAGAGAGATATATATATATATATATATATGTACAAAATCTAAACAAGTTACGATTTGTATGTAGTATAAAACGAAATAAACTTTTATATTTTATTTTTCCAACTGTTATTTTGCGTGTTTTCTGCCAGTTCCCCAATAACCTTTGCTGTTCCTCCCTAAAATTTAAGTACATTAATTACATTGGGTGAGGTGTACTGAATTAATTAAATTGGAAACTTAGAAATAAGTGAGACAAAGTAGATGCCGCCGGCAACATTTTGAAGAATATTTTGCACAGTTCTTGACCCTTCATAAATCGAACTGAAATGTGTATTCAGATGTATATTTTTAAGCTAGTTACTCATGCAGTTTTGAACTAAACCTCTTCTATCTGTCAACTCGGTAGTCTAACAAGGATATATTATGCCCTTTTTAGAATTAGATTCCACAAAGGCAAAGTTTAATAATTTAGTAATTTCATACAATATTATTATACAATGTAAGTAGAAATAATACACTGTTGTGCGTGTGTTGCTCTTGTACACCAATGTTAATGTTCATAGTTAATAATATACTTACAAACTATTTGAAAAAGTTTTCTATAAAATTCTTTTAATTTAGTGAATTGTGTTTTCATTGTTTCATTCTCGATATTTTATTTTCCAGCATAATGTAATTGCCACAAATTTCTTGAAGTTAGGCAACGTCTATGGCTTACAACTGTCTCATCTATAATGGGATTCAATAATCTCATTACAATAAATAAACATTTTGGTTGACGAGCGAAGTTACGCTCGTCAATCAGTGAGCTTCAACTTAATGTTTTACAGCTGGTAGGATCTCGTAAAACATACCTAAAACCATCCCTATTAAACTAGGATTTAGCTGAAACACTTCTCTGAAATCGGCTCTACCAGGACTATGATGCAACTATTGCTAAGTACCTCACAGCTTTATCGAGGGTTAAAATTGGCTTCGATCACCTTACAGATTTTACTTCGCATTGACCACATAATCAATACAAATAAAAATTGATTACGAAGTAGTAGATATTGTTCTACTGACGTCATTTGTTACAATTTAATATTGACAGGTTATTACCGCGTAGGCAGTAAGGTTGGTTGACGTAGTAAGTGCATAATCTGACCTTGCATCCTGATTACGATATATGCATTGACAATCTATGAGCATGTTATTTTGAAATAAGCAATAGTAATCCGTAAGATCAATTATATGATTAAGACCTTTGCACCAAGCATTTGTATGCCAATTCCAATTTCTGTACCTGGAACCTGAAAGTAAATATCATACTATTATTATCATTGAACACATCTGAGTTTCAATAAATTAGTATTAACAGAATTATTTCTTCTTCTGGTTGTAAAAATGGAGCGAAAAAGGTTCTTAAGCTGGCTTAACGATAACTAATTGTCTGAACATTCCATTCCCTTTATAGTTTAGTTGTAAAGTGAGAATTGATATTGTAGGTAAATGGCACTTGTATCGAAATTTCTAGAGAAAATACCTGTGATCACAGCATTACTAAGTATTAATGACAATGAAGATTACAATAATCCTATGGCTATCCTTTTACTATAACCTAAATTATATGTAAACTAGCTGTGCCCCGCGGTGTTACCCGCGTTAAATTTTATAAATTTTCTTTGCTATAAACCTCACGGAGCCCGAGACCTTTCCAACGAATGCAAAACCGTGGATCTCGGTTCGTGCGGTGTTTTTTTTTTTATTGCCTTAGTAAGCAGACGAGCTAGCGGCCCACCTGATGGTAAGTGGTAACCGCTGCTCATGGACATTCGCAGTGCCAGGGGGCACAGCAAACCGCTGCCTACCGTGATATTAGTACTCTTTTTAAACCTCGTTTGAAGAAGGACATATCGTAGCGCTGGGGAAACACCGCAGCAGGTAATTCATTCCAGAGCCGGCACGTACGTGGGATGTATGAACGCTGAAAGCGAACCGTGCTTGACGAGATCGCTTCCAGGTGATACGGATGAACCTTACTGCGAGTGCGCGTGGTCCGATGATAAAAAGGGGACGGTGGCACCAGCTCAAACAGTTCCTCAGAGCATTCCCCGTGATGGAGACGGTAGAACACGCAGAGAGATCCGAAGTCTCTCCGCTGCTCTAGTCAAAGTCAAAGTCAAAGTAACTTTATTCCGTAAAAATTTTACATTTATGTGGAATCGTCATATTTTTTTTTACCCTACCGTGCAGTGCATGACGTGGCAGCTACTGAGAAACACTGCCAGAAAACTCAGTAGGAATCCTTTTTTTAAAATAAAATATACTTAAGATTAATTACAATCATGTGTGTTGACTCAGAACAACTCCATCCCAAGCACTTTTATCACTTAAATGATCAGAAATTTTGTAATATGCCCTGCTACACAATTTGGCTTTAATAATTCTTTTAAACTTATTCGTAGACAATTCTCTAATATCATTGGGAAGTTTGTTATAGAATCTTATACATTGCCCCATAAAAGAGTTACTTATTTTGTGGAGACGGGTAGTATGCAGTATGAGATTATTCTTATATCTAGTATTTACATTATGTGTATCGCTCCTTTTACAGAAGGAATCGATATTTTTATGCACATATAGTAAGTTTTCATATATATACTGAGATGGTACAGTTAGAATGTTGACCTCTTTGAATTTTTCTCTTAGAGACACTCTCGGGCCAAGATTATAGATAGCTCTTACAGCTCTTTTTTGCAATATAAATATGGTGTCAATGTCAGCAGAGCTACCCCAGAGAAGAATTCCATAGGACATTACACTATGAAAATAACTGAAATAAACCATTCTAGCTGTGTCAACATCAGTCAGCCGTCTAATAGTTTTCACTGCATATGCTGCAGAACTTAATTTGCCGGACAGTTTTTCTATTTGTGGGCTCCATTGTAGCTTTGAGTCAATAGTGATACCCAAGAACACAGTTGATTCAACAGGGTCCAACCTAGCTCCATTAAGTTGTACATTGGTTGTCACCTGTTTCACATTCGGTGTAGTGAATTTAATGACTTTAGTTTTCTTATCATTAAGCACAAGATTATTGGCATTAAACCAATGAACAACTTTAGAGATTGCATCATTAACATCGTCAAAATTGCTTAATTGTCGGTTTATTTTGAACGTCAGGGAAGTATCATCTGCAAACAACACAATCTCATGCTTATCCCTTACGTAGTAAGGTAAGTCATTTATATAAATTAAAAACAAAAATGGGCCCAGAATTGACCCCTGTGGGACGCCCATTACCACTGGAGATCCCGGAGATATTTTACCGTTTATTTCGACCTTCTGAATTCTATTGCCCAAGTAAGAAGTCAGAAGTTCGAGAGCCTTGTTCCTAATACCGTAGTGGTGTAATTTTCTGACCAGAGTATCATGATGAACGCAATCGAACGCTTTGGACAAATCGCAAAAGATACCTAATGCATCTTGCGAGTCTTCCCACGCCGCGAATATACTTTTTAATAAGTTGACCCCTGCATCTATGGTTGAACAACCCTTTGTGAAACCAAACTGTTTCCGGTGTAGTAAATTATGTATATTAAAGTGTCTGAGCAGCTGGCTAAGCATAAGCTTTTCAAATATTTTACTAAGAGTGGGCAGCACGGAAACAGGTCGAAAATTTGAAGGGTCTGAAGTATCACCAGCTTTAAACAAAGGAATGATTTTACTATACTTCATCAAGTCAGGAAATACACCTGATGCAACACAGCAATTGAACACAGTAGCTAAGTGTGGGGCGATTATAGTAATAATTGATGAAACAGTCTTAACAGATAGACCCCACAGATCCTTTGTGTTTTTCATATTAATACTCTTGAAAGCATTTAAAATATCTTTAGGGCTAACCACCGAAAATTCAAAAACTGTGTCACACGACCCTACGCTTTGCTTGAGTATCTGCTCAGCAGATGTAGAAGAACATGAAAGAGAGTTAGTAAGCGAATCCAATCTGTCCGTAAGATTGGAATCCCCAACGATTCTGGAGTTATAGTGTCAGGAAGGAAAACCCGACTTATTTTTATATATGTAAATAATAAATTAGTGACAATGAAGGTTAAAGTTATAATAACAATGTATGCAGTTAGTTACTTCGATGGAATGGTAATAAATGATTATTTTAGACTGTAACATAAAATGGCCAATATCTGAAGGTACAACCAATCGCAGTTTGAGAAAACACCTATGCCAAATAACCCTATATAGGTGTGTTCATTTATAAGTAAAAATGAAATCACAGATAATTATGAGTAAAACTGTAATTGAAAAAGCGCCATCTGTTGGTACTGGTCCAGTCTAAGTGTTGGCATATTCTGCCTTCTTAGTCGTTTAGGGTTCGGTTAGATGGCGTTAAGAGCATCGAATGGATTGTATAAAGTTGATACCCAATACCACCCTGCGGTCAAAGCAGCCAACCAATATAGGTACCCTATATTGGTTGGATGCGGTCAAAGAGGAATAATGGTGCGGTGGCGTCGTGATTAACACGTTGGCTGGATATTCCGTGGTTCACCAGTTCGGTTCCTACACGTATATTTTTACAACTCATTTTATCTGACGTCAGACAATTTAATACCTATTAGTAGCTGTTAGAACCCTCTAAAAATCAGTAGATATAACGCCATATAATGTTTACGTCTGTGTTATATATAAAACAGACGAAAACAAATGTATACCAATCAAATCTAGTGATATGATAAAGATTAAACTTAATTAAAAACAAAATTTGAAATTAAGTTTACATATTTTATGCCTAATAAAAGGTAGGTAAGACGAAAGTTATTTATAAACTGAAATCTTATGGCGAACAACACTTTTCGGTGAACAAAAATCATGCAATTATATACATAGGTACTATGTATTCCTACTGTGTATATATGTGTACTTCTTGGATGAACAAAAAGCGTGAAATTCGCGTCATTGTCACCGCACAATCCCTGAACAAATGCCTATCGCGCAGTCTACTACGTCTGAACAGGAAGGATCTACGCATGGTGATAGGCATAATCACCGGACACTGCACACTAACTAAAGAAACACCTCTTCAAGATTCGCGTCGCAGACAGTCCCTTGTGCAGAGGATGCATTGAATCTGAAGAAACACCGGCACACGTAGGTACTGCTACACTGCAATAGCGTTGCCAGCCAACGGGAAAAGTCCTAAACAATCCGAAGACACTGCAGGTAGCACTTGACTTCTGGATGGAACTGAAATGGTTCGAGTAGCCAAATAAGTTCACATACAGACGCCTGCACATCCAGCTACCACTACTATCAAATTACTTATGTAAATTTTCAACTTTATCACAAAAGCATAAGGTTCACTTTCAATTGGGAAAATTTGACAGATTGGGGTAGCTTGATGTGCTGGCGTCTGTACAATGGCCCAATCAGTGCCTCTAGCACGAGTTCCTGCAGTTTACTTACTCGATCACACGTACAGTTTCTCCCATACATTGAGCACCAGCGCCTCTCGCGGAAACTATTAAGAACTAAAACTCTGGCGCTCAATGTATGGGACGAAACTGTACGTGTGATCGAGTATGTAAACTGCATGAACTCGTGCTAGAGGCACAGGAGGCTAAGTGCGCAATCGCCCAACTAACTACTTAACTATCGTCACCGCACGCTTCCCATGAGCTACATAGATATACGTTATAAGTTGATTATTTAGATTAGAAGTGTGCTGTGTATTTTTATATGACATTTAAGCTGACATAAAAGGCTTCCACTACTTTATTGGAACAACACTGATTTACAAGATATGTTTAGGGCGAATGACGATCATCTTTGATCGCGGTTATTGAGTTCATTCGTCCCATTAGCTACATATATATACTGCAGGTTATTTGTGTCACCGCGATGGAAACCTACACAATGATCTTAATTACACCGATGACGATGACAGCATTGTAATGGTTTGCTAGAAACCTGTTCTGATTACTACGAACTGAGCTTAGCGAATGTTTATCTTGCGTAATTGTTTATACATACATAGGCTCACGCTTGTTTCCCAGAGGGGTAGGCAGAGACAACGGACTTCCATTTGTCACAATCTTTGCACAACTCTTTTGCTTCGTTTACTGTCATTAGGTCTGCTTGCCGGTTTAGGGACTTCTGACTTGGGGCTGTACCGGCTAAATCGCCGAACATCGATTTCTAAAATGGCGTTCAAATACATAAAGGTTAAAAATAGCTTAATCAATCGTTAAATCTGCTTCCATGAGCACATGTGACGTCATAAATGGTCCGGAATAGAAGCCGATTTAACGATTGATTAAGTCATTTTTAACCTTTATGAGAACGTCTCCGATTTGGTCAGCCAGAGAATGTTCTATGAGGTCTTCACCTTCCGGTTGTCCCATTCACGCAAACCAGATTATACATCTTTTGACAATCTTTTTATTGTTTATATTAGTAAGTATATGGCATTTTTAAAAGAGAGGTCGTTATCTTTCTTTTCAAATCATTCGTAGTAGAGGGTAGAAAAGTTAAATCCTTACTCCGGAGAGGAGGTCCCTATTCCATACCAAGTTATTTATAACTCCCAAATCAAAAGAGGAGTCGAGCCGCGACCACGGCTGGTGGAATCCATGCCGAAACGTAGTGTAACCTAAAGGTAATGATTTGCCTTAAATCGTTTTTGCGATTGAGACCCGTGTCCACAATATATAAAAATGTGTACAAATCGTGAAAGTTTAAAAACATTAATTAATCAAAAGAGGAGTGTTAGTTATAAGTTTGAAGTTTATGACAACGGGACTTCATATACTAATAGGGTTACCAAATGATGCTTATTTTTCTCATGTCTTAGAACTACAGAGCTGCTTAGGACTCATGGTATTACCTATGTACAAATGCTATGGATCGAGCCAATAGCAGTTATTTCTTTAAAACTTTTAGCTAGGGACTTTAATTAACAATGATTATTAGTAGGTATAATAATATCCTTCTGGTCGAATTTGGCCCATAGCGGCCAGTCACAACGCAGACCAGGGGCTCTACCGGCTAAGTCGCCGAACATCGATTTCTTAAATGGCGTTCAAATAAATAAAGATTAAAAATGACTTAATGAATCGTTAAATCGTCTTCCATGAGCACATGTGACATCATAAATGGTCCGGAATCGATTTTCAACGTTGAAACCGATTTAACGATTGATTAAGTCATTTTTAACCTTTATTTATTTGAACGCCATTTAAGAAATCGATGTTCGGCGACTTAGCCGGTAGAGCCCCAGCCATCTGCCCGGTAATAAAAGTGCCCGTGTTTGTGCATGCATGCGGGAACTATTTGCACGAGTGCGTGCCCGAACACGGGCACTTTTTATTCCGTCACTTTCATTATCCGATGGGACAGCTAGCGATACGACCAAAAAGAGTTCATGTAAGGACCGAGGGCTTTACGTGCTCTCTGAGGTACGGGGATGTAATACCGTCAACTTTCAGACTTCGGGCTGATACTGAGTAATTTCCTGTCAGGATCACTTTTTGGAAAGATCCAAGATCCCAGGAGGTCATTATCTGCGGTTGAATACGCAACCGCTAGACCAACGATGCAGAAAGCTATTTATAAGTACAGTCGCCAGCACATCAAGCTACCCCAATCTGTCAAATTACCCCTATTGAAAGTGAACCTTATACTTTTGTAATAAAGTTGAAAATCTATAAAAGAAATTGACAGATTGAGGTAGCTGGATGTGCTGGCGTCTGTACCATCTAATTAGCCACCTAATTGGAAGCAAAACGTCAAATAATCTGTAGACATAGGTGTTAAAAACCGTGGGAAGTAGTGGGGTTGTCGAGCCGAAGGTACCTAATATTAAATTTTATCTACACTCAAACTTTGTTTTTCTTCAGCTGTAGAATGTACATAATTAGGCAATTATCTTGTATCCACACTCTTGTGTTATAATTCCACGTTACAATAATAAATATCGAGAAACACATTTTCTTTTTGCCTATGTATCCAAAAATATTTTAAACGTGAAATATATTAATTGAAACACAAAATCAGGAAATTATAAATTTAATCAACTTTCTGGAACTGACCCTACACCTGTTTGAAATCCAATGATTTCATTTCATGCACCTTTGCATAAGTAATCATGCCCGTGTATCGAATATTAAATGAATAAAAATAAAGTAGCTGCTGAAGAAAATGTGTGCGTGACGATTGCTCCGCCACGTTATCCAAACAGAAAAAGAAATTGCTAAATTATCCAATATAGCTAATTCAAGAATAATTATTCCTAACAGGTACATTTTCATCGGGTAGAGCAAAAGATAATAGAGACTAAAGAAATATCAAGTGCACGATTGCGCGGCCATCACTTCCAAGGTGAATATTTCGTAAAATATTGATCTTAGTCTTATACTTCTTCTTTTGACAATTGTTGACCAATTCAATGTTCCATAGCCATAGCTCTATACCAAGTTGATGAAATTTCCATAGCCGCGCAATCCTCCACGATACGTCCAACGGCCAACTTAAAACCCCTATATATAACTTCTTTATTTCTACTTTGATAAATTTTTGGTTTGTTCCCTTGGATTTCGACTAATTTCGACAAAAAATATAGCCATTACTTTTCTGTTCGGATAACGTGGCGCAGCAATCGTGACGCACACGCTGAAAATGACGATATTATATTGTAAACTGACACAACTACAAAATAATATATCTGGATATATTGTTATCGTAATATTTTAACCAACTTATGTTGCTTAACGAGACCTGTAATGTAGTTATTTGTGACTGATATAATTATGGTAGTGTTATAATAATATATTAGCTTTAATTCCCCACTTGTCATTGATTTATAGAATGCTTATTAGTTTTTATTACCGTTTATTTTGTCTTCACCAAACTAAGAAAATTGTTAGTTACATTATAGAGAAAATAAATAAATCCTAAACACCTAAATAATAAAACCCATTTACTCATATCAAGCTTCACTGAAATATGGCTATCAGATAAAAAATAGCATCAATGTTAAAACCATATACCTACCTACTTATAAGTTTTTGCAAAAGCTGAGGCGCATAATGACGCAGTTATCTGTTTATCACATATCTGTGTGCCACTAATACTGATCTATCTTTTACACCACTAAACTAATTTAGAGTTACTGAAAAATAAGTGAAGTACAATAACAGTCAAAGTAACTATGGTAACTAGGTAACATAGACAAGTCATGAGCCAATATAATCTCTTTACAATAAACCTTCGAGGCAGTGCGTTTCTTAATTCTCCTATATAAACTGAGTTCCACACAATAATATGCGTGGAACTCAGTTTATATAGGAGAATTAAGAAACGCAGTGCTTATTTATGATATATACCTAGTAGAACCCGTGTAGAATTATCTGGATATTTGTGCTGGTCATAAATGTCGTGTGACGTAAGTCTTATTATTGACTAATGTAATGTACCTACTTGTTTATCATTGTATTCTAATTATCTATTGTCCAAAGTCGGCTGTGCACCTCATTCTTATGAATAAACCTACCTAATGATACAGTAATTAACAAAACCACTTACCTACTCGTATAGTGTTTGTCGTTAATATATTTACTTTTATTATTCACCGCTATCTTCTGGGGTCTAAAATTACACTTATCAAACTATATTAGTAGAAGGTACAATAGCCTTTATTTATAATGTCAATAAAGTACTAAAAAGTTAATATTTTACTAAATATGACGATATGTTACTCAATGAAATTAGGACTAAAACGTTGTAAAATAATAATATGACAAACTAAATCTTAATATTAATACATGAAGCAAAAGCATTGTACCTGCTCCTTTTATAAAAATGCGCGGTCGGAGCAATAGACAATTTGGAACAATCAAAGTTCATATGGAGAAGGAGTGCAGAAAGCTAATAAAGTAAATTATTTTAATAAAAAGACGTCATACTCTCTTACCGTGGTTTTGATATATCTATCGACAAACTGAGAAGAGATGACAAACTGAGAATAGATAAATATCATTTCTCTTTATTGCATATTTATAGTCTTTGATAATAAAACCATTACCTAATAGTCGAATTTTGAACAAGTGCTATCTATAGTTCAAGTGAAATCCGCAATATTTTAATTTTGTGTTTTGGTATCAAGTAACCTCTAGCTGACCATAGTCAGTTAGAAGCTTACTGGATACCAAAACACGATTTGATTAACTTTTTTATAGAAATGAAATAATCTTCAAATACAGCTAATCGAATTGTGTATTAATTACGCTCTACTATCATAATGTTACACATGTATGTGGCCCGAACCACATAAGGTTGACCTCAGGTATTAGTCGCTTAAATTAAACTACTGATTGAGAGCCTTCTTCGCTAGCCAGCTGCTCATTGACTTCAATTCTTTAATTTAAATATAGTAGTACTAAATTTAAAAATAATAGCTAAGAAACTTGTAATTTTTTGAATTATTTAACAATATGTGATAAGACAGACCGCACGGACGGACTAACATAATTTTTCTTGTTACTTTTATACGGTTTCTACTATGTTTATGTACCTACCTACTGCATTGTGAGCTTGACAAGTACAATTAATCCAAATCAAATCCAAAGTATTGAACCAAAGAAAAAATAACGCTTATAATTCGAAAAACCTGTTTGATTTGATGTCCTCGGTAACTTGGTTTCAGCAAAACTTCCTCCCACGTATGCTGAGACCGTGTATGAGTGGGATTTTTGTAAGGCATACAGTGCCCAAGCGTCTTGATAGAATGCTGCATTAAAAATCCATTAAAATAGGACAATAAAAGTCTTGATTGGACAGCACCCACGATAGGCTACGATGGCCGCTTATTGAAACTAAGATCAAAATAGTTATAAGCTTATTACATAATAAAAATAATGTGATCAGTCATTATGAACGATTACCGTTTAAATATTTTTGCATATCTTTTTTGTTATGTAAAAGTTATACTTACTCGTATATCTTCTAAATACTTTCAATTCGATAAGTGTTGTACCTACAACAATATTCCATATTTGTTTTATCCACAGTTTGATTAACTGTGATAAGGGGAATCGTGATAGGTTATATTATCTACCTTCATTCCTTTTTGTAAACAAATATAGTTTATTGAATGCCCAGCTTTTTGCCACAAGAACTTGACATACGGATATGTTGCTTGAAATAGCACATGGAAGGTATTTCAAGTTTTTGTGGTCCTTAAGTTCGAAGCAAGTTCTTCATTCATGTTTTCCACCTGCTAACATATGTTTATGTAGCATAAAGAACAGCGTGAACATAACATTTAAAATAAAATATAAAAGACTCTAGCTTTGATGAACTTACTAACACCTTCATTTCTATTACAAAACCTGTGAGACTGACGGTATCATTAGCTAAAGACCTATTTACATAATTTCTAGATATCTTAATAATTATTATTACCTTATCCCTTTGCCGGACCGTTTGCCAAAACTAGCAATGCAAACACGATTCACACTAACGCGTTTGACCAGTGAAATCATTCCATCGCAAATTTCAGATTTTGGAGACGATTTATTTCAAACAGATTAATTCTTACTTGTACTCGAATCGCCGACTTTATCATCATCATTATGTCCGCCGAAGACTTCCACTGACCAATGGACCAAATCACAAAATCTCTTTCAGTCAACCAAAGAAGGGCTACGTACCCGTAGGACCTCCTAGTTTGGACCTCGTCTACAACCTCGTCTACAAAGATGACCCTTTGGACCCCTTTGTACCGTTTGGACCTTCAAACTTGGATGTTGTCTATACTTGATTACCTATTAGACCCTCCATTAAGCAACGTGTTCTGTTGGCCCTTATTCACATGTCTTCGTATAAAAAGCTAAACTATAGGTACTCGCGCACAAAAGTGACACACCTTATCAAAAATAAAACACTACAATATAAATCAATGTTTTAATCAAAAATATAAAAGATCACAACATTATGTAACAAATAAAATCACATATTCCAGTTACATTTTTCTAATTTGACAGATCTTTAAGACCCTATACATAAAAATGCATGCAATATATTAATTTAGAATGTTTATATCACATTTTGAAAGAAAGAAACACTGATATAATAATGTAAGTAAATCTAAATCTAAATTGTATGCCGTAGCAACTGAATTTGTGAAGATTGGTTTTACAGGCAGCAACTTGATTAAATTTGTAAATATAAGATATCTTTGTATTTTACCTACATATTTATTGTAAATCACCTTTCAAGTAATCACAGTCTTACTCTCGTAGATTTTTTGTAAATTTAAAATGATGTATATAAGTAAAATTAAGTATATAAATCACAGATCAAATGTTAAAATCAGTCTTATTTCTACCCATGTAAACTAAGTACACTTAATAAAATTATTATATTTTTTTATAATAAATGTCGCAGATAATTATAATAAAGTATAGTTTTGCCTTACATTAAGATAAGCTTTTCATAAACAAAAATGTTATTAGCTATAAATACAGATCAATCATTAAAATCACAGTATTATCGTACAATTTAACTAAACGAAATTTGTTACTAAAACCTAAGAAAAGGTTTTTAAAATATTTATCCATTACACACCTGTAAATTTTCAAGAAATATTTTTCACTATAATTTCTTGTGTTTCTTCTACTGACCACGGATTGCTGTTTGTTGTTAGTGTGCCTGTATTCGCTTATGCTATTTCGCCTAATTATTAGAATTCTGGTTAAACATTTTCAACACAACTGTATCTTTTTTTACTAAAATAACGCCCGGCGAATACTAAATAAAAACATATTTTATTAAGGTCCAAAAGGTATTCGAATAGAGGTCCAACAGGTTCATCATTAGTAGTTTTAATTTTGAAGGTCCAAAGGGTACTTAAAAAGAGGTCCAATGGGCACATTGATTATTATATTTTAAAGAAGGTCCAAAGGGACTTAAAATGAGGTCGAACGGGTACTTTTGCGATAGAGGGTCTAATCTTGTAGGTCCAATGGTACGCAGCCCAAAGAAGTAAGTAGTAAACTATGATAATGGAAGTCATTTAGAGGGGCAGCTGGTATGTGGTGGTCTTTTGTATTTATTATGCCCACCTGATAGAAAGCAGTCACTGTAGCCTACTAGCTATAAATTTCCAGTATAAGCTGATCCCTCGTTGTATAGGATTTTCATACAATGAGAGGTCAGCTTACATTGGAAAAATATAGCTTGATATGTAGCCGAGTGTACATCACTCACGAGCATAGGAAAATCGACCTCACTGCAGCCAATTTTCAATTTTTACAATTTCAATTTCAATTTATATCCAAGTACTCCATATGTAGGTATAGTCAAGTATTACTTTGGTGGCGGTCGTGTAACCGGCAGACATTAGTATCTTCGACCGCACGTGTGGCGCAGCGGTTGAGTCAGTCGCCTTGCCACTTCGTGTTCTAGTTCGACTAGTTCGACTCCCGCGCAGTACAACTGTTTATGTGCCCCATGATTCTTCGCGTGTTAACGCAGAGCAACAGTTGCATCTCTTCTTCTCATACAGCTTCACGTTAATAACCAGCCTGAGCCGAGTTACGAATCCTAAGGGAAACCGGAAACCTTTTAGCCTCTATAATCCGGTAAATGATTAATTAGTAATAAGGATGTTTGGATCTATCGTATTATGAATACAATCAAACTATTATGCGTAGGTATTATTGGTCCACAGCTAATCGTTGTCACGCAGCGTAGCAATGCTGCCAGCATTCTGGAAAATAGCTTTAGAATAAAAAAAACATAAACTCATTTACGAATTCAATGTTTAAATAACTCGAAATAATAATAATATCCTGGGATATTATTCAAACACGGAAACCAGGTAACTAATATATTACATATACAAATTTTCTTTTGTAAATACATACTTAACCCAGACACCCAGACTCAAGACAAACAGACCTGTTCATGCACAAAAATGTCTGCCCGTCAGAGAGAAAACAGCCTTACAGAAAGTAATATACAAAATCATCTTCGTATAACATTAATTGTCCATTTACTCTAGCATTGCGTGTGCCATGTGCATTGGGCTCGACCGGTTAAGTCTCCGAACATCGATTTCTTAAATGGCGTTCAAATAAATAAAGGTTAAAAATGACTTTATCAATAGTTAAATCAGCTTCCATGAGCACATTTGACGTCATAAATGGTCCGGAATCGATTGTCAACGTTGAAGCCGATTTAACGATTGATGAAGTTATTTTTAACCTTTATTTAATTGAAAGCCATTTAAGAAATCGATGTTCGGCGACTTAGCCGGTAGAGGCCCAGATCAATTAAAACTTGATACTCCTACTCTAGTTTAGCAGTTTCGATTTCTGGTTTCTACTTAGCTACCTAACAACTTTTTGCAAAATCCTTGATTTTTTGTACAGCCCTATTAAATTATTTCCTAGTTAAGTATTAACTATGATTATTTTTCAATAACACTGATGATGATGCGTCGAATCACGGTATGTGTATCTTCTGACTCATTCCTTCTTATGTAGAATTATATTCGAACAACAGTGACATAGCAATATTCTAATATCAATGTTCAAATCTTTTTTACAAGTAAGGAAAGTGGATTAACATAAAAAGTAGACGAGTACTTATAGACATGCTGCGTAGTTAAAATATTGCACATATTACGCAATATATTTTTTGTACGACTATAAAAACAGTTCAAAAGTCAAGCACTATTAACTTAACCCCCATTATTTAATACTAATGACAAACTTAAATTACATATTTGTACCTAGATATAAATGTTTTCACATAATTTGGGTAATTAACATTGTTTTTAAAGCCATTATACTTAGTATTGGTGATAATTTGAGGTCAAGTGTGCACGAACACATTTTTTGTGATGTGTGGTTTGCGCCGAATATCACTACCCCGTATCATCTCATGAGGGTGTAGAAATCGTCCCGATGTAATATCTATCTGAACGGTCAACAGCAGTAAACAGAGGGTGTTTAGTAATCCGTCTACGCTGCCAAGGCTAGCGATTATGGCATATCCCTCAAATGACGCACACGACTCCACTATAGTGATCATTGGGAAGGACTTTGTCCAGTAATGGACCAACCTTCCGACTGATATGATGATGAGCTTGCTTGCTTTTCGTATGGGTAGTGGTAACCCTAGTGTCTGACTTGCTCAAGCCGCCCAGTAGGCTTCTGACATGGCTTAACGACTGTTGTCTAATGACTACAACCGGGACCGACAGCTTAACCTCCGGAGACGCTCAGAAATTAAACCACTTTGGCGGTCACCCATCTATAAGCCGACCGTGAGCCTAGTTGGTTAACCTCGCCGATCGCTCACGGACCGGTCAGAGCATCTAGCTATGAGCGCCTGATGATTATGATTATTTGTTACATCAATGCTTAGGTATTAGAATCATATTTCTTACCTGTTTACCACTTATTTTGGATTAAGCTCATTGAAGTGTGTACCTACAGATCATGTACGTCCTGTAGATAATTAAGCCCAGTTCTTCTTCCGGGTCTAAAGGACTCAATGCGGCACTGTGTGTAAGATAGATGAAGAGCTTACTCCAATATGAATGGTATATAGGCAAGACATATGATTCTAATACCTAAGCAGCGACAAATTTGTGTGACCCCTAAATGGTTGTCCTGAGTCTGGGTATGCTTTTTTGAGAGTTAATTGTATGTTTGTGAAATGTCCTCGATACAGATATTTATTGGCCAAGCGCAAGCGTTGTATTAAAATAAATGACTTAAGTAAACATTGGTATTTATTGCAATTTAATAGGGCTCGAAAGCTTTTAAATTTGCCGGGGTGGAAAATCCTGCATGGATGTCCTCCGCCTTGGGGGAGGCGGAGGGGTCTGTCTCTGACTAAAACTCCTACTGACTAAAAACCACCCCGGTGTTCCATCTCACACCTGCGCCGGGGGTCGCGGTAACAAACGATACTTCCGCAACCCCCGGGGTGTAAACCTCCTAGGCCAACTGTAGAAGACTAATTTTGGAAGTAGGTAGGCCTATCGTACCTAATAAACATAAGACTTTATCTACGGTTAATTAACGCGTATGTCGCCATTGTTTGAGTGTCCGTAACTTGTGCTGCTTAACATAATAAATTACCTAATTTAACGAACGTCAAATATATACTTACAGTGAATGTTAACTTTTTTTAAATATATTATACTTGGTAACTGGTTTGACATGGGTTTGGAGGTCAGATGGCAGTCATCCGATTAACTCAGGGTACTGGCCGCAACAGGTTAGAATGAGAGCTGACCCCAAAAAGAGGCAAGGAAGTCCTGATGGAACATACTTAATTTGGGTTTGAGTACATACCTCGTTTATTAAAATTAAAAGCCGTGTGGCTTCCGGCATAGAAGGAATAACACGGTCACCCCATCCCATCCCGTGGGTGTGGTAAAAGGCGATAGTCGGGCAGCAGCGCCACCTGAATATTACCTACCACCTTACGGCGGTCGCCAACTCGCATGCCAAGCGCGGTAAAAAAGGCAAATGCCTCCAAATGGCAACCTTAGGGAAAGGCCTATTTACGTGCGTTGTCTTTAAAAAATGATTTCATTAGTACCTACCTATTGGTAGTATTATTTGTCTAAGGTATTTTTCACTAGATTTAGGTAGCTTAGCACGGGTAGATGAATAGAATGATATACTACTACTTTAAATTAATTGTATATATTAAGTGTGTATTTTAATAAGTGTTTTGATTGACTAATTTGAACAAAAACGGTTATTGCACTATTGTACAGACAGATTACCTCACGGATATTTGCGTGGGTAATGAATTAATGATTCGTGGATGGTAGGTAATGATTATTTTAGTTGATCTGAGTACTTACATTATTTTAAGTACCATAAAAATTTTATAATATTCGCAGTGATGATAATAATTACTTTTATAGGCAGGCGCTTCAAGTTCCTAATTTAGGCTTTTTCAATAGAGATGTGCGAACTTTGGGAGCCCATAGCGGCCATCTTGGTATAGCGAATAGCGATTGCTGTCAAATTTGGCATGACATTTGACCATAGAATGCTACACTATATTTTAATGCGTAGAATTTATTATCTATTCGCCTATCGTTCCGTGCGTTGCGTTCAATTTATGGCGTTCATGGCCGTCGGCATTTTTTGAAGGTCTGTTATATGGTGTGTATCTCACAAGCATGTGATTTCAACAGGACTGTGCCACTTGCCATACAGCATGGAAAACCTTATTCAATGAGAAGTTGGAGGGCTTCGTCGTCTAAAGTGGTTAATACCGCTCGACTACTTACTATTGGACTATGAGATATAGTTACCGTTACCAGCCGTCCCGCATTACCTGGAATGGCCTGTATTTCAGGCATTTTTGAAACGTCCGGCTGTTTCGTCGGTCCCGTCGGTCTGGCATTTCATTAAAATACGCAACCGCAGCGCGAAAAAATCTATCAACGATGATTTTTTACAGTTCTACACAATTTTATACCGCGATATGATTTCTCAGAAAGCAACATGCTTTTCAAAATCTTATTTATAAATTTAAAGTCACTAATACACTGTAAACATTTACAAAAGACTGCACAATTTTAAAGTATCGAGGTTTTTATCAAAATTTTAATCCCGTTTTATTTTTCATGAAATGACCATTTGTCCCTAATGTCGGCAAACCATATTGAATTATCGTCATAAAGGCCAACATAATTCGCGTTCTTTGTAAAATTGAGGGAAGATGTCCTCCAGGATACACCAGAGCCGGCCATTTGTCGGAAATTATATTCCATTTAAAATTTCATCGAATATCCCTTAAATTATAATCAAAATAGTGCCAACGTCTAAACAAGTTGTTTTATTTCAGTTGAAAGTTCGATTTTAATGAAAGCATTGAAAACTTTCTGAAACTTTAGAACAGCTTGCAGTACTTAAGTTATTGCAGCCAACAAGAAAAATGGTTTTAAAATTATTCATAGATGACAGTGCCATCTGCATTACATTTGTTTCCCCAAAAGTTTAGTCAGTGAGAGCCTATGAATTTATCGCTTTTATGTATATTTTCATCGCTAGTCATGAACTATTGACCAATTGACAGACGCTAGACGCCTAGACGTCAAAACAGATTTTGTCACCGGTCGAACTTTGAATGAACACAACATAAACTATTGTTGATAATTTTTATACGATACTTTTTTAAGAACGGGGCTTAAAATGCTTCAACAAGCTGCTTAATCTTGGTTGAGGTGTACGTACAGCACTTCGACTCTTCACGATCTTTTGTACTAAACACAAGCCGTCTAGTTTATAAAGTACCCTGGGTAATGGTAGAGCTATATGGAGTGACCTAGATCAGTCAACATACCTAGTACATATTCATATTCATATCCTTTATTTGCAGTAAAGTTGGTACATTTAATTGGTCTTATAACTAATTACAGGTCCTTACAACTTCAGCCAATTTATTGACATGCAAATATTAACATTATTATAAATATATTGTTATTAAATTATCATTATTACATTGTTATTATTACATTATCATTATTACACCATTATTATTACAATTGCATTAATTAAATAAGTTATGCTATAAATTCACTTACGGAGTAATATGCTTTTTCTGTTAACCACGATTTTAAATTATTTTTAAAGGCATTTAATGGCATTTCTTTTATTACCTCTGGAATTTTATTATAGATCTTGCCACACATCGCGTAACTATTTTTGAGATACAGTGTGGTTCTAGGAATTTTTGGCAAAACTATTCTTTCTGGATTTCTTTTGTTCCTGGGGTATTTATCTTTAGCATTAACTAATAGAGTTTTATGCTCTTTTACAAATTTTGCAGCCTCGTATATGTATGTACATGCACGGCAACGTCAATAACTTTAAATCATAAAAACAGGCTTACATGATTCCCATGGAGGAATGCCTATAGCACGAACACATTTTTTTGTGCCACAAAAACTCTATTTACCTCGGTTGAGTTACCCCAAAGAACCAACCCATATCTTAGCACCGAGCCTACGTACCCATGATAAGCTGTCAAGACAGTACATATCACTAAACTACTGATAGGTCACATGTAATCGTAATGAATGTATGCAAGGTCACTTGCACAGTTAGCCGTTGCATAACGCTTGTATGGGCGTGACTTGTACTGAACTACTATTGGTAAGGTCAGTGACTTTATTATAAGTGTGTAAACCTGCTCTGTTCGCTTATCACATGATTGCGACCAATTAGGTACATATCTACAATATCGCTTCGCCACCACCACGGCGCCCTCGGGTTTGGGGTTCGAGTCGTAAATTGTTGTTCTGTCTCTGAGTGTGTTGTGTGTCTGTGTATTCCATCTAAATTTAATTTAATTTAATTCTTTAAAAAAATATTTAATGCTGCGTTTGTCTTTAAGTGTTGCAGCCTTCGATCAATAATATTGATCAAAGGTTGCAGCACTATTATTTTTAAATATGTACTTACCTACGTGTCCTTATAATTGCATGAGTGTTTGAACCGTGGATGATATTTTAATAATTAAACAAACTACTAAAACAGTACTACTAAAACAGTACAACAATTGTAACAAGGCTGATTGACACCAGGCTTAGTACAAGTCGCATAGAAGTAAAAAAAAAGTATGCATGTACTCGAGGATCTTGACATGTGTGATGAGGTTGCCTATCATAATGCTTCTGATTGGGAAACTTATCGCGCCGTCACGGCAGTAACTAATTATAACGATTAAACGATACGACCGAGTATGCGGCCGACGAGAGGTCGAACTCAGTCGTACGTTTCGTTTTCTTTAAACTCAAACTAAGCCTACAATTATTAGAAACCCAAAGGAAAAACCGACCCGAATATATATGGCCCTATAACTCTACTCCATAGGCAAAGAACGTTGTGTGCTGACGGCATAGAATATCATCACCCCATCTCATCCCGTGGAGGGCGTAGAAATCGACCGAGAACGAATACCTACCAGAGAACGGGCACCAGCGTTTTTCTGTGAACTATGACCTTGAAACTGCGTTCGCCAACCCGTATGCCAAGCGTGGCGATTATTGCATATCCTCTCCATTCTTTGGTGAGGCTTTTGTCCAGCAGTGGACTTACTTTGGCTGATATAATGATGATGAACTCTACTCTATATTATAGGGATACTTTATGCGTTTGTAGTAGTTACATACATTACAACAACTAGACATTCATGAACATCAGGTACAGTGCATCGTCGAATAACATACCCGTTAAAAAAGCCCAACAGCGTTGCCATGCCGGAGCACTAGTATTAAGTAGTACTTAGTTTACAATTATCGCCGAATCATTTTATATGTTAGGTATCTAGTAGAATACGTACTTTAAGTTATTTTTAGAAGTCATATGGTATGTAATTTCATAATACTTATGAGTACCTACTCACATACGTACGTACAAAATATGTACTGGTGTAATTACGTTTAATGAGGATTATTCATTATATATTTTTTGAAATATGTATAGACGCCATCACAGCAAGATACCCCAATCTGTCAAATTTCGCCAATAGAAAGTGAACCTTATGCTTATGTGATAAAGCTGAAATTCTATAAAAGAAATTTGACAGATTGGGGTAGCTGGATGTGGTGGCGTCTGTACTATTTATATATATAGTAAAATTAATTCGAGTGAAACTTTGCAGGACTCCTGAGTATATACACCGTGTAACATAAATAGTGGTCGTAACTTAAGAAGCTTAATTTGCCAATGAAACTGCAAAATGAGTAGCATACCAACTTGCACAACACACAAAATAAAGATTAACATGCGGTCAACAAAAAACGATTATGTTACACCACTTACACCTTGTATAACAAAGTCTAATATGAAAATATATTTTTCAATAGATGTGTTAGTAATGTATCTGTAATTTCAATTTGGATTCACGGCAAATGAAAATAGGTCTCTTTTACTTTCTACATTTATCTATTAAATTAGTAAATATATCGCCGCAAGACAATATGCGACAACTAGCAACTCTAACTACGTCGTTTTGTACATGTTCCGAACGGCGTAAACAAGTGACTCACGAAGATCACCCTAATACATTACCTATAAAAAGGTTTATTCGACCCACCTTGCCGTATACCGTCCGTTTGTTTCTGAAATAAACGTAAAACATTCGAGTTTTACTGTCACGATGAGTTGTTTCATCGTGACAGTAAAACTGGAATGCCTCGAAACCTTTATCTTGGTTTCCATCGAGGGTTGCCTCGATGGAAGAAACCAAGATAAAGGAGGTGACGACTGCAATACTGACGTAAGCATTGCTGAAATCAGCATTGTCATCACAGTTTTGTTACATTAATGTCTCCAGGTGACTACTATTCCTTATACTACCCTATAGTAGGACATATAACGTAACCTAATGTTATTCATGGTTCCCACGTATGTATAATAATAACTTCCCCCAAGTCAAATTTCAGCCATGGCGGGCAGTCTCATCTGCGTGGGGTTCTTTTTGTGGACAAATTGTCTATACACAAACAGGTGCATTTTCTATTCCATCATTCTAATGGTCTTGCCCACCGCGGCGCGGGTGTGTAACACCACCAATCTCCAGACTCCGGGTTGATACTGAGATAATTATTTTAAAAAGAAAAATCAGTTAAAGTACCTTTTGGCCCGACGCAGCTCTTAAACGTAGGACCGTATGTGGTTGAACACGCTCCCGCTACACCAACGGGGCAATTTCCCGTACGCGTATAAAAACACAGTCTGTCCCTACCCATCTATATATATTATATCTACCTTTTGATGGGCCGGTTGGCGTGGTTGGTAAATGCTTGCCTTTCACGCCGCAAGTCGTGGGTTCGATTCCCACCCAGGACTTATATTTGAGTGTATGAACATGTCTGTTTGTCCTGAGTCTGGGTATAACTATCCATATAAGTATGTATTTACAAATTAGAAGTAGGTAGTATATGTAATATATCATTTATATTGGTTTCCATAGTACAAGCTCTGATTAGTTTGGGATCATCTGGCTGTGTGTGAACAATGTTCTAGGATATTTATTTTATTTATTTACGTATCAAAGCCAAACAAAACGCAAATGCTCGTCTCATGTTCTTCGTATTCGTTTCACAACGTAGCTGCGTAGTTACATGAGGCGATTGGTTGCTTTAACTAATAACTGACTGATATATTAAATTGGTGATTTCAAATATATGACGCAACTTGCGCAATTTAACGCGTAATAGCGTCAACAACCTGACGGCATGCGGTACATCGAGGGCTGGTGGCGATACGTAGCGCTTTATATTCAAACCAAGGAGGATTTCTTTCTTTTAAAAAGAATCTGTAATCCAAATTCATCGCCATTAAATTTCTCATCCAAATCTTTTAAACTGACTCGAAAAGAAGGACATTATTAATTAGATTGTAAGGTTTTTGGACGTATCTTACGTGACTTTTTTGTCGATTGTTAACGGATTTTTCCATACATATTTCTCTTTTTTTATATATAAAAGGAAAATACTTTCTGTACAGCGAATTTTTTAATGTTGTCATACGTTTTTTTATAAAGGAAACGTTTTAGGCAGTTCAATGCTTTTACATACAAAACGCTTTTTTTATTTTTAAAAAGTCGATACACTTCGGTACACTAACTTATGGTTATATTCATTTCAAATCTTGGAGCTATATTTAAATATAAGCACGTTTTAGTTTAAGGAAAAGTTTTAGGCAGTTCAATGCTTTTACACACAAAACGACATTTTTATTTAAAAATAAATGAATACACTTCTTTACACTAACTTATTGTTATATTCATTTCATTTCTTGGAGTTATGTTTAAATATAAACACGTTTTAGTATTGGATATAATAGAAAAAATATTAATTTAAGTAACTTAATCACTTAAATGTGTTAGTAAGCCTTACAACTACTCGTATATTAGTAACAAACAATAATAACACTACGCAGTCTACAACTACGAGTATAATCGCTGCATAGCGCGAGGAGCTCATGGCCAGTTTTATTGCACTCACCGGTCCGTAAGTGCTTCGCGAGGCACCTAGGTGTGCGGTGAGTCCATAGATGGATGACGATAAATTAGTTTTATTTCTGAGCATCTCCATGTTTTGGAGGGACTTTAGGCTGTTGGTCCCGGTTGTTGTCATTAGACGACATGTCAGTGGCCTACTGGGTGGCTTGAACAACTCTGACACCTGGGTAACCACTGCCCACACGATAACGAAAGAATCGCGATGTACTAAAGAAAAAAATAAGAGCGGTAGGGCACAGCGTTCATTCGTTCGAAGAGCATCCCGACTGGGGAAGTAGCTCCACCTTACAGAAGACATTCCCTAGTAATAACATTAATAATTTATGGCGATGTTGTGTTCCCGCGTGTGAGTAAGGTCGCCAGAGCTCATCGAGGTGGGGGGAAGGGTCAGCAATACTTGCTTGCTGACTCTTAAAGGTCGGCAACGCACCAGCGACTCCTCTGGTGTTGCGAGTGTCCATGGGCGGCAGTGATCACTTACCATCAGGTGACCCACTTGCTCGTTTGTGGCTCTCATATATAAAAAGAAAATACCAGTCGCACTTACTTGAGAAAACATCATCATCATCATATCAGCCGAAAGACGTCCACAGCTGGACAAAGGCCTTCCCCAAGGATCTCCACAATAACCGGTCCTGCGCTGCCCGCATCCAGCGGCTTCCCGCGACCCACACAAGATCGTCGGTCCACCGTGTAGGAGGCCTGCCAACGCTGCGTCTTCCGGTTCGTGGTCGCCACTCGAGAACCTTTCTGCCCCATCGGCCGTCAGTTCTACGAGCTATGTGCCCTGCCCACTGCCACTTCAGTTTGGCAATTCGTTGGGCTATGTCGGCTACTATGGTTCGCCTGCGGATCTCAGCATTTCTGATTCGATCTCGCAGGGAAACTCCAAGCATAACACTTTCCATTGCTCTTTGGGTGACCTTGAGCCGCCTGATAAGGCCCATAGTGAGCGACCACGTCTCTGTTCCGTAAGTCATCACTGGCAACACGCACTGGTCGAAGACTTTCGTCGCGGTCGCGGTCTGGAGGCCCGTGAGTGGCACTGGATCACCTACAAATCCAATCAAATGAACATTTAAATATAATAATAAACGGAAACAAACAAACAGATGAGAGTAAGCGGGTTGTTCCCGTTCGTCCACACCCCGTCGTCCACACTGCGGACGACTGGGAAAGATGCGTTCTGTTCGTTCACAGTGTAGGTAGACGAACAGAACGCAACATTCCCAGTCGTCCGCACCTCGTTTCATGTCTAGTTTAAGAGTCAGTGTAAAGAAATTTTAAATTAATCCACTTTTATGTGGTCTTCTAACGTAATATTGGTGACCTCCATGAAGTAAAATAGTCCCGTGCTTTCTTTGTATATACACGAGCACAGTTTGGTCACTTGAACCACCAGCCGGTGCACTTAACCCCGACATGATCCCGAATGCTAAACTCATCCTCACTTTATTGCCTTATACCGTGGGCAATTGCAATATGCAGCGAGTTGATTGGCTATTTCAAGGCCATGTTTCTATTGTTCATTCCGGAAGCGTCGTCAAAACTAATAAGTGGAGTGCAAAGACAATCTTTTGTTGGAGTATCGACAGGGTGCACTTATAATAGTTGAGTATATCCAGGCGATTGTAACTTTAAAACTTTTTACATATTAATTGCATTTAAACTGATATTGATACAATACCGTGTAAAATTAAAATGTGAAACATTCTTATGCTATACATTTAGTATAAAATACGCAAATAAGCTTTACATTTACTAGGTATGTACTTTTAAAGTATTTGCCTTACTAAAGTAATAAAGCTAAGTACATACTATTTTAAAAGTATGTTTATTATATAAGGAAATACTATCATCATATTTTCTTTTTATTAACTCTTAGACTAGACGTGAGATGACGGGGTGTGGACGAGCGGGAATGACTCGAGTAAGCAATTTAAATAATTGAACATCCAAAATTTATGATTCAAAGATTCAAATTAATTTTTTCCTTAAAATATTACATTTGGGTGGAATCGTCAATATTTTTTTACCCTACCCTGCAGTGCATGACGTGGCAGCTACTGAGACACATTGCCGGAAAGCTTAGTGGAAATCCTTTTTTTTAATATTTATATCGTACAAAAAATTACATTGTATTGAAATGTGTTAATTTAGAGCGACTCAATCCCAAGCTGTTTTATCACTTAAATAATCAGAAGTTTTGTAGTAAGCCCTGCTAGACAATTTGGCTTTTATAATTCTTTTAAACTTATTCGTAGACATATCACTGGAATCTCCTTTAGGAGACTTAATCCGTTCTCGTACCATACAAAATGAAAACAAAACGATATATATTTGTTGTTTATTACATAAACGATTATCGATGTTTTCGCTGTTGTAAAAGTATTTAATATTAGCTATAACCAAAAGTATATAAAAAACCCCAATTAATCAAATGCATAAATCATTTTAATATCATTTTATAATTACAATGAATTATTTATTTCCTTACCGCCTATATATTTATGTAATGTATTGCCTTAAATAATTGTTCTAAATCAGTTTTATACATAAAATTTATCTTTTGCGTCAATGTTTATGCATGCGTCGCCGCGTCGGTGCATGCTTATGTTTTTGGTGATTTTAAATGACTGAACTATTTGCGCATTTCTTGTTTTTATTATTATTTGGATATCTTGTCCAAAATACCGCAGTGTTTCAAGTAGAAAGTCTTGGAGCAGTGAATGATACCAGTTATAACTTACGGAACAGAGAAGTGGTCGCTCATTATGGGCCTCATTAGAAGGCTCAGGGTCACTCAAAGAGCAATGGATAGAACTATGTTCAGAGTTTCCCTGGGCGATCTAATCAGAAATGTCGTATTCCGTAGGCGAACAAAAGTCACTGACATAACCAGAAGAATTGCAAAGCTGAAGTGGCAGTGGGTGGTCGAACCGACGACGCGACGGCTGTTGGAGCAGAAAGTTTCTCTAGTGGCGACCATGAATGCATAGCAGATGGCAGGGGAAGACGCAGCGTGGGCAGGCCCCCTTTAAGGTGGACCGATGAGCTTGTGAGGAGCGCTGGAAACCTCTATATGTGGTAGCGGAATACCGGCAACAGTGGACGTCTTTCGGCTGATATGATAACTGTGCCGCAGAAAAAAATTGTGCACAGTGCAAAATTAGAATTGTGGTGAGATATAAAGTACCAATACTAAATAGAATACTGATCAATAGGTACTAAATAGAATAGACCTAGTTTAGTGTTCTTGGTGCGCTGTTTTGGTCATTGTATTGTGTAACTTAGATTATTGAGTACCCCCATGACCTTTTAAGAATCGGTGTAAAAATTTATTTAATTTTACATGATAGAGGAGTTCGTGTTCACTTGCGTCGACAACGTAATTCATTTAATAGTTCAGGGCCTATTTCACAGCCAACCGTGATCTGGAGCTTCCAATGCACTTTATACTCAGAGCCTGGATCGTAGGAGGCCCTTTGTTGAACTATAATTTAGTTATGAGTGGTCCACTCCATTCATCTTAGACGACATATTATTCATTTACCATCAGGTAAGATCGTGGTCAAGCGTAAACACCCCGCATCAAAACAATCGATTTTAGATAATTCGACCAGCATATTATAGATTATGGTAACTACAAAGTATATACATATTTATCAAACAGTCGACGGCTTCTCGGTAGATACACTTTTACTTTGACAGCGTCTTTATCATCAAGTAGTAAGAGTGGGTTTCGTACTGTAACTCGTGTAAATCGTGGGACTCACTGACGGGCATATAGTTCTCTGTTATCAGGCAGATAAATATACGCCAGTAGTAAATCCTTAGATTATGTAAGGTCATAACGGGCATTGATAGCTATCTAGTGGGTGTACCTAAGCGAGTCAGTTTTATAAACCTGCTCCCGTGAACACCACGTGTCGTCCCAGGACGTACTAATTGGTTGACAGCATTGTATTTTAGTTCCAATAGTCCAATTTGTCATACATGTAGTTTTGTCGTATAAACTAGTAGGTAATATAGGCAAAAACCTTCGGAAAGGAACCAATTCAACAATGCCAGCCACCAATAGTAATTTGGTATAGCTCATTTCCGTTATTTCACACCATGTTTTTTCCGCGTTTAGGCGTAAATGGTGCCTTAAAAAACTCCAAACTATTATTATTAAAATTTAACTCATTTATGCTTTATAAGATTTTTCTTAGAGCCTCTACACACCACGTTGTTTAAGTGCGCTGTCGACGCGCGTTTCCAAAACGCGAGTTAGCATCGCGTCTGTATCGCTACAAACGCGCGTCAACGGCGCGCTTAAAAAACGTGGTGTGCATAGGCCCTTAAAGTACAATTTTCATGGAGAAATTAATCTCCATTACCTATACTATTGGGTAACACTTCCCTATTTGCCTTTCCTCATTCGTCCAGCAGTTGCGTAGTGAACTGCTGATATTGAGACCTCAAATTCCGGGTCGGGCTAAAAATTCTTTTGGGATTTTACTGGCAATAAAAACACCTAGTAGTAGCCCGGACTTTTGAAATTGGTGCTATTACCGATACCTACCTATCCTATCGATCTTACTAATGTTTGACCCTGGTCTTCAGATAGCTGTAGGTAATTCGGCCAAGAGCACCAATATCTATACTAATATTATAAAGAGGTAACGTTTGTGAGTTTGTGACGTTGTAAGGGGTAATATCTGGATCTACTGAACCAATTTTCAAAATTATTTCACCAATAGAAAGCTACGTTATTGTGGAGTGTCATAGGCTATAAAAAATTCCAAAATTAATAACGCACCTTTACATAAACTTGAATAATGTAATCTAAGTTGCAGCTGCAGGGACAACCGTGCAGGGACAAAAATATTTATAAAGCGGAACGAAGTTCGCGGGCTCTGCTAGTTATTTCAGGCAATTAGTGTTTACCGTCAAAAGTTGGCACATCGGTAGAAGAGCCGACCTGCGGTAGAAACCGGAAGTGGTGGCAAGGGTCACGGACGACCTTAAGATGCGGATGGCGCAAGACCGGCCTATTTTGTGGCCTTTGGTCAGCAATGTACAGACGCCAGCACATCCAGCTACTCCAATCTGTCAAAATCCTTTTATAGAAATTCAACTTTATCACAAAAGCATAAGGTTTACTTTCAATTCGGGAAATTTGACAGATGGGTAGCTTGATGTGCTGGCGTCTGTACCTATTTCGGCTGACACGACGAAGTAAACATACAAGATTATTAATATTTTTATATCGCATGTTTATCTGTAAAATTACCGCCCGCAATTTGTTATCGTTATCAACGAATGATTCTAAACAAAAAAGCAATGTATACCTACTAAGTAATGACATAAATATTTTCAGGGACAGTTTTTTTATTTATTTCATAAGGTTCACCAACTATTGTTAACATTAATTCTTATCTCATGTAATTTATTGACAATTATAAAACAGTTTTTTATATTTTTAAGAATAAATAATATTATAAAGAGGTAACTTTTGTGAGTTTGTGACGTTGTAAGGGGTAATCTCTGGATCTACTGAAGCGGTTTTCAAAATTATTTCACCAATAGAAAGCTGCGTTATTGTGGAGTGTCATAGGCTATGAAAAACAAATTATCCCGAACGAAGTATTACGCGGGGCAAACGGGCAGGGACAAAATATCTATAACGGGGAACGAAGTCTGCAGGCACTGTTAGTTTTATATAAAAAAACTGTCTTATAATTGTCCCAAAAAACCCCATATAAAGAAATGGCCTTGAAAGCTTATCACGTTGTTGTTTTGTTTTGGTGTAACTCGGCTAATTTAAATACAATTTTAATTGCCCAAACACAGTGTATCAGACCCATATTTAACGTATTACATAGTAGCTCTTTGGGTCACATGCAGACAGTTGTTTCGTAAATTAAGTAGTGTAACACTACCGAAATAAATAACTAAAAAAAAAGTTCCGATCTTAATATATGTAAAAAGATAAATGTAATTTCAACTCTCTGTATCCAAATAGACTGGTCCTTCGTCTTTTTAGAACAGAATTATGTTATTGTAGCAGCTTAGCAATGGCTGTGCGAATATAATAATCACTTGCCTCAAGCAATGCGAGATTTACAGATTACGAAATTTAGAATCCAGATACGTGATTGGTTGATAGAAAAATGATGTTATTCTGTTGATGAATATCTACAATATAAGCTCTAATACACAAAACAAACAAACATGTCCTTATGTTATAATTATAATATAAAAATTAAATATATCAAACCAAAGTATAAATATAACTTAACATAAAGTGACTACATGGCTTCAGCAACTCGACTATCTGGAAACAGAAAAACTAATTACATATATCGCATAAATAAACAATATATAATACTTTCGTCTCATACTATCACTCACTCTTTACTCTCATACACACACACACACACACACACACACACACACACACACTCAGGCACACACAAACGCAATCTATTTTGTTTTTTGTTCTTTTTTTTCATCAAGAGTAAACATACATTTGTTACTCTTTGTCAATTAAGAAGTATTATTAACTTACTGCAAATTTTAACATATATAGCGCAGCGACAACCACCAAAATGTAATTTAAAATAAGTACACGATTGAACACTGCCTCCCAAAATACAGGCAAATTAGCCTAGCTTGGGAATCAGTTTTCTTTTGTAATATTTAAGACTCTAAACATTGTACTGAAATGTAAAAATGTAAATTGGTGTCAATAAAACATTATTATTATTAATTGTAAGCCAATAGTTTTAAGTGAACATTTTTATGTGAACATCTTAAACGGTCAGTGTGTGAATTTACATAATACAACACCTGTATTGTGACCAGATTTAAACCAATAAAGAATTCGAATTTAGATATATAATTCAGTAGGAAAATAAATGAGATCGAACGATACTTATCCATTCGCCAAAAACAATCAAAATTTAACCTAAACACCTACCAACTACAACCGCAAATAATTTCATATGCATTAAGTACCTAATGAATGACATTACACAAATGTAAGTATGGATGTTTGTTGCTCTTTCGCGTAAAAACTACCGAGCGGGATTTGATGAAATTTTGTACTAATGTAAGCTATAATCTATATAAGTTTAACCTGCTTAAACGGGCGGGGCACAGCTAGTATTTAAATAAATATGTATCTTGGGACTATTAACTCACTGTCATATGATTCCAAACTAGGCGGAGCCTAAACTATGGCAACCAGACAACTGCTAAACATATTATATATAAGTCTAAATAGAATATATTATTAAAAGATAAATAACACACAGGCATAGAACAAAATAATCGTGCTCATCACACAGATTTCTCCTGGGTCGAGATTGAACCCACGACAGGCTCACTAAGCGCTAGACCTTTCAGTTTGCTCTATAATATCAGCTCTTACAGCCTTCACAATATAGACGTGATCAAGGTCCAAATCTATCTATACGCATTGCGTCTACCCGATGTCACGCCACTCCACTATATATAGTATAGTTGAAAATGATGATGAGGAAGGTAGAGTACACTCTACCCTCCGTATCATTATTCCAGATTCTAACTATCAGGAACGTAAGTAACCTTCATAAATTTGTAGCAAAGACGCTGCCGATAAATGTAGTCAAGGTCCAAATTCTACCTTCTTCATCATTACTCCATGTTCTACTACGGAGTGAGAAAAGTGAGTAGGTAACTTATTTAAAAGGTGGACGAAAGCTAATGTAAAACAAGCCTAGATTAGTACCGTGGAGATACTTATTTTATTAAATAAAAAAAAGATAATCAAAGAGGCCTTTAAATAAATATTTTTAGCATTACTACGGCGCGGCGCGCGGCGGCTCAACCACAATGTATTAAAACGTGTTTCTTTTTAAATTTATAGGTACATAATATGCACAGTTACACTACCACTTTACTACCTACGAGCCTCTTTATTAAAGAAGCTGTCATGATTAATCTTTACAAGGACGTGACGTCGTCAACTGTACTTATGAACAAAATTCTATATTATGTTTTTGCGAAGAGCATCTTAAAGTATATAAAATTAATTAGTATATAATACAAAAACGGACTAGCTCGAACTCTCGACAAACACGCGGCGCGGCGTTATGATTCGTTACTGTCGTGCCAACACTAATCATAACACTCTCATCGAGAATTCCATTTCTTTCAAATATTTGGTTTCCGTAGATTCGTTCTAGTTATTATTTTATGCTGAAACTAGACCCACTAACAAGAGCAAAATAATAGTGTTCGTAAAATCTAAAAATTATTTGTTGTATTTGATTTGTATTGAAATTCAGCAAATAAAGTTGATAGCCTAAAGCTTAGGACAATTGGTTTTGACCTCGCGTCGTAATGCGTTATACGGTGATCAATTATTAGTGGCAACGAATTAATCTTGTCAATGCATGGTGGAGATCTTAGGAGAGGCCTTTGCAGTGCACGTCTTTCGGCTGATATGAAGATGATAATTTGAACGAACTAGTTAAAATGTTCAGTTATAAAGTCATTAACCATAGTGTGACAGGTACTCAGCCTTAATCTGTTTCCCAAAAGTATACTTTAAACTACATTTTTACTCCTGGAAACCTATTACTGGCTTACTGTTGCTCATGTTCTTCTTGTAACTTAAACATTTTGTTTTTTAATGCTGTTGGTCTTCATAATAAAATAACTAAATATAATGATGACGATAATATTACGCAATAAAACGGTGATGCTGGTTTTCAAGAACATATCTCCTCAATATTTAAGTGTTCGGTCCCGAGGACAGTAACACTATATCCTTTAACGTCATTATCACTTATGTATTATCAACTACGCCGTTTATATATATAAAACAGGTATATGTAGGTAAATAGCTTCATTGATAACATATTATGTGCTAACTGAAATTTCACGCAAACATACAAATTCAGCTTTGTAACCAAAACAGGAATTAAGACTAATATTTTCTAATGGAATTGCTTGGGTTAAACAACCCAAGCAATTCCATTAGAAACTTGTGTACGTGTTACTTAATATAGACAGAACCATCCAGACAATATGTAGTAAAATATAAATTTCAATCATTAAACCTAAACATACTCTCCTTGACAATAACTTAATACAAGCTAGCTAAATATCACTACTATTATAAAATAAATTGTATAAATGTTTTAACATTCCGTGAACCTAAATATCTGTAATATGCAACTAGAAATAATAACTGTATTACTACAAACATGTTCTGACTATTTACAAGCGCTTTTTTTAAGTCTCCGTGAATAAAAACCTTTTTTATTTTATTATTATTATTTATGTACCTATCAATTCTCGAGATTTCTGTTAGTTCAGCATTCCTGTTTTATTCGGTCGATCTTATACTGTATCACATCTAAACGTGTCACTTCACCGAATAAAATATTAAGCTATCTTGAACCGGCTTGACATCCGTTCGTTAGACATCCGTTTGAAATAAAATCGCCGATTGTGTCTGTTTTAAACAGCCCGTTGTTTTGTACTCTGGGTATATGGGATGTATATGCCTGGAAGAGATCGCTTTTAGCGATAAGGCCGCCGCCAATTGCATTAAAATAATCTAATTTTCTTATTTGTATCTATTGTTTTGTATTACTTATTTTTGCAATAAAGTGTACTTCTTCTTCTATATGGGTATAGGCATGGGTTCCTGTGCATGTGAATATTTCATTGGTTTTACTCACTATTCAGATATAAGCAAGTCCCGAAATTAGACAGCACCGGAAACGATCATGTTATTTGTGTGTAATGTTAACAAGTAAGGCGACCTTGCTATACACTAACAAATATGGTTATTTTTTCAAATTTACACTTGCTTATTAATTTGTAACGCGATCAACCAATAAATACAATAAGGATCTTGGTACGACGTGATCCGCGGATGGGTGTTAGAACGTGGTGGGCGGAAATGTGTGCCAGAGGTTAAAATGGAGAACACTATAGTACACTTTAGACCATCTAAATTTACTGTATTCATCTTCAAAGGTGTTTAGTAATATTCTTTATCATCATGTCACCTGAAATACGTCCACTGCTGGACAAAGGCCTTCTCCAAGCTGCCGTCCTATCACTTAAATACCCTTTCGAAAAAGCACCTATTAAGTTAAGTTTGTACAGAATAGTATTAACAGTGGCAAATTTCACTACATTACTGCTCTTTAGCATATGTACGGCACCAAATATCTCTAAAATGGGCGGTCTTGTCCCATATAAATATTAGGTACCTTTTAATAAGATGACGTAATACTACTGAGTATGATGTTAAATGAAATAAAAACGATAAGATTTTTACATCCAAAAGGGTCGACTGCGTGGTCCACCACCAATGTTATACCTTACCAACTAATATTGCTAGCGGTTTAAGAATAAGGCCTAAGAAGGGGCGCAACATATCATAGTAATATCATATAATTGAGAATCTCTATTATATGATATAACTCATACAACAGCTTCGACTTGTGCCCCACTCGCCTCTAATGTCCAGTGAAGCAGTGAAAGCCTCTTAAAACAACTGTAAACGAAAAGTTAAAAAAGAAGCAAACCAAACTATGTTCGTTGCTCACGTTTACCACAAGGGAGACATGCTTTATTTTTAGAACGTCCCTCACGTTCTAATAATAAATAATGTCTCCCTTGTGGTAAAACTCCTAGATGTAAAATACGTGAAATATATAGTTGGCAAATGTATACAGATCATAATATGTTTATTGATAAATTAACTTTGACACAAATGAGATACCAGTGGGCCCAAGCTATGGCAAAACCTGTATTTACGTAGAAAACTAAAAACACCGTTTGGTTCACGAAGCATTTGTTGCGTTTATAGGTACCCAGGTGTGCCAGATGAGCAGCGAATGTGTTAAGGACTAACAGAAAGTAGATATACTTATTCATTTGTATAGATATATAATAATAATCTACTAATAACAAAATAAAAATAAATAACAAATTGTTACTTATTTTTGGTTTCTGGCACACACATACGGGAAGGTGCATAGTTAAACTAGGTACTTAGAGCCACTTGTAGGGGTAGTCAGAAGAGTAGATTACACTTTGTTGCATATAAATCGATATTTACCAACGTAATGTGAGTGCATTGTGATTATAGGGTACAAAGTGCGGTCTTATCACTGTTGTTGCAATATATTGCGGATAACCGTAGGATGCAATTTGTTTCATCGACTACAGGGGCAATAAGTTGATATTTGTTTGTACATCTATCCCCAATCTATCCATCTATAAATAAATAGTAATTAAATGTAGGAATAATACAGAAGCTTTGTAGGCAGATGGAATATCACAAGCTAGAGAGTGTTATGCAATAATGACATTTATTCAGCACTTGGGTATTACATACACTTATACTTGTCAGTATAAGTACATATAAATACATCGACAAGACTTAAATCCGATGTGTCCAAATATGACAGCACTTTTGTACGTTTATGCTAAATTGCGTAGCTCATAAATATAGAAACGACTTCTCATAAAAAAAATCGAAACAACTCGGAAATTTGGTTTGATAGGTATGAGTTGTATCTATTTTTTATACTATACAAAAAAATTATGCCAGTTAATTGCGGATACCGTTTAACGCATATTAATGATTCAAATTAAAAATGTGTTACTCATTCACGTGACTGGATTTTAATGAACTTTACAATAGTATAGTTTATACATCAGAATAACACATAGGCTACAATTTATAAAGATATTGTGTGAATTGTGAAATATATGACGATAAGTGGTAGATTTACTACTTACTTCAGTAAGTAGTAAATCTACCATCTGTAGCTCTAGCACGAGATCCTGTAGTTTACTTACTCGATCACACGTACAGTTTCGTCCCATACATTGAGCACCAGCGCCTCTCGCGGAAACTACTAAGAACTAAAACTCGCACCACGAGTTTCTATAATGGAACGGATCGAATAGAGAAACTGGCGGTTTGATGGTTTTCGAGTCTGACATGCAATTTTGGCACCACGAGTAGCACATTTGACAGTTAGTTGGACGTGAACGTAAACGGAAACTATAATCTTCGAAGTATTTTCACTCACCAAGATTTTTACAGTGAGAGCATATTTGTTGTCATGAAAATCTGCAATTATTTCATTGTAAAGACTTAATTTTGCGTAATTATGTATTGAAGATACTGTGTGGTACTAAGAAATGGAGAGATTATAACTAAAACGTACTTAAGTAATAAATTGAGATGTTTGTTTGCGACGATTTTACGACTCGTACCTATCTAAAATCTACCTAAATAAATCTGTAACTAATATAACTATTGATACGATGATAGAACGCAAGGTGAGTTTACTTGTAGGTACTCAAATAATATAAGTGTTAGCATGTTATTTAGGTGCTATCTTTGTTAAATTAATACCTAATATCATTTTAAAATAGGCCAAGGAAAGTCGAAATCTATATTGGCAGATCATAACGTGTTTTCTTTCTGTTTAAGGTTACCATTACTCAATTAAAATATCAGAGAATGATCCAGAACAAAACATGCAGATGTAATATCAACATAAATTCAATAAATTGAGAAGCCTTCAATAAATGAAGAAGCTGAAGCAGTAATCGGCCATTGGAAAAATCTTCAACCTAAATAAATAAAAACAAGTAGACATACACTTTTCACCAATGTTATAATATCAAACTCATAATTTAGACAAGAATCAAGAGCTAGATCTAAGTTCTAATAAACAACAATGTTCCCTGTACTTGTCAAAGTATTTGGAACAAATCCACATCATTTATATGCATGTTTCGCTGCTTCTTTTACTTATTGGCATATTATACCGACCAAAGTACCTTATGATTGAGTTTCAATAACTATCTCATAAGCCCTTGAAGTATAACTTTGGTACAAAGTTTACTCAATACCAAATTTCATCCAAATTCTTATTCAACTTTAGTGTGACTGCATAACAAACAGTTTTTTATATCCTTCATTAAATTTCTGGCTATATGCTAATTCCATATCAAAGCTGATTAGCCATTTTAGTGTAATAAAGTAACAACAAAGTTACTCTGGCACATACACAAACATAAGAAAAGTTTTATAAAATAAGCTCTGGATACGCTAATAAGTAGTATGTAATATCAATTTTTAAATATTATTTAAGCAAATTATGTACTTACTATTACTAATAAAAAGATATCATGTCAAAGAGATGTTAATACTTTATTAAATTCAGAAAATATATGTGCCTATATGTTTTAATTAATACACCACCTAACCTTTGTGTGAGTCTGGGAGACTGGGAGTCAATAGAAATTGGATATTCCTAGTGGAGTCGGCTCACTCTCACCTTTTTTTAGCTGGTTGCTGAACTGAAGAATGCCATTTGACCAGAGAACCCAGACAACTAGTTGTTACTTTTATGGTTTCACTGTATAGTATTATGCTTCTGATTAACCCTTCGAGCATTTGTCTATGCTCGAAGAATTAACCTGTTATGTTTATTTAAAGTTATGGTTCACATAATAACCTAATACACCTAATTTATAAAATAAAATACTAAGGTTAATATAATATAATATCATTAGAAATAAAACAGACATCATAGGCAGCATCATTTATTTTCATATTCTCACAGTTCATTATTTGTTAATACTAGTGAATCTTCAGTATTTACTTTATTTACCGACCAATGTACCTTATGATTTGGTTTCAACAGCTATCTCATAAGCCCTTGTAGCATAACTTTGGTATCAAGTTTGCTCAATACCAAACTTCATCCAAATTCTTATTCAACTTTAGTGAGACGGCATAACAAACATTACTAACCCACTCACAGACGAACATTTCTATTTATAATAGTATTTCATATCCTACATTAAATTTCTGGCTATATGCTAACTCCATATTATGTAAGCTCATTAGCAATTTTAGTGTAATAGAGTAACAGCATAGTAACTCTGGCATATACACAAACATATGAAAAGATTTATAAAATATATCTTAATAAGTAGTACTTATGTAATATCAATTTTTGAATATTATTTAATCAAATTGCTACTACTAATTTAAAGATAGCATGTCAAACAGATGTTAAGTCAGTATTAAATACAGAAAATATATGTATATGTTTTATTTAATACTTCAATTACTACAACACCTAGCCTTTGTGAGTCTAGGAGACTGGAAGTCAATAGAAATAGGATATTCCTAGTTGGCTCACTCTCACCTTTTCTGGCTAGTTGCTGAACTGAACAATGCCATTCCACCAGAGACCCCATACACATCTACTTTTTACTTTTATCGTTTCACTGTATAGTATCATGCTTCTGATTAACCCTTCGAGCATTTGTCTATACTCAAAGGATTAACCTGTTATGTTTATCTAATGTTATGGTTCATATAATAAATAAAACCTGATTTATAAAATAAAACACTAAGGTTGATATAATACTATTAGAAATGAAATAAACATCATAGGCATCATCATTTATTTTCAAATTCTCACAGTTCATTATTTGTTAACACTAGTGAATCTTGAGTATTTCATAACATAATTTTATTTGGATGCATGCATTTAAAGTGTCACCAAGCTTTTGTTTATTTTGTGAGTTCAGTGTATGTGGAAGTATCCTGAAACAGAAAAATATGTCAATAACGTTGAATTACAATTATTATATTTAAATGGATGATATAGTTGACTTCTGAGGAATGTTGTTTCCGGCCTATAATGAATAAAAGAACCACCTTATAACATCACAACATTATGTAAAAGGTGACTAATGGATACACCATGTAGTCAGGCAGCAACACCACCTATCAACAAACTACTTCATACTCTCAGTCCTTCATATTCCAATGTTGTGGAATGTGAAGTCTTGTCTGGTTAAAATGTTATTTGAGTATTCCTGGAGAGAAATATTTATAGTAGCAGAGTAAATATTCATAGCTGCATATTTTAAGAAGTTTTGATTCTTGAAAGATTACAATGAGATATTATATAATAATAAATAAATAATAAATTTTTATTCAAGAAATAATGTGTACAAAATTATATTTACTTAATTTAAAAATAATTAATACTAAGCTATTGACAATTATATAATAATTATAAAGACAGTCAGTATAGTACAATTTAAGTTACTGCAATAGTTTAAGACCTCGAGAAAATTAAAAAACAAATATTTTCGGTTTAAAGGTATTTATCTTATATAATAGTTTAGATTTAATAGAACTTTTCTTACCAAAATTTTAATTGATATCAATCATATTTTTAGGATATAACAAGTCATACTTATAGAGCGTTAGAAATATGGATTATATTGCAGTCAATTAACTATCGTCACTTTGTTATTTAATCGATATTCATCATAAAGAGATATTATAAGGTAACCTTGGCACTATCACGGTACATTTTGTAATTCACATAGATTATTAATAAACTATATAAAAAACTGAGTCACCACAATGGAATTTACTTTTTGATTTCCTCAATAATAAACATTATTCTACATTTCATTGAAATATCATTTTCTCTAACCTAAAAATAAAAACAGTAAATACCAAAACAGTGGAAGTGTTCTCGTTTCTAATTATTTCTTACCCTAAAATATTTTGAAATAAATAAATCTTACCTGTTTTGAATGATATCTAGGAACTATTAAGCTTCTTTCTGGATATTTTTTGTTTGAATTCATTGAATAACATGAACAAAGACGACTATGTGATGAAAATATAACACTGAACATTTTTTATTTGAACTTATCTTCAATTTATTTACCCTTCTCTGTCAATTTGATCTTAACTTGGAAACATTAGAATCATACGATCGTCGAATCTGACTCGTATCTGACAGAAAACTATGATCGTATAAACTATAACTCGATATATGAACTTGTGGTACCGATTATGAAGGAAACTGTAGGTATGATCGAGCGTACTACATCGAGTTTGGTGAGCTCGAAATCAAGTTTCCGTTTCATACGGAGGTAACTCGTGCTAGTGCTACTGCTGAGCTATTACGGTGTGCACTGCCAAAACCGCTAGAGAGAGACACAGGCTACTAAATGCGAAAGTTTGTGAGTTTAGATGTATGAATGTATGTTTGTTACTCTTTTAGGCCAAAACTACTTTAACGCGGGTGAAACAGTACATACATAATGTTGAACGAATTACGTTAGCTATATATACCCTTAAAGAAGAATTTGTAATGATTTAGAAACAAAGACGTGAAACAAATATCACACTAATATTATGAAGGCGAAAGTTTGTGAGTGTGTATGTTTGTTACTTCTTCATAGCTAAACGACTGGAGCGATTTAAATAAAATTTGGTATGGATTTAGCTGACACCCTGGATGGACAAATAGGCTGTAATTTATAAAATTTAACGCGGGTAAAACTGCGGTGCATAGCTAGTTGTCTATTAAATTATTCAGTATCTCGTAATTCCTCCCCGGGCTTTAATGACTGCATACATGTGGTTACTCATGGAACGGATGAGAGTCACAATATTGGGTTGTAGGATTCAATAATTAAATTTATTCGGCACTTGGGTATTGACATACACTTCTACTTGTCAGCTCACAATGCAGTACCTACTAAAATATAAAGAAGTTGGCGTGGTTGGTAAATGGACCGTGCCCTTTTCACACCGCAGGGTAGTGGGTACGATTCTCATCGAGGACCTTCATTTATGTGCATGAACATGATTGTATGTTTACCCGTGTCTGGTTGTAATTATCTATATAAGTATGTATTTACAAAAAGTAGTATACTTACTTATATATGTGACCTTAGTGTCAGAGTTGTTGAAACCGCCCAGTAGGCCTCTGACATGGCTTAACGATTGTTGCCTAATGGCTGCAACCGGGACCGACAGCTTAACGTGCCTTTGGCGGTCACCCATCTATGGACTGACCGCGAGCCTAGTTGCTTGGCCTCGCCAATAACTTACGGATCGGTGAGAGCACCTAGTTATGAGCGCCTATCTATTATATAGCATGTACTCTACCTATTTAGTATATCAGTTATCTGGTTTCCATAGCATAAGCTTTGAGATCAGATGGCCGTGTGTGAACTATGAACTAGTCAGCCCGTGTGCTCTGCTTTATCACATAAAATGTTGAAAAATTCTTTAATAATAAGTTACTTAATTACTATTTTTTAAATTTATTATTGTTATATTCAAAATTGAAGACACCGAGCAGTTCACAAGTACAGAAGGCTTTCAACCAGTAGCTTAACTTAAGGGACAAATACCTGAGGACACCCTTATACGGGACGGACAGTGATGATGGCACGGACCACAGGCACATAGGTATAACAAAATCATTAAATTTCACTCAAGCAATTAGAATAACCTCTTATATACAAGACGAACAAACGGTGGGTCTACCTGAAGCGAAGATTGTATGAAAAATAAAAGTGTAGGTATACTCTTCTTGCATAGATGTTTTAAGTTGCTATCCCACTCTTCTTGTATAGTTTAACTATAAAACTATAAATTTTGATAATTAAACTTAAATATAATCTCTTTGACAATAACTTAATACAAGCTAGCTAAATATCATAGCTATTATACAAAAAATTATAAATGTTTTCATACAATCCGTGTACCTCAATATCTAGTAACTAGAAATAATAATGTATACCTACAACTGTATTACCACAAACATGTTTTAACTATTTACGAGCGCTTTTGTAAAGTCTAAGTGAATAAAACGATTTTTTATTTTATTAAAAAAAAGTTGCTTTAAGCTGGCTAAGCGTCTCCGAAGTAGAATCTCTCAATCTGACACGTCTCATCAACTCATCTTATAGATGTTCTATAGATTCATATACGGCCGTCTTGCTGGCCAGCCCATAACCGTAATACCGACTTCGTTTAGGTATTCATTTAATATTACTGTGTAATGAGCCTTTTCTTGCATAAAAATAAACTCTTCTCTCATAAAATGTACGTAGGATTCATAGGCATAGCCTCCAGACACACTTCGATGTAACGTGACTTATTTAATGACAGTAAGTAGATAGTTGTCCTGATACAAATGTAAGATCTGTTTTTACTTTGGCGCTTATGATTGATCCCAAACTAGGCAGGTATGCCAACCAGAGAACTGATAAACATACCTACTTATTCTTCTTATTATTATCATGTCAGCCAAAGTTTACTGCTGGACAAAAGCCTCCCCAAAGAATGGATGAATATGCCATAATTGCCACGCTTGGCGACCGCAATTTGATGGTCACAGTTCATAGAAAACGCTGCTGCCTGTTCTCTGGTAGGTATTCCTTCGGACGATTTCTACGCCCCCTACGGGATGAGATGAGGTGATGATATTCTATGCCTTCACCACGCAGCAATATAACATAATAATACAGATAAAATACACCCAGACACAACAAATATTTATCCTGGGTGGAGATCGAACCCACGAACTCGCCACTCCAATTTTTTTAGCGATCAGGGTCTCTAAAGACAAGACCTCTAGTCAGTCAATTAAAATACAAACATTAAACAATTCAAATGTATAATTAATGTAAAATACCTACTTGAAACTTTAATTTAAAATACTTCATTATTTCTGATAGTTCTTTCCTAGAACATAATTGTGACTTGTTTTGTTTCATTGGGCTAAATCATTTTCACCACTATCGAATTTTAAAAAATTCCGTGGAAGAAGAGAACACTTCCACGTCCGATGTAATAGAAGCATCCAGTTACCCCAATATTTCAATTCTTTTATAGATTTTCAACTTTATCATATAAGCATAAGGAAATTAGACAGATTGGGGTAGCTTGATGTGCTGGCGTCTGTACATAATGCTAAATCTGTGTCTATATACAAGGTATATATAAAGGTACCTAATAATTGCCTATCAACATGAACAACTTGTAGCACATAGGTACAACATTAACAATAGAAATATTGACCATCCATACAACAATCGCGATGCGTTTCGTATGGCGAACTAAAAGTGTAAGTATATGAACTGAGTCACCTGGTTAGGCGACTAACAACTCACAAATTTTCCAAATAATCGAATCTTGCCCCTTATGTTATCAAAATCCTTGGAGCTCACCTATTACAAAATATATTATGAACATAGCTAAGTAAATATTATCGTAAATGAATGGGTTCCTTCGTACTTCGTAATAGATAAGCGATAATGGTAATGATTAAAAGCGAAACTACAGCTGTAAATTATTTGTTATGTAGGTACAGTCGAGTACGAAAACAACGCTTATTATCTACGTAATAAACACCCTGGCAAAGTCGAACTGTAGCAACCGACACGTGGCGATGACTACTTATTTAATCCCCTTGAGAAGGTATTTCATTATCACAACATTTTTGTATGATATATAGATTAGGTAATTGTGACATACCTACTTACCTAGTGCGAAGTTATCATAACTTATTAATATTATAAGCGTCCGTAACGGGAAATGTATTGATTAAAAAAACAGGCGGGCGGTCTTTGGAGACTGCCGATAGAAGTGAAAAGTACTTTTTACGCTGCTAATCTAATTAATCCTATATATAATGCTAAAAGTAAAGCTTGTGAGTATGGATGTTTGTTACTCTTTCGTGCAAAAACTACTGAATGCATTTTGATGAAACTTTGAAGTAATATAGCTTATATAGCCGAATAATAATTATAAATAGGCTATAATTTATGACTTTTAATGCGAGTGGAACTGCGGGGCACGGCTAGTCTACAATATAATAGTGTCACTTAAAATTAAGATATATACTTTGTAATATGTAAATGTATACTAATAACACACGGAGGTAGGTATATCTATGTACATTATTATATAGATATAGCGTATGGAAGCGTGCGGTGACGATGAAGGGAGTATCACGCTTTTTGTTTACCCAAGAAGTACACATATATACATTCAGTCAAAAAGTATCGGGAATGGATGATTTGTTTATGGTTCCAACTTCAAATATTTGTCTTTTTTGTTGTTGTTAGATTGGCACAACTGTTTTCCATTTTGGCGCAGGAGTTTGAGTTGCATCTGTTATTTACCTATATTAAATACAGTGCTGGTTTTAGTAATATCACGTATAGTGTGTATTGCGAATTTCATAATGGACAAAAATATCGAAGAAAGAGTTTGTCTTAAATTTTGCATCGCTAATGGAATTTCGTGTTCGGAGTCACTGAAAATGTTACAGAAGGCTTACGGTGAATCGACTTTATCAAAAACTCGTGCTTATGAGTGGTTCAAGCGTCGAGATGTGATGAAAGATTTGCCTCGCTCTGGTAGGCCATCAATGTCTGCAACTGAAGTTAACATCGCAAAAGTGAAGGAAATAGTGACTGAATCCTCATTCAACTCTGAGAGAGAAAGCCGCCGAACTTTCTGTATCTCACGAGTCGATTCGTACCATTTTAACTAATCATTTGGGTATGAAACATGTTGCCGCTCGGCTAGTCCCAAAAGATTTGAATTTTCTCCAAAAACTCAATCGCATGAAAGTCGCTGAGGACATGGTAGAACGAGTCAATTCCGACCCAACATTCATGAAAGGCATTGTTACTGGTGACGAGACGTGGGTTTACGATTTTTACATGCAAACTAGTCAACAAGCTTCTTAGTGGCGCCCTCCAACTGAACCGAAACCGAAAAAACCACGCCAAAGTCGATCAAAAGTCAAAGTCATGTTGACTGTTTTCTTTGACTATCGCGGTGTTGTGCACTCTGAATTATTACCGGAAGGTCGAACGGTAAATAAAGAATATTATTTGAGCGTTATGCGGCGTTTAAGAGAGCAAATTCGACGAAGGCCAGATTTGTGGAAAGAAAATTCTTGGATTTTGCACCACGATAATGCGCCTTCGCACAAGGCCATCATTGTGAACAAATTTTTGACCAAACACTCAACAAATACCATCCAGCAATCACCATATTCACCAGATATGGCTCCAGCTGACTTCTTTCTTTTTCCTAAATTCAAATTACCACTTCGTGGTACCCGTTTTCAATCGGTGGAAGACAAGCGTTTAAAAAATGTTTTGATGAATGGATTATTCGTTGGCGCAAGTGTATCGTTTCTGAAGGAGCATCCTTTGAAGGTGATAAAATAAATTTGGATGAATAACAAACATTTTGTATATTATTGATATTTTCCCGGTACTTTCTTGACAGAGTAGTACACAGTATACTATATATAACACATGGAAAGCATTCGTTGAGGTGACGATGACGTGAGGTCCATGATTATTGTTCACCCAAAAAATATTCAAGGTCGATTTTAAAAATGCGAATGTCAGCTTGTTACAGTTCTACTCAACCGGATCATCACAAAATTTTACACACACTTTATCTCCTAGAATCTAAAAGGGGAACCTACCTTTCATCCTGAAAAAGTATTGTTCCCGAGGGACACAAAATTACTTTTATACAGTCGAACAAGTCGAATAATGTAGGTGGGCGAAGAAGAAGATCACCGCTGCCGGACACCAGATGGGTCACAAGTGCCTTTAAGGTAAGAATAGGCTCGATTCTTGAAGGTTGCCATCCAGGGGCTCTACCGGCTAAGTCACCGAACATCGATTTCTTAAATGGCGTTCAAATAAATAAAGGTTCAAAAACGAAATCGGCTTCAACGTTGACAATCGATTCCGGACCATTTATGACGGTATATGTGCTCATGGAAGCCGATTTAACGATTTATTAAGTCACTTTTAACCTTTATTCATTTGAACGCCAATTAAGAACTCGATGTTCGGCGACTTAGCCGGTAGAGCCCCTGATCGGAAATACCTTCGCGGTTAATTGATTCCAGTGTTAGAGCGCGGTATAAAGTTTATTGTGAAACATACGGTAGTCATCCTTATGTGGTAGTTCTTAGCTCTTTTACAAGAAAAAGCATTTAGCCATCCAAATGTTACATCAGCTCTTACGCGCCCCGAATCTCGTCGGAACAAGTCCTTGCTAATATCTAGTACCCAATGAGTATTGGATAGGGCTATACTCGGAATATCCTTGGTATATGGTCTACAGGCTAGGGATACTCGATAATGGTAATGATTAAAAGCAAAACTACAGAGCTTTCTCGATCGATCCTCACCCAACACATATCGTTGTGTGATGGACACAGTTATAAGTTCTGTTTCTCGGTGTAATTTACTTCTACACTTCGGACTTCTACAGTTTTATTATATGTAAAGATTATTTCAACTTTTTTATGTTTTAATTAGCTAACTGACTTCAAATATTAATAAAATTGAAATGAATACAACAGTCACTCATCATCATCATTACAGCTAAATAAGTCCACTGCTGGACAAGCCTCCCTCAAGAATCGTCTTGAGGGGATATGCCATAATCGCCACGCTTGGCAGGCGGGTTGGCGATCGCAGTAAGATAGTCATAGTAATCAGAAGGAAGCTGCTGCCCTTCCTCAGGTAGATATTCCCTCGGGTCGACTTCTACGCCCCCCACGGGATGAGATGGGGTGATGATATTCTGATTCTGATATTTGTCGCCGTCACCACACAGCAACAGTCACTAGTTTTTATCTATTCAATAAAATCCTGTTGCGTGGTCACCTCAATCTCAATAATTCTTCATAGGAATTAGATTATTATTTGAAACCAAACTGTACCTATGTATTTTGATACTGTTTAGTAATATAATTATTAGTAAAAATCAACTACTAAAGGATATACTGTATCTGTAATTTAACTTCCGTATGGTAAGTAAATTGTAGTTTTCCTGTGATAAGCGTTTCAATTGAGGGACCACCTTTGATAGATTGTAACTTTTGTATGGCTTCTTTTACAAACTAAGGTTTGAATTTACAATCGTTCAAATACTCTTTACTAATGCTAAAACCATCCAAAACGTCCAAATTCCTTTGTGGTTTCCACATAAACTGAACTTGTGGTGATCGGTTGAGGGACCATCTTCTGCATGCTATTTCTTTTTATACAGCAAACGGGAAAAATCGATATTAAATATGATTAGTTTTGCAAATGTTTTACTAAGAGTAGTCATTCATAGCAGTTGTAAATTGTTACTATGTTATGAGTTATGGATGCCTCTCAGTCACGTCTGATGGACCACCTTTAAGCGATTGTAACTTTGGAGTGGCTATTTTTACAAACTAGTGGCTAAATTAACAACTGTTTGAGAACTTTTACTAACGGATGACGCTTTCTAAAGCTCAAGATTCATATGTGGTCCCTCTATGGGAACGCTGGCGATTTTGCTTAGTTGGAGATCAGACAGCTAGGTGTTAGTTGTCCTCAAGATATATATTACTATAAGTATCATCCCTGGGAGATCGAATCAGAAATGTTCAAATCCGCAAGCGAACCGTAGCACAGTCATAGACGAAGAATTGCGTAGCTAAAGTGGCATAGGGCAGGGCCATAAGCCGTAGACCTGACAATCGCTGCGGCAGAAAGGTTCTTAAGTGGCGGCCACGAACCGAAATATGCAGCGAAGGCATGCTCTCCACATGGTATGATCTTCGTCGTGGGAAGCCACTGGATGCGGGTAATACACGACCTGCCGTTGTGCATATCCTTGTGGGATGCTTTTATCCAGCATTGAATGTCTTTTGGCTGAAATAATGATGCTTAATAACTAATAACCTTAATATAAGAGGTTACTATTATATCTTACAAGCTCGCGTTCCAACGCTAGCTGTCATTACATCACCACACATACATAGATCATAAATCTGACACATCCGGCTGACTTGACACGAGTACTTTACTTAGCACTATGAATGAATATAAGAAGAAACAAATTAGTTAGTTAGTTTTAGTAGTCCCGTGGAATTAATATAATTCTTAATACAATATCATGGAGCCCCAGAGTTGTGATGTCGTATAGGTCCGTAACTTCGTGGCATTTTTTAAGAACATGGCCGCAAGCCAGCCATGTTGGTACACCCCACTCAGAAACACTGAGGAGCAGCGTTTCACTCAAGGAAATATCTGCATTTAATGCAGATTTGTATGTATATATTTTTTAACTATTTAGGTATAAAGCTATGTATGTCTATCAACCACCATTTGGGGTCGTAGGCCATAAATATAATTTGTTTTGATGGGCCTAATGCAGTTAGGAAGATCAATTCCCCTTGCGTGCGATTATGAAGGTCTCCGCAACACGTGCCATCCCAACTGGGAAGCCTTAAATAAAATATATGCGGCAACGTAATAAGGTGGAAAACATTAAGCAGCCTTATGCTGTAATTTCTTTTTGTAAATTCGTAAAAGGCGACTAAGGGATACACCAGGTAGTCGGGCAGCAACGTCACCTTCGTAGGTGCTACGACTAGTTATCACATAACCGGAGCCAAGCGCGGTGACTAGCTACGGAAGTACTTACTTTACCTTACCTTACCTTTCCAAATGGTAACGTTATAGAAACCTTTGGAGGAGGCCTATGTGCAGCTGTGGACGATATCAGGCTGATGATGTAATTACCTGATACGCTAGGACCCCCCGGATCAAGCGACACTCGCAACTTAACCCGTGCGTGCGTGATATTAAAAAACAACAACTATCTATCTACACATTACCAAAGCCGATAATAATAAAACTTGAAGAACAAAGATAAACGTGTGATAAATAAAAGAATATTCGTTTCTAATTTAGCGATAACAACAACATAAAAATACAATAACGCGACAAGGTCATTTATGAATGTAAACGAACTCGAAGGCCTGCCTAAAGGACAACGGCCCGGCAAACGGAAACAACGCCGCGATCATCGTCACCAGTTGCGCAAAACTTTGGAAGTTTCACCAGATATTTACATACAAATTACTTACTTCTGTAGTCTCAATTAATTAGCGGCAATCATAAATTCTGAAACCGTACGAAAACTAACCAAAAACCGGGTGCAGACTACTTACTAATAGATTGTTTTTGATTTATATTTCCTTGTTGTTATTATTGCTCAAAATAACCAAAATATTCTCTTGGGCTTATAAAGATATAGACGGGCCTGTTGGCGTGGTTGACAAATGCTTGCTTTTCACGCCGGAGGTCGTGGGTTTGATTCCCACCCAGGACAAATATTTGTGTGCATGAACATGTCTGTTTGTCCTGAGTCTGGGTGTAATTATCTATATTAGTAGGTTTTTACAAAAGAAAAGTCGTATAATATATAGTATTTCAGTTATCTGGTTTCCATAGTACAAGCTCTGCTTAGTTTTGGATCAGATGGCCGTGTGTAAATAATGTCCCTGGATATTATTATAGATGCATATTCTTCTAAGCAAGTTATATTTTAAAAATAAATTTAATGCCCGACCGTGATTGCAGCGTGTTCTGCGAATTTAAAAGGTGCGTGTTTTATTTTCGAATTAGTGGTATTGATATATTATTATGGGAGTGACAAACTTGTAAATAAAAAGTTCAAACTTTCTATTTTCCATAACAATGGCGTAGTCCTAGACTGGTCTTAGACTTTAATTGTAATAAAGCCAAATAAAGCAGACTAAACCTAAAAAGAACAATAAGATCTCAAAACAAAAATTTGTTTACATATTCCATTTTTAAAACTGAAGCAATTTGAATAGTAGGTACCTACACGCGTTGTAACGTCAATGGATGTACTTGCCCTACGAAAATCATTCTGACTGCCCACATAGACGCCAAGGTCAATCTCTACCCCACTAATGTTTCGAAGACGGACACGAAGAGTATTACGGGCGTAAGAATTAATAAACATGAAGTGTCTTTTAATAATGACCAAAATAATTGCTACTAGGCGCGGAATGAGACTATTCGGCTAAGGTTATATGTCGGCGAAGTAAAGCGTTGCCGCGTGGTTGGAGGGTTGGAGCATTCAGATGACGCAGTCTAAAAGTTATCTAGTAATGGGTAGAAAAATAACGTTTTGCCCTTTACATAAAATAATATACGTACCATCTGTTGTTAAGCGGTCACCCTAGCCTATGGACGCTCTCGACATGACAAGTATACGGACTACCTGATTTTAAACGGTCACCGTAGCTTATAGACGCCTTCGACATCAAACAAGCATGTGGACCACCGTGCGTTTACTTCAGTAGTGTGGTCTAAAGCTCACTGGTTTTTTATATATGGTGGTGCTGTCTATATAGACAGCACCACCATACCTATCGTCTCTTACAATCGAAAATCCGTGAATTTTGAAGTGGAACTTGGTTTACCAGATTTGCGAAGGAGAAAATAAACAAGTGTTTTCTTGATTATTAAGTTAGTAAGATATTCAATTTTTTTTGAAAATGCACTTGAGAAAAACTGCCATTGTTAACGGATTGTGGACATTTTAAACATGTCAATGACGACGGACCGTTAGGCGGGATTTTAATAATAGAGTGGGTTAGTTTTTGAATAAGAATTCCGTCTGAAGTAGCCATAGTTAAGGTATTTTTTAACACACAGCCATCATGAGGTGTGTGGATGTTAAAATCTTTATTTATTGCTTGATGAGTTTTTTGCTCATAACCTTTACCTAGTTTGGGAGGAGGACGACAATTCCTATTTATTGCTTTCCTATATAACTGAGCATGATGAGTAAGTGATGAGTGCTGAATGCTGAGGAGATGAGTGGAGTTGTATATAGATGAAGGTGTGTTTGCTATATAAGCATAGGATTTGCTGACAAGGTGAAACAATTTAGCTGCTTTCCCATATTAAATACAATTTTATGCCGCATATTTTTTTTTGTCGCAATTTGGCTTGATTTCTGGATAGATTTTTTAATGGCAAAATGACCACATATGCAATAAAATAATGATACATTACAATTCTCAATTAATGTATTTAGCATCAATAGAGCAAAAGGAAGATACTTAATGAGATGTTTTTTCTTCCCATCCGTTTATCTGCGCCGTTTATGATCCCATATCCATCGCCATATATATCTGGGGACAATGTCACACAGATCATCCTAGCTCCAAACTAAGCAAAGCTTGTACTATGGGTACCAGGCGACGATATACATACTTAAGTATATAGATAGATAAATACCTACTGTAGATTTAAGGCTAATTATTATAGAATTACGATAACTTCCAAATGACAGGAATTCATAAATACTTATATACATAGAAAGCATCCATGACTCAAAAACAAATATTCGTGCTCATCACACAAATATTTTCACTTACCGGGATTCGAACCCAGGCCCACCAGCTTCGTAGGCAGGAGCACTACCAACTAGGCTAAGGTGACCGTCGTATTTATAAAGTTCGAATAGAATGTTTTTTATGATACTTTAGGAATAAAACTGGATGAATTGTGGTTCCGTCATTAGGTGATTTAATGTCACGTTTTACCTGTACGATAAATAGAGTATCAGTGAGTTCGTACTTGTTTCTTCTTACAGAAATGAGAACCTTTAAGGCCTGAACCGCTACTATTTAAAATATTCCAGTTTTAAGGGATGTTGCTGACCTGACAGTGAAACCACAAACCAAATATCTAATATCTACCTACTATTTAAAAATATACCTACTGCTACTAATACATACTACCTAATAATACTTTCTATTTAAAATATTCAAGTTTTATAACTGGAATATTTTAAATAGTATTAGGTATTTGGTTTGTGGTTTCACTGTCAGCACAGCGACATCCCGTCTTACCATCAACTGCCTGAACGTGTTTCCTTTTTTGCTTATCACAAGATTTACAAATATTATGACAACTTCTACGTCCTCAACGTTAGCTTAAAGAAGAATCCGTGTCCATTCCAGGCTCATTAGTTACTAAATTATGAGTGGAAACAGTAATAATATTAGCTGCCGGGATACTCCAGAGCTGACAAATCGGGCGGATTGTTCATATAAATTTACAAGATAGAGAACTTACCGATTTGGCTGCTAACTATTCACTAAATCTTTTATAATACTAAATACTTAAATAATTTACAACTACATATTTTACTGATGATTAATTTAAAAAATAAAAATATTGTGAGGGAAAAAACGACCGATTTAATTCGAACTTTCCCGCGTTTTTACTATTTTTTCTTCATTTCGCTTCATAATGTTTTTCCAATTTTTTTCGCTCTTCATTTTTAGGGTTCCGTAGCCAAATGGCAAAAAACGGAACCCTTATAGATTCGTCATGTCTGTCTGTCTGTCCGTCCGTATGTCACAGGCATTTTTTTCCGAAACTATAAGAGCTGTGCTGTGGAAACTTGGTAAGTAGATGTAGGTATTCTGTGAACCGCATTAAGATTTTTACACAAAAATAGAAAAATAATAATAATTTTGGGGGTTCCCCATACATAGAACTGAAACTCAATTTTTTTTCATCGTACCCATACATGTGGGGTATCTATGGATAGGTCTTCAAAAATGATATTGAGGTTCCTCAAATATTTTTTTTCTAAACTGAATAGTTTGCGCGAGAGACACTTCCAAAGTTGAAAAATGAGTGCCCCCCACCCCGTAACTTCTAAAATAAGAGAATGATAAAACTAAAAAAATATATGATGTACATTACTATGTAAACTAACAACGAAAATTGGTTTGAACGAAATAAAGAGTAAGTAGTTTTTTTTAATGCGTCATAAATCGTAAACCGCAATTTACCTTTCATTTAATCAACTGAAGTACTTGTACCCAAGTGCGAGTCGGACTCGCCCATGAACGGCACTCGCCCGCAAACCCTTCATGGGCGAGTCCGACTCGCACTTGGTCGGTTTTTATTATTACGGAACTCATACCAGACAGTTATGACATTTTTTTAAGTGAATACTGTCATTACATAACATGTTTCGACTCATGATTATGATTTTTAGAACAAGTTCCTCCTTAAAAAAATATTTTTTTTTTACAATTTCTACTAATATTATAAACGCGAAAGGTTGTAAGTATGGATAAATGGATGGATGTTTTTACTCTTTCACTTAAAAACTACTGAATGGATTTTATTGAAACTTTACAATAATATAGCTTATACATCAGAATAACACATCTAATAGGCCACAATTTATAAAGATATTGTGTAAATTGTTCAAAATATGACGATAAGTGTCAAGTAGATAGGAAAATATATACCATATGCGAACTATTTCGGTGTGTACTACCAAAACCGCTAGAGGTAGGGGAACAGCGGGGGTTTCCGTACACCTAAGGATGATGACTAATCATATGAAAACTAAAACCATTATTGGTTATTTCTACGTATTATTAAATTGAAAATATGGTTAGGTAATCATATTCGGAAAACGAAACAAATTAGTTAACTACACGTGCCTTATTTTCCTTTTTTATATATTGATAGTACGGAATCATCCGCAAACGTCGGATGATTCCGTACAGACTATACGGAATCATTCAAAGGCACTTTTAACTATTTCTCGTTGTAGAAACCGCAAACATAGCCTTCTGGTGCATCTTTATCGCTTCATAGAGCATAAACCAAGTACCCACACAGTACGCAGCGATACCAGAACTGAATTCACCACAGATGATGTAAAGCTCGTTCGTAACTCCCGTCTCTCCTTCTGTATAAAAGCCATAATCGTCCTCATCACTTCCGCCGAACATCAAACACTCGTCTTCAGAACTGGAGCTGTTTAGAATTTTTCTCTGATGCGATGGTTTTCCTCCTTTTTTGTGGTTCACTTGTTTAGAAGCTATATTTAGGTAATACCGTACATAAGTGTACGTACTGACCCGAAGTCTCCATTTTGAATTTGTTGTTAATAACAAATAAAAACAATACAGGATATTGACAAAATTTTACAGTTCATATAACCGTTGGACAATATTGTCCAAGTTAGGAATATACATATATGCAACAATAAACAATTAAAAAATGTTAGTTACGGTGTAAAACACCAACAACACTCCTTATAATAATTGGCGCAAAAACGTGACGCATGACTTTCCTACAAATCCAGGCGGTAGACTACCGTGTTGCGATCACAATACGAATAGATACATGTTTACTACGAATTAGACAGGGATAGACATATTCTCATCGTTTCTTTTCCGAAATATCCAATGTACGGTATCACCCGCTGTACGGGATGCTCCGCCGTTCCCCTACACAAAAGTGTGTGCGTAAGGATGTATGTTTATTACTCTTTTACGCCAAAACTACTGAACAAATTTTGATGAAACTTTGTAATAATATATGCTATTTGGATATAATTATATATCCCAATAACACATCGTACTAACATTACCTATACACGCAAAATTTTGTAAGTATGGATGGATGTTTGTTACTCTTTCACGTAAAAACGATTGAATGGATTTTAATGAAACTTTACAATTATATAGCCTATACATCAGAATAACACATAGACTACAGATTATAAATATATTGTGTGATATGTCCAAAATATGACGATAAGTGTCACGTAAGTACGAAAAAATCTACCATGAAAAAGCGCGGGAAACGTTGAACTGAATGGTCGATTTTTCTTTCCGATAATTATTTATATTCTATTTTGTATATTATAGGGATAAGTACTATGTGTTAGTGTAAATATTATTAATATTTAGTTTACAATAATAGTTTTTGTGTATATATAGACTTCGATCTCGGTAAGTTTTTTATGTTTTACTGCATATGAACGAGCCGCCTGATTTACCGGCCCCGGGGGGCGTAATGGTTCCCCCGGCGGCGAATTTTATTACTATATCAACTGTATCTAATGAGTCTGGAATGGACACGGATTGTTCCGCATCTCAACATAAACGTAAAAAATCTAATTTTAATAAAATTTGCAAACATTGCAATAAAAAGAAAAGGAAGCACGCTCAAGCAGTAGATGGCAAAACGGGTTGTCGCTGTGGAGTAACTGAAAACATTGACACAAACCCTACTAAAGAAATTGAAAATACTCTAGTACAAACACCAACTGTCATTCCTGCAATATCCTTTAACGATCCAGATTCCCAAAGTTTTTCTTCTATAGGAAGAAAACAATACGAAGCTCATGACAAGGCCCCATTTAATATTCATGTGCAAAGAGTAACCAAGTCACCTGACGATGGAACTACTCTCCACCCAGTCTCATTCGGGAAATTCCTTTTGAGAAATGGTATAAAGAATATTGTTAATGGTTCTGTTAAGAGAATAGGTAGAAATAGAATTTCCCTAGCTTTCTCAAATTTTAGCGATGCTAATTCATTTATAACAAGTGACAGCATAGAAGTGAACAATTTAAAAGCCTTCATTCCATCATTTCAAATTACACGAATGGGCTTTGTTCGTGGGGTACCATCTGACTGGTCAATTGAGGAAGTAATGGACAATATCTCGGTGCCTAGTGGGTGTGGTAAGGTTTTAAAGGTAAGGAGAATAAATTATAAATGTACCGAAAACGGTTCAACAGCGTGGAAACCGACACAAAATGTTGTACTTACATTTGACGGACAAGTCCTGCCTCAAAGAGTTTATATGTGCTACAATGCACTACCCGTTAATTTGTACACTTACCCCACGATTCAATGTTTAACTGCTGCCGCTTTGGGCATACTAAACTTCAATGTAGATCTAGATCAAAGTGTTATAAATGCGGACATGAACATACAGGTGATTCCTGTGACGTTGAGGAAGAGAATGTGACATGTTGTCATTGCTCGGGAAGCCATTTTGCGACTAATAAATTATGCCCCGAATTTAATCGTCAAAAGGAAATCAAGTTAGCTATGGCAGAAAAATCTATACCATATGGCGAAGCAGTCAAACTGTTTCCATCCGTATATAAATCGTACGCCAATGTACTAAATTCAGTCCCAGTACCTCATATGAAACAAAACCATCCAGTGTCTCCCATATCACTTTCACAACGCTCATCAACCAATAGTTCATATAAAAAGACAGTTAACGTGAATAGACGTCCAGCTCCCAAATTAAATAAAGGTTATGATCGTGAATCACATAACCAAATAATCAATGATTTTAAAATCCCTTCACCCCAAAACGGTTGTACTTTGAATTCAAGTCCTAACCCCTCCATGATGTCTTCATCGGATATCATTCAAGTACTTATTATGACATTGACACAGTCCAATATTAAGATACCGTCCAACGTTGCCCCTATAATTAATATGTTTAAATCACTAAAACCCGTCAATAATGGCACTTCAGAAGATACTGCAGTGGAATTGTAGAAGTGCAATTCCTAAAAAATCAGAAATTGTTCATTTGATAAACAAGTTTAACACTTGTTTATTTGCACTTTCAGAGACTTGGTTAAAACCAGGCTCTACTTTTAAAATTCCAGGATTTTCTTGCTTAAGGGATGATAGATCGGATGGGTATGGCGGTGCCGCTTTACTGGTCAGAAATACCATCCCTTTTTGCCCTCTAGTACTTCCTGCATTTAAAGATTTTTCCGTCGTAGCTGCACGGATAAATAATATATGTATTGTTTCTATCTACATTCCTTCTACTTCTTCTACAGCTTTACATCATCTTAATAACCTTATTACTCTTCTCCCTTGTCCATTCTTAATTTTAGGAGATTTTAACTCCCATCACGTCTCTTGGGGTAGTTCTATATCAACTTATTGCGGTGAACTGCTGTTAGAAATTCTAGACGCACATAATATTTGTATACTCAATTCTGGCTCTCCTACAAGACGTACAGGTCCAAACGAGAATATAAGTGCAATAGACATTTCAATTTGTTCCCCTTCCTTAGCTTCAGCCTTAACATGGCATACTTTATCACATACTTATGGCAGTGATCACTTCCATATTGTTTTAAGTTTTCCCTCAAATGGTTCTCGAGATACAAGAAGTTTTCGCAGAATGCCACGATTAAAATACAAACTTAATAATGAAAACTTATGGGAGAAATTCAAAACTGTACTAGAGCTTAAAGTTTCAAACTTACCTAGCTTATCGCAGGATGTAACTGAGTGTAGTAATGCATTTACAAATGCTCTCTTGCAAGCTGCAGACGAAACATTCCCTCTAAAAAATGTTGCTAATGGTAGTATCCCTTCTCCTCCTTGGTGGGACAAGGAATGCACACAAATAGTTAAAGATAGGAAAAAAGCTGAAGAATTGTACAAAAATGATATGTCGGATGAAAATTTTAAAACTGTATCTGGTGCTATAGCAAATGCTCGTAAATTACTCAAAGACAAGAAAATTAAAGGATGGAAAAATTTCTGTCTTTCCATTTCTCCTCGTGTTCATCCCTCGATAGTCTGGCAAAATATACGACGATTTCGTAATGGTGTTAGTGATTGTCGGATTTCTACTATACCTCCAAATTTAAGTGAATCATTTCTCAAGAATCTAGCTCCACCCTCGGCCCCAGAACATAATCTTTTTCAGTGTAACCTTCCTTTTGTAATTCCCAGTAGTCAATTTTCCCTGGATTCCACATTTAATATGGAGGAACTACAGGGTGTTTTATCTAAAATTAAAAATTCCGCTCCAGGTGAAGACGGTATTCCATATTCATTCTTAGCCAACCTTAATCAATCTTCAATTCAGTATTACTTAGATTTAATTAATAAAGTAATGTTATCCGGAAATGTTCCATCTTCTTGGAAATCACAAATAATTATCCCTATTCTTAAACCAGATAAATCACCGGCTGACACCTCCTCATATCGCCCTATAGCTTTATCCCCTGTAATTTCAAAAGTTGCTGAGAATTTAGTTAAAAATCGCCTTGAATGGATTATTGAAAATCGTGGAATATTATCCGAATCACAATTTGGGTTCAGGAAAGGCAGGAGCACCTTGGATAGTGTGGGCACTTTTGTGACTGATGTCCGAGTGGCATTTACAAAAAACGAATCTGCTCTTGCGGTGTTTTTAGATTTAAAATCAGCCTATGACAGAGTAAATCTTAATATTCTGCAATATAAGCTACACAAACTTGCTATTCCACCAATTATTTCATGTTTTATCATAAACCTCTTGTCAGGTAGAATTATAAGGCTGGACCAAGCTCGAGAACAGAGTAGACTGGTGTGGAATGGACTTCCACAAGGATCTGTACTCAGTCCTATATTATTTAATTTATATACTTATGATTTGGCGTCTTCACTTCATAATTCTATTAACATCCTTCAATATGCCGATGACTTATTGTTGTACTCCATTGGTAACACATTTAATTCAATATGTAGCGAAATATCAAATTCCTTAAATAATTTAAAAGTCTGGATGGATAAAAATGGTCTAAGCATTTCACCGCATAAAAGTTCCGTTGTTCTCTTCACGCGTCAGCGATTGCATCCCCCCATTCTTATATATTTCGATAATTGCCGAATACCAGTTAAAAATCAAGTCAAGTTTCTGGGTGTTGTCTTAGATTCAAAGCTAACAGGAATGCCTCACATCGAATATGTTGTAACTAAATGTGAAAAGCTTCTCAATTTGATGAGATGCCTCTCGGGTGTTTGGTGGGGCGGACATCCGGTTTCTTTGAAGCTGCTTTACAATGCTTTGGTACGAAGCGTTCTCGATTACGGGACCTTCATACTGGAGCCTTGTAATATAGCGGGTTTGAAGAGGCTGGATTCCATTCAATCAAAAGCTATGAGAATAATTACCGGAGCTATGAAATCTAGCCCTCTGAATGCATTGCAAGTTGAATGTAGCGAGCCACCGCTTAACCTGCGAAGGCAGTTCTTAGCTGATCGTCTGCTTTATCGTGTTTTACAATTCTCAAATAGCCCTTTAATCTTAAAACTTCATATTCTTGCAGATCTCATTCAGTCATCAAACTATTGGAAGTACAAAACACTTCCTTGCTTAGTAATAAGTTACTTGAGATATAAATCAATTCAGGCCCCGACACATAGATCTCGTACTCTTGACTTTTTTAACTGTAAATATGAAGCCTTAATTTACAATCCGTTTGTATACTATCTTTCTAATATTGATAAATACAATGCTAATATTTCCTTTAATTCTATTGTGCAAGATAATTGGCCAGGGTGGAATCACATTTATACAGATGCGTCCAAGCACCAATTAGATGATTTTGTAGGAGTAGGAGTTTATCATGCTCAATATAACATTGTCCAGAAAGTAAAATGCCCATCTCAAACGTCAGTTTTTACCGCTGAATGTCTTGGCATCGCTAAGGCTTTAGAATACATTCTTATTTTCAAACTTGGAAAAACTATCATTTTTAGCGACTCTATGAGCGCATTACAGTCACTAACTCGATTTCCTTTCAACTCTAAACCTATTTTCCCTCTCTTAGCAGACATTAGAAGTAAGCTTTATGACTGTTATATGAAAGGATTTTATGTTACTTTTGTATGGATACCTAGCCATTATGGCATTGTAGGTAACGAAAGGGCCCATAAACTTGCGAATGAGGCTGTGGTGTGTGGAGATAAAGTCCCTTTTGAAAATTTTACTCACGACCTGGCTGCTCTTCCTAGAGTTTATCTCCGGGATTCCTGGGATTCAGTCTGGAAAGAGAGTAGCCAATTAAAAGGGAAGAATTATTTAAATATTCAACAAGAAATACCATCTAAACCATGGTTCGCTGGTATAAAACTTGACAAAATTCCTACAACCATTTTAATAAGAATGCGTCTTGGTCATACATCTTGTCCGGCCCATCTTTCTAGGTTGCGTATTATAAATAGTCCGCAGTGTGAATGTGGTGATGACTTTGCGAATCTGGATCACATATTCTTCTCCTGTCCTAAACATAACCGTTCTTCCTTTTTAGAAAATTTGATTTCCCTCCGTGTCCCGTTCCCGACATCCATAAATACCCTTCTTTATTCTGTGAATGCATCTATGTATAATATATTTTCAAATTTTATTTGTAGTAATAATATTAGAGTTTAAATATGTATATATATATATATATTTTTTTTTTATTTCTTGATATTATAATAATATGTTTATTTGACATTTATTTATTTGATTACATACCTATAAAATATTATTATAAAGTGCATACTTCCCCTATTCTTATCCAAAATCAAAATCCTAGTCTGATATTTAATTTTAAAACTATCCGTTTCCCTACCTTTTCAAAGTTGTAACCGTCGCTAAATAATGAATAATACAACATAAACCTAAAAGCTACCTACCAGAAAGTTTGAGAATCTCAATACTCGAAACTGGCGGATGCACTGAACGTGCGAGCCATTGCTCCATAATAGGAGGCAAAAATTAAAAAAAAAAAAAAAAAATCTACCATCTGCTAGCTATTTCGGCGTGCACGGCCAAAACTGCTAGAGGTACACACATCCTACGAATATTATAAATGCGAAAGTTTGTGAGTAGGTATAGATGTATGTATGTATGTTACTCTTTTACGCCAAAACTACTTTAACGCGGGTGAAACCGCGGGGCGCAGCTTGTAGGGTATAATTTATAAATTTTACCGCACGTGGCATAACTAGCTATTACTCAATACTTTTATTTTATTATATATTAATACTGTTATTGTATTTAATAGGTATATTCCTTATTCTCTATCATCGACACGTCGTGCCATGCAAATGGTATGGGCTATGTTGCGTATATGGACTGTATAAAAAGGACTAACTACTCATATATATTTAACTCAATGTAGTTGATTTTAGGTAACTCTGACATCAGAACCTTTCCTGAATATCTAGGAATATAGTTAAACGTATTTACAGTCGGAGGAATTTCCGGTTTTCCTCACTGAGATACCTGCGTCAATTGTCGATTTTCGTACAGTAAAACCGGATTGATTGTGTATACTTTGGGTCCTCCCCGTAGTGATCGCGATGTCACTTAGAGTCTTCAGGTAGTTTATCACAATTTTTTACGAATAAAGCCGCTTCGCAATGTAGGAGTTCCTTCAGCTATACCTACCACGATTACAAAACTTGTGTGTACTTATGTACACGCGTTAGAAGTTATACTTCTTAATATACAACTTGAACATAGTTATCAATTTTTATACCACCTAGAACTAACGTCATGCTGTTATTTTTACAGCATGACGTTAGTGAGTGAATTTTACGATTTTTAGTTGAGAGTGAATTTTACGATGCGCGCGCATCTGCACGCGCATCGTAAAATTCACTCTCATACCACCTAGAACTAAATTCATGCTGTTAAATTTTTTGGTGTCGGTGTGCGCGCGCATCGTAAAAATTCACTCTCATCATTTTTCTCCATCGCGCCAAAAGAAGTATAACTTCAAAAACTTTTATTAATATTTTTTTTCGGATTTTATTTTCACCGGAATTCTATTCTACATATTGCCGCCTTAGCTAACGCTAATGACAGTAAGGTAAGTCATCTTGCATTTGTGTATTATATACCTATATTACAGCATTTACAGCACTGGTACCATTGACAGTTGATATCCTATGAGCAAAGTAATTGAGGATAATTTTGATCAATAAATCCATATGCTATGCCATGTCACATTGTAAGTTTACGTGGATTAGGTAAAGGTTATATTTTTATGTTGTAATCTTTATAAATAAATATAATTAATAGAAACATTATAAACACTACCATGCGTAGGACACATACACACACACATGGTTAATTATTATTATTTGTCTTTAATGTGTAAACTTTACATAATTCATTACAGAGGTACCTATAGTCCTTGGCAATGTCCCCTATTTTATGCAATACCAACGAAAATAATTTTTAGCATTTATTTTAAAGTTCTTATATGGACAGGGTAGGTAGGTAAATAGGGCGCTAGTTGTGTCAATTTAGATTTGGCGCGAAATACTGAAGGAAAATAAGCGACACGATAAGACCCGTGGGCTAATTATACGCACTGGGTAAGCAGTTTAAGTACCTAGTTCCATAGTTCTATGTACGCCTTGTCCTTTTCATTCGAGCTGTAAAATAGGGAGAGAGATGAAATTGTATTTAAATTAGTTTAGGCGTACAAAAAGCCGAAACAAATATATAAAATTTTAATGAATTATATTTTTATATCATGGTCGAGTTTCGAGCAATGGGTGACCACTAGTTTGACTTAATCTGTCTATAACCGTAATACTGTAATATATCCCAACTGAGATGTTTGTCCACTAGGTACGCCACCCTCCTTATCCTTGCTCCGCACATCGGGCACTTTGTATCAACTAGTTAGGCTAGGTTGTCTCTATGTTGGGCGAACTAAACTCCTATTCTTTCTTGTACTGTCCATACGTTGCGCGAAGTGATGATACTATCCCGATAATTTAGATATTTGTGTAGATAGTGAGTGATTACATACTCTCTGGATGTATAGTTTACAAAGAAAATAAAAGATATCACTACATTTTACTAGACTTTTTAATATTCTAATCTAAAAAGTATTTTTATTCAATCTAGTCTGTCTATGTATGTACGTATGTCGGTGACGGCCGGGAGCCGGCAACTGGTTGAATTCAGTTCGCATGATTGTTGTTTATCGCTGGAAATTCTATAAAAGCCCCACCAAACTGGCTAAAGCAGTATTTGCGTTCACGGTACGCGTCCAGTGCGCCGCTCCGTTACTCCAAAGGCGAGCGAAAAATATACACACTAAAATGGCCTCAAGAGAACCTGTCGCTGACCAACTTATTAATTACAAGAAATCCCTGAAAGTAAGTGGACAATTTATGTTCTCGTGCTCATTTAGGAAGTGATGTTTCGAACTAAGTGTTTTAATTCATTAACATGGTTGTTTGTGTTTTGTGATAATTACGTAGGTACGTGAGCTATTTACGCCGAATGTTTGTAGTTTGTACAAGTGATTAAGCGTTTTTGAAGTAGGTACTTAGTACTTTGTACCTATGGAACTTGAACCCCCTAATAAAAGCGATTGGCAATTTAAATTATTATGGAGCTGTGCTTTGTATATAATGGATCATGACCTTTGCACCGATCGAAGTTATTATGTCTTCAAACACTTGAACGCACTGATAACATTGTTACTTATGGCGATAACTATGATGGTGTAATTTTAACACAGACTGCTTAAATAGTGTTAACTAGTGTTAATGGGACTGCATGGTTAAAGTGTCACTATCTAGAACATTCTTTTGGACTGTAAAGTACTTATTACTCTTGTTCACCTTGTAATGCATTGCGAATTGACCCAGTCTTAGTATTACATACATTATAACAGTATTTATTTACACATGTTATGATTTGAAATAGTATTTTATTAGATAATTATAATTAGAGGAATATAATCATTCTTATATTTTATTCAGTACCTACTGAATTTGAATATAAGTGTATGAATGAATTAAATAACTTTATGAATGATTTAATTTGTAAGTTTTATGTATGACAAATGCTAGTTTAAGGTTCCATAGAATTTTAATGTTTATGCTCAGAAATGGCATCACTGTTGTCTATTAGATCCAGTCCTAGATTCACATAGAGATTGGTGACCTGTTTAAATCAGAGTTTTTACCATATTGGAAGCTGTAATTTATTATGTATAAAAGTTGCAAATTAAAAATAATTTTTACAAGTAATAGATCTTGGCTAGATATACTAGCTATACTAATGATAGGTTTCCCTAATACTGAACAATTTTACTCTAATGGCAAGCTCTAAGAGCATGTCAAACCAAATTGCAATGAGTTTAATTTGCTTTAATTTATAAATAATCCTTTTATTTCCATTTACATGTAATATTGTTAGTTTAAGACATGTAAATGATAAACAGCTAGCAGCGAGTGTCCAACCCTTGACCATCAGGAGACCTGCTTGTTTGTTGCCTTGCTATTTCATTAAACAAATAAAGTTATGCAAATAAAACAGGAAAATTATCATATTTGTAACTATGATTTCATTTAGTCTAGATGTATGTATATTAATTATATTACCCAATTTTTTTTCAATATGGGTATCAACTATTTTTATATATCCATATTAAAACAGACCATTAGAGTTTAATAGTAATCTCAAAATTTAAATTAACTCGAAACTAACAAAGTTATAAGTAATTAAAAATTATGTTTGATAAATAACATGGTATAAGACATAATTGGTAGTGGAGCCATAGAAACTCCATATTATGTTAGTATGCTATTTTGCATGAAAAGGATTTAGCAACCACACTTCATTCTTATCAAGAATTTATACCAATTTAAAAACAAAATAGTTTAGTCAAAAAAAGTTTTTAATCAGTTTTTGCTTAATCTCATAATAAATGATATCTTTAATATGCAATAGTATTCCGAATCTCTATTTGGCTGCTTAGTTATGTTTTGTCATATTATGTGCTCTTATACATATGGATTACTCATTTATATTTACCATCCCTAAAAAATTATAGGAATACTATCCAGAATATAAAATGTCACTTAAAATTGCCTTGAAATAAATAGCAATTATTTATTATTGAACAAGATTTACTTACTTGTGTTAAAGTCTTGTGTGAATAATATTCATTATCACAATAATCCTCAAGTGTATTAGAAAATGGAAATGTGTAAATGATATAATGATTTTATTTGGCTTCTTTTTCAGGATGGTCCTGGCTACATAACCACCAAAACTGGAGCACCTGTTGGAGTTCAAACTGCCATCCAAACTGTGGGGAAGAATGGTCCTGCACTGCTTCAGGATGTCGCCTTCCTTGACGAGATGTCGGCCTTCGACAGGGAACGCATTCCTGAACGTGTTGTTCATGCTAAAGGAGCAGGAGCTTTTGGTTACTTTGAGGTGACTCATGATATAAGCAAATATTGTGCAGCCAAAGTTTTTGATACTGTCGGAAAGAAGACTCCATTAGCTGTGAGATTTTCTACAGTTGGTGGAGAAAGTGGATCAGCTGATACTGTCCGTGATCCCAGAGGATTTGCTGTAAAAATGTACACGGAAGATGGCAATTGGGACATTGTTGGTAACAACACACCAATCTTCTTTATAAGAGATCCAACATTGTTTCCCAGCTTTATTCATACTCAAAAGAGAAACCCAGCTACTCACTTAAAGGATGCTGATATGTTCTGGGATTTCATCACTCTCAGGCCAGAGACTTCTCATCAGGTCCTATACTTATTTGGTGACCGTGGTATCCCTGATGGCTACAGGCACATGAATGGCTATGGTTCCCACACATTCAAAGTTGTCAATGCTCAAGGAGTTGCACATTGGGTAAAGTTCCACTATAAGACTGACCAAGGTATCAAGAATTTACCAGTTGAAAAGGCTAATGAATTGGCATCTTCTGATCCAGACTATTCCATCAGAGACCTTTACAATGCCATTTCTAGGGGGGACTATCCATCTTGGACTTGGTACATTCAGGTGATGACAATGGCACAAGCAGAAAGCTTTAAGCTTAATCCATTTGACTTGACTAAAGTTTGGTCTCATTCTGAATACCCATTGATTCCTGTAGGAAAAATGGTATTGGACAGGAATCCCAAGAATTACTTCGCGGAAGTTGAACAATTAGCTTTCAGTCCTGCTAACATGGTCCCTGGAATTGAACCATCTCCTGATAAGATGTTGCAAGGTCGTCTGTTCTCATACAGTGACACTCATCGCCATCGCCTTGGCGCAAACCACTTACAAATTCCTGTAAATTGTCCATACCGTGTCAAGGTTGCTAACTATCAGCGCGATGGACCACAAAACATGTGTAACCAAGACGGTACGCCAAACTACTTCCCTAACTCCTTCTCGGGTCCGCAAGAGTGTCCACGCGCTCAACGTCTGCAGCCCAGAGTACACATCAGCGGTGATATCGACAAATATGACAGTGGCCAGAGCGAGGACAACTTCTGTCAAGCTACATTGCTGTACAAAAATGTATTTAGCGACGCGGAGAAGCAACGCACTGTCGCCAATATTGTGGGTCACTTAAAAGATGCTGCAGGTTTTATCCAGGAGAGAGCCATTAAGAACTTCACCCAGGTTCATCCTGATTTAGGCAGCAAAATTGCTGCTGGCTTGGCACCTTTCAAGAAATACCATGCCAATTTGTAAAATAAGCACTCTTTGCAATGTGAGATTGGTGCTCATTTAATTAAAGTAACTAACTACATACCTTTTTTATACAATCATGTGGGAAATCTGGGCTTTTTGTATAGTATGGGTTTTTATGTATAATTAGGTACTTATATTCAAACAACCTCATCTTTTTGATGATGTACTGAGCAACTATTGCATAATATTTAAAATAAATTGACTGTTGTAGGTATATATTATTGTTATTTATAATAAAGATCATGCCAAGCAAAGTTATCTTTAAATTATGTTTAAATCCTTTGACGAAATTGATAGTTTCATAACTGTAATTATAAATTATTTAAATAATAATTTATGATTGCCGCTATCACATTCCATTACGTATATTCTACAATGTTTAGATGATAAGATATTTAAATACTCATTATAGTTTCTCTTTCTGAGTATTCAATAATGTAATAATCTGATATTGGTTCAAGATTGTGGTTGTTGTTTAGATTAGATGCCGTCAGAATCTTCATGTCAATCTAAAATGCGTCCTTCTAATTGAAAACTCTAATTATTTGCTTTTGAAAACTACTGCATAAACTATATAGCTAGATATATTAGATTATTTATCCAAGCTGTGTAGTTTTAGCTATATTTTACAATAATGTCCTAATTTGGGTGCTTCGTAAGAATTGCTTGAATTTTATTGTTATATATATTTTACAAACTATTGTCTTAGGTTTATCCATCATAGTGGGCGATATCTAAACGAGTTTAATTGTTGATTATAATAATCGTGTCTGTGGTCTGTGTCTCAAAGTTGATCTTATCTCTTTCCCTCTTTCAACTATTCAAAACCGTCGATCTCTCATAGAATAATCAAATTGTGGAATAATTTGATTATTCCACAATTTGAATAGTTGAAAAAAAAATTAAATAATGATCATTCTATCAGAGGTGCCTTTGGTAGGAATCATATTAAAATTATTTTGTTGACTTTTGACATTGAATTTCTACATGAATGTTCAACTGGGATCATCAGGAGCGTGTACTAAATTATACAATATGCTGCACATTGCACACGGCAATTGTTAAATGCAATACAAATGAACAGTAATTAGTGTTACGGTACGGTTGTTCTTACGAAATAACTCGCTAGTTTTGAGTTGTATTCTTATTCAAAAAGTGTAACGTTTTGTTGGATATGTATGAACTGAGGTGCTCAGTTATAAACATTAGGAATACTTGGTTATTGAATTCTAATGTTTCTCACAGTTAGTTGTTATGTAGTCTAAATTGTAGTAGTAATAATTGATTTGTTTCAAGGGTAGCAGTGAAGTAATGGCACGAATTTTTGATATTTTCCAATTTGTCATCGAATTTTCTCCAAAGCAAATAAATATTTCATTCATTCATTCATTATTAAAGATGTCTTGGAAAAAATTCGATGAGAAATTGGAAAATATAATGAAGAAGTTCACTACAATCGGGGTATATGTGAAATGTGAGAACCAAACGCTTGCGACTTCTAATTTGTGTATGTAATGCCATCTATTGGCAGACCCGACAAACTACATCTTTAAATATTATGCAAATTGATGTTACGGTTTAAGTCATAATGTTGTGTTATCAATGTTTATGTATTATAATAAATAAGATCCGGGGAGATTATTCACACACGGCCATCTGATCCCAAACTAAGCCGAGCTTGTACTATGAAAACCAGATAACTGATATACTACATATATATATATATAACACTAGCTGTTACCCGCGTCTTCGTCCGCGTCGAATTTTGAATGATGACCAATGTAACCTACAAGTGCCTACAACAAAACATACTTACGTGTTCTAACATACGTGAAAGAGTCACTTTTAGAAAATGTAAAATGAATATGAACAAATAAAGAAAGGCCGTTCATTCAAATTCTGTATGCCGTTTCTGTCAGAAATGGTTTGAGAAATGATCCAGTTAAAATTAATGTGATACTTAAGTCTACTAAGTATAGTGTCAAGTTATGTTTTAAGTTCAACACACAGAAAAAAAAACTAACGCAACAGAATAAAACACGGCCGTCTAAAGCATATTTTCATAATAAAGGTTTCACTGACTCACTAATTAACACATACGTATATATACTACAATTTTGAAATTTGGCACCAAGAGATAAAGGAAAAAAAGAGAAATTTATCGATTTTTGATACACGTCATTCGCTGTCAAGCAGTGTCAACGTAAAATTTAGCTTCTTACTCTGTTAGTCCCAGGTAAGATTGATAGCCGATACACGTGTTAGACAAAATTTTCTAAAAAAATTGTCCGAATTAGTGTAATTTTAATACTAATTAAGTGTTTTGAGCAGATCTATGTGTTATTAACCGTATTAACAACTTGTTCTTTGTGTGTTTTGGTAAGATAGTAGATAGTTTGTTTGTCTCGTAAATTTTCCATTCCGAGGAGGTGTCCATCATGGACGACCTCCCTCCTCCTAAACCTCCCGATATCCCAGTCGATGAACAAAGTCGTTGTACAACGTCGGATTCAGATGCAAAAAAGCGTTCATCGGTCGCCGATTTAACTGGTCACGCCGCAAAAATATTGGTCACAGACCCGGAGCTGCCTCATGCCTCCATTCAAGAAATTTACATTCATCCTACATTGGTGGTAGGAGTTAAGGCTTATTCTGGTTTGGACAGAGGCCCATTTTTAGTCCATGTATCTAGATCTGAACCCGACCCTTCTACAGGAACAAGTATTCGCCCAATCAAATTCGGTCAATTTCTTACTCAGTATAATATACAAAATATTTGTTCAGGTGGTGTTAAAAAAGTGGGTAGAAACAAAATTTCAGTCGAATTCAAAAACAGTGTTGATGCTAATTCATTCTTGGACAACCCAGTTTTACAAACTAATAAATATGTAGCAGCAATTCCTTCTTACAATATTTCCAAAATGGGTATTGTCCGTCAGGTGCCGGTTGACTTGTCAATGAATGATTTTATTGGAAATTTGACTGTACCAAATGGTTGTGGTGAGCTTTTGAAGGCCCGCCGTCTCAATAGAAAATCCTCAGTTGATGGGAAAATTACATGGATCCCTCCTCAAACAGTTGTACTTACTTTCCGAGGACAATTACTTCCAGATAGGGTATTCTCCTTTCACACTTCATTGCCTGTGGAGACCTACCAATTTCCTACGATTAAATGCAACAAGTGTTGCAGATTTGGCCATATCCAGACACAGTGCCGTTCTAATCCCCGGTGCTTTAAATGTTCTAAGGAACACTCTAGAGCTGAGTGTGATGTATTGGCTAGCAATGCTACTTGTTTTCACTGTCCTGGATGCCACTTTGCTACTAGCAAGGATTGCCCCGAGCAGGGGAGACAGAAGTCTATTAAAATCCTTATGTCTCAAGATAATATTTCTTATGAAGAGGCTTCCTCTCAATGTCCAAAGGTTAATAGGCCTTATTCGGAAATAGCCCAAAAAACTTTCCTCTCCCAAGCATTTCATAATCAACCTGGCCGACCTAATACTACACAATACAATGAAAGTATTCAACGGTCCTCTCCTATGAGTTACAAAAAGACTACCTTCAGCCAACCACGCCCAAGGCCTACACTAGGCAAGTCATTTGACAGAGCTGCCCATCAAAATCTAATAGGTGATATCCCTTCCACATTACCTAATGGTTGTGCTATTCAAGCTCAGGAATCTAATCCATCTCCAATGAAGCAGGAGGTTGATCTCCTGGAATCTCTCCTTAACATAATTATTGAACTTATATCCCGTAAAACCTCTAACCTACCGTCCCACGTTGCCCATAAACTAACTGCAGTCTTAAATTCACTTTCTGGTTTTCATGGCCCAAGTCGCCATTCAATGGAACACTAGGAGTATCCGAAAAAGAAAACCTGAACTTCTTCATTTAATTAATACATTTCACCCATCAGTCATTGCCATCTCGGAGTCATGGTTGGTTCCTGGATCTCGATTTAGGGTTCCGGGTTTCTCTTGCCTCCGGGATGACAGGGCAGATGGGTATGCTGGTAGCGCCTTACTAGTAAGTCGTTACCTTCCCGTTTCCCAGCTTCCTCTCCCTTCCTTTTCCTCAAGGATTAATGCTGTAGCATTAAGGGCTGCTGGCATTTCATACCTTTCTGTTTATATTCCCCACCCTTGCTCTACCTTGATTCCAGATATCTTATGTATTATCTCGTCCATCCCCCATCCCATAATTTTGATGGGTGATTTCAACGCCCATCACAGTTCATAGGGATCTAGTCACGACGATTTGTTTGGTCTGGCTTTACTCGAATCTTTTGATGATTTAAATCTTTGTGTCATCAATTCTGGTGGTCCTATCAGGAGAGTGCTTCCCAGCCAAAATCCCAAGTGTGCTGTTGACCTGACTATTTGCTCCCCATCCTTAGCCTCTACTTTATCATGGAATGTCTTGTCCTATTCCTATGGGAGTGACCATTTTCCTATCATCATTTCCATTCCCAACAGAGCTACTCCATTCTATAATTATTCCCCTTCCCTTAAATACCGCTTATATAATGTTGATTGGTCCTCTTATTCCTCATCACTTGATGTTAAGCTTGAGTCTCTTCCAACTCCTGACAGTAGAAACAAACTGGAGAGTTATTCTGGGCACAAGCCCAGAATAATTCTGTGAAAATTGTTCATCTGTAGTGCTTAACAATACATATACAAATATGTATTGTTAAGCACTACAGATGAACAATTTCCTGTCAAGAAAGTTATAGAGTCCTACAAGTTTAGAGTTTCTCCCCCATAGTGGGATTCAGATTGTACTGCAGCTGTTAAAGAGAGGAAACAGGCCGAAGAGGCTTATAATGCTGACATGTCCCCAATGAATTTTCTGTTTTATCAAAGAAAGGCTGCTCTAGCAACTAGACTCCTAACTAAGAGGAAGAGAGAAGGATGGCTTCGTTTCTGTGAAAGCATATTCCCAAAAACGCCTTCTTCCATAGTGTGGACACAAATAAAACGATTTAGAGGTTCACTAAACATTCAAGACATCTCTTCCAATGACCCCTCTCTATGGCTTGAAGACTTTTCGAACAAAATGTCTCCTCCATTTGTCCCAAAATTAGACCATTTCCCATCCCCCCCAATCCCTTTAGTTAGTTCAAATTTTATGGATAGACCTTTTCAACTTTCAGAACTTCAATCAGCACTTTATGGTCTTATTGACTCTTCTCCTGGGGCAGATGGAATTCCATATTCTTTTATGAAAATGCTTCTGAGAAATGTCACCTATATTGTCTAGAAGTAGTCAATAAATTATTTGAGGAAGGTGTAGTGCCAGTATCTTGGAAGACTCAAACTGTTATTCCAATTCTTAAACCCGGCAAGAACCTTTCAGACCCTAACAGTTACAGACCTATTGCCTTATCTTCCGTTATGGGTAAACTTACAGAGCACATGATTAATAATAAAAAATTAAAAATGTTTATTGTGTGTCGAAAATGATCCTTTTACGTACATAAATTGAGGCAGCCCCAGTAAGTTAAAAAATACTTGTGTTGGGGCTACCTCGCTTCTCCCCTTAGTTGCTAGTTGCAAAGTGTTGAGACAAACAATAATAGTAAGAAACTATGTACTTAAATATAGAAGGTATTTAAAAGGACACAAAGCAATTACAAATACAAAGGTCAGTATCTTATTATCTAGGCCTAGGTACGTTGGTGTGTATGTGTATGAGTGTGTTTGTGTGTGTATGTGTGTGTGTGTGTGTGTATGTGTGTGTGTATGTGTGTGTGTGTGGGAGTTTATGTGAAAGCTGTGAGGGCTGTGCGAGCAAGCAATTTTAGTTAATTCTTGACAAGATGTCTTCAGTTTGCTCATAGGCTAACTGAATGGCTAAAAGCCATTCAGTTATACTTTTTTTACTATCGCGAAGTAATCTGGGATATATATTTATCTTTCCGTTTATTATGTTATAGATGAAAGCAGATTGTACAGTGTAGGTATTGCCTTCTTGCAAAAGATGTCCGTACCGCTAGGGGTTGGGCCACTTTATCATTTCGCCGTTTATTTAAATGATCAGGGTTAAAGGGTAACGTCTTAGAGCCTGTCCAGATAAGGCGTTTTACGCGCGAGTGCACTCGCGCGTCTCAATTTCTATTCCGTCCAGATACCGCGTTTCAGGCGCGTTTCTACACGCGCCTGAAACGCTGGGAGGGATCCAGTCAGTTGCAAACATGGACTCGGAGACAGCGATTGTGTTGTGGCTTGCATACCGTCGATGGAAACGTCGTAAACAGTACACAAACATTTAGTTATCACGCTCCATTTTAAATTAAATAAGTCCACTCGCAACGAACTCGCGCGTAGTACTGGACGCAGCAATGGCGCTCGAGTATCTCGACTCGCGCGGCGCTCGCGCGTAAAACGGGCGAGTCGAGAGTCCCGCGCATTGCACGCGTTTTACGCGCGATTGATGGAACGCGCGTAGGCATCTGGACGGGACATATGTAGCTCTAGTATCTGGGGTACGCGCGAGTGGCACCGCGCGCGTGCACTCGCGCGTAAAACGCCTCATCTGGACAGGCTCTTATGCAAATGCAGAGAAATGTTTACATAGTATAATTTTCGAATTGTGAGTAAGTCGCTGATTTTATATAGATCATCGGTAGAGTATCTATACGGTTTGAAATACATCACCTTTAGAAGAGACCGTTGAGCTCTTTCTAGTTCTAGAAATTTTATTTTTGTGGCTCCCCTTCAGATTGGAATGCAATACGTGATGACGGATTGTACCAAGGCATGATTAAACATAGACTTGAGTGGTATGTAGAAAATAGGAATGTGTGTATATATATATATATATATATATATAATATACATATAATTATATTTATTATAGTACTTTTTATACGTTTATTTATACTTATTTTGTTTAATATATGTACATATATCTATTTTATGTTATTAGGTTATGTTATATTATGTAATTATAGAATATTCTCCAGTTTTAGTGCACCTACCATAATATTTCTGCATCACCCAAAGGTCGACTGGAAGAGAATGCCTTCGGCATTAAGTCCGCCTCTGTACAATCTTGTGCAAAAAGTAATAAATAAAAATAAAATAAATGTATTGGCAAAGTCACAGTATGGTTTTCGAAGAGGTAAGAGTACAATGGATAGCCTTTCTTTGCTTTCCTCCGACATTCGCCTCTCCATTTTAAGGAAAGAATATCTTGTTGGAGTATTTCTGGATATCTCATCAGCTTATGATAATGTCCTCCTTCCGGTTCTCAGGAATAAACTGATTCGCCAGCTGAGTATCCCTGAGAAGTTGGTCCGCTTCATTTGCAACCTTTTTATGGAGAGGGCTATTTCTATTAAATATAAGAACTCAATTCTATCTTCTAGAACTGTCTGGAAAGGTCTCCCGCGAGGTTCAGTTCTTAGTCCCTTACTATACAGCCTGTATACTTATGACCTGGAACTATCGGTGGAGCCTTTTTGCCAAATTTTACAGTATGCTGATGACTTGGCAATATATACTCCAGGTAATCTCTGGATGAGTCTGTTACTCGGATTAACACTGCTCTTAGCTACTTATCTGACTGGCTTCTTCAACGCGGTTTGTCCCTGTCAGCTTCTAAAAGCAGTGCTGTGGTTTTTACAAACAAGAGACTTGTACCGCCGATCTTAATTGAAGTTGATAATGAAATTATTCCTCAAGAAGACAAGGTAAAGTTCTTGGGGGTTTGGCTGGACTCTAGGCTCTCTGGTATAGCACACACCGATTATGTATCCCAAAAGTGTGAGAAAAATATTAATGTGTTACGTTCCCTATCTGGTGTTTGGTGGGGCTCTCACCCCATTTCTCAAAGATTACTATATAATGCCTTAATTCGTAGTCACATGGACTATGGCTTATTTCTTCTGGGTCCTTGCAACCAGTCAGGTCTCCAAAAGCTTGACAAGATCCAAGCTAAATGTTTGCGTATTATCCTAGGTGCTATGAGGTCATCTCCAATAAATGCTATGCAAGTTGAATGTGGTGACCCTCCTCTTGCTCTGCGCAGACAATTTTTAGCTAATCGTTTCCTTTTAAAACTTGCCCAAAATTCAAATCACCCGCTTCTTCATAAATTAAATGAATTATCTGTCCTGTACAATTTGCGTGAACAACAGTCTCGATTAAAAATTCCTTGCCTTCTCAAAGCCTTTCAACTTTTCTCCCAACTTTCTATTTCCCTTTTTAACTAACTTTAAATCCTCTCTATTCAGCTCCTTATGAGTCTCTAATATTTCAGCCCAACATTATACTGGAATTTGGTATTGACAAACACTCTATGGAGGCAAACAAGGTATTTACAGAGCTGGTTCAGTCTAAATATAAAAACTGGTTCCCTTTTTACACTGATGCTTCCAAAATCTCTAACGATGGTCTAGTTGATGTTGCAATGTGGATTCTTTTCACTTCTATCATATTGAGCTATAAATGCCCCTCGGAAACATCAGTGTTTTCAGGGGAATCTCTGGCCATTCTAGAGGCTATCCGTTTCATTAAGTCCCATAATTTTCACTGATTCTAAAAGTTGTTTGCAAGCCATCCTGTTAAATCCTTTTCGTTCACAATCTAGGTTTCCCATAATACTTAAGATAAGAGAGGAGCTGTTTCAGTGCCACAATGTTGATATTCAAGTGATTCTTGCTTGGATACCTGGTCATTCAGCTATAGCGGGGAATGAACTATGCCAGGGGTGCTAGTGAATCAGGCTCTCTTGAGCACTATCAAATTTATAGCCATGATATATGTTCATCTATGAAACAAAATGTATTTAAATCTTGGAATAAAGCATGGCAATCCTCTAAATTGATTAAAGGTAAATATTATGGTGACATGCAACCTTCCATACCTAATAAACCTTGGTTTTCCAAATTTAAAAATATTGATAAAGTCACCACTTCCACTATCTGTCGCTTGAACCATTCTTGCACCCCTGTCTTCCTGGCTAAACTAAGGATAAGGGACTCCTCCCTTTGTGAATGTGGTTTGGATGAAGGACATGTTGACCACATATTTTTTAATTGTAAGAATAAGAAGTTCTCCTTATATGATGTCATTCCCTCTCATATCCCTCGTCCCATCTCCTTCAAATACCTTCTGTCCCTGGTATATACTCCTTTTATATATATATACTATGTATAAGAATTAATAAAATAAAACTGTAAATGTCTATCTAAGTACCTACATTTATGAATTTTATTTACTTATTTATGTTGGTGGTTGATAAATGTGTTTGTCTATTTTGTTTATTGCTGATTTGACGTCGGTCTACTCATCTACTTAAACTCAAAATATTACTTGGCCATTTATTACCGATTAATATTTTCCTTCGTTTGTTGGCTATCATAACTTGACATTGGCGAAATTGTGGTGGTGAACCCACAAGTGCCACAAATAAGAGTTGAAGTTACTCTGTTAGTCCAAAATCATACACACGCAAGAAAGGTCAAAATAGGCATGATAGTATAAATAAGCGTGATATATATTAATTCACTTCTAATCAACCCCACTGAATTTGATAATACCATGTAGGATTGTAGGATTATTATTCACAATCATTTTTGTTGCTGTCGTACTTTTCAATAGTAGAATTGTTTCTGTATAATAGTGTCATCCGGATCTATACCATACCCTAACGATAAGGATATTACTCAACAATATCTACGTTCATTCGCCCAGTTAATTCATCAGGACTGGCACCAATAAAAGGAAATTCTTTATCTATTGATAAATCACATTGTGATATTTATTACTTGGAAATCTTGCAATGACCACGTTGAGCAAATGGTACATCAAGTCCTTTTATTAATATAAAATTTGTTTGACTAACGTCGTTAACTCACAGAACGAAAGAATTGACAATTTTCTTTTCGTTTCCACTCATACCTTTGTACATAAAACTGGCACGTATTAAAATAGTTTAATTTCCATATTTTGTTTGTCCTTACAGGCGTTATATTAAAAGTTAAAAATAATCTTTATTGTCAGGTGACTAACGTTCCGGTCCTTTGTAGATGGCACGTGGTCTTCATAGCGACAATACAGGATATCAACCATGCTATCCCTAAAGCCCCTATATACTATAAAATACGTCGCCACTTTTACGCGTTTAAAAACTAATGCAATGGATTTTGAATATTCGTTAATGACTGCATCAGATGTTGCAGCCCAGAATGTAACGACTTACCTAACTTCTAGCCGTCACTGCTCACAATAATGAAAGGTTTAACTGATTCCGAAATTGGTGATGGCTATAAAATTGACGCTGAAATAAAAAAAATGCTTTTTTCAATATATGTATATAGGTTCCATCTAATATCTATTAGCATTACTAAGTTCTTTCTAAAAAAAAATCTGTAGAAAGACGATCTAGACTAAGATGTCTATGAACGAAATTTAGTGTAAAACATTATGTTTTAAACGTTCGACGTGACATCCCAAACAATGTTGCTAATCTTTCATTGTTTTCACCAGTATTAAATTTCGTCATATAGGTTTTAAGAACTCTCTGCGGATGTTTGTGTCTCTGCTAAGTTTGGTGTTTCCAATAGCATACTTACTATTAAATTGCTCAATATTTACTCCAGTCCAAAAATCTCATGGGCCGGGCATCCTATGCAGTTACGGAGTCTAAGCGTTTTGTCTTTGTGTCACTTACGTACAGCATTTCAACCCTTCAGAATCTCAAAGAAGAGTCAAAGCTTAATTTAGGAGAATTCATGACGTGAATAAGCATTGTCAACATGTCCGAAACAAGTTCAGCGTCGAAATAATTAGTCACGTTTATCATAATACACCCAGTAATCCGTCCCAAATAGTATTGGACAAATGTTCTTCACACTGTCGCGCACTAGGAGGAAAATATATAAACTATATTTATAAATGGCGAACAGCCTTGTAGACGCGAGGATTCGTCTTTGATCAAGATTTCTGCAATGCCTGTATTAACAGGTTCGAGAAGAATTAGGTGCTCTTACATATTCAGGGACGAATATTTATTTTTGTTCAGCGCCTTGTGTATTGCATATTGTTTTCGGAGCAGCTACGAGATTTGCTACATCGAAAACATTTTCGTCAGGATGGGCTTGCCGATTGATGTCATTGTCGTCGGCTTTTTGTCAGCATCTGTGACATATAGCTGTGAAATTAACCCGATATAAAAATACATTTAATATCCTATAACAATGAATATCGTAGGTCTAGGTAGCAATGCTTATGAGTACGGTTGTCTTTCTCTCTCCATAAAGCATACACACTTCTGCACGGAATATCTCTCAACCGGTTAAAATCAAGGTTACTCGCAAAGATATTCACGCAGTCCAGTAAACAAGCAAGGGTCGTTTTGCGTCGTGAACAAGCCAATAGGTAATGATAACCACGAGACTAGCGAATAACGAACGAGTGATGACTGCTACTACCTAGCCGGTCAGTTCTAGTGCGCCGTAAGGTCTACTAGGTATCCACGGAATGAGATATTACTTATATCTCATTCCCTGGAGGCCTATTAGATCTTAAAAAAACACATGGTTACGGTAAAAAGAAAGTTATCTTATATGAAAACATTATTAAGATACCCCCATTCTAATCCTTTGTATTGCACACTAAGTAAAATTGTAAGTAAAAAAGATAAAAAAGAACAATAGGTATGTTATGAAATATTTGAAGTACGTCGCCATAATAAGAAAATATAATATGTACTAGACACTTCAAATGACACTTATTTCATATCTGTTGGATGGGACACGTCTCACCATCGTCCTTTAGTAAATTCTAAATTATTATATTATTGATTATTTTTAATCAAATTATCAATAATAGATTTTGGAAGTTTATGTTGATTGGGGTGACATGATGATCCAGCTTCATCATGTCTACTAGCTGCCTTCCGCAGCTATGTTCATAGGTTAATGTCGGTCCCCTTGTCTAATGAGAATTACATAAAAGAACTTAATATTCTTTATGAAATCGCGTTATCAAACGGTTATCCAAAATCTATTATTGATAATTTGATTAAAAATAATCAGAGATGTAGGGTTCGCTCTTTACTGTATGCATGCCCCCCTGACCGTATTAACAAATATGTTGGTAGTCTGACCTATATGGGCCCAATTTCAGATAGAATTGCCAATTTACTGCGTAAAAATAATATTCACGTTGCATTTCGGACGGACCAAACTATACGACGTCTTTGTAATGGAAAAGATAATTTGGAAAATTGCAAGAAATCCGGCGTGTATAGGTTGGTCTGCGATGATTGTGACGCGGTATATATAGGTCAGACAGGCCGCAATTTTGAAATACGGTATAAATAGCATGTAGCTGCTTATAGGAATGGGCATCCTGATAAATCTCATTACGCCAAACATTTAATTAAAACTGGCCATTCCTTGGGCGACAATAATACGTATAATATTTTACATAGTTGTGATAAAAGTTTCCGGTTATGTGTGTTGGAACAATTAGAAATATTAAAACATAGCAGTAATAGTTTTGCATTGTTGAATGACCAAACAAATTTAGTTTCATCTCCTTTACTACGAATATTTGGGGGTAGTTAGAAATAATTGTCCATGCGGTTGGTAGTATATAAAAGAGCGCTCGCCTCGTTGGCTTTTAGTCTCCTTCGAGCACTCGACGAGTTAGCAGCCCTTGAGAATGGTCCGTGGAGGACCGAAACACGTGTTGGGTATCGTACTGGCGCATGTAATTTGCTTTTTATATTGTCCTTCTTGCATGTGCACATTTTTGCGGGCGGGAGGGCGGTGCAAATTGCATCCCAGCATGATTAAACTGACAATTAGCGGAATTAACACTAAATATTGATTTTGTATTTTGATTGTTATGGATTTCCGCAAAGTAACGCCTGATTCCATTACTTATAATCAATAAACTTTCGTGAGATGAATCAAACGATCATCACCCCTGATACCATTAAACATTGTGTGTGTAATTACCTATATAAGTATGTATTTACAAAACAAAAATTAGTCGTAACTATATCAGTTATCTGGTTTCCATATAGTACAACCTCTGCTTAGTTTGGGATCAGATGGCCGTGTGTGTATAATGTCCCTGGATATTATACGCATTGGCACGTGTAGATACACATACAACGTGTATTTAAATTGTAATAAAATCCTAACTGATCCTTTTGTGGCACTGACAACTACCAAATTTTTTTAGTCAAATTATTCGCAAACAACTAGGTTCACCTTGTAAAAACTTGGGTATGTCCTATTATTAAAAAAAATGCTTTATTGATCCCAAAACTCGATCCGCCAATTTTAATTCGACAGAAAAACTGAACAATTGCGAGTCGGACTCGCCCACCGAGGGTTCCGTTCAAATTTGTAGGTAAATATTATAAATAATTCCTCGCAGTTCATTCCCATCTTTTTTTTTCCGAAATTAGATTTAAATTTATTTCCTATTATTTTTCTATAGTTTGGCATTTGAAATACATAATACGCCTGCTGGCGTGGTTGGCAAATGCTGGCTTTTCACGCCGGAAGTCGTGGGTTCGATTCCCAACCAGGACAGATATTTGTGTGCATGAACACGTCGGTTTGTCCTCTGAGTATGGGTGCAATTATTTATATAAGTATGTATTTGTAAAAGAAATTTAGTATCCTACTAATATTATAAACGCGAAAGTTTGTAAGTATGGATGGATGGATGTTTGTTAAACTTTCACGTATAAACTACTGAATGGATTTTAATGAAACTTTTTAATTATATAGCTTATACATCAGAATAAAATATTGGCTATAATTTTTAAAGTTTAACGGTAAAACCGTGGGGCACAGCTAGTATATAATATATCAGTTATTTGGTTCCCATAGTTGTACTATCATAGTAAAACCTCTGCTTAGTTTGGGATCAGATGGCCGTGTGTAAAAACATCCCAGGATATTATTATTATATAACTCTTAATTTTCACCCTTCTACCACCAGCCCCAATTTTTAATAGCGATACTGTAATAATCTTCAAGTCTCAGTGCTCGATAACTGTGCCTCTAGCACGAGTTCCTGCAGTATACTTACTCGATCACACATACAGTTTCGTCCCATACATTGAGCACCAGAGTTTTAGTTCTTAATAGTTTCCGCGAGAGGCGCTGGTGCTCAATGTATGGGAGGAAACTGTACGTGTGATCGAGTAAGTAAACTGCAGGGACTCGTGCTAGAGGCTCTGATCAATCCATCGAAAAGTTACAAGGGTAGACCCCTGGCGGGATAACCCACGGATCTACCGGTGTCACTTCTAACCCATCAAACAGCACGCAGTAGGGATGAGAACGAAGCTGGTCTTCTTCCTTACACAATAATCTTTCTCACATTCCCTACAACGTTTTCGGCCATTATTATTGTTATGCATCAATCGTAGCAACGACGCCTATAGATACTTATCCTTTTAGTTTGTCAGTGCAACTCACATGCTACTTATGTGCTCATAATAAATTTATCGTTAATTGCAAAATAAAGTACAAATAATTAAATAGAATTATTGGCACTTTTTATTTTTAAAGTTCGTCATTATCCATAGCGCTTCTCCTTCCTCTTTCAGTCATAGACCACGTCCCCATACACTTACTATAAGCTTTTTAATTAACTATTACCATATTTACTAGAATTTTTTTATATGGTCAAATAACGCTTGCCGGGGCATCTAGTTGTAATCTATACTATATGTATAGATATAAAATCGTAGGAACGTCAAACTGTACATTGAATATTTTTTTTAAAGGATATTTGGGGCGTGATCTACAATTGATATCGAAGCTAAAAATATAGATTTTAGAATTTTTGTCTGTTTGTCTGCATGTATGTCCGGGCTAAACTCAAAAATTACTGCATGGAATTACTTAAAATTTTGCATGTATATTACTAAGAGGTTGGGTCAACATATAGGCTACATAAATTATCACGCTATCACCTACGGGGGAGGAGCTGTGATAATTTATAAAGTTCAACGCGGGTAAAACCGCGGGGCACAGCTAGTATATGTATAATGCCTACTACTAGGTATAAACCAGTTAAGTAGGCAGGTACGAGGTTCCTATTTAGGATTATGTTTAACTATAAAATTTTGAATTAATTAAGCGGATTATTTAAACGGATTTAATTAATTAAATGGATAGAAGAGCAAACTGTTGGGTAATACGATAAAATAATAATGGCGTATATATACGCCAAAATTATTAGGTGTAAAATGTATAGCTTCCAGACTTTTCCTTAAACTTGTGGTAAGAGACCGTATTACTTGCCAAATTTTATAGTTCTAGGTTAACGGAAAATGCCCTATAAATTTTGATTCCCTTGTTAGTGTCGAAATATACGCCTTTAACGACATAAACGGCCGTCTCGTTTTTTTGCGTTAACTTAGTTAAATTTCAACTACAACATACAGACAGACCTACCGACAACAAAGTGATTCTATAAGGCTGCCGTGTTTTCCCTTGTAGGTGCTGAACCCTAGAAATCACGAAATAAGCTCAAATATTTTTTTAAGAGTTAGCTTCGTGACTGAATCTATAAAAATATCCGCTTAATTACAATTTTTAATTTATATGTAGGCGGTGTAGTTATATAAACTTTGTTCGCTTAGAATTGTTTTAAGGTTATAGTATTTCCGTAAGTAATGATTTCAGCCTGTTTTAAACGGTTTCGGAAGCTTTCTTTATACTCTATTTTAACCCGAACTTTTTAGCTTATAAATACGGATTTCTTGGTTTGTGGCGTACGATAAAATTGGGTGCTGTCAACCTCTTAAAAAGATAACGCCTATTTTAATTGGATAAACTTTAAAAATGTTTATTTAAAATTGTTTATTTCATCGAAACAAATTAATATGCACATTGTGAATGTTTTCAATTTAATCGAAAAAAATAAATATAAGTACCTATATATTTCTTGTTATTTCATTTGATACATAATGTTTATATATATATATATATATATATTTTCGTTCGTTCGTATAACATACTTCGATAACTTAATAAAGTAGAACATATCTTTTGTTGTGAGAACGCCCGCGCTAGGGAAATTATTCCGTGTGTCGTGGGTTGTACTGTACAATCATATAATTAACAGACACAAAGTACACATCCGAACAACTATTTATGGGTCACACAAATAGTGGTCCTGCGCGGAAATCGAACCCGGGTCTTTCCCGGCTGTCTCCTGTACCCGGTTTTCGGAATTTATCCATTTTATTTTATAGTAACGCCAGTTTAATAGATCACATTTGACATCTGTCAGTTACTAGTAAACTGAATTGTAAAATGTCCTTATTTGGTCATTATTACGATAAACATATATCATAATTGAAAAAAATAAGCATATGTGCAGTTCTAAATAATATTCTATGCCCGCCGGTTAAGGTTAGGTACTTTGTTGAATTTTGATGATGTGTCAAGTGTGATCTATTAAATTGGCCCTACTTTAGTAATCAAATTATTAAAATTGTGTATCGGTAAGTAATGCATAGGTATTATTGATCAGTAAATTTATGCTAAAATAGACGATTTTGGTTTCTGGATTTTAGTAAGGTTTTATACATATGAATTAATATACCGATAAAGACGATCCAAAAATGTATTTATTATATATTTTTGAATTCATACTGCATAATTATACCATTCATCCCCTTTTTAAAGTATTACAAATAATCATGAAACCTGTCCATTTCTTTTCAAATATTTTTCAACGATTAATTCTCCTCTCGTCTCAGTATACTGCTTTCCTTAATAAAGCAGCTTTAAAACCTTTTAGAGATTTTTTATAATGATAATAAAAACATTATTTCCGAACATAGTTACAGACGCCAGCACATCAACCTACCGCACTGTGTCAAATTTCCCCAATTGAAAGTCAACCTTATACATTTGTGATAAAGTTGAATATATATAAACTAAATTTGACAGATTGGGTTAGCTGGATGTGCTGGCATCTGTACATTATATTTAGTACAATTTTCGGTGTTATCGGAATTTACAGGTCACTATGTTCTGCCGGTCTGGCGTTTAAACTTATTATTAACCTAGCCATGACTACAACATTGCTATGTTAATAATAAGATCATCAGAATTAGGGCATGCATTTCAAATTAATTTAATAAGGCACATTATAACAATTTTATATTTATATAATATATTACACAAAATATAGGAATATGTCACTGTGGTCAAAGAAAGCATAAAACCAGAACAGAAACTAATTTTACCAATAATAATAAAATATAATAGAATATGCTACATATCAAAATTAAAATGGACTGATACAAAGTATTGGCGATTATTAGTTCCACTTGCGCCTTATACAATATATGTGTTTAATGTTTGAAATAAGTTCTATTGCAACGTTATTTTTTACAGTCGTGATTTGTATATAACCGCGTTCAATCACACATTGTAGAATCTTAATAATAATAATAATATATCTTGGGACATTATTCACACACGGACATCTGATCCCAAACTAAGCAGAGCTTGTACTATGGAAACCAGATAACTGATATACTACATATACTACTTTATTTTTGTAAATACATACTTATATAGATAATTACACCCAGACTCAGGACAAACTAAAAAAATAATAAGTGGGACAATTAAAGTAAGAAATATGAATACTATGTATTTAATTTATATATTATAAAGGCCAAATTAGATATTTTTTATACTTGATGGTACTATGTATGATTTTTGTTCACAATAATTGTTTTTTTCTGTCGTAATTTTCAGTAGTAGGAATTGTCTCTGTATATTCGTCATCTGGACCTAAACGATAAGGATATTACTAAAACAATATGTAAGTTCATTCACCACGTTTATTTATCGGGTCTAGCACCAAGAAAAGGAAATATTTTATCTATTGATAAATCGCATTGTGATATCGCAATGACCACTTTCATTATGATATGCTTTTATGATTTGCTTCCGTGCCACAAATGAATAGGTGAGCAGACTCTACCATTCAGTTCTCATAAAAGCCTCTCAAGATGTGCCATGACCGCCACGCGTAGCAGATGAATTGGCGATCTCATAATTTGTTCTTAAGCTTATAACCGTTTTTAACCGACATAGTTCCCAATTATAGAATTGCAACTCTCTGTCCAAAGTTATTCGTCACCTCATAATCAAACATAATTTTTGTTGAAAATAATACCTACATAAATATACACGTAGTGAATTCAATATTTGAATTTATAAAGAACTATCTATGCCCTGCGGTTTCACCCGCGTTTAAGTAGTTTTGGCGTAAAAGAATAACAAACATACATCTATACTCACAAACTTCCGCATTTATAACATTAGTAAGATGTGTACTTCTAGCGGTTTTGGCAGTTTTTTTTTTTTTTTTTTTTTTTATAACATGACGCTACAGTTAGCCTAGGAGGCTTTCACTGCTTCACCGGACTATAGAGGCGAGCAGAGGGCTCGAGCCGTCTAGAAATTAAGTAACCCGCGCCGGAGGGCACCCCCTGTGGGGTTCGAACCTCGACTCTGGGCGATTACTGGCGGGGAGAGGGCAGAGATCATCATTTTAGGGAGTTTAGTGCAACTTTCGCTCTACGTTAATGACATGACGCGGCCCCCCGTCCGCGTTGAGGGGGGCTTTTTATCGGTACGATATGCAAACTAAGGGTCATGGAGGGCGTTGGAGGTCGCGGCGCGATCGCGGTCGTACTCTCGTCCGACGAGTACGAATTATCGGTCTGTGTGGAGTGTCACGGGAGTCTCTAATGGTTTTGGTTTTGGCAGTGCACGCCGGAATAGCTCGCAGATGGTAGATTTTTTCCCACTTACTTGACACTTATCGTCATGTTTTGGACAGTTCACACAATATCTTTATAATTTGTAGCCTATGTGGATTCTAGATAATTATATCATACGGAGGTCCAACTTTTTTTAACGTACATAACAATGGTCACATGTTCCTGTGTTTAGTTATAAAGTGAATTTATTTCAAAAGATTTAGAGCAGAATTTGCGTAAGTAATCATTAACAAACTTCTCATTTTTAAACTGCACTATCTATTTTTTTTGTTGTTGGATTTTTATTGTTTTTTTTTAATTGTTACTTTCATTATAAACATGTCATGTCAGCCAACCCGTCTGCTTAGCAGACGGGTTGGCGATTTTGGCATAACCCCGCAAAATAATGATATATGATTTGGGAAGCCTTTGTGCAGCAGTGGGCGTCTTTCGGGAGATAATATTATTTAATACGTAAATATATACCCATATACTATGTTTATAGGCCCTACCCTTTAAAATACTATACTCCACACCGTTCTCGCGTTAAGAAATTCAAAAGCAGCTTGCGTTATGTTTAACTTCACATCTTCAGCGACTCTATGATGTCGTATTCGCATGCTTCTTGCAGTACTTTAAACAAATATCGCCATTGACTAGAATTGAATTATGCACCTTCATGCCTTCAAAGAAAATAGAGCGGAACGTGTGTCACGGCCAAAGCAAGTGGAAAAGGTTCATTGTCAAGTAATGGTTTGTTGTTGTTTATAGACTTTTGTATCGGGTCAGAGATTAATAATAGTTAAATTAACTACTAGACTAGTAGTCGAGCTCAGGTGCAAAACTACTGGGTTTACTTTCGTCTTTAGTCTTGGCAATGCCTACATTTGTTTCATTTAAGTTCAGAAATACCAATTTAGAACCTAAAGTCAAGAAAACGACATCTGGATTATTTGCATATATATTTTATCTCAACTGTTTTAGACAGTAGTTGTGACTCCTTCGTACCATCTGTTATTCATTCCTGTTACACTTATACTAAGTTAGACGAAATAATACTTGATATAAATAGTATCTAAGTACAGGAATCAGAGATGTTTAAACTACTCAAGAAAGTAGATGTGAATATTCTACTAATATTAATCGCTGACTGTGCCAAGCGACTGGGAACCACATCGCTGGATTAAAATTGGACTTGACTTTTCTCCATCACGCTATTATAAAATATTTTTTATAAATGATTTCATACAATCCGTGTACCTAAATATATATGTAACTAGAAATGATTATGTATACTTAATTATATTACTATAAACATGTTCTGACTATTTACAAGCGCTTTTTTAAAGTCTACTTGAATATAAGCGTTTATTTTATTATTTTATGTTTATTTCTGTCTATTATTATGAGTTACAGAAGACAATAGGGCTACAAGTTGCGTCTGCTGTGTGTGTGTTGAGAAAACATAAGTTCTACGTACCGGTAGTTTACATGAACTACAGACCACGGGTGTTATGGAGCTCCGTAACCGTAACCGAAACTATCGGATATCCGGAAAAAAAAGGTTAGCGTATCCGAATCCGACTTAAAGGTTTCGGATAAGGGCGAAGTCTAAATTAAACATGTTATGACTAGTTTTTGTATAGTCCGGCCGAACCGACACACCGCTTAGGCGAGTCTTGCATAGGTAGTTTGTTTACAATGGTTTCCAAATTCAGTCATTGCTAGATTTATTAACTTACAATTTAATTCGATTAAGAGAATAAAAAGTGGTGGGTTACCTAGTAATTTGATTTATTTGGACAATATTTATATTATAGCCACCTAAGTCTAGTTTATTTTGGACATTTCTTGATCAAGATGGTACTACTTCGTTGATACTGAAATTTAAATAAAAACACATTGATAAGACGAAGACCTTGTTCACAGTTCCTATAAAGCCATTAATAATAATAATAACGTCAAAACTGTCAAAAAAGACACGACGTGTTTTATCCGGAAAAAATTATAAAATTCAATTTCAGGCCATAAAATCTATTATTATGCCCTTGTATTGGGTCAAAATTAAAATCTCCGCTTACAATTTGTATATAATAGATAAATAAGTTTGTATATAATACTTACGTAATAAAGCAAAAGACACGTTCAACATGAAACTTTTCAAGCATATTTATAGCTCAAGGAAGCTCGTCAACATATTATGACCTCAATAACAAGGGCTCGAGCCGTGCTCGAGCCCTTGTTATTGATGGCGGCAAGCTTGGAGTTGGCGGCCGGCAGTGCCGAAGAAGCAACTCCCGCTGTCGCAGAGGTGGTGAGGCGAAGCAGACGTAGATGGACAGCATCAAACAATGAAAACGTCATGCGAGCTTATTACCGGGCTACTGGAGGGGATACTGCGCCGCGATCTGGCTATCGACGGCGTCTCCTGTCTGAGTGGTTAATACTCGAGCCAAATATCACAGTAAGTGAACAGCGCTTGGTTGATCAAGTCAGGGTTATACGCACAAATAATTTATTAAGTGAAGATCGGGTTGAGTACCTTAGACTGGAGGTCTTGAATTCATTCATTGATTCAAATTATCCTCAAAATTCAAATAATGTTTTAAACTATTCGGAAAATTTACTAGGCTCCCAAAATTATGACTTAACAATGAATGATGACTCATCACCTCCAGTAAATTTGGAAGTCAATGATGAAATATCGGCAAATGTTAGAACAAAATTTATTCAAATAGTTTCACAATACAAAAATACAAAATTTCAAGACAGACCAAAATTAGTAAAATATCCAAATAACCCAAAATGCTGGAAAATAATCGCTGCTGTCAACCATTTACTTGGTGAGTGCTTAAAAACCAGTGAGTCTCTTGAGGAAACACATTCGTATCTTTATTGTGCGGCACTGACTTGCTGTGAAATCACTGGGGTACTGCGGCCGCACAATACTGAAGCCAGTTCTTCACCTAGATTACCTCAATGGCAGCAAAGATTACAAAATAAAATAAACACAATAAGGGTTAATTTAGGGAAACTAATTTCATTTTCTTCTGGAAATAACAGGATGCGCATTATCAGTGTTGTAAATAAAATCTTTCCGAACCGTAGTCTAAATTTATATGACAGTTCCTTTAGACAAGAACTCAATGTCAAAATTGTTGAGTATAAACAACGGTTAGGTCTTCTGTCCAAAAGACTACGGCGCAAAAAAGAAAATTATTTAAGAAAAAAACAAAACAGATTATTTTACAACAACCAAAATAGGTTTTACGCAGAATTAGGCAATGAAAAATGCTCGGTTGGTACCTTACCAGAGAAATGTTTGATGGAACAGTTTTGGAAGAATATCTGGGGTTATTCGGTTAGTCATTGTTTGGATGCAGATTGGTTAAATGATTTGCAAAACAGCACAGAGCAAATTAATCAGATGGAAGAAGTTCAAATTACATTGGAAGATTTCCAAACGGTGGTTTCAAAACTAAATAATTGGAAATCTCCAGGAGTAGATGGAATCCACAATTTTTGGTTTAAGTGGTTTAAAAGTTCACATGATTTATTAGCTAAACAAATTCAAAATTGTATCCAAAGCGGTTCCATCCCTACATTTCTCGTAGAAGGTATAACGTACATGATACCGAAAGTTCCTGGTGCCTCTGAGCCGAAACAATTTCGCCCAATAACGTGTTTGTCGGCGTTATATAAAATCATCACTTCGCTTATTACAAAAAAAATCCAAAAGCATTTGTCTGAAAATAATATAATATCGGCGGCACAGAATGGATGTTGTTCTGGATCAAGAGGAACCAAAGAACTACTGACCATAGACAGTATCGTCAGCCAGCACGTGAAATCCAAAAAACGTAATTTCTTTGCAGCTTGGATTGATTATAAGAAAGCCTACGATATGATACCCCACACTTGGCTTATTAAAATTTTAGAAATTTATAACGTTAACCCAATATTAGTAATGTTTTTGAAAAATTGTATGATGAATTGGCAAGTCAAACTTATAGTGAACTCAGCTGCTGGAGGTTACGTTTTAGAACCGTTTACCATCAAACGGGGTATATTTCAAGGGGATAGTCTCAGTCCACTTTGGTTTTGCCTTGCGTTGAACCCACTTAGTTACTTGCTACAAAAATCAAACATAGGATATGAACTGAGCAATAGAAGTTTTAAATTGAATCATCTATTATATATGGATGACCTAAAATTATATGCCAAAAACAAAAAAGATATGGAAACATTACTCGAAATTACAGCAAAATTTAGTAAGGATATTAGAATGGAATTTGGGTTGGACAAATGCGCAGTAATGATGGCTTCAAAAGGCAAAATCAAAAACTCACCTCATTTTGAAATTCCTGATGTGGGACCTATCAATGGCTTAAGCACCCATGAGACGTACAAATATTTAGGAATGGAACAATGTTTAGGCCTTGATCATAAAAAGTTGAAAGATTCATTTAAAAATAATTATCTCAAAAGAGTGAAAATAGTTTTGAAAAGTTATTTAAGTGGAAAAAATAAAATAAGAGCGCTTAACTCATGGGCTTTTCCATTGATCGGTTATTCATTCGGAGTTTTAAAGTGGAGCCAGACGGAATTAGAGACTATCGATCGTAAATTGCGTACCACTATGACGAAATTTCGTATGCATCACCCCAGGGCGTCTATGATGAGACTATATTTACCTAGAAAACTAGGGGGTAGGGGGCTTCTAAATTTAACTAATATGTGTAATGTGGAAGTAGATAAATTAAGAATGTTTTTTAGGAATCAGTCAAAACCTGGCTACCCTGAAATAGTGGCATGTGATTTACCCCTTTGAACCTGTCATATTCTGAGATCAGTCTTCCAATTATAAGTATAGGAAACCGAATTGAAACCTGGAGAAATAAAGAGCTGCATGGACGATTTTATCATGTTCTGAAAGATCAAAACACGGACCTTAAGGCCTCCGTACACTGGCTACAACATGGTGATTTGTACGGAGAAACCGAGGGATTCCTGTTGGCGATGCAAGATCAGGTGGTTGCAACGAGAAACTACCATAAGTACATTATGAAGGACAATACGGTGGACATATGTAGAGCCTGTGGTGTCGCAGGGGAAACTCTGCGACACATAACATCTGGATGTTCTTCTCTTGCAGCCACTGAATACTTGTACCTCCACAATTCTGTTGCTAAAATCATCCATCAGCAACTTGCTTTAGATCGCCAACTTCTGCCGGGCCCAAGGGTTCCATACTTCAAATATAATCCTGAAGCGGTCTTGGAAAATGACAGGTTTAAAATATACTGGGATCATCCCGTGCTGACTGACCGAATGGTAGGTGCCAATCGACCCGATATTGTCGTCATTGACAAACATACGAAAAAGACATCCTTTGTGGATATAACAATACCGTATGATGAAAACATATCTAACGCAGAAAAAGAAAAAAATTCAAAATACCTTGATCTGAGTTTTGAATATGCGCAAATTTGGAGAACCGAAAGACCTGCGATCATACCTATTGTTATATCCACAAATGGAGTTATTCCTAAATCCCTGAAAATCAACCTTGCAAGTTTAGGGCTTGATATCTGGCTGGAGAGTTACATGCAGAAGGCGGTTCTGCTGGCGAATGCCAGGATTGTGCGGAAATTTCTCTCCATGTAGCCCGAATATTGTATAAGTTGTATTTGTGTTAAAATACCCTTGTATGATATCTTGTAAATAATATTGGTAATAAACATGTGAGATAATAATGAGCTGGGGCTCTACCGACTATTTCGCCGAACATCGATTTTTTTAATGGCGTTCTAATAAATAAACGATATGACTTAATCAATCGTTAAATCGGCTTCAACGTTGACAATTATGATGTCATCCATTTATGAAGTCACATGTACTCTTGGAAGCCGATTTAACGATTGATTAAGTCATTTTTAACCTTTATTTATTTGAACGCCATTTAAGAAATCGATGTTCGGCGACATAGCCGGTAGAGCCCCTGGACTGTGGACTCCGTCACAAACGAAGCCTGAGAGCCCTGATCTAACAGGGATCTTAATACTAAACCAGTACCGCTTTTTGATTCCACTGCAATTAGGGCAGTGGAAAATAATATTTGACTACAACTATTAGTAATACAACTTACCATATTAGTGGCATTGCTCTGGGCACACGTGTTGTATTTTATTTCGAGATATTTTTGGGACGTTGTACGTTAACATCGGCATATTCTATTTAATCTGCCTTCACCCTTGGCTTAGGCCCGCGTGATAGATATCGTTTACTAACCTCGCAAAAGAGGAGAAAATAACAACGGATACAATAATAATGTTTTATTATTAATAAACTGAAAAAAGAGATTTTATTCATTGGTGGTTTTGTATTTGAAGATAGTTTTTGTAAATGCAGTTTTTGTACATAAAACTTCAAATTCAGTAGATGTCTATAATAACAATATTAATAATGACAATATCTACCAAATTAATTATGCATGCAATATTTGCATTTTACTTTTAAAATGATTAAAATCTAATGTCCGTAACCGAAGTTATCCGAAACTAATGGATAATCCGAAATAATTACAAAACCGTAACCGTATCGGACACTAGTATAATACTATTCTTATATCCGTAGCCAAATTCGATATATTATATCCATAACATCCCTGCTACAGACTGATCAGTTACATGTTAAGAGCGACAAGAACTCTTAACATAGTGCGTCAGAAGATTGATGTTCATTTGTTTTGCCGCAATGTTTTACACTTACATCATCAGCCATTATTATCTACCACTGCTGGACCTAGGCCTCCCCCAAAGGGGAGGGGTTCGCCTTAGTAACCGCGCTTGGTAGTAGGAGCGCTGGCACGCATTTTTGGGTAGGTATTTGAGGCAAGTTGAAAACTTGTCCTATAACTCTTCAGACACACCCCAACACAGAACTGCAGATCTGGCAGGCGGGTAGCGGATCTAAACTAACCTCATTTTTTTTGTAACCAAATAATTTATTTGAGGCAAGCTGAAATTTTGATATGTTGTAGTTTAATGTTTATACAAAAAATCAACGAAAATTACATGAAATCAATCAACAAAAAATCGAAAAAATGTATTTGAAATTTTGACAGAATGTTATTTATGTATTGTATAAACATTAAACTACAACATATGAAAATGTCAGCTTGCCACAAATACATTTTTGGATAAAAAAGAAATTCAAAAATTTAGGGGTTGGTTTAGACCCGCTACCCGCCAGCCAGGTCTGCAGTTCCGTGTTGGGGTGTGTCTGAAGAGCTATAGGACAAGTTTTCAGCTTGCCTCAAATACCTACCCAAAAATGCGTGCCAGCTCTTGGACTATGGCATGCGAGTTGGGGAGCGCAGTTAGGTGTAAGCTAGTACACAGATAACGCTATTGCTCGACTAGGTACTTGGTGTATCCCTTTCTTAGTCGCCTTGAAATGACGCCCTGGTATTCTTCATGGGGCGGAAACCACACGGCCAATGTTTATACTACTAGGTACTATATGCTTTACATTAAAAAAGGAAATTGCAAATACATTCTCTTGAATAAAAGTTAAGCGATTGCAATGAAAAACTAACTAAATTCTATGTACTACAAAATTTCCCGAATTGTATTTTACGCCTCAGCTAAGATTTATAACTTTCTCACATATGAGATACTTAAAGGAAATAATGCGAACAGGTATCCCACTACTTCTTTCCTTATAATGCGGTTAGATTCATAATAATTTAATGAAATTTTTTGATCGCAGTATCTCTCGTCCTTTCGTGTTATTGACGTTTAATTACATAGCCAAAGTGCTTGGTGTCATATTTAGTGAGCGAAGCAAGGAAAATCTAATTCTAATCACAGACGTCCTGGAGTTTTAAGAGTTTGGAATGTACCAAGAGTACATTATATCAAAAAATAAACTTGTATGTGCTTGTTCAGAGGCTCGATTTAATATGACGGTAAGAATTGACTTCATCATTACCGCTAAATAAGTCCACTGCTGGACAAGCCTCCCTCAAGAATCGTCTTGGGGGGATATGCCATAATCGCCACGCTTGGCAGACGGGTTGGCGATCGCAGTAAGATGGTCATAGTACTCAGAAGGAAGCTGCTGCCCGTCCTCTGGTAGATATTCCCTCGGGTCGACTTCTACGCCCCCCACGGGATGAGATGGGGTGATGATATTCTGATTCTGATATTTGTCGCCGTCACCACACAGCAGAATTGACTTACCATGGACGTAATGCCTCCGTACCGGACACCATACATCTTATTAGACTTCATTATGATCACTAATCCAACCTTCAAGGACCGTCATGATTGTATACTTATGTAGGCAGTAGATAACTTTACAGATGGGTAACGAAGCTCACAAATACACAATGGTTAGTCATGGTCATTACCCCTACTAATTTTGGTAACGTCAAAAGTGAATTAATTATTTACGTAGTAGCACAGCCTACAAGTAGAAGACCCTACTACTTATAAAACTTTACACCCTAAACCCTGCGCTCCATTGAAGACCAATTTAAGCCCATAGCAAAGAATAATTAGTGCTTCCTTCTTTTCTGTAAGTACGTTTAGTGCAATGAGGCTTCCGTGAATGCCTGCAATAATAAAATTATATAGTTAATACAAATACCATTATTATATTATTTATTTCCTAAGATATTTGCTAGTTATTATTTTTATTATGTAGGGGACTCGTCTTTTTTTACATTTTTACCATAATTCGAGCGTCAAATTAAACAAAATCTGTTTCGAAATGCAAAAAATAAGCCCTTTTAGCTACAAATTTAAGTAAATGTCCATCCACATCGGTATCTTATACAAAGAAAATAAAAATGTGAGTAAGTTTGTATATAAAATAGACACTCCTTTCCAAAGGACCGGGCGGTTTTGATTTTATTATAATATTAATCATTTAGTTCTTAAGTTCTTAAAATAATAATCGCTTCTCAGTTTGTGAATTTTTACATACTTTTTGCAGGTTTGCAGTTAATTGTTACGTCTCACAGCGAACTACGTGAGTCGTTAAACCATCCAAAGAACCCGGACCATACTAAGAAGCAGGTTTCGTTCAGAGAAGGCAACGTTCTGCTAGAAAACGTTGCACACAACTACGAGACAATCACTTATTAGTGTCTCGGACGCTGAGGAACTGCAAATTAGCCTATGGATAGTGGATAGGAAAAGGCTTTTAGCTGCCGATTGATATACGTAGTTGACGACCAGCATAGGCCCCCAAGTTACTCCATGAGAAACAGATTACTCGATTGAGATTAGCTAGAAATTGCATATCTTGGACACTAGGAGACCGACATCTCCAATGACGTTCGTATAAGTCTTTGTTGAAGTCCGACGACGGCGAGTGTTACGAAGGCCAGGGAAACCTTACGCTGACGTGTTTTAAGAATCACCCCTTAGATCCCTTAAGTTTTGGGCGGGTGTAAGTTCCAGCTATCGTACCGAGATAGTACTCATACTACTCAGGCTAACTAAATGCGCATAGGTCAGACGCCAACACATCAAGCTACCCCAATCTATCAAATTTCCCCAATTGAAAGTGAACCTTATTCTTATGTGATAAAGTTGAAAATTTATAAAAGAAATTTGACAGATTGGGGTACCTGGATGTACTGGCGTCTGTACATAACAGAAATCCTCTGTCAACATTGACAAATTATGCTCCTTAAGTTACGTCGACTGTTGTGACAGCTCGTATAATGATACTCATTCGCACTTTTATTTTACACAGGTTCTCCTTTTACAGCGTTCCCGAAAATAGTGTATTTGTAGAAATTATATCGTACCTGTATAATCACATTTATATTAGCGATTATAAAGCAACCATACAAATTCAATACATACGCGAAGGTTACGATACCTTCGCGTATGTATTAAGTGAAACTAGAAAGAAAGAAATCATCAAGTGAAAACAAGAAATTCAGATTTATGGATTATATGGAAAAAGGTTGAAACCGTCCTCTACTTGCATACCATATGGCCAACGCATTGTCAGAGTGTATCGCCCACATTCATTTTCTTTTTAGAGAAGTTTTTATAGAATATCCGTAGTGCCTATGCACACGGCGCTTTTTCCTACAGAGCAGTTTGCTATTTGTTTGTATCGATACAAACGCGATGGTAACGCGCGTCTGAATCGGTTCTAACGCACGTCAACGGCGCGCTTAAAAAACGCGGTGTGCATAGGCGTTAAAACGAAATTCTAATTAGAACCTCCTTCTGTGTCCTACGCAAGGAGGTTCTAATTAGAAAATCCCTAAAAATAGGTACTTTATAATATTTAATTAATGACATTTCTGTATGTTGACAGGTCATTGGTTGACAACGCCAAAATATGAACAATGTTTTGAAAGGTCTCTACGAATTTTAATTTATTTTTAGTTTATATTATAGTGCTATAATTATATTTAAACTGTAACGAAGTAACCAAATGTGACTCAAATAAATTTTAAAGTTAATAAATTTATTACCTCTATATTATAATTTTGTTACGGCGTTATTGTAAGGTTTTGTGGTTAATAAACAGATGCCTAGAAATTTGAACACAGGTTTGTCTCATCTAATGTAAAATGTAATATACGTAGTTTATATTCAGGAGCTCCGTTTACTCATGGAAATTAACAAGATGTAGAATATAATAAAGAACGTCCGCTGTTCGGCATTTTTTATTAAATTTTGTAGGTTTCTTGAATTTTCTAGTTCGGTTAACATGAGTAGATTAAAGTAGCACAGCTCTCCTACAAGTCGCAAAGGAATTTGTTTATTTAAATGATGTTTGTTGTTCAACAATAAAATTGTACTGTGTTTGATGGTGTGGTTACGCAATCACGCTTAAATGCCTTAACAGATTCGCATGAAAGTTGTTACATACGTTAACTATAACCACGGGAAGACAAAAGGTATTTTTTCTCTCGAGTCGCCCCCTCCTGCTTCATTTTCAACAGTATGAAGTCACTGGCAGGAGGCAGTATAAAATTTTTGCTGATGTCTTATAAGTAACAATGTGATTGTAACGTATTTCAGAATGATATGCAAACGGTGTCAGCGGTCACTTAGAAGCGGCGAGGGGCTCAGGTGTGCACTATGTGATTCTTGCTTCCATTTGCGTTGTGTCAACGAACCAGTAAAAGAGAACCGTGACGGTGGTGACAGAGGCTACCAATGGAGATGTTCTCTTTGTCAAAACTATGTTGGAAGTGTTCAGAAAAATGGTCCTATTCCAAACAGAGAACATAAGGACAAGACAAACAGAGACAACAGCACTTTATTACAAGCCGTTAGTAATTTAACAGAAAAGTTCGAACTCGTTAGTAAAATTCAAATTCCCAAATTAAATAGCGATTTGGCGCATATAAAAAGTGTTACAAATCGTATAGTGCAACAGAATGAAGATATGCTACGTAGAATAGATGAATATGAAGAAAAAAGAAAAATGGAGAATCAATTATGTTCCACTAGAAGGTACCGAAAAAGGAATTTAAGTTTGGGCCCAAAATCTATGAATCCTCAAGAAGTATCAGGAGGGATGGCGGAGAAGCCAGTCCGGTATAGAACGCGAAGGAGGTCCTATCTGTTGCACAGGATATTTAATATGTTGAACCGCAAAATGAACCAGACAGCGGGTAATAGTCCTAGGAAATAGATAATCCTGAACACAAGTTGTTTAATAATTTCATTTAGATTGATCCAATTCCTCTCGTGATTTATTAACTACTCTTGTTTTCTGAGGTGGCTCTCTTGATGAAAGATGTGTCTAATCACAAGGAAACATTTTTAGGTTTTATTTACTTTTATTTTTAAATGCCATGAGTTGCATGAAAAAATTCATCATTGTTGTTGGTCAAAGTGCAATCCTTTTAAGTCATTTTATAAAGTGTGCCTAATGTATTTCTGAGGAAAAATAGATGCAATCGTTGTTGTAGGTCTGGAATAGTATCTGGAGTAGGTTAAAAGTTTGTCCTCTTTTAGTGTATTCTGAATTTTAGTCCCGTTTAAGTCATGATGCTGTAAAAGTAGGCATAATAAATATCTTGGGACAGTTGTCTCAAGATATTTATACGCTGCTATATGATCCCAAACTAGGCTGAGGCTACACTAAGGCAATCAGACAACTGATAAACATACTTATATATTTCTAAACACATACTTATTACAGAGGGGGTAATTTATCTAGAACATTGTGTTCACCTCACAAAGATTTGTCCCGGATGGGAATCGAACACATGACTTGCTCGATGCTTAGCAGTCAGTAACCACTAGACTAACAGACCAGTACCACACAAACCTTGCAGTTGCTTTGTCAGACAATTGCTTTGTCTCCGTACAATATAAGAAACCGAACTTTATTGGCGGATAGCTCCTCAGTTCTGACCCTTATGACAATAATTTCGAGAATTATATTAGTCTCTAAATAGCATTTAGAAACTAATATAATTCCCGAAATTATTGTTAAAGGAACTAAGTTTAGTTATTCATTTTAGTCGAAGGAATTGAAACGCCCTAGAGTGGTCATAGAAAAAACATGTAACATATCCTAAAATAGATTTGGTGGTATCATTAGTACGACATGATTTAAATAATCTTAACAAAACATTGCATAATTTATAAATATGCAATGTTTTGGTAAATACTTTGCATGAACCGGTACCAAATCAAGTATTTTTCTCAAACTTAAACTACGACGAATTCTTTTGGATCGTTTTCTTACTTCCTACTTATATATATAATTTTGTGCTAACCTGTCCCTGTTATATTCATCCATATGCTACAGTCACAAAAACGAGTAGGTATGCTATAGACTACACGACAGAAGTAAAACTTAGATCTACGAAACGTAACTAGGCTATGAGAGAAAGAGAGAGAAAGCTTTCTATAGTCCCTACAGTAATATACAAAACGAAACGCTCTCTTTCTATCTTCACTAACTTTTATCAGCCACTCAACTTCCGTTCGCTTAGCCCGATCACAATTTTGGTAACGTCACGCATTCACCAGCTTACTTCCCAAGTTAAACGTGCAAGAAGTGTTACTTCAACAAGTGTCATGATTATTGTTTTTGCGGTATTTGACACTAACGAAACATATAATCGCACTAATATTATAAAGGGGACAGTTTGTGAGTGTGTATGTTTGTTACTCCTTCACAACTAAACGGCTAAAGCGATTTTAATAAAATTTCGTATAGAGTTAGTTGACTCACTGTATTAACACATAGGCTATAATCTATAAAGTTTAACATGGGTAAAACCACGAGACACAGCTAGTTATATAGAAAATGTGTTCATTATACACAAACCGCCCACATAAACTGTTGTTTTTTCAAGCCAGTTTAACACGTGTAAGGCACTATGAGTACTATCATTATCAATTAAACAGGTTCTATCCCACACAAAATAAACATCAATAATAACCTTTTCAAACAGAAACGGACTGGTACAGTTAGCGATTGAACAAAATATTAGTTACTAGCTGTGCCCCTAGGTTTTATCCGCGTTAAACATTATAAATTATAGTCTATGTGTTAATCTAGGTTATCCGCTAACTCCATACCAAATTTTATTAAAATCGCTCCAGCCGTTTAGACGTGAAGAAGTAACAAAGATACACACTCACACAGTCACAAACTTTTGCCTTAATAATATTAGTGGCGCACTATGGAAATTATCCGTGTGTCGCGGGGTACTTTACACACATATAATAGACGGACACAAAGTACATCCAGACTCAGTACAACTATTTAGGGGTCATATAATATATACCTATAGTTATCCTGCGCGGTAATCGACCCGGGACACGAAGTGACGAGGCGACTGTATTAACGGCTGCGCCACACGTGCAGTTATTAGTATATAACCAACTGGGGTTATGAAATTTGTACTTGTTTTTAATTGTCTTATGGAGTTTAGTATTATTTATTTATTTATTAGAATACCAACAGCGATACAAATAATTGTTTGCTTTATAGTACAATATAGTAAGATAAAGTAAAAAGTAATATAGTAAGGCCAATTACAGGTTTTCCTAAGTACAATTGAATAGTGTAGATCGACTAAAGAACGGACTAAAGAAAAAATAAGTTGCATGGAATACATAACATAATACATGGTTGATTACTAATAATAGCTACTAATAACTAATAATAATAGTGCTCGAAATAATAGCAAATGAAAAAAAAAACATATAAATATATTAAGTTTTTACATCTAAACGTTATTGTTTCAGGGCGCTAATTATTTGACATTTGAACTTTCTCTTAGAACTTGAAAACATGTCTACTTGTCCATAATTGGTATAATATGTTCGAGAGATGCGTGTTATTAAGTATGACAACAATATAGTTTCTTTTTACAAGTTCTTACTAAGTGGTCACTCGTAGGATGTACAAAATTATCTTTTTATAGCCGATATCAATTGAAACGCAGCATCACCTTCCTACAGGATCAGTAAACAATTGTTATATGTAAAACAATATTAAAACTACCCCCAATATACTATTATGGGGTAGGTATGCTTCATGTCATTATCCGTACTATAAAAATGCATGAATAAATACATATGTAGAATAATTAAGAATGTGCAGTAGCATGTTTCAGTAAAACCTAACTATAGATTAAAACTTGGAGTACCTATGATACATAATTGCCTTATAATGATGTCATTAATAAATGATGCAATACGATATTAAAAAAAAGATTTTAATTCTAAAATCAAAACAAATTGCCCGATAAACTAGTTTTAACCCAAGGGGCATGGTTTAACTATTATAACTTAACATGGGTTGGATGTTACAGTATTTTTAGAGCAATTTACTAAGAAATGCATGTGCTTACTTATGTACCTTAATTGTAGTTTCGGAAAGTATTGCATCTCGCGGCCGACTTTGAGGTACATTTCCGTGGTCCATAACCCCCTGTTTCCGATGTGAGTCATGATTTATATTTATTATGAGCTCTTGCATGGATTGAGGTCCTTTTTAAATTTATTTGAACCACAATCATTAAATGAAGCTTAAATTATACAATATTACTTACAGTAGACTCAACATTGCTGGTCACCTGATACATTAAAGAATTATAAATGGTGAGCCTGTCTTAAGGATTAAGGTCTTATTAGTAAGTAAGTGACCAAGTGAACGTCGCGGACACCCACGATAGCAGACGATGGCGAGGAAAGCTGACATAACAAACCCCATACTGTTCTGCGACTGCCTAGAGCGGCGTTGGTCACTGGCTGGTCTCTACTGGGCCGCCGCCAATCCATCGCACCCAGTAACGTCAATCGCCCGGTACGCATAGGTAGATGGATACCCACTCCACTGCCACCTGAAACCCCATAATGAGCAACCAGCAAATGTGACGGCGTCAACGCCGCTAACCGGTCCTGTCGCCACGGGGTATCTGTCATGACTCTCTGCACACATCACAGAGTCATCATGCCGGTCAGCTTGGTCGAGCAATTCAGCCCCGACGCCAACTCTTCAACTGTGAGATCTCAGACAAGCTGGATTCGACATTCTAAGTCAAATATTATTAAGGTAAAAAGATATAAACCTTTTCCTTTTTCACGCCAAAAAATAACCTCTTGAACCATTCACCGCTTTCTCATTAAATCCAATGCATTCAGTACCATTTCTCATTAAATCCTATGCATTCAATGTACCTACTGGAAACTAGCGCCTATTACGGTGTCAAGCCTTTCTTAGAATTAATTATTTATTTGTTTATTCCTTAGTTACAACTTGCATCATTAGGTACTATAGGTACTGGAGATATTTTTATATTTGCTAAAAACTCCTGCGAAAAGTCCTTGGATCAAGATTTTAAATTGTTACATTATTTCCAAAATTTTGTGCGGTAAACTTGTTACACAAAGCAGTTTAAGAATTTATACTTATATCGGCTAGCTAATCGGCTGAACCACGCAGGAAAATCAAGAAAAGTAATTTAAATTGGTTAATTTAATTACCCAATGCTTGATCAATAATGGTTTAATTTGAATGTAAATAAAAACTGGCCCAGTGCGCGTTGGCTCCGCACAAGAAGAGTTCCGTACCCTTATAAAACTAACCACTTAAGAGCCTAAGCACACCACGTATATTAAACGCGGCGTCGCGTCGTCGCGTGTTTCTTAAACTCGCGTCGACGGCGCTCTTTTATCCTACAGAGAAGTTTTTATTTTTATTTTTTGTATCGATACAAAGGCGATGCTAAAGCGCGTGTGTATCGCTATAAACGCGCGTCAACGGCACGCTTAAAAACGTGGTGTGCATAGGCCCTAATGAATTTTGTTAGAGAAGGAACAATTATGATTTAAACTATGCTAGCAATGAACAAAATTTTTGTCTTGTTTTTTACCACCTATCTCAACATCACTTCCAAAGTGACTACGTTTTCTTAATCTATACATATAATAAATCTGTAGAAAAATAATGTTTGTACATCAAAAGAAAATCCAAAAAAATAGCCAGGGTATTAAAGAACAACCAATAGAACCCATTTCCAGCCTTTTTAGAATTTTTGTCTGTTTGTCTGTGTGTCTGTTTGTCTGTTTATATGTTCGGGTATCACGTAAAATATACTAAAGCAATGTAGATAACTTTTATACACAACGATTGAGCGTAACTTGAGGTAACATTTAGTTTTTGTTTTATTGCAATCGGTTCAGTTTATCAAAAGATATTAGATTTTAAAGTAATCATGAAGAAAAATAACACACATTTCATTACTTCAAGATGAACTAATGTTTATAGTTGAGCTACCTAACTGTCCGATAGATGTCATTGTGCATATTATGACATCTCTTTTCTGCATGAACTAGGTTGATAGTTGATTTTTATTTCGATAGATGTCGTTGTGCATTTATTTTGACTCGCGGTGTTAAGATTTGCCCATGGATTTATTTGCCCGTGTTTGCTGATTGCATGATTACGTAGGGTTTTGAACGTACTGAATTGTTTCGAAATAAGGTCTTGGTTGCCTGGAAGTATGTTGTTGTCCAAAATTGGTTATTAAAAAAATCTGTTTTCTTTGGGCAAATTGAATTATGTGGAAGGTTGGATTTGTTATAATTTAATTTTAAATTATAATGTCAGTCGATCGAAAGTTTGTGCTGTCGTTTCGTTTGTAACGCGAATGTACCTACAGACGATTCCAATTTTATCAAGCCTGTCCGATTGAATGTATTTGAATGTAGTAAATTAACCCTGTCTCTCATAATTTTCTCAGCACAAATCTATATACCTACCTATGTAAAAGAGGGAACTGACTGACTGACATATCAACGCACAGCCTGAACGGCTGGGGTTAGAGACTTGAAATTTTGTCTGTAGGTACTTTTATGACGTATGCATTCACTAAGGAAGGGTTTTTGGAAATACTAACCCTAAGGGGGTAAAATAGAGAATGAAAGATTGTATGAAAATCCGTCATTTTTGTAGTTAAAGGCAGTGAAACTTATTTTTAGTAGTTCAGCTAAAAATAAAAATAAATATTTTAGAAGTTTTGGAAATTCCACCCAAAGGGCGTAAAATAGGGGATGTAAGTTTTTATGAAAAGTGTGTAATTTTTTAAGTCAAAAGCATGAAAATTGGTATGGCCTTTCCGTTAAAAATAAAATACGTATTTCAGGATTTTAGGAATTTCCACCCCTAAGGGCGTATAATATTCCAAATAATATTTCAAATTCCTCAGAACCATTATAGGTATACCCACACGCAACATACATCCCCTATGTATGTTGCGTGTGGGTATATCTATAATGGTTCTGAGGAATTTGAAGCCACCTAAACTTTGCAACGGCACTAGGCTTCAAGTCAAAGCTTTGCATCGTGTTATAGAGGCTACTATTAGGTCTTTACCTATGAAATTGCCGTTCTGCAGTACTGGCCATTTCAAATCAAAATAATTTTTGTTTGGCTAAGAATTCTAATTTCAAATTAATTTTATTTTAAAAACATGGATTCTTTTTTCCAAAAGTAGTCATTTCTTTATTGATTAGTGTTACATTTTCATCGCATTTCAATCTTTTTCGTCATCATGGATACGTTAAAAATTCGAGTAATTATGGAATATGAGTACCGTCGTGGCAGCAACGCGGCACAAGCGGCACGCAACATCAACGACGTTTACGGAGCTAACACTACAAACCAACGCACCACCTGTTATTGGTTTGCTCGCTTCCGTTCTGGAAATTTCGACCTGAAAAATGAACCTCGCGGTCGTCCGAAGACTTTGGTCGACAATGACGAATTAAAGGCGGCTGTGGAAGCTGATGATACACAATCTACGGCTGAATTAGCAGCAGCTTTCGACGTTAGCGTCAAAACAATATTAGTCCATTTGCGTCAAATTGGCAAGGTAAAAAAGCTTGACAAATGGGTGCCCCACGAACTCAATGATCGCCAGCGCGAAGTACGCGTCGAGACGTGCCTTGCACTGCTCAACAGACACACAAATGAAGGAATTTTGAACCGCATTGTTACCTGCGATGAAAAATGGATTCTGTTTGATAACCGCAAGCGCTCAGCAAGTTGGTTGGATCCTGGTTCAGCACCTAAACAATGCCCTAAACGAAAACTTACCCCTAGAAAAGTGATGGTCACTGTTTGGTGGTCTAGCGCCGGTGTGATTCATCACAGCTTCTTACCAAACGGGGTGAGCATTACTGCAGATGTGTACTGTGAAGAACTGAGCACAATGATGGAGAAGCTGGCGCATCTCCAACCAGCATTGGTCAATCGCTCGTCTCCGCTGCTCCTGCACGACAACGCGCGACCTCATACTGCACAGCAGACGGTCTCCAAGTTGCAAGAACTGGGGTTGGAAGCTCTCCGTCATCCGCCCTACTCACCAGACCTTGCGCCTACAGACTACTACTTTTTCCAGAATTTGGATAACTTCTTGGCGGGAAAAAAATTCAATACCCGAGAGGCAGTACAAAATGCCTTTGAAGAATTTGTTGCCTCCCGTCCAGCTGATTTCTTTAAGAAGGGCATCAATAAACTGCCACTGCGATGGCAAAGATGCATTGATTGCATGGGTGATTACTTCGATTAATACAAATAAAAAAATTCATGAAAAAAATTCGTTTAAATTTTTTCATACAAAACGGCAATTTCATAGGTAAAGACCTATTATTATGCCTGGATCCGCCCAGGGAGAAACAGTGTTCGTGTCACGTATTCCGTTAGTGCCGAATGATCTCCCTTTTCAGTTTAAAATACTGTAGTTCCCTATAAAAGTGTGTGTCGCGATAACCATCAACAAATCGCGAAGTCCAACTCTCAAGTTAGCTGGAATTGACTTAAGGAAGGCGGGCAGGTTCACGTGGCGTGCTCACGTGTGAGTTCATCCCACAGTCTGGTTCATGTAGTGCGAGGACCTACGTCTTTAGCTGAGCTCCGTAAAATGGATGATATTGAACATCCCACATACCAGGCCGCTTGCCGAGCACGCCATTTATTAGATGGAGGTCAGCATTGGGATGACGCTCTAGCGGAAGGATGCGTGAGCGATAGTCCACAGCGCTTGCGACATTTGTTTGCCATCTTATGGACCTTTTGCGCGTTATCGGGTGCTAACCAGTTATGGAAAAAATACCATGACAAGTATGCTGAAGATTTTATGAGACATGTACAACTAAATACTGATGGAGAAATTCCTGACAAGGTACGTGAAATTTGTCACAACAGGTCCTTATTGGCTATTCAAGAGATAGTTATAAGTATAGGAGGGAACCTGATCAGTCAGAGGCTGCGAAAATGCACAGGAGTTTGCCAATTTATTGTAAAAAAATAGGCGATGGCACATACCCCGTACAAGAATATGGAAAAGTTATATTGATTGGTAATCTCTGCTCTTACGTTACATCACAGCTGGAGCTAATTTCTTCTGTGTACGGAGATACCACAAACATTGGCAATCAAGCTGGTTCTTGGCTATGTCAGCGAGCTATTTTGACTCCCCGCAATGACCAAGCTGCGGCAATTAATTTCAAAATATTGACTCATGCGTCCGGGAATAGTAAAGAAATACAGGTATCGGTAATGTAGGTAATCAATAAATACAGGTATGGAAGAAGATGACGCCACGCATTACCCAGTAGAATTTTTGGATTCCCTCAGCACACCCGGACTTCCAGCCCACAAAATAGTTTTAAAAATCGGTGTACCAATAATTCTCCTCAGAAATTCATGTCCCCCCAAACTTTGTAAAGGCACTCGGCTCAAAGTCACAAATCTGCAGCAAAACATTATCGAAGCTGAAATATTAACAGGTTGCGGCGCCGGTGATATTGTTTTTATTCCAAGGATACCTATAATTCCTTAAAACTTTCCTTTCTCTTTCAAACCAGTGCAATTCCCAGTCAGTCTCAGTTATGCCATGACGATTAATAAAGCTAGACATTATCCGTTGCGGGGATGGACCTAAGTATTGGATGCTTTTCCCATGGTCAACTATACGTAGCTCTTTCACGCATAAACGACCCCAATAACGTTTTTGTTTACGCTCCAGATGGTTCCACAGGTAAAATAAAGAAGCACTAAATTAAATTAAAAAAGAAATTGTATCGGTATCCTCCCACAGCGCTTTACACTAAAAAATACATTGTTAAGTTCCGACATCCACGCGAACGAAGTCGCGGGCACAGCTAGTATATAATAAAATTTAATAATATCATTAAAACTGGCTGTTAACATTTAGAAATATTTTAGGTTTCAAAAACATTTCTAAATTTTAATTATTAGCAGCAGTACTTTTTCCTTTCCAATTAGTTATATCATCTTAGATGTAAATTAAATTAAGGATTATCTGGGCTTGTTGGGAATAAATCTTTTTTACTTTTTACTTTACTTTTACTATGATGACGTTTACAGCTAGCCTAGGAGGATTTTACTGTTGCACCGGACAATTTGTAGCAGGACTTCGACAGACAGGCGCACAGACTTGAGTCGCATCCAATGGTCCTCCTTAACATTTTGCCAAGGCACCCTAAACACAATTCTTATTTGTTGGACGTATATTATAATGATTGGTATCATTAAAACATATTCCGACACGACGTAAATCGGTACTGGCTTTTAAAGTTATGGTGCCACAGCAGTCTTACAACACTTATGAAATTTACAAATAATGTTATTATGGAAGGTACTGGGCGTGTTAGCTCTATTGGATTGCGGCAATGCTTTTAATCCAGTGGACTATAATTTTCTTCACGCGCGATTGATTTGCTTTATCTACCTATATCATTCAGAGCGCGCAGAGTCAGCCCGCTCTAAAGAGATTTTCTCTATGTGTGGTGAACTCTTTCCCCGTTCGATTGTCCGTTTTTGTAAACGTTGACAGTAAAATTTTATCTTATAATTAACATGTACATATGCCGACGACTTGCAGCTAAATCGACAAGTCCATTGACACCATTACTGCCGTCAATAATGATCTTAGACACATTAGTAAGTAGGCATAATTATTTAGTCCCTTGATATCGTTTATTGGTGGAAATTAGATGTGTCTATGATTCTTTTTCTCCTGATACCAATTCTCTTTTCTAATATTGGCAATAGTTTGTGTCCTAGTGCATTTAACAACCAATTTAAAGAGGCAGAAGGAGGAAGAACTGTTCTATTATTTATATAAAATGCCTAAGAGTTTCCGTTTCTTACTCTAGGTTCTCTCGCCCTGTCTCTCCTACTCCCGCTATTTGACTAGGTATTGTTTTCTTGATGCACCAGAAAAGCTTTTGAATAAGCCAAAACTTTTTGACCTCCGACCAGGTCTCCGCGTCCTGATCTCAGTTTAAGAAGCCACCTAATAGGCACGATTTCCTCGCTCTTCTCTACTCTTCATACTTACTCTTTTGGTGCCTATTACACATTTCTAACACAGCTACTTTTGTTCGTCTTGGGACTTATGCCTTAGATATGGCGAGGAAAGCTAACGATCCTGAGCAAAAGTAAGGCAACTTACGGAAACAACGAAGAATAAGGAAAACTACGAACTATAAGCTGTTAGAAAATTTTAAAGGCTATATTGCTCCATTCATAAAATATGGTATTGTAACACTCGCAGCAGCGAGGGTATTCTTACTGGGATCTAGGGGGAGATCTTCAAAATGATAACACATGCGTAGAACAACAATCACGTATTTTATTTAATAATAATGAATTAGTTTCCACAATATATTCCTTACCACATTACTTATGTAACCTTTGACAATCATCACTCCAAACATTAAATTATTCTTTTTTTTATTAATTCGAATGCTATTCTAACTTTAAAACCTATGTCCAGCTATTTTACTAGATTGACCAGAGTTTGCTATCTTCTCAAAAGAGATTTTAGTCTATAGGAGGACAGGTAATATCATTACAGTATTACATATCAAGGATTTCGCATCCAGCAGTTACCCACAATCCTTGCAAGATCGTTGGTACACCTTGTAGGGGCCCACCCCTCGCTCCGGCTTTATATCATATGAAAGAGTTTGCGTATTCCAAAACAGATTTTGTGTAATTTTATGCAGTGTTCTTTTGAGCTTACTATTATTAATTGTCAGTAATCCCGTTGTCTCGTGGATCATCTTGTGATAGAAAAATCTGAATATCTATATTGATAAATATTTATATGAATAATAAAGCAAAAATATAAAGCTTTTCCAACTTGCAAAAATTGGATTTCACACACAAACATAGCTATGCGGTCCTGTTTTTGTTAGAACTAACTAGCTAAATAAAAAACTCAATAACTTAAATAAATCTAAGGAAGGTACGGAACACCCAGGGCGCGAGTCCGACTTGCACTCTGTCAGATTTTGATAAATATTTGTTTTTACATTTAAGTATATTTTTTTTATTATTACATATAGTACGACAATCTTAGTGCATATCTTGATAGTATTTGATCTAAATATTTTATTTTTCTCGCACATTATTCACACACAGCCACTTGTACTATGGAAACCAGATATCTGATATACTACTATGTACTACACATACTACTACTTTTCTTTAGTAAATACATACTTATATAGATAATTACACCCAGACTCAGGACAAACGGACATGTACATGCACACAAATATCTGTCCTGGGTAGGAATCGAACCCACGACCGGTGGCGTGAAAGGCAGGTATTTACCAACCACTCCAACCGGCCCGTCTAAATTATGTAAAGAATAGGCGCAATCTTTAGGCGGCCGCGGTTCTAATTTACTACGTGACCACAGAGTTAGCTTAGCTTCACTCAAAGTTCTAAGTCATTGACTCAAGAAGACCATCTTTCTATTTATATTTCTTTTATTTTTATAGAAAGCTTACAGACTAATTAACAACTAAATATTACAAATAAATTGAAATATTAGTAATACAAATCTCAGCATAATAAAAATTCTATCTTAATAATAAAATTTTATCTAAATATTCTATCTTCACTAACTTATATCTCCCTCTTAAGTACCGTTCTTCTCGCCCGATCACAATTTTCGTAACGCTCTTGCCATGCATTCTTCAGCTTAATCCCCAAATCAAGCATGCGTGAAGAAGTTTTATTTCACAAAGTCTGCAGCTACGCCGCAGAAATAAAATGATAAATACTCACTTTTGTGCAAGATAAGTGATTACCTAACCATAATTATTTATTACATCGATCTAATTCGTTTTATAATCTAAACTGCTTGTTGATAAGATACACCTTAAAACATTTAAATATTTCTTCAAACACGTACAAGATCTATGTAATAAGGAAAAATATAGGTGACTAGGTTAAAAACGTGTAATTACAATTTTCCTTAATATTTAAATGCGTAGGAAAAGCCACAGTATAATAAGAAAATAGTGAGAACTTGGCCGATAAGTACACCGCACGCGGTAAGTTCATTTGCCTACGCTTGGCTAGAGTCACTCAGTTGTAATAAAAACCGGAGACACACGAGTTTTGTTTTCATTACGTGTTGGCTTCCAAGGCGGCACGACTATCCGATTGTGGAACAGGTTTTATGTATTGGACTAAGCCATTGTCAACATGTGGAGGTCCATGGAAAATCTCATCAGTTTAATATTATTGCTAGTATGGACATGTGTTAGAAGCGAAGATCAGCCAATAGTGCGGACCCCTCTGGGTGAAGTTGCGGGATACTACATGAAGTCTCGGTCAGGGAGACAGATAGCTGCTTTTACTGCCATCCCGTACGCAGTACCGCCTCTGGACCAACTGCGATTCAAGGTATTCTTTGCTTAATTCCTTTCTGCGAAGCGAATAAATCGTAGATACATAAGAACTTACAATTCTCTAGATTTTAGCAAAGTAATCTTCTTATAATTGTTTTGTTATCCAATAAATTCGGCATTACGGCCAAGGACTAATGAATAATATGTAGCGCCATTAAAAGCCAGTCACTTAGGCCGATATTTAAAAACCAATCTCAACTCAAAGAATACCTTTATGCCTAAGGTTTAGAATTGATTCGTAAATATGTTGCGTAAACCGTTCTTTTAATTTCAAAATGTCGGGCTGTGATTGAGACTAGCATTCCGATCTTGGTAGCATAATCAAAAGATTTTCAATTGTTTTGTTAGTAAAATCAAACAATACAATATATTATCCCACTTTAAAGAATGTATTTGATTAAATCTAGAACAATTTAAGCTGTAAGTAATTCTTAGAAATATATTAATGATTTATCAAAATAAACTATCGGCGAACTCTTAAATTTTTTCCAGCCTGCCATGCCTCTTAGCATATAATTTTTTTTTTTTTGTTAAGTGTCTGCCAATGTATACTAATAGGATTAGAGTAGGTATCATTCGAAAATTGTTATTGATACCTAATTCTTTGTTGGGTATGTAATAATGAACGTATTGTGAACAAGACAGAATTTTCTTGCTCCTCTATTTATCATTACATTGCTTTATTAACAAAAATTGTGTTAAAGAAAAACAATATAAATCATTTATTTGCGTGAATAAGGTAACAAAAAGTTCTTAACATAATACAAATAGGTAAGTAGGTATCTCTTATTCTACTTTTACAGCATGCAAATTTACATTTTAATCCTATAAAATTACCATACAATTTATAGTAATTTATTTAATTAGTTATTAATAATAATACATAGCAATATAGGTCTTTTAATATATAGACACACAAGACATTAACACACAGTTTTTAAACTAAAACATCTATACATATAATAAAATCGTAGAAAAGTCAAAACTGTACATTGAATATTTAAAAAAAAGGATACTTGGAGCGTGATCTACAATGGATATGAAAGCTAAAAATATAGTTTTTAGAATTTCTGTCTGTGTGTCTGTATGTATGTCCGGGTTAAACTCAAAAAGTACTGTATGGATTTACTTCAAATTTTGCATGAACATTACTAAGAGGTCGGGTCACCATATAGGCTACATACTATCACGCTATCACCTACGGGGGAGGAGCGGTGATAATTTATAAAGTTTAACGTGGGTAAAACCGCGGGGCACAGCTAGTTATTAATATAAATAATGTATGTCTGCCGATAGAAGAAACTCCCATGTGGACTTTAGAGATTCGACCAAGCAGCGGCGAAATAGGTATTTCCTTAAATACTTAAGAAAGATTCATTAAATTACTTGTTTAATTATTATATACAAAGTATTCGTTAAATAAGACTCGATTAGATTGAAGCAAACTGTGATGTCAAAAGCTAAACCAAGCTTTCTACCGTACATTTAGCTTTTTTTTTAGTTTTTAGTTTACTAAAAGAAGATAAATAACAAATAATTATAAGACCAGAGCCCCGGATTGAGCTAGCAACATAGATACCGCTGACTTCTGTATATTTTCGGAACGGATCCTAGAATTTGGGAGAGTTGCTTTACGCCATAAAATCACCTCATTTTACTAGGTTATTAAAGTAAAAAAAAAAGTAAAAATGTTTATTTGAACAGAATAATAGTTACCAACTAATGATTATAGAATAGTGAATGCACATCTTTACAAAGAGTACTAGTACTGTCTCCCAAACTAGGCTATAGCCTGTATTTCGGGAAACGGTGCTCATTCTAATAGGTTTATACAATAAACAGACGTGGTATTATTGGTAATTTACATATGTGTAAGTTTTAAAGAAAATTAATTCTATGTAGGTAAGCGGATTATATTTATATATTTGTACTATATAAGAATGTATGTGGCTGTGTGTGTGTGTGTGTGTGCCTGTGCGTGTGTGTGAGTCTGAATTCTATATCTATTATAGCGTATGGACACTTGCAACATCCAAGATATCACACGCGCACTCACCTTTTAAAACTTCATCATTAAAGACCCCACGCTGTAGTCTCTTTTTAAATTTTAGTATTGTGTACTAAAAATATACCTACATCGGTAAAGATTATTATACACTGAAAGAATGATTAATGTAGTTACACTTTAATCTTTAAGCATAATGCAATTGGCGAGTTTTCTAAGCTTAAGTGCCACCTGTCCGGATATCATGGCAGCGTAAGTAGATATGATCCCTTTTTACTACTAAGCTAGGAAAAAAGGACACGGTCGCCTTAGCCTAGAACGCTCGCGATAACACGTTGAAGAATTTCCTCCTTTTATGTGGGATTTTAGTATGGTTCATATGTAAATCAACAGGATATTAATGTAGCCATATTGAAACCATAGACTGCTGCAAAATGCATAATCTACGGCGGCAGTAGTAAAAAAGAAAAAGGTATGACTTATTATAGTTGACGGATTCCAAGGAAGGAAGATTCGTCTAAGAGTATAGGTGTATATTTTTTTATGTATGTAACCCGATTGCTCCGTATATTATGATATTTCTATAGAAATTCTTTAGGAATTGTCGTTTATAAATTTTGTTCCAAACTGTTGTTTTCTTTTAATTTTATTTATTTATTTCTAAACTTAACATTGTGTGTGTATATACAATTCTTTAAAACATGGTCTAACAATATCTACCTTATTAAACATTCCATTTAGCAAATAATAAATTTCATTATTTTTACACATAATTACACTGACTTACTTTGTCATTAAAATGACAACATCTCTAAAGATTATCTATCATTCATCATCAATCAAGTCAGAAACAGATTATAGACGATAATTCTAGGAGAAAAGCCTGCAATCGAACTTAAAACAGGTTTAAATTCTATATTATGGACATAAGATCCATCGGCAGCTTATTAAATAGTTCTACACCTTGAAACTTAAGAGCTTGTTTGGAACGTTTAACTATGCCACTATATTTTTTAATCTTTTCTTTCTTTATTCATAGTTATAATTATGGGCAATAGTTACTCTGATGACATAGTTGTTCAAGCCGCCCAGTAAGTCCCTGATATCTGATGATCACTTACAGACCGGTGAGCACATCTGGCTGTCCTAATATCATATTAATCTTTTGTTATAGAGAAAAGTTAAAGTTGGTCTACTAAAACCATGGAGCTATTACAAAACTAAAACAGTAAACTGCCCCGTTGGTCCAGCGGTAGCGTGTTCACCCGCTGACAACGAGGTCCTGCGTTCAAATGCCAAAGCCAAAAGTGCTTGTGGGAAAAAACAAAAAAATTTGATCTTTGGGAGTTGGCGTTATTATATTCCCGTGCCTGGGAAAGCTTTTAAGGCCGAAGATCCTGTAGGTACCTGACTTTTTTACGGTCGTGTTGCTAGTCGACCCATGAGGGTGATGGAATAGACGTGCCCCTATGTTTGCGCATACACTTGTGCACTATAATATGACACGCGTAGATTAAGTTGCGCAGAAGAAGTCTTTTTGTACATTAGGTATTATTTTTACAGTTAGCTTTCGCATTGGAGTTCATTGCTTCACCGGATAATACATAGATACGAGCGCTAGAGCCCCCTTTTGGAACTCTAGATCTCGTCTCGTTATTCTACAAATACATATCTATATGACTTGACTGCGCGTTGTGGTGGGACCATCACCGGGCTTACTAAATAAACACTTCCACACTATCGGCATAACTGACAGCCCTCTGTGCAGAGCGTGCGTGGACGCTGAGGAAACGGTCGCGCATGTGCTCCTCGAGTGCACAGGCATCACAAAAATCCGGAGGGAAACCCTGGAATCACCAGGAATTGTTACGGATGCCCTGAGAAGTTTGGAGACCTGATATGCGTATGGAGGGAGGTGGGCTGCCATGGCTCACGTACAATAAAACCATACCCACTAGTATATTAGTGGGGTGAAGATGATGACTTGGTTTTAAATATGAAGTAAACTTTTTTCCAAAATTGCACCCGGATTTACATTATTTAAAATCCGCGATGTCATAGTACAGCCCACGGTACGGACGTAGATACATTTGCTGTCTAAACCAACCTTATGACAAGGTAATAAAGACGCAGTCAGTGTAAGAGTGTCACCAGTGACGTGTGTCGACAGTACCAGATATTGTACGACGTTGCGTTGTTGCTACAGCAATAAATCTTCAAGGTCGTTTAAAGGCCTACATATTATTATATATTTTTTAGGGCGATTTGTTTTTTATTACTATGTCATTTCCGTAAGACAATGTAGTATATATCTAACTTAAATTAGGACTCATTGACAGTACATTAATAATAATAATAATGTCCTCCTAGCCGAATTTCGGACACGCTGGCCAGTCTCAATGGTGACTTGCTATCTGCGCGGGACATATTATAGGAGACAAGTGTGTGCGTAAACACAAAGGTACTTTCTATTCCATCACTCATGTACAGGACTGACGGCTTTACTTGGTATCCGAGGTACGGGATATAATACCGCCAACTCTCACACTTCGGGCTAATGCTAAGCAATTTTTCTTTTTACTGAAAAATCACTATATTAGTTTTGGCCCGACACGAGATTTGACAAATACTCGTACCTAACAATGTTCCGAATCCGGTATAGGCAACAAAGTATTCTATGCACCAACATGAAGCTAAGTGGAGGCATCGAGAAATGCTTCAACTAGCCATTGCCCAAGTCAAGTTGATCAAAACGTGGCCAAAATATAGGTTTCTCGCTTACAAAGACTTAAAATAATTAGTTCCTTTATGCTCGGTATAAATACAATCAGCCCCAGAAGCATTCAAAGTGCGAGTTACAGTTGCAAGTGCTTTCACTTGCAACTGTAACTCGCACACACTCCATCAACACTTTCTGTAAATTCTCCAGCACATAACAAGTTTCCCAATTAGGTGACCCTGCTTGGCCTGTTAAATTTTTAAATGTATTGGATGGTTATTATTTATGTTACTGCCTGATCTCTATTCATATTTTTGTTGCTCTTTTTTATTAGAAAAGCTTAATTGTTTTAAAATAGTTGTTATTTTAAGTAGGGACTCATTTGAGCCCGACACAAAAGATGAAAAGGCTCCCAACTGGATGTACGGATTTTAATGAAATTATTCATCTAACTGTAAGCTGATATCAATAATGTTTAAGGGAAGTAAGTGCAGCTGTTCTTAATGTACATCTACCCCATAAAAATTTTATTCACGTCGGTGATACGGTCATATAGTAGTAGTATATTCTTAGACGAATTTAAAACAAGGCTGTTTTTTTGTATGTTCTGTTTTATGGTGGCTTATGGGGCTGATTGTATTTATGCCGAGCATAAAGGAACTAATTATTTTATGTCTTTGTAAGCGAGAAACCTACATTTTGGCCACGTTTTGATCAACTTGACTTGGGCAATGGCTAGTTGAAGCATTTCTCGATGCCTCCACTTAGCCTGTTGACCGCGATTTTCAACGCGGCTTTGTCCAACAACATCTTACCACAACAGTGGAAGCAGACCACCGTGATTGGAATACTGAGATCCGATAGGGCCGACTAATTAGTTAAGTCTCCTCAGTACGACGGGGAAACATTATGAGCGTAAAATACACGTTCGCCTCCCAGACGAGCACTTCGGCTTTCGAGCCAGAAACTCTTGTGTTCACCAGATGCACCGCATCGTCGAACACATGCTCAACCAAACAGCCCGACAACGTAGCACTCTTATTTGACGTAGCTAAAGCGTTCGACAGGGTCTGGCAAAACGGCTTATTATTGTATATAAAGCTGTTCGAACTCGAAGTGACCGACCGTCTTGTCCATATCTACCGAGCCTAACTTTCGGAACGAACATTTAGATACTGCATTGAAAGAACTTACTCCACTCCCCGTCCGACTCGCGGAATTTCCCAAGGACGGACCAAGAACAGGACCGGTGAGAGGACGGATCCTTTCCCCGCTCCTGTTCTTGCTCTACACTAGCGATATCCCCATCCCCAAGAAGGCCCGATTAGCCTTTATCCGGACGATACCACTCCGTACTACTCCAGTAATAGCCCGAAAATTTTGGCGGAAATCTGGAGAAGTTAATGGATGCATTAACAACTCCAGATTTCCGCCACCACCCGAGGCGAATGGCTCAGGAAGTGGAGAATCGAGGTGAACCTGCCCAAGAGCACATCCGCCACTTTTGAGACTCAACCCCAGACTCTCCATTGAACCCGCCTGACTGTTCAGCGAGCCTATGCCTTGAAAGCGGAAAGCCATATATTTGCAGGTGATCCTTGATCGGAAGTTAAACTTAAGCCAGCATCTGCGAGGCTTATCTCGCGTCTCGTTAATATTCAATATAGTGCCAAAAGTAAGCAAAAATAATTGCGCTTTGAGAAAGATGGCTGTAATGCTTCGTGGTTCATAGGCTAAATGTGAGTGGACCGACTGCTCATATGACCTGGAAACGCTATGAAGAGACCAGTTCTGTCAAGACAAGGTTGGTTGAAAGGCCTGATTCTGGAAGAAAGTTATGTACCGAACCACGAGATGATCGTTTTCTGTTGAGTCAAGCGTTGAGAATCGAAAATCTTAGTATGTGGATCTCAAGACCAACCTTGAACTTCCTTGAATTCAAGAAGACTGGAATAGTTCACTGTCCTCCGATGACGCCACAGTATCTTTGTATGGAGAAGAACGACGTTGGCGAGTGCCACGAAGGCGGGGACCCTTTGCAATGGCAAGTTCAAAAGATATCACATCTTGTGGTGACGCCCTGCCTTGTATAACAACATTTTTTATATTGTATGGAGTAAGATTTCTCGAAAACGGCACACTGAGTGGTTATTGACAAATAAAATAATTTCGAATTCCTCATGTAAAACCTGCATGAATCGCACTAGGCGAAACTTAATTTTTTATGGACGACAACGTTGGCACTCACCGTTCAGACGATGTAAATACATATCCGTAAATACACACTGCCATCTGATCCCAAACTAGGCAGAGCCTGTACTATGCAACCAGACAATTAATAAAAAAACTTATATATTTCTAAATACATACTGTATATGATACATAAATTACTATGACCCAGACACAAAAACACTAGACCAATAGGCCAGTCGAAATGGAAGCGTATATATGACGGAATTCGTTGTTTTCAATTTACCAACTCAAAGATCTGATCACAATCATTTAAAGCATGTTTGGGACGTTTTACAGTAGTAATGAGATCAGCCCAACTATCCCTTTTTCCTACTTCTGTAGACTATCAAAGAGCTAAATAATGTTTTTACAGCGAAGTCGCTAGTATGCCTAGACGAACTCAAGATGCGATTTCGGCAGACGTTCCCTCTCAATATTTAACATTTATCTGCTTCCATGATACGTTATGTATTAAATTTTTGAAATATAACGTATTTCAATAAACGAATGTATTAAATTTAATATCTTTGCTCATTAATTTTGAATAAAAGTGTGTCAATAAAACTAACGCTTTGAAATGTAACATCTTTGTTCATTTGCTTAATCAACGCCTTACGATAAAACCAACGCTTTTAAATTCAACATATTTGCTCATTAATTTTATCAAAGCGTTGCAAGCAAACTCACGTAAACCACTTTTCAGTGATGGAAGATATCTTTCAACTATCGTCGATTAAGTGCTGTTAATATTGCAATATTCGTCAAAATGAACAAAACATTATGTCCGTAATTATTTCTTAATTATCGCTAGTATGAATGCATATCGTCTGGAAATTTTTTCATTCCCCCTTCATTTACATATGAAAATGGAATAATATTTGAGCGAATAAACTGGCAGTAAACCTCAAAATCACAAGTTTATGATGAAGGCTAGAATAGCACATAAAAATAAAATCATAATATTTTCGTTTTTATAAAAATCCCAAGAAGACCTTCGAACCCACATAGGAATTTCGTGTTATGGAGCCAATTGGTCAAATTTTTTATATATTCGAAATTTTTCGAAGGCATACAAATTCTTATATGTTGGAAGGTCTTCTTCAATTTTGTTTTAAGCGATTCTAAACTTGTTCATAGCTTCTGATTTTGTGGTTTGCAGCCAATATAGAAACGACCAAAAATTTCGATTTCATTTGATACCGCGGCCACTCACATTCATTGCATCTCTCGCCTTTGCCAGGGAGTTCGTCCTTAATACTGAGAACCTTTACGATCTCAGTACGGTACGGAGTCGGTGTAACGTATGTCGTGTATTGCACTCCTTGCCACGGTTATTCCAAGAGTTTAGAGTATAAAACGATACAAAAGTGATAAGTTTTCTAAATTAAGGGTCGGTAACTCGTAAGTCATGCCCCAGATGTGGCAAGCGTCCTGAGGCTATGATGACCACTTAGCATCAGGTGGGTAGTATGCTTGTTGCTAACTATTTTGAAATGGAGACGGTAAGAGCGGTTTTCTTAGTGCTATTCTTAGAAGATATTAATTTTGTAGGTAATAGTAATAGTGCGAGCCATTTACCCCAGGTAAGTCGTATGCTTGTTGCTTACTTAGTTGTATAAAAAGGAGGTAAAGAGAAATGTAGACAGTAAGAGCGGTTTACTCAGTGTTATTTCTAAAAGATTTTTACATATCGGGCAATTTTATTATTGCAACAATTTGGGGCTCTTCGAGTACAGCCATGTGCTATAGGATAAGAGAGTGTTATGTTTAACAGATCACATCCGTGATAAACACAGATTTTTTTTCTTTTGGATATCTGTTATATAATATATGGTATTCAATATATCTATGATCTGGATCAATGATGTTCAAGTGACACGTGTGATCTTCATTTATTGATTCCGATTCGAATAAATATTTAATACTAGCCGCGGTTTCACGTTATTGGCGTAAAAGAGTAACAAACATACATCTATACTCACAAACTTTCGCATTTATAATATTAGTAGGATGTGTACTCTAGCGGTTTTGGCAGTGCGTAGATTTTTTCCTACTTACTTGACACTTATCGTCATATTTTGTGCAATTTAAACAATATAAATAAAATGTGTTATTCTGATGTATAAACTATATTATTGTAAAGTTTCATTGAAATCCAGTCAGTATTTTTTTACGTGAAAGAGTAACAAACATCCATCCATACCTGCAAATTTTCGGGTTTATAATATTAGTAGGATCATGAACAGTATTTGTATAAAAATTTAACAAGAACTCTACTATATTATAAAACGCAACTAACTACTAGTTCAGAGCATAAAGTTAGTATATCTAGCGGACTAACTTTATGGTTCAGATCCAACAAAAGTTAAAAAATTATTTCTCACATATGGCAATATCTTTCTTTTGTTGAATGAAAGCGTGACACCTTCCCGCTAAACAAGTGCATTGGTAGTTGACCTTCGCTTGCCGTTACGAGTGCACGTGTCAAAATAAACCAATACAATGTTGATTTGAATGTTTTCAGTTTTACCGAATCCGTGTTTTATTTGATAATTGTTCTATATATATACATATATATATATATATATATATATATATATATATATATATATATATATATATACATACGTAACTTAAGGAGTGCTCCGTAAAAGTCAGCCCGAGAGAGTAAAATCACAGAAAGGGCATCACTTTCTGTGAACTATGACCATCATACTGTGATCGCCAACCCGTCTACCAGGGGTCTACCGGCTAAATAGTCGAACATCGGGATAGTAATCGGTGTTCAAATAATTAAAGGTTAAAAATGACTTAATAAATCGTTAAATCGGTTTCGACGTTGAAAATCGATTCCGGACTTGTGCACACATGTGCTCATAGAAGCCGATTTTACGATTGATTAAGTCATTTTTAACCTTTCTTTGTTTGAACGCCGATCGCTATCCCGGAGTTCGGCAACTTAGCCGGTAGCCCCCCAGGCGTGGCGATTATGGCTATTATTCTTGGAGTAGGCTCTTGTGCAGCGGACGTTATTCGCTGATGATTTTGATGTTTCCAGCTGCGAGTAGCTAAAGCTGGACTACGTTATGTACTTATATGTCATCTATACATATAATAAAATCGTAGGACAGTCAAAACTGTACATTGAATATTTTTTAAAAAGGATACTTGGTACATGATCTGCAATCGATATCGAAGCCTAAAATATCGTTTTTAGAATTTTTGTCTGTTTTTCTGTATGTATGTCCGGGCTAAACTCAAAAAGTACTGCATGGATTTACTTCAAATTTTGCATGAATATTAGTAAGAGGTCGGGTCAACACATATCGTACATATTATCACACTATATAAGTTTAACGCTGGTAAAACCGCGGGGCACAGCTAGTGTTATTTAAAATTAAAATGTTCCTTTCATGTCCAAAATTATATTATTTTGAATAATGAGGCTATTTGAATAACGTCTCAATGATTTATAGTGGTAGGGGTTAGGCACATAAAATACCACTTGAACAAGGTTATTTATGCTAATATCTATCGAATATGGAAATATCTATACCTACCCGAAGTTTTTATACTCGTTAAAATACAATTATAACTATGACTTTATTAAGATATAGAATACGCTTTATTGTACTGACACCCTATGTTGTAAATACAATAAAAAGAGTATATAATATATAAAAAACGGGTATTACAACATAAATTATAAACAAGTTGTATAATGGTCTCTTCCAGACCACCTTAGGATTAGATATACAGGATACAGTCTTTATTATAATGCAAGTCGGCAAAGACCACTTCAAAATACTACTGGATTATAACCGGTTACCGTAGCCATTCAGCCTTTGTCAACCCTTTCCTCTATCAGATGAGCTCTGGCGACTTTACTGATAAGCCCTTGCCTTTACTGCTTATACTAGTACCTTCACGTGCCACCCGCAAATAGTGTCCGCCCCGGAACGCGATTGTGCTGCTATGGACCCTCCTTTTCGGGCCGTGCCCGAAGACGTACACATACACGACGGACTTTGATTTGTCCTCTCGGTGTGACTCCTTCCAGTCAGGCACAGCGCCAGTGCCACAAACAGATTCCTGTCTTCCTGTATCTGCTTGCACATTGCGCCAGCAATGGACACTTGTCTTACTTCCATTGCAGTCCCAAGCAGAATTAATATATTGATGTTTTTTTTGTAATGTAGATGTGGACGTCGTATGCGAAACAGGAGCGCTGAATAGGTTCCTTTTACATGCGTCTTAAACAGAAGCGTTTTCGTTGGTTGGGGCATGTGCACAGAATGGAACCCACTCGAATACCACGATGTGTTCTGTTGGGTGCGGTAGCTAATGCGAAGCGCGATGTCGGTAGACCTCTGCTTCGCTTTAAAGACAGCAACAAGCGGGATATGGCCGCTTTTAAAATTGACCACTGTAGCTGGGAAAAGCTCGCTGAAAATAGAGTTGAATGGCGCAAACGTGTAGTGGAGGGTCGTCAGATCTGTGACGAAACCTGGTTCGAAGTAATTGCTGATAAGAGACAGAAGCGCCATGAAAGCGGCTCGGCACCAACCACCGCAAACTTCTCTTGTCAGGCCTGCGGCAGGCTATGTCGCTCTCGCCTCGCATCGGTTTGTTTAGCCACGAAAAGAAATGTCTCTCAGACAATGTGCCGTAAATCATCTGTAACAGACGCAAAGGCCATATATATATATATATGTGTCTCTAAGGTGGATGTACTTCCTCTTTTAAATATTGTTATCATTTGGCGCTAGGAATGGCTCGTACGTAGATTTTTTACAGCTAATACGTACGGGTGCAGTAGCAATTGACTCTCGTATTTAAAATTAATTCATTTGTTTCACGTGTGTACGTGCGTGAGACAGGTAGACACGAATCGAACTGGCGGTGGAATACGAATAAACAGACAGATACACGAGTGCTCCTATAAAGGTCCTATTAACTTATTCACAGACACGGAACACTAAAAGTACATCTATATTTTAAAGACATTTGACAGCTTGGAGCGAAATAAATTAATAAACTAAATCAAAATTGAAAACAAATTTATGTCTTGTAATGCGCTTTTATTTTGAATTTAAATTATATTTAATTTTATTTTAACATATTCGGACACTTTTTTGATTTTTTTATATTTGGATGAGAATATAAAAGCATTTTTCCATGTTATTCCTACTAGTATAGCATAAATGTCGTATAGCACAAAGAGGTACACCTAGCAGAGGTCCGACCTGAAGGGATAAGAAATTCAATCCAACAGAGTGCGCTCGGTGCCCTGATCTGCAGAATCAGCGATATGACATGTAAGGCATCCTTAAACCGACCACGTGGTTACCATGGTTATCCGCTTATAAAATTAATAAAAAGTAGTTCTATCAATAAATATATTTATATAAACGTATTTCGTTACTTAAATTCAAATATCTTTATTTTCAATCCATTTAGAATAGATTATGTTGTTTCCAACAGGAATATAAAATTTGATCCCTCCCCTGGTCGCTATAAAGACACAAATCTAGCAATATCTAGATTTTATTAATAAAAAGTAGTTCTATCAATAAATATATTTATATAAACGTATTTCGTTACTTAAATTCAAATATCTTTATTTTCAATCCATTTAGAATAGATTATGTTGTTTCCAACAGGAATATAAAATTTGATCCCTCCCCTGGTCGCTATAAAGACACAAATCTAGCAATATCTAGATTTTCCCCTTGTTGAGATGAGATCGAACAATTAATTTAAAGCTCATATCCCCCTGTGTATATTCTAATAATGTTAAACCTTATTTTGTTTACAGTAATTTACATATGAAATGTAAAAATTAAGAACGCTTTAAATTACGAGGCGCTACAAATCAAAGCATGAAATCTTCGAATTGGCGTTATTTGTGAGATAAGAAATTTTTTATTTCAAGGAGCAATTAGCTAAAAAGTGATATCCCAGCTTTCTTTAGAAAGACACCTTCTCGGTCACTATCTATGATCTACCATAGTCTGTTGTGGCGTGACGACGATCTTTCTATGTATGAATTTTAGCTATGCACTCTGGTTATATTTCCGTACAAAGGTTATTCCAGTCTTTTATGCGGCCATGATTTCCTGCTAATGGCTTGTTCCATTACTGTTGCAGGATTGAGCGGGTTTACTTTTATGCGGCCATGATTTGCTGCTAATGGCTTGATCCATGACTGTTGCAGGATTGAGCGGGTTTACTTTTATGCGGCTAATGGCTTGTTCCATGACTGTTGCAGGATTGAGCGGGTTTACTTTTATGCGGCCATGATTTGCTGCTAATGGCTTGATCCATGACTGTTGCAGGATTGAGCGGGTTTACTTTTATGCGGCCATGATTTCCTGCTAATAGCTTGATCCATGACAGTTGCAGGATTGAGCGGGTTTACTTTTATGCGGCCATGATTTGCTGCTAATGGCTTGATCCATGACTGTTGCAGGATTGAGCGGGTTTACTTTTATGCGGCCATGATTTGCTGATAATGGCTTGATCCATCACAGTTGCAGGATTGAGCGGGTTTACTTTTATGTGGCCATGATTTGCTGCTAATGGCTTGATCCATGACAGTTGCAGGATTGAGCGGGTTTACTTTTATGCGGCCATGATTTGCTGCTAATGGCTTGATCCATGACAGTTGCTGGATTGAGCGGGTTTACTTTTGGCGGAGAGGTTGGCCAATCTCCTGAATGTCCTAGTTGTTTGTAACTGCTTGCTGGTGGTGTGTATTCAAAATTGATGCCGTCTTTGTTTTATTGGGTTTATAATTAAATTATTCATCATATATGTTCATTAATGAATGATGATCAACTCCATTACAAGATTCAGCCCAATTGGAAATGTCCAACCTTGTCATTTAAGTAATTTCTATTCTATTAACCCCAAACACAAAAAAAAATATAATGTCTTTTTTCACTTAGAGGCGGACGTATTAACAATGTATTTTGTTTTCTGTTACTTAATATTAATTATTTCAATTTATATTTAAATGTTAATTATGTTATCTTAGGTTGGCGTGGTTGTTAAAATAATTGCCTTTCAGGGCGCAGGTCGTGGAATTAATTACCACCCAGGACATGTTTCTGTTCATGAACATGTCTGTTTGTCCTGAACCAGACTGTAATTACCTATATAAGTATATATTTGTTAAAGAAAAGTACATTTTTCACACGGCCATCTGATCCCAAACTAAGCAGAGCTTGTACTATGGAAACCAGATAACTGATATTCTAAATAAACTACTTTTCTTTTGTCAATACATACTTGTATAGATAATTACACCCAGACTCAGGACAAACACACATGTTCATGCACATATCTAACCCACGACCTGCGGCGTGAAAGGCCAACCGGCGGCCCCGCAAATACGATGTATATTTTATGTTTTGTTAAAATGACCTGTGTTAAAATGTGTATTATTTAATAAAACAAGTTTTATTATTCATATATTCCATTCTAAATTTGAAAATAATAATTTATATAATTTTGCAACCGGTCTTATTAGATTATTAATAAAACTTACGGCTTGACCTTTGTTTTTTGATCGATTTACATGTCCTTTAACAGGCTCCGGTACCTATAGAAGTATGGCAGACCACATTGAACGCGACTGCTGTCAGTCCGGTATGTGTTCAGAGAAACCCGTACATTCGACAAAGGGACATCGTGGGCCAAGAGGATTGTTTATATCTGAACATATACACGCCCGTAATAAGTAATGTAAGTATTGGAATCCCTACACATTAATAAGAATATTGTAAATAATAAAAGGCATATATAAGACAATATAATATGTTGCAATTATCTCGTTTAAGGTACCAATCGTTTTATGCTTATGTAATACCAAAAGTATAATGTCATTCAAATGATATTAGTCCCCCGAAGATAATTGTTTACTTTGAATGATTTGATATTCTATTCAATAACCCATAGTTACACGTCACCTGTATAGTAGTATTATAAAATACAGGTGTCCCACTTCACAAGCATAATATAATATGACAATAAAATCTCCAAAGGCAATTAACAACATTTCAAAACTGACACCACCTTAAAACAAAAATACAATTCTTTTATTTTCGTATCCTAAGTTCAAATATATTTTTTATTTCTTAATTTCTGAGGAAAATATAAAAACTTAAAAAGATGTGATGACGTCACTTATACGGTGGACGAGGTAGTTTCCTTTGCCTAAGCATTCCAATGTTTTAAACGAAAACATTAATGTCAAACAAGACATGTCAAATTGTAAATTGTCACTCAGGGCTATATATATATTTCGAAACTTTCATGGTGACTTAATGAAACATAATAAGGATAATAACCCTGGAAACGAATTAAAATATTGACGATTTTAATTTAATTTAAAATTGAAAACATTAAACAAACGTAATCAAGTTTAGGTGCCAACGAGTTTGACAAGACAACTAGACAAATACGCGTAATAAACGCCATGACAGTGGTTTTTTTTGACGGGTCACATTAAAGCAAAGATCGATGGCTATTCCACCGTATGTATGACATCATTTGGCACTTATGGCTTTTTAGAATACATCGAATTTCAAAGTTGAAATTATGAATGAAAAGTTCATAATTTCGCGAGACGGAAAAAATATGGGTGCCTTAGTTTTGGATTTAAATAACGCAATAATACATGCCAGTTAAAAATATTAAATGTTTTCAATTGTAATTAAGAAATCCTTATTGTTATTGTAACATTGACAAGTAGATACAAGTGTATGTCGTAAGTGCCCAATAAATTTAATTTATTTCATATAAATCTTTGTGTATATAACTCCAATTATCCATAACAGGAGGTAACGAAAGGCAAAAAACTTCTACCAGTTATGCTTTTTCTACATGGTGGTGGATGGATGTGTGGAGATGGCACCACGTTCAATTACGGCCCAGAGTATCTTCTAGACAGAGATGTTATACTGGTCGTCCCAAATTACAGATTAGGTAAGAAATGAGCAATTTACCAACATTGGCCGGCAACTCACTTGCAGCACCTCAGGTTTTTCCAGTGAACACTTACCATCAGTCGACTCGCTTGATCACTCTAAAAATGCTACAATATTTATAACGACGATGTCTTCAGATTCATACACCACGATTTACATAACACGCATAGGTACATTTGTTAGGTGTAATCATATCATTACTACTTCATAAAATATTGTAATACCTATGTTAGAGACGCATCTGCTGTAAGCCTTGTACCTATTAGTTAAGACATTGTTCGACAGACGTCTCCTATGAAGTATGAGAACAACTCATCACACATTATGTTTTCAACTTGAATTTTAATATCCCGATTAATATAACCACAGACCACAAAATGGAAATCGGTATATCAATTAGCGGCCATATTTTCATATGGCCGCTAATTACTATTCCGATTCCTTGATTGGCCGAAGATGCAGTTGACGATCTCTTAATTGCAGGTCCTCTAGGATTCTTATCCACTCAAGATGAACATTGCCCCGGTAACAACGGCCTCAAGGATCAACAAGAAGCCCTTAGGTTCATACAGAAAACCATCGAGAGCTTTGGTGGAGACAAGAACTCTGTGACCATTTTTGGAGAAAGCGCAGGTGGAGCCAGCGTACATTATCACATGTTATCTGAAACTAGTGCAGGTAAAAATTTACTTATACAATACTTAACGCTTATAATTTAAATATTGTATGTTCAGCGAGAAATTTAGGAGTAAAAATAATCGAATCAGACTGTACCAAATGGTTCCTCAAATGGTCATAAAAGCAATTTATCTAGCACGATTTATAATGCTTTTGAACTATAGCTATTCTTCATGATCAAATCTTTTTAAATTTCAGGACTGTTCCATAAGGGGATTTCGGAGTCAGGTACAGCATTAGTACCATGGGCTGAATCGCCCCCAGGCGAAAGTCTGAGGAACGCCTTCCGCCTAGCGAAATTCTTGGATTGTCCGCAATCGCCATCGGAAAAAATGATCGCTTGCCTTCGTACGAAAGACAGCTATGATATTATAGGCACAGAGTTCCTTTTTTATGTAAGTCAAATATATAAATAGTAGTAATATATCTTCCTTATGTTATTTTAGCTTTTTATAAGTATATAGAATAGTATAATGCAGTGGCGAAAGGACGACTGGTTTCATACACTTAACAAACCCTGAAGGGTATAAATAACGGGTAGCAAGCGAACATTACCTTATATATTAGAATATGTTTGATCTAAAGCCGATAACATCAAAACCCCGAGAACAACATGAGAAAGTGTTGTTACTTAGAAAAAAATATCGAATCTTATTGAAGCTAAGAACCATCTTGATTAGTTACTGGCTATCCGACATAAAAACCGCATTTATATCGGTTCACCCGTCGTAGATTCAGATCACAGGCAACTAATTAAAACTACACTAACTGAAACTATTTTCTACCGGATAGTAATAATTTAAACTGTTGAACTACAATCAAAGATAATATTTAGTTAGATAATTTGTTTATTAATCTATCAACCTTCCTAGCGTTATTTTCTCAACGCATTTTCAATGAGCATTGTTTTATCACTCAGGTGTGGGATTACGAGCCAATGACTCCATTCAAGGCCGTTGTTGAGCCAAACCTTCCTGGTGCGTTCTTGAGGAGAAGTCCACGAAAAATACCTGACGTACCTGCCGTACCGTGGATGACAGGTCTCAACAAAGACGAAGGTTGCCTGAAATCAGTTTGTAAGTTAAGTTAAATAACTCCGTTACCAAAACATGTTGATTGATGTTTTAACACTAATTTCATTACGCCTAATATTCATTATTTTATTATAGATTTGAAATAAACATATCGCCGATTGCAATAAAACTAATGTAAGAACAACTAAGAGTGCAATGAGCTCAAGCTGCGGTCGAAGTGAACTCACAATGGCAGCCAAATTCTGCTTTTATTTTATTTTGTTTGCGGTGTGCGCCTCTCGCAAGATATTGACGCAACTATAAATCTCGTCATCATTACAAAAGTGGCGTTAAAGGCTGTTGTGATTACTAGTCAATTATGATCTCATGTAACATTATGAGTCTCATATCAATAAACTCGTTAAATGTTACCGTATTTCTCGTACTATGTAGGTACTGTAATAGATGAGGTTTTAGGGGAGAATATATACATATAGTAACAACGTAATGTCATACACATAAAGAGAAAGCAGTTTTATTTTAAGTCGATACGTAAAGCCTAGAAATCATGATATCATGATAAATTCAGTAAAAAAATTAGAAACAATTATTGAAAACTCAAGAGAAGAATTATTTAAGTTAATATTTCAAACATTTTTGTTATAATTCTTTTCTAACATAGAAAACTACGAGTATATAAAAATCAAGTTATAAAACTTGAACAGACGGCAAAACACCTTAAAAATAAAGAATTAAAACAATCACAGAAGATATTTATCGGTATTTGTTGAAGGCCACACACTCAACAAAACTAATAACGGCCCGTACTATAAGGACAGAATATTAATGTCATTTTATCATCTCAACCAAATACTCGCTAGAACTTTTCTGTATCCAAAACCAACTATGTATGTAATAGGTACGCGTATATAAATTTGATACCTATCTCTAAGCACTGTTTATTTTCTTAACTTTCTTAGGTCATTGTACGGTTGCTTCATACCGTCCGTGTAATATAAAAGTGACTAACACACTTTTTTAGAATTACTGTTAATCAATATTATTTTTAGGGATTACTGCAAACTCGAGCAGATATCAAGAGTTCACATCAGGTTTCGACACTATTGCTCCTGTCACGTACTACTATGATAATTCTCCTTACATGAACAAAATCACTAAGAAGTTACGTAAAAAGTATCTGAGTGAAAACGATGACGCGGTGACAAAGGCAGGCATCCTAAAGGTAAGTATTATTATTATTATTTTTTATATCAGAGTGCGACAAACGAGCAAGGTCACCTGATTGTAAGTGATCACCGCCGCCCATGCACACTCGCGACACCAGAGGAGTCGCGGGTGCGTCGCCGACCTTTAAGAGTCGAGTGTTGCTGACCCTTTCCTCCACCCCAATGAGCTTTGGCGACCTTACTCACACTCGGAAACACAACATTAAAATTATTAATGTTATTATTAAGGAATGTCTTCTGTAAGGTGGAGGTACTTCCCCAGTCGGGCTGCTCTTTGAGCGAACGAACGCTTTGCCCTACCTTTCTTTTTAAATTAGAGGAGTTAATGAAAATAAAATAGTTAATAACTTCATTTAATAATAATAAACAAAGGAAAGCATATAAAACCCATGAGACAAGTTATAATTGATATTCTAGTAACCAAGATACTGAATAGCGTTTAGTAAGAACTTTACTATCAAAATATGGAAAGTTTTGGCAGTTTATACAAAATGCATCACATCATGGGGCAGATAAATATATAATAATAATAGATAAATATCTTGGGAGAACCAAAACTGCTATCTGATCCTAAACTAGACATTATACATTAAACTCCAGATAAACGTACCTACTTTAATATTTCTGAAAACATACAAATTACACATTAATTACACTCAGACAGAGAACAAATAATCGTGCTCATCATGCAAATTTGCTGTAGGTGGGGATCGAACCCTCGATGTCCGGCTTAGCAATCAGGGTCACCGACCTGTAAAAAATAGGCCCGAGGTCAGGCGCAAGGCAAGGCAATTTGTATAACAGCAAATACAGCATTTATGTGAAAAACTATGAAAGTATAGGCCGGGATAGAATTCTGTACAGCCTCACCAAATGCGGGCAATCACGAATCAAAATCATGAAATGCATGTAAACTGTTATGATCCATTCTGACTTCAAGCTAGCCAGCAGTATAAAGCCTAACGTGGCCTTCGTTAGGTATTACAATCCTGGCTAGCTCAATATAAACAAGTGTAAGATACTGTGCCGCTCACAAATAAATGCTGTATGGCTTTTATTTGAATGAGTGTGCTTCAGCTTCGGCGATAATTTTGTGTACTATTGCGTGTACGGACGTTCCTGTAACAAAACTTGATATAATGGAGATGATGCGGTGGAATAATTTGACTAAATGACTATTATCTTTTTTGTTGCAGCTTTACAGCGACTCCTATTTCGATTTTCCAGCACTTCAGAGTGTGGAATTGATCTTCAACTATACCAAAAATCCTGTTTATCTGTATGAATTAGCTTACAGAGCCACAAACAGTTTTTCGCAAATATTTGGAGATCCTGATGGTGATTATGGTGAGTTAAAGTAAATTTGAAACTTCTGAAATTACTGGGTTTAATAGGTTCGTTAATCAGTGTAGGAAAGGAAGCTTTTGGACTTCGCAGTAAATCTTTTCAATAATAAGATATTTTATAGAATGTGTTTATTTAATTTTAAAGTAAAAAAAGTAAGTAAAGTAAAGTAAGTAAGTTAAAGTAAAAAAGTTAATGTGTAAAGAATTATGGGGACTGTCGCTAGAAGTGTACAATTTTTTTTACACTTTTAATCTAAGTAATCTACAGTATAATAATTATACATAAAGCTCATGGGAAGCTTTTCTTGGCGATGACGGGAGTTCCATGATTTTAGTTCAACCAAAAAGTGCGCAACGCGCCTATAGAATCGTTCATTGCAAAAATGTTTCTCAGCGGTCTCTTTTCCTATTTCTAGTCTCTTAAATTCGTTGTTTAATATTTCTGATACACTATACAAGCTATTAACTAGTAACTTTTTTTAATAGCGGCGACCAATTTTTTTTAGTATACACCTATCGCAGGTTCACATTTTTTTTAAATACAATTTTATTATACAATATTAAGAGTAAACCGTTTGATGTATTGTCTTACAGAAAATTTCATCATGTCAGGGTACGAATCTCAAGGTAACATACCAAATGTCTATTTAGCAGCCAATTATAGTAGGCCAAATATAAAACGAGGTGGCTCATGTATATTGGTAAGAAAAGGACACCCATATTATAAGGAATTGGAAGAGATCAAAATTTTTTCACTAATAGGTACATTTGAGTGCTGCGGAATAGAACTTATCAAATACAACGCGTTGACACTTTATCAAGCCTAAATATAAAATATGACAATAACACAATTCGAGAGTTAGATAGTTCAAAATTTCTCGGTATTATGATAAATAAAAAACTAAATTGGAAAGACCACATTGACTATTTATGTAAGAAAATTTGTAAGACGTCATACGCACTCTATAAACTAGCTCCGATACTGAATATTGAGACATTATTAACAGCCTACCATGGTCTTGCTGCCTCCGTCTTACGATACGGCTTAATTTTCTGTGGTAACTCTACTAATAGAGATATAGCTATTGAGAGTCAAAAACGGTGTATACGTGCCATGTTTGGGCTCACAGTTACAGAAAGCTGCAAACCATTGTTGATAAAACATAAAATTCTGACCCTACCAAGTCTTTATATATTAGAAGTGAGCATGTTTGTAAGGTCGAATCCTTATTTATTTCCCCACTATCAGACATTGTCGCGCAATAGATGTGATAACTATAGACTATACGTCCACAGTGCAAAGACGGCACTTATGGGAAAGAGTATTTTATGTATAGCACCAAAAATTTATAATAAAATTTCATATGAATGTAAAGAATGGGAACGATCACATGTTTAAATATAAAATGAAAATGATGCTTCCTACGAAGGCTTATTATAATTTGACAGATTTTGTCCGATAAATTGTAAATGTGACTTGACTTAATTATTCTAAATTCTATTATTATATAGAAAGGCGACTCCTCTCATTCTGAGATTAAAGATAAAGATAGATTAATTTATTTGCATAAAACATGTGTAGTAGAGGATGTTACATACAGACATAATATATGGAATCAATGTGCCCTGCCATATGAGGCGTATAAATAGGATATAAATTTAATAAGTGTAATAGTAAAATTATAACAATCAAAAATAAATGTCAATCAGTCAATTTATACATCTTAATATAAATTATGTAATTAATTTATATTTATAAATTGACTGATTGACATTTATTTTTGATTGTAACATCCTCTACTACACATGTTTTATGCAAATAAATTAATCTATCTTTATCTTTAATCTCAGAATGAGAGGAGTCGCCTTTCTTGGGTAATTGACCCTTACGACCAAGCATCACATTTATAATGTACATGTGGCAAGATCGGCTGTATCCCGCCGCATTAGGGGTTGAAAATCACACTGATTCCCAAAACGTATTTGGAAGGCAATTAAACTTAGAATAAAATAAGGACAATAGTAGCCGCCTTACCTTTTCCCTCCAATGACAGTCCACCGGTTCTGCAGCGATGAAGGCACTAGATTTACACACGTTACACTTTACAGGGATAGTTTTCAGAACGTCTTCACACCACATTCAAATAAAATAATTATATAGTTCCCAAGACACGTATAGCTCCCGTCACTGATCCACGGAAGCGACGAATGCACACTGACTAGAGATGTGCAAGTGCATACGCATTTAGTCGGTATCGATTCCCTATCTGACCCACCCCAGGTAGGCGACTTGCATGTTTGTATTAATGCTTGTCGGTTATTTTATTCTACGAATAAGTGCCAACTTGGTACGCTTGGGAATGCAGATTACGGGAAACATTTGGTGCGAATTAATTAAGTGATGCGATTACGATACATACCGCCCACCAAAATACACGTTAGTTGTATTTTTAACAAAATACTGTTAAGTGAGATGAACTAAATAACGATTTATTTAAGATATGTTAACGAATAGATAAAGCGAGAATAACAATAATAACCTAAATCTTTATTAGTAACGAATTAAAACTATTAAGAATTATACTAATATCCTAGTATAAGAACAACGATACGTGACTTCGACAATAAACGTCTTAGAAATAAACTTAATAACTAAACATATTTAAATTAATTTTCTAATCCGTTTGGTTTGGCAAAGGACACAACTTTGTCAATGGCCGTGTTAGAAACGAACCATTCGGTAAACGCAATTTCGCGATGCGTATTACTCCATCTGGGCCACTGTGTAAGTTTTCTACACGAGCTATCGGCCAGTGAAGGGGTGGCGTATCAGTTTTAATAACGACCACGGAACCGGTATCCAATGGCTTCGAATGTTTAGTCCACTTAGCCCTTTGTATTAGTGACTGAAGGTATTCATTTTTCCAACGCTTCCAGAAATCTTGCTGGAATCTCTGGATGAGTTGCCACCGTCCTAAACGTAATATATTTACGGAAGTGAGGTCCTGATCAGGAACAGCCGTCAGAGGCTCTAACGTTAAGAAATGTCCGGGGGTAAGCACGGACATGTCATCTGGACAGGAACTGAGGCTATAAAGTGGCCTCGAATTAAGCATAGCTTCGATTTGTACGAATAGCGTAAAAAGTTCGTCTAACGTCAAGGATTGGTTATTGGTGACACGATATAAGGTTGACTTCGTAGCTTTAATTTGAATCTCCCATACGCCTCCGAAGTTTGGGCTAGCTGGAGGATTAAATTTAAAATTTATTTGTTCTACATGACACGCATTCTGCATATAAGCGGCGAGTTCCCGCTGCGCCCCTACGAAATTTGTACCTCGGTCCGAGTAGATTGTTTGAACTCGACCACGGCGACCTACGAAGCGTCGTAGCGCTGCGATAAATGACTCTGCAGTCAAATCAGTAGCAACTTCCAAATGAACTGCTTTAGTTGTAAAGCAGACGAATAGACAGAGATAAGCTTTACTAATTTTTGCACCACGATATTTGCCAGATTTAATCCGAAACGGACCTCCGTAGTCCACTCCAACAATGCTAAAAGGTTTTACCTGATTTAAGCGAACTGCAGGTAAATCACTCATAAACGGTTCGAGAGGACTTGGATTTGTTTTGAAACATTTGAAACATTTTGAAACGCGATGTCGTATTGCTCGTTTAGCTGACAAAATCCAAAATTGTTGACAAATTAAATAATGTAACGTATTGATTCCAGGGTGACAATTTTCTCTATGGAGAGCATCTATAATCATGTCAGTGAGTTGAGCCTGTCGAGGAAGTAAGGCAGGATGTTTATGGCTGTATTCTAGTCCAGATCTAGATAACCTACCGCCCACCCTGAGGACACCTAAGCCATCAATGAAAGGCGACAGCTTACGCATTTGTTTTGAAAGAAGCTTGCCTTCTTCTAAACGTTTGATATCTTCATTAAAATGAAGAAACTGTGTACGTTTCACTATCACCAATAACGCGTTGTGAAGTTCTGTACGATTTAGGGGAAGATCAGAACGTCGATTTTGTTTATAACGCAAGTTATGTATATAGCGAAGGCACAAGCCAGTTATACGTTGGATCTTACGAATTGACGAATATCTAGATAGCAAATAATCAATTGGATGTACAGGAATATCACCTTCCAGTAAAACCTGTACTTTCTCTTCAACACGAAGTTGATCCTCAGAAGGATCTGAAATTGAACAAGGCCAAGATGATACATCTTTCGAGAGCCAGCTAGGCCCCGCCCACCATAACGAATTATTTACAAGTTCCGCTGGAGTCTGTCCTCGAGACGCGATATCTGCAGAATTGTCGGCTGATTTCACATGACGCCAATGTGCGCCTGGAACTGTATCCTGAATATGGCTGACACGGTTGGCTACGAATGTCTTCCAACGTGACGATGACGATCGGATCCACGAAAGCGCGACTGTCGAATCTGACCACGCGTACATGGCTGAAATGGGCAGACGAGATTGATAAACCTCACTAACGAATTGGAGCAAATCTACGAGCAACGCGCAACTACAAAGTTCAAGCCTAGGCAATGAAACGACTTTGATGGGCGCTAACCTTGCTTTTGATAACACAAAAGAAACCTTAATGTTACCATGGACGTCGATTACTCGAAGGTACACCACACCTGCATAACCACGTTGAGAACTGTCCGCGAAACCATGTATTTCGCACGATTTGATGTCTAATACTGAAAATTGTCGCTGAATTTTAATATTCTTAATTAGACTTAATTCATTAGTATAACGAATCCATTGTTGTTTGATATCCTCGGGAGGATCTTCGTCCCAAGAAACGCCTATGACCCATAACTTCTGCACCAAGTATTTGGCAAAAAATGTTAAAGGTGACAGAAAACCACAAGGATCGTAGACTCTTGCAAGTTCGCTAAGAATTGTGCGTTTGCTACATATGCGATTTTGAGGCTTAACCTCGAATGTGAAATGGTCAGAACCGGGCTCCCATCCTAAACCTAGTATTTTAAGAGTGTGAGACGGTTCAATGTCCATAGATACGTAATCTGTACGACAGTTCTCTGGAGGGATACCATCTAGCAACTTCGGATTATTGCTGGCCCATTTGCGAAGCTCCATATGACCTCGTTTAAAAAGCGCTATTACTTCAAACTTGGTTTGAATAGCCTGATTTAGATCTGAACAACTACTGACAATGTCATCTATATATAGATCAGTCCTTAAAACGGTTTGACCTAGAGGAAAGTCACTACCTTCGTCATCGGCGAGTTGTTTCATCGTACGACAAGCCTGAAAAGGAGACGAGGAAACGCCATACGTGACGGTGTTCAATCTATACTCTGAAATTGGATCAGATGGATGGAATCTCCAGAAGATTCTTTGAAAATCACGATGATCTTCATGCACTAGAATTTGACGGTACATTTTGCACACGTCCGCTGAAAATACAACAGAATGAATACGAAACCTGAGAAGAATTTCCAAAATATTAGCTTGTAATTTTGGACCGATTAATAAGGTTTCATTCAACGATTTTCCTGTAATGGCATCACGATTTGACGCATCAAAGACAACACGTAGCTTTGTACTGCTACTCTCAGGACGTAGTACACAAAAGTGTGGGATGTAATATTTTCCTTTTCGTAAGTCTTTTGTGGGCACAAGTGTCATATGACCACATTGTAGATATTCAGCCATAAAACTTGAATATTGTTCCTTAAGAACAGGATCAGAGGAAAGTTTACGTTCTAACGAATAAAAACGCCTGAGAGCTGACTCACGTGAACCTGGAAATGACGGTTCCTTGTCGTCTTTGAAAGGCAAGGCGACGCTATAACGCCCGGTAGCATCACGATACGTCGTGTCATGGTAAATTTGTTCACAACGTGTATCTGCCGCGCTTAACTTAGTGACGCTCGGAAGGTTGTCTAATTCCCAGAACTTCTTGACTTCATGAAACAGCTCGTCTTCTGTAACGAAGAAGGAGTTAAGTTTGTGTTTGACGTGAGTATCAGCAGCACTTCCTATGAGAAGCCAGCCGAAGACAGAATTTAACGCTGATGGTTGGTTTCGTTCTCCACTTACACTTCCAGGTAGAAGAAGAGAAGGGAAAATCTGCGCACCTAGAAGAAGATCGATTGGACCCGGTTTGTCACAGTCCGGATCAGCAAGGTTCAAACCACGAATATGTAGCCAAGACGATTTGTCAAGGTTTACGCTAGGCATATTTCCGCATATGTTTGGTATAGTTAAGGCGTCCACGTTGAAAACCACTTGACCGTTAATGCCTATCTGAAGATGAACAGCTCCAGAAACAGGAGCTGACGATTGACCTACACCACGAACTTGGCGCGAAGTCACCCGTTTGTCAAGTCCAAGTCGGTCTACTGCACGTTCCGAAATGAAATGAGCCTGACTACCAGTGTCGATTACACAGCGAAATGGCTGGTAGCTGCCCGACGAATCACGAATATGTATAACTGCAGTAGATAGAAGAACAACCGAATTCTCACCCACGCTCGCCAAAGCACGAGCGGGTTCACTGGATGTGGGTTCATGATCAGAAGAATTCGCATCAATATCCAGATGGAGAAGAGTGTGATGCCTTTGGCGGCATTTCTGACAGGAAAAAACTGATTTACAATCGCGAACAACGTGTGAAGCCTTTAAACAGTTGAAACACCATCGATTCTCTTTAGCAAAATCACGTCTTTCCTGAATTGATTTTGCTAAAAACGATTTACAATGCGAAATCGCATGAAGTTCTGAACACACAGGGCACTTGGCTACCCCGGGTACAATTTTAGAAAGCCCAGAATGTTTGCCACTTTCTAGCCGGTTTGCTGTTTTCTCTGAATTGGACAGCAACGAAGAAGTAGTTTTCTTGTTGCTGAAACTTGACTTGACATGATTCTTTGTACTACTACTAGTAGAAGCTTGAATATCACGGTTAGTTGAAAAATGTGTGTCACGAACGAGTGCATCACATTGTTTTTCAAGGAATTCTTTAAGTTTAGTGTAGCTTGGTAATTCCGGCGTCGAGTGCTCTTTTTCAAAGGCACAACGCGTTTTAGAATCTAATTTCGATAACAAATGATAGCATAGGACAAAGTCCCAATGTTCCGTAGGTAACTTAAGACCTTTCAAAATTATTAAATTTTCATTAAAAAGGTCCAACACGCGTCTAAATTCAGTTGGTGAGTTCACCTTAAAGTTAATATTTAGCATTTCTCGCCAACACGTAAACGCAAGTTCACGTTTGTCTCGATAGCGAGCTACTAGGGTATTATACGCTTCCCGATAGTATTCACCTTGACTAGGAAAGGTTCGAATAAGTCCCAATGCGTCCCCGAATAAACTCGCTCGAAGGTATTGCATCCGGTCCGAGTCTGACAAAGATTCATTCAAATGAATGAGTGAATTGAACGCATCATAGAACATATTAAAATCCTTTATACATCCTGAGAAACGCGGTAGGTCAACTTTTGGAAGTCTCATTGTCGATGCAGGTGGTGCAGTGGGCGCAGTACGAACGATTTCAGAAGGAGTAAGCTTACGATGAATAGCCAGCACTTGAAAATGAATATCATCAAAATTGGAACGAATTTCATCTTCTGCCTCAAGGTCCGAATCTTCAACGATGCTTAGAATGTCTAAATGTGCTTCTTCAAAATTTGTGATATGCTTATGAACCGCAGAATAATGTACGAGAAATTCGTCCAAACGGGAAATATCCGTAGTCACCAACTTAGCAACTTCCAAAGTTTTCCGCAATCGATTAAATGCTAACGTCCGTTTCCGACGTAAAACGGGCAAGTCCGCGTGCGTAAGACCAACGAGTTCAATTGATTTAGATTTACTCATTCTTTTAGTGCGTTTAGTATTATAAGCCATGACTAAATCGATAAACGAAACAAAAAGACTAAATAAATAATCGATGCAAAATAAAATATCCGAAATTATCGATATCGACAGTTTAAATGTTAGGTGACAACACTATCTCGACGCTAAGGCAACTTCAGGGTGCATGTCGTACCAACCGAACGGAACCAACTTTATTATTTTTATACCCTCAATACTATTGATAAAATGTATAACTAAATGACAGAAATGTATTAAACCAAACTTAGTTTAGAAGTCGAAGTTTATACTTATTAATGATAATTAAGTATACGAATACGATTACGATTGCGGATTCATACGAATACGATTACGATTACGGCTTCGTACGAATACGATTACGATTACGGATGGAATGGATTTGTATTAACGAATACGAATGGTCTATAAGTAATAAATTATTCACTAGAATAACTCACAATTTATTTAATAAACCTTAATTGTTGTGGCGATTGAATGTACGTGATAATACATGTACTGAACAAAACGATTAATTTACATGTACTAACATCATACGAAACAACAATTCTGAACAGTATTTATACAAATCACAGATTAGGTATGTCGTGGAACTATGTGTATCTGAATGGGCGAGGAGAAACAATAAGCAAACAACCAATTTAATACTACGAAAAAACACCGAGCGGCAATGGCCGGTAGGTAGATAACCTCACGGATTAGAAAAATGTTAAAATGTTATTATTTCGTTCTGCATTCGATTCCGAATAAACATAAATACACCATATTAAGCAGAATAATGTTTTATATCGTGTTGTTCTTATATTTTGGAGAAATGTACAATAACGAACGAGATGTTTAACGATTAATATGAGTAACAATATGGTTGGTTGAACAAAGAATGAAAGTTCGTCTCGCGTTATAATTAGGATTATTCCCGGGTTTCGGCACCAAAACAATGTGGCAAGATCGGCTGTATCCCGCCGCATTAGGGGTTGAAAATCACACTGATTCCCAAAACGTATTTGGAAGGCAATTAAACTTAGAATAAAATAAGGACAATAGTAGCCGCCTTACCTTTTCCCTCCAATGACAGTCCATCGGTTCTGCAGCGATGAAGGCACTAGATTTACACACGTTACACTTTACAGGGATAGTTTTCAGAACGTCTTCACACCACATTCAAATAAAATAATTATATAGTTCCCAAGACACGTATAGCTCCCGTCACTGATCCACGGAAGCGACGAATGCACACTGACTAGAGATGTGCAAGTGCATACGCATTTAGTCGGTATCGATTCCCTATCTGACCCACCCCAGGTAGGCGACTTGCATGTTTGTATTAATGCTTGTCGGTTATTTTATTCTACGAATAAGTGCCAACTTGGTACGCTTGGGAATGCAGATTACGGGAAACATTTGGTGCGAATTAATTAACTGATGCGATTACGATACAGTACAATTAAATTAAATTTAAAATATGTGTACACCAACAATTGGCAAAACATGTAGATCTATTTTAACTTGTAATGCAAATCCTAAATGTTGTTGTCAAACCAGGTGGTATTTAAATTAATGCAGATGAATAAATCATTGGCTAAGTAGGAACGTTTGAATTTTTGCAGGTGTATGCCACGCAGACGAGTTAATGCATCTATTCCCGATACATTTCCTTAACAAACCATTCTCCGAGGATGATATCAAAATCAGCGAATTGTTCGTTACACTTTGGACTAATTTTGCCACGACAGGGTAAGTTTCTGTCAGTATAGTTATATTCTCTTATGTACTTAGGAATACAGTTTCAGAGGTTCAAGATTCTGGATATCCTATCTACGTAAATATATTGTATAGTATTATAAGACCAGCAATCCACAAATGTCAACTCAAAACTAACTAATTAAATTAAAAATGTTCACATGTTTTCTAAAGCGGCATGGTAAATTTAATTGCATATTGAATTCGTGACACTTCTGAAAAGATTTTTCAAGGTGTTAATGGGTGATGCCAATTGAACTGTTGAAAATTGGTTAGTTTAATTTTATTTATGTATTTTGTTGTACTTGACAACAAATAGAATGAATCACGAATTAAAAAAAAATTGAGCTATGAATCCTTAATTTTTATACGAGTAAGTCAGAAAACATGTGTATGGCCTACCTAATGTTAAGGCACCGCATTAAGCATTTTGAATAAACATGGCATCACTTCAGCATTGCAGATCCTTCCACTTCACCGATGAAATGTCTTGACCTTACTCACTCCCCAGACCAAGTGTCGAGGGTAGTTTATTTTGCAAAGTGAATTTACTTCCCCAATGGATCTGCTGACAGAGCGAAGCATCGCTGTGCTCTGCGCCAGTCAAATGTTGCTACCTTTTTGCGCTACCCAAGATTCAGGAGTTACTAGAGGGTAACGAGAGCTACATTCTGCCCCTGAAGCAAATTCAATTAACGTTAGCATTTTAGGCGCTGAAGCTTTGTTAATATTGTTATATCGCAATCGTATTATTGCTTTGTCCTGTGATTTCCTTTTAGGGGTTGATAATTTTTGTCGTTGGTTTCAGAAATCCCAATAAACCAGTACCAGTGCCGTTTAAATGGGAGGCAACAACCAATAGCAAGAACATGGAATATCTGCGAATAACACTTGAATCCGAGATGAAAAGAAACTTGGTTTCTCGAGCACAATTCTGGGGCAGTTTACCCTTGTGGCACCATATGCCCAGCAGGTTTATAGACGAACTATAAACCGTAGCAAATAGACACACAATAAGTTAATGTAGATAATGCACAAATAAAGTATTGATTCCTAGGATTTGATGATTTTCCTATGTTTACCCTGGTTTACGCTTAACTTGGTTAACTTATAAATTGATAAAATTTAGTAAATTTGATAAATATAGATAAATTTTATCAATATATAAAACGAATAAATTTGATGAATATGACTGGCGACTGGTTGTTGCTGGCAACCCAGCATAAATGTTATCTATAAAGCGACATGTTAGATACTGTAATGATATTACATAATATTGCCCTCCTATACAACCTCTTTTGCGATTTAGAAGCTTCTACCTCTCAAAAGGTTATATAAGATCGCAATATCATTATAATAGTTACAATTTATAGATAACATTTATGCTGGGTTACCAGCAACAACCAGTCGCAAGTCATATTCATCAAATTTTTTCGCGAACATAAGTATCAACGTATGAATTATCAAATAATTTATTTTGTATATTATGTAAGGCAAACGAGCAGGCGGTTCACATGATTGGTAAGTGATCACCGCCGCCAATTTTCACTCGCATCACCAGAGGAAGATAAAAACAAGGTTAAAGTAAAGAAATTCAATCCTACACCTCCCAATAAAGAGTTAATTCTCAATTAAGGTATTGTCGACGGTCACCGTAGCCTTGTTGGTAGTGCTCCTGCCTACGAAGCTGGTGGTCCTGGGTTCGAATCCCGGTAAGTGCAAATATTTATGTGATGAGCACGATGTATTTGTTTCTGAGTCATGGATATTTTCTATGTATTTAAGTATTTATCAATCTATATAAGTATGTATATCGTCGCCTGGTACCCATAGTACAAGCTTAGCTTAGTTTGGGGCTAGGAAGATCTGTGTGACATTGTCCCTAAATATTATTATTACTATTATATTCTAAAACTTTTGCAATATGTATTCATGTTAACTTTCGTCCATGGAAAGTATTTTGACGTTCTGTCCAACCAAAACGGTTTTCAATTTGATGCATGTTTTTATTTTATGCGATCCTCTAAGTTGTTAATTTTGATCAAAATAGGTTATTTTCGGATATGGTCCCGTATATTGTATGTTGAGATTGGATAATTATTATGCGAATTTCTATAAGGAAATTAACAGCGAATTAGGTCAGTGTCAAGTTTTTAAAACGAGTTCTTCGTTTGTCTTAATTTATTTATAATATACATACTAGATTTTTTTGTCACTAAACTTTTTGTCGTTCTAATAAGATACCTAAAAGCAAGAGCGACACTACATGACATCTAAGAGGGTAAATAGTAAACATTCCTGTTGAATCTGTAAGACAATCTAAACATAATAATAATATCCTGTGACATTATTCATACGGCCATTTGATCCCATACTATACAGACCTTGTAGGTACTATGGAAACCAGACAGGTAACTGATATATTATATAATAATATACTACTTTTATTTTGTAAATACGAACTTCTATACATAATTACACCCAGACTCAGGACAAACAGACATGTTCGTGCACACAAACATCTGTTTTGAATGGGAAGCGAACCCACTACCTTCGCCGTGAAAGACAACGAGTGGGCTACAGGACACTTGTTTTTATAACATACATACATAGACTCACGCCTGTTTCCCAGAGGGGAGGCAGAGACAACAGATTCACGATCCTTGCACACCTCTTTTGCCTCGTTTACTGTCATTATATTCTACATACCTGCTCGGCGGTTTAGAGTACTTCTGACCTGGCCTTTCTTGACAACGTCTCCGTCTCCGATTAAGGCAGATAATGTTCTACGAGGTCTTCTCCTTCAAGTTGTCCCATTCACACAGGCCAGGTACACTTCTTTGTAAATATTTTTTCATTCATCCTTTTTAAAAGCCCAAACCATCTCAGCATACCTTTTTCAATCTTTGTAACTACATCCTCTTTCACACCACAGCGCTCTCTTACATTAGTATTGCGTATTTTGTCCCTCAAAGGTAAATAAATTTATGAATATTATAATCGTGGCTTTTTCTTTCTTTCAAGCATGAAAAATGTCCAGAAAATGTCAAGAATGAAATAGTGACTCTTTGTGGTAACTCGATATCGTATTTGGGTATGCCCATTATTTCTAAGTTTTGTGAGAACATCTTAGGTATTATACAAGCAGATGATTACCATTGGTATCGAGGGAACAGTCTTTTTTCTACACCAGGTTTTCAGCTTTATCGCAAATTCCTGGTATTTTGTAGGTTTCTTATATTGTTGTTGCGACTTATTCTTTTGTTTTCTCCATTACTTATTTAAAAATGTAATAAGTAGGGTCTCACCAAGTCCAAGTCACTGGCTACAATGTACAGACGCCAGTACATCAAGCTACCCCAATCTGCCAAATTTCCCCAATAGAAAGGGAACCTTATGCTTATATGATAAAGTTGAAAATCTATAAAAGAAATTTGACGGACTGGGGTAGCTGGAGGTGCTGGTGTCTGTACAATGTAATGCGGGGCGTGTCCAAAAGTAACGAATCTGTAATACTTATATGTGGAATACTCACAATGAACACGTAGAAAATTATTACTGTCATACTTGATTGCGTGTATGTTCGTTAAACACCGGTCTAAACATCGGGCTCATTATAATTCAGCGACTAGGATAGGTATACATCTATAAATATATATAGTAACACATATATGCAGATTATATCCATCCTACAAAAGACGTCTTTAAATGTCGACCTTCATGAGATTTGGACTAGGTTTATGTAATAATAATAACCTTGAGTACGATGTGCCGTTCTATAGGTACGTACCAGAGTCGGTTCTCGAAGTAGACGGTCGCCTATGTCACAATATACTGTGCCCGGTCTATCATCACATTTATAACGCATAAGACTGTTATTTATCGTGGTGATAGATCGCCGAGAGCGCCGTACATTTAGACTCCCTTGACAAGAATCCCTTGCAAGCCTAAAAAGGTAAATAATCTAAAGAAGATCGTGCGCAAGAGCAAGAGGTGGCCGATATGTGGGACATCAGTTCGGCAAGCACTATCCTGATAGTTTCCTCTGCCCTTGTCCTAATAGCCAAAACCCTCGGCAAACCCCTTTAGAGGGTATTATTGGTATTAGTGGTGGTAAAGGTATTAACTATTCGAAATATTGGTGGTAAAGTCCTCCTGGACACGCCCAAGCAGCTTTGATAAGGTGATCCCACTATATGTGGGACATCAGTTCAATTCGTCAGTCACTTGGACCCGACTAACATGGCCAGTGAGTTACATTTTTCGATTCTCACCCAGGACAGATATTTGTGTGCATGCACATGTCTGTTTGTTTGTCCTGAGTCCGGGTGTAATTATCTATATAAATATGTATTTATAAAAGAAAAGTAGTATATGTAGTATATCAGTTATCTAGATTCCATAGTATAAGTTCTGCTTAGTTTTGCATCAGTTGACCGTGTGTAAATATTTATAATAAAAAAAACATAATACATTTTTATACAAGAGATGTAAAAAATAGAAGAATAAGTCGCTAAAACTATAAGTATAGGAAAATTATATAGGTAATTAAAATTATACAAGTAGAGGCCATTACTATTGGTATCGTGTGAACAGTGTTTGGTCTCCACTAAGTTTCAGTTATATCGCAAGTTTCAGGTATTTTGACCTGAAACTTGCGATATAACTGAAACTTAGTGGAGACCAAACACTGTTCACACGATACCAATAGTAATGGCCTCTACTTGTATAATACCTAAAATGTTTTCACAAAACTCAAAAAGGGTGGGATATCCAAATACAATATAGGGTTACAAAAAGACACTATTTCATTTTTACCATTAAATAACAATTAAAATGCACAAGAAAAACAACGATGATAATTATAATAAAAATTATTCACAGCACAAGCTACAATAAAAAACAAATATATAAAAATATCTTACGCTATCTAAGCTACGAATTATTTGTTTTAGATATTTAGAAAGCTAACTTTGCCGGCATATTATGTAGCATTAAAGCGCGACCGTCGTTATTAACACAAGGTCCGTCATAATAATAATACCTTAATATAGACAGAACCATTGACAATATGTAGTAAAAATATTAGACTTAAACTAGATAATTAAACATAATCTCTTGACAATAACTTGATACAAGCTAGCTAAATATCATTGCTATAATAAAATAAATTTTATAAATGTTTTCATACAATGTGTACCTAAATATCCATGTTACTATAAATAATAATGTATACAACTAGATATATACACTGTTCATCAGAAATAAATACTAATAAACATTTTCTGACTATTTACAAGCGCTTTTTTAAAGTCTACGTGATTATAAACCTTTTTTATTTTATTTATATTCCTTGGACATGAAAAAAAGGCAATCTATCAATGATTGAAGCCTTAGGTAACCTTACATACGAGTACATACTTAGGTTCAAATGCAGCCCATCTCGGAAATGTCCCAAGTTATTTGTAAAAGAATCTTAACTCTGAAATCCTCTGCTATTTGTTATAAGTTGCTTTTTAACCGCGTGCCCAATTTTGATGACCGAGCATGCGAAGGATTCTAAAATTAAAATCCTTCGCGTCAGCGAGGGCATCAAAAGAGCACGAGGTGAAAAATCTTTGCACTCGAGTGCAACACGTAACTTTTCATCTCACCTCATTCAATGGCTGAATGCAAAAAAAAGCATTTACAATCGATTTCGACATTTCTGATTCGATCTCGCAGGGAAACTCTGAGCATAGCCCTCTCCATTGCTCTTTGGGTGATCTTGAGCCTTCTAATAAGGCCCATAGTGAGTTAGAATACAACCAGCCCAATAGCAGACTTGTGAGCTGGGGGTTTTGTTTTCCTTTCTTTATATTAATGATATGTTTACACACAGTTTATGAAAAACGGTTTTACACTACGGTCATGCAACAATGAGTGGTGCCTTTTGTTGCAATCCCGGAGAGGACACATTTGACAAGCACCGAAATTGTTTACCTAAAACCGCTGGCACACAATTTGTCAGGCTCTACTCTTGCATGTTATTGCTAGTAAGACAAACACCTGTCTAGTCTCTAAGTAATAAAACTACTAATATTAGGTATAAGATCTCTTTGTTTTACTAACCCACTATGGACGTAATTAGTCCGAAATAAATTATTATTTTATTTTATTTATTTGAGAAGGCCATATGAAAAGCGTACCATTTCCGTTGAAGATTACTTACATGTTAATAAATAATAATAATAATGATTTTTTCTCAAACCACAATATTACAGAATACATTGTATAAGGTGTATTAGTTATAGGTAGAAATTATAATATTGTGGGAGACTGGTGCTCAAACTAGGCTCAAGGCCTGTATTTCAGGACACCAGGTTTTTTATGGAGGACTTTATGAAGAAAAAACAAAATTAAAAATTATAGACTGATTAGCTTTACTAGCAAATTATTTAAAGTGAGAAATTTGATAGTGTTTCCTATGACTATTAGATATATTATTATTCCGTGCACTAATACTTGTTTGAGGCTAAGGCATAGTGCTATCATGCTTGTTACATTTTAACGATTCAATCATAAATTTGTGAAGTTCTTATAGCATGAGAGTGTATATCTTCTAAATTATCACGGTATTCTTCCCACTTAGCCAGAACGCTGCCGTCCTACTTTGACGAGAGTATAAAGATAATCAGAACATCCCAACTCCCCGTTGGATGTCAGACGCTGGGCAAAGCAGGTGAGTTAGACGCAAAAATCTTAATGATCTTTGAGTTTCACATTGCTTATCTGTTTAATATTAAAAAGTGAGTTCTCTGGTTCATATATTTCGTATAACTACTTTTATAATAGTGTTTTACTGAATTATCGTCCTTTATTGCCGCCTGTACCTACATGTCACTACTGACTATTTTAATAAGTATACATATATAAGATACATTTTTTCACATACGGAAAAATATAATCTAACCGATTTATCTTTAAATGAAAACTCTCAATAGCTAATTTACACATGTGTCAAAGATTTTATACAATTTTTTTATACTATCCCTTAAAATAGGAAAACGGCAGACGGCATTGATTTATTATTGTGCAATTAGTGCCGCTCAACGTAGTATACAACATGTAACGTAATTAACGCACACCCTCAGACACCCCAATTAAAATATTATGTTGTAATCATAATACATACACTAATTTTTTTATTTGACATGTATATGCATCGTTATTTACTAAATTAGTTTCTTGGAATAAAGTTTATTTTTCTTTATTTTGTGTTGAATAATGGAATTTGTATGAATACAAATAAAACTGCGATTTAAAAGTCTTATTACTTTGACTTACGGTCCATTTCAATTTGTTTTGACTGTACAGGGTTAAAATAACGATAATTTCCGTAGTTTAAATTATTTTGGTATAAAAATTTACCTATATCAAAAATGATATAAATTGATTCAGTAAACGATTCTGAACAAACTATTTTCAGGATGTGCGTTAATTAATTTACATGTTGTATTAAAGAAATAAATTGAATGAAAAACTAAAAAAACTGTAGATTAAATAACACTTACCTTATTTGACATTTCACGTATAATATTTAATTAACAACGTTAACGTTATTGATGCTAACACCCAAAAGACCTAACAGCACCTTTGGTGCAGAACAATATTTACTATTTGTTATTGAAAGATTGAATTACTGTTTACATAATTTTAATTTATAATAATATTTCATTTAATACACATTTATAAACAAAAACTGTTTTCATGCACTCGTACTAAAATACTTTACGGTTATTTTTAAATATTATTTAAGTTATTTGTGCTCAACTTTCCCGTTTACATCATTCATCTATTTTTGATCTATTTGTGATTTGGGTACACACTCTGAAAAATGATTTAATTTATCAGTGTAAAAATGTTTGTATAAAGGTGCAAAAATGTGGCGTGCGGCCCAATGGCGAGTGGCGGCGACGCTGATATTAGGATTGCTCCTTTTGCGGAACTGGCAGTGCTCGCGGCGGGCTGTAGCTGGCGGTCTGTGGCGCCCTTCCGGTGCGCTGGTGGAGGGTCGTGAGCTGCCATTAATATTCATCGGTGGAGTGCCGCGTTCTGGCACCACATTGTTGCGTGTCATGCTTGATGCTCACCCTGATGTACGGTGTGGCCAGGAAACACGTGTAGTGCCAATAATCCTACAAATGCATGAGCTCTTACAAGAAAAGGAAATTATGCGCCTTGAGAAGGCAGGCATAGACAAGGACGTTCTAGACAACGCGATAGCTTCCTTTTGCTTGGAGGTTATAGTGCGTCACGGTGAGAGTGCGCCGCGATTCTGCTCCAAGGATCCGTTTGTGCTTAGACTGGGCAATTATGTGCTCGAACTTTTTCCTAACGCCAAATTCGTGTTCATGGTCCGCGATGGCCGTGCCACTGTGCATTCTATCATTACACGTAAAGTATATATTACTGGATTCAACCTCAATAGCTACTCCCAGTGCTTTAGAAGGTGGAACGAGGTAGTGAGGACAATGTACGATCAGTGTGAGAAGATGGGAGCGAACAAGTGTCTATTAGTGCGCTATGAGACGCTGGTGCTCCGACCTGCCGCCACCATGCGCCGCGTGCTGGACTTTCTCGAGCTACCATGGACCGAAGCTGTGCTGCACCACCAGCAATATATCAACCAGTCCAATGGTATCACACTCTCTAGTATGGAGTTATCGTCGGACCAGGTGATGCGGCCATTACATCTTGATGCGCTTAGCAATTGGGTGGATAAGATACCGGCCAAGTTACGAGCCGAAATGGATGACTTGGCGCCTATGCTTTCTGTGCTAGGTTATGATCCATTGGCAAATCCACCGCGCTATGAATCTATGATCAACGATGCATACCCCGCGTCATAATATTAATTAACCAATGCAATAAATAAATAAATAGATACAACAAATACATCCTTGTCGAACTAACAAACACTATAATAATATGAGTAACACTAATGTATAAAGTATATATAAAAAGTTATGAGTATAATATTCACGATATGAGCAGTCTCTACCGAGGCGATGGAAAAGCTTTGATATTTACAGACGTAATGTTGACTATATAAAAGACTGCAAAAACGTAACACAAACAACTCGCAGGGATTCGCATTATATGGGTCAAGAGTCACATACAAAAGTAGACATCCTGAATACGGCGAATTTTATGTGGATTTTCCTTTTTGGGGCAGTAATCGCTCAGAGCTTCAACATGGCTTACACGTTTAAATAATTGTTACTGGAAAAACATTTAAGTATTTAAACAGATTCAGGACGCTACTATTCACACTTTAAAATGAGTTTTCCTCTTTGAGACAAATACTTTGAATAATAGTTAAATAATTAGAAACACTTGTAATTAGGAAAAAATATTTGGAACTTGCAGTACGATCGAAGAGACGATGATTCCCTGGATCAATTAGGACACCTAATACACATTTATAAACAGCGTTCTATGTATTCACCATTCATATTGATTGTTCACAATTGTTAATAGGAAAATGAAACCCATTATTAAAAATAAACTATTGAGAATCTCTAATAAATGATAGTAAACATTTGGGAATCAATCAAGTAATGTTAAAATGCAATACAGGCAAAAATCTGTATTTTTAGTTATATTTAGCTGGATTTTGTAATAATTGTGAACAATATTATAATCAACTTGAAATGATGAATACTATAAATGTAAATTGGTTGCACATGGTCAAGTACAGGAATTTAAGTGATACCTAAAATCGGGAATTCCAGCGTTATACGACGCAACAATCATTAAATCATACGGTTATTAGGACAACACTTTACAATCTGACTTATTTACTAATTACTTATTTAATCTGTTCTAAATCTTTAAATTTAATTTGATAGTGATACATTTGTTAAGGTTCTATTTTGCATCTGCAACTGGATTAGTAAGAGCTGCACAACGATGTGGCGACGTCCACCAAGCGCTGAAGTTATCATAAATAGTTGCTTCATTCATCCGCTTTTTATCATTTGCTAATGAGCAGAATCCACAGTAATCATCAGTTTCTGGACTTTCATGCCTCAGATGATAGGAGTAATACTTGCGCCATCTAAAAAACCTCTGATATAATTCTGGAGATTGAATTATATCATCGATCTCTCTAGCTAAATCTTCTGGTCTGTATTCTCCAGCATTCAGGTACGAATCAGGAGGCAGAAATCTAAAATGAATAAAGTTATGAATGTGTTTGAATTTACATGACAGATTATATTAATGCCACATGAATTGTCGCAGAAGGTATGGTAATATCCCATTTATCAATCTGATTTTGGTGTTCAGTCACTAATATTTATCAATGTAACAGAATATTTACCTGGAATAGTTAGCTCCACCATAAACTATTGGCACCATATAGTGGTTAAGAGCATGCAATATTTTTTCCGTAACATAATCCACACTAATAGCATTTTCAAATACCAAAAAGAAATAGTAAGTTTTTTCCGCATGGAGAAGACACCGTTTTAATATTTCTTTTGGACACTGAAAAGTTCCACATTCGCCAAATACATCCACTTGCAAATTGTAAGAGCTCAAAAAGTGTTGAAGTTGAACAACATAGTTTTCCCTTTTACTCAATGTATTGCAATTTGAAGCAAACCAAGCGACTGCTTTATTTTTGGAAGAAAGCTTTGACTGCGTGATATTATCAATAGGGTCCATTTCGTTCACACTCATCCAATTGATGTGTATACTTGGCCCAATAACATGGTTAGTAGTATTTCTTATTGCGATGTAGCCCCACATAGCATCAGAATTCAATTTATATGTCCAAGTCCAATTAAAATATCTATCGTAAGTGTTACTGCAGATAGGGTAATTTTGCTCTGATTCTATATTTGTGTAAACGTACTTTTGTCTCTGGAATCGAACTTTTGGCATATCGTCCACATTCCAAACATCAAAAAGCTGAGGCCCATTAAATGTGATAATATCAAAGTCACTGTAGTGACCCAAGAGTTGTCGATTACTAGTTACATAACAATTAACGAATTTACATTTTTTCTTTTTAAACAGAGTTGATCCTTCACCAAAGTAAATATATGGATATGTGTAAGAACTTGTCCAAAGCAGAATATATTTGACTCTTGGTTTTGGTGTTCTTGTTTTCAAAATACGCGTCGGCGTGATAGTTATGTCTTTATTCATTGATATAATGCCTTTGGTTTTCACAATGTAAGTAGTATTGCTGAAGTAGTATATCACGAACATCACAACAATTGTTATAATAAAACATAAATGATTAGACTTTTTAACGTTAACTGTTCGCATCGTTGAAGGTAATAGAGTAAGAATTCTGAAATCAAAATGAGACATTATGTTTAGAACATCATTTGTTGAAAAATTGTAAACGAAAACTGTTTACGTATTTAAGAATGTGCTTAAAATTCTTAGTTATTAGATACAGTACATAAAATGTTGAGAATGTTGCCTACTCAAACAACTTTGCGGTTGTTACGCCGACTTCCTGTTAAAATACGCAAACGTCGATCATACTAAATAAACAGCTAGAGGTGGATATGAGTGCCTTCGACTTTCCTACATAACAGATATAAACTAAAAAGACCTGTAAATTTTATATGATTTGCATACACCTAAGGCTTCGTTGACAAGTACTGGTTTTGGGTTATATGATAATTACTCTAAAATTATTTATAATCTTTCCACAAATACGGTACGTGTATAAAGCGCAAAGTGTATTTTGCCATTTAATTTGACGATGCGCGTGAGTCTGCTGGCCTTTGTGCGATGTCCACAGAATAATCTATTTCAATAAGATGTGAGAGGCATTTCTTGTGGGACAAGATATCCATGTCCATTACAGACAAAGGCCCAAAAGGTCCACCTCAGTCCTAATCAGGGCCATAGCATAGGAAGAATAAATGGCCCCCAAGGATGAAAATGTGAGGGCCATGTAATCTAACCTAATTCACGTAGAGGCTGTTATGGTCGAATATGTCGTGTGTGATGATGTTATTACTGCGCCTTTGACAGTAATGACATCCACCGAGACTTACACATGAGATCTGAAGGATTTCCACTATCATGGAAACAAATCTGTGAGGCGCTATCACGCCTCTTAGGTGCCATATATCCAAGCTGCTTGTGAAAGACGAACCTAACTGATCGGTCTGTTAAGAACACCTGATGGACCCTATGTCTAGTTTAAATGTTCCGTGGAAGCTGTTCCTGTGGAAAAAATTCAGAATGTTGGTCAAGAGCTGGAGTTCTATTTATAACTAAGGCTGGCAAGAAGGACAATTTTCCGCCAAAGTTTTTCAGGTAATCTGTTTTGTCAGAAAAACTCCCCCTTTCTTAAAAAAATCTATTACTTTAAACCTATTCGTCAGCAACTGCAACTATATTGACACCTATATATCGGACCATATGCCAAAAATCTATGCTTATCACATAACAGTGTTTCATATGGAGATTTCTCTAATACAGTGTCTCTAATTAGTTTCTATTATGCTGGAATTGTTTACAGCAGTGTATTATAATTTTATGGTGCTAACTAGTGCTTCTAACCTATGGTATAAATTAGTAAGATACGATTGTGACCGAATACCAATGGGGGCAGTATTACCACTAGTGTGAAGTAAACAGTTTGATTCTGAGAGGGATCATTCGTACTGAACAAATAATGTATTAAGTACCGTAAAGTAGTTACCTCATCGTAATGAGTATGAATTGAATCGTAAGACGTGTAATTCTAAAGGTTTAGATATAGGTTACGGCGAAAACACGAAACATAATAAATAAAATAAATACATACCTACTGCTAAATTGAACACTACATTATTGAAGTCACTTAGAACCTATAAGCCGACAGCTACAAAAGAGGAAATTTTTGGTGAACCACAATACAACAAACCGACTCCGGCTACAAATACCTCTTTAATCCGGCTACAATAACCCTTACTGTGTTGTATACGGCTTTTGAGTTTTGAAAATAGTTCAATATAAAATATTTTGTCATTGGCGCCTGATAGTTGTACATTTATATGAAGCTTCGCTATTTTTAATATCCTAACAATATAAGGGAACTGCACAAAACTGATCATTGGGCGTCACCCCCTGACAGTTGAAAATCCTCATGCCAAGGGAGGCCTGAATCAGTGCACGTGAACATATTAAAGTTTAGCAAGATACCAAAGTATTTGGCAACCAATTATGTGTTATTCATCTTAAAGATAAGTTAAATTAAGAGTCTCAAAGTCCAACAGCTGAAAACCTCATTGTAGATAGGCAGACTAAAATTTGTAGCAAAGTAGTTTGGTAACTGTATTGTTCGATTCATGTGAAAGAAAAAATCCCGAAATGTATGATCGACGTTTTCAGTGACCTGTTTTTCAGTGGCTTTTTAGTGCAAGCAATCAACATTGCCCTATACCTTGGCATTGCCAGACTTCTGAGCACTTAACCTTTAAACTATGTGGACAGCTAAATTTCGACGCCCAGTAGCTAAGTAAATATTTTTGTTGATATTTTTATTTTCTGTAAGATATATTAAGTATAGGGTATAGTCTCCTGATAGATAAAAACTGCATAATTTGCTAGTTATCAGTTAAAGTTAAACAACACGAAAGCACTTTGCTAGTTTCTGTTCCTATTTCGATACATGAACTGGAAAATACGTTAACCTTGGACATGGCACCTTATTCTTTTCAAACTAGTTTTGCTTTAGACCTGCAGTGGCTGTCAGTAAAGCAAGTCATAATATCTACTGTTAATTTAACGGCATAGGTGAAATCTCACTTATAGTAACAGGTATTTTCGTTTAACGGTCCGTGGAGACGAGCGCTGGGCTTCTTAGTCTGTGATGGTAAGGGTGGTCGCATTCGTCTTCCGCTCATACTGCGAGTTTCAGTTTATTGTAGAGTTCAATAGAATAGAATTGACGGCAAACTTACAATGTGTTACACTGAGTAAAAAGTGTCATACAAGTTCAATATGAATTATCTGTGTTACTTTATTCATTGATAGTCATACTGGCACGTATAAGATTGTTTGGATGTTGTGGTATTTAATGATGTAAGTTCCTTTGTTTATACATCTGCAATGCTTTGTGAAATTGTGAACAATTGGGTGTCATAACAGCACATTCGTAATGCAAACAAACATCTTAAATACATAGTATCACTTACTGCACCAGGGACGTTTAAAATATACACAATTGGAATGTTTATATCCACCACGCTGGCTGACAGCATTCGATTTTATGGTATCACTCGTCTCTTCCGTATAGGCTAACAAGAACGGGTCAAAATAGACTGAACAGAAATGTATCAAAATATGTAAAAAACCAGATTCAAATATATCTAAACCATTAATTGTTGGAAATATAAAATCTTTACGACAAATTTAATAAGCAAAGTTTTTGTCCATCACAAAGTGCACTACATGAGTACTAACAATTAAAATTGAGTCCTACCTGTTTGAGATTATTTTAAACATTATTCACGGTGACTTATTGTTTTTTTTTTTCATTCATGCAAAAGTAGTTGAATCATGTTTTGGTATCAATGATATTCTTAAATATAGTCAAATATGGTGTATATGTTTTTGACACGAGACAACTCATAGAAAAAAAATATAGTATACAGAATTATTCAATAAATGTATTACATTTTCAAGTAGTTTGATGCCCACAGTTAAAGAGGAAGTCAGCAACACCAGCAAGAGATATGTATAAAGACTAAGCAAACACACCAACCACCTGGCAAATAGTTTACTATACCCACAAGACAGTATTAAACGCCTGAAAAGATGGGAAATACTAGGTCTGGATAAAATAACATAAACCAAATCAACATATATAGTATCATTGAATGTCGCCTACAAATTTAAGACTCTGGAACACATCTGATTATGACTAGAGAGCCGATTGCAGATTAAAGAGGAAAATAATAATAAGTAGAATTTTTTATTTATCTGCTGTGTGGTGACGGCGACAAATATCAGAATCAGAATATCATCACCCCATCTCATCCCGTGGGGGGCGTAGAAGTCGACCCGAGGGAATATCTACCTGAGGAAGGGCAGCAGCTTCCTTCTGATTACTATGACTATCTTACTGCGATCGCCAACCCGCCTGCCAAGCGTGGCGATTATGGCATATCCCCTCAAGACGATTCTTGAGGGATGCTTGTCCAGCAGCCTTGGACTTATTTAGCTGTAATGATGATGATGAGAATTTTAACAAATGACCTTATTAAATTAAAGACCTTCTCTTAAATGTGCCTTTGGCAATTACCCTTTATTCTCAAAAATAGAGCTACATATGTTAAGGTTTCGTAATCACTCAGCGACCCTCACAAATTCATCGGCCCACCTTGTGGAGGGCTTGGGCACCCTAGGTCTTCCGGTGCGTGGTCACCACTCGAGAAGAAAGCTACTCTAAGTGATGTTGTCCCTATGAGGTATGTGCGCTGGCTTCAACACTTCAGTTTGGCTATTCAACTGGCTATATCGGTCACTTTTGTTTGCCTATGGATTACAAGGGGAAGACTTTGCACTTGAGACTCTGAGATAATTTGGAAGAGATTCATCATCTTCATCAGGCTGATATCGTCCACTGCTGGACATAAACCTCCCCCAAATGTCTAACGTTACCATTTGGAAGGGTTTGCCGTAGACACCGCACTTGGCAAGTGAGTTGGCGATCGCAGTTTGGTGGTAGTTAGTACGAAGACGCTGCTGCCCGACTACCTGGCGTATTCCGTTTTACCACATCCACGGGATGGTATGGGGCGAGATTTTAGCTTCCCAAAAACCACACTTCTGCTTACGATGTACTATGGAGTTTAATTGCACTGGTGAACCATCTGAAAAAGCACAGCTGTACTTCCATCGTCACCAGGCGCCTTGTTGCATGTAAGTTGTTTGGTCGGGGTTATTTTCGGTGTAATCTTGGGTTAGACCTGCTCTGGGACGCATGACTATTGAAAATGAGTGTTTGTATATATTGTACAGTGATTTTGATGAAATTTTCAGACACATATCTATCTGCCGTAAAGTCATTCAATATCTTGAATTCATTAAAATCATTTCCAATGAAATGAAATATTAGAAATATATATTTTGCCTCAGCCAATTTCATGAAAAAACTTCACCGTTTTGCTGAAAATCGCGAAAGTCTCATTGTGACCTTTGACCCCGAATATTTTTTTTCCAAGTGCCGGATCGATTAGGACTTTTCACATTTCTTTTATAATAGTGTAATGCATGATCCCACCAATTTTTTAGCCTAATGGGAATTATTGTAACCTTACCCCTATTTTTTGGTCTAATTTGACCGGACCAATGCTAATTATGTATTCCTGCTGATGTCTAATTGGACCGTAATTATGCCTATAAGTGATGTATATATCCTCTATGTAATAATATCGCAGGATATGAATACGTATATATAGAAAGGCTGTTCATGTTATTTGTGAAAATAATTCATCTTGTCATAACAGGTGATATAATGTAAAATTTTTGGTAATGGTACTTTAAACGTTAATCTGTTTGAAGGAAGAAATATGTATACGTAAATAATAATATATAATATTTTTATGTAATTAGTTTATTTCAAGAAGTAAATACAATGAAACAAAATGTTATAATGAAACTTTAATCGAAAAGGAATTGTATATAATATAAAGCAATTACCATAAATACCCAAGTAAGTAGACTTAATTAAATGAAACCGCAAGCAATAGATTACTGAATCACTATGGGATTCGAGGATTTGGAAGGTAGGTTTTGATGTCTTTTTAGCCCCAAACTCTGACGCTTTGGTCCCAGGAGCAGCTAGCCAGCGCGATGCCATTGGGAGCCATCGAGATAGACGTCACCCGATTTTCATGCCCATTGAGGGTACCTGCAAAATGAAAGAACTCGTTTTAAGCTTGACCTTATCTGACCTTCTAGTCCATGAATTATTTTATATGACCTATCGTAGTATTATATATATTTAGTGACAATTTTCTTTTTTACGAATGTTGTAAGGACAGGTCAGCAGTACGCTAAACCGGCGAGCATGTATGAAGAATATAATGACAGTAATCGAGGCAAAAGACGTGTGCAAAGATCGTGACAAATGGAAATCCGTTGTCTCTGCCTACCCCTCTGGGAAACAGGCGTGAGTCTATGTATGTATGTATGTATGTTGTATACATCTGTAGAGATTTAAGACCTTTTCTTATACTCAATAACTTGTCATCTTCAAATGTTTAGTGTTAAGTTGATAATGTATCTATTATAATAAATAAATAAATTCCGTTGTTTTCTTTCTCACACAACTACATACATATGTATATCTGGTTGCAGCAAAATAGGCAGAGCCTTTACTATGGCAACTAGACAACTGATAAACATAAGTACTTATTTATTTATAAATACATATTATAGATGAATGATACCCAGACACGCAACAAACCTACAATAGTGCATATCACAGTAAAATGATCTGGGTGAGAATTGAATCCACGACTTTTGGCTTACTAATCACTAGACTAACATGCCAGTCAATTAAGTTGTCAAGTACTACTTTTAATTGTACACAAAATTATAACATCAATTAAATATTAAAACAAATCCTTATTCTAAATTTTTGTAGAATACTAGCGGCCCGGTACGTGCTTTGCTACGTATAAGGCATAGCAATAAAAAAATGATTATTAAGTTCATTTATTCAAACAAATAGATATTTTAAATTGCTAAAAGATGTTGATTTTACACTTTTTCAAGATGTTTGTTTATTTTCTCTACGTACAAACCTTCCCTGGACTTCCACAAATAAATCAAGACCAAAATTAGCCAAATCGGTAAAGGCGTTGTTGAGTTATAACATTACAACGAAAAGTGGCATTGATTTATATATATATAGATTATGAGGGCAATTATATGATACCGCCTCAACAAGGTGTGTCAGCGTCTGGACTTCCACAAATAAATCAAGACCAAAATTAGCCAAATCCGTAAAGGCGTTGTTGAGTTATAACATTACAACGAAAAGTGGCATTGATTTTTATATATATAGATTATGAGGGCAATTATATGATACCGCCTCAACAAGGTGTGTCAGCTTATACTATAATTATGTAAAGTCCACCTATGTTATAATGCCCGCTTGTGCATATAACAATATAGTAAAGTATTTTTCTCAAGAAATTATTATATAATGTATTATTTACCCGTGTGGTTTACTTTGAGAGTGTCCCAAGAATGAACACTGTTATCGTCTGATCCAGCTAGTAGATATCTTCCACTTAGAGAAAGGCCTGTGAAACAGCAAGTTGTCATATTATATCAGTAAGTACGAGATACCTTAGTGGTTAGACCGCCGGACTGTGGAGTTATTGGTCTCGAATTCAAACTTAAGGTCCGCAACACAACGCGGTAAGTAATTTAAGTACCCAACGCACGTGTAGTATTCATAACAAAGCGCCTGCAATAAAACACACCGCTACTCAACCATCAGCTAAAACAATCTTTGCAATGTTTCTTAATCATTTCTTCTGTCATCGTCAACTATAACGAAAGTCATCAATGTTGAATGTCGAGTAATTAAATATGATGAATTGAGAATTTATTCCTAAAGTATACAATCTTGCTGGAATTTGTCTTTATAGAACTCTGAAAGAGTTCACTATAGAATATATCATACATATTAAAAGCCTAGCCAAGCACTAAAGCCTACTTAAAGCTCGCGCGTAGTTCATTTTTTAAGTGTCTTAACAAACCGCAGACGAATTGCTTATATTTTTTATAAATGTTTACCATTTTTTTTTAACTATCTAATAATCCAGGTTTGCGTATGAGTGTTTTAAATTTTCTTTAAAAAACTTTCGCAGTGTTCTATCGTAATTTATCTTTTATTATAAAAGCCATAACACTTGTTAGAAGACCCAAGGTCGTTGGGAGTTCTCAAATCAGAAATGTTGAAATACGCAGATTACGATTAGAATACGAATCAAAGTATAGCCAAAAAATTGCCAAGATAAAGTAGCAGTGGCTGAGGCACATAGCTCGTAGCACAGACGGCCGCTAAAGCAGAAGGCTTCTAGAAAGGCAACCAGAAATCGGTAGACTTAGCGTCGGCAACTCCACAACAAGATGGACCGATGATCTTGTGAGGGTCGCTGGAAGCTGCTGGGTGCGAGTTGTGCAATACCAGTAATTGTGGAGATCTTTAGGGGAGGCCTAAATCCAGCAGTGGACGTCTTAGGGCGGCAGTGATGATGATGATGACAATAATTTGGAACCCATAATTTGATTAATTTGCCATAGTACAGACTTGTTTGATGAGACAACATTCAAGATCAAAATATCTTCTCTTACCGCAACTAGTGAAGCCACCAGCTCCCGGTGGGGTATAATGGCCAAGCTGCTGGTCACTGCGGATATCGAAGAGTCGCGCAGTTTTATCTTCCGAAGCCGTTGCAAAAGCTTGCCCGCTGTTGTGGAACTATATCCAAACAAATTAAATTTAATATTGAATGATAACAAATTAGTATTATGATTTTACCTATGAAATTGCCGACTGTTGAAATACTGGCTATTTATTTATTTATTGTTTGTTTGGGGCTTGATGCCTTGATGGCATCTTGCTACCTCGACCATTTCTGATCTATTGTAGCAGAGCTCCTTTGACTTATGTCAAAGTTCACTGCTCAATCCCACAGCTTCTAAAAACTCCCAGATTGATTGTGCAGTGAGTGTTTGTATCTCTTCAGGTTGCATAATATGCTGTCCTAAGTGGATACTTCTACAACGCATTAGTGGCCCGCACGAGCACAGAATATGCAAAGGAGTTTCCTCTGATTCTTGGCAGAATCTGCAGGTTGTGCTGTCGGCCAACTTTAGGTTGAACATGTGCTTATTCAGCTTGCAGTGTCCGGTAAGAATTCTAGTTACCGCACATGTTTTGTAACGTTTGAATTCAAGTAATTCTTTCGACAATTTTTTATTGTAGCCCTTGATAACAGCCTTTGAGTGTAGAGATCCAGCTGAGGATTTCCACAGTTCCATGGCTGCTGAGGTACATTGATCGTTTAGGAAAGAGTAGGCCCTTTGCTTGGTAATGCCACAAAATGGTTCGGGTCCGTTTTGAGGGTTAACGGCTCCGAGTCTCGCAAGTTCATCTGCCTTCTATTCCTGAGTGCCCCGGTACCCATCTGAGTGTGACTCTGTTGGATTGACCCAGGGAGTTCAGATTTTCTTTGCAGCACTGTACTTGTTTTGAGTTGGATTCAAATGAGTCCAGCGCTAGCAGCGTCGCTTGACTGTCTGAGTTAATGTAGATGTTTTGTTGTTTTAGTTTTCTGTCCAGGTTCATTTCCACACATCTGTTGATGGCGAAAAGTTCAGCCTGGAATATGGTGGCCTCTTTACCCAGGTTGACGCTACTCCTGTGTTTGGGCAGTTGTCCGTAAATGTCACATCCTACATTATGGCCTTTCTTTGAGCCATCTGTAAACCAAATGTGACTGCCAGTTTTGTGGGACATTTGACCGCTTAGCCATTCGTCCCTGTCTGGTATGTCCACAGTATACAATTTTGTAAAGTTTATCTCTGTTTGCACGTTATCTGAGGGCATTTTCAGAGATTTAGTTTCGAAGACTGACTCTTTAAATGAGTTTAGGGCTCTAGATTGCCACTTTGGGTTCGATTGTGTGCATAATCTGTATATGCATGATTGTGCCTCTTTTTGCAAAAACAAGTCGAGTGGAGTTAGACTTAGTAATGCATTTAGGGCTTCACCCGGCGTTGTGGAGAGAGCGCCGGTTGCTAACAAGCAAGCCATTCGTTGTAGGCTGTTTAATTTAGTTTGTGTTGTCTTTTGTGTTGTTTAATTGTACCATACCGCGGAGGCATATGTTATGATTGGCCTCACCACAGCGGTATATAGCCAAAGTGCAATCTTGGGTTTTAGGCCCCATCTTGCTCCAGCCATTCGACAACAAATCCATATAGCCATTTTGGCTTTTTGGATTATATTCTTTAGATGTGTATTCCAAGTCAACTTTTGGTCAATAGTGACCCCTAGGTATTTAACTTCACTTGAAAAGGACAGAATTTCGCCGTTTAGCTTTGGATTTACCAGTCTTTCCAGCTTCCTTTTCCTTGTAAAAGGTACTATCACCGTTTTTTGTGCGTTGATGGATAGTTCGTTGTCTCTGCACCATTTGTTAATGGTGTTAAGAGCTCCTTGCAGTAGTGTGGAGATGGTGTGGAGACAGTGTCCTCTGACTATGACTACCAGGTCGTCTGCATAACCTTGAGTGTCATGTTTTAGGTCTGCCATCACTGCAAGGAGTTGGTCCACGGCGAGGGTCCATAGTAGTGGTGACAGTACGCCTCCTTGTGGACATCCTCTCGTGGTCTGAAATTCGTGCAATGTTTCATTTAATGAAATTGTTGCAGTTCTATTAGAGAGCATGTTTTCCACCCATCTAATAGTGGTGACATCAATTCCCTTTGCTCCCATGCCTCGAAGGATGGTTTCTGTGGGGGTGTTGTCAAAAGCACCCTCGATGTCTAGGAAAGCACACAGAGCAGTTTGCTTGTCCTCTAGGGATTTTTGCACTTTATCGATCAGATCGAGTAGTGCTGTTTCAGTTGATTTTCCCTTTTGGTAAGCATGTTGTTTGGAGCTAAGTGGTCTATCCACTAGATAATGTGCTCTAATGTGCTGGTCTATTATTCTCTCCATGGTTTTTAACAGGAAAGAAGTTAGACTGATGGGTCTGAAGGATTTAGGTTGAGAATAATCCTTTTTCCCTACTTTTGGTATGAAGCGTACCGTGACCCTAGCCCATTGTTCTGGTATAATTCCCCATGAGTAGCTTGCTCTGAAGAGTTTCACCAGATGCGGGAGGAGAAGGTTGATTCCCTGTTGTAGCAGTGCTGGGAATATGCCATCATCGCCCGCCGATTTATATGGCTTGAATTTGTTAACAGCCCATTTGACTTGGTTCGGCCTGAACACTGCATTGGCCATGTTCCAGTCGGTTTTGCGAACCCTGTGGTTAGTGCTAACCTTTGGGTTTATGAAGTTATCATTAGTTTGGTACGAACCTGGGAAATGGGTGACTCTTAAAAGCTCCATAGTCTCCCTCTCTGTGGTCGTAAAGGAGTTATCTGGTTTTTTAAGTAGTCCCAGATAAACATTTGGTGTCTTGGTGAGTACTTTCTGGATCCTTGCTCCTTTGTGTGTTTGAGCGATGTCCTCGCAAAACCGTCGCCAAGACGCTCTTTTAGCCTTTCTGATTTGTTTATTGTATTCAGTAAGTGCCTTTTTAAACCGTTCCCACTCGCTAGGTTTGGTAGCCTTATTGAATATTCGTCGTGTAGATACCCTTAGTATTTCAAGTCTTTTGTTCCACCACGTGGTGGTGGTTTTATACTTACCGATAGACTCTTTTATTGGACAGCTTAGTTCATAGGCTTCCTTAATGATGTTGGTCAAAATCTGAGTTGACGCATTGAGAGAGTCTGGTGTCTTGATAGATTTAGGAAAGCCCTTTAATTGCTCTTCTAGGTGACCTCTATAGGTTTCCCATGAAGTCATTTTTGGGTTTCTAATTCTAACCGGTTCCATGATGATGGAGCCTTGTATTCCGAACCTAATATGCCTGTGGTCGGACATAGAGTTTTCGCTACTTACCTGCCAATCTGTTATGTAGCGGGCAATTTTTTCCGTTGCGAAGGTGATATCTAATACTTCCTGTCTGGTCTTTGTCACGAAGGTCGGGGTGCAGCCTTTGTTAATGATGTGTAGACCGTTTGCTAATAGGAAATCAAAAAGTACCTCACCCCTTTTGTTGATTCCAGTGCTTCCCCAAACGGTATGATGTGCATTGGCGTCGCATCCTAATACTGGCTAGTGTGAAGATCGACATAATTATACTTAGAATTCGAAATAAAAATTTAAATAAAAATTTTTAATTTGTAAAAATTGCAAAGATGCTGGACAAGGTCGCTGTCCAACGAAAGAGACTTATGAATGGTCTATAAGAATTCCACTCTTTCACCACAACAATCGACCAACAAACTGCACAACAGACCGTCTCAAAATTAGGGTATTCACGACTAGAAACTCCAACCACATTACTCACAGACCATATTCCAATTTTTCGGAATTTGAATAACATTGGCCTTAAATTCTAATTCGTTAAAGGCATTTAAAGACGTCACGACGGTAAAAATTAGGTTAAAGGGGTTAAACGATTCCCGTCCACAGGGGTTCGATTGTTGTTTTTTTATCCTGTGACATTATTCACACACGGCCATCTGATCCCAAACTTAGCAGAGCTTGTTCTATGGAAACCAGAACTAAGAAAATGCCATTATAAAGACGATAATTTTGTAGATATAAATTTAGTTTAGTGACGTTTCTCAAAGAATAGCTTACAATTATTTTTTTAGAAAAACAATATCGTGAAGAACATTCTAATGTCTGACATCGGTATCAGTATATAGTTCGCAACATAAATAAATATATGAGACGCAATGTCACTGTGGTACACAGGTAGATTATACAGTCGATGCCGCATGCACTTGCAACTCCTTCATGTCCTGACACTTGCACTTTGGAAGATCTCATGATCGCCTCCACCAGTGCAGTAGGTAACTGCGGCCACATACTGGTCAAGGTGACGCTAATTAATAATTACTCACCTAATTCTGTTGAAACATTGATTCGAAGGAAAAAGAAGAATATATGACAAACGTTGCTGGTGGAATAGAAAGATAATCACTCGAAATAACACTTACACAAACACTGTTGACGTCAGCATCATGACCAAAGAAAGTTTGCTTCGCTTTTTCATTCCGAATATCCCAGAGTTTGCAAGTCTTGTCCACAGACCCCGTTACGTATGTTTTCATGTCTGTCAAAAAATACGAGTGTAAGTTAGATCACACGACTAAGGTAAAACTTAGATATACGTAACTGGCTTTTAGAGAAAGAGAAAAAGAAAATGTGTACTCGTACCTCGTCTCTCTTGCCCCGACACGAATACGACACGTAACTCTCTCTCTTTCTATGTTCACTAACTTATATCCCTCTCTCAACTTGCGTTCGCCTCGCCCGATCACACTTTTAACGCTTTTGTCAAGTTTTACTTCAAAAGGACGTGTCATATTTTTTTTATAGATAACGATAAAAAAAGCAATAGGAACTTCTAACTACTCCTCATTTTATGGACATTTACTATCACACCAACGAATCCATACCATAACGACTGCCCCTTCTTAATCCTCATTTTTATACATATGATTTACCTACCAATAATAATAAACTTATGTTTGTGTAATTATCAACTCGTTAAGAGATAAATTCAGTCTGTATATTATGTTCATTATAGGGAAGATAGGTAAGTATACACATTACATATTTTGTGAAGTACAATAAGGTGTTATTGCACTTCTTTAGATTGTGCCAATTCGCAACAGAAAGGGGACGCCCCGTAATATTATTTTAACGAAAGTTCATACGCAGTTATGTGCAATGACACCTTACTGTACTTCACAAAATATGTAATGTGGATACTTACTCATCTTGCTTGACTTCTTGATCGACGCAGTGACAATAAATAAGTCAATAAAAATATACGGGATACATAAATGACAAAATATAAAAAATGGTGAAGCAAGCTCGCTTTCTGTCATTTCTCATTGCAATTTGAGAGGCAATCTTGGATTGGCATTCATCAAAGGAAATTCTGCTAGCTTAAATCTTTGTCCGAGATTAAAGAAGTGTTTAGACACTACACTAGGATAATAATGAAATAACATTTAATTAAAGTAATTAATTTCTCACTTTTTATTGAGCTGCCAGATTCAGAACAATTAGCGGTCTTATCGCAAAACAGCGATTTCTACTAGACGACCTAACAACTTCACTTGCAAACCAACCTAGAACTTACCAGGTGCCAAAGAAATGCTGACCACGTCTCCAGCATGCGCATCGTATTCCATCTCTCGCTTACCGGCTTCCAAATCCCAGAAACATCTGTGGTATAAAACAAATTGTAAACTGTGTCTTTCTCTAGCTGTGTGTCCATATGACTTTTCCAACGTTTAGGTAATACCGGTAAGAATGAATATCGAGGAAATTCATTCCACTTTGAATTCCAAATTGAAATTAATTTTATAATACACATCATATTTAATCGAGAATCAAAATGCGCGTTATTGAAGTAAAAACTTCTTTAGGCGTATTGCGCACTTTTTGGTTGAACAAAAATCATGAAAATCGCGTCATCGTCACGTCATACTTCCCATGAGCTAAATGTATACTGTGTGTTCATTTACATTTACTCTGTGTACTTTTGGGGTGTTAAAAAAGCCAGAAAATCACGCTCAAACTGATAGTGCCTATGTACCTACTTATTATTGTAATACCTGCCACAATTTTTAATTAGCTTGCTATATAAATCTGCTATATATTATCCATAGTTAGTCTTATCGGGACTACAGTCCCTCCCCCTTGGGGTACTAGGTCGGAAAACCTCCTCGTGTGTCCGAGACTACTGGTCCCATTCGAATATTTATATTCGGTGGGAACGGAAGTTTCTGGAACGGTGTACCCTGGGCGTGGGCGCTGGCTTTTTCCTATGCTTGCATGGGGAGAAGCCACCGTCCGTGGCTAATATTCCGACACCTCACCCCTCTGTTGTCCCCTCTATACACTGGAGTGGACAAGAGAGGAGCGCAAGCCTAATCTGCGCCGCACGGTGATGGGCTGAATACCGGAGCGCTTTATCCGGTCACGAGCTGCGGCAACCCTTAGCCCCTGAGCAATTACCCGGCGAGGGGGGTACCGGGGGGAAAACCGGTTCAAAGGGTAATAAGGTTATATGTCTCTTAGATTAACAATACCCCAGGAGGGTACCGGCTCTGCCGGAGAATCCCTCCCGGGTCCTTCGGGACCCGGCTGTCCCATCGTATCTGGGGGGGACACTAATAGACATCAACCCGCAGAGATCGCGGATAGGGCGCACACGCCCAGTTTTGTGCGCCCTAATACAGTAGGGAAAGATGACATGTCGGCTGGCGTCACAAATAAGGCCGGGACCGCCGCAAGGAGGAGCACCAGGAGAACTGTGAGGTCGTGTACCCGCTCGGCCACTCCTGTACCGGGGACATCCCGAGGCACCGCGGACTTGGAGAGTGATAGCTCCCTGAGGTCCGCGGTGTCCATGGAGTCCCTGGAGAGTCAAGACGGGGATAGGCTGGAACTGGAGAACCAGCAGCTTCGTTCCCAGTTGGCCTCCTTGGAGTCGCGAGTGGCCGCCATGTCAGCCGAGCTGGTGGAACTTCGCCGGCGTGAGGTGGGGGCTTTCCCGCCCCAGTCTACACCATCACGTCCGTCGCAGACACAGGTGTCTTCGCCAGGGTCACCGTCTCAGGCACCGTTGCCGCAGCGGATACATGACAGGCCGGTTAGCAGCGCAACCGACCCCGGCAACACAGAGGACCAGTCCTGGCGCTTCTCCCTTAGCTCCAGCCCGGGAGGATTCAGTCTCGCCAGGCGAGAGGTTTGCGGCCCTTTTGGACCAACGCTTGGTCCAAATGCGCCGCGACCTGATAGCGGAAATCTTCCCGGAGAGAGCTATCCGCCCACCGCTTGCTCGGATCGCAGCGCCCCCCACAATGACGCAAATCGTGGGGGCCGCGGCGGGTAGAAAAAGAGGTGGCCGTCAGCGCAGGCGCAGGGCTGCTGCCGTGGATGCAGTGGCTGCTCGATCCGCAGCGACGTCAGCGATGACAGTACCACCACCACCCGCTGATGGCACTTGGGCTCAGGTGGTTGGCCGAAAGGCCAGAGCCAAGGCTGCCCGGGGAAGTCAACAGCCGCCGCCTCCACCTCATAAGAGGCCGCCGACGGTGCCGAGACCGCCACCCACAGCAGCGGTGACAATCAATTTGCCGCCAAACTCGGACACTACCATGGCCGAGATTATGAAGTTGGCGAGGGCCAAGGTGTTGTCCACTGGTGGCCGCCCGCAAAGTCGCTGCTTGTGGGCGTATACTGGTGGGATGGATGTCGGTCCGGGTGGAAGCCCTTCCGCCAAGAGCTCTCCAATGCTACCGCTGCCTAGAGAAGGGGCATGTCAGGGCTCGGTGCACGGGATGCGACCGGAGCGCGTCGTGCTTCGTCTGTGGCCAACCGCGTCACAAGGCGAAAGAATGCACGGCGCGTGCGCCTCACTGTGTTGTGTGTGCCGACCTTGGCAGGCCGGCTGGTCACCGGCTAGGTAGCGGTAGGTGCACGCCACCAAAGGCTAGGAGCAGAGGAGCTGAGGAGATTTTATGTTTTCTGAACCCCTTTTGTTCATCACATAAGATTTTATATTTAGTTAGGAATTTATCAACTGTCTCGTATATAATTTTTTCAAAAACTTTGGAAAACACAGGAATTAATGCCACTGGCCTATAATTAGCCATGTCTTCTTTGTTATTCTTTTTATACAGAGGTTTTATAATTACTTTTTTGAGATTACTGGGGAAGATACCTGAGCTAATACTTATATTCATAATGTAACTTAGTGGTACCGCTATTATATCGGCCACAAATTTAACTACAGAAGTGGTAATGCCATCATAACCGTGGCTTTTTTTGTTTTTTAATAATTTTATAGCTCTAGATATATCTTGTGGTACCACTGGTGGCATGAATATTGAGTTCGGGTTATTGGCTATACTAGTTATGTTTTCCACTTTTGTTTTTCCGCTTGCTACATCTTGTACTTGATCTACAAAGAAATTATTAAAAGATTCAGCTATATTTTGCGGGTCTTTAATTATGGAATTCTGACTGTTGATTTGTAATATAGGATCTTTAGTAAATTTAGTTTTATTAATAATTTGCCATGCTGCTTTAGTCTTATTCTCGGAACTGTTTATAATATAGTTATTTTGGGCCTTTTGGGTTAGCCGAATAATTTTTTTGAGTCTTTGTGAATATGTTTTGAAAATAGATTTATTTGTTTGCGAAGGTGATCGCCTATACTTCCACAGTAGATTTCTTTGTTTCCGACAGCAAATTCTAATACCCCGAGAAATCCACTTAGTCTTTTTGTCAGGTTTAACAATTACCCACTGTAACGGAAAGCAGAGATTGTATAATAAACAAAAAATGTCGATGAAATTGTCATAGGCTTTATTAGCGTTTTCTGTACCAAATACGTCTGCGAAAGTAAGACACTGTAAATGATTTTTAAATTTTAACAAATTTTCCTTTGTAAACTTACGTTTCTGTACTCTCCAAGAATTAATAATGCATGTTTTTTTAACTGGGATTTTTAGTATTTGAGCTGTGTGGTCCGATAAAGCAAGGTCTATTATCTCACTATTGCATTTCTGCTTAGAGTTATGCGCCATATTATCTAGGCAAGTTTTGCTCATTAGTCTTGTTGGTTGATTTATCTCCAATTTAAGATTGTAACTGAGAAGTAGAGATTCAAAGTCCAAAGTAAATCTATTTCTTTTCATTATGTCTATGTTAATGTTAACGTGACCCCCATTGCGCACTCCTGGCCAAGGGGCCCGGATTCGTCGTCGTGGAGTGGGGACCAGCAGTCGTGGTGGGCTGCTACATCTCCCCGAATTGTGGCCTCGCAAATTTTGAGGCGTACCTGGACGGGCTAACGAGCCATATTAGCTCTTACCAGTCGCGTCCGGTACTCGTCCTGGGCGATTTCAACGCCCACTCTAGTGTGTGGGGCGATGCCCGGGACGACGTCCGAGGGGAGATACTGCTGGAATGGGCCGCCGGACTGGACCTCCGTCTTTAAAATCGGGGTTCAGTCAGCACCTGTGTGCGATGGCAGGGGGAGTCGATCGTCGACTTGACGTGGGCGACTTCCTCGGCCATGCACCTGGTCTCGGGGTGGAGAGTTGCGGAGGAAATAGCCACGCTGTCGGATCACCGACACATCGTGTTCAGCGTGGCCTTCCGTCCGCCCCGAAGCGGCCCTGACCGCAGTAGGTATGTCCCACCGCGGCGCTGGTGCCTACGCCGCTTGGACCGCGACATGTTGACGGCTGCCGCCGTCGCCATCGCCTGGGGAGCCAGCGAGGGTGGAGAGAGGATCCCGTCCGATCCCAATTCGCAAGCGGACTGGTTTCGGGGCATCATGTCTCGCATCTGCGACACGTCGATGCCCCGGATCCGTCCGGGTGACAGACGAGGCTCGCAGTATTGGTGGTCGGCCAAAATCGCGCGACTCCGTTCGGAGTACGTCGCAGCGCGTCGCCGACACCAGCGGGCCCGTCGGAGGAGGCGAGCCAATGCTGAAGAGGCTGCCGGAGCGCACAGGGCGTATCAAGTCGCCGTCAAGGCGCTATCCATCGCGATAGCGGAAGCCAAAGCTCGGTCCTGGAACGAGCTCATCGGGGGACTGGATAGGGACCCATGGGGGCGCCCGTACAAAATGGTACTGGGCAAGCTCAGACCGTGGGTTCCTCCACTGACGAGTACCCTGGACCCGGATTTTCTGAGGAGGGTGGTGGACACCCTCTTCCCTAGGGTCCAGGACAGTCCCTCGGACCCCCCGTCACCGTCGGACCATGATTGGGACGACCAGTTGGAGGTGACGGAGGGGGAGCTGGACCGAGCAGTACGGCGACTTGCAGCCCGAAATACCGCCCCTGGCCCGGATGGGATACCGGGCAAGGCGTGGGTTTGCGCCCTGGCAGTCCTGGGGGATCGGTTGAGGCAACTGTTCACCAGCTGCCTCCGTAGTACCGTGTTCCCCACCTGCTGGAAAGAGGCTAGGCTAGTGCTCTTGAGCAAGCCGGGCAGGACAGCCGATTCTCCCTCGGCGTTCCGACCAATATGCTTGCTGGACGAGGCGGGCAAGCTCTTTGAGCGTGTCATAGCCGCCCGTCTCAGCGAGCATCTGTCGCGCGTTGGCCCCGACTTATCGGACAGCCAGTTCGGTTTCCGGCAGGGACGTTCCACGCTGGACGCGATTAATCACGTCCGCGCCCTGTCGGAGCCCGCCGTTCGGGCGGGGGGTGGCGTTGGCGGTGAGCTTAGACATCGTCAACGCCTTCAACTCCGTCCCCTGGCGGGCGATACGGGAGGCACTGGTTCATCATAACGTGCCTCCCTATCTCCGTGGTATAGTCGGGGCATATTTGCGCGACAGGACGATTCAATTCGTCGGTCGGAACGGGATTGAGATCCAGAGGGAGCTCTCCTGCGGGGTTCCTCAGGGGTCCGTGTTGGGACCTCTGCTATGGAGCCTCGCTTACGATGCGGTCCTGCGGATAAGCCTCCCTCCCGGAGTGAGCGTCGTCTGCTATGCGGACGACGCGCTCGTCATAACCCGGGAGGTAAGCTTCCAGCGGGCGGTACGGCTCGCCGAACTCGGAGTTGCGTGTGTCGTCGCGGCCATAACGAGACTGGGCCTTCGGGTAGCGCCTCACAAGACCGAGGCGCTATGGTTCCACGGCTTACGCCGTAGGGAGGAACCACCCAGTTTGTCGATGCGTGTAGGTGACGCAGAGGTCAGGGTGGGGCGGTACATGAAGTACCTGGGCCTCACCCTAGACAGCCGATGGGGCTTCGAGGAGCATTTCGAGCGTCTGGTCCCCCGAGTGCGCCGGGTAACCGGTGCGTTACACCGGCTTTTGGCGAACCTCGGGGGTCCCAGGGAAGAAGTTCACCGCCTCTACGGAGGTGTCGTGCGATCCATGGTCCTTTATGGGGCGCCCGTCTGGTCTGAACGCCTGACGGGCGCCTCCCGCTGCAGGGCTATTTTGAACAGCCTGCAGCGTGTGGTGGCCATACGGATCGCACGAGGATACCGGACGGTATCCTTTGAGGCGGCGACAGTCCTGGCGCGCTTTCCGCCGTTTGATCTCCTGGCGGCAGTCGACGCGACGGTTTACACCGAGATCCGCGTCCGCCGGGAGAGCGGTGAGGCGCCAGAGCAGACGCTCGTTGCCTATAGGCGGGATGCACACCGGCGCGTACTAACACAGTGGCGCGCAAGGCTTGAGTTGCGGCTGAACGCGCGCCAACGTGCCGTCGGTGCTATCCTGCCTCACCTCGAGGCCTGGGTGGGAAGGAAGGGCGGTTGCGTCACCTACAGACTGACACAGATACTCACCGGACACGGGTGTTTCGGTGAGTATCTGTGCCGGATCGGCCGAGAAGTGACGACACATTGTCACCATTGCGGGAGCGACCTGGACTGACGCTGGAGGAGTGCCCGGCCTGGGAGGCCGAGAGACGAGTCCTGGTCGCTGAGATCGGACGGGATCTTTCGCCGCCAGCAGTCGTGTATGCGATGCTGGCTGGCGACTCCACCAAATGGGACGCCGTGGTCTCCTTCTGTGAGGCAGTTCTGCTGCAGAAGGAGGCCGCCGAACGGGATCGGGAAAGAGCCGATCCCGCTCGTAGGTGGAGGAGGCGTCGGGGTGGCGGCGGCAGCCGTTAGCCCAACTCCCCTCGGGCCTGCGGTGGCAGTATGAGAAGTGTCCTCTACTGCCGCCACGTGCAAGCAGCCCCGGGAAGACAGCGAACTGTTTGTGGCGCAGTCGCTGTGCCGTACTGGCAGGAGTCGGCAAATGGGGAGGGCAACCCACAGCTCTCCCCGGGTGCGTGTCCCGACCACCTGGGACACGGCGCAAAAGGGGGGCACCGGAGCAGCATACCCGCGTTCCCGGGGCTCCCCCTATCAGGCGCCAGAAGAAGTCCACGGCAGGTTAGGTTTAGTCGGTGCGAGTCCGACATACCCACCCGCAGACACTTTTTGCGGGTGGCATGCATTAGCATTCCCCCTGCCTTATCAAAAAAAAAGTTCCTCCCCCTTACCCACCACTGTAACTCCTATAAGCCAGGATCATCAGAGGCACATAATGAAATGACACTGAGCGGTGAGGCCGAGGCATGTCCGGGGAATCGTTTTAACTGTCTTGGATCCCGCAACGAATTTAATTACAAAGAAACAATGAGGAGTTAGAAAATGAATAGTTCCATGTCCGTCCAGAGCAGAGTGGGACACAGAATGATATAACGTGGCTGGAGCCTCATAAAAAGAAGAAAATTTCAAGCAGAGAAGCAAGCTGAAAAATGAGGATCCATTTTAAGGGTCCTAAAAGCACTCAAAAGCACTTAAACGCACCAAAGTTGTTCGTGTAGTAAGTCTTAATAAACTTACATCTTCATATCTCCCGAGCCCGTGACAATATGGGTGTCATCAAGAAAACGGCAGCTGCTAAGGAATCCCTCGTAACCAGCCAACTCGCGCACCATCTTAGCTGCTCCCGTCGAATCTCGGTTATTCACATCGTAAATAGTGCACATGTTGTCCATGCCACCACACGCTGAAATGATTAAGTAATATTCATCATCATCAAGCATTTCTGTTTAATTATGTCTAAGTACATGACGACCATATACACATACCTATTTTAAATGTACATAACAAATACAAAAAGAAGCATTATAGTAGTAGTCATAATCCCCTTTCCTAAATCGGGGAGTGACAGCGGTCTTCAACTTCCTATGTCTCTATGGTGGCCGTATTGGAAATAGTTAACTCTACTTAACTATGTTTAAGCGAAGATAATATAATACTAACGTTATTTATGTATTTGATTATTTTATTCCTCATTAGCTTTGCGAGAATTATTTGCTGTTGTATTCATCGAAACAGTTGTACACAACAGCGAAGTAACTTCTCTATTTTTGTGACGGGAAAGCTATCGACACTCGAATTATGACTAAAAAAAAACTCAGCTCTTACCAACAAAATTTCCTGACGGTGCAAAAGCTACACTCATGACCCAAGCGGACCGTAATGGTATAACCTGCACCTTGTTGCCGCTCCACGTGTCCCAGATGATGAGTTTACCATCCAAGGATCCGGTTACGCAATGCCTGGAAATAAAAAAAAAATATTCAGTGGATCTACAATTAAAATTAATGTATTTGAGACTACTTTCATTATTGAGGTAAAAATGTTAAGAATCGTAATTCAAAATAATTTATATGCATTCATTCTTTTTTTAACCGACTTCCAAAGGAGGAGGTTCTCAAGTTCACCGGTATTTTTTTTTTTATGTATGTACACCGATTACTCGGAGATTTATGATCCGATTTACGTGATTCTTTTTTAGTTTGATGCGAAATAGTTGCCATTTGGTCCCATAAAATTTTTATAAAGTTTGGTCCAGTAGTTTTAATTTTATGGTCATTTTAGTATAAAATTTTTTGTTTATGTGGACGATGTAACTGTCTTTGGCACAGACGTTTTTAAATCTTAGCAAGTCCAGCTAGACTCATTCTGTTCAAGTGTCTTTTGGCATGAACATAGAGAACAATTTCAGACGACTAGCGTTTAATACGCGCGTATAAGGTCGTTTTTGGAAGCGCATGTAGGCGTACCTTTTAGCACAAGCGCATTTTTTATGTTCGTACAGCGTAATCGACGCTGACATTTATGAACCGATTTGCGTGATTCTTCTTTAGTTTGATGCGGAATAGCTGCCATCGAATCTTGGTAAGCAGATGTATTCCGTGAACCGCATTAAGATTTTCACACAAAAATAGAAAACAAACAATAATATTTGGGGGTTCATAAACCATATATGTGGGGTATCTATGGATAGGTCTTCAAAAATGATATTGAGGTTAATAATATATATTTTTCTTAACTGTATAGTTTGCGTGAGACACTCTTCCAAAGGCGTAAACTGTCAAAGTAACTTCTAAAATAAGCCCTCTGCTCAGTAGATTCGTTGGCTAATCGATCATTAATAAGACCTAGTCTATGAGCCACAGACTCTTTAGCTAGATGGTCATAAATACGGCCTAACCTATGCGCTTGCTGTTCAGACTTTCACGAATCTTAGCTAGTCTAGACTCGTACTGTGCAAGTTTTCTTAGAGTGAACGTAATTTTATGTAGTTTTTCTTGCTCTCGATCATTCACGGTCTCACAAGAACGTGAAAAAGAGTTTCGGACAACATTTTTGTTGGGCACCTTTCGTAGTGCTACCCATAGCTAGACACTAAAAAGTAACAAATAAAAAAAACTTCGTTTAAAAAAACCGACTTCAAAAACTGAAAAGTATAAAAAAAAATATCTTAATAAAGATTTCATTTAATACATATCTTATGCAAACGTAATACCTTTAATATTAATGAAATAATATAATTTGTTTGTGCTACCCATTGATAGGTTTGAAGTCGGTGCCAAGCCCTAAGCAAAATAAAAGTTAATATTACATACAGCTTTCATAATTTGTGATGAAATTCCTACACTAAAGATAAGTAGTTTAAGAAAATAATCTTAAAGAACAATATGAATTAATATGAAACAGATGAAACTGTAGGTATCATAAAAAAATATTTAATATTAGTACCTAAATTTGCTACTACATTTGTAATAAATATATATTATGCTTATATATGAATATATTTGTGGCCCTGAAAAACAAACAGATAAATTTATTAATTAGGAGACAACCATCAAAATTTTACAATATTTCGAAACGACCGTCAACGACGTCTGCACGCTTGGGTTTTTGTGTAGAAATACGAAGCTATACCGCTGAAAGTAACGTGCGGCGAGTGTGTTACCTACTATTACATTTGGCTTGGCACCGACTTCAAACCTATCAATGGGTAGCACAAACAAATTATATTATTTCATTAATATTATTAAGGTATTACGTTTGCATAAGATATGTATTAAATGAAATCTTTATTAAGATATTTTTTTTATACTTTTCAGTTTTTGAAGTCGGTTTTTTTAAACGAAGTTTTTTTTATTCATCATCATGTCACCAAAATGTCCACCGCTGGACATATGCCTCCCGTTTGTTATTGTGTCAGAACTGTTCAAGACTAATATTGTTATAAAAACGATGTTATCAGGCTAATATTGGAGATGCTCTTTTATCAAGCTGGTTTTTGGAAAAACAATCTATGGACTGGCCATGCGCTTGGCCACTTAACCTCGCCCCTCGTTTACTTGAAATGCCATTATCTACGGATTCCCACAAGTCATGACACACGTTTGGGTGGGCAGTCTGTTTTAATCATTCAATTAATGAATGTTCTTTTTTGTATGGGAATAGATCTTAATTTGCGAAGAACCGTCCATAGCACCATCATAATGGTATTGTCTATGTAGGTCCATACGTCTCTATTTACGTCTCATTCGTCTCTATTTTCATAGGGTTTAAGTTCATATATACATAGTCTTGCCAAGTTCTATTGCGACTTATATGACAATATTTTTAAAATATCTACTCCTTTTCTAAAGTATGTATACAACCGACGTGAATTTTCCTTTCGAAGAACGGACCCTCGCGGGATTACGCCATATCTTTAAGAAAGAAGTGTCTAAATTGGTTCACAAACAACGGAGATATCGCGTAACATATATACACATAAAAAATACATACGGTCAAAATTGTGAAGGTTAGCAATTTCCTTTTTGAAGCCAGTTCGTAAAACGCTATAAATACAAAGATTTATTTAATTCTGAAATTATTATTTAATATTTGGTCGTTTTTAATCATCACAAATGAAATCGGAGAAAATATTATATATTATACCACATTAACTTTGCTTTGATTACTTGAACCAAAAAAATATATAATATATTCATTTTAAAATTATTATAATCATTGCTCGATTTTTTTTAATCATGACAAAGCGGAATCGGAGAAAAATTTTATAAAAAGAAGTAATCAAAACTAGTTACAAGTCATATAATAAAAAACAGACAAATTAAACTAAAATGTATGTAGTCATTGAACTCAAAATCGTGTGTGTACCTTTCAATCAAGTTTGCTAGGTCATCTTATGGTATAAAACAAGGTCCTTAACTCCGTGAAATTTCATGGACTTGGGAGTTTCAGCGCGAATCAGGCGTTTTCTGAAAGTCTTTTAGATGATTGAAATCAATCCAATGGACGGATCACAATCTCCGGACGATGCATAATGTTCGATATATGCGGATGCTTTGGCCGCGTCGGGTAGCTTCGTCAACCCAGTAATCTCCGATGCCGTTAGATTTGCAGTTTTCTTTATGAGACTTCTTTAAAGATGGCATGCTAATTATCATTAGTCACCAGCGTGCGCAATTGAATTGGTAACCGTATTCAGAACGAACAATGCTTAAATATTAATTACTAGCTATCCCGACAGACCTAGATTTTGGTCGCACCGCCAATTGTATAAACAAACTATTTAGAGACCCACTCAAATACACATAAAAAAGTATCAAAATACCAATGAAAATCTATTGATGGGCCAGTTGCCGTGGTTAGTAAATGCTTGCCTTTCACGCCGCAGGTCGTGGGTTCAATTGCCACCTAAGACAGATATTTGTGTGCATGAACATGTTAGTTTGTCCTGAGTCTGGACGTAATTATCTATATAAGTATGTATTTATAAAAAGAAAAGTGGTATCACACTATCCTACTAATATTATAAAGGCGAAAGTTTGTGAGTGTGTATGTTTGTTACTTCTTCACGTCTAAACGGCTGGAGCTATTTTAATAAAATTTGGTATGGAGTTAGCTGACACCCTGGTTTAACATATAGGCTATAATTTATAAAGTCTAACGCGGGTAAAACCGCGGGGCACAGCTAGTATGTAATATATCAGTTATCTGGTTTCCATTATAAAATGTCAAATCTAAACCAGTAACCTCAACAATTAATTTCATTAAAATCGGTACACCCGTTTAAAGGGTATCCAGCTGCCTGCTTCGCTTTTATCAGACATTCTCATTGACTCAACGATGATAAGCTCGGATTGCGTTACGCGTGTGCCAATCGCTATCTGGCCCTTCACTGGTGATATTTTCTTAACAAATAAATAAATCAATCCTGATGGCATTTGAGGGACAGATAACACAACAATAACACACTAAGTTATAGTATGTTTAAAATAGCAAGTATAATAATATATAAGATAACTTGTACGATAACTTTCTATAATTCTTTTAAAAAACAATTTTATTTTTTTCGTCATATTCAAACATTGTCTTTATATATAAAATGTTCCGCTGATGTGGCTAATATCCATTGAACCTGGCTGAAATCCGACCAGAAGAACATTATTGTAACTATTGTATAGCGTTTATAGACCCCGTGCTGTTTGTTTGCACCTGATTCTTATAAATCGATGCCGGAAAACTCCTTCGATTTTCATGTAGGTATTATGATTGCCACAGATCACGGAATCTGTGCCAGTAGTGCAACGTCAGTAATTATTATAGAATATAGATATAATTGAATATAGGTAGATGTGTATTATTGCCTATTTAATACCAACTTGTCTTACTGCCCGTTGTGTACCTACTGTACCTGCTTGCATTAGGAGCCGCACGAGCCCCTAATTATCTTTGCCGTATTGGTATAATAAAAAAATTATACATATAAATATTGCTCTGTCTATATATATAAAAATCAATGCCACTCTTCGTTGTAATGTTATAACTCAACAACGCCTTTACCGATTTGGCTAATTTTGGTCTTGAATTATTCGTGGAAGTCCAGGGAAGGTTTGTACGTAGACAAAATTTTTAAAAAGTCTTGAAAAGGTGTAAGATCAACATCTTTCTATACTCCCATATACAAACAATTTGTACTAATACTTAAAAGCGTAGCGAAGCACGTACCGGGCCGCTAGTTAGGTATATAAAATGGGACATACATAACTGCGCACCTTGTTGAAGCGACATTTTCCCGGAATGCTGTCATAATATTTTACCTAAGTATTGCTATACAGCGTGGCAATGCTGTTAGTATTCTGGAAACGTTACCAACAGCACAACATTTTTAATAGATTTAATTTACATAAAAAATGTGAGTTTTAAATTGAAATTATGGTTTTATATACTAACTAAATAATATGAATCAAGAGCAATGCACTGATAAAACTGCTTACGGCACTGGGACTGATAATCACGGGTAAATATATGACATATATACCTACTCAATGACGACGCGGTCGCGTCGCTATAAATAAGATTCGAAACTTAAAAATATAGATTATTTAAATCCTACATCACGTTATTTTTAGTCTATGGGCTTATGGAACAATATAGTGTTCTATCTTCGAAGACACTGTATTAAAAAAATAATAGAAGGTAGGTTCATGTATCTAAGGTCAACGTCACATCAATAGAAACATTTTTATTGGAACTTGACCTTTATTGTCCAATGGTTCCCCACTGTTGCCACTTAAGTGACGCGACTTGTGCGTTCGCAATCTTCAAGGAGGAAAACTATGAAATAATTATAATACAGATAATATATATAACAGAATATATAATATCGATGTGATTGATATATCGGCTTAGTTATGAGACACGTGTGCTCGGGGAATCACTAAAAATAGGTACGTGATGCATATTTACTAATATATATTATTACTTACTTACTGTATATACCTATCCTAGTGCCAGAATGGTTCCCGACATGACTTTACGACAGTTGCATAATAATTACAACCGGGATTACATGTCCTCCAAAGAAGACTCTCAGAAATGACACCACTGGTGATCACCCATCTATGTACTGACTGCGTGCTTAGATGCTTGACGTCACTGATTGTTTCCGAGAAAGCTATCAGAGGCAAAGCACCTATAACAGCAACTGGCTATGCGCATCTCAATATATTATATTAGTGTTAGAGTAGGATTTTTTTATCAACTTGTTTGTTTTATCTTCACTTACGAGTTAGTTATACCTAAACTAACTAGCAACATATTCAAATTATGCCAGTCGGTTTAAACAACTATTCATTGCGTTATATTAAGATGATGTAGGTAATTCGGATGAGTACCTGTTTATTTATATGAAAATTCCATCAAACTACTACCTGCTACTAACGTACTTTGAATTTGGAACAAGCCCTATTAATTGCTTTAAAAATAAAACATTTTTTTTAATTTTGCAATTGTGTATGTCATCATGTATTAACTTGATAAGTTTAAAATGATTGTTGTATATATTAGGTATAGGATGGTATGGTATTAGTAGGTACAAATAAATATAGTAAATAAGTTATGTCGCATACCTAGTCTGTCTGTGTCTCTGTATCTATGTGACTTCTATTCTCGATCAATAGGAGTGGTAAGGATAGGAAGTGAAAGAAATTTTAATACGGTATATTACTGGACTAATTGAAAACCAGAGAAAGTGCTCGCTCTGCAACGTGTAATATAAATAGTGTAGGAAATTTAAAGAACTGAATTTCATTATAAATCTTGTTTTAGGTTCCTATACAAGAAGATGTTGTTCAGAAATAAAATACAAAAAAAAAATATGTCGAATATAGTGAAATTAAACTAAATGCAAAAAACTACAATCTATGGAACATATATGCTGCAAACAAACATTTCATTTCAAACTTTCATATCCTGCTTCGTTCTTTTTAATATAATAAGTTTAATTAATCATTTGTGTTGCGTCAATTTCCTTCATTATTTATGATAAACGTTGTAGGTATACGTGGGTAAGCTCTCTTCTCTTATCTTCTCGGTTACAAAGGACGGTTTCTATCACAAGTGATCAGCAATTGGATACTGGTGATTAAATTCTGCAAAAATCGAAATCCAAATATTGCAGTTGTGGACCCGTTAACAACATTAAACTACTCCCGGTCCCAAAAAGAAACGGAGCACTTAAAAACCCTTCTTCAAAATAAGTACTTTTACCACATTTATTCAAAGATAAGAGTATAACTATGTTATTGTTTTTCACTATCACAGCCTCAATCACAGCATAAAATAAAACAGGATAATTTTTCACCCATGGAAAATGACATTACTTCCATACATACATACATACATAGACTCACGCCTGTTTCCCAGAGGGGTAGGCAGAGACAACGGATTTCCATTTGTCACGATCTTTGCATACTTCTTTTGCCTCGATTACTGACATTATATTCTTCATACATGCTCGCCGGTTTAGGGTACTTCTGACCTGCCCTTTCTTGAGAACATCTCCAATTTGGTCAGAGAATGTTCGACGTGGTCTTCCCCTTCCGGTTGTCCCATTCACACAGGCCAGGTATACTTCTTTTGTCAATCTTCTTTCATTCATCCTTTCTAAATGGCCAAACCATCTCAGCATGCCTTTTTCAATCTTTGTGACTACATCCTCTTTCACACCACAACGCTCTCTTACATCAGTATTTCGAATTCTGTCTCTCAAAGTCACACCACACATACTTCTCAGAGCTCTCATTTCCACTGCATTTATTTTACTTTCATTCTTTTTCTGCCATACCCAACTTTCACTTCCATACATTAAAGTTGGCACTAACACTCCATCGTGCACGGCTAGTCGAGCCTTCTTTGATACTTGCCGGCTACTCATAAAGGCGTGTAGTGCCCCATTCACTCTATTCCCCGCATTTACTCTTCTAACAATATCTTTTTCATATTTCCCATCTCTCGTAAACAAAGTTCCCAAATATACAAACTCATTCACCTGTTCGACTTTCTCTCCTCCAATCACAATATCACACGTTGTCGTGTATTCATCCCTCTCAAATACCATTACTTTCGTCTTACCTACATTCATTTTCATCCCTTTCCTTTCAAAAGCTTCATGCATATTTGTTACCATCACCTGCAACTCGTCCGCAGATGATGCAAGTAGAACTTGATCATCAGCGTACAGCAGACATTTGATGAGTAACTCATTCATCCTTACACCGCATTCACTTTCTTTCAAATCTTTTAAACAGCTATCCATGAATAGGTTAAACAACCACGGTGACGCTACACATCCCTGTCTAACACCCTTTTGGATGCTAAACCACTCGGTGTATGACCCGTTAATCCTCACGCAAGCTCTGGAATCCTTATAAAGAGATTTTAGTGCTTGAACAAGGTTGTCGTTCAACCCATACATGGACAGTACCGACCATAGTTCACTCCTCAACACTCTATCGTAGGCCTTTTCTAAGTCTACGAAGGCACAGTAAACCTTTTGGTTTTTGCCCAAAAACTTCTCTACTATGCTTCGCAGAGAAAAGACCTGATCCGTGCATCCCATTCCTTTCCGAAAACCTGCCTGTGCATCCCATATTTTCGCATCGGTTTCTTTCACAACTCTTTCAACCAATACTTTTGCATACAACTTACCAACGACGCTGAGTAGACTAATGCCCCTATAGTTTTTACAGTCTTGCCGTGAGCCTTTCCCTTTGTAAAGAGGTACGATGACAGCCTTGCACCAATAACTTGGCACTTGGCCGGTGGTATAGCATAAATTGAATAGGCTGCACAGCTGACTCGCTATGACGCCATGTCCAGCCTTCAGCATCTCGGAAGTTATCCTGTCATACCCTGGTGACTTACCTGATTTCATACCCTTAATAGCTTTCACAATCTCATCCATACCAATGTCATCTTTACATTTGTTCTTGTCTATACTTAGTGAACTACGTTCACTCTCTGTTACACCTCTTTCATACAAACTTTCAAAATACTCCTTCCAACGTTTTAACACGCATTCTTCCCCTTTCACTATATTTCCATCTTGGTCTCGTATGGATTTCAGTTCTGAGGTTTGAGTTATGCCTCTTACTGATCTAACGGATTTCCAGAAAAACTTAATGTTCGTCTGAAAATCCTTAGACAACCTTCTATCAAAATTATCCTTTTGTTCATTTTTCTTTTCATTCACCACATCCTTTACAATTCCTTTCATTTTCCTATAATCATTCCAGGCCCTTTCTATATCCTCATTCGTCGCCTTATGCATTCGTTCGTTTGCTCTGGTGGCTAGCCAGTCTAACCACGCTTTCTTCTTTTCACATACAACTTTTTGTACACTTTTATCCCACCAAATATTCTTCATCTTTCTTCCTCTTCGTCTCTTTATTACACCACATACTTCACCAGCTACACTCACCACACCTTCTTTGACTACCTTCCATAGCTCTTCTACTTCTCTTATGTCTTCAGATCCCTCAAACTTCTCAACCAACTTACTTTTGTACTCATCTGCCACTTCTTCCTCTTGCAGTTCCTCTACTTTTATTCTCTCAAGTACACTTTTAGTCTCAGGGATTCGGTGGCGCCATCCTTTGAATAGACCACTTATTCGGCTCATTACCAGAAAGTGGTCTGTATGGATTGCGGTCCCACGATAGACTCTTGTGTCTAGAACATTCTTTCTCAGTCTTTCATCTACAATCACGAAGTCAATCATACTCTTTCTCACATTTTTCCTCTCTCGTGTAAACGTATGGATTCTTTTATGTTCAAACATAGTATTTGTAACACAAAGACCCCATTCCAAACATATCTCAAGCAGACTGTACCCATTCTCATTCTCACTTTCGTCACCGAATTGACCTAGTACTCTTTCAAAACCATCACGTTTTACCCCAACCCATCCATTAAAATCACCTAACATTATTACTCTTTCATTATACTGACTTAACCGCAACACATCTCTCAGGGTCTCCCAGAATGCCTTTCTTTCCTCTTGTTCTCGCTGTATTACAACTGCACCCATATCTACAGGAGCGTACACTCCTACTAGGAAGATACGGGTCATACCAACTTTCATACTTCCATACGGTCCCTTATAAATAATTTTAAAACAATTTGTTGAGTAATGTTGCCCAATTCCTCTAGAACGGTTTCACTGCCACCATTCTCCACGACGGTTTCTTGGAGGTTTTGAAGAGTGGTAGGGGCACCCGCAGTTTCAGCTCGTTCGAAAGTTGCTCAATATGGTTCAAATCTAGACTTCAAGCTGGCCAGTGCACAATAGGGATTCGCAACCTTTTGTAAGCAGCTACTTAATTAATAAATGCGGTATGCCAGCCGGTGTTATCATGCATTGTTATGAAACCACTGCCACCGAAACTCTTCCAAGACCTCTGTTATGTACTAATGAGAACCCTTTGACCAACAGGCAGGAGACACTCCCGTAGTCCAATGTCTCTTTCATACAGGCTTGTGTGTATCTTGCTCGCCGCCTCCTGCACTTTCTAACTTACTACTTACTTTAAGATAGATATTATGTACAAAATCCTTATTGATCGAATAAAGATTATTATTATTATTTCTTCTACGTTTATCATGGCAGAAAAGACAGCGTTGTATCATATGAGAAGAGCACAGCCCGTAATTGCCCAATTACGCTGTGCAGTAAATTTTGAGGGTTGTTTGTATTTCTGTGGACCGTAATTTTCTTCTTCTGTAACTTCCTTATTGTGGATTCGCTTACTGAATGTCTGCGTATTGATTGGAGTCGTTTTTACACTTCAACAGCGCTGGACAACAGCTTGCGTAGCCATGTTGACACAATGAAATGCTCGTCGCTTACGGATGTGTAGTACTTAATATAGCAGAAGAAAATTAATATTAAAGCAAAAATAAGAAAATCTAAGAGAGATCGTGTTATTTAGACGCTTCGACCAAGTAAAGTATCTCTACCAAGACTGCATATACTCGTCGTTTACTTACTGGATGAAACTTGCCATTTTATAGTATTTTCAGTTCATTGAAGTTCCCGCTAGGGGGCGGTTCTATTTAATGTACTGGAAAAAACAGCAAGTATCATCGAGGAAGTAAACTACATGAACTTTTGATAACCATGCTGAATACAGTTGCACCAAAATGTTAATTAATCTCATGTTAATAGGATTTTTTGTAACAATCTGCAATTGCAATAAATTTGTGATAATTATTACTCTAAGTCAAAAAACGTTTGGAAAAAATATAATTCGCTTAGCTCGTATTAATGCCAGTTATGAAATCACTATCCTACGGAAAAAAATTAAATTCATGATACTTCCTAGAAGGAAATACCGTGCACTGTATAATATACCATCATTCAATTGTTTTGACATTGGTCAAATAGCTATGTAAATCGGATCGAATACTGCAATATTTGAATTTAGATTTTTGCAGAATTTAATACGTACCTAAGACGTTCCCGCTTTTACTGAAAATCTCAGGCTGTTATCATTAGCCATAGAACATATTCATTTACTATTAAATATATGTTATTTAAAACGAAAACACTTGACTAAAAATCTGTTCCCTTTGATGCCGATGCAGAGCGTCTACTGAATTGCCTATATAGAGTTTAGTTTCAGTTATATACATAAATGTTAGTATTTTATGCATCATTTCATATTTTATTTCATTTAATATCTAGTTTTCTTTTCCATATCTCCTTAAATATACGTGGACATAACTAGAAAACTAGAAACTCGGCGCAAAACAATAGCCATAGTTTCTAGGCTAAAAAGCCAACTTATTTTAAATATTCTATACTAGTTGTGCCCTGAGGTTTTACTCTTGTTAAACGTTTAAAATATAGCCTCTTTGTTATACGGAAGTATAGGTACGCTATATACTACACAGCGGTAGTTTTCGCGTGAAAGAGTAACAAACATCCATACAGCTATACATACATACATAACCTTACAAAGTTTCGCATTAATAACGGAAAAAAATATAAGGGTATTATATAGCAGATAAACATTCAATCCAATTCCTTTTTTAAATTAATATAAAACACAGCAAATATAGCTTAAATTTATATTTAATGTGATTTTTTTATTTTCCTTAACATTCGCAACATTAATAGACATTAAATTGCACATTTTTGTCTTATTATATAAGAAGGAAGTATTCGGAACAATTCATAGTAAAAACCATAATTCTCTTCACATCATATAGTAAAAATAGAGTTTGTGAGATTGTCTACTTACTTAAATGGAGTAACCTAGTATCAATGAAATATGAGTCTTAAAGATATTAGTATAAAATCATCCCTAAAATTACTAACCTTGAGTCTCCGCTATAATGCACTGAATTCACCTTGTTAATGTGTCCCTTCAGAGTTTTCTTCGTGATAAACCGTATCTTGGGTGCATCTCCGAGGTCCCCACATTTCTCCGCTAGTTTTGCATCAGCTACTTTCTCTTGCTCAGCCTAAATTATAGGTAAAATTTTTTAATAATCCAATTAAAAGATTATTTACACCCGTTGCTCAGAATTAATGCTCAAAGCAATTCTGTACCTTTACTTTGGCAATGAGTTCCGTCAGCTCCTTTTTGAGGGGCGCGGTCTCTGGATCTTCCTTGGGCATGGCTCCTGTTATTCAAAGCGTTTATGGAAAAGTTACTCCGGGCCCTCCTGTAACAGTTGTGAGCAAAGAATCGACCGAGTTGCTGTCTTTAATCCTATTTACTTTAATTGGATTTCAATTTGCTGCATTGTCTACTGAAGCTTTATATGTGCCTATAATGTACCTACATTTATCGTAATTTGTTGTGTTATTTTTATTTTAACATGTTTTCTTAGTGATTTTTTCCTCATTTTTAAGTATAAGTAAATAACGTAATGATATAGATACCTGGATTGTTGTTCTTGTGTAGGGTTGCCATCCGTCCGACTTTCCCCGGATTTGTCCTAGTTTTGAGGGTCTCCGGAGAGCCTCCAGGTGGGGTTTCATTTGTAGAGCGGGTATTGTCTTAAAGTCTTGGACTCACGCGCCGCGTTGTGGTCAACCGATGAACCGACACTGACACTAGCAGTGAGTCGCGGGACGGTTATGTGTTTATGACTGTTGAAATATCCGGTGTCTGGGTTCCAAAATCCGGGAATTTTACGCGTCTTGTCCTGCTTGCCATATTTTAAAGATGACAACCCTAATCTTGTGTTTAGTGCCCCTGACTGCTAAGCGAGAGGTCGTGGGTTCGATTACCGCCCAGAACAAGCTTTGTGAGACGAGCACGATTATTTGTTGTATCCGGGGGCAATTTATCGATAATATGTATGTATTTTGAAATATATAAGTTAACTAGTTGTCTTGCTATCATAGCAGAGGCTTGGCCAAGCTTGGGATCAAATGGCAGTGTGTTATTTGTCCCAAGATATTTAATGTTTCTCCTTTGTGTAAAATGCTAAATTGTGCTGGCGGATATACCTACCTAAGTTTACCAGCATAATTTAACTTGATAAAAGTAAACACTTTGCAGGAGATTTTAATGATACCAACCGCATTACGCCGCACGACATTCGATTGAAATAGTTCACTTTCACTAATTCGTTATACTTTACTTTAGTTATCCACCATTGGCAATAGATTATAACAAAAGAAAAACGAACGGTCTCTTTGATCGGTGCATTTGGATAGAATACTGTAATTTACAGTTCGGAATGAACCGTTATACCTACGATGAAAAAGTTATCAAACTATAGAGAAAAACTTAATCAACTGATTTCTTTCCGTATTTGTTGGCATGTTAGCTATATACCTACTCTAATTTCTAGATAATATGACAATTTAAAAATAAAAGATATTTATTCTAACGGGTACGTTTTTGATAAACTTATACAATATTTATTTATTTGACGGGCCTGTTGGTTGGAAAATGCTTTCCTTTCATGCCGCAGGCGCTGCTTGGATTTCCACCCACGAGAGATATTTGTGTGCATGAACATATCTATTTCTTTTTTAAGACTACGCCCGCACTACGTACCTAATCGAATCCCTGTGTCGCGGGGTACTTTACAAACATATAATAGACGGACACAAATTACATCCAGACTTAGACCAACTATTTATGTGTCACACAAATAGTTGTCCGGCGCGGGACTCAAACCCGCGACACGAAGCGGCGCGCGGCGAGGCGACTGTCTTAGCGGCTGCGCCACACGTACAACTGTGCTCAAACGCAGGCACACTCTCTGTACCCTTACACTTTTAATCTTAGCTTTACGTCCTCTCCGACGCATGGACAGCTAATACTCCCACTTTTTAGACTCTGCACTGTTAGGTAGGAACTAGGTCACTGATGAACCGGATATTGACGCTAATGTCCGCTTCATCGGCGCCGGCGCTGGGAGCTAATTCCAGCGCGAGAGAGTATGCGGCGCCCGGCTGGCTTCTTGCGTTGGGCGCCGCCCCTGATATCGTTGGCGGTTGGAGGAGGGGAACCCCAATCGTCTTGTATAAGCCGTCCCGGGAAGAGGTAACCTGCTGTAGCTCAGGTTGCCTAAACACGCTTGTGCGTGCTGGGGAGGAGGGGTGGCATTCATGATTGATGATTTAATGGCGTCCACTATTTAGATTCCACCTTGTTTAATTTTAATACTTGAAGAGCTGAACTTTCATAAAATGCTTAATCAAAGAGCTTAAATAATCAAAAGGGATTTCATCATTCTACGCGTTAATAATGTCAGTATTAAATAATAAAAATAGAAAGTAACCTTTACTTTCTTTGGCACCACAACTACTTCTGACTGCGCGCATTAAAATTTCCCTTGCCCACAAGCTGATAATTTACACAACGTGTATTCGGCCCATTATGATCTACGGCACAGTGTTCCCACACGCCGCTACTAGGTTTCTATATTCGCTTCAAATGATTCAAATCGGTTCATGCGATTTTAAAGATATGGTTTTCAATTGCCTGTCGTCAAATTATTGGATGGAGCAAGTATCAAAACGCCTTTTCGACTCAGGCATGCACCATATAAGTGGAACTGATTGAGTGAGTGAACGATTAACCTTGATGGTCGAGGTAGTTAAATACGCCCCGCAAGTCCCAGGAACGTCTTATACAATTCGGACGACGAGATCAGTAGGTACTTACCCCTAGCTACTCATCTAATCAGTACTGTACTTGCCGGTCGAGATTATAACGGCGAACACATAATGACCAACAGCGTCCTCTATACCCCTAGTTTGTATTCGTATCATTGAAATACCCCGCTCCCCTCTATTGTCTGGTGAAAAATTGAAAGTCTCCTAGGCTTGTAAACGTCAAGTAATAAAAATATACTGGAAAGCAACCGTTACTTCAGCGATATTTTGCCAGCAGGTTTGGCTTTCTTCCTCCAGGTTGTAAACTTTCTTATAATATCTAATATCTAATGTATACAACTATATTACTACAAACATGTTCTGACTATTTACAAGCGCTTTTTTAAAGTCTACGTGAATAAAAACCTTTTTTATTTATTTTATTTTATTTTATTGCTTAGACCCTGGAACCTTCACTGTCTACATAATGCAGTGGCTATCAAGGTAAAGTGTATCACTGATAAAGAGCCAATATTTATTTTACATAGGTTATTGTCTATGATATGCCTATGTCGCAAACTGACATAACCACTACAAGTTGTTTATTTTATATTTGTATATTGAAAACAAAATAAAATATTTTTATAATCGGTTCACTAAAAACGGACAACTAACATTCATACAAAAAAGCAAATAAAATATAACCTCCTTCTTTAAAAGTCGTTTTAAAATAGGAAATCAATAGAAAACGATAATCATAGTAGCTCAATTTCTAATAATCTCATGCAACAGGCCTGCGAAGAGAGTTGTTTTTCTTACACACTTAAGGAACTGACTTCTCTAAAGAGGAATATAGAGTTTAGAGCCATCCAATAGAGCCGAAGTTTACAAAACAAATTGAAATCGCTTAAAACACACATACAGTCAAATTGATAACTTCCTTTTTTATAAAGTCGGTTAAAGCACATTTTTAATAATAATACACTTTGAACTAATTTAAAAAATGCTCTCCAAAATTTCATGTGCTCATTTCCCATACCTTCAACATTTTAAATAAACCGTAACAATATTTTGAAATGATAGCAAAATAAAACAAATGATACTTTACTATTTGAAGTCCCTGAGTTCTCCCTTTCTGATGATTCCACAGCATAATTATAGTTACGTACGACACATATACTTGTAATGAAATATAATGTAATTTCCCAAAGTTGTTGATGTATCTCCTTAAATAATTTTACCACGAGCACCAAGAAAGCAAAACTTATTTTAAAGAAGATCAAACAAAACGAAATCAATATGTCAAGTGTATAAGAACGCAAATATCTAGGTACTCAAAAAGGTTTTCTAAATGGAACTCCGACAAAAATGCTCCTAAAACCCCTACCGAATAGCTGTCCTACTACACTGTGCATAATAAAAACCTTAGCTTACTGGGTATTTTATACTAGTTAAAGTTGTCAGCATAGCAGTGTTACAGACAGGTACATACCTACCTACTCTATTAGAGTACGCCTAAGAAAACTGCCAATCCATCAACTGCAGGGCTCTTCACTTACTTATATTACGAAAATAGCCCGGCCCTTCACAATAAAAGTAGCTTCATCACGCGGCTTACCCTGTTTGAGACTGATTTTTCAAATACTTTGAATATTATTTATTTTGTATTAAACTAGCTGTGCCCCGTGGTTTTACCCGCGTTGAACTTTATAAATTATGGCCTATGTGTTAATCTAGGGTGTCAGCTAACTTCATACCAAATTTTATTAAAATCCCTACAGCCGTTTAGAAGTGAAGAAGTAACAAACATACAAACTCACAAACTTTCACCTTTATAATATATGTCTGATAAATTCTACTATAGAGTAGGGAATAGAAAACTGCTTTAGGCAGCAACTGTAATTAGCTTTATTTATTCAGCCAACAATTTTATTAACTCTATTTTAATCGAATATTCGTTCAGCGCACGATGAGGAAAATAAGCTCTTATTTAAGGAGCCAAAGAGCTCATTATTCTTAACCCGTTTAAAAACATTATGAAGATTACCATCTAGAGAGAGTAGAATTAAAGTTATTCACTAAGTAAACTAAACTCACGAATAATGAAGCTTTCTATAAGTGACGGGTTATTTTTTAAAGGGGACCGTACTTTGCAAACTGAGTACTATAATGTAAACTTTAAACGAACGAAACGTATAATACTCTGGTACCTCCATTATCATATCATACACACGGCCATCGGATCCCAAACTAAGCAGAGCTTGTACTATGGAAACTAGATAACTGATATACTGCATATACCTACTACTTTTCTTTTGTAAATACATACTTATATAAATAATGACACCCAGACACAGGACAAACAGCCATGTTCATGCACACAAATATCTGTCCTGAGTGGGAATCGAACCCATGACCTGTGGCGTGAAAGGTAAGCATTTTCCAACCACGCCAAGAGGCCCGTCGATATGTATGTTAGATAGTTGCGTTGGCTACCTCTATCATGTCTCCAGCTACCTAAGAATGGACCGGGTAATGTGGAACGTTCAGTTATAATTTGTGAATACAGCGCCCGTAGTTATTTGAGATAAAAAATTCCTACAACCAAACATACCAGCTTAAAAAAATGTAGTAAAGGTTTTTACCGATAAATAGATAGGTACTTCAACTGCAGGTAAGTATCAACGTTTTGCTGTCCGTTACAGTTATTGAGTTTTCTTTAGTAACCTACTCTGGCACTTTCATTTCACGGTTTAATAACTTTTTCTGACAATAAAAATAGAGAATAAACAGCTCTCACCTTTCCGTTGTAATCAATTTGATAGATTCTATTGGATCCGTTACAGCAGTCGGTCGTCGAAAGCTTTGGCGAAAACATGCTTCTGGGAAAAAGGTTCCCGTTCAAATGCTGCTGGGTGGTGGCTATGTTCATCGCCCTCAAACAGGGCACACTATCCCAGGAATTTTGCGCAAAAAACTCAGAAGATGATGGCTGCAAGCAACATTTTCTCTACAACAGAGGTAATTACCATATCTTATAATTATTAGAAATAATATCATGAAATTATATGCGGTTATTGCAATGCGATATTGTTTTTTATCAATGCTCAATAAAGAATGTTATGGTGCCTAAATATCTAATCTTATCAAGTTATTTTTAAATTTTAAGGTTATTAATTCGGATTAAAAAAAACTTTAGTGCAGTAGCTCGCTACGGTATCCGTTTTTATTATAAGCTTAGTTGAATTTAGTTAGTTCCGTTTCATATTTTCTTAACTCGCACCCGGCAACTATTTGTTACAACTCTTGTTGTTCCGAATCAGGGTGTGTTTTGGTTCCTTGCTGTTTTGTTGGTTTGGTTCCATGATGTTTATGAACACGGGGGGTGTTCATAAACATCAGATATAATAACTTATAGGATTAGCGCAGGCGTTGTGTTAAATAAATGTAAAAAATATTCTAGCTAAAGCGAATTATAAGCAAAATTAATCAAATAAATAATATAATTAAATAAGTCTCGGTATATATTCTACCACTGTTAAAAATATTGAAAAAATTGTAGGTAATTACTAATACATCCTTTTTCTTCTTTTTTTAAACTACCTAAAAGTTTAAGCGGCAACCTTGTGGTACTATTTTACCTATGTACTTTAACTACAGCCAATATTTATTTTAATTATAAGTTACCCGAAACTAGTAAACCTCCTTTTTTCGAAGCACTTACGCGAACACTCGCGGGTTCAGATAATTCAGTAGAAAAACATTTTATTACCATATTATACTCATTGAATTGTGAAAATTGCGTTGTGAATAGGAAAAGTAGTGTACAGGAAAAATCTAGTAATTGGACGTTATAGTCACTTTTGCCATTTCAAGTGAAGTTCATTGACGCTCTACTATAAAAAAATCCTGGAGACGGAAGTTGACAAAATCTTACTAACTTGAGGTCGTTTGTATGATTAAATATGATCGCATCATATTGTGAATATATTAATATGCCTTAAAGTTAGTATATAAATACATATGATACAAGCTTTGTATGGTTTGACAAATTATTTTATCGATAAATATTTTAATACAAACTGTACTTTGTTCTTAACTGCTTCGCATAAAAGTAGGTAGGTAGGTACTCGTATCTATAACTCTGAACATCGAGGACATAATAACATTATTAGCGAATTGGATAGCTACTCGAATGTTCAAATCGAATGATCAGGAACCTTGTCATTTCATTGTTTTATTTAGTACAATCTACATAGGTACACACGGCTACACATCAAGCTACACATTTCCAGTATAAGCTCATCTCGCGTTGTATAAGATTTCCATACAATGACAGGTCAGCTTATATTGTAAATGTATAGCTTGATATGTAGCCGTGCGTACTAAAAAAACAATACAAAAATGTTATCGTTTTCAATTACATATACCTGTCATATTTCCAATCTTGTTCATTGTGTAGTTCATTAGACTTAACGAAATTTGGCCCTATATAGACTATACTCTAGTTGTAAGTATTAGGTATGTTTGTTTTCAGTTTTAAGCTTTTTAATGAACTGTGGTCATAAGATACAATTTAGTGTACCTACTCCTGCATTTTCACTTGCGTATTTGGGAAATCGCTATCACAATTACCTACTCTATTCTTCTCTAATTGCTATCATAAATACTCTTCACATATTCTTCTTCCAAACCTTGGTTCCTAATTTGATTCAATTTGGTTTGGAAATATTAAAGATATCAGACAAAAACAAACTCAAATATAATTCAGAAAACAAACCATATTTAAAATCGGCTGATACCCTATTCTTCTGAGATTTATGCGTTTTAAGGGATTTTCTGTCCCTTTCCCGTTTATATGGCTCCACTAGGTACGGGTGACGTCATATGTTTGTAGGTATAGTAGGTACCTACCTACCTATGTACGTTGCTTATGTAACATGAATTTCACATGCTTATAAGTTATAACTTCTTTAGTTTTAAGACAATTTTGAGACTGATTTTAAGTGTTGGCTTCATTTATCGTCATAATACCTAATCAGAAATAAAAAAATGTTAGTCCGCATATTGAGGCATGAAGAGTCAACAAAGAAACCGCCACAGATTTATAAACGTAGGTAACATAGGGTATCGACGATAGAGAATGGTATTCTTACAGGTATAGGTATTAAGCTATTCCGGTAAGAATTATTTTTTTAGAGACACACTTGTGTGCTTTTAGTAGAAAAACCCTCTTTTCCGGCTACGTTCTTAAATCTGTCCTGCCTGCTTCTTACTTGGATAGGATTCATTCTCTTTATATATTTTGGCTGATGCCTGGCGAGCACTCCTAGAACGTTGAACTGCGAAATTTTAACAATAGGTGAAATAGTTTCGCTTTTACTCTTCCGCGGAGGTATATCATTCGCCCGTGCGAAAAAAATACTAATGCTTGGGTATTGTTTTTCTTTATGAATGGTATATGATATGCTAGGTACTCCTTATTGCATCAGCTATCTACCAGTGAAGGTCCCAAGAACAGCTAAAGAGACAGGCGGTAAATTTCTTTCTTCATAGGTACCTGGGTACTTACTTGACCACAGGTACTGATTTAGTACCTAAATATCAGTTATTTTGACATTATAAACAGATACCTACTTTAACTTTAGGTATGTGAATACTCGTAGATGAAATGTTTTTATTTATACTACTTCACTGCAAAAATAATATCAGGTACCTACTTATCTGAAAATTTCTCGGTATAGCCAGTACCCTTATCACGAACAAACAAGCCACGTACCATCTCGCAATGACACTGTAAATTTTGGACCTTAAAGCCTTGTCATAAGGTCCACAAATTTTGTAATTTAGATATTTGTAAATAGATACCGAGAAATCACAAAGCCAAGCATAATAAAAATAAATATAGAAATTTATGCCAAAATAGGTACCGTAATACATAAAAGGTAGTGAAATTGAAATTGAACAACTGTACCCAAAGAGTAGATTAATATATACGACTGTACCAGAGAGTATGTAACAACCTACGTTTAGGCTGTACGAGGGCCACATTTGGTTTTAATTATATTTATTTAGTAATTATCCTGCCTTGATACTGACGAAATTGCTGCTGATTTATCTGTAAAAAGTGCTATTCACTTTATGCAATTTGTTTATAACATAAATTACATTTAATAATTATTCACTGTCCGATTTAAATTGACTGTGAATGTCAATGTTTATTGTACATGTTGTAATAACAAGTTGATGAAAGTATTAAATTGCTTTGTCCTATAATACTTTATTAAATATAATTGCCGCAGTGCAAGTGATATGGCACAGCAGTAAATGATAGCCAATAAAGCGATACAGTAGTCAATGATCTCATGAAACTGCGGCACCGATGAATGAATGTACAATACCACATTGTGTATCTTGACGGCAGGACGTGTTTTTATCTTATTTTGAACGTCATTAGATGACTACAACTGCCAACCTACTGACTGAAAGCTTATCGCTTCGGAAGCGGGAACACGTATCTGGAACAAGGGACATTAAACCAGTGTTTCTTTAGCCGCGTTATGTTTTACGAGCTCTAGTTTACTTGCGGACGTGACTAAGAAGTCTGAATCCTAGTTGGCTCATTCTAGGCTTTTCAACAAAGAAATGTTACTGCAAGCTTTCTTCTTCTCATTATTACTATCTAGTATAGTTCAAGGATTGGGTAAGTTCTAGTGAATAATTATCCTTAATAATAATTAAAGCTGGCGAAACTGTTACTATTATACCGATTTAGCTACTTCCTATGCTAATGATGCAATCTGTGTATGGTTTAATCATTACAAATTATTATCTGCGAGCTTTACAATAATTTATAATCATGACATGTCTGGAATATTCTGGAATGTGTGTTTGTTGTTTCATTATCTGTATAGTTTCATAATGAATTTTCATTACATTAAATTACCACATTAAATATCATTTTTGATCTATTGTTTATAACATGGATTATATTTTTAAGTTATTATTTTGTGAGGTAGCTATAGCGCTCTTCTTTTTTTCAGAATTGTGCCCATTTGTTTTTTTTTATTTCATTGTCATATCAATTGTGTGAGTTAACTAAATGTTTAATTAATCTAGTGCTAGTTGTTACCCTATGGACGGTTGTTCAAGCTACTTAGTAGACCTTTATCATTGAGTGTTGTAGTCCAGACGAAGTAAACTCCTTGAATAAAGTAATCATATGTACACTATGGTTCAATTTTCTAGAAGTATTAAAAAGTCAAAATTTATCATTAGAAACTTTTTAAATTTTGAAGTCATTCCGGCTTTCATATTATTGGGTATATGTACTAATTGTTTATGGTGTGTTGGTAACCTCATTTCACTCTGGAGATCTTGACAATATTCAGAATTAAGTTAAGGAATATAGGAAAGGCTATGTGATCTTAGTGCGATGATATAATTACTTAATTAAGGCATTTTGTGAAATGACAAATATAAAATTTTTAGAACTTGCTGTCTTCACTTTGCATGCTTTCAACATAATATTTGGAAATAATACTTAAAATATTCTTTTTTTTTTATTTTTTTTTTAATTTATTAAGTTTCATATAACAAATTTTCTACATACACATCTTTATTGCTTGGCTATTAAAAATTACAAAATTAAGTATTATGTTTTTCTTTTCATATACTTTTTGTCCCCTCCTCGTGGACCCGGTTTCCTCACAGTGAATCCATGGAATGCTAAGAACGAGGTCTTCTTCCTATCTTTATTTCTTTTTACAAATGTAACAAATAATATAGAAACATAGCATATTATAGAAACAATGTTTAAGAGAGCAGACCTCTAAATTAGATGAGCTATTTCAGCTATACTAGTTAATAAACTCAAGATATACCCAAAATTTAAGTTGCTTCTTAATAAACTCATCTAAATTATAAATGCCCTTGTTAAAATGATATCTCCTTAAATATAACAGTTATAAATATACATATGTATAAAGACTCATGCCTGTTCTCCAGAGGGGTAGGCAGAGACAACGGATTTTCTTTTGTCACAATCTTTGCACACCTCTTTTAGCCTCATTTACTGTCATTATATTCTTCATACATGCTTGCAGGTTTAGGGTACTTCTGACCTGGCCTAGTTATAAATGTGACACTGAAAATATTAATCACAAAACTATTTTTGACTATAGTTTTACTACTTCCATGACATCACTGCAGCTTAGAAAGCTGCGAACTGCCTAAACATTATTAAATAATATCATATACAAGCAACCATTTTATAGTAAACCAGCTTCAAGATGCTTGATCAACAGATTTCGTGACAATTAATTTACTTAGAACTTTTTCATTTTTATTTAATTATCTGTACTAGTAACTGTAACTACCAACTTAATGCATAGTCAAATTTTTTATATAATCAATATTTCAATTACAGAACTTTAGTTACCTTACCCACCTTACCCAAACTGCGGGTCAGTTTGGTGAAAATTTCTTATTGGTAAAAGGGACTGACTAACCCATCCCTTTGCAGTATTATTTATATATTTTAATCTATGATTTTCAGACTGTATGCATTACTTAAGGTATTATAATGCCAAAGTTCCTTCTTGTTGGAGGATCATATTTCTTTTCAACTCTATCAGTAAAACATTGACATCTTATGTATACCAATGAGCTCATTTACCTCTTTTGACACATTAGTAAAATGCTTGAAAGAGTCTTACAGAACCTTGACTATCAGATTCAGGTACCCTGATAGCCAAAAATTTCCCTTTTAGCTGAAGTGGATTGAAGCTCAAGGTTTCAAGCAAGCTTGGCGAATTTTCTAAAGTGCCACCAGTGGCAAAATTTCTCCTCAACTTTTAAAGTGTGTTAGAATCTTACTTTCATTATTATGTTTGCATTTCTACCATGATTGTTCTGTAGTATAATTTTGGACTGCATGTTGTTAGTGCCTGCCAATTAATTAACTTCAGCCAGAAATTGACCTTCAGGCATACAACCTAGCTATGGAAATTACGAGTTATGATTATAGAGTCCATGCTAATATTTTTTTTTTATTGATTTGTTACAGATGTAAAGGTATTAACGGTAGCTACAGAAGAGAATCATGGTTTGGAAAGGTTCTTGAGGTCAGCCAAAATCTATGGTATTGATGTAGAGGTGTTGGGCATAGGTCAAAAATGGAGTGGAGGGGATATGAATCATCCAGGGGGAGGGCAGAAGATCAACCTCCTGAAAGAAAAATTAGAAACTCTGATTAACACTGAAAATAAGGACACAATAATACTGTTTACTGACAGGTTTGTATATGAGTATAAGCAGATTATTTAAATCAGACCTGTATTCATTTTTGTAACTCCACTTTAAAATTGGTTTTATATGCAGGAGACACAAAATATATCAATAAATAGAGGTGCCTTCTAGGCTTTAAACTTATAATACCCCTATTATTTATTTATTTTTTATATTATTGTAAAACACTACAGTTTGTATTTAAAATTCTAACATGGCTCTGATCATGATCCAAATTATTAAATTTGAATTTTTTAGCATTATTCGCAATGCAAAGCGTTAATCTAATCTCAGAAATAGGAAATCATAAATTAAATCATCCTGCGGGTCTCGAACCTGCGCCATCTACCAATCCGGGGTAGGAGCTCTGCGTTAAGCTACGAACGATACACATTGGCAGATCAAATTTAGGATTCCCTTGCTAACACCCTTCCAGAGGAGGTAGGTACTATCTATCAGCTTTGTTTTCTAGAAACAGGTTCAAGACCCGCCAGACGATTAAATTTATGGTTTCCTATTTTTGAGATTGATATAAAAACTACTTCTAACTCTAAAGTCCTCTCGTTTTCTTGTCTTGTACTAGTTAGTGCCTCTGAAAACTTTTGTGAAAGTAAAGTTATTCTTTCAGCTATGATGTGCTATTCGCGTCAGGTTTAGAAGACATAGTAAAGAAGTTCAAAGCATTCCCTGACACCCGGGTTTTGTTCTCTGCTGAGCAGTTTTGTTGGCCGGACAGTAAGCTTGCTCCACAATATCCAAAGACTGAAGTGGCCAATCCTTATTTGAATTCTGGTGGATTTATTGGTAAGTTATATGGAATAGAAATTTGAATTTCTATTCCTTGTAATTAGGATTTTTTATTGCTTTAAAATTCAGTCTGTAAATTTGTGTTGATAGACCACCACATCTTGGTTAACATGTAAAACCAATTGTACTAAGCCTGATTGTTCTGTTTGTGTTGCCAAATGCTCACCTATATACAAGGGTGGGTACCTATATCTAAATATTAAACTGAAAAAATTTAAGAAAACAAGTTAGTGGGATACGAATATATTTTTATGGCTTTTATAGGAAATCAAGCTATCGTTATGTTTGTATGGGAATTTCATTTAATTTTACTGACTTACAAGCAACAATTAAAGCTCCATAAGTTGCGTCTACTATTTATATTTCCCCTTGAGTTTATATCCTTTAATGTATAAGGTATAGTGATCCTTGAAAGTATCCTGTATTATTACACATTGTATGATGTCATCTTTATGCGGCTTGATATCACACTGCAGGTTCTTTAGTTAGTAAACAATTTAGTGCTTCTTAATTCATGATGAGAATGTTATGATTCACATTCAAACGTTTATAAAGTCTAACCATAATAATAAATGATTACATATATATAATGTTTCCTCTTCCTATATAAAATATATAGAAGGGTGTTAGTATATTCATAAGATCACGTTTTGGTGGCAAAGTCAAAACAACGCTTATGATTTTGGCATTCTTGTGGATTATGTATGTAATTATGGCAACTTTTTAATTTTGCTGTCAATGAACGTTGACTTGAGAACACTTATCTTTACAGGCAGTTCCTTCTATGTTACCGAATTTTATGGGTTCTTAAGACAGATGGCAATTACATTAATTCTGGCTATACACCAGAATATCGCCACAAGTTAAACTATATAGGGGCAGATCTCTATCATTGTGATGTTTAAAATATCAGAAATAAGGAACAAATTGACCATATCTTTATCAAGTCTACCCAATTGGCTAGCTTTAATCGAATGAATGTCAGCTAACCCCAAAATCCATAGGATGCCAGTAACGAGGATGGAGTTTATGTGACTTCAAACTACCTAGCACGATGATGTTTTCATGATAATTAGAATCGACTGCTTAATTTGCTCTACTGGGCACGGGGTAATCCCTAAACAAACAAGACCTCGAAACTGATCACCGTTTTCCTCAAAGATTGTTTAGTTCTCTTGCAGGAACTAATCTAGCATCAACCGTATTATAAAAAATATTTTTGTATTGTTCAGGTTACCTGCCAGAGATATATAAAATAGTCAATCATAAACCAATAAAGGATAAAGAGGATGACCAACTATATTACACTAAGGCGTATTTGGATAAAGATTTACGGGAGTCGTTGAAAATTTCATTGGATCATGAGACTGTAATTTTCCAAAACTTAAATGGGGCTTTGTGTAAGTACTGTTTCAATAATTCATTTCTATACACGGCTTCTGTATCGGCTTTTATTAGAGTTCAACGACACACTCACAAATTAACGCAACTGGGTTTTCCGAACGTTGATGCTTAAATACTATCAGACAATAAATGTATGTACAATGATCAGTCAATTTAAATTTCGTGTATTATAATTTATATGCTGCGTCTGTGAGTGTATTGAGTATTATAGCTGAAACGGGCTATGACCTCGATGTATTGCTTTACTACGATCTTGCGCAATTCGTTATCGTCTGGTGGCTGCTATTTTCTAAATAAACACATAGGTATGAGTTGGAGGAATAGTAGTAGTTTAATCTCTAGTTTGACACTAGTGACTCTAACATCTTCCTGTAGGTGTTGTCCCAGGATGTTGTTGTATTAGAAGTCTAAATTGTTGGAGTAAGTGTAGTGGTGTTTCATCTGCATCATTTCAAAGCTATAGGCTAGCGAGTTGGCACTTTGGCCAAGTGTTTTTTGAGATAGCAGTGAGCGCCCTTCACTAGTAGTAGTTTAAAAGCTCTAAAGTAATGTGATACCACTACATATAAGCAAAGTAGTGTAAGTGCATTGGTGCTTTATCTGCATCATTGCAAACCCTACAGGCTTGTGAGTTAGCAACGTGGCCAAGTGCTTTTTGAGATAGCAGTGAGCGCCCTTTTAAATGCCCTTTCTAAAGCTCTAAAGTAATATGAGACAATTACATATGCAGACCATCATTCAGTTTAACTATTTTCCCGTATATATTAATATAATGTTTTGCGGGAATGCTAATAGGTTACATATACATTGAAATGTCATATATTTTCATTTCTTAACTATGCTTAGGGTCAGTTCAGACTGTGAGAAAAAATTGCTTGAGCGGTTAAGCCACTAGGCTCAATTGAAAATAAGACCATATTACAATAGCCTAAAGTAGACAATGGTATTTACATATATCAAAATATTCACTGTACGCGAATCTAATATGTTGACAGTCATCCCTCAGCCTAGTTCGGTAACGAAAATAGATGAGTGCTACGTCGAGAACAAAAGCATTGTACCGTATATTTTATTTCAGTTAAATAGCCTAGTATTCCCATTAGAACTGTATATAATTATGTTTCAAATAGAATAGCATTGTTTAATTATAATATTTTCACAGCGGATGTACAATTAAATGCTAACACAACCACCGAGACATGGCCGTACGTTGAGAATGTTGTCACTGGGAATAGGCCCCTAATTCTCCATGGTAACGGGCCATCAAAACTAACATTGAATTATTTTGGCAACTACTTGGCGAAAGCCTGGTCAGCTTCTGAAGGATGCACTATGTGTGCAGAAAAGAGAATTCAACTCAAGGTACAGTTGTAACTTCATTTTCTTATAGGTATCAAATTCAAATCCACTACAATGTCGTTAAAAGCCGGGAAAATAAAAATGTGTTTATTTATGGCACCTGTACTTGCAAGCTTTGCAATACATAGAAAAACGACAACACGTCATTGATGCCATATGTTTTGCAAGCGTCATAGACTACGGTAACCTCCTTACCAATCGCATAGGTTGTATGCTTGTTTGCCGACTTGATAGTATACACTGTGTATTTTTACATCTCATAACTCTGGGGTTAAATTCTGTAAGTAGAAATAATAAAGATCTTAGAATATCTGCTAAAAAAATGCATAGTTTTGAAGATATTGTCCTACATAATATTATAAATGCGAAAGTTTATGAGTATGGATGTATGGTTTGTTACTATTTCATGCAATAACAACGAAATTAATTTTGACGAACTTTGTAGTAATATAGCTTCTACATCCGAATAATATACTTATATGCTAAAATATATAAAGTTTAACGCGAGTATTAGTTATTAATTTAGTTCAAAAATTATCACTCGTATAAAGATGCGACATCTTTACTTTTTGACACGTTACCTAACTCCGCAGTGCCTCGTGTAGTAAAGCGTGTAGCGGGATAGCGCGCCGCGCTGCTTCTAAACATAATGGTAACATTTATAATTTTATTGAAAAATAAAAATATATACATTCATCGTAATCTAAGAAAATGTGATTCTGTCATCATCATAAAGGTGTATTACATTAGTGAATGTGACTTTGTGGAATCATTTTATATGGAAAATTAAAATACATAATAAAAATATAGATAAAAAATAATTCATGTGCCAAGTAGTTTCCACATGGTCTCATTCATACCCTAGACTTATGAGATATCAAAAAACATGGTGTATGTAAAGTAAAATAAATTAATGAATTAGTCTTCATTACATTGTACTTATCATTTATTCAGTTAAGAGATTTTTTTTATTTAACTTCTAGGAAGATGGATTGCCTTCAGTGATGATCGCGGTATTTATAGAACAAGCTACACCTTTCTTGGAAGAGTTTTTAGACCAAGTCCTGACAACAGACTATCCAAAGGATAAAATTCATCTGTTGCTAAGGAATAATGTGGAGTACCACGAGACTGAGGTCGATGAGTTTTTCCAAGCGCACGCTAAAGAATATGCCTCAGCTAAACGCATTAAACCAAGCGACTTCATTGTAGAAGCAGAAGCAAGAAATATTGCCAAGTAAGTATAAATAATAAGCGCTCATAGCTAGATGCTCTTACCGGTCCGTAAGCGATCGGCGAGGTTAAGTAACTAGGTTCGAGGTCAGTCTATAGATGGGTGATTGCCAAAGTGGATTAATTTGTGAGCGTCTCCGTGCTTTGGAAGGCACGTTAAGGTGTCGGTCCCAGTTGTAGTTATTAGACAACAGTCGTTAAGCCATGTCAAAGGCCTACTGGGCGGCTTGAGCAACTCTGACACGAGGTTACCACTACCCATACGATAACCAAGCAATATATAAATAAACATCTTCATATATGTATATATATATATATAAATAAATAAAATAATATATAAATAAACATCTGGGGACTACTAACACACTGCCATCTGATCCCAAAGTAGGTAGAGCCTGTATTATGGTGTCCAGAAAACTGATAAACATACTTATATATTTCTAAGTACACACATATTATACATAAATTACACCCAGACACAGATCAACTTGTAGAGGTAGTCACACAAATATTTGTCCCGGGTGGAGATTGGAGCCACGACCTCTGGTTGAGCGGTCCAGGTCACTATCCACTTGACCATGAGGGCACTCTGTATGTTTTTAATAAGTTTAAGTATATTATGGCTAACTATATGAGCGATTGCTATCTGCCATAAAATGCCACCAAGAACGAGTTAACCAGGATCAATCAGGTGTAAGATTCTATCAGGCCTCTAACCACCTGTAATGTGTTACTTATTTTATTAGCCCTCAACCAGTCAGAGCCTTTATTGAAGAGGAAGCTTCTTAAGGTGCGTTGAGCAGATTTTGGTTGAATAAAAATCATGGAACATTGCGTCATTGTTACGTCACGCGTCTCATGAGCTATATGTATACTGTGTATATATATGTGTACTTCTTGGACGAACATAAAGCGTGAAACTCGCGGCACCATCACGTTACGCTTCCCATGAGCTATATGTATAACTATTATGTGTAGTTTATTTAGATTAGAAGTGTAAAAAATAGTTTTCACTTCTATCGGCAGTCCCCGAAGACTATCCCGCATGTTTTTTTAAGCTATTGTTGAAGATTGGGCAACAAATTCGATGACACAATGATGTAGATGTACAATTGTACACACAATCAGATTTATTTAGAAACGTAGAAGCGAGCGCGGTGACTCAGTTGCTAGTAAACCTGTCCTCGGATCCAAAGGTTGCGGGTTCGATCCTTTGTCTTTGACTGGGTGTTTTCTGTGTATTATATGTATGTATTTACAAAAATAAAGTAAATTATTAGCGTTGCCTTAGTATCCATAGTACAGGTTTTGCTTAGTTTGGACTAGACATGAGATATGTCGCGGGCATTTTTTAAAAAAGATTCGAAGTCTGGTAGCTTGCGGTATACTACTTACAGCTCCTCAGGGAGCACGTAAAGCCATCAGTCCTGTACCTGACCTCATTCCGGATGTGTTCTTTGAGTAATGGAAGTGAAAGTACCCCTGTGTTTGCTCATACACTTGTGAACTATAATATTTCCCGCGCAATAGGCAAATCACCACTGAGACCGGCCTCCGCGCAATACATTGCTAGGTAATTTTAGTTATATAATTTGGATACGGTGTATGTTTCATAAACTATCTATTTAATAGGAATATTTTGTATACCTCTACAGTATTAAAATAATACAAAATGACCAAACATTAGAGTACCGTGAAACAGATCTTTACAGTTCTGTCTGTTCCAAGTTTTAATTGTCAATTGACATTTGCTATATCATATGTACAGACGCCAGCACATCAAGCTACCCCAATCTGTCAAATTTCCCCAATTGAAAGTGAACCTTACGCTTAATTGATAAACTTGAAAATATATAAAAGAAATTTGACGTATTAGCATTGCCATTAAACAAAATAGATATATCTGTATCTATATTTAATATCGAAATTAATACTAATAAATGAATTCTGTTTTAGGGATCGGTGCTTGAACAGCGCTTGCGATTATCTGTTCTCAATAGACAGTCTATCTCGGCTCGAAGCGAATACTCTACGTTACTTACTGTCTTCGGGTTACGACGTGGTGGCCCCGTTGCTGATCAGACCAGGACACGCATGGTCCAACTTCTGGGGTGCTATCAACACTGCTGGTTTCTACGCTAGGTCGACTGACTACATGGATATTGTCTACAGAGTACTCAAGTAAGTTAGATTCAAAATACTTGCTTTCCATGTTTCTTGACAGTCAGTTCAGAGGTTAAGTAGTAAAAAGGTATCAATATGTTACCTTTTTACTACTTAACCTCTGAACTGACTGTTTATATATGATAAGATAAAAATGCTTTACACATAATTATAAGATTACATATATACATAGGCTTTAACGGATTTCCTTTTGTTACGATCTTTACAGACTCTTTTGACTCGTTTACTGTCATTATATTCTTAACTAGCTGTGCCCCGCGATTTAACCCGCGTTAAACTTTATAAATTACAGCGTATGTGATATTGGGATATATAAGCTATATTACTACAAAGTTTCATCAAAATCCGTTCGGTAGTTTTTACGTGATCTTTCACAAACATCAACTCACACACTCACAAACGTTCGCCTTTATAATATCAGTGTGATTCATGCTCGCCGGTTTAGGCTACTTCTGACCTCACCTTTCTTGAGAACATCTCCGATTTGGTCAGATAATGTCCTACAAAGTCTTCCCTTCCGGTTGTACCATTCACATAGGCAAGGTATACTTCTCTAGTCAATCATCTTCCATTCCATGCGCAACCATCTCAGCCTACCTTTTTTAATCTATGTGACTACATCCTCTTTCACACCACAACGGAATTCGGATTCTAAGAAGAATAACATATACAATATTTTTTACATATTTGTACATACACACATATCTTTCAATTTAAGTGCTATGATGCTCTTGTCGGTTGAGGATTTTTCAATGCCTCCCAATTGGAGTTAAGCGATTTTTTTGAAATCCTAATGTTAAGTATGTATAAATAAGATACTTGACTTGACATTATAAACAATAAATGTGACATCATCTTATTTTATTCTTATATCTGATTATTACAACTATTAATCTTTAGACTTGGGACGACTTGTTTGATATTAGCGCATAGATATGTCGTCCAATTTATTTTTTATATATGATACTTCCATTTCTGCGAAGTCTTTACCAAACCTCAACAAAAAAAACCCAACAATTATAAGACCTAAAGTAATTTATTACAAAACTGATAAGATACAATATTTTATAATCTTTTCTTAGTAAGTATACATATAAACAACAAAACTGGATGTTATACAACGCAAAGTCATAGTTTGTGATATTTATGATGCCAGATAAACGGGAGTTGACTGTACTCGCTTCGCTACTACCACAACTATTTTACCCATTGAGAGTATTCTAGGCGTACTGTTGATTAATTTCCCTAGTGCGGACCTCGTCTTTAAACAATAAAAATTGATTTCAATGTAAATTCATGTCCAATTGTAAAGAATAGTCACCTAAGACGATACGTATTTATAGCCTTGGAAATACAATATGAGCGTTGTGAAAAATGTCCAGAGTGGATGTAGATCAAGCAATATTGACAGCCGGAAACAGCTACACATAACAATGAGACATCTATTTAAGATCCAAGATCCGTATATCTATAATCCGTGAATTTTGTTAGTTTTCCCTTAGTTCATTAAAATTATTGGTATTATTAGGCTCAACAATAATTCAGTCAAAGGCAATAGAGAAGTCAGTTTTGAAAGAGCGGCGGTCTATGGAGTACATGTTGTCAGCAGTGCATTCGTACACCCCCGCGTCCATTTGCGTGGCAGGGTCTATCTCGATTTTGGACTTCACGCGGTCGTCGCCGATCGGCCACTCGTGGATCTAAAACAATTAAATACGAATACATTTACACATGAACAATTGCAAGTGACAGAACGAAGAGAGGCCTTTGAGTCAACTTGGAAAACTAGAGGTTTTGTTTGAATCAAAAGATAACTTTCATTCGTAATGCTGGCTCGGTAAAAACTTATTGATGAATAATACTCGAATTTTAAAGTCTGTTATCATTTTAACAAGGTGGAACAAAAATAGACGACGAAGCTTAAGGAACCTAGCTTGGCTTTGCTGCTTTGTTTTTATTTTTGAAAGTAGATGTTTATACGCGAGACTACGTGTAGAAACATCTCCTTACCAAAATACACAAAAAATAAGTAACATTCCATGTCAAAATGTCGAGCAGCTGACGCTTTTCGTACGGAGTCAACATTATTTATTAGGGTTCGTACCCAAAGGGTAAAATGCTTGAGGTCATCAGAGAACCTAAAACTGAAAATGCCAAGTCATTCCACAGATTATTACGGCAAATCTTTTACAGTGCAGGCTGTGCGTTTGTGGAACGCATTGCCTTTAACAACAAGACAAGCTCAATCCCTAGACATTTTTAAAAATCACGTTAAAAAAAATATTTATCTGCCTTGACTACTTAAGTTCATTTATTTACCGCTGCCGCCTTTGGTTTTTGATTCACGCATTCCTGCTTTTTTTGACCTTTGTAATTTTCTATGTATTTCCATTTTTATATTATTTTTTATTATATTGCATTAGTTTAAGTTTACATTAAGTTGACCTATTGTTACACCTATCTACCCTGTTTTCCCTTTCCTTCGTCTATCCACTCCATAATTGGTTGTCTGGAAGAAATCGCAGTAGCGATAAGACCGCCCTTTGTACCTAATTAATGTATGTTAATTTTAATTTTAAGTTATGGTGTACAATAAAGAGTATTTTACTTTAAAATGAGACACTATTACTAAGACTTGTCGTCTCTCTGTCCGTCTGTCACCAGGCTGTATTTCATGAATCATGATAGTTAGACAGTTGAAATTTTGACAGATGATATATTTCTGTTGCCGCTATAACAACAAATACTGAAAAACAAAGTAAAATAAATATTTAAGGGGGCTCCCATACAACAAACGTGAATTTTTTGGTCGTTTTTATAGATGATGATAGGGAAACTTTCGTGCGCGAGACCGACTCGTACTTGGCCGTATGTTTCATATTTCAAAAAACAGTTTTCTTCATGTCCAGTTCTATTTATGTTACACCTTCAATTTAATTTAATATACACATGTCATCATAACATACAAAACAACATAAAGTAAATATAAAACTTGCATTTGGAAACATAATATGTATAAGCAAATATAGGTTTAATGCCGAATGGAATCTTCGGCGTAATTGCTTTGCGTCGTCTCTATGATTGAATGAGTTGAATAGCATGGGTTATTGCCACTTGTCGTTGTACCAGATATGAAAGAAATGTCCTACTGTGACCTCAAGTAATATTCAACAGTGTTAGTTATTATGATCAATCGTTAGGCCAGTTCGGAACTCTAATAACATTCAGCGTTTTAACGTTATATGCTTAGCCCTGGCCCCCGACCAACATCTTCAGCGGCTATCGCTGGGTCAAGGGCCGGATACAGAAGGCGGCTATCATGGGAACGGCACCCAACGTGGGAAGGTTCCTCCCACCTGATCACCACCGGCAGCCTAGGGTGTTATACCCCGCCGTAGGAGGAGCTATATTTATTTGCATTTTTATTTTTATATTATTGTTGATTTTATAAAAAAAATATAATTATAAATATGTAAAACATGAGAACCCAAATAAATGATATGGAGGATGGATGGATATATTAATAGAGTTTTTCTGAACAAATAGTCGATTAAAATATTTCTCCTGGAAAAATATATTAAGTAAAGCCGAACACAGTTAATGCCTAAAACAGTTTTCAGTTAAAACATAACATATAATTGAACAGTTGGTCTAGTGGATATTACCCTGACTGTTAATACAGAGGTCCTGGGTTCGATTCCTACCCAGGGCAAATATGTTTGTGATAAACACGATTATTTGTTCTATGTATGTGTGTAATTTGTCTAAAATATGTATGTATTTCAAAATATATAAGTATGTTATCAGTTGTTTAGTTGATACGTAGTACAGACGCCAGCCAATCTGTTAAATTTACTCATCGAAAGTGAACCTTATGCTATTGTGATAAAGTTGAAACACTATAAAAGAAATTTGACAGATTGGGGTAGCTGGATGTGCTGGCCTCTGTACATAGTATAGTCTGCCTAGTTTGGGATCAGATGGCAGTCCCAGGATATGGTATTTAACTTTTATAAGAATTATTAGAATTCCAAACTTGCCGAACGATTAATAACACTCCTATTATATTAAAAAAATATATATGTACCTCAAGCACAGAATAAAAGTACCTAAACTTCGCTTGTTTGTGCCGAGATATTTCAGGCATGTGGCACTTAGGCCTTATGTCTTTTAATATTATACCTTTAAATACTTATACTGTGAATATCATTGAATTTGTTAAAGCGGTTTTCGTTTTTGATTGTTTGTTCATTGGTTTTCCATAGCTTAAAGAGCGACAATACAAAGGTGTTACGGATAGATATTGTAACAGTTAAGAGCCCAGCTTATGTAACACATGATTAAAATCTGAAGTCATTCCATCAGCACTAAATTAATCGGGTAGCACAGATGAATCAAATATAAAACATAAAAAAAAACATACCAGATCCCGGGTAATAGCTTTAATTCATTGAAAAAACAATACTATTCCAGTTGAACTATACGGCGAATTCGTTAGATACACATCAAATCAAAAAAATATTTAAGAGAAATAATAATAAATACTTTTTGCTTTGTTAAACTATCAAACCTCAAAAAAGTCTCAAAAATGGGAAATCATAAATTTAAGCACCTCCGGATTTCTAACCAGCATTCCCGTTTTTGGAATTAGATTTACGCTTTGTATTGCAAATAATGTTATAAAAATTAGTACCCTAGGCAATGCAAGGTATGACACAAGTTCTAATTATGCTATTAGTCCTAGCGCATGGTACATTAGGTAGGTAAGATTGAAATAAAACCTAGTAAAAAGTATATTAATTAGTATGAACGTAAGAGATCGCTTTGCTAGAGTTAATGACAGTCGAATACTCACATGTAGGTAGTGATGTGCAAATATTTCTACACCGTCCTTAAACCATGTAATATGCGGCCGCGGCGATCCCTTCGCGATGCATAGAAAGGCGATCTTATGTCCGAGCACATACTCAAGATCGAAGTGTGATGCTAGCAAGATCTTGGCTCCCTGTCAACAGAAAACAATCCGTGTGTATACGAGACTTATATGTAATATGACTCGTATCATTACTTCTAAAGCAAATCAACTCACATCATTGTTATTGTAGTATTGATCTGATTCAGGGTCCCTGTATTTGCCGGTAATGGGTAATCCAATTTGTACCTGCAAAATTGAAATATACATGTTTTTAGACATATTTCGACAAATTAGAAGTGTTCCAATTGAGGTTTTAGACTTTTCCTTTTATCCATCATCGCGAGTTAACATTCTCACAGTTCCAAAGGAAAACCAACCAGGGGCTCTACCGGCTAAGTCGCTGAAAATCGTTTTCTCGAATGGCGTTCTAATAAATAAAAGTTAAAAATGACTTAATCAATTGTTAAATCGGCTTCAACGTTGACAATCGATTCCGGACCATTTCTGACGTCACATGTGGTCATTGAAGCCGATTTAGCGATTGATTATGTCATTTTTAACCTTTATTTATTTGAACGCCATTCACGAAAACGATGTTCGGCGACTTAGCCGGTAGAGCCCCAGATTGTTACAAATTTGAGTCACGTATCTGTCAATTGTATAAACGATTCAGATAATAAGTTGAAAACAATTGTTGTAATAATAAATTACCTTTGACTTGGTCCTGCTCCTAGTGCGCCCACGTCGCGCATCTATAGACGCGATCAAGAAATAGGCTATAAGCAAACCCAAAATGATTTTCGCTCTCATGGGAAACATTTGTACAGCGAGACTTGGTCACAAATTAGTGAGATCCCATTCAAGTTGTCCCGACGATTTATTAGGTATCTGAAGATTTAGCACAAATTTATCGTATTAAATAAAAAATAAAATTAGTTTTATTACTGAGAATCTAAGTTGTGATGATTCTAATTTATATTCTGCTTTGTTACGGTAATGTAATTAAATAAAGGCGTTGTGGGAATATTATGTTATCAACTTACATTTTAGGTGGGAAAAAAGATTTCTTTAGAAAACTGTTGTAAATATTAGGTCTCCTGTTATGTGTTGAGCGAAGCTCGGAGTGCAACTGGTGGTGTTCGGGAGTGTTGTTGCGCCAATCTCTCAATTGGCTAATGACTAGGTGCTAGCAGGAGGGCCCTTGTCTCCCCTACGTGATGTACGACGGTCGTCATATCCTTTCGCATTTCGTACGATGATACTTGTTATAGGATATTTATAAATGACATTCTGGATCAATGATAATCTCACCGCCATAGTATTGTTTTAACACGGAAATCAGAAATGCTTTCATACAGGGGTATTCTTTACTTTCCCCCGTATCTATCAATATTATAAGTGTAAAACACTTATATGATTGTGAGTGTCTGAGTGTGTATGTTTGTTACTTCTTCACGTCAAAACCGCTGGAGCGATTTTAATAACTTTTGGTATGGAGATAGCTGACACCCTGGATTAACACAGGCTATAATTTATAAAGTTTACATACATACATACATAGACTCACGCCTGTTTCCCAGAGGGGTATGCAGAGACAACGGATTTCCATTTGTCACGATCTTTGCACACGTCTTTTGCCTCGATTACTGTCTTTATATTCTTTATACATGCTCGCCGGTTTAGGGTACTTCTGACCTGTCCTTTCTTGAGAACGTCTCCGATTTGGTCATAGAATGTTCGACGAGGTCTTCTTATATACTTCTTTGGTCAATCTTCTTTCATTCATCCTTTCTAAATGGCCAAAGCATCTCAGCATTCCTTTTTCAATCTTTGTGACTACATCCTCTTTCACACCACAACGCTCTCTTACAGCAGTATTTCGAATTCTGTCTCTCAAAGTCGCACCACACATACTTCTCAGAGCTCTCATTTCCATGCATTTATTTTACTTTCATTCTTTTTCTGCCATACCCAACTTATAAAGTTTGATGCCGGTAAAACCGAGGAGCACAGCTAGTAAATACATAAAAACGTATTCACCGGTCCGTAAGTGATCGGTGAGGTAAAGCACTTAGGCACGCAGTCACCCTATATATGGGTGACTTCCAAGTTGTTTAATTTCTGAGCGTCTCTGGGCTCCGCAGGGTGCTTTCAGTTGTCGGTTTCCGAGGTAGACGTTAGACACTAGTCTTTAAGCCATGCCAGAAGCCTATTTATCGCCTTTACTGCCCATACAATAAAGATAAAGAAGAACTATTGTCTTGGTACCTAATTTAACTGCATTTGTATACACTTAAGCGTTCTAGATCTAGAATTAAAAAAAAACGCTTGTTAGTGTAGTCATTTTAATAGGAAGCTGGCGCCATCAATACCCGTATTTTAAAGGTATATAGGTAGGTAACTTATAAAATTTTATAAATTATATCCTATGTGTTATTCGGATATATAAGCTATATTACTACAAAGTTTCATAAAAATCCGTTCGGTAGTTTTGACGTGAAGATCTAGGAATGTTTGTTACTGCATCACGTCATTCACTTCACCTTTATAATCACAAACTTTCGTATGCCTAGGTAATATTAGTAGGATATGGTGTTCTAAAGTGGTATTTATTGCAACTTGTTAGTTCCCAATATCGGACTAATAATAAGCCCTAAAAATAAGATTCAAACATTTAGTTGTGCCATCGCTTCGTATGCGAGAACATTTCCATCCGTGTTTGTAATACGGGTACTTATACGTAATCTTCGCCTCGTCTGATCGCAGAGGAGAGTTGTTTACTGAGCAATTTTATCCTACCAGAGTAGTTCCCACAGTTTCAGTTATAATAAAACCTCGCCACTGATCAATAATTATAAAAAATAAAAACAATTTGAAGGGGCGACCAACAGCTAATTTACTAATTTAAAGCGGGACAGTAAAATGGGGTGAGGCTAGTGTATGACTGCACGTGTGGCGCAGCGGTTAAGACGGTCGCCTCGCCACTTCGTGTCCAGGCTTCGATTCCCGCACAAGACAACTATTTGTGTGACCCATAAAGAGTTGTTCTGACACATGTGTTCGCCATTTATATGTTTGTAATGTACCCCGCGTCACAGGGTGTAACGCTGGAGTGCGGGCGTTTGATTTAAAAAAAAAAAACCTCTTATGGATGACGTTTATTGTAATGCATCGGTCCTTGTTATTAAACGGATTACCGATATATTCCGTTTTATTCGAATCAACTGTACTATCATATATTCTTTTATTAATCGCAGCTGGTACAGACGGCTACAAATAATACTATAGATTTCTAGTGTAAGCTGATCTCGCGTATAGGATTTCCATACAAAGTCAGGTCAGCTAATATTAGAAATGTATAGCTTGATATGTAGCCGTGTGTACATATTTAAGTCCGTCTAGCCATAACAGGTTCTAGAAGCTATTTAAGCAACGAATAATATAAACAATTTCCTGTGTGTGAATCGGGTCAATGTTTCAATTTTTATGGATGTAGAGAATACCTATGTATATTAAAAAAAAACACCGCAAAATGTTCATCATTATAATATTCATCGCCACCATCTCAGTCGATAGACATAATTATGTGCGTGTGTGTGGGGTGTATCTATTATAAATTAAACACCAATTATTTATTACCTACCAATATATATTTACCAGAGTTTCTGATAAAAACGTTGATGGGTTATCAAGTTCGGTCACCTTCCTAAATTTTATCGATAAAGCGTGATCTGTGTATTAGTGTGGTATATGATAATGATGTATAAATTATTATCATTTACTTACATAATCATCATGACAGCCGGATGACGTCCAATTGTGGACTAAGGCGGAAAAACCGACCATTGTGGAGATTCTTGGGAGAACCCAAGAATCTGAACAATGGTCGGTTTTTCGCCCGCATCCAACGGCTTTCCGCGACCCTTAAAAATCGTCGATCTACATTGTGGGGGGCCTCCCCACACTACTTCTTGCGGTTCATTGTTGCTACTCAAGACCCTTACTGCCCCAGTGGCCGTCGATTCTACAAGCCGCGCCACTGCCACTCCCATTTGGCAATTCTTCTTTTGACTTATATGTTTCGATCTCGCTGGGATAACCCGAGCATAGACCTTCTTATGGGGCTCATGGTAAGCGACCTAGTCTCTGTTCTCCAAGTCATGACTTGTTTAAAAGTGCAGTGCAGTTTATTGGAATACTGCAGCCCAATCTGGAACCCATCTTATGCAGGTCATATCAATAGAATCGAAGGGCTTCAAAAGAAATTTCTATACCACCTAACTTACGCAAATAATCTCCGTCTCAAGTTAAATTGCTATGAAGCTAGGCTAGAACACTTCAAAGTACTGTCTTGCCAATAGACGCAAGATAGCTGATGTTGTTCTATTGTTTAATATCCTTAATGGTGCAATAGATAGTCCGGATTTGTTGGGAAAACTACAATTACATATACTGCGAACTGGAAGCCGCTTACACAATCGTAAATTGTTTAACCTACCATCATGTCACACTAACTACGCTCAGCATTCTTCATTTTATCGAATGTGCTCCACCCTTAACGAAATTTATCAGGAACTCGATCCGTTCAATGTATCTGTCAATACTATCAAGACATTCCTTCACTTTAAATTATAAATTGATTTAACATGTAGTAGTAATATAGATTCAATTATTATAAATTTGTTATTATTAAAATTAAATTTGTAAATGTTTGTGAAAGTGAGATATTCGTGAGCATGCTGTGTTTGGCTGTCATTTATTCATATGTATAATGCAATAATTTATGTTTTGCCGTAACGGCCAGTTTGCGGGCCTAAATAAAAAAAATAATAAAAAAAACTGTTTACTTACATAGTTTGTTGTTTTCAGGGGAGTGTGGAATGTGCCTTTCATCACGAATACTTACCTCGCCAAGATGTCAGTGCTGAGGAATCCTATTGCTAAAACTGTTACCTATTCGAGGGAAGGGTTGGACCCTGACATGGCGTTTTGCGCAAGCTTAAGGGAGCTCGTACGTATGCTGCTATGTTTAGTAAATATTATAACCCGAATAAAGTACTGTAACGTTAGGTTAGTAGGTAAAATTCCAAAGGAAATAATTGTGTGATGTTACTTTTTGATGTATATGTGAATTTGTGGTACAGTCTATTTTAAATGTTCCTGAATGAACTCGCCGCAAACGAACGATCTTAATCAATTACAGAAATCGTCCATAATAGAAAAATTAAACGTTAAGCAAACTTGCACATCATACATCATCAGGCTGATATAGTCCACTGCTGGAGAAAGGCATAGTCCTACTCCAAAGGTAGAAACCTTGCCATTTGGAGCGCTATGCCTTATTCACGGCGCGTGGCTTGCGAGTGGGCGACCGCAGTTAGGTGGTACCTAGTACACAGGTGACGCTGCTGCCCGACTACGTGGTACATACCTTAGTCGCCTTTTGCGACACCCACGGTATGGGGTGGCCCTGTTATTCTTTCTAGGCCGGAAACCACACAGCTAACATGCACATACCCGTAAAAAGTTATAGGAATTTGGTTTAAGAAAAAGATAGAAGATACGATATGTCAGTTTAGTTACGGTATCTAATATATAAGGGACTAGTTACTCCTTGTTACCTGCCACCTCAGCAACTTCCTACTTATAAGCTATGATCTACAGTGGCACTCTATGATATTACTGTGTGGTCACGGCTGTGAATATCAGAATTTTATCAGCCCATTTCATCACCTTCCTTCTGAGTACTATGACCGTCTTACTGCGATCGCCAACCCGTCTGCCAAGCGTGACGATTATGGCTTATCCCCCTAAGAAGATTCTTGGGGGAGGCTCGTCCATCAGTGGACTTTATTCGGACTCTATCATAAAGCGTTACCTAGAAGACCTAGAACTATTTTTCTGGACTTTAGAAAGAGAACAAGGAACAAAAGAACCAACTGCACGTGTGGCGCAGCGGCTAAGACAGCCGCCTCGCCGCTTCGTGTCGTGGGTTCGAGTCCCGCGCCGGACAGCTATTTGTGTGACCTATAAATAGTTGTTGTGAGTATGAATGTAATTTGTGTCCGTCTATTATAGGTTTGTAAAGTACCCCGTGACACAGGGATTAGATTCCTAAAACGGGCGTTGTCTTCATAAAAAGAAAAAAAACTTGAGAGGTGTCGAGGGACACCCGGATAGAACAAAGTTCCTTTCTATTGATTATTGAAGGACTTGTTATATATTTTTTTTAGTTATAATAATAGTTTTTTATTATTAACAAATATAATGTAATATAAACTTAATCAGTAGGCTCAATTTTAGTAATAACAAAAAGCAAAAAGTGTCGTTACAACTTTTCGTCCTAATTTTTTCCGTCTAGCCCCCTTCCACAACGCGCGATAAGGAAGTCGTTCCAATATTAACTCAGTCAACTTTCACTTATAGGGAATATACATGTACGTCAGTAACGAACATGACTTTGGTCATCTCGTGAATCCGGAATCGTACGACATAAGTCGAACACACCCAGATATATATCAGCTCTTCGACAATAAGATGGAATGGACGACGCGCTATTTACATGAAGATTACCATGTCAACTTTGAAGCGGACCGCAAGCATTTAATGGTAAGTACAACATGCAGTCATTATCTTAATAATTACACTCGTCGCTGAATTACGTCTATAGTATTTTTATGTTTGTGCAAACGCAGATGTACATTCCACAATTGTGGCGTGGTTGGTAAATGGTTGCTTTGCACGCCCCAGGTCGTGGGTTCGATTCCCACCCAGGACATATATTTGTGTGCATGAACATGTCTGTTTGTCCTGAGTCTGGGTGTAATCTATCTATACATAATAAAATCGTAGGAAAGTCAAAAATGTACATTAAATATTTTTTTTAAAGGATACTTGCGGCATGATCTACAATAGATATCGAAGCCAAAATATAGTTTAAAGCTGTGTCCCGCGGTTTTACCCGCGTTAAATTTTATAAATTAGCACTGCTCCTCCCCCGTAGGTGATAGCGTCATAATAAGTAGCCTATATGTTGACCCGACCTCTTAGTAATATTCATGTAAAATTTGATGTAAATCCATGCAGTACATTTTGAGTTTAGCCCGGACATACATACAGACAAACAGATAAACAGACAAAAATTCTAAAAACTATATTTTTGTCTTCAATATCGATTGTAGATTACGCACCAGGTATCTTATTAAAAAATATTCAATGTACAGTTTCGACCTTCCTACGATTTTATTATATGTATAGATAAATTTTTTGTCTGTTTGTCTGTATGTATGTCCGGGCTAAACTCAAAAAGGACTGCATGGATTTACTTCAAATTGTGCACAAATATTACTAAGAGGTACATATTATCACGCTATCACCTACGGGGGAGGAGCTGTGATAATTTATAAAGTTTAACGCCGGTGAAACCGCGGGGCACAGCTAGTTATGTATATAAGTATATATTTACAAATAAAGTAGTATATCAGTTATCAGAAGAAGAAGAATATAATGTCAGTAAACGAAGCGAAAGAGGTGTGCAATGATCGTGACAAATGGGGTCCGTTGTCCTGTATCAGACGGTAGTAGTGTGTTAGTTGTCCTAAGATATTTATTTAAAATTATCTGGTTGCCATAATAAAGTCTCTGCCTGGTTTGGTATCAGATGGTAGTAGTGTGTTAGTTGTCCCAAGATATTTATTTATAGTTATTTGGTTGCCATAATAATGTCTCTGCCTAGTTTGGTATCGGATGGTAGTAGTGTGTTAGTTGTCCCAAGATATTTATTTATAGTTATGGTTGCCATAATAAAGTCTCTGCCTAGTTTGGTATCAGACGATAGTAGTGTGTTAGTTGTCGTAAGATATTTATTTCAAGTTATCTGGTAGCCATAATAAAGTCTCTGCCTGGTTTGGTATCAGATGGTAGTAGTGTTTTAGTTGTCCCAAGATATTTATTTAAAGTTATCTGGTTGCCATAATAAAGTCTCTGCCTAGTTTGGTATCGGATGGTAGTAGTGTGTTAGTTCTCCCAAGATATTTATTTATAGTTGTCTGGTTGCCATAATAAAGTCTCTGCCTAGTTTGGTATCAGACGGTAGTAGTGTGTTAGTTGTCCCAAGATATTTATTTAAAGTTATCTGGTTGCCATAATAAAGTCTCTGCCTGGTTTGGTATCAGATGGTAGTAGTGTGTTAGTTGTCCCAAGATATTTATTTAAAGTTATTTGGTTGCCATAATAAAGTCTCTGCCTAGTTTGGTATCGGATGGTAGTAGTGTGTTAGTTGTCCCAAGATATTTATTTAAAGTTATCTGGTTGCCATAATAAAGTCTCTGCCTAGTTTGGTATCAGATGGTAGTAGTGTGTTAGTTGTCCCAAGATATTTATTTATAGTTGTTTGGTTGCCATAATAAAGTCTCTGCCTAGTTTGGTATCGGATGGTAGTAGTGTTAGTTGTCCCAAGATATTTATTTATAGTTATCTGGTTGCCATAATAAAGTCTCTGCCTAGTTTGGTATCAGATGAGCAGAGACTTTATTATGGCAACCAAATAACTATAAACAAATATCTTGCGACAACTAACACACTACTACAGTGTTTTTACAAGATATTTATTTACAGTTATTCAATTTGGTAATTTTGATTTTAACTATTTCCAGCCATGTCCGGATGTTTACTGGTTCCCGTTGATGTCATCACGATTCTGCGATGAGTGGATCAATATCATGGAAGCCTTTGGAAAATGGAGCGATGGATCCAATAATGTAAACAATATTACAAATCCAATTAAATCAAATTTACTATTTATTACACGTTGGGTATTACATGTTCGTATGGTTAATATAAAATGAATCAAAAAATCTGCCTGTGAGGCGTATGAATCGTTTGGTATAATGTAAAAGTGACACTAAATTTGTACATTAAAAAAAACATGTCAAGCAGTCAACAAGTGGTAAACTAAAAAGATTAAAATTCCCTATAATAACTTGCAAATGTTGTCAGATAAAATTATAATAATTATACAAAATTATAAATAATAATTATAAAATATAAAATGTCATCATCTAAGTTATTCCAGATCAAATGTAGCATGTAAACTGTCGAATTATTCTATACAAAATGATTATCATTTAAAAAATCCTGAAAATTATAATAACACTTTTTTAACAAAATAGATATAAATTTATTTTTAAATAGATCTTACAATATAACTATTAGCTCATTTTATTATTTTTAAATAAATCTTACAATATAACTATTAGCTCATTTTATTATTTTTAAATAGATCTTACAATATAACTATTAGCCCATTTTATTTTTATTTATTTGACGGGCCTGTTGGCGTAGTTGGCAAATGCTTTCACACCGGAGGTCGTGGGTTCGATTTCCAACCAGGACATATATTTGTGTGCCAACATGTCTGTTTGTCCTGAGTCTGGGTGTAATTGTCTATATAAGTATGTATTTACAAAAGAAAAGTATAACATCTAGTATATCAGTTATTTGGTTTCCAAAGTACAAGCTCTGCTTAGTTTGGGATCAGATGGCCGTGTAAAAATAACGTCCCAGGATATTATTATTATTTATACCGTTTTAAGGGCTGCACACATTTGAACAAAAGCAGAGAGAGATCAGGTATTGCTGCTATAGATATATAATTATGTTTCATAACATTTAATTAATTTCGCATATAAATTCCTTTCTTATCCTCAAATTAAGTCTAATATAAGGATAAGAAAGGAATTTAAATGCGAAAGGAATTTAAATGCGAAAGTAATTTCATTTAAATCACTTGGCTATCTCTTTCTTATCCTTATAGCCTTAAAGATAAGAAAGAGATAGCCAGTCTCTTTTTTATCCTTATAGCCTAAAAGATAAGTAAGAGATAGCCAGTCTCTTTTTTATCCTTATAGCTTTAAGGATAAGAAAGAGAGAGCCAGTCTCTTTCTTATCCTTATAGCCTTAAAGATAAGAAAGAGATAGCCAGTCTCTTTTTTATCTTTATAGCCTTAAAGATAAGAAAGAGATAGCCAGTCTATTTCTTATCCTTATAGCCTTAAGGATAAGAAAGAGATAGCCTAGTGGTTAGACCGTTGGACTAAGGAGTCATTGCGGCGTGAAAGGCAAGTGTCTACGAACCACGCCGACGGGCATAATGAAGTTATTATCTTATCATTGAAAAGCCAACCAATCCAAACCTCAAAGATGGAAGGTTTCAAAGACGTGTGACCTAACTACTTGTCATAAATTAAAAAATTCAAAATATATTCATTAATTCCGTAAAAAAATTACATTTAAGTGCAATCGTAAATTTTTTTACACTACAGTGCAGTACAAGACGTCACAGCTACTGAGAGACACCGCCAGAAAACTCAGTGGGAATCCTTTATTAAAATATACTTAATATAAATTACACTTATGTGTGTTGACTCAGAACAACTCAATCCCAATCAATTCGTCACTTAAATGATCAGAAATTTTGTAATATGCCTTGCTACACAATTAAGCTTTAATAATTCTTTTAAACTTATTCGTAGACAATTCTCTAATATCATTGGGAAGTTTGTTATAGAATCTTATACATTGCCCCATAAAAGAGTTACTTATTTTGTGGAGACGGGTAGTATTCAATATGAGATTATTCTTATATCGAGTATTTATATTATGTGATTGCCTCGTTGATCTAGCGGTAGCGTGTTCAACCGCAGATAATGAGGTCCTGGGTTCAAATCCCGGGTTGGGCCAAAAAGTGATTTTGGAATTTTCCGTAAAAAGAAATTTCTCAGTGCTAGCCCGAAATGTGGCAGTTGGCGGTATTATACCCCCGTGCCTGGTAGAGTACATAAGCCGTCGGTCCTGTACCTGACCTCTTTACGGTCGTGTCGCTAGTCGTTCCATCGGATCATGAGAGTGATGGAATAGAAAGTGCCCCTGTGTTTGCGCATACACTTGGGAACTATAATATGTCCTGCCAATTGGTTAGTCTCCATTGAGACTGGTCGCCGTGGCCGAAATACGGTCGGGAGGACATAATATAATGTGATTATATTTTTTAGGATAAACGGCTTGAGGGAGGCTATGAGGCAGTGCCAACACGGGACATCCATATGACGCAAGTTGGGTTAGAAAAACACTGGCTCGCAATACTGAAGGACTATGTGCGTCCTTTGCAAGAAATGGTCTTCACTGGATATTATCATAATGTAAGTATACGAAACAGAAATGTCGAAATCCACAGGCAAACCAAAGTCACCGACATTTGCAAAACTGAAGTGGCAGTGGACGGGGCACATAGATCGTAGAACCGACGGCCGTTGGGGCAGAAAGGTTCTCGAGTAGCGACCAAGAACCGGAAGACGCAGCGTGGGCAGGCCCCTACAAGATGGGCCGATGATCTTGTGTGGGTCGCTGGAAACTGCTGGATGCGAAAAGCGCAAGACCGGCAATTGTGGATTGTATTGCTTTGGGGGAGGCCTTTGTCCAGCTATGGACGTCGTTTGGCTGATATGAAGTATTTTTATTTCTTTATTTTACAAATTGCAATTTATACTATGTAGTCGAAATGGCTCTCAGCAACATAACTATATCTTGAACTTGGTGTATCATCTTAACTAGGATACCTAAAATACGTAAGCGATATTATTTGTTATTTTTTTTTTATTCAGTTTTATGGCTCTGGTTTCTTTAACCTTATGAGCCTTCAGTAAAATATATTTTTATTTCATTAATTTTCGTCATTAAGTCAATGTCAAGTAACGTCCGTCACAGTCAAGTCATGCATAGTCCTTGTCCTACCGAAGTAAAGCAGTGGAGACAATTTACTAGAGGCTTCTATGGAATTTTAGATTCAACACAGAAAATCGTGTACTGTTATTCACGGGAATATGGCACTTTCCTTCACTTGTGTACGTTGTCGAAGATGTTATGTTTAAAAATCCACAATATTTACACATAAAAACAACAGTTTTTGAATCTGAAACAATGCCCCGATGCGCCGCGACCGCGTTTGGCGCCAAAACTCTTGTTAGTTACATGAGTTTTATTATTAACAGACTTCAAAATAAGGACGTTAATAAATTGTTTGTGTTTTGTTGTTTTTGTATGTATTGTATGTTACGCGACTTTTACGTTATGTAGCAATAATATAATTTTTATGTATATAGTTAATTTTAATTAATAACTTTTCAAATCATCGCTATAATATTTAATATCTAGCGCCTAAATATGAAACCCGGTGTCCAGACAAATCAATTTTTTTACTACACCGGGACCAAAAATTATGTCACGGTTGAATTGTTCATATTAATAACTAAAAATACAAAAGAATACATACAGAAAAGTGAAAAGTTTTATGTTTTTTTTTATAACTTCTTCTTATCGTATCGATGATAACAATTAAATTTTATCTTTCCAAAATTGTGCAACGCTGACCGCTTTAGCTGAAGCGTGATACAATTCCTGAAGAGAACAAGAGACTGGACAGGAGGGACAATCAGATAAATGTGCCATAGTTTGTGGCACACATCGCACTCGCAGATGTTTTGTGATGTGGGAATGTACCCCATTCGCACATGTTTTCTTTGGATCTAGTAACCTCGCGGAAGTCTATTGAGAGTCCTCCAGGTTGGACATGGCAAATTATGTCCCGGAGGTAGTTTTTCCTTTGGCGGGACGAACAAAGGAGGAGCAAATTTATTTCGCCATAAGGTTACCCTCGATTTCTGCGCATAGATCGTAGCTGAGGTAATGGCAAGGAAACTTTAACGACTTTTCAATCGTTGGGGAGTTGGAATAAAATTATAAAGAGGGTGTTTTTGGTCTGTCTTTATACCCTGCTTATATTTGTGGCGAAAAGACACGTGAAATGAAACCACAGGGTTCTTGTATGCGTTGTCTTCTTTATATATTCCAATATAGTTACGCAGTACATTTATTATAGTAATTGCAAAGGTTTATATTACTTTTATACAGAGTGTATGGAAGAAAATATAAATCTGCGAGAGAGACGAATTTGAATCCCAGTCTTTTGTTCCCGGTTCGAATGCTAGAATAGACAACCTTTTAATTTTCTCTTCCATAGACCACGAGCCGAAATACATCGGCCCACCGTGGACGTGTCTTTTCGCCACATATGTTTTTTTAACGGTTATTATTCAAATTCAAATAATTTATTTGCGAAATATGAGTACACAGTGGTGTTAGTTTAACATTAATGTCCTGTCCATATTTTACCATTTTGGCGTGCAAATGTTGCTTAGGTACACATCAAATCAATAGTAGTAAAAAAAAATGTTTTGTTAGTCACATAAATTACAATTAATATCATGACACAATTTTACATTATTATTATCATTACACTATTAATATTATTACAACATACATAACAATTATATTTATTTAAACTTACTAATACTAATTAAAAGATTTGTCATCAAAATATTCCTGGACCGAATAGTAACATTTGTTTGTCAGAAATTTATGTAGTTCCTTTTTAAATATTTGCTGATCTATTTTATTTCTGATACTAATTGGTAACTTATTATATATGAGAGGTGCTCTGCAAAATATGTTTTTCGAAGTTATACTTCTTTTGGCGCGATGGAGAAAAATGATGAGAGTGAATTTTTACGATGCGCGCGCACACCGACACCTAAATTTAACAGCATGAAGTTAGTTCTAGGTGGTATGAAAATTGATAACTATGTTCAAGTTGTATATTCTAGTATTTTTATTTAAATAAAATCTTTTTGATTAATTTTAATATTTATCGTTAATCACTACTGCATTTTAATATTTTTTTTTCCATACGCCAAAGAAGTATAACTTCTAACGCGTGTACATAAGTACACACAGAATTTTTTTATTTATTTCAATGTCAACGTATTGTTGCTACTGAGACACTAATCGTTATTGTTGGCACCAGCCGCCGCATTCCCTGATGAACTTCGTGGTGCGGTACAGGCCGGACGAGCAGCCATCGTTGCGCCCACACCACGACTCCTCCACCTACACCATCAACTTGGCACTCAACACGCCCAGTAAGTACAACTCACTACACATAAATGGGGAACTTAAGACACTTTCGACGTACACATGATGCTAATAAAATAACATATTGACTGCTCGTGTGGCGCAGCGGCTAAGACAGTCGCCTCGCTGCTTCGTGTCGCGGGTTCGAGTCCCGCGCCGGATAACTATTTGCGTTACCCATCAATTATTGTTTCTTTTTATTCTGAGTCTGGGTATAATTTGTAAAAGTTGTGTGTCATGTTTGTAAATTACCCCGTGACACAAGGATTAGATTCCCTAGTGCAGCGGTGTCTTTTTTTTTAATTCTAAAAATAAATTTACATACATACATAGACTCACGCCTGTTTCCTAGAGGGGAAGGCAGAGACAACGGACCATTTGTCACGATCTTTGCACACGTCTTTTGCCTCGATTACTTATCATAATATTCTTAAAATAAATTTAGTTCTGCTATAAAGTAATTCTACCGACCTTTTTCATATAACTTCATCCGCTATCATCTCTCGTCTTTCCTCATAAGGAGTGAGGCGCTCCATAGAAATATTTTAAATTTTTTATCAACCCTCTTTTTTATATTGAGGATTTTTTTATATGGTACTGTTATTTGACGTCCCTGGGTCCTGAGCTAGGTTATTAAACCTGTGTTACAGAATACAGTGCCCTCCCCGCTTTTGGTATGACAACAATAATTTATGCAACAAAGTAAAATTAAATTAAAAATTAAACTAAACATTTATATTATTACAATAAAATGAAGACCTTATTAATTATAAAATTTAGTTTAGTTTAAAAAAATACTCTTAATTTTCTGTATCGATATTATTAATGTTTCATCTAATTGAAATATCTATACTATCTATAAAATCGTAGGAAAGTCAAAACTATGCATTGAATATTTTTTGAAAAGAATACTTGGGGCGTGATCTACAATCGATATCGAAGCCAAAAATATAAATTTTAAAATTTTTGTCTGTGTGTCTGTTTGTCAGTATGTATGTCCGGGCTAAACTCATAAAGTACTGCATGGATTTGCTTCATATTTTGCATGAATATTACTAAGAGGTCGGGTCAACATATAGGCTACATATTATCACGCGATCACCTACGGAGGAGGAGCTGTGATAATTTATAAAATTTAACGCGGGTAAAACCGCGGGGCACAGCGAGTTTAAAATACAAATGCCAGGCGTAGAGCCAAAGCAGTTCTGTTATTAATTTTTCTGCAACTATATGTAATGATGATGTGTAAATATTATTTATTTTCAGATGTGGATTACGAAGGGGGTGGTTGTCGGTTCATACGGTACAACTGTTCGGTGCAAAACACGCGCAAGGGCTGGTTGCTCATGCATCCCGGCCGCCTCACGCACTACCACGAGGGGTTACGCGTAACCAAAGGCACGCGATACATCATGATTTCTTTTGTAGACCCGTAGATATCATTCAAATACGTGTAAGAAATAAGAAGTCATATTTTAGAGTTTACACTTCTGTTCATAAAAGAGCTGTAATGGCCGGTATTTCAGTACAATATCTCTATATTACTTACTTACAGTGGTTAGTGTCTGTACCCTAGTGTCAGAGTTGTTCAAGCCGCCCATTAGGCCTCTGACATGGCTTAACGACTGTTGTCTAATAGCTACAACGCTTAACGTGCCCCCCGAAACAGGGTGACGTTCAGAAATTAAACCATTTAAGTGGTCACTCATCTTTAAACTGACTCACTTCACTTTCGGAACGGTGAGAGCTATAAAGATGCCCTTACATTAATATATATCTCTATATTATATACAGTTACCAACTTTCCTTTATGAAGCATTGATGATCTAGAGTAGAGAGTAATAATTATCCACTAAACATTTCAGTATAACAAAATTACATGTAATTACTTAAGTTTTGGAAGCTATGAAGATTTCTGTGTCCCTTTAAACATTCGTTCCAGGAGACTAATCGCTCAAGAATAACCTCGAAGTGTTATACCCTAGAATATGACTGCCTTATTATGGAAAATAAATAAAAATAATATTAATTATTGTAAATCTCATGAGTTGCATTTTAAATACCTTTTTGTATTTAAAATTTAAACGAAACACTTATGTCTTCATTTTTATTTACTTCTTACTAACAATCAACTAAGAATCTCGAAATTTTGGAGAATATATTTAGTTATTTCTACTCATATATTTACATGTTTAGTGTACAGAGTAGGCGACATTTGTTTGTTTAGTTATTATTTGATCAATTAATATTAAGAGGTCCGTTTACATTTTGCTAAGCGCCAAGTCTAAATGCAAGTTATTAATATAATTTACACGTGAACGGTCAAATAGTATTCTAGATGCACAGTCTACTTATATATAAGCACCAGATGCAAATAAACAAAATATTATCAAGCCGTTGTATAACTGCTTTTGTTAATAGGACTGATGATTGTTTAGTTCTAAGTCTTACAATAAAGATACATTTACGTAGCTTTGTAATAATTCTTTATTAAAGTTCCACTAGATACAAACATTCTTAGAAAGTGGTTTTAATCTTATATAAAATGTCTTTTAGATTTTTTTGAGTTTATTATATAATTGACTTTTTGTTATATTCTATATTCTGAAATGTAGAAAAGTCACCGATAATTTGTATGACATACCAATGTTTCTATTGAAAAGATTTTTGATCTGAGTGACAGGTGTCTGACACATTAAATTTGAAATAAAATGTCAATCATTTAAAAAAGTTTCATGACTACCTTATCAATTAGAGGATTACCAAGACTGGTTGCGACGAAGATCCACATTTCTAAGTCACCGTAAAGTTATTAACACTTCAATGTTTTACTGTTACGCGTATGACAAGATTTGTTCGTGGCATGGGTGATGACCTATATTTTTTTAAATATTATGGGTCACCTGGGTCAAAGCCAAAGATTCATTATACTATTATGGGTTTTTAGATACCTACATAAAACTGAATAACTGATATTAAAATAAAGATTTTTTATTAGCTTTTTGTATTATTTATTCCTTGAAAACCTTTGATTTGAAGAGCCTATTTGGATGATAGTTTAGAACGTGTGTCACAGTTATGGAATTAATATAATTAAAACGCATACTAAAAAATATTATAAAAAGGAGAGATATTGCCTCCCGATTCTATGTATATACATAAACTCACGCCTGTTTCCCAGAGGGGCATGCAGAGGCATCAGATTTCCATTTGTAACGATCTTTCCAAACCTCTTGCCTCGTTTTCAGTCATTACATTCTTAATACATGCTCGCCAGTTCTCAAGGGTCAGGTCATATTATAGCAATGCAAGAGACACGGCCTTTTAAGGCCTCTAAAGAAGACTAGACTTAGTCTAGAAGGAAGACTAGAGTTTCCAGTCTAGTCTAGTCCCTATACTATATGTCAGTCAGTCAGTCAGTACCCAAATTTACGACATTTTGACCTTCATATCTTTAAAACCGATTGAGCTAGCTTCATAAAATTGGGGCTTCTAAATGTCCTTATGGATATAATTAAACACACGTAGTTTTATGTGTTTACGTTAAAGAGGTTTTGAGTTATAGAAGGGTCAAAAGTGGCACCAAGTGGTTCGTGTAATATTACACTCGGCGCTGGCTAGCCAGTTCCTTTGCTTGAACTTGGCTTGACACTCTGCCGCGTGTCTAGATTACACTATATAAAGGAAGGTTAGTTGGTCTCGTTCCTTTTATGTGACTACACGATTGTAGGTTATTGATATAAAAGTTTTAGCACAAATTATTTATACATTACGCACAGTAGCTAATAAGCGTTTCACATAATATTATATTTTAATTATTTTATTGAATAAAAGTTACAAGATCCTTACTCCCTGATTTGTGAACGGGATTAACTACGGTTTTTTTGAGGCATTTGGGAAAATATCCATCAGTGAGGCAGGTTTGAAAAATGAATGTTAATTTATAATTGTTAAAGGAGGGACTAGAGTGTGCTTAAATCTTTTGAGAATATTATTACTAATGTTGTCCCAACCCGTTGCGCAGTTGTTTTTCAACCTACAATAATTCGTTCCACTTCAGATTCATAAGTGTCTAACAGAACAAAAGATTTCCCACTATGGAGTTGAGTCTTTGTAACCAGTCCAGTTAACGTTTTGCTCTTTTATTTTTTCCCCAAGTTCCTTTGCAACGTTTGCAAAAAACTTATTAGCGTTGTCAGCAGCGATAATCGGTGAGGAGTGAGTGCGAAGTAAACTTGAAAATGATTTATCCTGGTTAGAAGAAAAGGTGGATTTTATAACTTTCCACAGTTGTTTACTATTTGAACCTGCTTCATAAAGCTTGTATTTTACAGCCGGGTACCGGATTTTACGTGCTTTCATGTGATCAAAGGTACTAAACACTTTTGAACAATGACTGGATATCTGTCGGGTATAGTTTTGACATTAAGTTTGCGGTAATCACCACAGGGACGCTAGGGACTATTAAGTATAACAATTATTAGTTTATCATCCATAGTACAAATTTACTTATCACTATCGATTTGACGACTATAATAGTTCTCTAAAAACCCTCATTGGAAAGGCCATAATACAACATGTTTCGTTTTTATAAAGCTATATTTTCTTCAGGGGTCTTATTCCAACCATCTTGTTTTGACCCCTCTTGTCTTTTTACTCAATTCGCTTTTTGGAAATAGGTATACATGACAACTCTTTTAGCTGATATTTGTAATTTTTTTAGTGACATTTGCATACTAATGATTTTCTCGTAAATATGTATAAAATAATGTCTGCTGAATTGTCTAGGTTTTTTTGCGGCTTATATGTCTCGTGAACTCAAGAAGAAGATGATCACGAAACTTTCCTTTTTGCATTACAGATGAATGCGAATTTCTGTACCACTGTCAAGTACATAATCTGTATCGTCGTCATTGTCTCTATCGTGTTTAAGGTCCGATAACTAATTATTACTATTAGGTCTTTTTATAGAGAAAAAATCTCTGTTAAGGGTTTCAAACAACCCTAATATACTCGATTACATTGTTGGTTATGGTGGATAATTGTTTTTAGCTTCATTCCGCCTAGCAAGAGGAGTCAGTGTAGAAATACAGGAACAGCTGCTGATTTAACGCCGTAAGAACACGAAGGATAGTAGTAAAGCAGAATATAAAATTGTAATCGGTTTTTAACTTAATTGTTTCTGCTAAGGCTTTTCACAAGCGGTGCTATTCAACACGTCATTGCTGAGGCCCAACACACCAGCCGAAGCGTGATGTCCAGGTGTTGGTCGCAGTACCTGGGATTTGGCTGAACGGCATTCGTGTAGATATTATGTGAGACGATCGATATCCCCAAATTACTCAAAAGACAACCCAATAATACAGCGATGTAATTAGTACAAAGGTTGCAGGAGTGTCATAAGCTACTGGTAGGCGACGAAAGCGTGCGAAAGAGGTTGCATTACGACGACGCAAACGCAGTCGGTGGCTTTCTTGGGCTCGGGAGCTTTTACCATGGAGTGACGAACAATGGTCTTTGTTGCTGTTCACCGATGAGTTCCGGTTTGGTTGCCATCCGGATTCACGAAGGAGACGCGTTTGGACACTTCCAGGAAGAGTTAGCCATCTACGGTACCCTAAGCTGGCCCACTCATATCAAGACAGGCCCCTCATGATGTGGACAGGAATTGGTATCGGCGGACGTACCCAGCTCGTTTGGATCCAAGGCAGCAAGACTGAACAAAAATACCACGAGCTGGTAGTAGAGCCTGTTATTATCCCACACAGAATCCAAATGAGCCAGGAATTTCAGGCTGATGCACGATAATGCTCATTGCTATACGGCGCGGCTAGTGTCGGCCGTTCTCCGAGACCACGATTTTGGATTCCCCTGACTCTGACTGAATCTCTTAAAGCTTTTCGTCGTAACATGTTCCAGGTATAATTGATAGTATTTACTATCAATTATACCTGGAACATGTTACGACGAAAAGCTTTGATTTCTCGTCAAATTTGACGACGGTACAACAACTTTACGAATAATTGCAAAGAAAATGGGAATATGACAATTTAATTTAAATTAAGTTACAAAAAAATTTATGTCAAAATGTAAGAGATGGCTGGAAAAGCAAATTAATTAAAATGTAATATTTTACCATACTTATTTTGGTGATTAAAAACAACAATAGACCAGGGTCGATAATTTTTAAAACCAAAAAAAAATAATAGTAGGATGAAACCCATTAGAAAAGGAGGGGAAAATTATAAAAATGAAAGGAAAAATAATTTACGGGCGATCTGAGTTCGGGAAGGGTATGGGGGTGAGTTTTTAAGGGTAAAAAACGGTTTTTCTCGATTTCCGGCAAAACTAAAAGTCCTATCGAAAAAAGTCCAATGGCAAAGTTGTAGGTAATAAAAAGATCTAAAACTTTTGTGTTTACACTTTTTTCACATAACCTAAAATTTATGTGAAAACTTCAAAAAACCAAGTTTTTGGTTTTTTTATTTTATCTTTTACATAAATTTTTCTTTTTTAACGAAATTTGGTGAAAACTTACCTTATTATGGCCCAAATACGCTGTAATTTATTTGATTAAAAATATTTATTTTTTCACCTTATTTTGAATTAATATCGAAAAAGCACCCTATTTTTCAATCGAAAAGTCACCCGTCAAAATATCAGCTTTTTTAAAAAAGTTGGTATGTTTTCTGTTTGTTGAAATCTCTACTTTCCGATGGTGAAAAAAAATATATATGTACCTATACTAAATCGTCTCAGAAAATGCTAAAAAAAATCGAATTCTTTTTTTAATTACATCTAAAATTTTGAGCTATTTATTAAAATTAACACTTTAATTACTCAAAAAACATTAGATTACATTTAACATTGATAAAAAAAAAATTGCAAATAAAAATATACTACTATAATTAACAAACAAATAAGTTAATCAAATTAATATTTAATAAGACATCTACAATATTTGGAGTAAGTTGTCGAATCTTCTTTAAATTATATGCGTAGATGTCTATTTATATTTTAAGATAAATTATATACCTGAGTGACCTACGAAAAATAGTAGCCCATCAAAAGGTATTTCATGGAGAAGTGGGGAAGGGGCTAGGCGGGTCTGGGTCTTACTACATACATACTAATAATAATCTCCTTAATTTTGCACAAACAAATTTAGTTAATCCCATAAAAAAAAATATTTCAAAATACATAAAAATATATTAAAAATCTATAAAAAATATATAAAATATATATCGTAAATATATTTTTAATAACAAACGTTTGGCCGATTTTCAAATATATTTTATACATTTCAAATATATTTCAGATATATTCAAAATATATGAAATATACATGAAAATCAGCCAAAAGTTAGTTACTAAAAATATATTTACTATACATATTTTTTATATATTTATACATTTTAAATAGATTTTTAATATATTTATAATATATTTTTTATACATTTGGACATTTATTTCTTTAATATTTTGTTGTTAAAAATATTGTAATGAATAACGTAATCAGAATAAAGTATCTACATTTAATTGTACGATTTACATTTATATTTATATATAATGAGATTTTCTATGACATAAATGTAATTAGCATTAAATAAGTCAACTTTGTAATTGAAACAAATTGCAGCAATCACATTTATAGATGATTTTTTTCATAATAATTAAAAAAAATTTCGAAAGAGAGTTATTTTCGTTTTTTTGCATTTTCTGAGAAAATTTACTACAGTAACATATATATTTTTTTTCACCTTTCACCATCGGAAAGAAGAGATTTCAACGAACAGAAAACATACCAACTTTTTGAAAAAAGCTGATATTTTGACGGGTGACTTTTCGATTGAAAATTAGGGTGTTTTTTCGATATTAATTCAAAATAAGGTGAAAAAATAAATATTTTTAGTCAAATAAATTACAGCGTATTTGGGATATAATAAGGTAAGTTTTCACCAAATTTTGTTAAAAAAGATGTATTAATGTAAAAGATTAAAATAAAAAACCAAAAACTTGGTTTTTTGAAGTTTTCACATAAATTTTAGGTTATGTGGAAAAAGTGTAAATACAAAAGTTTTAGATCTTTATATTACCTACAACTTTGCCATTTGTTTTTTTTCGATAGGACTTTTAGTTTTGCCGGAAATCGAGAAAAACCGTTTTTTACCCTTAAATACTCACCCCCATCCCCTTCCCGACCTCAGATCGCCCGTAAATTATTTTTCCTTTCATTTTTATAATATTCCCCTCCTTTTCACTTTTTATAATTTTAAACGCTTCTACCCTGGTCTACAACGTTTATAAGTAAAACAAAAAATCGCAAAATGTGTATTTTTTTTATTAATGACTTTATAATAAACTGTCAATCTTCCATTTACTAATTTCAGACAGTTCTATAATTTTATTCATATTTGATTTTATATATATATATATACTAATCTTATTTAACCCTTTATTCCATTCCATCCCTTTTATTTTGCTTTCCATTATATTAAAACGTCTCTTAATCAGTAAGGTACATGAATATTTATGTAGAAGTCTTTCCTAAAATTTATGTTTCCGCAAGGGTACAGCCTCCACTTTTGCCTAACATGTATCCCACCAAAATTATTCTGTAGAAAAAAGGCCAAATCTCGATGGAGCTGCTTGTTTATCTCTAAAAAGTAATTAAATCTCTAGACAAAGTTGAGCCAGGTCTAAGGTTCCTTACAGCAATTTCTTTATTATTATATTTAATGTTATGTGACTTGGCCGTTGACCTGTAGGTACCCTTGACCTGTAACGTGTACAGAATGTTTTTGGTGGGATTTCACTTCTTTTTGCGGAAAGCTGATTATTTTTACTGAAATAAAAGGAATATGGTAATTATCATGTTATATTCATATTAAGAGCAGAGTCCCACTACGTAGAATAAATTTTGCAAAGACAAAGGTCGAAAACGCTGACAGTTTGGGTGTGCTCTTACGGTTTCTCATCAGGGTCACCAGGTAGTCCAGATCTTCCATGACACTAGTTTTAATCGTTTTTCTCTATGCGGGCGTAAACTCTACTTCTGTACCAAATTTCAGCCCTCTAGGTCAATGGGAAGTACAAGTTCTACTTTGATGATCATGTGTCAGTGTTGAAAATGAGATACTTTGCTTTCACTTAGCTTCGGAACTAAATGATGTACCGACTTGAAATTTTGGTATTATAGCTTATTATATGACGAATTTTAAATAACTTTAGCATTCTGGTACCATCCAGAGGTTCCTAAACAGCAGCCTGAGAATACGGCGAAATGGTTCCAGAAAAGGATGGTACGGCTGTGTTGCTCGCTCTCGACTTGGCGGGGGCACTGCCGTGCCCTGCTCCCTTCCTCCAGATCGCTATACCGTAATCTCTCTCTCTACAGTATTTTGAATGCTATTCAGATGATTGTGATGATTCTAATTGCAGTATTTCATATGTTTCAATAGTCATTTGCGATGTAAAGTTGCGGAAAAGATTTTTATTTGGAAAACGGAAGAATTTACCGAATGCGGGTTCAGCATACTTTCGGAACCTTTTGTAATCCCTCTCTTCTAATTTCCATTCTTTTTTATCAACGAAGAATAATACTTTCCTTAACCAAGAAGGAACAAATTCATTCATGTAGTAAAATCTTCTTCTCCAAACTCTGTGTGTTTCAGCAAAGTTACCGCCAGCACCTCCCACCCAAATTGGTAAACTGCGAAGTTCAAAAGCTTATTGATTTTTTTAGTACTTCAGAAAGTTAGACGTAACAAGTAAATGGACTAAAATAAAGGAAATAGGTACTGTTTAAGGGCCTAAGGTTTATTATCCAAATCACAAAATGGTAAGCAGAAACTAAAAAAATTCAAAGAATTGATATATACCGAAATACATAATTCTTTATGAACAACACACACATGGTTTTCGTAACCCGGAAACTCCTGGGCATTCTAATAACGCCCTGCCCCTCCATAACCACATCTGTTACCAAGGCTGGGAATAGCAGGCCTGCCGGTGACAGATGGCCGCGGTTTGGTTGTGTCTATAATTTGAGGGGATATGCCAAATGCGTTCTATATTTAAATTTAATTTGTAGGTCATTGACGGTTTATTTATCAACATTGCAGTTTTCTTTTAGAAATTACTATTTACAAATGTAACTATATTATTTACTAATCCGAAGAAGTAGAAGAAAAATGTCTTTCTCTTTTATTTTGATGAACAACAAACATTGAAATAAAAACTTATTCTGAATAGTTTGTAATGTTATTTGCTCAATATGTCTGAAGCTCATTTAGACAATGTATACAATTATTATAGAGCATTAAAAACATCTTAACATGATCGAGATCGATACACACTGAAGTAAGCCAACTGAAAACCAGCGCTAGGTGTAACCTACCCAGCTAGAGCTGAGGTAGAGGTAGAGGTGACCCTTTCGGCAGATATATGCAAGAATCGTAATTTTGTGCGTTTTTCTCAAATCTATGTACTTATGTAATGTCGTGTAGAACTGTGTGTTATATATTTGTACTCCTAATTTTCTTGTGTGTTGTGCTGAATTAAATGTTATTTCATTTCAAAAGTCGATATAGTTTATTAAATTTCCACAAGCGTGGATCCCATTTCATGCATTTCGCATATGATATTTCCGGGTACACTACATTAATACGAAAAACTTTATTCCGACAGTCACAAATACGAATTTCAAAATACCGATTTCCATCATTCCGAATGGTTCCGAATTCCGAATATTACAACTCCGATTTATCATTACTCCTATTTTTATAATTCCTATATTTCAATATTCCTTACGATTATAATTACCTACTCTTCTCAAAACACCGAGCTTTAATAGATCGACGAACAAAAAGTCCGACTTAATGATAATTCCAAATATCAACAATACGAATAAAAATATTATGTTTCCCTGGTCACAATTCTAACCTAACCTAACCCAAATGATTAATCAACAATAGAGGGGATCAGAAACTCGGCGGCTGCATGCAGCATGCAAGCAGGCAGGCAACATGCAAGCAGACATGCAACATGCAAGCAGGCATGCAACATGCAAGCAGGCATGCAACATACAAGCAGGCATGCAACATGCAAGCAAGCATGCAACATGCAAGCAGGCATGCAGCATTCAAGCAGGCATGCAACATGCAAGCAGGCATGCAGCATACAAGCAGGCATGCAGCATGCAAGCAGGCATGCAGCATGCAAGCAGGCATGGAGCATGCAAGCAGGCATGCAGCATGCAAGCAGGCATGCAACATGCAAGCAGGCATGCAATGCGGGGTTTGGGCGGGCCCACGCGAGCTTATCGTCGCAGATGGTTTTAACGCTCACCACCGCAGCTTCGGCTTCCGCCTCAGCCGCGGCGGCGGGCCTTCAAGCCACCTGCTCCTCAGCTCGCGGGCCGCCCCACCCCTCCGCGCCTACGCGGGCTTAAATTAGACTCTAGGGTAGGGCAGACAAGACTACGTGAAGTCGGTTTTGCAGCGATTCGTTTCTGTCACCAAATTTTGTAGCATAACATGTTGACTTTTAGTTTATTCGAAGTATTGAAAATCGGAATGTCGTTTTTCGGACTGAGAACCCTTCGAGCATTTGACTCTTCGAACGTTTGTAAATCGGAAAACTAACAAATCGTATTTACGACTTTCGGTAAAATTAATTTCGTGATTTTTAATAATAGACATTACAATTCTTAGGTATTATGAAATTCGGACTTTTGAAAAACGGAACATTGAAATTCGGAATAAAATATTTCGGAGTATTTGGGTGTTCCCGATATTTCCAAGCCATTTTTACGAAGTAACTGCGAATAATCTGATTTAAAATGGCGCAAACGGGCGAGTATAAATTATAAGTTGTTTACGGGAATTGACCACCATATACTACAAACATACCCTTCAGCAAACTATAAAATACAGAGGAATGGGTGCCTATAACTAATCATTTTGCTTGGCTATTGTAGGTTAGCATGATTCAATCAAAACCCGCGGCATACTGAGATCACTTCAAGCATGCCAGCTCGACTACCGGTATATCGAGAAGTTAAAATAGTTGTATGGGAATGTCCTATATGAGGCCCGATACCAAGACCAGAACTTGAAACCTATCCAATTACATGGAAGTGTGGGTCAGGAAGAATTATCTCCGAAGCTGGCTTTACATTACTCAAGTAGGTAGAGCATAGTAAAAATGCCTAATACCCCGCCAATTAATTATGTTTAGATTTGTCAAGTAGTAGGTACTAAGAAATAGAGAGTAAAACTAACTTAATGTGTTAAGTTAATTCTGTTAAATATACCCCATTAATACTTCCCTACTTGTTTGATATCTCTCATAGTTATAATGCGCCTGAAGTACTTGCTGAAGATAATAAACATTAAAAAGCAATATTTTCAACTTACAGGCTGAAGTATCTTAGTGCCCATCTATATATGTTGGTGTAATAAAAGGCTGACGTTGGACTGAGATGCGGATAAGTGGGCCCAGCTGTTAATCCCGAAAGCAATCCTATGATAGTGAGGCCTGCTTGGTATCCATCAAACATAACGACTAAGCCAGCTTCAATGTTTTCTTTATTTGGCACCAGTACTCTCATAGCAAATTCTAAAATAAAATATAGAAAAGTTTATTGTTAAATATATTACTGCACATGAACAGACGCCAGCACATCAAATTTCCCCAATTTAAAGTGAACCTTATGCTTATGTGATAAATTGCTTAAATCTGCTTACTGTAAAATAGCAAGTTATTTCGAATATCAGCCTTTAGGCTGATTTCAGAGTCGCGCCGGCGAGCAGCGCCGTCCAAACGCGCGCGCTTACAATTACACTAGATAGTAGTTTCATAGTCACGCAGTTCAAACGCGCCGCGTGTGAGACGCGCGCAGTCTGCCAGCGCTGCCCAAGCTCCTCTACTGGCAGCTAGCGTTTCAGAGTGACGCGTCTCGCACGCGGCTGTTGAGACGCGCTGGCCGCCGGCGCGTGCCGCGCGCGTCACTCTGAAATCACCCTAAGTATTCGTTCATTTATAATGTGAAGTTTTTAGGGAACCCGATTATTAGTATTACTGGTAATAAAGTAAGAACGTACATATTTCATTTGAAATATAAACTTGAATTACAAACTTATTGTAACTGTACTGATCTTGCAATTTCTATTTTGGATTCACATGCCTTCGGTATGTAAGTTTATCAAAATCGATTCAGTACCTACCAACGAATATATTGCGTAACATGCATAAAAACATATACCCAATTTTATAACCTTTAAAGATAGTTTTTAAGAATAGTTACTGATACATACCGGTCGTTGGAATAGACAAATCAAGACCTAAACGTGGTTTCCAATGAAATGTGCCCGGTATTGCGCTCTGAAATAAAAATATTACAATCGTGTAAAAAGAAATACACGACACTGATACCTTCTAAAAATATTCGGTTCCTTGTATATTTAATAAAATAATGATTTACATTGGGTTACCTACTCCAAATATACAATAAATTATAAACCAAAATTAGCGTCAGGATTAAGACTTAAGATCTATGCAGACCGGGACGGCATGGCAAGGGATTTAAATCTTTACATATGGACACCCAAATTTATCGAAATGGAAATACGATATAAATTGCTATGCTTTTAAATGATGCCGCGGCGTCGAAAGGGATTTCATTACACATTATTAAAAGACTTGGGCTCTTGCGGCGGGATGGCATACTGCGTTGCGGTTGGTAACGGCATGCTCGGATCGGCTGAGAATCGACACCACTACGGAAGCGACGTGGACTCTGCCCAGCATACGCTGGAGGATTGCCCGGCCTGGGAGGCCGAAAGGCGACTCCTGGTCGCTGTGAGCGGAGGGGATCTTTCGCCGCGAGCAGTCGTGAATGCGATGCTCGCAGGCCAGTCCACCTGGGACGCCGTCTCCTGTGAGACAGTCAAGATCGAGAAGGAGGCCATTGAGCGGGATCGGAAGCGAGCTGATCCTGCTCGCAGACGTAGGAGGCGTCGGGGCGGCGGCGGCACCGGTTAGCCCAACGCCTCACCGGGCTATGGTGTCAGTATGAGAAGTGTCCTCTACTACTGCTTGTAACGTGCAAGTAGGTCCGGGAAAGCGAACTGGTTGTGGCACAGTCGCTGTGCCGGACTGGCATAAAGGAGGGCAACTCAGAGTCCTTCCAGGGTGCGTGTCCGGACTATCTGTCACATGATGTAAAAGGAGGGCACCGCAGCAGCATACCCGCGTTCCCGGGGCTGCGCCAGAAGAATTCCACGGCAGGTTAGGTGTAGTCGGTGCGAATCCGACTTAATTAATAATACTTCTCATTATAAACATTAGATACGCAACAAAGTTACTCACCTTCGCCATTTGAAAATATATGAACAGCATGAATAAACATAATTTGATATTCATTTTCATTTTTTAATACGATGAGGTATCTAACCGTGGAATAGTAGAATACTGAATTGTAATTAAAAAAGTATTATTTTTAAAATCCGTCCCGGTCTGCTTTAGCTTTTAGTTGTTTCACGATAAATATCGTTTATCTTGAGCAGTGAGAGTCAGTTTACTGTATTATATGTATTGTAAATAAATGTGAACTACTATAATATACCTAGATCGTAATTAATAATACTTCTCATTATAAACATTACGCTACAAAGTTACTCACCTTCGCCATTTGCAAATATATAAACAGCATGAATAACCATAATATGATTTTAATAGCCATTTTTTAACACGATGAGGTATCTAACCGATGAACAGTAGAATACTGAATTGAGATGTGTAGTACCTACTATTTTCGAGTATGTTATGATGACAGTGAATTCCAGTCAAAGGAAGTCGCTAAACGAAAATACAACCAGTTTGTTTGCATTTCATTCACTTGCTTAGTGCTGATGTTAATACGTTGGTTATGTACCTGTTCGTATTTATAAACGTAACTTCGTATTATAAACGTAAGTTTCTTAAATTAATGATAAGGATATTTAATTTTTGCAAATGTGTTTTCATTACAAATATGTCTCTTATTAAGAGTACGAACGAATATCACATAGAGTCAAACAAAAGAAAACTGGATCACCATAATCGCCTGCAAGCGTTATGAACTGATGTAAAATGAATATATTTATATAAAGCGTTATTTAATAAGAAAACTCAAACTGATCTTCACGCTGCCCAGTACACGAAGTCTTCAAAAATTGTAGCATCGGATCGGAGGGCTCTTAACTAACAGTTAACTAACTTAACAGTTAACGTAAATAGGTAATGAAACTTTATTACACATCTGTACTTTCATCACAAGGTTTCTATTGACAAAGTAAATGGTTTTATTTGTTAGATTATAGACTTTTTCATCACTATTCATAATACCTTTACCTAGTTCATCAGCTGACTTCCATCTATCCAACTTGAGAGTTATATTTATGTCGATGGACTTACCTCCATTCCTATGCTCAAGTTACGACTAAATGGAAATGAGTGTGCTGATTTCCTCATTTGCCTTTCACAGCCAAATTCCGTGGCCGGCTTGCCACCTAGAGATTCCCGTTTAGAAGCACCTTTTGACCCTAATTCTTTGGTCCTCTGCGAGTTCTAATGTCGCTAATACTCAAGTCGCCATGAAGAAGCGTATCCGTGGTACGCTCCTTCATGGCTTCTTATTTTATAGTTAAAAAAGTAACAAGATACCAGACACCAGAAGGGAATTTGATAATTGAAGCGACACCCACTCGACGGCACCCTTATAGGGTTAAGACCAAGGGTTAGATAGCCGCTGAAGTTAATATGCGGAATTCTTCAAATAGGATGCGATCGCTGACACGTATTACAGGCTCAGGGTAACAGGTCAGTCACAACGTCCCAAGGGACCAACGCGGTCGTCACCGGGGTAGGTACTACTACCTAAGTTAACTTGGAGCTTCGTCTAGCTATTGCTTTTTTGTACCTTTTGGCCTCTGCTTTAATTTTTTTCGTCGTTTTTTAGGGTTCAATTATAGATTCGTCACGTCTGTCTGTCCGTCCGTATGTTACAGCCACATTTTTCCGAAATTATAAGAGGTGTACTATTGAAACATGGTAAGTAGATGTATTCTTTTTTCACACACGAATAGAAAACACCAAAAATTTTTTAGGGTTTCCCAAACTAAGAACTGAAACTCAACTTTTTTTTTTCATCGAACCCATAGTAATTGTGGGGTGTCTATGGATAGGTCTTCAAAAATGATATTTATTTTTAAATAAAATAAAGAAAACGAAGTTTTTATTCACGTAGTCTTAAGAAAGCGCTTGTAAATAGTCAGAACATGTTTGTAGTAATACAGTTATTATTTCTAGTTACTTATTACAGATATTTAGGTACACGGAATGTTAAAACATTTATTCAATTTATTTTATAATAGTAGTGATATTTAGCTAGCTTGTATTTAGTTATTGTCAAGGAGATTATGTTTAGGTTTAATTATTGAAATTTATATTTTACTACATATTGAGGTTTCTAATATCGATCTATGTTTTTCTAAACTGAATAGTTTGCGCGAGAGACACTTCCAAAGTGGTAAAATGAGTGCCCCCCACCCTCCACCCCTGTAACATCTAAAAAAAAAACTTGAGTGGTGTCAAGGGACACCAGGATGGAACGAAGTTATTTCTTATTATTAATTATGTACAAAAAACCTGTATACACTCAACAAAAATAATCGTCGCGACACCTCACTGTTCAATGCGAAATAGAAATGAAAATATCTGGCTGGCTTTGTATAAGAGAGAGAGAGAGAGACAGAGAAACATGCGCACGCCGCACAGCTGCAAAAAGTGTCGTGACAACTTTTCGTAAGATTTTATTCCGTCTAGCCCCCTTTCACAACGCGCGATTAGCAACTTCGTTCCAATTAGAAAAAAAAAATATGATATACATTACCATGCAAACTTCCACCGAAAATTGGTTAAAACGAGATCTAGTAAATAGTTTTTTTTAATACGTCATAAATCGTAAACCGCAACTTACCCTTCATTCACTAAACAAAAATACTTGCTGCTACGGAACACTTCATGAGCAAGTCCGACTCGCACGGGGCCACTTTTTAATTTAGGCGGGGCAAAAACTGAAAAATGCCGCCCCCGCTCACTTAATGTAACATCTTTATTATTATTTTATTTTAAACTTTATGTACAAAAATGTACACAGGTGGACTTAATGCCAATGGCATTCTCTGCCAGTCGACCTTTGGGTGATGCAGAGAAAGGTCTAGGTGTTAGGTCCAGTATAAGGACAGTGAGAAGCGAGCTCTGCTTAGTACTTATTTTTATTGATTTTGAGGCAAACGAGCTAGCGGCCCATTGTGTTGCACAATTGCTTACCGGACACGGCAATTTTAAAAGTAAATAGTTTAGTTTCAAATTAGTATCTTCACCAATCTGTCTGTGCTCAACTTCCAGTAACGAATATGAACAAACTGCTCACCGCATCCTTTGGGAGTGTGATCTCTGGCAAAATCAGCGTGATATGTTCAACAGCTTGCAACCAATATCTGGAGTAGTTTATTATACGGATCTTGTAGCAACAAGGAACAACTTCCGTGTGTTTAAGCACTTTTGCCATACCTACTATTGGAATCAAATATAACAGCTCACCTAGGACCCTTAAATTGATCCGCGGTGCTTTTGCAGCTGGCTTCTCTAGTTGCGAATCTCTCATTTTATGAGGCTATAGCCTCTTTACATCATTCTGTCTTCCGCTTTGCTCTGGAGAGAAGTGGAACTATTCATTTTCTAACTCCTCCTTTTTTCTCTTGATTAAACTCGCTGTGGGATCCAAGACAGTTAAAGCGATTCCCCGGGACATGCCTGAGCTTCAATGCTCAGTGTCATTTCATTGTGTGCCACTGTTGATCCTGGCTTACAGGAGTTGCAGTGGTGGGTAAGAGGGAGGGACTAGTACCGAAAAACAAAAAAAAACGAGCTAGCGGCCCATTTGATGGTAAGTGGAAACCGCTGCTCATGGACATTCGCAGTACCAGGGGGCACAGCAAACCACTGCCTACCGTGAGGTTAATACTCTTTTTAAACCTCTTTTAAAGAAAGACATGTCGTAGCACTGAGGATACACCGCAGGAGGTAATTCATTTGAGACCCTCCGCGTAGGTGGGATGTATGAACTGTAAGCGAACCGTGCTTGACGAGATCGCCTCCAGGTGGTACGGATGAACCCTACTGCGACTTAAATTATGACAAGGCCATAGATTTAAAAAAGTTCAAAGAGTAAAATAGTAATTAATATTCACAAATGCAATAATATATTCGATTTTTATTGTACATATATTTTTTAATCTTAATAAATATATTCTTTTGGTAATAATGATAGTAATGTACAGTTAAAACGAAAGTGTTCACTATTTCTATAGTAATATATATAATAATTAGACAAAGAGGAGACCACGATCTTAACCGCAGCCGCTGCGCCATTCGCACACGCATTGAAATTGGTTTTTTTTCCAAAAATATCGAATATTTAAGCATCTCACGTAGCTACAAAATATGCATGAAATCAGATCATACATTGCGCTGGGAGTCGTATTAGCGAATTATGGGTAAAATGCTTTGTAGGAACAGGGGAAATTAATGAGAAAGTATAATTATTCATAATTCATTATATTTCTGTTTTTCTTAATGTTCTCCATGTAACTTCTCGACCCAGTAGGACAACCCAAAACATAACATAAATAATGAAAGTAAATATAAATCACGTGTCTATTATCCTTTAATATTACAGATTTAATACAAAATAAATGGTTATCAATTCAATTGTCAACAATTTACTGCAAATAACCCCGTTTAAAAGAAAACCGATCTTCATGACACAAAATTTCAATAGACTAGTGACAGGATAATGTAAAAATGATCAGGAACTAACTACACAACACAACACGTGGCAAAGACACTTATCAATAAAAAAAGATTTTAACTGGGAAATGTTTCCATCAGTATTTAACTAGTGAAATATTTGTTAACTACATATACTTGCGGGTAGGGTTTCCTTACAATGTCTATTCTCTGATTAGACCACAGACTTTTCACAACTACCTACCAACGTTCACAATATAAAATGTACAATTAAAACTAAAGATAACAAAACACAATTGGCGAAAATTAATCTTATTTTATACAAAAAGTAAATGATATAATCATTATCTGTATCCAGCAAGATATGAGACAGCCAGTAGATATTAAATCTAGACCCGGAAGCCACAAGCACTTAAGTCAATTCTTTTTGCATGCAAAAATTTTACAGGAGACGGTTTAATTCGATTGGTATGAAAAAAATGTACTACGGTTATTGTTTTTATTATTTATTATTACACAATTATAAACTAGTTACATATCAGAACATGGCTATTTAGGCTTTATTTATTAATTACTGAAATATCTGACTTAAGTTTCTTTGAACATCAAGAAATTGTGACTCAAGTGTTTATTAACGTACTATAATTACTAGGGTTATTTGTTTTATTTTATGATTTTAAAACGAACTATGAATAATTATGATTATTAATTAAAAATTTATAATATAATGCATGCAATAAAGTCAAAAATTAACAGTCACTCTCTTCTGAATCTCGTATATCTGGATCAACATCCTTGGTATCGTCAGTGGTTACTAAATTCTGGTAAAAATTATGGAAACATTCTGGTATTAAGGACAAAAGTGATATTATATCACGTTTTTTTCGATACTTATTGGTACTGGCTTGTCAGTAATCTGCATCAAATTAAATTCCTTATCTCGTCGCGTGTTCCGTTTGTAATTAATACTTTTCAATGATTCTTCTCTAGAAAGAGATGTTTTGTATTTTATGACGCCGTACTCAGAGTCGTAACTCAGCCACTTCACATCATGCCACTTGAAAACATTTCCGTCATCGTCTTTTTTTCGGGCTACTAAAGGACCTTTCAATAAACTAGCGAAATCAAAGAAATCATTTTGTCGCATTTCTCTAACGGTAAATTTTTTGCTACTCGATCTTACTAACTGCATCCAATCGTGGGGGTGATAAATTTGTATTTCGGTTTTTTTCTTTTTTTTTTCAATAATTGCATGGTCTAAGTCAACCTCCATATGTGTATGACCAGGTATCATAAACTTGTGATGTATTAACTTCATGGAAGGTTTTACAGTCAACAAGTACGTGAACATTGCAGCCACGTGAGTGTTCTTGTTTTGACCTCCACAAGTGTCAGAGTACAAAATCACTTCTGAGATTTCTTCCGGTTGTTCTCGTAAATATGCAAACAAACAAGAGGCTATTTGATTAGCACCGCGACCCGAAATACCCTCATGCCACATGTGGTGCGTGGACATTCCAGTTGCGTTGTCATGAATTGTGAGGTTGAAGGTCCAAAGTTGTCTTTTATAAAAGGCTACAGATGATTGTAAAGCTGGGGTTGGCAAGCATTGCTGTAGGTCAAAAGTCAGGCATTTGATTCTATTATTTGTAATTGCGATATTTTTATCACACTGCTTCTCTTTGTACGCCATATCAGCGGCTAGCAGATGAGAGTCACGTTCTTTTTCGAGGGCTAATTTTGTGATCTCGTCCGTAGCAATATTTAATTTCATTTTAAACAGGTCGCATGTGTGACAAGTGTCCACTTTTGGTTTTTTGAAACTTAAGTTTAATTTATGAAATTCTTTGCGGTATATCTTATCACTCACAGGATTTTCATGTGATTCTGAATAAAGAGAATACATTTTCGATATAGTCAAATGCGATGGTAAATATTTGCGGGTGCTTCTACGTCTAGTGTAATGACTTTCATATAGCGGAAACGAATTGATATGATTAATCACCTCTTGAATTTTTTGTTCGGAATGTTTGTTTGCTGGTGTATTCTTTCCACGTTTGTCTGTTGGTATAATTCCACTCGAGGAGCCACGTTTCTTCAAACCAATTAATTTTACAAAATTATCACTTATTGAAAGGGTTTTTAGAAAGCAGCCTTGACAAACGGATATTTTTTCACTATTGACGTTAAAATGATACGTATAAGTCCACTGTCTATTTTTTTGTAAACTAGGATCTTCGACCCGACGACGCTCGGTTTTTTTCTCTCGAATGGTAATCAAAGATGAAATAAACGCTGCCCTTAAATCATAAGACCCAAGATTCCAAACCTCTTTGTGAATTATAGCTCGTTGCTCATTACTTATTTTTTGACGACACTTATTTCGACAATTAGGTAGTTCCTTCATTTGACGGTTGCCGATAATTTTTCCAGAAGCTGCCAAATAGGATTGCCCTAAATTTCTTTTTATTTTGTTATCTTTCTTCCTTCTTCTACAGGGCACAGGTTGGTTTTGTTGTTGTAATGACGTATCTTCAATACTTTCAGGTATTTCATTTTGTGGTGCTATCTGTACATCTACTGAAGCATCATAAACAGTGGTGTCCATCTCATCTTCATGTTGTGTAAGCAAACTAGGACTATCTGGAGAGTAGGTAGGATCAGCAACAGAATCGTCACTAGAATAGTCAATAGCAGCTTCATCAGGACTAACTTGTTTTTGAGTTCCAGATGTACTTGGTTGCGGATTAGTGAATGGGTCTTCATCGCCTGTAAAAAAGTGAAATGTAATTTTTGTTGTTGTTATGGGTTGGAATTGTGTCAACATACATTTGTTATGCAAAACAAATGTATGTTGGCACAATTACAATTGCATAAAAATGAAAGGAAAATATTCAAAACTTACCTTTATCTTTATTCTCATTATTTAAGGCGAGATTTACTAACTTTCTGGCTCTCGAATCCATTATAAATACAGTTAACCTCTCAACCGCAAAACGAGACACAATAGTAAAACAATAACAGCGCGAACCTATGAGTCCGGTCGGGGATTGATGAATTAATGCACAACACACTACGACCGTCACACCAAAACACTAATGAGGGAATACGTATTTAATTTTACTTCACCCACAACGTTCGTCAACTTTTTATCAAGCACTTCAAAAAAGAGAGTAAAGTGAGGGTAGATACTTGAAAATATTATTGTCACCAAAAACGGATCACTTAAGTCAGCCGGTATAAGAGTTGTCATGCCGGGAAAAAAAACTTAAGTCAACTTAAGTGGTTTATGTCGCCGCTTGATTTGTTGATACGACTTAAGTTTTATGGTACAGTCGAATATTACGACTGAATAGAGTGACGGTGACTTACGTGCTTATTCCAGTCAACGGATAATACAAAAACATGGGTGCTGTGACTTTTTACAATTTTGAGCTAAGATTGACTTAAGTGCTTTTGGCCGCCGCGTCTAGAAATAATCTCTATATAATCATTAAAATACGTTCTAAATCTTCTAATTAATCATAAGATCTAGATCAATAAAAACAAAAATCTATAACAAATATAAATTCTTATATAACTTTACAATATTACTATTTCATTTATTTTTATTAATATAAACAAAATCTCTGATAATGTCACTAGTTTTTCCCCAACTTTGGCAACATTTATAAAAAAGCGGTGCTTTTGGAGTTTTGGCGCCAACGCGGAAAAAGCCGATGCGTCTTTTTCCGCGTTGGCGCCAAAACTCCAAAAGCACCGCTTTTTTCATTGGCATTGTATCATTTCAAAAAACTGGTGTAAATTCGAGTTTTTATGTGTAAATATGGTGGATATTTAGACATAATATCATGAACAACGTACACAAGTGGAGGAAAACTCCATATAAGCCTCTAGTAAAGTCGCCACTGCTTTACTGGGGTAGGACAATGTATGTTTTGACTGTGACGGACTTTACAGGACATTGACCAATAAATTAAATAAAAATATATTTTACTGGAAGCTCATAAGGCCGAAGAAGCCAGAGCCGTAAAATTAAATAAAAAAAAGAACGCGGTGTTTTTGGCGGTATTATTTTATATAAACTAGGCTGGCGAACAAGCAAGTTTTCTAGCTCTTTTTATATGTAGACTATATACAACTCTTTTTATATAGTGTATGGCCTTTCTACTTAAAACACTGCAGATATAATTCTTAAATTTTCACAGTAGCTACGTTATATTTAGAAGGTTTCTACAAAAAGTGGTGAAATGCCAATTCTAAAGGTAATGAGATAGGTTCAACAAAATGGAATGAGACACAATTAAAAAAGGTCTCACTAAGCCAAAACCCAATCAGATAAATTGTTATCAGTCAGAGAAATGGCTTATTGTTGACAAATAACAGATTGCCATGTAGGAGAATACAAAAAAAAGGTAATTAATAAAATAGAATTTAACCCTTCTATGAAACTGTCAATTTTGTAATAAAAACATGAATGTCACGATTTGCACACATGATATCTGCTTGATTCTTTTTTTCTTTCTTTATGGTATGGGCAGTGGTTTTCTTGGTGTGGGAGTTGTTCATGCCGCCCAGTAAGTCGACTATAGTCTAATGACAACAACTGGGACCGATACCGCTAACCGACACCGCTTAACGTACTCTCCGAAGCACGGCGACATTCATAAATTAAAGCACTTTAACAGTCACCCATCTATTGTCTTACCGCGTGCCTTGCTCGTTTACCTCGCCGAACACCGGACACCTGGCCTGATATGGTCCATGATTACAAAAAAAACGGCCTAGTGCAAGTCGGATTCGCGCAAAAGGTTCCGCAAATCTATAAAAACGCGCAAAAAGTTCACGTTTGTTGTATGGGAGCCCCCTAAAATATTGATGTTATTTTGTTTTTTAGTATTTGTTGTTATAGAGGCAAAAAATACATTATTTGTGAAAATTTCAACTGTCTTATTATCACGGTTCATAAGATACAGCCTGGTGATAGACGGACAGACAGACAGACAGCAAATTCTTAGTAATAGGGCCCGTTTTACCCTTTGGGTACGGAACCCTAAAAAGAGCACCGGTTTCATCGTATCACGAAATTAAAAGAATAATTAATAGATTTTAACCTATGTATCTATCTATCTTATTGTAATGTGTCAATTCAATTGCGATGCTTGAAATCAGTCTAAATTTCACGATAATTTATAACGATTTTAATAGCTCATTACATAAGTTAGTATGTATTTAACGGAAACTTTAAACTCCTTCAAAATGTCGGATTAAATCTAAATTTGACGTAACAATGACAGATGACAATTTATTATTTTCAACAGCTGTGCGTTATCCCTTTTATGATAATCAGGATTAGCCATTTATTGTTCCCCTATATAATTGGTAGTGTCATTGTGCCAAGAAAGTGTTTTAAAATAAATAAAATTATAATCTAAAAAACGAAATAACGCTTTATAGTAAATATAACTAAAAAAAATTGTTTGAAAATCTAAAAAAACACGCTTTTATAGTATATAAAACTAAATAAAAATTACGTACTTTTTAGGTTTTTTATTTTGACAAAGTATGTATTTACAATGCAAGTAACGTGAAATTTCTATTTTCCCCTCAACGTCTGTCAACCTTCGCGTGTGAGTACGACTCGCACTTGGCCGGTTTATTTTACCCGATAACCGTAATATTGACTAAAAACAGGTTCAGCTTGTTTAACATATTTATTTTTATAAAATGACTCTTCTTCTTTCCACTCCTTTTTACTCACAAAGAAAAGGACATTTTGTAACCATTTTGGTACAAATCGGTCCATGTAGTAGAATCGTCGCTTCCACACCTTATGGGTATGGCAGTAGTTTCCACCATGAGCTTCCAGCCAAACAGATGCGCTATAGAGAAAAATAGTACTTAGTAACATAAAATTTGCAACAATTAATTTATTTATAAAATAAAATAGGCCAAAATAAAGCTCCTGAAGTATGTGACCTAAACCAATTTCTAAGTTTTATAGTAACAAAATTACAATTGATTGACATTTTGCGTGTTATATTTCCGAAATGTAATAACTTGTGGAATATTGAAGGAGTATTTGTGGTTCAATTTTGATAATTGAACTACTATGAACCTATGCACCTAATTTTTTGGTTAACAAGGTGTTATAATTATAAAATGTAATTATTTAATGAGATTTGGATGTATAATAAAATAACGTAAGTTATGTTGTTATGTTAACTCCAAAATGATAATTGTATTTACATCGTAGCAAATATAATACATATTATACCCATTGCTATCTCTAACAATGCCTTAAAATAACATTTGTTAGACTTTGAACCATATCTGTCTCTGTCCTTGCTCCGGGTCGTCCAGTAAGGCTTTAGACAGACGGACCGCATTTCAACTGCAACTGCACGCCAACTGTAATTGAACTGCAATCGGACTGCGTATTTGGTTTTGCAGTTCTATTGCAGTCGTATCAATTACGTGCAAACTGCACTTGAACTGCTTGAATTGCAGTTTAAATGCGGTCCGTCTGTCTAGAGCCTAAGGTAGCTAGAGAAAGAGTCCGTGGCTTAGGCCTCCAGTAGTCGACGCACCTGTGGCCTTCGACTTTTTTAATTCGGCGATTCGATTAATAAAATATCTTTTCCTTTTGGTGCTTTTTCACTTAGTAAAGTAAATGAGAAAAGTGTTTCACCATAATATTTTATTTCTAGCTAGTCAAAAGTTATCTATCAAATAGCACAGAGAATAGATCGCCACTTAACCTTATCCTCACACACCTTTTTCTACATTAAAAGCATATTTATAATGTACTGTACAATCATCCAAAAAATTAAAAATACATCATATAAAATTTTAGTGAATGTTGTTAATATACATTTATAATAAATTACCATGTGGAAATTTTATCTTCCAACTTCAACCAAATCGTCAACTAACTGAGCCAAACCAGTTATTGGTAACCATAAAAGTCTGTCTTTTTGTCCACAATATTGAAAACAATAATGAATTATGAATAGATATTATAATATATCTATATAATATATCTATCTCTTTCACACCAGAGACAAGTTATTGAATATTGCAATATGTAGCTGATAAGAAAGTAATCTCAGAATGACGAGCGAAGGTCCTTCGCAAGGGCTCGTGCGATATAGTTAACAATATAGTTCAAAATAGACTCGATGGAAAAACATTGTCGCACGCTGGATTTGCGTATAATATTCATAGAAAAAATCTAAACTCTAGTGTGTGGGTATGTGTGAATAAAAGACATGGCCATAACATAATCTCTAAAAATAGGTCAGCCTACATGGCTTCCGCATTATAACTCACAATTTGAACTCTAACTACATCACAAACCATTCGGTCCTCATCCAAATGTTAGGTATTTCTCGCTTAAGTAAACTACTCATTGTGAGCCTACTGCGGTCGCCAACTGCTCGCTGTCTCAATTCACACTAATATTATAAAGGCGAAAGTTTGTGACTGTGTGTTTGTATGTTTGATACTTCTTCACGTCTAAACGGCTGGAGCGATTTTAATAAAATTTGGTATGGAGTTAGCTGACGCCCTGGATTAGCACATAGGCTGTAATTAATAAAGTTTAACGCGGGTAACACCGCGGGCTACAGCTAGTTTTTATTATAATAGTACTAATTTTAAAAATAATAGCTAAGTAACTTGTTATTTATTTAAGAATTTCCCAACATTTTATGTGATACTAGCTGTGCTCGCGATTTCGTTCGCGTAGTTGCCGAAAACTAGCCCTGGTCATTTAGATAAGGGTAAGACAGCTAATAGAGGGTAATGGAAGCCATGAACTAATGAAGAAATTGCGAATTAAGGACGTAAAACTTTATTCAATGTGACACTTATGTAAATGCTTTACTATGTTAACGGTGGATTCAAACGGAGTATATACAAAAATGTTTGGAGGCTACGCCGCGTAAGGTTTGTTTTTTTTTCTAGAAGGCATCTTCACGGAAGGTAGCAAACCAATAAATCAAATAAATTCAATCAAATTTTAGGTAGAAAAAGCACAGTACTTTAGAAATTACCGGAAAACTAGGTATATATTTACGAATTTTGAACAACGAACAGTCAGTCGGACTCGGCTCTAATAAATTCGCATCGTATTTACGTGTCGCGATCGTCGAATCGACAGCACAAACTTTCGAACGAATGACATTACAAGAATACCAAAACCAATATGTACATAAATTAATTTACCCAAACAAAACTAAAGTTTTTTGACTCATTTTGAAGGACTTCTAGATAACTAAGATATTTTTTTGAAAACTTCGTAACATTCAAGACTCTACGAAACTCCTGTGTAAGGTAGGTACAAATATCTATAGGACGAATTATAGAATTATAAACTTACTTATCCAAATATCTCAATGCCCATCTATAGGCATCGGTAAAAAAATAAGCGGACATTGGATGGAGATGAAGAAATGCATTGCGGTCAGTGAAGGCGTCAACTAGAGCTAATGCGGTGAGTCCTGCTGCATAACCATCTATCAGCACGATCACACCTTCTTGAATCAGTTCCCTTGTTGGCTTGTCATAAAGTTGAGAAGATTCTGAAAAGAATTAAATAAAATGTTATAAAATAAATAAAGTGTTATTTAATTTATGGTACCAGGTAGGTATATGTAAAACAAATGACTTAATAATTATGTTATAGTTTGGGCATTTTACTAATACAACGCAAATATATTTTCATTACTAACACGGGTTATTAGAATGTTTATACATACATAGATTGGGAATCCGAGATACAGCAAGTATATCAACAGGATCGATGGTATTCAGAGGAAGTTCATAAGGTACTTATGCTATCGAACTAGATTAGTTTACAAATCTGAAAACTATCTAGAATTTTGTGCAAAATTTCACCTTCTTCCATTAATTGATCGACGTGATATCGCAGATGTCATGTATTTCCTAAAACTTTTAAATAATCAGGTCGATAGCCCTGAACTTCTTTCCCAAATTAACATCAACGTCCCCGTACGATCAACGCGTCATAGTTTTACCGCTTGTTTCAACTAATTACCCGCGCCAGAATACCTTTCTGTGGCGAGCAAGCAAGACAGTAAATTATGTTTTCAAACAATATGATGTAGATATATTTAATGCGAGTATAGCGTCAGTAGGAAGGCTGATGAGCGCTGACTTTTTCAATAATTATCTTAATATTTAGCTTTCCAACGTAGGCTTTATAATTCTCCCTTTTGTTAATTGGATTTTACAAGTAACTTGTTTTTTACATTTCTTGGTTAAGTGTATTTATGTACTAACTGGTAATATTTTCTTGTCCATATTTTTAACTAGATGTTTAAAAGTGAAGACCTGTAATTGGCTATGTGTTGCTTATAACATCTATTTATTTTGTATTTGTTGCTGTTGGTTTTCCAAATAAATAAATACATAGACTCATGCCTGTTTCCCAGAGGGGTAGACAGAGACAACGGATTTCCATTTGTAACGATCTTATTCTAGGATGTTTATATTATATGTAAACAACATTAACAAATAATATGAACTCAAAAATTCCTGTTACGCAAGCGCTTCGATACGCGCCGAACCGATAACCATGTGCAGTACTAGACGGTGTTAAAAAATGGCGGAATGAAACTCAGATGTTGGTTCACGACGGGGATTTTCAAGAGTGACGTCACTGTATTAGACATGTATGCTGTCCTAATCGGGGGGGCCACTTTGCGATTTGTTTCTTAAATCTTCTGTTAAATATATTATCAATGCAATATCTTTTTGTAAAATTGTGTTTAGAGTTATGGAACTTTTCTATAAATGTAAATATAGGACATTTATATTTTGGAGAAAAGTTATATAGAAATAACTCTAATTCATCACCATCATCATTGACATTTGTACAGAATTGATAGCCTATCAAATTTTGAATGCTTTGTTTAATAAGTTGATAAAATTTTTCGTTACACATAGTTTTTATAAATTTAGTGTTTAGTGTGTAGTATTATTCTCAAAATTTTTTATCCACTTAAGTCGTACTATTTAATTTCAATCCAACGTTATTATTTATTATTGAAATGAAAAAAATAATGATAACGAAAAATTTTTAAATAATGATTTTATTTAAGCCGCTGGATGAGAGAACCGGCCACCCTGATGTATAGAATATATTTATTTGCCTCAAACAAACGTTATTATTGAAATAAAAAAAATAATGATAACGAAAAATTTGTAAATAATGATTTTATTTAAGCCTCTGGGTGAGAGAACCGGCCACCCTGATGTATAGAATATATTTATTTGCCTTAAACATGTTCAAGATATTACAGGTCTTAAAATTAAAATATATTCAACACATTTACATCAAATAAAATTACATTTATATTTGTTCATAAAATGTTAAATTATATTCATTATCATACATTCATATAAAAAAATACAATCAAAATCCCTTTAAATCGAAGAATTCTTGAACAGTGTAAAACATTTTTCAATTAGCCATTTTTAGGGTTCCGTAGCCAAATGGCAAAAAACGGAACCCTTATAGATTCGTCATGTCTGTCTGTCTGTCTGTCCGTCCGTATGTCACAGCCACTTTTTTCCGTAACTATAAGAGCTGTAGGTACTGTTGAAAATTGGTAAGTAGATTTGCTTTCATTTAATCAACTGAAATACTTGCTGATACGGAACCCTTCATGGGCGAGTCCGAATTGGTCGGATTTTTTCTTTAAAAATTGGCTTGCATGAGTCAAGAGAATCGGCATTGCATAACGCTCTAATACATTTTTTTTTGAGACAGACGTACCCGATTGCCTACTGATAATAATCGACTGAAATACTTGCTGCTACGGCACCCTACATGTACGAGTCCGACTCGCACTTGGCCGATTTTTTTTATTTTAATTTAATTTTGAACATTCTTAGGGGAAGTTCTCTTAGTAGTTTTTGGGTTTTTGTTATATACCGTTATACACATAAAAATGTTGTTCCGGTGATAAAGTGTAGTTCTACATTTTATTATTCTGAGTTTTGTTGAATCTCTTCGACTAAGCAGACTATTTTCACTGGCTTTTTCAAATAGATGTGGATGTTTTCTTACAAATAGTCCAATCTCTAGGATGTAGAGTGAAGTTAGTGTCAGTATGTTTCTAGGGTTCCGTAGCCAAACGGCAAAAACGGAACCCTTATAGATTCGTCATGTCTGCCCGTCCGTATGTCACAGCCACTTTTTTCCGGAACTATAAAAGCTGTTGAAACTTAGTAAGTAGATGTATTCGGTGAACCGCATTAAGATTTTTACTCAAAAATAGAAAAAGAGCAATAATTTTGGGGGGCCCCATACATAGAACTGAAACTCATAAAAAAATTGTTCATTGCACCCATACATGTGGGGTGTCTATGGATAGGTCTTCAAAAATGATATTGAGGTTTCTAATATCATTTTTTTCTAAACTGTATTGTTTGCGCGAGAGACACTTCCAAAGTGGTAAAATGAGTGTCCCCCCTCCTGTAACTTCTAAACTAAGAAAATGATAAAACTAAAAAAAATATATCATGTACATTACCATGCAAACTAACAACGAAAATTGGTTTGAACGAGATCTAGCTAGTAGTTTTTTTTTATACGTCATAAATCGTAAACCCCAATTTGCTTTCATTTAATCAACTGAAATACTCGCTGATACGCAACCCGGACCCGGACCCAAGTCGGACTCGCCCATGAAGGGCGAGTCCGACTTGGCCGGTTTTTTTCTTTAAAAATTGGCTTGCATGAGTCAAGAGGATCGGCATTGCATAACGCTCTAATACATTTTTTTGAGACAGAATTACCCGATTGCCTAATGTAGAATTACCCCACAACAATAAACCGTACCGTAACACCGATCCAACATAGCTGTGGTAAGCCATAATTGCTAAGCCTTCTGAAGCTGTAAATCTTAAATTTCGAGAGAATCGCGCGGATTTTATTTATATGTGATTTCCAATTGCCGAATTTATCGACAGTAATACCCAAAAAATTATTAAGTACTAAGTAATCGATTTATTAAACACACGTTCACTTATATTGCGACCAGTGATAATAGAAGAAGATTACAAACAGATTATATGACTAGCAGAAAATTACAAATTCATCTGGCCGACTAACATTTAAAACTCTGCTCACCGATGATATCGCCGTCACGTGCATAAATATGATCTTGGAGGACAACATTTTAAAGGTGAAAACTAAGGTGACAAAGCTTAATTATTGTTAAAAATAACAAAAAATTTTCATAGGACAGGTTCAAGCGTTATGAGCAGAACGTCCTTGGCCACAACTATCTACCTATATGACTATCAATGTGGACCATATTGATGGTCGCATAGGTAGATAGTTGTGGCCAACGACGTTCTGCTCATCCACGGACCACAGTCACTTGATGTAAAGAGAACAATACTCACGCGTAACCGTCGCAACCAAATCTAATCCTAAACGGGGCTTCCAAAAGAACGTTCCTGGTACTGCGCCCTAAAACAAAAACACCAAGTCTTATTTGTTTCTGATATATAAAATAATAATAGTAAAAAAGATTTTTATTTACGTAGACTTTAAAAAAGCGCTTGTAAATAGTCAGAACATGTTTGTAGTAATATAGTTCTATACATTATAATATCTAGTTACATAGATCAATGATATTTATCTAGCTAGTATTAAGTTATTTATATGTATATTATTATGTGTACCCATTATATAGACTCCCCCGCCCCCTAACCATATCACCAATTATCTGTGGTATGTAGGTATGCCAGTAACATTTTTAGACACATACACCTTTAAAACATTCTATAGTTTCTTTTTTTCTCGCCACACACGACATCTTTTATATAATTTCCTTAGAACCATACCTTTCATATTATAATATTCCAATAAAATTATAGGTCCCCACAAACATTATGTGGGGACTAGTAGGGACTTAAGTTTCAAATTTTATATTACCGATTGTTCTATTCAGCAACTATTAGTACCTACTTAACTATAGTAACAGTTTTGCGCCAGCTAATGCTATAATAGGTATGGTCTAAATCTCTAAATTACGTTACGCGAATAAACCGTTGGTCGTCGGTGTTTATGTACCTAATTATTTGATAATTTACCGACAAAGACACCGCTTTGTCAAATACTGTGCGACAGTTTTGACACGGTTTGATCGCCGCCACAGAGTAGGTAGAGAAATATAAAGGGGAGGCCTATATTTAGCAGTGGACGACCATGAATTTAATACAATTTCATCATAATTATATCAGCCGTAGATATAATTATGATGAAATTGTATTAAATTCATGGTTCACTATGCATATGTCAGTTTAAGTTAAAAATGTGCCTACTTTGTTACGTTGTTCTAAGATTTTAACGAACGTCTTTAATAAATTGTAACAGGCTAATAGATAATTGCAAGACTTGCGAGACTCTTGCTGCAAGACCGAGACCAAGACTGAGAGTGCAATACCAAGACCAAGACCAAGACCAGGTGTATTGACGTAAGACCAATACCAGGACTCGCTAAGTCTCGTCTTGGTCTTGCATTTGGGCAACACTAGTTGCCAGAGAAGCCAGCTAAAAAAGAGGATCAATTTTAAGGGTCCCAAGTGAGCTGTCGTTTTTGATTCCAATAGTAGGTATATCAAAAGCGCTGTTTACTTGTTAGGGAAACTAAAAATAATATACTCAGTATACAATCTTATATCTTCAATACTTTAAAAATATCACTCATGCTACAAAAAGACCCCTCAAGCGAAGAATAAAAAATGCTTGTTTAAATTTTTTAAGTGGAATGTTTTTGCACCATTGTAATTCAAGGTTTCTTTTTCTGAGACCTTCCATACGAGCGAACTGCATATGACCGATCTATTGAGTCTACTCTACAGATTTCATTTTTTCTTTTAATAGGACAACGCCCGCACTAGGTAAATTAATCACTGTATCGCGGGGTACTTTACAAACATAATTGACGGACACAAAGTACATCCAGACTCAGAACAAATATTTATGGCCCACACAAATTGTTATCCAGCGCGGGACTCGAAGCGGCGAGGCGACTATCTTAACCGCTGCGCCACACGTGCAGTATTTTAAAATCTAAGCACGTCGATTATGTAATTTACTTTTACTTAATTTTTTACATGCCCAAACCATTCATCATTTATTATAACTAATTTAAAAGTTGCATCTTTGTAAATCTTTTCTAATAGTGACCGTTTTAAGCGCGCGGTTGTTTTATGCGATATAAGCTGCGTTACACGCAATGCGATTAACGCACATCATTTCATATCAGGTAATATAATTACAAACCATTGTTTTACGCGGTTGACGCAGCGGCCAGCGCAGCGTGAGGCGCGATGCATGTCATATGTGGTAGACGCATCCGTTGATCGCATGCGTCTGACGCTGCGATCACCGCATAAAAGAACCGCGCGCTTCAAAAATATACAACCGGCTTATAGTACCTACTGTTCTTATCAACAATCGATTTGAACAAAAGTTAAACGTAACCATCTCAAAAGTATTCTTTATTGAATCAAATAATTATGAAAATAGAAATGGTATGTATATTTAAAATACATATAATAAATACATACATAGACTCACGCCTGTTTCCCAGAGGGGTAGGCAGTGACAACGGATTTTCATTTGTCACGATCTTTGCACACGTCTTTTGCCTCGATTACTGTCATTATATTCTTCATACATGCTCGCCGGTTTAGGGTACTTCTGACCTGTCCTTTCTTGAGAACGTCTCCGATTTGGTCAGAGAATGTTCGACGAGGTCTTCCCCTTCCGGTTGTTCCATTCACACAGGCCAGGTATACTTCTTTGGTCAATCTTCTTTCATTCATCCTTTCTAAATGGCCAAACCATCTCAGCATTCCTTTTTCAATCTTTGTGACTACATCCTCTTTCACACCACAACGCTCTCTAACATCAGTATTTCGAATTCTGTCTCTCAAAGTCACACCACACATACTTCTCAGGGCTCTCATTTCCACTGCATTTATTTTACTTTCATTCTTTTTCTGCCATACCCAACTTTCACTTCCATACATTAAAGTTGGCACTAACACTCCATCGTGCACGGCCAGTCGAGCCTTCTTTGAGACTTGCCGGCTACTCATAAAGGCGTTTAGTGCGCCATTCACTCTGTTCCCCGCATTTACTCTTCTAACAATAACTTTTTCATATTTAAAATAGGTTAGTGAAATATAAAAAAATATAATTAATATTAACACACCCAAGCCATTGGTATAAAAATAAGTAATTCGTAATGAAAACACTTCATTTTGTAACGAGATCAATGTTGTGGTCACTTAAATGTTACTTTTTTACACTGTAGTGAAAAGCGGCTCAACACGACCTTTATAGAAACGGTTATGATAACAATAAATTCCAATCTAAGGAAATTACTTCACTGACACAATCACTATTGTATGCAAAAGGAAATAACCCCACAACAAGAGTTTCAAGAAACAAGTACTAATTTGAATGTTGGAATGGTTTATAGCCATATACCCATTTGTCTTATACTGGATTCTTTCAATAGTAATTTTAGTAGGTAGATAATATTGATATCTTTGCGAGCAGTGTAACTGCATTCAAGCTTTTATCGGCCAAAGCCCGTTCAACACCATAACGGTGGATTTGTTACCGGCAATCTGTATCTGTATCGGCTATGCTTGGAGTTTCCCTGCGAGATCGAATCAGAAATGTTGAGATCCGCAGGCGAACCAAAGTAACCGACATAGCCGTAAGAATTGCCAAGCTAAAGTGGCAGTGGGCCGGGCACATTGCTCGTAGAGCCGACGGCCGCTGGGGCAGAAAGGTTCTCGAGTGGCGATCACGAACCGGATGACGCAGCGTGGGCAGAGGCCCCTTCCAAGATGGACCGATGATCTTGTGCGGGCAGCTGGAAATCGCTGGATGGGGATAGTAAAAGACCGGCAATTGTGAAGATCTTTGGGGGAGGCTTTTGTCCAGCAGTGGACGTCTTTCGGCTGATATGATGATGATGATGAATCTGTATAATCCGGTAGGTATTCTATAAAATACCTAGGCAGGTAGGTAATGTATGAAATATGATTTATTTTATACTTTGCCTAGGTAGGGTGGACTCGTCCAATTTCGTGATAAAATAAAATAAATAATAAAACTTCGATATATTCGTAAAATTTTGGTTTTAATTTTATTAGGTACCTAATAAAATTAAAACCAAAATTTTACGAATATATCGAAGTTTTATTATTTATTTTAATTTATAAATAAGTTTTTCATTTACTATCATTAGGATGGTAAAGTTACTTAGAACAACTATTTTTAGACTTATAGCTAATAATCGAAACCTCGTTGACTTTGACAATATCGTCATAATCACTTTAAGTCCGTGATACATACTCAGCTAATTACGTTATCGCGGAATTGCACGAGCTTTTTATTTTTTTTATCACGAAATTAAAAAAAATGCGGTAAATAGGCATTATTTTCTCTAATACATTTTGGACTACGATTCTCAGCGTCGCTTCATTGTATTGTCAATTTTATTTAATATCTTGCTATATCTGTAAAAAAATCATTCATGTAACAATATCAAAATGCGAGTCATTTAATTCCGTGACACTAATTTTTTAAGTTATTCTATAGTAGGTATTCATGAAATCATCATTTTATTTATTTGGCTTTAATTGATGTAAAAATTTACATTTACTTAATAAATCATGAAAATCAATAGATTTTAACCCAGTTTCACACGTACATCACATTTGCGTACGCTAAATCCGCGATACTGCCCAAAATCAAAACTTGAAAATTCGTTAATGGAGATACCCCATTTCAGGCCTAACCGTTACATCAATCAGATATGTACCAAAAAATCCGTCTATTTTTCGTAAATCATCCACCGAAATCTTAGCCTTAATTACATTGGCCAAGTGTAGAAAATAGGCAATTTAATATTTTTTGTTTTAATCAGCCTATGTAAACCGCTACACCACTTATTTCATTCTATGTCACTAACTTCACAAACGCTAGCAATCCATCTATAGAGCGCACCATAAAAATATGATCGATTAAAAGGAAATCGATACTTTTATAAATAATTAAATAAGACTTCATTGTTTTAGTCTTATTATTTATTTAGGAATTACAATAAATGTATAATAAAAAATATGTCGAATCAAGTATTATAAATGTAAGCTGAATTAAAAAACATTAAAAGCAATAAATAATCGATAAAATCGATTGCATCACGGATTGCACTTATAAACAAGGTTAAATACTCTTTGCTTATAAACGTCAAACAAATATCAGTCTGTCAATTGTCATGTAGTCGTATTTTTGCGTATGTTTTTCTGTATTTCTCGAGATTTATTATATCATTTGACCTCTGTTCGAATATTGGACTCCGAAATTGATTGCCTCCTGATTGACCCTTGCTTGAACATTGGATATCGTACTCTGCCACCCCTGCTGACCTTTGCTTAAAATCCGGATCTGGACTGGTTGATTCATAACGACATCATGATCATGAGCCTGTACATTCATTGTGGAATAGCAACGGATCGCTGCAACACAATAGGAAGATTGGAAGATGAAGTTATACTTTCAATTGTACAGGAATGGCTCGCGCCTCGAAACGGTTAGTATCCGATATTTATGTAAACTGTGTAATCGCCTATGTTCAGTTGCGTGTTGATGGTTGTATTTTAAATATGAAACCAAAATGTGCATATTCATATTCGAAGATATATGACATCACTAATACAGACAACCTGTTAATTACAACCTATCAATTCCATCTCTCAGTGAGGAGGATGGTGTCCCTGCAGTGGAATCAGAATAAAGCTACTTATATTTAACCAATGGTGCCTCTTAGATAATAGTAATAGTCAAATAATAAATGTTTGCTTCTTCAGGTTAATGAAAATGGCTTTATCTGCCAAGCCTGCTGGAATAATGCCAATGCTGTGTCTCGTGATAGAAATGTAACACAAAAGAGTGAACAGACATACACATGACACCAACGAGTGTGTATTCATTGTGGACATTTGCTTCTGAGAAGAGATTGTTGCCACCAACTTAGGACTGGTACAGTGTAAGAATGCAGAATACACAAAGTTATAAAAGAATGGATCCTACCACACACGGTTAGTATATTAATAATCTTATTTATGGTTTTTAATAACATACTTTAGTTTTGACTGCCCTCATGGTCTATTGTTTAGGCCATAGTTTTATTGGATTTATCCATTCATAATCTAAGTAGCAAGAGAATCTAGAAATGTGCCTGGTAAGTGGCAATAGGCTCCCCCTTATTATGTAGAACTTAAACATAGATGGCAAGATGTGGGTGTAATGTTACACCTGTGCCTTCAGGGACATAATCTTGTGTCTATGTTAGTATAACAATACTTTAGCTTTGTTTTAATAATAAGGGCATAAAAATGTTTTTTGGTATGTATAATCATTTAAGTGAATAAGAAAAATGGTTTGATAATTATCAAACCATTATCCTGATGTAGGCATCAGGATTACTCATTCATAAGATTTCTTTAGATCAATCTTTCAAATTGGGCAATAACACATCACATATCTGGTGCCACTAGTTAATGTAGATAAATTATTTTCAGGTGGGTGCTTCAAGTGCTGTCTATCATTCTTGTTGGGTGCAAGCAAATAGAGCATCCCAGCATTTAAGTACAGGGCCGTCAACATCCCGTGCATGATCATCAGCCGTTGATGAGACAGACAGTGAGGACATTCCTCATGTAGAAGAACCTTCAACAAGGCTAGAAACTAATTCTGCACCAAGGGCACCAACTGTTGGAACTCTAATTGTTTTACCTGACTATTTTAGAGCTGTGGCAACTGAAAGTAGATGTCGACATCAAAGAAACACAGTAACATTTGAAATTATAATTCCAAGCAATTGATGTAGATACTAATAATGTTGGCGAGTTTCCTGAACTAACACAGAAGCACATACCAAATTAAACAGGCCCATTCTTACCATGGGGAGCATGTGAGAGAAAATGGCTTATATATCATAGAAGTGTGTAGAGAGGTGGACGGTAACCTACAGCAAGAGCTGTCGACATCAGGCTCAACCTGGATGTTATTGTATTTAAGTTAATTATAAGTTGATTAGTAGTCGGATGTATTTCGTTTACATCCTAGTCGACACTTTACTTAGTGGAAGGAATGCTAATATTCAAAATTAATGCACATGTATCATTGGAAAAAGAACGGTTGGTTGCTGTGCCCACACTATGAGCATAATATGGTATCTTGGTTGGGCATGGCACAACGGTAGTCAATTGCCTCCTGCACAATTTTTCGATACAGTGTTATTAAATTATGATAAGCCTAGTGAAGAAGTCAATTAATAAAACCATTACTCACAATTATGTGTTTTTATTTTAAAATATTATTATTGCCATTTCAGATTACTGTAATCTGAGATTTTATCAAATATTTTTGTCCCAATTAAATAAAATAAAGAATTTTGGAACAACAAACCCAATGCTAGCTGAACCCAAACTAGGTAGAGCATGTACTATGGCAACCAGCTAACTGATAAAGATACCTGCTTATGTTTCTAAATGCAAATATAAATAAATTACACACAGATACTGAACAAATAACCTAGCTTATTACACGAATCATTTGTCCTGGTTGCAGACCTACAAGACCAACAGTAACAGTAGTTACAATAATAACAAATGCAAGCCAGTAGTGTTTTAACCCTTAAATACCTCAAGTTTCAAATTTGATACCGAAGTTTTAAACCGAATATACACTTATAATTAGTTATTTTTTTAAATATTAGGCTGTATGTATAACATTACTGCTTAGTGTCCTTTCGATCAAAATTAAAAAAAAAACAGACGTCAGCATAGATTGTCCATGTCAATGACATTTTACTTTCCCGCCGTATTGAACAAGTGAACGTACTTTTTGAAAAAGTTTTCCGCAATAAATCTTTGGCGAATTTTCTTTTTGCGAATAATTAAAATACTTTTGAGGTAAGTAAATATCTTATTTTTACTAAAATACAATTGCTTTTGTCGATTGTTTTCTTTGGTTGAAGAAAATCGTGCTAGTTTTGTAAGTAACAATTTTGATACTTCAGGCATTCCAGGGTGTATGAAACCAACAATTTTTTTTGGATTAACCTTTGCATATTTGTTATTTTTCTGCTTGGTTTGGTGCTGAGATTACATTTTTATCAATTTTTTTATAGATATTTATCGAAAATGAAGCCGGATGATATCGAACGCTTTTTGCGTCAGCTTGAAAATGGTGAAATTTCAGCAGACGAGTCCAGTGATAATGAAGATGACATCGACTACTATTCGAGTCAAAGAGAGCTTCAGATCGAGCTAGAAGACGAAGATGAAGGAAGTGATTCGCCCACTGATCCTGAATTAAATGCAGATCCACCTAATGTTAACCAGTCTTCTGACATTCAACATTCAGAGACCGTTGAGCAAAGCCTAGCTCCTTTGGTAAATAATATCACGTATAATCCTCGAAATATGGTTTGGAGAGTAAGAAATATGGATATTGTCCAGAACGCTTTCCAGTTTGAAGGAAACACTGCCTTTCCACAAGAAATGCTAAATTTGGAAACACCTTTTCAGTTTTTTTCTTACTTCTTTGATGAAGAAATATTGATGTTGCTTGTTGACGAGTCAAATAAATATGCTTTCCAAAAGAATCCTAACTTTACAGAACCTGTCACTATCTCGGAATTACGAAAGTTTCTTGGAATTCTAATTTTTACTTCTGTTTACCACTATCCTAGTGTTAGGTCATATTGGTCAAATATTGCAAAATTTGAACCCATTGCACTAACGATGAATCGCAACAGATTTGATAAAATCAGACAAATTTTTCATATGAATGACGATAGTAAACATTTGCCCTCTGATCATCCCCAACACGATCGACTGCATAAAGTTAGACCAGTGATAGACCACTTGAACAAGAAATTTATTACTGTACCCTTTGACCACCGGCTATCACTAGACGAACAAATGTGCGCAACAAAAATTAGGCATTTCATGAAGCAGTATTTGCCTAATAAACCTCACAAGTGGGGATTCAAATTATACGTGGTATGTTCTCTTTCTGGGTACGCGTACAGTTTTGAAGTTTACTCAGGAGCTAAGGATATTGAACGTTTCCCTGGCGAACCAGACCTCGGAGCAGTATCGAATACGGTTATTCGATTGTTACGACCAGTCCCAAGGCACATCAATCATATTATTTATTTTGACAATTTTTATACCAATATTCCTCTGCTGCATTACTTGACCAAAGAAGGTATTTATTGTCTGGGCACTGTACAGAGAAACAGACTTGGTAAGTCTTGCAAGTTACCAGAGAAAAAGGAAATCCTGAAGTCCAACGTACCCAGAGGCACATATCATGAAAATGTTGCCTCTTTTGAAGGCATAGAATTTTCGGCAACAAGCTGGAAAGATAATAAACAAGTCTTATTGCTTTCCACCTATGTTGGTGCTGAACCAGCAGAGACTATAACCCGTTACGAAAAAAAACTAAAAACGAATGTCCAAGTGCCATGTCCTCGGGTAATAACGGAATATAATGCCCACATGGGAGGCGTGGATCTGATGGACAGCTTCATCGGTAGATATCGCATTCGCATAAAATCAAGAAAGTGGACAACAAGGCTGTTCTATCATCTTTTGGACATGACTGTGATAAATGCTTGGGTGCTGTACAAAAAAGTCAGTACAGTGAATGGAAAATCCCAGAAGGATATTATGAAGTTAGCTGACTTCCGAACCGAGCTTGCTGACACCTTATGTCGTTATCAAGTACGCTCAGAAAATAAAAGGGGAAGACCAAGCACCAACTGTCGACGAGAAGAGCTCCCTGAACCATCTAAAAGACCACGGGCAGGTGTTCAAGTCCTACCCTCTACTGACGTTCGTTACGATCGTGTTGGACATGAAAAAATGTTTATGAATTCTAGAAATAAATGTAAATATGACAATTGTAGGAAACTTAGCTCTTGGATCTGTAAAAAATGTAAAGTTTCTTTATGTGATAATAAAAATAACCAATGTTTCGCATTATTTCATGCCTAAGAGCATTATTAGTTACCTACCAACATATGTATGGCCCTAATGCCTGAAGTATCAAAATTGATACCTGTTTTTTTTTCGAAATAAATATATATAATATAAATTCTGATTTTTTTTATTATTTTTCCCTTTTTCTAGCTCCTCTAGTGCACACATTTATATATTTTTTGTATAAATTTGAAAAATCAGGCTTTTAAGGGTTAAGCGGGCCTTGTCTAATAAATGTAGTTATCAGTAAGATCAATCATATAAATCTGAAGTCATTAGTCACACTGTAAGCGCTTTTTTATGTAGAAACGTACTTACTTATGTAGGGCATGTGCGTTCCAGATTGATAAATATAGCTAACAATGTCTCAAAAATATCATTTGGGTAATTAAATAACGCGGTCGAGTTATTTAAATACAAAAATATATTAGAGAAATGTCCAAATCGGTAAAAGCAGGCATTTTTTTTTTAGGTTAAATATAACCTAAAAATTAACAGTAAACGTCTGTTTTTAGCAATTTGGCCATTGCTGTGAGATGTGAAAATTGGGCTCGTGAAATCTTTCAAGATGCTTTAATTTATGGCCAAATTCCAGCTCTGTAACGCCAGGCCTGAGTTTCTATGGAGTTTGGGTTTCTCCTAAATAAGAAATTATACTTACACCACTCACCCTTTGCTAAAACGAAGCCAGTAGTCAGAATCGGCGCTGATCCAACTATAAACTGTGTAATTTTTGTTGCAAACTATGCATATTTAGTATTTATTTCGAATTATTAACTTAAACATAAAAGTATGTGTGGTGTGACTTTGAGAGACAGAATTCGAAATACTGATGTAAGAGAGCGTTGTGGTGTGAAAGAGGATGTACCTAGTCACAAAGATTGAAAAAGGAATGCTGAGATGGTTTGGTCATTTAGAAAGGATGAATGAAAGAAGATTGACCAAAGAAGTATATGGCCTGTGTGAATGGAACAACCGGAAGAGGAAGACCTCGTCGAACATTCTCTGACCAAATCGGAGACGTTCTCAAGAAAGGACAGGTCAGAAGTGCCCTAAACCGGCGAGCATGTATGAAGAATATAATGACAGTAATCGAGGCAAAAGACGTATGCAAAGATCGTGACAAATGGAAATCCGTTGTGGAATCCTACCCCTCTGGGAAACAGGCGTGAGTCTATGTATGTATGTATGTACATAAAAGTTCTATGGACGCGCGCGGTGCGTAAAACAAAGTTCGGGCGTAAAAATCTGTCGTTTGTTACTATCTCTCTCGCACGACCCGAACCAAACTTTTCTAAGAAAAATAAGTCTTATTACTCTAGCCTAAGGTTTATTTTAAATGTATGTATTCGTCACACAACTAAATATCAGCTTCGAAACGGACTATCACGAAATTAGGATTATCACTTAATTGCGTGAGTTTACCCTATTCTATAGAATACCGAATGCGCAGTCGGTAATATGTGTAAAAGAACGAGAGCAGTACATTTTTATTGCTTTTCAACTCTATTTTGCTCCTCTTTTAATAGACTGTCGTCAAAGTTGTAGTATCCATAAATCCTTTTAAAACGGAGATCCAGCCAAAATCTGGGAATTACTTAGATCATTAGGAGTTGGAAAATCTCTAGACAGTATTCCTAATAAATTAGACATTAATTCCTTAACCACTTTTTAATTTAATTTGAAGTAATAAATAAGGTAGGTAATCGGGGCGTCTTATTGAGAAATTTTACGATTATTGTAAAAATCGATGAAAAAAAATTGTTGCCAAAAGAACATGTTTATTTTCAATTGAGGTAGTGGTGAGGTAATTTTTATAAAATAATACAAGTATTTAACTTAACTTAATAACAAAGAACCTAAATAAACTTATGAATATACATAACTATCTACATTAGAAAGAAAAACTAAATCTACGAAAAAGTTAATTATATACATAAATAAATTAAAATAAATAAATAAAAACTAACAACAGATGACGTCATAGTATTCCTTCGAATCGAGGCCATGAGAAAATGTGCTCAGAAGACTGACTGGCTGCTAAACTAATTCTTTGGCCAAATAAAAAGCCAGCCCTCTGGTCACGGGAAGCGTCAACCAAACGCTTCAAAAACTGGCGATAGACCCCACGTTCCAAGCGTTTCGACCCCAAACAGCTCAAATATGTACTTTCCTATCAAATTACCATATTTGCGCCGCTTGAGAGTCTCCGTCACAGGCAGCAGCAGCGCTCGCCGCCGCACTAGTACTTGGAAGATGTGATAGGGCTAGGGTGTCAACGCATGTCGCGTCCCACACCAAAGGCCTACCCAACTTCCAAGGCGGCAACGACATCCCATCTGGTCTCTTGCCATCGTCGCGTGCCAAGCCGTTTGGTTTCAACACAGCTGGGACGCCGGCGGTGACAAGAGCCAGACGAATAATATCGTTTAGGCTGCTATGGCGTGGAAGCCGACCCGCACTTCTGCTACATGACAGGCCGTGGTGTCCGAGGCGGTTGACAGACTCTCCACAGAGGCATCGATGCGGAGCAACACAGGGCGCCCCCAGACGGAGGCAGGCAGCGAACCGGAAAGAGTTGTCGTCCAACATGGTCCCTATGTTAGACGACGGCAACGCTTGTAACCAAAGGCCCGACTCCCATTCTCCCACAGCCAGTAGGCGGGCGCGCTCTGCGGGATTAACCGATGTATCTAATAAAAAATTCCGAGTTAGGTTGCAGAGCGGCTGGTCCCATTTCCACTGGGAGGACGGATATTTGGGCAAATCCGTATTCGGACAAGCTATTTTCCAGGCAGTAATGACTTCGGTAAGGCACGGTACTTCCGAACTAACCAATGATGCCTGTACCGCTGCTAAATCTTTGCACATAAAAAATATACTTAAATCTTCTACAAATATAATCAAAACTACTTGGAAGATAATTAATGCTGAGACAGGTAAAACAAAAATACGTAGCCGTGATTTTAACTTAGTAATAAACAACATAGATATTAAAGGCGATTTGGAGATTGCGACTGAGTTTGAAAAATATTTTTCGAATATTCCAGTCATAATTACTAACTCTCTTTCATGTTCTTCTACATCTGCTGAGCAGATACTCAAGCAAAGCGTAGGGTCGTGTGACACAGTTTTTGAATTTTCGGTGGTTAGCCCTAAAAAAAGTAAATACACAAACACTTTTGATAGCCTATCACGGATTGGTTGCATCAGTTATTAGATTTGGTATTATTTTTTGGGGGCTATCCACTGAGAGAGAGACTGTTTTTAAAGCACAGAAACGATGTGTACGTTCCATGTGTGGCTTAAAAACTACAGAATCTTGCCAACCCCACTTTAAATCTCTAAAGTTGCTAACTCTGCCATCTATATACATTTACGAGACTGCTCTATTTGTTAAAATCAATCCACATCAATTTCAAAAACTGTCCGATATAAAGAAGACTCCTTTGCGTTCACAATACCTTAATCAACTTTGCCACATAAAATGTAAAACCGCTTTAATGAAGAAAAGCTTTTTTGGAATAGCTCCGAAAATTTATAATAAAATACCCAATAGCATAAAAAATTTGCCCTTAATAAAGTTTAAGAAAACTCTCCACTCACTTTTATTGGAAAAGTGTTATTATGCTGTTGAAGATTTTTTAAATGATAATATAGTATAAATTAGTCATAAGTTTTAAGTATTTTAAGATATGATATATTTATATATTTTCATTTTTCAAATATAATTAAAATAATGTTTTGTTTTTTTCACTTAGAAATATTTATCTTTGTTTTTTCTGATAGTTGTTATTTTTATTGCAAGTTGTAATTTAGTTCTTAAGTTAGTAAGTAAGTTAATATTTGTACGCCTCCACGGCAAAACATAGCGCCCATATATTATGTCATCGTACTAACACCTTTATGTAAATACCTATGTTTTACAAATAAAAATTCTGATTCTGATTCTGATATTTTAAATGCTTTCAAGAGTATTAATATGAAAAGCACAAAGGATCTGTGGGGTCTATCTGTTAAGATTGTTTCATCAATTATTACTATAATCGCCCCACACTTAGCTACTGTGTTCAATTGCTGTGTTGCATCAGGTGTATTTCCTGACTTGATGAAGTATAGTAAAATCATTCCTTTGTTTAAAGCTGGTGATACTTCAGACCCTTCAAATTTTCGACCTGTTTCCGTGCTGCCCACTCTTAGTAAAATATTTGAAAAGCTTATGCTAAGCCAGCTGCTCAGACACTTTAATATACATAATTTACTACACCGGAAACAGTTTGGATTCACAAAGGGTTGTTCAACCATAGATGCAGGGGTCAACTTATTAAAAAGTATATTCGCGGCGTGGGAAGACTCGCAAGATGCATTAGGTATCTTTTGCGATTTGTCCAAAGCGTTCGATTGCGTTCATCATGATACTCTGGTCAGAAAATTACACCACTACGGTATTAGGAACAAGGCTCTCGAACTTCTGACTTCTTACTTGGGCAATAGAATTCAGAAGGTCGAAATAAACGGTAAAATATCTACGGGATTTCCAGTTGTAATGGGCGTCCCACAGAGGTCAATTCTTGGCCCATTTTTGTTTTTAATTTATATAAATGGCTTACCTTACTATGTAAGGGATAAGCATGAGATTGTGTTGTTTGCAGATGATACTTCCCTGACGTTCAAAATAAACCGACAATTAAGCAATTTTGACGATGTTAATGATGCAATCTCTAAAGTTGTTCATTGGTTTAATGCCAATAATCTTGTACTTAATGATGAGAAAACTAAAGTCATAAAATTCACTACACCGAATATGAAACAGGCGACAACCAATGTACAACTTAATGGAGCTAGGTTGGACCCTGTTGAATCAACTGTGTTCTTGGGTATCACTATTGACTCAAAGCTACAATGGAGCCCACAAATAGAAAAACTGTCCGGCAAATAAAGTTCTGCAGCATATGCAGTGAAAACTATTAGACGGCTGACTGATGTTGACACAGCTAGAATGGTTTATTTCAGTTATTTTCATAGTGTAATGTCCTATGGAATTCTTCTCCGGGGTAGCTCGGCTGACATTAACACCATATTTATATTGCAAAAAAGAGCTGTAAGAGCTATCTATAATCTTGGCCCGAGAGTGTCTCTAAGAGAAAAGTTCAAAGAGGTCAACATTCTAACTGTACCATCTCAGTATATATATATGAAAACTTACTTTATGTGCATAAAAATATCGATTCCCTCTGTAAAAGGAGCGATACACATAATGTAAATACTAGATATAAGAATAATCTCATATTGCATACTACCCGTCTCCACAAAATAAGTAACCCTTTTATGGGGCAATGTATAAGATTCTCTATCAAACTTCCCAATGATATTAGAGAATTGTCTACGAATAAGTTTAAAAGAATTATTAAAGCCAAATTAGGGCATATTACAAAATTTCTGATTACTTAAGTGATAAAAGTGCTTGGGATTGAGTTGTTCTGAGTCAACACACATGATTGTAATTAATCTTAAGTATATTTTATTTTAAAAAAGGATTCCTACTGAGTTTTCTGGCAGTGTTTCTCAGTAGCTGCCACGTCATGCACTGCACGGTAGGGTAAAAAAATATGACGATTCCACATAAATGTAAAATTTTTACGGAATAAAGTACCTTTGACTTTGACTTTGATGATAAAAGAATTTTCCTGGTAAGTGCTTCCGTACTATGGATCGATGACAAAAATGCCGGTAAGCTTACATGGGATATTTTGCGGATCCCGAGCCCGCCCAGGCGAACAGGAAGAGTGGCCTGTAGCCATGCTCGGTCAACCAGGTCTAAATTAAGAATATTTGTAAGTGTATCACGGAAATTTTTGTCAACTTTGTCTCAAAGAGCAACCTGTTTCCAAAGGTGGCAGGAACGTAACACGTAAATAAATTTGGGAACAAAACAACAGTACCGAATAATAGTATACGCCGAATGAGTATTGATTTTGTTAAATCTTTTTGAAATGCCACTAAACTTTTGTATTTGTTCGTCTATATATGAAAAGAAAGATTCGTCCATAATCGGGGAGCCAAGAAGGCGGAGGGATCTTTATCTAAAATTTTTAAACTCGGGGCAATTGTATAAAATTTTTGGATAGTGTTAAGTCGGTCTGTTTTGTCTGAAATAAAAAGTTCGCATTTTGAAAGGTTAAGCGCTAAGCCTATGGATTTTTATTGAGTTTGAAGAATTAGTAAGTCATTAAAAACAGTGTTTACGTCGCCTCCTAGAGTCCCGTCATCCAAATACCTACCACGCGTTTGGGATTTTTTTTGGAATTTTATTTTGAAATATTTTAACTTATGAATTATTATTTAATATATATAATTTATAATTAATAATAATTTATAATTAACTTTTGAATTTTAAATTGAATAATTTGGAATTTTGACGCCGAATTATTGGGTGGATTGCTAGGCTAAAAATAGCTGGTCCGAGTGGATCGCCTTGTTGACAGCCGGCAGCAGAATTTAAAACATGATTCTTATAAATTAATTTGGAGGGATTTCTGTAACACTGGTGTAAGAAATTGTAAATTTCCGGGATTTCTTTCATAATTTCTGTCAACAAGACGTCCCTATTAACGGAATTGAAAGCATTTTTTACGTCGACTTTAAGAACGCATGCACGGCCGCTTCGCAACCTCCTTTAGAGTCAAAACCCAATTGAAGAGGCTGGAAAAGATTTGATAATTTTGTGTAAATCTTTTTACAGCACATTTTAGCTGTCATGCGTCTATAAGTGGTTCCAACGGCAATGGGACGGATGCCGCCATCTTTTTTGTTTAAAGCACATAAGTTGGCATCATAAAGCACGTCGATGACAGCACCGTCCACACCGCCGTGAAGCATTAAGTTAGATAAAGCCCGTCAGAAGTAACTAGCCAACGGCTCCTGCACTCGCACTCGTCAGTTCTTTGAGGTGCTGTGGCATCAAGCCATCGAGACCACTGGCGGAGCCGCTACGGAAGGAGCTCAAGGCAGTAATCACCTCCCGAGCACTGACAAATAGGGGATTATATGTGTCATCGGGGGGAGAGGGGAAAGTAAGGCCATCATTGGGCGCTGGGTGCTTGCTCTCCAGAACAGCAAGGGTGTCCGCGAGCAAGCTGCCACCACATCGCTACTAAAAAAAGAGCTTCTATTTGGGTTGCGCCTATGGATTTTCAAAGATATTGGAGTAAAAGTTGTAGCATTGTTGTTGCAGTTGATTTTTATTTGTGCCGTTAAAGATATGGAATTGTTAGCTCTTTTAACATGCAAAATTCTGAAAGGGAAGGTGAGCAAATGTTCCCAGGCGGTTTCACTGTTTTCCTGGACAGCAAGGCGTATAGACTCTGCTAAATGGCGAACATGCTTTAGTACCGGAATTGAATTTTTTCATAAAGATAATGTTTTCCAAATGGGATTTTGATGCGAACTGGAATTAATATCTGAATCGGTGACAGAAAGAACATTGGGGCTCGGAACTATACCTTGGGATTTGTGAACTTTCCCTGGATGAATTCTCAAGCCCCTCTCACCTTTGCAAATCCGCTGCTGAGGCCACTGAGGGCACCGAACAAGTGAACCCAGCTATGTGGTAAATCGACCATAGGAGGCATTGTCATTATCACTGCCTGCGTCGATACTATTCATGTACTTAAACTAACACAGCTGTACAAAGTAATTTTAAAAAACACTCAATAAAAATAAAGTCACAAATTATAAAAATAAACAGACAACTTGACGTTTTGACACAATCTCCTATTGGAAGACAAATTGGTGTCCCCTATCGACGAAAACATTTTGCTCAATTACAGGCCAATTCACTTATTATTGCTATAGCAACAGCCTGTTGCTTGTAGCTTGTCAAAGCCTGTCAAAATAAGGTGTTGAAAATATGGTTCATTTCAATTTAAAGAAATAGGTATGTATGTGAGGCGCTGCTCTTTCGAATAATTGGACCGCTGCCGAAGCTTCAAAAGAACAGTTGCTTGAAGTGTGCTGGCACCAATCTTGAGTATTTCAGGGGATAATTTATTTACATCGGACATTTGACATTTGCCTAGTTACCGAATTCACCGTTGTTCAGTCCGTTGTTCTTCTTGCAGTATCACAGAATTGTATTTCTTAATATATACTACTAATTTATCATTCCAATAAAAACTATTCTAGCAATTAAAATAATTAACGCTAAATTAAAATCTAATCAAAATTCGTGCCAGTGGGTAACGTTACTAGAATGCTGGCAGCATTGCCACGTTGTATAGCAATGCTCAGTTGTTGAGCTAAATAAAGGCCAGCATTTCGGGAACGTGTCGTTTCTCCTAGTCGAGCTGCCGTTTCTCTATAGATTTATTTGACCCCGGTCCCCACGGCCCAAAAGTTTCAACCCCAAAAGGCGTAAATATATAACTGCTATTAACCGTGCTATATTTGCGCCTCTTAAGGCTCTCAACTGATTCAGCCGTCGCACCAGCCCTTATTTGAGTCCCGGCAAGATGAGAAGGCGCAAGGGTGTCCACGCAGGTAGCGTCCGACACCAAAGGCCGGCCCATCTTCCATGGGATGAGAGTCATCCCATCGGGTCTTTTCCCATCGTCGCGCAATAAACCTGACGGCTCTAAAATAGCGGCGTAGTTTGCGGTGGTAAAAGCCCGGCGGATGATATCATTTAGACTGGCGTGGCGGGGAATCCATCCAGCACTTTTGCTGCATGATACCCGTGGTGACCGAGCTGGCCGACGACAACTCCACACTGGCAAAGATGCGGTGCACAGCACGATGCGCCCAAACGTAGGGAAACTGCAATTCGGAAAGAGGTCCCGTCCATTAAAGTGCCTGTGTTAGGCGATGGAAGGGCCTGAAGCCACAAACCCGACTCCCGTTCTGCAACGGCTAAAAGACGGGCACGATCTGCGGGGTTAGAATGCGTTTGTATGAGTTGCTTCCGTACTAGCTCGCAGAGCGGCCTGTCCCATTGTCGCTGGGATGAAGTGTTGATTGGGAAATCGGTGTTTGGGCAAGCTAAACACCATTCACTCCTGGCCTGTTTAAACGTAAGTAACATGGCCGCCATGTTACTTACGTTTAAATTACTTAACCCTTTCCCGGGCAGTGGGGATATAGTTACCACCACATTTTGAACTCTATTACCTTATAATAAGATCCAAAACCAATAAATTAGAAATATACCTACTGCCTTGTAAAGGGTTAAAGACGTCGTAAGAATTTTTTGGGTTAAAATTTGTGTTCCATGAACGGAGGAGAGGAATGCAGGAAGAGCTACATCGGAAAGAGCCCTGACGCTAAGACCCCCCAATCGCACTGGGAGCGAAGCCTGCAACCATGCTCGCTCTTCAAAATTTATGTTCAAAACGGTTGCCAAAGTCTTTTTCACGATATTGTCTAAGTTTTGTAGTAAGTCAGTGTGCTTCCAAAGTTGACAACATCGCAAAATATATGTAAAATTAGGCACGAAAAGACAGAATTTTAAAATAATAAAGGCCATGTGCACAAGGGCGTCGCCAGCCGATGGCGCAGGGAGGGGCAAGTTGACTTTACCTACTACAATTCATACTTTTCTCATTCTCTATGAATGAGAAAAGTAGGTATGAATTGTACGTAAAGTCGACAGCACATGAAACTTTTCACTTTTACTACGAGCCTTACATCTACAGCGATTGTAATAACAACAGTATCTTAGTACTATATACATATATATTCTGTGACAGTACAGAGTCCAATGTGTAAAGCTACACGAGCACGAGCTCTTGACTATGCAATAAATAACTTGTAAATGAGTTATAATAACATTTATTAGAAAAATAAAATAAAAAGGAGTTTGAATTTCAATAAGTGTACAGCGTATTTTTTTTTAAATTACCCGATTTTAATATTATAGTGGTCGTTGTTTGTTTATATTAGGTTAATTAAAACATAATTTTCGGGGATTCATTGTAAACTTCTCGACCACTTTATTATTAAAATCTTGTAAGTTTCCATGTATAAGTTTTCAGTGCACACTCATCATGGCCAAACCATTGAGCCGATTTTCACTCATAGTGCTTCTTAGCTAGGTTTTTAGTCTCCTGAGGCTGCTAAACGATCGCTCTACCGTACACGTCGTGCATGGAAGAGCGATCAAAATTTTCAACGCTTTTTCCGTGTCGGGAAAGAAAGTTTTTGCTTCTTTTAGGATGTCAACAACGGTTTGATCTGTTGAGTTTGGTTTATTATGCCTGAATTGCTGCCAAAGCTCGACTTCAATTTTTATGTTTGGTAAATAATAAAACTGAGCGATAGTTTCACAAGTTCCTGTGAGATTTTCGACTGATATCGTTTGCATTTGTGCGGGGTGTAATTTAGATAAAGCAAATGATGGAGTATTTTCTTCAGCAAAGCGTGTTTCAAGCGATGTAATAACGGAGTCCAAGTATAGTATTATTAATGATCTTTTCCAGAATTCTGAAGGGCTTTCTGCTGGGTGATTGCTTCGATGACGTTGTTTCCCAACAATTCGCGGCATTGAAGTGATATCCTCCTCCAGGCCGACTTTCTCCACAACAACAGTAGCATCCTTTATAATTTCATCTGTGACTCTTTCGGGATTATCACGGTGGCTCTTAAGCAAAATAATTGCAAAATGCGTTTGACGTATTGCGAGGCCTTAACCACATCCAAAGCTATGGATTGGAGTGCGTTGACAACAGGTTCCAACAAAGCAGAGTATTTAGCTATCAAAGTAATACAAAGTATAAACGAAATTTTGAAAGCAGCCGCATGGAATTGAAAGGCGTTTTTTCGAGTCGCACTGTTTCCTTCACGCGATAAGTTTTCTAAGGCTTCCAATATAACAGGAAAATTCTCCTTAAATACTCTGATAGTTTTATGTTTCTCACTCCATCTTGTTTCGCAGAGCCTGTCAATTTTCTTCTCAAAACAGATTCCAGATAGAGTATTTGTTGAGTTGTAAATCTACAGGCACACTTCCAAGAAATGATTTAGCGGCTTCCAGTGCCATCTTATGGAAGTGGGTTTCCATGTGCTTTTTGCAATGCTCGTGAATATCTTTAAACTTACAAAACGGCCTTATGATAAATGACCCTTATACGCCTCTAAAAGAATTTGGATTTGGTGGGAACAACGTACAATATTTACAAAAGGCTCCTTTTTAGTCTAAGAGACGTGGAAGATCGTCCTTCACCGATCTGATAACCAGATGAGACGTATTTTTTATCAAATATTTTTTATAAACAAATATGCCTATAATTGCTTGCCTATCGAAAAGTGCTCATGGCTATTTTTAATTAAATTAACTTTTATCGATTTTTTTTCATCACCTTCATACTTTTGATAACCAAATAAAATTTATTTCACTGATAGTTTTTAATACACAGAATATGCCTAGGTATGCTTGCCTACTCATTTCAGTGTATAACTACCTGGCAAGCAGGTGTAAACAGGTAAGTCAAAATAGGTGACTCCATCGATCTGCTAACTTATCAAAAGTTATCTCAAATTTTAGATTATTTTATTTCAAAATTAGTCATTTAAACTTGCCTGCGAAAAATCGTACTTAAAGTACTGTTGCCAGGCTAAAAACTTTTAGAGTTTTAGCCACTTGATAGGTGCAACAGAGAAAGTAGAGCGTCCGAGGTCCGTGTGCTAGAGCAGGACACAACATAGCAGCTGCTCGCTACCTGACCGTAGAACGTATCCGAGTGCGCATGCTCGTGTATAGTCGGAGTCGAAAATTATTTATTAGTGACAACACGTGCTAAATAACATTAATTTTCAAGAAATGTGATTTTAAAAATGAGTAAAAATTGTTTTTTGTGTGGTGAAAAAAAACAAATGATTGACTTTAATGAACATTCATTTAAAACATGCTATTTAAAATTTTGAAATTTTAAATAGCATTAATTTTGAAATAAAATAATCTAAACTTTGAGATAACTTTTGATAAGTTAGCAGATCGATGGAGTCACCTATTTTGACTTACCTGTTTACACCTGCTTGCCAGGTAGTTATACACAGAAATAAGTAGGCAAGCATACCTAGGCATATTATGTGTATTAAAAACTATCAGTGAAATAAATTTTATTTGGTTATCAAAAGTATGAAGGTGATGAAAAGAAATCGATAAAAGTTAATTTAATTAAAAATAGCCATGAGCACTTTTCGATAGGCAAGCAATTATAGGCATATTTGTTTATAAAAAATATTTGATAAAAAATACGTCTCATCTGGTTATCAGATCGGTGAAGGACGATCTTCCACGTCTCTCCTACTATTTTGGTGCCTGGAATAGGACAACCATGGAGAGTACGTTTCCAACCATGAATAATTGAATTTCCTCTTTAAATGTTTAGCGTCTTCCGCAAAGTCATACGTCGCAGACAGATACCAAGTGTTTTCAAGCAATTCTTCCTTCATTTCAGTCGATAACATTGATGCTTGTCCAATAAATTTACCGATGTCATTTTCGTTGCAGTCATTTATCAAAGAGTCGGGAACTAAGTTCGGTTCTTTGGATGTGCTAGGTCTCCTCAGGTCACCCACGGAATCATCGCTGTCACTGCTTGCTCCTTCAGGTTTCTTTCTTTTTATAACTGCAAAATAAAATATTTGAAATAGCTACAACTTCTTCTGGTCCGCAATTCACATTGAAAGCATAAATGCGCTTCAAGACGGCGGCAGGGTCGAGCCCGCGCAAGGACGAGCGTCAACGATATTTTATATATCAACAGCCCTAGCGACTTCGGGCGGTTTAGGCTGGTTTCAGAGTTTCGCCGGCGGCCAGCGCCGGTGACACGGGCGCGCTCGGGCATCCTCGCTCGAGCACTCTAGAGCGGGCGCGACGACACGCACGCGCCGGAGTCTCAAGCATACGCGAGCCGACTGTGCCGAATCGGCACTGCCGATATTCATTCATACAAATTTCTACTTTAAGCTATTGTAATACGGTCCTATTTTCGATTGTGCCATTAAATTGATAAATTTTCCTTTTGGTTTAAACTGATGACCCTTAAGAATCGGATATCGTGACTAGAAACGGATTTTTTGCGATTTTAAAAACCGATGCAAAATCATCATTTATAATCATATCAATTGACGTTATTATACGGACGGAAAATACGAAAGCTAAACGCAAGTGATACTCACCAAAAATCTTTCTGATGTCCATATTGATTATGTGGTCACAGCAACTATTAAGATGTGATAATAGCGCACAAAACAAACGTAAAAGCGGGCAGTGGCAACGCTAACGCACGAATGAATGACAGACAGACAGACGCTAAAACAAAGGCGGCTGTGCGGGGGGCGCGGGCCGGTTACATGTTGCTTCCCCCCTCCCGCTTCAACGATAGAGTAGACCAGGTGGAGCGTAGTTGAGCGTACGGAATATTAGGAGTGGAATTGGTGAATTCATTCGAGTTTCGACGTACGGGAATGATTGTTCCAGGCTTGAACTTCAAGCAAATCAACTCAAAGACTTAGGACTTTGGTTGTATTATATTTGGCAACTTTTATAGAATCTCTAGGGGGGGGGGGGGCAGCTGCCCCTCCCTGCCCCCCCTTGGCGACGCCCTTGCATGTGCATATTAATTTTTGATAAACGGTCCGAGCACTCTACGAAATTTTGAATTTTGGTATCGATAAAAGAAGGAATGAATTCGTCAAAGATATGAGAGACCAAAAGACACAACGAAAATTTGTCAACAATTTTTATATTCGGAGCCAAAATGTTAAGTTTATTGATTACCAAATCTTTGGAAGGGCAGTCGTCTGAAACAAAAAATTCCCATTTGGAAAAAAATTTCTATTAGAAAAACTCTTCTATTAGAAAATATAGGTCATAAACGGTCTCAACTTCACCGGACATCGTCCCATCATCCAAATACCAAACATTAAGCTTAGATTGAAGACGTTGAATGATGGGATGAATGGCAAGGCTAAATATTGCTGGACCAAAAGAGGATCACCTTGCTGGCATCCAACAGCAGATGAAATTTCGTTGCCGAGATACGTCAATTTAGAAGGTGAACTATGACATTGCCAGATAAAATTATATAAATTTGGGATTTTGTCCTTTACTTGTGTCAGTAGAGCTCCCCTATCCTCCGAGTTGAAGGCATTCTGCACATCCACCTTAAGCAGCACCTCTCCGCGGTTTTGTTCTAGAAACGTCCGCACGGAATGAACAGCGGCTTCACAACAGCCTCGCGAACCAAAACCAAGCTGCACGGGCTGAAACAGATCCGATAAATGAGAAGATGTTTTTTTGCAGCAACTTTTGGCTGCGAGGCGTCGATAAGTCATTCCGACGGCGATAGGTCGTATTCCACCATCTTTCTTTTTGAGGGCACAAAGATTGGCACCATAAAGTACTTCGGTGAGATCTCTATTGACCCGACCTGACAACATGAGGGTGACCAGAGCCGTCAAATCCTTCAAAAGCGTATCTCCAGTATCACCACACACTCCGCTCAGTAAATCTTTTAGATGTTGTGGTCTGAGGCCATCTAAACCACCTGCGGAGGCGCTCTGGGAGTACTCAACGGCAGCAACCACTTCCTGGGTGGTCACTTCAACGTCCCTAGAGTCTTGCGGTACCTCGGGAAGTTGGTGACCAGCAAAGAAAGGCGGATGTATTCCCTTCAAAATTAAAAAAAAATCTTCGTTAGAGGGCGCCATTGTATCGCTGGAGAACAAAATTCGTGCAGCACCTTTTATATCTCCGTCACCAACTCTGATCTCTACAGCTCTATAGGTAGCAGAGTTGGTAACAGGCCTTTAAGTAAAATTTTAATTTTGAATGGGGTGCAAACTTATAGCCGAACGTAAATTTTGTTCATCCGTTATGCCATACCTCACGCAGTTTTCTTTTACTCTCGTAGTCAACGATTTTTTGTTATTTATTTCACGCTTGGCGTGAAGTACGGCATATGGGAAAAATATCGAATGTTCCTAGGCGCGCTTTGTGTTTGTATCAATCACAGCCTTAATAGACTTTGATAAAGCAGCGGCGACAGAGAGACGAGCACCGCGAGGTATTCGTTTTAAAAAAGGTTTTGTAATTTTACATTGCGAAAGAGTTTTCCAAAAGAATTGATCGGGTGTAGACGTATTATTTTGGGTTTCGACACAATTTGGAGCCGAAAGGGGTAGGTTAATATTTTTGTGACTTTTTCCCTGGTGTATTTTTAAGCCTCTCTGCCCATTGAAAAGACGTACCTGGGAACATTCAGGGCACTGCACTAAGTCCTCCAGTGACACAATATTTTGCACATTGTTGGTCTGAACGCACCGTGGCATGTCAATAATATTTAATATAATATTAACAACTCAAAAAACAATAAAATTAGAACTCCTGCAATAAAAACTAAAAACATAAATAATTAAAAATGACACATATACACCACACGAATGTCTTTTTGATGTCCTCTATTGCGCAGACTCCGAAACAGGCAGCGTCTTTATTTAACTGTTTGATTGGACGCCTGTCTTTTAACGACTGCATCCCGGCCAATATAGCAACCAAATGTCGTTTGGTGAGCGGTGTCAAAACCACCTGTTATTAGAATAGTAATAAAATTTTTATAAAACGCAAACGCAGCGACGCCCGTCTACTCCACTGCCTACCGGAACTTAAAATTTTGCAGAGGAATAACGCATCGCATCAGAAGGCACTACTTTCGGCCTATAATGATTTATTTCGATGGGCGACAGTTCTCATCGGTCGTGTCAATTTGTTTTTTCTTTGTTTTGCAGTAGGTATTAAAACAATATTAACCCTTTACCGCATATCGTCACAAATTTGGAACATTCAGCTTTTGGTATAATATATTTATTCCTTCGACATCTATGATCTTTTCTTGGAACTAATTCGTATGTAGGGAGTGTAACTCACCTAATATGCGCCAGTGGCGCCTCTACAGAGGTGCGTAGGAACTAAAATCGACTATTTCGTCAGTTGGTTTCCAAAATTTGACAGATTGTCAATTCGCTGTTTTCAATACGATTTTTTATTGGTTTTTTGTTAATATCTGAAGAAAATTTGTGATTCACCTGATACAACAATGGACCCACAGGCTTTTTACGGCAAAAGAAGTAAGTTCAAACCATAATATGTAGTGAATATTATCATTTTTTAAATGTTCCGAATTTGGAACACCATGCAGTTGTTATGTTTTTTGAAGTACCAAATATGGAACATTATGCAGTGTTAGACCACAATACTTTATCACTAAATATGGAACAATATGCGCTCCAATCAATCATTTACAATTTCCGAATCGGGAACATTATGCAGCGTAAGATCTTTTATACTTTCAGGGTATTACTAAACCCTGCAGATAATGTAATTTTTAAGTAGGATAATTAAAAGTAGCGCATAACGAGTTTATTTAAATAATTGTATTTTATGGGCTTTTGTATGATCTCTCAGCCCTGAGTATATATAATATAAAATTATGTGTATAGGTACGTAATTATTTTTAGTAAATTTGCTTAATTATTTTAATTGTAGAAAAAATGGAGATGCGTCCTCGACAAACAATCGTCGTAATTCCAGAGAGCAGTGAGGATGAAAATGTATCAGATGAAGACGATTACAATACTCAAGATCCTTTACACATAAATGAAGAAAAAGAAACGTCTTCCTCAGACGGAGAAGATGAAGGAGAACAAGATGAAGAAGGAGAAGAGGAACTGACTGAGTTTCTTGAGTGTACTGAAGAGCATGTGGAGATGTTAGAAAATTTTACAGACAATCAACCTTCTACTTCTCAGGCAGCTTCTTCAAGTAAGAAAAAAAAGAAAGATAAGTTGGTGTGGTCGAATGACAATATTCAGTATGATGAATCCAATATTGCTTTTTTGGGATCTGAAACTCTTCCGGATGAAATTATGCAGCTAAATACTCCAATGGAGTTTTTCAAATTTCTTTTTCCGTCATCTGCTGTAAATTTAATTGAGGAAGAAAGCAACGTATACGCAGCACAAATTTCACCCGAAAACTTGCATTCAGTGAAACATGAAGACATCTATAAATTTATAGGTATTATTATATACATGTCGGTAGTACACCTGCCAACTACTCGGCATTACTGGAAGGAAGGCACGTATATTGAAAAAGTTGCAAATGTAATGACGTGCCACAAATTCGAAGAGATTAAAAGATTTTTGCATTTTTTTGACAAAACAAACGAACTAAAACCAAATGACCCACAGTTTGACAGGCTTCAGAAAATACGCCCACTTATGAAAATCCTTCGCGAAAGGCTACTAAAAGTTCCGAAAGAGGAATTTTTGTCAATCGACGAACAGATGATCCCTACCAAGGCCCGAACTTCGGGGATCAGACAGTACAATGCGAAGAAACCCCATAAATGGGGTTATCTAAATTATGTATTAAGCGGAGTCAGTGGCTTCAGCTATGATTTTGAATTATTCGGAGGAAAATACCCTGATCAGCCAGAAAACTGCCCTGATCTTGGAGTGCCAGGAAATGTGGTACAAAGACTAATGGAGACTGTCTCAGACAATTTGAATCATAAGATTTTTGTAGATAACTGGTATACTAGTTTGCAGCTAATGGCAAACTTGCACAAAAGAGGTTTTCTGCCATTAGGCACAATACAACTAAGAAGAGCTCCAAATATAAATATATCTAAAAAAGCTTTAGGAAAGAAAGAACGAGGATATTGCTCCGAAAAAAGTGTTACTGTTGATGACGTTCAGCTATCAGTTACCAATTGGGTCGACAATAAAGCAGTCAGTTTGTGTTCATCCTACGTAGGCAAGGAACCAATGGGAGTTGTGAAAAGATATTCCAAAAAACAAAAGTGTAGAGTTGATGTTCCTTGCCCAAAAGCAGTAACTATTTATAACAAATACATGGGTGGTGTTGATTTACTAGATGCCATGTTAGGCTTCTATAGGATCAAAATCCGCAGTAAAAATGGTACCACCGGCTGTTCTTCCATTTTATTGATCTCTGTTGCGTGAATAGCTGGTTACTATGGCGAAGAGTCATGAAACAGAAAGGTGAAGATATTTACATTCCATTGCTTGACTTCAAGTTAGCCATAGCAGACGTATTGATGCACAAAGATTCAAAAGTATATACTCCGACTACACGCAAACGAGGACGACCACTGAATCAAGATGTTGAGGCAATTAAAAAGGGGCGATCAAGGCGACGCATAGAACTACCTCCAATGGAAGTAGCTGGAGATGGGTTCAACCACTGGCCTGATTGGAAAACCGATCGCCAACGGTGTAAACTGGAAGGATGCAAACAGAAATCGCAAGTGATGTGCGAAAAGTGTGGTTGTTATCTCTGTTTCAACAAAGATCGCAACTGTTTTAAAAACTTTCACACATAATTTCTTTAATTAAATAGCATAGTTTCACGTTGTTTCTTTTAATTCCTGTTTTTCAATGTTATACATAATTCGATCACACAGCATGTTGTACCAAATTTGGAACGTCTGAGTTTTAGAACTAGAACGCATGGCGTTCCATATTTGGAACAATTACTTTTACCTATGTATCTTTTTTACATGGTCTTCTATATTTTTTTAAATATTTTTTTGGGGACCTATAAATGCCCTATACCGACATATATTTTTTCCTAAAGATTTAAAAAATCCATGCGGTAAAGGGTTAAATTGTTTTAATTTTTTAGTCTGTTATTTTTGACTGGCAGTACAAGAACAGTAGACAAAGAGTAAGTAAGCAGTAGGGAACTAGGGAACTGCTTACTTAGTCTTTGTTTGGCGTCTTACTTACTGTTAGATAATTTTCTGTTTGCCTTTTTTACCGCCCTACCAGCGCAGCGATCAATATTAAAATGGACACTGTTGAAAACTATTGAATAAGCGTACAAGATCGGCCGCAGGCGCAAGGTACTTACATTATTTAACTTGATATTGGAATATTTATTTGTGGAAATTGAAATGGAGTGAACACAAAGGATAAAAAAAAAAATGTCTAAAATCACTTGAGAAGCCATCTTAGCTCCAGCCTTCGCAGTGTGGTGGTCATAATAATCAAATAATTTTTTCCCGCCATGCTCCGCTAGAGCTCATCACGAACAGACGCTACCGCATTTCCAAAAATGCATTATAAGATATCATCTACTGTGTTTGTTTTTATAAATTCATGAGGTTTCTTTTTACGAGCTGCCTACACTGTTAGTTGACATTTTGTTTTATTTGAGTACTTATTATATTCCATATAAAGTAGGTAGGAACATAGGAATAGTAAATAACCAAACATTTGACTAATGGACAACAAGGGCTATAAGGCTTAAAAGAGGGGTGTCATCTTAACAATTCTGATTCCCATCACACTATTTTATTAAAATAAGAATACCCACTGACCAACATTTTTGTACATATGTACCTAGTCTATTTGTTTTTGATCTATAATGTACAAATATTAATGTAGTGTGCCCGTTAAATATAAAATAACTAGCTGTGCCCCGCGGTGTTACCCGCGTTAAATTTTATAAATTTTCTTTGCTATAAACCTGACGGAGCCCGAGACCTTTCCAACGAATGCAAAACCGTAGAAATAGGTTCGTGCGTTCTGGAGTTATAGCATCAGGAAGGAAAACCTGACTTATTTTTATATAGTAGACTAGCTGTGCCCTGCGGTGTTACCCGCATTAAATTTTATAAATTTTCTTTGCTATAAACCTCATGGAACCCGAGTCCTTTCCAACGAATGCAAAACCGTGGAAATTGGTTCGTGCGTTCTGGTGTTATAGCGTCAGGAAGGAAAACCAGACTTATTTTTATATAGTAGAAGATTTCTCATTTATGGATTGCTGAATGAACAGTAACTTTTTTATCATATATACTATTATTATCTGCTCTCAAAAGTCAATTCATCTGGGTTCACAGCTCTTTAGGTACTTTTATCATCATCTAGCTAAGATGTATATCAAGTCAAACATGGCACAAGACACTGAGTTTGTGTGCACTAGCAATGCTATGCTGACTTCTGATGAAACTTACTGCATGGATATTGTTAATTGTTCTTGTAATTATGCAAGTAAGGTAAATCATAGCAACAGAGTTACATACTAGTTACTATTGACAGATAGCTTTCTGAACAAAGAATGTATTAAATACTGATAAGATTAGAAAATAATTGTTTATTTCACCACAATAACATACATGTAACACACTTTTACTAAAATTTACTTTACTTAAATGTTGACTTGTTACTTTATATATTTTACAATCATTTGTGGTGGTTAGCATCTTAGATAAGTTATTCAGAGATTACTTGTATTAAAGGCGCTAGGCCCAACTTTGTTATACTGTTACTTATTTCAAGCTGGTTTGATGACAAGAATATCAGGTTCTGTTAAGACTGTGTACCAGGTTCTATTCATGGCTCATGACAACTGATAGTTTGAGCAATAATATGTTGTAAAGTACCCTGAAACATGGATTATTTTTCCTAGTCTTGGTATTATCTATTATAAAAAAAATATAAATAATGTTTTTATTTAAAAAAATTAAGATTGTGTTTTTGTTGTTTCAGATGTGGAGAATGATGAGGGCAGTGTGAAAAAATTTAGCTTGTGTTTGGTGGGAGAGCAGAATATGGCTGCCTCAGGCATTTCCTCTAGTGGCTGATGTCTGTGGTGACTGATGTGAAACAGTACATGCTCCTAACAAAACTGTTGTCTGGAAGAGATCACTACAAAGCGATAAGACTGCCAATTGTACCAGCATTTGCTTATATTAAGATATTGTGTTTTCTGGTGCAATAAAGTGTAATTTATCTATCTATATGGCGGTCATATAACCCACCTCTTTCCTGAAACATATTACATACCAACATTTTCAGGACATCCAAGGGTTCCTTCCAGATTTTCGTGATGCTAGTAAGGACCACATGAGACTCTTCAGCTTGCCACTCAGTCATGGCATTGGTTCTTGCGGTAGTCTACATGATGCTCTGTAAAATCTTGTTCTGTTTGAATGTGTTATATACAAGTGTAGTAAATTAGCATAATTCTGGTTATCTATTACAGCCAAGATTTTGGTTTGTAATGCCATAGAGGTTCTATTGACAAAACATAAACTATACTTTTATCAATGTTACATTTTGTGGACATGGTGGCATGGCATTGAATGGCGGTAAGACATGGGTTTCTGCAAATGCAAAGGTAAATAAAACGCTTGGTCCTGTTTGAAGCACCTTGTTGTTTGTCTTTGGCAGGTTTTCACAAAAGTTTTTTTAAATTGTTGGATACTATGATGAATTGTTGACAATCCTGGTAATTATGTGAAATGTCCTGGGAACTTTGAATAGATTACAAACAACCTTGGATCTGGTGATGTTTTATTTATTATTATTTATACCTTCTATATTATTACTTAATGACATGGTTTGCAATGCTCGATCAGTGTGGTGTTTTGGCATCTTAAGGGTGGAATTGCCAATGCTTGCTTAGAGGCTCATCGTTGGTTGTGTATCCTAATTTATCTAGCAGGTTTATTTCATAGTCTCTTCTTTCGTATTTGTTGTCTCATTGTTTCCTAAGGGCTTATAAAAATAACGTTGGTAAAGTTAACATTGTTTATAAGGAAATTATCAGTAAGTAATAATTTAGACATAAAATCTGGTTCTGAACTGTCTGTCTGTTTGTTGTTTGAAGCATTGATCCATTAATTAGCGAAATTGTGTTTTATCAGTTGCAGCCGAAGATATTGTGTCTGCATGTATTAAGATTTTATTTTTGAAACATTAAATCTATCTTGGCGAGCTATATGATAGCTCCGTGGATACCGATTGGTTAAACCAGTTAAATATTTTAGAACGGTCGATGGAACTAGGTTTCAGCGTTAGAAATGGGGAATATAATGCTTATTCATGCGCGAAGCACGTCATTGTTTTCTTAGTCAAGTCATTTTACAAGTTCCGGTGAATCATTACTCGGAAATATCAATCGCAAACTAGATTGCTCCGATAGATAAGATTGTTCCAAGGCTAAAATATCATTTAAAAATTAAGGGATTTTATTATATGCCCTAGCATAAAATAAAATCCTACTTAATTTTTAAACCGACAAGATGTGGCCTACTGACTTTGTAGTAGGTACTTATACGAGACTTAAAATCATGTTTTAGAAACAACGTGTACCCTCAGTCGGAGATTTTTGAAGGACATCTTTATTAACCTAGTGAGATCGCTTGGATATAAAATCTGGTTCCAGTAAAATGAGTTGTGATAGCGACAGCTGTTAAAGTGTTATTAAATTAACGAAGTTGCGTTTATCGGTAGAAGTCAAAACTTTGTAATCGTGTCCCAGTGCAATAGAGGTGTTCTCAATGCAATAGTCTTAATCAATGCAACGAGCAAAGCGTCCTAACAAACAGGTAAAAACATATCCATCGGCCAAATCAGTATTGTCACAGGTTTCCGTGACTTCCTAGATAATTTGAAGAAATATTACATAGAAAATGGAATATCATAAAGTAGCCTAAATAAAATGTGGATTCTTCGGATTCCTTTCAGTTCTTCAAATGCGGATCTGGCTCTTATCTCCAAGCTTTTTGGAGCTTTCTGGACACACCACCGGGTCCTTTGGAACCCTTTATATGGCATAAAGAACTAGCAGGTAAAATTAAAAACTGTTAATGGTTTTGGCATATTTTTAGTAATCATAATAATATGACAGTCATCGGAAATAAGAAAACTGTAAAATTTGGAAATTATGGTGGTAAGTATACAAAACAAGGTGTTGCACACAGAGGTACATTGCACCTTCCACACATAATTTTGGAGCGTTTATCATTAGTTTTGGTGCTACAATGTTTGCAGCGCCTATACGTTGAGTCAACTGGCATGTGGTCTCCAACATTCAAAAAGCGCACTTCGTGAGGAACAGCACCGGTCACTTTTTGACGATTGGGCACGGCAGATTTTTTTATAGTTTTGTACGTTGCTTTACTTAGTGCGTCAGATTTTCGTTTCCTTGTACTAAAGCCGGCAATGAGACCCGTCGCTACTGCTACTCGAAACTCTAAATGCGACAATTTTGTAGCTCTTGTGGTTTGGGAGTACAATATGCAAGCATTTGTTATGCACGTATCTAAGAGAAAATAAAAAAATCGTAACCACCATCGTTTGCTTGTCCTCCCAACCGAATATGTGTTGCGGACTTGGTCGAATCGGTCCACTCCTCCCATTCGTTTAGTGTACTCCTTTACTACTTCCGGGCAGGCCAGGGCTCGTTTACTGCCATCTTTTTGTGTCCTCGAAACAGTTGTACAATTTTTAGGATGAAATGTGCTACTTAAGTAAAACTTCTTTGTTATCCTGCCACAATACAAAGGCTACATCATCTTTTGTCCTCCATTTATATTGTCCTTTTTCGAGTTTCTTCTTGGATCTGACACCGGCCGATTTTTTTTTACGTATTTTGGTAAATCAGCTCTGTTGCTTCTTACAGTTCCAGTAGCGTATAATCCATTCTCATACAAATATTTCAAGAGAGAAAAATCACAAAAAAAATTGTCGAACGTTATATGTATCTTGAATTCCTGTCCAATCAACTTATTTGTCAGGTCTTTGACCACCTTTGCTCCCAAACCCTCTTCTGTGCCTGTTCCAGTTTTTCCAGTATAAACTAAAAATTTGTATAAATATCCAGTTACGCTGTCGCACCGACAGGCATAACATCTGCAACCTCGCTAACACGAAATCTTGGATCTGTAGACCAGTATAGATCAATACTTGGAAGAATGTGATAGCCCATTATAATCAATATTCCCAAAAAAGCACGTATTTCACCTCTGGTTACTGGGACCCAACCATTAGGTTTAGTTTGTTCTGCGTAAAGATTTGTTTGCAACACAATCAAATCAAAGACTTTATCACAGAAAAAGTTATCAAAATGGGCCTTGCTCGACTACTCAAAAAATATTTAGGTCGCAACATTTTCTCATCAAATATCTCAGAATTTGGCCGGTCAGTCCAATCTGTCTTCTTCCAGTCATCATTCTCATCTTCGGATGATTCCGTCATCTCACATTCATCATCAGAAATAGATTCCTGTATCTCTTGCTCTTGTATTGGATTTTGCTGAATGCTGGAACTACTAGGTATCAGTGTTGGGCAAAATTTAATTGCAAGGTACAATTAAAAATAACAATTGATTAATTGTTAATTGTTAAATATCAATTATCAATTGATTAATTGTTAAATATCAATTAAAAATTGATTAATTGTTAACTGTGACGTTTCAATTAACAATTAATTAATTGTTAACTGTTAGTTTTTCAATTAACAATTAACCAATCGTTAATTGTTAATCGTTTCTGCAATTAACTTTAATCAAATTTAAATGATGTAAATAGAAATACTATAAGATGGAGGGGTGACCGTGGCTCTGGTAGACTGATGATCTCGCAAAGTCAGCAGGAAGCCGTTGGTTCCAGGCCGCGCTAAATCGTTCTTTGTGGGAGTTAATAGGAGAGGATTATATACAGCAGTAGACGTCTTTCGGCTGACATGATGATGTTTATGTTTCTCGTAAATAAAAAAAAAAGGCCAGTTTGTCATCAGATAATATTTTTTATTTCAATTTAGTCAGTCAAACTATACATAATATAGGTATACAACAAAATACACACATTTTAATTACATTATATTAAATCACAAGTATTATTTCTTATAATAATTTAAATTGCGTTTTAAAACAACTCTTTTTTCAAACATACTATCTGACAATTTGTGACTTTTCGGCAAATTAGTCATTGTTGCGAAAGAAAAAAGACGCTCTACTGATGCTGATGAAGGCAATGGTGTATTAAATCTAATAAAAACAGCTTTTATCTCTGGATATCGATTTAGCAGCTGAAGATCTTGACTTTCTTCGGCAAAAAAATGCAACATTAAGAGTTCGGCTTTAGTCAAAGGCGCAGCAGAAGAGTTAGTTTCCGTCATAGATGTATCGGTGTCGGAGTCAGGATCAAAATTGAAAAATATGTTTTCTTGGTTGGGCTTTCTTGTACCAACTGTTGCGGTTTCGTTTTCGTTTATTTATTTAGAAATACAAGTCTTAAAAATTTTGAGAATCTTCGTTCGGTCTGAGGGCTCCAAGCAAGTCAGCCATTTGTTTTTGAACCGAGGATATGATAGAGACGCTATAGCAGCATTTTCTGCTTCAGGTGTGGTAACATCAAAAAAAATTTTAAATCTGTTTTCAACGCCTTGTCTGTATGCCTCGATCAGAGGCTTGCAATAATCAAAGTTATTCTTTCTTTCAATTTTCTGCAGTTTTTTGCGTAAGGCCAGAAGACAAGGCATCACTATACCATAATATGTGTTTGTCTCGCTCTGCATTATGTCGAGGGCTTCTGCCACAGGTGCAGCGCAGATAAGGTATTCTTTTATGTATTCAAATTAATTTTCTTTGATTACGTTTTTAATGTTCAAAGATCTATGAAGAAGTAAGCTTTTTTCTTTAATGCTCTGTATTTGCTTCAGAGAGTCAAATAAGCTGTTCCATCTAGTTTCGCCAGGCCGGCTTAGTGTGTGTTGCAATACATCTTGAATACATTGCATTTCTTCATGACTATAGCATGCATATCCGACAATGTAGTATTTTGCGCGCTTAAAACTTTATTCGCGTCTGTTGTTGCACAAAGGCTCAATGTGTGTGCACACCATCTCAAATGCACAGGAAGCAAATCAAACCTTCGGGATTCATTGGCTCATACTCTTCATCATCCGACTCAGAGCTATCTTCAGGAGACTGAGAACCTTGAAATTGTTTATCTGTATCTACAAGGTCAATGTTGGATAATTTTACACCAAATATTTGAAATGCTTTTACAAAATTGCTGCCGTTGTCGGTCACCGATGCAACAATTTTGTTTGAATTTAGATTGTAGTCTGCATTTATTTCTTGTATGATTTCCGTTAAACGATCGTAACTGTGGATGCCTTTGAATCTCTGACAGGCTAACGCCACTGAAGCTCTGCGCAAGTCATCTTTGATCCAGTGCACTGTGATGTCAATGAAACTTCTTTTCTTACTAGACCAAATGTCCAATGCTGTGAATACGTACTCCACTTCACTTAGTTCAGATTTGATTTTCGTCACTTGTTTTTCGTAGTAATTTGCTATGCGTCGCCCTAGAGTACGTCGACTCATAAGTGTGATGTCCATTTCTGATATTTCTAAATCCGTAAAAATCTTTAAAAAGTATGGGTCTTGTATTGCACGTAATGGAATCATAGAATTAATAAAATATTTCAAAATATTTTCGTCGAACTGCTCTTGGGTCGGCTTATTTCTAACAGATTTCTTTATTTAGCTTACTTTGGTTTTGACAATTTTTTCTGTTTTTTCTTTTTCATTTATACTCTTTTTCTTTACATATGTTTTGTACTCCTCGATGCATTGTTGTCCATGCTTTCTTTTCAAATGGCTTAGAAAATTAGATGTACAATTGGCATACCCTTTAACTTTTGTCATCAAATCTTCAGGACATTTCATGCACAGAGCTGTGATTTTGTTGCCTGATGATTCGTCAGGCAAGTGCTTAAAAAATGTACCGTCAAGTAAAAGAAGCCGCAATTAGAGCTTGCAATCCGGATATCCGTACTATCCGGATATCCGCCGATTTTCAAATCCGGATTTGACTTGCATAATTATCCAGATTTTACGGATATTATGGATAGTTGTATTTCTCTTTTAAATATCAAATAAAAAGTTGTAAAACACATGAGTGTTATTGCGTTATATTATTTTAATAAAGTTAATCACTTGATTCCAAGTATTCCATTTACTTACTTCACAAATCACAATAAGTCAAAGTCTAGTGACAGAGATCATAACAACATTGTACACTTTACATAATCACCTTAGATTAAACATTCAATTAATGATAAAATTCAAAGCACTTCAAGACCAGAAGGCACATTGACTGACCTGCCAAGTAGTTCGATTACTATGACAACACAAGCATCCACGTCTAAATCTGAAGAAAATGTGACACTAAATAAAAAAGCTAAAATAGTTGATTATTTTAAGTCTGATGAGCACGAGAGTATGGAAGTGATGATTTCTAAATTGGCAGCTCTAGACGGATTTGCATTCAGTGCTTTCTCTACATCTCAGACATTGCGTAAACTTTTTTTAAAAAGTGGGTTAAATTTACCACAATCGCCCCACACAGTTAAAAATATTGTTTTAAATCATTGTGAAGAATTAAAGGTAGACCTAAAGATAGAATTGGACCGATTGAAATCGAGAGAATGCAATTTTGCAGTAAGTCTAGATGAATGGACATCAGTTCAAAATAAAAGATTTATGAATATAAATATACACTCGACACAGTTTAAAAACAAATCATTTAGAAATTTAGGACTATCATTGATGACAGGCAAAGGTACGGCGGATAATTGCCTTAACCTTCTCAAATCAAAGTTGACACAGTATGGTCTGTCACTGAACGATAATGTTATTTGCCTGGTAACAGATGGCGCTTCGGTGATGTGTGTTCTAGGAAAAAAAACACCCGTGTACCACCAATTGTGTTATGCACACGGGATTCAGTTTGGAGTTCTAGACGTTCTGTATGATAAAAAAGAGCCAGCTATTGTCATACAAGATAATATTGATAATGATAACAGTACAGAAGATGTAGATGAACAAGAAATTGAAGACTCCGATGGTGAAGAAGGTTTTATTGTACAAGTAATATATAATATATATTAAAATAATATAATAATATATGCAACCGGTCGTAGAACTGAAGTTTGTTTAAGAAACCAAGATTATAACGAAATAATAAAAAGAGTTAGAAAAGTAGTCAAGATGTTTAAAAAATCACCGACCAAGTCTGAGGTGCTTTACAAGTACACCGCAGAAGGAGAACAAAAGAATGTTCGTCTTATCTTAGACTGCAAAACAAGATGGAGCATAATTGATCGGTTTAACATGATTGATCGGTTCTTATTATTAAAAGATTCTGTATTCAAAGCATTAATTGATTTTAAATCTGATATATCTTTTACTGATACGGAATTAAAACATCTTGAAGAAATTTCGGAATCCCTTAATATAATCAAAAATACGGTAGAAGCGATCTGTGAAGAAAATGAAAACTAACTGACGGCTGAGACAGCGTTAAAATTTATGATTCATAAATTATGGCAAAAAGATAGCATTATTGGTAATGAACTTCTGGTATGAATTCCAGAAATAATCGGTACAATGACATATTTACACAACCCTCACAATTTTTATGAACAGCGAAGTACACACGACTATCCTTTTGAAAATCCATTAAACAAATCTGTGAGACTGACGATTGTTAAAATTATATCTACATATTTTTACACAAAACAATCAGATCAAGCAGTCATAACTTCAACAGACAATACACAAGATACAGAAGGTTGCTCTTCTTCAACTGTAAACGTATCAATTAAAACACAATTACGAGAAGAAATCGTCCGGTTTATGAGTCGGCCATCTTCTGCTCAGCAACCGACTTCTTCAACAAATGATTTAGACACCAGAATTTGAGTAGAGATGGCACTATTTGATGGAAATGGACAGAGGAGCAGGAATTTAGAACGGGTTTACAATCTTCTTTTATCAATACCACCGACCAGCGTTGAACCAGAAAGAGTGTTTTCTGCTACAGGATATTTATGTAACCATTTAAGAACTTCCATGAAAGAAGATTCATTAGATAGTTTAAGCTTTTTAAGATCATATTACCAAAATTTTGATAAAAAATAGTTTAAGCATTGCGAAATATTATATTATGAAGAGATTATTAATTTGATTATTTTGATATATTCTGATTTATAATTAAGCTGATTTGCCAATGAAAAAGATATTTTTATTTAATTATTATTTTTTTAATAGGTTGATTTTATTAGGATGTTGTAATTTGTGATAATGTAAGATCTCATTTTTAAAGCGTTTAAGATCATGTTGCCAAAATTTGGATAAAAAATAGTATAAGAATTACCTAATATTATAAATGGTTATTTGATTATTTGATAATTTTTAGATATTTTGTTCATTTTTGTTTATTATATTTGATTTATACTATTGTTGTTTAAAATTGATCTGATATGCCACGAAAAGTGATATTTTTATTTAATTATTATGATTTAAATAGGTTGTTTTTATTGGGATGTTGTGATTTATGATAAACTAGATGAAACCCCGGCTTCGCTCGGGTAAAATTTGACTCATAATACACATCTAGGTGCAAAATGTCGGTAAATATTTCTGTAGTCATCGGTTCTCAAAGAATATTAAATATAGATTCGTATAGCTTCGTTCGTTGTGTTTGATAAATATAGTAAATAAAAACTGCGAAAGTTTTTACACAAATTATTTTTATTTCAAATTTCAAATGAACATTTAAAATAAACTAAGACAAATTAACAAAACATATTTTTAAGGTTTACTCTCTATAAACCTCTTTGTTTTAAGCACTCAGTCTTTTTCTCTATTTTGACAGGTAGATAAGTACTTACTAATTTTAAAAATAAAAAATTGAATTGTGCTTCTTTATTCAAGTCGGCTAAATTAATAATAATATTAGGAAGTATTTAAATTGTAATTTTACAATGAGTACTTATCCGAGAATTTGGCAAAGGTACTTATAAAGACATATTCTCTATTATACATCACAGATTGATTATCATAAAATTTCTTTATATATAACATTTTTCGATATATATTTATCACCTTTCAAGCCTTGTTCAGTGGTCTTGATAATTTGAATTTTTACATCATCGAATCTTCGTACTCGAGAGAAGGCAACATAGAGCTGTCCATGGGTGAACACAGGATTAGGTAAAAATATACCGATTTTGTCGAAAGTTTGTCCTTGGCTTTTGTTTATTGTCATAGCGAATGCTATGCGAATGGGAAACTGAAGCCGACTAAATTTAAAAGGCATTTGACTGTTAGATGGCTGGTGCCGAATTCGAGGAATAAAAACTCGGGTTTCCACATGGCTACCACAAATAATTTCGGCATTAATGACACGTGAAGCTAACGCTCTAACAATAAGACGGGTGCCGTTGCATAACCCAACAGCCGGGTTCAAATTTCTCAAAAGCATTACTATACAACCAACTTTTAATTTTAGAATGTGTGGTGGTAATCCTGCAGGCGTTATAGAATTTAGAAATTCTACAGGACAGTTTAAAACATCATTATGATCATCCTCAACAACAGCGTCAGAACTTTCATAAATTTTAAGCAGGCCGGGAATTTTTTCGAGAACTTGGTCGTTCAATTGAAAACAATCATCGTTTTTGGGAGTAAGGATAGATTTCATTGAATAACTTTTATAATCATTTGTGTTAAGGGAAACACCAAAAATATGGTCTACAATTGAATTATCTACAATGCATCGCTGAGGCAGTTCAATGTTGTCATTATTATCTTCATTAGCTGATCCATCGCCTACCTTTAATACCCATCGAGCAAACTCTAAATCATCGTGAGCTCTCATATTATGAGCCAATTGGAGTTGAGTAAAGTTTGGCCACATTGAAAAGTGCTTAATTGAAGCTTTTATAATATCATTTCGTGATCCATTAACTACAACTGGTAAAATCTGACGAAAATCTCCTGCGAATAACAAAGTTTTGCCTCCAAAAGGTAATTTATTTTTCATTATATCTTGAAAGAGTCGATCAACTACAACAATATCATGAAATTTAGTCATGGGTGCTTCATCCCAAATGATTAAATGAGTTTCCTTCAATAAGCTAGCAGCTGGTGACCCTAACGACATATGAGACGTAGAATCTATATCTGAATTAATTGGAATTTTAAATCGCGAGTGAGCTGTTCTACCACCATCTAACAGTGTCGCTGCAATACCAGAAAACGCTATGGGTAGGCATAATTTGTTTTCAGATCTTAAAATATGTAAAATAGTTGTAAATACAAAAGTTTTACCAGTTCCTCCTGGGCCATCAAGGTAAAACAGCTTTTTCTCTGTGGGATTATTTACAGCGTTTAATATTGTATCGACCACATATTTTTGTTCGGTGTTCAATTTTTGGTATTTTTCATAGCCATTTGCTTTTTCAAGGTCACAGTCATAAACGGGATCAGATAAGAAAATATTATTTTCATCAATATCTGGCTCCGAAAGTCCGAAATCTGTTAATCTCTTTCCGAGGAGTTTTAATGTTTCATCAATTGCTTGTAAAGCCAACTGTTTGGATAATACTTCAGGGCGTGATCTTGTAAAGTCTTCGATAAAATGTGATGCAAACTTTTCCCAAAGAGCATTAGGATCAGTTACTTCACAAAATACGCAAATTAACGCAAACAGCTGTCGTAATTGCCGAGGAAGTTTGAAACCAATTGCTTCATCCAAACATCTTTCCCATTCTTGATCGTCAAAAAGGAGCCCCCTTGCTTGAGCAGCTTCTCGGAATGATTTGTAAATAATATTTTCATAAGTTCTAACATCTCTGAAGCAAGTCGGCCCTTTGACGTGAAGAAGTAATAGCCGGAGATAATATCGTTCCCGATCAGAAAAGGAATAATTATACATTCTTGCAATTACTTTATTAGCCGCTGACTGAGATATTCGTGGACGCCACTGTCCATGGATAAATCTGAAATGTGTCGGAATTTCAGTGTAAAGATATTGTCGAGCACTTTCTTCTGTTCTGTTTAGTTCATGCTAATAATGTTGATTTTTCAGCTGATCTAGCTGCTGCTTCATGAACATTCTGATTTGTAAATACGACAGTTTGTTGGTTTTCCAAATGAACACCTAACTGTATAATTGTGTGACTCATTTTGTGCATTGAAAATTCAAATATTCGCCACACTGCTTCAGGGGCTGAGACATACCTGGTATCAATATAAGCCTTAATTTCATCTTGGTGTTCATTGCTTAATGTCGATTGATCACTGGACTCTTGTGGCGCTACTGTGATTTGTATCTTCGCTCGGTCATGACCTTTATAAATATATTTATTTATATATTTCACACTTTTGACACTTGAACAAATATCAACATTTATGTGAGCATTAAATTTTTTACATAGATAGGGATTGTAGGGCACCACCCATCTATTATCACACTCAAAATCCTTCTTTTTTATTGTTCTTCCGTCGTCCCTTCTTCTTATTATAGCATAACCACCATTTTGGGTACCATCTCTAGTTTCTTCGCAAAATGTCTTTGGGTAGTTTTTAGAACATTTAGAGGCAGTTCCATCATTTTTCATGCAAGGTGAATTCATATATCCAGGGCCACATGGCCCAATGTTTTTTGACACAGTCTGAAAAAGTTCCTGGTCTTTATCTTTGTCAGGTATTTCTGCACACACAAATTTATCATAATCTACTGATGACCTTGGTTTATCTTCATTTCTTAGAATAATAAGCATATGCGCATGTGGAAGTCCACGTTTCTGAAATTCAATGGTGTAAAACCACGCACTCGGTATTCCAAAAATATGTTTCCTTGTAATATCATCTAAGAGTTCCTCCAATTTAAGTTTAAAAATTCTGGCAATTAAATCGGGTCTATGTTCTTTTTTAGTGCCTTGTAAATTATCTAAAATTTCCTGCCAATTCGGATTGCACGTAAATGTTATAAATAAGTCTGGTTTACCATACTTGCATATAATTGCCATGGAATCCTGATAATTTTGCATCATGTGCCGAGGACTTCCCACATAAGTTGATGGCAATATTATCATTTTACCAATGCCTTGACCCATTTCTCTATCATTATTGTGCAGGCTATCCATTAAATTGTTATAATTGTCAGCTCTGAGCTGTTTTTGATTCATTCGAAGAAACAATAATCTTTGAGATTCAATCCTAACATAGGCCAAGACACAATATTCATGAAAAAGTTTTTCGGCATAAAATAATGGGCTAAAATTTTCACGAACAGCAAGTCTATACTGATAAAATTGTAACATTGTAAGACGGCTTCGAGTAGTTCGACTCCCTTCTCTGTGTTGAAGATTTTCATGCCATCCGAGTTCTCCATTAGGAAAAAGTAGAGGAAGGCTAAAGGGTCAATATTGGGACGGGTTGATTTGTGATGTTGAATGTTGAGAATATTCTTGTACAGAAAAGTCTATATTTAATGGAGGTTCGCCGTTTTCTCCTACAAAAATGGCCGCTACCTCATTATTTGATGGTGTGTTATACCGACGCAAATCAAGAGATTTATGTTTATAAAACTGCATTGATACCGAATATTTGGGTCGATTTTCTGAGGCTGCTTTTAATTCCTCTTCAGCTAAAATTGCAGCCACGTTTTTGTATATTTTGACAAAAGGATTGGATTCATTAAGCATTGTTTGTAAGGACCTCATTATATTGTTTCTACATATGTTATTTCTAGAATCAGATAATCGTTCATTTAATGCTGCTTCATCTTCAATAATATACAATTGGTTGTATTGTGGTTTATGACCTTGCAACGGAACCAAAGATCCAGTTTTTATATAAATTTGCCCTTGTACCCTATAAGTGAAAAATCCTGGAGGGAGTGTGTTTAAGTTTGAATTTATGGATGCCATTGCAAATGTTGAATTATATTGTCGTATATTAGCCTTAAAATGATTAGAATCAGACGTATTGCCTTCGTATAAATCTAATAATATATCTGGAATTGGCTTTAATACTCTGTCTGGGTCTATGTATACCTTCCCATTATGACAACAATTTTTAAAATTATTTTTAATTTTTTCACCTAAAAAATGAAGTGCTTGACATTGAACACATTCATAAATCATAGAACCAACTGAATGTACTGATACTTGAATGGTGTTATTTGAAAGTGCTAAATATACATAGTTAGTCCTGGGGGGCTGATGTTCTGTACTAAACCTGCTTGAATATTTACGTTTCTTCGGGGGTCGGCCCGCCATTTGATATGTTTTCTTTCTCGTCTTCTTCTAAAGAAATAAATCACTGCTGACTGATAGCAGCTGTTTTTTCTCGTTGTCCGAAGAAACATCATCAGTCATCAGTGAATCTTCGATTAGCGTCAACTCTTCGTTATCGACCTTGAAAGAGAAAATATATTAGACAAATATTCAAATAATAATAAGTATTGTGAATGTATGTAGGTGTAGGTATATCCTCCCACCTCTATCTGGTAATAAGCATTATTTTTCATTTTACTTTACTCAGTGACCTACACCATTAACTTACCTGAAAGTCATCAAATAAATTTTTAGATGGAGCAGGAGGAGTTTGATTTTTGGGAAAAAGGTTTGAAAGTGTCCGAGCCTTGGTTATTCTTAACTGCCTAATTGTTTCTAGGCCACAACACTCGCAATAATTGAAATTATCTGCAATTAATAATGTCTAATTGTATAATAAGAACCAGCCAAGTTCAAGTTGAACTTGCGCATGAAGGGGTCCATTCCATTATCAAGAAAATCGGTGCAAAAATCGTGTCTGTTTCTGTATGTGTTTATGACAACTCAACACAGGCTATGCATGTGGTCATTTATTATTATTTGTCGGGTTATAGAGAAAAAATACTGAGCCACTTACCGAGTATAATGTTGTCGCATTCCAAACATCGACTGCACATTTGCATTTGCTTGCAGTTTCTTACAAATATTTTGCTATTACAAAAATTGCATGTCACTGGAAGTAAATAAGTATACTTATTTTATTTAAAAATGCAGAAAGTCTTACAATCCACAAATCAAGAAGAAAACAGAACAAAATTCACTTAAAAACACAACCTGTACATACCTACTGAAATACTACTCACCATCTTTACGAAGAGCCCTTCGCTGCATCCACTTACCACAATTGTGACAATGTTTACCAAATGCAAGGAGATCCGGCTGTTAACAAAATGACATAGGTATCATCAAACAAATAATAATAAACGAAGACAGAGACACGACCAACGGAACAGTTTATGAAATACTTACGATTTTCGGCATGATGTGTGTAATCCAAACGAATAAATCACTATGCGAAACTAAATGACATTTGAACTAAAACTTCAACTTTTATGGTTATGGTTAGTATTCTTTTTTCTATGGTTGTTATCGTAATCGGCCAATCTCAGGTTTAAAGAAAAAACACATAGCAAAAGAGTATATCATAAAAAAGTGTCATCAAAAATAATATTTTCGCGAATTGTCAACGACTGACGATGAGTATTAACTTTTTTATGATTCACTAAATGTTTGCGGCGGGAAGACGTTTCGTTTTACATTTGGCGCGACGCACGCAATGTGTTTATTAGCGAGGCGTATCTAAGATGGCGACAGTGGTTTGTTTTTCAGTGCCATCGGAATTTAACGGAATTCTCTATAATTCGAATTTTGCGGATATATGTTGTCGACTCAAAATCAATATTTTTTTATGTTTTCTTATTCATATAAGGTTTCGATCGAGTCTACCGTACCCCTTGACGAAATTATTAATATAGATGTAAGATCTCACTTTTAATTAGAATTGTTTTAATATTAAAAGAATAGATACAAATTACTGTTCCGTATTATATTTGAATGGCCAAGTTCAAGATGTCCCTAAGTCCTTTTTCTTTGGTTACAGAAATGGCGCCGGTAAAGTTTCTATTTGGCTTTGAAATAACACCGAAATACTTTTTATCGCAAATATTGGTCAAAAAGTATAAATTAGATGTCTCTTTAATATAAACGATGTAGGATTTAAATTCAATGAGTTAATATTGAGTAAATTAATCGATATAATTGTTTAGCCTAAGTCGCTTATCCTATGGACTTACGGATTTTTAAGCTGGACTTAGGGACTTTTAACTGGACTTAGGTATTTTAAAAGATAATACTTTGGACTTAGGGGCACTATTAACCATAAAATGATACAAAATATTATTTTTAATATTACTTTAATCAAAAATAAAGTTCTAATTAAATCAATATTTTCTACTATTGTTCTCCTTACAAACTATAATGATTAAATAAAAAACTAAAACGATGTACTATTAATTTTAACAGTAAGTTGAGTTACGAGATAAAATTAGGTAGCTAATTTTATTTTCTTTTTACTTTTAACCTCCTACCTACTCTTCCTGTTCTTCCTCTTCCGCTTCATTTGCTACATCTTCAGCCGCATGCTCACCACATTCTTCATTATAATTAATAATACTGTCGTAAAATGGTCTGGCTTCCAATGGAACGTATTCTAAAAGTTTAACTATGTCTCTGACTTTAGCTTCTTTCAACTTTATTTGACCATGATAACAATCAACGAGCTCCCTTCTTTGAATTAATCTCGATATTCCTGTTCGGTATAAAGCGAACTGACTAAGTTTCTGATTTGTCATCGACTGTGACATCCCCGGCTTACCATTTTTATGAAATTGAACTTGTCGACAGGTTGATATGCCCGGAACTGCAGGTTTTATTCGAGCATCGTAAAATGCTTTAAAATCTTTAACTGTTACCACCCTGTCCACAATGCCTTCGCTTTACAGATTGTTTTGTAGGCACACAACTTCGAATCTATTTGTTACTTTGCTGTTTAGTATAAGATTAATGTAAAAATCAGGCGTAAATATTTTGTCATTTTTGACTCGCTTCCTCTCTATGAGAGCAAAATCCCTGTCAATAGGCATCATTGAGTGCCCTGGTATCGGATAGAAAATTGTAGCTGTTTGAAATATTCCTTGAGCACACATTTGGTCTAGAAATGCAAACAAATACCGGTTTTTATTTTGGCTGTAACAATTATCGCAGAACAGTTCGAGATGTGCTTGTTGTGGTTTTTTGTTTTTATGGATATAGTCTTCCAAGGCTGTAAGAACTTCATTCGGTCCCTGAAGAGCATAATTTTCTGTATATACATACATTGTTGCAGTTTTTTCTCCTAAGTTATGAACCCCGAAGTTATGCATCCAAAGTTGTCGCAAGTAATATTCGTCTCCTACATTAGTAACAGGTAGCGGTAGATTCTTTTGGTAGTCAAAGCACAATGACATTTTTGTTTTATCTGTTTCATTTTCTGCTTTGCTTAATCTCTCTAAAAATACTTGTGCTTTTCTTAAATGCAACTCTTTATCCCTTTCTAACGTTTGCTTTTCTTCTTGATTGTTACAGGCTGTCGCAGCGTCTATTTTTACTTTATACTTTTCACAGGTATGACATATATCTTTACGAGGCTGGCCAAAGGCGTAATTAAAGTCAAAATTGAATATTTCTCTAAATTTATCATATTTAAGAACAATGGGCAAAAATGTATGGAACGTGGTACCCGCTCCAATAGTCCTCATTAATATATCATTGAATAGACATTTTGATGCAGAAAAACGTCTACCATGGCGCCTGTCCCTATTCACGTTTGGAAAGCAGTAATCTCACTATCTATACTTATTATTATAAAGCTTTAATCTCAGAAACTGCTAGTCCGATTTAAAAAATTCTTTCAGTGTTAGATAGCCCATTTATTGAGGAAGGCTATAAGCTATATATCATCGCTACGCTACGACTAAAAGGAACCGAGCAGCAGGGGTGAAACCACGGGGAACAGCTTGTGTTTTATAAATGATGAAGAATTTATTACAAACTACTTATATAAGTAAAATAAAGCTAGAATAACATGATATAACACATTTAGGATTCTATTATTAAAAGAAGTAAGAAAACAAGCATTCTTTAAATACAAGACATATATTTTATCAATAAGTGAGTAGATTTAAAACATTACATATCGGTATCAACTATAACAGCATTGAGGAAAGATGCCGGAGCAGTAAATCCCGTATGCCTCGCATAGCCTAAATACCATACGATGGACACTATATGTGCACAAGTGCCGATCGTACGTCGCCCGGTTAAACATGTGCAATACTGTTGGACAATATTATTTGCACTGCTGATTAATATATAACAAAAATATGTTTTTACACGGACATGTCGCGACTGGATTCGTCCACGCAAAAGCCAGGCATCTTCGTGTATGCCATAGTCTGGCAGATCATCAAGTGCTCCCTCTCTGTACGTTTCAATTATATATAGACCATTTGATAAATGCTCGGCACAGTAAGATCTTGCCAGCTTGAGTTGGTATGTACCTAGCGCTAATAGAATTATATCCTCCTCCGTCATTGAAGGGAAGTTTTCAATCTGGCTCGCTTCCATCCTCTGAAAATATACTCTTCTGTGGTTAAGCCGTTTTCTCTCTACATACATATGCAGAAGATTCGGGGTATCTATTTTCTGCCTTATTATATGGACGAATTCGTCTGCGTGTACGCTATCCATGATGGGTTGGTGGAAGTGATTCCTCTCCCTCCCCCGCTGCTCTTGCGCACACCCCGCGCTCAGGAGCAACGGGACTCGAGTTAAAATGAGGAGTGCATGGCAAAGTCTTACGTAAAAACGTTATTAATAGAAAACATGAACGGAAATGCCGAAAATATTACCTTGGTACTCATTTTCTTACATAAATAAGTGGTAACTTATATACTCGTATATGTATGTTTATCGCCGGGGCCACGAGACTGTCTAAACAGGTTACTGTGGCCCTGGAAAGCAAAGGGAAACTGAAGGAACAGGGTTTTTATTAGTTAGTAAGACTGTCGTTTATCTTCAAACGCAATCAGATTTGAGAGTGGCGGCTATAGTAAAAATTGTTCCTCTTGGTAAGACCTTTTAAACGACACTACAATCATATCTATTGGAGCCGGGTACCATTTTGCTCATTCTTCTTTGGTTTCCAGGGTTGTCTTTTAAGAATTTTCTGTGCAGTTCTGAAATACTGAGGTTTGAATCTAAATATTTTTTATGTTTGTTTGAGGATCTGGAGTAATGGGATTCTCTAGCAGGCAGGTTGACAAGGAATCTATGAACTTTTTCTATAGTCTCTTGCTCACAAGTTGGGTGATTATTGTGCTTTCCTCTTCCGTCTTGTAACGGGTGGCGCAAAAGTAAAGACCCTATTTGGTTCAGCTATAACATTTTTTCTAAATTAGAAAACTAGATTTAGATTTTTTTAAATGTATATTTGTGCCATTAAATTTCGTACCATTAGGATTTAAAGATGATGTCTTTTAAATGGTGACCTCCAGAGTTGATACACATTTGAGCCCTATTTATGACATTTTGCATAACTTGCCGTAACACTTCCTGCGATATGTTCGTTATTTCTTGACGAATGTTTTCTTTTAGAGCTGCGAGAGTCTGTGGCTTGTTCACATACACCCGAGATTTCAAAAAACCCCAAAGAAAGAAGTCTGGACTGGTCAGATCGGGTGATCTTGCAGGCCAAGGCAAATCGCCAAAACGAGAGATAACTCGGCCTGGAAAAGCGTCCCTCACTAAGTCCATAGTGTCGCGCGCTGTGTGTGCCGTAGCGCCGTCTTGTTGAAACCAGATGTGCTCCAGCCCCAATTCGTCCAAACTGGGTATCAAAAACTCACGTAACATGGTTCTGTAGCGTTCTCCAGTGACAGTAATCGCATTGCCTCCAGCGTCTTCGAAAAAATAGGGTCCGATCACTCTGTCAACACAGATGCCACACCATACAGTAACTTTTAGTGGGTGTAGAGGTGTTTCTTGAATAATGCGCGGATTATCAGTGCCCCAGAACCGAGTATTCTGCTTATTGACATGCCCTGAGAGATGGAAATGCGCTTCGTCACTCATAACCAATTTTGAAGGAAAATCATCCTCTTCAAGGTTGAGGTTTATGACGCGCTGGCAGTAATCTAGACGAGCTCGGTGGTCAGCAGGCAGCAGCTGATGAGTCATTTGAGTTTTATACGGGAACATCTTTAAGTCTTTCACCAAAATACGCTGCAGGGTCCGTCTGGAAATGCCCAATTGCGTGGCACGTCGCCTCGTTGATGTTTCTGGACACTCTTCCACATCTTCGCGCACAGCATCGATATTTTCAGCTGAACGGCCTGTTCTTGGTCTCCCAGACTTAGGTCTATCCAATGTTGAGCCAGTTGCTTCAAGGCGTGTGGCAAAGCGTCGAATTGTGCGACCAATCGGTGCCGGACGGTGGGGAAATCGTCGACGAAATTCACGTTGTGTTCTTATCACTGATGAATTATTCCGTAAGAACATTGACACAATTATTCCACGTTCTTGGGGAGTAAAACGGTCCATGTTTATTTTCAGTGTATTTTACATTTGTTCACTACACAATTTTCAACAACAGAATGACAGAAAATGTCATATAAAAAAAAAAAGTATTTTCTTTAGTGCCAGTACTTTTGCGCCACCTAGTATATCCTTTTCTTTGTGCATTACTTTACGTCGCAACCTATCTCTTTTGATTCCATGAATTGCCAAAAATATTTGCTGGCAAACAGCTACTGTGCGATCGCCAGTCTTTACGTTATATTTGAATACTCGCCGGTTTCTAGCATTGTCTCTCTTCTTTCGTGGTCTAAATCTATTTGGAACATCGTCGACAAGGCACCCTTGTAGGTAAATATTTTGTTCTGTATGGTTTGCCAAGTTAATAAATTTATTAAAAATATCTTTACATTCTCTTTCATTCAATTTCTCTCTGCATTTACATCTACAAAGTGGTATGACACGCATCACATGATTTTTCAAATTATTACTTTTTTTGATATTCTTATCCCAAGTAGCTGGGTTTCGTTTCCTCTTTTTGCCTCTTCTGAACAATCAGTTACATCTTCTAATACACCAGTTGTAGGGTTAATAAGTTGTAACCCACGTGATGTTAGAGCAAATCCTTCCTCTAAAATATTTTCTAAAAGGCCATTTTCAGGATTAATAAGAAAAGCTGCGTTGTCATTAACAGTAACATTGTTCTCACAATTGCCATCACCATCTTCGAAAAGCCCAGTTGTAAAATTAAGGTTATTACATACGATTACTTTCGAGGTCTGCATTAAAAGCGGAAGAAGCGTCTTTAGCAGCCAAAACAACTTCATCGGCATTAATTTCAAAAATAATATCTTCTGCGGAAGTACCAGATTCAGCATTTTGATCATGCAAACCGACAATCATCGAAGATTTTAAAAAATCACCATCAGCAGGCAAAGCAATACTCTCACCTGCATCTGCATCCAATTCAGTTACTTTTGCGGCAGCATCATATTTTTCATTACACAATCTGATATTAGGCAATGAGGAATTCACAATATTATTGCTTACTTCTTCATCTGATTCTTCATCAGACTGTAGTATTCCAGCTTCTTCTATTAACCGTTGCAACTTATCTTCGTCCATATCGAAAAAATCAAGTATAACTTTTATTTTATTACTAAAAACACTAAACGTAAGTTCGTTAAGAAAAAAATATTTTGAAAAATGACGGATTCAAAAAAAAAAAAAAAAAATCAAACCAACAAACAAAAACAAACCGATCGGTGAGATTTGAACCTACGACCTCGCAGTGTGGGGCGACCCGACTAATAAATAGCTTAGCAGATTTCGTAAATAACTCCAAATTACATCCACGGTAACTTATACTTGTTGCGGAATGGCAGGCGTTCAGCGCACTCCACCACCAAAACTGCAAAGCCAATGTCTGACTCAATCTGAACCTGACATAAATGCGGCAATCAACATGAGTGAACAGGTAACAAAAAGAGGCAAACGAGCAAGAAAAGAGAATTCTCAAGATATTGCGCCTGCTTTAAACAAACAGGAACTAACTGAGCTGCTCAGTTTATGGAGAAATGATCAGGACACCCGTGTGACTAAGATGCTGGAATCACAAACGACTTTGATACAAAAATTAATGGAGGATGTAATTGAGATTAAAGCGCAAAATGCCGATATCCAAAAGTCAAACACCCAGATTCGTAAGACAAATGCCGAAATCGAAAGGTCGATGCAGCACTTTAACGAAAAATTTGAAGAAATGAAAAAAGAGGTGGAAGACTTAAAGAAAGAGAGGAAAGAACAGAGAAGCTACATAGAAACACTTGAGTACAAAATAAGAGATTTGCAGCATAAGACACGCCCATCATGTGTTGAAATAAGAAATATTCCTCAACTAGAAAATGAAACTTCAGGCCAATTATCTAATATCATCTGTAACATAAGCCAGTTTGTTGGAACACCAATATCTCGAAGCGAAATCCGTGATGTGTATCGTCAGCCCGGAAAACCTAGCCAAACATCACGACCTGTCGTAGCAGAGTTTACAACGGTACATACCAAGCGAAACCTACTGATGGCTATCCGATCATACAACAAAACTAAAACTTCAAAAGAAGACAAACTCAACACGGAATCGCTTGGTATCCCCGGCAAACGCCAGGCCGTCTATATCGAAGAACGACTGCCCGCCAGTTCGAAGAAGCTGTTCTACTTGGCGCGACAATTTGCAAAGGATAATCAATATAGCTTCTGCTGGGTCAGCAACGGAAATATTTTCCTCCGAAAGCAAGTAGGTGACAAGCAAATTCTGATCAACTCAGAAAAATGTATTCAAGACCTCAATGCCAACATACCTAAACTGAATATCTGACTACAAAAATGCATGATATTTATGTCACGTAAACAAGAATATCCCTTAATTATACTCGGCTTCGTCCTCTTAGATTAGCATCAATATAACACTTGTAGTACCGCGCAGTATTCGCCGCTTGCAACACTAAATTTGAGGTGACGTATAGAAATTTTGACGTTTACTTGACGTCTGTCTGTTCGCGCCACTTCATTCGCGTTCTAGTGTTTTGCCGCTTTGCATGTCGCACGCTTAGTATTACAGTGACCGAATCCAAAAAAACACTTTTTTGGCAAATCGCAAAAAACGATTTTGCAACTACGACTTGCGCTGTTTAATTTGCTATAAATATGACATTACATAGATTGTTCAATTTAAGTTTAATTTTTCTAATAGTGTAGACATCAAAGTTTTAGGTGAAAGTGAAATTTTTGTTATATGTTATTTAGTTTCAATTATACAGCCTTTTAAAATTGTTTTTGTAGTTTTAGGTCTTTTTAATACTTAGTAATGGTAAATTTGCCAAAAAGTATTTAGACCTAATTTATTTTAAGTCTTTCTAATAGTAAAAACATATACAACTTGACTGTACGTCTTAGGTTTAAGTCTATTTATCACTAAAATAATTATGTCATTTTTGATTTCGGTCTTTTTTAATGATGTTAAGTCATTCTAATACTATAAAAATATACTAATTACGTTGTGCATTTTATTTAGGGTTCATTTATTAATAAAAAATAAAACGATTTTGTTGGGTTCAGTCTTTTTAATCAATATAAAATAGCAAAATAAAAATTATAATCAGTCTTATTTCTTATGAAATCTTAGTAGACAGGTACAAGATAGATTCTAAACTTACACTTCTACTTATCTTAATCGTAGCTGCATGTATAGGAACTAAAAGAAAGATAGAGAAAGTTACTATAGTATAGTAACTAGAGGTTTATAAAAATAACTAGTAAATAAAATGATTAACAAAACAAAAATAGAACTTCAAAAGTTATTATCAATCAGCCATTTTGTTCTCATTACAATCTTAGTAAATAAGCTAAAAAATTAACATCATCAAAACAGATTTTGAATCCGTTAACTAATGTAGTATAGAATCATAAAAATTTGAATAATAATTTGGTATTAAATTTTTTGCAATTAACTCGCGCAAGTCTTTCTTTTTGTTCTCGCTCAACACTTGTTTGCCTGTATAAGCCTTTACTAGTGTTAATTGCTCTAAAGGTAACATTTTAGTTCGTCTATTTCGAATACATACTTCAGAATAATCCTGCTGGTTGTATGTTTCTTTAATAAAAAAAGAAAATGGGCTCTTCTTTGTTACTTTAATCATTTTAATATTATTCCAAACTACGTTGTTTCCATCTTTGGTTTTATTAAAATTATAACCCCAATCTTCCTGTATTTTTTTAAAATCAAAGAAATCATTAAAAGTACACTCATTGACTACAAATTTGCAACCGGATTTACGTGAATTTTTTATTATGGAAATATATTGATGTGGAGAATATATCGCCTCTTTGCGAGAATACTGTAACATCTCAAAAAAGGCAATTTTACAGGACGCGTATTTTAAACTTTCGAAATGTTATAAAATCTAAAATAATAGAGCTAAAGCAACAAAACCTTCTAGTGATTTATAATTTAACTATTAATTCATCTAAAACTATAGTAATTGTTGCGCTATTGGCTATTTTTCGGTATAAATTAACAGGATTAAAAAAAAAGGGATATTTTGTCACACTATTACTGAAAAAGTTTTCAAGGATCGATGTAACATATGAACTTGTCACATTGTTGATAATATATTTTTTTTGTGTTGTGTTAGGTTATATGATAACAACACATTTTAGAAATAAAAATGTTTATTAAATCAATGAAAAATTTGTAGGAAAAGAAAATCAAGCATAAACATTAGTCATTATAACGTAGGTAGGATATACAGTTACCTACTTAAATACAGTAATTCAACAGTTAACAATCAACAAAGTTAACAAAATGAAACTATAGCTATCAGTTCTTAATTAAAAGTATACTGTTATTACTAAATTTGTTATTATTATTTTAGATCTAGCTAACCAATCAGTCTCTTCGTAACATTAGTCTTTGTAAATAATCACTAGGTTTATTCTAAACCTACTTTAGGTGGACCATAATCTATATTTTAACTAAAACAAAACCATCTCAATAAGAATAATAATACATACTAAAAATATTTTTATTCATATTGAGATAGGTTTTAAAAATAAGTATCTAAAATTATAAGTATTATATACTTGCAAAATGTATTAAAAACTTGAGTATTTATCATTAAGTACTATAAAATTACGACGTAGGAACTTTTCATTATAAAATATCACATAGGTATTGTACTTAAAGGAACCGACGTTTCACTTATCTCACATAAAGTAATAAAAAATAATTGTTATAAAAATTACAAAAATAGTATAAAAAATAAAATAAAAACATTCTTAGAGCGATTCGTAAAAGCTCCTATGAACTCCGGGAATTAATTTCTTATTAATCAAATCCATTAGGTCCGATTTTTTTCGTTCAGCTAACCCGGGTTTATTATTATAGAGATTTTTTATTTCTATATTGTTGTTTCTCTTTTTTCTCAAAACGACGGCTTTTTTAAAGTCCGTTTCAGCATAAGAATTTTTATAAAATATAGCATTTGTATCATCTTTACTAACTCTTATTACTCTTACTTCTGATAGTTTAACTACATGGTTATCTTCATCTTTTGTTAAGTTAAAATTAATTTGATTACACACACTTTTCCAATCATAAAAATCTTCGAAACACATTTCATTGACGTGTATTGGCTCACTCTTTTTCCTGGCTGTTTTTATAGCACCGATAAATCCGTCGGGAGTGTATATAGGACCGGATCTTAATAGCCTCTTTACTTGTCTCTCAATCTGGGAATGGGCAGAGTCGCCTTCGTTCTGGGTATGGCCTTTTACAAGATATTTGTGTGTTATGGATTTCAGGTTAGGCAAGGTCTGTACGGCATATAAATACAGGGCAATCATGAATTTGTTTTTATTTTGCCCTGCGCAGTTGTCTGAATAGAAGACAACCTCTAAATCTTCAGCTGAATTTGACATTTTGGTAAGGTAATTAAATACACAAGTACCTATTTCATTTATGCCTCTATTTGCATGTGACTCGTCCCATACGTAACTTTCAACAACATTATTCTGAATATTATAAATTGTTAGATTAAGAACATTAAGTTTGCATTTGTAGTAAAATACAGAAATATCGCCCTTAGGGCACTGGAATACAGCTTGGAGATCGTAAACAGCAACTAAAATATTTTTATTGTTCTTGTCATTTGTCTTTTCAATGCGTGATAATTCTTTTTCTCTGATATGTTTTTCGTAGTCTTCTTTTTTCAATTCTTTTTCTTCGGGCGTACTATTTTTATAAACTTCGCATGTATCGCACAAATCTTTCTTCGGCACAAAAAACGATATATTAAATTCTTGTGTAAATATACGATAAAACATTAAATAACTTGCATAGGGTATATTTTTAGATTTACATTGTTCAACGTAGTCTCTATGCAGGTCTGTAATTGCTTTGCTGCCGTCAATGTAATGTCTTTTCGAGTTTGCTCGAATATAGTGCGATTCTATTTTTGGTATCGCTTCTATAAATTTTCTTATGCTTTCTTTAATGTTTTCATCAACTTTACTGTGATTTAGATGAGTGCCACGGTAATCTTTCATTGACGAGATATTAGTGTCATTATTTTTCTTTTTCAACGCGGTCTCTATAGGGCGGTTATTGATAGCCAAAGTGTTTTTGAAAAACAATTTACATACTCTGATCTTTGCACCAGAAATAGTCAAAAAGAAAGCGTTGTTGTTTTCACGCTTTGCAGCAATATTTCCGTCTGAGTCCACTTTCACATATCGCTGTTTTGGAATAACTAAATCGACATTATTAGCTATAAACGTCCATTGTTTCTCAATTTGTCCTAAACCCCAATATTCGTTTAAAATTTTCTCACGTTCAAGCTCTGAGAAGTTAGAGCTACATTTAAATTTACAATTTTCTCTGCAAGGTGGTTTAAGCTGGCGTTTTGGAAAGGGCTTATTAGTTTTTGTTGAAATATATGATAGTCCACTATTTCTTAATCGCTTAGCGATGTTCTTCTTCCAATTTAACTCTTGCCTTGGTCTTTTTTTTCCTACTTTAGTTGGGGTGATGTTGGAAGTGGTTGGCTCTATTGGCATAGTGGTATCATTCCCAACTACAAGCGAATTATTCTCTGTTGCGACCAGATCTATCTGATTTGTATGGTTAACTATTATGTCTCGATTTTCTGCTGAATTACTTACCAATAACATGTCAACATGCTCTATGGTGTCAACTGAAGCAATATTATTATTTAAATTAAACAAGTCTTGGTCTTTTGAGAAGTTGTAGTTAGTGCTGGCACCTTCTTCTTCAGAGTCTGAACTATGTATATTATTACTTTTTGACTTCTCCTCTTGATAATTGGGATCCTTTACGAAATCATCACTATCTGGGGAAAAGTTAAAAGAAAATTAGTCCCAAATAATTACGTTGCAAACGTTCGGCATCCGAAATGCACAGAATTGAACACAAATTATTACATAAATTGAATAAGTGCATTTATTAAGAAATAGTAGTCTCTGCCTACCCCAATGGGAAAAAGGCGTGACAATAATAATGTATGTATGTATTAAGAAATATAATAAATGCATTTATATAAAAACTTACTACCTTCATAAAAAGATGGTCCACTGCTTGAGGAGGAACTCGAAGAAGAACTCGAAGAGCTACTTGAAGAGCTACCGGTACTACTAGTTGACTCACGTCGACGATGTTTTGAGTCATCGTTACTTTTGTCTAAAAGAAATATAAATAATAATAACTTAAACAATAGAAAAACTTTATGAAACATAAGTACCTAATAGTTTAAATTTTTGTTTTAAATTCTTAATTTAAAACAAAAATTTAAACTAAAATCGAGGTGTTTACATAATTATCTGTAGAAAACACACTAAGACTCCTTATAATGTTGCTCAATTTGTTTCTTCTTCTCAGCCGATGGACGTCCACTGCTGGGCATAGGCCTCATGTATGGATTTCCAATATTGGAAATCCAATTTGTTTAAAATCTATGAAAATGTAAGCACCTAAGTTCGTTTCGTATTAATAGGTACTCATTTTAAATAACTACATGACAACAGGCTCGCCCCTTGTTACATGGGACCGAACATAGGTGGCATTTAGTCTTTACAAAAATATTCTTTAAAAAACAAAATTATTAAGTCTTACCTTCTGGAATCATTGCGTTTATATTAGAGTCATCAACTTCCTCGGCTTGGATACTGGAACTATCATTTACGTTACTATCAACTACGTTTTTCATAGTTGCTAATTGTACTAATTTTCTGGACCGCGATCCCATCTGAAAAAATAAATATTTATAATTCATTTGTTTTAGTATTTACAACGTGACATAACGATTTAATTTACAAAAAAACTTATAATTTATCTAGAAAAAAGTAACATTACAAAATACTCCGAATCCATTTTATGGTTTGTAAAATATTTCATTGTCAACAACGCGTCATCTTATGATGTTACAAAACAAAAACGATATCTTTTCAACGAAAACGTGATATCAAAAGTAATAACAAGTTAAAATTGCATACTATTTTCAACAAAACTGTGTCAATTCAACATATCACATTACTTAATAAAAAAATATCAAAGAGTTCAAACTTACCTTAGCAATCGTAATGTGGTATCTTCGTGATGTCACGTTTTTGCACAAATACGAGAGCGCCCTTCCCTCCAAATGGCACGCGCCGACTGATGGGACACGTTGTCGAAACAAATCACGAGGCAGAAAGAGACAGCGCGACAACACAAAATATTGCAGTTGTCTTGTCTCTTTCGCTCATAGATGCACCGTTATTGTCAAAAAAATACCTCGTTTTTATCGAAAATAAAGTTCAATACGGCGGTTTTGATTATGGAATAAAAAATAAATCGATTTTTCTGAAATATCACAGTATTCTTGCAAAGAGGCGATATAGGTCCTGCTTTCAAATTTTTTTTAATTTCTTTTTCTATTAAACTGTGTATATTGTCAGCCTCGTTCTGTGTGTGGCCTTTGATTAAAAATTTGTGAGTTATTGAATTAATATTTAAATGTGTCACTGCGTACAGATATACTGTAACGATAAATTTGTTTTTATTTTGCCCTCCGCAATTATCCGAATACAATATTAGATCAATACCTTCTTCATTAGTATTTCTGGATTCACTGCAAAGTTTTTCAAAATAACATAATAAGCATGAACCTATTTCGTTAGCACCTCTTTTTGCGTCCGTTTCGCTCCAAAAATAACACTGCACATTGTTATACGAATCCTGAACTTGGCCTTCTACTTTTTTGTTTAAAGAAGCAACAGTAAAGTTGTAGCTATTAAGTTTACTTTTGTAATAGAAAGCAGAGGTGTCCCCCCTAGGTGTCTGCAAAACTGCTTCAAGGTCAAATAGAATTACTTTGTTATTATCATCAATCTTACATCGATCATTATATTTTTCCTGTCGGCTGAGGGCTTTTTCTATCAAATGCATGTCATATTTTTCTTTAATTACAAGTTTTTCTTCAGCTGATGAATTCTGGAATTGTAAACATAGATCGCATTGATCTTTACGTGGGCGAAAGAATGAAATGTTAAACTGTGTAGTGAAAACTTTATAAAATGTGCAATATTTTCCAGCAGGCTTGTTTTTTTGTTTTTGTATGTCTTCGAAATCTCTAAAGAGATCAATTATCGTTTTACTACCATCTATGAATTCACGGGTCGATGTTTGGCGTGTGTAATGGGAATCTGTTCTTGGAATAGAATTGATAAATTCTTTGATGTCAGAAATTAATGCTTCATCTGACACATTACTAGCAGTCACACCTCTAAAATCAGTCTTTAAAATCCCATGTTCATCGGTCTTACTTTTGACTGTACGAATCATACGATCAGAAATACCCAATGTATTAAGAAAAAAGGTTTTACAAACTCGAATTGGACTACCATCAACGATAAAATGAAAAGCTTTGTTACAATTTCTAGGAGCCAAAGCATTAGTATACTTATATTTGGGTGTAATATTGGTTAAGCATGACAAAATAAAAGATCGTTGATTATGGATATCTCCAATTTCCCAATAAGTATCAAAAATACGTTGCCTTTGTACAGAATCTATTTTGGTAGGACACTGCAATCTGCATTTATTATTACATGGTGGCTTAAGATGTCGAGCTTCAACTGTTGCATTTTTGCTATTAACCCTTTACCGCATGGATTTTTTAAATCTTTAGGAAAAAATATATGTCGGTATAGGGCATTTATAGGTCCCCAAAAAAATATTTAAAAAAATATAGAAGACCATGTAAAAAAGATACATAGGTAAAAGTAATTGTTCCAAATATGGAACGCCATGCGTTCTAGTTCTAAAACTCAGACGTTCCAAATTTGGTACAACATGCGGTGTGATCGAATTATGTATAACATTGAAAAACAGGAATTAAAAGAAACAACGTGAAACTATGCTATTTAATTAAAGAAATTATGTGTGAAAGTTTTTAAAACAGTTGCGATCTTTGTTGAAACAGAGATAACAACCACACTTTTCGCACATCACTTGCGATTTCTGTTTGCATCCTTCCAGTTTACACCGTTGGCGATCGGTTTTCCAATCAGGCCAGTGGTTGAACCCATCTCCAGCTACTTCCATTGGAGGTAGTTCTATGCGTCGCCTTGATCGCCCCTTTTTAATTGCCTCAACATCTTGATTCAGTGGTCGTCCTCGTTTGCGTGTAGTCGGAGTATATACTTTTGAATCTTTGTGCATCAATACGTCTGCTATGGCTAACTTGAAGTCAAGCAATGGAATGTAAATATCTTCACCTTTCTGTTTCATGACTCTTCGCCATAGTAACCAGCTATTCACGCAACAGAGATCAATAAAATGGAAGAACAGCCGGTGGTACCATTTTTTACTGCGGATTTTGATCCTATAGAAGCCTAACATGGCATCTAGTAAATCAACACCACCCATGTATTTGTTATAAATAGTTACTGCTTTTGGGCAAGGAACATCAACTCTACACTTTTGTTTTTTGGAATATCTTTTCACAACTCCCATTGGTTCCTTGCCTACGTAGGATGAACACAAACTGACTGCTTTATTGTCGACCCAATTGGTAACTGATAGCTGAACGTCATCAACAGTAACACTTTTTTCGGAGCAATATCCTCGTTCTTTCTTTCCTAAAGCTTTTTTAGATATATTTATATTTGGAGCTCTTCTTAGTTGTATTGTGCCTAATGGCAGAAAACCTCTTTTGTGCAAGTTTGCCATTAGCTGCAAACTAGTATACCAGTTATCTACAAAAATCTTATGATTCAAATTGTCTGAGACAGTCTCCATTAGTCTTTGTACCACATTTCCTGGCACTCCAAGATCAGGGCAGTTTTCTGGCTGATCAGGGTATTTTCCTCCGAATAATTCAAAATCATAGCTGAAGCCACTGACTCCGCTTAATACATAATTTAGATAACCCCATTTATGGGGTTTCTTCGCATTGTACTGTCTGATCCCCGAAGTTCGGGCCTTGGTAGGGATCATCTGTTCGTCGATTGACAAAAATTCCTCTTTCGGAACTTTTAGTAGCCTTTCGCGAAGGATTTTCATAAGTGGGCGTATTTTCTGAAGCCTGTCAAACTGTGGGTCATTTGGTTTTAGTTCGTTTGTTTTGTCAAAAAAATGCAAAAATCTTTTAATCTCTTCGAATTTGTGGCACGTCATTACATTTGCAACTTTTTCAATATACGTGCCTTCCTTCCAGTAATGCCGAGTAGTTGGCAGGTGTACTACCGACATGTATATAATAATACCTATAAATTTATAGATGTCTTCATGTTTCACTGAATGCAAGTTTTCGGGTGAAATTTGTGCTGCGTATACGTTGCTTTCTTCCTCAATTAAATTTACAGCAGATGACGGAAAAAGAAATTTGAAAAACTCCATTGGAGTATTTAGCTGCATAATTTCATCCGGAAGAGTTTCAGATCCCAAAAAAGCAATATTGGATTCATCATACTGAATATTGTCATTCGACCACACCAACTTATCTTTCTTTTTTTTCTTACTTGAAGAAGCTGCCTGAGAAGTAGAAGGTTGATTGTCTGTAAAATTTTCTAACATCTCCACATGCTCTTCAGTACACTCAAGAAACTCAGTCAGTTCCTCTTCTCCTTCTTCATCTTGTTCTCCTTCATCTTCTCCGTCTGAGGAAGACGTTTCGTTTTCTTCATTTATGTGTAAAGGATCTTGAGTATTGTAATCGTCTTCATCTGATACATTTTCATCCTCACTGCTCTCTGGAATTACGACGATTGTTTGTCGAGGACGCATCTCCATTTTTTCTACAATTAAAATAATTAAGCAAATTTACTAAAAATAATTACGTACCTATACACATAATTTTATATTATATATACTCAGGGCTGAGAGATCATACAAAAGCCCATAAAATACAATTATTTAAATAAACTCGTTATGCGCTACTTTTAATTATCCTACTTAAAAATTACATTTGGTTTGAACTTACTTCTTTTGCCGTAAAAAGCCTGTGGGTCCATTGTTGTATCAGGTGAATCACAAATTTTCTTCAGATATTAACAAAAAACCAATAAAAAATCGTATTGAAAACAGCAAATTGACAATCTGTCAAATTTTGGAAACCAACTGACGAAATAGTCGATTTTAGTTCCTACGCACCTCTGTAGAGGCGCCACTGGCGCATATTAGGTGAGTTACACACCCTACATACGAATTAGTTCCAAGAAAAGATCATAGATGTCGAAGGAATAAATATATTATACCAAAAGCTGAATGTTCCAAATTTGTGACGATATGCGGTAAAGGGTTAACGTAAGTTTTTCCCAAATTTCTTAACTTTTTAGCTTTAATTTGTTTCCAGGTTTCCGGTTGTCTAGTGCGCTTTCTACTTTTTGTCACAGTAATACCTCCATCAGTTGTTGTAGCTGCTGCTGAAGTGGACTCCTGTTCTCGTTGAGGTGATCTTGACGGCTCCGGAGTTGTATTTTCTTTATTATTATCAGGGTTTCTTTCCGCAGATTCACCACTAGAACTATCAGATGATGACGAAGATGAGCTTGATGAAGAAGAGCTACTACTGCTAGAACTAGAGCGGTGGATAGGTCGAGTTAGCAAATTATTAACCCTTTTTTCCTTTTCTACTTGGAATGTAGGATCACCGTCACTTAAATCTGCGTCACTTTCTTCGGAATTTATAGGCGAAATAAGATAATTTAACCCTTCTTTGCATGTTTTTTTCTATTTTTTTAAAATAAATCAGGGTGATGTAATTAATGCTCTAGATCAGTGTTTTTCAACCTGTGGGTCGCGACCCCCTGGGGGGTCGCGAAGCCTCTGCAGGGGGGTCGCGAAGCTTCTATTGAGGAGTTGCAAAAAGTTGGGAAAGCAACTGCAGTAAAAAAAACAATAAAGTTTTAAAAGATTTATTAATCAAAATGGTAACTAAAGGACGTAATCATTGGTATTAAATAAACAAAAAAATAAAAATAACTTATGAGATCTCTTCCATCTTAAACATTAGTGACTAATTAACAAAAAATAAAGAGAACTTTTAATGCGAGGGTTGCGCTTGTTTTTCATTTACTAATTTCTCCCAGCGTGGATCCGTTTTTGCTACATTGAGAATTAGATCGTTTTCTAAATTTAAACGATTTCTTTCCCTACTTTTTAGTTGGGCCATTGATGAAAATGTCAATTCGCACAAGTAGGAAGTGGCAAATGGAATCAAACACTTTAAGGCCTCCATTGTTAATTTTGGGTATTCTGATTTCCTTTTTAACCAAAAGGTATCCAAGCTGACAGACTTAAATTCCAATTGCAGCATTCCATCGGCAGATAAATCCAACAGATTTTCTTTGAGCTTGGTTGTCAAATTTGCCTCATTTATGGCTGCATTTAAAAACGGATTTAAAATCCACCTTTGCCCAGTATTCTTCGATATTTCTTGCATTGAGAAGTAATGAAACAGTTCTTCTTTCAAGTTTTCTAACACCATTTTCATACCAGGTATAAATTCCTTGATGTTTATATCGCATCCGACTTCTTCAATAAACGACTGAGTCGAAGAAAATGAATCGAAATGATTTTGATTTATAGACGATGACCACAAGTTAATTTTGTTTGTAAAGCCATGAATCTTATCTTTAGCAGTGATGACATTTTCATCACGCCCTTGAAGACTTTTATTCAAGATATTTAAATGCTCAAATAAGTCAGAAAGAAAAGCCAATTTCAAAAGGAATTCCGGGTCACAGATGAATTTGGAGTATTCTGACTTGGCTTGGTGCAAATAGATTAAAAGTTCAGCACGAAGTTCCAAAACTCTGGCTAGTACTTTGCCTTTTGACAACCACCGAACCTCCGTATGGTAAAGTAAATTTTGGTGGAGCGCTCCCATATCTTCACAAATTTTTCGAAACAGTCGTGTCTGCAACGCTTTTCCTTTAATAGAATTTACAATTTTTATAATAATATTTAAAACTTGACTGTACTCCTGTGGCAAGGTTTTGGCCGCAAGAGCTTGGCGATGGATAAAGCAATGCGTCCAATAAGCGTTTGGCATCTGTTCCTTCAATCTGGTAATAAATCCACTGTTCGCACCTGTCATGGCTTTTGCTCCGTCACTACAAATTGCAATACATTTCTTTTCCCAATGGATATTCATATGTTGCGTAGCTTCAAGAAACATGTTATGTAAGCACTGGCCTGTAGTGTTCGTGGGAAGCGCTCTACAAAATAGTATTTCTTCCATTAATTTTTCTTTGGCTTCAAAGCGCACAAAAGCTACAAACTGTGCACAATCCGCAATATCCGTAGATTCATCAAACTGCAGGGACACAAAAGTACTTTCTTTTATTTTTTCTATGACTTGATCACGAATATCAGTCGCCATATCGCTTATCCTGCGTTGAATAGTATTGTCAGAGAGAGGTATCATTTTGAGTTTTTCGACCTCTTGTTTGCCAAACATAATCTCCGCAATATCTAAAGCCGCAGGTAAAATCAAATTTTCGGCGATAGTATGAGGTTTTCCTGCTTTAGCCACACGAAGAGCTACTCGATAACTAGCCAGCAACGCTTTCTCATTTCCGTTGGACATTTGTACTATAGCAGCTTTTTGATTTTGAAGAGCCTTGAATTTTCTTTCAAAAAAATCCACAGATTTATTTTTTTCATTTGGATGCTTTGTATTGAGATGGCGTAATAACTTTGATGGCTTCATGCTTTCTCTTGATAAAGTTTCAAAGCAAATGACACACTGTGGTTTATTCCCAATTACAGTAAATCCGAATTTCAAATAATTATCGTCATAAAGACGTTTTTTCTTAATTTTAATTTCATCACTCCCTCCAGAAGTAGACGGTTCTGAAGTTCTTTTTAGAAATTTATCCATTTTAAAACTTTACAAATCAATTACAAATGCAGTTAAATACGTAAAAACAATGGCGCTCGCGCATGCGCGATGAGGACTCGCGTGGAGTCGCGAGGAGTCCTGATCGCGCATGCGCCGTTGTATAGCCCGCGCCGCTTCGCTCTCGAAATTCCCATTGCGTCTCGCGCGCTCATTCACTCAACTCGCATGCTTGTCAATTGCTGCACTCGCGCGCGGCGCGGCGGCGGCAGGGCAGCCATAATCGGCCGAGGTCGTATAAATGCAAATAAATTACGCTATCTATGTCAAAATGGCGACTCATTCGATTTAAAAAATGTTATTTACGTACTTGATTATGTGTTCACCTAAACCCCAATTTGAAAATGTATAAATTGAAAATGTATAAATAAGTATTTGTCATAGAATAAAATACATGAAAAAACAACGGTGAGGGGGGGGGGGGGGTCGCGAAATATTTGTACGTAATAAAGCGGCCGTGTCATGAAAAAGGTTGAAAAACACTGCTCTAGATTAAAGAAAAAATATTAAAAAAAATCCTAATGTAAATAAAAATATGTATTATGTATAAAACAATATGATGGAAATTTACATCATCATGCATTGTCACATATTTAGCTCAGTACTAAATAAATAAAAAAATATTGTTTACTCAATCTTCTTTATTCTTTATGATAATTTAAAAAACAATTATTATTTTTATTTAAGCACAAATTGACGCCACATTTACTACACGAAATTGTAGAATAGCCTTTACATTTGGGAAATTTGCACCGGAGTGACCCACCTACTTTTGGCCAATGTTCAGCACCATCTTTTCTTATGTCTTTTGGAGGTGGTGGAGCTGGAGAACCTTTTCTTTTTTTTGATTGTAATTCTTCTTCTAGTACACTGGTACTAGGACGCCCTCTTTTAGCTTCTTTAGTGGTTCCTCTGTTGCATAGCACAAAGGCCAATTCATTTCTGAATTGGCCCATTGTAAGCAAGCTCTTTTTAGGTTCACCTCTTTCTTGAGCATTTTTTTTATAAACAATCCAAGAGTTTATAATAGCTAGATCAAATAGATGAAAAAAAATACGCAAATACCACTTTTTAGACCTCATTGTTATATGATTTCTACCCAAAAAACTATCCATGAGATCTACTCCTCCCATATGTTTATTGTACTCTTGGACAATAAACGGGCAAGTAATATCAATATTTCCTTTTGTTATCCTGTCAAATCTATTGACTTTAGTTACAGGCAATGCTCCAGCATAAGAAGATAGCAGGGTTACTATCTTATTATCTTTCCAAGCCACACAACTCAAATCTATACCATCATGCGCAGACACTCTTTCCTCAAAACTACCTCTGGGCACAGATTTTTTCATGAAATTTTTCTTCTCTGGAAGTTTATTATTTGGTATCCTGTTTTGTTGCACAGTTCCCACTGTGTGAATTCCTGATTTAGCTAAAAATACTACCAATGGCAAAGAGGTATAAAAATTATCAAAGTATATGATATGGTTTTGATTTCTTGGCACTCCTCGAAGCAAACGGACTACAACATTTCCTGTTGCACCAAGATCTGGTTCATTTGTGAGCTTCTCTGTATTCTCTTGTCCAGAATATACCTCAAACTTGTGGGCATATCCCATCAAATCACAGAGAACATATAATTTGAAGCCCCATTTATGGGGCTTTTTAGGCAGATATTGCTTTAAAAAATGCCCTATTTTGGTAGAACACATCTGTTCATCCACAGAAAGTCTTTGATTCATTGGCACTGTGGCAAACCTCTCATTGAGATGCTTGATAACAGGGCGGATTTTATAAAGCCTGTCATGTTCTGGATGACCTATAGGTTTGTGAAGATCATTGTTATTAAAATGTAATGATAACTTTATTTTCTCAAACTTGTTCAGTGGCATTGTTGCAGAAATAGGCTCATATCCAAACTTTGGTGACCAGTATGATCTTGTGCTAGGAAATTTGATTACTGACATGTACAATAATATACCAAAGAACTTATACAAATCATATTCTGTAAATGTTATAGTTGAACTGGGATTACTCTGTATTATATATAAATTTGTCTCCTCTACTAATGTTTTGATAAAATCTTCAGTGATAAAATGGTTAAAACATTGATATGGAGTTTCTAGGTGTGATAGACCACCTGAAGCAGTAGAACTTCCCAAGAAAGTAATTTTATCTGTGTCATACACCAGATTCCTTTTTTCCAAATCAAGCTTCTTTTGTCAAATGGAAAACTGGATGAAGACTGCAAATTGGATGAAGTTGATGGGTGAGAGGGTTCTTGATCTTCTGTTTCTACAAGAGGAGGATCAATGTCAGCAGTTTCATCCACATCATCATCATCATCGTCGTTCTCCTCCTGCAACACTCTTATAACTTCATCAGAATCCCGGTTTTCATCATCGGAATCTTGATTATCGAGGTCATCTTCTGATAGCCAACCGCCTTGTAACTTACTAAGATAATCTTCAATATCTCTTTCATTCAAGTTTCCCTAAAAAACAACATAAAATAAACATTTACAAAAAAATGTTTGCCATACATTACAAGTGAAATTACTGCATAGTGATGTAAATTTCCATCACATAGTTTTGAGAAATTTATTCACAGTGTGTTGATATAAATTGTACATAAAACAACAAAAACATGAAAACAAACCTTTTTTCCACTCATTTTCACTTTTACTGTATTTTATATCTCCGTTACAAACACTTATAACAAACTAAAATCTCGCTACTTTTTTCCAGTCACAACAAACAGCGGAATGACAAGTTCTAGGCCTGGTAATTGACAGTGACGTTTGCTATTTTTTGACAACTGCGTTTTGTTGTACGCAATAGTCGCTTAAAATGTTACCAGCAACAACAAATTTACAGTACAAGGGTTTTGAGTACCTTTTTTTGTTGACTAAGGATTATGATTGAAATTTCCCTCATCATGCAAAGAAGGGTTAAAGGTGTTCTTATGCGGGTAGCATTCTCAGGTTCATTTTCAACATCACGCAAAATCTATAAGACAAAGTAAACATGAAAGTCAAATTAAAACAATGTCATTAAGTTAGGATCAAAATATACTAATAACTTTGAATAAACTAATGTAACTAATGTACTTTCAATTTAATAATTACAATACCTGATCATCTAGTTTTGGGGTAGGACTATCTTGATGTTCAGTGTCATTAAAATACTCTTGTGCATTCAAAAATGTGCAATTTTCCGGTTTATTTCTAACATCATGTAGCACCTGCAAGTAAACACAAAAATGAATGTATTGAAATTACCCTCAATAATAAAAAAAATGGAAAAATATTTTTTATTTGGTTACCTGGACATCAATACTTCTATCTGAGAGAATTTCGCTATTTTGTATCGGTTCATTAGGCACAGTATTTGCCTGCAAACAAAAATGGTTACAATTAAGTGAAAACGCCAGGGAATTGCAGGAAATTGAAGTACCTTCAATTTTCTTATTACTTACCTGGTCGTGTTCTTGGTAATGAGGACTGCCTTTATTATCAATTAAATCAAGAATTTTCCTTGATCGTGCAGAAGCCATTCTAGAAAGTAAAATTATAAACAAAAGCATTAATTTTTTCTACTATTTTAATTTGAATAAAACTTATTACTGAATACGGACACATTGTCAATTTTGACCACAAAAATATGCATTATTTTTGATAAAGCACAGACCCATTACTTTATGTGACCATGAGCAAGTTATCAATATTAGTATTAAACAGACGTTACACTAAACTATGACTGTAGCAAAAACTAATTTGACAACATTTTTACTATTAAACTGACTTAAATATTAATGTGATCACAAACTGTTATTGTTTTTTAGTTTTAAATAGACCTAAAACCGAATACGCCGGTTGCATGTAACAACATTTTAGAATTAAAAAGGCTCATTGCGGAAAGAGTCAAAATAATACTAAAAATATACATAAAACTTACCTTTAATTTCACAATGAAAACGCCTCAAACACTAATAGGTCACTTTAAAATTAAATGCACAAACTGTTTTTGTTGTAACGGTTGAACGAACACTGAATGAGTCTGTGTTATGTCAATCAACGTCACAAAAGTCGCGAAAATGAAAGAGACAGCAAAGATTGTAAGAGTAGGAAAACACAACGTATTGAAGAGTTTCTTAGAGCTATTTCATAGATGGCGTTGTTGTAGTCACGCCAGGTGCATTAACTCATTTTACGTAAATTTTGAGTTCGGTCACTATAATATTAAGCGTGCGATGTATTCCGTTAAATATATTTAAATTCAGTGTTAAAATGGTTTAACTAAGTGAAGTAATTGAGTCAACATGTCAAAAAGAAAGATAACTGACAAAAATTATGAACAATAGCTGAAGAAATGGAAGGGGATCGACGAATTCCATCGTCAGAAAAGAAGTGAAAAACCTGTATAACGCAGCAGGGTGCGGGTATTGTCCAGTTCTTCGGAGTCGTCGGAGGATGTGAAGCATCATTGTCGGAAAATATGGTTAGTAATGAAAAATTACACATACTTTTGTGACACTTACCCTCAATTACTAGCTTTATAAAAAATCATTCATAGATATTGCAATATGGTATTGTGGACAGCTATTAGGGCTGTTTGTTACCAAAACTATGGCGTTGTGGATAGCTACCAGGGCTATTTCTTCACCAAAATAATCGTTTGACGATTGAGCAATATCTACCTACTTATCTAGCGATAATAAGTTTTGTGAACAGTACATAGGTCTGCTTCTTAACTCACGCGCTATGATATAATAGTCTGATATGATTTTAATTGATTTTCAAATTAAATCATTCATAGATATTGCAATATGGTATTGTGGACAGCTATTAGGGCTGTTTCTTACCAAAACTATGGCGTTGTGGATAGCTACCAGGGCTATTTCTTCACCAAAAACAATCGTATGACGATTGAGCAATATCTACCTACTTATCTAGCGATAGTGAGTTTTGTGAACAGTACATAGGTCTGTTTCTTAACTCACGCGCTATGATATAGTCTGATATGATTTTAATTGATTTTCAAATTAAATCATTCATAGATATTGCAATATGGTATTGTGGACAGCTATTAGGGCTGTTTCTTACCAAAACTATGGCGTTGTGGATAGCTACCAGGGCTATTTCTTCACCAAAAACAATCGTATGACGATTGAGCAATATCTACCTACTTATCTAGCGATAATAAGTTTTGTGATCAGTACATAGGTCTGTTTCTTAACTCACGCGCTATGATATAGTCTGATATGATTTTAATTGATTTTCAAATTAAATTATTCATAGATATTGCAATATGGTATTGTGGACAGCTATTAGGGCTGTTTCTTACCAAAACTATGGCGTTGTGGATAGCTACCAGGGCTATTTCTTCACCAAAAACAATCGTATGACGATTGAGCAATATCTACCTACTTATCTAGCGATAATAAGTTTTGTGATCAGTACATAGGTCTGTTTCTTAACTCACGCGCTATGATATAGTCTGATATGATTTTAATTGATTTTCAAATTAAATTATTCATAGATATTGCAATATGGTACTGTGGACAGCTATTAGGGCTGTTTCTTACCAAAACTTTGGCGTTGTGGATAGCTACCAGGGCTATTTCTTCACCAAAAACAATCGTATGACGATTGAGCAATATCTACCTACTTATCTAACGATAATAAGTTTTGTGAACAGTACATAGGTCTGTTTCTTAACTCACGCGCTATGATATAGTCTGATACGATTTTAATTCATTTCCAAATAACGAAGTTATGCGCGCGACCATGCCGCGCCACTGGGTTCTACGTGTTTGTCGCAGATGCGACTTACACCACCCACCCTGCCGAAAACCCTGCCGAAAAATCCCAAAATCACTTTTTGGCCCGACCCGGGATTTGAACCCAGAACTTCATTTTCTGCGGTTGAACACGCTACCGCTAGACCAACGAGGCAATGTCAATATAGTGGTATATAAATTAACTAGACGTAACTATTGACGGGCCTGTTGGCGTGGTTGGCAAATGCTTGCTTTTTGCGCCGGAGGTCGTGGGTTCGATTCCCATCCGGGACGGATATTTGGTGCATGAACGTGTCTGTTTGTCCTGAGTCTGGGTGTATTTATCTATATAAGTACGTATGTAGTTATGTACTTCATTTACAAAAGAAAAGTAGTATATCAGTTATCTGGTTGCCGTAGTGCAGGCTTTGCTTAGTTTGGGATCAGATGGCCGTGTGTAAATAATGTTTAATTTTTATTAACTATGTGATTAGTTCCATCAATAAAGACATGAAGAATGCCGAGGCCGATAACTTTCTCTTTGGGGATACACTTCCTGATAGTTTAAAAACCGCAAAAATTAATCGAAAATTATTGAAGCAGAATTGAAAATTATTACTGCCACTAAACCTGACCCCAGCAAAAAGTTTGCAATGCCCGCATCATTGTCAAAAATCTGGAGGACGCACCAACCGGAAGACGTCGCAAATTCGGCGGCGGCGCCGCTGACAACTGAGGTAAAATATGCTGGTAGACTAGCTTATTTTGTTGATCAATGGTCACTCACCACTAAAGACCCATTGGTCTTTGTTGTTCAGTTGTTCAGCTTTGTCTTCACCACCTAGAACTTGTTCTAGTTTAGAAAACTTCCACTTTGCGGACGCAATCAAAGACCTAATTTAATTTCTATTGGTGGATTCTCAGGCTTTCAGCCGCATCCGTGTTTGTCTAAATAATTTGGACAAGAATGGACCTTCGCTCGGTTAAGATTTTGAATTGAATTGGGGCTAAATACATATTTAACCGAACGGTAAAATGAGATTTATACTAAACTTAAAAACTTTAAACATAATGATAAACTGACAATATTTTAAATTATAAGATCTTCACACAGCTCTGAAACCTATTCCTCGTGACTGTTTTATGACTAAACTCGATTTTAAAGATGTTTATATCTGGATAAATTCCATGTATACTACAAAAATTATCGTTTTTAATGGAACGCTTTCAGCGCCAGCATAGTGTCCTATGCGTGCACAAAGTAATGAAACCAGTCACTAACGTTTTGAGGTCAGCCGGGCTGATATACAAAGTGTACCTTGACGACGAGCTTCTAATTGCATATTAAATTGCATCACGCCGAACAAACATTGTTAATTTCTCGGCTTCAATATCGATGCCAATCTCCAGTCTTGGACTGGTGGGATAGGACGAGTGGGCTCTCTGTGAGCCGCATCGATCTGGAGATCAATTCAGATGTCTCAACAACAGGGTGGGGGGTGGCTTGTGGTGAGAGCAGAGGTAGTGGTTTATGGAGTACTGAGGAATCCTCCCAGCATATTAATTATTTAGAAATATTAACAGCATTTTTGGTTTTAAAATTTTCGCCCCAGATTTAACCAACTGTCAGCTTTTACTCCGAATCGATAATGCGACAACAATATCTTATATCAATCGCATGAGTGGTGTCCAGTACCCACAATTAACAAAGGTTACCAAAACCCGGTGGCAGTGGTGCGACCGTCGTAGCATTCATGTGTTTGCGTCCAATATTCGATGGACGGATTAAATAAAACACACTCTCCAGATATTGATTTCGTTGCTAGTAGGATCATTAAAAATGCAAAAGCTATCTTGAAGATCTTGGCATTGCGACCCAAATGCGCAAGCAATCAATGCATTTACAATATATTGCTCGTCATGTTATTTCTACTCCTTTCGTTTATTTTCTATGGTACTTAAACCACTAAAGAAAATATTAGAAGACAATAAAGAAGAATTATGGTCTTGCCAGTCTGGCCGACACAACCTTGGTATCCGCTCTAAAAAGCCTGGTATCTTCCCATAGCCTCTTTTTTAAACTAAGTCACTACTGAGTGCTCTCATTACAGAATCCGCAATATGCCCTCGCAAGTTACCCTGGCGGCGACATTATTATATAGTCGGCACTAGCCAAAAGGAATATCCTTTCGTCGGGGTTAGACGTGATGTTAGTATATCTCTCGATAAACTTGGATAAAATATATTTATATTGTATTACAACAACGTAATGCTAGTATCCCACAAATATTAAGATGTTTTTGTCAAACTGTATAAAAATGAAGGGGCTCAATTTCCGTCGTTCCGCCTTCGCCCAGGTTATAGGGGAACATGTAGAACTCGATGAGAGCATCAAGAGATTTTTAAAGGTATATACCATTGGGGATCTCCACTCGCAAAGGATGACACTACCTGGGACGTCACTCTGGTATTAAATTATTAGAAAAACTTTACCCTGATGAATCTCTGTCTCTTGAGGAGATTTCAATATATTTGCCTTGCTCGCACTAGTGACCGCTCACACAGTACAAACACTGTCTAAAATCATTATAGATAACATTTCAAGGTCATATTCTCAAATGGGAATATAAATTAATGATTTTATAAAGAACTCCCGAATTGGGTCTCCTCAACCAATCAACTTATGCGTGGCTCGAATACTGTTATTTTACATAATGTAACGCGTTATTTGCGTGGGATTGAACACAGCGCCCGCCACGCCGCCGCGTCCGCTGTGCCGGCACGGATGACGCCGGCACGCACATCCTCGATCGGTTGGACGGCTTCTTTTGGTTCCTTTTGGTTCTACTTCAGACCATTGGACGGTCACATCACATTATATTAAAGAGCTCATTTAAAGTCTTTCTCCTCTGTTTTTTTTTGCAAGAATGCAAGCCATATTCCAATAAATAAAAATATATAAGTATGGACATATTCGTGGAATATGTCCATACTTATAATAACTCTGAACTAAATGAAGTGGCGCGAACAGACAGACGTCAAGTAAACGTCAAAATTTCTATACGTCACCTCAAATTTAGTGTTGCAAGCGGCGAATACTGCGCGGTACTACAAGTGTTATATTGATGCTAATCTCTTCGGACGAAGCCGTCGTATAATTATGATAGAACTTCACGTACAGGTAAGTTCGTTTAATCATTAATTTTTTTACAATTAGTTATCTACTTAATTCAACACACATACTTTTTCCATAAAAACTACACCACACAGCAAAACACTGTCCACAATAACATTTCACACACTCTTATACTTCCTCACACATACAGATTCAACCACGTAAAGGCTCAAATCCTAATATTTTATTATTTAAAACCCATCGGGACTCTTGTATCCCCCGGACTCTATACCGGTTTCTGCAAACTATTTTTATTGATGTTATTTTCTTCCCAAAATGGCTAATTTAATTAACGTCAATAATGACCTGGATCAAATAACCCAGGGAAAATCCTTTGTCTGCAGTCCAGAAGAATGTCTAAACTATATAGATTCATCTGGGAATAATATAAATCTATTGCATATAAACATCCGTAGTGTAAACAAAAATTTTCCACACCTACAAGTACTGTTGAATCGGTTAAAAGTGGATATTGATATTATTGTCCTAACCGAGTGCTGGCTCAGTAAAATCAACAATGTGCCGTTTTTGGACGGTTTTGAGTCACATTTCACATATAGAAACTGTAACCAAAATGACGGAATAATTATTTATACAAAATCAAGTTTGCAAACTACAGTATCGGAGCCAGTTTGAGGGTGGAAACTGCTTAGTGTGTCACCTAGACAAAATAATATCGGTGGTAGCGATTTATCGTTCACCCTCATTAAACTCTAGAGAGAATTTTGACAATTTCACAAGTAGTCTGATAAATGTTTACGACAATGTTAAATCTAAATGCCTTAATATAGCGCTTGTAGGTGACCTAAACATAGACATAAAACAAAATAAAATGAATGAAAGGACCTTGGACTATCTTACGCTGAACGCATCTCATGGTCTTATCCCAACGCACCTCTTCCCCACTCGAGATGAGAATTGTTTGGATCATATATTTTTAAAATCTTATCTAACTACAACTACACTCGTTTTGGAAGCACACGTAACGGACCACAAACCACTACTGTTAAATTTGAAAAATGCTAATCCCTCCCACAAATTATATGCAACTACCACCCTAAACCACAAAGCAATAATGGAGGAGCTGGAATCTGTGGATTTTGCGGCAATATATGAGATCGAGAACTTAAATGAGGCAATGAATAAATTCATCAGTATTATTAAATCAGTGATATCGAATAATTCAAAACAAGTTAAAATCTCTAGACGAAAGATAACAATTAAACCCTGGATCACCCCTGGTCTATTAAAATGTATAAATAATAGAGATAAAATGCACATAAATCAAAAAAATCACCAGATAATATTATTCTTAAAACTACATACTCACGATATCGTAATTTTTGCAATAACTTACTCAGGAAACTAAAAAAGTCTTATGAAACCGGCCAGCTTGAAAAAGCCAAAAATAATCCCAAAGCCCTATGGAAAACAATCAAACAAATAACCAATACCCATAAATCAAACCTTAGCCCAGTTCAGCTACTCACAATTCGAGACAACCCAAAATCGGCGATAAATGAGGCAGGCCAATTTTTTGCCAACATTGGCAAAAATTTGGCTTCAAAAATAACGAATGACACTGAATCATCACCGGATGGTGGCCATCTGTCACTCCCACCTACGGACACCCGATACTCACCTGTGAACTCTCTTACCATCCTGGAAGTAGACGAAGCTGATGTTGATTCCCTAATCTTACAACTACGTTCTGACTGTGCAGTCGGCTGGGACGGTATATCATCGCATGTATTGAAAAGCTGTCGACATGTACTGGTTCCACCAATTACTTACCTATTTAATCGTTGCCTACAAGAGGGTGTCTTTCCGGAGGCCTTTAAAAAAGCTGTGGTCCATCCAATATACAAGGGAGGGAACAGAGATTGTGTTAATAACTACAGACCGATATCGGTCCTACCTGCGCTCTCTAAAGTCCTCGAAAAGATCCTAAATAACACTCTACGGAAATTTCTCGACAAGCACCAACTCATTGCCAACAACCAATACGGCTTTCGAACAAGTCTATCTGCAGATGATGCAGTACTGGACTTCACGCAACAGGTGGCCTCAAATCTAGATAAAAAATCGATATGCCTAGGTATATTCCTCGACCTTTCGAAGGCTTTTGACACGGTCTCTGTTCCCAAACTTATCATGAAGCTGGAAAGTGTCGGTGTGCGTGGAATGCCGTTAGAAATATTTAAGGATTACCTAAAAAATCGTAAGCAATGCATTAAAATTGATACTCACCTAAGTGATGAGTTCCTGGTATCCTATGGTGTTCCCCAGGGAGGAATCCTATCCCCAACTCTATTTCAGATCTACGTAAACGATCTCTGTAGGCTGAGTCTACCAAATGGTACAATTTACGCTTACGCAGATGACACTGCAATACTGATAGACGGAAACACCTGGGACACTGTTAAAGCAAATGCGGAGATGGCTTTGGCTAAAGTTATGATGTGGTTAAACTCGAACCTTCTTACATTAAACCTTCAAAAAACTACTTATATCCCCTTTGCTATACGACATAACGCTAAACCACTTCCTTCTTTTAGTATAACTCCCCATTCCTGCACAAACTCGTCGACTTTCTGCACCTGTTCTCCGCTTACTAGATCCGAAAGCGTTAAATACCTCGGAGTACACATAGACGACGGACTAAGATGGGACCAACAAATTGACGCCGTCACCACCAGAATGTTACGTCTTATACATGTATTTAAGTCTCTTAGAGTATCCGCCGACCTAAAAACTCTTAAGATGGTGTACCTTGCACTATGCCAATCAGTGATTGGAGGCCGCCAAGACTAGATTTCTGAGGGTGGAGAGAGCACAGCGAGCTATACTTAAAGTCATGACGAAAAAGCCCTACCGGTATCCAACAATTGAACTGTTCTCTGACTGTAAAGTACTTACGGTTCGTCAGCTTTATGTGCTTAAATCCATCCTTAGAAAACACGCAGGCCTTCCACCTCTTACTATTACAAACAAACGCACGTACGTTCCACCAAATACACAACACAAGACTTCCTTCGCCAAACATCAATATTATATACTAAGTGCTCATATCTATAAAAAAATTAACAATCACCTCAACATTATAAATCTTAACTCACATGCACTAAAATCTAAAGTAACAGAATGGCTGCTCCTTAAGGATTACTCTTACACGGAGTCTTTACTCACCTATCTTGTATAATACACTCACAGACAGACACACACACATACATTTACACCTACACACCCCATACACACGCAAACACACAGCATCAATTCTACTCCTGTATACCATACAGTAGAATGACACTGTCCACTTTAGATATAAGTTTTAAATATAAGTTAGTTGTTGATAATTGACCGCAAACTACCTCTTATAATACAGGTATACCCTAGTTTAAGAGGTAGAGTATTATTATTGTACAGATTTTGCAACATAAAATATAATGTATTTCCAAACCAAATATTAAGTTAAGTTATTTCAAACTCTGTATGCTTTTTGGATAAATAAAGATTATTATTATTATTATTCCAATAAAAAGTCATGGACTAAGGGACTTTTGACACTTAGGGATTTTTTGAACTGGAATTACTGGACTTAGGCTAATAAGTGAATAAAAAAAACCGTCTTAGGGACAACTTACAAACGTCTTAAATAGATAAAACCATAGGCAATGACCTGCTTTAACAGCTGTGTTACTAGTGCATAAAATCCCTAAGTGGACTTAGGGACATCTTGAACTTGGCCATTCATTTGTTCCCTATTACTATTATACTAATACTGTTCCCTATTTTAGAAAGTGTACTGGTTTTTTATGTGATTATTACTTGAAATATTGGTATAGTTTCTTATTTCTTTGTCATTTTGCTTGAGAGACTGACTAAAACGTGTAACAAAAGCTTACTAGTTTTATTTATAATAGAAACTAAAAAAATCCGTATTATCCGGATAATCCGGATAGTAAAATATTAATATCCGTACTATCCGGATGGTAAAAATGAACGGATATTGCAAGCCCTAGCCGCAATTGACGCGATGACTCAGCGGCGGCGGCGTCATCGGCAGTGCTGGTTGATGGCAAGGGCGATAAGGGATCTTGCGTCTCATTATTGTCCGAAACACTCACACTCATGGATATATTATTGTCGTCCTCAATGTCATCCATCATTATCCTTTACACTTGGCACTGGTCTCACACACCCAATTCGTACAATATGATTAGTTTCTGTTTTCGTACAGTGAAGCGAACTAGTTTTACTTAGAATAGCCAGCGGCATAGACACGGCTAGTGGCTACTTTGCATTTCACGCTGCAGGCGACTGATGTTTGCAAATTGCAAATGGTGACTGGCACGCGGGGCGCCCCGCCGGCGGGGGGCGGCGCGGCGGCGGCGCAAGCGACGACGTGACGTGACGCGAGAAAGACAGAGACAGAAGTTACTGAGCGAGAGCTTACAACTTTGTCAAACGATGTTAGGAAACGGACGGAAAGTTTCGCGGCGAAACAAGTAGCAACAAGAAAGATCATCTATATGTGTGGGTGCAGCAGTGAAACATGATTATTAATTGTTAGTTTTAATTGTTTCTTACAACAATAAAAAATATAGGTGCATTATTTTAATTGTATCTTGCAATTAACATGAGTTAATTTAAATAAATTAATTGCAATATGCAACTAACAGATTAATTGCAATTAAAATAATTGTGATTAAATTAATTGCAATTACATTTTCAATCAATTACTAAAAAGATTAAAATATTAATTGATTAATGCCCAACACTGCTAGGTATAGGATCATCATAAATAGAAGGATTTACCTCTTGTGAAGAAGGTAGATTGATCGAACGAGAATCCGTTTCATCTTCCAAGACTAGTCGTAAAGTTTCGTCATTATATTCCTCTCCATCCAACGACTCCAAGTCATCTTCGGAACTTGTTTGTAATATCTGAAAATAAACACACACTGTCACAGGCATAGGGAGTATTTTTCAAGGAAAACAAACCAAAAGCACGCTATAATTATGAATTTACAAAAAACAAAAAAATTAATACACAAAATATCTTGAGATATAGTCTCGTACTATGTGGGTAATATAACCAAGATTGTAATCGACTTTCAGTTACCGTAAAACGGGCGGTATAATAATAAAATAGGAACAACTTCAAACTTCCAGGCCGATTTTCTCTTTGGTTTTTAATCCAATTACAAACGTAGGTTTTTAATCCAATTACAAACGTATATATAGTTAGTAAGATTCCGGTGACTAAGATTAGATATGCGCTAGTTTTTTTAAAAAAAGCTCACAATGTGGTGAATTCCTATTCTCCCCGCAGTTGGGGTCAATGGGAATACGATTGGGGAGAATCGGAAAAATGACAAGGGCTGGCACAAATAGATGGGTATGATAGTAATTATTATGTGGTTAAAATTGGTTAGGTATGTAAATTATGTAATATATGGTTTTTTGAGTAAAAAAACTTTAATAATTTTGCATGTTTCTTCTAGTTAGCAAAAATATAGGTAAATCTAAACAAAATTAAATTCTTATGTATTTGAGATCGGAAAGAAACAAAAAAATATAGTCTAATAAATCATTATGAAAACAAAAAGTAGGTAAACATCAAACCTTGCAGCAGTTATCTTGGCTTCAGGCACTAACGACTATGAGATCTATTTACTATCTATGTGATCTTTTCAGATTTCTTACCATAAAAAAACAAATTTATAGAAAATAATGAATGTATTTTATGACTGTTAAAGTCATAAAATACATTCGCTTACTCTTCATTGCCTGGTACCCATAGTACAAGCTTTGCTTAGTTTGGGGCTAGGATGATTTGTGTGACATTGTCCCTATATATTATTATTATTATTACAAACATTCTGTTGATTGAGCTTTTCCTGTGGACTTTTCTGTAGTGGATAAATTTTGTCACAGCCTGAAAAGTTAAATCTTTCATCTTTATCAATAGTTTGCAGCATTTGAATCTCATTTTTATTATTTTCTGAGGGCATCTTCTAAGTTTTCTTACCTACACCTTTCCCTTTTGGTTTTGGTTTGGAAGTAGATGGTAGCAAATGCTGCTTTTTGGTGGTATCTGTTAAGGTTTTCTCACTGTTTTTATCTACGGCTTCTTGTTCGTTCACACTTCTCCCTGCGACAACTTAATTTTTTTTCTTTCGTTTAGGCTCGTGTAAGTAGATGTAATATTCATCGTTCCGAACCTTATCTCTTTTAATAGTCTTACGAATGTTTCGTCTACAGCATCTTTTTCGTCTTCGGTAGATCTTTTTTCGGTTGGCAGTTTCGATAGCACCTGAGTCGAGTCTAAAGGTACAAGCGCAGTTTTCCTAAACCCAGCTCTGATATTACTTTCAGAATTCGTCGATATTCTATCAACTAAGAGCTTAAGCAGCCGTGGAAAACATCCCTTTGGTAAGGATTTCATGTCCCTACCGTCGGTTTTTTTCCATTGTTCGAGAACCTGTCGCCATGCTGTCTTTAATGGTTTAAAAATGCAACATCCAATGGCTGCGTTAGGTGGGTTGAGTTGGCGGGTGGAAGACAAAATCCATATTTTTCTCCTTACAGAGCTGAACTGCTTTTAAAGATAAATGAGAAGATAAATTGCCCCCACGAGTACTTTTTTGATTTCTTTCTTTTCAAAATATGGTACGGCCAAGGTCTCAAGCCAGTCTGTAAAACAATCTCCATCAAACCACCCTGAAGCAGATCCTTCAGGTCCATTTTTGACCCATGTGTCGGTCGTATAAGTGACTTGCTTTATAGACCACATATGGAGACAACAGCTCTCCATCAGCAGAAGCAGCCATCTTCAATGAGATACAGCCCTTAGACTGATTAACTACCCTTTCAGGGTATTAACATCCCCGTCTAACGATGACCTTTTTGCGCCCCGGGTCATCCGCTAAGTTTGTCTCGTCATAGTTGACGATTTAGAAGGCGGCACATTGGCGAGAGACTTTTCTAATTCGGAAAAATAATTTACAATGACTTCAGGGCTTACTGCTGCACGAGCTCGTTTTATATTTTGACAAATTCTTCGGGAAATAGTATCTTGGTGTCGTTTTAAAAATCCGTTCACATGATCAATCCCAGGATAATTATTGTTAAATCTTCTGTTTGTAATTCCTTGGGTATCCAGATACATCTTAACAATATATCGAAGATCAGTTGAGTAATTGATATATTGATGATCAGTTGATATATTGTTAAGATCCAATCAGCACAAATATTCAAATTCTGGACTATGTATTCCTCTTTTTCATTAGAAAGAGCAGCTTGACCACCTTGAGGTTTGACGTGACTATGTTTGTGACGAAATAGAACAGTTTTTGAAATGTTATATTTTTTTGATATTGATGAAAAAGTTGCTGCTGAATGATCAAGTTCTGCAAGATCTTGTTGAATTATAAGTTCATCATATTTATTATATGTTTTGCCACTGGCTTATACGTTCTGGGCGTGATGAAATCCTGTAAAAATATTAAAAAACTGATTTTAAATAGCTATGATATTATCAATAATCAAGTACTATACTATTTTAATTGAATTTATAAAAAAGATGAATTTACGACAGTACACTTAAAAATAGCAATTTTTAAAGAATTTTTAAAAGATTTTCATGCAATTTAAACGACTGAAAACCGGCAAAATTGTTTGTGCCAACCCGAAAAGCGAAATCCTATACTTACTACCCTCACTAGTTTCGATTCACCTCTTTCCTGTTCCAAAAAAACCCCTATTCCGTTCCGATTATCCCCTTTAGCGACTCCTTTACACCCCTTGCACGTTCCTAATCACCTCAAAAATACGAAAATACATAGGTTTTTATTACAAATCTTTAAACACCAGTTTTTAAGCAGTATGTGTTCTTATTTTAAGGTCCGGTAATTAATGATAAGTAACTCTAAATCAAGTCCACTTGCAAAATTAAGGTTAAACCAACACTACGACAAAGTTTTTGGAGCCAAAAATTTACCGGTTTGAGAACTTCACTTTGACTGTGTTTATTTTTAGTTATTTATATTTTCTATCCAACGGGATAGAAAAAATAAAAAGCGAGCCAATGCTTCCGAAGAATACGTTCTTCGGGAGCATTGGCTCGCACGTTTTGCGCATCCGCCAGAATCAAGTTTTAATTGTATTGGCATTAATTAGATATTGTTTTAAAAAATGTAAGGAAACATATCGCGATTAATTTTATTAATTTACAATTATATAAATGGATCAGTAAAGTAATAATACTGACAATAAATTAAAACAATAAAAACGAAAACATATAAAAAGCAGAAAAAGATGTAGTATGAATAATTCATATTAATATAACACAATACTATGTACAAGAACAGCCTTATATTTACAACCTAATATTATTACTATGTATATATTGGGAAAGTATGCGATATATAGAAGAGTTGAGGGAATAGTTTATTTTCTCTAAGAATACCATAACACAGGTTTTTTCACAATTCGGTTATCATAAAATTATGGCATTTAACACAAGTGCTAACATACACCTGTATTTAACTGAAAGTAATTACATAAAGATTAAGTTCAATATGCATTTATGGTTTTATAAATTGTAGCTAATGGATACAATAATAAGAACTACAATAATTATTTTTAACATTATCAGTATTAAAGTAACTATAAAAAAGTCCTGAAGGGAATGAAGAAGGGATTTAATTGATGTAGGAAAAGGGACATGGAGTGATATCAGACTATTAATAAAGGAAGAACGATCATATTTTGGGCAGGAAAAGAATATGTGGTCCAGATCTCCAAGGTCCTCATCACATTCACACCACGGGCTAGTAATGATATGAAACCTAGCAAGGTGGGCTGGACAGGTCGTGTGTCCAAGGCGCATTCTTATCAAAAATGTAGTGGCTATTTTGTCAAGTTTGATTGTAGAGAACCATGGTTTGTGTTGAATGTGCTGCTGGCTACTAGAAAAGTGTTTTCCCTTTAGTTAGCTACTTTCTAACCAGACTTGATTCCAGGAATCCCGAAGATGAAGTTTAGGAAGTGCAACCAAGTCCTGTGTATAATTTTTAAAAGGAAATATGTCTCCACAGTGTGTAGCATCTTTCGCTAGTCTGTCAACTTTCTCATTGCCCGTAATGCCGCAATGACTAGGTATCCAGACAAATGTGACATTAAGACCTTTTTTAAAACAATCGTAAAGTTTGCTTCTAATATCTACTATGGGAGGAAACAGTGGTTTGGATTTAAATGGAAATCTCGTTAGTGCCTGTAAAGCGCTCATGGAGTCACTGAAAATTATATTGCTATTAAGTTGTAAGAGTAGAATGTATTCTAAAGCTTTAATGATGCCAAGGCATTCACCGGTAAAAACTGATGTTTCAGGGGGACATTAAATTTTTTGAACAATATTATATTGGACATCATACACTCCTACCCCAACAAACTCACTTGATTTGTGCTTGGATGCATCGGTGTAAATGTGATGCCATCCAGGCCATATTTCTTGCACAATAGAATTAAAATATGCGTTCACATTATGTCTTTCTCAACTTAAGGTGTATTTAACATTTGGTGTATATATTAACGCTTGATAATTACAGCTGAACAAATCAAGTTTAGGATATCTATGTATCGCAGCGTAAAGTGTTTTATATTTTAAGTAAGTTTTGACTAGGCAAGGGTAAGGTTTATTGTTCCAGTACCTTGACGACTCAATAATATTTGTAAGGTTGTGAAGTTTTGAGATTAAAGGGCAATTAGTACATAGACTAAAAACTGACGCCGTAAGTAAAGCGGCGGTTCATTACATTCAATTTGCAAAGCATTAATAGGACTCGATTTCATAGCTCCAGTGATAATCTTCCCACAAGTGCCACAAATAAGAGTTGAAGTTGAAATGATAATCCTCATGGCTTTTGATTGAATGGAATCTAGTATCCCAAGACCAGCTAAATTACATGGCTCCAGCAAGAAGGTCCCGTAATCGAGGACACTACGTACCAGAGCGTTGTAAAGAAGCTTTAGGGAAAAAGGATGCGCACCCCACCAAACGCCAGAGACTCTCATTAAATTCAAAAGCTTTTCACACTTTGATACAATATACTCATTATGAGGCATACCTGTAAGCCTGGAGTCCAAAATAACACCTAAAAAATTTACCTGATGTTTAACTGGAATTTGAAGATTGTTGAAAGGTACGCATATTGGAGGATGTAACCGATGGCGTGTGAAGAGCACAACAGAGCTTTTGAGCGCTGAAATGCTCAAACCATTTTTATCCATCCAAATTTTTAGATTACCTAATGTATTATTTAATTGACTACTAATAGATTCTATTGTATTACCTATGGAGTATAAGAACAATCATCAGCGTATTGTAGTATGTTAGTTGTATTGTCAAGTGAAGATGGGTATATATATTAAATAATATAGGGCTAAGGACCGAGCCCTGTGGAAGTCCTTTCCAAACAGATCTCTTTTTGTCACGTGACTGGTCTAATTTTATTATCCTTCCCGAGATTTAATGACAAAGCAAGTAAGGATTTCTGGAATGTCCAGGTTTCTTAATTTATGGAGCAGAATATTAAGATAAACGTTATCATAAGCCGCTTCCAAATCTAAGAAAACAGCAATAACGGACTCATTTCTAGAAAATGCTAATCTTACATCTATAACAAATTCAGCCACACTATCCAACGTGCTCCTACCTTTTCAGAATCCAAACTGATTTGTGTGTGTGTGTGTGTTGTGATTTCGGTAGTATGCTACGATTTTCAACTAACCATTCAAGACGGTTTTTAACCAAATTCTCTGCTATTTTTGCAATTACAGATGATAGGCCTATTGAACAATACGAGGATGAGTTTGTTGGTTTTTTGTCAGATTTAACAATAGGTATAATAATTTGTGATTTCCAAGCTGGAGGAATATTACCAGACAGCATTACTTTATTAATCAAATCCAACAGATACACAAGCGATGAGTGACTAATATTAGCAAAAAAAGAATAAGGAATACCATCTTCACCTGGAGAAGAAACTGAGGATAAAACTCCTTGAAGTTCTTCCATTATGAAAGATGAATTAAGATCACAATAATTATGCTGAGGGATTAAAGAAGGAACATTACAGTGGATAAGGTCCTGTTCAGGAACATAAGGAGGTGCTTAATTGTCAAGAAATGTTACACATATATTTGGAGATATGCCTGATATGCTGGAATTACTAACACCGTTTCTAAACCTTCTAACATTACGCCATACAATTGATGGGTTGATGTCAGGAGAGATGGAGATGCAGAAGTGTTTCCTTCAGATTACTTGTCTTTAAGAAATTTGCGTGCTTTTTCTGAAATATTGCACAAAATTTCGTAATTGTCATATGTCATATTCCTATTATACTGTTCTTCTGCTTTTTTCCTTTGTTTAACCATTTCTGTACATTCTTTATCCCACCAAGGTGGAGGAGGGATTAGTCCATTACCAGAGTTTTTTACTGGGAAAGTTTCATCGGCGGCTTCTATAAGTATATTAGTAAAATTGTCACTATGGTGAAATATTGGGTAACTTTGAGACCCAATATTTCACCATAGTTTCTACTATTACTTTAAACTTATTCCATAGGTTTTGATCAGTTAATTTATATTTTAGCCTCGGTTTGGGGAGAGAAATCATAATACTGGGAGAATCGGTAGCGGGAAACTGTATATATCTCAGGTTTTTTTTAGTATATTCTCGATACGGTTTGCATAAATATTGTAGTTAGGATTCCAAACTTGAGAGCAATATTCCAGGTGACTTCGAACAAAGGCGCAGTAGAGAATTTTTTACGTTTTAAATTTTTTAAATTCGGCATAATTTCGTAAGATGAATCCCGGTGACTTGGATGCTCTTTTGGCAATAGTGTTGATATATGCATCAAAGAGTAACTTAGCATTGAAGGTGATGCCTAGGTCACGGATAGTTAGAACTCTTGTTAAATAGGTGTGTCAGCAACTGTGTAATTGAATTTAATACAGTTTGTCTTACGAGTAAATGACCACACGTAGCATTTGGAAATATTTAGGTCCAACTTGTTAGCCATACAATGATGGTAAAAACGATCCAAGTCACTCTGGAGACGCGAAGAGTCCGCAATGGTTTTAACTGAACTCATTATTTTCATATCATCGGCAAACAGAAGTATTTTTGAGTGGTTGAAACATTTAGATATGTCATTAACAAAAATATCGAAAATTAGCGGCCCTAATAAGGACCCCTGGGGAATTCCAGAAGGAACACAAATAGATCGGGACGTGAAGCCATTGAGTACTACTGTTTGACACCGGTTTTCTATATAAGAAGTAAACCATCGGAGGAGGTTCCTTCTAGGTCCCCTATTCGAGGTCCCCTTATACCCATGCTCGAAATCTTGCGTAATATCAGTTGGTGATCCAGACGGTCAAATGCCTTACTGTAATCAGTATAAATCACATCTACTTGACCTCCTTGTGACATGAGACTCGTGATGTGTAGTCAGCACAAATAACAAGATTGGTTTTAGTCGACCGACCTCTAAGAAAGCCGTGTTGGTGGATACTGATATGACGGTAAAGGGCAGAATAAAGTTGTCTGTAAACTATTTTCTCTAGAATTTTGGAGAAGATACATATTTTCTCTAGAATTTTGGAGATAGCCCTGTAGTTAACAGCCAGGTCCTTGGGTCCCTTTTTATGTATAGGGGTAATGTATGCTGATTTCCAGATCTCCAGCAGCGTTCCAATAGAAAGCGATTTTCGAAAAAGCAATAATTACGGAACGCACAGGCTTTTGGCACACTTGGCGATTAAGATTGGAGGAACACTATCAGGCCCTGCAGATTTATTACGAACAATCTGCTTCAGATGTTTTAAAAGCTCTGATTCCTGCACTTCGATACAGTTTATATCGGGAGTTATATCGTCTGAGTTAGTGTGGGAGTCACTAGAACGAATGATGGACGGTTCGCCGCCGGTGTTGACTAAGAAGTTCGAGTAAAAGTAGTCGCTAAACATATTGCAGATTTCGTCACCATCACTTGAAGCTCTAGATTGGTATTTTAACAAAGATGGATAGGAATTAACCTGTTGCTTGGATTTTACGTATGACCAGAATGCCTTTGGGTTCTTGGATATGTTATCCTCAGTCTTAGCTATATAATCGTTGTACATATCGACTTCAACTTCTTTAGCACTTTGGCGCAGTAAATTGAAGGATTCATAGTCTGAAGTGTTGCCGTATTTCTTAAACTTTTTATGGAATTTCGCTTTTTCTTTTAGAATTTTAATCAAAGGCTTTTTGTGACAGGGGATACCTATCGCATGAAGTTACTATTTTAGACGGCACATGTTTATTTCTAAGTTCGTACAGCTTATCATAACAGAATGTAGTGGCATCTTCTAAAGACCTACTGCTGATCTCGTAGTGCCAATCGACTTGATTTAGCTGATCATTTATTGCCGAGTAGTCCGCTGTTTGGTATATAAACTTTTTACGAGGACGCACAGACAAAGATCCGGCCTGCGTGAAGTTTATTGACCCACAGAGAGCTCTGTGATGAGGGTCTTCAAGTACGAGAGGATCTACACATGGAGAGACAGTTATATTATATACAGTTATAATTTGAAAATACTAAATCTAACAATCGGCTGTTGTTATTAATGTAGGAATTATATTGGAGTAGGTTACACAAATCAAGGTTATCAAATAAGGTAGTCTGAATGTTACCCTGTATGTTAGTCGGATAAAGAGAAACGCCGTCATCTGCACGATTCCAATTTACAGTCGGCAGGGTGAAGTCACCCATAATCATAAAGTTGTCCGCCGGATCACTTTGAACAATAACTTAGTAGTTGAACTGCGAATGAATTTCCTAGATTTTGACTACAGAGTTATGACACAGATATGCATTTTAAATATGCCGCTAGGTCGCCGTTTACGCAGTGTCAATGTGACCCATAAGTCCTCGGCGGACGAACAAAATTTATTCCGGACATCAGCAACAAGTTCCTTCCTTGACGCAATCAGTACACCACCCCCCATTGTCTGATTAGTAGTAGAATACTCCCTATCACGCCACCAAGCTATATACCGATCGTCGAATAGCTCACTGTTGCTGATACCGTCTAATAGCCAGGTTTCCGTCAAACAAATAACATCATAACTATTAGCACATATATTCCTATAAAACGTACTCGTATTTGTTCGAAGTCCACGAACGTTCTGGTAGTAAAACTGGACTTATACGTGATGGCGCATCACGTATAATAAAGACAAGATAACATTTGTATAGAAAACTCATTAAACGGTCTTAGGAGCAATGCAAGTAAAGAAAGATATCCACTAACATTTATGCAAATAACGATAAAACAATAGAAGCTAACAGCTGTGGTCAGAAAATAATAAACCAGCATTAGAATAGTTAAAATAGATAATCTAAAAATACCGTACAAAAAATATAAAATTACATTAAATAGATGCAATACTTCAAAATGCATAAACAAAGAAAAATCACCCTTAGCCCGCTGGAAATAAAGTTGTAAATAACAGAAGCACCAGTATGGAGCGACCGATAAGAGAACAAAGGCGCATAGGGCAACAGGTGTGCACATAAAAAAGATGTTACCTGCGTTGACTAAGATACTCAAACTTTTCAAACGGTGACAAGATTTGTTGTTGGAAGAATAACTCGACGTTTCTAAGGAAATATTCTTTTTAAGTCGTATTCCGTTTTAATGTGGTGGGTCGTTGATGTTGTATTCTTCTTTAGGAGTATTTTGCGCCCAACCACCAAAACATACATAAAATTTCGTTCTCTAGCGAGATGTTTCGTTTTATTAAGAAGTGTCTTGCTCTCAAGGGGTGAGGTGGTCATTTATATATATTATGTTATCGCCTTGAAGTCTAATCTTACTGGCGGTGATTGCAGTTTTGTGTTTCCTTGCCGCTGCCACGAAGTTGTTCTTCACATATCAGTTTTGCACACAACATATTATGTTCTTGTTCTTCTCATTGTTACGCGATGGAACCCTGGCAATGAAGTTGATTTGCTCTTTGGGAATGTGGCAACCTATGGCCTCTCCGATATTTTCTATGACAGAGAACAGGTTTTCGGAGTTTGTAAAGGGCACTCCTTTTATCTCTATGTTATTTAAGCGAGATCGTTGTTCGTATTCGTTATGAAGATTCTCCAGTTTAGTGCAACGGTCTGGCACGGCCACCAATTCTTCCTTGATCACTAGAAATCCATCCATGTTACGCTGAATATCGTCCACTTTAGTTTATAAATTGGGTACTGTAGTGTCTGTAAGCTCGATGCTAGCTTGTAGGCCCTCGTAGTCTGTTTTAATCCTCTTCAAATCCTCTAACTCGACTCGAATGCTTTTTATGTCTTCAGCTAATCCCACTATCGCAGCCATAAGAGCAGAGACGCTGCGAAGCTCCGTCATTATAGAATCCAGGTTTACTTCCATAGGTGATGTAGGCAGCACCGAAGTTACAGGCTGTGCAGACGACGGTTATTGCGCAGGCAGTGCTGGTTCGGCAGCCCACCGCATCATATTAACCTTTTACAGGAAATAAAAGTAAATATCTACATATTATTATGTAGATAGATATGTAGTGCAGATAACGTCGCTTATTAAATTCTAGCAATAAATAAAGACATGTCTATTTAAATTTAACACTCTTTTTATATGTAGAAACACGTAATGCACTTTTTAATTTATGACACATTATTTTCTTTTATTACGTTAATATCTAATAACTGCTCTAAAAACTCATTTGCCTGCGTATATGAATATGTGTGCTCAAAATAATGATGTATCCCCTAGTACTAGTAGTGGTGTTAGCAATTCGGAACAATTTTTCACTAAACCTACACAGCCCGAGACACTTTCATTGTCATGGGGTACTTTAGGAACACATATTGATGATAGGCAAATAGTTCCAGCTAGTGACAAGGAACGCTTTATAGAGTTAAATAAGTTACAGCAGTTTGACTCTCCAGCATGGAAGGTACAAAAATACCTTACAGGATTGTTTAAGTTCACCAGGTTTTGTAGGCCTCAAGGTGAATGAGGAGTTATGCCACTTTAATAGAAGTAAGGATTATCTGGCCTCCACAGAGGTCTTGTTAGCAGGTCTATCTAATAAAGTTTTAGAACAGAGACAATTATTAAAAGTAGGGCTCCATTATTGATTGGGCTAGCACCAATCCAAAAGAATTGGACCCAAATTCCTTATTTGAGAAGATCACACAAGTTTTTGGACCAGGCTCACCAAGTTTTAAAAATTCTGAAACAACAATGCAGGTAATTTGTGGGAAACGTTCTGAGTGTATTGAGACCCGGCGTGACCGCATTTTGAAAGAAATTGGGAACCAGAACCTTAAGGGTGTTTACCACACCAGTCGATCGATAGTCGATCGATGCCATCGATCGACATCGGTCGACGTTGATCGATTGGTGTGGTAGCTTTAATTGATTGACGGACACCGGTCGGCTAACCAATCGATCGATTGCCGGTCGATTGCCGGTCGATGGCATCGATCGACATCGGTCGACGTTGATCGATTGGTGTGGTAGCTTTAATTAATCGACGGATACCGGTCCGCTAACCAATCGATCGATTGCCGATCGACGGATACCGGTCGACTAACCAATCGATCGATTGCCGGTCAATGGCATCGGTCGACTTAGATCGATTAACCCCGGCTATATACCATCAGTTCTTTCGAAATGTATTCACAAGAGGACGCGTTGTTGTTGGCCAGTACGATGTTGCTCGTACTATTATTACGGAGACGCAAACGCAGAACACTTTGGATGCGACCGTTTTTTAAAGCCAAAGATCGCTTACATTCTGCAAATTACATTTTAAACAGTGGTTTTTTGGATGCTTTTCGAATGAGTAACAGTGATATTAAAAATCTCTTAAATATGGTGGCTCCTTCAATTGCAAAATTGGATACCAATTACAGACAATCAATTTCACCTAAAAATCGGTTACTTATAACACTCCGATTTCTGGCCAGTGGTGATTCATATCAAAGTCTAGTGTTAACGTTTAAAGTTTCACAACAAAGTATTTCTTGTGTAGTTCCAGAAGTATGTAATGCGCTTATATGTTCTCTCAGGGATTACATAAAAGTAAGTATTCTTGGACATATTTTTATTACAATGAATAGAGATCTGAAGAAGATACTCGGCTTCAGTCACAGAATAAATAATAGTACTACCTTCAGTCATGTATCTCTAACACAAGCTAGAGGAAATAAAAATATACATAGTATTTCAGGTTTATTAAAAATCTTTCAGAAAAACAGTAACCATATAAAAACATTGTTTAATTTTCATGCATGTCAGATGAGAGATCTTCGAAATTATCCAATGACTGTACTGTTGTATTATCCGGCGAAAAGTTATTTCCAATTGAATCTCTTGCGTTTTGAGAAGTGGATGGAAGGTTGGATTGATTTGAAGATTGTACATCTGTAGAATATAGTGTGGTGAAGTAACCTTGATTTTGAGTTTCTGGATAGTTATATTTACCAAGTTGAGCTTCGTAAATTATGTTATTTATATGATGCTGCACGGTAATCCGCGCGTAGTCTGTTTTTAGTGACCTCAATTTAAATGCTATTTGTTCTCCAAATAATAATAATGTCCTCCTAGCCGAATTTCGGCCACGGCGGCCAGTCTCAACAGAGATTAGCCATCTGCGCGGGACATATTATAGTGCTCAAGTGTGTGCGCAAACACAGGAGCACTTTCTATTCCATCACTCTCATGATCCGATGGGACACCTATGCGACACGACCGGAAAGAGGTCAGGTTCTCCAAATAATGCATACTCATCAACATCTTTTCTATTGCGAATCAAAGAATCAACCATCTCCAACGTTTTTTCTATAGCGGCATCATTTGGTTTGAGGCGCTTTTTACGAGGTCCTTCACTATCAATGGAGGAGTGACTTTTCAAAATGGCTTATTTCTGTATGGTCATTTTTTTCAGGACCAAGAAAAATACGAAAACTTTTCATATATGAATATTTTTAGTAACAAACTTCTATGTACATAATCTAGGTACGTTAATAGATCGTTTCACAGTGTATATATTTTTTTTAATACTCTAAACTATGAGTTATTATCATATGATTTAAGGAAATAAGCCATTTAGTCGCAAACTCCAAGAAATAAGATGTTTTGTTTCAGCACTCCTAAGAAATAAGCCATTTTGTTTTGGCACTCCTAGAAATAAGCCATTTTGAAAAGGATGGGCTAGCAAAAAAAAATTGTTTTCTAAAAACTTTTATTAAAATCTGAAAATCACACACGGACTTCTACATCCTCTTCATTGCAGACACAATCATATTCATGTTCCTCAGCTGGTTCCTCCGTCACATGTAACAAAATAGTTTTGTACCATTGAAGTTCAGGCAAGGCAGTCCATTCTTCCCCAAATTGTTTTTCAAGTAAATTTATTACATCTTTTTTCTTTTTTTCTGAAACTGGCTGCGGAATAGATTCTGCAACATCAATAGTTAGTGGAATACGTTTACCCCGTTTCAATAATGTCTGCCAAGGATCATTTCCATCAAATCTATAATATTGGGAAGCTTTTATTTCACAACCGATAGTCATCTGTCTTTTAACAGTTTTTTTTATCCAGACTCTTTTTATTTTTTGTAATCCCTCCACATTTTTAAAATTTTCCTTTAAATCCTTTATTTCAAGCAGTTGCCAATCATTTCCTAATAACCTTACATTGCCATGGTTTTTGAAGATATCATGGTAACCATCTTTGGTGGTGATCACTGGTATTTTTCTTAATTCCTTTTCCAGTCGTCCGAAAACGCGATCGGCGGGCAAAAAACTGTGACCCCGCACTGGAAAAAATATATGTATTTCCTTCACTTGAGCAGGTGATTTGGAGTAAAGCCATTGCATTAGTGAATGTATGATATGATTATTTTTATTTTGGCCTCCACAGCCATCACAAAATAAACGTATAGTATCAACATTATTGTCAATGTTCATGGAGGATAGATAATCATATACAGCTGATCCTATTTCTGTTGGCCCGCGCTTGGCAATGGTTTCATCCCAAGTATAAAACCAAGGATCTTTTGAATTTAAAGGTACTACACAAAAATTATAAAGACTTATTTGCCTAGAATAAAAGGCATCTTGAATAGGCGTTTTTGGAAGTGCTTGGACTTGTTGAAGATCAAAACAAAGTGAAATGGAGTTTGGAGGATTACCTTTCATGTGGGTATAAAATGCCTTGGCCCTTATCTTATGTACCCGAAGTTCTACCATTAATTTTTGCTTTTTTTCACTGTCTCTTTCATTTTTGATTCTATTTCCCCACAGCACACACACATTGCAAGCATCAGAGGATGGCGCAGAAAATCCTACATTAAACTCTTCATAAAATATTTTATAAAACATGGTTTTTTTTACTTGCAAGTTTGAGGCAACAGAAGAATTATACAACTCCATTAGTTTCTTACAGTTTAAATCACTAGACAGATATATTCTTTTTGATTTTTGTCTGTTGTGGTGGCTTTCTCTTGCTGGTAGACATTTTATGAAATTCCTTAGTGATTCCTTTTTATCAATAGATTTGTATGACTTACGGTCCCCACCACGCTTTTCTTTAGGAATGTTTCCTCTGACTGTAGTTCTATTGATTATATTAAGCCTTTTTTCATTGACACTAAAAACTGCAATGAACATTTTCTTACACACAGGTTTAATTTTATTTTTCTTACAAAATAAGTTGTAACTGCAGCTTACAGTTCTCTTTCTCATATTCTTTGATGGTTTGGTTTTATCCTGTGGTTCATACGAATGTAATAATCTACAAAGATAGGTATCCTGATCCATTTTGGACGTGTTAGCATAAAACGCACTACGGTTTATTAGAACTTGGCGCGTAGTGAAAGAACTACATTTATATTTACTGCCCTCTTTGTGCCGACATGGAATCCTGAATTCTAAACCCAAAGGATCCTTATCAATGTACCTGAAGCAATAATAAATTTAATTGTTAAGAAATAGGTATCTAGTAGGATTAAATTACAATTGAAACGAGAGCCGTTTATACATTGCTGAAAACTACTTACGATTTTCTTGTTCGGCTGTTTTGTCCTGATTTCCTTTTTCTGGTGCCTGAATTTAACTCCTCCACGGTCTTATCTGCCATTATGCACCGTTATTTACTCAGAATTATTCGGATTAGCAACAAAAACACCAACGAGCAACGATACAAGAAAATATTTTTCACCTTGACACTCAGCCTTGACATGAAAGTATTGAGAAGTTGACAGCAAGGTGACACATGACGTTTAATATTTTTTTAATTGGCCGTAGTCAAATAAAAAGTGTTGCCAATGTATAAAAATATATTTGCGGATCCACTTCCAGATATTAAAGCTATCTTTCAACCCTCCAAAATAACCTGTGATACCAGATTAGAAATAAGCCATTTTGATACGTATTAACAAAATTTCCATACAAAATGTTCTAGAAATGAGCTATTTTGAAAAAACTCCTATCACAATTTAGTAGGGCCGAGAATTAACGTGAATTAAGCTATTTTGTTGCGGAAAGCATTTTCTATGGCCATTTTTCTTCGAGATTAAAGTACTTTAGAACCGGACACTTCACGTCATATAATGTGAGTGTACATAAAGTCCCGATTGGCATTAAAAAAATAAGTAAAATTGGGAACCCGAAATAAGCCGTTTTGAAAAGTCACTCCTCTAATGGAACTGTCCATCCCTGACTCAGATGTTTGTGAATTTATCTGAAACACATCCTTTCAATATTATAAAAGTTTGGGAGGATTTTGTGAAAGTTTGGGAGGATTGAGAAAATTTGTGAGGATGTATATATGAATGTTTGTTTCATTTTCACACAAAAATACTAAACTGAATTTGATGGAACTTTAATAACACATCCCTACTAATATTATAAATGCGAAAGTAACTCTTGTCTGTCTGTCTGTTACGCTTTCACGTCTAAACCACTAAACTGATTTTAATGAAATTTGGTACAGAGATAGAGTTGACCTTGAGAATGAACATAGGATAGTTTTTATCCCGGACTTTAGAAGAGTTCTCTTGGAAACGCGATATAACCGAACTCGACGCGGGCGAAGCCGCGGGCGGAAAACTAGTAGGCTGTAATTTAAAAACAATATTGTATAAACTGAATTAAGTTACGCGAGTAAAGTCGCGGGTTGAAGCTCGTATTCAATATATTTACAATTTTTTATTTTACAGGTGCCAAGCACGGAAGAAGGATGGCTCAACATTGCAAAAGATTTTGAACTGTTGTGGAATTTTCCCCACTGTCTGGGTGCAATAGATGGGAAACATATAAATATGCGTGCTCCAAATAACAGTGGGAGCACATACTTTAACTACAAGGGAGTTCACAGTATTGTCCTAATGGCTGTAGTGGATGCGAATTACAATTTTATGTACCGCGATATTGGGGGCCAAGGTCGTATTTCTAACGGTGGTGTATTTGGAAATACTATTTTGAATTCCATGAATTTACGAGGAATCTCAAAAGAAAGTGTGTTACCTGGAAGAGCAAATTTCAGCCTAAACGAACGAAAACAATCAGAAAAGGAAAAAGATGATATCATTTTGAATGCACAAATGCAGCTACTTCATAAACAAATAACTGTTGGCCATTTATTAAGAAATATTGCGTTAAATATAAAGCCATTTTAAATAAATAATATTTTTCTTGTTCAACATTATAATCATGATTTCCAAACACTAGCAGTGTGACCACGAGTCCTGTGTTTTTATAATGTACTGTTAGTCACCCCACGCAGGGTGACCACGAGTAACTGAAATTACTCGTGGTCACCCTAGGGTAACAAAGCAGGGTAACCACGAGTCCTGTGTTTTTATAATGTACTGTTAGTCACCCCACGCAGGGTGAACACGAGTAACTGAAATTACTCGTGGTCGCCCTAGGGTAACAAAGCAGGGTAACCACGAGTCCTGTGTTTTTATAATGTACTGTTAGTCACCCCACGCAGGGTGACCACGAGTAACTAAAATTACTCGTGGTCACCCTAGGGTAACAAAGCAGGGTAACCACGAGTCCGACGACAAAAATGTATCATTGAGCAACAAAAGCATGGAAAAGTTTTTCATGAGCATGTGTGATGCCACATGTGAGCTACCTGAGCATCTTCAAATGAGGATTCAGAGACCACTATTCAATATAGTAATGGAAGCTCGAGAGCAATATTTGATGCAAACACAAAGTTACCCAAGCCCAGGACATGCTACTAATTACAATATGTCGCCGGCCAGCTCTCTGAATTTGCCGATGCGTGCTGTTAGCCCTAATTCATTGCGCTCGAACTCAGCAAGCTCTGATTATTTAAATTCGCCTGTCCATTATTCATTACAAAGTCTACCGACGGCATCCAGTACTTCAATGATGCCACCAAACACTATTGATACAGAATTGATTCGTCAGTTTTCACAACAAAACACAGATATGTCTACCGACGCACATTCCTCTGGACATCATGTTTATTCAGTACCAAATCCATCACCGGAATCTAATTATTTAATGACACCGCAGAACTAAACTGACATTTCTACTCATGAAGACACCCGTTCCTATCTTGTGAACTTTTGAGTTGACAAAATATAATCAATAGTAATGATTACAATAAGCACTTCACAGTCATTGGAATAAGCGATTAAAAATTTAATGATTATTTTATACTTTCATTTCATTCTTACCTTAAGCACACAGCAAGTCGCTCTTCGGTAGATATACTTTTTCGCATGTGGGTATTATTTTTCTTAATATCTTCTTTAATTAGATCATGAAGTTCGGAAAAGGTTGATCTTGACTCCCGGAAATAATCACAAAATTTTCCGTCAGATAATTCATCTAATATTTTAAACGCTCCGGAAATTTCCTTATACTTTATGTGATCTTCAATCCACATCGTTATGTTTTTGGCATATGTGGCAATACGGGCGTCAAAATCACAATCCGAATCATCTTCTGATGAACTATCTAGTAGGCTATTTCATATTCTAAGCCTCAATCACCAAGAACACCTATATGGAATGTGAAATAATTATTTAACTGGCTTAGATCTTCATCCTGCTCTGACACCTTATTTGATAAGAGTAGATGAACAACCTTGATCCTTTTACTAGCTTCTGGCGGTAGACTACATGATCTCACCCTTCTGGAACTCTCTGAAAGCAGATATATAGAAACTGATAGCACAATAACATTCTGGCCAAGATTCGGTTCAAAGACTGACACCGGTACCCACAGACAATCAGGCTGGCTTCTTATGAAACATAAGGATCACAGTATTTGTCCAGTAGCCCATGTGAAGGAGTTGATTAAAGCTTCTCAGGCTAGACGCAGTAGGGATACAGAAATTAGGTCTCTTTTTATCTCTATTACAGGAGTATTAAGACCAGCTTCTAGAACTATGATTGCAGGTTAGTTGCGTACAGTTTTTAAGCTGGCTAATATAGATGCTTCTCCCGGAAGTATACGTTCAGCTGTCGCATCCCGTGGATGGTTGGATAATAGACATGTAGAAGAGATTCTGGATAGAGGAAATTGGAAGTGTGTGGAAACATTTTCAAAATATTACTGTCGTGAAGTAAATAGATCTAGCAGTGATTGTGCTGGTTTATATAATAATTTTAAGACTGTTTAGTTTCAAAGATTACTAAGATATGATCTCAATATTATACTTTTAGCCGTATTATTTCTATTACAAACAAAACAAACACACAACAAAACTACGAATTAAAATTATTATAATTTTAATTTGTTTCATAATAATAACTGAAATTGTTTTGTTTTATGGTTGATTTTTATGTTGATTTTAAAGACTTAACGAATGGTCTGAATGAGCTATTTGAAACCCAGCATCTTTATTTCTTGGATAGGTTCTGGTGTTTTCATCGAGGAAACTCTGAATTTGGTTAGTGTTAATCTCCTCGTAATAAGGGATATCGCAATAACCAATACGCTTGCCGTGGCATGTACTGCAAATGGCTTGTTTGTCACATAAAAAGTAATTTAGTTTCCGCAAAGTTATTTTAGTACACCCAAACGACCAATGAGCTTGGTGCACCATTATTGTTGCTTTTGCTGGTTTTAGAGCAGTTGGAAAAGTTCTTGCGTCAGTACCACTTCTTGAAACAACGCGAATCTCGATCTTTACTTGACTTTCAAGACGAGCTAAGCTAAAAATGTGTGTACGTCACTGCCAACACGTATAAATTGGTCAGCTGTTCGTTTAAAAACAGCCCCATCCCCGTCTGGTGCCCCTTTGCCATGCCCAGCTTCTAAGTAGTTCCCAATGGTCGGTATCAAATGTACCCAGATATGCTGCATCACGTTGGATACATTCACTTATAGTGCAAAAGCTATATTGTATTTGAATTCCAACTTCTGAATCTATCAAGTAGATGACACATGTGTGCAGTGATAACTGCATTAATTAAGGGTTGGGTTCCGGGAGTTTCAATAAAAAAAACTATATTTAGCTTAAAAGGAGCACAATAATAATCTTTTATTATGATATTACATTAGTATTTATAAGCTAATTATGCTAAGTTAATAATATACTTATCTAGGGCAGGTGGAACAGGGATTTACGCTTACGAATCTAAAGCAATTAGGGCTGCCTCCCTTTACTCCTCCCTCCCCAAGAGAGAAATTATCCAAAGGTACTTGGGGTGTCTTTGGAGAATTTCGACAGCATAAATGTAATTTAAATTTATAAAAGACAATAATTAAAACACAAATTATTACTATAACATGGAGACTTAATGCCCATATACTAATATTTCCACTTATTATACTATCCAGTCCATCACTAATATTGTCACTGTATTTCACTTTAGATAATAAGTCTCTAACATTACCTAAGTCTACTCCCCGAAGATCCATCTTTTTGGTTGGCGAGATGACGTCAACACGAAGTTCTGGCATCTGCACTGGTGGTAACTCTTCGCCGAATGAACTACCATTTGTTGGTGTGGTTATGTATATGTCGCCCATCTGCAGCGGACATTGTGATCTTGGTAATAAAATGTACTTCCCTTGTAGATTAAATTATCTAAAAGAAAAGACTTACCCAGTTTTGATTTTTCGATATAGTATTATTCGTTGTAATTTTCATAAATGATTCCGCGAATGGTTTTCCATGCTTCTTGTTTTATAAATTTGTATGTCGTTCCTGAATCAACGATATAAATAAATCGATGTCAAAGTCAGATATTATAATTTTAAAACTGCTTTCGGGTTTACTATTATTATTATCAACAACAATGTAAAACAACACTAGTCTAATAAAACATTTGCAATAAATGGTTATTGTAGTAACCGCTTTCTAAACCAATATGATATGTGTATGGATTATACTACAGTATCGTAAGTTAATTACAAGTATCTAGTTATTAACATAGACGCAATATGCTGCAATATACAACGTGCATACCTAATATAATACAGGCACTGAACATATTTAAGGCCACAGTTCACCACAGCCATAAATAGATGATTAATGGAGATTAGTTGAACATCTCCACATGGGTAGTGGAGATGTTTGACCAATACATTATACAATGTCGCCCATGCGCATGTGACCGCCCGTAATATTCTGAATATTCATGAAAAAATATCGAAAATAAACTTCAAAAGGGGGGGTCTATCTGTAACATTTATCATGTTATTCAATTTTGAATTTTTTAAGTAGAGTTTGTAGACTTGCTTTCTATTTTTTGACACATCTCCGAAGTTTATGGGTCGATTTGTATTTTGTTTATTATTTCCAAAAGCTTATGAGTTATTTTAACAGGTTAATTAACATTTTACTAAAAATTATCGACTACGAAAAAAAAAAACGGAATCGTAGTAATTTTTTCGGTAAAAAATTGTGTATTTATTTTAAAAAAACTAGTGTAAGTCCATAAATTATCCCCATAGGACCACTTTTTTAATCATTATTTGTAATCTACTACATAACAGCTAAAAATTCACAGAACATTACTAATACCTATCTCTAAAAAAAAACCAGCAAACAACTTGTTGAACAAGGGCATCATCATGTGTGGGCCACTGAAAATCCACACGTCATTAGAGAAACAACTTTCCAGACTCAATTTTCCAAAAATGGGCTGGAATGATTGACGGTGAACTTATTGGCCCTTTCGTGTTACCAAACAGACTAGATCAACACGCATTTTTAGATTTTATAGTCAATACGTTGCCGTTGCTTTTGGAGGAAGTACCGCTGGAAACAAGAAGGCGGATGTATCTGCAATTAGATGGAGCTCCAGCACACTTCGCACGACTAGTTCGTGATTATTTAAATCAAAATTATCCGCGATGGATTGGCAGAGGAGGTCCCATTGCTTGGCCGCCGCGATCTCCCGACCTTACACCCTTAGATTTTTATCTTTGGGGCAACATGAAACAAAAAGTGTATGCCGTGCCCATTGAAAGCCGCGAGCAATTAACGGCTAGGATTTTTGCTGCTGCTGCGGAAATTAAAGAAAACCGTGAAGAATTACGTCGTACAATAAAAAGTGTTGCCATGAGAGCTTTAGTTTGTTTACAGGAGGGTGGGGACCATTTCGAAAATCTAATTAATTAAAATTCTTGTATTTTTTATTTTTTAAGTAAAAATCTGGCTATTGCTTGTTTGTTTTTATTTCCATTATCATCCTCCTTATTAGTTTAACCTTTTAGTACTCACTGCTAAAAGCGGGGACATTTAATTGACTTTCACATTTTTTTTTCCTAAATTTGACTCTTAGAGTTTTAGAGTTTTACTTTGGATTTAGTTACAGTTTGGTTTAATAATGTTCTGTAAATTTTTAGCTGTTATGTAGTAGATTACAAATAATGATTAAAAAAGTGGTCCTATGGGGATAATTTATGGACTTACACTAGTTTTTTTAAAATAAATACACAATTTTTTACCGAAAAAATTACTTCGATTCCGTTTTTTTTTTCGTAGTCGATAATTTTTAGTAAAATGTTAATTAACCTGTTAAAATAACTCATAAGCTTTTGGAAATAATAAACAAAATACAAATCGACCCATAAACTTCGGAGATGTGTCAAAAAATAGAAAGCAAGTCTACAAACTCTACTTAAAAAATTCAAAATTGAATAACATGATAAATGTTACAGATAGACCCCCCCTTTTGAAGTTTATTTTCGATATTTTTTCATGAATATTCAGAATATTACGGGCGGTCACATGCGCATGGGCGACATTGTATATGACTAAAATGAATAAATATATTGATTCTTCCCATCTCTATGATTTTCATTTTTGTTATGAATTTATTAATTCATAACAAAAATGAACTTGTGACACGTGTTATTTGCTACAGTGATAGTAACAAACGAAATCATTGTCAACAAGTATGACATCATAACGCTGGAACTAGCTCCATGGCGCGGCGCCGCAACGCGGTTATGTGTTTCGTTTGGTCCATAGTCTCCCGTCTTAAGACATTGTCCGATTTTCCTATTTAAAGTTTTAGACTGCGAATACTGTTTATTTGCGACGTGTTGAGCGAGAGATGCGGGCTTGCACGGGATGTATCAGAGCTAAACACGATCTCAATTTATGTCCGAAAACTAGATGAGCGGGCGAACAACCAGTTGTGGAATTCACAGAATTTCGATAGTCAAATAGGTATTTACACAACTTGTTGTTTATACTCATTGCATTACTAGCACTATTTAAAATACACAATTGTATGCCCTTTTTAACCACCTTTACATAACTTTCAGCCTGCCCGTTACTGGCGCGTAGTATGTGGGTGACGTCACATGCGATGTACCGTTAGAGGTACAAATCTTTATAAATTCTATTGATGTAAACTGTGTACCATACCACTAACAAGATAGACTATAGAATACATGGCAAGTATTGGATTACCGCATACTATTGTTTATTAATAGTTGAACAAGTTGACGTACTTGTCCCCATGTCGCACATTCCAACCCATTTACTGTACTGTCCACAATGACTAAATACGATCGACTATGAAAGGGACCTAGGTAGTCAATGTGAATACGATAGAAAGGCTGAGGAGAGTGGGGCCACAACGCTAACGTAGTGATACAGACGCACGTTAGCATCGCGTTTGTATCGATTCAAAGAAACACCAAACTGGCTCTGTAGGATAAAAGCGCGCCGTCGACGCACGTTTCTAAAACGTGCGTCGACGGCGCGTTAAGTATACTTGGTGTGCACAGGCTCTAATCATTGAAACTATTAAGACTAAAATGTTCAGTCATTTTCCTGTGTCTTTCGAAGACTGCCAAAGATAGGAAAACAACAAAGTATTACAGGAAGTATTTAATTACGTTCGTTACTTACATAATTAAAAATTAATATCAAAACATTTGCGTCCGATTAATTTAAGTGCAATACTTCAGTTTTTAAATACATATTACATTATTTATATTTTTAGCCATAAATTATGCAATGGGCCAACATTTTTCTATGATTTTTGGTAACTCGACTTGACAATTTACGTTCGGCGGCAAATTAAGTTCTGCAGCATATGCAGTGAAAACTATTAGACGGCTGACTGATGTTGACACAGCTAGAATGGTTTATTTCAGTTATTTTCATAGTGTAATGTCCTATGGAATTCTTCTCTGGGGTAGCTCTGCTGACATTGACACCATATTTATATTGCAAAAAAGAGCTGTAAGAGCTATCTATAATCTTGGCCCGAGAGTGTCTCTAAGAGAAAAATTCAAAGAGGTCAACATTCTAACTGTACCATCTCAGTATATATATGAAAACTTACTATATGTGCATAAAAATATCGATTCCTTCTGTAAAAGGAGCGATACACATAATGTAAATACTAGATATAAGAATAATCTCATACTGCATACTACCCGTCTCCACAAAATAAGTAACTCTTTTATGGGGCAATGTATAAGATTCTATAACAAACTTCCCAATGATATTAGAGAATTGTCTACGAATAAGTTTAAAAGAATTATTAAAGCCAAATTGTGTAGCAGGGCATATTACAAAATTTCTGATTATTTAAGTGATAAAAGTGCTTGGGATGGAGTTGTTCTGAGTCAACACACATGATTGTAATTAATCTTAAGTATATTTTATTTTAAAAAAGGATTCCTACTGAGTTTTCTGGCAGTGTTTCTCAGTAGCTGCCACGTCATGCACTGCACGGTAGGGTAAAAAAAATATGACGATTCCACATAAATGTAAAATTTTTACGGAATAATGTTACTTTGACTTTGAAGTACCTCTAAAACAGTGAGACTTATAATGTCCAATTCCCTCGTTTAGACCCCATGAAGGAACAAACTCTATAACTGATGCCAAATTATATTCAATATTTTTCAATGTAATTATAGTTGGAATATCGTATTAATATATTTCTTCTTCAGAATTAAGTTCAAAAGTAATCAAATCTCTTAGTTCATATTCAAACGTCTTGATACCTGTCTGATCATCCAGTATGGCGACATGTTATTTTCAGGGTCTATCATGGAATTGGCAGATTCTGATAATGATTTTATGTTCAAGTCCAAAGGTAAAAAGGCACATTTACGCTTTACCAGATTTACCGGACATTCAGTATTTGTTCAAGATTCGATTCTATCCGCACTATATATTGCATCGATTAGGAATTTTTCAAAAATTGCGTCACATTACATTCACAACTAATAATCATCCTGTCATCAGATATTTTTTCTGTATTAAAATACTGCTTCAAAATTTCAGTTCGACTCTGATAAATATTGGGCAGTGAAGCTTTATCTATAAGCATCTTGATAAATTGACAGTAAAGATTATTAGTATTGACAATTCGGCCAATACAAAACCCATCTACAACCGCAACAGCGATTGCTTGTGACACAGAATCAAAAGCGCAGGTATTCTTTACGACTACATTGTTCCCACCAGTAAATTTTGTTCGAAATCCGTTCTTTAATAAAACAACGTTGTCTGTCTTTTTGGAACTCTTATTTCGGTTTGTTGCTAGTCCTCGCCAGTTTTCTATTAATCTTGGATTTACAGTAAAAATAGATTCTTCTGCATGTTCTATAAACCTATCAATTTTCACATTCTTAGTTTCCGTTTTTTTCCTTGGAATCTTTGTTTTTGTAGTTTTAGTTTCTTTCAAGTTACTGATAGCAACTTTTAATTCGCTAGATAAGAATTCTAAATGCTTCATGAAAAACTCATCTACACGATATCTATCAGTCTTACTGATTATCCTACATAAATACCTTTTCACGTTTTTGAAATAACTTTCCACATTCGATGAAGTTGGATTAGTTATGCTTGAATTGTGTAAATTTTTCATAATATTTGACCACAACGGAAGTTGACCTACAAGTCGCATTAAGGTGTTCAAAAAGTCTGGGAAATAATGCAAGTTATCATGGCCATAGTTAAGGTCTCCTTCAGTTAAGGTTATGATCAACTGCTCGTATTCCATTGCATTGTAGAACCATTCAGGATTTTTTAAAGGTGGTCCTTCCTCCCGAACACTTCCAAACGAAGCTTCTAGATCATGGAAAGAAGAGTTGTTCAATGATTTGAAGCTTGTTATTTTGTCACTATCTTCAATTTTAATTTCAGATTCCACAGTTCGTGAAAAAGAGCCTAATTTTTGCAGCCTAATTCTTGCTTCTTCAGGTCTTGTATTTTTACCTTCACTGTCTAAACCTCATATTTATTTAAAGATAATGTGATCATATCTATAACAATTTGTTTCAACTTGTCATAATCCTCGCATTTTTTAAATTCTAGTAGACACTTTATGTAAAAAAACTTTACCCGTTGATCAATATGTTTAAAACAATGTAAATTAAATAAAATCTTTACAAAATGACTCGTATCAATGCGAATGTAGCATTTTTCTTGAGTAGACTCTTATTTTTCTAATTTCATAAATGAATCATTAATGTATTCTTTAGTAGTATTAAATTTTGTAAATGCTTTTACAGCAGCCCCAATCAAAGCAGCTGAATCATCTGTAACTACTTCATTTGGGAACGTTTTGTTTTTAGCCCAACTATCGAGCCATTTGTATATTGTGTGTAACGTATGACTGTCAGAAATAAGTTGATCTATTGGAACACTGCTTCCATCATTACAAGATTTTATTACACATGAATAGAAGAATATCTGCTTTGATAAATTTTAATTTCCCGCTCCAACTGGTTTGAAAATGCTACCAGTAGCATCAATGCTCAAAACAGTTCTCGCTATTTTACCACAATCTTTATAATATTCATCTTGCGCAGGTGACCAATAATAAAAATTCAGAGGCAAAAGCGATACTAGTCTTATTATCTCTTGATAGGGTGCCATTGTATGCATAATCCATAAAGCTAGTATTGGATTTGAATCGTAGTAAGCGCTTTTCCTGTTCTCGTACTTTATTTGTCGTAGACAACCGACAGTGGGTAAATGAGTCGGTTCCCTGTCTTCTACATTCATCACACTATTCGTTATTTTATTCTTCACTCCAATAGCAGACTCGTATTTTAACTCATCGGCAAATTCACGTCGTTGAAAAGGGGAAAGCTTTATCTTTTTCATCAAATTAGGTGAACATTCATTAATATAATTGGGTATCGTACAAGTACATTTAGCAATTTTTTCAGTTGGCCAGTTTATAATAACTTTAATTTTCGCTCGACACTGCGTGCAAGCTCCAGAGCATATAACACAATCTTCATCCTTAATCGAATATTTTTTGAAAATCCAGCTACACAGACTTCGGATTGTCTTCCAAATTTCTTCTCGTAAGATATTAGCCCACTGATGTTTCGGCAAAACAGTCTTTGTCCTAAACGTTGATATTTTTTCGTTATTTTTTTTTACACAGCGTACGATAGGCTGGATTTTCTGCCATTGATAAAAATCTACGGTAAAATCAAATATCTTGCAGTCAGAAGTTGGGGTTGTTTTAATCATTTTATCCTTTTCGGATAGGGATTTATCATAAACAGGTCTGCAATTGTCAAAAAAAAATCGTAATTTTTCTTAACAGATTGATAAATAGCTTTTTCGGATATTTTGTATAGTAAAAGTTCACTAATGTTACTAAAAACTGGGTCACACGGTAACGGAAGATCATTTTTATCAGAAAAATCATTTTCGTACTTTGCAATGACACTTTTTTGATTTTCTAAAGATACAGTTAATCGTCTACCCCGTTTCATGGTAAAAACACACTCTTTATTGAATAATAACTAAAAAGATACTTGTTAACGTGTGCACGTCAGAAACAAATGAGAAAAGTTGTACATAATCATTTATCATCTCAGTTGTGAATATTGTGGGTAGTCATAAATAAAAATAATCAGAGATTTCAAGGCATCATTATTAAATATTGTACCATAACTTGATCAAGACCAATTTAATAATTCTACAAGTACATACGTACTCATATTCCTAAGAATAGATTCGATATACAAATAAGTATAAAATTATTTAAATGCATAATAGTTTGCTATGGATATAAAGAAACAAGTTGTCCATAAGCCACTAAGTGCCTGCAATAACATTGTTGGCATTATATTGAGAAAAGATTTAAATAAATAGTTGATGCGCAGGCGTTTTAATGGCTTTTATTTTATATTTTTATAGGACCTCTATAAATAAGTGTCAAGATATAATGTTAAGGTAGCAAATATATAAATTAACAACGCTGTTAATATGACGCTAAAACTATGAGAACTTGGAAGTGGTCGGCCAACCTGACGTCAGAATGGCTGACCACTTTATTTCTTTGATATATTTCTTAACGCAAAGGTAGCAATTATTTCATTACTGGTAGTAAATAGTAGCAATTAGGTAATAAACAGTGGGCATGGTCTCATCTACATATCTCGTTTGGTCCAGCCATTCTGACGCTAACATTTATGTAGCCCTGATAGTAATTTACTTTGGTTCGACACAGGTATGACTACTTTATGCCTTCGCATAACGCAACCACTTTCAAGTGGTAACTGTGTTTTGCATTGAAAATATGGTTTCATCCCATTACTTGACAAACACTTGGGCCACCCGTTAGATATGTATAAAACGACCCGGCTTAAAATTACATCTTTACGCGTTGCATTACGAATTACATTAAGCGTATCAGGCATACTTCAATCTATAACAAAGGTAATATACTAAGCTCGGTCGTCTACTGCGAGACTTACATTATTGTCGTGGCCATACCTCCCTCTCGCTAATGACTCATCGACGTCGGGCAGGCTTGCACGAGAGAGGTAATCCGCGCTGTTCTCAGCGTTGCGTATGTATTCAATGGTGTAGTTGTAGCAAATAAGAAACATAGAATAGCACTGTAACCTATTCGCCGAAACTTCTGGAATTCCCCAATATGAATCGAAAATTGGTATTTTGTTACCAATTGCTTGTGATATGTACGGAGCACAAACGGGACCGCCCTTCCGCATAAATACTGGTGAAAGCAGCAAATATTATTACTCCAAATATTATTGGTGTAGCGCTTTTCCGCTGCATTCAGACTCCGTGAGGCAAACGAAAACACGACGTTCTATCCCGTCAGACCCAATCTGCGACAGAATTGACCCCCATCCACTGGGTTTGCATTAATAATAATAATAAATCTTTATTTCAGACAAAGTCCATACATAGAAGGATTACATACAATATGAATAAAATGGAATACAAGGCACTATCTTATTTGAGCGCGTCTATACGCATTGACCGTCAAAATATTTTTTGCATTTTGATCAAAATAAGCAAGAACTTGATCAGAAACTAAGAATTTTTTTATTGTTTTGAATGCTTCATTTTGTAGGTTTTCATTTTTATTTACTGCCTTTTTGCAATAAAGAATAAAGCGGATTCCATTATACACGATGCGTTTGGTACAACATTTCTATAATAATTTAGTAATCCGAGAAAATACTGTAATTTATTTACATAAGTTGGGGTATGGTTGCGAGCGAGAATGCCGGGAGTATCGTCGCCACCTTTTGCGAGGAGGTGATGGTATGTACGTCGTAGGGCGCACATCGCCAATCTCCGGCCTCCATGCGGAGAGGCCTGCGGATGGTGGACGTGGGGCAGTCCACCATCCGACCAGAATAGGCCCGAGACGGTGTTTCGCGTGCGCTTCTCTTGAAGAGGGGGGCATGGATGTCCCCACCAGAAGTGAGGCTCACTGAAAATTGGGCCAGCACCTGTCCAGGCTGCGGTCAATGCGCGAGTTAATCCCGTGGTCTGGACATAAGGTGGCTGAGAAACACCATGAAGTTTTAGTCGGTAAACCCAGCTCTACCATCTGGCTGGGAGTCCGACATACCCTGTCGTTTCCCCAGCGGCGGGACGATCCATAAAGGATTTCCCACGCAATGGTGACGTAAACTTTTTGATGAGATTTTTTCAGACCATTTTTGTCAATTGTATATCCTAAATATTCTATCCCGAAAATATGAAACCGCGATGAGTATGATACACGTTATCTTTTGCGATTCTTCATCAAATATCGGATTACACAAGCTTAGTATCAAATTGATATTAAGCTTGTCTAAGATCCAATTTACTGCTTTTTTGTCGTAATGGGTATTGATCAATAACACAAGTCTTCAAAAAAATAATTAGAGCTGTTTCGGTTTTTTTTACGAAAATCTTATAATTTTGGGTGTGCTGAATCGAAAATAACTTTTATTTTGTCATAGAAACTCACGTTTTCTGACAATGTGGGTATCTATGTTAAACATTGTATCATCTTAAAATAAAAGATAAATGACAATTTTTTTAAAATATTGTATTTCAGTAACATAGCTTATTTTTTATCTAAAAGACATTCATTAGTAAGCACCACACATATATGTTTTTCCCAGTGAAACTCCTTTTGGTATATTTTTGCTTGTGGGAAGCATCTGAAATGTCTCTCTGAAGCGTCCAACAGTAGTCTGCCATCATCGAGACGCTCTATCTTCCCTGGCATCTTCTTTCCATATCTCCTAAATTCTCTGGGAAGGAAGAAAATGTACTTTTAAACTTATAAGGCAACCTAAAGCTTGAAATGCTTTTAACATTTTTTTACGATTTGTTTGTGGTTATTGTCTTGGTTAATGCCTAAAAAATTCTTTATGACCTCTTTAAAGGCAACCCACCCTTCTCTTTGTATAACTTCAAAAAAGTATTTGTGCATAATCAATTTTTCGTGGACCTAAATTCTTTTGAAAACTTAAATTCTTTTGAAAAGTTGGACCACGTTCGATCGCTACTAGTCCACTCATTAAGCCAGGTTTTAGCATCCCCTTTTAAACAATGAGCCACAAGTGACAGACATTCCGAATCTTCCCAATTATTTGCTAACTTTGCACGCTCTACCTCTTCATACCACGCGTCAAAGTGATTAAATGCCGGGTCGAAGTTCGACACGTAATAATTACGTGATTTTTCTTTACTGCACGTAGTTAGTGCATCTATGAGGGTTTGTACGGTCGATGGCGCAATGTCGTCACGTGGAGGCGTGCCAGAAAAGTCTGGATGCGTCGGAGTTTGGGACACACTTGCGGTACTTTTAGCATTGAGTCGCGACAAGATTGTACCTAACGCTAATTTCACAGAGCTATCACGGTTACGCGAGCGAGACCTACAATCACGCAGTTGCGAGCGACATCTATGACGTTGTCGGTGCGACTTGCTACGGCTGCGCTGTTTCTTATGGCGCCGCGGTGATTTGTCACTTTTTTTTACGTGAACGAGATGTACGTGGCATGATTAAATTAAAAGCTGCTCGTCCAAACCTTAATGTGTTGTTTTATTTTCAGATAAATTAAACCGAATTAAGGCTGATGGGGCGGAGATTTTAATCCCGATTCAGATTTTATGATCACGAATAGATTTTATTAAAAAAAAACAATATTCAGACAACGTAATTAATTATAATTCAAATTAATTAATAACAAAACAACATAAACCAAAACGAACAGCAATTAACTCAAACAAAAATAAACACAATAATTACACGAACCACAATAATGACGGCTTACTAAAAATCGCACCAACAACCTTTCTGCTCGGAGTCCGACGACCAAATAGACCGGCGAGCGAGGGTTTATATACTGCCAGTGACGAAATTCAGTAAACAACATTTGAAGCTAGTCTAAAGTATCCAATAATACATAAAAAAAATATTAAAGGAAGGAAACCTCTTACTGCTTTGGAAATGTTGGGCTTGACTGTAAAGTGAAGTAAAACAAATACGTTTTTATTGATTTATTACTTACTTTAAGAATACTTTAATTAGTCTTTCAGAAATACAATGTTCTAGAAAAATCAAACTCTTCGTCTTGTGTACCATAGGAAGTACTTGTCGTTTCCTCCAGTGTAAATGGTGATTTTATTGGAAGTTGTTGGTTTGATGGCTTGGAATGTATTTGTGAGGATGAGGCAGACCTCAGTTCAGTACTGGAACATCCAGGAGTAGAAGTGTGGTAGCCACTGTCAAAAGTATTATCCTATCTCTGAGTTGAATATCGTTGATTATAGCCCTGATGTTGATAATCTTGAGTATAGCCGTGAGGTGTATATTGCTGATTTGAAGGCTGATAAATGTCTGTTAGTATTTGAAGCACTCGACTTTGAAATATCAATGTTTGATTATCATTCAAAGCTTGAAGGGATGGTAAAATCCCCTTAAAAAGTGGAAATGTCTATTCTCCGGTGTTTTTAATATTTTCAAAATATTTTCTTCAAAGCCATCCTTCTCAGCTGCCTTTCGTTTTCGTGATTGACTTTGATAACGAGGCAATGCTGTTATTTCAGTTTGGTTCTCACTATCTTCTTCCACTACATTTATACTGGAATCAGTTGCCTTTTGTGAAACTTTTTTCAAAAACTGTAATTGTTTATTCAAGTGATATTCTTTTATTTTTGAAGCTCCAGCTCCAGACCGATGGGGCTCCTTTTAGTTTTTTTGATATTTAGAAAAATTATCTTTTATGGCCTTCCAATTCTTAACTAGTTCATTACCTATAATATGTGAATCAGAAAAATCACAAATAAAAAATTGAAATGAATATAATAATACCCTAGATTACATTTAAACTACAAAATTTTAAATTATTAACCTTATATGGTACTTAACAAATGTATAAAGAGCTTTAAAATTATGTACACAAACTGAAGACATGAACAGCTTGTTCTTGTTGATTTGGTAAATAAAATCTGTCCGTATCAATCACCCGTAACAATTTGCGTACCTACCTATATAATTTTATAGCACCTTGTATTATTATACCTGCATTTTTATTATTTTATTACATGTCTACTAGTTATTATTTCATTTCAGTTTTCTAGCAACCGGCAGTGATTTCAAAACCATGCATACGAATTAGAACCCAGGAGCAAGTATAATAGCAAAAATTGTGAGGACAGTTTGTCGTGCCATATGAAAACATCTATTAAATCAAAATATACCTCTAACAAAACAGCTTTTAGAAGATGTCGCTATTGACTTTGTCAAAAACGCGAATTTTCCTAACTGCATAGGAGCTCTCAATGGTAAACATATCCGTATTTGGTGTCCTGCGCACAGTGGATCACTATTTTACAATTATAAGAGCTGTAATTTATAGTTTTATTAGCTCTTGTTGATTCTAAATATAGATTCTTTTTTGTCGATATAGGAGCGTATGGAAAGGAAAATGACTCCACCGTTTTCCAGAACTCTAATTTTTATGATTTGATTACGAAACATGATTTACCTATTCCAGCACCAAAGCCTGGTAATCAAAATACAACTCCATTTGTTTCTGAGGGAGATGAAGCATTCTCAATTTCAAATTACGTTATGCGCCCATACTCAGGAAAGCATTTATTGGTACAACAACGACGCGCTTTCGGCATCCTAGCTAATAAATGGCGCATATTACATCAAGTTATGAATTTGCGACAGATATTATTAAGGCATGTTGTGTACTACATAACTTTGTTTTGAATCGAGATGGAGTACAAGCGTCTCATGACATTATCTTTGATGATTCTGATCTTCAAATGTTAGAACCGCTGACAATTAGTGAACTTAGTATGAGCCCACATCTAACACGAAATATTTTTTGTGATTACTTTTCTAGTGATGTTCGTGCCCTTAGTTGGCAATTAACAAAAATATGAATTTGTAATAACAATTATTTAGTCTATCTGACATGTTGTAAACTGCAAACAAACAATTAAAGTAGCAATTTAGAATTTAATTTATTGTTTGGTATCATCATCATCATATCAGCCGAAAGACGTCCACTGCTGCAAAGATCTCCACAATTGCCGGTCTTATGACTTATTTCAAAAGAAAAGACTTACCCAGTTTTGATTTTTCGATATAGTCTTGTTCGTTGTAATTTTCATAAATGATTCCGCAAATGGTTTTCCATGCTTCTTGTTTTATAAATTTGTATGTCGTTCCTGAATCAACGATATAAATAAATCGATGTCAAAGTCAGACATTATAATTTTAAAACTGCTTTCGGGTTTACTATTATTATTATCAACAACAATGTAAAACAACACTAGTCTAATAAAACATTTGCAATAAATGGTTATTTTAGTAACCGCTTTCTAAAACAATATAATATGTGTATGGATTATACTACAGTATCGTAAGTTAAATACAAGTATCTAGTTATTGACATAGACGCAATATGCTGCAATATACAACGTGCATACCTAATATAATACAGGCACTGAACATATTTAAGGCCACAGTTCACCACAGCCATAAATAGATGATTAATGGAGATTAGTTGAACATCTCCACATGGGTAGTGGAGATGTTTGATACTCATTGCATTACTTACTAGCACTATTTAAAATACACAATTGTATGCCCTTTTTAACCACCTTTACATAACTTTCAGCCTGCCCGTTACTGGCGCGTAGTATGTGGGTGACGTCACATGCGATGTACCGTTAGATGTACAAATCTTTATAAATTCTATTGATGTAAACTGTGTACCATACTACTAACAAGATAGACTATAGAATACATGGCAAGTATTGGATTACCGCATACTATTGTTTATTAATAGTTGAACAAGTTGACGTACTTGTCCCCATGTCGCACATTCCAACCCATTTACTGTACTGTCCACAATGACTAAATACGATCGACTATGAAAGGGACCTAGGTATATGTCAATGTGTGTGTAACCTAGGTCAATGTGAATACGATAGAAAGGCTGAGGAGAGTGGGGCCACAACGCTAACGCCGCACGCGCCGGTGATTAAATAAATAATAATATCTAGGGACAGTGTCACACAGATCATCCTAGCCCCAAACTAAGCAATGCTTGTACTATGGGTACCAGGCGACGATATACATACTTATATAGATAGATAAATACTTAAATACATAGAAAACATCGATGACTCAGAAACAAATATTCGTGCTCATCACACAAATATTTGCAATTACCGGGATTCGAATCCAGGACTACCGGCTTCGAAGGCAGGAGAACTACCGACTAGGCTACGGTGACTGTCGCAGTCGTAAACAAATCTCGCATTCAGCTATCATTATATGTACATGTATGTATGCCGGAAAACCAAAATTTACTCCTCGTCTCGGCCTTTATTTTAACAATATGTCATTTATGTAGCTCTGATAGTAATTTACTTTGGTTCGACACAGGTATGACTACTTTATGTCCTCGCATAACGCAACCACTTTCAAGTGGTAACTGTGTTTTGCATTGAAAATATGGTTTCATCCCATTACTTGACAAACACTCGGGCCACCTATTAGAAATGTATAAAACGACCCGGCTTAAAATTACATCTTTACGCGTTTCATTACGAATTCCATTAAGCGTAACAGGCATACTTCAATCTATAACAAAGGTAATATACTAAGCTCGGTCGTCTACTGCGAGACTTACATTATTGTCGTGGCCATACCTCCCTCTCGCTAATTACTCATCGACGTCGGACAGGCTTGCACGAGAGAGGTAATCCGCGCTGTTCTCAGCGTTGCGTATGTATTCAATGGTGTAGTTGTAGCCACTAAGAAACATAGAATAGCACTCTAAAATGAATCGAAAATTGATATTTTGTTACCAATTGCTTGTGATATGTACGGAGCACAAACGGGACCGCCCTTCCGCATAAATACTGGTGAAAGCAGCAAATATTATTACTCCAAATATTATTGGTGTAGCGCTTTTCCGCTGCATTTAGACTCCGTGAGGCAAAAGACAACACGACTTTCTATCCCGTCAGACCCAATCTGCAACAGAATTGACCCCCATCCACTGGGTTTGCATTAATAATAATAATAAATCTTTATTTCAGACAAAGTCCATACATAGAAGGATTACATACAAGATGAATAAAATGGAATACAAGGCACTATCTTATTTGAGCGCGTATATGCGCATTGACCGTCAAAATATTTTTTGGATTTTGATCAAAATAAGCAAGAACTTGATCAGAAACTAAGCATTTTTTTATTGTTTTGAATGCTTCATTATGTAGGTACAGCCTCCCATTTTCATTTACTGCCTTTTTGCAATAAAGAATAAAGCGGATTCTATTATACACGATGCGTTTGGTACAACATTTCTATAATAATTTAGTAATCCGAGAAAATACTGTAATTTATTTACATAAGTTGGGGTATGGTTCCGAGCGAGAATGCCTGGAGTATCGTCGCCACCTTTTGCGAGGAGGTGATGGTAGCAAAAGAGGTGGCGGAGCGAGAACGGGAGGCATTGTTCTATCGCCAAAGCCGCGCCAGGAGATCCGGGCGTCGGAGGGCGCATATCGCCAATCTCCGGCCTCCATGAGGAGAGGCCTGCGGATGGTGGACATGGGGCAGTCCACCATCCCCCCAGAATAGGCCCAAGACGGTGGCGCGCCGTGTTTCGCGTGCGCTTCTCTTGAAGAGAGGGGCATGGATGTCCCCACCAGAAGTGAGGCTCTGAGTTTATGGTTAATTTTTTTGCATAGTGCGAGTGTTGTTAAACTTATTACATTAAGAGAATTATTGTTAAAAAAGCCGCGAACTAATATTACCCAACAAAGCCGTAATGCAATCAAGCGAGCTACGTTCATAAATAAATGGATTTGATATTACATAATAATTGTTAGTATATAAAATTTGGCGAATTGGGAAATAAGAAAATCACAAAATACATTTCTGATACAGACGGTGTAGACAACCGGACCGATTTTGGTTATTTTTATAGCGTTTCAGTGCGAGCGGGACCCTGAATAATTTTGTAGTAGATTAACAATAAACCTGCTAAGTGGCACTGCGATCAGATTCCCAGGTATGTTTCTATTTGTGTATAATTCTATTTGACTATACTAATATTATAAAGAGGTGGCGTTTGTGAGTTTGTGACGTTGTAAGGGGTAATCTCTGTATCTACCTATGTAACATGTAATAAAGTTTATTATTTAATTTCATGTATTTGAATACATGTTAGTATGTGTAGTATATGTATGTTTGTTTTATATTCATTTTTTTTTGTTTCTTCGTATATCTTTTCTGTAGATGTCCGAAGTTTATAGTTGAATAATATTCTGAACTCGTTGAATTGGATCTATATTAGTCTTCGCTGCAGTACCCCATATTTCAATGAGGTAGTCGATACGAGGCTTAACCAGAGAATTGTAAATGAGATACCGTACTTTTCCAGGAAGACAGTTTGTTATATTGCGTAGTGCTCCTGCGAGCCGAATTAGTCTAAGTTTAATTTTTTCTAAGTGTGGCTTCCAAGTAAGGTATCTAAGATAAGACCGAGATATTTTTCTTTAGATTTTCTTTGAAGTAATTGGCCGTCTATTTTAAGTTCAAAATTATCATTATTTTTTTATTTTGGGCTGTGAACATTACATAATTTTTTTTTAGTGATATTACTTGTTAAAATATTTGACTGAAACCATTCACTTAACAGATTAAGATCATTCTGAGCGTTGGATATTATAGCTTCGACTGACTGTCCAAAGTAAAAGAGACTTGTGTCATCTGCATATAGGGAGATATCTCCTTTTAGACCCAAATCACTGATACTGTTTATATAAATAAGGAACATGAGGGGTCCGAATATTGATCCCTGGGGGACGCCAAACTTCAGCAAACAAGGATTGCTCTCATACTCACCTATGTTTACGGTTCTCCATATATTAGTGCAGTCATCGAAGCGAAAAATACGGTCTTACCTCCGAATTTTTTTACTGTGAACCGATTTGCATGAAATTTTGGAATTAGGCTCATCTTACCCTTAACTTCAAAAGTGAAAATGATCTGAACTCCGCCTATTATTTTTAAGGGGTGTAAATAACCCCTTAATGGAAAAATTTACATTGAGCCATTTTATCGCTAGAAAACATGTCTAATAGTAAGTGGTAAAATTGTAAAGTATTTTTTAACATCATTACTTCATATTAAAATCATTTTCAACCCCTTGAAAATCTTACAACCCTTGCAAACAACCCCTAAATTGAAAAAATCACAAAAAAATACTTTGGTATTACATAAAAAGATGTAAGTATAGAGTAAGTAATATTTTATATTCTCTATAATAATTATCAAATTTTGAACCCCCTTTCAACCCTTGAAAACTACCCCTTGATAAAAAATTGTTAATTTTTATTTTTGATAAAATGAAAGGGATTTAAATATTATTCCACACTCTCGAAAATGATTATCATACCTACCCTTAAAACTACCCCTAAATTAAAACAGTAAATATATATGATTACATATTTAAAAATAATTTAATTTAGAGTAAAAGATTGCCATTGATTGAAGAAAATATTTACAACATATATAAAATTGTACTATTATTATTAAAATATAATATTATTAGTCATGACTCAATATCGGAGTCGCTGTCACATTCAACATCTTCTGGCTGAATTGGAGGGCTATTTTGGCAGTTATCTCCACTGCACGTTCCACAGGTACTATTACAAAACAGACCAACTTTTCTGCATCCGCAAGACGCTCCACATCCTTTTTTGCAGTTGCAAAAAATCATTTTCAGCTGTTCTTGTGGTGCGGGTACACAATAGTTGTACACATTACAATAGTTGTAGGTCTCTATTATACTGCGTACTTTCACATTGCTCCAAATATTCACACTCCAAAATTTTCAGTTACTAAGTAGAAAAAAATATGATAAGTTTTTGGACCATAACTCCTTCAATTTTCATGCTATCACAATTTATAAAAAACCATTGTAAAGGTAATTAAGAGAGCTACAACATCCTTTATTGCAATATATAGTAAAAAGCCTTTTTCAAAAACGGTGAAGGGTTAAAGGGCTTAAGACAGGCTGTGATTGCGCTGCCACGCGCTCTTTAAACAATCATATCTCCGTCAATTTTTGTTTGATAGAAAAAACAAAAAAACCAAATTGTTTGTCAGAAAAATACCTAAATTTTTTATTTGAACACTTTTATACGTATCTGTCGTCATTTTTGAGATATTATGAAAACAAAGTGGGTTTTTTCAAAATTTGAAATTATGTTTTGTTTTTTAAACGTGACTTTTTTGAAAAATATGTGTCCTGAAGCAGCCAAACTGATACTATCTATTAAACTATTCATAATAAAGTTAATTCTAGGCGGAATACGATTAATTTCAATGTTGGTGGAAATGGCACTTCTGATACCCATTGATTTAAAAGAAAAAACATTAGAAGCTCACCTTATTTGCAATACAGCTCACTTATTTTACGTGCAAAAGACTTTTAATAGTGCTCATTTTAAAGCTTATTTCAAGCACTACAAAACCCTTTTGTATTGGAATGCATAAAATGCATGTGCTCGCCGCTAGATGGCATTGACCACATCGATTAAATTTCAGACTAAAAAATAAACGGCTTTGATCTTTAATATCTAGCTTAATATTGCACTTAGAATACTTTATAAAAATCCAAATTGTTTATTGTTTTACCTGCTACAATTTTGTTCTCTATAAAATTTTCGATAAAACGTATATTTTTGGAGTTATTTGCAAAAAACCGATGAAAAACGTGAAAATATTGCGCATTTTCAATTGCCAATAACTTGAAAAGTATTGGATTTTTTAAAAAACTTTATACATCATTTTTGCTTAAAATTAGGCCTTCTATCAATATCCGTGGTTATTTTGAAAAAAACAAAATTCACCCCCGAGAATGGATGGCAACCACCCCCAGGGTGGTTGCGGAGTTCTAATCATTTTCACTTTTGAAGTTAAGGGTAAGATGAACCTAATTCCAAAATTGTATGCAATTCGGTTCACAGTAAAAAAATTCGGAGCAATAATGCTTCAATGACTGCACTATATGATTTAAAATGTCAAGTGCTTTGCCTTTGGCACCGCTGAGATCTAGTTTTTATAATAATTTGTCATGACTGATGGTGTCAAAGGCTTTTTTAAGATCGATAAATACACCTAAAACAACTTGTTTTTGATCAATTTTATTTTTAATTTTGTTTACGAGGTCAATTGTAGCAGCGAAAGTATTTGATTGAGCTCTAAATCCATATTGTCTTTGGTAAAAGAAGCCTTTTGGGTTAAGCAATGATTCTAATCGGCTATAAAGAATCTTTTCAAAAACTTTTGAAATCACCGGAAGAACATACGAGTTACAAGGGTCAAATTTACTTTCAGATTTATGTATTGGTACAACTTTTGCAATTTTTAAACCATTGGGAAAAATACTCTGTGCCATACATTTGTTAATGCAGGCTGTTAGTTCCGGAGCAATAATGTCTTTAACACTTTTAATCATCGTTTTTGTACTAATACCATCAATGCCAGATGCAGTATTACAGTCCAAATTTTTTATTATGGTACTAACTTAATTCGTAGTACCCGGTTTAAGAAACTGTAATTCCGTTTTATCAGTAAGTTTACACTCTTCTATAGTTTGACTTCCTTAGAGTTCAAGAGTTGAATTTTTGTGATTCTGCATTTATTTAAACAAGACTTTAATTTATCTGCCAATTTCTCATACACTGGTTCTTCATAATCTTTAGGATATTAATCTAGGCATCGATAAAGTTTATTAAAGTCCACTACGTTGTATTTCTGTTTTAAAATCGATGGTGGTTGGTATTGCTTTATTTCTAGAAATATTTGTTTATGATCAGACATTGAAGATTCCATCGTGACAAGATGAAAATTGTTTTCGCTTAAGTTACAGGAAACATGATCTAACATTGTCTTGGTTGAGCTTGTTTCGCGGGTACAGTGTTTAGAACTTATTTTGTTAAGGATTTTGTAGTTGTTCTCTTTTAATGTATTCTTATACTTGCGGGTCGCTAAATCCGGATTGAGTAAGTCTAGGTTGTAATCGCTTTCGATTGGTTGTTGGAATCGCTGCACCATTTCATTCGCAAAATTCAATCGATTTTCGTAGTCCGTATTTTTTAATTCTTGAACCAATTCAATTTTATACACTTTTTTATTCTAATCTTTCTTTAAAAGGTAAACGGCAAGAATGTATGAGACTTTTGTATCGCTAGTAAAATTTCGTGTTATGGGATATTTTATGTTTTAATTGGTGGTTAAAGTGATAGAAAAAGCATTTTTAATTTCTTAGATTTTTAGAACTTGGGATATAAAAGTTATAGCCCGTTTTATTTTAAGGTTACGTTTGGTAATCTGTGAGTCAATTCTATGACCATGGAAATATTGCAGTTCGAAAATCACTCTTACTGCCTAAGTAATAAAGATGCTGTACATATCAAAGTGTGTCTACTGATGTGGCAATAAAATGCTAGTGTTAACTAGTGTACCAATGAAGATAGTTACATATTATATTTACACCGTAGCCTAGTTGGTAGTGCTCCTGCCTACGAAGCTGGTGGTCCTGGGTTCGAATCCCGGTAAGTGCAAATATTTGTGTGATGAGCACGAATATTTGTTTCTGAGTCATGGATGTTTTCTATGTATTTAAGTATTTATCTATCTATATAAGTATGTATATCGTCGCCTGGTACCCATAGTACAAGCTTTGCTTGGTTTGGGGTCAGGATGATCTGTTTGACATTGTCCTTAGATATTATTATTACATAAACATTGTTATGGTGATAAAGTAAATGTTGTAGCTCTTTTTATAGTTTTTAACATGGATTTATTCCGAACCTGCCCCGAAAACCCTAAACGGGTCGCGAGTTATGTTAGGAAGATGCAAAAAGCTATTATTTGTTAAAATAATGAAAAGGTTTTTATTTCCATTAATTACATTCATAACCCAATACATTTGTGTGAGGTTGCGAGGGGTTATATAGGAGGTTTTGAGTGGAGGTAAATAAAACAAAAGATTCTTTGTTTTGTTGTAACTACATTAATTTTATTGATATTATTATTAATTTATCCTTAGTATTATTTCATCTAAGAATATCTTCATATAAGTACCAAACAATAATTATCACATAGCACAAAGCAACATTGGGTTTATTGAGAACTTCACTCTCTTCGGATAATGCTTGTCTTCGTAGTCGGGGCAAACGAATGTTGCAATTAACACATTGTAAACTCGTCATTTTAATTAAATGATAAAGCGTCCTTTCGTGAATCCACTGTCAACAGATATATATTATAGCACGGAGGAACTGATGCTGAACTCACGTAATATCTGCAAGATTATTTGCTAAATTGATGACATGTATCAAAATAACAGCAATAAGTACCTGACAGGTTGTCTTTGCCTGTCAATAAATAATTGCCATGAACAAAAAAAATATTGACGACGAAAATCGTTCCTATTCTAAATCATTAATTATTACGATTTAATGCAACTACTGTGCTTTCTTAGGTATAATAAATAAGTCTATAATTATATGATTTATATGTAATGTTTTTCCCATTTATAAATAATTAATTATAATTTCGACATTTATATTATTTTACACATGGCAATTTATGTAAACGTAACTGCGTTTAGTTTACGATTTTATTACGTTTATTTATTGAAAATAATTGAAATATTCTTTTTGATTTTATTAATTAATCCCAAGTTCTAAAAATATTATACTTACATCAAAATCAATACCTTAGTTGTCTTAACAAGTGGTACAAATTATATAGCTGAACAACAACGGAAGTATGCGATACGAATTCTGCCATTCTCTTTTCATGCAAAGATGATTTTTTCATGTTCAATGGTTGACTTTGCTTTCGGAAGGATAAAGACGGATTTAGTTCTTTTTGCAAGCAAAGCAAGTGAAGAGGGAATGCAAATTCTGCTGAGATCAGTCATAAGATGTGACTAAAGGAAATGGAGAAAATAATGCAGGAATACTTTCCAGGACACAAAATAGTAAAAATACGTTTAAAGTTATCATACCTTACAACACTTCCCTATAAACTACGTTGATAGTTATGCTGCCAGGAGCCAAAACGTAAAGAGAGTCAGGTTTGGTGACGTGCGAGCAAGAGACGTACAGTTGCCCGTGTAAGCTGCAACTCGTCCTGAGGTCTACACCCGCTGCCCTTGCGACTTATTGATGGTCATCGCGAAGCATACACATACGGGGAACTGTACGCGCTTGAACTGGAACGGGAAGTTATGAGGTATGAGGGGATTGCGTGGTATAAATACTGCCTCGCTGAAACCACAACCCGTAAGAATTTCCGCCTCTATGGTGTGTCTGTGGAGCAAGAGGACTTTATGGCGGGTCCCGTTACACAACTTTGGAGGAGATAGGTTCTGAAGAAGTATAAAGGTATGCGCTGGATGTCCACTTGATGGAAATTCCACGGGATAATGTGTGGCGTCATCTTGCTAGACAACAATGTTTATCGAGGTGTACACTACTTCATTTCCCTCAATTACCGAGAGAATGCATTCGTTAATTGCTGCAGCTCATTTTTGGGCGTCAAAATGACCCGCCAAACAATTCTGCTGGTGCGACTGATGTCCCCGTACACACTACTACTCTACCACGATGTTTATTGCTAACTCCAAAATATCTTCGCCGTTTTGACTTTGCTCAGATGAATGGATTACAATGAGAGAAGGAGGATCAATGACAACATCTACATCAAATGGTAAAGTAAAATTGGATGGTTGCTGTTTTTTCAATTCCTTTTCTAGTTTTAGTATTTCCAAATCAAGCTTGCATCGTTTACGTTTTGCAATTTCAAGTTTTTATACGAAGCTAGACGTGCTTCACTGGTAATAGGTAGATTACTACATTTATGTAAAGGCAAATAAATGAAAAGACAACCGGTCAGTTTAACGTATGAAAGTATATTGTTAAAATAAATGATCTTATGAGCTAGGTACAAATACAATAATTAGGTTGCACGCGTACACCATATACGGAAAGTTCAATATACACTTAGTCATACATCACATCATCCCCCTGATTTTGAGAAAAAAAATAATGGCATTACAATAACATTTTTTTTTTCTTAAAATTAATACACGCATACATATTGCATCATCACTCTAACAACTAGTTTCTGAGTACATAAAGACCTAAAGATATTTGATACTCTATTTATATAATAACACATTGTCTTAATCTTAGCATGAATAACATAGCATAGCATAGCAACTTTAAACATAATAATAGATATGCATAACTACTTATAAATGTACACTCTTCACAATAATATTATAACTCGTTACATATAAAATGGAATAGTTCTGTTTTTGTGAACAACATTTTCCTTTCCCTTTTGCATTATTTTAACATTTACGCCTAATTCTTCTATAACCGTAAAAGGACCTAAATATACTTGATCTAATTTTTCCCTATTTTCATTTCTTAAAAGTAACAAATCTCCAGTATTATAGTTAACTGAATTACATTGTCTGTCATATTTTGTTTTTCTACAAATTTTGGATTGAATTAAATTATTTCGTGCATCTTCACATGATTTTTGTAGTCTAAATTTTAATTCTTTGGGATAGTCATCAAAATTATATACTGGGTCTACATTTTTCAAAAGGTTGTTTGGAATGTTACATAATTTGCCAAAAACAAGTTCGAAGGGTGTATATCTAGTTTCAGAATGCACTGTTGTGTTGTACGAAAAACACCAATATTGTAACCAGTTGCTCCACATATGAGCCTGGTTATCTGTTTGTATCCTTAAGAAAGCTCCCAAGGCCTTGTGAGAATTTTCTAAAGAACCACTCGACTCATGGTGATATGCTGTTGACTGAATACAGTTAATACCCAATAATTGACATGTATCTTTCATGGTTGATGAGATGAATTCACTACCTCTGTCTGTCGCGATTTCGCGTGGAATACCGTAACGCAGTATAAAATTGTCAACAAAAGCTCGGGCAACTGTTTGAGTTTCTTTATTTATTAACGGGTAAGCTTCTACATATTTTGTAAGTTCACATTGAAGAGTCAATATGTAACAATAGTCATTACAATCTTTACTAAGCGGTCCAACCAAATCCAAATATATTTTATCGAATGCTGACGTCGCTGTTGTAGTTATACACATTGGCTCTCGGGTGTGCTTATGGAACTTTTGTTTTTGACACTGTTCGCACTTTCTAACAAAATTAGCTATGTCACGGTCCATTCCTGTCCAGTAATAAAGTCTTTTAATGTTATTAGTCATCCTTCGAATACCAGCATGCCCACTGCTGGGTAAAATATGGTAATTACAGTAAACATTCAAAATAACTTTACGATCGTCTTTATTTTCTACTCTACTCACTCCTTTAATAATACATAATCGTGGACCTTCCCACTTTTTCATTTTCGTAATAATACGTGCTAACTCGGTAATTATTTCTTTATTGTCATTATTTCTAATTATGCATAATTCTTTTATATCATTTTGTTTACATATCTGCTCTAACTCTCTCACGAACAAATCTCGTTTGAAACATGATCGAGAGCTTCGATTTACCGATATTAATGACAATGACGGTGAATATATTAGGTACCTATTTCTACTATAACAATTATCGGTTTGTTTATTATGTATGTGTAAACATTTTTCATCAAAGTTTAACTCTGTAAAATGATATGGTTTTTTAAAAATTTCCGCAACTCTTGGTTGATCAGACCGATCATTGCCGGAACTCTTATCAGTCAATACATTTTCATTTTTCTCTTCTTCCATTCTTCTATATTGCGCTCTAGTCATGACCCCTATCACACACTCATACATGCTCTTCAACTCTTCACTCGTCAATTCAATCCTAGATAGTGCATCTGCAGCTGCATTATCTTTTCCCTTCATATATTCTACTACAAAATCATATTCCTCCAGACATAATCGAAACTTTGTTAACCTACTGGAAGGGTCGCGCATGTTAAATAAATAAATCAACGGTTTATGATCCGTGATAACCCTAAACCGGCGTCCATATAAATAAGGGCGAAAGTACTTAACAGCCCAAACTATCGCCAAAAGCTCTTTCTCAATTATCGGATAGTTACGCTCCGCTTTGTTTAGTGGGCGACTAGCATATGCTATCGGTTTTTTGTCTCCATTTGCTAGCACACACCCAATCGAAAACCCCGATGAATCGGTATTCAAAATAAATTCATTTTCCTTTGAAAAATTTGGATATTGTAATAATGGAGGACTAATTAACGCTTTTTTCAATGTCTCGAACGCATGTAAACATTCCTTACTCCAATTAAATTCTATATATTTTTTTGTCAAGTTCGTTAAAGGTAATGTAATTTTAGCAAAATTCGGAATAAATTTCCGATAATAATTTGCAAATGCAACGAATCTACGGACCTCGTCTGCATTTTTCGGAATCGGATAATTTTGTAAAACTTTAACTTTATTTTCATCTGGCTTTATACCCTCTGGTGTTACCACGTGACCTAAATACAAAAGTTCCTTCTTCAAAAATGTACACTTTAATGGATTTAACTTCAAATTTACGTCTCGAAGCCTTGTAAAAACGTCAATTAGGTTTTTATTATGTGTTTGCAAATTTCTACCCATTATTATTATGTCATCTAAATAAACAATGCACTTTTCGTAATTTCAACCCGATAGTGCTACAGTCATCGCTCTAGTAAACGCACTCGGACTTAATTTTAAGCCCATAGGAAGGCGTTTCATTTGATATACCTTGTCAGCTAAAAATGCAGTGTATTTACGACTCTCTGGGTCTAATTTAATTTGGTAATAGCCTTGATTAAGGTCTAAATGGCTGAAATACATAGCCCCTGACAAAGAATCCAAAATTTCGGTTATGTTTGGTAGTGGAAAATTATCATTTTGTATGCACTCATTCAATCCCCTATAATCAATCACAACACGCCACTTTTTTTCACCCCTAGCATCAGTCTTTTTCGGAACAATCAGTAAAGGGCTCGACCATTCAGACGTCGACTCCTCTATAATGTCATTTTCCAACATTTGTTTTATTTGTTTATTTATTTCTGCTTTTTGAGAATGTGGAAGACGATAAGGTTTTTTATAAACGGGACTAATATTTTCTTTTAAATGAATTTTTTGTTCATACAAGTTTGTTGTATTTAATTTGTCCCCGGGTAAATGAAAAATATCCGCAAATTCTGCACAAATATTTGCTATAGAAGTCTCCTCTTCTTTAATCAAATAATTAAGATTAAGCAAAGAAAACAAAGATTTTACCCTATCCGCGTTATTTACTATTCTATTAAACGAATAACAATGATATTCTTTTAAATCACGAATTTCTGGTGTAAAACAACGTAAATTAACATCAGTTTCCCGTGTGTTCATAATACGCATGGTCACCCTACCGTTTTTACTCTTACATATCGAATTAGCTAAAAATACACCTTCGCAAATCTCATTTGAAATTACTACACAATCACCTGTCCTATTAGTTGGAATATCTACTTGAATTTCACATCGCGCGGGCAACTTTATACATGCGTTATCATTTGTATTTCCTATCGAATATAACTGTACAGGTAAAATAATCGGAATTCCCTCACTATTTTGTAACGTTAATGTTTGATTTTCAAAATTAATTATAGAATTAAATTTTGATAGAAAATCTTGTCCTATAATTCCGTCTACATTTAATGGCAAATCGTTAAAAATGTAGAAGTCATGTGTAAATGATTCATTATTTTCGTTACGTAATATCAACTCTATGCACCCAGTAGATGTAATTTGACCACCAATACCATTTATGTGTGTCGTCTTAGGGCGAATAAACTCGCTCGATGCGTGAATCACGCTTTGTTTCACAGCAGACAATGATGCTCCGGTATCAATGAGCCATGTACACATATAGTCATCGATATACAGATGTATAGAGTTCATATTCCGATAAGTTAATATGTAATTAGTCGCGAAAAAACTGAAACTTTTCGGTTTCCTCCGATTTAGAACTATCTTGCGATTCATGTGTCACATTGACATGATGTTTTTTCGAATTGAAATTTTGCTGGCTATTATATCCACGGGACCTACTACGGCCTGAAAAATTACCACGACCCCGACCGCTACTACGATAATACGACGAATCGTAAAATGTCCTATTATTATTTATGTTGTTCCTGAAAAATGGTTTTCCGCGAAACGGTGTAGTGGTACCGCGCCTCGAAACACTCTGCCCTCGGTATCCATTATTTGGGTAACCCCTATTATTATTAAACATCCTACCTCGAGCTGAAAATATCTGTCCTGATGTGGAAGGCATATTTACCTCCTCATCTTTAGCACCTTGTATAGCTTCCTTTAATGAACAATAATTACGCGCAGCAATGACAGTACTAAGCCGCTCATTTCGCAACCCGTCGGCAAATTTTTGAATAGCCTGTTTTTCATTTAAGGGTTTTAATATCTTGTATGCTTCAGATTTGCCCTCGGCTTGTGAAATTGTTAGATCCACAAACAGTTGCTCTAAGTCTTTCCCATACTGATCTATAGACCTACCACCTTGATAAGCGGTATGCAACTTTTTTTGTAACGCGGTGTCCGATTTTTTTGTTAAAAGATGTGTTTTCATTTCAGCAACCATTTCGTCAACAGAACCATATGAATCTGCCAAACGCAATTTTGCACTATGTGATAGCCTAGTTTTTAAAACATATTTTATGAGAAGTGACGCATCCGTATCTAAAATCATAGTAGAATATAATTCTATTGCGTCAATTAATTGTAAAGTAACTTTTTCGGTGTCGTCCATTATTGGTAATAGACTAACCGCCACTCTCAAATCAAAATTGGGTTTGGTAGTCATGGTTTCGCTGCTATTTATACTCATCATTAAACTTTCTATATCAGCATAAATCGAGTCTATCTTATTTGACAAGTGTAAATCAACATCACTTAACGATATTTCGGCTTTTTCTACCTTATTAACATATATGTCAAATATTTCGGTATACTTCTTATAAATCTTTACTGCTTTTTGAAATTGTTTATTCGCAGCTTCACTATTCTGTCGCCGATGCGATCCAATTTTAATTAAATAAGTTCTTATATCTACCAACTGCACATATATATTTTGTAATTCTAACATTAGCTCTATATATTGAAAAACAGTAAAACATATTATAAAATAAAATATTACGTTTTGTAAAAAAAATAACCATAACGGAAAGTATCCTAAATACTTAAAGATAATTAATATAAAGTTCACTTACAGAATTTATTTGTCACCATTTGCACTTATTCGACACTTGTCCAAATTTCTCCACATCGTTAGTTATTAGCGGGGTCCTATTACACTGAAACTCGCTGCAAAGCAATACCCGTCGCTTGCCTTCGATCTTCTTGGTAAGGCATTTATGTACTTTTTTCCATAAGTTGTACGCCAAGAAAATAGCACACATTACAATAACTGCAACCATCATATATCGCATTTCCATAGAGTAATCGCTCTCAGACATACTGGATTTCGCTTTATTTCCTTGTCCCTGTTGGGCAATTATTACCTCCTCTTTGAATTCCTTGGATACTTGACTGCCCATTATAATTTTTAATTATTATATCCTGAAAAACTGAAACACTAAAGATCCTGGCAGGGTCGCCATACGAAGCTAGACGTGCTTCACTGGTAATAGGTAGATTACTACATTTATGTAAAGGCGAATAAATGAAAAGACAACCGGTCAGTTTAACGTATGAAAGTATATTGTTAAAATAAATGATCTTATGAGCTAGGTACAAATACAATAATTAGGTTGCACGCGTACACCATATACGGAAAGTTCAATATACACTTAGTCATACATCACATTTATTCGCTAATGGGCCACACAACGACCCTTGTGTGTGGTAATTCTACTTCCATTTTTTGTGTTTTTAAATCAAAATATCTTTGCGGAATATTTGATTCATTGATTGAAATTTATTATTGTGGGTATTTATTGTGGCCTCACTCGACTCTGGCTCATGCACACAGACCTTCTATTACAGGAGAATTTTTCCCGATTATTTTGAGAACTAGCTCACCAACATGCATTACATTTCTTCTCTCCTCTCGATCCCGTCTGCTGACGATTGTCTCTTTTTTCCTGAAAACATTGAAATGCTTATTAGTACTTTTATAACTCAAATTAGCATTCGCCCGCGGCTCCACCCGCGTTATAAAGCTTATAACCGTCTCCTGGGTGTAATCAATCCGTATACCAAATTTCAGCAAAATCGGTTCAGCGGTTGAGTAGTGAAAGCGTAACAAACACACAAATAAAACAAACTCACTTTCGCTTTTATAATTAAAAAAATAATGTAAGGAAGTAAGGATTAAACGTAACTCGCATAATACACATCAAACTTATAACGTTTTCTTTTTCGTTGGGGGTTGAAATTTTAATGAAAACAATTTAAAATAGGAAGTGCAATTACATTCATTGCTGGTTTTATTTTACAATAATCTTTTAACTTATACTGCCACCACAATAAAAATATTCACTCGCCGTCAAAAAAATCGCGCCTTTTAAAAATCTTCTACAAAATATGTTGGGTATCATTAGAAAGGTAATAAAAAGGAGTATTAAAAAAAAAAAATTTAACATTTGTTCAATTATAATTACATGAAAAACATGAAAATTAACAGCATAAACTAATATCCTTAATTAGGACCTAATTAACAACTCATAATTTACAAAAACCATTAACAAAAAGTACCTTGAAATTAACTTAAAATCTAGTGTTACCCCCCCTTGCCCTGATGATGGCTTCCATACGGTCCCTCATTGACCTCACTAACTACAGGAGGTCTTCTTGAGGGATAAGATCCCATTCTTCAATCACCGCGTCTTGGAGCTCTTGAACAGTCAAAGGAGCGGGATCCTGTGAACGAACCTTGTGCTTAAGATGGTCCCAGAGGTGCTCTATCGGATTCAGGTCTGGACTTCTCGCTGGCCAATGCATCACAGAGATTTGGGATCTCTGCAAGAAGTCACCCACGATAGCAGCGGTGTGAGCGCGAGCGTTATATTAATGTGAACCCCTCACCAAAAGAATGGGCAAATGATACCACATGACCTTCTAGAATCTCCGTGACATAGCGCCGAGCAGTCAGTGACCCTTGTCAGCAAGCACTTCCAGACCGGGAGACGCAGACAAGTTCGGTTTTGCCGACAGCTGACATGCTGCCCCAGAACATGCAGGATCCACCACCATATTCCACTGTTGCAAACGCGGCTTGAGTGAAACGTTCACCCTGCCTCCTGTACACTCTTCTGCGCCGGTCATTGCAGAAAAGACACACTCTCGTCTCGTCTGAAAAGAGAACAGCTTTACACTGCTCAAGGGTCCAATCGACGTGTTCACGAACAAACTGTAAACGAGCTCGCCGATGCGCTGCAGTCAACTTTGGGCCCGTAACTTTGTGGGCTGCTATCTTCTTCTCCTTGAGTCTTATTCTAACGGTAGAGACGCTAACAGTGCGGCTGCGAACTGCCTGGAGCTGTTGCTGTAGCTCAACAGCATTGGAGAAACGATTTCTGACAGAGTTCGACACAATGAACCGGTCGTCTCTTTCCGATGTGCAGCGACGTCTACCAGATCCATGTCTTCGGACGTAGCCACCAGTCTCTATGAAGCGCTGGTACACTCTTCGAACCGAATGACGGCTCAAGTTAAGTTACCGGGCGACATTACACTGCCGCGTCCCAGATTGCAGTAGAGCAACCACTTGGGAGGCTTCATCAGCAGTGGTATCCATCTTGGGGTGGTTTTTCTTCTGGAAAATCTGTTGGTGTGTCCTCTTCAGCAGTTGAATAGTGAATGACCTAAATTCACCCCGTGTTAACCCTTTTACACCTTACAAAGGTAGCGCAAGTAGTGACTCTTGCAGGAGCAAAAATTGCAATGAACTTTTGTGACACTTTATTTGAGTCATTAAATTGGGTTTATTAATTAAAAGTAATGTTTTTATTAAGTTAATTAATTTTTTTAATAAAAGTATAATTGATGTGGTTACATAAACACATCAAGAGTTAATGACAGATGAAAGTATTTTTGCAGAGGGGCGATTTTTTTGACGCCGAGTGTACTTACGATTGTCCTTTTCCTAAAGCTTTGCCATGTCGTGTCACATAGGTTCAGTCTTTGTAATAGATTCACAAAGATTTTATTTGTTCCGCAATATCTTTCCACTTATTACTTTTTTCATCGTAAGTTGATCACTGAACCGACCGAATAAAATATCTTTATTCTCGTATATCAAAGTAAGAATAGTTATTTTATATTTGTGCTCCATGACTTGATACGAATGAATCATACAATTATGAAACTAAATCACTCTTTACCTACCTCTAAAATTCTAAGATTTTTCAAACCTACCCTCGTTAACTTAAATCAAGGAATCTTTAACAAAATTAAAGGAGAACGGGCGGAAGTGGTCCAAATGTGTCGGCTGATGAAACCTAGTCTTTATAATAGTTCGTGAATGTAGGATATTTTTTTACTATAGACACCAAAAAAATCGGCCCACGGAGAAAAAAGTTATACAGTTCAGAAAGTATCTACCTATTATAGACGAATAATTGAAAAATCTGCCTTTTGTTCGGTCAAAACTTATTTGCCGAGTACCGAGTACTCGCATTTACTCCCCGCCGCCCGTATGCGCCCGCTACCCCTCGGGGTGGTGGGGGGTGATGCTCCTGCGCCGCGCGTATTGTTCACAGGTCAGTGAGTCATTCGCTATTATTCAGCAAGGACATCGTTTGGTTTCTTTATTTTGTTGAGTCAGAATCCGGGACAACAGAACGACGGCTACTAAAAAAAAAAAAAAAGTTTGGTATCAAATTAGGGGTTTTGACATACGCCGGATCGAATGCACGCATCCATTTTTGCGTATCTTGCGTGGTTTTGGATTTACGAAAATTTATTATAAACCGATTAACTTTGAATTAATCACTCTATTGTTCTTAATGACGGTCGCGAGCTCGACTTCGTCATCTATAATTAAAGCTCATTAATGAGTTGGGGGTGATTAGTAATCACTTCTAAATAACAAACAACGTCTTTTTTACTAGTTGAACTTTATTTAAAATAGTATTTGAACATATTATATAACAATATATCATTGACAATTGTATCACTTATGTTGAATAAATTCGTAAAATCCAGCATACTATGGCCATGGAATTTATAGTACAAATATACCAAACAGTACTGGCCACATACTGAGGTCCAATCATTCTGTATCCTTTGACTATTGAAATCCCACAATTTGCAATTTCTGTTTAAAAACGTTCTGTGGAAGCCTGTAGGTGGTCGACCAAGCGAATCAAAATATTGTCCAACACTGTTTTTGCCTATATGTATGGCTACCCAGTGAGACCCTGGTTGTGTATCCGAATCCAAATTGCTTACTAAGAAAGTAGGCGCTTCGACATGTATAGGTAATCTGTTTGCTGCATACACGTTATTACATAAAAATGGGTGAATTTTATATAAACATTCTTGGATCTCGAGTGTTTACCCATACGAGGTGATGACATCGTATAAATCCCTAAGTTTAACCTCTTTACAAAATCGGGATCAGTTTTATAGTTCGCTTACTGATACAAATATTTCAAATGATGATTACAGCCGTGCTCAAGATAAGGTACTCTGTGATACATGTAAGGTAAACGGTAAGGCAATTATAAAATCAACCATATTTTTTTGTATGGGACAACTCCTTGACAAAAGACTGCGCTTCTGGGCCCCAGGGACCCATTGTTTCGACCCCCAACGGAATAAACATATAGCCATCACCTATGGCCACATATTTACTCCGTTTGGAGTTCTCAGCAGCCTCCACTACAGCATCACCTGATCACGAACTTACTTAAAGGTGGGAGGGAGCCAGTATATCCACACAAGTTGCGTCCCATACCACGGTCTCCCACGAATCCAAGGGATCAACGCCATACCATCAGGCCTCTTGCCATCGTCACGAGAGATACCGCTAGGCTCTATGAGAGCCGGTACGTGAACGGTGGCAAGCGCTCGACGAATGACGTCATCAATGGTGGCGTAGCGTGAAAGCCTCTGCGTCGGAAAGATAGGCCATGGTGACCTAAACGGTCTACCTCAACCCCGCGGTGACAATTATGGGGCTCTGTCCTGGAGATGCCCAGACACTAGTCTACAGCGACTGAGAATGCTGTATTAACTAAGAGTTCCTATACTGGTCGAAGGAATTGCCGACAGCCAGTAGCTCGACTCCCGTTCGCTATTGGCGAGGAGACGAGCCCGATCTCTACCGTCAGAACAGATGGTTAAAAGTGAATTTTGAACAAGTTTACATAGAGGCTTGTCCCATTGTCTCTACGAACTGAGTGTTTTGGACACGTCTCACGCGGACAGGCCATTGACAACGCATCCCTGGCTCCATCCATGCCTACCTACGGTGTATCAACGATAGACGAGGAAATTATCTTGCGAAATAGATCGTTAATAGCATGGACAGAATACAAAAATGCAGGCAGAGCAACACTTGAAATTTTGCAAATGCCTAGACCTGAAGCCAAGCATTTTCCGAAAGTGAACAATTTAGAATTTGGGTCAAAATGTTTTTAATAGTGTTGTCTAAAATTGTCAAAAGACTACCATGAATCCATAGAGGCCAACAACGAAGAGCATATGTAAATTTAGGTACAGAAAAGCAAAACCGAATGATATGAAAAGCAATGTGAGAATGAATTTTAGTTAAACGTACCGAATTTTCTTTAAATTTGGTGCGTTGTTCTACAATAAAAGTTGAGAATATATTTTTTTAATTATATTATTGTTTCACTGTATACTTTTCGTCGCTTTTGTGGCTTCATACTTCTGGAAAAAAATATTATTGTATGTTTTATGTTTTATTTCAATATATAAGATTGAAAAAGGCATGCTGAGATGGTTTGGCCATTTAGAAAGGATGAATGAAAGAAGATTGACAAAAGAAGTATACCTGGTCTGTTTGAATGGGACAACCGAAAGGGGAAGACCACGTCGAACATTCACTGAACAAATTGGAGATGTTCTCAAGAAAGGGCAGGTCAGAAGTACCCTAAACCGGCGAGCATGTATGATGAATATAATGAGAGTAATCGAGGCAAAAGAGGTATGCAAAGATCGTGACAAATGGAAATCCGTTGTCTCTGCCTACCCCTCTGGGAAACAGGCGTGAGTCATGTATGTATGTATGTATGTTTTATGTTGCTTTAGCCAAGAAGTAGCATTTATTAAAAGGTACCTATGATGCCATAAAAGTAGGTGAGAAACTAAATAATCTGTATGCGATTGGTAATAGCTTCTGATAGTTGCTATTGCTGACCCTCATGGGTCGATTATAAAGTATGTAAGTATAAACATAAATTGTATTACCGACTCATGAAAAAATATTATTTAAATTCAATTGACCTTCAGACTATAAAATAGATTATAATTGAATAATGTCACAAAAATATGAACAAATGCACAAAACAATGACTTATTACTGTAACTATTCAATATCGATCATCGAAAAATATCATAACTTTGGTTAAATTGACAACGCTAAAAGGTAAAAAACATACAACAAAGTTTAGTCGCTAATAGATTTTTATAAAGACTGATAGCTTAGATTTAAACTGGACCATAAAAATACTTGTGATAGTGTGATATAATAACATAAAACGAAAGTTACGTTGCTGCCATTGCCGACTTATGGGTTGATACGGCGTTGATAGCTGCCACGACTAAAAATGATGAAGCTAACACCATCCCATTTTAATTTAAAGTTTTATTTTCTGTAAGGTCTTCTGTGAGAATGTATTCTGTAAGGTGGAGGTACTTCCTCAGTCAGGCTGCTCTGTGAGCAAATGGGCAATATGCCATACATCTCTTAAAATAATGTTGTATACGTTGATTTCGAATAGTTTTTAAAACCCGTACAAACGTGTACCAATGATCATTCAAAACCATATACCAACAACGTTCAGAAACATGAGGCTTATAGCTTTGGATATTACATTAAATATTCTTTCGATGATAGTTTGTCTAAGTATAAAACGTACAGTGGTCCTAATTGTGCACAAGTATTTATGAATCGCTTACATGATGAATTAAAAATAATATGCAGTAAAAATTGTTTTCAGAAAACTCATAAACCGCTATCAACTGTAGAAACTGATTATGTAGTTAACTCATTAACTTGTGTCATTTGTGAAACTGACCTAAATGGAGAAAAAGTTTTAGACTTTGATTGGCAAACCGATGATTTTAGAGGTGTTGCACATGAAGTATGTGAAAAAAAAAAGTTTCGTGCCCCTAGTCATATTCCTGTTTTTTGCATAATCTGAGTAATTATGATGCACATTTTATTGTTCATACACTTAACTTTTTTGAAGGAGTAGTCGATATAATTCCACAAACAAAGAAAAATATATTTCGTTCTCAAAAAATTTAATAATTAACAATCAAAAACTGAATTTTAAATTCGTGGATTCTTTTAAATTTTTGACGTGCAGCGTCGGGCAGTTGGCTAAAAATCTAAAAAAAAAATTATGAGTTCCATGAACTCAAAAAGAAACTGTCCAATTTTGAAAAATATTTTTTTTAAATTAATGAATAGTTCAATCTTCGGGAAAATAATGGACAATGTTGAAAAAACTGTTAATGAGAAATTTTTGACCCGTTGCGAAAATCTTTGGGTGTTCAATATTTTATTTCGAAACCAGAACTAAAGAACCTTTCAGACTTTTTTTTCGGAAAACTTAGTAGCAGTACAATTACAAAAACTAAAGTTATTTTACGATAAGTCATTTCGTTCTCAAAAAATTTAATAATTAACAATCAAAAACTGAATTTGCAATTCGTGGATTCTTTTAAATTTTTCATTGCGAAAATCTTTGGGTGTTCCATATCTTATTTCGAAACCAGAATTTAAGAATCTTTCAGTTTTATTTCGGAAATTTTAGTAGCGGTACAGTTACAAAAACTAAGATATTTTACGATAAGTCATTTCGTTCTCAAAAACATTAATAATTAACAATCAAAAAGTGACTTTGAGATTCGTGGATTATTTTAAATTTTTGCCGTGCAGCCTCGAGCAGTTGACTAAAAATCTAAAAGATGATGAGTTCTATGAACTCAAAAAAAGCTTTCGCAACAATAAATATTTTAATCGTCTTCGAAAGAATGGTGTTTACCCATACGAGGTAATAACATTATATGAATCCCTAAGTTTAACCTCTTTACTAAATCGCCGAAATGCCAAATGCTCGAAGGGCTCTCGGTCCGAAAAACGACATTCTGAATTTCAATACGTCGTATAAACTAAAAGTCAATATCTTGTGCTACAAAAGCTGCGGTGGTGAGCGTTAAAATCATCTGCGACGATTTTTCATTTACCGTTTTTTCGACATTCTCCATTGTTTTTCCCGAAGATTGAATTATTCATTAATTAAAAGAAAAATCTTTTTCAAAATCGGACAGTTTCTTTTTGAGTTCATGTAACTCATAATTTTTAGATTTTTAGTCAACTGCTCGAGGCTGCACGTTCAAAATTTAAAAGAATCCACGAATCTCAAAGTCACTTTTTGATTGTTAATTATAAATTTTTTTGAGAATGAAATGACTTATCGTAAAATAACTTTAGTTTTTGTAATTGTACTGCTACTAAGTTTTCCGAAAAAAAAGTCTGAAAGGTCTTTAGTTCTGGTTTCGAAATAAAATACTGAACACCCAAAGATTTTCGCAACGGGTCTAAAATTTTTCATTTACCGTTTTTTCGACATTCTCCATTGTTTTTCCCGAAGATTGAATTATTCAGTAATTAACACATTAAACGCCGATTCAAATTTGGTGATGTTCCGTTTGGGCCATGGGGCTCACCGGTGAGCGACAGCAATACTACCCGTTCAGGCCGTGGGGCTCACCGGTGGCCGCGCGACGGGCTCGTGTTTGAACTCATTTTTCTCGCTGGAGGACACAGTGCCGGTACAAAACTATATTGAGCGTGCCCGGCGCGGCCCTGGAGAACAGTTTACGCATGCTAGCTCGTTTCGACACTAGGTATAAAAAAAGCCTTTGTTGATTTTTTGGCTAAGTACACAAGATGTGGTTTTAAAATAAAAGAAGGTTTAAAAAATATATGTTTTATTAGAAAATATTTAAAAACGTTTTATTATACGTTAGGCAATCACTTATTTTTGAACTTAGTAAAAAATAAACTAAATAAACTTCGAAAAAAACTTAAAAAACTTCTCAAAAAATTACTACGTATTTAACAACTTTGTCATGAATATTTGGCACATAAATGAAATCAGTGTTAACAAAAATAATTCTCAACTTTGAGGCAAAAAAATTGGTCAATGATGAAGCACATTGAAGCAAGATATGCAGAGAAAAGGTTTCTCCGGGCATTGTGGACAAAACGTTCTCACCTTTTTAGTCTTGTTTTTGGCCAACTTTCTGCCGTAAGTAGCTACATTAATTTTGTAGCAATTCACACATGTTCGCCTGCTTGTTCTGGCTTGTCCTTCTTTTTGTTGCAGTTTGTGTGCCATTCTTCTAGGTCTTGCAACTGGAACATCTTGTTGGCTGCAAAACGACTTCAGTAATTCTAGCCGAAAGTCTGCCATTTGTATTTTCTTGCCAGTGACGCTTTGATACAAGACCAGTGCATTGACCACTGCTGTGTTCAGGAGAAGGTTGATTGCATACTTCTTGTACCATTTTATCGATTTCCTCAGTGGAGTTGAGTAAGCAGCCATCTGATCTGACATATCTACAGCCCCTTTAGCGCCGTTATAGTCAATGACTATTTTTGGTTTGGAAACAGTTCTGTTGCGTTTTCGGACATTCTGGAATCGCACTGAGTGTTTTGTGGACAGCAAAAAGACGTCTCTTTTATCCTTCCACTTCATTACAGTTATGCCCTCACTGCTTTCCTTTGCCACGAATTGGCCTCGCTTCAGTTTAGCATTTACTACATCCTTTGGCAGATGCTTCCGGTTCTTCCGAATGGTGCCTACGAGATGAGTCTCTGCATCCAGAAGTTTTTTGGCAAGATCTATACTGGTGTACCAGTTGTCGGTCACTAGTGTATGTCCCTTGTATAAAAGATCGCTGCATAGAGACATAACTACGTTCAACGGTGTAGTATTGACTTCGTCGTTGTTCTTTCCTGCGTATACATTTATTTTGTATGTATATCCAGGAATGGTACATAGCTTGAACTCCTTTATACCATATTTATGCCTTTTTTGTTTATTGTACTGCCGAAAAATGATTCGTCCGCGAAAAGGCACCACGCTTTCATCTATGCAGATCTCTTCGGAAGGGGTGTAGTTTTTTTGGAAGTTCCTGTTCACAACTTCGAGCAATTTCTCAATCCTGTGTAATCTATTAGATTTATTGTCTTCGTCTTGCTGAGAAAAGTGCAGCATTTGCAACAGCAGCTCAAATCGGTTTCGACTCATTATTGTTCGAGGAAAATTCTGTTCAAGTACAGGATCTTTTGACCAATAGTCGGATATTTTGGGTAATTTTACGATCCCCATGAAAATAATCAATCCGAAAAATCGTTTCATCTCTGCTGCGGATGTTGGTTTCCACTGGCGAATTCGCGCAGATTTAGATGCTGCGCCAGACCCTGTGACTTTATTGATAGCAAAGCTATTCGTATAATCCGCCACCATTTCGAATATTTCGTCAGGTACTAAAAGATGATAGAAATCTGCTGGGGTCTTACCGACCATTTCTCTTACAAGTCGTGGATCTAATCCTGGGAATTCAGTGTACGGGATAATCCGACGCTGATTACCTTTTGGTTGGTGCCATATGGTAGATGATGCAGGAAGCGACGCGGTGTGACCAGAAGTACTTGGCACGGCATTTTCAAGTTCAATGTCGCTCGTGTCAGTAATGAACAGAACTCGTCGACGTCGCTTTCGTAAAGGTGGTTGTAAGTCATACTCTTCCTCAGACTCCGAACTTAGCTGAAAGCTACTATTGAGCAAGGAAATTTCAATATTATCAATCTGTGTCAAATCGTCATTTGTTATTTCAAAGTCTTCAAAATCATCCATGATTCACACCACACTTTTCCTTAGAGTCAGGCAGGATACAGTTTATTCACTTTAGAGATAACCAGGGTAAAACTTTCACTAAAACAATCCAAAATAATTATGTAATAAGAAATATTAACAATGCGCGTGACCTTGCATGCGATTACTCTCTAATGGCGCGTGTCTAGCGCACGCAGTGCTTCCGGGAATCCCGGAGGGCTCGGGGTGTGGCCGGCGCCCCGACCCCCGCGGCCCCGCGCGAACGAAATGCAGATTTTCTACGGCGTGCGCCGTGGTGGTCACCAGTGTACGGCAGCAATTATTTCGTTAATTCTTTGGATAGTAATAAGAAATAATTATTTAGAGTAGGGTTTTTGACTATTTTAAACCGTATGAGCCAATAAAATATAATGTGTAAAATTTGTCGAAATCGCGAATCGGCGTCAGCCCATATGGAAAGTATAGTGTCGCTCACCGGTGGCCACCACGGCGTTCAATGTGTTAAAAAAAAATCTTTTTCAAAATTGGACAGTTTCTTTTTGAGTTCATGGAACTCATAATTTTTTTTTTAGATTTTTAGCCAACTGCCCGACGCTGCACGTCAAAAATTTAAAAGAATCCACGAATTTCAAATTCAGTTTTTGATTGTTAATTATTAAATTTTTTGAGAACGAAATATATATTTCTTTGTTTGTGGAATTATATCGACTACTCCTTCAAAAAAGTTAAGTGTATGAACAATAAAATGTGCATCATAATTACTCAGATTATGCAAAAAACAGGAATATGACTAGGGGCACGAAACTTTTTTTTTTCACATACTTCATGTGCAACACCTCTAAAATCATCGGTTTGCCAATCAAAGTCTAAAACTTTTTCTCCATTTAGGTCAGTTTCACAAATGACACAAGTTAATGAGTTAACTACATAATCAGTTTCTACAGTTGATAGCGGTTTATGAGTTTTCTGAAAACAATTTTTACTGCATATTATTTTTAATTCATCATGTAAGCGATTCATAAATACTTGTGCACAATTAGGACCACTGTACGTTTTATACTTAGACAAACTATCATCGAAAGAATATTTAATGTAATATCCAAAGCTATAAGCCTCATGTTTCTGAACGTTGTTGGTATATGGTTTTGAATGATCATTGGTACACGTTTGTACGGGTTTTAAAAACTATTCGAAATCAACGTATACAACATTATTTTAAGAGATGTATGGCATATTGCCCATTTGCTCACAGAGCAGCCTGACTGAGGAAGTACCTCCACCTTACAGAATACATTCTCACAGAAGACCTTACAGAAAATAAAACTTTAAATTAAAATGGGATGGTGTTAGCTTCATCATTTTTAGTCGTGGCAGCTATCAACGCCGTATCAACCCATAAGTCGGCAATGGCAGCAACGTAACTTTCGTTTTATGTTATTATATCACACTATCACAAGTATTTTTATGGTCCAGTTTAAATCTAAGCTATCAGTCTTTATAAAAATCTATTAGCGACTAAACTTTGTTGTATGTTTTTTACCTTTTAGCGTTGTCAATTTAACCAAAGTTATGATATTTTTCGATGATCGATATTGAATAGTTACAGTAATAAGTCATTGTTTTGTGCATTTGTTCATATTTTTGTGACATTATTCAATTATAATCTATTTTATAGTCTGAAGGTCAATTGAATTTAAATAATATTTTTTCATGAGTCGGTAATACAATTTATGTTTATACTTACATACTTTATAATCGACCCATGAGGGTCAGCAATAGCAACTATCAGAAGCTATTACCAATCGCATACAGATTATTTAGTTTCTCACCTACTTTTATGGCATCATAGGTACCTTTTAATAAATGCTACTTCTTGGCTAAAGCAACATAAAACATACATACATACATACATGACTCACGCCTGTTTCCCAGAGGGGTAGGCAGAGACAACGGATTTCCATTTGTCACGATCTTTGCATACCTCTTTTGCCTCGATTACTCTCATTATATTCATCATACATGCTCGCCGGTTTAGGGTACTTCTGACCTGCCCTTTCTTGAGAACATCTCCAATTTGTTCAGTGAATGTTCGACGTGGTCTTCCCCTTTCGGTTGTCCCATTCAAACAGACCAGGTATACTTCTTTTGTCAATCTTCTTTCATTCATCCTTTCTAAATGGCCAAACCATCTCAGCATGCCTTTTTCAATCTTATATATTGAAATAAAACATAAAACATACAATAATATTTTTTTCCAGAAGTATGAAGCCACAAAAGCGACGAAAAGTATACAGTGAAACAATAATATAATTAAAAAAATATATTCTCAACTTTTATTGTAGAACAACGCACCAAATTTAAAGAAAATTCGGTACGTTTAACTAAAATTCATTCTCACATTGCTTTTCATATCATTCGGTTTTGCTTTTCTGTACCTAAATTTACATATGCTCTTCGTTGTTGGCCTCTATGGATTCATGGTAGTCTTTTGACAATTTTAGACAACACTATTAAAAACATTTTGACCCAAATTCTAAATTGTTCACTTTCGGAAAATGCTTGGCTTCAGGTCTAGGCATTTGCAAAATTTCAAGTGTTGCTCTGCCTGCATTTTTGTATTCTGTCCATGCTATTAACGATCTATTTCGCAAGATAATTTCCTCGTCTATCGTTGATACACCGTAGGTAGGCATGGATGGAGCCAGGGATGCGTTGTCAATGGCCTGTCCGCGTGAGACGTGTCCAAAACACTCAGTTCGTAGAGACAATGGGACAAGCCTCTATGTAAACTTGTTCAAAATTCACTTTTAACCATCTGTTCTGACGGTAGAGATCGGGCTCGTCTCCTCGCCAATAGCGAACGGGAGTCGAGCTACTGGCTGTCGGCAATTCCTTCGACCAGTATAGGAACTCTTAGTTAATACAGCATTCTCAGTCGCTGTAGACTAGTGTCTGGGCATCTCCAGGACAGAGCCCCATAATTGTCACCGCGGGGTTGAGGTAGACCGTTTAGGTCACCATGGCCTATCTTTCCGACGCAGAGGCTTTCACGCTACGCCACCATTGATGACGTCATTCGTCGAGCGCTTGCCACCGTTCACGTACCGGCTCTCATAGAGCCTAGCGGTATCTCTCGTGACGATGGCAAGAGGCCTGATGGTATGGCGTTGATCCCTTGGATTCGTGGGAGACCGTGGTATGGGACGCAACTTGTGTGGATATACTGGCTCCCTCCCACCTTTAAGTAAGTTCGTGATCAGGTGATGCTGTAGTGGAGGCTGCTGAGCACTCCAAACGGAGTAAATATGTGGCCATAGGTGATGGCTATATGTTTATTCCGTTGGGGGTCGAAACAATGGGTCCCTGGGGCCCAGAAGCGCAGTCTTTTGTCAAGGAGTTGTCCCATACAAAAAAATATGGTTGATTTTATAATTGCCTTACCGTTTACCTTACATGTATCACAGAGTACCTTATCTTGAGCACGGCTGTAATCATCATTTGAAATATTTGTATCAGTAAGCGAACTATAAACTGATCCCGATTTTGTAAAGAGGTTAAACTTAGGGATTTATACGATGTCATCACCTCGTATGGGTAAACACTCGAGATCCAAGAATGTTTATATAAAATTCACCCATTTTTATGTAATAACGTGTATGCAGCAAACAGATTACCTATACATGTCGAAGCGCCTACTTTCTTAGTAAGCAATTTGGATTCGGATACACAACCAGGGTCTCACTGGGTAGCCATACATATAGGCAAAAACAGTGTTGGACAATATTTTGATTCGCTTGGTCGACCACCTACAGGCTTCCACAGAACGTTTTTAAACAGAAATTGCAAATTGTGGGATTTCAATAGTCAAAGGATACAGAATGATTGGACCTCAGTATGTGGTCAGCACTGTTTGGTATATTTGTACTATAAATTCCATGGCCATAGTATGCTGGATTTTACGAATTTATTCAACATAAGTGATACAATTGTCAATGATATATTGTTATATAATATGTTCAAATACTATTTTAAATAAAGTTCAACTAGTAAACAAGACGTTGTTTGTTATTTTGAAGTGATTACTAATCACCCCCAACTCATTAATGAGCTTTAATTATAGATGACGAAGTCGAGCTCGCGACCGTTATTAAGAACAATAGAGTGATTAATTCAAAGTTAATCGGTTTATAATAATTTTTCGTAAATCCAAAACCACGCAAGATACGCAAAAATGGATGCGTGCATTCGATCCGGCGTATGTCAAAACCCCTAATTTGATACCAAACTTTTTTTTTTTTTTTTTAGGAGCCGGCGTTCTGTTTTCCCGAATTCTGACTCACTTCCAGTGAGCCAGAACACTGGATACCTATCTACTATTATACATATGCATATTTTATATGTTGTAGTGGTTCTTATACTTTCAATATAAATAAATATCAATATTAATAAAACAATGCATTGATTAATACGAATCACTTTGAATGAGATCAACATTTTACACATTTGGTGACATACACGTACAAAATATTATTATTAAAAAAAAACTAAATGCTTATTCTGTCTTTGAGCAAACATAATTATTTTTAAAATTACAATTAAAAGCTATGAAAAAAAAATTCTATGGTAGGTATGGCACAAATCAGTATCCAAGTCAACAGAAATTTTAGTATCAAGAACTTACAATCTTCACAAATTTTAACCGAGCATTGCAATTAAATAGCTTTTTTACAAGGACATTAGCTGAATCTTGTCTGCTTTTTCAATCTGCTGGGGCATATGCTACATAGTCTTCTTGCTGAAGGTCCAGGTTGTGGAGGGAGTTGAGGAAGGGGAGGCAAATCCTTACCTAAAACCCTTCTGATTGCCAATCCGAGTTCTCTCGGCAGTCTGTCATTATGGACGCGCTCTTTAACGCTGGGAAGTACTAAATCTCTTGCTAAGGATAGTAAGAAGTCACCATAATTTTTCGGCACTCCCCTGAGCCATTCATCCGGAACCAAACATCTGGGCATTTGGACAAAGAATTTAACTGGGCAAAACATACTAAATACATCACCAAAAAAGCCAGCATATCAATGTGACAGTGTAAACAACTGCTTGGAAAAGCCTGAGGCATTAGCCCTAGAGTCACCCACTGGCTATACACCTCTGTTATCAGACCAATTATCACATACGGCTCAGTAGTCTGGTGGCCCAGGACCAACCTGAGCACAAATCAAAAAGAGCTCGAATAAATTTACACCAGCCTCTGAACGCAATGACCATCTCATCAATGCAGGTATTTGCACCAAGAGTATAGTTTTTCTGGCAGTTAATCACCAACTTATCAAAAATACAAGATACTACTGCTAAAGGATCAGTCTTCAAGCGTTCTTGGCGATCAGCTCCATTGTCGAATCAGAGGCAATTCAGTAACGTACAGAATCTATAATTTGACATGATACAGCGAAAAATATCATGTTCTGTGGCGTCAAGTAGTAGTAGTAGTAATTATATTTATTCTTCAAGAAAAAAACATACTTGAAGAATAAATATAATTACAAGAAAAATAAGTAATAAGTAGGGGAAACACTATGGCAGTTTACATATTTACTGAGGTTACGAATGTTGGACATTATGGAACTACAGTCGATCTTTATGAGATTACGTCTATCAGAATCAGATCTTATTGCTGTACTTACGTCTGAGGGATACCAAATGCTCGTAGCACCAAACATGTAGATCGCGCAACCGTTCACGCCACACTGCCCGATGCCGCGGACCAATATAGGAAGGTACCCAGCGATACAGAGCTATATCACGCGATATCGCGAAATGGCAACGAATTTTATGATTGGTGGTGTCTGACATACTACCACCTCAGTTGCAGAGGGTTAATGTATGGGGACAATATGAGATATTTTCCATATTTCAGGGAAAGTATTTCCAGTCATAACGTATCAGTCATAGTGAACGGTTGATTAACGTCTTAAATAAATATACATATACCTACGCCCAAGATAAAAAAAATGGTGTTAAAAAATGTGTAAAATGCAATAATAATATAACAAAAAAGCATCCCGGATTAGAGTGTAGTAGGTGTGAAAAAGTAGTGCACGCCACAATTGAATGTACCAAACTAACTGTGAAACAACTGGGTGCTCTTCAAGCCACGGATGGACTGGAGTGGAGCTGCGAGGATTGCGTACTCAGTACTAGTAGACGCACATCTTCTCATGTTTTCATTTCCGATGATGATTGTGAGCAAACGACACAATCGGTACAAATGGACTTGGGCAAGCTGATGAGAAATCTCACTGCAGAAATAAAGAAAGTTATCAAAGAAGAACTTAGCAGCTTCCAAGAAACTTTAGAGTACATTGGTGACCAGGTCACCGAAATTGAAACAGCCTTAAAAACCCAAAATAATAAAATTAAACAACTAGAAAACAAAAACGCCTTGATGAATCGGAGCAAAAAGACTTGTCCAACCGCATCGAGATCGCCGGTCTACCTAACATATCAAATATTGATGTTATGGAAGTAACAAAAAGTGTGGCAGATAAACTTGAAGTCGATGTCAAAACAGTACATGATGCCCGTCAGGTCAAAGGTCGCTCAGAGAAATCTGGTTATCTGCTAGTAGAACTTAGCTCTAAACTCTCCCGAGACAAATGGTTATCCGCTGCTAGGATCAAGAAACTAACGATTGGGGACTTCTCATACCCGGTCCCAGCTGAACAAACAACTGGAAAGATTTTTGTGAGAGAAGCATTAACTAGGAAAATGAAGTCCTTACTGTTTGAATCTAAGCAACGCCTGAAATCTCCCAACGGTCCTTTTAAGTTCGTATGGTGTAAATCTGGCACAATCTATGCAAAAATAACGGATGACAGCAAGAAAGTGGAAGTAATTCGCTCGTCTCATGACATTGAGACCCTACTCAACCGGAATAAGGACGATATTAAATAATTCTTTCTATGTTCATAATTAAGTAACTAAAGGCTAAGTGTGTCAAAATATACAAATAACATTCAACAATTCAAATAATAATTTACTAGTATCAAACTCAGAATTATTTAATTGTGTTAATGTAAACTCCTTCTACAAAAATGTACCTACCAACAAAATTCATTTATCATGTATTCATATCAACATAAGATCGATACTCAAAAACTTCTCAAAACTAATACAAGTTATTGGTAGCACACTACAACAAATAGATATAATCGTATTAACGGAGGTAGGTATCTCCAAAGAATTAGCAAGCTTGTTCCATTTGACGGGGTATAGAATATACGCACAGCTCCGCACTCGAAGGAAAGGAGGCGGTATAATAATGTACATTAAGGACTATCTTAAATTCACTCCACACTTGGTGATATGAATATCGATCTTAAAACACAAACATCCACTAGGACAATGTATTTGGATATGCTGTCCGAGTGTGGCTTAACGTGTGGAATATCGGACTTTACTAGGATCGAAAGAAGATTAAATAGTACTACAAAATCATGCATTGATCATATTTTTACTCGATCCCACACGCTAATTCCGTACACTGCGGCGGTCGACATCGTACTGGCGGATCACCGCACTATTATTGTTTGTTTAACCAGTAGCTCCGCCCGTAATGATATACAGGTTGCTTCGCGCACCCGGCGCACTTTTACTGACAAGAAATGCTTGCATTGAAAATTAAATAGTATAAAGTGGTCAGAAACTATTAACTACAACAACTCTGAGTCAATCCATAAATATATATTAGGTCTTTACCTATGAAATTGCCGTTCTGCAGTACTGGCCATTTCAAATCAAAATAATTTTTGTTTGGCTAAGAATTCTAATTTCAAATTAATTTTATTTTAAAAACATGGATTCTTTTTTCCAAAAGTAGTCATTTCTTTATTGATTAGTGTTACATTTTCATCGCATTTCAATCTTTTTCGTCATCATGGATACGTTAAAAATTCGAGTAATTATGGAATATGAGTACCGTCGTGGCAGCAACGCGGCACAAGCGGCACGCAACATCAACGACGTTTACGGAGCTAACACTACAAACCAACGCACCACCTGTTATTGGTTTGCTCGCTTCCGTTCTGGAAATTTCGACCTGAAAAATGAACCTCGCGGTCGTCCGAAGACTTTGGTCGACAATGACGAATTAAAGGCGGTTGTGGAAGCTGATGATACACAATCTACGGCTGAATTAGCAGCAGCTTTCGACGTTAGCGTCAAAACAATATTGGTCCATTTGCGTCAAATTGGCAAGGTAAAAAAGCTTGACAAATGGGTGCCCCACGAACTCAATGATCGCCAGCGCGAAGTACGCGTCGAGACGTGCCTTGCACTGCTCAACAGACACACAAATGAAGGAATTTTGAACCGCATTGTTACCTGCGATGAAAAATGGATTCTGTTTGATAACCGCAAGCGCTCAGCAAGTTGGTTGGATCCTGGTTCAGCACCTAAACAATGCCCTAAACGAAAACTTACCCCTAGAAAAGTGATGGTCACTGTTTGGTGGTCTAGCGCCGGTGTGATTCATCACAGCTTCTTACCAAACGGGGTGAGCATTACTGCAGATGTGTACTGTGAAGAACTGAGCACAATGATGGAGAAGCTGGCGCATCTCCAACCAGCATTGGTCAATCGCTCGTCTCCGCTGCTCCTGCACGACAACGCGCGACCTCATACTGCACAGCAGACGGTCTCCAAGTTGCAAGAACTGGGGTTGGAAGCTCTCCGTCATCCGCCCTACTCACCAGACCTTGCGCCTACAGACTACTACTTTTTCCAGAATTTGGATAACTTCTTGGCGGGAAAAAAATTCAATACCCGAGAGGCAGTACAAAATGCCTTTGAAGAATTTGTTGCCTCCCGTCCAGCTGATTTCTTTAAGAAGGGCATCAATAAACTGCCACTGCGATGGCAAAGATGCATTGATTGCATGGGTGATTACTTCGATTAATACAAATAAAAAAATTCATGAAAAAAATTCGTTTAAATTTTTTCATACAAAACGGCAATTTCATAGGTAAAGACCTATTATTAGATTCATTTAATAGTGCTTTGCAAGAAGCGACGCGTTCAATATGTACAAAAATTAAGAAATTAGATTAAGAAAAAATTACCCCTGGTTAACTGAAAATTTGGCTACACTTTGTAAATTGAGAGACGAATGTTTTAATAAATGGAGAAAAGACACAACCAATCATGTCCTTAGATTGAAATACAATAGACTGCGTAATAAAGTGCATAAAGCTATCGAGTTTTACAGAAACTAGTATCATAAAAATCTAATTAAAGAAAACTACAGCAACCCAAAACAACTATGGAAAATTTTGAACTCAATGTGCGGTAGAGTGACACAAACTATTGATAATTTTATTCTTCACGCCTTTAACTCTCACAACCTATCCGCCTATCAACTATCAAATCGATTTGGCTGTAGCTTTGATAGCTCTGTTAAAGCAATTGTACCTAATTGTAAGTTACCACTTTTCACTAGTAACTTAAGTAATCCTACCAATGTAAGTATGAGGTTTCAAAAGGCTATGCCAGAAAATGTGCAAAAAATTATTAATTCACTAAATAGTAAAAAGGCCCCTGGATTGGACAAAATCAGCGTGAAGGATATACAAGCAATTAGCAAAAACATGTCGTCTGCTATAGCCCATCTCATAAACATCAGCATTCGCACGGGAAAATATCCAAATGATCTTAAACTGGGATGCATACGACCAGTCTTCAAAAAAGGCAAAAATGGCGATGAAAACAATTACCGACCTATCACTTTGTTATCATCGATTGACAAAATAGTAGAAAAATTTATCTGCAACCAAATTCGTACGTTTTATAGTAATAATTCAATTATTTGTGAGTACCAGTACGGTTTTCAAAAAAACAAAAGTACCACATCACTTCTCTCAAACTACACAGATTACATCAATACTGCTCTAGATAAAAAAAAACCATGTGCTGGCTCTGTTCATTGATTTTTCACGCGCATTTGATACTTTAGATCATAATAAATTGCTAAAAAAGCTAGAACAATCAGGTCTTAGGGGTCCTGTATACGGTTGGTGTGCTGACTACTTAAATAATAGGAAATACCGGGTTAAGATTTCTGAAAGCCTTAGTGATACCTTTTATGTTACTCATGGTACAGCACAGGGATCGGTATGTGGACCGTTACACTTCTTGGCCTATGTAAACAATATGGCAAAGGCGCTTAAAAGCTGCACTTCTTTTCAATTCGCGGATGACACATGCATTCTAATTACAGGGAAAGACCCAAAAACCATGGCATCACTACTTCAAAAAGATTTTGACATGTTAAGTAGATGGTGTCACGATGCAGGACTTGTATTAAATGCACAAAAAACCAAGGTGATGCACATAAAATCACCCTACCTAAAATGTGATATCTTTGCACCCAAAATATTTGCCCATACACATAATTGTCTTCACAAATCTATACCATGTGACTCTAAATGTCCAACAATAGATAAAGTTAACACCCACCTATACTTAGGATTATTGATAGACGAGAAATTTAACTGGGGCACATTGAACTGCCGCACATTGAACGAACATGTGATAAATTACGCGCGATTCTGGCCAAAATATATGTAATAAAAAACCGCCTTCCCTTCAAAACCAGATTACTTCTTTTTAATGCGTTTTGTGACTCAATAGTGTCATACGGTCTATCTAGCTATGGTAGGACGTATAAAACATACTTAGATTCTATTTATAATCTACAAACTTTTAGTATTCTATACTAAAATTAATAATTTCACCTAATGTTAAAACTCAACTCACAGATGATACCGAAATTTTTAAATATTGTGACTCTCTTCCAATACATATTAAAGTTAAATATAACTTATTAAAAGAACAATTCTTTAACATGCAGTTACAGCACAAGATAGATCATCCTATATACACACGACAAGTCGCGCGGGGCAAACTGGTTATTGCACCAGCAAATAATTTTTACGGCAAACGGACTACGGCCTACCTGATTCCACGGCTGATTAATGAATTACCTACCTCCGTTATCTACAATATTAATATGAACAATGTAAAAGTTAAATTAAAACAATATTTTAATTCACTGTAGGTATTAATATGTATCTATAAGAACCTAATCTGTATGTAGTTTATTAAGTGTATTTTCTTTATTATATAGTTTAGTAAATTGTAAAGCATAGTGTTCTCGTAAAATTAGGCATTTGTTTATACTTATAATATAGATTGTCCCATATTGGGAAGTGTCACGCTCAAACCCAAGAGGTTTAAGTGACACTATAGGTTTTTAAATATTCTGAATTGTAATATGTTTTTTTTTGATAATTATCAAAAAAAAATCAAGCAATTTAATAAAAATTATAAAAAGCGAGTGAATGAGAGCATTCATACAAACGCGAATGAAGGTGGGAGGTATACCATCTGGCCCAGCACCTTTGTTTAAGTGCAATTTTTCTATAGCTGATCTGATGTCAGTCTCTTATATAATGATAGAAGGTAAAGTGTAGCTGGATTTGAGGTGCGCCTCTTGATTTATTGACTGTGATTTATAGCCATTAATAGTGTTTACTGAAGAAAAATATTCTGCTAAGAGATTAACCACATCCGCCTGGCCGTGCGTGGCCAGGCGCAACAGGTCGATAAGATGTATTGTTCCAGACGCACATCAACGTCATAAAAAAACATTTGTTATCACTGGCATCAACCACCACCATCGGCCACCAGGTCTTATATGGTGATCGTATTGGAGTGGGAGGTACGGATGTGGTTAATCTCTTAGCAGAATATTTCTCAGCTCACTCAGCTCAGTGGAATGCCCGCCATCTGCTGGTGATCGGCTCCGGTATGAGGAGTATCCCTCCTCACCAGTAATGGTTTCGTTGGTAAATTGTTTTGGGAATCTTCGTACATCGTCCATATTTCATGCACGGGGAACTTGGATTTAACGTGCCACAGGGGCATTCACCATGTGACTTTTCACAATCTGATGCAGAACAGGATCACCGCCAGGGTCCAGAATCTCAGCACTTATTACTTCACCAATCTGTTATGGCCTGATCATCTCTTCCGACCACAAAAGCAGGTGCGCGTATGTCAAGCCGTGTTATTGTCATTCCACGGAGTACATATGATATCGAACTGCACCAAACACTTTTGTCTTTGTTAGAAGATCCATAAGGCACTTCAACTTCAGGTGGAATACGCGAGAGATCGAGCCGTGTCTGTCGTACGAAGCCTGTCCTGCAAGGAGTTGAGCAATTTTGCGTTGGTAGTGATGGTAATGAAGAGTTCCTGGCGACCTTTCGCACGTAACAAAATACATCTTGGGTCCTCTAGTGCATGTACCGTGGACCTCCTGTGAAGGTGGAGGGGAGAGTGACCATCTTTCCTACATCTTGAGCATTTACATCATTCTGCATGGCATTGAGATGGACGTAGTTCTCAGCTCTCCCCTTTTTTGGTTGAAACTCTGTCTCAATTTTGGAGTTCATGTCCACCAGAAAGCGTACGGTAATTGTATTGTATATCTTTATTTCGGAAAAATAAATCCATAGAGTGTTGGTAACATAAAAATTACTTATTTTCTAGTATTAGTATTTATTATTAAACGTACAAACGTTATGCAACATAGTTTGCAATCCTGTGACCAGACCAGAGTCCACATTGGTGATGTGTCTTCTTCGCAGGCTTGCTTGTTCTTCAAAATCGCTTCCAAAATAATTTTTAAAATGTTGGAATGTCTGGTAGGCGAACCAATTTGATGGTAAACTTGCCCATGGACCTTGAATGTCGGCATGAACCCTGCTTCAATGATTCGATTTGCACCAGACGAAGTCATCTGAAAGGCGCTGTTATAAGCTCGGATGGTTTTAAAAAAATGACTGGACTTCGGATGCTCGCCTTTTAGTAAGACTCTTAACAGATCTGGCAAGTTTTGCATAAACTCGAAGCGTACCTGACCAGATGCACAACACATTCCTTTGGGCACCCCTTTCCATTTGCGGGCATGGTAGTGAGCACACACTTCTTCTTAAGAACCATTATCTCCGTGGGCGACGTAGTTAATCTACAATGTCGCACATTGTAGATAAACCCCCTACTTTATTTAGCCACGGTTGCTCTTTAATATCGTAAACCGTGGATTCATCATCAGATATCGAAAGTTGATTTATGACACAACGCAGGCGATCTTGTTCTACTAGTGCCACACGCGGTTCTCCCGAATAAGTTCCCTGAAACTCTTGGATTCTGTCATTGAGTCATGGAGTCTGTCATTATGGACGCGCTCTTTAACGCTGGGAAGTACTAAATCTCTTGCTAAGGATAGTAAGAAGTCACCACAATTTTTCGGCACTCCCCTGACAACATCTGGGCATTTGGATAAAGAATTTAACTGGGCAAAACATACTAAATACATCACCAAAAAAGCCAGCATATCTAGCTGTCACGTTCTTGCGATAAATGCCTTCAATGTCACTACGCATTTCGTGGTACCGCTGCCGAGCAGCCAACGAACGTGACAGAGCATGCTGAGAGCGATCTGCCCTCAAGCGAGTCTCGCGCTCTTCTTGATCTTCGAGCGACCGAGCAAAAGAAGTACGACTCCGCTGCGAACATAACCTCGCCTCTCGATTTGTGTAAGTCTCAGACGCACAAGACTCATTATGGCACTCCCGATCGCTTTCAAGTCGAGCTTCTCGCGTTTCAGCACTCTCGCACGATCCACCGTCATCAATGCGGCTGCGCTGCGTATTCAGTCTTGTCTCTCGTTGTGTGTACGTCTCTGACGCGCGAGACTTAGCAAGGCGTTCCTGGTCATTTAATAGCCGCATCTCGTATGCTCCTGCACTTTAAAGTGACGGCGACAATGCATTTTGAGTGCGCATAGTATCTAATCGCGACTGGCGCGACGTACTACTTTCTCCACGAGTTTCCGCATTGTGTTATCGCAGAACAGCCAACCTTGCCTTACGTTCAACGGCGGTTTCAAGATATCGAGCTAACCCTTTCCTTCGGGAATTTGAGGATTGAGATAGGTTAGACCGATTTCTAGGCATATTGATTCTTTTTATTTTGAGAGACTAAACAAACAAAGATAACAGAAAAAATAAATTGCCCATCCAGAATTATGCAAAGTATACCCAAATACGAATAATTTGATGAGATGATGATAATTAATCAGTTGTTTGATGGAATGGTGACGTAAGGAATAATTATTTATTGAACCAAAATTAATATTTCCACGTATCCACGTTAGATTCGACCAAGCACACAATAACTAACAGCCAACGCAGGTAACCCCCGTTTCCATAGGTTGAGGTGGCGACCTCGGTACCTGGTCCTACTGGTAGGACCACGGGCAATTTTTTATGTCCGTAGTTCTTTCAATAGGACCATGGGTACCTAACGTTACCCGCAGTCCTACTGGTAGGACCACGGGAATTTTTTTTTTGTCCGTAGTTCTATCAGTAGGACTGCAACAAAACATCATTATTTTGTATGGGCAATGGTCCTACTAAACTGTGTAGCATAATTTTTATTTTCCGTAGTTCTAATAAAAACATTATACCTATTAAAGGTTTACAATATCCACTGAAACGAAACGAAATTAAACAGTATTTATTAAGTCACAGCAGCTTAACCGCTGGCGGGCGAACACAGCCGTTTGGTGGAGATGGATTTCGACCGTGAAAACGAAAGCGCCCTCGGCAATAATGGGCAGTTGGCCTAGAAAATAAATAGACTAAAAAACAACTTACTTTGTTAATGTTTTAGTTGTGCCACAAGAATTAACGCAGCTTGTCTAGTGCATGTAATACAGAAATATCTGAATTTATAAGCTCCATCTGAACTGTCATAATGTAGTCGTAATTTTTCATTAATATTTGCCATCTTCTTGTGGGTTTAATTTTGTATTTCAATGTGCAAGTGGCTTCCAAATCATATTTGCTTAAGATGGTCAAGAGTCGTAGCAATGTCACGGTATTTTTATTTACACATTTGTTCAATTTTCAATGCCATCCCTCGATGACATTGTTTGATCTATGTCGTTGTCTAAAAACACTTAATATTTGGTTATTTTTTTATTCAACCAATATTGTCTATATATTTCACGAAAGTGGACATTTCAGTTGTTGTACTTTCGCATTTTATATTGTTACACCCTTCTGTAACATGCGTTGGCGGTAACAACGGCAAGGCTCCAGTTAAACCAACAATCCTTTTTTGAGCTTTATTCAGTTTATCGTATAGATAAGATAAGATAAAATTTTGCTTTTCGCCAGATTGCTCGACTCCAGTGTTACAAACAACCCTTAATTTGTTATTCTGGAAATAGTCCCCAGATTGCATTTATTGCCGCTATCTCATAATCGCTATGGATTATTTCCGATGTCCAATGCGGTAGTTGCGATTTTATGAGAGAAAATAAAATTCTGTAAGTATTCTCGGTCTTATCTGGTAATAAGGCGTAGATTAGTGGAACCGCTTTTGTGGTATCGATTGAACTATCCACCTCATTGAGCAATTTATATATCTGAGCGAACGGCTCTGGACAACTCTTAAAGGTTCCGTCTAAATAATATTTTTTTTATATTTGAAACTATCTCTCTACTTTTTAATGAGCAAAATATAAGGATACGCGAACCTTCATATGCGTAATCTGCTAACACGTATGACGAAAAATTATCTGGTACTTCTACCTCTTCTAGATATTTAAAAACAGTTTTTGATACACAAATAGACTTATTTCTGATGCTATATAGACAGTGTTGGCTATTCGATAATGAAGGAAATTCCTCGACAAAATTTAGGCCAGCATCTTCTAATTCTACTATAGCTTCATTATACACCTGTGGTATTGGTCGATCGGACTTCGTAACTGTTTGTTTTAAATTTGCGAAAGTCTTATCAATGTCATTTTTTTGAACATTTGGTCGACCGCTATGCATTTTCTGTTTGCGTACAACATCGTCCTACAAAAAACGGACTCAAATTTAATACAGAAGCCTCTAAAAAGGGGATCTGTGCATTGGGATTGGATTGGGGCGGCATGATTTATTGATGTCTAGGTAGACGTTTTAATTATAATAATATGTAGGTAATACAAATATAAGTTACCTTTATAGTTACTGTACCCGTACATTTGTCTTTTGTATAATTAGAGCACCACCAAACTGACCCTTCTTTTTTATAAGACCTCAATTTATAATACTGATGTTTATAAAATCCATTGCGATTATATACAATTCCCAATTTTAGTTTAAATAAAACTGCATCACATCAAGAATAACACGGAAAATAGTAAACGTCAACGTGACAATGATTTAAGTGTAATTAATTTAAGGTGAGTCAATCACCTTAAATTTGGAATAAATACTCATAAAGATATTATTACTTCTAGTTGAGCTATGGGCACTGCTATTTGTCTGTAGTTATAAAACCACGAATAAAGAAGAATGGCCATAGTACTACTAGTAGGACTGCGGGTAACGTTAGGTACCCATGGTCCTATTGATAGAACTACGGACAAAAAACATTGCCCGTGGTCCTACCACTAGGGCCAGGTAGTAGGACCATGGACAACAAATGGATTAAATGGCGTAGTTTTTATAGTGTAAAGCTAGATAATAGCATGACTTACTCAAAAACAGGATTTAAATATGCGTCGTTAGATTACACGCTGTTAAGGAATGCGTAAAAAAAATAAAGATTCACAGCTCCTCCCCCTAGGTGATATCGTGATAATATGTAGCCTATATGTTGACCTTACCTCTTAGTAAATATTCATGCAAAATTTGAAGTAAATCCATGCAGTACTTTTTGAGTTTAGCTCGGACAAACATACAAAATTCTAAAATATATATATTTTTGGCTTTGATATCGATTGTAGATCACGCCCCAAGAATCCTTTTTATTATATGTATAGATTTCTATATTTTTAACTGTGATATAATTATTACATATAAACTAATAATAATTCGATAAAACTCCAGAAAAACTATTTACACTAATAGGCGTCGACGAATCCCTCCGCATCGCAGATGGGAATCGTGCCCAGAAGGCTAGCCGCATTGCCACGCTGGCAATCTGATCATCCGACCCAAAAACAGGCGAGCCCTTTGGTCATGGGAAGCGTCGATCAATCGCAATTTCGCGGAATAATAAAAGTGCGTTTGGGCCCCGTGGACCTTAGGTATCTACCCCAAACTGTTCAAAAACGTAATTTGCAGCCAAATTGGTGTATTTGCTCCGTTTAAAGGTAGAACAGCTGCTGCACCCGCATATCCCGAAGTATGGGGAAGATCGAAGGGCGCGAGGGTATCGACACATGTTGCGTCCCACACCAGGGGCCTACCCATCTTCCACGGCACCAAAGACATACCATATTAACTACTAACTTGCAGAGTGGCTGGTCCCACTGTTTCTGGGAAGACGGGTTCGTGGGTAGGTCTGAACTCGAACAGGTTATTTTCCAAACGTTTAATCGGTTAAACACCTTACCTCTGTATTAACCTGAGTAGAATACAGAATTTTACCGATTAGTTCATTGGTAGAGTGGACCGAGGACGGGAACACTAGCAAGCTAACGCTGGTAATTTTACGGATGCCGAGGCCGCACATACGTACAGAAAGAGTAGCTTGCTCCCAGGCACGGTCATCCGGTCTAAATTTGAAATCGAGCATAGGGTGTCACGTAATAAACAATTCACATTTGGATGGGTTAAGTTCAAGCCCAATTGATTTTAATAGTTTCTTTTAGGTAAAGCATCTAAGTGCCATGCATTCAATTTTGAATTTAGCTGTCGAATAATTGGTTTATTGCAAGACTGATAATGACCGGTCCGAGAGGGTCACCTTGTTGGCATCCGACGGCTGATTCGAAAGTGTGTCCTTTGTGTAATAATTTTGTGGGATCACGGGAGCACTGCCAAATAATATATTTCGTATAATTTGTTTATGATGCACTGAATTGAAATAATGAAATACTAAATTCCATCATTTGGAACAAAAAACACACAAGAACCAATATTGAAATCTTGTCATTTCATAAGCGTATCCAACTGATATTCACACGATTGGATTATGGGTAAAAGATTCATAATTTTCAATTGTTATTTTTGCTCGGGTCTAATTACTGTATTATTCTTTTTTACATAAGTAATTTAAATAAATGAACGTTTTACGAGACGAGAGAGAGAGGCATTATGATTGTATATTATTTTTAATTAAATTTGCACTGCCAACGCAACGACGGTCCTTCATCCTTCAGCTCACTAATAGCATTTTCAAATTGTTGCTGGGTTGGAGTATTATTGTTCTTTAAATTGACCATTTTTTTAAACTGTGAAACCCTTTCCCATGTTTGGTTTGCAATGCGGGCTGTGCACATTTTTTTTTATTTATATATTTTGTCTGTTAACACATTGCCAAAACGTTTCCATTCTTGTAGTGTCTTCTTGCGTGGTATTTATAGCCTTCAAATATAAATTTTAGGCCGTTGCGTTTGGTAGGACAAAACTCCATTATTTTCCGCAATTAACAACCGTATAGACTACACAGGAGAAAATTATGCTACGTAATAATACTGCGGATTGTATTTCTTTATTATTGACCTTGTTACATGGAGGAAGGGTTATCTGCCCATCCGTCGTTATTATCTAGAATAAAATTTTGCAGCCATTTACGTTTTTGAAATTGTGGTATAAGTTATTATGTGATGATTACATGAAGGTTACTTGTTTTATCATTAGGCTTTACATGCAATAAATTAAATTTATGATTAAAGTATATTTCATACATTTTCAAGTGGGGTTGCTCTGGTAAGTACTAGCAACACATACCTATCTTTCAGACAGTGTCTAATAAATGAAACCCTTGAGTCACAGACAAGAACTGAGATTTTTATTAGCCGAACCTCACAAACATTACATACTCTATTTTTATATATAATTTCTAACTTGTGATATTGTCGATACAAAATAGACATAAAATAACACCCCCACTTATCGCAATATTAAATAAACAATTTTATACAAAATAATTTTTAACTAACTATGCCAAGGGCAACATAAATTTATAATGTTTTGCTGAACATAAACTTTGAGTTATAGTGTCAGGTGGCATATCAGCAGTTGGCAAATTTATTTTATTTTTATTTAAGCCTTATTTATTCCTTAATAAAACTCAATCACAATATCATTTATATGCCTACAATTTCGTTTAAAATTTTAAGTTACTTAATTATACAAATTAATTTGTTTAATTTTCATTTAATATATTATACTACTTATATTCAAATTGATTAGCTGTGATATAGTATTTAATTTGTTAATTTATTTGACATATAAATTAAAGATACGGTAAAGATATTATTTTCCACATTATTACATTGTATTTAATTTTTTCTTTTACTACTCTGCGATTTAATCACTATACTTAACAATTAATTCCATGGATCTGGTGAAATGCTGGCCCGTGCAGAGTATCAAAAAATATAGTAATAATAGGATATTAATAAATTACCTCTTTTACCTATCGATTCCTAATGGTCTATAATTTATATGCCTACAATTATGTTTATAATTTTAAGTTACTTAATTATACAAATAAAGAAATACATATTTAAATAATTAAATTAACTAAACAGAAAAATATCAGCTAAATTAACTATAATAACTAACTACTATAACTAAGTTATAGGGCGTCGTAGAATTCCTCCGCATCGTCGGGAGGTAACGTGCCCAGAAGGCTGGCCGCATACCGAATAGCAAATCATGTAAAAAAAAGACACGTTATTTTACTAAAAATTATGTATTTATTTCCAAATTACAACATTTTAGTACTTACTTAATATTAATCAGTGGCAAGTTGTGATGGATAAAAACGAGCTTTTCAGCATTTTAGCAGGTAGCAAACGATTGCGCTTTTCATCGTAAACGTTACCAGCCTCAGAAAATAACCTCTCACTATAAACGCTACTTCCAGGCGAAGAAAGATAAACTTTTGCAAATTTCGAAAGGTTCGGGTATTGTTTTTCGTTTGCTGACCACCACTTGTAAGGATCGGCCTTTCGATCTAGGCGAACTGTTTTCAAATAAAAATCCAACTCGTTTGCCACAGCATTCTTCTCCACGTCCTCCTCATCATTAGCATTTCCCATATTATCTGTAGTGACTTCTTCAAAGCAGTTCCAGAAACTGTCGTGTATTTTAACAGTCCTATCATTTTCATTCAAGTTTCTTTTCTTACGCGCTGGAGAAGAATAGTCATCGGTACTACTTAGTTCATCACAACTTTTTTTAGAGCTTCTAGAAGAATATTTTGTCTTGCTCTTTCTGCTTGGACCAATCCTAGAAAACTCGTTTTAAATCGAGGATCCAGAGGCCTGCAGCGAAGATCTCATCGTGACTAAATTAGGTACTTTCTCAGCTGTCTCTGCTTTTCCCAGATATTTTAATAAAGTTACTGCATGTGGAATCACTTCAGAGATGCAAGAGATACCTGAGCTAGTTATTTTTGTTATTTATTCGAATGGTTTGAGGAGTTTGATACACTGTTCCAATAGTTCTCATTGAGCATGTCTCAGATTTATTAAAGTTTCATGATCTGTTATGTACAAGGAGACAGCTCGCTTTTGTTCTAATAATCGCTCCATTAAATAATAGGTAGAATTTCAGCGTGTGCTCACATCTTGTACTAGTTGGTGGTTTGGCAAGTTAAGTTCTTGTTGAATAGATTTAAGTTTCTGCTCTGCTAAGCCAGAATGATTAAAATGGGTAACAATTCGTCTCGCAGCAGCTATCACCTGTTGTACTTCTGGTTGAGATTTTAGCAAATGATCTATAGCTCGTTGTAGTGAATGAATAAAGCACCTGCCTGAATCATATCCTGCATCTCGCACACCTTTCATCATATTAGAGCCACTATTATGGACAAGTAAATGGCGCTTGGATTGAGGAATATTCCAACTTTCTGTAATAGCATTGAGTTCTTTTGCAATATTGATACCAGAATGTGAGCCAGGAAATGATTTCATAGCGAAAACGCCATGTTCCAGAATGAACTCTGGAGATATCCAGTGCGCATTGAAGCTCAGAAAGCTCTCGTTATTGTGCTAGCATGTCCATATATCAGATGTCACTGATAATGCTGCTGCCTGTGAAATACTGGCTTCTATTTTAGCACAAATTCTGTTGTATATATACGGAACAATTTTCTTTGTCATGTAAGTGCGACCAGGTACTTTATAATGGGGCAAAGCGTTTGAGCGGCATAAGTCTCTGAAATCCAACTCGTTCCACAAGTGACAATGGTTCGTTGTCCAAAGCGCCAATTTCGCCAATCAAGTAATGATATTTTATTGATTTCGGATCATTAATGTCCCAGAGCAATTTCCTTTCTGGTGTTTCCTTCAGGATGAGCTGCCGTTCTTTTGATCTGGACGTTCCAGGTTCTGCTGGCATCTTGGCTTCGGTAGAAGTAGAAGTACCGCCCATGTTGCTGCCACTTGTCGATGGAACATTAATTAAAGCAGCGTATTGGTCAGCATGTTTGGTTTTAAGATGGTTTTTTAAAGAGGTTGTAGCTGTAAATAAAAGAAAATGAAATTAATTATAATTAATTAAGTTATTTTATTTCCCTTATCTATCTTATAGAAAATCAAATAAATATAGGTATAGAAATAATTTCTCATAAAACTTTATTCCGAAACAACTAGGGCAAATCGATTTCCTTTCTTTTGTGAGTAGGTATCTACAAATAGGTACAGTACAACAACAAGGTAAGTAGGTACGTAGTTTAAGACAGAACCAGTTAACAAACAACCACCTACCTACGTAAACGTATTAAGTGAATAAAACTATTTCGAAACGATTAAATTAACCTAACGTTTTTCTTTTTATATGATTTATATAACGTTGTCTAAACTTTATTCACTTCAACAAAAACAATAATACATAACATAAAGGAGATCGGCAACCGGCCCGTACAAACATGGCCTGGAATGGATACAAATAAAACAATATGCATTTTGAAGGGATACTAATATTCTATCGCCTGTATATTTATATTTTATGTAAAACATGGGATTTATGTATTATAAGGCGTATAAGGTCAACAAGATTTCAATATTGTACTAGATCATGGAACGAATTTTTGTAATAATTATATATTAAATAAATAAATAAAAAAATATATATATAAATAAGTAAAACAGGTAAATATATATTTATGACAACCGTGGTAAGTTCACAACTATTCAAAAAATAACGATCGAACGATAAAAATGACCCGATGTGCATTAGCAGAGGTAAATCATGATACATAGATCCAAAGTCCAAGAAAGCCAGGGTCAGTCGGGAAGTCGAAAACAGAATCCAGAAACAAAGCCAAAGGTCGTCGTAAATATACAAGCCACAAGAAAACATTCACGATGCAAGTCAAGCCAGCCTAAACACGAATGTAAATCAAAATACAATCAGTTCAATATGACAGATAAAAAAGTGTTGCCATTACTATGAAGAATTGATTCCTTCATTGATTTATAAATCAACATACCATACGTATTGATTTCTATTATGACTATTGAGGATAATTTTATGTACGCAAATAATACATATTTCAATACAGTGAAATTATAACGCCTCTGACTATGACAATATAATAATAACTGCACGACTGGAAAAATAAATATTTCCCCAACGGCTCAAAAGACCGAAGCAGCCAGACCCTATAAGACAGTTTAAGAAACATGAATACCGGAGGTAAATGATTTACTTTTAAGAATTGATATCATTTTCCCATGTTGTACACGGAAATAAAAGGCATGGAGGGATTTTAAATATTATAATTTCTTTTTTAAATAGTAATAAACTTATGTCCATCACAGGCCGGGATTTGCCGAAGTCCTTTAAATACGTTTTACTTACTTGCTTTCTTTCCTTCTCCTCTTGAGATCTTGATAACAACTACATTATTTTCACTACAAATCTCATAATATTCCCATATTTTATTAACCGGTGTAAGCCTTTTGACGAAAAAACAATTGAAAATGAATTAAGGAACAAACTTCTTAGCAAAACAGTAATTAAGTTTCACTTAACGTATCATTTATAAACTAACAAAGTGCTCCGTGACGCGATTTACTCGCAATTGAAACAAATACAAACAATGTTTGCTTGCACCCCGCCCCGCGCGCGCGCCGTCGTTGCCTGCCGCGCGAACGCAACGAGAAAAACAGGTTGTGACTTGTCTTATTCCAGCTAACGCACCCCCACCAAGCATTCGGCGGCAGAATATTCGGCGCTTCAGCCGACAGCGTTGCCGATTATTCGTTATTCGGCCAATTCACTATTGGTGGCATCTATAGTTTGCACACAGCTTCTGTGCACCCTGGTTATCATTGAAAAGGCTGATTGTATACATCTTATTGGTCTTTTCATATTCCTAATTCCTTTAGATATAATGCTTCCCTACATGCCTCAGATAGACCAATATACTCTGAATCAGTGCTAGAGAGGGCTACACATTTCTGTTTTCTTCATTCACATGATAATACATTATTAGATAACAAAAAACACATTCCAGTATATGATCTCCTATCTACAGAGTTAGAGGCCCAATCGGCATCTACATAGCCTGTTATGTCTTAATTACCTTCTTTACACCATTTTATTCCATAACATTTAGTTCGTTTTAGATATTTTTATACTCTCTTTGCATATTCCCAATGCTCGTTTGTGTGGAAATTTTTAAATTGACTTTAAAAACTTATAGAATAACTAATATCTGGCCTAGTTAAGGATGACAGGTACATCAAACTACCAATCTGTTGTTGATAATTGGTAAAACTAAATATAAATAAAGGTCAAGTAGTTGTATATAGTCAAGTGCCCACATGACTATTTACACCTACTTGACCTTTATTTATATTTGCTTTGACCTTCATCGGAATATCAAGTCTTAAAATCAGTGAAATTAAATTTTCTTATAAGCGGTGTTCGCTCGTGGTCCACCTGCATAGTTCACCTGGTTGTACCACGGGTAATATTTTTCTCCCGTGGTCCACCGCAGTTTAACTGGGTGTACCAAGGGAATTTATTTTTTTACCGCAGTCCACCTATGCTGTTATAGACTATATGTTTTTAATATATATTGCCCGTGGTCCACCTATATAAGGAAAACAAAAGACCGTCGTAAAATATTTATAAATACTATTTTTTTTTTAAATAGTCTAAAATAGTTTTTTTTCATTAAAAGAAATTGTCATGAATATTACAATATAATTCAATATATATTAAAGCTAACATAAAATAAACAATAATTAACCTTCTGACATAAAATAAACAATAATTAACCCTACATTTCCTTATCTCAATTTTTCTAACGCTAATCCTACGGAATATCTTTATTTATTAGTTGCATTTGCACAAATATTATATCATCATCATTGTCTACATGTATAATCCTTCTCCTTGTCCCAAGAAACGATTTGCTTTCCATATATTTTAATACCGTTAGTAGACGTACTACAGTGGCTTCGGTTTTTCTTATTCTTTTATTTAACTTTGAATGGTATGATTCTATTACATTATTCGTAATATTAAAAACGTATATACATGCAGGACATTAAATTGTAGGTACAAAATGCTTACCTTTATGATTATGTTTCCTCTGCACTTATCTTTTTTGTAATTAGAGCATCGCCACAAACTTGAAGCATTTTAAAATCTTTTACCTTGTAAAATTGGAACTCTTTGTACAAGAGGATAGTACCTCCCTTTCTTTTAATAAGTACTACATCTTCCTCGGTACTCATTTTAACTAGTTACAATTAATTGTAAATTAATAAAACTACAAGGAAATATATTTAAACCTATGTTAAATTTATACTATGACATTATAGATGACATTGTCATTATGAAAAAAAAATGAGGTAAACAATTATTTTGTATGAAGTTTGTATTCCCTGTATAATTATATTATACAGGTGGACCACGGGAGAAAAAAATTACCCGTGGTACAACCAGGTGAACTAAGGTGGACTGCGGTAAAAAAATAAATTCCCATGGTACACCCAGTTAAACTGCGGTGGACCACGGGAGAAAAATATTACCCGTGGTACCAGGTGAACTACGCAGGTGGACCACGAGCGAACACCGCTTATAAGTTGATCAATATAGGTTTCCTGATTCAAAGTTATATATCCTTTAACTTGATTGAAGATTACATTAAATCCAAGACAGGTTCGCTTCAGCAAAGTTCTTAATGCTTAACTTATTAGATAAAATCTATTTCAAGTTCTTAGTTTCAATAAAGAAATCGTCGACATAGACTGTTACTTACCATACCTTTGTTAATATCCTTTACTTCCATACATGGCTCTATTTTTGACCGTTTGTAATCATTATTGATCAAACAATTATCAAGCATTGTATTCCAAGCTCTAGAAGCCTGCTTAAGTCCATAAATCGCCTTTTTAAGTTTCAATACTTTACAACTATTACTTTTATAACAATCTGGCATTTCCATATAAATGGTTTCCTCTAAATCACCATTGAAGAACGCAGTCTTTACATCTAAATGGTTAACATCTAAACCTAACTTCATAGACAATGCAAATAATAGTCTTACTGCAAGCGAAAATGTTTCTGTGTAATCTACACCATGTTTTAGGGTGAAACCCTTTGCGACTAAACGAGCACGGTAAGGCACATTGTTTTCATTATCGTACTTTTTCCGCAAAACCCATTTGCACTGCACTATATGTAGTACCATCTATTGGTACATCTACGAGATTTTTCTCAAACGACTGTGACTCATCCTGCACTGCCGCTAACCACTGTGCTTTCTTAGGACCTTCCAAGGCTTCTTGCAATGTTATCTCGCCCATGAACATGTTGTCATCTTCTATACAAGAACAATTTCCTTGATCATAATATCACGCGACACATTTGTCAACCATTCCTCGTTCGCGGTAAGATGAACAGTCGCCCCTCAGTCAATATACCAATCGCTTTTGCAAAATTTACCATTCAGGAACACGGCACTTAACGCATTACTACTTGTACGTTCATTTTTATTTGTATTGGACGAATTTTTGTTCGAGAATGCCCTGTTAGTTAACACTTGTAGCATGTTATGACTTTTGGTTTTGACTTTGACATCTGAGCGTTTTCTTTGGTCACATTGCTACCAACATTACGGTTCTTCTTGAAACTCGCAAACGCGACACTGGAATTGAAAGCGCTACGGTCGCCGCCGTTTCCAATTTATTCCAAATCCAACAACTTGGTTTTAATTTGTCTGATGTTATGCTGCAATACTCGATCGCCATTACCATAGGAGAATATTTTTCTGTTAATCCCTTTTGTTAGTATTTTACGTCAAAAAATGTTAATAAATATGGGATGAGTAACTATGTTATTTCGCCATTAGTGATGAAAAAAATTAGTTCAGAACTTCTAATACTCCATTTGTAAAAGATTTTCTTCTAATTGTTTAGTTAAAACCAGTTTATTTATTACTTTCAAGTCTAAGAAAAGCATTTTTACCCTGGCATGACATACAATAATAATGCATTAATCAAATTATACCTAATAATATATTTATGGGTATCATTATTAAGCCGTGATGTACAAAAAAATCATGTCTAAATAATCAATACTATACAAGGATCACTTATTTTATATATATCTACAGTATTTTAACAGAAAAAGGAACAACTTTGTACTTTATATATATTATAGCTTAACTATGTAATATGCTTATAATTATTCTTTCTATAGTTTACTTAGGTCAAATATATTTTATGTTGTGAAAACAACAATAAAATTTATAACAGGCATTCAACTATAATATCAACATTTTAACCCTTAACCGGAATCGATAATACAATCAACGTAACTGGAATCGTGGGTCTTCATAGACCCAGAAGATATAAATCCCCATAACTAATAACATGGTTATAAGTAACATAAAAATGGTTTAGAAATGTAATAAAACAACCTTTTTATATAATATAAATCAACTTTTATTTGGTAACAATATTAAACAATGTATTTTTTTTATATTTAGTCTTAGGTACCCTGTTTGAACATATTTTAGGACACCCTCACTTCTTAACGCTAATAAATATATAAAAAATTAAAAATTAAGACATCTACGTGTTTTATGGGGTTTTACGTATTTTCCCCTTATATAAAATAAAGCTTTCTTGCGAGATCCTTCAAAAACAAAAAAAATGACATCCTAATCTAAAAGTATAAAATAATTCAGTCTTAGTTACTACACTAAGCATGGCACTTGATACATAACGTTTTTTTTTCAAAATGTCTTTTGCATATGAATTTTAAACATTTATCACATTTTTGCGATTGCTTGTTATCAATCTTAGGGCCACATATATAGCATCTTCCCCGTTTTTTTGGTCCACTTTGAGCGGCAGAAGCGGAAGAAGTGTCGCTATGCGATTCTTCAACTGGTCCTAGGAAATTGTCGATTCTACTTCTCAATTCTATTGAAAATTTAGAAGACTGCTTCTTTCTTTCTGTAATTAAAGGCTGTATCAAACTTTGACCAATTTGTTTTATATACTGATTACGTTTCATGCGCTTTCCAATATTTGACGCCTTCCACAAAACGAATGCATTCGCATTTGCAATGTTCAGTATTGCACAAAAAATTACAAATGGCCATCGTTGAGTTCTTCGAGATACAGAATAATTCGCGCATTTTTGATCGAGAGCATCAACACCACCTTTCGTACTATTATAAAATTCTATTATCTCAGGCTTTCCACTACCTTCGTTGATTGTATTGTCATGGTGCATTGATGATATCATTATTACACTCTTATTTTTTTTTGGAACGTATGATGCCAATATTTTATCTTTCACAAAACCAAATAAGGTAGATCCTATAGCCCTTTGCTTATGTGCTTGAAATTCTGGTGGAATATCTCTCTTATTTTTGCGCATCGTTCCCACGTAAGTCAAACCATTTTTGAGAAGTTTGTCAACTAACTCTACAGACGAAAACCAATTATCAGCAGTAATATTTCTGTTAGTTCCAAATAAAGGTTCCGCAAGTTGCAATACATTTTGTGTAGGAATCGAAACATTATTTCTTCGGCCAGAGTCTTCTTTGCCCGTATAAATAAAAGCATTATATAAATAGTGAGTTTTTGCGTCACAGAGGCACATAACCTTGATGCCATATTTAGCAGGCTTGGATTTCATGTAAATCCTAAACATACACCTTCCTCTAAAAGGGCAAAGCATCTCGTCAATTGTCAAATACTCAGAGCAGCTATAGTTTTTTTGACAATTCTGAATAAAATTATCGAATACTTCAGAGATTAGAGCAGCTCGATTGTTAGTTTTTCTTTCATCTCTAGAATTGACATCATCAAATCTCAAAGCAGATAGCAAAAACAAAAAACGCTTTACACACATTGTGATTCTGAATATATCTCTGCCCGTTCCATCAGTTGCCCATAAACTTTCGATATCTTCATGACCAGACTTGAAAACACCAGATAACAGTAATAATCCAAAGAATGCTTTCATTTCTAACATACTTGTGAGATTAGTGTAGGATGCTTTTGTCTTATATTTTTCAGAATATTCTGTTATTTTTTGGTTAGTGTGAGTGCATATACCTTCAATCATTTCATCTGGTATCAGCAACTGCCATGATTCGATTGGTGACATGTTTTGTTTATCACGAGCTGGACCGATGATACCAGGTAAGTGAGTAATGATGTTGTGACTTCTTACCCTAGAGCTGCTGGGGGGATGAATGGACCACTTGTATTTTTGCCTCGATAGTATGAACTGGTTGGCTGATGATCATCCTCTTCAACAATCTCGTGGTCTGATGAAGAGTCACTCGAATCTGAAGAAATTTCACGAGGCGAATTTTCATCATTGCTTATGTTCTCATCATCACATGGCTGAAAATCGCTTAAATCTTCCGGTTCCGAATCAATTTCATCTTCCAAAAGCTCTGCAATTTCCTTTTCCCCGAGATTCATCGCCATTATTGCTATAAAGTTCCTAAAACAGTACAAAATAAATCTGTAAAACAAAAATAAAAAGTCACACAACTGGCATCGTGGGTCGAAATTGACCCAGCGCTAGTACATACCTGCTCTTCTAGTAATTTTTAAGCGCCGTACGTCCGGCCCCCGCCGCACCTCGCGACGTAATGAGAATACACGGGCGCGCAACACTTTAGCGTCGCACGCTGCGAAGTTATATGGTTTTATTATTTTGGTTGGGTCCAAATTGACCCACGATTCCTGTTAAGGGTTAATATCACTCCTGGAAACGTTAGTGTCGTTTTGTTATCCTTTGAGATTTTTAAAATCAGCGTGGTACTGCTTTGAAATATGGCCTGCTTCACAAAGATGAATTATATCTTTATATTTCTGGAATCAGCTAATGAATTATCTGAATATAATGGTTTCAGCACATGGTTGCAGTTTTGCAACAAAGGTTATTGCTGCGTGTCTGAAGCCAAGGGGTTACCTTCATTTGAAAATGAATGGCACTTGTCGCATAGGTCTTTTTGCGGGATGAAGATGCAATAATCATCTTAATTTACTATATTAAGATCTGATCTATGGTCATTTGCGGTACTTTGAAAGCAAACCATTACAATAATTATATCAAACTATTAAATCAAAAGTCATAAATATTTTATTCCGTAAAAATTTTACATTTATGTGGAATCGTCATATTTTTTTTACCTTACCGTGCAGTTCATGACGTGGCAGCTACTGAGAAACACTGCCAGAAAACTCAGTAGGAATCCTTTTTTTAAATAAACATATACTTAAGATTAATTATAATCATGTGTGTTGACTCGGAACAACTCAATCCCAAGCACTTTTATCACTTAAATAATCAGAATTTTTTTAATATGTACTGCTACACAATTCGGCTTTAATAATTCTTTTAAACTTATTCGTAGACAATTCTCTAATATCATTGGGAAGTTTGTTATAGAATCTTATACATTTCCCCATAAAAGAGTTACTTATTTTGTGGAGACGGGTAGTATGCAATATGAGATTAGTATTTACATTATGTGTAACGCTCCTTTTACAGAAGGAATCGATATTTTTATGCACATACACACATCAACACAATCTAGGGATATTGAACATTTCATTGATTATCTAGAAAACTATAAACATTTTGTTATGACTGTAAATGGAAGAATTAAAGATAATTTCATGGCCGATATTTAAACATTAACAACACGATGCGATTTTGTTTTTCTAATTAATAAAAGTCTTAAATTAATTAAGCCATAGAAAATTACTGAGTGAACAAAAACATTTTATTCTTATAAAATTATTCAATCGAATTAAATGAATAAAAATCTTACCAAATCTGATAATCAGTAATCGGTATTTCCTCCTCTAACATTAATCACACAGCGGCAACGATTTTCCATACTTAAAATTAAGGTGTCAATGTCTTGCTGGGGTATGCAGTCCCAAGTTCTTTTTAAATGTTCGAAAAGTTGTTCTTCTGTTGTCAAGTTGGGCGGAAAATCCCTCAATGCTCTTCGCTGTAACATGTCCCAGGCGTGTTCAATTGGGTTTAAGTCTGGCGACTGTGGAGGCCAATCTAATACCTGAACATCGTGTTCTCGAAGGGCGGCCCTCACCAGCCGCGCTGTATGGGAAGGTGCATTGTCATGCATGAGCTGAAATTCTTGCCCCGTTAGGGCCCTGAGCGGGACAATGACACGTTCTACTACCTCCTCACGGTATCTATGGGCAGTCATGCTGCCCTGAATCCAAATGAGTTGGGTTCGTCCGCCGATTCGTATTCCTGCCCACACCATAATTGTCCCGCCTTGGTAAGAGTGGACCTCCTGTGGATGTCGGAGACGGCTGACCCTGCCTGGAGTTCTCCAAACGCGTGTTCGTCTCGAATCTGGATGAAATCCATAGCGGGACTCATCAGTGAACAGCACCAATGACCATTGTTGATCACTCCATGTCAAATGTTCTTGAGCCCATAAAAGTCGCCTACCGCGATTGCCACGTCGCAGCGCTGGGACTCGTAGCGGTCTGCGAGCATGAAGACCAACTTCATGCAGCCTCCTTCGCACGGTTTGGTCGCTCACCAGCAGCTGCTGACCCTCCTGGAGCCTTTGCACTAGTTGCATCGCTGTGATATTGGGTAGTCTTCTGGCGGTCATTTGGAGAAATCGATCCTGTCTCTGAGTGGTAACACGATATCTACCTGTGTGCCGTTCTGCCACATCTCCAGTAGCGCGATAACGTGACCACAGCCTGGATACCACATTTTGGCTTGTGCCCAGAGACTCAGCAACGACGCGTTGAATAGCACCGTTTTGTAACATGCCAACTGCCCGTAACATTTCATCTCGACTCAAATGATGGCGTGGCATGACGCTAAAAAGCTTACACAACCAATTGAGAAAAGAAAATAAAACAATTTATCAGGTTTTCTTCAATTAACACGCAAAAAAAATTTTAATGCAACTTCTTGAAATTAGATACAACTCAAGATTGCGCTGTGCTTTGCGTGTTTTCATTTGTTTCTCATTTTAATTTTTTAATTTTGAATAAAGAATAGACAAGGTTTAAATCTGTAAATAAACTTTTTAAGGAAACTAAATAGGTTTTAAACAATAAAGCCATGTTTGATTTCAAAATAACGTATCCCTAGACTTTGTTGATGTGTGTATAGTAAGTTTTCATATACACACATCAACAAAGTCTAGGGATACGTTATTTTGAAATCAAACATGGCTTTATTGTTTAAAACCTATTTAGTTTCCTTAAAAAGTTTATTTACAGATTTAAACCTTGTCTATTCATTATTCAAAATTTAAAAATTTAAATGAGAAACAAATGAAAACACGCAAAGCACAGCGCAATCTTGAGTTGTATCTAATTTCAAGAAGTTGCATTAAAATTTTTTTTGCGTGTTAATTGAAGAAAACCTGATAAATTGTTTTATTTTCTTTTCTCAATTGGTTGTGTAAGCTTTTTAGCGTCATGCCACGCCATCATTTGAGTCGAGATGAAATGTTACGGGCAGTTGGCATGTTACAAAACGGTGCTATTCAACGCGTCGTTGCTGAGTCTCTGGGCACAAGCCAAAATGTGGTATCCAGGCTGTGGTCACGTTATCGCGCTACTGGAGATGTGGCAGAACGGCACACAGGTAGATATCGTGTTACCACTCAGAGACAGGATCGATTTCTCCAAATGACCGCCAGAAGACTACCCAATATCACAGCGATGCAACTAGTGCAAAGGCTCCAGGAGGGTCAGCAGCTGCTGGTGAGCGACCAAACCGTGCGAAGGAGGCTGCATGAAGTTGGTCTTCATGCTCGCAGACCGCTACGAGTCCCAGCGCTGCGACGTGGCAATCGCGGTAGGCGACTTTTATGGGCTCAAGAACATTTGACATGGAGTGATCAACAATGGTCATTGGTGCTGTTCACTGATGAGTCCCGCTATGGATTTCATCCAGATTCGAGACGAACACGCGTTTGGAGAACTCCAGGCAGGGTCAGCCGTCTCCGACATCCACAGGAGGTCCACTCTTACCAAGGCGGGACAATTATGGTGTGGGCAGGAATACGAATCGGCGGACGAACCCAACTCATTTGGATTCAGGGCAGCATGACTGCCCATAGATACCGTGAGGAGGTAGTAGAACGTGTCATTGTCCCGCTCAGGGCCCTAACGGGGCAAGAATTTCAGCTCATGCATGACAATGCACCTTCCCATACAGCGCGGCTGGTGAGGGCCGCCCTTCGAGAACACGATGTTCAGGTATTAGATTGGCCTCCACAGTCGCCAGACTTAAACCCAATTGAACACGCCTGGGACATGTTACAGCGAAGAGCATTGAGGGATTTTCCGCCCAACTTGACAACAGAAGAACAACTTTTCGAACATTTAAAAAGAACTTGGGACTGCATACCCCAGCAAGACATTGACACCTTAATTTTAAGTATGGAAAATCGTTGCCGCTGTGTGATTAATGTTAGAGGAGGAAATACCGATTACTGATTATCAGATTTGGTAAGATTTTTATTCATTTAATTCGATTGAATAATTTTATAAGAATAAAATGGTTTTGTTCACTCAGTAATTTTCTATGGCTTAATTAATTTAAGACTTTTATTAATTAGAAAAACAAAATCGCATCGTGTTGTTAATGTTTAAATATCGGCCATGAAATTATCTTTAATTCTTCCATTTACAGTCATAACAAAATGTTTATAGTTTTCTAGATAATCAATGAAATGTTCAATATCCCTAGATTGTGTTGATGTGTGTATACTGAGATGGTACAGTTAGAATGTTAACCTCTTTGAACTTTTCTCTTAGAGACACTCTCGGGCCAAGATTATAGATAGCTCTTACAGCTCTTTTTTGCAATATAAATATGGTGTTAATGTCAGCACAGCTACCCCAGAGAAGAATTCCATAGGACATAACACTATGAAAATAACTGAAATAAACCATTCTAGCTGTGTCAACATCAGTCAGCCGTCTAATAGTTTTCACTGCATATGCTGCAGAACTTAATTTGCCGGACAGTTTTTCTATTTGTGGGCTCCATTGTAGCTTTGAGTCAATAGTGATACCCAAGAACACAGTTGATTCAACAGGGTCCAACCTAGCTCCATTAAGTTGTACATTGGTTGTCGCCTGTTTCACATTCCGTGTAGTGAATTTTATAACTTTAGTTTTCTTATCAGTAAGCACAAGATTGTTGGCATTAAACCAATGAACAACTTTAGAGATTGCATCATTAACATCGACAACATTGCATAATTGTCGGTTTATTTTTAACGTCAAGGAAGTATCATCTGCAAACAACACAATCTCATGCTTATCCCTTACATAGTAAGGTAAGTCATTTATATAAATTAAAAACAAAAATGGGCCAAGAATTGACCCCTGTGGGACACTCATTACCACTGGAGATCCCGGAGATATTTTACCGTTTATTTCGAAAATAATTTTCGATCTACATAAATATGGTATGTAATGTAAGTAAAAACTAAGTCAGAAATTATTACACAATGTTGTACTGTACAGTATCGCGTAGCACCATAAAGTTAGTATATCTACTATCTATACTATTACTCAGCTTCTGCCTTATTAGAAATAGTATGTATTTTTATATACTGTGGATTCGGGTCTCATCGCGATAAATATTTTGGTAAATCATTACAGCGCCCGGGCGCACTACGTTTGTTACGCGACGATGGCACTTCGTTATTACAGGATTCCAAGATGGTGAGAGGCGGTATCCGTCTTCCCGGTTGCTTGCAAACACTCCTGATCATCTCAGCATCTATCTTTTCTTTTGTGTGGTTTTGGTGTATCTCCTATTATCACTGCTAGTGGTAGCACAAACATGCTATTTAGCGTATGCTGTACGAATGTTTTCTTTGTAATATATAAAGTGCCACAGAACATCTTCAGACAATTTTACTGGGCTTCGTACGTAGAATATACCGTAGGCAAAGGTAGGTAACGCTTGGTAGTTAATATTCGCCTTGATGGCCCTTCGGTTGTTTTTCTTTTTTTTTCAGCAGTTTAGTAAAGTTATTGATAACTCCCATTACTTATTATGATCAGTTAATTGCCAAAAGTCTTCATATTTTTTTTTCGAATATAATCCGTAAGTTTAACTGAACATTTTAACTAGCAAGTAGGCACAATTGTTTTATCGATGTCGCTAAAACGGTCTTGCCTTTTTTGGCCGCATACCTACTGTTTTACGGGATTTACGTGCCTTCATCAAAGTCAAAGTCAAAAATAATTTATTCCGTAAAAATCACTACTAAATATGACATTTTTGAAGACGTTATCTAGATGAAATCTTTTTCTAGAATAGATTTTGGATCGTCATTTTGTGTTATAGGAATAAAATCATCACCAATAGAAATTTCGGTTAAAAACCTCCATTCTTTTTCAGTGTAATCTTTGTAGTGGACATAAGATTCTAATTTAAAAAAAAAATCTTTAAATTGACCATAAATTTGGAATACAGCACAAAACGACATCGTAACTGGTAGAATCGATAAACCAATTAAATAGTAAACTATTGAAAGTGCCACATTCGATAGTTTACAAATGGTGTATTAAGGGTGTTTTTAATATCGTGCGGATTTCGTCACGCGTGCGGTATTGCCCCGCATGCAGAAAATTTCACGCAGCGTGAAACCCGATAGTCTATAATCTAGTTTGATGCGGGCTGCTATGCGTTGTGGTTGTGTACAATGGACGACAAACTCAGAAAGTTGTTAATCATTTACTTAATTTACAAAAGACGGAATAAGAAAACAAGATCACAATATGGCCTATTATTTGAAAGGAGGATTCTTGCTGGAACGTTTGTCACGCACTATGGCAATTTACGAATGAATGAACGGAAGTTTACGAGTTATTTTCGAATGTCCATTCGTACTTTTGATGGATTGTTTGGAAGAATTGAACACAGACTACAAAAATACAATTCAAGAAAAATTTCCATCCACCCAACAGAACGTCTAGCTGTCGCTTTGAGGTAAGTAAATTCCTAAAATGTTTTTAGAGTATTCATTTGTTTGTCAGGATCAGTGCCAGATTAAGCCATCGCGGGGCTTGTAGTAAATTCTGTCAAGGGGCCCTTGGTTTGCTTTTGGTTCTTCGGAAGTTCAGGGTATTAAATAAAACAAAACTTTTACAAATAAACTTTTCTGGATTTAATATGGGCAAAATTAGAGATAATCCTTTCAACATGCGTTGGAGTGCAGCGGGGCCCGTAGCATTCACTCTTGCTATATGGCTAATCTGGCAATGGTCAGGATCGCGGGTGTACTTTTTCAATTTTTTTTATGTTGAATTTAATTTTAACTCGTTCTATACCTTGCAATCACAATATGAAAGTGAGACCTTTTACTATTAATACCTCACTAGGTAGACTCAGGCTCAGTGCTTGATAGCACTATAGACTCACTAGTCTATAGTGATTTACTATTAAAAATTTTAAATTCTTTATTCAAAATCACAAATTCTTTATTAAAAATCACAAATTCTGTATTCAAAATCACAGTTTCCTTATTCAAAATCACAAATCCTTTATTTAAAATCACTGTTTCCTTATTAAAAATCACAAATTCTTTATTTAAAATCACAGATTCCTTATTCAAAATCACAACATATTTATTTAAAATCACAGATTCCTTATTCAAAATCACAAATTATTTATTTAAAATCACAGTTTCCTTATTCTAAATCACAAATTATTTATTTAAAATCACAGTTTCCTTATTCAAAATCACAAAATCTTTATTTAAAATCACAAATTTTTTATTCAAAATCACAAATTCAACAATCATTTCACAGCAAAGTTTTTAATCAATATTCGAATTATGTTGCAGACTATCAGTTCCACTAGTAGTAGTATCCACTATGTCCTGATTTACTAAAGCAGAGACTATGATATTTTCGTCGCCTTCTGAAGTATTGTGAAGTGTTTGGTTCAAATCACCAAATGGCGACATACTATCATAGTTACTCTCATTATTGGTACCTATCGACTCCTGCTGATAAAAGTTGTTCAATGATTGAATTTGGTGTTCCATTTCCATGAGCAAGTTTAACACTTTTGTTCTAAACATAAGTTTCTGATACGAATTAAAACGGTTTAATGCCGGTTGTATCGACTTGTAAAAAGCTAAATCGTCTGGTGCTATCTCCAATTCACTTGATTTTAATAATTTCAGTAATTCTGCTTCGAATTCGGAATTGGCTCTTTTTGGTTTCTTTTTTGCATTTCCTGTCCGTTCATTAATTCCCTGAAGTCCTGAAGTACTTGGTTGTGTTTCCGTAGAAGATTGCTCTTGAACTAGTTCGATGGTTGAACTTGGCTGATGCTTGTTTGCGCTTGTTTGTGAGTCTGTATTACCTGATTGTAAACTACTGTCTTGAGTATGTTCTTCAGATAGCGTCTCATCTACATCTATATCTGTTGTTTTATCAAGAAAAGTCAACATATCATAGAAACTGTATTTTTTTTTCTTTTGGCTGGCTGAGCCAGACGGCTGCTTCTTATCGGAAGACTTCTCTTTACTATAAGTGTCTCTGGCTGTACGCCAGCGCTGTTGAATTTTCTTATCTGAAATAATAACAATATTGTTTTAAATTAATAATAGGTAATCATGACATATAGGTTCATACATTAATATACTAATTATTAATGAAAAAAATATAGGATGGAATCTATTCTAGAAATACTCATGGAAAACAAAGCTTTTACTTGTTCTTATTAAAAGAGAAACACTTTTAATAGAACTCTTATAAAAAGAGTTATAATGTATATTAATAAAATAATTCGATTCAGTAAAATGACAAATTTGTCCATATATTTTTGAAATTTCTATATGCATAAATCTACCATTTTACAGAATCATATTATTTGTCAAGGTTTACATTTTTTTTTTCAGATATTTGGCGACTGGGAACACATTTACTGATCTACATTTTTCCTACTTTATAGGAATAGCCACGATAAGCCAAATAGTAAGACAAGTTTTTAGTGCTATTGTCATTGATTTGAAATATGAATGCATCCCAACACCTAGTGAGAGCAAATGGAAAGAAATCGCACAAGGATTTTTCACCAATGCAAATTTCCCAAACTGACTAGGTGCAGTTGATGGGAAGCACATACGAATAATTTGTCCACCGCAAAGTGGGTCAGTAAATTTTAATTATAAGAAATATTTTTCTATAGTACTCTTTGCGATGTGTGACGCTGATTATAATTTTACATACATCAATGTTGGTGCGAGCGGAAGTAATTCCGATGCAGCTATTTTCAAAAAGAGTCAACTATATGCCAGACTTGAGAATGAAACTTTATGTGTACCCGATCCTCAAGAGTTACCTATTATTTGTGCAGATGAAGCCAATCAGTCTAATGTGAGACCTAAGTTACCATTTGTTATAGTGGGAGACGAGGCGTTTGGTTTATCATCGCATGTGATGCGACCGTATTCTCGTGATAACTCATCATATAGACAGAAAATATTTAAAAATCGTCTCTCTAGGGCTAGACGTTACATAGAATGCACATTTGGAATGATGTCTAATAAGTTTAGGCTATTTCACAGACCCATTAACGTTAAAATGGATCTTGCACAGATAATACTCAAGGCGGCATGTCTACTTCATAATTTCATAAGAAAACGCGATGGTTACAGAGACAGAGATACATTAGTAATTAATGGTTTCTCGGGTTCATTACCTAGGCAGCAGACTGAACGAAATATTAGACAGGCAAGTAATACCAGGGATTTATTTGCTGATTATTTTATAAAAGAAGGTAAACTTTCCTGGCAATATAGATATGTGATTGGTTTATGAAGATAAAAGAAACATTTCAGACCGGCAAGCATGCTGTCATTTCCTCTAGAGGGCGCGAAGTTCATTTTCATGTGACGTCATAATATAACCTAACCAGCGGACAATAGGTAACGCATTTGTCAATTTATGACTATTACTACTGTGATCGAACTTAACTAAATGTGAGGGTAGAAGTTCAATGGTAACTTCAAAATTACTTTTCATAAATTGTCTCGATTTTCCGCTGGTTATAGGCTAACTAATATGTACCCAACCGAAAATATTAATAATACAATCGTATAAAAAGTACATACCTGCATTTTTCTTTTCCTCCTCACTTAAACTTTCGAAATTTGGTGCTAGTTCCTTTAATATCTCTTCCCAGGCAGCACTTCTAGCATCTCTATTTTTATATACACTCGCGAGCAACCAAATCGACTCAAGCCTAGACGGCGCACATATACATTGATTTTCCTAAAACGATAAATGGTAATTACAAAAGTGATATGTCATTCGAAAGCTGAAGAATTAGGCTTTCAATTAACATCAATACCTTAAAAAAAACTAAGCGCTGATTTATTGACACATTTTAATTGGCCGTCAGCGTAAATTACCTCTTTAGGAATCCACGACTTGCGCTACCTGCTCCCGCTATAAAACCCCCCACTTCCGGTTTATCTTATCAGTTGCTTGTTACAGGTTGACCGGTACACATCTCCGTAAATTGCATTCCTTGTTTTCGCTAACCCATGGATACCACACCAGAAGAAGCCGCTCAAGTTATTGCCTTGTTGCAACAAGGGTTAAGTCAGCGAGCAATCGCTGCCCAGCTCCACTTGAGCCAGTCTTCTGTATCCCGAGTATACAGACGGTTCCAAGAGACTGGTGCCTTCAATCGGAGACCAAGAACGAGCCGCCACCGGTGCACTTCAGAGAGAGACGACCGCTTCATTGTCTCAACCTCGCTGCGCAATCGACACCTTACGGGCGTTGATGTGCAGCAAGAACTGAGACGTGTACGACAAGTGGCTGTCAGCGAGTGGACAGTGAGAAGACGCTTGAAGGAAGCCAACTTGACGCCAAAAAGACCTGCGACGGGCCCTAAGTTGACTGCAGGCCACCGACAAGCGCGCCTTCAATTTGCTCGAGAGCATCTCAATTGGAGCGTTGCGCAATGGCGATCGGTCCTGTTTACTGATGAGTGCAGAATGTGTCTGCATGGCAGTGACAGGAGAGGCCGAGTCTACAGGCGTCCGGGAGAACGATTTGCCCAATGTTGTTTCGCTGAAACAGTGGCATATGGCGGCGGTTCCTGCATGATGTGGGCTGGTATCTCTTTAGAGGGAAAAACCGAACTTGTTTTCGTGCCTGGGGGCGGCCGAGGAGGCGGGCTAACAGCTGATCGGTACATCACCGACATTCTACTGGATCATGTTGTGCCCTACGCAGGGTTTGTCGGTGAAGACTTCGTGTTAATGCACGACAATGCCCGCTGCCACACGGCACGAGTCACTCGACAGTTTCTGCAAGAGGTCGAATTACGCACGATGGACTGGCCTGCGCTCAGTCCTGACATGAATCCCATCGAGCACTTATGGGACGAGCTTATAAGAAGAGTTCGGGCCAGAAATCCAGTCCCTTCAAGCGTAGACGAGCTAAAGACAGCATTATTAGAGGAGTGGGACGGCATTCCTCAAGAAAATGTCAAAAAATTGATAAGGTCCATGAAAAACAGACTGCGGGATGTAATTAGGGCTAGAGGGGGCAATACGAAATACTGATTTAAATAAAATAATTTTATTTTTAATTTTTTTTGTTTAATTTGTCAAATACGAGACACATACCCTTTTTCCTAAATTCCCGTTTTTCCTACTCTTGCATTCAGACATCATTTATTTCAAAAATGATGGATGGATTTCAATGATAATGATATCAAATTAAAGCTGACATCTTAAGCTTTCGAATGACATATCATTTTAATAATTTCCATTCATGATTTTAGTTGTATCAATGTATGTGTGCGCCGACAAGGCTTGAGTCGATTTGGTTGCTCGCGAGTGTAGTTCATGGGATTTATCCCATAAACAAGGCCGCAAATGTACTTCAATTATGACACGTTCCGTATCAATTTTCATTGTGACTAACTGTATTACGCGCGCGTGCACTCCGCACGACAGTAAAATGCTTACTGTGTTTCATAGACGCGCTCACGCACGCGGGGGCCCCGCGCGGTGCTGCTGCCCCCGCGTCCCGCGTCCGTATTCCACGCATTATAATAAATACTTTTATGAAAAGGACATTTGCGGGGCTTACGCATGCGGGGCAATCCCGCACGCGTGATGATATCCGCACGATATTAAAAACACCCTAACTCATGGTTACTTGTATAAAATCGAAACTACCACTTTAGATACTTACCAAAAATGAACGTTCCTGAAATACTATCGAAACTACCTCTTTCAGTTATGTAACTGATTAACCTACAAATTAGAACACGTTGATGAGAAAATAGCTCTAAATTAAGCTTCATTTTAAGGATTTCAAAATCAAATAATTATTTATTGATATTAAAACACAGTACTTGCGTAAAGTTGTTTGACGAATTATAAATAATTAGACATGCGAAATATAGCTCACTGAAAAGAAAAGAGAGATATAGTTCTTTTGATCAAAAGAGCTATATCACTCCTATAGCTCACCGAATAACTTTTTAAACTCTCTAGTTCTTGCGAGCTACAGATCAAATTGAATCGCCCGAGCTTCGCGCGGGTCAAACGAGACAAACGGCTCAGCGGCTCTTTGGAATGTTTGAAGTTCTTTAGTTTATTTAACTCAGTTGCGAGCTACAGATAAAATTATTTATGTCCATTAGATTGTCTATTACTAATAAATATTAAAACTACTTTGAAATGAAAGTCAATGATTTTCCTTCATACTTGAACAGGCTTAGGACTGTCAATCAAGATGAAGAAATATATTAAAAGCGCTTGTTAATTAACAGTATGTATAATAAATGGACGTCTTTCATTTAGATTGGCGTATTTAAAAATCAGTGACTATTTACAATAATGATGTATAAAATCAGGAATTATTTACAGTAATTGTTTTTGTAGGTACTTTTCCTTAATACCTAGCAATGTTTTGAATTACTGTTTATAAACAATAGCTGCGACAATTTGCTAGTTGTTAGTCGGCTACGTTTTTCACAAAGGGTGTAACCTGCTTTTGAAAAGATTCCCTCGCAGGGAACCGATGTAACGACAAGGTTTAATCTCTAAAGCACGTACTTAAAAAGATGAGGATATATTGAACGCCTCTCGTGCCACCATGTAAAGGGGTCTTTCGTTCGTGGTAGCAGTGGTTCTTGCATGTAGTTATTAAGTTCTATAATGCCCGCAGCTGTTGCGTTTGCAGGAGTCAGCTTGGCCACTTCATCATCAAATTCCTTCCAAACAGATGACGAAGGCATCGACGGCAGCTGCGCCTCTTCTGTTGGTGTTACGATAGGCGGAACACATGTTTCAGTACTCGCGCCAACGTTTAATTTTAATGTGTTCAATACCTTTTCAAAATTACGAGGTTCTTTAAACCCCCTTCCTTTAAACCTAGGATCTAATATTGTAGCTTCTGCATTAAATTGATTAATTTCGACGTTAGCAAAGCGCCGATCTATTTCTTTATCAAGTGCTTCTAACATACATTTAATTTCTGGAAAGTTTATTATTTGTGGGTCCCTTAATGGGTTTTTTATGTGGTGTGACATTATTTTACAAACTGGTATCACTTTTGATAATGTATAATTTTTATCAGAGCTTATGTCTTCGGTAATTTCGTAAAACATCTTCAAAATAGGCACTGCGGCCGCAATAACATCCCAGTCATTTTCAGTCAGGCTTAAATCACTTCTTATAAGTGCAATGGTTGTAATTACTGCGTCCTTCAAAGTAAGAATACGCGACAGCATGTCGTACGTACTATTCCACCTTGTCGGAACATCTTGTTTTAATTTTAACTGTGGCTGATTTAACCGTTTTTGAATTTCCTGAAACATTTTCTGTGCTTGGGGACTTCTTTTAAAATGTTCAACTATTCGTTTTACTTTATTTACAGTTAGGCTAATATGCGACAAGGCTCCTTGCACACCTAGATTCAATGTGTGTGCAAATCATGGAATATGACGCCAATTCGATTTTATTGCCAAAATAATATTTGCAGCATTATCGCTTGCGATTCCCGTAATTTTATTATTTATTTTCCAGTCAATTAGGATATTTTTTAAAAATTCAGTTAGGTTTGCACTCGTGTGCCGCTCTGAGTACTCGATGCATCCAATAAGAGCTGAGTCAAGTTTTGTTTCCGACTAGTTAGGTTCTATATAATGTGCCGTCACTGCTGTAAAGCTATTATTATTGATCGATGTCCAACTATCCGTGGTCAAACATATTACGTTTGCCTTTTCTAATTTTGTTTGAACATTTCCTTTTTCTCGTTCATATATTTTTGCCAACAATCCTTCTGATAAGGTTTTTTTCGTTGTTAGCGAATATGCTGGATTAAGCATGTTTACAAATTTCTGAAATTCTAAATCCTCTACCATACGAAAGACATAAAATCCCTTGGCAATCATCAACATTAATTGTGGATCAATTTTTTCGGCCCTACGAGGTGGTATACGTTTTGTTGGTTGTGCATACTTTCTGATTGATGGCTGTGCTGGTAATTGAGAAGTAGGAGGAAAGGGTACGAAATCTATTCCACTACTCACCCCTGGCGTCGGGTCTTGTATTCCGGTATTCAAATTTACTTGCCTCTCAACAACAAGGGACATAGTGGGATGTCTTGTTTTCATATGTCTTCCTAGATTACCTATATTTCCTGTTGATATTTTTATTACTTGACTACAGTAATTGCACTTAGCCATTTTCGGTTCAGTCTCCTCAAAATGATTCCATAAAGCACTTCTTTTTTATGAGAAGCCATAGTTTTACAACACAAAGTCTTGTTTCTTTGAAAGCACTTAATCCTAAAACACTTTATTTTATTATTATGTAGCATAAAATAACTAAAACACTAATTATATTTACACGGCCCTTAAGTCCTTACTAACAAAAGTAGTATTTTAATTAACTAAAATGCGCATAGCATGCGACACAATAATTCACGATATTCCGCCAAAACAGTAACTCACTTAATATACATACATTCATACATGTCATACTTATGGCAAAGCGCTACAGCATTTTTACTTTTAAGTCGATAGCCTTACGATATGTTTTACAATGACGTCTTGCCGTCGAGCCAAAGAGTTGATCAGTGAGCTAGTAGGATGCGATGCGAAATCGTTCGCCTAATCGTCGGGGAAGTTCGGACAGTATCGGCCGCTGTCGGCATCTCGGTATCGCTCGGCAATACTCGGTAGTCCATAGAGAGTCGGTCAGCTAAATGAGCTAGTGAGCTAGTCCGGGAATGAGTGCGCTACTGCTAGCTAGATTGTGATTGAAGAGCTAGTTCAATTTTATCTCTTATTCGCGAGCTACCCAGGTCTATATATAATTACCACCATGATTGTCATCTTTTACTTCTGTCGAAGTTTTATTAAATGGCTTAAGTTTTTTGACTAGAATCACTATCTGTCTTCCTCGGTTCTTTACTTTAAATGTTAAGAGGCAATTAAAATAATGGGTACGCTTACAAGCCGCTACTAGCAGAACACCGCCACCAGCGCGCCTGCCACCCCTGCCTAAGGCACCTTTTACTGAAGAAAAGGAAGCTGCGCAAGAGGTGGCTGCAGACCAGATGCCCCACACTCAGGACGAGCCCCAATCGCATCGCGGAGCAGGTGAAAACTGAGATAGGAATCATAACGAATCAAGATGGGAGGAGGCAATACACAGACTGTGCCGCCGTCTAGGAAACGCTTCTCCCCCCATCAGACCGGTCCTACACGCGGACGGGACGCCGAGATACCGCGCGGAGATCTTTGCCGAACACCTCGAACGCCAATTCCGGCCGAACCCGACAATGAACGAAGCCCACACCGCAGCAGTGGAGAAACATCTTGTAGAGTACTTCAGTATGCCGATAACCTCCACGGAAGACCCAATTTTCTTTTCCCCCGGAGCAGTCCGACGTGCGATCTGAAGGATGAAGCCGAGGAAGGCCCCCGGCGCAGACGGGATCACAAATAACGCCCTGCGTCACATCACCCAAAAAACCGTCGCCTCCTTAACGAGGCTGTTCAATGGCATCCTCCGGACAGGCAGATTCCCACGGTATCCTTCTTCCGAACCGGGGAAGAATATATAGCCGGAGAGCTATCGGCCGATGACACTACTATCCACAACCTCCAAGGTGTTCTAAGTGCTCCTGCTGCGGCACCTAACGCCCCATATAGGCGTCAGCTGAAAATCAGGCGTCAGCTGAAAATCGGACTGTTGGTAGGTATAAACCAACCTAACTGCAGCATTACCGAGCTGCTGTCTTTTCGGCACACAATTTTACACCGGGGAGCATTTATGTACTGGATATGTAGTGGTACAGGTGAACATCACTTAACATTGTTTGTTCTAGTTTATTATTTTTGATTTTTGCTTTTTATATGTGATGTTTGCGATATTTTTTCATAACTTGTTCCTTGTATTCTTTGGTTTACTTTTATAAACTGTGTGTTGAATAAATCATATTATTATTATAACCCCAAGACAGGAGTAATACGGGTTCCGGTCGGATAATTCCACCACCCTCCAACTGTCGAGGGTACTGCACGACATGGCTGCGGCCATTAACAAGAAGGAGTACGTCGCTGCAGTATTCCTCGACATGGAGAAAGCGTTCGACCGTGTTTGGCATGAGGGCTTGCTATACAAGCTCTCAACCTCCTCGGCGCCCCGGAGGATAGTAAAGATTGTCTCCAGTTTCCTCGCCAACCGGAGATTCCAAGTGGTGGTGGATAACAGTGTCTCCACCGAACGGGCGATGACGCCGGGGTACCACAAGGTAGTTGCCTTTCCCCGGTGTGTTACTTACGATTTGCCGACGACATTCCAGTCCTCCCGGATGCCAGGCTTGTGCTGTACGCTGATGACGCGGCGTACATGGCCACTTCCATATCGGCCTACTTCGCCGCTGTTAATTTACAGCGCAGCCTAGATGCACTACCCAAATGAAAGCTGTCGGTAAACGTAAGAAAGACACAAGCCATGATCGTGGGTCGCCATTCCCACTATCCGCCACCACTCAACATAAAGGGAAAAACCGTAGAGTAGTCACCACGAGTGAAGTACCTGGGGGTGACCATAGACAACCACCTGAGCATGGACCCCCACGTAAAACAGGTAGTCCAGAAAGGACGCGCTGCGCGGGCGCAACTCCACCCTATCCTCAGTTTTTCTCTCCCAGTAAAGGCCAGGCTGTGTATATAACGGGTGGCGCAAAAGTAAAGACCCTATTTGGTTCAGCTATAACATTTTTTCTAAATTAGAAAACTAGATTTAGATTTTTTTAAATGTATATTTGTGCCATTAAATTTCGTACCATTAGGATTTAAAGATGATGTCTTTTAAATGGTGACCTCCAGAGTTGATACACATTTGAGCCCTATTTATGACATTTTGCATAACTTGCCGTAACACTTCCTGCGATATGTTCGTTATTTCTTGACGAATGTTTTCTTTTAGAGCTGCGAGAGTCTGTGGCTTGTTCACATACACCCGAGATTTCAAAAAACCCCAAAGAAAGAAGTCTGGACTGGTCAGATCGGGTGATCTTGCAGGCCAAGGCAAATCGCCAAAACGAGAGATAACTCGGCCTGGAAAAGCGTCCCTCACTAAGTCCATAGTGTCGCGCGCTGTGTGTGCCGTAGCGCCGTCTTGTTGAAACCAGATGTGCTCCAGCCCCAATTCGTCCAAACTGGGTATCAAAAACTCACGTAACATGGTTCTGTAGCGTTCTCCAGTGACAGTAATCGCATTGCCTCCAGCGTCTTCGAAAAAATAGGGTCCGATCACTCTGTCAACACAGATGCCACACCATACAGTAACTTTTAGTGGGTGTAGAGGTGTTTCTTGAATAATGCGCGGATTATCAGTGCCCCAGAACCGAGTATTCTGCTTATTGACATGCCCTGAGAGATGGAAATGCGCTTCGTCACTCATAACCAATTTTGAAGGAAAATCATCCTCTTCAAGGTTGAGGTTTATGACGCGCTGGCAGTAATCTAGACGAGCTCGGTGGTCAGCAGGCAGCAGCTGATGAGTCATTTGAGTTTTATACGGGAACATCTTTAAGTCTTTCACCAAAATACGCTGCAGGGTCCGTCTGGAAATGCCCAATTGCGTGGCACGTCGCCTCGTTGATGTTTCTGGACACTCTTCCACATCTTCGCGCACAGCATCGATATTTTCAGCTGAACGGCCTGTTCTTGGTCTCCCAGACTTAGGTCTATCCAATGTTGAGCCAGTTGCTTCAAGGCGTGTGGCAAAGCGTCGAATTGTGCGACCAATCGGTGCCGGACGGTGGGGAAATCGTCGACGAAATTCACGTTGTGTTCTTATCACTGATGAATTATTCCGTAAGAACATTGACACAATTATTCCACGTTCTTGGGGAGTAAAACGGTCCATGTTTATTTTCAGTGTATTTTACATTTGTTCACTACACAATTTTCAACAACAGAATGACAGAAAATGTCATATAAAAAAAAAAAAAGTATTTTCTTTAGTGCCAGTACTTTTGCGCCACCTATTATAAGCTATATATACGCACACGCTTGACCTACGCAGCCCCTACCTGGTTTGCTCTTGCGAGCGAGTTGAGCAGGCGTTTGTTACAGGCCTAACAAAACTTAGCACTCCGGACTATAGCAGCCGCTTCTCGCTTCGTAAGAAACACCACCATCGAGAGGGACCTGAGGATGGAGGGTATCGATATCTTCGTGCGGCGCCTGGCGGAACAAACGTTCCGCCGTGCCGACTCATCCTCGTGTGACCACCTACGTACTATGACGTTCTGCTACTTCAGATCGTCTTCAGGATCTTGTTGATATTATAAATAATACACTGAAGTTGAATAATACGTTGTATATTTTCTTCAATTTTCCTATGATAGGTAACAGGGATTGCTACCCTGTAGAGCTCTTTCGTAGACTGAATGACTGTTCTAAAGAATTTTGTTATTTTCGTTTGAAATATTTTCAAACGCGTTCTTTTTTAATTATTTCTTTTTAAATGTTTGGACGAACGAAGGTGCCAACCAAGAAGGTCGTCACATCTTCCCCGTTTGTGTGGTGACGGCGACAAATATCAGAATCAGAATATCATCACCCCATCTCATCCCGTGGGGGGCGTAGAAGTCGACCCGAGGGAATATCTACCAGAGGACGGGAAGCAGCTTCCTTCTGAGTACTACGACCATCATACTGCGATCGCCAACCCGCCTGCCAAGCGTGGCGATTATGGCATATCCCCTCAAGATGATTCTTGAGGGAGGCTTGTCCAGCAGTGGACTTATTTAAGCTGTAATGATGATTATTAGAATGAACAATTCTTTTCTCCGAAAGAACCCTTTACAACATTATACTAGCTTATTTTTACCTACCTAGTGGAGGGATAATTACAATGCATGACGGCCTTTACGACTAGACCGGCAGTTTCAATTTTATCCTCATACAATAGATAATTATTGAAAGTGCCTTGTGGAAGCAAAACCTCCAACAAAACTTTCCACACATCATGTGTGATTCTAAGCCAAAATGTTACAAAGGTCTTATAAATAAGTTTGTGATTAATTCTATTTATACTCTTTGCTCCTATTTGCATTTATGCGTACTGTCAACCATGTTTGACACTTTCAAAAATAATACCAAATATGGAAAGGTCATAAATTAATTTTCATTATGTCACAGATAATACAATACATGGGAGAGTCACAACAGGTCTCGTTGACATCATTGACCATAACGTACTATGTGGGGTAACCATATACTACGTTTTGTCGACATCAAATACAACCTATATATGGTACAACCATACACTGAGTATATCAGACATAGGAGAGCATATCGTCCATGTAGTTGGAAAACTAAATAACTCTGATTTTGTAGTTCTGAGATAAACGCGATTTAGTGTTTTTTTTTAGTTAATGTACATTTGTAAGAAAATGTGAGTAGGCAATTTTATATTTAATGGACCTGATAACTTTTCACATTATGCTATAACAAACTCTACTCTATCTTTAACTATAACAAATAAAAAATCAAGTTGTTTAATTTTGCCACAACTGTTATTTATAACGTAACTGCAATTAGCTACTTATTTCGGCTATTTATTTAGTTTTCCTACAAGCTAAATACATTTGGTAGACTAAAATTTGGTGAAATAAGTGCAGTTATTGAATTTATCATACTCGAAATATTTTTAAATGTAAAATTAGTGGCTTTGTATGTTATTATTAGTTTGATATTTTTAAAACTTTTGTTGGTCTCATATGAAATAAACGCTGTATTATGATAATAGGTCTTTACCTATGAAATTGCCGTTTTGTATGAAAAAATTTAAACGAATTTTTTTCATGAATTTTTTATTTGTATTAATCGAAGTAATCACCCATGCAATCAATGCATCTTTGCCATCGCAGTGGCAGTTTATTGATGCCCTTCTTAAAGAAATCAGCTGGACGGGAGGCAACAAATTCTTCAAAGGCATTTTGTACTGCCTCTCGGGTATTGAATTTTTTTCCCGCCAAGAAGTTATCCAAATTCTGGAAAAAGTAGTAGTCTGTAGGCGCAAGGTCTGGTGAGTAGGGCGGATGACGGAGAGCTTCCAACCCCAGTTCTTGCAACTTGGAGACCGTCTGCTGTGCAGTATGAGGTCGCGCGTTGTCGTGCAGGAGCAGCGGAGACGAGCGATTGACCAATGCTGGTTGGAGATGCGCCAGCTTCTCCATCATTGTGCTCAGTTCTTCACAGTACACATCTGCAGTAATGCTCACCCCGATTGGTAAGAAGCTGTGATGAATCACACCGGCGCTAGACCACCAAACAGTGACCATCACTTTTCTAGGGGTAAGTTTTCGTTTAGGGCATTGTTTAGGTGCTGAACCAGGATCCAACCAACTTGCTGAGCGCTTGCGGTTATCAAACAGAATCCATTTTTCATCGCAGGTAACAATGCGGTTCAAAATTCCTTCATTTGTGTGTCTGTTGAGCAGTGCAAGGCACGTCTCGACGCGTACTTCGCGCTGGCGATCATTGAGTTCGTGGGGCACCCATTTGTCAAGCTTTTTTACCTTGCCAATTTGACGCAAATGGACCAATATTGTTTTGACGCTAACGTCGAAAGCTGCTGCTAATTCAGCCGTAGATTGTGTATCATCAGCTTCCACAACCGCCTTTAATTCGTCATTGTCGACCAAAGTCTTCGGACGACCGCGAGGTTCATTTTTCAGGTCGAAATTTCCAGAACGGAAGCGAGCAAACCAATAACAGGTGGTGCGTTGGTTTGTAGTGTTAGCTCCGTAAACGTCGTTGATGTTGCGTGCCGCTTGTGCCGCGTTGCTGCCACGACGGTACTCATATTCCATAATTACTCGAATTTTTAACGTATCCATGATGACGAAAAAGATTGAAATGCGATGAAAATGTAACACTAATCAATAAAGAAATGACTACTTTTGGAAAAAAGAATCCATGTTTTTAAAATAAAATTAATTTGAAATTAGAATTCTTAGCCAAACAAAAATTATTTTGATTTGAAATGGCCAGTACTGCAGAACGGCAATTTCATAGGTAAAGACCTAATATTAATAAAGTTATATTAAGGAATAAATAGAAACGTTGAAAAAAATATGTATTGTTATCAGATACTTATCTTGCCACAAACTTAAAAAATAAACATCATCATCATCATCATATCAGCCGAGCTCCACAATTGCCGGTCTATTCTCACCCAGCGTCTTCCAGTGACCCGCACAAGATCATCGGCCCATCTTGTAGGGGGCCTGCCCACGCTCTCTCCTCTTCCGGTTCGTGGTCGCCTCTTGAGAACCTTTGGTTCGCCTGCGGATTTTGACACTTCTGATTCGATCCTACAGGGAAACTCCGAGCATAGCCCTCTCCATTGCTCTTTGAGTGACCTTGAGCCTTCTAATAAGGCCCATAGTGAACGACCACGTCTCTCACAGTTTCAGAGATATAACATCTCCCTGTCTCACGCCTCGCTGTCGAATTGTAGTCCTGGTGTCGCACTGACATAGTGGTGTTTTCATACAAACACTTTAACACCTCGATATACCTGTAGTCGATTTGGCACCTTTGGAGAGACCTGAGCACGGCCCAGGTTTCGATAGAATCAAAGGCTTTCTCATAGTCCAAAAACGCTAAACACAGTGGCTTGTTATACTTTTCGGTCTTCTACACAACTTGCAACCGCGTATGTATGTGGTCTATTTTCGGAAACCAGTTTGTTCGGGAGGCTGGAAGGCATCAAACCTGCGTGCGAGACGATTCGTAATGACCCTCGAAAGCAACTTGTAAACATGGCTCAGCAGTGTCGGTCTATAATTCTTCAATAGGGTTTTGTCGCCCTTTTTGAAGAAGAGCACCACCACACTTCTGTGCCATGCTTGTGGAGTTGTTGTTAGTTTGACCATCTAGTATGACGGAGTTAAATAAGTTCTGATGGGCCCGTCGGATTGGTGTACCACCCGCCTTCAGAAGCTCTGCTGTAACTACATCCTCACCAAGCGCCTTGTTGTTCTTAAGTTGTCTGAGAGCCATTCTAATCTCGTACAGGCTGACTTCCAGGATGTCTTCGGTGTAAGGACGGGTTAGTCGTGCTCTGGGATCCGAGGCACTTTAGAGCCTTTGTTCCGCCTGATGGTCTCTTTAATACTAATTGTATTAAATTGACGCGTGTGGCGAGTCAAAGACTTTGAGATCTGTCTGTTGAGCCGCCGATATCTGGTAGTATCATCTGAGGATTTCAGAAGCATTATCCGTCTTTCTTCCGTAAGTTGCAGGGTAAAGTCAGAGATCTTTTTAGTTCTTTTTGTACGGCGGGCCTTGAAGACTTTAGACACAGCCGTATGGACAGCTTCTACAAGCTTGTCGTACTATGAGTCCACTTGACTGCATGTGTGGCGTGGTGGCTGAGACAGTCGCCTCACCGCTTCGTGTCGCGGGTTCGAATCCCGCGCCGGACAGCTATTTGTGTGACCCATAAATGGTTGTTCTGAGCCTGGATGTAATTTGTGTCCGTCTATTATATGTTTGTAAAGTACCCCAGCAACACAGGGATTAGATTACCTAGTGCTAGGCATTCGAAACGGTTTTGCAATTAGAGCTGAAATGGTTCGGGGTGTTGGACGTGGATAGGTAAAGATCGGAGCGTAGACTTTATCAGTCGGGGCCTTTGGAACTTGACATTAAGGTTAAATGAGCCTCTCACCAATCTGTGATCGCTGCCGGTTTTATCCGCGTTGAACATCTGTCGTCTCGTCGACAAGACAAAGTCTATCTCATTTTTGGTTTTACCATCGGGGTTCACCCAGTTCCATTTGCGGTAATCCGACTTTCTGAATAAGGAATTCATCATTAAGAGTTCCTCCTTCTCCATGGCCAACATTTGGCCCCGGGGGTTCCGGTCTCTAGTTCCAAATTGCCCCACTCTCAGCTCATTATCGAATCGTTTGCCCAGCTTCGCGTCAAAGTCCACGAATTACCACAGTGAAAACGTTTCTAGAGCTACGTATGGCTTATATTACATATATCCTCAACCTCATCGTCGCAGTTCGTCGAAGTCGGCGCGTATACCTGTATTACCTTCAACGAATACCGCTTGGTAATTCTGAGAATAAGGTACGCCACCCTAGTCGACACACTCTCGATATTCACTACGTTGTGGACGAGGGACTTGTTAACTATGAACCCTGTGACACCACCTTGGGACAGTTGGTTGCCGTTGGTTCCGGAAATAGAGCAGGTTCCCGGATTTAAGGATTATCGTGTCCTCCCCCTCTCTTCGGACTTAAGACAATCTTATGATATCCTAATGTAACCTGCTCAGTTCTTCCTCCAGTTCGATGATCTTTTCGTCGGTCCGCAGTATGCGAGTGTTATATGTTGCCAGGGCCAGAGGTCGTCGGTTTTGGTAAAACGGCGTCTGCCGGGGGTTTTTAGCACCCCGGTTTCTATTTCCTTATTTTCTGTTTCTATTTCTGAATCTGTTGTCTCATCGAAATATTGTGTTCCATGATTCTTTTTCAGGGTAACCCGGTGAGACTTGGTCAATAAGGGTTTCAATAATAGCTCGAGTTGTTATAATATTACTTGTTTCATCTTCAGAATCTCTGGACAAAATGGGTCTTATTCGTTCAAATCTCTTTACTCATTTTTTCTTCTTATCCAATGAAATATTGATGTCTATTAAAGAACTAATTACGTCTTTATTTTATTTTCTTCTTCTGTGTCCGGAATCCATGTTGTTCCAGAATCAGAAAAAGGTTCCTCATCTGTTGAAGGTGGCATTGACCCTCTGATTTCCTCTGATGACAACCTAATTTATTTAATTTTATTTGCGTAGCATCTTTTAATTAATCTTTATCTAGTTGTAGAAGAAATAAATAACATCAAATATTTATAAATTAGATACGTTATATCAGAATTCTGAATAGCAGAATTAAATAAATATAGTTATTTAGTTTTCCTAGAACTAAGTTAGTTTTATAAAGAATTTTTAAGTTGAGGAAAATATCAACAACTCAAGTTATTTAACTTATTCGACATTCATCTTTTCATTGACCACAGTTATTGATTTATTTACTGAGTTATTTATTTTTCCTTTAAAAAAATTGTGTTTGTCTGAAGACATTTATCATGACCATCTGTCATGACCTGTCTGACAAAAATGGCTATATCTTTGGAACGGAATAAGATACGAAAATGCCTGTAAGGCTCAAATATGCGGCATGTTTTAGGTGTTTTAAAAATAGGAAAAAGTCAAAATCGCCAAAATCGGACTTATTTAGTTTTCCAACTACGGGGACGATATTTGGTCTAAAGGTGGGTACTGACCAACGTTACAAGGTGTAATGTAACATTCGCATCGAGCGTGTTACTCATCGAGCATGTTACGCAGTGTCCTTAAAATCGACGTAACATGCTCGTCAAAACTCTGTGCTCCGTCGCCGCCAGTTCACTCCGAGATGGCCGACAGCGAGGACGTTTTGGGAACTTTGATTCTACTTAGTTATTGTTTCATCCAAGTGAAGAAAAAGAAAAAACGTTACTGGACATCAAACTTATTTAAAAATAGAGGCGTATGTGGTGGTTTGTCATTGATAGCAATATTAAAAAACCAAATGATTACTGGACAGTATAAAAACTTTGTACGCATGTCTCCGATTGATTTTGAAGAACTATTGAATTTAATTGGACCAAAAGTACATAAAAACGATACAAATTATAGAAAAGCTATCAGTGTCACGGAACGGTTAGCACTAACGCTTCGTTTTTATGCTACAGGAGATTCCTATACTAGTATGCAATATCTTTTCAAGATATCAAAACAACGAATAGGATTTATAGTGAAAGAGGTCAGCGAAGCCCTTATTGGAGCATTAAAAGAATATGTAAAGGTATGTATTATGTATGTATTAATTCAGAAAATGTAGTCATTACATATCAAATTAAATTAAATCACCAAATTCTGACATAAATTGTTCACTCATAGCTGGTGACCCATAGTCATTTTGATGGGACGTATTTGATGCAGGAGTTTCAGGGCTTTGCTGTGGCTCATAGTCATTTTGATGGGACGTATTTGATGCAGGAGTTTCGGTCTGTGGCATCGATGAGACTCTGGAAGTAGTTGGTCGTGTAGAGTAGCCTGAATAACTGTAGCTGTTCATTCCATTTCCAACATAGTCATACTCTCCGCGATCAGCACTGAACAATATATTTGATATATAATGCTGCACATGTATTTTGTTGTCTTTGAATAAGATCGTAATTTATTTGCCAAAAACATACCATAGGCTTCACATTCGTCAGGTCTGTGCGAAGTTGCCTCCGTTTGCTCGGTTCTCTTTTTTAATATATTTAAAGTAGATACCATTATCTCTTCTGGGCTTGGGGCTACTGATTTCTTCCTTTTTGGAGGAGGAGGGCAATCATTGTCGCTTTTTTTGGCAGACAGAGGGCAATCATCAGGCAGTTGTTCTGAAGCACCTTCATGTCCACGTAGCTGAAAATAAATATTAATTATTATTTCAGACGCCAGAAACACCGGAGCAATGGCTAGTTGTAGCAAATGACTATGATACTTTGTGGAATTTTCCACATTGTTTAGGTGCAATCGACGGTAAACATATTTTACTGCAATCACCGATCAACAGTGGCAGTGAATTTTATAATTACAAGGGTTTCTTCAGCATCGTATTACTGGCAGTTGTTGACGCGAAATATAACTTTTTGTATGTAAATATTGGGTGTCAAGGAAGAATATCTGATGGAGGAGTTTTCAACAACTGTGTTTTAAACGAAAAACTAAAAAATAATGCACTAAACCTCCCTCAGCCCACTGCGTTGCCAGCAAGAACAGAAGAAATTCCATTTTACTTTGTTGGCGATGAAGCTTTTGCTCTTTCCCAAAATATGATGAAAGTATATGCAGGATATCATGAACGTGGTTGTAAAGAAAGAATATATAACTACCGACTTTGCAGAGCTCGTAGAGTAGTGGAAAATGTGTTCGGCATATTGTCAGCAGTGTTTAGAGTTTTGCGGAAACCAATGTTGTTAGAACCGAAAACCGCGACATCTGTCGTAACAGCAATAACATCTCTCCACAATTTTTTAAGAAAAGGTAATAATGCTCATGTATATACCCCTGCAGGTAGTTTTGACGAAGAATTGAACGGCCAGGTCAGATTAGGAAACTGGAGAGAAGGTAACAATGATATGACTAGTATGTTACCCTTGCAAATAAGACCGCGAAGGGCTACAACATCTGCTCACAATATTCGTAATGAAGTTGCTGAATACTGTATTCAGCAAGGGTCTGTAAGTTGGCAAGAAAATTATTCTTAAAATGGACTTACAGTATCTGTTGTGTCACGAGGTGTATTTCTATCCAGTAGAAATAACATGGATTTGTAAGCGAACCAAGTGCTGTGGTAAACTTCATCTGCACCTGAAATTTAATTTGTAATTAATATTGAATTATTTTAAATAAAAAGAAGCACTATACAGATTAATACCGAGTTTATATTGTTTTCCCCACACTAGCTTGGAAACACCTACTTCCCTCACTTTTTTCCACCCCCCCCTACTATAACCCCCGTTAAACTTAATAAATAATTACATACCTTTTCCAGTACCAGTTGATTGTTTAGTTTTCTGTTTTTCCCTCCTCAATGATGCCAGTAAACTTGTCATTTTCTTTTTACAGGCTTCTCTTTCGCTGTCGAGTAACGAAGCCAATCTATCCCAAGCGTCTTCTTTCTTTAATTTGTTATAATGCTCTGGGTGAGCTGGGTTCCACAACAGTGTTTCTTCTTTGTATTTTTCAATAAAATACAAAGTTTTTTCTTTATTCCACTCCATGCTTCTTGAAACTTGATATAATTACGAGAGGAATAACGGGTGATCACTTGCGATGTCCACGTGCGCTCGTGACGACTCGCAACGGCGTACTGACTGAACCGCGTAACAGTCAAAGGATTCGCCAAAAAACCGACAGCCGGGTGGAACACTCAAAGCGAGCAACGAGCGGCTCGTTGCTTGCTGGTTTTCCCGTAACACGACGTACTGACTGCATGAATGCTCGCTGTGTAACACGTTACATTACGCCCCGTAACGCCGGTCAGTACCCAGCTTTATGGCAGAAAATGACAGTCCAAAGAAAAAATTCTACCTGACAATACGTTGGCATTGTCATTTTATTGCAAAGAACAAAAACATGAAACCATTAGATATACGTCCACTTTGCAATGATTAATCACAATGTGTTCGAATAATCCATGATGTACCACAAAATTTGATCAAGGCATAATTTTTGCGGCAAGGGCAGCGTATGCTCATGAAGTGTGGGCGTGTGGCTAGACAATGTATGCTCATGCGTAGACGTGTGGTGATGACAGCATATGCTTATGTGTGGGCGTATGATGAGGGCAGCGTATGTCTACGTGTGGGAGTGTGGTGTCAGGACCCAGATGTCTCCATCTTCAGACAACCAGTCTGATGTCCACCATTCCTTATGGAATTTTATGGACCATGGATAATCCCTAGACTTGTCAAGTAATAACAAGACAAGGTGTGTGTGTGTGTTCGTGTTAGGAGTTCAGGAGGTCTCCAATATCAGACAACCAGTCTGATGTCCACCATTCCTTATGGAAATTTATGGACCTTGGATACTCCACAAGACTAAGTGAAAAAAGAAAATGTGTGTGTGTTTGTGTAACAAGTTCTAAGAAGAACACTAAATTATAACCAGAAAAGCCTAGCTCCTACTGACCTGCCCGTGACACAAAAGTTAATTTATTTTTTGTTATTAAATAATTTACAAGTTATAGTTGATTATTTCCCCAGCTATACGTTCTTCCTTGTGTGGACGTATATCCTGTTGTCTCCTTTGGATCTTCAAGCAGATCCGAAGGCTGGTCATCTTCTCCCATCATGATAGCTCTCCAATGGTATTACAACATACATGAAAACAAATTAAATAGTATTAGTAACATTCTTTTAAGTAGAAGCATCCATTATAACATACAACTATATAGAAGAATAACATAAAAATTCAAACTTCTATCGCTGAGTGATAAGCAGATGTGCACAATTTTATCAAGTACATACACCTAACACAAATTACATAACATAAGTAAACTAAAAGTAAATGGTGACATCAGCTTGTCCCTATTGAACCTTACCACTAAAGTGACACTATCACTAAGTAACTAAATGAAAATTTAAGGTATAATACAATAATAACACATTAATATTTTATACTTTGACATTAAATAATAACCACATAAGCTTGTAAGTAATAATATAGATTTCAAACTCACATCAATCTTATTTTAAATAACTTTAAACCTATGTGCACTCCAATAGGTTAGTAATACACTATTATTACTCGTGTGTTCAATTAAATAATTATCATTTATTAAATGTTTTATTATTTGGTGAGGCCCCATATATGGGCGAAAAAGATTTTTACGTACTCCAGTTATTCTTTTAGGACAACGTAATAAAATTAGTAACATTTTTCGTTTAGACTGGGTTCTATCTAAATTATGTCGAACTGTGCGTCTACAAATTTTGTGCAATTTTAGTGATTGTTGTACATGTATCGAGGTTTGTACGTTTATGTTTAAATTTTTGCGTGTATTTCGTATATTATTAACCTTTATGGGCTGCAATGGGATTATTTAAATGGCTATCGTCTATTTTTGGCAGATCTTTAATTAAATTAAATTTTACTTTACTTTCTACATTTTCCATACTTACTTCACATAGGAGTTTATTTGTATCAGTGGCCTTTTGGCAAAAATATAAATAATCATTCTGTGAAAAAAATTGTTTATCTGACTGTATATCAGATGAATTATTTTCTAGTACATATTTTTCTTTTTTAATAAAATTACACGTCTTCCTATCAGTAAATAGTCTACGTTTTTTAAAATCTAAAATAACATTGTGAGCAAAAAGGAAATCCTGTCCTATGACAAAATTTTGTGAAATCTTATCCACAACAAAAAAAAATTATGATTAAACACAACATTTTCCATCAAAATGTTAAATTTAATTTTCCCTATCACCTCCAACTGCGCACCATTTATTGACTTTATTTGTGCATTGGAGAACTGCGGCATTTCTCCTAGCTTTTTTGCCATCTTTTTATCGACAACAGACACTAATGCTCCCGTGTCAATCAGGGCTAGAAACGGGATATTTTTACACGTATAATGTTTATAAAAGGGGTAAACTCACACTTCTGAGGGATTGCACTTTCTGGTGGCTGTTGACTGGTTTCTTCCATCATATTAAATGCCTCTATTCTTTTGGGTACGGCTGGCTGGCGCTCCTTTACTCCTCGTCTGAATGGCACGTTGCCTGGTGAAAGGGTGGTATCCCCTGCTGTATCACTTCTTGGGCTAAAACTATAAGAGTATAATTTGTTATTTGGTCGGGGATAAACAGCTCCTGGCGTAGGCTGATGGGTCCTCGATGCCCTAGCTCGGGTGTAACCATGCAGACCCGGTTGACCGTCATTCATTTCGCTGCGACTCACTAGTATTTGGGTATTTTGTCCAACACTGCTTATATTGACGGGTAAATTTAATGACGTGTGACTTGGTGTCATAAAAAGCTTTTTAATTTGTCTGAGACATGTTTTTAGGTCTTTCTTGCTGTTATACACTTGCATTCCTATGTTATTTTTTAAAAATGAGTTACAACTTTTAAGGAAATGGTTAATATATACCGATTCCGTAACCGCTGTACCCGCTTTGGCCGCCAGTTCATCTAAGGAATAAAAATAGGCAACTGGGTCTTCATTGTAGCCTTGTCGCCTTTCAAAGAAGTCGGCGAGTGGACTGCTTTGCCCGTCAAATTCGTCGGTGATCTTCTTCTACAGATCAGCAAATGTATCACACTGAGAAAAAATGATTTTATAAAATGATAAAGCTTTTTTTGCATCTTCATCGTATTTGTTGATTGCGGCAATTACTGCGAATTGCCTAAAAAATTCGTTAACGTCAGCCGTCTCCCCGTCGAATTGCTCCATCTGAAATTATTTAGGGAAAAAATACTTCTCGTGATATCCTCGATTTCTTCTCACGTTCTTCAGGGTATACTTAACAATATACCCGGCGCCTCCACCATATGACGTTCTGCTACTTCAGATCGTCTTCAGGATCTTGTTGATATTATAAATAATACACTGAAGTTGAATAATACGTTGTATATTTTCTTCAATTTTCCTATGATAGGTAACAGGGATTGCTACCCTGTAGAGCTCTTTCGTAGACTGAATGACTGTTCTAAAGAATTTTGTTATTTTTGTTTGAAATATTTTCAAACGCGTTCTTTTTTAATTATTTTCTGCCGATTCCCTAGGGACCTGGCCACAGCGGACGCCGTCGACCCAACTGCCCATAGCCAACTGGGACAGCTTCCGGGGACCCCCCTCCGCTAAGTCAGCGTCGGTTGTAGATCGGCTCCTGCTGGGCCTCACCTCTGTGTCTCACCCGGTAGGGCCTCGATCTCCCGGCGCTGTGATGAGAGGGGTGATCAATACAAACCCCCTCATTGCGGTCTCAGCCTAGGCTGGCTACTACTTTCACCCGGCGTAAGCTGTGACCCACCCCTAGGGTAACTTGCCACAGCCCTACAATTAGGGCTACTACAAGGACCTACCCGTATTTACGAGTAGCGAAGGATATCTCGGGCGGGGGGCCAACGCCCTGAACCCGATTCCTCCGCCCCCGTGAAGAGACGTGAGAGGGCCCGTCAGGCTTATTGTTGTCTAGGAAACCAAACCTATACTTGCTTCTAATTAGCTTCCACTGCGTGGGACTACTTTAGGACTCGTATAGTAAAGGATCCAGTGAAATAAAGTTCTCTGTGAGGAACTATTTAATGTTTGTTAATAGTCAAGGATCCAGTGGCTATAAGCTTCCACCACGTGGGACTTTGCAATCTTATCAGTCAGGTAATGGAATCAGGCGTTACTTTGCGGAAATCCATAACAATCAAAATACAAAATCAATATTTAGTGTTAATTCCGCTAATTGTCAGTTTAATCATGCTGGGATGCAATTTGCACCGCCCTCCCGCCCGCAAAAACGTGCACATGCAAGAAGGACTATATAAAAAAAAAATAGAGCCCTTGAGAATGGTCCGTGGAGGACCGAAACACGTGTTGGGTATCGTACTGGCGCATGTAATTTGCTTTTTATATTGTCCTTCTTGCATGTGCACGTTTTTGCGGGCGGGAGGGCGGTGCAAATTGCATCCCAGCATGATTAAACTGACAATTAGCGGAATTAACACTAAATATTGATTTTGTATTTTGATTGTTATGGATTTCCGCAAAGTAACGCCTGATTCCATTACCTATCTACAGTCAGCAAGTATAGCTGAGCAGGCAAAACTTTACATCAAACTAACCAAACTCCACCGTTTGGCAGCACAAAACGTATGGTTCAATCAACAATGTAAGAAATTGAATGTAATACCTCATTATATTAATTTGCGTACCAACACACATAACCGAGCTAGTAGTATAGCGTTGAGGAAGGCTAAGCAGATATGGTTGAATGAGGAATGCAAGTATTGGTTTTCTGTTAGAGATGGTATCAAGCTCCACCTCAAAATATTATATACCGAATTGAGTTTCAAATTACATAACGTGGAGTTTGATATTTTAGATAACAAGGCTAGGGATCTGGCTTCGAAAGAGGTGCATGAAAAATATATAATACAATCGCGGAAGTTGGAGCGATTGTCTCGGGAGGACCGCAATGATAATTTCAACCATTCTGATAATTTGACGATTTCAACGCATACATTTTATCCCCGCGTCAAAAATTATTCTAATACTCAGTTTTCACCAAATGAAATTTCTTTGTTAGAAAAAGGTTTGAAATATAATATTCAACCTAGGCCTTCCCAGAAATCCCTTGAAACTTTGGCGGTTGACTCGAAAATTGCTTGCTTTAGAAGTAAACAGGACGGCATCATTAAGCATCAGATAGCAGTTCAAATCAAAAAAGCTTTAAAGACACCGGTTATCCACAGTAGGTCAGAAAATATCCTTTTTCGTTCTTTAAATGACAAAATAAACCAGAATAACCTAGTAATTTCAAAAGCTGATAAGGGTAACTCAGTCGTAATTCTGGATAGAATTGATTATAATCTGAAGGTTAATGATGTCATCCAGGGTGACGATTTTGAATGCCTTGATTCTGATCCCACCAAAAAGTTTACGATTGAGTTAAAAGATGCCATTAAGGGTACGTCTTACATCTCTCCAGATCAATTAAAAAATATTATCCCCATGAACCCACGATCACCTGTTTTGTATGGGTTGCCAAAAACTCATAAAGAAAACGTTCCTATTCGCCCTGTTGTCTCTCATATTTGTGCCCCCTCGTATAATTTAGCCAAACATCTTAACGTCCTTTTAAGTAAAAAAGCATCCTTTCAACCTCAATTCAGTTTAAAAAATAGTTTAGACTTAATTTCAAAAATTAAAGATACTCAAATTCCATCTTCCGCTAAGTTAATGTCCCTAGATGTTGATAGTCTATTTACCAATATCCCTCATGAGGAATGTTTACATATTCTGGGTGAACACTTTGAGAGACAACGGTTACATCCTGGAGAGATGTATGATCTACTTAAACTCACAAAAATATGCATGCAACAAAATTATTTTCGTTTTAACAATCAATATTACCGCCAAAAGGAAGGGTTGGCCATGGGTTCACCGTTAAGTCCTCTAATGGCAGAGATATTTATGGATAATTTTGAACGTAGATATATAGTGAGCGAACCCAACATTTTATTTTATTATAGATACGTTGATGACATAATAATCTGTTGGTCTGGTACCAAACGTCAAATTGATTCATTTGTTACTAAATTAAATAATCTCCACCCTAAAATAAAATTTAAATTGGAATTAGAATCACAAAATTCCCTTAATTTTCTTGACCTCACCATCGCTAATGTCCATAATAAATTAGAATTTCAAATATATCGGAAACCAACACATACCGATATGGCTATTCCAGCTTCATCCTGTCACCCCAATCAACATAAACTAGCTGCCTTCCGCAGCTATGTTCATAGGTTAATGTCGGTCCCCTTGTCTAATGAGAATTACATAAAAGAACGTAATATTCTTTATGAAATCGCGTTATCAAACGGTTATCCAAAAATTGATAATTTGATTAAAAATAATCAGAGATGTAGGGTTCGCTCTTTACTGTATGCATGCCCGCCTGACCGTATTAACAAATATGTTGGTAGTCTGACCTATATGGGCCCAATTTCAGATAGAATTGCCAATTTACTCCGTAAAAATAATATTCACGTTGCATTTCGGACGGACCAAACTATACAACGTCTTTGTAATGGAAAAGATAATTTGGAAAATTGCAAGAAGTCCGGCGTGTATAGGTTGGTCTGCGATGATTGTGACGCGGTATATATAGGTCAGACAGGCCGAAATTTTGAAATACGGTATAAAGAGCATGTAGCCGCTTATAGGAATGGCCATCCTGATAAATCTCATTACGCCAAACATTTAATTGAAACTGGCCATTCCTTGGGCGACAATAATACGTATAATATTTTACATAGTTGTGATAAAAGTTTCCGGTTATGTGTGTTGGAACAATTAGAAATATTAAAACATAGCCGTAATAGTTTTGCATTGTTGAATGACCAAACAAATTTAGTTTCATCTCCTTTACTACGAATATTTGGGGGTAGTTAGAAATAATTGTCCATGCGGTTGGTAGTATATAAAAGAGCGCTCGCCTCGTTGACTTTTTAGTCTCCTTCGAGCACTCGACGAGTTAGCAGCCCTTGAGAATGGTCCGTGGAGGACCGAAACACGTGTTGGGTATCGTACTGGCGCATGTAATTTGCTTTTTATATTGTCCTTCTTGCATGTGCACGTTTTTGCGGGCGGGAGGGCGGTGCAAATTGCATCCCAGCATGATTAAACTGACAATTAGCGGAATTAACACTAAATATTGATTTTGTATTTTGATCTTATCAGTCCTTAATTGTAACTCCGCTCGAAAATATTTGCTTACAACTGGAATCATCGCATGTTATTATTTCGTCGCATCCTGTTGGACCTGCTTTGGGTGTCATCTATTACAACTGGCAACTCGTGGCAGTAAAATAAAACTTTACCATCTCAGACAGAAGAACCCAAACCTTGAGGCAGTCCACCGTGACGGAAAAGTCTTTCTACGTCACATGCGCGGGACGTATACATTCCAAGTATACGAAGTCCAAGCACTATGGCTTTGTCAGATGAACAATTTAAACTGTGGTTGGCAGAGCAGCGGAGACAACAGAAAGAACTTCTAGGAACACTTATTCTGAGCAAAAACAAAAACTCTGGTTGAGTGCACGGCCCGATTCAGCGGTAGTAGAGACACCGAATCGGTAGAATCATTCCTCTCCGCGCTTCGAATTTATAAAGAACTGGAAGGTGTTGAAGACAGCGATGTCATTAAAGGAATGCCAATGTTGCTTCTGAATGACGCCGGTCACTGGTGGTTGGGAGTAAAGGATACGGTTACGACGTTCACTGACTTCGAAACCAAAATTCGTAACAAATACGCCCCAATGAAGCCAGCGTATCTGCTATACCAAAAGATATACGGCACCAAGCAGCGAGATACGGAGACCACGGAGTGCTTCATCGGTAAGAAGAGAATTATATTTGCTCAGCTGCCCGAACCCAAACACCCAGAAAACCAACAACTCGACATACTCTATATGCTTTTACGTTGGGAAATCCGTGATAAGATTCCTCGGAGTACAGTGACTACATTCGAACAATTGTTGGACACGGCTAGAGGTGTGGAGAGCATTCTTCGGGAAAAAGAAAAGCCTACTACATCTAGTAACTTCTGAAACGTCGGACGCCCCTCACGAATTAAAGTCAAATGTGGATTTAGCAAGAATCCCGGTCATTCAGCTGAGGTGTGCCGAAAGAGACAGAGATCTGAAAGGGTAGCGGCAAGCAAAGAAGCCCCGCCGACAACTCAAGCCGTATCGCCCTCGCTTCCTAAAGTGTCCTGTTATGGTTGCGGTGCACCTGGCGACGTCTGCACCAACTGTCCCACCTGTGCTAGAAAGACGTTGAAAAACGTAAAGCAAGTAAATGTTAGTTTTTGTGCCCTGAGCGTGGAAGCAGGCATGCCATCACTACCAGTCGTATTTTTGAACATTGGGGGTGTCGACGGCTATGCACACGTAGATACTTGTGCCAAAACAAGTGTAGCTTCATACAGCTTATATCAGCGAATGCTAGAACGTGGTTTTACCTTTCGACATCAGGAAGTGGAGTGGAGTTAGCTTGGTGGATGGCGTGCCCAAAGGCAAACTGTAATAGTGGTTCAAGCAAATGTCACACTACGTGGACGTATTTTACCCACATCCTTTATTGTCCTACCGGATTCAAGGGACAATAGAACATTACTGGGCATTGGGTTTTTACAATCAGCGGGAATTATACTCAATCTGCCCCAGTTTACGTGGCAGTTCATAGATACTACTACCACCTATGAACTATCATAATCATTTATTGATTAAAGTGTTGGTACATGACAGGTCTTGGTAAAATGTTAGAACTCCGAACACTTAGTCATAAGATTGACATGCAATGTTATATTGGTAATAATAATCATTTAAAGTTTAATAAATTACATAATTTTGTTAAAATACATCACAAGCATTATTAAATAAAGTAAAGTCAACAATATAATAATAATAAATTCTAATATGAGTTAAATTTTGAATAAATAAAAATATAGGACATCAGATCTATTTCAAAGTCAATATAAAATTATTTGTCACAATCAAAATTTAAAATGTCAAAAGTTAAAATTGTTAAAATGTTAAAGTAAAAAAAAAAGACAGTAAACAAAAAAGAATAATATTTATTTACGGATCGGTAAGAAGTAATTTTATATTTCATTTAATTTAAAAATTCATCAATATAAATAATAAACAATTTTTTTAATTAGTCATAGTCGTAGTGTCTTACAGAATAGTTAATATCTTAGATACTTAATTTCTATTGGTATTTTATTGAAAATACATCCACACATATAGTAACATTTTTTTTTATACATAGTTGTTCGTGGAACTCTAGGTAGAACTATTCTATCTGGATGCCTTCTATTACGTGGATACACCTCTGCAGCTCTTTTAAATAGATTGGGGTGTTGGCAAACAAATTTAGCGCACTCAAATATGTACAAACATCGTAGAGTCAGTAGTTTCAGCTTGACGAATATAGGCTTGCGTGATTCTCAAGGAGGAATGCCACCAATGGCTCCGATGCATTTTTTTTGCGCTTGGAATGCTCTGTATCCCTCAGTAGAATTACCCCACAGAACCAATCCATAGAGCAATGTGGATGCAACATAGCTGTGATAGGCGGACAATACGGTGCTCTGATTAGAGATTTTTCCTAAGGTGTACAGAACATATACGAATTTATTCAATTTTTGGCAGACTCTTTCGACTTGAAATTTCCAGGAGAGATGACTATCTAATCCAATTCCCAAAAAGATGGTATTATCTGTTTCTGATACGATCTGTCCACTATAGACAATATTAAGTTTGTCTCGGTTATTAGCGTATGTGCCAAATTGGATCATGTTAGTTTTTAATATATTTACATTTAAGTTATTAGAAGTAAGCCAGTAGGTTATTGATTGGATATATTCCGAAGAGGGCTCGTGTAAGATGACATTTGGTCTGACAAATCAACCGCTGATTTTGCATGATTATAATCTACCACAATCTTCGGTTTTATGTTTTCTTTTCCTTTTTTAACGGAGTGCTTAGTAGACAGAAGTAGAACATCTCGCTTGTCCTTCCACTTCATAATTGTTATTCCGTCGTCATTTTCTTGAGCTGAGAATTCTCCTGTCTTCAGTTTGGTTTGACAACTGTTTGAGGTAAACCTCTTCTATTTTTTCTAAGTGTGCCTATGAGATGAGTTTGTCCTGCTAGTAGTTTTCGTGCCAGACTCAAACTGGTATACCAATTATCTGTGCAAACAGTATGTCCTTTATATAAATAATCGTCACATAAGGCAAGGACAACATTCGTCGGTGTAGTATTTATATTATCATAGTTTTTGCCAGCATAAACTTGCACTTTTATATATGATCTTTCACATGCAACTGTGAACATATCAGTCGGCCATGTTTCTAGGAAACAAAACCGATAGATAATACCTACATCCTCCGGAAGGGTGTTAGCAAGGGAATCCTTAATTTGATCTGCCAGCGTGTATCGTTCGTTGCTTAACGCAGAGAGCCTACCCCGGATTGGTAGATGGTGCAGGTTCGAGACCCGCCGGACGATTAAATTTATGATTTCCCATTTCTTTTTGAGATTAGATAAACGCTTTGCATTGCGAATAATGCTATAAAATTCACATTATATCCAAAGCTCAGAGAACACAGTGAAAAGTTTTACAACTACTTTCGGATGTCAGTAACATCGTTCGATGAATTACTAGAAATTATTCAAGAAGATGATGATGATTCAAGAAGATTTGACTCCATGTCAAAATTATGTGATACGGGATACTGTTTCTGCAGAAGAAAAACTCGTGATTACTTTGAGGTAATATTTTTTATAATATTTTTTATTATACTGCTGTGTGGTGACGGCGACATATATCGGAATCAGAATATCACCACCCCATCTCATCCCGTGGGGGGCGTAGAAGTCGACCCGAGGGAATATCTACCAGAGGATGGGCAGCAGCTTCCTTCTGATTACTATGACCATCTTACTGCGATCGCCAACCCGTCTGCCAAGCGTGGCGATTATGGCATATCCCCCCCAAGACGATTCTTGAGGGAGGCTTGTCCAGCAGTGGACTTATTCAGCTGTAATGATGAATATTTTTTATTATTATTATACCTTTATCAAATTTGTATCTTTAAACTAAGAATCAATTTAACAAAAATAAAGAATATGAACAAAAAGAACAAACATTAGGAATTGTAGGGGACGTGACCTACGGGTACGGCTGATGGAGATGATTGAAAAGACAGGAATTTGGAGACTATTGTTTTATTGCTATAATAGATTTAGTCTAAATAATGGAATGATTATGAATGGATGCTCGCGGTTTGCTGTCCGACAATGCACTGAAGTCGCGGTACGATGCGCGACCTAACTTATTGCTTAATGTGCTGGATTAGCACTTCGGTGTTCGGTCGTATTGACTCGAACATGCTCCCGAAGCCTCGAGATGACATGAGATGTTACAATATTAGTTACGTGAGACAAGGGTGATATGTACAATTTATTTACTTACAAACTAATGAGTATTAGAACAATAAGTATTTGGTGCGTTATGCTTAACAAGATGATAAAACATATAAGAAGGTAGTTTTTCTTTGTTAAACGAAAGTTTATATGTATATTTATTCATACGTTAGAATCATCGATAGTGAATTTAGATTGTCTTTTTGCAATAGGAGGAGACGTTGCTTTGTCTCGTCGTTTTAAACGCAAACTTGACCACCGTTTAGATATGTCTCTGTTTTGTTCACGATCACTTTCACAAACACTAGTACTCGGCTCGGGCCGAGCTTGTTCTCGCGCACTTACACAATAACTCTTCTCTGGCAGAGATTGAGTAACACTTCGCTGTACACTTTCGTCACACTGCTGCAATGTCGAGCTGGCTGCCCGTCTGCCTCGCCAACACAGGAACCACAGGAATACTCCTACCGCTGCTGCTACTATGATATAACACGTAGTGGTGTATGTCATGTGACGTCATGCGTTTAGAATATTGAGCTGATTCCTTAATAGACTTTATTTGATTACCGAGATGTTTTATAGAGTTGTTTAGTTACTTTGAATGTTGTCGACTGGTAAAGAGAGCTCTTTAGATATTTGGCCAGAAATTATTCGTAATTCACCCCTTAATTGCTTGGGTGTCAAAAGATGCAAGTTGAACTGGCCATGATAGATTTCAGTCACCGTATCGATTAATGTGTCTTGAATTCGCTTTAGATTTTGGATCAAATTTGTTGTCGCCATTGCTGCTAATGTAAAATCTTGTTGAACAGCCACCACATTTATCTCCATCTGCAATTTATTAGTTACACTGTCTAGATAATTCAAATGCTTGTTTATTAGTTTATGCTGCTTTTCAATCGTGTCTTCCATTCGCTGTATAATATTATACTCGGCTTCTATAATTGAAGTCTGATTTTGCGTTAGATGGTCTATGTTGTCATGTACAAGTTCAATGTCATGTTTATACTTATCTGCAAATTCCTGATGAAGTACTCCAAATAAAGTGTTCGCAATTGTACCAACTGCATTGATTAGCCCACGTCGTGCGCGCGAACGTATGCCAAAATGCTGATTTAGCAACAACTGGTAATATTTATACTGATATTGATTGCAGTTCATTGTACTCGTGTTGTAGCTGCTACTCTACCTACCGGCCATTTTCCCGCAGGTACGTTGTCGTGAATAGTTACCAAATCCCCAATTTCAATGTTATGTCGACCCTTTAGCCATTTGCTGCGCATAGATAATTGAAATAAATATTCCGTTTTCCAGCGTTTCCATATATCCTGGAATACTTTATTTACTAAATACCACCTCGTTCTGGCATCTTGTGCTGTTTCTATGATAGTTGTTCCAATATTGCTGGTTAGAAAATGTCCTGGAGTATCGATGTCCTGGATATCCTCTGACATGGAACATAAAGTTCTTGAGTTTAGACTAGCTTCAATTCGGGCTAATAATGTACTGTATTCTTCAAACGTTAAAGCTTGGTCACCGATTACTCGCTTCAAATGTTGTTTTAAGGACCTTATTGATCGCTCCCATATTCCAACCCCGCTTGGAAATGCTGGACAGTTCCAGTGCCACTCAATGCTCATTTCGGCAATTTCCTTGTGAAACGAATTACTAAAAATATTCTCCAATTCTCTGTACTCTTCTTGTAAAATCTTATTAGCACCAACAAAATTAGTTCCATTGTCCGAATAAATATGTTTCGGTGCCCCTTGACGTGCTGCTAGTCGATGGAGTGCTGCTATAAACGATGAGCTGCTTAAATCGGAGACCAATTCAATGTGCACAGCCTTTGTAACCATACGAATGAATAAAGAAATATATCCTTTGCTAGTTTTTATCCCTCTGCCTTTGTTGGCTTTTATTTTTACAAATCCAGTATAGTCTACTCCTGTATGGTAGAATGGTGGTGCTGGGTTAGTTCGGAAGTCAGGTAAATCTCCATGATTTGCTGTAGTTTTCGTGGCTCTTGCTCTCTACAAATTATGCAGTTACGAAGTTGCTTTTTAGTTGCTCGGTTTACTTTGATTATCCAATAGTTGTGACGTAATAGAGATGAAGTCAGTCGGGCTCCACCGTGAAAGTATGTATGTGCTTGATCTATTAAAAGCTCTGTTAAACGACTACTATACGGAATGATTATTGGATATTTCATATCGGAACTTATGTTCGAATTTTAAAGACGACCACCTACTCTCATTATCCCCTCTTTGTCCAAGAACGGGTTAATATTTAAGATCTTGCTATCACAATGAAGTGTTTTCTTTGTTATTAAGTTATTAATATCCGATGTGAACTCGATGCTTTGTATGTATTTAATTATACGCAGTTTTGCTTGTCTCAGTTCCTGCAATGTGAGATACGGCGGCTTTTGCTTACGCTCCGGTGCAAATGCACGTAATAACCACGCTAGTATACGTGTTATTTTTATGAATGAGCTATGACGATTTAATAACTCTTCAATGAGACTATTTTTAGAATTTATTTATTGAACTGCGATAGCTTGACTTTTGAATTCTTTGTTAGTGGTATAGTTTATTTCTTGCTGCTTAGGCTCAAATTCTAGTGTAGATAACCACTCAGGGCCTTGCCACCACAACGAATTTTCTTTTAACTCTAATGGGGACATTCCTCGACTTGCTGAATCGGCTGGATTTTGTTTTGAAGCTACGTAGTGCCAATTATTGGCTGCTATCGAATTGATAAGAAACTATTTGCAACAAATGGTTTCCAACAACCCGGGTTACCTTGTATCCAGCTTAATGTGACCTTTGAGTCACTCCATCCATATACTTGTATAATATATTCGGCGCTATTTATGCTGCTTATGATTTTTTCCATGAGTCTCGATAATAATTCTGCTGCACAAAGTTCTAATTTTGGCAAGGAGACAACTCGGCCATTTGGAACTAACCTGGACTTTGCTGCGAGTAGTACCACAGATACTTTGTTTGTTTCTTTGACTCTGGCATAGACCACACTTGCGTAAGCTCGGAGGGAACTATCACAAAAACCATGCAGTTGTAAGATGCTACCCTGGTTGATACTTAACCATCTATAGGAATCTTATATAGACTTATGCAATTTAAGTCTTCTTTTAGTTTAAACCATTCGTTCTTGATATCGTGCGAAATCACGTCACCCCATTGAAGTTCTGAATTTTGCCAAACCTTTTGGAATATTAATTTCATTTTTGTTGTGAAAGGACGAAGCCAACCTAGAGGGTCAAATAATCTCGATATTTCGGAAATAAGTATCCGCTTCGTAAGTTTTGCTGCATTTGGTAGTAATGTGTACTGAAAACTGAATTCATCTAAGATTGGGTCCCATCTCAAACCTCTAAAGTTTTGGCTGTATTTTCAGTTTTGAATAAAAAGGACGTTGTAAGCGTTGGTTGTGGCTGACGAATGTTCTCTAAAACGCTATGCTCGTTTGTGAGGACAGATTGATTTAATTGATGAAAGAATGAGAGAGGCGACGCAAGATTTCAATACGTCTATACTAGTCGAGAAGACAGCTCATCCTGTGGAAGAACTGAAATTGGTGCTAGATGGTGCTCCAGAAATGGAGTTGATAGATGATGACGAAGATATACTTGACGGCAAGCAAAAATCTAAGTCAAAAGCTATTAAGAAATTAGTTGATCCAAAACGACAAAAGCAACCGCTGGAAATAAGATATTTAGATGATAGAACCGAAACTCCTTTACCCGGCTTAGTAGTTGAAACCGTATCTAATAACACAGGTCTGCAAATTTGAACTCTTATTTTCCCCTTTTGGATTTGATTGCTGATCTTGAGGTATTTTGGTGCGCTGATTACGAATATGTACTTGGATTTGTCCTATCACCCTCAGTGTTTTTGAAAAATCCTATTATGTGAAATCGGAAAAAAAGGCCAACTTTACAAAGTTTTTTTTTATTACAATGAAGTAACAATTATATTACTAAACTTAAAACATTAAAAATACATTGAAGGGACAGTAATAAATGTGGGATTTTAAAATGTGTACTTAGTAGTTAGAATAATAAGCATGAGTGAGTGTAAGCGAGACGACATATGTGTGTGAGGGAGAGGAAGGATGGAAGGGGAAAAGTTAAGATGGCGATAACCGTAGAACCGATAAGGGGTACTCTGTGTAATTTTAAAAATTAATAAAAGTCTAAGATAGTAAATCTGCTATTATTTCACCGCCTCAGACCTACAAATTTGGGGGCTCGTCCGGGATATCAAAAAGAAAGGCGGAATAGTACGGCCGGTGAAATAAAAACGACGTGTGCAGATCGGCTACCACGTGCACAGGAACACGCGAACGACGGCGGTTTCTGCGGTAGAAGACTGTCTCAACGACTACGACGAAATGTCCAAACCCGCGAAAGATCGCAGGAAAAGTCGGCAAGAAGACTACACCGACTGCCAGGACGACTGCGATGCGAGAAAGCGTAACGGCAACATGCTTCAAATGACGGCCGAGCTGATACCCAGCTTTAGCGGCCGCGACGACACCTATCCGGTGACGCGGTGGATAGACGAAGTAGAATCCAACGCCGAGATATTCGAGTGGACACCGCTTCAGCAGCTCCTAATTGCGAAACGAGCGCTGACAGGTACAGCACAGCTATGGTTACGGGCGGAGCGTCCACATAAAACTTGGGAAGAGCTCAAGGCAGCGCTGGTAAAAGAATTTCCAGACACTGTCGACATCAAATCCATCCATGAATTAATGAGCAACAGAAAGAAACTGCCGAATGAATCCTGCTTAGACTACATGCTTGTTATGAAGGAACTCGGAAAGCGCGGTAAGATGCCTGACTACGTCGCAATCAAGTACATAGTGGATGGAATATTGGATGTCGAAACAAATAAAATCATGTTGTATGGTGTCACCGCGTATAACGACCTTAAAGAAAAACTCAAGATTTATGAAGCTATAATCAAAAAGATGCAGAGTGCGGCGCAGGTGCAGAGGCGTTCAGCAGTGAGTACAAGTAGCAATAAACCCCATTCAAGCGGCAAACCATGGATTCGGTGCTATGGATGTGGTGAAGTTGGACATGCATCAGCCGATTGCCCGCATAAAAGCAAAGGATTGAAGTGTTTTAAATGTAACCAATTCGGACATGTTGGATCGGCGTGCACTTCATCGGCGGCGCTAGCGTCGGCGTCGGCGACGCCGAAACCCAGCCATCGTGCATCATCGGACGAGATCGGTAAAACACGACGGAGCTACCAACAGCAGCATACGAAGAGCGCGATGTTCGCGGCGGACGTCACACAAGACGACGGTGGCGCCTCTAGCGACCTCCTGTGTAACGAACTACAGGACTACCAACACACAAAGCGAGCGATGCTCACGACGGTGAATGACGAAGAAGACAGCGCCCCAAGCGGAAGCGGATACTTTTCGAACGACGAATCGAAAATGGCGGCGTTTGTTTACAACGACGAAGAAGTTTCAATGTCAATGTTGACAAAAGAGAAAAAGCCGGTTGTTTTGTTGGAAATAAACAACGTGCAGTTAAAAGCGTTAGTAGACACGGGCAGCGACGTGAACATTATTTCGGCGGATGTTTATGATGCGATTGGAAAACCAGAATACGAAAAGGACGAATTATTACTCTCCGGCATTGGACAATCAACAGTGCGTTCGATGGGAAAGTGTCGTTTGAATTTGTGCGTGGACAAACAGTGCTACCCAGATGTTATATTTCACGTTCTATGTAAAGACTATATACCGTACGATGTAATAATAGGTCAGGAATTTCTTAACGACGTTACAGTTGTGTTAAAAAGGGGTTGCGTGAAATTTTATAGCAAAGAGTGGGAGCGACTGGGATGTTATGTGAGTGAAGTATGCCCATCTGATTCTGTTGTAGGTCACATGAAGGATCCGGCGTTAAGAGAAGAAGTGCTAAATTGTGTACGAAACTACAAGCCTCATCAAACGAAAGAAGCACCGCTGCAACTGCAAATCGTGCTCAAGGATGACGTTCCGGTGGCGCAACGACCACGACGTTTGGCGCTGAAGGAGCAGGAAATAGTGGATAAACAGGTTGCAGAATGGTTAGAAAAGGACATCATACGCGTGAGTCATTCAGAATATAGTAGCCCGCTGGTATTGGTTAAGAAAAAAGATAATTCTGTTAGAGTCTGTGTTGACTATAGATTGTTAAATAGAAAAATGGTTAAAGATGAATTTCCATTACCAGTAATAGAAGATCTGATTGATAAATTAAAGGATGCTAGGGTCTACAGTGTACTCGATTTAAAAAATGGGTTTTTTCACCTGAAAGTGTGTGAAGAGTCCATCAAGTATACTGCTTTTGTCACACACAATGGACAATATGAATTCTTGAGGGCTCCTTTTGGTTTAAGCATCTGTCCAAAATATTTTATGAGATTTATAACAATCATTTTCAGAGAATTACTAGCAAAAGATGAAGTCATAATATTTATTGACGATTTATTGATACCGGCAAAAGATGAGGCCCAAGCTGTGCAACGGCTTAAGAAAGTACTTATGATTTCAGAGCAATATGGTTTAAAGATAAATTGGAAGAAAGCAAAATTGATCTCCCGAGAAATAGAGTACTTGGGACACTTAGTGAAGAACGGAGAAGTGAGACCCTCTACTGAGAAGATAGATGCTGTCATGAGGTATCCAAGACCATCAACAACAAGGCAAGTTCATAGTTTTCTTGGCCTCACTTCATATTTTAGAAAGTACATTAAAGATTATGCATTTATAGCCAAACCCTTATCAGACTTACTCAAGAAGGATGCTCTGTTTGAGTTCGGTGAGAAAGAAACAATGGCATTTGAGAACTTAAAACAAAAGTTAGGCGATTCGCCAGTATTGAAGATTTATGATTCTTATTTACCCACCGAATTGCACACAGACGCTTCTGCTGTTGCCTATTCTGCCATACTGCTGCAGCTACACAAAGACGGCTGGCACCCTGTTTACTACATGAGCAAGAGGACTACTGACGCCGAATCGAGGTATTCAAGCTATGAACTAGAAGCATTAGCCATCATTGAGGGAGTGAAAAAGTTTCGAATTTATTTATATGGTATCCATTTTAAAATAGTGACTGACTGTCAAGCCTTTGAGTTGACACTGAAGAAGAAAGAACTGTCACCGAAAGTAGCTCGCTGGGTTTTGTACTTAGATCAGTTTGACTATGACATTGAGCACAGAGCTGGCACGAAGATGCAGCATGCCGACGCGTTAAGCCGACATCCGTGTATGATTATAACAGTAAACAGTCTACAAAACCAAATAAGGCTGGCTCAACAAAATGATGACGGATTAAAGGCAGTGTGTGAAGTACTAAAACATGGTTCTTTTTCAGATTACTGGCTAGACAATGGGCTTCTATACAAAGGAGAGCATAAGCAGCTTGTTATACCTAAGTCACTGGAGAAAGAAATCATAAAGCAAGCTCACAGTAAGGGGCATTTCTCTATGAAAAAAATGAAAGAAATTATAAAACAAGATTATTTTATCCAAGATTTGGATAAGAAGCTACAAGAGTTTGTGGTGTCTTGCATACCATGTCTACTGGCTACGAAGAAGGCAGGCAAGCAAGAGGGATATCTGAATCCAATTGATAAAGAAGGTATCCCATTACACACTCTACATATAGATCATTTGGGACCACTGACGGATACGAAGAAAATGTACAATCACATATTGACAATAGTGGATGGTTTCACTAAATTCACGTGGATCTTCCCTACTAGGAGTACAACAAGTAAAGAAACGGTTGAAAAACTAAAGATACATCAACAGCACTATGGAAACCCTGTGAGGATAATAAGCGACCGGGGGACTGCATTTACTGGAGGTGAATTCCAAGAGTACTGCCAAGAGGAGAACATACAACATGTTACCATCACCACAGGAGTCCCGAGGGGAAATGGCCAAGTGGAAAGGCTGCACAGGACTATACTAGCTGTATTGACCAAGCTATGTCTGGAAAATCCATCATTGTGGTATAGACATATCAGTCGAGTGCAAAGGGCTATAAATAGTACATACCAACGAAGTATAGATACAACTCCGTTTCACCTTATGGTTGGCATAAGTATGAGATGTAAGGAAGACCTACACATATTGGAATTGTTAAAACAGGAAGAGATTGATCAATATGAAGAAAATAGAGAAGAGATTAGAATCAAAGCCAAGAAGCAAATACTACAAGTACAAGATGAGAATAAGAAGACATTCAATGAAAAGCGGAAGCCAAGTACCCAATATAAAGAAGGAGATTTAGTGGCTATAAAAAGGACACAGTTTGGTACGGGGATGAAGCTGAAGCCCAAGTTTCTGGGGCCGTATCGAGTATCAAAGGTTAAGCGAAATGATCGCTACGATGTGGAGAAGGTTGAGCGTGCTACCGAAGGGCCTATTAAAACGTCTAGCTCCGCGGACCAAATGAAGCCATGGCCGCAGTAGGTATTTTCTTTAATTATTTTTGTTGTTAGTAGATGGATGAAAGGTTAAGTAAATAAAAACAGAACCCTTGTTATATCAACTGTAATGTTTATTGGCATAAACGGTGTGTATTCTGTATTGATATAATATTAGGTAATCTATCATTGTCCACACTTTATAAATTGTGTATTTGTACACCAATTGGCCATATTCTGTTTGTAATGAGTTCCATATAAATCTGTAATGTTGTAAAGCAAAGTAACTTCTATTTTAAACTGGTATTATTGTAACCTAGTATAGAACAATTCTTGATGTATGATACGTTCATTGTTTCTTAACTTTAAGATAAGAGGTTGGTTCATTTTGTTATTTAAGCTGAAGATTGAAATTGTAATTAAGGTTGTCTGAGGGCAGACAAATTATCAGGACAGCCGAGTTGTGGGATTTTAAAATGTGTACTTAGTAGTTAGAATAATAAGCATGAGTGAGTGTAAGCGAGACGACATATGTGTTTGAGAGAGAGGAAGGATGGAAGGGGAAAAGTTAAGATGGCGATAACCGTAGAACCGATAAGGGGTACTCTGTGTAATTTAAAAAATTAATAAAAGTCTAAGATAGTAAATCTGCTATTATTTCACCGCCTCAGACCTACATAAATAAATTAAAAATATTAAATACTTTTATGGTATCTTGCTTTTTTTTCACCGAAGCTCCGATTGTGAGATTTTCGCTTGAAATTCCGACTTGGATCATCACGCTTTAATAGCCAACAGTAGTCTGCCATCATTACTTTATTCCACTTTCCCTGATAGCGACGTTCCATCTCAAACAAGTCCTGGTGAAATCTTTCGCCTTGCTCTTCACTTACAGCTCCCAAGTTATCAGGAAAGTAGTCCAAATGCGAATTAATGAAGTGAAGTTTAATGCTCATCGAACATCCCATTTTGCCGAAATTTTCAATCATTTTCTTTACAATTTCCTCATAATTTGGACTTTTATGGTTTCCTAGAAAATGCCTCACTATTTCCTTAAAAGATTTCCAGGCTTCTAATTCAATTTCACTCAATTTTCAAGTTCACGAACGCAGGTGGTACAAACTTTATGTGGGACCCACTGTTTATCTTGATTGGCGATTGATAGGCCAAAATACATATTATAAACGTTCCTTATAAATTCGGTTATGTTATGCTGCTGTTTTCTCAGCATAAATTGCCCACAAATGTAGCAAAAATTGTCCGGAGAGTTTAAACACTTTCGCGATGACATTTCTCAAGTAAGCGTTACGAATTGCACAGAAGTACTGACTTTTTAAAAATAGTGATGGTGCTATTTATACAAAATAATATTAATCTACCCTCATTAACTGTCTTCTAACGATTTAAAATAATTTCTATAAAAAAAGCATTTAGCCTACAAGAAATGGGGTCTTTAGCAAATGACCTAAAAATCCACTAGGTTTTTTGATAATAAGGGTATATCACATACTTAATTAAAAGTTATGTTTAACTACATTTATGAGAACTCATTCGTTAATGTCTACTTCAACCATTTAGTGTGTTTTTTGTTCAATAAGATACGATTAAAACAAAATAATTAATAAATTACTAGGAAGGCTTAAGTAATTTAGGCAAAAAAAAGGATGATCTATAACTAAAAATCCTGACGTGATGGAATTTTTTTAATATTTTTCCCGTAATCAGCGCCCCAAAATCTATCCAAATCGCTCATCAAAACTGAAAGGGGAAAACCATTGCAGACCTGTGTATAATCAAGAAGATCAGGAGTTCTCGGCTAATATGGTAGATAAATTGAAAAATATATTTCTGGATGGTGGAGAAAGTGGTCAACAAACGCTTTGCTCGTTTGTTGACCACTTTCTCAATGGAAAGCCCCCGCTGCTTAGGCATAAATTTAACTCTGCTATCCTTATCCTTCCTTCTTCAAGGCTATGACAACTAAAAACAACTATAAAGAAATCTTCTCGTAAGGATCTTGCAGCGTTGGGAAAATTATGTTCCTCATCAACCGAAAGTTGGCGGAGAGTCATCATAGCTAAAAAAGGTGCTGGTTTGAGGCCATATGTTACTGTTGCTAATTGATAACATTCGATAGTCTGATTAGTTTGATCGCGCCACAAGATCTTCTGCAATTTCTGATCAGCTTCATGAACTAATATTTGACGATACATTTTTCAATGTCAGCTGTATAATATGCGTATCGATATTGTCTCCATTTGATTAACAAAGCTTGTAAATCTTGCTGTAAATTGGGCCCTTTATATCATTAAGGCTATATCCAGAAGAAGTTTTTGCCGACGCATCAAAATCGACACGTAATTTTTTGGTGCCTAGATTCACGTTGAACTGAATGATGCGGTAAATAACATTCTAATTGCTTGCTGCTATAACTTGCTAACTTCATATGACCTAATTATAAATATTCGCTTATAAATTGCCTGTACTGCTGTGCTAAGCTACGGTCTTTGCTTAACTTTTTCTCTAGATTTCTAAACCGTGCTAAGGCTATCTCTTTCGACGAGCCTAATTTTTCGCTTATTTGCTTTTTAATAGGTATTCTAACCTCCTAGCGACCGCTCTTAAGACGCTTGGTTGTGGATAGGTAGTAATCGACACACTCTTGATCTTCTGCTGACATTTCTTCTTGCTCGTGAATATCCTCAATTTTCCAAAACTGATGAATATCCGGCACATCACTCAATACAACGTTGCAATGAAACGTTTTCACGCTTCACGCAACCAATCAATGTGTGTTTGCTGAGCTATAGGTAATGTCATATCAGGTGTTTTGATAACACCATCTAACATAATACTTGAATAAATTTCGGGCCCCAATAGTAAGTCAACGGGCCGACTCAAATAAAACTCTGGATCTGCTAGATTAATGTGCTGGTTATGCGACCATGAAGGTTTTTCAAATGATCGATTTGGCTAATTCTTGATTCGATTTTTCATAATCGAAACATCGGTAGTGAACTCAAAATCTGTATACCTCGACTGACATGTAATACTTAAGACGCCCTTGCAATTACTCTCTTTCTCACATACTCCATAAATTACGCCATTGAATTGCTGACGTTTGAGGCCTAATTGCTGTGCTGCTTATTCGCTTATTAATGATACTTGTGAGCCTCCATCGATGAGTGCTCTAAAATCATGCTGTGTAGTATCGGCCGCTGTCACCTTCAATAAAGCTGTAGCTAAAAGAATTTCAGATGAATCTCGCTGTGATGCATGTGCACCATGACTATTTTTGTGCTGTTGTTTATTGCGAATATAGTCGTTCGATTTTTGCCTAATTTGATTGGATATGAAATTAGGTTTTTGTTGCGTAAAACATTCATGTAATACGGTATTATGATTACCACTACACGTCCATCTTTTAGCTGATCGGCATTTATTTCCATCATGGTTAAAAATGCAGTTTACGCAATAATTATATCCGCTTGAAGCCTAGGCGCGCGCAAAAAAAATTCCTCGAAGCCCAGCCGATAACGTCACCGGCCCGCGTGAAGTGTCGAGCTTACAAAAAAAAAATTTACGACGCAGATTGCGGCCTGCTGTTGTTGAAGTGGTGTTTTTGTTTGAGTTAAAAAGTCAAGCTTGTAAATGGTATCAGAATTTATTGCGGACGTCCTATTTGAAATATAATACTTGACTGTGAATGTAAGTAATACGTAAAAAATCATCATCTGCGACTTAAAAAATATTTATTTTGTTAAATAGAGCAATCATTCGATTACTAGGCTATTGAAATTATTCTAAAGGTATTATTAAATGGAAATAAAAATAATACTTTTACTTAATAGTAGAAAAATATTTATTTAGAGGCTTACAAAGTTTGCACAGATTTCATACAGGCAGTATTTTTTTCACCCAAACTTAAATACTTAATTAATAATAAACGCTTTTAGACAGACCAAAAATATAATTACTAATTAAAACCTAGATTCATATTGGAATTTATTTAAAAAAATCGTGGCTCTAAGTTAAATATTCCCACTAAAATATGAAAGTGATTGAAAGGTGTAGCGTTTTCAAAAAACCACACGGTAGGTTTCTCAAAAAAATTTGTTCAGCAAAATTTAGGTACATAGAATAGTATATAAATAACTATTTACGTCAAAAAAATACCTTTTCAACGATATATCACACTTACTATTTGATCCCTGTTTAAAAATATTGCAAGTAAAATTAAAATCGCAAGTGTATGTATTCAGTAAACTACTCTCAAAAACCGTGTATAAAGCTGGGTACACATGTATGAAAAAATCGATTTTTTTTTTATTAAAAGTTTTTGTTAAAATTATGAAAATTTAAACTAAAACTGTAATGAAAACTTATTTTATTATTGATAGTCTGAATCCACACACGTGGTCATCACATCAGGGTCTGATAATGAACTGGTTATATACTCGAATCAAGTTTAACAGGGCTAATCAGGACCAACATTTGCGTAGTCTCTTTCGTACGAAGCATCGAAACACTGATGATCAAAGTCGTAGTGTCTTAGGGCCAGGCCACACGGTGCGGCACCGCACCGCACCGCATTACTCCGCACCGCACTGGCGGCCACACGAGCAGTGCGGCGTCGCAATGTTCTTACGGCGCCGTTGCGGCACCGCAACAGGCTTAGCTTGGCTTGCCCAGTTAACGACAGTCTACAATAAACAATGGATCGAAAAAGACGTGTGTTGCTGCTATTATTACTTCGCCATCGACGAAATCGACGTAGAAGCACACGAAGATACTGGATCAGTCCATTTATTGACGAATAGTGACGGCCTTTTTTTTCTTAAAGAATATCGAGAGTTGGTCTTAGACGAAAAGAGGTTTTATAATTTTTTTCGAATGAGTGTGCCCACTTTCGAAAGTTTATTGGAAGCCTTAGAGCCACATATACGGAAACAGTACACTAATATGAGGAATCCTGTGGAGCCAATAGAAATGCTGGGAATCACTTTAAGGTAAGTAATAAAAAACTTTTATTATTTGCACTTCTTTATTATTAATTTTCAAATCAATGTCAGGGAAACACTTATAAGCTTGTAAAATCAAACTCCGTCTGATCGCTTTCTTGAGACACTTGACTTGGAGATGGCATAAAATTAGAGTTTGATTGTACTGTACTAAACAAACTTGTACTTTGATAATTTTTGGTTTGATACCCATGCGATGATGCTTCTTCATGCTGATAGGACGAAGATTGTGGATAAATTTGTCCATAACGCATATCTGTGATTATTTGCAATATTTTACTCTGAAACGTGAGAGTCTGAAGATCGGTAAAATCCTCTATGGATGGCAAAATACCTTTAAAAAAGTTCATGTGGCGATTCTCTGGCTCCTTGAGAGCTCTTAATGTTTCTTTTTCAAAATCATCCAATTGTTCTGCCTTTCGCTTCTGGTTGACAGAAACATAGCGGGACGATTCAGGTATTATATCATCATTTGTAGAAGTCATGCTCGCGTTAGATTCTTCGGGTACGTCTAAACTACCGTCCGTGGCATTCTGTGCTACTTTGGTTAGAAATAAAAGTTGATTATAGTAATGATATTTTGAAAGGTTTTTAGATGCTGAGCCGGATCTGGAAGCATCTTTCTTTTTTTTGAAATATTTATAAAAGGAGTCTTTCACATTTCTCCACTTTTTCACTACTGAATTACCTGAAAATACAAATATTTTATCCTAATACATAAGTATAATTGTAATAAATAAATAAATTGTATTATTTTTGTTACAGGTACCTAGGAAGCGGAAATTCTATAAAAGATTTAGAATTCAAATTCAAACGTGGGAAATCTACAATTGCTTGTATGATATTGAGAGTATGTGAAGCTATATGGAAACATCTTCTTCGAGACCACATCCCTGAACTGACAACAGACCGTTTGCAAATGATTGCATCTGATTTTGACATCAAAGCAAATTTTCCTCATTGTATAGGGGCAATCGATGGAAAACATATACGCCTATGTAATCCAGCTAATAGTGGCTCGTTATTTTTTAATTACAAATCTTTTTTTTCTGTGGTGTTGCTAGCTGTAGTGGACTCGAACTACAAATTTACTTTTGTTGATATTGGCGCATACGGCAAAGAGTGCGATTCAACTGTTTTCCAAAATTCAAAACTATACCAGTTACTCATTAACGAGAACCTCTCATTGCCTACTCCCCAGCCACTATGTGGTTACAATAGACCAATACCATGGGTGTTAGTGGGTGACGAAGCTTTTGGATTGAGTAAACATGTTATGCGTCCATATGGTGGTAAAAATCTCAATGTACAACAAAAGATATTCAATGATCGTCTTAGCAGGGCAAGGAGATATGTTGAATGCGCTTTTGGAATCCTAGCAAATAAATGGCGCATTTTTCACAGACCGATAAACGTGTCCTATAATTTTGCAACCTCCATTATAAAAGCCTGTTGTGTTCTTCACAATTTTGTGGCCGATCGGGACGGTCTTCGCCCAAGTGATAAATTGGCGATAATTTGTGATGAATTTCACTCGCTTCAACCTCAAAATGATGAATTGACAGCAGCAAATGGTATAAGAGATGAATTAGCAAACTATTTTATAAGCAGCAAAGGATCTTTGAATTGGCAATTTAAAAAAATTTAGCCATCTTACCTATATGAAGAAAAATAAGGACTCACCAATTTGGTTCTTTTCGTCAGGCGTGTATGTATCGTATTCAGAAAATAAATTTTTTGTAACATCTTCCCATGCTTTTGCTTTCAAATTTTTGTTTTTAAAATTGTCATGAGACTTGTCCCACAGTATTTCCCGTTCCTGTATCAACGAAATGAGGTAGTCCACGTCTATTGATTCTACACCGGTACTCATTTTTTTGTATGATATACACGTAATTATCATCAACGAGCGTGCACTCTTGCCTATACGCCGTATAAACAACTGAGCGGCGCGGCGGCGCCGCTGCGGCATCACACTGCTTGCACCCCTCCCCGCCTCGTCTGCCTCGCGCCGTTGTCCGGTGCGGCGCCGGAGCGGTGCCGGACGTACCGTATGGCATACCATACATTTTTATATGTAGGAAACCGTTGCGGCACCGCACAGGCGCCGCGCCGGAGCCGTACCGCACCGTGTGGCCTGGCCCTTACAGAATAGTTAATATCTTAGATACTTAATTTCTATTGGTATTTTACTGAAAATACATCCACACATATACATAGTAACATTTTTTTTTATACATAGTTGTTCGTGGAACTCTAGGTAGAACTATTCTATCTGGATGCCTTCTATTACGTGGATACTTCTCTGCAGCTCTTTTAAATAGATTGGGGTGTTGGCAAACAAATTTAGCGCACTCAAATATGTACAAACATCGTAGAGTCAGTAGTTTCAGCTTGACGAATATAGGCTTGCGTGATTCTCAAGGAGGAATGCCACCAATGGCTCCGATGCATTTTTTTTGCGCTTGGAATGCTCTGTATCCCTCAGTAGAATTACCCCACAGAACCAATCCATAGAGCAATGTGGATGCAACATAGCTGTGATAGGCGGACAATACGGTGCTCTGATTAGAGATTTTTCCTAAGGTGTACAGAACATATACGAATTTATTCAATTTTTGGCAGACTCTTTCGACTTGAAATTTCCAGGAGAGATGACTATCTAATCCAATTCCCAAAAAGATGGTATTATCTGTTTCTGATACGATCTGTCCACTATAGACAATATTAAGTTTGTCTCGGTTATTAGCGTATGTGCCAAATTGGATCATGTTAGTTTTTAATATATTTACATTTAAGTTATTAGAAGTAAGCCAGTAGGTTATTGATTGGATATATAAACAATACTATGTCCGCTATATAAATATTAATGTCAGTAGATATTGGCGATGTCATAATTATGGAAATATCGTCAGCAAACAGCGTACCTGAATTTGATGTCACTTCTGGTAGATCATTAATGTATATTAAAAATAAAAGAGGCCCCAGCATGCTGCCTTGTGGGACTCCTATGTTGTTATGTTTATACTGGGATCTAATGCTATTTAATTCATTGAATTCGTTAATACCTAGAACCTCCGCACATTGTTTTCTATTCACAAGATAAGTTTTTAACCATTGTAGAGCTTGTCCACGTATGCCATACCGCTCTAACTTATTTAGTAGTCGTGTATGTGACACACAGTCAAACGCTTTTGACGTATCGAAAAAGGTAACTGGTATTCGTTTTTTGCTGTCTATTACATCTACAATATTTTTTACAAGATTGAAACAAGCTAGAGTTGTAGATTTATGCTTCTGAAAACCATATTGTTCGTTCTTAAGCACCTTATGTTTTTCAATAAACCCTAATAAGCGACTTTGCATGGCCTTCTCAAAAATATTCGAGAATGTTGGTTTGAGACTAATTATTATTGGTCTATAGTTGGTTGGTTGGAAACAATCGTCTTTCTTATGCAAAGGTTTCACAACCACATATTTCAGAAGGCTGGGAAAACAACCTTCTTCAAATGACATATTTATCAAATGAGTCAAAATGGGTGTAAGCTCTGCCGAACAAGCTTTCAAAATTTTTGTTGAGACACTGTCATACCCGACTGCTCCTGTGTTATTTAATGAAAGCATAATATTTTTAACTTCGTTATATCCGTATGGGTGTAAGTATATGCTATAGTTCGACTGCGCTCGATATGAATATTTTAAATTGTTATTTTTTTGTTTGGTTAAGTCAATCCAGTAATCGTTAAAAGCATCAGCTATAAGTTGCGGGTTTTTCAAGCAAATATTGTCTACATTCAACGTTTTTATTAGTTTTAAGTTGTTAACACATAGGTATAATGCCTCGTCAGCCACATATGGCTGACATTTTCCAAACTAATTGAGTCGCGTCAGCCATATGTGACTGACGGAATATGCTTCTTTTGAAAATGCGATTTTTCATCGTCAGCCACGTTTTTCGTATTGAACTGTATTGAGTATGGTTGACAAGGCCTGGTATATTATAACTATAGTGATCGCTTCGATACTTTTACTTACATTTTGATAAATATTAAGTTTGCAAAGTGGAAGTTTCGCAAACAAAAGAGTGATGGGAAAAGTAGTCAGTTTTTGCAAATGAAACACTGAGTAAATGTTTTAATTGCTTTTATTCATATTTAAATTTCAATAATCATGTTCAAACACGTTTGAACTCAAACATGGCTATGGTCTAAATTGAAACAGTTGATACAATAGTGTGGCTCAATCAATCTTTGCAGTATGTTACCACTCTTTTGGTTTTATTTCGAGCATGAACTGTTCCGAATTGGGCACAGTTTTCTTTGTAACACCTAACAAAATATTTACGATAAACAGAGGCCAACCCTTGCCTTTTCTTCAATTTATGTTTAATTCGCCTAGGTCTAGCGGAGGCACTAGTTTCCGGGACTCCTGTATTCACAAGGTAGACAACCAACGCGGTTCTTAACTGGACGACAGAGAGCTTCTTCGTGGTTGTTAATTTATATAAAATATATGAATTTACAATCGCTGTTTTAAGTAATAGCTCCATCGCCAATCTCTTGGGTCATTTAGTTGTCTTCCGAAGAGGGCTCGTGTAAGATGACATTTGGTCTGACAAATCAACCGCTGATTTTGCATGATTATAATCTACCACAATCTTCGGTTTTATGTTTTCTTTTCCTTTTTTAGTTATTCTTCTGAAACTTACGGAGTGCTTAGTAGACAGAAGTAGAACATCTCGCTTGTCCTTCCACTTCATAATTGTTATTCCGTCGTCATTTTCTTGAGCTGAGAATTCTCCTGTCTTCAGTTTGGTTTGACAACTGTTTGAGGTAAACCTCTTCTATTTTTTCTAAGTGTGCCTATGAGATGAGTTTGTCCTGCTAGTAGTTTTCGTGCCAGACTCAAACTGGTATACCAATTATCTGTGCAAACAGTATGTCCTTTATATAAATAATCGTCACATAAGGCAAGGACAACATTCGTCGGTGTAGTATTTATATTTATTTTATTTATTTATTTATCACTTAATGCACATTAAATTGTACAAAGGCGGACTTAATGCCCTAGGCATTTTCTGCCAGTCAACCTTAGGGTGGTGCAGAGAGAGCATGGTAGGTGCATATATTATCATAGTTTTTGCCAGCACAAACTTGCACTTTTATATATGATCTTTCACATGCAACTGTGAACATATCAGTCGGCCATGTTTCTAGGAAACAAAACCGATAGATAATACGAGTACCTACATCCTCCGGAAGGGTGTTAGCAAGGGAATCCTTAATTTGATCTGCCAGCGTGTATCGTTCGTTGCTTAACGCAGAGAGCCTACCCCGGATTGGTAGATGGTGCAGGTTCGAGACCCGCCGGATGATTAAATTTATGATTTCCCATTTCTTTTTGAGATTAGATAAACGCTTTGCATTGCGAATAATGCTATAAAATTCACATTATATCCAAAGCTCAGAGAACACAGTGAAAAGTTTTACAACTACTTTCGGACTAAATTCGACTAAATTCGAACTAAATTCGACTTTTGGCTGTATTTTCAGTTTTGAATAAAAAGGACGTTGTAAGCGTTGGTTGTGGCTGACGAATGATCTCTAAAACGCTTTGCTCGTTTGTGAGGACAGATTGATTTAATTGATGAAAGAATGAGAGAGGCGACGCAAGATTTCAATACGTCTATACTAGTCGAGAAGACAGCTCATCCTGTGGAAGAACTGAAATTGGTGCTAGATGGTGCTCCAGAAATGGAGTTGATAGATGATGACGAAGATATACTTGACGGCAAGCAAAAATCTAAGTCAAAAGCTATTAAGAAAATAGTTGATCCAAAACGACAAAAGCAACCGCTGGAAATAAGATATTTAGATGATAGAACCGAAACTCCTTTACCCGGCTTAGTAGTTGAAACCGTATCTAATAACACAGGTCTGCAAATTTGAACTCTTATTTTCCCCTTTTGGATTTGATTGCTGATCTTGAGGTATTTTGGTGCGCTGATTACGAATATGTACTTGGATTTGTCCTATCACCCTCAGTTTTTTTGAAAAATCCTATTATGTGAAATCGGAAAAAAAGGCCAACTTTACAAAGTTTTTTTTTATTACAATGAAGTAACAATTATATTACTAAACTTAAAACATTAAAAATACATTGAAGGGACAGTAATAAATAAATTAAAAATATTAAATACTTTTATGGTATCTTGCTTTTTTTTCACCGAAGCTCCGATTGTGAGATTTTCGCTTGAAATTCCGACTTGGATCATCACGCTTTAATAGCCAACAGTAGTCTGCCATCATTACTTTATTCCACTTTCCCTGATAGCGACGTTCCATCTCAAACAAGTCCTGGTGAAATCTTTCGCCTTGCTCTTCACTTACAGCTCCCAAGTTATCAGGAAAGTAGTCCAAATGCGAATTAATGAAGTGAAGTTTAATGCTCATCGAACATCCCATTTTGCCAAAATTTTCAATCATTTTCTTTACAATTTCCTCATAATTTGGACTTTTATGGTTTCCTAGAAAATGCCTCACTATTTCCTTAAAAGATTTCCAGGCTTCTAATTCAATTTCACTCAATTTTCAAGTTCACGAACGCAGGTGGTACAAACTTTATGTGGGACCCACTGTTTATCTTGATTGGCGATTGATAGGCCAAAATACATATTATAAACGTTCCTTATAAATTCGGTTATGTTATGCTGCTGTTTTCTCAGCATAAATTGCCCACAAATGTAGCAAAAATTGTCCGGAGAGTTTAAACACTTTCGCGATGACATTTTTCAAGTAAGCGTTACGAATTGCTCAGAAGTACTGACTTTTTAAAAATAGTGATGGTGCTATTTATACAAAATAATATTAATCTACCCTCATTAACTGTCTTCTAACGATTTAAAATAATTTCTATAAAAAAAGCATTTAGCCTACAAGAAATGGGGTCTTTAGCAAATGACCTAAAAATCCACTAGTTTTTTTGATAATAAGGGATAATATATCACATACTTAATTAAAAGTTATGTTTAACTACATTTATGAGAACTCATTCGTTAATGTCTACTTCAACCATTTAGTGTGTTTTTTGTTCAATAAGATACGATTAAAACAAAATAATTAATAAATTACTAGGAAGGCTTAAGTAATTTAGGCAAAAAAAAGGATGATCTATAACTAAAAATCCTGACGTGATGGAATTTTTTTAATATTTTTCCCGTAATCAGCGCCCCAAAATCTATCCAAATCGCTCATCAAAACTGAAAGGGGAAAACCATTGCAGACCTGTGTATAATCAAGAAGATCAGGAGTTCTCGGCTAATATGGTAGATAAATTGAAAAATATATTTCTGGATGGTGGAGAAAGTGGTCAACAAACGCTTTGCTCGTTTGTTGACCACTTTCTCAATGGAAAGCCCCCGCTGCTTAGGCATAAATTTAACTCTGCTATCCTTATCCTTCCTTCTTCAAGGCTATGACAACTAAAAACAACTATAAAGAAATCTTCTCGTAAGGATCTTGCAGCGTTGGGAAAATTATGTTCCTCATCAACCGAAAGTTGGCGGAGAGTCATCATAGCTAAAAAAGGTGCTGGTTTGAGGCCATATGTTACTGTTGCTAATTGATAACATTCGATAGTCTGATTAGTTTGATCGCGCCACAAGATCTTCTGCAATTTCTGATCAGCTTCATGAACTAATATTTGACGATACATTTTTCAATGTCAGCTGTATAATATGCGTATCGATATTGTCTCCATTTGATTAACAAAGCTTGTAAATCTTGCTGTAAATTGGGCCCTTTATATCATTAAGGCTATATCCAGAAGAAGTTTTTGCCGACGCATCAAAATCGACACGTAATTTTTTGGTGCCTAGATTCACGTTGAACTGAATGATGCGGTAAATAACATTCTAATTGCTTGCTGCTATAACTTGCTAACTTCATATGACCTAATTATAAATATTCGCTTATAAATTGCCTGTACTGCTGTGCTAAGCTACGGTCTTTGCTTAACTTTTTCTCTAGATTTCTAAACCGTGCTAAGGCTATATCTTTCGACGAGCCTAATTTTTCGCTTATTTGCTTTTTAATAGGTATTCTAACCTCCTAGCGACCGCTCTTAAGACGCTTGGTTGTGGATAGGTAGTAATCGACACACTCTTGATCTTCTGCTGACATTTCTTCTTGCTCGTGAATATCCTCAATTTTCCAAAACTGATGAATATCCGGCACATCACTCAATACAACGTTGCAATGAAACGTTTTCACGCTTCACGCAACCAATCAATGTGTGTTTGCTGAGCTATAGGTAATGTCATATCAGGTGTTTTGATAACACCATCTAACATAATACTTGAATAAATTTCGGGCCCCAATAGTAAGTCAACGGGCCGACTCAAATAAAACTCTGGATCTGCTAGATTAATGTGCTGGTTATGCGACCATGAAGGTTTTTCAAATGATCGATTTGGCTAATTCTTGATTCGATTTTTCATAATCGAAACATCGGTAGTGAACTCAAAATCTGTATACCTCGACTGACATGTAATACTTAAGACGCCCTTGCAATTACTCTCTTTCTCACATACTCCATAAATTACGCCATTGAATTGCTGACGTTTGAGGCCTAATTGCTGTGCTGCTTATTCGCTTATTAATGATACTTGTGAGCCTCCATCGATGAGTGCTCTAAAATCATGCTGTGTAGTATCGGCCGCTGTCACCTTCAATAAAGCTGTAGCTAAAAGAATTTCAGATGAATCTCGCTGTGATGCATGTGCACCATGACTATTTTTGTGCTGTTGTTTATTGCGAATATAGTCGTTCGATTTTTGCCTAATTTGATTGGATATGAAATTAGGTTTTTGTTGCGTAAAACATTCATGTAATACGGTATTATGATTACCACTACACGTCCATCTTTTAGCTGATCGGCATTTATTTCCATCATGGTTAAAAATGCAGTTTACGCAATAATTATATCCGCTTGAAGCCTAGGCGCGCGCAAAAAAAATTCCTCGAAGCCCAGCCGATAACGTCACCGGCCCGCGTGAAGTGTCGAGCTTACAAAAAAAAAATTTACGACGCAGATTGCGGCCTGCTGTTGTTGAAGTGGTGTTTTTGTTTGAGTTAAAAAGTCAAGCTTGTAAATGGTATCAGAATTTATTGCGGACGTCCTATTTGAAATATAATACTTGACTGTGAATGTAAGTAATACGTAAAAAATCATCATCTGCGACTTAAAAAATATTTATTTTGTTAAATAGAGCAATCATTCGATTACTAGGCTATTGAAATTATTCTAAAGGTATTATTAAATGGAAATAAAAATAATACTTTTACTTAATAGTAGAAAAATATTTATTTAGAGGCTTACAAAGTTTGCACAGATTTCATACAGGCAGTATTTTTTTCACCCAAACTTAAATACTTAATTAATAATAAACGCTTTTAGACAGACCAAAAATATAATTACTAATTAAAACCTAGATTCATATTGGAATTTATTTAAAAAAATCGTGGCTCTAAGTTAAATATTCCCACTAAAATATGAAAGTGATTGAAAGGTGTAGCGTTTTCAAAAAACCACACGGTAGGTTTCTCAAAAAAATTTGTTCAGCAAAATTTAGGTACATAGAATAGTATATAAATAACTATTTACGTCAAAAAAATACCTTTTCAACGATATATCACACTTACTATTTGATCCCTGTTTAAAAATATTGCAAGTAAAATTAAAATCGCAAGTGTATGTATTCAGTAAACTACTCTCAAAAACCGTGTATAAAGCTGGGTACACATGTATGAAAAAATCGATTTTTTTTTTATTAAAAGTTTTTGTTAAAATTATGAAAATTTAAACTAAAACTGTAATGAAAACTTATTTTATTATTGATAGTCTGAATCCACACACGTGGTCATCACATCAGGGTCTGATAATGAACTGGTTATATACTCGAATCAAGTTTAACAGGGCTAATCAGGACCAACATTTGCGTAGTCTCTTTCGTACGAAGCATCGAAACACTGATGATCAAAGTCGTAGTGTCTTAGGGCCAGGCCACACGGTGCGGCACCGCACCGCACCGCATTACTCCGCACCGCACTGGCGGCCACACGAGCAGTGCGGCGTCGCAATGTTCTTACGGCGCCGTTGCGGCACCGCAACAGGCTTAGCTTGGCTTGCCCAGTTAACGACAGTCTACAATAAACAATGGATCGAAAAAGACGTGTGTTGCTGCTATTATTACTTCGCCATCGACGAAATCGACGTAGAAGCACACGAAGATACTGGATCAGTCCATTTATTGACGAATAGTGACGGCCTTTTTTTTCTTAAAGAATATCGAGAGTTGGTCTTAGACGAAAAGAGGTTTTATAATTTTTTTCGAATGAGTGTGCCCACTTTCGAAAGTTTATTGGAAGCCTTAGAGCCACATATACGGAAACAGTACACTAATATGAGGAATCCTGTGGAGCCAATAGAAATGCTGGGAATCACTTTAAGGTAAGTAATAAAAAACTTTTATTATTTGCACTTCTTTATTATTAATTTTCAAATCAATGTCAGGGAAACACTTATAACCTTGTAAAATCAAACTCCGTCTGATCGCTTTCTTGAGACACTTGACTTGGAGATGGAATAAAATTAGAGTTTGATTGTACTGTACTAAACAAACTTGTACTTTGATAATTTTTGGTTTGATACCCATGCGATGATGCTTCTTCATGCTGATAGGACGAAGATTGTGGATAAATTTGTCCATAACGCATATCTGTGATTATTTGCAATATTTTACTCTGAAACGTGAGAGTCTGAAGATCGGTAAAATCCTCTATGGATGGCAAAATACCTTTAAAAAAGTTCATGTGGCGATTCTCTGGCTCCTTGAGAGCTCTTAATGTTTCTTTTTCAAAATCATCCAATTGTTCTGCCTTTCGCTTCCGGTTGACAGAAACATAGCGGGACGATTCAGGTATTATATCATCATTTGTAGAAGTCATGCTCGCGTTAGATTCTTCGGGTACGTCTAAACTACCGTCCGTGGCATTCTGTGCTACTTTGGTTAGAAATAAAAGTTGATTATAGTAATGATATTTTGAAAGGTTTTTAGATGCTGAGCCGGATCTGGAAGCATCTTTCTTTTTTTTGAAATATTTATAAAAGGAGTCTTTCACATTTCTCCACTTTTTCACTACTGAATTACCTGAAAATACAAATATTTTATCCTAATACATAAGTATAATTGTAATAAATAAATAAATTGTATTATTTTTGTTACAGGTACCTAGGAAGCGGAAATTCGATAAAAGATTTAGAATTCAAATTCAAACGTGGGAAATCTACAATTGCTTGTATGATATTGAGAGTATGTGAAGCTATATGGAAACATCTTCTTCGAGACCACATCCCTGAACTGACAACAGACCGTTTGCAAATGATTGCATCTGATTTTGACATCAAAGCAAATTTTCCTCATTGTATAGGGGCAATCGATGGAAAACATATACGCCTATGTAATCCAGCTAATAGTGGCTCGTTATTTTTTAATTACAAATCTTTTTTTTCTGTGGTGTTGCTAGCTGTAGTGGACTCGAACTACAAATTTACTTTTGTTGATATTGGCGCATACGGCAAAGAGTGCGATTCAACTGTTTTCCAAAATTCAAAACTATACCAGTTACTCATTAACGAGAACCTCTCATTGCCTACTCCCCAGCCACTATGTGGTTACAATAGACCAATACCATGGGTGTTAGTGGGTGACGAAGCTTTTGGATTGAGTAAACATGTTATGCGTCCATATGGTGGTAAAAATCTCAATGTACAACAAAAGATATTCAATGATCGTCTTAGCAGGGCAAGGAGATATGTTGAATGCGCTTTTGGAATCCTAGCAAATAAATGGCGCATTTTTCACAGACCGATAAACGTGTCCTATAATTTTGCAACCTCCATTATAAAAGCCTGTTGTGTTCTTCACAATTTTGTGGCCGATCGGGACGGTCTTCGCCCAAGTGATAAATTGGCGATAATTTGTGATGAATTTCACTCGCTTCAACCTCAAAATGATGAATTGACAGCAGCAAATGGTATAAGAGATGAATTAGCAAACTATTTTATAAGCAGCAAAGGATCTTTGAATTGGCAATTTAAAAAAATTTAGTCATCTTACCTATATGAAGAAAAATAAGGACTCACCAATTTGGTTCTTTTCGTCAGGCGTGTATGTATCGTATTCAGAAAATAAATTTTTTGTAACATCTTCCCATGCTTTTGCTTTCAAATTTTTGTTTTTAAAATTGTCATGAGACTTGTCCTACAGTATTTCCCGTTCCTGTATCAACGAAATGAGGTAGTCCACGTCTATTGATTCTACACCGGTACTCATTTTTTTGTATGATATCATCATCAACGAGCGTGCACTCTTGCCTATACGCCGTATAAACAACTGAGCGGCGCGGCGGCGCCGCTGCGGCATCACACTGCTTGCACCCCTCCCCGCCTCGTCTGCCTCGCGCCGTTGTCCGGTGCGGCGCCGGAGCGGTGCCGGACGTACCGTATGGCATACCATACATTTTTATATGTAGGAAACCGTTGCGGCACCGCACAGGCGCCGCGCCGGAGCCGTACCGCACCGTGTGGCCTGGCCCTTACAGAATAGTTAATATCTTAGATACTTAATTTCTATTGGTATTTTACTGAAAATACATCCACACATATACATAGTAACATTTTTTTTTATACATAGTTGTTCGTGGAACTCTAGGTAGAACTATTCTATCTGGATGCCTTCTATTACGTGGATACTTCTCTGCAGCTCTTTTAAATAGATTGGGGTGTTGGCAAACAAATTTAGCGCACTCAAATATGTACAAACATCGTAGAGTCAGTAGTTTCAGCTTGACGAATATAGGCTTGCGTGATTCTCAAGGAGGAATGCCACCAATGGCTCCGATGCATTTTTTTTGCGCTTGGAATGCTCTGTATCCCTCAGTAGAATTACCCCACAGAACCAATCCATAGAGCAATGTGGATGCAACATAGCTGTGATAGGCGGACAATACGGTGCTCTGATTAGAGATTTTTCCTAAGGTGTACAGAACATATACGAATTTATTCAATTTTTGGCAGACTCTTTCGACTTGAAATTTCCAGGAGAGATGACTATCTAATCCAATTCCCAAAAAGATGGTATTATCTGTTTCTGATACGATCTGTCCACTATAGACAATATTAAGTTTGTCTCGGTTATTAGCGTATGTGCCAAATTGGATCATGTTAGTTTTTAATATATTTACATTTAAGTTATTAGAAGTAAGCCAGTAGGTTATTGATTGGATATATAAACAATACTATGTCCGCTATATAAATATTAATGTCAGTAGATATTGGCGATGTCATAATTATGGAAATATCGTCAGCAAACAGCGTACCTGAATTTGATGTCACTTCTGGTAGATCATTAATGTATATTAAAAATAAAAGAGGCCCCAGTATGCTGCCTTGTGGGACTCCTATGTTGTTATGTTTATACTGGGATCTAATGCTATTTAATTCATTGAATTCGTTAATACCTAGAACCTCCGCACATTGTTTTCTATTCACAAGATAAGTTTTTAACCATTGTAGAGCTTGTCCACGTATGCCATACCGCTCTAACTTATTTAGTAGTCGTGTATGTGACACACAGTCAAACGCTTTTGACGTATCGAAAAAGGTAACTGGTATTCGTTTTTTGCTGTCTATTACATCTACAATATTTTTTACAAGATTGAAACAAGCTAGAGTTGTAGATTTATGCTTCTGAAAACCATATTGTTCGTTCTTAAGCACCTTATGTTTTTCAATAAACCCTAATAAGCGACAATGCATGGCCTTCTCAAAAATCTTCGAGAATGTTGATTTGAGACTAATTATTATTGGTCTATAGTTGGTTGGTTGGAAACAATCGTCTTTCTTATGCAAAGGTTTCACAACCACATATTTCAGAAGGCTGGGAAAACAACCTTCTTCAAATGACATATTTATCAAATGAGTCAAAATGGGTGTAAGCTCTGCCGAACAAGCTTTCAAAATTTTTGTTGAGACACTGTCATACCCGACTGCTCCTGTGTTATTTAATGAAAGCATAATATTTTTAACTTCGTTATATCCGTATGGGTGTAAGTATATGCTATAGTTCGACTGCGCTCGATATGAATATTTTAAATTGTTATTTTTTTGTTTGGTTAAGTCAATCCAGTAATCGTTAAAAGCATCAGCTATAAGTTGCGGGTTTTTCAAGCAAATATTGTCTACATTCAACGTTTTTATTAGTTTTAAGTTGTTAACACATAGGTATAATGCCTCGTCAGCCACATATGGCTGACATTTTCCAAACTAATTGAGTCGCGTCAGCCATATGTGGCTGACGGAATATGCTTCTTTTGAAAATGCGATTTTTCATCGTCAGCCACGTTTTTCGTATTGAACTGTATTGAGTATGGTTGACAAGGCCTGGTATATTATAACTATAGTGATCGCTTCGATACTTTTACTTACATTTTGATAAATATTAAGTTTGCAAAGTGGAAGTTTCGCAAACAAAAGAGTGATGGGAAAAGTAGTCAGTTTTTGCAAATGAAACACTGAGTAAATGTTTTAATTGCTTTTATTCATATTTAAATTTCAATAATCATGTTCAAACACGTTTGAACTCAAACATGGCTATGGTCTAAATTGAAACAGTTGATACAATAGTGTGGCTCAATCAATCTTTGCAGTATGTTACCACTCTTTTGGTTTTATTTCGAGCATGAACTGTTCCGAATTGGGCATAGTTTTCTTTGTAACACCTAACAAAATATTTACGATAAACAGAGGCCAACCCTTGCCTTTTCTTCAATTTATGTTTAATTCGCCTAGGTCTAGCGGAGGCACTAGTTTCCGGGACTCCTGTATTCACAAGGTAGACAACCAACGCGGTTCTTAACTGGACGACAGAGAGCTTCTTCGTGGTTGTTAATTTATATAAAATATATGAATTTACAATCGCTGTTTTAAGTAATAGCTCCATCGCCAATCTCTTGGGTCATTTAGTTGTCTTCCGAAGAGGGCTCGTGTAAGATGACATTTGGTCTGACAAATCAACCGCTGATTTTGCATGATTATAATCTACCACAATCTTCGGTTTTATGTTTTCTTTTCCTTTTTTAGTTATTCTTCTGAAACTTACGGAGTGCTTAGTAGACAGAAGTAGAACATCTCGCTTGTCCTCCCACTTCATAATTGTTATTCCGTCGTCATTTTCTTGAGCTGAGAATTCTCCTATCTTCAGTTTGGTTTGACAACTGTTTGAGGTAAACCTCTTCTATTTTTTCTAAGTGTGCCTATGAGATGAGTTTGTCCTGCTAGTAGTTTTCGTGCCAGACTCAAACTGGTATACCAATTATCTGTGCAAACAGTATGTCCTTTATATAAATAATCGTCACATAAGGCAAGGACAACATTCGTCGGTGTAGTATTTATATTATCATAGTTTTTGCCAGCATAAACTTGCACTTTTATATATGATCTTTCACATGCAACTGTGAACATATCAGTCGGCCATGTTTCTAGGAAACAAAACCGATAGATAATACCTACATCCTCCGGAAGGGTGTTAGCAAGGGAATCCTTAATTTGATCTGCCAGCGTGTATCGTTCGTTGCTTAACGCAGAGAGCCTACCCCGGATTGGTAGATGGTGCAGGTTCGAGACCCGCCGGACGATTAAATTTATGATTTCCCATTTCTTTTTGAGATTAGATAAACGCTTTGCATTGCGAATAATGCTATAAAATTCACATTATATCCAAAGCTCAGAGAACACAGTGAAAAGTTTTACAACTACTTTCGGACTAAATTCGGCTAAATTCGAACTAAATTCGACTTTTGGCTGTATTTTCAGTTTTGAATAAAAAGGACGTTGTAAGCGTTGGTTGTGGCTGACGAATGTTCTCTAAAACGCTTTGCTCGTTTGTGAGGACAGATTGATTTAATTGATGAAAGAATGAGAGAGGCGACGCAAGATTTCAATACGTCTATACTAGTCGAGAAGACAGCTCATCCTGTGGAAGAACTGAAATTGGTGCTAGATGGTGCTCCAGAAATGGAGTTGATAGATGATGACGAAGATATACTTGACGGCAAGCAAAAATCTAAGTCAAAAGCTATTAAGAAAATAGTTGATCCAAAACGACAAAAGCAACCGCTGGAAATAAGATATTTAGATGATAGAACCGAAACTCCTTTACCCGGCTTAGTAGTTGAAACCGTATCTAATAACACAGGTCTGCAAATTTGAACTCTTATTTTCCCCTTTTGGATTTGATTGCTGATCTTGAGGTATTTTGGTGCGCTGATTACGAATATGTACTTGGATTTGTCCTATCACCCTCAGTTTTTTTGAAAAATCCTATTATGTGAAATCGGAAAAAAAGGCCAACTTTACAAAGTTTTTTTTTATTACAATGAAGTAACAATTATATTACTAAACTTAAAACATTAAAAATACATTGAAGGGACAGTAATAAATAAATTAAAAATATTAAATACTTTTATGGTATCTTGCTTTTTTTTCACCGAAGCTCCGATTGTGAGATTTTCGCTTGAAATTCCGACTTGGATCATCACGCTTTAATAGCCAACAGTAGTCTGCCATCATTACTTTATTCCACTTTCCCTGATAGCGACGTTCCATCTCAAACAAGTCCTGGTGAAATCTTTCGCCTTGCTCTTCACTTACAGCTCCCAAGTTATCAGGAAAGTAGTCCAAATGCGAATTAATGAAGTGAAGTTTAATGCTCATCGAACATCCCATTTTGCCAAAATTTTCAATCATTTTCTTTACAATTTCCTCATAATTTGGACTTTTATGGTTTCCTAGAAAATGCCTCACTATTTCCTTAAAAGATTTCCAGGCTTCTAATTCAATTTCACTCAATTTTCAAGTTCACGAACGCAGGTGGTACAAACTTTATGTGGGACCCACTGTTTATCTTGATTGGCGATTGATAGGCCAAAATACATATTATAAACGTTCCTTATAAATTCGGTTATGTTATGCTGCTGTTTTCTCAGCATAAATTGCCCACAAATGTAGCAAAAATTGTCCGGAGAGTTTAAACACTTTCGCGATGACATTTTTCAAGTAAGCGTTACGAATTGCACAGAAGTACTGACTTTTTAAAAATAGTGATGGTGCTATTTATACAAAATAATATTAATCTACCCTCATTAACTGTCTTCTAACGATTTAAAATAATTTCTATAAAAAAAGCATTTAGCCTACAAGAAATGGGGTCTTTAGCAAATGACCTAAAAATCCACTAGTTTTTTTGATAATAAGGGTATATCACATACTTAATTAAAAGTTATGTTTAACTACATTTATGAGAACTCATTCGTTAATGTCTACTTCAACCATTTAGTGTGTTTTTTGTTCAATAAGATACGATTAAAACAAAATAATTAATAAATTACTAGGAAGGCCTAAGTAATTTAGGCAAAAAAAAGGATGATCTATAACTAAAAATCCTGACGTGATGGAATTTTTTTAATATTTTTCCCGTAATCAGCGCCCCAAAATCTATCCAAATCGCTCATCAAAACTGAAAGGGGAAAACCATTGCAGACCTGTGTATAATCAAGAAGATCAGGAGTTCTCGGCTAATATGGTAGATAAATTGAAAAATATATTTCTGGATGGTGGAGAAAGTGGTCAACAAACGCTTTGCTCGTTTGTTGACCACTTTCTCAATGGAAAGCCCCCGCTGCTTAGGCATAAATTTAACTCTGCTATCCTTATCCTTCCTTCTTCAAGGCTATGACAACTAAAAACAACTATAAAGAAATCTTCTCGTAAGGATCTTGCAGCGTTGGGAAAATTATGTTCCTCATCAACCGAAAGTTGGCGGAGAGTCATCATAGCTAAAAAAGGTGCTGGTTTGAGGCCATATGTTACTGTTGCTAATTGATAACATTCGATAGTCTGATTAGTTTGATCGCGCCACAAGATCTTCTGCAATTTCTGATCAGCTTCATGAACTAATATTTGACGATACATTTTTCAATGTCAGCTGTATAATATGCGTATCGATATTGTCTCCATTTGATTAACAAAGCTTGTAAATCTTGCTGTAAATTGGGCCCTTTATGACTTAAATCATTAAGGCTATATCCAGAAGAAGTTTTTGCCGACGCATCAAAATCGACACGTAATTTTTTGGTGCCTAGATTCACGTTGAACTGAATGATGCGGTAAATAACATTCTAATTGCTTGCTGCTATAACTTGCTAACTTCATATGACCTAATTATAAATATTCGCTTATAAATTGCCTGTACTGCTGTGCTAAGCTACGGTCTTTGCTTAACTTTTTCTCTAGATTTCTAAACCGTGCTAAGGCTATCTCTTTCGACGAGCCTAATTTTTCGCTTATTTGCTTTTTAATAGGTATTCTAACCTCCTAGCGACCGCTCTTAAGACGCTTGGTTGTGGATAGGTAGTAATCGACACACTCTTGATCTTCTGCTGACATTTCTTCTTGCTCGTGAATATCCTCAATTTTCCAAAACTGATGAATATCCGGCACATCACTCAATACAACGTTGCAATGAAACGTTTTCACGCTTCACGCAACCAATCAATGTGTGTTTGCTGAGCTATAGGTAATGTCATATCAAGTGTTTTGATAACACCATCTAACATAATACTTGAATAAATTTCGGGCCCCAATAGTAAGTCAACGGGCCGACTCAAATAAAACTCTGGATCTGCTAGATTAATGTGCTGGTTATGCGACCATGAAGGTTTTTCAAATGATCGATTTGGCTAATTCTTGATTCGATTTTTCATAATCGAAACATCGGTAGTGAACTCAAAATCTGTATACCTCGACTGACATGTAATACTTAAGACGCCCTTGCAATTACTCTCTTTCTCACATACTCCATAAATTACGCCATTGAATTGCTGACGTTTGAGGCCTAATTGCTGTGCTGCTTATTCGCTTATTAATGATACTTGTGAGCCTCCATCGATGAGTGCTCTAAAATCATGCTGTGTAGTATCGGCCGCTGTCACCTTCAATAAAGCTGTAGCTAAAAGAATTTCAGATGAATCTCGCTGTGATGCATGTGCACCATGACTATTTTTGTGCTGTTGTTTATTGCGAATATAGTCGTTCGATTTTTGCCTAATTTGATTGGATATGAAATTAGGTTTTTGTTGCGTAAAACATTCATGTAATACGGTATTATGATTACCACTACACGTCCATCTTTTAGCTGATCGGCATTTATTTCCATCATGGTTAAAAATGCAGTTTACGCAATAATTATATCCGCTTGAAGTCTAGGCGCGCGCAAAAAAAATTCCTCGAAGCCCAGCCGATAACGTCACCGGCCCGCGTGAAGTGTGAGCTTACAAAAAAAAATTTTACGACGCAGATTGCGGCCTGCTGTTGTTGAAGTGGTGTTTTTGTTTGAGTTAAAAAGTCAAGCTTGTAAATGGTATCAGAATTTATTGCGGACGTCCTATTTGAAATATAATACTTGACTGTGAATGTAAGTAATACGTAAAAAATCATCATCTGCGACTTAAAAAATATTTATTTTGTTAAATAGAGCAATCATTCGATTACTAGGCTATTGAAATTATTCTAAAGGTATTATTAAATGGAAATAAAAATAATACTTTTACTTAATAGTAGAAAAATATTTATTTAGAGGCTTACAAAGTTTGCACAGATTTCATACAGGCAGTATTTTTTTCACCCAAACTTAAATACTTAATTAATAATAAACGCTTTTAGACAGACCAAAAATATAATTACTAATTAAAACCTAGATTCATATTGGAATTTATTTAAAAAAATCGTGGCTCTAAGTTAAATATTCCCACTAAAATATGAAAGTGATTGAAAGGTGTAGCGTTTTCAAAAAACCACACGGTAGGTTTCTCAAAAAAATTTGTTCAGCAAAATTTAGGTACATAGAATAGTATATAAATAACTATTTACGTCAAAAAAATACCTTTTCAACGATATATCACACTTACTATTTGATCCCTGTTTAAAAATATTGCAAGTAAAATTAAAATCGCAAGTGTATGTATTCAGTAAACTACTCTCAAAAACCGTGTATAAAGCTGGGTACACATGTATGAAAAAATCGATTTTTTTTTTATTAAAAGTTTTTGTTAAAATTATGAAAATTTAAACTAAAACTGTAATGAAAACTTATTTTATTATTGATAGTCTGAATCCACACACGTGGTCATCACATCAGGGTCTGATAATGAACTGGTTATATACTCGAATCAAGTTTAACAGGGCTAATCAGGACCAACATTTGCGTAGTCTCTTTCGTACGAAGCATCGAAACACTGATGATCAAAGTCGTAGTGTCTTAGGGCCAGGCCACACGGTGCGGCACCGCACCGCACCGCATTACTCCGCACCGCACTGGCGGCCACACGAGCAGTGCGGCGTCGCAATGTTCTTACGGCGCCGTTGCGGCACCGCAACAGGCTTAGCTTGGCTTGCCCAGTTAACGACAGTCTACAATAAACAATGGATCGAAAAAGACGTGTGTTGCTGCTATTATTACTTCGCCATCGACGAAATCGACGTAGAAGCACACGAAGATACTGGATCAGTCCATTTATTGACGAATAGTGACGGCCTTTTTTTCTTAAAGAATATCGAGAGTTGGTCTTAGACAAAAAGAGGTTTTATAATTTTTTTCGAATGAGTGTGCCCACTTTCGAAAGTTTATTGGAAGCCTTAGAGCCACATATACGGAAACAGTACACTAATATGAGGAATCCTGTGGAGCCAATAGAAATGCTGGGAATCACTTTAAGGTAAGTAATAAAAAACTTTTATTATTTGCACTTCTTTATTATTAATTTTCAAATCAATGTCAGGGAAACACTTATAACCTTGTAAAATCAAACTCCGTCTGATCGCTTTCTTGAGACACTTGACTTGGAGATGGAATAAAATTAGAGTTTGATTGTACTGTACTAAACAAACTTGTACTTTGATAATTTTTGGTTTGATACCCATGCGATGATGCTTCTTCATGCTGATAGGACGAAGATTGTGGATAAATTTGTCCATAACGCATATCTGTGATTATTTGCAATATTTTACTCTGAAACGTGAGAGTCTGAAGATCGGTAAAATCCTCTATGGATGGCAAAATACCTTTAAAAAAGTTCATGTGGCGATTCTCTGGCTCCTTGAGAGCTCTTAATGTTTCTTTTTCAATATCATCCAATTGTTCTGCCTTTCGCTTCCGGTTGACAGAAACATAGCGGGACGATTCAGGTATTATATCATCATTTGTAGAAGTCATGCTCGCGTTAGATTCTTCGGGTACGTCTAAACTACCGTCCGTGGCATTCTGTGCTACTTTGGTTAGAAATAAAAGTTGATTATAGTAATGATATTTTGAAAGGTTTTTAGATGCTGAGCCGGATCTGGAAGCATCTTTCTTTTTTTTGAAATATTTATAAAAGGAGTCTTTCACATTTCTCCACTTTTTCACTACTGAATTACCTGAAAATACAAATATTTTATCCTAATACATAAGTATAATTGTAATAAATAAATAAATTGTATTATTTTTGTTACAGGTACCTAGGAAGCGGAAATTCGATAAAAGATTTAGAATTCAAATTCAAACGTGGGAAATCTACAATTGCTTGTATGATATTGAGAGTATGTGAAGCTATATGGAAACATCTTCTTCGAGACCACATCCCTGAACTGACAACAGACCGTTTGCAAATGATTGCATCTGATTTTGACATCAAAGCAAATTTTCCTCATTGTATAGGGGCAATCGATGGAAAACATATACGCCTATGTAATCCAGCTAATAGTGGCTCGTTATTTTTTAATTACAAATCTTTTTTTTCTGTGGTGTTGCTAGCTGTAGTGGACTCGAACTACAAATTTACTTTTGTTGATATTGGCGCATACGGCAAAGAGTGCGATTCAACTGTTTTCCAAAATTCAAAACTATACCAGTTACTCATTAACGAGAACCTCTCATTGCCTACTCCCCAGCCACTATGTGGTTACAATAGACCAATACCATGGGTGTTAGTGGGTGACGAAGCTTTTGGATTGAGTAAACATGTTATGCGTCCATATGGTGGTAAAAATCTCAATGTACAACAAAAGATATTCAATGATCGTCTTAGCAGGGCAAGGAGATATGTTGAATGCGCTTTTGGAATCCTAGCAAATAAATGGCGCATTTTTCACAGACCGATAAACGTGTCCTATAATTTTGCAACCTCCATTATAAAAGCCTGTTGTGTTCTTCACAATTTTGTGGCCGATCGGGACGGTCTTCGCCCAAGTGATAAATTGGCGATAATTTGTGATGAATTTCACTCGCTTCAACCTCAAAATGATGAATTGACAGCAGCAAATGGTATAAGAGATGAATTAGCAAACTATTTTATAAGCAGCAAAGGATCTTTGAATTGGCAATTTAAAAAAATTTAGTCATCTTACCTATATGAAGAAAAATAAGGACTCACCAATTTGGTTCTTTTCGTCAGGCGTGTATGTATCGTATTCAGAAAATAAATTTTTTGTAACATCTTCCCATGCTTTTGCTTTCAAATTTTTGTTTTTAAAATTGTCATGAGACTTGTCCTACAGTATTTCCCGTTCCTGTATCAACGAAATGAGGTAGTCCACGTCTATTGATTCTACACCGGTACTCATTTTTTTGTATGATATCATCATCAACGAGCGTGCACTCTTGCCTATACGCCGTATAAACAACTGAGCGGCGCGGCGGCGCCGCTGCGGCATCACACTGCTTGCACCCCTCCCCGCCTCGTCTGCCTCGCGCCGTTGTCCGGTGCGGCGCCGGAGCGGTGCCGGACGTACCGTATGGCATACCATACATTTTTATATGTAGGAAACCGTTGCGGCACCGCGCCGGAGCCGTACCGCACCGTGTGGCCTGGCCCTTACAGAATAGTTAATATCTTAGATACTTAATTTCTATTGGTATTTTACTGAAAATACATCCACACATATACATAGTAACATTTTTTTTTATACATAGTTGTTCGTGGAACTCTAGGTAGAACTATTCTATCTGGATGCCTTCTATTACGTGGATACTTCTCTGCAGCTCTTTTAAATAGATTGGGGTGTTGGCAAACAAATTTAGCGCACTCAAATATGTACAAACATCGTAGAGTCAGTAGTTTCAGCTTGACGAATATAGGCTTGCGTGATTCTCAAGGAGGAATGCCACCAATGGCTCCGATGCATTTTTTTTGCGCTTGGAATGCTCTGTATCCCTCAGTAGAATTACCCCACAGAACCAATCCATAGAGCAATGTGGATGCAACATAGCTGTGATAGGCGGACAATACGGTGCTCTGATTAGAGATTTTTCCTAAGGTGTACAGAACATATACGAATTTATTCAATTTTTGGCAGACTCTTTCGACTTGAAATTTCCAGGAGAGATGACTATCTAATCCAATTCCCAAAAAGATGGTATTATCTGTTTCTGATACGATCTGTCCACTATAGACAATATTAAGTTTGTCTCGGTTATTAGCGTATGTGCCAAATTGGATCATGTTAGTTTTTAATATATTTACATTTAAGTTATTAGAAGTAAGCCAGTAGGTTATTGATTGGATATATAAACAATACTATGTCCGCTATATAAATATTAATGTCAGTAGATATTGGCGATGTCATAATTATGGAAATATCGTCAGCAAACAGCGTACCTGAATTTGATGTCACTTCTGGTAGATCATTAATGTATATTAAAAATAAAAGAGGCCCCAGTATGCTGCCTTGTGGGACTCCTATGTTGTTATGTTTATACTGGGATCTAATGCTATTTAATTCATTGAATTCGTTAATACCTAGAACCTCCGCACATTGTTTTCTATTCACAAGATAAGTTTTTAACCATTGTAGAGCTTGTCCACGTATGCCATACCGCTCTAACTTATTTAGTAGTCGTGTATGTGACACACAGTCAAACGCTTTTGACGTATCGAAAAAGGTAACTGGTATTCGTTTTTTGCTGTCTATTACATCTACAATATTTTTTACAAGATTGAAACAAGCTAGAGTTGTAGATTTATGCTTCTGAAAACCATATTGTTCGTTCTTAAGCACCTTATGTTTTTCAATAAACCCTAATAAGCGACAATGCATGGCCTTCTCAAAAATCTTCGAGAATGTTGATTTGAGACTAATTATTATTGGTCTATAGTTGGTTGGTTGGAAACAATCGTCTTTCTTATGCAAAGGTTTCACAACCACATATTTCAGAAGGCTGGGAAAACAACCTTCTTCAAATGACATATTTATCAAATGAGTCAAAATGGGTGTAAGCTCTGCCGAACAAGCTTTCAAAATTTTTGTTGAGACACTGTCATACCCGACTGCTCCTGTGTTATTTAATGAAAGCATAATATTTTTAACTTCGTTATATCCGTATGGGTGTAAGTATATGCTATAGTTCGACTGCGCTCGATATGAATATTTTAAATTGTTATTTTTTTGTTTGGTTAAGTCAATCCAGTAATCGTTAAAAGCATCAGCTATAAGTTGCGGGTTTTTCAAGCAAATATTGTCTACATTCAACGTTTTTATTAGTTTTAAGTTGTTAACACATAGGTATAATGCCTCGTCAGCCACATATGGCTGACATTTTCCAAACTAATTGAGTCGCGTCAGCCATATGTGGCTGACGGAATATGCTTCTTTTGAAAATGCGATTTTTCATCGTCAGCCACGTTTTTCGTATTGAACTGTATTGAGTATGGTTGACAAGGCCTGGTATATTATAACTATAGTGATCGCTTCGATACTTTTACTTACATTTTGATAAATATTAAGTTTGCAAAGTGGAAGTTTCGCAAACAAAAGAGTGATGGGAAAAGTAGTCAGTTTTTGCAAATGAAACACTGAGTAAATGTTTTAATTGCTTTTATTCATATTTAAATTTCAATAATCATGTTCAAACACGTTTGAACTCAAACATGGCTATGGTCTAAATTGAAACAGTTGATACAATAGTGTGGCTCAATCAATCTTTGCAGTATGTTACCACTCTTTTGGTTTTATTTCGAGCATGAACTGTTCCGAATTGGGCACAGTTTTCTTTGTAACACCTAACAAAATATTTACGATAAACAGAGGCCAACCCTTGCCTTTTCTTCAATTTATGTTTAATTCGCCTAGGTCTAGCGGAGGCACTAGTTTCCGGGACTCCTGTATTCACAAGGTAGACAACCAACGCGGTTCTTAACTGGACGACAGAGAGCTTCTTCGTGGTTGTTAATTTATATAAAATATATGAATTTACAATCGCTGTTTTAAGTAATAGCTCCATCGCCAATCTCTTGGGTCATTTAGTTGTCTTCCGAAGAGGGCTCGTGTAAGATGACATTTGGTCTGACAAATCAACCGCTGATTTTGCATGATTATAATCTACCACAATCTTCGGTTTTATGTTTTCTTTTCCTTTTTTAGTTATTCTTCTGAAACTTACGGAGTGCTTAGTAGACAGAAGTAGAACATCTCGCTTGTCCTCCCACTTCATAATTGTTATTCCGTCGTCATTTTCTTGAGCTGAGAATTCTCCTGTCTTCAGTTTGGTTTGACAACTGTTTGAGGTAAACCTCTTCTATTTTTTCTAAGTGTGCCTATGAGATGAGTTTGTCCTGCTAGTAGTTTTCGTGCCAGACTCAAACTGGTATACCAATTATCTGTGCAAACAGTATGTCCTTTATATAAATAATCGTCACATAAGGCAAGGACAACATTCGTCGGTGTAGTATTTATATTATCATAGTTTTTGCCAGCATAAACTTGCACTTTTATATATGATCTTTCACATGCAACTGTGAACATATCAGTCGGCCATGTTTCTAGGAAACAAAACCGATAGATAATACGAGTACCTACATCCTCCGGAAGGGTGTTAGCAAGGGAATCCTTAATTTGATCTGCCAGCGTGTATCGTTCGTTGCTTAACGCAGAGAGCCTACCCCGGATTGGTAGATGGTGCAGGTTCGAGACCCGCCGGACGATTAAATTTATGATTTCCCATTTCTTTTTGAGATTAGATAAACGCTTTGCATTGCGAATAATGCTATAAAATTCACATTATATCCAAAGCTCAGAGAACACAGTGAAAAGTTTTACAACTACTTTCGGACTAAATTCGGCTAAATTCGAACTAAATTCGACTTTTGGCTGTATTTTCAGTTTTGAATAAAAAGGACGTTGTAAGCGTTGGTTGTGGCTGACGAATGTTCTCTAAAACGCTTTGCTCGTTTGTGAGGACAGATTGATTTAATTGATGAAAGAATGAGAGAGGCGACGCAAGATTTCAATACGTCTATACTAGTCGAGAAGACAGCTCATCCTGTGGAAGAACTGAAATTGGTGCTAGATGGTGCTCCAGAAATGGAGTTGATAGATGATGACGAAGATATACTTGACGGCAAGCAAAAATCTAAGTCAAAAGCTATTAAGAAAATAGTTGATCCAAAACGACAAAAGCAACCGCTGGAAATAAGATATTTAGATGATAGAACCGAAACTCCTTTACCCGGCTTAGTAGTTGAAACCGTATCTAATAACACAGGTCTGCAAATTTGAACTCTTATTTTCCCCTTTTGGATTTGATTGCTGATCTTGAGGTATTTTGGTGCGCTGATTACGAATATGTACTTGGATTTGTCCTATCACCCTCAGTTTTTTTGAAAAATCCTATTATGTGAAATCGGAAAAAAAGGCCAACTTTACAAAGTTTTTTTTTATTACAATGAAGTAACAATTATATTACTAAACTTAAAACATTAAAAATACATTGAAGGGACAGTAATAAATAAATTAAAAATATTAAATACTTTTATGGTATCTTGCTTTTTTTTCACCGAAGCTCCGATTGTGAGATTTTCGCTTGAAATTCCGACTTGGATCATCACGCTTTAATAGCCAACAGTAGTCTGCCATCATTACTTTATTCCACTTTCCCTGATAGCGACGTTCCATCTCAAACAAGTCCTGGTGAAATCTTTCGCCTTGCTCTTCACTTACAGCTCCCAAGTTATCAGGAAAGTAGTCCAAATGCGAATTAATGAAGTGAAGTTTAATGCTCATCGAACATCCCATTTTGCCAAAATTTTCAATCATTTTCTTTACAATTTCCTCATAATTTGGACTTTTATGGTTTCCTAGAAAATGCCTCACTATTTCCTTAAAAGATTTCCAGGCTTCTAATTCAATTTCACTCAATTTTCAAGTTCACGAACGCAGGTGGTACAAACTTTATGTGGGACCCACTGTTTATCTTGATTGGCGATTGATAGGCCAAAATACATATTATAAACGTTCCTTATAAATTCGGTTATGTTATGCTGCTGTTTTCTCAGCATAAATTGCCCACAAATGTAGCAAAAATTGTCCGGAGAGTTTAAACACTTTCGCGATGACATTTTTCAAGTAAGCGTTACGAATTGCACAGAAGTACTGACTTTTTAAAAATAGTGATGGTGCTATTTATACAAAATAATATTAATCTACCCTCATTAACTGTCTTCTAACGATTTAAAATAATTTCTATAAAAAAAGCATTTAGCCTACAAGAAATGGGGTCTTTAGCAAATGACCTAAAAATCCACTAGTTTTTTTGATAATAAGGGTATATCACATACTTAATTAAAAGTTATGTTTAACTACATTTATGAGAACTCATTCGTTAATGTCTACTTCAACCATTTAGTGTGTTTTTTGTTCAATAAGATACGATTAAAACAAAATAATTAATAAATTACTAGGAAGGCCTAAGTAATTTAGGCAAAAAAAAGGATGATCTATAACTAAAAATCCTGACGTGATGGAATTTTTTTAATATTTTTCCCGTAATCAGCGCCCCAAAATCTATCCAAATCGCTCATCAAAACTGAAAGGAGAAAACCATTGCAGACCTGTGTATAATCAAGAAGATCAGGAGTTCTCGGCTAATATGGTAGATAAATTGAAAAATATATTTCTAGATGGTGGAGAAAGTGGTCAACAAACGCTTTGCTCGTTTGTTGACCACTTTCTCAATGGAAAGCCCCCGCTGCTTAGGCATAAATTTAACTCTGCTATCCTTATCCTTCCTTCTTCAAGGCTATGACAACTAAAAACAACTATAAAGAAATCTTCTCGTAAGGATCTTGCAGCGTTGGGAAAATTATGTTCCTCATCAACCGAAAGTTGGCGGAGAGTCATCATAGCTAAAAAAGGTGCTGGTTTGAGGCCATATGTTACTGTTGCTAATTGATAACATTCGATAGTCTGATTAGTTTGATCGCGCCACAAGATCTTCTGCAATTTCTGATCAGCTTCATGAACTAATATTTGACGATACATTTTTCAATGTCAGCTGTATAATATGCGTATCGATATTGTCTCCATTTGATTAACAAAGCTTGTAAATCTTGCTGTAAATTGGGCCCTTTATGACTTATATCATTAAGGCTATATCCAGAAGAAGTTTTTGCCGACGCATCAAAATCGACACGTAATTTTTTGGTGCCTAGATTCACGTTGAACTGAATGATGCGGTAAATAACATTCTAATTGCTTGCTGCTATAACTTGCTAACTTCATATGACCTAATTATAAATATTCGCTTATAAATTGCCTGTACTGCTGTGCTAAGCTACGGTCTTTGCTTAACTTTTTCTCTAGATTTCTAAACCGTGCTAAGGCTATCTCTTTCGACGAGCCTAATTTTTCGCTTATTTGCTTTTTAATAGGTATTCTAACCTCCTAGCGACCGCTCTTAAGACGCTTGGTTGTGGATAGGTAGTAATCGACACACTCTTGATCTTCTGCTGACATTTCTTCTTGCTCGTGAATATCCTCAATTTTCCAAAACTGATGAATATCCGGCACATCACTCAATACAACGTTGCAATGAAACGTTTTCACGCTTCACGCAACCAATCAATGTGTGTTTGCTGAGCTATAGGTAATGTCATATCAAGTGTTTTGATAACACCATCTAACATAATACTTGAATAAATTTCGGGCCCCAATAGTAAGTCAACGGGCCGACTCAAATAAAACTCTGGATCTGCTAGATTAATGTGCTGGTTATGCGACCATGAAGGTTTTTCAAATGATCGATTTGGCTAATTCTTGATTCGATTTTTCATAATCGAAACATCGGTAGTGAACTCAAAATCTGTATACCTCGACTGACATGTAATACTTAAGACGCCCTTGCAATTACTCTCTTTCTCACATACTCCATAAATTACGCCATTGAATTGCTGACGTTTGAGGCCTAATTGCTGTGCTGCTTATTCGCTTATTAATGATACTTGTGAGCCTCCATCGATGAGTGCTCTAAAATCATGCTGTGTAGTATCGGCCGCTGTCACCTTCAATAAAGCTGTAGCTAAAAGAATTTCAGATGAATCTCGCTGTGATGCATGTGCACCATGACTATTTTTGTGCTGTTGTTTATTGCGAATATAGTCGTTCGATTTTTGCCTAATTTGATTGGATATGAAATTAGGTTTTTGTTGCGTAAAACATTCATGTAATACGGTATTATGATTACCACTACACGTCCATCTTTTAGCTGATCGGCATTTATTTCCATCATGGTTAAAAATGCAGTTTACGCAATAATTATATCCGCTTGAAGTCTAGGCGCGCGCAAAAAAAATTCCTCGAAGCCCAGCCGATAACGTCACCGGCCCGCGTGAAGTGTGAGCTTACAAAAAAAAATTTTACGACGCAGATTGCGGCCTGCTGTTGTTGAAGTGGTGTTTTTGTTTGAGTTAAAAAGTCAAGCTTGTAAATGGTATCAGAATTTATTGCGGACGTCCTATTTGAAATATAATACTTGACTGTGAATGTAAGTAATACGTAAAAAATCATCATCTGCGACTTAAAAAATATTTATTTTGTTAAATAGAGCAATCATTCGATTACTAGGCTATTGAAATTATTCTAAAGGTATTATTAAATGGAAATAAAAATAATACTTTTACTTAATAGTAGAAAAATATTTATTTAGAGGCTTACAAAGTTTGCACAGATTTCATACAGGCAGTATTTTTTTCACCCAAACTTAAATACTTAATTAATAATAAACGCTTTTAGACAGACCAAAAATATAATTACTAATTAAAACCTAGATTCATATTGGAATTTATTTAAAAAAATCGTGGCTCTAAGTTAAATATTCCCACTAAAATATGAAAGTGATTGAAAGGTGTAGCGTTTTCAAAAAACCACACGGTAGGTTTCTCAAAAAAATTTGTTCAGCAAAATTTAGGTACATAGAATAGTATATAAATAACTATTTACGTCAAAAAAATACCTTTTCAACGATATATCACACTTACTATTTGATCCCTGTTTAAAAATATTGCAAGTAAAATTAAAATCGCAAGTGTATGTATTCAGTAAACTACTCTCAAAAACCGTGTATAAAGCTGGGTACACATGTATGAAAAAATCGATTTTTTTTTTATTAAAAGTTTTTGTTAAAATTATGAAAATTTAAACTAAAACTGTAATGAAAACTTATTTTATTATTGATAGTCTGAATCCACACACGTGGTCATCACATCAGGGTCTGATAATGAACTGGTTATATACTCGAATCAAGTTTAACAGGGCTAATCAGGACCAACATTTGCGTAGTCTCTTTCGTACGAAGCATCGAAACACTGATGATCAAAGTCGTAGTGTCTTAGGGCCAGGCCACACGGTGCGGCACCGCACCGCACCGCATTACTCCGCACCGCACTGGCGGCCACACGAGCAGTGCGGCGTCGCAATGTTCTTACGGCGCCGTTGCGGCACCGCAACAGGCTTAGCTTGGCTTGCCCAGTTAACGACAGTCTACAATAAACAATGGATCGAAAAAGACGTGTGTTGCTGCTATTATTACTTCGCCATCGACGAAATCGACGTAGAAGCACACGAAGATACTGGATCAGTCCATTTATTGACGAATAGTGACGGCCTTTTTTTTCTTAAAGAATATCGAGAGTTGGTCTTAGACGAAAAGAGGTTTTATAATTTTTTTCGAATGAGTGTGCCCACTTTCGAAAGTTTATTGGAAGCCTTAGAGCCACATATACGGAAACAGTACACTAATATGAGGAATCCTGTGGAGCCAATAGAAATGCTGGGAATCACTTTAAGGTAAGTAATAAAAAACTTTTATTATTTGCACTTCTTTATTATTAATTTTCAAATCAATGTCAGAGAAACACTTATAACCTTGTAAAATCAAACTCCGTCTGATCGCTTTCTTGAGACACTTGACTTGGAGATGGAATAAAATTAGAGTTTGATTGTACTGTACTAAACAAACTTGTACTTTGATAATTTTTGGTTTGATACCCATGCGATGATGCTTCTTCATGCTGATAGGACGAAGATTGTGGATAAATTTGTCCATAACGCATATCTGTGATTATTTGCAATATTTTACTCTGAAACGTGAGAGTCTGAAGATCGGTAAAATCCTCTATGGATGGCAAAATACCTTTAAAAAAGTTCATGTGGCGATTCTCTGGCTCCTTGAGAGCTCTTAATGTTTCTTTTTCAATATCATCCAATTGTTCTGCCTTTCGCTTCCGGTTGACAGAAACATAGCGGGACGATTCAGGTATTATATCATCATTTGTAGAAGTCATGCTCGCGTTAGATTCTTCGGGTACGTCTAAACTACCGTCCGTGGCATTCTGTGCTACTTTGGTTAGAAATAAAAGTTGATTATAGTAATGATATTTTGAAAGGTTTTTAGATGCTGAGCCGGATCTGGAAGCATCTTTCTTTTTTTTGAAATATTTATAAAAGGAGTCTTTCACATTTCTCCACTTTTTCACTACTGAATTACCTGAAAATACAAATATTTTATCCTAATACATAAGTATAATTGTAATAAATAAATAAATTGTATTATTTTTGTTACAGGTACCTAGGAAGCGGAAATTCGATAAAAGATTTAGAATTCAAATTCAAACGTGGGAAATCTACAATTGCTTGTATGATATTGAGAGTATGTGAAGCTATATGGAAACATCTTCTTCGAGACCACATCCCTGAACTGACAACAGACCGTTTGCAAATGATTGCATCTGATTTTGACATCAAAGCAAATTTTCCTCATTGTATAGGGGCAATCGATGGAAAACATATACGCCTATGTAATCCAGCTAATAGTGGCTCGTTATTTTTTAATTACAAATCTTTTTTTTCTGTGGTGTTGCTAGCTGTAGTGGACTCGAACTACAAATTTACTTTTGTTGATATTGGCGCATACGGCAAAGAGTGCGATTCAACTGTTTTCCAAAATTCAAAACTATACCAGTTACTCATTAACGAGAACCTCTCATTGCCTACTCCCCAGCCACTATGTGGTTACAATAGACCAATACCATGGGTGTTAGTGGGTGACGAAGCTTTTGGATTGAGTAAACATGTTATGCGTCCATATGGTGGTAAAAATCTCAATGTACAACAAAAGATATTCAATGATCGTCTTAGCAGGGCAAGGAGATATGTTGAATGCGCTTTTGGAATCCTAGCAAATAAATGGCGCATTTTTCACAGACCGATAAACGTGTCCTATAATTTTGCAACCTCCATTATAAAAGCCTGTTGTGTTCTTCACAATTTTGTGGCCGATCGGGACGGTCTTCGCCCAAGTGATAAATTGGCGATAATTTGTGATGAATTTCACTCGCTTCAACCTCAAAATGATGAATTGACAGCAGCAAATGGTATAAGAGATGAATTAGCAAACTATTTTATAAGCAGCAAAGGATCTTTGAATTGGCAATTTAAAAAAATTTAGTCATCTTACCTATATGAAGAAAAATAAGGACTCACCAATTTGGTTCTTTTCGTCAGGCGTGTATGTATCGTATTCAGAAAATAAATTTTTTGTAACATCTTCCCATGCTTTTGCTTTCAAATTTTTGTTTTTAAAATTGTCATGAGACTTGTCCCACAGTATTTCCCGTTCCTGTATCAACGAAATGAGGTAGTCCACGTCTATTGATTCTACACCGGTACTCATTTTTTTGTATGATATCATCATCAACGAGCGTGCACTCTTGCCTATACGCCGTATAAACAACTGAGCGGCGCGGCGGCGCCGCTGCGGCATCACACTGCTTGCACCCCTCCCCGCCTCGTCTGCCTCGCGCCGTTGTCCGGTGCGGCGCCGGAGCGGTGCCGGACGTACCGTATGGCATACCATACATTTTTATATGTAGGAAACCGTTGCGGCACCGCACAGGCGCCGCGCCGGAGCCGTACCGCACCGTGTGGCCTGGCCCTTACAGAATAGTTAATATCTTAGATACTTAATTTCTATTGGTATTTTACTGAAAATACATCCACACATATACATAGTAACATTTTTTTTTATACATAGTTGTTCGTGGAACTCTAGGTAGAACTATTCTATCTGGATGCCTTCTATTACGTGGATACTTCTCTGCAGCTCTTTTAAATAGATTGGGGTGTTGGCAAACAAATTTAGCGCACTCAAATATGTACAAACATCGTAGAGTCAGTAGTTTCAGCTTGACGAATATAGGCTTGCGTGATTCTCAAGGAGGAATGCCACCAATGGCTCCGATGCATTTTTTTTGCGCTTGGAATGCTCTGTATCCCTCAGTAGAATTACCCCACAGAACCAATCCATAGAGCAATGTGGATGCAACATAGCTGTGATAGGCGGACAATCGGTGCTCTGATTAGAGATTTTTCCTAAGGTGTACAGAACATATACGAATTTATTCAATTTTTGGCAGACTCTTTCGACTTGAAATTTCCAGGAGAGATGACTATCTAATCCAATTCCCAAAAAGATGGTATTATCTGTTTCTGATACGATCTGTCCACTATAGACAATATTAAGTTTGTCTCGGTTATTAGCGTATGTGCCAAATTGGATCATGTTAGTTTTTAATATATTTACATTTAAGTTATTAGAAGTAAGCCAGTAGGTTATTGATTGGATATATAAACAATACTATGTCCGCTATATAAATATTAATGTCAGTAGATATTGGCGATGTCATAATTATGGAAATATCGTCAGCAAACAGCGTACCTGAATTTGATGTCACTTCTGGTAGATCATTAATGTATATTAAAAATAAAAGAGGCCCCAGTATGCTGCCTTGTGGGACTCCTATGTTGTTATGTTTATACTGGGATCTAATGCTATTTAATTCATTGAATTCGTTAATACCTAGAACCTCCGCACATTGTTTTCTATTCACAAGATAAGTTTTTAACCATTGTAGAGCTTGTCCACGTATGCCATACCGCTCTAACTTATTTAGTAGTCGTGTATGTGACACACAGTCAAACGCTTTTGACGTATCGAAAAAGGTAACTGGTATTCGTTTTTTGCTGTCTATTACATCTACAATATTTTTTACAAGATTGAAACAAGCTAGAGTTGTAGATTTATGCTTCTGAAAACCATATTGTTCGTTCTTAAGCACCTTATGTTTTTCAATAAACCCTAATAAGCGACAATGCATGGCCTTCTCAAAAATCTTCGAGAATGTTGATTTGAGACTAATTATTATTGGTCTATAGTTGGTTGGTTGGAAACAATCGTCTTTCTTATGCAAAGGTTTCACAACCACATATTTCAGAAGGCTGGGAAAACAACCTTCTTCAAATGACATATTTATCAAATGAGTCAAAATGGGTGTAAGCTCTGCCGAACAAGCTTTCAAAATTTTTGTTGAGACACTGTCATACCCGACTGCTCCTGTGTTATTTAATGAAAGCATAATATTTTTAACTTCGTTATATCCGTATGGGTGTAAGTATATGCTATAGTTCGACTGCGCTCGATATGAATATTTTAAATTGTTATTTTTTTGTTTGGTTAAGTCAATCCAGTAATCGTTAAAAGCATCAGCTATAAGTTGCGGGTTTTTCAAGCAAATATTGTCTACATTCAACGTTTTTATTAGTTTTAAGTTGTTAACACATAGGTATAATGCCTCGTCAGCCACATATGGCTGACATTTTCCAAACTAATTGAGTCGCGTCAGCCATATGTGGCTGACGGAATATGCTTCTTTTGAAAATGCGATTTTTCATCGTCAGCCACGTTTTTCGTATTGAACTGTATTGAGTATGGTTGACAAGGCCTGGTATATTATAACTATAGTGATCGCTTCGATACTTTTACTTACATTTTGATAAATATTAAGTTTGCAAAGTGGAAGTTTCGCAAACAAAAGAGTGATGGGAAAAGTAGTCAGTTTTTGCAAATGAAACACTGAGTAAATGTTTTAATTGCTTTTATTCATATTTAAATTTCAATAATCATGTTCAAACACGTTTGAACTCAAACATGGCTATGGTCTAAATTGAAACAGTTGATACAATAGTGTGGCTCAATCAATCTTTGCAGTATGTTACCACTCTTTTGGTTTTATTTCGAGCATGAACTGTTCCGAATTGGGCATAGTTTTCTTTGTAACACCTAACAAAATATTTACGATAAACAGAGGCCAACCCTTGCCTTTTCTTCAATTTATGTTTAATTCGCCTAGGTCTAGCGGAGGCACTAGTTTCCGGGACTCCTGTATTCACAAGGTAGACAACCAACGCGGTTCTTAACTGGACGACAGAGAGCTTCTTCGTGGTTGTTAATTTATATAAAATATATGAATTTACAATCGCTGTTTTAAGTAATAGCTCCATCGCCAATCTCTTGGGTCATTTAGTTGTCTTCCGAAGAGGGCTCGTGTAAGATGACATTTGGTCTGACAAATCAACCGCTGATTTTGCATGATTATAATCTACCACAATCTTCGGTTTTATGTTTTCTTTTCCTTTTTTAGTTATTCTTCTGAAACTTACGGAGTGCTTAGTAGACAGAAGTAGAACATCTCGCTTGTCCTCCCACTTCATAATTGTTATTCCGTCGTCATTTTCTTGAGCTGAGAATTCTCCTGTCTTCAGTTTGGTTTGACAACTGTTTGAGGTAAACCTCTTCTATTTTTTCTAAGTGTGCCTATGAGATGAGTTTGTCCTGCTAGTAGTTTTCGTGCCAGACTCAAACTGGTATACCAATTATCTGTGCAAACAGTATGTCCTTTATATAAATAATCGTCACATAAGGCAAGGACAACATTCGTCGGTGTAGTATTTATATTATCATAGTTTTTGCCAGCATAAACTTGCACTTTTATATATGATCTTTCACATGCAACTGTGAACATATCAGTCGGCCATGTTTCTAGGAAACAAAACCGATAGATAATACCTACATCCTCCGGAAGGGTGTTAGCAAGGGAATCCTTAATTTGATCTGCCAGCGTGTATCGTTCGTTGCTTAACGCAGAGAGCCTACCCCGGATTGGTAGATGGTGCAGGTTCGAGACCCGCCGGACGATTAAATTTATGATTTCCCATTTCTTTTTGAGATTAGATAAACGCTTTGCATTGCGAATAATGCTATAAAATTCACATTATATCCAAAGCTCAGAGAACACAGTGAAAAGTTTTACAACTACTTTCGGACTAAATTCGGCTAAATTCGAACTAAATTCGACTTTTGGCTGTATTTTCAGTTTTGAATAAAAAGGACGTTGTAAGCGTTGGTTGTGGCTGACGAATGTTCTCTAAAACGCTTTGCTCGTTTGTGAGGACAGATTGATTTAATTGATGAAAGAATGAGAGAGGCGACGCAAGATTTCAATACGTCTATACTAGTCGAGAAGACAGCTCATCCTGTGGAAGAACTGAAATTGGTGCTAGATGGTGCTCCAGAAATGGAGTTGATAGATGATGACGAAGATATACTTGACGGCAAGCAAAAATCTAAGTCAAAAGCTATTAAGAAAATAGTTGATCCAAAACGACAAAAGCAACCGCTGGAAATAAGATATTTAGATGATAGAACCGAAACTCCTTTACCCGGCTTAGTAGTTGAAACCGTATCTAATAACACAGGTCTGCAAATTTGAACTCTTATTTTCCCCTTTTGGATTTGATTGCTGATCTTGAGGTATTTTGGTGCGCTGATTACGAATATGTACTTGGATTTGTCCTATCACCCTCAGTTTTTTTGAAAAATCCTATTATGTGAAATCGGAAAAAAAGGCCAACTTTACAAAGTTTTTTTTTATTACTATGAAGTAACAATTATATTACTAAACTTAAAACATTAAAAATACATTGAAGGGACAGTAATAAATAAATTAAAAATATTAAATACTTTTATGGTATCTTGCTTTTTTTTCACCGAAGCTCCGATTGTGAGATTTTCGCTTGAAATTCCGACTTGGATCATCACGCTTTAATAGCCAACAGTAGTCTGCCATCATTACTTTATTCCACTTTCCCTGATAGCGACGTTCCATCTCAAACAAGTCCTGGTGAAATCTTTCGCCTTGCTCTTCACTTACAGCTCCCAAGTTATCAGGAAAGTAGTCCAAATGCGAATTAATGAAGTGAAGTTTAATGCTCATCGAACATCCCATTTTGCCAAAATTTTCAATCATTTTCTTTACAATTTCCTCATAATTTGGACTTTTATGGTTTCCTAGAAAATGCCTCACTATTTCCTTAAAAGATTTCCAGGCTTCTAATTCAATTTCACTCAATTTTCAAGTTCACGAACGCAGGTGGTACAAACTTTATGTGGGACCCACTGTTTATCTTGATTGGCGATTGATAGGCCAAAATACATATTATAAACGTTCCTTATAAATTCGGTTATGTTATGCTGCTGTTTTCTCAGCATAAATTGCCCACAAATGTAGCAAAAATTGTCCGGAGAGTTTAAACACTTTCGCGATGACATTTTTCAAGTAAGCGTTACGAATTGCACAGAAGTACTGACTTTTTAAAAATAGTGATGGTGCTATTTATACAAAATAATATTAATCTACCCTCATTAACTGTCTTCTAACGATTTAAAATAATTTCTATAAAAAAAGCATTTAGCCTACAAGAAAAAACTAGTGGATTTTTAGGTCATTTGCTAAAGACCCCATGTCTTTAGCAAATGACCTAAAAATCCACTAGTTTTTTTGATAATAAGGGTATATCACATACTTAATTAAAAGTTATGTTTAACTACATTTATGAGAACTCATTCGTTAATGTCTACTTCAACCATTTAGTGTGTTTTTTGTTCAATAAGATACGATTAAAACAAAATAATTAATAAATTACTAGGAAGGCTTAAGTAATTTAGGCAAAAAAAAGGATGATCTATAACTAAAAATCCTGACGTGATGGAATTTTTTTAATATTTTTCCCGTAATCAGCGCCCCAAAATCTATCCAAATCGCTCATCAAAACTGAAAGGAGAAAACCATTGCAGACCTGTGTATAATCAAGAAGATCAGGAGTTCTCGGCTAATATGGTAGATAAATTGAAAAATATATTTCTGGATGGTGGAGAAAGTGGTCAACAAACGCTTTGCTCGTTTGTTGACCACTTTCTCAATGGAAAGCCCCCGCTGCTTAGGCATAAATTTAACTCTGCTATCCTTATCCTTCCTTCTTCAAGGCTATGACAACTAAAAACAACTATAAAGAAATCTTCTCGTAAGGATCTTGCAGCGTTGGGAAAATTATGTTCCTCATCAACCGAAAGTTGGCGGAGAGTCATCATAGCTAAAAAAGGTGCTGGTTTGAGGCCATATGTTACTGTTGCTAATTGATAACATTCGATAGTCTGATTAGTTTGATCGCGCCACAAGATCTTCTGCAATTTCTGATCAGCTTCATGAACTAATATTTGACGATACATTTTTCAATGTCAGCTGTATAATATGCGTATCGATATTGTCTCCATTTGATTAACAAAGCTTGTAAATCTTGCTGTAAATTGGGCCCTTTATATCATTAAGGCTATATCCAGAAGAAGTTTTTGCCGACGCATCAAAATCGACACGTAATTTTTTGGTGCCTAGATTCACGTTGAACTGAATGATGCGGTAAATAACATTCTAATTGCTTGCTGCTATAACTTGCTAACTTCATATGACCTAATTATAAATATTCGCTTATAAATTGCCTGTACTGCTGTGCTAAGCTACGGTCTTTGCTTAACTTTTTCTCTAGATTTCTAAACCGTGCTAAGGCTATCTCTTTCGACGAGCCTAATTTTTCGCTTATTTGCTTTTTAATAGGTATTCTAACCTCCTAGCGACCGCTCTTAAGACGCTTGGTTGTGGATAGGTAGTAATCGACACACTCTTGATCTTCTGCTGACATTTCTTCTTGCTCGTGAATATCCTCAATTTTCCAAAACTGATGAATATCCGGCACATCACTCAATAGAACGTTGCAATGAAACGTTTTCACGCTTCACGCAACCAATCAATGTGTGTTTGCTGAGCTATAGGTAATGTCATATCAAGTGTTTTGATAACACCATCTAACATAATACTTGAATAAATTTCGGGCCCCAATAGTAAGTCAACGGGCCGACTCAAATAAAACTCTGGATCTGCTAGATTAATGTGCTGGTTATGCGACCATGAAGGTTTTTCAAATGATCGATTTGGCTAATTCTTGATTCGATTTTTCATAATCGAAACATCGGTAGTGAACTCAAAATCTGTATACCTCGACTGACATGTAATACTTAAGACGCCCTTGCAATTACTCTCTTTCTCACATACTCCATAAATTACGCCATTGAATTGCTGACGTTTGAGGCCTAATTGCTGTGCTGCTTATTCGCTTATTAATGATACTTGTGAGCCTCCATCGATGAGTGCTCTAAAATCATGCTGTGTAGTATCGGCCGCTGTCACCTTCAATAAAGCTGTAGCTAAAAGAATTTCAGATGAATCTCGCTGTGATGCATGTGCACCATGACTATTTTTGTGCTGTTGTTTATTGCGAATATAGTCGTTCGATTTTTGCCTAATTTGATTGGATATGAAATTAGGTTTTTGTTGCGTAAAACATTCATGTAATACGGTATTATGATTACCACTACACGTCCATCTTTTAGCTGATCGGCATTTATTTCCATCATGGTTAAAAATGCAGTTTACGCAATAATTATATCCGCTTGAAGTCTAGGCGCGCGCAAAAAAAATTCCTCGAAGCCCAGCCGATAACGTCACCGGCCCGCGTGAAGTGTCGAGCTTACAAAAAAAATTTTACGACGCAGATTGCGGCCTGCTGTTGTTGAAGTGGTGTTTTTGTTTGAGTTAAAAAGTCAAGCTTGTAAATGGTATCAGAATTTATTGCGGACGTCCTATTTGAAATATAATACTTGACTGTGAATGTAAGTAATACGTAAAAAATCATCATCTGCGACTTAAAAAATATTTATTTTGTTAAATAGAGCAATCATTCGATTACTAGGCTATTGAAATTATTCTAAAGGTATTATTAAATGGAAATAAAAATAATACTTTTACTTAATAGTAGAAAAATATTTATTTAGAGGCTTACAAAGTTTGCACAGATTTCATACAGGCAGTATTTTTTTCACCCAAACTTAAATACTTAATTAATAATAAACGCTTTTAGACAGACCAAAAATATAATTACTAATTAAAACCTAGATTCATATTGGAATTTATTTAAAAAAATCGTGGCTCTAAGTTAAATATTCCCACTAAAATATGAAAGTGATTGAAAGGTGTAGCGTTTTCAAAAAACCACACGGTAGGTTTCTCAAAAAATTTTGTTCAGCAAAATTAAGGTACATAGAATAGTATATAAATAACTATTTACGTCAAAAAAATACCTTTTCAACGATATATCACACTTACTATTTGATCCCTGTTTAAAAATATTGCAAGTAAAATTAAAATCGCAAGTGTATGTATTCAGTAAACTACTCTCAAAAACCGTGTATAAAGCTGGGTACACATGTATGAAAAAATCGATTTTTTTTTTATTAAAAGTTTTTGTTAAAATTATGAAAATTTAAACTAAAACTGTAATGAAAACTTATTTTATTATTGATAGTCTGAATCCACACACGTGGTCATCACATCAGGGTCTGATAATGAACTGGTTATATACTCGAATCAAGTTTAACAGGGCTAATCAGGACCAACATTTGCGTAGTATCTTTCGTACGAAGCATCGAAACACTGATGATCAAAGTCGTAGTGTCTTAGGGCCAGGCCACACGGTGCGGCACCGCACCGCACCGCATTACTCCGCACCGCACTGGCGGCCACACGAGCAGTGCGGCGTCGCAATGTTCTTACGGCGCCGTTGCGGCACCGCAACAGGCTTAGCTTGGCTTGCCCAGTTAACGACAGTCTACAATAAACAATGGATCGAAAAAGACGTGTGTTGCTGCTATTATTACTTCGCCATCGACGAAATCGACGTAGAAGCACACGAAGATACTGGATCAGTCCATTTATTGACGAATAGTGACGGCCTTTTTTTTCTTAAAGAATATCGAGAGTTGGTCTTAGACGAAAAGAGGTTTTATAATTTTTTTCGAATGAGTGTGCCCACTTTCGAAAGTTCCAATAAACTTTCGAAAGTGGGCACACTCATTCGAAAAAAATTATAAAACCTCTTTTCGTCTAAGACCAACTCTCGATATTCTTTAAGAAAAAAAAGGCCGTCACTATTCGTCAATAAATGGACTGATCCAGTATCTTCGTGTGCTTCTTAGAGCCTTAGAGCCACATATACGGAAACAGTACACTAATATGAGGAATCCTGTGGAGCCAATAGAAATGCTGGGAATCACTTTAAGGTAAGTAATAAAAAACTTTTATTATTTGCACTTCTTTATTATTAATTTTCAAATCAATGTCAGGGAAACACTTATAACCTTGTAAAATCAAACTCCGTCTGATCGCTTTCTTGAGACACTTGACTTGGAGATGGAATAAAATTAGAGTTTGATTGTACTGTACTAAACAAACTTGTACTTTGATAATTTTTGGTTTGATACCCATGCGATGATGCTTCTTCATGCTGATAGGACGAAGATTGTGGATAAATTTGTCCATAACGCATATCTGTGATTATTTGCAATATTTTACTCTGAAACGTGAGAGTCTGAAGATCGGTAAAATCCTCTATGGATGGCAAAATACCTTTAAAAAAGTTCATGTGGCGATTCTCTGGCTCCTTGAGAGCTCTTAATGTTTCTTTTTCAATATCATCCAATTGTTCTGCCTTTCGCTTCCGGTTGACAGAAACATAGCGGGACGATTCAGGTATTATATCATCATTTGTAGAAGTCATGCTCGCGTTAGATTCTTCGGGTACGTCTAAACTACCGTCCGTGGCATTCTGTGCTACTTTGGTTAGAAATAAAAGTTGATTATAGTAATGATATTTTGAAAGGTTTTTAGATGCTGAGCCGGATCTGGAAGCATCTTTCTTTTTTTTGAAATATTTATAAAAGGAGTCTTTCACATTTCTCCACTTTTTCACTACTGAATTACCTGAAAATACAAATATTTTATCCTAATACATAAGTATAATTGTAATAAATAAATAAATTGTATTATTTTTGTTACAGGTACCTAGGAAGCGGAAATTCGATAAAAGATTTAGAATTCAAATTCAAACGTGGGAAATCTACAATTGCTTGTATGATATTGAGAGTATGTGAAGCTATATGGAAACATCTTCTTCGAGACCACATCCCTGAACTGACAACAGACCGTTTGCAAATGATTGCATCTGATTTTGACATCAAAGCAAATTTTCCTCATTGTATAGGGGCAATCGATGGAAAACATATACGCCTATGTAATCCAGCTAATAGTGGCTCGTTATTTTTTAATTACAAATCTTTTTTTTCTGTGGTGTTGCTAGCTGTAGTGGACTCGAACTACAAATTTACTTTTGTTGATATTGGCCCATACGGCAAAGAGTGCGATTCAACTGTTTTCCAAAATTCAAAACTATACCAGTTACTCATTAACGAGAACCTCTCATTGCCTACTCCCCAGCCACTATGTGGTTACAATAGACCAATACCATGGGTGTTAGTGGGTGACGAAGCTTTTGGATTGAGTAAACATGTTATGCGTCCATATGGTGGTAAAAATCTCAATGTACAACAAAAGATATTCAATGATCGTCTTAGCAGGGCAAGGAGATATGTTGAATGCGCTTTTGGAATCCTAGCAAATAAATGGCGCATTTTTCACAGACCGATAAACGTGTCCTATAATTTTGCAACCTCCATTATAAAAGCCTGTTGTGTTCTTCACAATTTTGTGGCCGATCGGGACGGTCTTCGCCCAAGTGATAAATTGGCGATAATTTGTGATGAATTTCACTCGCTTCAACCTCAAAATGATGAATTGACAGCAGCAAATGGTATAAGAGATGAATTAGCAAACTATTTTATAAGCAGCAAAGGATCTTTGAATTGGCAATTTAAAAAAATTTAGTCATCTTACCTATATGAAGAAAAATAAGGACTCACCAATTTGGTTCTTTTCGTCAGGCGTGTATGTATCGTATTCAGAAAATAAATTTTTTGTAACATCTTCCCATGCTTTTGCTTTCAAATTTTTGTTTTTAAAATTGTCATGAGACTTGTCCCACAGTATTTCCCGTTCCTGTATCAACGAAATGAGGTAGTCCACGTCTATTGATTCTACACCGGTACTCATTTTTTGTATGATATCATCATCAACGAGCGTGCACTCTTGCCTATACGCCGTATAAACAACTGAGCGGCGCGGCGGCGCCGCTGCGGCATCACACTGCTTGCACCCCTCCCCGCCTCGTCTGCCTCGCGCCGTTGTCCGGTGCGGCGCCGGAGCGGTGCCGGACGTACCGTATGGCATACCATACATTTTTATATGTAGGAAACCGTTGCGGCACCGCACAGGCGCCGCGCCGGAGCCGTACCGCACCGTGTGGCCTGGCCCTTACAGAATAGTTAATATCTTAGATACTTAATTTCTATTGGTATTTTACTGAAAATACATCCACACATATACATAGTAACATTTTTTTTTATACATAGTTGTTCGTGGAACTCTAGGTAGAACTATTCTATCTGGATGCCTTCTATTACGTGGATACTTCTCTGCAGCTCTTTTAAATAGATTGGGGTGTTGGCAAACAAATTTAGCGCACTCAAATATGTACAAACATCGTAGAGTCAGTAGTTTCAGCTTGACGAATATAGGCTTGCGTGATTCTCAAGGAGGAATGCCACCAATGGCTCCGATGCATTTTTTTTGCGCTTGGAATGCTCTGTATCCCTCAGTAGAATTACCCCACAGAACCAATCCATAGAGCAATGTGGATGCAACATAGCTGTGATAGGCGGACAATACGGTGCTCTGATTAGAGATTTTTCCTAAGGTGTACAGAACATATACGAATTTATTCAATTTTTGGCAGACTCTTTCGACTTGAAATTTCCAGGAGAGATGACTATCTAATCCAATTCCCAAAAAGATGGTATTATCTGTTTCTGATACGATCTGTCCACTATAGACAATATTAAGTTTGTCTCGGTTATTAGCGTATGTGCCAAATTGGATCATGTTAGTTTTTAATATATTTACATTTAAGTTATTAGAAGTAAGCCAGTAGGTTATTGATTGGATATATAAACAATACTATGTCCGCTATATAAATATTAATGTCAGTAGATATTGGCGATGTCATAATTATGGAAATATCGTCAGCAAACAGCGTACCTGAATTTGATGTCACTTCTGGTAGATCATTAATGTATATTAAAAATAAAAGAGGCCCCAGTATGCTGCCTTGTGGGACTCCTATGTTGTTATGTTTATACTGGGATCTAATGCTATTTAATTCATTGAATTCGTTAATACCTAGAACCTCCGCACATTGTTTTCTATTCACAAGATAAGTTTTTAACCATTGTAGAGCTTGTCCACGTATGCCATACCGCTCTAACTTATTTAGTAGTCGTGTATGTGACACACAGTCAAACGCTTTTGACGTATCGAAAAAGGTAACTGGTATTCGTTTTTTGCTGTCTATTACATCTACAATATTTTTTACAAGATTGAAACAAGCTAGAGTTGTAGATTTATGCTTCTGAAAACCATATTGTTCGTTCTTAAGCACCTTATGTTTTTCAATAAACCCTAATAAGCGACAATGCATGGCCTTCTCAAAAATCTTCGAGAATGTTGATTTGAGACTAATTATTATTGGTCTATAGTTGGTTGGTTGGAAACAATCGTCTTTCTTATGCAAAGGTTTCACAACCACATATTTCAGAAGGCTGGGAAAACAACCTTCTTCAAATGACATATTTATCAAATGAGTCAAAATGGGTGTAAGCTCTGCCGAACAAGCTTTCAAAATTTTTGTTGAGACACTGTCATACCCGACTGCTCCTGTGTTATTTAATGAAAGCATAATATTTTTAACTTCGTTATATCCGTATGGGTGTAAGTATATGCTATAGTTCGACTGCGCTCGATATGAATATTTTAAATTGTTATTTTTTTGTTTGGTTAAGTCAATCCAGTAATCGTTAAAAGCATCAGCTATAAGTTGCGGGTTTTTCAAGCAAATATTGTCTACATTCAACGTTTTTATTAGTTTTAAGTTGTTAACACATAGGTATAATGCCTCGTCAGCCACATATGGCTGACATTTTCCAAACTAATTGAGTCGCGTCAGCCATATGTGGCTGACGGAATATGCTTCTTTTGAAAATGCGATTTTTCATCGTCAGCCACGTTTTTCGTATTGAACTGTATTGAGTATGGTTGACAAGGCCTGGTATATTATAACTATAGTGATCGCTTCGATACTTTTACTTACATTTTGATAAATATTAAGTTTGCAAAGTGGAAGTTTCGCAAACAAAAGAGTGATGGGAAAAGTAGTCAGTTTTTGCAAATGAAACACTGAGTAAATGTTTTAATTGCTTTTATTCATATTTAAATTTCAATAATCATGTTCAAACACGTTTGAACTCAAACATGGCTATGGTCTAAATTGAAACAGTTGATACAATAGTGTGGCTCAATCAATCTTTGCAGTATGTTACCACTCTTTTGGTTTTATTTCGAGCATGAACTGTTCCGAATTGGGCACAGTTTTCTTTGTAACACCTAACAAAATATTTACGATAAACAGAGGCCAACCCTTGCCTTTTCTTCAATTTATGTTTAATTCGCCTAGGTCTAGCGGAGGCACTAGTTTCCGGGACTCCTGTATTCACAAGGTAGACAACCAACGCGGTTCTTAACTGGACGACAGAGAGCTTCTTCGTGGTTGTTAATTTATATAAAATATATGAATTTACAATCGCTGTTTTAAGTAATAGCTCCATCGCCAATCTCTTGGGTCATTTAGTTGTCTTCCGAAGAGGGCTCGTGTAAGATGACATTTGGTCTGACAAATCAACCGCTGATTTTGCATGATTATAATCTACCACAATCTTCGGTTTTATGTTTTCTTTTCCTTTTTTAGTTATTCTTCTGAAACTTACGGAGTGCTTAGTAGACAGAAGTAGAACATCTCGCTTGTCCTTCCACTTCATAATTGTTATTCCGTCGTCATTTTCTTGAGCTGAGAATTCTCCTGTCTTCAGTTTGGTTTGACAACTGTTTGAGGTAAACCTCTTCTATTTTTTCTAAGTGTGCCTATGAGATGAGTTTGTCCTGCTAGTAGTTTTCGTGCCAGACTCAAACTGGTATACCAATTATCTGTGCAAACAGTATGTCCTTTATATAAATAATCGTCACATAAGGCAAGGACAACATTCGTCGGTGTAGTATTTATATTATCATAGTTTTTGCCAGCATAAACTTGCACTTTTATATATGATCTTTCACATGCAACTGTGAACATATCAGTCGGCCATGTTTCTAGGAAACAAAACCGATAGATAATACCTACATCCTCCGGAAGGGTGTTAGCAAGGGAATCCTTAATTTGATCTGCCAGCGTGTATCGTTCGTTGCTTAACGCAGAGAGCCTACCCCGGATTGGTAGATGGTGCAGGTTCGAGACCCGCCGGACGATTAAATTTATGATTTCCCATTTCTTTTTGAGATTAGATAAACGCTTTGCATTGCGAATAATGCTATAAAATTCACATTATATCCAAAGCTCAGAGAACACAGTGAAAAGTTTTACAACTACTTTCGGACTAAATTCGGCTAAATTCGAACTAAATTCGACTTTTGGCTGTATTTTCAGTTTTGAATAAAAAGGACGTTGTAAGCGTTGGTTGTGGCTGACGAATGTTCTCTAAAACGCTTTGCTCGTTTGTGAGGACAGATTGATTTAATTGATGAAAGAATGAGAGAGGCGACGCAAGATTTCAATACGTCTATACTAGTCGAGAAGACAGCTCATCCTGTGGAAGAACTGAAATTGGTGCTAGATGGTGCTCCAGAAATGGAGTTGATAGATGATGACGAAGATATACTTGACGGCAAGCAAAAATCTAAGTCAAAAGCTATTAAGAAAATAGTTGATCCAAAACGACAAAAGCAACCGCTGGAAATAAGATATTTAGATGATAGAACCGAAACTCCTTTACCCGGCTTAGTAGTTGAAACCGTATCTAATAACACAGGTCTGCAAATTTGAACTCTTATTTTCCCCTTTTGGATTTGATTGCTGATCTTGAGGTATTTTGGTGCGCTGATTACGAATATGTACTTGGATTTGTCCTATCACCCTCAGTTTTTTTGAAAAATCCTATTATGTGAAATCGGAAAAAAAGGCCAACTTTACAAAGTTTTTTTTTATTACTATGAAGTAACAATTATATTACTAAACTTAAAACATTAAAAATACATTGAAGGGACAGTAATAAATAAATTAAAAATATTAAATACTTTTATGGTATCTTGCTTTTTTTTCACCGAAGCTCCGATTGTGAGATTTTCGCTTGAAATTCCGACTTGGATCATCACGCTTTAATAGCCAACAGTAGTCTGCCATCATTACTTTATTCCACTTTCCCTGATAGCGACGTTCCATCTCAAACAAGTCCTGGTGAAATCTTTCGCCTTGCTCTTCACTTACAGCTCCCAAGTTATCAGGAAAGTAGTCCAAATGCGAATTAATGAAGTGAAGTTTAATGCTCATCGAACATCCCATTTTGCCAAAATTTTCAATCATTTTCTTTACAATTTCCTCATAATTTGGACTTTTATGGTTTCCTAGAAAATGCCTCACTATTTCCTTAAAAGATTTCCAGGCTTCTAATTCAATTTCACTCAATTTTCAAGTTCACGAACGCAGGTGGTACAAACTTTATGTGGGACCCACTGTTTATCTTGATTGGCGATTGATAGGCCAAAATACATATTATAAACGTTCCTTATAAATTCGGTTATGTTATGCTGCTGTTTTCTCAGCATAAATTGCCCACAAATGTAGCAAAAATTGTCCGGAGAGTTTAAACACTTTCGCGATGACATTTTTCAAGTAAGCGTTACGAATTGCACAGAAGTACTGACTTTTTAAAAATAGTGATGGTGCTATTTATACAAAATAATATTAATCTACCCTCATTAACTGTCTTCTAACGATTTAAAATAATTTCTATAAAAAAAGCATTTAGCCTACAAGAAATGGGGTCTTTAGCAAATGACCTAAAAATCCACTAGTTTTTTTGATATTAAGGGTATATCACATACTTAATTAAAAGTTATGTTTAACTACATTTATGAGAACTCATTCGTTAATGTCTACTTCAACCATTTAGTGTGTTTTTTGTTCAATAAGATACGATTAAAACAAAATAATTAATAAATTACTAGGAAGGCCTAAGTAATTTAGGCAAAAAAAAGGATGATCTATAACTAAAAATCCTGACGTGATGGAATTTTTTTAATATTTTTCCCGTAATCAGCGCCCCAAAATCTATCCAAATCGCTCATCAAAACTGAAAGGAGAAAACCATTGCAGACCTGTGTATAATCAAGAAGATCAGGAGTTCTCGGCTAATATGGTAGATAAATTGAAAAATATATTTCTAGATGGTGGAGAAAGTGGTCAACAAACGCTTTGCTCGTTTGTTGACCACTTTCTCAATGGAAAGCCCCCGCTGCTTAGGCATAAATTTAACTCTGCTATCCTTATCCTTCCTTCTTCAAGGCTATGACAACTAAAAACAACTATAAAGAAATCTTCTCGTAAGGATCTTGCAGCGTTGGGAAAATTATGTTCCTCATCAACCGAAAGTTGGCGGAGAGTCATCATAGCTAAAAAAGGTGCTGGTTTGAGGCCATATGTTACTGTTGCTAATTGATAACATTCGATAGTCTGATTAGTTTGATCGCGCCACAAGATCTTCTGCAATTTCTGATCAGCTTCATGAACTAATATTTGACGATACATTTTTCAATGTCAGCTGTATAATATGCGTATCGATAACTCCATTTGATTAACAAAGCTTGTAAATCTTGCTGTAAATTGGGCCCTTTATGACTTATATCATTAAGGCTATATCCAGAAGAAGTTTTTGCCGACGCATCAAAATCGACACGTAATTTTTTGGTGCCTAGATTCACGTTGAACTGAATGATGCGGTAAATAACATTCTAATTGCTTGCTGCTATAACTTGCTAACTTCATATGACCTAATTATAAATATTCGCTTATAAATTGCCTCTACTGCTGTGCTAAGCTACGGTCTTTGCTTAACTTTTTCTCTAGATTTCTAAACCGTGCTAAGGCTATCTCTTTCGACGAGCCTAATTTTTCGCTTATTTGCTTTTTAATAGGTATTCTAACCTCCTAGCGACCGCTCTTAAGACGCTTGGTTGTGGATAGGTAGTAATCGACACACTCTTGATCTTCTGCTGACATTTCTTCTTGCTCGTGAATATCCTCAATTTCCCAAAACTGATGAATATCCGGCACATCACTCAATACAACGTTGCAATGAAACGTTTTCACGCTTCACGCAACCAATCAATGTGTGTTTGCTGAGCTATAGGTAATGTCATATCAAGTGTTTTGATAACACCATCTAACATAATACTTGAATAAATTTCGGGCCCCAATAGTAAGTCAACGGGCCGACTCAAATAAAACTCTGGATCTGCTAGATTAATGTGCTGGTTATGCGACCATGAAGGTTTTTCAAATGATCGATTTGGCTAATTCTTGATTCGATTTTTCATAATCGAAACATCGGTAGTGAACTCAAAATCTGTATACCTCGACTGACATGTAATACTTAAGACGCCCTTGCAATTACTCTCTTTCTCACATACTCCATAAATTACGCCATTGAATTGCTGACGTTTGAGGCCTAATTGCTGTGCTGCTTATTCGCTTATTAATGATACTTGTGAGCCTCCATCGATGAGTGCTCTAAAATCATGCTGTGTAGTATCGGCCGCTGTCACCTTCAATAAAGCTGTAGCTAAAAGAATTTCAGATGAATCTCGCTGTGATGCATGTGCACCATGACTATTTTTGTGCTGTTGTTTATTGCGAATATAGTCGTTCGATTTTTGCCTAATTTGATTGGATATGAAATTAGGTTTTTGTTGCGTAAAACATTCATGTAATACGGTATTATGATTACCACTACACGTCCATCTTTTAGCTGATCGGCATTTATTTCCATCATGGTTAAAAATGCAGTTTACGCAATAATTATATCCGCTTGAAGTCTAGGCGCGCGCAAAAAAAATTCCTCGAAGCCCAGCCGATAACGTCACCGGCCCGCGTGAAGTGTGAGCTTACAAAAAAAAATTTTACGACGCAGATTGCGGCCTGCTGTTGTTTAAGTGGTGTTTTTGTTTGAGTTAAAAAGTCAAGCTTGTAAATGGTATCAGAATTTATTGCGGACGTCCTATTTGAAATATAATACTTGACTGTGAATGTAAGTAATACGTAAAAAATCATCATCTGCGACTTAAAAAATATTTATTTTGTTAAATAGAGCAATCATTCGATTACTAGGCTATTGAAATTATTCTAAAGGTATTATTAAATGGAAATAAAAATAATACTTTTACTTAATAGTAGAAAAATATTTATTTAGAGGCTTACAAAGTTTGCACAGATTTCATACAGGCAGTATTTTTTTCACCCAAACTTAAATACTTAATTAATAATAAACGCTTTTAGACAGACCAAAAATATAATTACTAATTAAAACCTAGATTCATATTGGAATTTATTTAAAAAAATCGTGGCTCTAAGTTAAATATTCCCACTAAAATATGAAAGTGATTGAAAGGTGTAGCGTTTTCAAAAAACCACACGGTAGGTTTCTCAAAAAAATTTGTTCAGCAAAATTTAGGTACATAGAATAGTATATAAATAACTATTTACGTCAAAAAAATACCTTTTCAACGATATATCACACTTACTATTTGATCCCTGTTTAAAAATATTGCAAGTAAAATTAAAATCGCAAGTGTATGTATTCAGTAAACTACTCTCAAAAACCGTGTATAAAGCTGGGTACACATGTATGAAAAAATCGTTTTTTTTTTTTTATTAAAAGTTTTTGTTAAAATTATGAAAATTTAAACTAAAACTGTAATGAAAACTTATTTTATTATTGATAGTCTGAATCCACACACGTGGTCATCACATCAGGGTCTGATAATGAACTGGTTATATACACTGGTACTCGAATCAAGTTTAACAGGGCTAATCAGGACCAACATTTGCGTAGTCTCTTTCGTACGAAGCATCGAAACACTGATGATCAAAGTCGTAGTGTCTTAGGGCCAGGCCACACGGTGCGGCACCGCACCGCACCGCATTACTCCGCACCGCACTGGCGGCCACACGAGCAGTGCGGCGTCGCAATGTTCTTACGGCGCCGTTGCGGCACCGCAACAGGCTTAGCTTAGCTTGCCCAGTTAACGACAGTCTACAATAAACAATGGATCGAAAAAGACGTGTGTTGCTGCTATTATTACTTCGCCATCGACGAAATCGACGTAGAAGCACACGAAGATACTGGATCAGTCCATTTATTGACGAATAGTGACGGCCTTTTTTTCTTAAAGAATATCGAGAGTTGGTCTTAGACGAAAAGAGGTTTTATAATTTTTTTCGAATGAGTGTGCCCACTTTCGAAAGTTTATTGGAAGCCTTAGAGCCACATATACGGAAACAGTACACTAATATGAGGAATCCTGTGGAGCCAATAGAAATGCTGGGAATCACTTTAAGGTAAGTAATAAAAAACTTTTATTATTTGCACTTCTTTATTATTAATTTTCAAATCAATGTCAGGGAAACACTTATAACCTTGTAAAATCAAACTCCGTCTGATCGCTTTCTTGAGACACTTGACTTGGAGATGGAATAAAATTAGAGTTTGATTGTACTGTACTAAACAAACTTGTACTTTGATAATTTTTGGTTTGATACCCATGCGATGATGCTTCTTCATGCTGATAGGACGAAGATTGTGGATAAATTTGTCCATAACGCATATCTGTGATTATTTGCAATATTTTACTCTGAAACGTGAGAGTCTGAAGATCGGTAAAATCCTCTATGGATGGCAAAATACCTTTAAAAAAGTTCATGTGGCGATTCTCTGGCTCCTTGAGAGCTCTTAATGTTTCTTTTTCAAAATCATCCAATTGTTCTGCCTTTCGCTTCCGGTTGACAGAAACATAGCGGGACGATTCAGGTATTATATCATCATTTGTAGAAGTCATGCTCGCGTTAGATTCTTCGGGTACGTCTAAACTACCGTCCGTGGCATTCTGTGCTACTTTGGTTAGAAATAAAAGTTGATTATAGTAATGATATTTTGAAAGGTTTTTAGATGCTGAGCCGGATCTGGAAGCATCTTTCTTTTTTTTGAAATATTTATAAAAGGAGTCTTTCACATTTCTCCACTTTTTCACTACTGAATTACCTGAAAATACAAATATTTTATCCTAATACATAAGTATAATTGTAATAAATAAATAAATTGTATTATTTTTGTTACAGGTACCTAGGAAGCGGAAATTCTATAAAAGATTTAGAATTCAAATTCAAACGTGGGAAATCTACAATTGCTTGTATGATATTGAGAGTATGTGAAGCTATATGGAAACATCTTCTTCGAGACCACATCCCTGAACTGACAACAGACCGTTTGCAAATGATTGCATCTGATTTTGACATCAAAGCAAATTTTCCTCATTGTATAGGGGCAATCGATGGAAAACATATACGCCTATGTAATCCAGCTAATAGTGGCTCGTTATTTTTTAATTACAAATCTTTTTTTTCTGTGGTGTTGCTAGCTGTAGTGGACTCGAACTACAAATTTACTTTTGTTGATATTGGCGCATACGGCAAAGAGTGCGATTCAACTGTTTTCCAAAATTCAAAACTATACCAGTTACTCATTAACGAGAACCTCTCATTGCCTACTCCCCAGCCACTATGTGGTTACAATAGACCAATACCATGGGTGTTAGTGGGTGACGAAGCTTTTGGATTGAGTAAACATGTTATGCGTCCATATGGTGGTAAAAATCGCAATGTACAACAAAAGATATTCAATGATCGTCTTAGCAGGGCAAGGAGATATGTTGAATGCGCTTTTGGAATCCTAGCAAATAAATGGCGCATTTTTCACAGACCGATAAACGTGTCCTATAATTTTGCAACCTCCATTATAAAAGCCTGTTGTGTTCTTCACAATTTTGTGGCCGATCGGGACGGTCTTCGCCCAAGTGATAAATTGGCGATAATTTGTGATGAATTTCACTCGCTTCAACCTCAAAATGATGAATTGACAGCAGCAAATGGTATAAGAGATGAATTAGCAAACTATTTTATAAGCAGCAAAGGATCTTTGAATTGGCAATTTAAAAAAATTTAGTCATCTTACCTATATGAAGAAAAATAAGGACTCACCAATTTGGTTCTTTTCGTCAGGCGTGTATGTATCGTATTCAGAAAATAAATTTTTTGTAACATCTTCCCATGCTTTTGCTTTCAAATTTTTGTTTTTAAAATTGTCATGAGACTTGTCCCACAGTATTTCCCGTTCCTGTATCAACGAAATGAGGTAGTCCACGTCTATTGATTCTACACCGGTACTCATTTTTTTGTATGATATACACGTAATTATCATCAACGAGCGTGCACTCTTGCCTATACGCCGTATAAACAACTGAGCGGCGCGGCGGCGCCGCTGCGGCATCACACTGCTTGCACCCCTCCCCGCCTCGTCTGCCTCGCGCCGTTGTCGGGTGCGCCTGCGGTGCGGCGCCGGAGCGGTGCCGGACGTACCGTATGGCATACCATACATTTTTATATGTAGGAAACCGTTGCGGCACCGCACAGGCGCCGCGCCGGAGCCGTACCGCACCGTGTGGCCTGGCCCTTACAGAATAGTTAATATCTTAGATACTTAATTTCTATTGGTATTTTATTGAAAATACATCCACACATATAGTAACTTTTTTTTTTATACATAGTTGTTCGTGGAACTCTAGGTAGAACTATTCTATCTGGATGCCTTCTATTACGTGGATACTTCTCTGCAGCTCTTTTAAATAGATTGGGGTGTTGGCAAACAAATTTAGCGCACTCAAATATGTACAAACATCGTAGAGTCAGTAGTTTCAGCTTGACGAATATAGGCTTGCGTGATTCTCAAGGCGGAATGCCACCAATGGCTCCGATGCATTTTTTTTGCGCTTGGAATGCTCTGTATCCCTCAGTAGAATTACCCCACAGAACCAATCCATAGAGCAATGTGGATGCAACATAGCTGTGATAGGCGGACAATACGGTGCTCTGATTAGAGATTTTTCCTAAGGTGTACAGAACATATACGAATTTATTCAATTTTTGGCAGACTCTTTCGACTTGAAATTTCCAGGAGAGATGACTATCTAATCCAATTCCCAAAAAGATGGTATTATCTGTTTCTGATACGATCTGTCCACTATAGTCAATATTAAGTTTGTCTCGGTTATTAGCGTATGTGCCAAATTGGATCATGTTAGTTTTTAATATATTTACATTTAAGTTATTAGAAGTAAGCCAGTAGGTTATTGATTGGATATATAAACAATACTATGCCCGCTATATAAATATTAATGTCAGTAGATATTGGCGATGTCATAATTATGGAAATATCGTCAGCAAACAGCGTACCTGAATTTGATGTCACTTCTGGTAGATCATTAATGTATATTAAAAATAAAAGAGGCCCCAGTATGCTGCCTTGTGGGACTCCTATGTTGTTATGTTTATACTGGGATCTAATGCTATTTAATTCATTGAATTCGTTAATACCTAGAACCTCCGCACATTGTTTTCTATTCACAAGATAAGTTTTTAACCATTGTAGAGCTTGTCCACGTATGCCATACCGCTCTAACTTATTTAGTAGTCGTGTATGTGACACACAGTCAAAGGCTTTTGACGTATCGAAAAAGGTAACTGGTATTCGTTTTTTGCTGTCTATTACATCTACAATATTTTTTACAAGATTGAAACAAGCTAGAGTTGTAGATTTATGCTTCTGAAAACCATATTGTTCGTTCTTAAGCACCTTATGTTTTTCAATAAACCCTAATAAGCGACTTTGCATGGCCTTCTCAAAAATCTTCGAGAATGTTGGTTTGAGACTAATTATTATTGGTCTATAGTTGGTTGGTTGGAAACAATCGTCTTTCTTATGCAAAGGTTTCACAACCACATATTTCAGAAGGCTGGGAAAACAACCTTCTTCAAATGACATATTTATCAAATGAGTCAAAATGGGTGTAAGCTCTGCCGAACAAGTTTTCAAAATTTTTGTTGAGACACTGTCATACCCGACTGCTCCTGTGTTATTTAATGAAAGCATAATATTTTTAACTTCGTTATATCCGTATGGGTGTAAGTATATGCTATAGTTCGACTGCGCTCGATATGAATATTTTAAATTGTGTAAGGCAAACGTTCAAACACTCGCGCCATGAACGAACATTTGAATACTCGCGCCAACCGTGCACTCTCGTGGTAATCCGTTGTGCTTCGTCCTCGGTCGGCCCCGCCGCGCTACCATGCCGCCCGCGTCCCGCGCACAGCCAGTCGCATGGGTTCTCGTGTCGCGTACGCGTCGTTCGCGCCAAAAGAAATTTTCATGTCCCACACCTCTTCTAAAGAACTGTACTGAGTTATTTTGAGTGTCTATTATATTATTAGTGGAAATAAAGATTGATACACCCATTACAGTGGCTGCCCAACTCGTGGCTTCGAATTCCCCTTGAGATAATTCCGAGAAGTTTCGTCGCGAGTGCCGCGATAGATACCTACCTATGTGTCAAATCGTGAAACATAAGTTAGGTACGTGACGAACTGGTGCTATGCCGATGGAACTAAGAAACGCGAAAGTACTATCGAGTGAACATATCATGAGCGACGACACGAGCGAGCCCGATTACTACGACGAGGCGGAGCCGCGCGCCGAGAGCGCCCCCGCCCCCGTTCCCGCCGAAGCGCATGGTCGCGCCGGCGGCGCTTCGACGAGCGCGACCACCGAGACCGTCTTAGCCGGTTTCATGGAGTCCTTCGTCAGAATGCAAGCGGAGACCAACAGAACCCTAGTGGAAACCCTGAGGGCTTTCAACGGCTCCGGGAAACCACCGACATCGACGCCAACGCCCGACACCTGTCCGCCCAGCGCCTACTCGTCCGGGGTCACAGGCAACTTCGCCAAGTGCACTGCACGTTTCGACGGGAGGTCGCGCGACGCGGAGGTACTGGAGGCGTTCCTCGACGCGGTGCAGGTGTACAAGGAGTGCGCGGGCGTCAGCGACGAGCACGCGCTGCGCGGTCTGCCGATACTGCTGGAGGGCGACGCGGCCGTGTGGTGGCGCGGCGCGCGCGCTAGCGTGCACGCCTGGCCGGACGCCGTGGCGCACCTGCGTGCCATGTACGGGATGCAGCAGCCGCCGTACAAAGTTCTTCGGGAGATCGTCGACACGGACCAGAAAGACTCTGAACGTGCAGAAGTGTTTGTGTGTAGAGTGCGGTCGTTGTTTGCTAAATTACCTTACGCGGTGCCGATGTGTATGCAATTAGATCTTATTTACGGCCTTTTACATCGACGTGTGAGAAAGCGATTACCCAGAGAGGATGTTAACAATATTGTAATTATGATAGAAAAGGTGAGGGCCATAGAAGATTCTATTGTCGAATTAAATCTTCGTACGTACGCCGCGAACCCGACCGTTTCTACGACGAAATCGGCAAGTCAAAACTTGTCGCGATCGCACGACGCGCCGCGCGACCGCGAACATGTACAGGTACCTGAGTCGAGCGAGCGCAAACGCAGCGTTACCACGAGTGCGTGCGGTACTAGTGTCGCGAAACTCACTCTAAACTCGAACGAGAACTTGAAACGTGATAAGCGCGTTCGATGTTCGTTCTGTAAATTGTATGGTCATGTTGTAACAGATTGTCGCAATTTCCAAAGTAAAAATAATAAACAACAACCAACTAGCGCGGTTTCCGAGGGTAAAAGTACCAGTAATGGAGCTAATATTTTGCGTTGTTACGGATGCGGCCAACCCGGTGTTGTTAAGTCGAAATGTGAGAATTGTAGCGGAAAACAGTTGCACGCGACGCGATGCGATTTTAATATAGTGAACGGCGAGAACGTCACACGCGAAACTCACGCGACGACGCCGTCACACGCTATGGTATCGGTCACTATCGCGAATAGGGTAGGTGCCGCAATACTCGACACAGGAGCTACGTGCTGCGTTGCTGGTTCCTTGTTGTACTCTATTTTAACATCGGTTGGGGTACAGTTTCACGAGGCGGAGCGAACCATTGGACTCGCGGTCGGTTCCCGCCGGGTGAAAACGGTCCTCACGGCGACGGTACCCGTGATTTTAGAAGGAAGGCAGGTCGATACCGAGTTCGTGGTGTTCCCAGGTGAGAGTACTCGAACATTGTTAGGTCGTGACTTTATTACTAAGGCTGGGGTCACACTGGAGTTGTCACAGGAGTCATGGTTCTTTACTGATAATCCTGAGCAGATTTTTCCTTTCGTGCAATCTTTTAGTTTGAATAGCACAGAGTTGATGCAGGCAGATACCTCCGACGTCTTCTTGCGCGAGGACGAGGGAGCGAAGTTACCACCAGAGCACAGGAACGCGCTCAACGCATTTCTGCGTAGCAGAGCGAATCAGTTTGCTGCGGATGGACCTCCCACGGACTTCGCCTGTCACAAAATTAAAGTAAGATATAATCAGGACCCCCTTGCCTCCCCACCGTACAGGTTGTCGCCGTCCAAGAAAGAAGCTTTAGAAAAGGAGCTGCAAAAACTGCTCAGCGCCGACGTCATTGAGGAATGCGAGTCACCGTGGGCCTCCAACGTCGTCCTGGTGAAGAAGAAAGATGGGAGCTACAGGCTTTGCGTTGATTACCGCAAGCTCAACGCGGTCACGGAGCCTGACCGGTACCCACTTCCCAGGATCGAAGATGTGCTCCACGCGGCGAAAACCTCCAAGTACATGACCACGCTAGACCTGCGATCCGGATATTTCCAGGTAAGCGTTGACCCTGATCATAGGGACCTTACCTCGTTCACGACACCGCTGGGCACCTTCAGGTTCAAGCGCATGCCCATGGGCCTCAGGAATTCAGGGGCGACTTTTCAGAGACTAATCGACCGGTTCAAATCCAACTTACCAGGTATAACTCTGCTCGCGTATCTGGACGATTTATTGGTGTTGTCTGAAGGCTCGTTTGAAAGGCACCTCGCAGACCTAGGAGCCGTGTTCGACCGCCTTGCTATGTTTAACCTGCGGGTGAATCGCGAAAAGAGCCACTTCGCCCGAGATGCCGTTAAGTTTCTCGGGCATGTCATCGTACCAGGTGGTATTCGCATGGACCCAGACAAGACGTCTGCTATAACCGGCATGCCGCCCCCTCAGAACGTAAGACACCTGAAGTGCTTCCTGCAAACCTCGAGCTGGTTTAGGCGCTTCATACCGGGTTATGCCGAGGTGAGTAGACCGCTGACCTCTCTGCTGAAGAAAGGGAGCACCTGGGAGTGGGGCCCCGAACAGCAGAGCGCTTTCGAGACCATCAAGTCCCTCTTGGTATCGGCTCCTATTCTCCGTCAGGCTGACGGAACGAAACCATTTGTCCTTAGGACCGACAGCAGCGGCTACGCGCTTGGAGCGGCTCTACTCCAGGGAGAGGGGACCGATGAGCGACCCGTCGAGTACGCCAGTCGCCTTCTCACGGCCGCTGAGAAGAATTATAATACGACGGAGAGAGAGGCACTCGCCGTGGTATGGGCGGTGTCGAAGTTTAGGGGATATATTGACGGCGCCGATGTGACAGTTAAGTCCGATCACCAGCCGCTCAGGTGGCTCATGAGTTTGAAGTCGCCGAGCGGCCGTCTGGCAAGGTGGGCGCTCAGTCTTCAGGAATATAATCTGAAGATTGAATACACGCCCGGTAAGGCGAACGTGATCGCAGATACGCTGTCACGTCCTGCATGCGTGACGGAAGAGACTGAAGGGACCGAGTGCGATTTGTGTCTCGCCGTGGTTGACCTGCCCACACGCAACCCTAGAGACGTCAGAGACGGCCAGCTGAAGGATCCGGAGATTCTCAAGATCGTCGAGGCGTTGGAATCCGACGATCCCTTTAGGGGGAGGCCCTGGGCAGATAAAGGGTACGTAGTGGTTGACGGCGTGTTGTACCGTTATGGCCCCGACAACGAAGAAGATGATGACGCCAGTTTGGTGGTACCAGAACATGAGCGCAAGGACGTGCTAGCCGAGTCCATGACGCTCCCACAGCCGGCCATTTCGGTGTAGAGCGAACTTTGCAGCGCCTCGCAGGTAAATATTACTGGCCCGGGATGAGGACTTACGTTGCTCAGTACGTCAAAAATTGTGCAGCGTGTCAACGATACAAGGTAGACACGCGAAAACCCGCCGGACTACTGCAAGTTCCAGCCATGTCACGCCGCTTCGAGGTGCTCGCTGTAGACCTGTTCGGACCCCTACCGGAGACACCTTCCGGCAATAAATGGATCCTCATAGTGGAGGACACCTGTACTAGGTGGGTTGAGTTATTCGCCCTTTCATCCGCCACTAGCGAAGAGTGCGCCAAAATACTGGTGAACGAGGTGTACCTGCGTTATGGGACGCCCAGAAGACTCATCAGCGACAACGGCGTACAGTTTGTGAGCGAAGTGATGCAGCAGACGTGCCACGTCATGGGCATCAAACAGGCCCTGACGTCGTTTTACCACCCGCAGTCCAACCCTGTCGAACGAAAAAATCGCGACCTTAAACCACAGCTTGCGATACTGGTAGGTAAGGAGCATGATTCCTGGGATAGTCACCTTCCTGCCGTTCGGTTCGCCATGAATTCTGCGTTCACTGCCAGCACGGGGCATTCCCCCGCTTTTCTTAATTTTGGGCGCGAGATACGCGCGCCCGCCGACGTGTTGTCTGAGATGCGGGCCATTGTCGAGAACGACAATGTGGTCTTATCTATTACCCCGTTTCTTAAGAAGCTTTCAGCCGTGCTGCTCGATGCACGGGACGTGCACGAGAAAGCCCAAGAAGCTCAGAAGAAATTCGCGGATGAGAATCGTCGCCCCGCGCCGGACTATAAGGTAGGGGATCTCGTACTGCTTAAGACCCAAGGCTCTAACGATACGAGCAAAGGGCAGACTCCTAAATTCATCCCTCGCCGCGATGGACCGTATCGTATTCGGGAGGTGATCGGTAGTACGACATACGCTTTGGAGCGTATAAGTGACGACGTCTCGCTAGGCAGGTATCACGTTTCGTTACTAACACCGTTCGTTGGCCCCATCCAAGATCCCATTCAGGAAAAACGTAAGAGAGGGAGACCTCGTAAGGCTAACCCGGCTTCGGGGACGCAACGCCTGGGTTAGAGGGGGAGGATGTAAGGCAAACGTTCAAACACTCGCGCCATGAACGAACATTTGAATACTCGCGCCAACCGTGCACTCTCGTGGTAATCCGTTGTGCTTCGTCCTCGGTCGGCCCCGCCGCGCTACCATGCCGCCCGCGTCCCGCGCACAGCCAGTCGCATGGGTTCTCGTGTCGCGTACGCGTCGTTCGCGCCAAAAGAAATTTTCATGTCCCACACCTCTTCTAAAGAACTGTACTGAGTTATTTTGAGTGTCTATTATATTATTAGTGGAAATAAAGATTGATACACCCATTACAATTGTTATTTTTTTGTTTGGTTAAGTCAATCCAGTAATCGTTAAAAGCATCAGCTATAAGTTGCGGGTTTTTCAAGCAAATATTGTCTACATTCAACGTTTTTATTAGTTTTAAGTTGTTAACACATAGGTATAATGCCTCGTCAGCCACATATGGCTGACATTTTCCAAACTAATTGAGTCGCGTCAGCCATATGTGGCTGACGCGGAATATGCTTCTTTTGAAAATGCGATTTATCATCGTCAGCCACGTTTTTCGTATTGAACTGTATTGAGTATGGTTGACAAGGCCTGGTATATTAACTATAGTGATCGCTTCGATACTTTTACTTACATTTTGATAAATATTAAGTTTGCAAAGTGGAAGTTTCGCAAACAAAAGAGTGATGAGAAAAGTAGTCAGTTTTTGCAAATGAAACACTGAGTAAATGTTTTAATTGCTTTTATTCATATTTAAATTTCAATAATCATGTTCAAACACGTTTGAACTCAAACATGGCTATGGTCTAAATTGAAACAGTTGATACAATAGTGTGGCTCAATCAATCTTTGCAGTATGTTACCACTCTTTTGGTTTTATTTCGAGCATGAACTGTTCCGAATTGGGCACAGTTTTCTTTGTAACACCTAACAAAATATTTACGACAAACAGAGGCCAACCCTTGCCTTTTCTTCAATTTATGTTTAATTCGCCTAGGTCTAGCGGAGGCACTAGTTTCCGGGACTCCTGTATTCACAAGGTAGTTAACCAACGCGGTTCTTAACTGGACGACAGAGAGCTTCTTCGTGGTTGTTAATTTATATAAAATATATGAATTTACAATCGCTGTTTTAAGTAATAGCTCCATCGCCAATCTCTTGGGTCATTTAGTTGTCTTCCGAAGAGGGCTCGTGTAAGATGACATTTGGTCTGACAAATCAACCGCTGATTTTGCATGATTATAATCTACCACAATCTTCGGTTTTATGTTTTCTTTTCCTTTTTTAGTTATTCTTCTGAAACTTACGGAGTGCTTAGTAGACAGAAGTAGAACATCTCGCTTGTCCTTCCACTTCATAATTGTTATTCCGTCGTCATTTTCTTGAGCTGAGAATTCTCCTGTCTTCAGTTTGGTTTGACAACTATTTGAGGTAAACCTCTTCTATTTTTTCTAAGTGTGCCTATGAGATGAGTTTGTCCTGCTAGTAGTTTTCGTGCCAGACTCAAACTGGTATACCAATTATCTGTGCAAACAGTATGTCCTTTATATAAATAATCGTCACATAAGGCAAGGACAACATTCGTCGGTGTAGTATTTATATTATCATAGTTTTTGCCAGCATAAACTTGCACTTTTATATATGATCTTTCACATGCAACTGTGAACATATCAGTCGGCCATGTTTCTAGGAAACAAAACCGATAGATAATACCTACATCCTCCGGAAGGGTGTTAGCAAGGGAATCCTTAATTTGATCTGCCAGCGTGTATCGTTCGTTGCTTAACGCAGAGAGCCTACCCCGGATTGGTAGATGGTGCAGGTTCGAGACCCGCCGGACGATTAAATTTATGATTTCCCATTTCTTTTTGAGATTAGATAAACGCTTTGCATTGCGAATAATGCTATAAAATTCACATTATATCCAAAGCTCAGAGAACACAGTGAAAAGTTTTACAACTACTTTCGGATGTCAGTAACATCGTTCGATGAATTACTAGAAATTATTCAAGAAGATGATGATGATGATGATTCAAGAAGATTTGACTCCATGTCAAAATTATGTGATACGGGATACTGTTTCTGCAGAAGAAAAACTCGTGATTACTTTGAGGTAATATTTTTTATTATTATTATACCTTTATCAAATTTGTATCTTTAAACTAAGAATCAATTTAACAAAAATAAAGAATATGATCAAAAAGAACAAACATTAGGAATTGTAGGGGACGTGACCTACGGGTACGGCTGATGGAGATGATTGAAAAGACAGGAATTTGGAGACTATTGTTTTAATGCTATAATAGATTTAGTCTAAATAATGGAATGATTATGAATGGATGCTCGCGGTTTGCTGTCCGACAATGCACTGAAGTCGCGGTACGATGCGCGACCTAAGTTATTGCTTAATGTGCTGGATTAGCACTTCGGTGTTCGGTCGTATTGACTCGAACATGCTCCCGAAGCCTCGAGATGACATGAGATGTTACAATATTAGTTACGTGAGACAAGGGTGATAAGTACAATTTATTTACTTACAAACTAATGAGTATTAGAACAATAAGTATTTGGTGCGTTATGCTTAACAAGATGATAAAACATATAAGAAGGTAGTTTTTCTTTGTTAAACGAAAGTTTAACAGAAAGACACCCAGAACACCTGCCACTGCAGACACACTAGCACTGGAATTTGCTGCATTCAAGAAGTTTGTGTACGAATCCTTCAGCTGCTTCCAACAGCAACTAGATGCTCTTGTTCTCTGTTGTGACCAAATGGAGATGCGAGGTAGGCGTAGAATGCTCTTGTTTCATGGCATACCAGAAGAGAAGAAAGAAATTTCCACTCAGGTTGTTGTTAACACCATCACAGAGCATTTGAAACTATCAGATTTTTCCAAATCTGATGTACTGCGTTCACATCGCTTAGGCCGCGCTCCGACCTCTGATAGACCCAGGCCCATGCTGGTGGAATTCACTAATTATCAAGCCCATGATAGCGTGTGGTTTGCTAAAACCAAATTTAAAGGCACTACAATCACAATCTCGGAGTTTTTGACCAAGCCTAGACATGAAGTCTTTATGACTGCACGCCAGCGGTGGGGAATATCTAGTTGCTGGAGTCGACACGGCGTGATATATATTCAAGCCTCAGGGGGCCAAATACATAAGGTGGTCACGATGAACGATCTCAACAAAATTGTGTTTGTAACGGTGCAGGAGGGCAATACGCAGGAAAGCACGTCAACCAGCAAGCCTGTTACAGCAGCAGGCAGGCCTAAACGAGGTGCTGTCTCCAAGAAATAAATTCCATCATTCATCAGATATCATCCGGCCTGTAGTGAAAGCCATTTTGAACACAAACACTTGTGATACTGTGTCTGGTACCCACTTTTCTAGTAACTTCTTGCCTTTAGTTTTTATTTGACAAAACATTTTATTAATTATATGAGCTACCTTCTTATTATTTGTTACTAAGAATTAATTCTTTAGGTCAGTTTAGGTTATCTGTCACATGATTTTTCACCGTATTGTTTTTTGACAACAACTGTCAAATTGTTGTACCTACTGTATGAATTATAAAGAGAAGGAGCAACATCTGTAGCTGTTATATTGATTCTATGGATTGTTAAGAAAAGGAGCAATATCTCGTTTTAAAATAGTCCATAATTAAAATATTCAGTTTATCTCTTTACTTTAAACCATGCTTAAATGTTTTGATGTTTTTCTAGCTGTAAGATGATAAATTGCTTTAAATTAAAGATTTTTCTCTTTTTCTGTACGTGTTATATATAAATAAAAGCGTTACATTTTACATTTTTAGACACATTCTTTTCAAATGGAATCTGTAAATGTTTATTGTTACTAGAAACGATGTTACCTATGTGGCACTTCACTGGCAGGTATTGAGTGTAGATTACTGTAATATTAGAAAAGTTAGTCAATAGAATTATTTGTAAGTAGAATTATTATATTTATTTTAATAGTAAGTAAGTATATGTTATATGTCTAATGCTGAAGATGTAGATACTGATGCTGATTTTTTTTCGATTAGTAGTGATGACGACAGTTTTGTCAGTATACCATCGCTCGCTGACAGCCTTGAATGTATTTTTTCTGATGTTCTCGGGAATTTCAATGTGATTCATATAAACGCCCAAAGTATTCCGGCTCATTTCCCCGATATGCTGGCAAATTTTCAGTGCAAAAATATCCACGCTATCCTTATTTCTGAGTCATGGCTTAAACCATGTCTCCCTTCAGCCTCTTACTCACTTCCTGGATTCCAACTGATTAGGAATGATCGAACTAGTTCGGTAGGTGGTGGAGTTGCTATATACTTACGAAATAATTTTAAATTTACAATTCTCAGCATGTCCTCGCAACCGCCACCTGCCAGTGCTGGTGAGCATCTCCTTATCGAAGTTGAGCTTCACCACACTAAAGTTTTACTTGGTGTGTATTACTGTCCATCTCTTAGAATAAATTTTTTCTCCTCTTTTGAACTATTACTTGAAACTTTCTTGCCTTCTTACAGCCACACGATTGTGATGGGTGACTTCAACACCTGTTTGTTGAAAAATGATTCTCGTTCTTCAACCCTTATTTCTGTTGCGGAATCTAGTAATCTATCTATACTTCCTCTTAATGCCACTCATCATTTTCCTCATTCTACTCCTTCTCTTCTAGATCTTATTCTTGTCTCTTCGAAAGACCACATCGCTAAGCACGGACAGTGCGTAGCCGATGCTTTCTCTTATCACGATCTCCTTTTCCTATCTTATAAAATTCGCCTACCTAAGGCAAAATCAAAAATCATTCTTCAACGTAATTTTGGTGGTATTAATTTGGATTCTCTTCGAGCAGATGCTAGCAGAATTGACTGGTCTCCTCTTATAGCCGCTGATTCAGTTGATGAGAAAATTAACATTTTCAATAAAAATATTCTTAGTTTATACGATGTGCATGCCCCACTTCGAAAAATTAGGGTAAAACACCTCCCCGCACCGTGGTTAACGCCTGAAATAAAAAGTCTCGTAGCTAAAAAAGCAGCAGCTAAGTCGCGTTTCGCGAGTAGGCCTAACGATGTAAACCGTCATAAATATATTTCTCTTCGAAATCGCTGCAATAAGGTGTGTAGGTATTCACAACGCCAACACATCCACAACTCGGTTGAGAGTGGAGATCCAGCTAAAATATGGAAATTTCTGCGTTCATTGGGAGTTGGGAAAGCTCGAAATGAAACTACTCCTAATAATTTAGACATTAATTCACTCAATTTGCACTTCTCAACTTCGCTCATTTTTGACAGGGCAACAAAATTAAACACCTTAAGAGATCTATCATTAGTTCCCTCTCCCAGCTATTCTCCCTTTTCTTTTAGTCAAGTTTCTGATTGTGACGTTAGGAAGAGTGTTTTATCCATCACTTCTAACGCAGTAGGCAATGACAATGTCACCCGTAATATGGTCCTTCCTATCCTCAACGAAATTCTTCCTGCCATAACTCACATCTTAAATTCCTCTATAAGTTCGGGTATCTTCCCAGTGATATGGAAAGATGCCCAAATAATTCCCCTTCCAAAAAAAGCCAAACCAGCATCCTTTTCCGACTACCGTCCTATTTCAATCCTTCCGTTCCTGTCCAAAGTACTTGAACGCCTTGTCCACAACCAATTAAGTGCTTTTCTCACAATAAATAACCTCCTTAATCCCTTCCAGTCTGGTTTTCGTCCTGGCCATAGTACTACCTCAGCCCTGGTCCATATTACAGATGACATTAGAGCTGGATTGGAACGTGGACATCTAACAGTGCTAGCCCTGTTAGATTTCAGCAATGCGTTCAATTCCGTGGATTTTGATGTGTTGCTGGGGATATTGCGCACTCTTAACGTATCTCCAACAGTTATTGACTGGTTTCGTAGTTACCTGTCTGGCCGCAGGCAATGTATTCGTATTGATAATTCCTTTTCTTCTTGGTGTAATACTATTGCAGGCGTGCCTCAGGGTGGCGTTTTGTCTCCACTATTATTCACAATTTTTATAAATTCTATTTCTAAACGTATTAATTCTTCCTACCACCTTTATGCAGACGATCTTCAGATTTATAATCAGGCTCCGTTAAATAAATTGGCTGAAGCTGTGAATAATTTGAATACCGATTTAGATAACATCAGTGAGTGGAGTCGTGCTCACGGACTACACGTTAACCCACAGAAGACTCAAGTGATTGTTGTTGGTAGCTCAAGGATGTTGGCTAAGGCATCTTTGTCACAACTACCACAACTTCGTTTTGGAGGCAATGTTTTACAAATAAGTCGTGAAGTTAAAAACCTAGGCATATTCTTTGACAGCTGCCTTTCCTGGGGCCCTCAACTACAAAACGTCAGTCGGAAAATTTTTGCATCAATTGGATCCTTGAGAAGACTTCGTAACTTCCTCCCAACTACCACCAAAATCGCGCTTGCTCAATCCCTTCTTCTCCCAATACTAGATTACGCAGATGTCAGCTATCTTGATCTTACAGAAGCCCAACTTGATAAACTTGAGCGTCTCCAAAACGTCTGCATAAGATTCATATTCGGTCTTCGGAAATATGATCATATCACTGAATTTCGTAACAAGCTCAAGTGGCTACCCATTCGCTTTCGCCGGAATGCCCATATTCTCTCACTTCTATACAATGTTTTGTTTACTCCTTCAACGCCCTCTTACCTCAAAGCACGCTTTTCATTCCTTTATGAATCACATTCGAAGCTTCTGAGATCATCGAATAATTTAAAATTGACAATGCCAGCACATTCCACAATCTTTCTAGACAAATCGTTTGCTGTGCAAGGAGCTCGCTTGTGGAATGAATTGCCATTGTCAGTACGCCAAGCTCAATCTTTACGTAACTTTCAGAGTCTAGTGAAAGATCACTACCTGTCCCTGCAGAAAGGTACGAAATAATTTACTTTCAACTAGTTTATGAACTTCAGCAACGGTTCCTACTTTAGTTTTGTTTATGATAATGTATTTATTTATTTATTTATGAAATATAAGTATATATATAATATAGTATGTAGGTTAATATATAATATATATGTAATTTATCTTAAATGACTCTTGACATTTTTTGTAATGATACCAGTGCGTATCATTTCTATACTCATGTGCACTGACAACTACCCTATCTCGGTTACTCCATACTCCAATCCCTGCCTAGGTTGCCTGGAAGAGATCACATTTAGTGATAAGGCCGCCAATTGTACCATTTTTTTTTTAATGTATGCTATTGTATTCTGTAATGTTTTGGTGTACAATAAAGAGTTATCTTATCTTATCTTATCTTATATGTATATTTATTCATACGTTAGAATCATCGATAGTGAATTTAGATTGTCTTTTTGCAATAGGAGGAGACGTTGCTTTGTCTCGTCGTTTTAAACGCAAACTTGACCACCGTTTAGATATGTCTCTGTTTTGTTCACGATCACTTTCACAAACACTAGTACTCGGCTCGGGCCGAGCTTGTTCTCGCGCACTTACACAATAACTCTTCTCTGGCAGAGATTGAGTAACACTAACACTCACACTTCGCTGTACACTTTCGTCACACTGCTGCACTGTCGAGCTGGCTGCCCGTCTGCCTCGCCAACACAGGAACCACAGGAATACTCCTACCGCTGCTGCTACTATGATATAACACGTAGTGGTGTATGTCATGTGACGTCATGAGTTTAGAATATTGAGCTGATTCCTTAATAGACTTTATTTGATTACCGAGATGTTTTATAGAGTTGTTTAGTTACTTTAAATGTTGTCGACTGGTAAAGAGAGCTCTTTAGATATTTGGCCAGAAATTATTCGTAATTCACCCCTTAATTGCTTGGGTGTCAAAAGATGCAAGTTGAACTGGCCATGATAGATTTCAGTCACCGTATCGATTAATGTGTCTTGAATTCGCTTTAGATTTTGGATCAAATTTGTTGTCGCCATTGCTGCTAATGTAAAATCTTGTTGAACGGCCACCACATTTATCTCCATCTGCAATTTATTAGTTACACTGTCTAGATAATTCAAATGCTTGTTTATTAGTTTATGCTGCTTTTCAATCGTGTCTTCCATTCGCTGTATAATATTATACTCGGCTTCTATAATTGAAGTCTGATTTTGCGTTAGATGGTCTATGTTGTCATGTACAAGTTCAATGTCATGTTTATACTTCTCTGCAAATTCCTGATGAAGTACTCCAAATAAAGTGTTCGCAATTGTACCAACTGCATTGATTAGCCCACGTCGTGCGCGCGAACGTATGCCAAAATGCTGATTTAGCAACAACTGGTAATATTTATACTGGTAATATTGCAGTTCATTGTACTCGTGTTGTAGCTGCTACTCTACCTACCGGCCATTTTCCCGCAGGTACGTTGTCGTGAATAGTTACCAAATCCCCAATTTCAATGTTATGTCGACCCTTTAGCCATTTGCTGCGCATAGATAATTGAAATAAATATTCCGTTTTCCAGCGTTTCCATATATCCTGGAATACTTTATTTACTAAATACCACCTCGTTCTGGCATCTTGTGCTGTTTCTATGATAGTTGTTCCAATATTGCTGGTTAGAAAATGTCCTGGAGTAAGAAAATCGATGTCCTGGATATCCTCTGACATGGAACATAAAGTTCTTGAGTTTAGACTAGCTTCAATTCGGGCTAATAATGTACTGTATTCTTCAAACGTTAAAGCTTGGTCACCGATTACTCGCTTCAAATGTTGTTTTAAGGACCTTATTGATCGCTCCCATATTCCAACCCCGCTTAGAAATGCTGGACAGTTCCAGTGCCACTCAATGCTCATTTCGGCAATTTCCTTGTGAAACGAATTACTAAAAATATTCTCCAATTCTCTGTACTCTTCTTGTAAAATCTTATTAGCACCAACAAAATTAGTTCCATTGTCCGAATAAATATGTTTCGGTGCCCCTTGACGTGCTGCTAGTCGATGGAGTGCTGCTATAAACGATGAGCTGCTTAAATCGGAGACCAATTCAATGTACACAGCCTTTGTAACCATACGAATGAATAAAGAAATATATCCTTTGCTAGTTTTTATCCCTCTGCCTTTGTTGGCTTTTATTTTTACAAATCCAGTATAGTCTACTCCTGTATGGTAGAATGGTGGTGCTGGGTTAGTTCGGAAGTCAGGTAAATCTCCATGATTTGCTGTAGTTTTCGTGGCTCTTGCTCTCTACAAATTATGCAGTTACGAAGTTGCTTTTTAGTTGCTCGGTTTACTTTGATTATCCAATAGTTGTGACGTAATAGAGATGAAGTCAGTCGGGCTCCACCGTGAAAGGTGAGTATATGTGCTTGATCTATTAAAAGCTCTGTTAAACGACTACTATACGGAATGATTATTGGATATTTCATATCGGAACTTATGTTCGAATTTTAAAGACGACCACCTACTCTCATTAGCCCCTCTTTGTCCAAGAACGGGTTAAGATTTAAGATCTTGCTATCACAATGAAGTGTTTTCTTTGTTATTAAGTTATTAATATCCGATGTGAACTCGATGCTTTGTATGTATTTAATTATACGCAGTTTTGCTTGTCTCAGTTTCTGCAATGTGAGATACGGCGGCTTTTGCTTACGCTCCGGTGCAAATGCACGTAATAACCACGCTAGTATACGTGTTATTTTTATGAATGAGCTATGACGATTTAATAACTCTTCAATGAGACTATTTTTAGAATTTATTTCTTGAACTGCGATAGCTTGACTTTTGAATTCTTTGTTAGTGGTATAGTTTATTTCTTGCTGCTTAGGCTCAAATTCTAGTGTAGATAACCACTCAGGGCCTTGCCACCACAACGAATTTTCTTTTAACTCTAATGGGGACATTCCTCGACTTGCTGAATCGGCTGGATTTTGTTTTGAAGCTACGTAGTGCCAATTATTGGCTGCTATCGAATTGATAAGAAACTATTTGCAACAAATGGTTTCCAACGACCCGGGTTACCTTGTATCCAGCTTAATGTGACCTTTGAGTCACTCCATCCATATACTTGTATAATATATTCGGCGCTATTTATGCTGCTTATGATTTTTTCCATGAGTCTCGATAATAATTCTGCTGCACAAAGTTCTAATTTTGGCAAGGAGACAACTCGGCCATTTGGAACTAACCTGGACTTTGCTGCGAGTAGTACCACAGATACTTTGTTTGTTTCTTTGACTGTGGCATAGACCACACTTGCGTAAGCTCGGAGGGAACTATCACAAAAACCATGCAGTTGTATGATGCTACCCTGGTTGATACTTAACCATCTATAGGAATCTTATATAGACTTATGCAATTTAAGTCTTCTTTTAGTTTAAACCATTCGTTCTTGATATCGTGCGAAATTACGTCACCCCATTGAAGTTCTGAATTTTGCCAAACCTTTTGGAATATTAATTTCATTTTTGTTGTGAAAGGACGAAGCCAACCTAGAGGGTCAAATAATCTCGATATTTCGGAAATAAGTATCCGCTTCGTAAGTTTTGCTGCATTTGGTAGTAATGTGTACTGAAAACTGAATTCATCTAAGATTGGGTCCCATCTCAGCGGGACGCGCACCGACAGGCCTTAGAGATTTGGCGCGAGCGGCTTGAATTGCCGAGAGGCTTGCGTCAACGCTCTGTCGGTGCGGTCCTGCCGTGGTTTGACGCATGGCTGCTCCGGAAACGGGGCAGCCTAACCTTTAGGTTGACACAGATACTCACCGGACACGGGTGTTTCGGTGAGTACCTGTGTCGAATAGGTAGAGAGGCGACACCGTCGTGTCACCATTGTGGCGGCGGCCCGGACTCGGCCCAACATACACTCGAGGAGTGCCCAGTTTGGGCCCCCGAGAGGCGAGTCCTGGTCGCTGAAATAGGATTGGACCTCTCGCTGCCAGCAGTGGTTTCGGCTATGCTGGCGGCGACAACCGGATGGAACGCGGTGGCCTCCTTCTGTGAAGCTGTTATGCTCAAGAAGGAGGCCGCCGAGCGCGAGAGGGAGCGCAACGATCCCTCCCGTAGGAGAACGAGACGGCGCCGATGAACTGGATATTGACACTAATATCCGCTTCATCGGCGCCGGCGCTGGGATCTAATCTCAGCGCGAGAGAGAATGCGGCGTCCGGCTGGCTTCTCCCCGGCTTGACGTCGCCCCTGGGACCGCTGGCCCCCTGGAAAAAAAAAATGGTCCCATCTCAAACCTCTAAAGTTTTGGCTGTATTTTCAGTTTTGAATAAAAAGGACGTTGTAAGCGTTGGTTGTGGCTGACGAATGTTCTCTAAAACGCTTTGCTCGTTTGTGAGGACAGATTGATTTAATTGATGAAAGAATGAGAGAGGCGACGCATGATTTCAATACGTCTATACTAGTCGAGAAGACAGCTCATCCTGTGGAAGAACTGAAATTGGTGCTAGATGGTGCTCCAGAAATGGAGTTGATAGATGATGACGAAGATATACTTGACGGCAAGCAAAAATCTAAGTCAAAAGCTATTAAGAAAATAGTTGATCCAAAACGACAAAAGCAACCGCTGGAAATAAGATATTTTTGATTTCCCAGAACTAGTTTTGCACGAGGCATCGAAGACCACGCGCAAACGGGTAGTTTCACTGCTTGTACGTATTACAGCATGGTGGGGCAAATAACATCCAAAATGAGGACGATGAATTGGGGTTAGGTGACCCATTCGTTCATATTCCTCAATAAAAGATGAGTATTCCTTTTTTAGAGAGGGATTTTTATTTAACTTGCGTTCCAAATTAAAAAATCTCCGACGCGCAATGTTGTATGAATCACCCAGAGCTGATTCTGGCGACTCGACCAATGAAAGTTTTACTGAAAAACGACCACCGGAAAGTCGCAGTGTATTTTGTTGAAAATGACTTTCACAGAACTGATCAGTTTTGGAGAACAATTGTTTGTTGAGAGAAGGTAGTTCCTCTATCTCCCAAAATTTTGTTAAAGTATCTTGAATACCTTGAGAAAAATTACAAACAACGTTTTTAGTATATTTGCCTCTACCTATAGGGCCAGATATCAACCAGCCGAATTGAGAAGTTTGTAAGGTAGGCAAATTTCGCCCTAATTTAATTTGCTTTGGAGCTATAATGTCCCAAAAAACATCAGCTCCTAACAAGATATCAATATCAGAAGGACTAAAGAAGCTAGGATCAGCCAACTGAATATTACATGGCAAGTTAAGCTGTGATGGGTCAATATTTATGCTTGGAAGTTTGTTTGTGATTTGAGGTAAGACATAACATGAAACGTTAATATAAAACTGATTTATTCGAGATTTTAATTTTATATTGCAGTATTGAGCTGTATTTATTAGAGCATTATTTATACCCGAAACAGTAATTGGAGTTTGGTTATTGTAAGCTAAACATAATTTATTTTGCAGGTTTTTACTTATAAAGGATGATTGACTACCATTGTCGAGCAGCGCTTTAACAAGGTGAGTATTATTTTCATTATCATATATTTCTACAAGCGCGGTGCATAGCAATACTTGACTCGGTATGACGGCGGACATCGATACTGCAGGAGCGCCGGCATTCGGCTCGGAAGGTAAGTTAGAATTTTTTGCGTTAGAATTTTTTGCTTCTTTATTTTTATGTAATAATGTGTTGTGTTTCATGTTGCAGAGTTGACAAGGACCTCGGAAGCAGCGGATGGCGTGGTGACCAGGTCTAAGGCAATTTGGACAAAGCTTATGCTTAGCAACTTCCCTCAACCTCGAGTCCAAGTTTAAACTTTTAAATTTTTCACACTCATGAATGAAATGATTTTGACTGCAAACGGCACAATTTTTATTCTTTGTATTATTTAAATTATTCGAACTTACAAAAGATTTAGTTTGAGAAAATGGTCGCTGAGGTTTTACCTCCGATTTGGTAAACTGTGCTGTTTCCAGGACATCAGCTCGGTTTCGAAGGAATTCATAAAATTGATCAAGAGTTGGAGAAACCGACAAAGTGCTTCGGTGTTCTTCCCATTTCCGCCCTGTGGCGCCATCTAGTTTGGAAGTCATCATATAAATAATTATTGTGCTCCAGTGTTCCGTAGGTTCCTCTAATAAACTCAAAGCACGTAGGTTTTTGGTGAAATAATCAATCATATAACGCAATGTTTTATAGGATTCCCTTGTGATAGGTTCAAAATTAAATAATGATTTTAAATGGTTATTTACTAAAAGCCTTTTGTTGTCGTATCTATCACAAAGAATTTCCCATGCCAAATTATAACTATATATATTTTCAAATCTATACAAACTACAAAGAGTTACAAGCTATATACAACGTTTTATAAATAATATTAAAAATAAAAATAATAGAATAAAAGGCACACTTACATTGCAAGAACTTCAAAATTCATTGAAAACGTTGTCGTATCTATCACAAAGAATTTCCCATGCCAAATTATAACTATCTCCCGTAAATTCGATTGACTTGATTACTAAAGCAGCACTATTTTCTAATGAAGACCGAAGGTAGTGAAATTTGTTAATCTGTGGAATAGACTTATTTTTGTTAACTAAAGAGTCAAAAGTATCTCGAAACTCGAGCCACTTTGAGTAGTTACCATCAAATCTCGGAAGATTTATGGTTGGTAATTTGACACTAAAGTTGTTGCAGCAAGTTGAGGCGCTGCAATCTGACTTATTATCGAAACCAATGTTGTTATTTTTATTCGAAGCGACATGAACTTGAGATGCATTTTCAATAGTAAGCTGTGCAATTGAAATTAGATTACAAAAGCTTTCCTCAAATGTTTCTCGTTTCTCAAGTTCAAACTCAGACTCGGGATCCAACATTTCAATTTTAGATTGTAGTTCATCGAATTGAACAAACAATGACTGGAATCTTTCTAACTTAAACTGTAATTCAGTAAGCTGTAATTTACTTATTTGTTCTGGCTGAATCATTTTTAAAACATCTATATATTTTTTAAATAACGTTATCCTAGCCTTTATGCTACTTCGAGATAACTTTAGTTTCTTCATATCGTCCGACATTGTTGATGTAGGTAAATACGAAGAGGCAAATAACGGTAGGTATATGTATGCACGGCTAATAAACTATAGTAAAATACTATAGTAATAGAAAAATAGTAAATACTTTCTTACTTTATAGTCTAACCAGACTGAATCCGGAGCGTAGTGACGGCCAGCTGATCTTAAACCGTCAATCAAATACTACAGGTACCTCTCGTCTAGCTGCACAGTACCCAGATGCAAGTAGTTATCCGATGCCGCGGAGCGTAGGCCTGGGACCCCGCCGCAAACTCGGAAGCTGGAATAGCCGGCAAAAGTGGGTGAAGTCACCGTATAATGCGTTTCCCTACGACGACGATAGAAAGTGTCGGGAATAGGCTATTTGTAATACAAAGACTAAAGCAGTTAATTAATATTTAAGAAAGATAATTTTAATAAATGTGTTTTGAAATACACAAAAATTTATGACTAAAGGAATTGTATTAAAGTAGATTTCTTGTTTAATGAAATAAGATCGTTTAGTGTAAATAAGTTGTAAAAGGAAAGTGTACACTGATTTTGTTAAAGTGCAATAAAATATAGTAGCTAGTTAAGAAAATAAGCTGTCGTAGCTGAAATAGTGCACAAAATTGTAAACAAATGCAAGCCGTTGCGCAAAAACTAACCAGCAATATTTCACTCGTACTTATTTTCCTAATTTATTATTGCTGTATCCCCTTTATGTCACGAAATAACACTTTGTAAGCACACAAATCGAAAGTACCTAGATTGTTAAACGGGTAGGTGCATATAAAGCTCGGTAAGAATGGAAATTCGTCGTTTCGAAAAACGGTAAATCGGTTGTAATGATTGTAGTTGAACGTTTAGGTACTCACTGTCAAACTGAGGCAATATTGAAATCTTGTAATTAGTAATTTACCTTGAAATTATATGGCTACTTCCCCGATCGAGTTACCGTGCAGCATCGATATCCAGTAATATTCACTATGATCACGACACAACGCACGTATTTTCTTCAAAAACAGCAATTCGGGTCAGTATTCCAAGGTTTGAGGTCGTCCAGCCGCAGGTAGGTATAGGCAGCCGGGTAAAACCGCACCAGATTGTTCTAGACGCGTCTGGCAGGTGGTGTTCGAGTCGTAGCGCAGAATTCGTCCACTGAATGTCGGGGTCACCATATGTTTGGTTAGAAACCAAATGAAAGGCTTCGTTTGACTTGGGAAAAAACTACTGTGGCAACACTAACGCTAACAGCTGATTTTGAATGTCCTTAGTTAATTATTGAATTTTGTTTAATTTTCATTGTTTAAAAGCCCAAATCTAATTAAATCACTGAGTAATTAGTATAGTTAACGTGTTAAAATAATTATCTATAGTGTTTTATATGTTAAATTTGTGATTATATTGTGACAGTTACCGGCACATTTGCATGGACTCCTAAGGTAAAAACCACTGTATTTACTCGCAATCTAACAACTGAGCGTGTTAACTTTGATTTTATTTGGCAATTGTTATAGATGAAAGTTACTTTCAATCAAGGTTGTTGCGTATTATCACAGTTGTTCTATACGTTGACATAACCCCATTCCAGTTGATTTTAAGTACATTTTATTATAAACAATGTCTGGCTTTACCACTCGTGGGGCTTTGGCTCGTCAAGCTGAAGAAAACCTACTAAAAGCTTTGAAGGAACTACAGGACTCCAAGCAATTGTGTGATTGTTATGAGAAAGAGCGTGATGATAATGAAAGAATACTGTTAGAGTCATCTGAACAGGTGAGGATATTAAAAAGTCAATTGTCACAGCTACATGTACAATATACGGATGCTATTGAAGCCCGGGATCAGCTCCAAAACGTCATAAATGGATTTGATCAATGTCGTATTGAATATGACTTTGCATTGAATAAATCCTATCATTTGGAACAACAACTGCAAGAGGCCAATAATGAAATAACAGCATTAAGATCTCAGTTGGGAAAATTAAATAACAACTTAATCACCTTGCAGAACCAAACACTTTATGATGAGTTGGTGGTCAAGGATGCTTCCATGGTTTCTGTTGCAGCCAATAACCAGCCCCATTTCACATCACTCCCCACAAGAGATGAGGATTTCATTAATATAAAATCAATGGCATTTAATGGCTGTAGCAAAACTAAATTCAAAAAATACCAAAAAATTAACAAATTCATCAAAAAGTCCCAAAAATTAGTAAAAAGACATAAATTCTTCTTTAAATATGATAGTCAAAACAGGGAAAGATTGGAATTAATAGAAAAGTTGAATTTGTATACTATAAAATTAAAAAACAGTACTTTAAAATACAATTGTGATATAGAAAGTCAACAAAAAAAAATTGACTTTCTTCAAGATGAGCTCAAAAGAATAACAATAAAGTATGAACTGTCCGAAAAACAGTCGCTTACCTGTTCCTTGCTAGAAAAACAGTCTCCTAATTTACTGAAAACAAATAATAATAATAGTAATAGTTCCCCTAACCAATCTGAAACTTCACATAACAGGTCATTAGCTCATAGAATACACACAAATAATGTAAAAATAAATTTTAAGTCTGAAGTGACAATATTCAGTGATGAAATTGGTAAAAACTTAGGGCGGTCATTATCAACAGCAGGACATTCAAATATCAATTTCTGTATGCCTGGAGCCTCTAGCCACCATATCTTCAAAAAAGTTTTTGAACATAAATTTAATAATCCTGGTAATCTGATTCTTTTAATGGGAAATAGGGGTAATTTGAATAAAAAATCACTTGTACAGTATATTAATCATTTAAATTGTTTAAATATAAGTAAAGTTGTTATATTCTCATTTACCTATAGTGCTAGTTTGTCACAGGAGGAAAATATGATTAGATATAACTTGAATCTAAGTTTACACACATTATCAACCTATATGCAGGAGAAATTACATGTAATTGACATTAACACCTTTGTTAAGAAACCTTTTTACCTGACAAAAGATAACTATTGCTATCTTCCTAACTATTGTACAAGACAAATAGCTTCATCGCTATGTTATTTCTTTGACATTTCAGCCAGGAACTTGGCTAAACCTTTAGCTAGAAGTGAGATGTTTGGCCAAGTACTGAGTACTGAGCAATGTACCGTTGACATAAATAATTCCAGTTGTATGCCTACTGATGATGACAATTTGAATATATCCAATTCAAATGACATTTATATTCAAAATAATTTAAATTAAATAGTATGACAATAGAGGATTTCTCTTGCATAATACCAAATTCTGGTCATGGTTCTAATGTGAGTTTAAGTGGGAAGGCAGATCCACGTAATGTAATAAAAAAAAAATTGAAACCATCAAACATACATGATAAAGTCAATAAATATACTAAAAAAAATTGTATTAACCTGGTGCACCAAAATATTCAAGGTTTGATGGGAAAAGAGCTAGAATTGGAGCTGTTTTTGAATTGTAACAATATAGATATTTTATGTTTAACTGAGCACTGGCTAAAACTCCATCAATTCATTTTCAGCTTCAATAATCACCAGGTTGTAAGCTCGTTCATCAGGGAAAAATATATTCATGGTGGCTCTCTAATTCTAATAAATAAGTTGTTAAAGTTTAAAGAAAGAAGTGATGTTGTGAGCCTCTCTATTGAGCGAGTTGTAGAGATTTCATGTGTTGAGTTGGAGCAATTTATTGTTTTGAGTCTTTACAAACCTCCTTGTGCACCATTTGATACTTATTCAGATATTATGGAGGATGCATTAAATAAATTATCTAACAGCCATAAAACAGTTATTATTTGTGGAGATTTTAATATAAATATTTTGGAGAAAAGCACAATAAGTTGCAATTTATTAAATTTGTTTAAATCCTATAATTTATATCACAATTTTACAGAACCAACTAGAGTAACTGCTACAAGTGCTACATGCATTGATAATATATTTAGCACTGTAAAACCTTTATTTAAATCAATAATCAATAAAATTCAGTCAGATCATTCAGGTCAGTTGGTAACTTATTCAAATGCTCCAAAAATTAAAAGAAAACTTATAAGCTATATTCCATTTAGTGAAAACCGCTTAGACAAATTTAAATGTAATATAGTAAAACAAATAGCATGGCTGCCCTATCATGATAATCCGGATCACTTGTACAACTCTTTATTCAATTTGATTAATGATGAGTTCTGCACAATGTTCACACCCAAACAACTGTCTGTAAGTGACCGTCTGGTATTCAGTGATTGGGCAACTCCAGGCATCTATAAAAGTCGGAATCGGTTGTATGAATTGTATGAAGAAAGATCCCATAATCATAATACAGAGTTTCAAGAATATGTGAAACAATATGCCAAAACATTTAGGCGAGCCTGTACCGCTGCTAAATCTTTGCACATAAAAAATATACTTAAATCTTCTACAAATATAATCAAAACTACTTGGAAGATAATTAATGCTGAGACAGGTAAAACAAAAATACGTAGTCGTGATTTTAACTTAGTAATAAACAACATAGATATTAAAGGCGATTTGGAGATTGCGACTGAGTTTGAAAAATATTTTTCGAATATTCCAGTCATACTTACTAACTCTCTTTCATGTGCTTCTACATCTGCTGAGCAGATACTCAAGCAAAGCGTAGGGTCGTGTGACACAGTTTTTGAATTTTCGGTGGTTAGCCCTAAAGATATTTTAAATGCTTTCAAGAGTATTAATATGAAAAACACAAAGGATCTGTGGGGTCTATCTGTTAAGACTGTTTCATCAATTATTACTATAATCGCCCCACACTTAGCTACTGTGTTCAATTGCTGTGTTGCATCAGGTGTATTTCCTGACTTGATGAAGTATAATAAAATCATTCCTTTGTTTAAAGCTGGTGATACTTCAGACCCTTCAAATTTTCGACCTGTTTCCGTGCTGCCCACTCTTAGTAAAATATTTGAAAAGCTTATGCTTAGCCAGCTGCTCAGACACTTTAATATACATAATTTACTACACCGGAAACAGTTTCGATTCACAAAGGGTTGTTCAACCATAGATGCAGGGGTCAACTTATTAAAAAGTATATTCGCGGCGTGGGAAGACTCGCAAGATGCATTAGGTATCTTTTGCGATTTGTCCAAAGCGTTCGATTGCGTTCATCATGATACTCTGGTCAGAAAATTACACCACTACGGTATTAGGAACAAGGCTCTCGAACTTCTGACTTCTTACTTGGGCAATAGAATTCAGAAGGTCGAAATAAACGGTAAAATATCTCCGGGATCTCCAGTGGTAATGGGCGTCCCACAGGGGTCAATTCTGGGCCCATTTTTGTTTTTAATTTATATAAATGACTTACCTTACTACGTAAGGGATAAGCATGAGATTGTGTTGTTTGCAGATGATACTTCCCTGACGTTCAAAATAAACCGACAATTAAGCAATTTTGACGATGTTAATGATGCAATCTCTAAAGTTGTTCATTGGTTTAATGCCAATAATCTTGTGCTTAATGATAAGAAAACTAAAGTCATTAAATTCACTACACCGAATGTGAAACAGGCGACAACCAATGTACAACTTAATGGAGCTTGGTTGGACCCTGTTGAATCAACTGTGTTCTTGGGTATCACTATTGACTCAAAGCTACAATGGGGCCCACAAATAGAAAAACTGTCCGGCAAATTAAGTTCTGCAGCATATGCAGTGAAAACTATTAGACGGCTGACTGATGTTGACACAGCTAGAATGGTTTATTTCAGTTATTTTCATAGTGTAATGTCCTATGGAATTCTTCTCTGGGGTAGCTCTGCTGACATTGACACCATATTTATATTGCAAAAAAGAGCTGTAAGAGCTATCTATAATCTTGGCCCGAGAGTGTCTCTAAGAGAAAAATTCAAAGAGGTCAACATTCTAACTGTACCATCTCAGTATATATATGAAAACTTACTATATGTGCATAAAAATATCGATTCCTTCTGTAAAAGGAGCGATACACATAATGTAAATACTAGATATAAGAATAATCTCATACTGCATACTACCCGTCTCCACAAAATAAGTAACTCTTTTATGGGGCAATGTATAAGATTCTATAACAAACTTCCCAATGATATTAGAGAATTGTCTACGAATAAGTTTAAAAGAATTATTAAAGCCAAATTGTGTAGCAGGGCATATTACAAAATTTCTGATTATTTAAGTGATAAAAGTGCTTGGGATGGAGTTGTTCTGAGTCAACACACATGATTGTAATTAATCTTAAGTATATTTTATTTTAAAAAAGGATTCCTACTGAGTTTTCTGGCAGTGTTTCTCAGTAGCTGCCACGTCATGCACTGCACGGTAGGGTAAAAAAAATATGACGATTCCACATAAATGTAAAACTTACTTTGACTTTGATTTATATTTCGTGACCGTAATATAGGTACATTGGTTGCAAAATAGTTATATATAAACTTATATAAACGTAGCACGGGCGCGTATCGCGCTCGCTGTTCTGTACGACTGGCGCGTGGCGTTGAGATGCGCGGGCGCAGGCGCCCCTCGCGTCTTCAGTCCCCGCGGTGGCCTGCGGGCGTTAGGGATCCTTAACATCCTCAATTTTCCAAAACTGATGAATATCCGGCACATCACTCAATACAACGTTGCAATGAAACGTTTTCACGCTTCACGCAACCAATCAATGTGTGTTTGCTGAGCTATAGGTAATGTCATATCAGGTGTTTTGATAACACCATCTAACATAATACTTGAATAAATTTCGGGCCCCAATAGTAAGTCAACGGGCCGACTCAAATAAAACTCTGGATCTGCTAGATTAATGTGCTGGTTATGCGACCATGAAGGTTTTTCAAATGATCGATTTGGCTAATTCTTGATTCGATTTTTCATAATCGAAACATCGGTAGTGAACTCAAAATCTGTATACCTCGACTGACATGTAATACTTAAGACGCCCTTGCAATTACTCTCTTTCTCACATACTCCATAAATTACGCCATTGAATTGCTGACGTTTGAGGCCTAATTGCTGTGCTGCTTATTCGCTTATTAATGATACTTGTGAGCCTCCATCGATGAGTGCTCTAAAATCATGCTGTGTAGTATCGGCCGCTGTCACCTTCAATAAAGCTGTAGCTAAAAGAATTTCAGATGAATCTCGCTGTGATGCATGTGCACCATGACTATTGTTGTGCTGTTGTTTATTGCGAATATAGTCGTTCGATTTTTGCCTAATTTGATTGGATATGAAATTAGGTTTTTGTTGCGTAAAACATTCATGTAATACGGTATTATATATGATTACCACTACACGTCCATCTTTTAGCTGATCGGCATTTATTTCCATCATGGTTAAAAATGCAGTTTACGCAATAATTATATCCGCTTGAAGCCTAGGCGCACGCAAAAAAAATTCCTCGAAGCCCAGCCGATAACGTCACCGGCTCGCGTGAAGTGTCGAGCTTACAAAAAAAAATTTTACGACGCAGATTGCGGCCTGCTGTTGTTGAAGTGGTGTTTTTGTTTGAGTTAAAAAGTCAAGCTTGTAAATGGTATCAGAATTTATTGCGGACGTCCTATGTGAAATATAATACTTGACTGTGAATGTAAGTAATACGTAAAAAATCATAATTTGCGACTTAAAAAATATTTATTTTGTTAAATAGAGCAATCATTCGATTACTAGGCTATTGAAATTATTCTAAAGGTATTATTAAATGGAAATAAAAATAATACTTTTACTTAATAGTAGAAAAATATTTATTTAGAGGCTTACAAAGTTTGCACAGATTTCATACAGGAAGTATTTTTTTCACCCAAACTTAAATACTTAATTAATAATAAACGCTTTTAGACAGACCAAAAATATAATTACTAATTAAAACCTAGATTCATATTGGAATTTATTTAAAAAAACCGTGGCTCTAAGTTAAATATTCCCACTAAAATATGAAAGTGATTGAAAGGTGTAGCGTTTTCAAAAAACCACACGGTAGGTTTCTCAAAAAAATTTGTTCAGCAAAATTTAGGTACATAGAATAGTATATAAATAACTATTTACGTCAAAAAAATACCTTTTCAACGATATATCACACTTACTATTTGATCCCTGTTTAAAAATATTGCAAGTAAAATTAAAATCGCAAGTGTATGTATTCAGTAAACTACTCTCAAAAACCGTGTATAAAGCTGGGTACACATGTATGAAAAAATCGATTTTTTTTTTTATTAAAAGTTTTTGTTAAAATTATGAAAATTTAAACTAAAACTGTAATGAAAACTTATTTTATTATTGATAGTCTGAATCCACACACGTGGTCATCACATCAGGGTCTGATAATGAACTGGTTATATACACTGGTACTCGAATCAAGTTTAACAGGGCTAATCAGGACCAACATTTGCGTAGTCTCTTTCGTACGAAGCATCGAAACACTGATGATCAAACACTATTAAACGGTCACCCATCCAAAAACTAACCTTGGTAAAAGTTGCTTAACTTCACATAATACTCTAAAGCATTATTTTACGTAATTCCATGGCATAAATTTTTTTATGAAGTAATATTTTGAAACTATTACGAAGCAAAACGGAGCGTATTATGATTTTGACCGGTGTCTAGTTCATAAGATCATCAAAGGAAAGCTAAGAGGTAACTGTAACGGAAATATGAAATTTTCCAAAGTTAAATAAGGTCAATGAACCGACTTTCATTGTAAAGAAATACTGGACCCGACTCTTGGTCCAGTAAATAAAATACACACACACACACACACACACACACACAACACACACACAATCACGCACACACACACACACGCACACACACACACTCGCAAAAAAGATGTTGCCACGATTTACGAAATGTGATACTCTTTGAAGCAACCCACCATGCATAGGTTGATGTTGCATGTCTCACACTTCCAAACCGTAGAAACATCTTTTTTCTTCTGGGCGCATAATTTACAGCGGGCTTTCCTCTTCCCGTTTTTGGCCGGGAAGTGCCCTTGTGCTGGCGCAGCAAGAACTTGAGGCGGACGAAATTTTTGTAAAATTTCGTCCGCCAACAATGTTCTGAATTGCCGCTGGGCTATATTTTTTACTTGGTAATTATTAAAAATAACGAAGGCGTTATGTATGGATACATTTAGAAGTCGGCGGAAAAGCTTCTTGTACCAGACTTAGTTTCGAACTCTTTCTACAGGGAACGCCTGCAAGAGCTGGTCTTTCTTGTCGACGCCCCCCATGGAAAGGTTATAGTCCAGTACAACTTTGGGCTTGTATTTGTAATACCTATATTTCTCTTTTCCGCCGACTTCTACTTTGTGGAACGTGGATATTAAAGATACGACATTCGTATCCTTCCAGACAACAATCGTCAGGTCTTGCGTCTGACTAAAAACGACCTCCCCGGCCCGCATATTTTTTTTATTTTTGCCTCTCAGACTCTCTGGCACAAACTCCCGATGCAATCGCAGAGTGCCCATTGTATCGGTCTTTTGTGCCTTCAGAGTCCGGGATAATAAAGGGCTATTATAAAAATTGTCCATAACTAATGTGTGGCCCTTATTCAATAAAGGCCTCACTAAGTTATGGACAATTTTGGCCGTAGCCCCTTCGGGTTCCTCTTCATTTATATCGGTAACTTCGCTGCTAATGCCTTCAGCCTTGACTGCATAAATAAAAAAATTCCAAAGATATCCCGTCCGGGACTCACATAATTCATAACTTTTTATACCTACCCGAGCTGCCTTGTTAGCGATGAGTTGCGCAAACGATAGTCTGCCTTTCCACAATAAAAGCGACTCATCGATGGCGATGTTTTGCTCAGGTAGGTATAAGGAGCTAAATTTATCATTCAGATGGTCAATAATGGGCTTTATTTTTGTGAGCCTGGACGGGATACCGCAAAGTGAGTCGTTATTCACGAAGTGGAGGCATTTTTTGAGGATTTTAAACCTGCGGAAGGTCATTAGTGCAGGGAAGTCACCGATTTTTAAATATGGTAATCTCGGAAACCAGTATTCCCTCTCAACCGGAATCGGTATTATGCTTTGTAGCATAATTATAGCGAAAAAGGTCCATATTTCCGCTACAGTTACAGGAACCCACTTCCGAAATTCCGAATTAACTAATAACGTGGGGTCCATCGACAGATGTGCTCCGTATCTATTAGTTTCCTGTACAATTTTGTTGATAATGTCGCCATCCCAAATTTTTTCAAAAATTTATTAGCCCATTATTGACCATCTGAATGATAAATTTAGCTCCTTATACCTACCTGAGCAAAACATCCCCATCGATGAGTCGCTTTTATTGTGGAAAGGCAGACTATCGTTTGCGCAACTCATCGCTAACAAGGCAGCTCGGGTAGGTATAAAAAGTTATGAATTATGTGAGTCCCGGACGGGATATCTTTGGAATTTTTTTATTTATGCAGTCAAGGCTGAAGGCATTAGCAGCGAAGTTACCGATATAAATGAAGAGGAACCCGAAGGGGCTACGGCCAAAATTGTCCATAACTTAGTGAGGCCTTTATTGAATAAGGGCCACACATTAGTTATGGACAATTTTTATAATAGCCCTTTATTATCCCGGACTCTGAAGGCACAAAAGACCGATACAATGGGCACTCTGCGATTGCATCGGGAGTTTGTGCCAGAGAGTCTGAGAGGCAAAAATAAAAAAAATATGCGGGCCGGGGAGGTCGTTTTTAGTCAAACGCAAGACCTGACGATTGTTGTCTGGAAGGATACGAATGTCGTATCTTTAATATCCACGTTCCACAAAGTAGAAGTCGGCGGAAAAGAGAAATATAGGTATTACAAATACAAGCCCAAAGTTGTACTGGACTATAACCTTTCCATGGGGGGCGTCGACAAGAAAGACCAGCTCTTGCAGGCGTTCCCTGTAGAAAGAGTTCGAAACCAAGTCTGGTACAAGAAGCTTTTCCGCCGACTTCTAAATGTATCCATACATAACGCCTTCGTTATTTTTAATAATTACCAAGTAAAAAATATAGCCCAGCGGCAATTCAGAACATTGTTGGCGGACGAAATTTTACAAAAATTTCGTCCGCCTCAAGTTCTTGCTGCGCCAGCACAAGGGCACTTCCCGGCCAAAAACGGGAAGAGGAAAGCCCGCTGTAAATTATGCGCCCAGAAGAAAAAAGATGTTTCTACGGTTTGGAAGTGTGAGACATGCAACATCAACCTATGCACCATGCATAGGTTGATGTTGCATGTTGCTTCAAAGAGTATCACATTTCGTAAATCGTGGCAACATCTTTTTTGCGAGTGTGTGTGTGTGCGTGTGTGTGTGTGTGCGTGATTGTGTGTGTGTTGTGTGTGTGTGTGTGTGTGTGTGTATTTTATTTACTGGACCAAGAGTCGGGTCCAGTATTTCTTTACAATGAAAGTCGGTTCATTGACCTTATTTAACTTTGGAAAATTTCATATTTCCGTTACAGTTACCTCTTAGCTTTCCTTTGATGATCTTATGAACTAGACACCGGTCAAAATCATAATACGCTCCGTTTTGCTTCGTAATAGTTTCAAAATATTACTTCATAAAAAATTTTATGCCATGGAATTACGTAAAATAATGCTTTAGAGTATTATGTGAAGTTAAGCAACTTTTACCAAGGTTAGTTTTTGGATGGGTGACCGTTTAATAGTGTTTGATCATCAGTGTTTCGATGCTTCGTACGAAAGAGACTACGCAAATGTTGGTCCTGATTAGCCCTGTTAAACTTGATTCGAGTACCAGTGTATATAACCAGTTCATTATCAGACCCTGATGTGATGACCACGTGTGTGGATTCAGACTATCAATAATAAAATAAGTTTTCATTACAGTTTTAGTTTAAATTTTCATAATTTTAACAAAAACTTTTAATAAAAAAAAAAATTCGATTTTTTCATACATGTGTACCCAGCTTTATACACGGTTTTTGAGAGTAGTTTACTGAATACATACACTTGCGATTTTAATTTTACTTGCAATATTTTTAAACAGGGATCAAATAGTAAGTGTGATATATCGTTGAAAAGGTATTTTTTTGACGTAAATAGTTATTTATATACTATTCTATGTACCTAAATTTTGCTGAACAAACTTTTTTGAGAAACCTACCGTGTGGTTTTTTGAAAACGCTACACCTTTCAATCACTTTCATATTTTAGTGGGAATATTTAACTTAGAGCCACGATTTTTTAAAATAAATTCCAATATGAATCTAGGTTTTAATTAGTAATTATATTTTTGGTCTGTCTAAAAGCGTTTATTATTAATTAAGTATTTAAGTTTGGGTGAAAAAAATACTTCCTGTATGAAATCTGTGCAAACTTTGTAAGCCTCTAAATAAATATTTTTCTACTATTAAGTAAAAGTATTATTTTTATTTCCATTTAATAATACCTTTAGAATAATTTCAATAGCCTAGTAATCGAATGATTGCTCTATTTAACAAAATAAATATTTTTTAAGTCGCAAATGATGATTTTTTACGTATTACTTACATTCACAGTCAAGTATTATATTTCAAATAGGACGTCCGCAATAAATTCTGATACCATTTACAAGCTTGACTTTTTAACTCAAACAAAAACACCACTTCAACAACAGCAGGCCGCAATCTGCGTCGTAAAATTTTTTTTTGTAAGCTCGACACTTCACGCGGGCCGGTCACGTTATCGGCTGGGCTTCGAGGAATTTTTTTTGCGCGCGCCTAGGCTTCAAGCGGATATAATTATTGCGTAAACTGCATTTTTAACCATGATGGAAATAAATGCCGATCAGCTAAAAGATGGACGTGTAGTGGTAATCATATATAATACCGTATTACATGAATGTTTTACGCAACAAAAACCTAATTTCATATCCAATCAAATTAGGCAAAAATCGAACGACTATATTCGCAATAAACAACAGCACAACAATAGTCATGGTGCACATGCATCACAGCGAGATTCATCTGAAATTCTTTTAGCTACAGCTTTATTGAAGGTGACAGCGGCCGATACTACACAGCATGATTTTAGAGCACTCATCGATGGAGGCTCACAAGTATCATTAATAAGCGAATAAGCAGCACAGCAATTAGGCCTCAAACGTCAGCAATTCAATGGCGTAATTTATGGAGTATGTGAGAAAGAGAGTAATTGCAAGGGCGTCTTAAGTATTAAGCCGGATCCCCACTTGAGCAGCCGCGGGGCGAGCGGCCGCCTCAACTCGCGGCAGCTCCAGTGGAGACGCTGCCGCGGGTCGAGGCGTGCCGCGTCTTGAGCCAAACGAGGCGGCCTCGTGACGAGCCATTTTGTGTCGGTAAACGTCGGTGCTCAAAGGCGCCTCAGTGTGAGCCACGCGAACAGTGGAGACGGACGTTGTACGCTCACTTCGCGGCAAAATGGACAATAATAAATGCATTGAGTTAATTAAAGAATATCAAAGCCACAGGCTTCTATGGGATCCGACGTCACCACATCATTATAATAAGGCCTTTAAGGAAGATTCCTGGAAAATTATAAGTAAGAAAATAGGAATATCTGTAACGGAAGTGAAAAAGAAGATGACGGCACTTTGTGGTTCTTTTCGGAGGGAAAAATCCCGACACAAACAAAGCCTCATCACGGGATCAGGTAAATATATTTTTGTTGTAATATTTCAATTTCTTAAGTGACGAAATCTGCATTCCGGATCGTACCGGCTCATTGGGGATTGAGAATCTGATATTATTATTCCCTTCCTCTGTGGCGCAGCCATGGCCCGTGTACAGATTGACATTTCTGTGAACGCGCCATGCTGTGGCGTCATTGTCCGCGCGCTCTAAATGTAGCTATAGTTGACGAAAACTATGTCTATCTTGCTTTAAGTTGTATAAAGTGTGTAGATAAATAAAAAAGACGGCGTATAGGCACATTTAACGACTCTGAAAGTATTTTAGTAGAAATATACAAGCATTCCAATGTTGGTGTCTCTTTGTTCAGTCAGTGTAGCGCGAGCCGGGTGCGCGTAATAACGAAATTGTGTGTATTTTCCGTGTTTTTGTGCTATTATATCATGAATGGGTATGTAATAAACATTCCAAACTGACCTTAAGCATTTTTATAACGTTAGCTTATTTCATAACGATAACAACTACATAAGTTTCTTTGTATAGCGTTCATACAAAATATTAGAGATACCTATGGTCATTTTAAATGATCGATACCCCAGACGCCACTCTGAGGTGGCGGCCATTTTGCACACGCGCCACTGACGTGACAGTTAGCGCAAAATGGCCCCCACAGTTGAACGGAGTCCAGTCACTGATCATATTTTAGTTTCGATGAAGACTATTTAGACTAAAGAGTTCTGTTACCTAAAGTATTAATTATATTAAATTACAACAGGAAGGGGTATGCACATATCTATTTAAAATGCAATTTCATGTTTAAATTATTTATTGTTACTGCTTATACCTATAACTACCTTATAATTTTTTCCAGGCCGTAACGAAATTTATATTTCAAAATGGTTCGCTTACGAGCACTTCCACTTTTTAGCGGACAAATTCACTCCCCGTGAAACTACGTCTACCGACAAGTCGACAACGGACACAATGCAGAAAGAACCATCAACAGCTGCTGCAACTGATACTTATGTAAATATTTATTATCTCCTTTTTTTTTTAAACATTACTTTTTGGTTTATTATATCATCAATATCTACATTGCCATGGTATTTCTCCATTGGTAACAAAGTGTGTAGCCAAGTGTGAACGAATTGATTTTGCGTCATTTGCAGACCTTCGTGGAATTGCGCGTAAAGGTAAGAACGAGGTCCCAACTTCTTCATGTCTCCAAGACCCATTTGCAAAATTCCCATCAACTTCAGAATCTAAACTTCCTGCTGGTGTATAAATATTTATGCGCATTTTTCTTAAAAAATTATGCAAATAAACAGTAGCCAATACCACTTTGGTAGCAATATTTGGTTCCAATAACATTGGCTTTCTTAACACTCTAAATACAGAACTCATAATACCAAAAGCATTTTCTACCACGCGCCGTGCTCTAGATAGACGGTAATTAAATACTCTTTCTGGGGAGCCATTATCTGGAGTCCCCTCAAATGGTTTCATTGTATAATTATTTAAGGCAAATGCCTTGTCAGCTAATATAAAATAAGGTACTTCAGTTAAATATGGTACCTGTAATATACTAGGTGCTGGCAACTTTAATTCCTTATTTTCCAATTTCGAATATAATGTAGAGTTTCTGAAGACTCCACCATCAGATATGCGTCCTTGACAACCAACATCTACATACAAAAAATTGTAATGAGCATCTACCAATCCTAGCAATACGATGCTAGGAAAATCCTTATAATTTATATATTCTCCATGACTATTCAGCGGTGATTGGAGAACAATATGTTTCCCATCAAGGGCACCAATGCAATGAGGAAAATGCCAATAATTATCAAAATCTTCTGATATTTTAACCATTCTTCTTCTGACGATGGTATCTGAAAATTCAAATGAATTTAAATATACTACCACTAGATTCACATTTACAATAATTATGGTCTGAGGTGGTTGTCATGTGATCAATGCATGAATGTATGAATAGAGTATAAAGATGTTTTGTGAAAAAAAAAATACAGCGATGACATCAGCGATAGTAATGTTTCCCTAATAATTTAATTTATTTCAATTACAGAATAAAGAAACAGTTGTGAATGAAACACTACCTGAAACATCTTCCGAAAACTTAACATTGTCCCTCGATGATCAACGACAGTTGCCGTCTACAACTCCGAGATCAAATAAAAGAAAGGAGACAGATATTTTGGAAAATAACATTGATCTTGATAAAGCTATAGAGGTATTAAATTATACTGATGATACCTACGATACTTTCGGTAAACATGTTGCAGCAAAACTTAGAAAGTATGACGCTCTAACATCAGCACACGTAGAAAAGAGTATAATGGACATCATTTTTCAAGCAGATGTGGGTATGTTGCCTGGCACACGACAAGGATACTACACTCAGGAATACGGGCAAAACCAAACTTCTGCACCACCACAAAATGCTGTTGGGAGTTTTGAAGAATCTCCTACACATATTTGTAACTTATAATTATTTACTATAAATAAAGGATAATTTGAAAAACATACCTGAACATATTCATTTAGCACTTCTACCAAGCCATCACATGTTTCGCGAACAATTTTAGAAATAGATTGCTTTGATACTCTAAAAAGGTATTGTAAACTAACAAATGAATCACCAGTTGCCAAATATCTTAATGTTATCGCAAGTCTTTCTCTAGTCGTTATGGCTTTGCGGAACGACGTGTCTTTTTTTCCAATAATTGGATGAAGTTTCATACATAGACCATCAAATGTTTCAGAATTCATTCTAATAAAATTTTGTATAGTATCTTCTACTCCTTCAAAAGTCATATCTGACAATATTTCTTTGAAATGATCATTTCGCTGCCGATATAATTCCTTGATCCACCATTGACGTTTGACTTTCTGTCCTTTTTTCTTTTTGTAGTGATTAATTATCACTAAAGCTGCAGCGATTTTGCGTGCGTCACCCATGGTAGCTAGTAAGAAACTAGATAAATTCGTTGCTCGGCTTGAGGCACGCTGCAGAGTTGCTGATTAATGTGGCTCAAGTGGAGATGTATAAAGTTTCCGCGGCGCGCGGCATGCTCAGATTGAGGCAGCTCGCCCCGCGGCTGCTCAAGTGGGGATGCGCCTTTACATGTCAGTCGAGGTATACAGATTTTGAGTTCACTACCGATGTTTCGATTATGAAAAATCGAATCAAGAATTAGCCAAATCGATCATTTGAAAAACCTTCATGGTCGCATAACCAGCACATTAATCTAGCAGATCCAGAGTTTTATTTGAGTCGGCCCGTTGACTTACTATTGGGGCCCGAAATTTATTAAAGTATTATGTTAGATGGTGTTATCAAAACACCTGATATGACATTACCTATAGCTCAGCAAACACACATTGATTGGTTGCGTGAAGCGTGAAAACGTTTCATTGCAACGTTGTATTGAGTGATGTGCCGGATATTCATCAGTTTTGGAAAATTGAGGATATTCACGAGGAAAAGCTTCTTGTACTCTCTCAATATGGAGCAAGTCAATTGACTTGCTCCATATTGAGGTCCTCAATACTGTATTCAGTGACACCCCTTCGTCGAGTATTTTCACCAACAATAGGCTCATCCAAACCATCTTCTTCGATGTCACTTCCAGGGTTCCATTCCAGAGAGTGCTCCCAGTCCAGAATATCCAGCTCCATTGTCTCGTCGTAGATCGACGGTGCTAAAACGAAATTTTATTTTGTAAGATCGGATAGGAAGCCGATATTCGCAACAATAAACCTGGTAAACAATAAAACTAAATAACGTCCACAGCTGCAATTTATATTCATTTTACTAAGATTTCAAATAGTCGGTTATACCAAAAACGAAAAACTAAAATAATTACTTGGTTCAGCTGATGTCGATGCATGGGGAGCTGGACCAGCTAAGGCATAGGATGCCATCGGAGATTGAACCCTGGAGCTGATTATCGGAGAATGCGCCTTCGGTGAGCTTGTTGCTAAAAAAATGTTTGTAATTTGTTAAATACTCACATCTCTCTTTTTAGACTAGTAAAACATAAAAAGGGGGAGCCTTACAAGGTGAAAATCCTATGAGCTCAATATTGGCGTCCACGACTGTAACTAACCATACTGGCTCGTCACGTTGAGATTATTCACATATCCTTCGTCCAGCTAATCGTACTATAATTTAGCTGGCGTGTTGCAAAATATCTTTTAAATGAAACAAAATATAACAACTGATTTATAGTATTTTAATTCGTATTATGCCTGATTATCAAATTTAGACTAATCGATGCAAATATGTGTGGAACAAGCTTAACATTAGTTCAATTATCGTAATCATTTACATATAGGGACATCACTAGTTACTATAAAGATTAGTCCCTTCTCTAATCTTGAAATCGACCAATGGGAACAGTTATAGAATTACCGGGGGAAAATGATTGTTTACAAAACAGCTACTTATTATTCATATACAATAATGGATAATGTATTAATAAATTTATATGAGTAATATAATACTAACTGTCGTTTTGATAGAAGATTAACTATTTATTTTTATTTGATTATGCAGATTACATTTATTTAATTAATGAGACTGACCGGATGTGGCATGATTGACGACGCATTTTGGGCAATATGGAGGACTGTCAAGGGAATGGCGGCGCTTCGCGCCAGACGCTAACGAAAGAAAAAGTTGTTTCAGAAGTTTTAAGTGTGGTTTCAGGATTCCTATAGAAGATTGAGAAGTGAGCGTCGTTTCTGGTGTAATCAGAGTGGAAGATCGGCTGAATATTGGTTGTATCATTTGTTTTAAAGGAGAGATAATGAAGGAAGCGTCATTTCGTGTTGGTAAGCTTTCAACACAGGTGAGGCTTTTGTTACTTTTATTTAAAAGCGTTACATTATTATGAATGCTCGATAACATAATAGTTGAGTCTTAAATGGTAAAACAATTCTATTCTCATTCACGGATATGTTGGGATGAATGGGAATGATGTCCCAAAGTTGTATTACTTATGTATTTATAAGACAAATACTTTAAAACTAATTCTATGTTTAAACTAACTAGTCGATAGAACCAGAATTATATCTATTATTGAATGAAAGCTATCAATGTTAGATAGTAATTAATATAATAACTTTAATTAAAGGTTCCTGAATTATTAACTGGGTTAATAGCAGTTAACTATTTACCTGATGTCAAAGCCTTTAAAGGGTTAATTTTGAATACATGTACTATCAGTGGAAGAGAAAACTGATGTCTTGTGTGCTTAAGACCGGTCACTGACAGTCTTATTTGGTTCTCTATGGAAGATAGTAGAGGCTATTCTACAACAGCAAACTTGACGTGCTGTGTTTAGGAGTAACCGGAAATATTAAGTTTCATAACGATGTCTTGGTACTTAAGGCTGGCCGGCAAAGCAGTCTTCAAAGGGTCTATGGAAGATTAGTAGAACCTTTACAAAAGTTCCAATGATGTTATTATGCAACATCTCTATCTACCATGTTGAAGATCAAGAGATCATCGATTTTTGACAAGAATCACAAATGTTTACTAACACACCTTCAAAGTATTGATTATACTAATATTGACTCAGTTAATAGTCATATAAATGGTTCCAATTAGAATCATATTCAGATTTTCTTACTGATATTGAATGCTTTCATATCAAGCAGTCATTACTTGGGTAATGAATACAAAGAACTAAATCTTCACAAGTGATACAAGATAGTATTACTTATACAATTGATGTTGAAGTTCAAGAATTGTTGAACCTTGACAGGAATGCGAAGTTCCTTGAGCAGATGACTCAAATAATAATAATACAATGATGAAGTATTATTATGGGTTGACTTTGTTAACAGTCAAACCAGTGGTTGCGATTAGAACCATTCTCAAATTAACTTGCTTATATTGAATAAGCTTTCTGAAGATATTACAACATTGGTGAATCCAAGAAGTTACTTATGACAAATTAAGGCTTCTGTGTTATTACATAAGGTTAATTATAAATATTATCCATATATAAATGTTTTCCTTCATATAATATATATATTATGAACTAGAGTCATATATATTTTTGTAATAAATGGGTAAAGGTTAGGGTAGTCAAAAGAATAAGCCCTCTCATGTCTCTTGTTTTCAAAGGACATTGACTATGACTAACAACCCACACAGACCTTTCTGTAATTGGAATAAAAGAGTATCCCTGTTAAGGACATTTGCAGTCCGGAGCGCGGAAGAAGTCTTGACCCTATGGAGACGAAGACTATTGTAACTCGCGGGGATGCTTTGGGCGAGTACCATAGCCGCAAATAAAATAATATTGTATATTATGATATTCTAGTATAATCTACAAACAAGCTAGAATAATCTAGAAAAGATATAAAGTCAATCTCAACAATATTTTAAGGAAAACATATATACTATGGCTGAATTAAACTATTATATTTCAAGTTGTGTGAATTAAAACAAATTCATTTAGGAAACATACATATAATCTAATTAGACAATATCAACAAGACATTCATTCAATAGGACTTATCAAATAACATAATATCCTTTTATGAAAATAAGTTATACTCCAATAAGAAGTAGTATGAAACCTTTATGTTTATCAGAGAAATTATAGAATTAAAACTACATATTTATGGTCTTATATTTTTTTTTTTTTTTTATATATTAAAATAAGGTTCTAATAAGATTTTAGATAACATTATGGTAATTAATTTAGGGTAAACTAGGCTTCATTAGTTCTGTCACTCTTGTACAATTACATAAGTTTAGAAAGTTTATTTATGATTAGGATAAAGTTAATTTAGGATTGAATGGTTTGTTCTCCTTTTCAAAAAGTTCTTGGATTACTATGTGCAACATAGGTTCCTACCATACTAGACGAATCACTGGCCAATTTAAATCAACATGTTTCAATCAAATCCAGCAGGAATGTAAATTCATTAGGATATAGTTTCTTTATTGAGAGTTAAGTTAAGAACATTTAGGATCATATTAGAATCAAGCAAGTATACTTGATTAGATACATATAATTAAGTTCAGTTAGATATTAAATTGTAGGCCGTTAGTTAGGATGATCAGGTACAACGTTAGGGAATACATCAAATAAAAGAATTTAGAATTTGGGGGTAGGGTGGGTAGGTACACGACATTTGCACCAACGATGTCTTCGACGAAGATTATTCCTGTCGAAGGATTTAAAATTGGTTGTTTGCTTTTACTGTAATACAATCAAATTCATATTATTATAAATATTTGAAATGCACGTATTGCGTTAAATGTTTAGATACGTAATGAAAAACCTACTTCCTAGGAGGTGAGTCAATATCTTCATGTTCAGACTCTAGGTCCTCATAGCGGGATGGACCACTAGCGTCTAATGCTGATTCTGAAAAGGTAATGGCAATAAATTATTTAGATGGCTTACTATGTACAAACAGGTATTGTATTAATATCATAATATAACATACGTCTATATTTCAATTCCCATGGCTGAGGAATTCGCGGAGGCGGGATTTGTGGTGTGCCAGGCATCAAGGGACACTCGATTCTGGGTGGTGACACATTTCTGAAAAGATTAAAATAAATTATAATTAGAAAAGTTCAGTAAGAACGGTATTAAATATTTTCCAAATAATTATCTTGCCTTGATCTTTTCTTGGCAGGAGCATCCGGCATCAAGAATTGGGACACCTGCTTGTGAGCACGCAATTCCTTTAATTTCTCCCTCTGCTCCACTGTCAACCGCTGCAAATTCTTCCGGTCCTGTACTTTCATCTTCTTCACTTTTTGCAGTTTCTCAGCTAAGGATCTAGATATGAAAAAAGAACGCACTTCTAATAGGCTACATTAATACACACAGATATTGTAAAATTTCATATTAATATTATGTTTACGTACTGCAAAGGTTGTGAAGAAGAAGTACCATAAGGTACCGACTGTGACGACGATGCAGTATCGGTTTCTGGATCAGAGCTAAAAATTAACCAAATCATTAAAAATAAACAGTAATAAGTGAATGATATTGCACTAATTATAAAGTTCAATGAATACTAACACGCCAAAATCAAGCCTACGCTGACAAATCTCACGACCTCGACCGCGAGAACCAGCACCTCGGCATCGGCCTCTGGCACGGCCTATGGCACGGCCTTTGGCACGGCCACGATCACCACCACGACCACCACCATGACCACCACCACGACCACAACCACTCTCAACGCTTTCCATAATTTGCTGTTATGAAAAGAAGCAAAAAGAAACAACGTGAAGCAAATAAAACAAAGAAAATTGAAAATGAAACAAATCTGTACAAAATAACCGAAAAAAGTAAAAAAAATAAATAAACTTAAAAATCTTTACATTCTTTTCAATCGATGACAAAGTAATAAAAATAATTCTCAAGCCTAAATTAATAAAGTAATTTAAGATATACTGTAAAAGGCCACAAAAAGAAACAACATGAAATAAGGCATTTAAAAATAAACACAAAAAATCAGGGTAAAAAATAACCGAAAAAGCGACAAAATAAATAAACTTAAAAATCTTTCACCTGTTTTTAAATCGGTAAAAAGTAATAAAAATAATTGGCAAATCATAACAAAAGTTATTTAAAATATTTATTGTAAAGATCAACCTTTCAGATTTCGGAGGTCACGTGACCGATTTGATCTGTACAAAACACCACCCATGTAAATCAAGCCTTATTTGTACATCGGGCGGTCGCAGCCATTTTGTTTTATTACGTATGGGCCGGCAAGTTTTGTTATATTTAATCTTCTCATGATGTTAACTCAAATGATGTTATTTATTTAATTTTATGTCCAACAATAGTTACTCTTTCCAAATAAATATTAATCATGACGTTTTACACAGAATTGTGAACACGGTAAGCAATTACATTTATGAGATGGTCAGTAGCACTAGACATGTATTGAAAAACTTACCAATAATAAAAAAAGTAAACACTTTACACTGCAATCCTTTTTCACAATAGCACTTTATTAAATATTTAAGGCTCCTTTCATTCTGCAGCGTGTCGCCGGTCGCGTGCAGCGCTGCCGGTCGAGTAGATCATTTCACAGTTTTGCGTGTGCACTCGACCGGACTGGACGTGTACAGTCATGGATACAATCAATAAAAAAAAACTTATTTTGATTTCTGTGCTATATTATTAAAACAAAAAACGTCGTGCTAACCGAAAAGGAAAATTGTTTATGCACCCTATAACTTCGGAGCGTTTGTTGAGTGGTGCATTCGTATCGCTGTATTCGCAACTGCGAGAAGATGAAAATAAATTTTTCAATTATTTTAGGATGTCAATGAGCACATTTGACGAACTGATTTTTAAAATTGAAAACGAAATAGCTCATACTAGTTTACTCCGAATAGCTATAACACCGACGGAACGCTTGGCAGTCACAATAAGGTATGTTTGGCAAACTTTTGTTACCTACTTCAATTTAAATAATGAATTAGTCATATTTTACATCATCATTTAATCAAAAAGTCATCATTCATTTAAAAAAAACAGTTAAAGTGTAGTGAAATCAAAATCAAACGAGCCTTCTGTATCATAGTTGTCGGTGGAGCATGATGAAGCACTCACAGGAGATACTTTCGAAGTACTAGGCATGGCTGGACCAGCACTTGTAGATGGACCCATGCTTGTAGTTTGACCCATGCTTGTAGATGGACCAATGCTTGTAGATGGCCCCATATTTGTAGATTGGCACGGGACTAAACTGGTACATGTATCTTGGTTTATTCCAACGAGTAATTGTAGAACCTGACTCCGAAAAAAATTTTTTTTTTGCAAAGTCTAGTCTTCTAACTGCAGGGAGGATTGAATTGAAGAATGCCACGTCTTCATCAAAAGCAAGACTGTTAGTAGAATTCCACATCTCAACTAACTGTTTCTCAAACGTAGTCATTTCCTGTGTCTTTTTCTTTTTATTACGGACGTTCGGCAAATCGTTTTCTGGGTCCCGGGAATCATTTTGTGTCAATGGATTGTCAGAAGTTTGTGCATTTTCAACAGACTCGGATTCGTGAACATCGCTTAAATCGGTTACAGGGTCTAAAAATGACATACAGTCAGCAAAAACATATTTTCTTTTAGGGATAGCTCCAGAACCCGATTTCTTAAATTTTACTGCCGTTTTGTAACGTACGTATTGATCTCTCGCACTTTTCCACCTCTGATGTAAACTCTTTACTGAAACAATTAAATTTATTCTGTTACAGGTACCTTGCATCTGGAAACACATTTACTGATCTACATTACTCTTATCGTATGGGGATTTCTACAATCAGTGGAATAGTGAAAGAAGTATGTCAAGCTATTTGGGTTTCTTTAAAAAAAGAAGTCTTAAAGCTTCCGAATGAACCTAACGAATGGATTGAAATTGCTACAGAATTTGAGAAGAATACAAATTTTCCGCAATGCGTTGGAGCCCTGGATGGCAAACACATACGCATGATAATGCCACAACACACTGCTTCACTCAATTTAATAATTTCAAGGGGTATTTTTCAATTGTTTTACTAGCAATGTGTGATGCAAACTATAAATTCCAATATATAAATGTGGGAGCACCGGGAAAAAATTCTGATGCAGGGATATTTAGAGAATCGTCACTTATGAAAAAAATTGAGAATGGTACTATCAATCTACCTTCACCTAAAGCGCTTCCTGGAATGAGAACTCCGGTTCCGTATGTGATACTCGGTGATGAAGCATTTGGAATTACACGTAATATTTTGAGGCCTTATGCAAGAAAAAATCTTAATTATAAGAAGAAAATCTTTAACTATCGTCACTGTCGTGCTAGACGGATGATTGAATCCACTTTTGGAATATTAACTAATAAGTTCCGAATTTTTCATAGACCTCTCAATGTGAACACAGACCTCGCAATCGACATCGTAAAATGTTGTTGTGTATTACACAATTTCATTCGAATAAAAGATGGTTACCAACATCAAGATACTTTGGTAATCCAAGGGCTTGCAGACTCAAATAATTCAATAGTGAACAACTCAATTGGAAATGAAGTTCGTGATCACTATGCACATTATTTTATTTCAGAAGAAGGTAAAGTTCATTGGCAGGACTATTGTATTACATAGGCTGCGAAATAAATAACTATGTTTTGTATTTAACACGTGTACGTGTTTTTTCTTTTTCTCTCTGCGTCCAGTCGTCAACATTTTCAAATAACTCTTTCATTATTTCCACCCAACAACTCTGTTTCACATCCCTGTCTTTATACAACGGGTATCGTAAGTCCCAAATAGCACGCCTTTTCTGAACTTCTCTTATCAATTGTTCCGTATCAATAGCCGCCATGATTGTACGCAAAACGCACGCGCGCACGTCTAACCGTGAAAGCTCATATAGCTGCACTGGCCCGCGCGCCGACCGGCACACGCGGGGCGCGCGGGCACCGGTCAAGCATTTGCGCCGGTCGGACGTGTCGAAAAACGCGACCGGCCGCACGCGTCACAGTGAAACTCACCATAGGTTTCAAACAAATTGGGCTGGTCGCGTGCGCACGCGACCGGCGACACGCTGCAGAATGAAAGGAGCCTAAATGAAAAAACACACAAACTTACCAAATAAACGTATTAAAGTAATTAAAACACGTATTCAAACGAAGTATACGGCGGGCATACGCGACGCTGACTATCGTAAACAAACACTGAACATTAACTTTTTTTTTGTTATACTTCGCGTTCCCGTGTACAGCTTGATAAAAGTTTTTAACAAGGCCAATTCATGTAGAATGAGATAAAAATATTAGAAAAAGGTGTGTTTGAAAGAGAAAAAGATAATAATGTTTGTTTCAACGAATATCTAACTGCGACAAAAAAGGGACAAAACAGACGTTCGGGCTTCTACTGTTGACAGCAAAAAGGGACATTAGTCACATTTGGGCTTCAACTGGATATTGTTTTACAGTTTTAAGTTTCAATTCATTTGATAATGCAAGAAAATTTTCGAAATGGTATAGAGCGTGTTCTGCAAAACAAAGTGGACATTTGATCGCAGCCCCATGCATGAATTTCGAAATAGGTTTTGTCGATTTCCAGTTATTGTCATATGCTTTATGATAATAATTATGTTATTATTTAATGCACTTGATGAATTGTTTTGCGATTGCTTCGGCATGACGTCAGAACGTCGGCGAGATGTTTCTAAGCAAGTGAATTTATTTTCCAGAACGTCTAGAAAATCTTTGAGTGCGGGCTACTCACGGGAATTCTTCAATGACCCAATATATTCCGAATATGATTCGCTGTCTAGTTTTTGTGATAAGATGTGTACAATTAAAGGATCCCACGTAGTTGTATCTATTCCTGAATTTTTAATAGCGTAAAGGCTCTCTACCGTGACGTCATAAAGGTTTTTAATTGTTTGAAAAGATTGCTGTTGAATGTTAGACATATTGAGGAATAAGTTTGCGTGTGCTGTAATAATAAGTTTCTTGTTGTCAAATCGGTGAAATAGAATTTCCCGACATACCATTTAATTGTCAGAGCTGATGGGTAGATGCTGAATTAAGCGTTCGGCTTCCCCTTTCACCTTGCTCTTAAGGAACTGCATCTTCTGAGCATTTGAAAGTGAGGGGTTTTTGTGTATGATTTCATTGAACAAATCTTTGAAGGATATCCAATGATAATAGTTTCCTGTAAAAACAGGGATGTCCATCTTTGGTGTTGATTTATCTTGATGTACTGATGACCATATCTTGATATTAATAGATTTTTTCATGCTTATGAATGTTTTCTCGTGCTTGTTGAACTGACATTCATATGACGGTTCTTCCCCTCTCTTGGTGATGATTTCCCAATGAAGGGTTTCGATAATTGTCCAGCGGTTTTGCAGATTACGCAGAGCATCTTCCAATTCCCACCTTTCAACAATCGAAATAATATCTATATTTATTACTGCTCGACTAAATGCTCTAAAGTTAACGGACTGCTTATGAAGCATATCGTCGAACTTGCTATTTGTTCCCCTGGACTTAAATATTGGGGAAGGTGAGCTTGGAGCTCCTTTAGCTGGGGCTGGTGTAATTAGGCCTTGCTGGCCTAGTTGACCACTTGAAGAAGACGTACCTGCGGCTTCGTCGGTGTCTCTTCGCTGGGTGTTGGCAAACTCTTCACGGCTTCTTTTTTGAACTAAATCGTCCTGAAAATTGCTAATTATTTCCTTTGCTAAATATGCTTCTTGCGTACGCTCATACTCCAATTGTACAAAGTATCTATGATTGGTACGCTCAAATGACCTAAGTTTGTGATTTGCTTGAAAATCGTTCCATAAAGTCAGCGGAGACTCGAATTATTGGATAATTCGAGTCTCCGCTTACAATAATCAATGGTCTTACGCTCTACGCTATCCTTTTTGAAATTGACAAAACTTTGTTAATCAGTGGCGTAGCGTGCCTTGTCGGGGCCCCGTATAAAAATTTTCTTGGAGACCCTTATATGGAGGTAAAGATTTTTCACAAAAGAAAAAAATATTGTGAAAAGAAATATTTATTTATCACATAATTTACCCATTTTACAAATAAAAATCGAATTTAAATATTCACTCTCCTTGCCTTTTTTTCGGCAAACTGATTTATTAAATCATTTATGGCTGATGATGATTTTAGTTTTTCTAAAGTTTCTGCGTCTATGGACAATAGTGAGATGTCTGACAGCCGTTCTTGTCCCATCGAAGTTCTTAAGTAATTTTTTATTAGTTTTAATTTTGAAAAACTTCTTTCTGCCGTTGCGGTTGTAACTGGAAGGGTCAAGAATAAAAAGCATGCTGTGATTACCTCGGGAAAACTGGGTGCAAGACTATTGAATTTTACTAGCAATAATCCAAGGAGTTCTTTAATGGAATAATTTTTTTTAATTTCAGAATTTAAGCATGTTTTTAGAGCTTTTAATTGGTCACAAAGATTAAGTAAGATGTCTTTAATGTATTTAGCAGACAGTTTTCCGGAAGCGACTCCTATCTTCTTCAAGTGAAGAGATATTAAAGTCTCTTCACTTGAAGAAGATAGGAGTTTCTCCGGTTGTAATATTTCGAATATACTACTCAGGTTGCAAAAGCTCTGAAATCTTTCTTTAGTTTGAGAAATTAATATATCTAAACAGCAATAGTATACATTGACTTTGAAATAGGATTCCGTGTCAGAAATTCTCTCATCTTGTAATAACTCATCAAAAAAACGCTTCGTTATCTTTCGCCTACTGTTTTTAAAAACAGTTGTTACCCCCCACTCTTTTCCTAAATCTTTGGATTCATTTAGCAAACGATTAAATGAATTCTGATTCTATTTAAAAGATTACTTAATAAAATACTAGATTTCTGTAAGTCATTATTTTCATGCTGTAGATCTTTAGAAACAGGATTAATAATTTCAAATAGTGAAGAAAAAAATGTAACGAGCACTAAGAAATCAAAACTCTCTAAAATATTAATTATACTTTTACATTCTTCACGTTCATCTTTTTTATTTGAAATTAAATTTAGTTGGTACAAAGTTTTCATGATTAGTAAAAAAATTTTCTTAAAGCGTCGTTCCTAGAAGACCATCTGGTAGGAGATACCTTTTTACGGGTAATCAAATATTTTTCAGAGGAATCGTCACTTAGCATAGCCCAGCGTTTTATACTATAGCCAAAAAAAGTATATATTTTTTCTAAATTGTCGAAAAAAGTCGATACTTCACGAACATGTCTCGCAGCATCGTTCAAAACCAAGTTTAAAGCGTGCGCAGCACAATGAACATAATCGGCATTTGGAGCATGCTCTTTTATTAGGGTTTGTAATCCTCCATACACACCCGACATAACATTTGCTCCATCGTATCCCTGTCCTCTACATTTAGTCAAATCAATTCCATATTCTTTAGTCAAATTTAAAATGACAGTTTTCAGACCTGCAGCACTGCAATCGGTTACTGCTATAAATCCTAAAAAGGACTCACAGATTTTTATTTCTTTAGGCACATTATCATCATTTTCTGTAACCGAGATATATCGAAAAACTACAGATAGTTGGTAATTTTTGACAAGTCTTGTGTTGTATCCAGAATTATTGTCAGAAATGGAGCTTTTTTAATTTCTGAGATAATATTGTTCCTAAAGTTGGTACCAAGCAAGCTAATAATTTCGTTTTGAATCGTAGGGCTTAAATAATTTATTTCACCTTTCGGTTTTAGAAGAAGTTCTTTTAAAGTTGCATCATAGTTAGATAGCAGACGTGAAATTGCCAGAATCAGAATCATGCCCCCTCAAAGGTAGATTACAAGATACTAAAGTATAACATAATAGTATAACATTAATTATACGATGCAGTACATCTCTCCAGAATGTAATTTTACTATCGATTTCACTTTTCAATAGAGTATCGATGGTATTTCCTTGCAACCAATTATTATAAGAGAGTGAGGCACTAATATGCTGCTGTGACTCATGGTCAAGAATAGTTTGTGTGAAATTGCTTCTAACCGAAACACCGTTAACCCAAGCAGATGAGTACGATTTGTTTTGACGATCTGCTACTAACCAACAGAAGTGACAGTACGGTTTGTTTAAAACGTTAGAATAACATAGCCATGGTCTTATAATTTTTATGCCTGCCTGATTGAAATATGAATCATAAATAAATCATAAATCATAAATCTTTATTTGTATAAATGTGGTGAATACAGGTGTTATTGTTTACATTATTTAAGTGTCACACATTTGCCACATTGTAAATGGCATACAAATGTTGTACTTACAAACTAGGTAGGTATACTTAACTGAAAATATTAACTTATTTGTGACACACTTGACACAATATTAGTATTATTTATACACATTTACATTATTATTTATTATACATTATTACTTATACAAAAAAAAACATTAACAATTATATTCATTTAAAATTATCAAAAACAAAATAATAAAATAATAGGTATCAATAGAATAACAAAAATTAATAACATTACACATCAGTCTTTAAATTTTAAATACTCCTCTATCGAATAGAAGCATTTTTCATTTAAATAATTAAATAGCCGTATCTTAAACTTTCTGATAGGTAATTCTCGCACACACTGAGGAAGTTTGTTAAAAATTCTCACAGCCATGGCATAACTGTTCCGACTACACAATTCGGTTCTTAATGTAGGGAGAGTGAGTTTGTCTGGATACCTAGTGTTAAAGTTACAAACATCCTTTTTACACTGAAATAAATTACGATTCAATTTAACGAATACACATATTTCAAATACATATAGGCATGGGACTGATAATAATTTAAGTTTTCGGAACAAAGGTCTACAGGATATCCAAGGTGCTACGTTACATATGGCTCTTACACACTGCTTTTGCGCAATGAAGACTCGATTAATATTTACAGAGTTTCCCCATAGCACAATACCATACCTCAAATTAGAGGCGACAAAGCCATGATACGCTTTTAAAGCAGTATCTTTTGTAGCAATTTTTGTTAATCTCCACAAGGCATAAGCAAATCTATTTATTTTATTGCATAATCTTGTGACATGTGCCTTCCAGTTGCATTGGAAATCTAATGTTATGCCTAAAAAAGAGATTTATCTTACTTCTGACAAAGATTCTCCTTTATATTCAATTTTTAAATCTTGTTTTTTTCCACCTTTATTTACAAATTGCATATATTTAGTTTTATTAATATTTACTTGTAAATTATTGATATTTAGCCAATCTACAACATCCTGTACAGTTTTATTGATATTTTCATTGTAATTACATCCCGTCTTGTTTGGTACAATAATAGAAATATCATCTGCGTATAGTATACATTCGTGATCAGTTACAGAAGGGAATTCATTAATGTAAAGAAGAAACAAAAGGGGGCCGAGTATACTCCCCTGTGGTACTCCTACCCTATTATTACGTTCGCAAGATTTTACCGTTGTTTCTTGGCTACTTAAATTAAGAGTTGTAATTATAAGCCGAAAAAGGTCGGTTATTTTCTAAAACTTTTGGAAATGGTCCTTGTGGTTTAAATGGACCCAATTTAAAAATTATTTTTCGTTCGCATTCAGTTAAATTGTCACCAAAATTTCCTCTATCTGATCAAATTATTTTACAATCTGCAGATATATCAGAATCGTTGACTTGGGGTTCCTCGATTTCTGGATGGACATCCGATAAAGTATGTGCTTGGCTTTCTTCTATTTCCGGATGGATATGTGACGAAGAACATGCTTCAGAAGAATCTAAAAATAAACAAGTAATTGTTAAAAAATAAATACGAATGCTTTGATACTAAACTAAAAAGAGTTATATATAAATAGGTAGGGTCACAGTTAGAGAGTGTTCAGTTCAGACGCACACAGACTTTACGCGGATTGTGCTCGTACCTATTAGTAGATACAAAATCACCTGCAGCCCGTCCGTGCATTACTATACACCTGCGTGCTATTTAAACGCAGCGCGTAGTGTAGTGGCCATGGCCATACAAAACGAGAACCCTAAAGCGAGTCTGCACATCTGAAGTTCTCAACACGCAATTAACGATACGATACGGACTGATAGACAAACAACAAAACAAATCGATCCTATAGATAAGTTAGAATTTTGTTTTTTTTTAATCACGGCACGGAACCCTAAAAACAGTATAATTGTGAAAATCGAGGGGGAGACAACTTTTTGTGACGGACAGATGGACAGACCGAAATTAAAAGATTTCCTTGTTTATCACTACGGGCCCCTAATAAATGGGTTGGGTAGTACTTACCTTTCCAATCTAAATCACTCACAGTATCTTGTCTCTGAAAAAATGAAGAAATTTTGGGCACTTTTTTTATAACCTCGTCCCTTTTCTGTTTAATTTTTCTTTTCTCAGCGCCGCTGGGATAATCTCTTTACCTTTCACTCATTTCTTTTACAAATCGCTACTAATACTGCTAAACCAGAAGAACAATATTGTTTGTACTGAATTACAATGTAATGCACATTTATATAAAGCGCGTAAATAAACAGTGCACTGCACTCCGTGGTTTAACATCCAATGCAAAGTACAACCACGTACACGTACCTACATCGCGATATCGATGAAGGATTCCCCGCTGACGCTGAGTTGAAGATGAAGTAAGTAAAACGGGGAAGTCCCGCAGCCCGCCATAACGATGTAGAGTGTTGCCAACTTTTGAACGCACGCTTAAGGCGGGAAAAAAAGGAATTGCTTTATAGAATTTTGTCATTTGTAAAATAAAATAAATTAGAAAGTTATTATTCTTTTTCCTTACACACTTTGGGGGCCCCCGTGGCCCGGGGGCCCCGTATAATTGATACGGCAAATACGGCGGTAGCTACGCCCCTGTTGTTAATACTCTCGGTAATCTCAGTTTGATTATAGTATAAAGTCTCCATCTTGCTGTTGTTATAAAAATATAATAAAAGGAATGCTCTAACTTTTATGCTTCTTGCTGGACGTTGATACCTCTCAACTCCACCGTTGTTGATGCTGCACGATGGTGATGTTTGCTGCGGCAACTTGCTAAGTCACCGATGTACTGATAATCCACTCTCAGTACGATGCTTATGCTATTGAATGGTACTTCACACAGTACCCTTGCTGCTGCTTGCTACGGCAACTTGCTATGTTACCGATGTACTGAAAATCCAGTCTCAGTACGCTGCTGCTGAATCGCTACCACGATAGTCACTGCTAGGCTATGAACTGTTTCACTGGATACACTGTGATGTTCAAGTTCACTTCACTTGCCGTTAGCCTCGGATACCCAAACTACCGACCGCGAAGTCCTGTTACTCGAAGGACCAATATGTAGGGGACGTAACCTACGGGTACGGCTGATGGAGATGATTGAAGAGACTGGAATTTGGAGACTGTTGTTTTTATTGCTATAATAGATTTAGTCTAAATAATGGAATGATAATGAATGAATGCTCGCGGTTTGCTGTCCGACAATGCACTGAAGTCGCGGTACGATGCGCGACCTAAGTTATTGCTTAATGTGCTGGATTAGCACTTCGGTGTTCGGTCGTATTGACTCGAACAGGAATCATACAAACTTAACATTTAATCACCATATAGTTCCATCAATTCAGATTCTTGTGAATCTTGTGTTGAAGCTGGTGATGGGGTTGTTGGGTTATTGTAAGCCGACGTTGTTGATGGGGTATTGCGTTGCACAGTACCATAACCTCTATTATAAGCCGAAAAGGTTATAGGAGGAAACGAAGATGTTGAAGGGTCTATTGTGTTATATCCTGTTTCTTCAAAATAATCTCTCTGTCCGCGTTGCATTCCTGTTTGGAATGGGCTTGTTAGGCTTGAAGTACTTTCATTAATTCAATTTTAGTTTGAAGTCTGTTTTCCTCTGGTACTTTAACAAGTTCTTTGTGTAATGATATACAAAATAATTTGTCATCATCAGACTCCGTTTGGTTTGATGTATCTGGCTGATGTTTAGATGCTAAATTTGTTTTTATGATGGCGAGAAATTCTTCATCGGCCGCATTTAGTTTTTTTCTTCTTTTTTGCCTGACTAACTGGAGGTCTCATTACATCTTCCCCATCGCCAGAAAAGTCCTGTTCTTCAGCTGCAGCAGGCGTAGTGTTAATGTTGCTGTCAGTTGTTTTATTGCGTATCGATCGTTCAAGGAACATCAAACGTTCAAAAAACATATACTTGGTTTTGCCGGAGGCTCCTGATCCAGACGGAGTGGTTTTCTTCCCCTCCATTTCTCTTACAAATTCATCACGCAACCCTTTCCACTTCTTTTGCAATGAAATACCTGTGTTCAGTAAAAGATAGAAATGGTCAATTTATGTTTGTACTCCCATACGTAGATTCTAGAAGCTTTGAGATACATGACATTGTCAATATTGTAAAAAAAATTAATTAATGTTATGAATTCAATATTATAAACGCGAAAGTTTGTAAGTATGGATGAATGGATGTTTGTTACTCTTTCACGTAAAAACTCCTGAATGGATTTCAATTAAACTTTGCAATAATATAGCTTATACATCAGAATAACACATAGGCTACAAAACATAAGGATTTACTGTATACTAGCTGCGCCTCGCGGTTTCACCCACAATTTTCTATCACCACGCGGGTGAAACCCTGAAGCACAGCTAGTTAAAAATAAATTTTCTAAACGTAATTTTCTTTTCAGATATTTGGCTACAGGATGTTATTTTGCAGACGTGCATTTTGCCTACAGATTAGGAAAGTCTACAGTTATCGAAATAGTACAGAAAACTTGTTACGTCATATGGCATAAACTGAAAAATATGGTAATGAGAGAACCTACGAAGGCTGAATGGGAAGAGATTTCTGAACAATTTCAAAACTACGCAAATTTTCCAAATTGCATCGGCGCCATTGATGGCAAGCATATTCATATTATAAAACCTCATGATTCTGGGTCTCTTTTTTATAACTATAAGAGTTATTTTTCAACTGTTTTGTTGGCTGTATGCGACGCAAATTATTGTTTTATTGCAGTGGATATCGGCGCATATGGAAAAAGTAATGACTCCACAATTTTTAAAGACTCTGTTTTATATAAAAAACTTGTCGAGAAAACTTTAGATATTCCAGACCCAAAGCCAATATCGTAAACAAATACAACTCCCTTACCCCATGTGATAGTAGGAGATGAGGCATTCAGTCTATCTGAACATATAATGCGCCCTTATTGTGGTAAACCTCTAACAACCAAGAAAAGAATTTTCAACTATCGCTTATCCAGGACCCGACGTTACATTGAATGTTGCTTTGGCATCTTGGTAAATAAATGGAGAATATTTCATAGACCCTTTAATGTAAACATAGAGTTTGCAGAAAACATTATTAAAGCTTGCTGTGTTCTTCATAATTATGTACGGTTAAGGGATGGCTATATGTTTGACCACACTCTTTACGAAACATCTCTTATTCATATAAACACTGAGGCAGTGAGGCCTAATAGGAGATCGCTGAATACAAGAGACAGATTCGCTTATTATTTTATTGAAGAACGCAAACTGCCGTGGCAGGATAAAATGATATAGTCGTCATATTTTTTTTACAACATACAGGGCTAAAGATTGAAGACCGACCATTTTTATTATATTAATTCTCATTAAAATATTATACATATTTTTTTACTTTTTAGTTAAGTTCCCCTACTTAGTAAAAAAAAACTGAAATATGGTACGTAAAAGTAGTCCGAACAAATATATCATTAACGTAGTGACAATAATTTTCAGAAAATCCTATAAAACTGAAACCAAAAAAATGGTCAGTCTTCAATATTAATATTAAGCTGAATACTCTACGCTACGAGATCTTCGTAATCACCAGCTTCGTGTGCGTCACGATTGCTCCGCCACGTTATCCAAACAGAAAAAGAGATCGCTATATTTTTTGTCAAAATTAGTCAAAATCGAAAGGCACAAACCAAAACTTTGTCAAAGCAGAAATAAAGAATTTACAGGGGTTTTAAGTTGGCCGCGCGAACGTAACGTGCACGATTGCGCGGCCATGGAGATCTCAGTAACTACTTGGTATAGAGTTCATTTGTCAACAATTGTCAATAAAAGAATTATAAGACTAAGATCAATATTTCACGAAATATTCACCTTGGAAGTTATGGCCGTGCAATCGTGCACTTGATGTTTCCTTAATCTCGATTATTTCTTCAAAAATTAAGATTTCATGCAGTAAAACTGTTACCAGAAAAAGGTCTTAATATGTCAAAAGTACTGAAAGCATTTAATGCCACCAAAGTTTATTTAAAGTAACAAAATCAAGGCAAAACAAAAGTTACGTGGCCCTGCAATCGTAACGGTGCTTTGAACGTTGATATCTCATTATCTATAATAGATAAGATTTCGGTGTGAACATCGATTTGTTCGTAATATTAACCTCATCAGATTGACATATCGTTTTACCCTCAGAACAGTTTTCTTCGCGTATAATCTCAAAAATGAAGTTATCTCTTACAATGTTTAAGCAGAGTTACCATAATTTCAGTTTGAAATGGGAATATCTTTTGTTCTATAAGACGAAATTGAATTAATTAGGAATAATTGTTGTAGAATTGGCTAATATAACACAGTTCAATGCACTTTCCCTTTTCCGTTTGTCAAAGACTTTTATGTTTTGTTATGTTATTGACGAGTTATAATTTTATCAATAAAACAGTATGGTGGTGGCAACAGTATTTGTTGTGATCTGTGAAGCACGGCATTCGGCTAAATCAAAAAGATTACAAAAATGCATAACGAAACATTCTTTTGTGCCCATTTTGTAAATATTTTGCTGTAATCCCTTTTATCTTTATGGCGTCTAAATCCAACTAGTCACATAATTTGTTTACTTACTTTTTTTTTATTTTTACCTGTTGAAAACAAGGCACCGAGCGACTTTTAAGTTCGTCAAAATATCGCCAATGTGATTTAAATAATATTAGCCGTGTGTGAATTATGGCCCAGGATATTATTAGTAATATTTAGTAGTATATTGCGACGGATTGGTAAATACAAGGAGACGACAACATGCATTGTTGTCGTCCGTTTATTCTTTAGTGGAATTAGACGACATAATATATAAAGATTAGGGTTTACGGCAAAATCAAAGTGGCTACAAAACACTATTATATTATTTCGGCACTTTTATAATGTTTTCGATTTAGCCGAATGCAATGCTTTGAAAATGATGATGATTATTTTTATTTTATATCTTCACATTACTTAAGTCTGACTTGATTTGAAACCGACCTTACTATAAATAATATACTAGTTTTCCGCCCGCGTCACCAACATTTTATCTCGCGGACACCTGAACCTAGGAAAGGACATAAGCAATTTTGATAGCAGGAGAGAGGTCTCTAATGAACGTGTAAACAAACCAATGTGGTCATATATCACCTGCGATTCGTCAAAAGTATAATAGGCGGGGTTTACCAAGTATTGTAGTGCAAAGTATTTTGTTCCGGAATCGGTACACCGTTCGTGACCGCCACTTTACCTATACTTCGAAGACGTAGTACCTATCTATTTTTTATATGCCCGTCGCATTTACAAACATCGCAATTTTTGTCATCAGAATGCCATGGACTATGAAGGTAAAATGTCCATCGTATGAACTGTGAAGTTTTTTTTCTTGTTGAACTAAGTATACCTCGCCGACATAGGTCCCTATATTTTGTTTTATGTCCGTATTTTTTGCATGTTATAGCAGTAGACAAGACAGCGGGTCACTTAAAAACCGCTGCTCATCGACCTCGGTCTGCTGTCTCGACATATATAGCGATCGCTAAGTCTCCGACTTTAGTCGTAATTATATTTCATCATGTTATGTCCACTACTGGACAAAAGCGTCCCCAAAGTACACAGAAAAATACCGTTCTCTGGTAGGTATTCCCTAGGGACGATTTCTACATCCCCCACGGGATGAGATGGAGTGATGATATTCTGCGCCGTCACCACACAGCGAATTCACAATTATACTTATCTTTTCGATTTAACGAACTCGATCACAAAAATACTGTTACCATTACCATACTATTTTATTGATAAAATTATAACTCGTCAATAACATAACAAAACATAAAAGTCTTTGACAAACGGAAAAGGGAAAGTGCATTGAACTGTGTTATATTAGCCAATTCTACAACAATTGTTCCTAATTAATTCATTTTCGTCTAATAGAACAAAAGATATTCCCATTTCAAACTGAAATTATGGTCACTCTGCTTGAACATTGTAAGAGATAACTTCATTTTTGAGATTATACGCGAAGAAAACTGTTCTGAGGGTAAAACGATATGTCAATCTGATGAGGTTAATATTACGAATAAATCGATGTTCACACCGAAATCTTAACTATTATAGATAATGAGATATCAGCGTTCAAATACCGTTACGATTGCGCGGCCACGTAACTTTTGTTTTGCCTTGATTTCGTCACTTTAAATAAACTTTGGTGGCATTAAATGCTTTCAGTACTTTTGACATATTAAGACCTTTTTCTGGTAACAGTTTTACTGCATGAAATCTAGTACTGGACTCAGCAATGGCGCTCGAGTATCTCGAATCGCGCGGCGCTGACGCGTAAAACGGGCGAGTCGAGAGTCCCGCTCATTGCACGCATTTTACGCGCGATTGAGGGAACGCGCGTAAGCATCTGGACGGGACATATGTCGCTCTAGTATTTTGGGTACGCGCGAGTGCCAACGCGCGCGTGCACTCGCGCGTAAAACGCCTCATCTGGACAGGCTCTTAATGGCACTAATTTGCTCTGTTTTACGGCGGGGGATTATTTGACATCCAGGGTATGACCTCACTTTCCCCTATTTAAATTATTATGAATTTCTTCTTTTCTTTTTAAAGTGATCAATATTTTTTATGCACATACAGTAATAATAATAATTAATAAGGTTGTGTAGTAAAAATATTAAAACAAAGTAATAAGTGAAAGAGTGAAGTAAGTGATTATACATAGTGCAAAAATAAATAAATAATAGTGTTACTGGAGGAACAAAATAAGAATAAATAAAGTATAGCAATTGAATTGCTCAATGTGTAAAAAATACCTAGCGATGCGAGGTGGCGCCAGTTGCAGTAAGTGCCCGAACAAATATCACCTTGCCTGCGTACAACTGTCCGGCGTGCCCAGGGCCAGTAGTAACTGGAGATGTCAGGCGTGTATGGGTACGCCTTCGGTCAGCAAACCAGCAACAAAAACCCCTACTGATCATACGGATAGTGATAGCGGGAGTACACCTATAGTAAGCCCTAACTCCATGTCTGAGGATACTGCCAAGCTTCCTGAAACCGACCAGGATGAATTTGTTGATGTTGCGTCACCTTCCCAACTAGATTTGCTCCACCAAATAAAAGCAGAAGTCCGCCAGATGAGAGCCGAAATAAAGCGCGACACTAAAATATTAAGGGATCAAATGACTGACCTCAGCAGCAAGGTATCTAGTTGTATCTCACGCGTGGACGGCTTCGAGGAAAGGATAGTAGCTCTGGAAGAAAAAGCAGCTCTTTCCACTACCTCGGACGAGGCTATTGAGATCCTCGAGCGAACCGTGGATCAGCTAAAACTGGAGCTCAATGACCGTGATCAGGACTTGTTAGCCGCCGACGTTGAAATCGCTAACCTTCCTGAGGAGAGCGGTGAAAACGTCCTGCACACCGTGGAACTGGTGGCAAAGAAGCTCGGTGTTGCCCTGGAGTCCTCTGACATAGTTTTCGCTGAGAGGATTGGCCCTAAGCCCGGGCGTGTCACCCAAGCAGGTGTGACAGACGGGGCGGGCGAGGCAAGTGAGGGGGCGACACGCGGGCGGCGCATAGTGGTCCGCCTGCTGCGGCGACAGCTCCGTGACAAACTGCTTCAGTCAGCTCGAGTCCGACGGGGAGTAGACTCTGAGGGCCTCGGTTTCACGGCGGCTCCGAGACGATTCTACGTGAATGAGAGACTTACTAAAGTAAATAGACATTTATTCTACCTCTCTCGTCATGCAGCCCAACGCATGAAGTGGAGATACACCTGGACAAAGAACGGCAAAATCCTTGTCAAGAAAACTGACGGTAATCGCACCCATGTCATTCGGACCGAATCGGACATCTTACGTGTTTTTGGAGATGATGCGTTGGTACAGGAACTTTAAGAAATTTATAACATGTATGCATTTCTTACATTGTTGTTGTAGACTTTATATTTGTTGTGTTTTGTGTATAACTATGTTTTTACTACCTCTTCTTGTGCCACCTCCCAACTTAGTATTGTATGTTTGTCTAGCCATACTCATAACTAAAAAAGAAAGAGGAATATGTGTTCAATATTTGTCTTCAATATGTCTATGTGACTCAAAGATTCATCCATTTAATTTTTTTAATCAATATCAATATACTTTCAACTACATAATTCAACATCAACAAATATCAAAATAATCACTTAATAATTTGCAATATAAATAATTTAATATCATGTAAATATACAAATTTTATACCATATACCTTAAGTTTAATTATAACATTCATAAACATTACTCAATGGGTAAAAACAGACTTTTAAAAGTAGGACTTTTTAACGCGGGATCTCTCGGTACTGGGCATGATGAGTTTGTAGTCGCCATGGACAGTCATGATGTTGACATTATGGCTATCAACGAGACCTGGCTCAGGGAGGGGGAGGAAGATCGTGCCCCAAAGGTTCCTAACTATCGGTTACACCATGTTCCTCGCATGGTCACCTCGCGAAGATCGCGTGGAGGGGGGGTTGGTTTCTATGTGCGTCGAGGACTGCGATACGGGTACTGACGCATTCACCAGCGCCATCTCTTGAACAAATGTGGCTCAGGTTAAATGTAAATACATACTCAGTTGTCATCGGTACAGCTTATAGACCTCCCTGGCTTGATGTTAATATATTCCTAGATGCTCTTACAGAGTCAATGGCTTCCTTTCCTAACACTGACAAAATAATTCTAGTAGGAGATTTTAACATTAATACGCTGAATCTCATAGATGGTAAAACAAAACTTCTTAACTGCTTCCTGCAGACCACGGGCCTTGTCAATATTGTAACTGAGCCTACACATTTCACTGACCACAGTGAAACACTCATTGATTTAATATGTACTGATGCCATGGTCTGTGGGGTTTCAGTGTCACATATACCAGAGCTAGGCCATCATGCAATAGTCTCAGCAGAATTTAGTTTTAAAATAGAAAAGCCCATCCCACATTGGATTACCTACCGTCCAATGAATGACATTATACCTGAGATCTTCCAAAGTGATTTGATCAGGATGGATTGGAACTTTATTTGTGAACTAGAAAATGTCAATGATATGGTTGAGACTTTAAGCAAGGACATCATAGCCCTATTTGATCTCCATGTACCAATTAAAAGAATCCTAGTCAAAGAGAGGAACTATCCTTGGATCACTCCTACTATAAAAGAAATGATATGGATTCGTGACAGGCATCATAGTAAATGTAAGCGCACTAGGTCTGACATTCACATCAATTTCTATAAAACACTTAAATGAAGTCAGAGCTGCCATTGAAAGGGAAAAATCTGTATATTACAGCAATCATATAAATAGAAATATAAAAAATCCTAAGAAACTTTGGAAAAACTTAAAGCAAAATATATCATTCAACAAAACACAAAATAGCGATATTCCACCACACTACAGTAACCCGGACCTATTAAATAAACACTTTTTAGATATTCCCTGCAGAGATACCATTACCATATCTCAATTAACAAAATTTGAGTATAATAGGTTTAGTGCTGGGAATTTTGTTCTCCAACCTGTCAATGAAGAACAAGTTTTGAAAATTTTCCGCAGTTTCAAGTCTAATTCTATGGGCATCGACAACATTTCACTTGACATGTTGACTTTGACACTTCCACAGACTTTAGCTACAATTACTAAAATCATAAATAAGTCTATATTAACTTCTACTTTTCCAGACATTTGGAAGACAGCAATAGTTCGACCAATACCCAAAAAGTCGAATCCTTCTAGCCCAAAAGATCTACGTCCAATAAGCTTACTGTCTTGCCTCTCTAAAATTCTAGAGAGAGTGGTATGTGATCAACTCACTGAATATGTGGAGCACACTAATATACTGCCGGTATGCCAGTCTGGCTTCCGCAAAGGTCACAGTACATCAACTGCACTATTACACGTAGTAGGAAATATATTAGAAGCTAGAGATCAGGGCATGGGAACTATCCTTACTTTGTTGGATTTTTCACGTGCATTTGACTGCATTGATGTTTCCTTATTACTCTCCAAACTCTCATATTATGGCTGTAGCATGGAAGCAGTTAAGTGGTTTCATAGTTACCTTAGTAATCGATACCAGTCTGTTTGGATGAGAGATAAAACAACTGGCAATGAGGTCACATCCTCACAATGCCCAGTGAAACGAGGCGTACCACAGGGCTCAATCCTCGGCCCGTTACTTTTTATAATTTATACAGCAGATATCTCTCAATCCATAAGGAACTGTAGTTTCCATCTATATGCAGATGATCTGCAGTTGTATTTTTCATTTACTCCTTCTAATCGTCTTGAAGCTGTAATGAAAATAAATAATGACTTAGATAGGATAGCAGAATGGTCACATAAAAACTCACTAGTGTTAAACCCAGCTAAATCAAAATTTTTAATCATGGGTTCCAAGAACATCATGACACAAATTGCTTCAAATTCCCCTAATGTCATGTTAGATGGCATGCCAATAGAACGAGTACTTGAGGCCCGCAATTTGGGAGTTGTATTTGATGGCCAACTACACTTTGAAACCCACATACAACAAGCTGTACGAAACAGTTTTTACAGACTAAAACTCTTGTATCACATACGACCCTATATTAATATTGACATTAGGACAACCCTCTGCGAGTCACTCATATTATCTCGACTCAACTATTGCGACACGGTATATGGAGGTTGTCTATTAAAAATGTCTGAAAGGTTGATACAGCGACTGCAAAACGCATGCGCACGTTTTTGTTATAATATACCTCCACGGTCACATGTCACTCCTTTCCTGAATAGTGGAAATATGATGAAAATGTCATCCCGTAGATTACTTCATTTGTCTACTTTGGTTTTTGGTTTAATCGCTACACGTAGACCCCAATATCTTTACTCAAAACTTTGTTGGTCTAGAGACTACAATTTATATAATACTAGAGCATCAGCTTACCTCATATCAACACCAAAACATAGAACAACTGCCTTCCGTGGTTCTTTTAAATACGCTGCTGCCAAGGTGTGGCGAACCATACCGCCTCCGCTCAGATGCCTGCAAACAGTGTGGTCTTTTAACATAAAATATAAAAGAGTACTTCTGGCACAGCAAATATTAAATAGTTAAGTAAAGGTCATGGCCCATAATCCGACCCGGTTCAAAAATGTTTTTGTACAAAAACGAAAATGATGGCAAATAATGCAGGCATAGCCCACTGTTCATTATATGTAAAAAGAAAAAAATAATTCAATGGACAGATCTTGCAGTAGACCGATCAAAATTGGATAATAATTCGCTGCACCAGCGGTTTCGCCCGTCTCTAAATTATTTTATCCCATGGAAAAATGTCACTGGGCGTCTACAAATCTAATATGTATATAAGATATATTTTTTTGTCTATTCATAGGAATTTGACATGACATGATAGATAAAAAATAATTAAATAATGTATTTTCTTAATCTATGCTATGCACCTAAGGAATACCTTAGGTATTAAACAAATACTCATTCTTTACATGTATATCTCTACGGGGCAAGCAATTTAACCAAAATCGGTTCAGTAGTTTAGACTTGAAAATGAAACAAGCAGACTTACTTTGCCATTGTTTTGTTAAATAAAAATATCATCGTGACACTTATAAAGCAAACTCGTTCGGTCAGGTAATAAATAACACGTATATTGCTATCTCGGTCTCACCCGAGCTTTGTTGCGGTCGCGCAATAATACAATGTATTATATTTTATTTCATGATCCTCATCGGCCACAGTAATGCACCACTTACCATTGAAAAGTATAATCATATGTCTTTGATTCCCCCCATATTTTATTTCTGTACGCCGTCGGTATATTTTTCATACTAAATGGGCCATTACCTTTACTTGTTTACAATCAAAAATTCTTACTTACCTAGGTTTATGCATCGTGTAGCTGCGAGGACAGTGGAAATCTCTTGGCAGAGATAAATTTCGTTCTCATTCTACGGGCGTGACATTTTCGATAAGTTAACATTTACCGTTTCACACAATGAGTATGGCTATACAAGCAGCAGTGCATCATCAGAGAGTTCATCTGTACTGTATCACATTTAACTCCTTACTTTGGTGTTGTCGTATCTGATAAGTTTATGTTTTATATGTTCGGAAAATAATGTCCCTGTCATAGTTTCATAATTGTAAACAAAACATTTATCGAATCTTGTTCAATCTTGTTGTCGTTTGCCACAGAGCAAGTAACATAATTTTAATAACTTGGTTTCAAAGATTATATAAGATGTGTACTACGACATTGATACTCGATTTATTTGTTTAGGAAGTAGAAAATATGTAGTTTAGCTTTAATGATAATAATTTGTATTTGATTTATTTTTTATTGTTTTTATCATTTCATTTGTCCGTGATTTACTTGTATTTGTTATTATTATTATTGGTTGTATTTGTTTACTTATGTTAATGTTCCGTGAAAGCGGCACCATCAGAATTACCAGCGCTAGAGCAATAAAATGTTCTAGCAAATGCTGAGGTGGTGCCATTTCCGACTTGCACGGACAACAAGTGCCTTTGTTTTACTTCTTTTTATCTTTGGTTTTGATTTTTATTTTATATTTTTGTTGTCTGTGCAATGTTTCCTGAATAAATCTTTTTCTTTCTTTCTTTCTATATTCTCGTATATATATTTATATATGAAGCAATAGTTAAAACGTTTATTTTTTTTACTTTTTCTAAGATAAACTCTCCTTCCAATGTTGTATATAGCTCTTACAGCTCTTTATTGTAATAAAAAATGGTCTCTTTATCAGCAGAATTTCTTCAGAGGATAAGAGAGGAGACATTATACTATGAAAATAACTAAAATAAACGATTCTAGCTCTTTCCACATCAGTGAGCCTTCTTATTGTTTTTGCTGCAAGTTAGAATATATTTAATATATAAAATGTCATAGTCATAGTAATCCTTTTTGAAAAAGTATTAAGTAATCATTAATATGTAATAACAATTTTATCATCTAAATATGTTGCATTCCCAAGCAGTTTTATCATTTACATAGTATTTAATTTCACCATTAAATAACACATCAAAGGAGAAAAATGATACTAAGCGTTTTATTTAAGCAGTTTTATTTAATTATGAATAACAATTCTGAATATTAAGAATAGTTAACTCTAACTTAAAATTTAAACTCTATAATATCAAATTCAAAGTATGTGCCAGTGCGTAACGTTCCTAGAATGCTGGCAGGATTGCCACGTTGAATAGCAATGCTCAGTTGTTGAGCTAAATATAGGCCAGCATTTCGGGAACGAGTCGTTTCTACTAGTCGAGCTTCCGTATCTCTATAGATTTTTTTGGCCCTCGGTCCCCACGGCTCCAAAGTTTCGACCCTTAAAGGCGCAAATATATAACTGCTATCAAACGTGCTATATTTGCGCCTCTTAAAGCTCTCAGCTGATTCAGCCGCCGCACAGGTCCTTATTTGAGCCCCGGCAAGATGAGACGGCGCAACGGCGACGGGTGTCCACGCAGGTAGCGTCCCACACCGAAGGCCGGCCCATCTTCCATGGGATGAGAGTCATCCCATCAGGTCTCCTACCATCGTCGCGCAATAAACCTGTTGGCTATAAAATAGCGGCGCAGTTTGTGATGGTAAAAGCCCACCAGATGATGTCATTTAGGTTGGCGTGGCGGGGAATCCCCCCAGCACCTTTGCTGCACGATAACCCGTGGTAATCAAGCTGGTCGACGACAACTCCACACTGGCAACGATGCGGTGCACAGCTCGATGCGCCCAGACGTAGGGAAACTCCAATTCGGAAAGAGGTGCCGTCCATTAAAATGCCCGTGTTAGGCGATGGAAGGGCCTGAAGCCACAAACCCGACCATCCTGCAACGGCTAAAATACGGGCACGATCTGCGGGGCTAGAATGCGTTTGTATGAGTTGCTTCCGTACTAGCACGCATTGTCGCTGGGATGAAGTGTTGATTGGGAAATCGGTGTTTGGGCAAGCTAAACACCATGCACTCCTGGCCTCCGCAATGTTACTTACGTTTAAATGATTTAAAGAAGACGAAATAATTTTTTGTATTAAAATTTATGTTCCGTGAATGGAGGAGAGGAATGCAGGAAGAGCTACATCGGAAATAGCCCTGACGTCAAGACCCCCAAACGCACTGGGAGTGAAGCCTGCAACCATGCTCGATCTTCAATATTTCGTTGCCGAGATACGTCAATTTTGAAGGTGAACTGTAACATTGCCAGATAAAATTATATAACTTTGGGATTTTGTCCTTTAATTGCGTCAGTAGAGCTCCCCTATCCACCGAGTTGAAGGCATTCTACAAATGTCCGCTCGGAATGAACAGCGGCCTCGGAATGAAAACCACCTCGCGAACCAAAACCAAGCTGCACACGGGCTGAAACAGATTCGATAAATGAGAAGCTGTTTTTTTGCAGCAAATTTTGGCTGCGAGGCGTCGATAAGTCATTCCGACGGCGATAGGTCGTAACCCATCGTCTTTCTTTCGGCACAAAGATTGGCACCATAAAGTACTTCGGTAACATCTCTATTGACCCGCCCCGACAGCATGAGGGTGACTAGAGCCGTCAAATCCTTCAAAAGCGTATCTCCAGTATCACCGTCCACTCCGCTCAGTAAATCTTTGAGATGTTGTGGTCTGAGGGCATCTAAACCACCTGCGGAGGCGCTCTGGAAGGACTCAACGGCAGCAGCCACCTCATGGGTGGTCACTTCAACCTCCCCAGAGTCATCCGGTACCTCGGAAAGTTGGTGACTAGCAAAAGAAGGCGGATGTTTTCCCTTTAAAATTCAAAAGTTTCCTCGTTAGAGGGCGCAATTGTATCAGGGAATGGGGAACAAAATTCGAGCAGTACCTTTTATGTCTCCATCACCCACCCTGCTCTCTACAGCTCTATAGGTAGCAGAGTCGGTGAAAGACCTTGAAGTAAAATTAAAATTTTGAATGGGGTGCAAACTTATAGCCGAACGTAAATATTGTTCATCCGTTATGCCATACCTCATGCGGTTTTCTTTTACTCTGGTAGTCAATGATTTTTTGTTGCCTATTTCACGCCTAACGTGAAGTACGGCATAAGGGAAAAGTATGAAATCTGTTTGGTAAAACTTATATAGAACATACACTTATGAGTAAACAATCTACACTCGCGAGCAACCAAATCGACTCAAGCCTTGTCGGCGCACACATACATTGATACAACTAAAATCATGAATGGAAATTATTAAAATGATATGTCATTCGAAAGCTTAAGATGTCAGCTTTAATTTGATATCATTATCATTGAAATCCATCCATCATTTTTGAAATAAATGATGTCTGAATGCAAGAGTAGGAAAAACGGGAATTTAGGAAAAAGGGTATGTGTCTCGTATTTGACAAATTAAACAAAAAAAATTAAAAATAAAATTATTTTATTTAAATCAGTATTTCGTATTGCCCCCTCTAGCCCTAATTACATCCCGCAGTCTGTTTTTCATGGACCTTATCAATTTTTTGACATTTTCTTGAGGAATGCCGTCCCACTCCTCTAATAATGCTGTCTTTAGCTCGTCTACGCTTGAATGGACTGGATTTCTGGCCCGAACTCTTCTTTTAAGCTCGTCCCATAAGTGCTAGATGGGATTCATGTCAGGACTGAGCGCAGGCCAGTCCATCGTGCGTAATTCGACCTCTTGCAGAAACTGTCGAGTGACTCGTGCCGTGTGGCAGCGGGCATTGTCGTGCATTAACACGAAGTCTTCACCGACAAACCCTGCGTAGGGCACAACATGATCCAGTAGAATGTCGGTGATGTACCGATCAGCTGTTAGCCCGCCTCCTCGGCCGCCCCCAGGCACGAAAACAAGTTCGGTTTTTCCCTCTAAAGAGATACCAGCCCACATCATGCAGGAACCGCCGCCATATGCCACTGTTTCAGCGAAACAACATTGGGCAAATCGTTCTCCCGGACGCCTGTAGACTCGGCCTCTCCTGTCACTGCCATGCAGACACATTCTGCACTCATCAGTAAACAGGACCGATCGCCATTGCGCAACGCTCCAATTGAGATGCTCTCGAGCAAATTGAAGGCGCGCTTGTCGGTGGCCTGCAGTCAACTTAGGGCCCGTCGCAGGTCTTTTTGGCGTCAAGTTGGCTTCCTTCAAGCGTCTTCTCACTGTCCACTCGCTGACAGCCACTTGTCGTACACGTCTCAGTTCTTGCTGCACATCAACGCCCGTAAGGTGTCGATTGCGCAGCGAGGTTGAGACAATGAAGCGGTCGTCTCTCTCTGAAGTGCACCGGTGGCGGCTCGTTCTTGGTCTCCGATTGAAGGCACCAGTCTCTTGGAACCGTCTGTATACTCGGGATACAGAAGACTGGCTCAAGTGGAGCTGGGCAGCGATTGCTCGCTGACTTAACCCTTGTTGCAACAAGGTAACAACTTGAGCGGCTTCTTCTGGTGTGGTATCCATGGGTTAGCGAAAACAAGGAATGCAATTTACGGAGATGTGTACCGGTCAACCTGTAACAAGCAACTGATAAGATAAACCGGAAGTGGGGGGTTTTATAGCGGGAGCAGGTAGCGCAAGTCGTGGATTCCTAAAGAGGTAATTTACGCTGACGGCCAATTAAAATGTGTCAATAAATCAGCGCTTAGTTTTTTTTAAGGTATTGATGTTAATTGAAAGCCTAATTCTTCAGCTTTCGAATGACATATCACTTTTGTAATTACCATTTATCGTTTTAGGAAAATCAATGTATATGTGCGCCGTCTAGGCTTGAGTCGATTTGGTTGCTCGCGAGTGTATATCTAGCTAAATTATAGTGATAGTTACAGCGAAACTATATTAGTAGCCGTTACGCTGTGAATGAGGTGAAATTTTAATAGGCGCTTAAAAGTATGAATGCTTTTTGCTTCTTTTATGGGTTTTGGTAGCTTATTATATAACTGGGCACCTTCGTACAGTATACTTTTCTTGCCATAGTTTGAACGTATTCTAAGTAGGTTTATGTCATTTGCATTTCGCAGCCGAATTTTCTGAAAATTTCTTTTCTGTGTGTGTATGTCTTTGTTCAAAATTTTTCTGACTAATATGCAGTTATAATATTTATATGTTTGTAGTATGTTCATTATTTTTGTATCCTTATATATTTTTTGTGTAGGTGTCAAGAAGTCTTAGTGGAATAATGTTTTTAATAATTTATTTTGAGATATTTGTAGGATATCGAGGTTTGTTTTGGCGGTTGTTCCCCATACTTCAACCAGATAATCAATGTGTGGCTTTATAAGAGAGTTATATATATGGTGTCGGATTTATGGGGGTATACATCGTACTGTAGTACCACGAAGCATCCCACTTAGAGATGTCAGTTTCTTTTTTTATTTTATTTATATGCGGTTTCCACGTGAGGTGCGTGCGCCACACGCGGCGTGCCGCCAGCGAGCTCCACTTGTTGCCGCTGTTTGTTATACACGCGCTCCTCCGTGCTGAGCCGTAAAGGCTGGCGTCCTTTAGGGACGGATCGGGGCGGGTCGCATTGGAACGGGCCGCGGTTCTGTGATGCTCTTGCGTCCATCTGTACGGGGCGCGGCGGACCGCCTAAGCGGATTTGATCTTACAGACGTGTTTTCGTGCTTGGACTGACATCGCGCTACCATGGACAGCTCAGACGAAGAGATGTTATGGTTTCAAATCCTTCTTGAGGAAGAGCAAAAAAATAAAAAACGACGACGAGTACACAAGGTGTGGGTGCATGATATATGCCAGAAAAGAAATGTATTTGGTGAATACCATCATTTGTTTAACGATTTGAAGAAAGATCCAGTCAAATTCTTTGAGTATTTTCGAATGTGTTTTGGATTTGGAAAATTTGAAACATTGCTTACGTGAAGATTTACAGAAACAAACCACAAAATTTCGAAGGCCAATTGAACCAGAAGAACGACTTGCTATTTGTCTCAGGTAATTATGATTTTTTGACATCTGATAATAATTTTATTATAATTAATTATTGTTTACACAATGAGATGGTGCTTTACCTCCAATCTAAGAATCTGTCCTATACCCGAATAGGGGCATGGGTAAACCACTATTGCTTGGCGGTAGTCTTTCTAACTAGTATTATAAATACAAAAGTTTGGATGGATGGGTGTGTTACTCGATTACGCAAAAAGGCTGAACAGATTTGGATGAAATTTGGCACTCAGATAGTTTATTACCTGTATGAATACATTAACCACTTTATTTATGTGACAATAAAAAAGATTGAGTCATAATTAATCATATTTATTAGTAATCCCCAATAAAGTTAACATTAACATTACACAGTAACAATTATTTATTTTTTGGAAAATGCAGAAATTGTTCCATGATTTCAGAACCTTGTACATCATGTTCTTGTACTTCATAAACTTGTCCTTCATATACTTGTTGTGACGAGTAAGAGTTAGATAGCATCGACGCCGTAGTAGGTGATGCTTGTTCAGAGGTCCGTAAAGGTTGAATGGACGAGAATTGATTATTTTGACTTAAAATCACGGCTGCAACTGGCTGTTGATTTATGGTTTGCATATTTTGGGACTCTCTACTCGCATGCGATATATTATTTGTATCACCTTGTCTGCAAAACAAATCAGCCTCAGCATCGTTCACAATTTTAAACACCGCACCCTTAACCCGTATCTGAACATCTTTCGGGAATGTTGTGACTGTTTTCCCCAAGTTTGTGAAAAAATCTACCATAGTATCATGGCCTTGGTTAAGCGATTGATACTTTTTTTCTAAGTATGATTGGAACAGAGTTTGTGTCGGTGGAGGTGTTTGAGAGATTCTGTCTGTCTTCTTCTTTTTGGTGATCCTACTCGAATCAGTTTCACTGACTTGGGATCTACTTATAGGTGGTGGTGACATGACTGATGATGAGTTTGATGATAGTGGTGACATGGCTTGTGAATCTGTTGCTGACCGTGGTGACAGGACTTGTTCATCATCACTCAAAGATGGCAAATTTGTTAAATTTTGTTGTGTGTCATTACATATAAAGGGAGAGAGAAAGCTCAGTTCTTTTTCAAATCGAATTGGTTTTATGTTAGTGGCTGCCTGGCCACTCTTCGTTAGACATAGTTTTTTGGCGCGTCGATAATTATCGCGAATTCTCTTCCATCTCTCTTTACAATTTGACGCTGGAACAAAATAAAAAGAATATCAGTCAACAAACATAGAAATGACTTCAATGAACTCTACGCTTATGGCAATGGATGAAGTGAGGTGCTCCAACTTCATTATTCGCGGAGAAATCGCGTAACATTCACACAAGAAAAAAATAGAATTGAATTGAGAACCTCCTCTTTTTATGGAAGTCGGTTAATAAAATGCGCTTTTGTTTTAGGTTTTTGGCCACGGGGAATTCATTCAGGTCGCTGGCTTTTAATTATCGACTCGGAGAAAAAACAGTAAGATATATCGTTTATGAGACTTGCACGGCGATATGGAACAATATGAAAGTACCTACACCTTCCGAAGAGGATTGGAAACAGATAGCAAGAAAATATTGGGAAAAATGGAATTTTCCTAATTGTATTGGAGCGCTGGATGGCAAACATGTTGTTATCGAATGCCCCGCAAATAGTGGCTCGAAGTATTTTTGTTATAAAAAATCATTTTCAATTGTTTTGTTGGCCTTAGTGGATGCTGACTACAGATTTACACTACTCGATATAGGTGGCCTTGGAAGGAATTCTGATGGCTGTTTATTTGCCAATTCTGTCGTGGGGAAATCATTGGCACAAAACAAATTAAATATACCTGATGACAAGGCACTGCCGGGTACCGAGGAAATTATGCCTCATGTTATAGTGGGAGACGCAGCCTTTCCGCTATAGAAACATTTAATGAGACCGTATCCTGGAAATCAATTAACGGACGAAGAAAAAAAATTTTTCAACTACCGACTAAGTAGGGCCCGCCGAACCAGCGAAAATGCTTTTGGTATATTAGCTAGAAGGTTTAGAATTTATGAAAGGCGGTTATCTATGACTCCTGAACATGTCAACATTGTTGTAGCGGCAACATGCTGTTTACATAACTTTTTGACAAATAGCCCATCGTATTGGTCACAAGATGATCTAAGAGAAACTGTGAACGAGGACTAGTAAATTTACCAATTATTGGAGGTAATTCATCTCAAGTCGCTTTCGCAATTCGCAACAAATTCAAAAGTTATTTCGTATCTCGTGCAGGCTCATGTCCATGGCAAATGACAGTTGTGAACAGAGGATATCGCCACATAGACCGAGACCCAGATATGCAAGCGCAAGAAGAATAAATATAATTATAAATTAATAATAAGTTACTTATTATTGCGTAAAGTTTGATATACTTATAATATTTTAAAAATGTTTGAATAAAAACATAAACCGACTTCAATGAAGTCTTCGCTTGGAGGTGCTTTGAGGTGCTCCGACTCCAGTGAAGTCTGTTTATGTTTTTTTATTTAAACATTTTTATTTCACCATTTTTTCATGTGAAAGACTAATTTAAGTACACTTAACTCTCTGTATGATAATTAATAAACCGATTTTGATGAAACTTACAGTTTTCACTCAGTTGAATAATACCTAGTTTAACAAAAAAAAGAATTACTTAAATCGGACTAGTAAGTATCGGAGATATGAGGCTTATAAAATCAAAGACAGCTAAGTCCAAGTCGGTCAACTTCACAGGAACCAAAAAAAACCGATAATATTGTCAAACTAACAACGAATTCAATATGTTGAAATTTGATTTACAAAGATAGAGAACATTATTCATAATCTGAATTAAAAATAATAAAACTGCTTCCATATTTGAGTACAGAGTGAAAATAAAATCACACTTAGCTGTATTTGATCCCCACTAATGGACTTAGCTATATTTGATTCGGAGTAACAGGATATAGCTGAGTTTGATAATGACAGCCGCCATTTTGATTTGCTTCGATTAGTGATGTATAAATCAATTCGATAAAGTAAACACAACAATATTTTGACACATTTTAATAAATTCTTAAAATAATCAGCATAACTACCAACATACTATTATTTTCATTACACTCTTAAATCTGGTGACTCTTCTGCTACTCCTTCGCACAAACTTTCCTCTAAATCTTCATTTTCATCCAAAGTTGGCCCTCTAATAATACCTAAATAAAATTGTAAATCGTCTCTTTCTTTCCAGTCCAATCCAAAATGTTTTTGTAATAATTTGTCGACGTCGGTTATTTTCGCACGCGTCACAGGCGCTCCCAGTGAAATGGTGGTAGGTCGAAGCATGCTTGTTTTTTGACCGGTTTTACAAACATTTGAAGATTTACTTAAATCTGATTGATAAAACAGTTCACCGCGGATAAGTGTATTTCCTGGGGTCTTCGATCTTTTTATAATAAATCTTTTGCATTGGGTTATTTTAAATGGCCATTTCGCAGTCGGTTTAAAAACCTTTTGAGTGGCACTTTTGAAGTCAAATATTTCAATATCCCTTAGATTCGTGACCGTCGCATTACTGGAAATAACGTTGCAATATTCTTCTGGTTGTATGATTACTTCTCGTTTCTTTATGACCTTTTCTATGTTACCGAAGACTCTGTCCGGAGGCATAAAACTATGTCCGGTTACGGGAAATATAATTTCAATTTTATTGACGGTGGCGTGGTCCACTAACCATTTAGATAGCATACCTAGCATTATGCTATTTTTATTTTGTCCACCACATCCATCGGCAAATAAGCGTATGACGGCGATACCGGCTAAATTAGTTTTGTTCAATCGATCATATACGGCTGATGATATCTGATTAGCTGTTTTACCATATTCGTTTTCTGTCCAGGTGTAGGCGAAGGTTGTGTCCTTATTAAGTTTGTCTTTAGAGGTTCCTTGTACAATAGTAAAATTATACAGGTAAAATTGTCGACTGTAATATGCACTCTGGTCAGGAATTCGAGGTAGTGGACTGTTTTTCTGACAGTCAAAGGAAAATGTTATCATGTCGTCTTCTTTTTCCTGCATCATTTTGAAGAATGCCTTGGCTCGTAATTTATGCACTCTCAGTGACGTCATGACTTCATTTTTCTTGGCTGGATCGTTTTCTGCTTTGAGTTTCTCGTTTAATTCTATACAAGTTGAGCAGACGTCAGTCTTAGGGTTACCGAACCCCAAATTAAACTCTCTATTAAAAATATGGCGAAAGTATAATTGTTTTACAGGAGACTGAGGATTTTCATCTTTAAACATTTTGTACAGCTTGTTAATATTCAAGTCACTAGATAAATATTTGCGTTCTTGAGTAGCTGAGCGACAATAATGCGACTCGATACATTTTAGTTTCATAATAAATTGACGAACGGATTCCTTCTGATCTTTATATTTATTTATCTTGCGGTTACCCCCCCGTCGTTCCTTGGCAATCTCTCCTGTATAAAATAAATGTTTCAAAACATACTCTGCACGATATTTCGTAATGCCAAGTATTTTCAAAAATGCATTCTGGCAAACAGGAACAAACTCATGGCGACCTCTTATAATATGATACTTAATGTTAAAGTCTCTACCCCATCTTTCGTTTTTGGAAGGACGCCTTCTTTTTACCTTTTCGGCTTTACAACACTTCAGTATCAAAGCATCTTGTACGCTCTTTTCACTTGTGGAATAAAAAGAGCGGTGGAATTTCAAAATGTCAGGCATTGTCAAAGTAGAACATTTCAGTTTTGTACTTTTATGTGTACAGATTATTCGTTCTGGTGCTTCCTTTGGCATGTACCTGTATAACAAAAATTATACGGCTGTAGTTGTATAAGAGAGCTTGAGTATCATGCACTATTTTAAACGCACGGAAAAGTCGTATTTCATAAAATAAATGGTACCTATACCTAAGTATACACGACTTTATTTATTACAAATTAGTATTGCTGTTTAAAGGTATTATTAATATATATTATTAGATAGATAGTGTTTATAAAGTGTAATACTTAGTTATAAGAATCCAAGAAAATACTTTGTCTTTGCAACGTTTAATAAATTATAATATCGGAATAGTATCGAATCGTCACATCACTAACCTCATTTTCTTAGCTATGTTAGCTTTCCACTTGTCGGGGTGTTTTATTCTTTTACGAGCCTTGCCCGCACTTGCTGGTATTACTGGGACCTCCATGGGTATCCAAACTCGTGTTTTAATACAAAATTAATAACGTTATTTCACTAAAACCACAAGTTATAAGCCAACAACTGGACTGCATGTGCACACGAAATGTATGGTGGCGGCCATGATGAATCTCATAAATCCTGTTCTTTGATTGGCCGGCGTGACTCCTAGCTGTATTTGATCCTTATTGGTTGACACGTAGCTGTTTTTGATGCCAACATCGGTTTACGAATTGAATTTATAGGGAGTTTAGCTGCATTTGTTACTAAAATAAAGTTATCAAAGCGTGCGTAACTAACTAAAGCAGATGGCGCCATAGCTAACTCATTCTACGAATGTATGGCGCTTAGCTGTCTTTGATTTTATAAGCCTCATATGTGAGAACAAATATTGCACCTGTCTAATAATAATACACAATAACATTCCCTATCACAAAAACTTTTGAACCGATTTTGATTAAGTTTGCACCATTCCCTAGGTTAAACAATACCTAGTACAACAAAAAAAGAATTATTTAAATCGGACTTACACTTTTGGAGACGTGGACAAACATACAAACATACATACACTTTTGAAAGATATGATAAAAATGACCCAGAATCGACAGAAATGAACTGTGTACCAATGGATTGGCATTTAAATATAATATAATGTTGCCAAAGCGGCAACCCTGAAATCGTTGTAGTATAGGAGCTAAGAGCAAAATAAAATAAGTAAAAAAATCTTTTTTTTATGTTTTTCTTTATTTTTATTTGGCCCATAGATACTACAATCGTTATAGTACTGTGTGTATTATTGGTAATCCTGTAGCTAAGGATTGCAAATAAAAAAAATACACAGTTGCTACTTTTTTTTTACGGTGGGCAAAAATCATCTTATGACAACCCTACACAGTTGCTACTGGCTTATGCGCGCGGGCGCGGCACGGCGGACGGGGTGACGTGGGGGGCGGGGCGGTGTGGCAGGCAGGTAACGTTGCTGTTGCTTGTGAAATGTGTTGATGATAATTATCACAAGTGATACAACATTAAAACAACGTCATATTAAGCCACAACATGACGTAAACTTATTTTATTATTGTTTTAAACGATTGTTTTTTCTTATTTTATTTTGCTCCTAGCTCCTATACTATAACGATTTCAGGGTTGCCCCCTTGGTAACATTATATTATATTTCAATGTCAATCCACTGGTATACATTTCATTCCTGTCGATTCTGGGTTTTTGGTCCATACATTTTTGGACATGTCCTTTGGCACAGGTCTATAATAGAAGCTGATATAGACTAACATATCCCAAAAACTGGGCATTTCTGGAAATATTACATACATACGGGTCGAAAACCTATAATTTAAATGAATAGGTACTTACGTGTTCCATTCAAAATCTGTGCTATTTCTTGCCATATATTCATGCGCCGCTGCTCATCGTGATATCTAGGGTCTCTTAGATCATACAGTTCTCTATACTTTTGCACTAAAGAAATAAGCAGTTCTTCGTTCATTTTCGTTTATTCACGGCACGTGCGCTCACATCCGCCTGCCTGCGTCGACTAGACGGATCGGGGCGGGTCGCAGCGCACCGCCGACAGTAATACGCCTGCGAAGCGATCCGCCAATGCGTTGCCGCCCGCCGCGCTCCGATCCGTCGCTAATAAACGATATTTCATACAAAACATAGCCAGGCGTATTTTTGCGTTGCGACGCGGCCCGACCCGATCCGCCTAGTGGACGCTAGCCTTAAGGCATCCAGACGCCTGCCCGTGAGAGCTACGGCTGGCGCCACCCCAGCGTAGCTCTGTAGCATGTTCACAATTCCTGTATTGAAAAAGCATTTTGCTAATGGCCTGCCCGACGTCAGTACCCTCAGTAAATGCCTTTTTAATACAAGTTTTTAAATGGTGAACCGCGTTTTCACAGTCCTTAAAATACCTATCGTAATCACACTCATTAATAACTGATATTTTACTCCCAGTATCGATCTCAAAGACAATCGAAATCTTATTAACTAATATGTTCAGTACATATGGTTTATCTCCCTTTCCATCGACCACTATGTTAAAAAAGTTACTGTCCTCGCTCCCCGAATGGGATTCCATGTAATATTGGTTTTTACGCTGCACTTTACTCGATGGAAAGCGATTGTTATCACTGCTAGACCGCACATTTTTACACACAGCCTTAAGATGGCCTTTCGCCCCGCACTCATCACAGTTATAACGCCTATAGCGACACTTATCCGGTGAATACTGACGACCGCATCTCCAACAATTACGTAGCTGTCGATTGAACCGCGCCGCCGAGCCCGTCGCCGCCGCCATCGGCGCCGCGGCGCCACCCGAGCCGCTCACCTCTGCGTGCCGCTCAGCAGCCTCCAACGCCAGCGCCAACTCCACCGCGAACAACCGACTACGCATCGCGTCGCTGACGAGACCGGACACGAACTGATCCCTTAGGTTTTCCTCCAGTCTATCGCCGAAGTTACACGTACTTGCTAAATGTTTAAGGTGCTGTAGGTATGTATTGAGTTCTTCGCCTGGACTTTGACGACGCAAACGAAACATATGTCTTTCCGCAGTGTCCGATCGCTTGGGTTCTAGATGCTCCTCGATTATTTTTACCAAGTTTTCGAACGTTTTAGTCTCCGGTTTCGCTGGCGCACACAAATCACACATAAGATCTTACGTAGGTTCACCAACTACCGATATAAGAGTGGCCACGTGTAACGAGTCTTTTATGTCATTTAGAAGGATGAATTGCTTAACACGATCAACATACGAGGTCCACTTGCACGAGGACAGGTCAAATGTATCGATTTTTCCGAACGGCATGGTAATTATTACACAAAATCTATTATTCTCGTCGCCAGTAAGATTTAGCGTAATAACACACAATCGGGCGGTTACTAACTGGTTTATTCGTATACGGACGGTAGGTACAATATAATATAATCTACGAATTACCCACAATACCCAACACCCAGGATATTATTTATTTCACTTACAGCATATGTAGAAGAAGCTTGGCTTAGATGTAAATCATTTTAATAGATTTGGTGCAGCGGGCTCTTCTTGCTGTAAGAACAATAAACAGGAGAGGTTACGGGGGAACTTATTTTATACATATTTAATTATGTACTTGTGTAAATACTCACAACATTAGGAGGTTGGCTAAGGTCTTCATTATGTGATCCTTCCACTATGTTTGGTGAAACCTAATGGACAAAATAAATCAGTGTTGTATTAATGTCATCAACATGTCTCATACAAGTGACGAAAATATTAATTATTAGAAATTAACCTTTGGGTATCGTAAAGGGACGTAAGCCTTTGTTTGTGTAGTACAAATCGCCACTATTAAAATACACTCAACAGACCACGCTGCGTCTAGTTCGTTGCCATGACTGTTCTTTCCGACTATCACGAATGACTGCAACCCATTTTTGTTTCGTGCATTGATCTCCATTTGGAAATCTAAAAATACGTTAAGCAATAAGTAAGTATACAATTACTTAGTCCTTGAAATATTCATCAAAGCCTCATACTTTAATAATGCAAGATATAATAACAGCTACTTTCACAAAAATGCTTATGATTGCAATAGAGTCAAAAGCATTGCCCGTGCGCCCATAATTTAATGCAACAAGCACAAGGTATGCAATGCTTATAATGATAACGCTTATCTCTACACGTGTTTTGCCTCTCCACAGGGTATCCATGGGGAACCTTTAAAAAAACCAACGAGTAATATAATATCGCCTAATAATAGAGAAAACTGTAACGCTTTATAATGGCAATACTTGTTGTGTTCCAAACACTTACCTCAATATTATTTCGATATAATGAAAATATTGGTTTCTAAGTTTACTTACGTGGGAAATGTGATTCCATCTATCTTTTTATTTCTTGAAGTTTGATGTTTACACACTTTCACAACACCATTCTGCATATTTACATAAAAAAAAAATATTCTTGATGACGCTTTAATCGACGCACTGCGTTATTTTGACTGACAAGGCAAGGCGTAGTTTCGTTTTACGTGTTTGCGTGAAATTGTGTATGTACACGCCAAGGCGTAGTTTTACCTGGCTTCTTTTCGTTGTTCGCAGCGTTCCATCTTTACTTTTTTATTTGATCTGAGGGGTTTGGCACGAATTTGGAGCCGAAAGGGCTGGGTTAATATTTTTGTGACTTGTTCCCTGGTGTATTTTTAAGCCTCTCTGCCCCTTGAAAAAACGTACCTGGGAACATTCAGGGCACTGCACTAAGTCCTCGAGTGATACAATATTTTGCGCGTAGTTTGTCTGAACGCACCGTGGCATGTCCGGGGTAGCAATAATACTTAATATAAGATTCATAACCCAAAAAAACAATAAAATTAAAACTCCTGAAATAAAAACTAAAAACATAAATGATTAATAAAGACACAATTACACCACACCAATGTCATTTTGCCGTCCTCTATTGCGCAGACTCCTAAACAAACAGCGTCTTTATTTAACGGTTTGATTGGACGCCTGCCTTTTAACAGCTGCACCCTGGCCAAGTAATTACATGGGAATTGCCATAGCAACCAAATGTCGTTTGGTGATTGGTATCAAATCCACCTGTTATTATAATAGTAATAAACACTTTATTAAATGCAAAATCTGCGACGCCCGTCTTCTCCACTGTCTACTGGAACTTAAAGTTTTGCAGAGGAATAACGCATCATGACTGAAGACACTTCTATCGGCCTAAAACTATTTATTTCGATGGATAACATTGATTCGCATCGGTCGTGTATTTTTTTTTTCTTTTTTGGTAATAGAATGTTTAGTTTGAAGCCCTGATAGGAAAATAAAAATATTTTCTCATCGCGATAGTCCCTGCTACACAATTCGGCTATAACTTTTCATCCGCACTATTTCCCCAGAGGATAAACCCAAAGGGCATACACACATCAGTGAGCCTTCTTATTGGTTTGACTGCATATGTAGCTGAACTTAATTCACTAGATTTATTTTTGGTTAAGCTATTATTCATTTTGCTGCAAATAAGAACATATTCAACAAGTCATAGTAATAGTAATCCTTTTTGAAAAAAATATCAGGAACAATTGAACAAGTTGATGGACAGTACTGTCTTTCTGATGACACGTCTTGAGACACTACTCAATTTCATACATTGCCTACAGGCGTAGTGTCACAACACTAATGGCACTAATTTTCTCTGTTTTACGGCGGGGAATCATTTGGTCTCCAGTACCGTATTACCTCACCTTCCCCTATTTACATTATGAATTTCTCTTTTCTTTTTAAATTAATCAATATTTTTATGCACATATAATATATTCCTGTTTATACATATGCATATGGTGACGCAATCGTTACAATGTTTATTTCTATTTTTACTTTTCTCTAAGAGAAACTCTACTTCCAAAGTTGTATATAGCTCTTACAGCTCATTTTTGAAATGTAGAAATGGTCTCTTTATCAGCAGAATTTCCTCAGACGATAAACCCATAGGACATAATGCTATGAAAATAACTAAAATAAACAATTCTAGCTCCTTCCACATCAGTGAGCTTTCTTATTATTTTTGCTGCAAATTATAATCGTGACAGGAGGCACTTCTATCGGCCTAAAACTATTTATTTCGATGTAAAACATTGATTCGCATCGGTCGTATATTTTTTTTGGTTAAGCCATCATGCAATTTGCTGCAAATAAGAACATATTCAACAAGTCATAGTAATAGTATCGTTTTTGAAAACAAAATCAGCAACAATTGAACAAGTTGATGGACAGTACTGTCTTACTGATGACACGTCTTGAGACACTACTCAATTTCATACATTGCCTACAGGCGTAGTGTCACAACACTAATGGCACTAATTTTCTCTGTTTTACGGCGGGGAATCATTTGATCTCCAGTACCGTATTACCTCACCTTCCCCTATTTACATTATGAATTTCTCTTTTCTTTTTAAATTAATCAATATTTTTATGCACATATAATATATTCCTGTTTATACATATGCATATGGTGACGCAATCGTTACAATGTATATTTCCTTTTTTAACTTTTCTCTAAGATAAACTGAGAAACTCTACTTCCAAAGTTGTATATAGCTCTTACAGCTCTTTTTTTGAAATATAGAAATAGTCTCTTTATCAGATGAATTTCCTCAGACGATAAATCCATAGGACATAATACTATGAAAATAACTAAAATAAACGATTCTAGCTCCTTCCACATCAGTGAGCTTTCTATTTTATGGTATGATACAGCTATATAGCTGAGGTGAGCGAGGCCAAAACCCATGGCGGTTATAGATAACGTAATGGCTTTTAAAGTGTGGGCCACACCTATACGCGCAAGTAGATCTTCTCCTGATTTTAATCCTGGATGAAGCGTCTGTTTAACTAACTCCTGGACTTTGTCGAGTGTTTTGGCGCCTTCAGTGCGGCGCTTTGCCTCCATGCGCTGGGTTTGGTATCCCTGACGAGCTTTCGTCTGTCCTCTTCCTCTTCGGTGGAGACGTGACTGTCCACGTTGTTGTGGTGGAAATAGATTGCCGTATCCTGCAAACGTGTCGTAGCGATTGCGGCTGTTGCCGGTAGGATTAAACATTTCGAAAGAATTCTCCATTTTTTGGATTTGTCGGGACTGGAATCAGCACTCCTAAAAATTGAATATGCATATGGTGACAGAATCGTTACAATGTTTATTTCTATTTTTACTTTTCTCTAAGAGAAACTCTACTTCCAAAGTTGTATATAGCTCTTACAGCTCTTTTTTGAAATGTAGAAATGGTCTCTTTATCAGCAGAATTTCCTCAGACGATAAACCCATAGGACATAATGCTATGAAAATAACTAAAATAAACGATTCTAGCTCCTTCCACATCAGTGAGCTTTCTTATTATTTTTGCTGCAAATTATAATCGTGACAGGAGGCACTTCTATCGGCCTAAAACTATTTATTTCGATGTAAAACATTGATTCGCATCGGTCGTATATTTTTTTTGGTTAAGCCATCATGCAATTTGCTGCAAATAAGAACATATTCAACAAGTCATAGTAATAGTATCGTTTTTGAAAACAAAATCAGCAACAATTGAACAAGTTGATGGAGAGTACTGTCTTACTGATGACACGTCTTGAGACACTACTCAATTTCTTACATTGCCTACAGGCGTAGGGTCACAACACTAATGGCACTAATTTTCTCTGTTTTACGGCGGGGAATCATTTGATCTCCAGTACCGTATTACCTCACCTTCCCCTATTTACATTATGAATTTCTCTTTTCTTTTTAAATTAATCAATATTTTTATGCACAAATAATATATTCCTGTTTATACATATGCATATGGTGACGCAATCGTTACAATGTATATTTCTTTTTTTAACTTTTCCCTAAGAGAAACTGAGAAACTCTACTTCCAAAGTTGTATATAGCTCTTACAGCTCTTTTTTTGAAATATAGAAATCGTCTCTTTATCAGATGAATTTCCTCAGACGATAAATCCATAGGACATAATGCTATGAAAATAACTAAAATAAACGATTCTAGCTCCTTCCACATCAGTGAGCTTTCTATTTTATGGTATGATACAGCTATATAGCTGAGGTGAGCGAGGCCAAAACCTATGGCGGTTATAGATGACGTAATGGCTTTTAAGGTGTGGGCCACACCTATACGCGCAAGTAGATCTTCTCCTGATTTTAATCCTGGATAAAGCGTCTGTTTAACTAACTCCTGGACTTTGTCCAGTGTTTTGGCGCCTTCAGTGCGGCGCTTTGCCTCCATGCGCTGTGTTTGGTATCCCTGACGAGCTTTCGTCTGTCCTCTTCCTCTTCGGTGGAGACGTGACTGTCCACGTTGTTGTGGTGGAAATAGATTGCCGTATCCTGCAAACGTATCGTAGCTATTGTGGCTGTTGCCGGTAGGATTAAACATTTCGAAAGAATTCTCCATTTTTTGGATTTGTCGGGACTGGAATCAGCACTCCTAAAAATTGGATATGCATATGGTGACAATCGTTACAATGTTTATTTCTTTTTTTTAGTTTTCTCTAAGAGAAAGTCTACTTCCAAAGTTGTATATAGCTCTTACAGCTCTTTTTTGAAATGTAGAAATGGTCTCTTTATCAGCAGAATTTCCTCAGACGCTAAACCCATATAACATAATGCTATGAAAATAACTAAAATAAACGATTCTAGCTCCTTCCACATCAGTGAGCTTTCTTATTATTTTTGCTGCAAATTATAATCGTGACAGGAGGCACTTCTATCGGCCTAAAACTATTTATTTCGATGTAAAACATTGATTCGCATCGGTCGTATATTTTTTTTGGTTAAGCCATCATGCAATTTGCTGCAAATAAGAACATATTCAACAAGTCATAGTAATAGTATCGTTTTTGAAAAAAAAATCAGCAACAATTGAACAAGTTGATGGAGAGTACTGTCTTACTGATGACACGTCTTGAGACACTACTCAATTTCTTACATTGCCTACAGGCGTAGGGTCACAACACTAATGGCACTAATTTTCTCTGTTTTACGGCGGGGAATCATTTGATCTCCAGTACCGTATTACCTCACCTTCCCCTATTTACATTATGAATTTCTCTTTTCTTTTTAAATTAATCAATATTTTTATGCACATATAATATATTCCTGTTTATACATATGTATATGGTGACGCAATCGTTACAATGTATATTTCCTTTTTTAACTTTCCCTAAGAGAAACTCTACTTCCAAAGCTGTATATAGGCTCTTACAGCTCTTTTTTTGAAATATAGAAATCGTCTCTTTATCAGCAGAATTTCCTCAGACGATAAACCCATAGGACATAATGCTATGAAAATAACTGAAATAAACGATTCTAGCTCCTTCCACATCAGTGAGCTTTCTATTTCTTGGTATGATACAGCTATATAGCTGAGGTGAGCGAGGCCAAAAACTATGGCGGTTATAGATAACGTAATGGCTTTTAACGCGCAAGTAGATCTTCTCCTGATTTTAATCCTGGATGAAGCGTCTGTTTAACTAACTCCTGGACTTTGTCCAGTGTTTTGGCGCCTTCAATGCGGCGCTTTGCCTCCATGCGCTGGGTTTGGTATCCCTGACGAGCTTTCGTCTGTCCTCTTCCTCTTCGTGGGGGACGTGACTGTCCACGTTGTTGTGGTGGAAATAGATTGCCGTATCCTGCAAACGTGTCGTAGCGATTGCGGCTGTTGCCGGTAGGATTAAACATTTCGAAAGAACTCTCCATTCTTTGGATTTGTCGGGACTGGAATCAGCACCCCTAAAAATCGGATATGCATATGGTGACGCAATCGTTACAATGTTTATTTCTTTTTTTATTTTTCTCTAAGAGAAACTCTACTTCCAAAGTTGTATATAGCTCTTACAGCTCTTTTTTTGAAATGTAGAAATCGTCTCTTTATCAGATGAATTTCCTCAGACGATAAACCCATAGGACATAATGCTATGAAAATAACTAAAATAAACGATTCTAGCTCCTTCCACATCAGTGAGCTTTCTTATTATTTTTGCTGCAAATTATAATCGCGACAGGAGGCACTTCTATTGGCCTAAAACTATTTATTACGATGGAAAACATTGATTCGCATCGGTCGTGTATTTTTTTTCTTTTTTGGTAATAGAATGTTTAGTTTGACGCTCTGATATGAAAATAAAAAATATTTTCTTTGCTACACAATTCGGCTATAATTTTTCATCATCACTATTTCCCCAGAGGATAAACCCAAAGGGCATACACACATCAGTGAGCCTTCTTATTGGTTTCACTGCATATGCCGCTGAACTGAATTCACTTTATTTTTGGTTAAGCCATCATGCAATTTGCTGCGAATAAGAAGATATTCAACAAGTTATAGTAATAGTATCCTTTAAGAAAAAAAAATCTGCAACAATTTAACAATTTGATGTACAGTACTGTCTTACTGATGACACGTCTTGAGACAATAGAGTCTTGAGACTTAAAATTTGTATGCCATTATGTAATATGGCTTGTGTGTGAGACTTATAATGATTACTTCAAGACCTATATTTTTGACCACATTTTGACAAATAAATATTTTGAATTTTGACACTACTCAATTTCTTACATTGCCTACAGGCGTAGAGTGTCACAACACTAATGGCACTAATTTTCTCTGTTTTACGGCGGGGAATCATATGATCTCCAGTACCGTATTACCTCACCTTCCCCTATTTACATTATGAATTTCTCTTTTCTTTTTAAATTAATCAATATTTTTATGCACATATAATATATTCCTGTTTATACATATGCATATGGTGACGCAATCGTTACAGTGTATATTTCTTTTTTTAACTTTTCTCTAAGAGAAACTGAGAAACTCTACTTCCAAAGTTGTATATAGCTCTTACAGCTCTTTTTTTGAAATATAGAAATCATCTCTTTATCAGTAGAATTTCCTCAGGCGATAAACCCATAGGACATAATGCTATGAAAATAACTAAAATAAACGATCCTAGCCCCTTCCACATCAGTGAGCTTTCTTATTATTTTTGCTGCAAATTATAATCGTGACAGGAGGCACTTCTATCGGCCTAAAACTATTTATTTCGATGGATAACATTGATTCGCATCGGTCGTGTATTTTTTTTGGTTAAGCCATCATGCAATTTGCTGCAAATAAGAACATATTCAACAAGTCATAGTAATAGTATCCTTTTTGAAAAAAAAATCAGCAACAATTGAACAAGTTGATGGACAGTACTGTCTTACTGATGACACGTCTTGAGACACTACTCAATTTCTTACATTGCCTACAGACGTAGAGTGTCACAACACTAATGGCACTAATTTTCTCTGTTTTACGGCGGGGAATCATTTGATCTCCAGTACCGTATTACCTTACCTTCCCCTATTTACATTATGAATTTCTCTTTTCTTTTTAAATTAATCAATATTTTTATGCACATATAATATATTCCTGTTTATACATATGCATATGGTGACGCAATCGTTACAATGTATATTTCTTTTTTTAACTTTCCCTAAGAGAAGCTCTACTTCCAAAGCTGTATATAGCTCTTACAGCTCTTTTTTTGTAATATAGAAATCGTCTCTTTTTCAGCAGAATTTCCTCAGACGATAAACCCATAGGACATAATGCTATGAAAATAACTAAAATAAACCATTCTAGCTCCTTCCACATCAGTGAGCTTTCTATTTCATGGTATGATACAGCTATATAGCTGAGGTGAGCGAGGCCAAAACCTATGGCGGTTATAGATAACGTAATGCCTTTTAACGCGCAAGTAGATCTTCTCCTGATTTTAATCCTGGATGAAGCGTCTGTTTAACTAACTCCTGGACTTTGTCCAGTGTTTTGGCGCCTTAAGTGCGGCGCTTTGCCTCCATGCGCTGGGTTAGGTATCCCTGACGAGCTTTCGTCTGTCCTCTTCCTCTTCGGGGGGGACGTGACTGTCCACGTTGTTGTGGTGGAAATAGATTGCCGTATCCTGCAAACGTGTCGTAGCGATTGCGGCTGTTGCCGGTAGGATTAAACATTTCGAAAGAACTCTCCATTCTTTGGATTTGTCGGGACTGGAATCAGCACCCCTAAAAATCGGATATGCATATGGTGACGCAATCGTTACAATGTTTATTTCTTTTTTTATTTTTCTCTAAGAGAAACTCTACTTCCAAAGTTGTATATAGCTCTTACAGCTCTTTTTTTGAAATGTAGAAATCGTCTCTTTATCAGATGAATTTCCTCAGACGATAAACCCATAGGACATAATGCTATGAAAATAACTAAAATAAACGATTCTAGCTCCTTCCACATCAGTGAGCTTTCTTATTATTTTTGCTGCAAATTATAATCGCGACAGGAGGCACTTCTATTGGCCTAAAACTATTTATTACGATGGAAAACATTGATTCGCATCGGTCGTGTATTTTTTTTCTTTTTTGGTAATAGAATGTTTAGTTTGACGCTCTGATATGAAAATAAAAAATATTTTCTTTGCTACACAATTCGGCTATAATTTTTCATCATCACTATTTCCCCAGAGGATAAACCCAAAGGGCATACACACATCAGTGAGCCTTCTTATTGGTTTCACTGCATATGCCGCTGAACTGAATTCACTTTATTTTTGGTTAAGCCATCATGCAATTTGCTGCGAATAAGAAGATATTCAACAAGTTATAGTAATAGTATCCTTTAAGAAAAAAAAATCTGCAACAATTTAACAATTTGATGTACAGTACTGTCTTACTGATGACACGTCTTGAGACAATAGAGTCTTGAGACTTAAAATTTGTATGCCATTATGTAATATGGCTTGTGTGTGAGACTTATAATGATTACTTCAAGACCTATATTTTTGACCACATTTTGACAAATAAATATTTTGAATTTTGACACTACTCAATTTCTTACATTGCCTACAGGCGTAGAGTGTCACAACACTAATGGCACTAATTTTCTCTGTTTTACGGCGGGGAATCATATGATCTCCAGTACCGTATTACCTCACCTTCCCCTATTTACATTATGAATTTCTCTTTTCTTTTTAAATTAATCAATATTTTTATGCACATATAATATATTCCTGTTTATACATATGCATATGGTGACGCAATCGTTACAGTGTATATTTCTTTTTTTAACTTTTCTCTAAGAGAAACTGAGAAACTCTACTTCCAAAGTTGTATATAGCTCTTACAGCTCTTTTTTTGAAATATAGAAATCATCTCTTTATCAGTAGAATTTCCTCAGGCGATAAACCCATAGGACATAATGCTATGAAAATAACTAAAATAAACGATCCTAGCCCCTTCCACATCAGTGAGCTTTCTTATTATTTTTGCTGCAAATTATAATCGTGACAGGAGGCACTTCTATCGGCCTAAAACTATTTATTTCGATGGATAACATTGATTCGCATCGGTCGTGTATTTTTTTTGGTTAAGCCATCATGCAATTTGCTGCAAATAAGAACATATTCAACAAGTCATAGTAATAGTATCCTTTTTGAAAAAAAAATCAGCAACAATTGAACAAGTTGATGGACAGTACTGTCTTACTGATGACACGTCTTGAGACACTACTCAATTTCTTACATTGCCTACAGACGTAGAGTGTCACAACACTAATGGCACTAATTTTCTCTGTTTTACGGCGGGGAATCATTTGATCTCCAGTACCGTATTACCTTACCTTCCCCTATTTACATTATGAATTTCTCTTTTCTTTTTAAATTAATCAATATTTTTATGCACATATAATATATTCCTGTTTATACATATGCATATGGTGACGCAATCGTTACAATGTATATTTCTTTTTTTAACTTTCCCTAAGAGAAGCTCTACTTCCAAAGCTGTATATAGCTCTTACAGCTCTTTTTTTGTAATATAGAAATCGTCTCTTTTTCAGCAGAATTTCCTCAGACGATAAACCCATAGGACATAATGCTATGAAAATAACTAAAATAAACCATTCTAGCTCCTTCCACATCAGTGAGCTTTCTATTTCATGGTATGATACAGCTATATAGCTGAGGTGAGCGAGGCCAAAACCTATGGCGGTTATAGATAACGTAATGCCTTTTAACGCGCAAGTAGATCTTCTCCTGATTTTAATCCTGGATGAAGCGTCTGTTTAACTAACTCCTGGACTTTGTCCAGTGTTTTGGCGCCTTAAGTGCGGCGCTTTGCCTCCATGCGCTGGGTTAGGTATCCCTGACGAGCTTTCGTCTGTCCTCTTCCTCTTCGGGGGGGACGTGACTGTCCACGTTGTTGTGGTGGAAATAGATTGCCGTATCCTGCAAACGTGTCGTAGCGATTGCGGCTGTTGCCGGTAGGATTAAACATTTCGAAAGAACTCTCCATTCTTTGGATTTGTCGGGACTGGAATCAGCACCCCTAAAAATCGGATATGCATATGGTGACGCAATCGTTACAATGTTTATTTCTTTTTTTATTTTTCTCTAAGAGAAACTCTACTTCCAAAGTTGTATATAGCTCTTACAGCTCTTTTTTTGAAATGTAGAAATCGTCTCTTTATCAGATGAATTTCCTCAGACGATAAACCCATAGGACATAATGCTATGAAAATAACTAAAATAAACGATTCTAGCTCCTTCCACATCAGTGAGCTTTCTATTTCATGGTATGATACAGCTATATAGCTGAGGTGAGCGAGGCCAAAACCTATGGCGGTTATAGATAACGTAATGGCTTTTAAGGTGTGGGCCACACCTATACGCGCAAATAGATCTTCTCCTGATTTTAATCCTGGATAAAGCGTCTGTTTAACTAACTCCTGGACTTTGTCCAGTGTTTTGGCGCCTTCAGTGCGGCGCTTTGCCTCCATGCGCTGGGTTTGGTATCCCTGACGAGCTTTCGTCTGTCCTCTTCCTCTTCGGGGGGGACGTGACTGTCCACGTTGTTGTGGTGGAAATAGATTGCCGTATCCTGCAAACGTGTCGTAGCGATTGCGGCTGTTGCCGGTAGGATTAAACATTTCGAAAGAATTCTCCATTCTTTGGATTTGTCGGGACTGGAATCAGCACCCCTAAAAATCGGATATGCATATGGTGACGCAATCGTTACAATGTTTATTTCTTTTTTTATTTTTCTCTAAGAGAAACTCTACTTCCAAAGTTGTATATAGCTCTTACAGCTCTTTTTTTGAAATATAGAAATCGTCTCTTTATCAGATGAATTTCCTCAGACGATAAACCCATAGGACATAATGCTATGAAAATAACTAAAATAAACGATTCTAGCTCCTTCCACATCAGTGAGCTTTCTATTTCATGGTATGATACAGCTATATAGCTGAGGTGAGCGAGGCCAAAACCTATGGCGGTTATAGATAACGTAATGGCTTTTAAGGTGTGGGCCACACCTATACGCGCAAGTAGATCTTCTCCTGATTTTAATCCTGGACGGATAACGATTCTAGCTCCTTCCACATCAGTGAGCTTTCTTATTATTTTTGCTGCAAATTATAATCGTTACAGGAGGCACTTCTATCGGCCTAAAACTATTTATTTCGATGGAAAACCTTGATTCGCATCGGTCGTATATTTTTTTTGGTTAAGCCATCATGCAATTTGCTGCAAATAAGAACATATTCAACAAGTCATAGTAATAGTATCGTTTTTGAAAAAAAAATCAGCAACAATTGAACAAGTTGATGGAGAGTACTGTCTTACTGATGACACGTCTTGAGACACTACTCAATTTCTTACATTGCCTACAGGTGTAGGGTCACAACACTAATGGCACTAATTTTCTCTGTTTTACGGCGGGGAATCATTTGATCTCCTGTACCGTATTACCTCACCTTCCCCTATTTACATTATGAATTTCTCTTTTCTTTTTAAATTAATCAATATTTTTATGCACATATAATATATTCCTGTTTATACATATGCATATGGTGACGCAATCGTTACAATGTATATTTCTTTTTTTAACTTTTCTCTAAGAGAAACTCTACTTCCAAAGTTGTATATAGCTATTACAGCTCTTTTTTTGAAATATAGAAATCGTCTCTTTATAAGCAGAATTTCCTCAGACGATAAACCCATAGGACATAATGCTATGAAAATAACTAAAATAAACGATTCTAGCTCCTTCCACATCAGTGAGCTTTCTATTTCATGGTATGATACAGCTATATAGCTGAGGTGAGCGAGGCCAAAACCTATGGCGGTTATAGATAACGTAATGGCTTTTAAGGTGTGGGCCACACCTATACGCGCAAATAGATCTTCTCCTGATTTTAATCCTGGATAAAGCGTCTGTTTAACTAACTCCTGGACTTTGTCCAGTGTTTTGGCGCCTTCAGTGCGGCGCTTTGCCTCCATGCGCTGGGTTTGGTATCCCTGACGAGCTTTCGTCTGTCCTCTTCCTCTTCGGGGGGGACGTGACTGTCCACGTTGTTGTGGTGGAAATAGATTGCCGTATCCTGCAAACGTGTCGTAGCGATTGCGGCTGTTGCCGGTAGGATTAAACATTTCGAAAGAATTCTCCATTCTTTGGATTTGTCGGGACTGGAATCAGCACCCCTAAAAATCGGATATGCATATGGTGACGCAATCGTTACAATGTTTATTTCTTATTATTTTTGCTGCAAATTATAATGTGATAGGAAAATACACATTTTCTCATTGCGATTGTCAAGGAATATCTTTTAAATTGAATAAATTATATTAATAATATTGAGAGGGAATCAAACCCGCGATATCGTCAGAAACTTGGTGATATGCCTTGCTACACAATTATATATATATATATATATATATATATATATATATATATATATATATATATATATATATATATGTATATAGTCAGCTTTCATTGGGAAGTTTGTTGTAGAAGCGTAAACAACACTGCCCATAAAAGAGTTACTGATTTTGTGGAGACATAGTCATAGATCTCGCTGATTGTAGGTCTCGCTCACGTACCCGTGATATCTCTGTGAAATTAACGTTAGGTACAATCTTGTCGGGACTCAATGCTATTGAAGAAAGTACCTCAAGTATGTCCCAAACTCCGACGTGTCCAAACCGTTCTGGCACGCCTCAACGCGACGACATTGCGCCATATACGTTGACACGAACCTATGTAGATGCACTAACCACGTGCAGTAGACAGAAATCGCGTAATTGTTACGTGACGAGATTCGAACTGGCGTTTTAACACTTTGATGCGTGGTACGAAGAGGTGGAGCCTGCAAGGTTAGCAAATAATTGGGAGGATTCGGAATGTCTGTCACGTGTGGATCATGGCAAAAGGGGATGCTAAAACCTGGGTTATTGAGTGGACTAGTACCGATCGTACGTGGTCCAACTTTTCAAAAGAATTCAAGTCACTTTGTCCACGAATTGATTATGCACAAAACCTTTTTGAGGTTTTGAACACAAACTCTGACAAATTCGCTACTTACTGAATACGTGAGTCGATCGTTGCTACGGGGGGGTGCGGGGCCTAAGCGATGAACTGATGATTGATATTGTGCTACGACGAATACATGACGTACTAATTCGGGCACTATGGATCGAAGGGACAAAAAATGTTTCACCTGCGGCCTGACAAACTTATACATATGTCCAAGTTTTTATGGTACTAAAAAACCTAAAATCCCGGAAATTGCCAACAAACTTACATGTGCATTTTGAAAAAAGAGCGGACATAAGAAATCAGACTGTTTTACGAAGGCTCGTTAACTTGTGCAAGGAATTTTCAAATAATAATGATATTAGCACGGCAGTAATTCAGGGCATACCGGTGGATATTTTGAGTGACAGTGGCGCACTCAATGTATCCCTGATATCATCAGTCATTCTCAAATATTTTTGCTATTCCCATAAGCCAATTCATTGTGTATTAAAGGGCAGTGTTAACGAAATCATTTCTAACGTAATATAATATTTCAGTCACCCTTAGGGTGGAATTTAGTAATATGGCACCAGGATTTGAAACAGATGTTTTAAATAGAGATGGCGTTGCCTTCGTTCGAACAAAACATGAACATGAAGAAATGTATGACACATGCCCCCAATACATTTTCGAAAGTGCATTTTGTTGAGACTAATAATCTTAAGGTACTCGTAAATACATCTCTTCAAGGTATTGAACTTGTTTCATTAATTACCGTGATAGATAAATTTGTCCCGTTATTAATATCCGGTACTGCAACAACGACTATCAATACTGGCAAGATGCACATACATTTAACTAGTGATACCCCAGTAGTTTATCATCCTTATCGTCTAAGAGAAGGTCCGCAGGATAGTACAAGACGTATTAGATAAAGGGATCATTAGGGAGTCTACGTCTGAGTATGCCAGCCCAATCATCCTTGTCAAAAGTAGGATGGTTTAGATAGAATGTGTGTGGACTTTCGTGCGCTCAACCGCATCACAGTCAAGAATAGATATCCACTATCGCTTATTGAAGATCACATTGATCGTCTTGAGTGTTCGAAGCTCTTCACCAGCCTAGACATGGCCTCGGGCTTTCATCAGATCCCTATTGATGAGAGCTCGATACACAAGACAGCATTGTTGACCCCAGAAGCCCACTATTAGTACTTAAAGATGCCCTAAGCCCTTTGCAATTTACCTAGTGTCTACCAGAGAATTATTAACCACACGCTTCGAAGATATATCGAGTCAGGAAACGTTCTAGTGTACATAGATGACGTTTTAATTTTAAGTATGACTTGGTGACGGGTTTAACTTGCTCCACGAGGTACTTCATACCCTCACGTCAGCCGGATTCTACACTGGTTACAGATTGGCGGGAAGCAATACCTGTAAAATTCGTCTCGCATTGATACTAAGATACCTAGCTACTGGCGATAGCTTTCGTAGTTTACACTACCTATTCAAAGTTTCAAGCCAAATTATTTCAAGAATTGTTCCTGAAGTATGTCTAGCCCTCAATGAAGCTTTGAAAGATTTTGTTAAGGTAATAACTTCCTATTTTAATACTATAAACCTGAAAGTTTGTAAGAATGTTTGTATGTGTGTGTTACTCAATCACGCTAAAACTATTGGACAGATATTGATGAAACTTAACAGTCATACAGCATATACATCAAAATGACACATAGGATAAATTTTATTGTTGTGATTTGACAGTTGCAAATAATACACCTTATATTTTAATATAATATCTTTAAATTCTTTTTAAAAATTACATATTTTGACTATGTAGGTATATTAGCGATGTGTAAAGCTTTTTGCAAAATTTGTGATTATGGGTGGGATTGTAGGTGAAGATTAGGCTGCTCTGGTATACTGATGACAGGAAATTCTTCATCTGGGGTAGCATTAGGATTGCGGGAGAAATAAGGAGGAGAAATAATGGATGGAGGACGGTAAGACGTAGTGGAATAAGTGCTCAAAGAGAATGTGGGACGACTGGAAATATTTTGTTCTTCAGAGAAAAAGGCGTAGAGGTGCAGGTGCGGCCACTCGCAGGACGATTGGTAGAAATTATTATTTGGGATGGAGAGTGGACCAAATATAGTAGCCATGGAGAATCTGGATGTGGACTTAATGGCAATAAACGAAACCTGGATCAAAGCGGGAGAGGAAGGTAGGGCACCATTCGTTCCTAACTATAGACTACAACACATGCCACGTACAGCTGTCTCGGGAAGGTCGCGAGGTGGCGGCGTTGGGTTTTACGTTCGTCAGGGGCTGCGAGTCCGCGCGTTGCCGCACCCGTCTGTACCAACTGTAGACCAGATGTGGCTCCGGCTGAGCGTGAACACACAATCGGTGGTCGTCGGCACCGCGTACAGACCGCCCTGGCTCGATGTCAGCGTATTTCTTGACGCCATTACTGATTCTGTTACTTCCTTCCGGAATGTTGATAAAATAGTATTAGTGGGAGACTTTAACATTAATTTACTTGATACCTCTGATAACAAAGTGAAGCTACTCAACTGTTTTCTACACAGCACCAATCTCATTAATATAATTACGGAACCAACTCATTTTACTGATCACAGTGCGACCTTGATTGACTTGATTTGTACAGATGCCTCTGTCCGTGGAGTATCAGTAAACCACATACCTGACCTTGGACATCATGCTATAGCCACAACTGAACTTAACTTTAAGGTTTATAAACCTGCCCCTTTCTGGGTAAGATATCGGCCATTAAATGACATAGATAGATAGATAGATACACTTTATTGCACCAAATAAAAATATCACATCGTAACATGAATGTTCTTAAAACTATAAGGTACAAACGGCGGTCTTATCGCTAATGTAGCAATCTCTTCCAGACAACCATGGGTGAACCAAAGCACTGCAGGGAGACAAGTGGTAATTGGCAGTGCATCAACTAATGTAAATTAACATATATATGTACTTCTGTACAAATTATTCTGGTAAATACACATATAAGTTCTAATAATTAAGTATATACTGTGTATATATAAGTATATATATATATATTATATATAGAATATGGATATATATATATATCCCTACTATTTAAGATATAAATACATATTTAAAAATATATATACTCAAATAAATAACAATAATAATGAAGAATCAAGGAGTTCTGAAGGAAGGTGGAAGATCTCAAGCTGGAGATAAAAATTAGAGTGATAAATAATATTTCTTTAAAAGTGTTTTAAAAGAAGTTATAGATTGCGCGCGTCTGATGTTTAGAGGCAGTGAATTCCACATACGGGCGGCTTGAACACTAAAAGATTTGTCATAGAAATTTGTGGAATGAGTGGGCAAATGTAGTTTCAGATTCTCTGACGATCTCAAGGGCCTAGAGTGTGTATCACATAGGAATTCAAACCTAGTCTTGAGATAAGAGGGAGATGTGGGATTAAATAGAATACTATATAGAAGAGAAAGTATGTGAGTATTTCGGCGAAGGCGAATGGATAACCACTCGAGCTTTCTACGAAATTCGGAGACATGGTCATATTTGCGGAGCCCAAATATGAACCTTAAGCAGAAGTTTTGAAGTCGCTCGAGTTTATCTAGTTTATCCTCCGTAAGGTCAAGATAGCTGGCATCAGCATAGTCAAGGATTGGAAGAAGAAGGGACTGTGCCAGGGCAATTTTAGTGGCAGTTGGGAGAAAATTGCGTAAGCGCTTCAACGACCCAGCTGCGGCGTATAGTTTGCAACTGGTTTGTTCAATTTGTGGAGCCCATGATAATGTCTCGTCAAAGTATACCCCCAAGTTTTTAACCTTTTTACTAAATGGAATAATTGTATTCTTAAACATTACTTGACGGGCATGGGTCCAGTCAATTTTGCCAAGCATTCGAGAACTGCCAATTATGATAACTTGAGTTTTGGAGGGGTTTACTGTTAGGCCGTGATTAATGCTCCACGTGTTAATTTTAGCCATATCATTGTTGATAGTCTCTATACCAGCGTTAAGATGTTCAACTGGTATCTGGGTATATATTTGTAAGTCGTCAGCGTACAGGTGGTAGGAAGAAGTTAGCTGAGAGGAAATTGAATTTATAAATATAGTGAAGAGTAGTGGAGATAAAACGCCACCCTGTGGCATGCCAGCGCTGGTGTAACACCACGATGAGTAGGTATCATCGATGCGAACCCGTTGCTGACGGCCGAACAGGTAACTACGAAACCAATCAATTGCCATTGGAGATATATTAAGTGAGCGTAGTATGCCAAGTAGAATGTCAAAGTCGACAGTGTTGAATGCGTTGCTAAAATCAAGCAGCGCAAGAACTGTCAACTTTCCACACTCCATACCTAGTCGAATATCATCCGTAATATTTACAAGAGCGGTGACTGTACTATGACCAGGACGGAATCCGGATTGTAAAGGATTAAAGAGGACATTCTTAGACAGGAATGAGCTCAGTTGATTGTGGATGAGGCGTTCTAGAACTTTGGAAAGGAATGGTAGAATGGAGATTGGACGATACTCGGAATAGGATGAGGGATTCGGTTTTTTAGGTAACGGAATTATTTCTGCAGTTTTCCATTTTGTTGGAAAAGTGCCACAAGATATTGAAAAATTAAGGATGTGGGAAATGACAGGGAGGATTTCGTCGAGGATAGGAAGGATCATATTACTCATACATACTGCAAGACTTATTCCAGTATGACTTAGGGTGTATAGACTGGGACTCCATAGGCAAGCTAGGAGATGTCAATTGCATGGTTGAGACTCTAAACAACTACATTACAACTTTATTTGATCTACATGCTCCAGTTAAAAGAATTTTGATTAAAGAAGTATCTTATCCCTGGATCACCACCACTATTAAAGATATGATGCAAATAAGGGACAAACAGCACACTAAGTCTAGGCGGACCAAATCAGACATTCATTTAGAATTCTATAAGAAACAATATGAAGTAAGGGCAGCCATAGACAGAGAAAAGACTGCTTACTTTAAGACTCATATTAACAGCAAAATTAAACAACCTAAAATATTATGGAAGTCCATTAAGAAAAATTTAACAAAGCACAAAACCCAAAGCCATGATCTACCACAGCACTGCAACAATCCTGAACTTTTAAACATTCACTTTTTAAATATACTCGTAGTGATGAAGTAACTATATCCCATCTTACACAGTTTGAATTCGACAGGTTTGGTTGTGGTAGTTTTCAAATTCAGTTAGTCAATGAGGAGCAGGTATCAAAGATTATCCATAACCTTAGGTCTAATGCCATGGGAATAGATGACATATCACTAGACATATTAACACTGACACTGCCACAAACACTGACAACCCTCACGAGAATCATAAACAGGTCAGTGTCAACATCAACATTCCCCGACATATGGAAGACTGCTATTGTAAGACCAATACCTAAAAAAGATAGTCCCAATGATATTAAGGATCTTCGCCCAATTAGCTTATTGCCATGTATATCCAAAATTTTGGAGAGGGTGGTATGTGACCAATTAAGCAAATATGTAGAACAATTTGGTATTTTACCTTCAAGGCAATCAGGCTTCCGTAAAGGCCACAGCACTACTACAGCTTTAATTGATGTAGTAGATAATATACTACAGGCCAGGGACCAGGGCATGGGAACAATATTAACTTTACTAGACTTCTCTCGTGCATTCGACTGTATAAATATTTCCCTTCTATTGTCCAAACTGACATGCTATGGGTGCAATGTGGAGACAGTTAAGTGGTTTCATAGTTACCTTACAAAAAGATACCAATTAGTACGGATTAGTGGTGACAAAAATAGTCATGAAGCTTCATCCTCGCTTCGTCAAGTAAACAGGGGCGTGCCACAAGGCTCAATACTTGGGCCTCTGCTGTTCTTGATTTACAGTGCAGACATTGTCCATTCTATAACTTATTGCAAATTCCATCAATATGCAGATGATCTGCAACTGTATCTCTCATGCCATCCCACAGACTGTCTTGACTCTGTAACAAAAATAAATTATGATTTAAGTAAAGTATCTAAATGGGCATGTGAAAATTCACTAGTCCTAAACCCATCAAAATCAAAGTTTATGGTTATGGGGTCAAAGAACACCATAAGTCAAATGGAGCAGTATCGCCCTACTATTAAAATTGATGGAGACTCTATAGAGCAGGTATATGAGGCTCGCAACCTGGGTGTTATTTTCGATCCACTATTACAGTTTGAAAAGCACGTAGCTAGTGCAGTTCAAAATTGCTTTTATCGCCTCAAACTATTGTATCGAATAAGACCTTACATAAACACCGATATACGCATATTACTATGTGAGTCACTAATCCTCTCTCGCCTAAATTATGCAGACACTGTGTATGGAGCCTGTCTACTGGCTAGAACACAACGGCTAGTCCAGCGGATACAAAATGCCTGTGCCCGTTTCTGTTTTAATATACCACCACGAACACATGTAACATCGCACATAAATAGTGGCAACATGTTAAAAATGTCAGCTCGTAGACTACTTCACTTGGCAACTCTTGTATTTGGTGTGATTGCCAACAAAAGGCCTGAGTATCTGTACAAGAAATTAACTTGGTCAACAGATGTCAATAGTTATAGAACCAGGTCTTCAGCTCACCTGATTCTAATTCCGAGACATAGGACTGCAACTTTTCGTGGATCTTTTAAATATGCCGCCGCAAAGGTCTGGTGCAATATACCTCCTCCGTTGAAGTGCCTGCGAATAGTATATACATTTAATGCCAATTATAAAAAAGAATTGTTGACGCTACAAAAACTCAGTTCAAATACTATTTAATACTTGTTCAAGGCTGAACTTACCCATCTCTTTGCACACTTTTGTAGGAAGCAGTATCGTAAGACACACTATAATGAGCTCAACACGACAATGCCCAGACGCTCATGCAGTGAAGAACTCCGTCACAGTAGCATCACCATTACTCGATCAATATTGTTTTCATACATATATCACTTTTATATCGAAAATTCACAATTAAGTACCACTTTTACCTATACATCAAACATATTTACGCTATAAACTTAGTATTAAGAAGCATAATAATTTACTGTTCATAATAGATTTTTCAAGTAATTCAATTTCCGCGTCCCTTTTTTCTTCACATCTGTCTGACAGTCAATCCAAGAGCATATAATTGACCGACTCAGCTAAAAAACATGGATTAAATAAATGTAATGTATGTATATTGATTGTGTCATAGTAGAGTCATTTTTCTTGGTGCACTTATGTATTGTTATGGACAAGTTATGACAAGAATGTCGACATTATAACAATTATTTTATATACTGCCTGTGTTATGCATCTCCAAATTGGTGTTAATTTATTAATATTTATTTTTTAAGTTCGTTTTTCCATACATTTATTGTTTAAATTAGCTATAAGTTATATTTTGGTGTCCAGGTACTGTAAAATTCTAACTGCGAGCTGTACACTAATTGTTCGTGAGTTATTTTACGTGGTTCCATCATAAAACCAGCGCTGCAACTGTTAATGTTGCAGCTAGTGCTGAGATGGGACCAATTCGGACTCACACAGATAAGAATTAAGGACTTCTGTTTGTGTACATTTATATACATTGTTATTATTATCTGTGTCAGTTTACTGAATAAATGGATTTTCTTTCTTTCTTTCTTTCTTAACGACCGGTATTTTGTCTAGATGACGATTGACGTTTTTTCAACAATAAGCCGTCTATTTCGTTCATCAACTCTTGTTTTTCCAAATCTGTAAATTGTCTTAAGCTTTTGGCGAGCAGTTTTCCATATAGATCGCAATCGTCTTCGCTATTAATCTTTTGCTGGTTACTGCTGAGTTCGCTGTTCAAAAATGAAAAGGCCCTTTTCATTTCGTTACTAGCTTCTTGTAATTCAGGTGGATTTCTAGAACGACGTCGTACTACAGGAATGTTTATTTCAGAATTCACTGTAACATTTGGGTCTTCATTTTCGATATTTTCATTTTGTGACATAATTGAATCTTCATCATCTAACGAGGTTGAAGCCTGGAAAATTAAAATATTTTATTAGTTACTAATACATACTTAACGATATTAACTTTCACGTTTATAATATAAATAAAATAATAAATATCTGTAAGACAAAAAACTAATTTAATGTCTTATGCTCGGTCTTGTCTTTTTTACAGATCCCCACAACAACAGAAGAATGGCTTTCCAAAGCTGAACAATTCAAGTTCCCTCATTGCCTTGGTGCCATGGATGGCAAACATGTGACAATACTGCCTTCTCCTCATAGCGGAACGGAATATTACAATTATAAACATTCTTTTAGCATTGTCCTCTTAGCTATAGTAGATTATGATTACTGTTTCATGTTTGCTGAAATAGGCGCTCAAGGGCGTATAAGTGACGGTGGCGTTTTGAATCAAGGTAGTATATAAAAAAAAAATGGAAAATAGTATCAATCTGCCGCCTCCTAGTTCACAGCCAGGATGTGAAATTGATTTACCCTTGTATTTTTGTGCCATGGAGCATTTAGTTTAACTAAAAATCTTATGAAACCTTTTCCTGGCCGTCACGATTTAAATTCTTCAGAAAGGGTTTTTAATCAAAAACTCTCTCAGTCACGTGTAGTTGTTGAAAACACATTTGGAATTCTTTCTAACAAATTTTGAGTTTTTAAAACAGATATGTCTTTCCACTCTGTTAAATTTTCAATTATTAATATGACTTGTATTCTTTTACATAACTTTTTACGGAAAAGCCGAACATATCGCCACTTAAGCGTCATTTACCCGGGGAGAGTTTCTCGTCTCGAAGATACGATTATCGAAGGAATATAAAACATTTTTTTCTTCTAAACAATCGCTCTCCTCGCTCGTTGCCTTGGGCGACAATTGCCTTGCAATGGAATATTATTATGTCCGTGTAAACACAATTTCAAAGCAATAATCGTATTTCGAGATTTTATGCCAGTTGCTACCATGAGTCCAGTGCGCGAGGTTGTTTTAATTATATCTGCTCTTCTAAGTCAAGAATTAATTAAACGGAAAAAGAAGAAAAGTTGGGTTAAAAAATGGATAGTGAGAAGAAATGATTTGGGAGCATCTAACACGTTGTCACGTTACAATTGGAAGATGAAGAGACATTCAAAAATATGTTTCGGGTTACGAAAACTCAACTTATATATTTACTTCAAAAATTGGACCATCTATACAAAAAAGTGATACAAATATGCGTCAAGCTATAGCTGCTCGTACAAAATTGGAAATAACTTTAACATTTGGGTACAGGAGATTCATTTTAAACATTATCAGAATTATTTAGAGTACCCTAGGTGTACCATAAGTTACTTTTTGGTAGAAGTTCTGCAAGCTATTTGCACTGCGTTGGAAGATTTTATTAAGGTATGAATAAAAAACGTTTAATTTCAAAATCACTGATCTATCATAAGATTATATAAGCATTTATTCAACATCAGTCTTGCTTTGATAAGGTAGATTACAAAACAAATAAATGGCAATTAGCTAATAACAAATCAACTTAATGTAGAGATATTTGGAAATAATTATTGTGCATTCGTTGAGTCATTTGGAAAATCATCTTGCATGCTTGAATTCCCCCACTGTATGTCGCTATCAGTTCTCGAAAATGGAGAATCAGGCATCGGAGTTGGTGTCTTTCAAATTCCTCAATTTATATTTTGAGAGAATTGTCTGGATTTCATCTTGAGCAAATATTACATTTTTCTCATTAAGCTTGCGCAAGCTGGATGCAACATACTTCCCAAACATATCCAAATCTTCATTATGCCTAGATCTTTTATCTATAGCGTCTAACCTATCGATTGCTGAATCGATGTCCAGAGTTTTGGTCCTGGTTTTTTTAAGTTTGAGTTGGTATTGGTGTCAAATCAACTATATCGATCAAGGAGTCGATAACATGGACATTTTGTATATCTTCAATATTCAACGTCGAATCATCCAATTGAGTGTGAGATGTTGTTGCAGTAGATTCATCTGTCTGACATTTAAAAAATTAACAATGAATGTAATAATCCATATTTTATTTTAGGTTCCAAGGACCAAAGAAGAATGGGTCAATATTCAGACAGGATTTGCAACAAGATGGCAGTTTCCTTCATGTGTCGGAGCTTTGGATGGCAAACACATACTGATTAAATGTCCTCCAGGAACACGATCAGATTTTTTCAATTATAAAAACACGTTTAGTATTGTTCTTTTAGGATGCGTTGATTATGACTATTGTTTTACATATGTGAACATTGGAGCGAAGGGAAGAAACTCCGACGGCGGCTTATTTAATGAAAGTTCATTAAAAAAAACTATGGAAGAAAATTCACTGGACTTGCCTAGCGATGCTGTTTTCATCGAAGATGAAGCGTTTCCTCTAAAACCGTACCCAATGAAACCATACCCACGTCGAAATAATTTATCAAAAGAGCAAAAAAATTATAATTATAGACTATGCCAATGCAGGAGAATTGTTGAAAATACATTTGGTATTTTAGTATCACGGTTTAGGATTTTCGGAAGGCCAATAGTATTGGCTCCCGTGAAAGTAGATGTCATTGTAAAAACAACGTGTGTTTTACATAACTGGTTGAGAAAAACATCGCCAAAAGCATACACTCCTCCTGGCTTTTTAGATGAAAAAACAGGATCTGGTATACGACCAAGCGCGTGGAGAGAAAACCACACAAGTGGACCCTTTGAAGATATATTTTCGCAAAATTATGGTGACAGAGGGGCAATTTCAGTTCGTGAACAGTATTGTGATTATTTTAATAATCGGGGAGCAGTTCCGTGGCAGGAAAATGCTATATTTTTATAATAAACAGCTTGAAATAAACGGAACCCGGTTTTTTATAATTTTTATCACTGCCTAACTAGGTCAAAAAGTGCATACAAAGTAAGGTAGGTACTCACCAGATTTGAGACTGTTGATCGAAATTCTGAAGATTTTCTCAAAAAAGAATCTAAAGAATTGCACCAAGACAATTTTGGCACGTACACATTTCCGGCTCCAACTCCAGTCCCCAAAGAAGATCTGATTTTTTTTCGTTCTTGCAAATATTGACTTCTCATATTTTTTATCTTTGCAGTGATTTCCTTAGGGCCAAATTCCTTAATACCCAATTCTTTAGCAAAATCATTCAGGGCTGCATTTCTTGCATCATGGTTTTAATATTTGTCATTCTCCGTGTTCCACAAACACTCGTAACTTCTATACAGTTCAATGAACTTAATATTGTCGGCAGAACTGAATTTAAAAGATTTTTGTGTCATTTTTACGAACTATACACTAGTAATCACTTAACTCGACTGACAAATCTCGCACTAAAAACGATTCAAACTGATTTATACGATACTCGTATCAACTTAAAAATATGTCACAAGAAATCGTGTTTATACAAGTCGAGACTCTCATAAGCAAGAATCTGCTTACTATACTTGTGTTGTGTAAACAAACATAGGCAATTATCGCCTAGCGATAAGTCATATGCGAATCTCGTATGACATAATCGTAGGCGAGATTTTAGTTCTTGCCTGTATGTAAACATTTTGATACGATTGTGTTATGGCGATTATTGCTTGTGATAGAAGCGTATAGTTTCTCGTAAGGAAACGTACGAGAAACTCTCCCCGTCTAAATGGGCCTTTATTCGCACCTCCAGGTACATTTGATACCTATAATGACAGTGGAGAATTGATACGCGCTGGTAATTGGAGGAATCATAGTAATACAAGTTTTCTTTCCTTACAAAATCAACCCCGTAGATCAACTAATGATGCAATTCAAATAAGACAATCTTTTATGTACTATTTTCATAATAATATAGAATAATAAACTAAATATAAAATTAAATAATAAGTTTTATTTACTTAATCCACCGTCTGTATTTATAATATTCTTGCATTCATAAACATCTTTTAAAAACCTTTCCATTACGTCAAAATAAGGCCACGACGCCAAATATCATCGAGTCCAGCCCTCAGACCTACTCTTTTTTCTTTTTTAAATTTGTCCGGAAAGCTGTCATTAACGTTTCCTTCTTCTTTTTTAAGTCATCTACTGGAATGCCCATGTTATTACTTATGCGATTCCATGCATCCGACACCTGAATACAATATATCGTATATGTATATATTAGGTTTGTACGTATGTAGGTTGCGCTTTCATAATCATAATTAGGTAGGTTGGTACCTATAGTAAGTTGGTAAATTTCCTGCCTGTTATAAAAATAAACTTCACGCGGGCGAAATACTAGTATAAAAATAAATAGGTAATATACAAAAATTAACTTTATTTACCCTTCCCATATCGAAATGGCGCCAACAAAATAAACAAACAAGGCGGTTTGAGGGCGAGAACAAGAATTAAAACTATTGTTAAATGTGTCTTTTACCGTAGTTTTACTTACCTTGTTTTTATCCTTATGATTTTTATGTTTAGGATTCCATAAGATGGTTACAGCTCTGTATAATTCCAAAAATTTTTGTATTTCGCTGTGGCCAGGCAGTCGACATCTTGACACGCACGAGGTACTCTGCACGTCTGCTTTCCACCGCATTCGAGCGCAAACTGAGTAATGGCCGACGTGTAGATGCGTACTGCCATCGCTGGCCCACTACCTTTGATGTGTCGACGAAAAACCGACACCGACCTTACTGTCCGCCAATGTGTTAACTTCTAATTACAATTTTAGTATCTTCATAATATTTAACATAGTCAAACTGTGTAATATGCCTTGCTACACAATTTGGCTATAATTTTTGTTTTAAATTTGTTGATCGTTGTCAGTCTTTTGATGTCATTGGGAAGTATGTTGTAGAAGCGTATACACTGCTCCATAAAAAAGTCACTGATTTTTGAAAGACGAGTAGCATGTGCAATAAGATTATGCTTATTTCGGGTATTTACATTATGAATGTCTCTTTTCTTTTTAAAATTATCAATATTTTATGCCCATGCAGTATATTCTCGTATATATGTATATTGTGAATCAATATTTATAATGTTTATTTTTTTTTACTTTTCTCTAGGAGAAACTCTACTTACAAAGTTGTATATAGCTCTTACAGCTCTGTTTTAAAATATAAAAATGGTTTCTATATTAGCAGAATTTCCCCAGAGGATAAACCCACAGGAAATAATGTTACGAAAATAAGATTCTAGCCCTTTCCACATCAGTGAGCCTCCTTATTTTTTTTACTGCAAGTTAGAACATATTCAACAAGTCATAGTTATAGTGATCCTTTTTGAAAAAAAAATATCAGGAGGACCTTAATATCTATCATCTTAATGTGTTGCATTAAATAGTAGTTTTAGCATTAAAATAGTTAGACAGTTACAAGGTTTGTTCCAAGTTTTCGTATCTTCTATCAGGCGAACCCGGTGAGACTTGGTCAATAGGGGTTTCAATAATAGCTCTAGTTGTTATAATATTACTTGTTTCATCTTCAGAATCTCTCGACAAAATGGAGTTTATTCGTTCAAATCTCTTTACTCTTTTTTTCTTCTTATCCAATAAAATATTGATGTCTATTAAATAACTAAGTTTCGTCTTTACTTTATTTTCTTCTGTGTCCGGAATCCATATAGATCCAGAATCAGAAAAAGGTTCTTAATCTGTGGCATTGGTTTGTTACCCGAAATGGGACTTGACCCTCTGATTTCCTCTGATGACAACTTAATTTATTTAATTTTATTTGCCTAGCATCTTATAATTAATCTTTATCTAGTTGTAGAAGAAATAAATAACATCAAATATTTATAAATTAGATACGTTATATCAGAATTCTGAATAGCAGAATTAAATAAATAGAGTTATTTAGATTTCCTAGAACGAAGTTAGTTTTGTAAAAGAATGTTTAAGTTGGGGAAAAATTCAACAACTCTAGTTATTTAACTTATTTGATATTCAACTTAACATTGACCACAGTTATTGATTTATTTACTGAGATATTTATTTTTCCTTTTAAAAAATTGTGTTTGTATGAAGATATTTATTATTTCATCTGCCCGACAAAGATGGCTATATTTTTGGAATGGAATAAGATACGAAAATGGCTGTAAGGCTCAAATATGCGGCATGTTTTAGGTGTTTTGAAAATAGGAAAATGTCTAAATCGCCAAAATGTGAGTTATTTAGTTTACCAACTACGGGGACGAACTATTCTCTTTCTTAGAACAGTTGGAGCGATCTGACTACCTATCAAAACAGGTTAACGGCGGCGCTTATTACTTTTTATATAGCCCCGTGACTGTCAATTCAATTAAAGTATTGTGCATAAACTAGCTTGTCGGCGGGATTAGCGTTCGTTACATAATAGTGTTCCTTAGATCTAGATTAGGTACATAAACATAACATTCTACGTATTCGTAAAGAACTATTGCACAACTATAAGTACTTTTAGTTGGTTACATGGTGATGTTCGTGCATAGTTGTATCAAGTTTCTAAGGTATCAGCGAACTCGGTAAGCAATATTTGTCCTAACTTCTTTTTAAGCGAATATTTACTAATTCTACCATGGTCTCTTCTGAGCCAGGGAATTTGATTGAATATTGTTGGGATCAAATATTTGTTGGTTCTTTGGCCGTAATAATTATTAGCTAATGGTCGAACTAGTTTACGCTCTCTGACTCTCCTAGTATTATAGATATTTTCTACTGGTTGTTTGATCTCATCATTGTGGTATTGCTCCAAAACCACCAAATATTTGTTAATATTTTTTTTATCATGTATTGGGAGTACTTTACAAATTACAAAAAGTTTCTCATAATTTTCTTTGCAATCATTTTTTGTTTTGAAATCCACAAGGTATTTCGTGAAGCGAATTTGAAGGGATCTAAGACTGTCCAAATGAGTTTTAAAAGTACGGCCATACGTACTCAATCAAATCAATAGCTCAGCAATGACTCGGCGACAGCGAAATAAATAATACGTATAGTTTTCCTATTTATTGTTTCTTTCAATTAATAAAATTTACTTAAAATGGCCCTGAGCTTGGTACATACAATTTCAACCAACGATTTCCAGCTCATATTCCTATCTACCCAGAGACCTAAGTACTTGAATTTATTGACATACTCCAAGTTTTGACAAACACAGTTAACCTTCCCCACATGCAAGCAGCCATACGAGTGACCAACGATACTTATCTCTGCAGTTTTTACACACTTCGCTAACAAGTTATGAGGCGAGTGTATATGCATAACTATAGTTTTGCTAAGGTTGAGAATAATGCCGTTATCATGAGCCGATAGTATAAGCATATGGCAAGATCAACCACGTTAATACGAGTTTTGTCAACGTAAGGGTTAATATTGTATCTTAAGAATAATCAGTCACGAGATTAAGCATTTCTCTTTACATACTACCTAAGCTAACAAAAACCAAAGTAAGGACAAATAACACTAACTATAATGACGAAAAATTTTAAAATGTGTAAACAATCATAAATGCTACATAATAATATGCTATGAAGGGATTAAAAACTAAAATAACCATCTAATAAATCAACATAGTCCATACTCTCTCCTTTGGCAACATCAAAAGGGCAAGAAGACGAGTAAAAAAAAGGACTGCCTTTTCTTTTGACTCGTCTTCTTGTCTTTAAGAGTATTGACTAACTTCAATCCCCGTTTATTAATAAGATGCGAATTATTTTTTTATGATTGGGATTAACACAGAGATAGTAGTAACACAGTGTATTGTGTTTTCTTTTACACTTGTATCAATTTCAGTTTCATTTTTGCTTTGATTTTATTCATTTGATTCAATTCTACTCGATGATGGTCCAGGAGAAGGACTTTTAGTTACGTTTTTATTGTTAGGTGTAGCTTTTTTGGTTCTTTTTCGTTTCGTTGAAGCTCTTTCATTCTTACTGAGTTTCCTCTTCACAGAATTTTTTAAAACAATTTTGAAAATGTTTTCGTGGCTCTCTGTGGTATAAGTTTTATCCCACAAACGTACCAATTCGTAGTAAAAATTCAGGATGTTTTTATATTTCTTTAATCCTACTTATACTTCATCACTGTTTCTGCTACCGCCGGTCCAAGAACATTTGCATAAGAATTCCCCAGAAAAGAACATATCCAATATTTTGTATGCACATGTTACTCCTTTACCATCTGATTGTGAACATACAAAAGAATATTGCTTCAAAAGTTTATGTTTTTGCATTTTATCCGATAAAAGTGACTCAAATTCCTCTAGCTCTTTAATGTTCTCAATTGGTTTATTTGCAAAAGTCTCACTGTAAACCGAGTTAATAGACTCGCCCAAAGTAACCACATCTGTATTTTTGGTTTGGTTACAATTAGAAAAAGCATCGTCTATTTGCACAGATAGGCTTGCCAGTTTTTGAAAAATCTTTTTTGATTATTCTGTAGCATATTTATTTTTTGTATCATATTGTATTGATTTCCCGAAATTAATTTTAGATATGCTTCAATTTGATTTGAATCAATATTATTCTGGGTTTGAGTTTAGAACGCATTTTGATGGGTGTCAATTGAAATTGTTGCCAACTCAGGATCTTCTACGTATTGGAAAACATATTGCTGCTGTAGTTGTCGCTTCCGGAAGTAACGGTATGGATGATGTCACTGTATATGACATTGATGATGTCTTTGGTTGACTACTAACCTGGAACCACACATAAAATAAAGTAAATGAATAATGTTCTTGGCAGTTATATAAAAAAACTTGAAAGAGAGAGCAGCAAGCGAGCGGTCTAGTGGCTACACTAGCCTGTCACCCAGGCTTAGCGCCCGCTGACCAGCAGAATGCTCGAGCAGATTTCTGGTCTTAACGAAGTACAGACTTAGTTTACAATTACATGCAGGCAAATTTACTACTTGTCGCCGGCGTAATTTTTATCTTTCGTGTTATTTTGTACTCAAATCCTATGCATTATGGTCTGTTCTCAGAAAAAAGTTTTAGAATTTTGCTTCTTAGAGGGTGCTGAGAGTTCTAGCGACGATCATGTACTAATCACATTTATTAAATTACACCCTTCAACGAAGAAGGAACGCAGGTTACGTGTTGGATAAGATAAAATAATAAGTTCAATCAATGGGGGAGTTAAAATTGTTATAATGTCAATCTATAAGAGCTTTTAAAACATCACAGAATTGCCTATAACATCAGTGTCCCATAAGTATCCGAGTTTGGTACAAAGCACAGACCTGCTGCGCTGCCGCTTGCCTATACCGATACATATTGTTGTCATTATCATCTACTTTACCTAAATATAGTTCGCGTCAAATAACTTTGCCGCTCTGAAGTTGGCTACAAGCAACTGCGCACTAGTCGAACAAACAAAACAGCAGCGCGCATGCGCGGCTAGCGAAGCAAAAGGGTTGTGTTTCTGTCTTAGTCGCTCGTATACGTCCGATACTTGCTTGTCCCGCTCGCACAGTACGGAAGACTGTCGATGCTAAAAGTGTTACGCGTTTACATTGTTTTTAGTTGTTATTTTTTGTTATTTCTTAAAGTTATTGTTGTATTTGCCTTGTTATTGTTACTGGTTGACGTTGTACTTAGAGATTTGTGAATGAAATGCCGAAATATAATTAAACTGAAACAATTAAAATATTTTTTCGTCAGTGAACACTTTTTTATGCGATGGTACCTGCTCGACCGCTACGAAAGCCTAGCTTCAGAGCGGCAAAGTTATTTGACGCGAACTGTACCTAGCTGACAAGATGATGGTTATATAATAATACTTACCAATTGACCTGCTAACGTGTTAAAGTTGATATTATTTGTATCTATTGTATGAGATGTTTCTGTCGCATTATCAATTTCTGTATCACTGTTTTGGACCATGCGATCTAGTTCTCTTAATGCTTTGTTGGTTCTAGCTTGGCAGAAATCGTAATGAAACTTCGTGTGGACTGTATGTATATACGGGTATATTAAATAACTTTGAAGAATTTAAATTGGAACATCAAGAGCGTTGAATTGGCGATAACTGTTGGCACCGGTGGATATGAACAGAGTGTGTCCGGAGTGGGAGGGCCGCCCGCATCTCAGCCGCCCGGTCGGCCGCACCTCTCGCAGGACCGGTTTCGTGCGCGAACAAGCTGCCCGCGTTGACGAAATCTGTGGATTTTTCAATCATTTCAATAGAAGCGGGCATATGTTGTTATATGCACGCCGAATCATGCCTTTCTTGGTGTCCACGACCCTCGTAACTCCATCTGCTCCGGGAAAAGTCTGCACTATATGTCCAAGAAGCCAAAGAAGTGGAGGTTGAGCTTTATTCTTTATAAGTACGCCTTCTTTCAGTGCAGCATTAGATGCGTGCCATTTCGTTTTCTGCTGTAAAAGACAAACGTATTCTGAATTAAATCCCTGCCAAAAATGTTGTTGCCGATATGGGACTCGACGAAAGCGCTCCAGCCTGGTGCTGTTAGTGTTAGCCACCGGTGGGTGAGGAACAGTCGTGAGTGCTCGTCCAATAAGGAAATGGGAAGGAGTTAAAGCAGTGAAATCAGAAGGGTCTGAGGAAAGAGGAGTCAAGGGACGCGAATTTAATATTGCCTCAATCGAATTTAAGCAAGTGACCATTATTTCATAAACTAGATGAGTCAATTGTACGAGTAGCAATTTACGAAGAAGTTGTTAGGTACTACGTACGGCAGCCTCTGCAAGGCCATTAAAGTGAGGTGAATACGCTGGAGAAAATATAAATTTAATACCTTCCTGTGCCATACCAGAAGTAAGATTTGCATTTTCATTTTCTAAGCAGAGTTGCAAGTCATTGCAAGCACCTACAAAGCAAGTTCCGTTATCTGACAGGATACTCTGTGGTTTACCTCTGCGGGAAACAAACCGGCTGACGGCTGCCAAGTAACTCTCTTTTGTGAGGTCCGTAACGAGCTCCGGGTGTACAGCCTTGACTGAGAGGCAAACAAAAATGCACAGGTACGTCTTAATAAGTCTGCTGCCTCTAACTTTACGGTCCGCTATCAGGATTGGCCCAGCGTAGTCGACACTGCAGTTGAGGAAAGGGAATTCAAGGAATGACCTTGAGGAAGGAAGCTGTCCCCTTACCGGCTGTACAATTTGCGCTTTATTTGCGCAAAATTGGATGCTTGATGTTAAATTCATATGGTGAATTATCAAATCTTCCTCCCACGCGAATGAGATCATCCCCATCTACGAAAGGGGTTAAAGACAACAAACGATTTTTTGGTGGCAACGACTTGCCTGATTTTAAAATTTTGAATTCATCGGGGAACATGTCTTGTTGTGCACCACGTATAATACATTTAGGCCCACTTGCACCAAAAGCTAGGCTAAAATAAACTAACTCGAGTTAAGTAGCTTCAGGTTAATTCTTTAAAATTTTAACTCAACATTCTGTTGCGCCAATGAAAAATAACACATAGCCAACTAACTCCGTGTTTTTCTATTTTACGTTGGTATCGTTAAAGAGGTTTTGTTCCGTAATGTAATCCAACCAAATATGAATGAGTGAACAATGAGTGAAATATTTATACATCTCTTTTTGTAACTAGAAAACTTTGTATATAACTGTCTCATGTGTCAATTTTTAAAAAATAGAAATTTCAATTTGTACGTTTGTGTTTGAAACCAATCTGTCAATTTCGAGTCGTTAAAATATTATCATGGCAACGTTGACATGATCGATCTTTCTGCAACTCTTCTTTTATAAAAGTCCGAGCTAATATTATATTCGACGATTTCTTCATCATCATCAGACAATAAAAAATCACTCATAATTGTTTAGGACACAAAACTGTTATAAAATCTCTGACATTCCCTTCTGCAACCCAACATAATCTCTCAAACGAAACAAATTTGAGATTACTAACTTCCGGAGTTAGTGATTTAACCCACCAAAATAGCTGGGTTATTTTTTTTATAAAATAACCCAAGGTTAGCTCCTAACTCTTGGTGGTGCAAGACGCAATTGTAATTTAACCCCATATTAGCCACTAATTCTGAGTTAATGCATTTAACCTGGGGTGGCGCAAGTGGGCCTTAATAGACATTTCTAATTCCTGTAAAGTGAGAGGTCCTTTTAATTTGTTCTTTTTTAATTTGTAAATAAACCTTTTTAAATACGCAATTATTCTCTGTACATAGTTTAATCTTGAATATTTTTCAATTAATTCGTTAATCATTGTCTTGTTTTGAACATTATTACTAGAAATTAAAATATTATTATCATTAAAATGACATACTACTTCTATTAATTTTTGATTTTATGACAACTTGGAATTTTTGGCCATTGATTACTATTTAGTTTTAAAAATGAAGGACCCTCCCACCATAAGGAGCAACTACTAATAAGACTAGCATTAAGCCCACGTGACACAATATCAGCTGGATTCTCCGACGATGGGACGTAGATCCACGTACAGTACTTAGAAACTTCCTGTATTTCGTTGATTCTGTTATGTACAAACGGTTTAAGTAAGTTAGGTGACATATTAAGCCAACCCAACACAATAGTTGAGTCACACCAAAAATAAACCTCGTCTATCTGCAACTTGAGAGAATCACGAATTTTAGTACAAAGTTTTGCCGCCAACAGTGCTCCACCTAATTCGAGTCTGGGAACAGTTGTCGGTTTAATGGGTGCAACACGATTTTTCGAAATAAGCAACCGTACCGTTACCTCACTTGTACAAGAAGATCTGATATAAGCAGCTGCACCATACGCTTTTTCAGATGCATCACTAAAATATGCAGCAGAACATTGAGAGGAGAATCGCAAGAAACCCATCTAGATATGCTTAGGTTGTTTAAGAGTGGCAAAGTTTGTATGAAGTTGACTCATATTGTAGCTATGTCTTTAGAAACAACTTCATCCCACTGGCATTTATCTATCCACAGTCGTTGCATTAAAAGTTTTGCTTCGACAATGCATGGACATACTAAACCTAGAGGATCGAAGACCTGTGATATAACAGATAAAATATGCCTTTTGTTAATTTTATCTGAAGGTGTTATTAATGGAAAATGAAAAAATGTCAGAAAAACATTTCCAATTTAAACCTAAAGTTTTGGACATTTCGTGAGCCGATAAGTCTACCTCAACATTGCCGTGCTTTCATTTGCAAAAATAATTTAAGATCTCTGGACTATTTGAATTCAATTTTATTAAATGAAACTTGGCTGATCTTAAGACATCTACCACACCTTGGCCTACGCTAATACTTTCTGTGATTGATTGTTAACTGGACAGAAAATCGTCAACGTAAAAATCGTGCGTTATAGCCCTTCGAACCTTGACATCAGTGCACTAATTAGCTAATTGTTTCAAGCATCCAGTTGCTAAGAACGGGGCTGATGCTTTACCATAGGTAACAGTTACCAGCGAATATTCTTTAATAGGCTCCGAGGGGTTAGAACGCCACAGTATTTGTTGTAGATGGTGTTGAGTACGACATACCTTGACCTGCCTGTACATTTTGTCTATGTCAGCAGTAACAACATGTTTATGCTGGCGATGTCTCAACAAAATTGAAATTAAGTCGTCTTGTACCGGCGGACCGATCATTTGCAAGGCGTTGAAAGACCTTCCAGAAGTCGTTACTACTGACCCATCAAATACTACGCGTAACTTCGTTGTAACTGACTCCTGTAAAACGCCATGGTGAGGCATATAATATTTAACATTTTTATTGCTGTCACATGATGATGTTTCTATCATGTTACCCAAAGAAATTTACTCTAAAATGAAGTCTGTATATAGTCTTTTTAAATCTGGATTTTTTTAAAACGTTGTTCTAATGACAGAAACCTCCGCTTTGCCATAAAATGTGAGTCACTCAACAACGAAGTCGTCTCTTTCAGAGGTATTGTAACTACCAAACGACCTTCCGAGTCGCGTTTTGTAGATTTATGAAATATCTCCTCACATTCTCTCTCTTCGAGCAATAAAGCATGTTCCGGTAACACAGGGTCTAGTTCCCAGAATCGCGTAAGATCAGGACTGTGATCTGTTAACATATAGCTGCAAAAATGTGAAGAAAAATGAGATTTTTGCTTACAATCTTATTTGTTTTAAGACGAACTGTGGAACCCGAACAACTCACCCCCACTTAGTCTCATACAACTTTGGTTGTGTATGGCCTAAGTCTATAGTCGACTGACCCAAGACATCCCAAAAGACCTCAGCGCCGACAAGGATGTCGATCGCTGCTGGCAGGTAATAGTTTGGGTCAGCTAGATGTAGTCCTTTAGGAAGAGGAATGCTGCATATATCTATAGTTGTAGAAGGTAAAGTCTTAGTGATCTCGGGTAGTAATAAGCAATCAATGTCTGCCCCATAGTCGGTATATAAAGACTCAATTCTGAGCTTACAAGACTGTGTACTTAATGAAGTTTGGTTATTAATACCTGTAACTGTGGAACTCGCACCCTGTCGCGGCAAGTCCAGCCGATTGCAAAGCGTACGAGTAACGAAATTGGCAGTGCTGCCGTTATCCAACAGTAAGCGGGCGCGGTGCTGCTGGCCGTGGCGCCCCACCACGCGAACCAAAACTGTAACACGGCATGTGTTTTTGTAGACAACACTACATTATTAGTGCTTGGTGTGTCCTGATAAAGATTAGGTTCCAATGTATCTACGTGCAACAAAGTATTGTGTTTGTGTTTACAATATTTGCAGTGAGATAATTTGCATCCTTTTTCGTTATGACCCGAACGTAAATAATTCAAACAAACCTTTAATTCTTTGGCTTTTTGAATGCGAGATTCTACATTTAAATCACGAAACTGTACGCAGTTATAAAGATAGTGACTATTTGTACACAATGGACAAGATATAGAATATGTTATTTTTTTATTCAAAGTTTTATTATTTTTTACTACAATAAATGATTTAGATTTTTGTATAATATGATATATTTTATTTAAATTAGAGTGTTTATCTTCAATCGCTTCTAATAAATGTGCCCTATTGCTAACAAATGTATAGAACTGTGGCAGTTTAGGGGGTGAGTAAAGTGTGTTTCGATACTCTTCCCAATATCTATTTGTAACTTTATCTAATTTGGCAGTTAACATATATATGAGAAGAGTATCACAATGCTCTGTGGGTTTATTTAGTGTCTTTAATGCGCGAATGTTTTTATTTGTCTCGTCAATAAGGCGACGCAAACATCCACTATATTCCTTTACGACAGGATGGACACTAAACAACGCTTGCACATGATTGTTTACAAGAAGGCGACTATTATTGTACCGATCACATAATAAACTCCACGCAGTCTGATAATTTACGCTATTTAAATCGAGATTTTTAATAATTTCAGCTGCATTACCTTTTAATGACGCCCTCAGGTAGTGGAATTTATTAATGTCATCTATACCGTCATTCATGTGTATTAAAGAGAGGAAAGTGTCCCTAAACTCTAGCCAAACCTGATAATTACTATCAAATCGGGGTAAATCAATTTTAGGCAGACGAAAAAAATTATTATTAAGTCGTATACAACCTGATGCTGAAGCAGTGGATCCCGGTATTTCACCAACACAGCCGAGGACCCCGGTGCCGCTAGGCGACAGCAACAGTCGAGCGCGAGCAACCAGCGTGTGGTACCCATCCACGAACTGCTCACGCGCCGCTAATTCCTGGTCTGGCTCATCGGTACTTATGTCCAGCTCGGTCTGCAATTCATCATATTGGGAATATGAGGCTTCAAATTTAGACAGACGCTCCCGAAGATCAATTTTAAATAAGTCTGACAAAGTATCTGCGCCCTTAAACTTGTCTAAATAATTACTAAAAATCGTAAGCTTGCCTTTTACTGAACTTATCTTTCGTTGTAACTTAGTTAATTGCGAAACTTGTTTATCCTTGCTAGCCTCAGACATTTTATAAGAGATATATTATTCTAAGTATTATTAACTAGCTAAATAACGCTAATATGCAACTAAAACCGCAATGCAAAGCTTACTATGCGATAATAGCAAGATAACAATTATTAACTATAAAAGCAGCAAAATGACACCGTTAGCTGTCGCGTGACCTTGAACGCGGCGAGCGGCGGCCGGCCACAGCTGATCGCTTTGTGTTAAAAATAACAAGAAAGCGCAATAATATTGCTCAGACTTAATTATCACTTTGAATGAATGATTCAGAAGATAGAAATGATTGAAAGTAAGGCTTAGAAATGCAGTAAAAGATGGACAGGCTATAGGAATTTCGGCAATTAATGGAATAGTTAAGGAATTATTGGAACGAACTCACTCGATACGTCTGTTCCTTAACCACAGCAACGTTCACTATCACAATATGGAACCCGAAGTCGGCACTGAAGGCGGTTGTCTTCTAGTATGACGAAGTCACCAATTAGCTACTCCCCAAACTTGAAATCTTCCAGTTTCTTTTTTCGCGGAGAATGGACCAATGTTGGTTCTAGCTTGGTAGGAATCGTAATGAAACTTCGTGTGGACTGTATATACTGGTATATTGAATAACTTTGAAAAATTGAAATTGGAACATTAAGAGCGTTGAATTGGCGATAACCGTTGGCACCGGTGGATATGAACGGAGTGTGTCCGGAGTGGGGGGGGCCGCCCGCATCTCAGCCGCCCGGTCGGCCGCACCTCTCGCAGGACCGGTTTCGTGCGCGAACAGCTTCTTCATATGATGATAATGATAGTCTTTTCACACTGTAGATTGAGGTAGACCAATTGTCTAGAGGCTTAGAGTTTTCATCTTCGATTAATTTATTGACATCTAATCGCTTTCTTGGCCATGTTAACACCCCTTTTAATTCCCAGGAACTTGGTACAATGCAAAGTTTTTTTTGACCTTTCTCTAGAGTTTCTATTATCTTAAACGGCATATTTTCCTGAAAAATAAAGTAAATACGTGTACAATACTCAACACTCTCATTACAGTAACAATAACTTTATGACACCACTTGTTTTGTTAAACCTCACCTATCTATCTACGTACTAAACGTTATGATAACGTGGCAAAGGATAAAAACAAATGAGATGCGTGTACGCTTTCTAGAATCTACCTATCATATATATATGCCATACGCAAAATAATAGAGTGAGATAAAAATAGGTAGTTCTCTCGCTCGCTCAAACGCCAGGCATGCTTGCTTCCAAAATATACTTAGTACAAAGTAAGTTTAAATATGACTTTGTTTTCGTAAAACTGAGTATTCAATCTATACAAACATGAGAAATAAAAATAGTATTGAACAAGGTTTGTGAATTTATTGCATCGTTTTGAGCGTTTTTTATTCCTTACACGGATCTCTAAAGAGAATTATAAGTTATTATATAAAGACCGAAATACAATACCAATTTTATATTATTAAGATGATTAAAAGCCACAAGCTGTATGATAGATTATATTAATTACGTAGTACAGCTACTGAGACTATACTGCTCTCCAAATAATGTTAAGACTATTAAAAATTGACGCCATTTTCTATTAAACTAAACATATTTAAAAATGTAATAATAGAAAGAGTTGACAATATATTGCATTAGCTATAGCCGCATCATAATAACCAGCTAAAATAAGATAACTTGGCCCTCTCATATCTATTATTTAAACCTATTATAATAATAATAATAATAAGTACACTTTATTGCGTTATATAATATACAGTTCAGTAAATTAAATAACAGTAATGTTCATGCAATAGGCGGCCTTATCGCTAAAAGCGATCTCTTCCAGGCAAAGTTGGATGACCCAAAATTTATATGGGTATTAAAAGGGGTATAAGATAGTGTACAGAATAGAAAGGAAATTAGCTAACCTATAAAATTTCGTAATGAATACGTATAAACACGCATTGGTGCAACACCAAGAAGAGAAAGTATCTTCTATGCGAACTGTTGACGGCAAAACAGGTAACTGCGAAACCAGTCAATTGCCGTTGGAGATATGTTAAGAGAACGAAGAATGGCCAGCAGGATATCAAAATCGATAGTGTTAAAGGCATTGGTATAATCTAACAATGCAAGCACTGTAAGATTTCCATTTTCCATGCCAGACCTTATATCTACGGTAACATGATCAGAGATATGGTAGTACTATGACCTGGACGAAAACTGGATTGGAAAGTATTGAGATTGTTCTTGTGAAGGAAGACACTTAGTTGGCTGTGAATAAAATGTTCAAGAACTTTGGATAGGAAAGGAAGTATAGAAATTGGACGGTAATCTGATGGTGATAAGCTTTTGGACAATATTGACTTAAAATTGACTAATTTCACGATGAATGATTATTGCATAGTATTTATAGGTGAAAACGACTTTCAACAGTCTTATAACTACTTAGACATTATTGTTAAAATACGAGATTCGTTACAAGCTATTAGACATACAAATATTATACTTTCTTTACCTACTTACAAACATAACTATTATAGTACTATGTATAATTTTAGGGTCGAAATGTTTAACAACTATCTTTGTCACGACGCTGAAATGTATAAATATGCTAGAGTATTTGATTCAAATTTGGACTTATCATGCGATTACACTATGTTTAAAAGATACAGTGGTAGAATCAGCAACCAAGGAATGTTAAACATATTCAATAATTTAAGATCCCTAATATGTAACAGCATTAAAATAGTAGCACAATTAGATTTAAAAAAAGGCAACCTATCCACGCCAATAAATGAGACATTAAGTTCATCTTCTGACACTGATGTCGAATTTAAACGATTTTTTTTTCGTTTATAATCATCTGTACATTCTTCATCAGAACATAAATGGACTAATGGCAAAATCAGATATTATAACAGAGCATTTAGACACTTTTGTAAAAAAATCGAAATCTGTTCATATCTTATGCTTTACAGAACACAATATGAAATTGAGTGACGTGGACATTTTAAATATTCCAAATTATACATTAGCAACATGTTGCACTAGACAAAATCGACATGGGGGTTCTTGCATTGTGGTTCATAAACATATTAATTATTCAGAAATAGAAGCTATAAAAAAAAAGAATATTCCGAACGTTTTTGAAGCTTGTGCAGTAGAATTGACAGATCATAGCACTATCATTTTGTGCGTGTACAGAGCGCCAAATCAAAATAAAATGGAGATATTTTTTACTAATCTAATTGATATATTACAGAATTACTGCTATAGTAAAAAGCAAAGGATAATTATTTGCGGAGATTTTAACATTGACTTACTCCAGAAAACTAAATTCTCCACTCGTTTAAAACTTGTCTCAAAAGAATTTAATCTAAAAATAGAATTTACAGAACCTACGCGTCCTAGTAGTGGAACATGCTTGGACAATTTTCTACACAATATACGGGGTTGTAAAAGTGATACATTGGAGTTAGGCGTATCAGACCACACAGCACAACTAATGAAGTTTCCTGTAAAAAGGACGTGTGTTTTGAAATTCTACTATGTAAAAACTCGGGACTATAGCAACGAAAACAAAACGTTATTCAAAAAATGTATTAGGAGTCTCAGTATTTCCGATGCTTTCGAGGCAAAAGATGTTAATGAAAGCTTTGACTTATTTTTTGACATATTTAACTCTTTTATGACTTGTGCTTCCCTGTTCTGAAACGTAGAATTTCAACTGTTATCAGACCTAAATGGATAACGCGAGGCATCAAACGATGTAGCAAAAAGAGACGAGACCAATTGTGGGCATTTAGATTGAAAAAAAATCGAGATACGGAAATGGAATACAAATTGTTTTCAAAAAGATACAAAAAGATTGTAAATTTAACTCAGAAAGCTCAAAACTGCTACTACATCAAAACAAGCACAAATAAAGCTAAAGCTACCTGGAATATAATAAACTCTACGAAAGCTATGGTGCCCAAGTCTAGCATTGAAGTAATTAGTGAGAATGACAAGAATATTACAAATCCCAAATTGATAGTAGAATATTTTAACAATTATTTTGTAGACCTAGCGCAACCAAAAGACAGCTGTAACCAGACATACAAAAAGACAAATACCCTAAAAACATATAAATCATTATTTATGGAACCAACCATTCCAAGTGACATAGTAATGATAATAAATAACCTCAAAAACACAAATAGTACTGGTTATGATGATATACACACCAGTGTAGTTAAGTCACTGGGTCCTATTATAGCACCTATATTAAGTGACATTGTAAATAAATCAATACAAAATGGTATATTTCCACAACTACTAAAAGTTTCCATAATAAAGCCTTTGCATAAAAAAGAAGATAAAACTAAAATGAGTAATTATAGGCCTGTAGCGCTCATACCTGTCTTATCAAAAACTTTTGAAAAGGTAATTTATAAGAGTCTGTACAAATACTTCGAAAGCAATGGCGTTTTCTGCAAGGAACAAATGGGCTTCAGAAAAAATAAAACAATTAACATGGCCATTTACAAGTTTCTTGAGAAAATACATCTTAATATGGATAAGAGAAAACCAGTTGTCGCAATGTATATGGACATGTCTAGGGCATTTGATTTCGTAGATCACAACATTCTCCTGAAAAAACTTTATAGCTATGGTATCAGAGGAAATGTGCTAGACCTAATACAGTCTTATTTAAAAGACAGAAAACAAATGACACAAATAAGCCAAGTGAGTGTTAAGTCTAAGACTGAACTTATTTACTCCTCTACCACTAGAGTTCTTACATGCGGTGTTCCACAGGGATCTGTATTGGGACCATTATTATTCATTTGTTACATCAACGATTTTCCCCAAGTCACCAATCATGAAATGTCGTTATTTGCTGATGACAGCACTGTTGTTTATAGCAAGGGAAATTATAACAATATTGAAAATGACATTAACACAAGCCTAATACCTATTGTTGACTGGTTAAATAAGAATAACCTCAAAATAAACTTGACTAAAACCAAAATTATGAATTTTAGGCTAAGACAAATAGGACAACCACAGTTACAGACTAATTATAAAGATGACTTAATTCATGAAACGGACAAAACGAAATTTTTGGGAATACATATTGACAATGATATGTCATGGAGAACACAAATTGATTTTGTTTGTACAAAACTGAGTCAATTTTCGTATGCGCTCTATATGCTTCGTAAAACAACTAATACCAGCGCACTTCTAGCAGCTTATCATGGTTATGTTGCGTCTACTCTACGATATGGCCTGATATTCTGGGGCAACGGAACTAATATTGAAGACGTATTAATCGCACAAAAAAAGTGCATACGTGCTATTTGTGGGATTAAACAAACGGAATCATGCAAGCCACATTTCCAGAAACTTAATATATTGACTGTACCGTCATTATACATATATGAAGTACTTGTTTTTGTAAAAAGCAACATGTATCTGTTTGGGAAAATTGAAAGTCAACGTCGATCAAAATATTTACATTTGTTACCCACAAACACAGCATTCCTTCACAAAAGTGTATATGCAATGGCACCAAAGTTGTACAACAAAATATACGAACAGATAAAGTGCAGCAAGAATATTGAAGACTTTAAATGCAAGCTCCATAAATTACTTGTTGCCAAGTCGTATTACTCCGTTAGGGAATACCTGGAAGACAAATTCTAATCAAACGTTGTAATTGTAATAATCTTTTTATAATATTCTATTTTGTTGACATTTTTGGTATTTATTTTTATTTCTAAAACATTTTGTGACATTTGTAAGCTATCGTCAACAATGCTTAGCGAGTAAAAACTGTCATCTTCATGGCTGCAATCAGACATGCGATAACTTATGTGTATCTTTTTATAGTTATATATGTATATATTTATATTTTGATACAGTAAATAAATATTAATATAATATATAATTAATTGGGTAACTATATACTTATTATTCTATACCGAATAAATTTTGAGTCACCCACCGGTGATGTGTTAACACAATATCAATTTAAAAAAATAAATAAATAAGGAAACGTAAAAGCACACAAAACGAAAAATAGAAATGGCACTCATTATCCGTATCACGACCAACTCGTGAGTGGTCTTTGCTTAATAAATGTTAGCTATAGAAAATAAAAATTCAGACTTATCTTAACATTTAAGGTTTAAACTTCCAAGTGACTTCGATTTGCCGGCTAGAATTTTTCACAACTTTGTGATCGGGGTACTGTTTACAAAACCGATCAAAAACTAACAAAAATATATAATTGATACAGGAAAGTATTAAGATTGTTTTCCGTCACCTCGCATACTAGATTATGTTACAAACAAGGTCTTCTGGAACAACTAAACGTAAGATAAGATAAGATTACTTACTACACTTTATTGTACACCATTATACATAAAAGTTACAGGATCTCAAATAATTATAAAAAAGGTACAATGGGCGGTCTTATCGCTTAAAGCGATCTCTTCCAGACAACCTTAAGTTGGACTATATTGTATGGAATTAGGAGTAGGGGTAGTGTATGGTGTAAAAGTATAGAATATGATTAAGTATCTACTTAAGACTAATAGTGGTATCTACTTAATATTAGTACTACCACTAATTAAACGTAATTACTATCATACTAACTATATGAGTATTAATATCGAGTACACCACTATGCCACTCAATACCGACACTGTTTGCGTTTATTTACCACACTGCATTTGTCAACCTGCCCATTTATAAAATAAGTATTCGTCAGAGGTTTTGACGGTATAGAACAAAACAAATACAAGAAGAATGAATAAATGCGGAATTTAAAGCTCGAAAACAGAAGAGAAAGAAGATAACTTTTTGTTTGCCGCTGTGCGTCTTGCCCTTGTCGTTACATTCACGGAGGTTACTGCTGCCGGTACACTAACTTCATGCTGGCCGAACTTGTTTAAGTCGGATAGTGATTGGATCCTGTGCCTTTGTCCATCCTTTGCCCTGCCATGTCCAGCAGTTCGTAACGCCACACTTCTCCCTCGCAGATATGAATATTTGGTGCCGCGCCCCAGTCAGAAATTCTGACATAGTGACACCCGAACCTTTGAGATTTGTCTTCCCAAACCAAAGACGGTCGCGGAGTGTTACATCCTGCAGCTTGAACAGTATAGGCCGAGGTTTTTTTGATCCGGTTCTACGCCCCATCCTGTGACAAAGCTTGATGCAGTTAGCAGTGAAATCTGTCATCTTTAATTGAGTTTTCGCCATGTTTACTATCACTGCAGCAGTATCTTCATCTTTCTCTTCTTGAATACCGTGCAGTAACAGGATTTTTCGCCGCCCACGCATCTCGTCGTGTCTCGAGCCAACATGTTGATTTGGCTCTGAAGACTCTCAAGAAGCTGGAGTATGAAGACTTGGAATTTCGTAAACCTGTTCGCTAGATCTGTGTTACCTGAGCCTGGAGTAGTTTGATGTTCTGCTCTGAAATCCGCCATTTGCTTCAAAAGTACGTCTCGCATATCGGTTATGGCCTTGACGGTTTCCATGGTGTAGTGATAGATAATTTCGTTATTATGTGCTTGAAACTTTGTGAGAACACTTGCCCGGTAGGTGAAGTCTGTTATCTTACTATTCTTGGCATTAAAAGTATAAATAAATATTGTATTTTATTTATAAACTAATTACAATAAGAGCAATAAAAAACAGCTTTTCTTCTATCGGAACTTCTTTTCTCTGTTGTGTGTTCTTTGCTTTTCCTTGATTATTATGCTGGCGCGCAAATATTTTACAGGAAAACACACCCAGGTTCACAATGAATATTTGTTTGCACATCAAATTCACCAATAACATCAACCAGTTCAAAATCTATGATTTACTTTACAAGTAATTAATGTCTGTGTTCTCATTATCATATGCATTAATGTGATCATAAATAATTTTCAATTTTATATTCTTTTGTAATTCTTTTTAAAACCTATTTTAGATATTTATTCTTACAAGATAATATCTGAAGAATTATAGTTTCTTTTTACGCCAAATTACAGCTCTAGTACAGCTTATTATAAAGCCTCTCTTATGGTTCTACAGCTACTCTACAGTTCCAATAACGCAAAAAGCTGTATAATTTGTGCCCATTTTCCACTTATAAGGGCTGTATAAGCGCTTATACAGTATTTATACAGCTTAAATATACAGCTTATAGTATAAAAATGAACTCAAGTACAGCTTGTATACAGCTTGTAATGCTACTTGGGAGTGAGCGCGGCCTAACACTTCCATAAGTATTTCTTTTTCTTGGGTATTGTTTTGTACGCAACTCAAACAAAACAACACTATTTTTCATCTAATGTCTTACAAACATTAATTATTTGTGTTGCTATGTACATGTGTGTTATTTATTGTTCATTACATAAGAAGCCACCATCAGAGAGTATATAAGAAGATGTATGTAGGTAGTTGTCGACTAATGTCTTTACCCGTGATTTATTTGTAAGGTTGACGACTTAAATCCGTGCTGAGTGATTACCAACCCAGCTAACGCTAAGACTACGATTCCGCAGCAGGACACGCAGGCATCATTCCACAGACGTAAAATATAGTACCTATTAATGGTAGGTAATTAATTACTATCTATCTTCTCGTTGTTTTCAGATCACTTGTAATTTAGTACGGTATTTGTAGCTAATGCGTTTGTTTTATAGTTTCCTGTAAGCGTTTATCACCAATTGAATGTATTCCATTATAATTTCCCACAATAATACTGTCTTCAATATCTCTTGACTTCAAAATCTTGTGTGGATAATTGAATTGATAAGAATTAGACAAAAAAAACTGTACCTTTCTTTGCTCGTAACAAATATAGAGCTAAATTATAATTATGTAAAAATTACTTTTCTGGCAAAACTATTAGGAAACTAAAATTAGGTTGTAAATAGTGTAACTAGTACATTGCTGACGTAAAAGAGAAATGTAGTAAGAATCGGTTCTTACTACATTAGTTACTAGATTACCAATCTCACAGCATACGCTAGGGAACGTGCCGGGTCTCTATAACACATTTAGGCTCAGTACGACTAGATGGCGTTACATATAAATTTGTTACATTTAACATTTTTTAACTTATTTATAATGAAACTCTTAACATTATTGTCTCGCTTAATATAATTTAATTTGTACTAATTTTATAAAGAAGTATTATTTATTTATGAACAGTTGTTATGAAAGAGCTGGATGTCGTTATATGTATGCTTAAAAGGAAAGGAGGCTTTGGATACTTGATTTTAATTGTATACTTGTGAATATTAAATAAATATTAATATTATTGTATTTTACACAAACTAAAAGTTAATAGTGTCATAGTTAATTATACTAACTATGATGTATGAATTGTTCATTAAAAGGAATAATTCAAAATAGCGCCATCTGTTGCTAATGGTTCAATCTAAGTATTACCATACCAGCCGACATAGCTGTGTTGGTTTCCTTAAGATGGCATAAATTGTGAATAGAGACTAGTCCTTTACGTGGGATATGTTATAGTGCACAAGTACGCAAGCACAGGTGCACATTCTATTCCCTCTCTCACGGTCAAATGCGACACACCGTGTTAGTTACACGGCTGGAAAGATTTCAGGTACAGAACCGATGGCTTTATTGGTTTGAGGCATGGGGGAGTGCCTCCGGGCTGATACTGATAATTTGTCTTGGCGGAGATATCCCAATATTACCTTCGTTCTTGTACGTATGTCGAGTTAATGCAGTAGCGACTGGGTTATATAAATTCGATATGAAATATCATGGTGCGGTGGATGAGCGGTTAAAATTGATTTCTTCGTGGTCAATTTGCTTCCTTAAGAAAAATATGTTGAACCAGCTGTGCGCCGCGGGTTGACCCGTGTTATACTTATATTTATAATGAATAATGGATATATTCTGCAAAGAGGATTTCATCTGCTAATCCTCGTTTTCGTTTTGAAATTGTAGCTCCAAATTTTTTACTTTGCAATTGGAGCCGCAGAATATCCATTTGGATATCATGCTGCTCCCCAGCATACAAGTTTGTCTTGCATTTTAAATTTATTTTTTCAGTTATGAGATTTTGAGTCTTACCTTACAACTGGCCTCCTATGACTTCTGTTTATTTGTGTAACAGGTGCTCTGAAAGTTATAAAATGTTAAGTGTTTTGCCCATTCACTACACTGTGTAAGTTAGGAAAGTATTGGTAGCGATTTTTTAAATCTTCTCATTTGAAGTTTATAACAAAAGTTTATCTAAAATAAAATGATATATCACTCACAGTGGAGTATTACGTCCTTGCGTGTGGTTTTGAGAAATACCCAGATTTAAGTCCTGCACAAAAAAGGTAATTTTAATTGCATGATTAATATAACGTGAATTTACAAATGATTATATATATAGTTTTGCTCACGTACAACTGCAAATATGGTGGATCTCTCTGCAGTTTCTCATTATTTATTCTGCGACTCAACAAAATTAGAATCTGAAAATGCAGTAACAGACAATGTTAACAGACATAAAAGTTCTGTTAATAAACAAATACGAATCCTACAATATCCCAACGTAACCTGCTCAATTCTTCTTCCAGTTCTGTTATCTTCTCGTCGGACCGCAGTGTACGTGTGTTATACGTTGCCAGGGCCAGAGGTCGTCGGTTTTGGTAACACGGAATCTGCCGGGGATTCTTAGCACCCCCCGCCCTGCCGTTACCACGGCTGTTACCACGGCTGGGAATAGCAGGGCTGCCGGGGACTGGGGGCCGCAGTTTTGTTGTGTCCATCATTTGGGAGGATATGCCATAATCGCCACACTAGGCAGGCGGGTTGGCGATCGCAGTAGGGTAAACATGGTACTCAGGAGAACGCTGCTGCCCGTTCTCTGGTATATATTCCCTCGGGACGACTTCTACGTCCCCCCACGGGATGAGAGGGGGTGGCGATATTCTTTGAGGCCGTCACCACACAGCCAAAACACACTAACATAGTCTGCTGGTCTGAAATAACAGATTTTTAGTTTTTAGCATAAATTAATAATAATTCACGTGAAGTGGATGGCGTAGTTATACTAGAAAGTATTTTATTTGACGTCATAGGTACAGAAGCAGATTACAGATTATTTGGAGTTTTACACATATCCTGTTGTAAGCAAAGTTTAAACAGTGCACTCCAATTACAACTGTATATAGAACTTAGATTATTATACACTACATATAGGATTTTTATTCGGGAAATATTCATATTTTTCACATTGTCACATCTACTAAAAGAATACCAATCTTTTACATATTATTATAACCGTTTCTTGACTTAAGGTCGTTGGTATTCATTATTTCATCAGGTTCCACAAAACTATTAAAATGGTATTAAATGTAATATTGTTTTTGTTTTGTTTTGTTAATTAATGAATAAGATTGGGGTGAATAAATTGCACTTAAATAATATAGTAAGCTTGCATTTGCAATTTTTGTAATTACTAGAAGATAAACGTATGAAGAGTCAGGTAGAAAAATAAATTTACAAGACATTTCTGTCGAAACATATCTAGACTTGTATTTTAATAAATTTCCCATATTGAAAAAAATAGTTAGTGATCTTGCAAACCTGTAAATATGTTAATAAAATGTCATGCTATGACATGATATTATGACATGAGATTATAAACAATAACTACGTTTAGTTTACTGAAATCTATTTTTTAAACGCCGTGTTAGTTGTCATATGTCCTAGTCACATAATGCACATACTAAAAGCATCATATTTTGTCTAATACCGACATGAGTTTAGCGACCGTTACGTTCTATGTCGATGTCGGATTATTAAACTTGATTAAGCAGAACAAAGTTTTATAAAACTCGGGTTTATATAGAAACGGTGAAATCGGCCTTTAATAAAATAAATATTTTCTCATTGTAATAGGTTCTGATAATCCAGGATATTTGAGTTCCAGTGTAAAAGACTGAAAGAAAATACGGAACAAAAGAAAGAACAAAATAAATATATTATCCATAAAACTCAAGATTTTGTAGGTGTAACTGGTACTGCGGATGTTTTCAAATAAATTTGTCCTGTTTTTGTATTATATCCATCTTGCATATGTATGTATGGTCAGTTGGTAACCATGTTTCGTCTTTGCGATTTGTTTGCACAAATTTTGTGCTCAAAGAAACTTTTAAAAATTAAGTAAAATTGTAAATTATATAAATAATTATTTTGTTAATTTACATAAATATACTTACTATGATGTAAGAATTGTTCTTTAAAAAGAATAATTTAAAAAAGCGCTTTTGCTAATTTTGCTAAAGGTTCCATCTAAGTATTACCATACCAGCCGACTTAGCTGTGCTGGTTTCGATAAGATGGCATAAATTCTCTTTATTACGTTAAGTAGAATAGTATAGTGAAGAGTAAAACCAGATACTCAGATTATAACGGAATTTAGTACTTTGATTACTTTAAGAGCTTGAGTGGCGAAGAAGATATAAGGTCATGAGTTCGGCCCATTTTTATATTTTTTTGCATACATCAGAATAAATTTACAAAATTGTGTACGTGTACCAACGTGCCACATCTGCGCGTTTTATTTTTCATAAGCTATGATTTGAGTTTGAATATGGCGACGTAAGTTCCGATCAAGTGGCTGTTATATACCGACAATATTGTGTTTTAAACGAGTTGTTCGTTTACTTATTTATTTAAGTCAATCCAAAAGCTGTTACATCGTCTTAAATCTAAAATATTTTAAACAATAAAGAAATATAACCTAAATGTGGATTCTAAACTTCTACTTAGCGGTGGAATGTAACTCGTTATCATATTTTCAATTTTCTAGACCTATTAGAACAGTCAAGTTTCACAACTTGAATTATATATCACTATACAACCAACCACAGCAAGCGTCAGGGAGTGACTGGATAGTTGCGGTGGCAGACATAGACATGAATAACCCAGGCAGAAGTGAGGCTTACTTGTGAACCGAAGGTTCCCGTACATAGGTATGAAAATAATACGTCCATTACGGGAAACGAGCCGCGAAGTTGTTCCCCTTTTTTGTTTGATGTAGTTACATCATAGAGCCAATTTACGATTTCTGGATTTTTTGCTTTATTCGTCCTATAATGGAAAACAATAAGTACCTTTTTTGTATATATGTTATGAACTTTCTCCATTGCTTGTGAAAGGATATTGATATTTTTTATTCTAAAGGTGTACTTTAAAAATATTTTTGTTTAAAGTGAATTTCTATGTATTTAAGTATTTATCTATCTATATAAGTATGTATATCGTCGCCTGGTACCCATAGTACAAGCTTTGCTTAGTTTGGGGCTAGGATGATCTGTGTGACATTGTCACTATATATTATTATTATGTGGGCTAAACTGTCGCTGTCAAACACAGGTGTTGTACAAACAAAATTTGTATGACTGAAAACGACCGATCAGCTTTATAATATTACTAAAATCTAATACTTATTTGCTACAATTTGATACTTTTGTTTAAATATTTGGTACCTATTTAACAACTGGCAATCATTCTGATGTCAGGATAACTGGCCCACATTTAGAATCTCCACGTCAGGGCTCCAAAATCGAAATTCTCCTTTAGAAAAAAATAGTACCTATTTGATACCTAAACATATATTTTTTCTGGATTTTTAGGGCAAGGAATATAAAAAGAATGAAGTATTTGTTTACTACTGATACAGAAAGTCATATAAAATAACATAATGAAAATAAAACAGATAAATCTTTCTCTTCAATATTATCTTGAATATAAATATAGCGGTGTAAAACCATGTAGGGATTTTTTATGTAACGGAAAAGTTGTTTATCCTCTGCTGTCTATTCGAATAAAGCATTGATGAGGCGTTTGCTGGTTAGTTACCAATTTAAAATAAGACTCATTTATATATTTTTTTGTTGAATTGCACATCGAACACGCTGTCACTGCAGCTCCAGTCAAAGCCGATGAATCATCTAAGAGTACTTCATGTCACATCATTATCATCATCACGTCATTATCATGATTTTTATTAAAAGCATGAAGCCAATTGTGTATAGCGTTCATAGTGTGATTATCGCTTATCATCTGTGTAATAGGTACGTTACGATCATTGTTAACTGAAACCCTAACACGCAAATACAAAAAGATCGATTAATGCCCGGTTCCTATATTTTACGATCCGTCATTGGACCAACGTTACCATCCGTAATTCAGCTACCGATACCGATGCAAAACTAGCGTTCCACAATGCCCTACCTGCGACGATCATCCGTAGTTTAAACCACCTACGACTCGTTCGGCGATGAACCTCTCGCTCCTCTTTACGTTTAGTAATAACAAAACATCGTACATCAATTATGCAACTAAAACCATTTATTATTCTGTAATATTATGTGAGTAATAGTACAAATTACCGTATAGTTACAGTAATAATTTAATTTACGTTTTAGGTTTAAAATATATTTATAAATCATTAATATTGAAAATTTGATGTTACGCGTGCATGGTGTGAACAAAACGCGTAACAGGAAAGCGCATAGTGCATGCGTCTGGCGTCTGACATCTGTCCAGGAGTATTCCATGGTTTCTAAATAAGTTTTTAAATTGAGTATTTGATCTAAGGTTTGTAGTTATGAAATCTTAGAAGATATTATTATGTATCCATAATTGAGAGTGAAAGGAAGACGATTTGGTCTTCCTTTCACTCTCAATTATGGATAAATTTCATGGAATAGTTGTTCCACAGCTGGTTTATCGAGCCGAAATCTCAACTAGAATTCTTGGCAATCATGCACGGAAAAATAATCAACCCTTTCTTTATAAACTCTTCCTCCCACTTCTTGATCATTCACCGTCGGAAAACAAAGCCATGAATTCTCTATCAGTTTCAGAGCTAGACATCACGGAAATCTCCTCAAACACTATGTTAACTACCAAAATAAAATACAAACGACTGGTAAACCGACCGAATTCGACTAGTAATCAAAGCAGTAACGCCTCGTTATTTTGACAGTTCCGTGACAGTAGAAAATATTTATAGGAACACTTTCGAACGCATCTCCATACAATAAGCTTACTAACGTCCTCCCATCCGTTAGTAACCAGACGTTCGTTATTTGGATAACGACTAGTATTTTTTAGGAACGGTTTTTCGTTACGCCTGGTAAAAATTCTAACTATTCGTAGTAGAAACGATTCGTTTTTGGAATATAGGAACCGGGCATTAGTCAAAATAAGATCTTTACTCCAGTAGGCTTGAAAATGCTATCGGAGGCATCGATACTTAAAACAACCCTTTATTTTTTTAATAATCTTGGAAATACATCTCTTGATCCAATGTACAATAGTAAATTCAGAATAGGGAAACTGATATAAACCGAATTACAGTTTCGTACGTAGGTATTTTTGACATTATCCACAAAGATATAATTTGATTTGGGTCGTAATACGAACTTTACGAGATTAATACTTTATATGTCTTAAAACAGCAAGTGTTGGTAAGTGGCTCGGTTCATAATCAACACTGTCCATTTTTATATTAGACAAACGATTTCGCACCGTGATAGTAAAGAACTCCTAAGTTCACAGCGTTTAACAGCTCGCAGTTTAATTATTTTTTTTGATTATTTCATGTTTAAATTCTGTTTAATATAATGTACGTTGCAAACACATCGGACAATTTTATCGGTTGGCTAATATACTTTGACCTCTATTTGCACATGGCATTGCTTACAAGAGCCGAAACATGTTACATTATTCTCAAATGTAATTGAGTAATTACGAAATACCCAACTGCACTGACCACGATCTTCCTTCCATATTTCTTGTCTAAACATATCTGCCCATTGATGTTTTAGATGCCTGCAGCGAAAACCAGATAATGTGCCTTTTGTTCGCTTGCTAGGTTGTGTGATAGGTTTGATTTTATCGCATTAATACATTTCGATCGAAAATTCAATTTTTTTAATGCAATGAAGCCACCTGGCTTTGTTAAGATTTCTAAGATATCTTCATCGTCGCTGTCTTTAGTATTTTATTCAGTAAAAGTATCCAAATAACACCGTTAAAAAAATGTTTTTATTTATTAATACATACAATGCTTTCGATAAAATACACTGGTACACAAAATTTTAACTTTGTCGAAAATTTTGTAAAAAATTTTCAAAAATGTCCGTGTGGCACACGGACATTTTTGAATTTTTTTAAATTTAATTAGTGATTGTAAGAAAAAATAAAGACTTAAAAAATATTTGCTAAGCAAGGATTTTATTCTATTGAGTAATTTAAAATATTAATAAAAAACACAGATCTCGTAAAGAAAAAGCTTTTTTTTTATAAATGATGAAATCTTACTTTGTTTGAATATTTAGCTTCTGGTTGGTCCCTTTTAATCGTCCAGCAGTAGGTAATCTGCTAACATTATCAGCTCCATTAACCTGGTACCGCTTTTTCATATTAGAAATGTCCTGATGGAACCCCTAACCGTGGTCGTCGCTGACAGCCCCTAAATTGTCAGTAAAAAAAACCAGTTGAGAGTCTAAATGTATCTTAAGTGAAATGGTGCAACCCAATGCTTGATATGACAATAATAGCTCGCTAACCAACTCTCTGTAGATGTCACTCTTGTGGTTACCCATAAATTTTGCAAAAATTTTTTTTAAAGCCTTTGCAGATTTTTCTGAATCGCTTAATTTTTCGAATCTTTTATTAACTCCCTAATTTGAGGTCCAACAAAAATACCCTCTTTTATCTTTACATCGCTTATTTTAGGGAATTTTTCTTTTCTTTCGTCAAAACATTGACGTGAAGTGGACGGTTGTGAATTGTCGTTTTCAACCGACGTAGTTGCAACTGGTATTAGTTCTGGCAATTTTTTACAACGAGAGACTGGTCTTATAGCGAAAGATACGTTAGGGTAAATAACTGTCTATTTTTTCTTGTAATGTATATTTTTATATACCTTTTATGTCAGTGAGACAAAAATAGCAATCTGAAAAGTGATCTCGCTATTCAGTCCATATTATGGGTACGGCAAACGGCACAGGTCAAATTTAGCTATCAAAGTTCGTGTGGCAAAACCAGTGTTGATCAGTGTAATAACTGACTGATTTCTTAAAACACTGGATCACACGGTGAAGGAATGTCATTGTTATTAGCAAAATACTTTTTGAATTCACATAACATTTTCTTTTGTTCTTCTAAAGACACTAAAGATTTTCTCCCCCTTTTCATGATGAGTTAGCACAAATAACCTCAGTAAATTTAATTTTAGGTAAGTAATCACTAAACGACTCAGTAACTGTCTTAAATGAAATACGCCTCAAATTACTTCATATTACATAGAAATCAACTACCAACGTTATAAAAAGCCGATTGATTGATGACAACAACAATATATTATAATTATGAAAAATAGTTCATATATTATATTGTTGTTGTCTAGTTCTACCCACATGTTATGTTATCAATATAATGCAGTCGGAAATTGTTATTGATTATTAATATTATAATCGTGTAAATAGAAGTTAATTGCAAAGACTAAAAAAAATGTTTTTCTGTATTATTTAACATGGTAATGTATTATTTGATAGAGTAAAAAATCTGTAATAAAATAAATAAATAAATATTTATCCAAAAAGTACAGATATGTTACGCAACTAACTAATAACTAGAAAGAGCGAAAATCTTTATTCCTAGCCCGTAAATCAAGCAAAATATATGTTTAGGTATCAAATAGGTACAAAATTTTTGTAAAGGCGAATTGACATTTTGACCAATAGGAAATTGGTCAAAATATCAATTCGCCTTTAAGATATGGAGATTCTAAATATGGGCAGTCAACCTTACATGAGAGTGACTGCCCAATTTTTAAAAACATTTTTACAGTTGCTACCGTGTACCAATAATTTAAACAAAGATATCAAATAGTAGCAAAGTATTGGATTTTAGTAATATTTTAATGCTGATTGATCATTTTGGCCAGTAATTCTGATGTTCACTCGAAACTTAACCAAAGTAAACTTTTCCAAAAGAGTATTGTATGATGACCCTTATGAGCGACTTGTATAGAAGTAAGAATATGGAAGGCTTTTTTAAGAATTACAGCTCCACCTCAAGAATCCATAAAGTTGAAAACTTAAATATTTCATTAATATTTTAATGATTAATGCCTTAAATTTACGTCTATGTATTATAATTGTATTTATTTCGTTAATTTATCGTTAGTTTTAGCATCAGCTAAAATAATTACGAAGATACAGATGTGTCTGTCAGGGACCCGTGTCTCCAGCTTGCACACCGTTTTATGATCGTATTTTCAAGAATATTTGAAAGTGATGGTTAATTTTATCGGCTCTCATTGCTGCAATTATGAGTAAAATTTTTGACTATTGTCTAAAACCGTAACATCTCTGGTTTTGTTTCAACGGCATGAGTCAGCTGGGGACATGTTTCTCCAGCTTACACACAAAAAACAAGTCATAGTAACGGAGTTGTGGTTACTGCAATTTTATGACGTTTGATTGCTACAATTATGCTTTAAAATATGGTGTACTTAGAATTTCGATTATATCAATGTGGAAGCTGTAGACAATCACATCTCCGATGATTTGCGGATCTTAATACAACTTTACCTATACACAAAATTATAACGTTTGAATGTGTTCATTGAACATGTTGGCTTTTTTATGGGCAATTTCATTTTATATTTTTTAATTTATGTTCTAATTTTAGAATTAGTTTTTTTCTTTGTTTTGATCTTTTTACGTATATGTATCAATCGAACGTTTTAAGAAAATATAATAACGCAATAATTAGAATAGCGTAATATTTCAACGGTGTCTCACTTTCACAAACCTTTATTTCCTTTACTAATTCAATCAACAATCAGAGATATAGGCAAAAATGTTCCTTTATTTGAAAAAATAATAACCAAAATCAGTTAAAACACCGAATAAATACCAGAAAGAAAGACACTTTTTGAAATCGGTTAATGATCCATTAATGTAGGAAGGAGAAAGAAATTTGCTAAGATTTATAACTATGAAAAATACAAAATAACAAGTTGCCAGTAGCAAGTTTCCATATAAGCGTTAAAAAAGTAATTTAAAACTCAAGTTTAGGTTTACTTTTTCGTTAATGTAATTATATTAGAAGAGTATTGATTAGTAAGTGACCTTTTCGATTTACCGGACTTAAGGATTTGGACTATGGCGGACGCGGGTGTGCCGATGGCTGCTCGTCTGAAGTAACATGCACCCCAGGGCCAGAAATAAGTCAATTACATATTTGAGTTCACGTGTGGCGTAGCGGCTAAGACAGTCGCCTCGCCGTTTCGTGTTCCTGATTCGATTCCCGCTCCGGACAACTTATTTGTGTGACCCATAAATAGTTGTTCACAGTATGGATGTAATTTGTGTCCGTCTATTATATGTTTGTAAAGTACCCCGCTACGTAGGGATTATATACACTGCGGGCGTTGTAAAAATATACCTAGATAGAATTGTAACGTATTTGTTTTCGATGTTAAACATTAATAATTAAATTAAGAAAATAATTTATATTCGTGGAAATCAAAAATAACTTACAATAGATGCAACCAGAGCATTATTATTAATCTCTTCTGAGGAAAAGCTATTATGATAAATGTTAACCTAATCAATGTTTTGTGTGTAGGTACGGTTGAATTTGATATTTTGAGAAAGGAGACGATGGCGCTACAAGTGATGCGGTGACGACCGATCGTACTACGCACACGGCGGCGCATCGATCCGCCCCGCCCGGCGAACTTTAGGGCGCACTTCACTCCATAGTTCCACATCTTGCTCACTTCACGACAACCACCTTATGTATGAAACGTAGTATCTATACGCTTGTATTGTTTAGCCACCCCCCATTAACAAAACCTGATATCTACCGCTTGGCGGCACAAAGGTCACTAGTCGAAGAGCGCAGGGGACGTAGGAATCAGGGCATTTTTTAATTTCTACGTCGTTTGACGTTTTTCATTGCGTCGCGTCGGGTTATCGAAGCGTAGTGTTATATACGGGCCGCAAGTTAAGAATCGTGGAGCGTCTCATTACGAGATAAGTGTGCAAACGAGTCTGGTATTGTGAACGTTTGTTGTTGTGATCTGCTTCCCTGCGGTAAATTCAAATAAGTACAATATCTACGTATTTATAAATTGTAAATATATATATATCAACCTTTTGCATCAATTTCGCACATGATTTCATTATTATCTAGTCATACTTTCGAAGTGCAATGCAATACGTAAATTTAAGACATTCAAGTCCACATTAACTGTACCTACCTACGTGGTTAATAATTGTTAATTTTGACGGAGTTATAAGGCAGCACCACGTTTCGTCACAGCAAATTACGTTACTCAAACCATTTACCATCCAGAGGTTCGCCATTAAATATCCGAGGACAAACGGTAAAAGCGGCGTCATTGAGCCGCATCGAAGCTTCGCCGAGGCTGGCCGGCGGAGCGGATTACGGCCGCAACGGGGGCGGCGCAGCCGGCGGCGCCGCCGGTGGCGTCCGCCCTGGCTACGGGTATGAGGCGCTTTCGGCGGCCAGCGACGGCAGTGAAGGCGAACCCGACGACGCGCCAGAATACGCCGCTTTCGAAATGGAACTCTCAGGCGGGGGAGAGTCTATAGAGGGACCGTCCTCGCGAGCTTCTACGAAAGTAAATTTCCCTCCGGAGGTGGAATTGGAGCGGAGACCTACGGCTGCCACAGTGGCCACCGCAGCCTACCATAGGGGTCGTGGCAGATCTATGAGCGCCTGGAGCGACATTAGCCGATCCAGCATACGCTTCGAAGAAAGGTTAGTTTATTTTTATATTCTACCTGTATAAATATCTACATATAAATAAATATAATTTAATAATTATGTCACCAAACAATAATTCCTACATTTCAGTAGGTTCTAATATATCAAGAAGGGAGAAAAATTTTGTTCGTTTTTAAGGTGTTTTAATAAAACAAATAGCAAATATAGAGTTATTGCTCCTAGAAGATATAATATCATGCGACAGAGGATTGTGCGTGTATTTGATGTGCTGGAGACCGAAGTAACCAATTCATGCTATTACTTAACCAGGTTCTGAAAGGATTTAAAATACCATTGGACTAGGGTCTACATCCACTCACCCATTTTTACATATCAAAAAAGCAAGCGCCTTTCGCATCATATACAAGGCTTGACGCATTCTACCGTATTGGACTTTTCTCGGCATGCGCAAAACGTACCGCGGCGCCAACTGCGATTTCGGTTTCGAAACGTCCTTAGTGAACGAATGTGAGCTTTCAATTATCGAGCTTAATACCTTCTTATTTCTATATTAATTTATCATACTGTTCAAAAACATTTTAATGGGTTATATTAATTGTTAATAATTTGTAAATACATATTTCTTTAGTTAACAATAGACATCCTACAAATAAAATTAGGAATAAATATTTAAAGTCAAAGTAGTGAATTTTTTAAACAATGCTCCATGATTTATATGTTTTTCGGCATATTATTAAAATGCACACAACATTTATAACAGATACAGACAGTGTAGAGAGTTTCTTGGTAGGTTTTAAATACGGTCATGTACACATGTCAACGTTAGTGCTTTTGTTTTCTTTGATTTTGTCAACTACCACCTTAAAATAATTCTCGGGTTATTTAAAAAAAACCGAGTTTCAGTTTTTTAATGAGTACTAAGTTTGAATATCAAGGGTACAAAGTAATTCTACATTAAATCTTAGTATGTTTATTTGAATACGTTGTGAGTCGAAATGCATTAGAAAAAACTCTATTTGCTCTCGTGAAATTATATAAAGCAATTTAATTAATAAGAGACATTGCTACATTAAATCTTTAATTCTGTTTCATCTGAATAGTATAATGCATAAAAAAAGTAAAATAGTTTGTTATTTTCAATTAAAATTTCGCACTGTTTAAAACACAACTGACCTATGATGCCCTATGATCCCTTACATGTTTACAGTTCGAAAGATTATGGGTGTCATATGGTTCTTATTGGTTAATAAAACAGATGTTTTCCATTAAAGGAGTGAGAAGGTGGCATGAAAAATGTTTCATTGAAATTTAAATTATTCATTAGTATGGTGTATAACCGATTCAAATATAAAAAGTAACAGTTACAAGCTACTACTTGGTGCTCCAGTTCAACACAGGACAACACGACAGTGCGTTCGACCGAAAGATACACAATATCTTGTCTAGTTTTAGATTTAATGTCAGATTATATAATAATTAATGAGCCACCATTGATGCCTTTCCAACTCTCAAACGCACTTTAAATTAAACATTAATCAGGATTAAAATATGATGATGGAGTCTCTTTGAGTCAATCTTTTGTTAAACAAAACGTGGACAGCGGATTTTTATTTTAATTTTATCTCATTACTTTCAGAAACAATTGCGTAATAAGGCTTCATACTAATAAAGTATAGTATATAAATAATCACCATCACGCAATCAGAACCGCTGATCAAAAGGGAAAGTTAAAACACTAGATAAAGTAATACATTTGTGTAAGGCTCAAGCATACTTAAGCAAACACTTATTAAATTAGCTTGATTACTGTTAAACTAAATTACTTATATTAAACTATTAATATTAAACTAAATTACTTATATAAATTAATAATAACCATAAATAAATTCATTTATTTATCTCAAAAAGTAAATTTTTTACAAATTATCATATTAAGTTCTTAGGTACATTAACTTTTTGAGAGCTGGAGTCCGTACTAGGTTCGGAGCCTGTGCGACGGATCTCCAGGCTCTCTTACTCCTTATAATAATTTCAAAATTAAAACTGCTAACATGTCAATATTACATTTGCAAATAAAGGAAATTGGACAAGTTAAAGAAAATAAAATAGTAACATTAATGCGTGTTGTGTGTTTGAGTGTAAGTGTGTGTAATAGCACAAAATATTTAAGAAAACCCCTAGATTAGGACAGGAATTGTTACTTGGCGATCTTTTTTTTTTAATAACATTAGGGACAGCAATTGTGGAGATCTTTAGGGGTGGCCTTGCCAGCGACTAAGTATTCGAAGGAAAATTAGGTTAATAAGTTTATAGCAATCAAATTTATAGTGACCAATTTTATCAAGGTATGATTGATCAAGATACATTCTTCTTAGAGTCCGAGTAGTCAAAGCATACTTTTCTAAAAGAGTTTTGTATGATGACCGTTTTGTAGATTCCAAACACATGTGGCATGCTCCAGCTGGGGCCTTATGAGCAACTTGTATAGAAGTAAGAATAACGAAGCTTTTTTTTAAGAGTTACAGCTCCTATCCGAGAAATGTCTATGAATAAGTTTAAAACAATTATAAAAGCCAAATTGTGTAGCAGGGCTTACTACAAAACTTCTGATTATTTAAGTGACAAAACAGCTTGGGATTGAGTCGCTCTAAATTAACACATTTAAATACAATGTAATTTTATGCAAGAAAAAAAATATTTAAAAAAAGGATTCCTACTGAGTTTTCTGGCAGTGTTTCTCAGTAGCTGCCACGTCATGCACTGCACGGTAGGGTAAAAAAAATTGACGATTCCACACAAATGTAATATTTTAACGGAATAAATGACTTTTGATTTTGATTTCCACCTCAAGATTCCATAAAGTTGAAATCCTTTAGTTGTAATACGATCAATAAAATGTAAATTTGAATCCAAGAGTACACCCAAGTCTTTGATAAAGGAAACATTTCGAGAGTGGTTCGGGAGGTGGTAAGTAAATTGCACAAATATTTTTATTTTGGGTAGATGAGATAGATTTATATTTAGGCAGATTCAACTGCAGTCAATTAGCCAGACAATAAGCAGGGAGACTATCTTAACACAATCGTCAATAGAACACATTATTCGTAACATTTTAAGGTCCTCAGCACAAAGAAGAAAATGGCTGTTTCTAATAAAGAATAGAATAGAATAGAATACTCTTTATTGTACACACATACACGAAAAATTCATAGGACACTAATAACACAATCATGTACAATGGGCGGTCTTATCGCATCAAGCGATTTCTTCCAGACAACCTTTGGATGGATAGGAGCTGTAATTATTTTAAAAATAGTAGGTGTGCAACAAATGAAAAAGTAGATAAGTCTAAATACATGAATAAATATAAACATATACATAAATATATACATACATATACATAAATATATATATAGATATAATAAAACTATGTATAAATACAATACAGTGCATATTATACAACTTAAAAAAATACGTAAATATTACATTAGACAATAGGTGACTACAAACTTAGGTAGTGCTCTTTAACTGCTTTATTGAACGTGGTAAGAGTTTGGGCACGTCTGATAGTAACTGGCAAGGAATTCCACAATTGTACTGCTTGAACTGAGAATGACTTGCTCATAAATATTGTAGAGTGCATAGGAGTATGCAGCTTTAGGTTGTGTGATGATCTTAGGAATCTGGTATGCGTGTCACAGAGAAACTCGAAACGGTTTTTGAGGTATATAGGTGTAGCGGGATTAAACAGAGTGTTATATAATAAAGAAAAATAAAGATGACGTCATTTAAATTTAAAGAAATACTGTTGTACAGACGCCAGCACATCAAACAACCCCAGTCTTTCAAATTTGCCTAATTGAAAGGAAACCATATGCTTATGTGATAAAGTTGAAAATCTATAAAAGAAATTTGAAAGCTGGAGGTGCTGGCGTCAATACATTCAAAGCATGCAGGCCATTCGTTGTCCTTACATCTAGTTTTTTAACTTTAACTTTTTGTTTTATTTATTAAGTCAATACTATACATAATAAGTTGCAAGTACCGGAGTTAAATATATATAGGAATTTTCAGTGGACGGTATCAGGCTGATGATGTGTAACGCGTTTAGAAGGTTGCTGTGTGGTTGACGGCATATAATATCACCACCACATTCGATCCTGTGCGGGGTGTAGAACTCGCCTTAACTGTATTTCAGAGAATAGGCAGCAGCGTTTCTATGAGTATTATGACCATTATACTGCCAAGCGTGGCGGTTATGGCTTACCCCCACCTCTTCTCGCTCCCGCTCTACAAAATCTTTGACACAATTTGGACAAATTCGGGCAAGGCCTTTATCCAATGGTGGTGGAAAGACTTCAAGTGATGAAAGTGTGTCTATAGTTTTCGGTTCACTCTGATTCGTACTTTTAACTTATACTGATGAGATTAGCGAGAAACGATAGAATTGGATGTTGGCATCCTCTCAACCTTGATGCTGTATTTGGTAAAATCTGTGAATTATACGAAAATCTTTGATCCTACACTTACTACGATTTTTATTTTTGATTATTTGTATTAAATGAAACAATAACCTTTGTTAGCGACTTGGGAATACTCGCTATATTCCATCAAACGTTTTTTAAATTCCAATTCCGTTACGTCAAATATAAGTGCTACTTAATTTATAAGTAAATTTGAGTCAAAGAACAGGCGTTGTACTTCAGCACTTTAACGATAACAGAAATTCTATTCTTGTACTACATTATGCAAGAGATTTTTTGAGATGAAACAGTTGAGTCGGCTCTTTCGGTTTATATGGTATAAGAATAAGTCTTCTTTTCGCATGTAAATAGGTAGGTGTTATGCAATAGCGTGCACATTGCATATATGTGTTATTATAAGATATAATATTATACTTATTAACGCCTCGTCTGAGATGATTATGTAGTCTACGTACTATCGTATTTACAAACACGCGTTTAAAGAATTTGGTAAAAAAAATACCAAATTTGAAAATATGTAGTTGTCACCCTGCCCGCTATGGCAACACTGACAGATAAACGTCTCTTCATTATGTCTTTCGTGTTTAAACGAACACCGTTTATTCTTATAAAAAATCTCAAAAATTATATAAATAGTGTGTTATTTCGGTTTTCTATCATATTTCTTTATCTTTATTATTAATAATGGGAAAAAATAAAGATAAGTTACGAAGAAAACTGATGGAACTGCTTAATTTTTTCATCAGAAGGTATGTACAATAATTCGCCATTTAAATCTACACTTTTGTTTTATTATTTTTTCACAGTGAATATAATACAACAAAAACATTTAATTCGCCACAAATTTACATCAAATATATCACTTGTGATATTACGAGCGAATATACGAGTGAATAAAAGACCTAAGCGATAGGACGAGCGCCTATACTTTGTCAATGAATCTGTCATTGTTTATTACTTATATAATTACTACCAAAATAAATAGTCATACTACCATACGATAAATCGAGTGTGTACACAGACCTCAGCGATAGGACGAGCGCCTATACTTGGTCAAATTGATCTGTAATTGTTTAGTAAAATAATTACTAACAAAATAAGTAGTGATACTACCACACAATAAATCGAGTGAGTGCACAGACCTCAGCGATAGGACGAGCGCCTATACTTGGTCAAATTTATCTGTCATTGTTTAGTAAAATAATTACTAAAAAAATAAGCAATGATACTACCATACAATAAATCGAGTGAGTGCACAGACCTCAGCGATAGGACGAGCGCCTATACTTGGTCAAATTGATCTGTAATTGTTTAGTAAAATAATTACTAACAAAATAAGTAGTGATACTACCACACAATAAATCGAGTGAGTGCACAGACCTCAGCGATAGGACGAGCGCCTATACTTGGTCAAATTTATCTGTTATTGTTTAGTAAAATAATTACTAACAAACTAAATAATGACACAACTACTCGATAAATAAAGTGAGTGCACAGACCTCAGCGATAGGGCGAGCGCCTATACTTGGTCAAATTTATCTGTCATTGTTTAGTAAAATAATTACTAACAAACTAAATAACGACACAACTACTCGATAAATAAAGTGAGTGCACAGACCTCAGCGATAGAACGAGCGCCTATACTTGGTCAAATTTATCTGTCATTGTTTAGTAAAATAATTACTAACAAACTAAATAATGACACAACTACTCGATAAATAAAGTGAGTGCACAGACCTCAGCGATAGGACGAGCGCCTATACTTGGTCAAATTCATCTGTCATTGTTTAGTAAAATAATTACTCACAAACTAAATAGTGACACAACCACTCGATAAATAAAGTGAGTGCACAGACCTCAGCGATAGGACGAGCGCCTATACTTGGTCAAATTTATCTGTCAATGTTAAGTAAAATAATAACTAATATAATAAATAGAAATTCAACCGTACCATAAATTGTGTGAGTGCACAGACCTAAGCGATAGGACGAGCGCCTATACTTGGTCCAATTAAAACTATCTGTCACTGTTTAGTAAATAACTACTAACAAAATAAATAGTTACACTACCATACAATAGATTGAGTGAGTGTACAGACCGAGGCGATAGGACAAGCGCCAATACTTGGTCCAAAAAATATACGTGGACATTGCATAGCAAATATTAGTCATCATATAAATGAAAATGCTTCCATCACACAGTACTATTAATGAACCAGAACCAGTTCGAATACTTATTGATTCTATTTCAAAATGAACCTTCCAAAAAAAAAAAAAAAAAAGGGTTAAATTAAAGCGACCTATGGAACACCATTATACATCATGTCTTAGATGAAAATACAAAAAGTGAATTTCTAAGAAGATACCCAAAAGAATGACTGCTCCACTACTAAACTCTGAGATTCGGGCTGCAATGACAGCTCAAGCCGTGACAAGAGATAATCACTTCTGTGGAAAGCAAAACCTGATTGGCACAGTTATGTGTGGTTTAACAGATATATTGTACAGAAATATGTATATACACAAACCATGATCAGGACTGAATATCTAGGCAATTGTATTGGGCTTTAATGCCATCTTCAATACAAGACATCCCAAACAAGTTGAGCTGTCATCTTACCTGGTTAGTCCGGGTAAGATATAATAAACAAGTAAAATATGCTTTGGAAAAATCTGAAATTTATAACTTTCTTTTGGGAAAGACATCAATACAGTTCTTTCAAATATTTTCAAATATTTCAAATATATATTATATAAATATAAAATAAATAAAATTCAGTTAAGAACTTGAAGAATTCTTTAAACAATTGGGGCCTGTACAGAAAGCAAAGGGGCGGTCGAGTTAACAACAGACAACCTCAACCATAACCAGAACAACAGAAGACTGCTGGAAAGCCATGCAAATCTTACCAACATCATAATAACATCACACTGCAATTGTGGCCTTTGATGTTACAAAAGGCAAGTTATGCAGGTGGTTTACAAAATTATTTCAAAATTTGTATTTTTACAAAAGATAAGCCAGTTTTAAATTGGAGAAAATATGGATATTCAATTCCTTTAACACATATAGTATACCAAGACAAGATTCCTGAAAATAACTCCTTTACTATATAACTGGTAAGTTAAAATATCAGAATACATACACAATTTAATTAAGATTTGTATGGTAACACATGAAACAAAACATACTTACTCAGTATGTCTCAAAGATTTCAATTGTATCTAAACCAAATGGAACATCTGGATTTATATTAAATCTTAAAAAGTTTAATAAGCTTGTTCCAACAACATTTTTTTTTCAAACTGGAAGGGATAAGAATAGTGTTACACTGCATCACTTGATCTGAAAGATGCTTACTTTTTACTTAAAGAAAATGATGTTTCCAGAAAATACCTAAGATACTTTTTTAATAAAAGATTGTGCTTCAACAAGATCATGGGATAAGTAGTTACTTATCTCAGTGCAAATGGAATCACTTTACTAAATTATTTGGATGTTTTTTGTCTATATTTGCACCATTTGCAACATTTTTTCACAAACTTCAGGGTTCATAAGAAATTATGATAAAAGCCCGATGCAACCCAGCAGGGAATGTAATTATTTAGGTTTCATTTTAAATAGTGAAAAAATTACATTAAGTATGATAAAAGACAAAATTTTCCTGGAAAATTAATTCCAATTTTCATGGAAAATTAAATTCTTATAGGTTCTTTAACTTCAATTTGTCCCTCTGTCCCCTATGGGTGGATGTATACAAAAATACTAGAAAGATATAAATACCTAGATTTGAAACAATCTAGAGATAATTATGAATCAGAAATGAACTTAAATCAGATAATTATAAAAGAGCTGTCTTGGAGGAAAGAAATAATTTTGACTGGCTCAACATAAATTAAATGGGATAAATATAAATTGGAGTTTTACACAGGTAATTGTACATATGTAGCAAAGAAAAGTAACATGGATAATATTCAACAGAGGGAAGCAAATACCATGTCAATTACTTAGAGTTTTAGTAATTTATTTTGTATTAAAATGTTTTGCAAAAATTCAGAACAATTGTAATATATTATATGATCTGAAAATATCATATGTTAATAGAATTGGGGGTATACAATTTCCTCACCTAAATTTACTATCAAGAAAAATATGGCAGTTTTTTGAGAAAAGAAAAATCTATATTTTTGCTTCATGTATATCATATAAAGAATATATACATAGATATGCAACATATAATAATAAATAGACTAAGTTTAGCTGAAATATCTTTGCCTCACATACAAAAAAAAAAAATAAAAAAAATTTGGAATAATTTCAACTCTTTGAACCAGTAATATAGGTACGTTTATTAATATGTTTCAATATTTGTCATGGATTTAAAAATGAAACTATTTTCGTAGACATTTTAGCGAAAGGGATGTTTTGCTAAAATTTCGACGAAATAAACAAAAATACTGTGAATTCCATAGAATATTTCCAAACCCTAGATTGCTGCGAATGTAAGCGAATTTAAGACCTTATATGTGAAAGGAAACTTAAGGGCTTTAGATAAACGTAGAATCAAACCAAGTTCTTTCTTTACTCGAGGAATGACATCATCTATATGAAAATTGAAGTAGCTTCTGGTCGAGTAGAATACGTATATATCTCTGATTGTTCTGATACTCGTAGTATATGATTATACTTACGAGATAAGGTAATAACATCACACTTGTCCGGATTTTACCTAAATCCGGACAAGTGTGATGTTATTACCATAAGTTGATTATTACGACAGTAAAGGAGACGGATACGTTTTCATACAATATTGGGCCCGGATTTAAAAAGATAAAAGTGGTGTCAATTAATGGGTCTATAAATTATCAGCCAATCACTAAAAATTCCATGGATTTATTCAATCTATCAGCAGAGTTATAAAAGATTTAGTCTTAATAGAGAGGTTATGTACCAACCTATACTAAACAGCTGATTATTAAGGGCGATTGCTATTTAATAGTTATCCGTGTCCAGTGTGTTAGCAATGCAATTCATGCATGACTGCAATTCCATATGTATGAGCTCAGCCTTTTAAAAGACTTTTGCTTCTTTATGGAATAATGTGTTATGATTTAATTGATCAAATGCTTTAGAAAAGTCGGTATACACAGTATTCAACTAACATCCGCCGCATAGATCATTGATAAGGTAATCCTGACTGTATGTGACTAAATTTTTGGCCTTTCCAAAAACGCATTGTTTGACATCGTGCATATTACCTCCTTTTGTACTGATGTTATTAGAACTTGCTTCCAAATGCTTGAAAAAGAACCTTCGGACAATTTTCTAAATATATTCATTACAGGTACTGTTAACTCTTTAAACAATTTCGAAATTGAAAAGGGATCTACTATATCAAAACCAGCTCCAAACTCCTTTATTAAAATGAGTTTGTTCGAGATGCTTCATCTGCATAGATATACAGGAAAACCTTTTAACCAGTACGCAAATTCTTTTTGGTGGTTCAGGTCAGATTTTTTTTGTTTTGTGCTGATTGAGATTGTTACGCATTAAGTCCAACGGTATGTTGATCTGTTGCCGGTGTCAACTTTACACATAGCCGTAATTTCTCGGAGGTACGTGATGAGCACCACTCGTCTCGACGTTGCGCATTCAGACCGCTCCTACCTGCAAGTATCTTCGTAGAGAGTAAGACGTAATTCTTAGCATTCCATGGTTTCTCCGTGCGGAAACGGGGCCCATAGCGTGTTAGAGGAAAGAATACTCGACAGAGTCTTACTTGCGACTCAGATGTAGGTTTAAGGGGGGCGTTTAAAAGTTTTATAGTCTAGGGCAAATATCATATATCAAACAGACTTTCTATATGCAGGATAATTCAGTAACACAGCAATCAAACTCGAAAGAATCATATGCATAAATTAATGCATCAGTATCGCACAATCCTACCAGGGTTGTGTGATACTGGCGGCCACTCATTAGCTTCGTTTTCATTACACGAGGCCAGGGCATTGGCCAGGGGACCGTTTCATTTGCGATTTTCCTTGGACCAGAGTAATGATAGATTTTTTTATCTTTCCAATTGTATTCTCATATACAGACATAACAAAAATAAAATTGGTGTGTGACGGATGGGCTATACGATAGAACTATAAACATGATTACACGATACAAGTACGTTTACCGTCTGATATGAAGTTAGAAGGTTACTAACTTCATATCAGACGGTAAACGTCTGATGATACGTTCTCTGTTAGATTTCATAAATATACGTCGCCGTCAACCACACACTTTTAGTACCTACAAATTATATTTATTTATGTTGCCAACAGTTACAAGTTTGGTCAAACTTCTAGATAAAAGTCAATAATATAATTAAATAAGAGAAGAAATAAAAAGCTATTTAAATAAAATACATATTGAATATTGAAGATGTAGACGATTTTTTTGTTAAATAAACTTAATTATAATAAGCTAACGATCGTACCGAAGAACTTTGGTCACACGACGCACAGTGGTTCGTGTAGAACAAGCTAGCTGGACAATATTATTTGTTTCGATTTTTATTTATAAATGAGGTTATTAAGCAAAGATATAAGGGTCATAATACTATTTGAGGTCCATTGGTCGTTTGAGCAGGTATAGTGAAATAAAAACACAATATTTTTTTAAACAATTTTATAAATAAATTTAACTATAAATGTAACTATAAAATCTAATATCAGATACATAAAATACCTATTTAAAAACTAAATCGATCACTCATCATCACTATCATCAGATGAATCATCCATTGAATAGTCATGATCATGAGTGGCAGAACTATGAAAACTAGAAACTATATTAACATTTTGTTCCTTAAAGCTAGGTTGAACTAATAAATCTAGGACTTCGATAGGGAATGAACCTATTTTCTTCCGGGGAATTTCTCTTAAACCATTTATTACAGGGTCAGATGTTATCAATAACATATTAAGTAAATCTCTATTCGTAGCTATTCTTTGCACAGCTGCTATTTCTTGCACAGCTGCTCCACTTTTCAGCCAATTTTGAAGAATATTTTGAGATGATGACCTTGACGTCTCTCAGGGACTGCTCCGTAACACCATCAAAGTCATGTCTCAAAGATATAAACCGAAAGAGCTCAACGTTTCGCGTTTCCTTCGGGTGTATTAGCCATTCTTCAAAAAAGTCCATTTTTGAGACGGTGAAAACTGTTTAAAGAAAAAAAAAGAAAAAAATTAGTTGTGCAAATAATTCGCAATATTTTTTTCTACTAATTACTACTAGATACTTGTGAGAATCATATAAAATAGATTTTACAGAGTGGACATGAGTGGACATGTAATATTTTGACTATTGAATTCAAAAATATGGGTGAAAAAGTCCACTTTTATCGAAACATTTAATTTAATAAAATTAAATAATGAAGATCCTGTGATAAAAATTAACTAAAACAAAACTACTTACCCTTATGTACACAATCCATCACAAAAACACTATCACAAATTTCTTTTAGTGACTTAAAATAATGTTAACAATATGGTGTAAAAATGCAAATGAATGCACTTTGAATTATCAACACTTTATATACTTACCTTAATGACGGGCCTAATGAGGGTAATTACGAAAATTAATAGATGTATTCCTTAATGTATAGGGCTAATGAGTTCATCTTAATAATTAACTATTAGGAATTGAAGAGTTGTTTTTGTCCAGCTAGTTTGTTCTACGCGAATCACAGTGCGATGTGGGGACGTGATGTGTCCGTCGAACGCGATCCAGTTGTTTGGGTGATATAACGTATCTACCGTATAAACAGTGTGAGATGTTGGAGAATTTTAGTTATCACATGAAGTTATTCAAATGAAAAACACATGAAGTTTGTGAAATACACAGAAAACGGTTAAAGCTCTTCTAAAAGATAATTGACATAAACACGATTTATTTGTACTTTATATTTAACTCTTTATCGGGCAGAATGGACTTATGTTTCTAATTGATTCATTTTAAACTTTAACTCACATTCATAGATTTCAAAATATGGTTTCTAATTGAAGGTTAAACAAACTTACCTTAAGTGAAGTTTGACCATAATTATATGAGTCGCTGCATCCGAAGAGATTTTCATATAACACAGTAGTACACTCTTCAATGTGCTGGACATCGAACACTTTTTTAGAGCTTGCAACATTAAAAAAGACAAAATGGCGCCTCTGCAAGCCACGTGGCCGGCTGGAAAAACTTCATTCTTTTCAGAGTCCTCGGTATCTACCTAAGATTTCACTAAAGGCAAAGCATTAAAAACATATAACGGGATGAAAGTATTCACAAGAATACTTTAAGGGCGGGAGGGATCGAAAATCTCTTCGGATGCAGCGACTCATATAATTATGGTCAAACTTCACTTAAGGTAAGTTTGTTTAACCTTCAATTATATTTCGTCGCTGCATCCTCGAGATTTTCATATAACACAGTAGATGTTTAGAGCTTTAGGGAAATCATTAGTAAGAGTATTGAACCAATACCGAAAAACGAATTGTTATATGTAATAATTTGCTTTATCTAATTAATTTAATCATTTTTAACTATACTTAACAGTAATAAACTGGCACTTTTAAATACAGGATTATTATTAGATCTGTCATAAAATTTACTAAATACGCGGGAATTTCATGACCATCCTGCTGCCTTCCTAATCACTTCAATGGAAACGCATCCACGGACGTCTCTGCGTGGCGAGCGCTATGCGCAGAGTATATTCTTGCGTCAATATCTGCTCTCTTGCACTACTTACTGGATACAGCATCTGATTGTAGATGCGGTTGCGTTGTGGTATAATTTTTTAGTGGTCGGAATTAACCTTTCGGCATTAGACGTGTCTCTAAACGGTCCTATTAGTTCTATGTATGCTATCAGGGTTTTCTCTGGGCATATCTCCTTCTAATTGTGATAAAAGAATTAGATACGATTGAGGCTTTGCTTTCAAGAATTTTAAATATTGGAATCGTTATTTGTAATATTTGAAACAACGTATCTTATCTTGGGTTTAAAAATTTCAACTTTAATTTTGGATACACTTAATGCATCCCAAAGGGCCTGCGGCCCAAGCTCATATGCTGAGAGTTAATCTTTATTAGATTATGTGGTCGGGGTAGCAATATCAGCGGTAGGATCGTGCGTAGCGACAACATTATCAAGAGTATGAGTAATCGGGTCAATATTATTCGATATCAATGGAGCGTATAACCTAATTAGCTAAAAATGAATGCTCACATGCATTATTCGGCGTTCGTATATTCGGTCGTAATCGAATCACGACTCTTTAATTTTATGCGTATTAGCCTTGACCAACGATACGACGGAACATATTCCAAAATTTAATGAAAATGAATGCTCAGATACATTATCTGCATCAGAAAAATACATATTATTATGCGAGTAAGTGACCGTAATCGCACCATGGTTCAATTATTTATATTGGTATTGTGTTCGTATATTCGGTCATAATCGAATTACGAATCTTTATAGGTCTTGACCAACAGTATCAATACGACGCGTATTCCAACATTTAATGAAAATGAATGCTCAGATACATTATCTGCATAAGAAAAATATATGTGTGAGTAAGTGACCGTATTCACTTCACGGTTCAGAAATAATATTGATATGGTGATCGTATATTCAGCTGTAATCGCCTCGCAACTATTTAATATTATCCGTATTAGCTTTGACCAACGATGCGGCGGAGCGTATTCCCTGATTTAATAAATATGAATCTTCAGATACATTATCTTTATAAGAAAACATACATATTATTATGCGAGTAAGCGACCGTAATCGCATCACGGTTCAGAAATAATATTGGTATTGTATTCGTATATTCGGTAATCTAATCATGACGCTTTAATTTTATGGGTATTAACCTTGACCAACGATATCGATTCGACGGAGCTTATTTGCTGGTATGATGAAAATGAATGCTCCGATTCATTATCTGCATCAATTACAATATAAATGAGAGTAAATTACCGTAAACGCATCACGGTTCAATAATTATAAATCAGAATTCATTTATTCCGTAAAAAAATACTTTTATGTGGAATAATATTGGTATAGTATTCGTATATTCGGTCGTAATCGCATCACGACTCTTTAAAATATACATTTTTAGACGCCAGTTAAGGCTACTAATCTGCATCAGATAAAATACATATGTGAGTAAATGACCGTAATAGCATCACGGTTCAATAATTATATTGGTATGGTATTCGTATATTCGGTCGTAATCGCATCACGACTCTTTAAAATATACATTTTTAGACGACATTTAGGCTACTAATCTGCATCAGATAAAATACATATGCGAGTAAATGACCGTAATCGGATTACGGTTCAATAATTATATTGGTATGGTATTAGTATTCGGTCGTAATCACTTCACGACTCTTTAAAATATCATTATAATAAAGTCAAAAACAACGATTTATTTTCAAATAAATATGGTTTTAGAAGTGAATGTAAGAACATTGGTAACACAACAGGTACTATATATATATATATATTTTTTTATTTTTTTTTTTGAACTGCAGGAATTCCTTTACTGTACAGAAAGAAATCTCAGTTAGCCATTTGCGTAAAGCCTTTTTGAATCGGACCATTGGAAGTACCTTAATTTGATCAGGAATCTTGTTATAAATACAGTTTATCTGTATTCGTTGTGCAGTCGACAACGCGATTAGACATGTCAATATATATATATATTTTTATCAATATTATTATTTAATTGCCAATGGTATTCCTTCGTTTGGGCACCATCTACTCACAAAACAAGTTCCACAGTATTGAGTTTTGTAAATACCTTTAAGCCATATCCTGATATTAGCATCTGAACGAAATCTGGTTTACTCAATATGAGAGAAAGTGCTGAACGGCATGTGTTTTCAGATGAGAAATTATCTCCTAACCTGAACTGTTATGTAATGAATTTTAATGCTACAGGATTGATTTTTGTTTATTTTTTTTTTTTTTTTCAAGCAATCATCAATATTATTATTATGACCAAATTTCCATAATTTTTACACGCTGTGTCGTTATTGTTTTAATGTGTTGTGAGACAGAGATGAAATCATTAATTCAATTGTCTCCATTTTGAGTGCTTGTTACGAAAACGCCTCTTTATTGACTTCGCCAGATTATTATTTTGGATTCATGTCTCACTAGGCCAGTGAGGAACGACAATAAAATCTATTGCCAGGTTATTATCTTGCATAAGCATTTCAAAATAGGTGAAAAACGGAGGAAACAAGTAAGAGAAAAAGTATTTCCAATTAGGGGTAAACGTTTACGTCGAAAGCGTTACGATCCTTCTTCCAGTAAGTATATCAAGGTCATTTTTCATTTAAAAAGTAGGCCTGAACTTGTTGTCTAGATCTGGGGAGCCCAATCTCTCTGCTAAACATAGCATACTAAATAAAAGTAAATATGTGTATGCATCTAACAATACGAGTACCCGTGTATATACACGATAATTTTAAATTTAATTTTAATATTGGCCTCTAATGGTTAATTTTAATATTCCTAACTGCTAACTATAATACTGGTGTGGGTTCGATCCCCACTCGGGACAAATATTTGTTCGATTAGCGCGATTATTAGTTCCGTACCTGGGTTCAATTTATCTATAATTTGTATGTATTTAATAATAAACATGTATATTTATCAGTTGTCTGTTGGCCACACTATTGCAATAGTACTGGCTCTGCCCCGTCTGGGATGAGATGGCAAGACATTTATTTATTATTATTATGTATATAATATACTGTATTATTAAATTATAATATTCAAATTAATAGATCAAATATTTACAGCTACTTAGTTACGTAGTAAATTACTAATACCATTTCAAATTAATGGACAAACAATTAACAACATTTTCTGTTATACTTGATATCAAACAAAACTAATACACGTTCACCATATACAAATTATATTTTCCACAAGTTTTTTACAGCAATCACAGTCAACTAAACTGGAAAAACCATGTCTGCAAAACTAGCAAATCAATCACATGTTCGCTATACTGGTAACCCATGTTACTAATACATGTGCTAAAAGTCGACGGGATCAACATCGGGACTTGTACTTGAGTTGTACGTGTACTTGGTCAATCAAATATATTAAAAGCATTCTGGCTATGTGCGTACGTTTCTGTTACCTACTAATCTAAATAGAAACTACATTGCAGATTATTTAGAATAAAGCTATTTGAATGGTTGAATGAAACTAACCTCTATAGCATTAAATAATACCTGGAACTGAAAATTTTCTATTTCAGGATTCAGTCCTATATTATCCTTGCTGAGTGCATCCATTATGATTTGCCCCCATTGTTCAGAGAACACGTGGCAGATATTTAGGTTAGTTGTGTAAGTAAAGTAATCAGGTTGTAAATAATAAATCATCACAACTCCATATGATTTTAACCCAAACATTGCCCCAGGGCATTGTAATTATTAGGGTTTTACAAACGGTACATGCCTGTTGTAAAAACAGGGCTTGTACTATCTGACACAAAGGGTAGGTCTTATTCCATAGAATGGCTAACTGTAAAATAGGTTAGAATAACCTAATAATACCAAAAAACATTCAGCTAGTAAAACTAAAATCTAATTATACATAGACTCTCGCCTGTTTGCCAGGGGGGTGTGTAATGTAATCATAATTGGTAATAAAATAAAATGATAGTATCGTTGTAACAGTCGGTCACCTTAATATGCATGATCAATAACGAATAGAAAAAGAATTCTAAAAATATTCATATTTGCTGGAGAGTAAGTATGTACTTACATTTTTTGCTGACACTCGGCATTTGCGTAGATTCAATCGGCACCAAATTATTCTTCATATTCCTTCTTCGTGCACTTAAACTAGCCCATTTTTATAGGCCAATACAGTAAATCACATTAAATGTCACTATCATATAATTATAACACTTGTTTACTGAAAATAAAAATGACAAGAATTGGTGTTTCGAGGTCCGAACACTAAGAGCGAATGAAGTTTTTCCAGCCGGCCACGTGGCTTGCAGAGGCGCCATTTTGTCTTTTTTAATGTTGCAAGCTCTAAAAAAGTGTTCGATGTCCAGCACATTGAAGAGTGTACTACTGTGTTATATGAAAATCTCGAGGATGCAGCGACGAAATATAATATATGGACATAGCCTTATAATGAATGAGTCAACCGATATTCTTTACGATTTTCTTGGACTACATATCGTGGAGTCGAACATTTGTATGGAATAAGACACGTTCTTTACATCTTTATTTTTATCGCAGGTCTTCGAGCTGTCTCGGAATTTGCTTGAAATAACATATATTGTCGTTACGTTATTCATGTTTCCCGCATTTCGTATAAAAACATGTCTCTAATTCATATACGATAATAATATGTTAGACAATTACTAAAAGGATTGATCTCATATTTTCAAGAAAAAGTTTCCCAAGTAACTGCTAGAATGGCTAAAAGGGATTTTTTTTGGGTACAATGCCGTTTGGGACGAATACGTGACTCGTTTGTCAAAATGGCTTGCAAAGCCAGGATTCGTTTTAGAATCCAGGTACCTACATAGGTATGTACTTATTTTATTTTAACAATGTCATGTCACATGAGCCTCATATCTTTTGCTTTCTAATTAAGATTAGGAACATGACGACTATGCACCAAACGCTTAAATCGTGATTATTCGCCGTAATATATTTTCTATATGACCTGGGTATTTCTTTGCTGTCCCCTACAACATTTTAACATGTATCTTCATTGCTGAGTTATACATATAATAAAATCGTAGGAAAGTAAAAACTGTACATTGAATATTTTTTAGAAAGGATACTTGGAGCGTGATCTACAATCGATTACGAAGCCAAAAATATAGTTTTTAGAATTTTTGTCTGTCTGTATGTATGTCCGGGCTAAACTCAAAAAGTAATCCATGATTACTTCAAATGTTGCATGAATTTACTAAGAGGACGGGTCAACATAAGACTAGGACTAGGAAACCTTGATCCCCCCGTAAGAGTCCCCGCGCACGGTACAAACTGTATTTGCTATAGAAAGTCCGCCAAAATACGAAGCCACAGGATCTTGGCAGAGCCCGCCCCATTGGGGAATGGGGCGGGCTCGTGGGGGGCCACGTCGGAATATTCGCCACGAGCAGGTAACTTTCCAAGAGGGGACTCTTTTTTTTACTATTATGAACTAATAATTGTGTGGTTGACCAGGAAATATCCAACATCGTTTCGAGGAGGTATAGGACTGACTGAAAAATGGATGTTAGTTTTGTCTGGCATAATGTAACTCAATTTCTGCGCATGCGTACAACTGTTTACGAACAGAGATAATGTAACGCGGCTCACAAATTTGATTAGTAATCCCCTTGGTCGAATCAAAATAATTAACAAGAAAGAATCTTACATGTATACACATGTATATATGGATTTGACCCCGACCGCCCATGTTAGGAGAAATTCACACCAAAGAGGTGTGTACTGTGAGGGATAATTACCCATATCCCTCACCGACTCAACCTCTGGGACACCTTGATCCCCCCGTAAGAGTCCCCGCGCACGGTACAAACTGTATTTGCTATAGAAAGTCCGCCAAAATACGAAGCCACAGGATCTTTTCAGAGCCCGCCCCATTCCACCCACGTCGGAATATTCGCCACGAGCAGGAAACTTTTCAAGAGGAGACTTTTTTTTACTATTATGAAGTAATAATTGCGTGGTTGACCAGGAAATATCCAACATAGTTTCGAGGAGGTATAGGACTGACTGAAAAATGGATGTTAGTTTTTTCTGGCATAATGTTACTCAATTTCTGCGCATGCGTACAACTGTTTACGAACAGAGATAATGTAACGCGGCTCATAAATTTGATTAGTAATCCCCTTGGTCGAATCAAAATAGTTAACAAGAAAGAATCTTACATGTATACACATGTATATACATGACATGTAAGATTCTTTCTATTTTTTCTATTATAGTACACGATAGCGTGTACTATAATAGAAAAAATATATTTTATGGTATATGATACATGTTTCTGTAAGAAAACTTGTATTAATTAATAAAAAAGAAATACGAATTTCCGCTTTTGAAGTTTATTATTATAATGAGGTAGATAAAGGAAAATGCAGAGATTTTTTCTAGCTTTTATTATACCTAGAAGTACTATTTCCAAGACCTAGACTTAAAAGTACTGTCAGGAACTTTATGTTATCTTAATGTCAGGAACTTTGAAAGAAACTACAAAAGGAATGAGATCCAATATTGATTGAGTAATAATTAAATTAATCGGATTTTAATTACAGATTCACCTCGTGGTATTCAACAAAACAATTTTTCTTTTCATTTACACACAAAAACACGTTGCAATGCGAACATTTACTATGAGGTTTCGACTGAATTTTCTTCAACCTACAAACCTCACACCTGCCCCTGTCCTCTACGAATGTAGGCCAATGGATGCCTCTGTTACCCAAGCGTACGTCTTTTATAGTGGAATAGTAAGATTTGTGCCTTTTCGAATGGCCGCTTTTCGCACTATTATCAATAGAAGTCTTTTTTTGCTGACTAGCATCTTTCATTGTCATCAAACCTTGAGTAACAGAGCGTCGAAAATTTTTACGGTGGTCTGTTCCATTATAAGTGTTATGTCATACATGGGGTATGACATATGAATTGACATATGCGATGTCCAGAAGACCCCAAAACAACCTGGGGCTCTACCAGCCAAGTCGCCGAACATCGATTTCTTAAATGGCGTTAAAATAAATAAAGGTTAAAAATGACTATGATCAATCGTTAAATCGGTTTCCATGAGCACATGTGACGTCATAAATGGTTCGGAATCGATTGACAACGTTGAAGCCGATTTAACGATTGATTAAGTAATTTTTAACCTTTATATATTTGAACGCCATTTAAGAAATCGATGTTCTTCGACTTAGCCGGTAGAGCCCCTGTGCCACCATTTCGGAGATTTGCGATCTACACAGTAAAGGGCTCTCAAACTACCAGCTGTATCTACGCCGCCCATATAACTATTGTAGTCTTTGATCGCTACAAGGCATGTAATGGCGGACTTGGATCCATTATTTTCTTTATCGCCTCTTGATTCCTATGAAAATTAGATACTAAATGAACCACTTTGTTATCCTTCCATTTTGAATATCCAATATCTAAATTTGAAAATCGATGATCACTGTTGCCCCTTTTCATTTGAGAATCAGCAAACATATTTACGGCCAGTCCTTTTCTATTACTTCGGATAGTTCTACATGCGTAGGTGTTTTCAGTTTCTCCAGCAAAGCAACAGACGAGAAAAAATTATCAAAGTCTTTACCCTAATTTTGTTCCGTTAACTCCAAAACTACTTTCTCTCCCAAGCCATTCCAGTACATTTTGAGTTGAGTTCTTCGTCTTTCCCTTGGTAAATTTGAAACTTTCTTTATATAGCCTCTTTGGTCAGCAAGACACCACAACTTGTACTCCCTTTTTATGGGCTTCATAGATATTGTTTCAAAACAGACCTGCCTTTAAATTTAATCATTGACTCATCTACACTCATTTCGCGAGTACCATGATAAACCTCTTGAAATTTTTTATTGAGTACGTCAATCATCGGTCTGATTTTATATAATTTATCTGTGCAGTCTCTAGACATTTGGGAGTTATCATTACAGTGCAGATGAGATAATATAAAAGCAAATCTGTCTCTTGGCATTGTTTTGCAAATAAGTGCATTATTGAGATCCAGTGCCGAAGAATAATGGTCACTCCACGCTGGACGAGTATTGTACCCCATAAAAAAAATATCCCAATAAATGCTAGGAGTTCCTCCTTTTTGAGGTTCAATACCTTGCCTTTCTGGGTGGCATAATGGTTACTTTGGTACACTATATTGTCAATTATATCTTCAATCAATATTAAAAATATGTCCGTCAGTGTGGTACAATGAGCAAAGCACGTCTTCTACTACTCCAGTACCTGCAAGGTAGTCCGGTAAAATTGTATCTTGGTCCCTCTTTTTCCATTTACGGATTGGTTCAGGTAATCGCTGGTTATTTCTATGTATAGACGTATTTGCAAGAGCAGTCTGAACACTAGATCTGGGTATTGGAGATGTGCGTACCTGATTTATAGGGCATTCCAATACATCTTCATTTGACGGCGGATTTTCGGCAAAAACACTGTCTAGAGCTCTTTCAAGAACCTCATCGAAGCCTCTTGGTGAAGGTAGTTGAAGGTTTTCCACTTCATCATCGGACACCCCTGCATCAGACTCTTCGTGGCAGTCCGGAAGCTCTTCTAACAGCAGGTCTTCAATTAGAGCAGTATTGTTTGTAATATCCATCTCAATAGCTAAAACAATACAAAAATAGGTCAGAATAGTAATAAAAATAATATAAACATTCGTTTATGATAGAACATAATACCCACTGCATCGAGTATGTGTAATATAAAAACCAATAATCTGTGGTACTAAATCACCTGAAGGTACTTTTAAGTCCGCATCAGTTTTTATCACGTATTCATATAAAATAAAGAGATAATACATTATAACAGCTTTTAAAAATGTAGACAATAATATAAACAACGTAAATAGTAAAAAAAAAATGCACTTACCTGCGATATTCTATTTTTAAAAGATTTCCAATTACACAGCACAGCAAAGTATCAAAATGTTCGACCGGTTGTAACTTGATGGTTAAATTTTTCAACGACATTACGCGGTAATTCAAATAACGCGCTGTGATTGACTTACGAAATAGGCACTCTAAAGGATCGTCAGTTGAAGTTAGCTTAAAGTGTTTTCGAACTTAAGTTATTAGACGAAAAATGTAGAGGTACTTCTTAGTACCGTTAGGAGGGAAAGGGATAACAATCACTGGAGTTAGTTAATTTTATACAAAATAATTGTGACTTCTTCCCTGACTTCAATAGAAGGAGGTTATCAAGTTGACCGTTTCTCTTTTGTGTGTTTGTAATGTGATTTCTCCGTTGCTTGTTAACCCATTTTGAATATTATTTTTATTGGATAGCGAATGCCTTCGACTTCATAACTGTAATTATTTATTTATTAAGTTGAATAATGTCTGCACAATAACTCGACACTTAACGATATGCGATCTTGCCTGACCAAAGTGACGGCCGATGCCCCGAAATACTTACCAGTTTTGCGTAATGGTTGATATAGGGTACTGTATACACCGTGGGTATTTAATATCAAATCGGTATAGGTATAGATTAGCGAGCAATGGTTGCGGGGGTGTCCGTTTAGAGCGCGGAGCGGGACGAAGCGGTGCAGAGGGCGGCTGGCGGCGGCGGGCATCTCATCGGAGAAGCCGACGCGAATCACATTTAGTCTTACATCCGGCGTGATACGCACGGTGAACACGTCACGGTCGCGTGTTCATGCCGTGTTACGTACAATCATCGCGCCACAGTAACGTGTTCCCGATAGTGACTTTAAATGTGAAGTAAAAAGTTTTATAAGACAATGATAATCTTATTGTGCCAACATGAGTTATTATTATCTTTGAAAACAATATCTTATTAATTTATGTTACTAACTTTCCGTTATCAAAAACAATTTATTTACCTCCTAAATTATTTCATATAAATTTATTAGTTCGTTATCGAGTAGCGGCTATGGATTTAGGAGACGATATATTTATTATATATGGACGGAGTGGGTTTGTATTTGTTTTGCAACGTAAATAGGTGTACAAAACGTATGTAATACATAAAAATTATAGTTAGCAACGCACACATCACTTGCTAAGTGCACTTTGCTAAGTCGCATTATCCAGTCATCAAACTAATATGTAATATTAATTTTAAATCACACTTTTATTATATTCAGTTGTCAGGTTTTATTCAATAAATGTTAGATTTTCCACAGTAATATTTAAAGTGAATAGAAAGCTAATTCCAGGTACCTGCTAACAGCCGGAGGAAAAATAAACTTCCCTGAGCTGAAAAATAATAACATTTGAAGAGCCTAAAAGGAAAACGCAATATTCTGTTTTTTTTTTAAGTATAGCTATGGTAAATTTTTATCTATTTTCTTAAATAACTTTAAACATATTTGCTCGGCCATTTGACAAAAATTTTTTTAGTCTGTTTTTTGTGTAACCGATCTCGGTCCTGATGATTTGGGCAAATTAACATTGAGACGGTCAGGGAGACACATGAGTGATCCTATAAAATCGATATTTTTGTCGAATATAAGTACGGAACAGGAAATATAAAATACCTTAGCTTACTTTCTTGTAAGTTTTTGTATCCGTGTTTATTACAATGGACCAGTAAAGGGCACCTTAAATGGCCCTGTTCAAATATTCCTGATAAAGACTTAATAAACGGCGCACTATCAGCGCTTTTCGCTAACTTATCTGTGATTTATACGAAAAAAGTTAAGTGAAGAAATTAACATCCATTAGTTAATATGTAATTATACTTAATTGTGTATATTTTTATTGCCATATTTTTATATGTGATCAGCCACTGGAATATTAAAATAATATTATTAGGAAGAATAGAAAAACCTATAGAAAATACTATTCTTATGAATGAACGGAATCAAGGATCCCGTGATTACATTTAATAGACAGACCTAGTCTAGAAAGACTTAGGTCTGTCTATATGGTATTACAGAAATAATAAGATATATAATATACGTTACACCAACCTTAAAGACATTAGAAAATAACTATTTATTTTTATCCGAAACATAAGATTCTGTTTTATTGAAAAAATATAGACGTATATAAATCACCGAAAGGAAATAATTTTCTTTAAACGACTCTATACCAACGCAACCAACCTTAATTTTATCATCTCGACCTTTCGACATATTTCTCATTATGGTAACAATTTAATTTTCTTATTTTATAAACTCGTTTGTGTAATTTGTTGAGTTTCATGCAATTCGATTGAATAATAATTAAAAATTATTTCAGTTACGCGAGAGTATTAATTTATTAGTATGTTTTAATATTAATGCATATTAAACTAGTTGAACACGAACTGGGAAATTATTCAATCTATTATTTTTAACTATATTATGGTTAATAATTATTGATACTACTTATATTAGTTAAATTAATAAATTTTCGTTTATTTATTTCCATTACGGAATTTTAATTAGTATAGAAATGTATGATAGGAATAAAATTTTAAAAATGATGCATTCGTTTCGGTGCTCCTGCCTTATTGTAGTTACTGTATTAGTGCTATATACTTCAGAGATGGTTCATAAACATTTCATCTCGAATGATTGCTGCAGTAAAATCTATAACAAATATAAATGGAGTAAATGATGGAATCATAATAAACGGATTAGTAAAATCTATTTTAAACGGTTGTACGATGTACGGTTTATTTTAAACGGTACGTTCAATGCAGATAAATTAATAATATATTTAATTATTATTTTAGTTTATATATTCTGCGTCAAATGACAGATTGATAGAACAAATTTTAAACATACTTAGCTTACAGAGTGCTCTTCTCAGAAGCCAGCCAAGTCAGTACTTAACGTTAAATGAGTCAAATAAAACTATTAAAGAAACGAACAACCGGCTGCACTACATGCACATCCGTATAACTCGTTGATGAATTCAAATTTCATAAAGAACTCATGGTCACGTCGTCGTAAAAACAACAATAATATTTCTGTAACATTGTGACATCCATACCTCGTTTCAAACTGAGTTTAGACATACAAATTTAATAAATGATAATAATTTGTATTTGATTTATTTTTTATTGTTTTTATCATTTCATTTGTCCGTGATTTACTTGTATTTGTTATTATTATTATTGGTTGTATTTGTTTACTAATGTTAATGTTCCGTGAAAGTCACTTGGCACCATCAGAATTACCAGCGCTAGAGCAATAAAATGTTCTAGCAAATGCTGAGGTGGTGCCATTTCAGACTTGCACGGACAACAAGTGCCTTTGTTTTACTTCTTTTTATCTTTGGTTTTGATTTTATTTTATACTTTTGTTGTCTGTGCAATGTTTCCTGAGTAAATCTTTTTCTTTCTGTCTTTCTTTCTTTCTTTTATACAGCTCTCAAAAAGATTAGTTCGTGATTAAGTGGAAAATCTATATTTTAATGTAACATCGCTGGCCGCGCAAAAATTGCATACCCTAGTAAAGCCCAGCTATGTTTTTATCTATCAAAAAACTAATCGTGGTTTTGACAAGTACGAGCGCATGATAAATGAAATGTATGTTATGTCCTGTGGCTAATATAATTCAAAATATTTTACGTTGTTGTTATTTACATTGCTGCGGGCTGCCTACTGTTGTGAGAGTCAAAATGGCGAGTGTACCATAGCGAATTAAAATGACCAATTACGAAGCAAATGTACTTAAAACATACTATTTTGTACCTAGCTCTAAAAATCTGTACCTCCTTCAGAACGAAATATTTTTGAAATTAAGGTACCTACCCTACCTATTGACATTGTTAATGCCACATTCATTATTCATGAATCCACGTTCATGATTCTTCTACAGATGTATCTCTGTAAATTGCATCGATAAAAATAAAATATTATCAAAAAAATAATCTATATTGCATTCGCATGAGATGAAAACTTTGATTAATATCAGTTTTTTTTTAATAGTACTGATGAAGGTGTGCACGGTACTTGTATAAACCTGTTCTGATAGTTTTGACCTCAATCATTTTTTTTATAAACTGACTGAATTTATTTTGATGATTGAGTACATGAGTATTTAAATGAGATCCGTCAATACACCATACTGCTATTACTTGTGTAAATCTTTTGTGACTGTTCGTAGTCTTGTTCCATTTAACAATTATAGTGGCACAGGTTTATGCGGTATTAAGTGGTATTAAGGGAACGAAGAGTGCAAATACTCTTGTTTTCTTCGTTCCCTTTCGAGCGTCATCCTTGCCTTTGCTTTAAATTCCACCAATACTTTTTTTCAAGTCATTCTTTCCTGTAGTTTCTAGTTTACCTATAGCTTCTTTTAAATCCCCATCTATAAAATCTGCTTGTTTGACGATAAATTGGTCCAATCTCAAACTATTGTATTTCACGTCAATATGACATAAGGATCTCTTGAGCGTTTTATAGTAACTTTTCACTTGGTTGAAGAGGCAGTTTGGTTTTCTGAATGATATATAGGAATCATCACATTTGACCGCAACGGCAGTTGCTGTATTAACCGGGTTAGTGTTGGTATAAAGGCATGTAAAATAAGTTTTCTTGTGATAAGGACTCACTGTCATCTGTTTATGTAACTAACAGATTTTCGCGATCTAATTTGTCCTGATACCGTTTGGGAAACGTAAGTTCATCTTTAACTTCTTCTTTCAATATAAGTTGTTCTGGCAAACTATAATGTTCTAAGTCTTTATATTATAATCTGGAAGATTCATGGTTTTACCGAATATTTTTAACCTTGTTTATATTATTTTTAATAACCGAATATTTTTAACACTGTTCGTATGAGATCCCCATGCGATGTAGCTCATCGCATGGGGATCTCATACGAACAGTGCATTATGAAATTAGCCGAATTTTCTTCCATTGGTATAAATCATGTGAAAATAAAAAGATTAACCTTCATCAGTCTTATACAATCTCATTTTCTATATCAACATCTTTTGTAATTAATATATCTTCGTCTTCCATTTTAATTTCTGAACCCACATCATTGTTATCTTCAGTGTTTTCGCGGACACGGGAAAAAGTATACAAAATAAACTGATTTAAATATTTGTGGTTGAAGTTCACTAGACATTTTTGAAAATATTTCACTACACGGTGAAGATAAATTATGAATTGATGGGTAATGTTGTTTGTATTTACACAATACTTTTTCTGTCTGTTTAAATCAACAACATATTTTTTCCGCGTTTCATAGTGATTAATTTTATATGATCGCAATGAAAATTATATTAATGATAATAAAGCCATCTTCGTATTGTAAACTATGAAGTTGTATGATTAATCAGGTAATAAAGTGCAAATAGCTAATTATGTATCAACTACCCGCAATATACTTTATCGTGAAAGTGCATTTACGAAGCTAGTTCTTAGCGGTTGCTATTACCGAACTTATTAATATAATAATTATTCGTGTGCATGCAATAAAAAATATTCCTAAAATATAAATCTATATAAAAGGTGTAGGTATACCCTTAATAATGCCAAAAGATACTTTTTCTCCCCATCATTGCGATAATGTTTTTGTTCTAGACCACACCTGGGAACCTTCTGGTTACGGAGATATTGGGAGGTGAAAGTTCCAACTTCAATGTAGTAAAAAATGTAGTAAAAAAATCACATGTTTTTTTACTACATTTTTTTACGGTTAACACTTCCATGGCCCCCATATTATTCAATCAATTCATTAGCACTATGTTTTGAGTGCGCTACATTGAGTCCTACCGTAAAACGTAATTTATAACTCCCAAAAAAGTGTAATTACATTTTATGAATAATGGTGAAATAGTATAATATTATAGAATACCCACCATCTTGATGTCAACATGGCGGGTGTACCTTAATTTCGAAATATTTTCGTTCTGAAGGCGGTACAGATTTTTTGAGCTAGTTACAAAATAGTATGTTATAGGTATATTTGTTTGGTAATTGTTATGATTTAATTCGCGGTGGTACACTACTGTTTACATGCTAAATAATATTGCTACGGGTTTTTATCGTGTTTCATATTATATAGGACACATTTTAGATTATTCCTAAAATATATCTTATCGTGTATCGATCGACAGAACTAGAACATTCTACTAAAACCAATTGACTTATGTTAGAGACCTCATAATTTCGTTCATGGTTCCGTTACGCTTAATTTATTCATATCTATAAGAACTGGCTATTCATTTGGGCTATAATGGGTATAAGTAGGTACGTATATTCTATTTTTCTTATTTTGGCTCTCGATCTAATAACATGATGTATAATATTATTGGATTTTCCTGAGAGTTAGGAGGTCATTATATTTGGGGTTTCAAATGCCCCCATTTTCACGTTTTGTAAACAATGCCAAGCAAAAAGCATAAGGCTTGGCGGCTAGAGATAACTTTACTAAACGTAGATATACATATAAACGCTATTATGCACGTGTGGCGCAGCGGCTTAGACAGTCGCCTCGCCGCTTCATGTCGTGGGTTCGAGTCCCGCGCTGGACGACTATTTGTGTGACCCATAAATAGTTGTTCTGAGTCTGGATGTAATTTGTGTCCGTCTAATATATGTTTGTAAAGTACCCCGCGACGTTACAATCATAATCCGTCTTACCTTCATAAGCTGTAGAGCAGAGTCGGCGATCGTTTTGGTTCCATTTACACGATGAGTTGTGAAGAATTTAGACCCAGATTATGGACAGCTTCCATGAACCTGTCACGTATGCGTCCACTTCCTCGGCTTTGCTAATTCTCACCTTTTACACAAGGCCTTATCACGTTTTCCTATTAACAGAACACATCATATTAAAAGAAAAACACGAAGGACAATCTTGTACGATGATACGAATACTATCGTATAAGATTTGATCGTGTGATTGTGATCGTGCAAAAATATTGAAGCATATCATATAATCTTGTATGGAGGCACTTTTTTTTATACTTAAATTTTTTGTCATTTTAGTGGTTGCCACTAAAATGATATCTCTGTAATACTACGGTTATTGAAATAGATAACGCTAACAGACAGCCAGACGGACTTAGCAGATTAATTAAAAAGTTCAGTTGTCCCTTTGGATACAGAACCTAAAAATTTATGAACCTTTATGCACGTTCACTCGATAAAGGACTTGTATCGTAACATATAAGATTAGTGTACGCCCTTAGGTTGACCCAAAATTAAATAACACTGGATACGTGTTCTGTTTATAGTGAATAATGAAACAACTAGTCACATTAAGCTCTGTATTTAGGGAAGAAACCGAGTACAGAGCTAGAACTTTATCTTTAAGAGGAGATAGGGAAGTAACAAAATTTCGATTGGAGTCACGCATGAGGCCTATCGTTTTTTAAGGGTGCATCAGTATTCTTTGTACGTAGGTACAAAAAACATGAAAGAAATTCGTGGATAGATCCACGAATGCAAAAAGGAAAAAGCAACCTAGACGAGAGGGTGTCGAAAATTACACAGTACCTCGCCGCATTGCTACGCTGGATGGCAGTACCGATCTTGACTCAAAGAAGACCTTTTCCGTCGTTTACGGTCTGAACCCTTACCTGTCGATAGATTTTCTGCCACCAAAGGTAAAATTCCTAATTTTACCTTTGTTAGCAGAAATGTTTATGGTAACCTCCACAATGTTTATTTTTATAGTTATTGTACTATTTTTTATGTTATATAACTGCTTGGTACACAATAGGTATCCAAAGTATTGTCAGAAAATTTGTCAAAAAGTAAGAATATCTCAATATATTAGCCGAAGACGTACAATGCTGGACAAAGGCCGCTCCCAAAGAAAAAAATATTTATATTTTTTAGAACAATTATAGTGGTAAAAAAAGTGTAGCTAAAGCTTAGAGTCACGAATTTATTTAGTAACTGTTATTTTTGGTGAATAAGTTATCATGCGTTCCAAATCATCATAAAAAATAATAAATATCGCCCATTTTTTTTCGGACTATATTTCAATTGGTGATGATTATAATATTTATTCTTGATAAAAAGCCTTAATTACCAAGTTCATTGTAAATACCTTATCTTGGCCTTTTTAATATCTAGAGACGTGACTTCTTATGTTGGGAAGTAATTAAAGAAATGCTTTTTTAGCGTCATAATAAGATAGAATAATGCGTACTTTAATGGAATAGAATTCGTAAAAATAGTTTCTGTGTTCTATCCTTGTCTGTATTTGAACAAGCCAAATAAAGAATCTAGTGAGATCTAATTATTTACTTTCGTTTTAGTTACCTACACATGAGTGCTCCCAATTATCAACAAAACAGTTTTTTCCAATATCTACTTCTTCCAATCGTTGACTGCTGATGACATTTATCTTAATTTTGAAAAGAATTTAAATGAGTGCTTTCTAATTTCTGGGTACGTTTCAAATTTGGTTCATGAAAGTATCATCAAGTCTCTGAATTTTGTGCAAAACTCAAGGGTTCTCTAAAATATTTTGCTTTATCGCAGCTACTCCGGTTTATGTTAATGAACGTTTAGAAAACCATTAATTTATTTCATTTATGATAATTAAAGTAATCGGAAAACGCTTTAAGATTATTAATTTTTCCATACAAGCTTGTCTGTGTTAATTATGTGGATAAGGCTTGCTAAGTCACTGAATGTATATAAGAACAATTTAGTAGATCACGTTCCTTTATGTAACCCAATCCTGATTAAGGTAATTAAACGCTATAAATTTATGTGTGTATATTCAATGCTTTTTAATTCGCTACATTGTTTTAGTATATTTCAGATAGAATGTTTCATGAATTGTCTAAAATGCCTTTTTTATATAAGATAACTATAAGAAAGAAATAATTTGGTAGATACCTAATATACATTTATACATAACATCCAGTAACTTTTCTTCTCCCTGCTTGCCAAACTAAATAATAATTGTCTGGTCGGAATGCAGCTTGCATCTTCAAAGCTTAAGCTACGGACATTACACACCGAGAGATAAAATTTACGAGTTCTCTTGTTACAACCCTTCTGAAGAATGTGGATGCTAATATGTATATAAAAAATTGTATTGTAATATGTTTTATATTTAATTTAAGTTACATATTTAGTTTTTCATCTATATATTTGTTTGTTTTCTATGTATACTAAATTAATCTAAGTACTCTTAGTATTTCTTCCTTTCCTTCTGAATGCCATCTACTACGCTCGTCTGTCTGTTCGCCTATATCTCTGGTCCATTCATCGTTTGCCTGGAAATGATCGCTTTAATGATAAGACCGCAATTTATACTTACTAAATCTTATAGTATGTAATCTTTACTATCGTATATTTTTAGTGTGCAAGAGGTTATATAGTTAATAAGTGCAATTAATGACAAAATATTGTTGATAAAAACTGTCATGATTTTGATTTCTAACTCGGACTAGAGAAGAAGCTTCATTAATTATATAAATAATAACTACCATTATTTTAAGGCAGTCTGTTATAACAATAAATAATAACAGTATTTAAGTTAAAAGGAACAGTTTATTTGGTGAGTTTATCTGCCGTGTTATTTTTTCGCGTTCTGTTAAAGCATCACGTTCGTATTTCAAGACCTATATCTAATATTCTCTACTGCTTTTTGCCAGTAAGAACGGTTAAGATAAACATAAATTAATAATAATATATATATTGCAATACAATTATACTTAGAGAACGCAAAAAATTATAGATTATTATAGTTATTTAGAGTTATTAGATTCAAAAGCAGGCGAACCAAAGAAACCGTAATAGCCCGAAGAATGGCAACCTATAGTGGCAGTTGTCAGGGCACGTGGCTCATAGAGCCAGTGGACTTCTCGAGTGGCGACCACGAATCGAAAGACGCAGCGTGGGCAGGCCCCCAACAAGATGGACCTTGTGAGGGTCGCTGGAAGTCGCTGGATGCGACCACCGACAATTGTGGAGATCAGTGGGCGTCTTTCGGCTAATATGATGATGACGATACAAAAATAATGTATAGTTTATAAAAAAAATCTTAATATAGTTTTTATATCACGTCCAGGAAGAAGTTCAAGCTTTTATGTGCGTACAATACTCGTATATTAAGATTCTTAAACTAAATCTAACAAAAGCTGGACATGTAATAGACCTACAGTTTCGGCAAGTTCTTTGTCCTTCTCAGCTTTCTATCTTGTTAGGGACTTTGGAATTGTTTCCGTTAGTTTCGTGATTGAGTTATCTGACTAGTGTTCGAGCGATTTATGTAATGTGAATAGTATCTTAAGACGTATTTCTGTGCATTTCTCCAGCACGTCCTTAATACATGTTTTTCTAAATGTTTCGCTATAGAATTTTTGAGTAAGCTATATACATTTTATGATTTGTACAGTTGTTAGCTACATGTTATCTACAGATTTCGATTTTAAAGTAATATTGCTATAATACAAGTTGTATTGTAGTTTTAAGGTAAGACTTCGTTGGAGTCCCACCGCGATAGGACCTCATTGCAATGTTACGGGTCTTAAGAATCACAATGTTCCCATGAGGTAAATATGTTGTCTATTGTCTAAAAGCTGCTAATTTTGTCAGTCTAAATATTTGGCCTGAAACTTAGTTTAAAACATTCATTTTCAACTTAACCTTAAAACTAAGAGTAATATCGCACTAATCTACTGTCCTTTAAAGTGCGTTAGTAACAAGCGGATCAACCTGAGTGTCTAAGATGACTTATGATGGGCAACCACCCATCATACTATTGGCCTCGCTCTAACCTACGTACGTATGTACGTACTAGTATCATCAAGATATAATCTCTCACTAATCTCCTGCCCTTTATAAAGTGCTTAAGTAGCAAGCGGGTTAATTGTACTACTGTCCTAATGACCTTAGAAATAAATATCTTATTTTCTAGTATGCGTTGTTTAATCAAATAATTCAAGGCTTTCGCAGCCAATAGTTTAGCTCATATCTTTGTAATAACATAATAATCGAATTAATTAATCTAGTATACTGTTGTGTGTTGTTTAACGAGTAAGGTAGGAAAAGGCTCAACGTCGTATATTTCTATTTCGAGTGTTCAATCTAATCCTCCTTTCCGATTTCCGGTCAACCCTATATATTCACTCCTTGTAGAAAGCTGGCATTAATCGATGCCCTTGACCTTCGTATCTACTGTTCAATTTTGTAATAAACGAGCATTCCGTGGTCACTGTAAAATTACGTAATAGTTTTAAATCAGAGCGAAGTTACAAATAATGCAAAAAAGTTACTCGTATAATGTGAACTAAACAAATTGCTAGTTTTAAATAGTATAAGGTTTAACTCAAACTATTGTGAAATAAAAAATAGGCTTTCTTTCATTGTAAAAAAATGAGAGTAATATAAAATTGCTAAGTATTTTTTAACAATATTAAAGATATTGTCACAGACTGATATCATTATTTAGTTCTGGTATAATAAAACAAGTCGTGTGGAGGCTAGGTACAGCCAACATCACGTCGTCGTTTATACTTTTATCTTGACAGCTTCTTTATTATTTAAGCCGTAAGGACAGTTTTTGTAATGCAATTGTACTTTTACGTGATTGTTCTTACGTCTGTCGAGAGATTGACGTTTCTATCGTTACTGCAGCCGTCCATGCAAAAAAACACAACATTGAACACAAACAGAGAAGGTTTGACTGTTTAAATTTTTAATAACTAGTAATCACAACATCTATGGATGTATGTAGAAATTGATCGGTAGTGTTTATTTCCACAATTATTAATATTAGAGATCGCACTTGTTAGAAATTTGGCCATCAAAGTTCTATTGACAAAGACTATAAACATTAAAGACAAATATTATTAATTTGTTCTCCGTTTTGACACTCAGTTCCACTGAACAATTAATACTACCAATTAAAACTACCTTTGTCTTAACACTACAAGAGGTTGCTAGTTTTAATGTGTAATGTTTTTTTTTTAAATAAAATACTTTACTTCTAATGCCCATTATATAAAAAAAATATTAGCATTCTGCACTCCTTCTCTATATGAACTTTAACTGTTCCAAATTCCATACTCCCATTTTCGTAAAAATGGGTATAAAGTTTCCACGTATTAATATTACGATAAGTTACGCAAAACTGGTAAGTAATTTCCACTAGTAAAGTTACGGCTATCTGGAATTCGGTCCTCGTTATAACTATGATTCTAATGATAATAAGTGACTGAAATTTCGGAGCATATTTACTGCCTTAATTTATTGGAGAAACGGTGTGTTGAATCTTAACATAGTGCTTGGATAAAAATAAAATAGGAAAAGAAAACAAAACATAGCGAGACTTGACTTTAATGAGAGATAAAGTTGAGTGTTGTCGCCTCCTGCCTCGGCTTGTAGACCTGTAGTGTTGGAAAATGTATTGTTCCTCTTTTAGATTGGCATTGCTGTTTGAGTTAAGTTTTGTTTAATTCGTTAAGCACTACTAATAATTCATCCCACTACCTACGACCGACAAAGACATTGTTCGTTTCGCAAATTAATCCGACTTATATACATGTAGACACAGATTTTAGAAGGAACATACGAAATCCATCAATGACGTCAACATTGTTGTTACCCCAAATACAGCCGAGTAATAACATCGGACAGGTTGGCGTCTCAGAATAGATCAGATCATAAATTATGTACCTACGAGCAGCCACTCCCAAAGGAAATGTAGGTCATGAAGCGCGCGAAAAGGTTCAATATCATACTCATCGTAGTAACATCCAGCTCACAACCTTGATTATATTATTTGTACACTTATTTATATTAATTGTAAAGGTAATTTGTATTCATATGAACTTATCTAAACTATATTTTGCTAATTATTGATAACTATTGACCTGATAAGTGTTCCTAAAGTTAAACAAATAACAACAAGTACTCTGAATGAATAGTGTGTGTATAAAGTTTTATATAAAAAGACAGTGGATTGCACAAGTTCAAAGTTCGCGCCGAGAGACGAATGCGAGTTTACAAAACCTGGATATAATGTCGATGTTCTTCTTCCGATTTCACAATCTGCGACGAGCTGAGGAGAAGCGAAAGAAGCACAACAGATTCACGAAAAACAGACGAAACATCAATTCAGACATGCTTACCGCCCCATCCCGTCTGCTTGAGCGACCGCTCAGCGCACCCATCGACAGCCTCGACGAAATCGCGCTACAGATACCCAGGTTTAAAACAATGTTATCATTCCGCTTTAGCTTTGTACCTTGTCTGGGCTTGTGCTTAACTTTCTTTGTGCCAACTCTACCTAATTTCCATTTTATTTTCAAGTAGGTACGTAGCCAAGCATCCCTTGATTATACTGTTATTTCTTTTTTTTGTTCAATCCATCTGCAATCAGCCTTATAGTTATAATCAGATTGTTTGTTCTGTCGTGGCTGTCCGAGTATATTCACACCCTGTGATGTATCATCTAATTAATAATATAATAATCTAGTATTTGCTAGTTAAATTGTGGCTATTTGTTTTCTCTTTAATCTCAATATAGAGTTTGTGAAGTCCAACAGTGCTGTAACAAGTTGGTTCTTGTGTCGCTGCAGTCTATGTTTATAAATTCAACAAGAATTTTCAACATCGTCCTCACCCATCCGGTATTTCGAGGTACTCATGTACTTCAGTGCTTTTTATGAACTAAGGTGAGAAGGAAATTCCTTTTAATACATTATTTTGAAAGCGCTGTAGGATTTCTATGTTAGAGTGACTTGCTGAGCCCCAGAGCTCTATGCCATATGTCCATACAGGCTTTAGGATGCATTTGAATATAAGCTGTTTATAGGCTACGTGAGGACTATATAGGACTTATTAAAGATTAATAATATTTTTTTAGTTTGATGATGATAAAAGTGGTTTATGGACAGGAATACTATTTTAAATAATTCTTAGTTGGGAGATCGTTTTGAATAATCTAATAACTGTCTAGTAACGTAGCAGTTGCGGTAGCTATCGCACTGTGTGAAAAAAAAATATAAAATATTCTAATCGTGACTGAATCCTTATAATGATATTTCTTTTAATGCATAAAAAATGTGGTTATGTTAAGAGCCTATGACGCTGGTGACTCACATGAAGCCGTACCCGATGAATCAAATCGAATGGAATATAATCGAATATAAATTGATCCATCACTATAAATCGAATGCCAAAATACTGGAACGTTATTAATTTTCCTAAAATAAATATATATATATATATATATATATATATATATATATATATATATATATATATATATATATATATATATATATATATATATATATATATATATATATATATATATATATAATAAATTCGCTACTAGAAAAGTAGGTTAGGTTAGAACTCTGATCATATAACGACCAGAAACAAAACAATCGTTTATCGCGAAAGGATGGATTCCAATGAAGCTTCAATTTATTCAACATCCGATATTACGAGTAAACGTTCCGAGTATTTAGATACTCGATTTATAGTGGGCTATCAATGGATATGCCTTCATTAGGCATTTGATTTGGTACACCCAACCTTGCATAGTAATGCTTTTAGCCGTTGTTTCTTCTGTAAAGAGGAACTATTACAGAGCTGCTCATACAGCGATCATATAAGCGAGAACTTTATGCTCTACCTCACTTAACGACAGTAGACCATTGACCTAATATTTAGTCAAGTAGCAGGCTTGTCCCCTGCTCTTAACTCCTACTTGCCATTGACTTTTTGTATAACAACTTGGCCAAGTTACCTAGTTTGAAGGAGCCCTTGTTTGTGCATAGTTGAAAGGAACCGAATGCAGTATACGACAGGAGAAAACTGCACACGAATTTGCCTTATATTCAAACTTAAATCGCCGACATCAGCCTACGGAATTTATCTAATTAGAAAACATATTCGCCACTTTTGACTACATTTAAAAGATTCTAAAACACGATTCAACTACTTTCACCGGAAAAAAAGATCACTAAGATACCTCTAAAAATGCTTAGAACAAAATAATCTCGGAAAATCTTTTAACACAGTTTAAATTGTTGTAATAATAATGTATGCAGTGCATTAAATGACTAACAAATACTTATTATATTTGTCAAAAGATTATATTCTTCCCGCATTTATTGGTTTTATTCTAATTTTCTCTGCATTTTCACGTATTTTGATAGTTTTCTGCTCAAACTTTTCGTACTTGGTAGGTCATACGGGCGAGAATATTGTGACGATAAAATTAGGTGTTGCCAGACTCTTAAACAAGCTGAACTTTGTGCAATTTCCCGCCTCGTGACTTCACAATTTTATGTAAAACTAGTAACTTGACATAGATGAGCCTGCGCTCCGCTCTGTTCTGAATCAAAAGATGCCATTGAAAGACAAATTTACAACCTTAACCAATTAGCAACACCAACGAGCATCACACTCCCCAATTAGTTGTTATCGAGGTGATTGTCTTTCGTAATCGTTAAGTCTTACTTTCTTTCATACTTACGGTATACAAAACTAATTTCGAGCAAACAAAATTTATGCTGATCAGAACAATCAATTATGCAAAGAAATCGTGACATATGGTTCTGAACAAGGGGACATATCAATTCAGGTGGGGACATACTAAATTCTGAAACATATGTTTTAACATGATAAAATGTCGGCAATATAAAAATGTAAACAGAAAAGTTGTGCAATTAATTGATTACATACTAAAGGAATGGGCAACAATTTGCTATAAAGCAACCAACTTGATAGCAAATTGCACAGCTTAATTCAATAATTCAACAAAATTCGAGGAAATCTATTGCACACAATATTGCCAATTGTGTTACAAAAACTTAAGTATTTTTTATACAGTTTATCTAGCTTGACTGCTTCTTGTGTCTAGCTGGGTTCAGATTCAGGGTTGGGCCAAAAAGTGATTCTAGGATTTTTTCGTAAATAAATTCTGTCAATATTAGCCCAAAGTCTGCGAGGTGGCGGTATTACATCCCCGTACCTCGGAGAGCACGTAAAGCCGTGGGTCTTGTACCTGACCTGATTCCGATCGTGTCGCTAGTGGTCCCATCGGTTCATGAGAGTGATGGAATAGAAAGATCCCCTGTGTTTGCGCACACACTTGTGCACCATAAAATGTCCTGCGCAGTTGGTCGCCGTGCCCGAGATTCGGCGTGGAGGACATTATTCTCTAATGCCCTTAATAAACAATAATATATAAATGACTTTAAATATCTACACTCGTCACTAGACAAATTTTCGTTTGATAAGATTAGGGCATTCATATTACTGTCAAACCACTAAAACATAATAGACGCACCGGGCGCTTAATAACGTGTCACTTATTTACCTTCAGTGTTATAATAATATTACCTACCCTCCTATAAAATAAAACCTCTTTTGCGAACATTGTTGTTTTACGCGTGTGTTATCATTGTGAAGATCTCCCCTAGATCCCAGTTAGGATACCCACGCTGCTGCGAGTGTTACAGTATTAAGCGCTAAATATTAGGTCTTTACCTATGAAATTGCCGTTCTGCAGTACTGGCCATTTCAAATCAAAATAATTTTTGTTTGGCTAAGAATTCTAATTTCAAATTAATTTTATTTTAAAAACATGGATTCTTTTTTCCAAAAGTAGTCATTTCTTTATTGATTAGTGTTACATTTTCATCGCATTTCAATCTTTTTCGTCATCATGGATACGTTAAAAATTCGAGTAATTATGGAATATGAGTACCGTCGTGGCAGCAACGCGGCACAAGCGGCACGCAACATCAACGACGTTTACGGAGCTAACACTACAAACCAACGCACCACCTGTTATTGGTTTGCTCGCTTCCGTTCTGGAAATTTCGACCTGAAAAATGAACCTCGCGGTCGTCCGAAGACTTTGGTCGACAATGACGAATTAAAGGCGGTTGTGGAAGCTGATGATACACAATCTACGGTTGAATTAGCAGCAGCTTTCGACGTTAGCGTCAAAACAATATTGGTCCATTTGCGTCAAATTGGCAAGGTAAAAAAGCTTGACAAATGGGTGCCCCACGAACTCAATGATCGCCAGCGCGAAGTACGCGTCGAGACGTGCCTTGCACTGCTCAACAGACACACAAATGAAGGAATTTTGAACCGCATTGTTACCTGCGATGAAAAATGGATTCTGTTTGATAACCGCAAGCGCTCAGCAAGTTGGTTGGATCCTGGTTCAGCACCTAAACAATGCCCTAAACGAAAACTTACCCCTAGAAAAGTGATGGTCACTGTTTGGTGGTCTAGCGCCGGTGTGATTCATCACAGCTTCTTACCAAACGCGGTGAGCATTACTGCAGATGTGTACTGTGAAGAACTGAGCACAATGATGGAGAAGCTGGCGCATCTCCAACCAGCATTGGTCAATCGCTCGTCTCCGCTGCTCCTGCACGACAACGCGCGACCTCATACTGCACAGCAGACGGTCTCCAAGTTGCAAGAACTGGGGTTGGAAGCTCTCCGTCATCCGCCCTACTCACCAGACCTTGCGCCTACAGACTACTACTTTTTCCAGAATTTGGATAACTTCTTGGCGGGAAAAAAATTCAATACCCGAGAGGCAGTACAAAATGCCTTTGAAGAATTTGTTGCCTCCCGTCCAGCTGATTTCTTTAAGAAGGGCATCAATAAACTGTCACTGCGATGGCAAAGATGCATTGATTGCATGGGTGATTACTTCGATTAATACAAATAAAAAAATTCATGAAAAAAATTCGTTTAAATTTTTTCATACAAAACGGCAATTTCATAGGTAACCTATTATAAATTAGCACTACTGAAGGTGCCCTGTCCTTCTCATAAGAACTATGTTAAAAACTATGTTGAAAATTTGTCTAGTGACGAGTGTAGATATTTAAGGTCATTTATATATTATTGTTTATTAAGGGCATTAGAGAATAATGTCCTCCGCGCCGAATCTCGGGCACGGCGACCAACTGCGCAGGACATTTTATGGTGCACAAGTGTGTGCGCAAACACAGGGGCTCTTTCTATTCCATCACTCTCATGAACCGATGGGACCACTAGCGACACGATCGGAAACAGGTCAGGTACAAGACCCACGACTTTACGTGCTGTCTGAGGCACGGGGGTGTAATACCGCCACCTCTCAGACTTTGGGCTAATATTGACAGTATTTATTTACGAAAAAATCCCAAAATCACTTTTTGGCCCAACTAGGAATCTGAACCCAGCTAGACCCACGAAGCAGTCAAGCTAGATAAACTGTATAAAAAAATAAAACTTGTGTGTACTTATGTACACGCGTTAGAAATTATACTTCTTAATATACAACTTGAACATAGTTATCAATTTTCATACCACCTAGAACTAACTTCATGCTGTTAAATTTTTTGGTGTCGGAGAGCGCGCGCATCGTAAAAATTCACTCTCATCATTTTTCTCCATCGCGCCAAAAGAAGTATAACTTCAAAATTACAAAAAGAAACCGCAGTAACTGTGCAATAGATTTCCTCGAATTTTGATGGCTTTCGTTTTAGTTTTGAATTATTGAATTAAGCTGTGCAATTTGCTATCAAGTTGGTTGCTTTATAGCAAATTGTTTCCCAATCCTTTAGTATGTAATCAATTAATTGCACAACTTTTCTAATGTTTTCAGCATGTGTTAGTGCCTACAGATCAATTCTAAAGAAACTGTTCACATTTTTGACGGGTCGGTTCGCCTGGTTGGTAGATGGGTACTTGCCTTTCATGCAGCAGGTCATGGGTTCGACTTGGGATTCGAACCCATGAACATGTCTGTTTGTCTGCTTGTGGTTGTAATTATATATATATAAAAGTATATATTTAAGAAAAGAAAGCAGGATATGTATTTTTAGGAATTAAAAGGATTTCATCATTAAAAGGAGGATTAAAAACACTTCAGAATAATAAAATTAGACATTAAAAACAATCTTCTTATGACCTACACAGTAAACACTGCAGCAAACACCTCACTTGAACTTAAGATTAATCTATACGTAAACCGACAGAGCTTCCGCACGCGTCGATGTCTGGTTCCAAAGTAAAAGAGGCACCCTTCTTTTTTTTTTTTTTTTTTTTTTTTTTTTAACGTGACGCGTGCAGTTAGCCTTGCGGCTTTTACTGCTTCACCGGGCAGTAGGGGTGAGCGTGGGCTCTAACCGGCCTAGCAAATATAGAGTACAAACTAAGTACCCGCGCCGGAGGGCACCCCCTGTGGGGTTAGAACCTCGGCTCTGGGCGGATACTGACGGGGAGAGGGCGAGAGATCATGGTTTTTAGGGAGTTAAGTGCAACTTTCGCTCTACGTTAATGACATGATGCGGCCCCCCCGTCCGCGTTGAGTGGGGCTTTTTATCGGTACGATATGCAAACTAAGGGTCATGGAGGACGCTGGTGGTCGCGACGCGTTCGCGGTCGTACTCGCATCCGGCGAGTACGAAATATAAGAGGCACCCGTTGACTCACCATATATATAGGCAAAGTACCTCGTGACACCTCAGACATCTTAAAAATCCTTACAATATTATATCAGTTAGTTGTTTTCCATAGAACAAGCTCTTCCTAGTTTGGGATAAGATGGCCGTGTGTGAACAATGTTCGAGTATATTCTGAGGATATTTACCTAAGAAATCAACTTTTTGAGATGAATGTTAGGTATGTGTATTTATTTTTCAAAATTTCCCGCATGTTGGTTTGAAATTATGCTTATTTACCATATCAAGATTGTATCGTACATTGCGTTAAATATTATTGATTAAAATACTTGTACGATATTATATACAAATATTTAGTACGTGAAATCTGCATTATTGCATAATATTGTGATTCAAATACCTCACGTCATGTGCGTAGAGTTTGCCTGTCGGTTAAGTTTCTAATGTTACAATCATAACGCAAACTGCTGCGTGTATGGCCCCTATTAGGGCCTTCCTTTTCTTTTATCATTCGTGTATTGAACCCTAAACATGCTAAATGTTTACCGATACGAAAAAAAGAATGGGTGTGTTTACATCCTTTATCTTTTATATTATAACTAATACTATATAAAAATTAAACATAATAAATTAGTATTGGAGTAATTAAAGAAAATATCCGTGTACAGGACAACCAACTTATCTGTGAACTAAAAGATGACGGCACCGTCGATTCAGTGTTGCTAATTTATTTAAGGTCCCCAAAACTGAGTAAGTTTTCAAAAAGGATGTTTCACATTAGACATGACCGTTTAACACATTAACTGCCATGGGGTCACCGGTGACCGGCACTATTCTATTCCATTTGGGCCGCGACGGTCACCGGTGCCCGGCAAGATAGACCGATTTTCGATTGAGGTCTGTTCGTCGCCGGTCACTCGCACGTAGCATTTTTACATGTAAAGTGACCCGCCCAGGAACATACCTTACCACTCGGTTTTAAAATTTTCTTCATAGCTTTGATCAAAAGTAAGAAATGAGGGTAAGAATTATTTTTACTCAGACAATTTTAAAGAACTATTTATTTTTATTAAATCACTTTCACATATATATCACAATTACATCTTATTCACAATCATATAAAAAGTATTAAAATGAAATTAAATTGATACTAACTGTAATTTTTGAAAATGTATAATATAATCGAGCATAATATCCGATTTAAGTTCAAAAATAAGTAAGTATCAAGAAATAAGTGCTTAGACATTACAACAATCATCTAATACCGATGTTCCCGATTGAAACAGGTCAAACAATAATGTGGTTGTGACGGACAATCGGAGCAAAAAGTGGCAACTTTTTTAGTTTTATTTTTAGCAATGTTCCTGCAAATGTTTTGAACATTTATTTTATAGCATCCTTGACACCATCTGCGTGTTGTACGAACTTTGCCTTCTTTAGTCTTTAGTTCGTGTTTTAATCGTTTTGGTCGTCTCGAAGCAATATCAGACATTTCATTTTCCTCCTCAGATTCTACAAGATATCTCACAATTGCTGTACGAATGAACGACAGAAATGTTATTTTTCGTGGTTTGTTTATAAAGAACCATGGCATTTACCATCGCTGTGTTGAGTAGAACCTCGCAAGCTAACTTTCGATACCACTTGACAGTTTTCCGTAACGGCGACGAATAACCTGCCATTTGATCTGACAGGTCAACTGCAGATTTTGCTTGGTTATAGTCGACTACTATCTGTGGCTTTCTTTTTGATTGTCTCCTTTTATTTGTGGTAGTGACGTATTATGTGGTATGTTTAGTAGACAACAAGGACACCTCTCTCTTATCACGCCATTTCATCACAGTGATCCCCTTGTCATTTTCAGCTGCACTGTATTCTCCTACTTTTAATTTTGCATTCATGACATCTTTCGGTAATTTTTTTTTATTCTTGCGCAATGTTCCAACCAAATGCATTTCTTCCAGTAATAGTTTTTCTGCCAAACCAATACTAGTGTACCAATTATAATCTGTGTACAGTACATGTCCTTTTTGGAACAAGTGTCGACAAAGTGACATTACAACCTGAGTTGGTGTAGTGTTTGTTGTATCACAGTGTTTTCCAGCATAGACTTCCAACCTGCACGTGTATCCCGGAACTGTACATAACTTAAATATTTTAATGCCATACTTATGTCTTCTTGTTTTAAATATTGTCTAAAAATTATTCTCCCGCGAAAAGGAATCATACTTTCATCGATTTCACAGGGAAATATCCGGAGTAAAATGTGCTTTGAAGTTCACATTCAGTTCGTCAATAGGGATAATCTTTTATAATTTCTTAAATATGCATATAATTAAAAAGAAATTGTGTACATATATACCAGAACATATACTATGTATATACCAAATGAAATATATATATCAAATTTGCTTGGCGATTAATGTGTTAATAAGAATCACAGTTTTTACAAATTAAAAACAACGATACCTGTATAAAAAAAAAGAATTTGTTCATTTAGAGTTACGTAGGTACGCTAACAGTTTAGTCTCTTAGCAATAAACAATGGCTTTATATAAAAAGTAATCAAATGAAGTGGAAATTCAACAGATACAATGTTCCACGGGGGGTTACAACTATCATTTAATGCGAAGTTACGTAGGTCCCTACCCTGCAAGAGTTACCTAGATGTTTAGCATTTAGTTATGACCGTACCTAACACTAGATTTGACTAATTATAATCAGCAGTAATACCTAGTGGTACTCTAGTGTAATAAAACAAATCTCTTTACAATGATTTATTGAAAACCAGGTTCACAGTAATTGAGATCTTTAGATGAATCTGTATACACAACTTGCCATGCCTTGCCTTGCCTGGTGTCCGAATTTTTATGCCAGTTTCTTCTGCTACGTGCCCTTCCTTAACCATTTATCATAATAATCTTAGTCTAAAATTGAAATCTGGCAGGTTAGTTTGCTCACTCACTTAGGTCAAGCGTAACGGTAACGTACATCTAATGATGTACGTTACCGTTACGCTAACCTGCAGCAAAAATAGAAACGAATATTTCGTGGACTTAAATAATTAGTGAAGTATCGGGTAATTTATAACAAAAAACTGACAACACTAACCTGTCACTACCGAAATTCGTTTGTATATTTGATTAAATTGAATAATTGGAGACCCCACCGAGCTTCTTCTTCAAAAAAGGTTTTAACCTTTAGAATAATGTTTCGAGTATCACTTTTAATAGCTTTAGGCATATTTAATTTTATAAATTCAGCAATATTACGACAAAACAACCAGAGAACCCGAATGTAGTAGACACTGTCAATCGAATGACATTTCAACATGACAGCCGTAGTTCCTATTTTCGCAATTTCACAGATAAGTTGGTAGGAGTGTATATTTTGCTATGACATTTATTATTATTCAATATATATTGAATAATAATAAATGTCATATTTATTATTATTCAATATGACATTTATTGAATAATAAATGTCATATTGAATAATGACATTTATGATATAGATTATGCTATAATCTATAGCATAAAATATTTATTGTAAAATGACATCATAATATAAGTACACAAATGTTATTTAGAATGTGTTGTTGCTATGCCTGATAAGGCGACTAAGTTATAGGTTTGACCGTAATTTTAAGACCCTCTGTAACACTTAGTCCGCAATAAAAAAATCTTTAAATCTTCAATCAAATATGATTGCTTTGCTTATTACTGGTTGCTTTGCTAGTTTTCCGTTGATTTCACTGGTCCGTCACATTTAACTATCCTGACCTAAACCTGACCAGCTACACGGAGGTTCGCACTTCCGCGCTTTAGTCGCAAATCAGGCATGGTAAAACCACAATCCCAGGTTACGCGAGCGGTTACGACGTTGGCTGTACCTACGTTCTTAAATACCACGAGAGCGGATTACAATTTTTCTCTCCCTTGTCACCAAAAAATGTATCTGTCTAGTATGACGTAACTTATTTATTTATTTATTTAGGAAGACCAACAGTAAATAGTAACAATCATATGCAATTATTATAGTTCCTGAGAGCCAATAAAAGGTCTTCACGAATAGATAGTTGCATATGTAACAATAGTGTGTTCAAATAAAGTTAAGTTATAGTAATTAAACACGTTCACACAATTTATTTTTGAAAAAAACTTTATATAATATATTATCTTATAAAATATATAATCTTATAAAAAGAATCGACTTGTTAATCGCCCTAGCAGTATTGCTGCCAAAGACGCATCCTCAATAACTTTGCCAAGTCAGCCTAATCCTGTGCTTTTCACATTACAGCATTTATGTACATTTCCAAACAATTGAAATTTGTTAAATTATACCTGTACGACTTCCGTTCTTAAGCATTCCATGCTTCTTTTGTCTGTTCCGACGAGTTGTTGACGGTTCATTGGAGCTGCACCTTCTTTTCCCAAGGCCGTTTTTGTATGGACCAGACATTCTCTAATCCCACTTCTGAGATGTTATATTCTAAACGGGAGCAAAATAACACCACACAGACGTTGATTTAATGGTTTATTGTCCAATTACAATTGTAGTACGATAAAAAAATACAGTTCAGCAGAAACAGAGAAAAAATCAGAGAGCTATCTGTCAACATGAACATTGTTGTCAGAAAAATAAGGGCACATGGGCCAGTACTATAAATTATGATGAAATTATTAAAAGAGGAATGTTACATTATTTAATTTTATGAGCATGTTTACCATCATTAATTAATCAAGGAATTTGTTTATTAAGTGTTTATGATGTTTGTGCTGCGAGAGGGAAGAGCTGACTAACAGGTGATAAAAAGTTTGCCATATTAAAAAATGTTAATATTAGAAAACTTTGTGAAAGCCATTAAGGGTATGAAATCAGGTAAGTCACCAGGGTATGACAGGATAACTTCCGAGATGCTGAAGGCTGGACATGGCGTCATAGCGAGTCAGCTGTGCAGCCTTTTCAATTTATGCTATACCACCGGCCAAGTGTCAAGTGATTGGTGCAAGGCTGTCATCGTACCTCTTTACAAAGGGAAAGGCTCACGGCAAGACTGTAAAAACTATAGGGGCATCAGTCTGCTCAGCGTCGTTGGTAAGTTGTACGCAAAGATATTGGTTCAAAGAGTTGTGAAAGAAACCGATGCGAAAATATGGGATGCACAGGCGGGTTTTCGGAAAGGAATGGGATGCACGGATCAGGTCTTTTCTCTGCGAAGCATAGTAGAGAAGTTTTTGGGCAAAAACCAAAAGGTTTACTGTGCCTTCGTAGACTTAGAAAAGGCCTACGATAGAGTGTTGAGGAGTGAACTATGGTCGGTACTGTCCATGTATGGGTAGAACGACAACCTTGTTCAAGCACTGAAATCTCTTTATAGGGATTCCAGAGCTTTCGTGAGGATTAATGGGTCATACACCGAGTGGTTTAGCATCCAAAAGGGTGTTAGACAGGGATGTGTAGCGTCACCGTGGTTGTTTAACCTATTCATCGACAGCTATTTAAAAGATTTGAAAGAAAGCGAATGCGGTGTAAGGATGAATGAGTTACTCATCAAATGTCTGCTTTACGCTTATGATCAAGTTTTACTTGCATCATCGGCGGACGAGTTGCAGGTGATGGTAACAAGTATGCATGAATCTTTTGAAAGGAAAGGGATGAAAATGAATGTAAGTAAGACGAAAGTAATGGTATTTGAGAGGGATGAATACACGACAGCGTGTGATATTGTGATTGGAGGAGAGAAAGTCGAACAGGTGAATGAGTTTGTATATTTGGGAACTTTGTTTACGAGAGATGGGAAATATGAAAAAGATATTGTTAGAAGAGTAAATGCGGGGAACAGAGTGAATGGGGCACTACACGCCTTTATGAGTAGCCGGCAAGTATCAAAGAAGGCTCGACTAGCCGTGCACGATGGAGTGTTAGTGCCAACTTTAATGTATGGAAGTGAAAGTTGGGTATGGCAGAAAAAGAATGAAAGTAAAATAAATGCAGTGGAAATGAGAGCTCTGAGAAGTATGTGTGGTGTGACTTTGAGAGACAGAATTCGAAATACTGATGTAACAGAGCGTTGTGGTGTGAAAGAGGATGTAGTCACAAAGATTGAAAAAGGCATGCTGAGATGGTTTGGCCATTTAGAAAGGATGAATGAAAGAAGATTGACAAAAGAAGTATACCTGGCCTGTGTGAATGGGACAACCGGAAGGGGAAGACCACGTCGAACATTCTCTGACCAAATTGGAGATGTTCTCAAGAAAGGGCAGGTCAGAAGTACCCTAAACCGGCGAGCATGTATGAAGAATATAATGACAGTAATCGAGGCAAAAGAAGTATGCAAAGATCGTGACAAATGGAAATCCGTTGTCTCTGCCTACCCCTCTGGGAAACAGGCGTGAGTCTATGTATGTATGTAGAAAACTTTTTATTAATTAGCATAACTTTTTATAAGTTTTGATTAAATAAAACTAAAGGATTCGGCACAACTATTATTCGGTTTTAATATTCCCAATTGTATTAAAAATTATGTGTTTTATTTTATAAAGCTTTTATAGCTTGACTGCTTTGTTGGTCTAGCGGTACCGTATTCAATAGGAGATAATGAGGTATTGGGTTCGAATCCCGGGTCGGGCAAAAGTGGTTTTGGTATTTTTTCGTAAAAAATCTTTGTCAGTATTAGCGGTATTACAACGCAATGCCTCGGAGAGCACGTAAAGCCGTCGGTCCTGTACCTGACCGCTTTCTAGTCGTGTCGTTAGTCGTCGCATCGGCATCATGAGAGTGATGGAATAGAAAGCGCCCCTGTGTTTACACTTAATGTCCTGCGCAATTGGCTAATCTCCATGGAGTCGTAGCCGGAATTCGGCCTGGTGGACATTAATGTTATCTAACACCCTTAATGAACAATAATATATGAAGCTGTTTTAATACCACCTGTTTCTTCCTCTTCTTTCCCTGTTCCAGTCCAAGGAAACCCTAAACCTTCGCCAGAAAAAAATCCTGTTATGTTATTCACAAGCTACACCTTTTTTTTGGGTAAGAAGGCTTTGCATAAAAAGAAAAAAGCTAACGCGAGTGATACGTCTTCCTCTTCTAATAGTTAGTGAGTGAAATAACTAGTGTTGAGTAGGAAAGAGATACTTCTGTTTTTGAGATAGAAGGAAATTAGGTATTAAATTTATATATATATTTATATATAAATAAAATTCGTTCGTATGTCGGCGCCTGTTTCGAGAATAAGTGTTTCTGGAGGCAAACGTTAATAAATAAAAAAATAAAATAAAAAAGGTTTTTATTCACGTAGACTTTAAAAAAGCGCTTGTAAATAGACAGAACATGTTTGTAGTAATATAGTTGTATACATTAGATATTATTTCTAGTAACATAGATATTTAGGTACATATTGTATGAAAACATTTATAAAATTTATTTTATTACAGCAATGATATTTAGCTAGCTCGTATCAAGTTATTGTCAAGAGATTATGTTTGATTATCTAGTTTAAATCTAATATTTTTACTACATATTGTCAATGGTTCTGTCTATATTAAAGGTATTATTATTATGACGGACCTTGTGTTAATAACGACGGTCGCGCTTTAATGCTACCACCGGATCCAATGCGCCCCAACTGAGAAGACCCAGCGAAACAAACTCAGTGGGTTCATCTACTACCGGTTTCAACGCGACCCAGTTGAGACGGTCCGGCGAAACATACTCAAGCGGGCATGAACACGGGATTTGGTCCAATTAGAGTAATTATTTAGTAGGCAAACACAATATATGCTCGATCGGTTGTCTGAATGCTTATTATTTTAGATTATATTTAGGTATACAAAAGAAAAACTTCGAAACAATAACATTATTCATTTTGAGACAGAGTCAATAATTTTAAATTAAGTATATGATAGCAATCATTTACAGATAGTTCACGTAACACATTTATATAAAACAATTGAACAAAGGATATCTATTTCATATTTTTCATTAAAAAGTTCTATGTCTAGAATTTTGCTAGAGAAGCGGTTTATATTTTGATGTGATAGAATTAGAAAGTTATCACACTTCTCTATTGTCATGCTTACATGTTTAAACTACTAACTAAATTGATTTTAATAACATTACTAGAAGATGGTATAAAAAGTGACTTCGTCATACTACTTATGACTGAGTTAATATGTGCCGCTACTAAATTTGCAAGTATGTTCAAAAATTTTCTTGAGACAGTAACTGTACTGATTACCCTACAAGAATCTATAAAACTATTTGTGTCCAAAAATATAAATTTATTACTATAATGGCTAACCAAAAACTGTAGGTGCATATTTAGCTTGTGGATATAATTATTTGTACTATCAGGCACATTGGACACATAGGGGAAGGCACACAATATTATCTTATTACAGTCTAATTCTAACATCTTAGTGAAACTATCTGTAATGTCTCTTTTCTTTAAGTTCTTACAATTTCCTACCATTAGAGTTATACATGATTTGGCACTGTGTTTATTCTGAATTAATTTATCTATTATATCTTTATAATGTAATCCTGGCATACAATAGTTGACAAAGGAACAACTCAGCTTATTACAAAGCAAGGTACCAAGGCCCTTACCCATTTCATCGGAATACAGTATGGAGCTATGTTTAGTATTGTCATTTTGTGGAGATACTGGTGACTCTGATCCCAGCTGTGTGTATGACTCCACTACTGCACTACTGGTGTTAATCGGTTCCAATGTCCTATTGCTTTCAGGATTACACTTTCCAGCTAGCAATTGCATTTCATTTTTGTATGACTGGAAACTGTGATATGAGATTGCTAGGGACTTCTCAAGAGTTTTTATCTCAGAAAGCAAATACTGAGTATCTTTTTCATAAATTAGTTTGCTATCCTCTAATTTAATTTCATAATTTTCTAATTTGTTTAATAATGCCCTACGTTCTTTACTTAGTTCAAGTATGTATTGTTTTAGCTTGTCACTACTTACGGAATTAACGCTTGGCTGGCAGTCTACACAGTCATCGCCAGTCAAATCAATGGTCACCGTTGTATTAATAGGGAGATCCACCGGACTACAACTGGCCAACTCGTCATACAAGCTCTGATTAATGGAAGCTACTGGACAAGTTGTGTTTTTTACATAATTTGACAACTTCTCATTACAATTAATTAATTCTAATTCAAGATCTCTAATTTTGAACAGTGCTTCTTCATATAACACTCAACACTTATCAAAAGACTCTGTCTCCGCATGCAGTCTGTCTCGCTCTTCAATAGTAGACTCTAGTTGGTGGTTGAGTTTCACAAGTTCTCTTTTCAGTGATGTGTTACTATCAATGACCCTTTTTATCTCTACCTCATTCTCCTCATGCTCCTGTTCAAGTTTATGACACTGATCTTGGTATGTCTGTAAGTCCTTGAGAGCTGATTTCAACTTATGTTCAGCTACTTGAGTTGCAGCCATGCTTCGGGCCTGCATGATGTGAGGTGAATGAGGATGGGCTGAAAACAAAGAGAGGGTGAACAGAAAACTAGACAGAAATAGGAGGTTAAGATGTATTTGAAGTCAAAGGAGTGAGATATGAAAAATAAACTACAGAGATCTATAGGTAGAAATAATATAAGTAAGTATATACAAGACAGATGGGCAATTAACTTTATAATAGATTTATGATAAAGCAACACTTAAACATTTAGTTACTACAGACTTTTAACTTTATCTATATGACACCTAATCAGAGTTCATTACTAGGGTCTAGTCAAGTTAACTTAGTATGTGTAGATAGGAATAAATTTATCGAATGCCAATCTTATATCAGTATAGTTATGGAGTAATTGAAGTGTGTGATGTCTGTAGCCAGCCAATTAAGTCGTCGAATTTGCTTCCACAATGTACGTCAAGCAAATGGAGACAGAATATGGCAGTGTGAAATTGGACGTGACTCACACCAATGAGTCGAATAAATGGTTGGTTAGGTTAGTATGAATGTGTAAAAATAAAGAATAAGTAATATACTCCCCGGGATTTCACACAAAAGTTTAAACTTAATCGAATGAAGTTCGTTGGACACGAGCAGCGCAGTGACAGCTGATGCGTCGACAGCTATCAGTTGTTTCGGGTTTATTTCTTCAGAAAACTAATCACATTCAAATATTTAGCTTACAATTTAGATTGCTAATAGTAATATTTTATATTTTACAACGTAAAAACATTTATTTATAAGTAATTATTAATTTTAATTCACTAGTACAATTTTTGACAACCGATCGGCAGTGTTGCCAATGCTAAGAGTTGACATCAAAGAGCGGTCCATTGATGTTTCGGACAATATGTAGGTGTCGAAAGTATCAAGTGGGGCCGGATTTTGGATGACAACGCAGAGGTTGTAGGGTTCGCTGTTACCGGAAGCCACCAGGTGGTCGTTTATGGTAGACGAGAATCTAGGGCATGACTGTAGCAGATGCTATAGAGTTTGTGGTCTGATGTCTGCGAATGGTCATCGCATGGACAGTGATAATTTCTGTAACTTTTGGACGGCCCGATGTAGAGATAAACAATAACAACATATAGATAGTTCATACATTCTTAATATTTTTTCTTAATTTTGTAAATGTGCCCGGCTGCACCAATCGTTTTTTCATCTTGCAAGAGGTTATTTTAATTGCTTGAGTGAAATGGAATGTTATTGTTTATTACCTCACAATTATTTTTTATTAACTAGATGTCATCGGTTATGTACGTGCATTAGCCCATATACCCATATACCATAATCACAATGTAAAAACAAAAAACAATGTTAAAAAAAAGATACAAAAAAATCGGAAACAAAAAGCAAAAGAAGACGAAAAAAGCAAGCCCGGAGTTTCTTTGTGGCTTTCTTCTCCGGGTCGTCAACCTAGGTAGCTAGAGAAAGCCGCAGGCTAGCTAGGGTAGGATCCTCAGCGGCGAGGATTGCGTTGCCCCCTTAACACGTGATCGGTAATCCCGTGCAAGTGATCTGAGCCCCATTTCGAATTCCATATTTTTACTTAAGCGGCCGCCTGAGCTGTGGCCCGAACCCCATAAGGGTGCCCTCAGGTATTAGTCGCTTAAATTAAGCTACTAGTTGAGAGCCTTTTGCGCTAGCCAACTGCTCGTTTTTTTCAATTCTTTAATTTTAATATACTATTGCTAAATGTAACAATAATAGCTTAGTAACTTGCTATTTATTATTTATTTAAGGATATTATAAATATATGGGACGAAACAGACTGCACGGACGAACTAATTCAAAATATTTTGTTGCTTTAACTACTGTTTTTAAACTGTGTTTATGTAATACATTGTGTGGTTGACAAGTGCAACTGTATGTAAATACCCAAGTGCTGAATAAATTTCATTATTTCACTAAGCAACGACGTCTAACGTATTTTGGCGTGATTTAGGCTAAGGTTGAAAGCCTTTCCCAGCTTAAGTAAGAAATCCAACTACTCTATCGCAAACGTCTGTTATAAACAAATATGGCATAATACGGTTTAATTACAATAAGATTGAAAGCTATACTTGCCTTAATCCCTCATCCCAGCAAAATTTTAAGCGGGGCTTCTATTAATACCAGATGTTTCCAACATTCAAATTGAAAGTAGAGATATCCGCAAAGTTCAACAATTCGTTTTGAAGAGGACTTGGTCTTCGAATATCTTTAGTGCAGTTCCGTTAAATACTTTTTATTAAATTTCTGTTATTATAAAATTAAAGCGGTGCTGATCAAAACCGAATCTAATTTTGATCAGCTCCGCTGTTTTTAACAACTTTAAGTTAACATTAAAATGCTTACTGGATCATTTTGTCACGCCTTCCGAAAGCCGGGTTTCTCAACCGTTCCCAGCAACCCCAAAATGGACTGTATTTGTGGAGCATCGGTAATCCATGGCCACCCTAATATCGTGCCCAGCCTGCCCTGCCACATGTTCATGGCAAGAGCTTAGATTATGTGGGATATCAGATTTTATTTAATGATAACCATGTGATATTAGATGTAACTACAATGTATAAGTGATCTTTGTATCTCAATGGAGCCTTGATATTATTATTATTTTTTAAACGTATCTGGTAAATATACTATGAGTCCGGAGGAAAAACAATATTTTCTAGAAATGAAAAAAGCGCCATATAATTTAATATTCAAGAATATCTACTATATAAAAATAAGTCGGGTTTTCCTTCCTGACGCTATAACTCCAGAACGCACGAACCGATTTCCACGGTTTTGCATTCGTTGGAAAGGTCTCGGACTCCGTGAGGTTTATAGCAAAGAAAATTTATAAAATTTAACGCGGGTAACACCGCGGGGCACAACTAGTGATTTATAAATTCCTGTCATATGCAATTTTGATATTATATACTATCAATACCTCATTTTGACACCACTAATTTGCTGTAACCCAATACAGGCCGACTACCCTTAGTCGCTTTAAATCACTTCCAAGACTACTCGGCCGTTAGAATCGTCTCATTTTAGGCTGCGACAATAATGTACAATTACAGTAAAGGTTCACGAATACATGTTGCTCACGATATTCACGACCCGGCTCGATAATAAAATCTCAGTAAAGAAACGAAATCAAGCCATAAGTAAGGTTTAATTACGTTGTCGATCCGAAGGTATTACGTGCGCTTCAGCTATATGGCCTTCAATACGCGAGTGCTTTTATAGCTTCATCGTAGTAAGGGTTGGTGTAAGTCCTTGACAGTAAAAATTCGAATGTAACCTTGCGATTGTATGGGGGTTTTGTACTCGTATGCGAACATTAATTTAAGTACTTCAATGTAATAATTAAATACGTTTTATAATGTATTCATTTAAATCTGTGATGTTGTTCAAATAATTCTTTAAGTTTTACAATAATATAATATATTACAAATTCATTTTGTTTTACTAATGCTGGGGATGTAAGGTATTCGACTATTATTATTAATTAAAATCCCGGGTATGCAAGATTTGTGGAAAAGGGACTGGTTTCCTGTAGGCAGAAATAAAAAATATAGTCTCTACTCTCTACAGTGATGACATACGGAACAGAAACGTAGTCGCTTAATATGGGTCTCATAAGAAGGCTAAAAGTCACCCAAAGAGCAATGAGAGGCCATGGCCGGAGTTTCTCTGTGAGATCGAATCAGAAATTTCGAAAGCCGCAGGCAAACCAAATTTATGACAGGCCTGCAGAATTGCCTAGCTGAAATTGCAGTGGGCAGAGCACATAGTGGCCGTTGATCGAACTGATGTCCGCTCGGGCAGAAAATTGGAGTGGCGATTATGAACAGAAAGACGCAGCGTGGGCAGGCCCCGTACAAGGACCGACTATCCTATAAGGGTCGCGGAAAGCTGCTGGATGCGGGCAGTACAAGCCCGGCATCGGTGGAAATCTTTGGGGTAGGCCTTTGTCAAGCAGTGACCGTCTTTCGCCTGATATCATGATTTAGTCATGAAAAGTGCAAATAAACCGCTTATATTCAAGAAATTTTAAAATTTATTCAGTTATCACAAAGTTATTGTATGTAAAAAAGAAGTGTTGATTGTAATTTTAAAATTATAATGGACAGTGTTTAAAAATATATACCGATAGCTATTGGGTACAAAGAACCATTAGATTGAAATTCATGATTTATTAACGTGTGTTATTGGACGTACAGCAAATTATTACGTCCAGTGACACAAATAGGTCATGTGCGGACACTATCGGTATTTGTATGCGTGAAATTGTGGTGATTGATACTGCCTCTGCTATAGATATCTTTGGGGCAGGAAGCAATAATATATATAAAGGTGGTTTTTACTATGTCATTGGATATTATTATAAAAAAAGGGAAAGTGTGGTTGGCAACGGATATATTTTGAAAAAAAAACTGCTTTGAGGAGCTTTTAAAGGAATGGACTAAACCAATTGTCAAACGTAAGTTTATTAACTACGATCTTGAAAATGATTATCTTTTCTGTAGTAAATTGTTGTGCCAAGTTAGTCTCACAATTATATTCTATGGACTCAATTTGCGTTTCACACATGGTTTAGCTGTCTCCCCTGTGTTCTTACAAGAAATACGTTGTAGATCCTTATACAAAATCTACTTTTCATAATAAATCATAAGTGGTGATGCCCCTGGTGTTACAAGCGTTCATAGGCTACTTATCATCAGGTGGGCTGTATAATTGTTTGCCAAATAAGTAGTATAAAAAAGTGACAATCCGATTCAGAATCCTCTTATTTGAATTTAACAAGGCGAAGCAAACTGGGATACGATTTTTTGTTGTTGATCATTTGAAAACCGTTTTCGAGTTTTTGTATCTTCCAATTTACCGCAAATTAATCGGTATTGTTTTATGACGTCGTTTCAATGCATTACTTTTGTCCGTAGGCGATTACGGGGCTCTTTGTTGAGTAAATTAAAAAAGTAAAATGCTCTTTAATGTTAACCAAGAAAACATAAATAACAAAATATTACAATATAAAATATAGGTATAAAATTGTGTTCCATGGCCCAGCGGATATCGTCGGTCACTTTGATTAGGGCAGTGGCAGTGCAGTGACTAGTACGGAATCCAGATTGGAAGAAGCTAAGAAGGTGGTGGATTAGATAGGAAAGAAGAAAGCTGACGATGAACTATTAGCTCATGGACCTTGACCTATACCTAGACTTTCAACCATTAGTCTACTAATTGAAGCAACAATCCCCTGAAATCGATTTCTACAATTGTGGGTGTCATTGATGACACTGAGTTTAAACACAGGTTAATAGGCCAGAGACAGAGAACCAATGCTATCCTCGCCGGTGAGGTTTCTACGCTAGCTAATTTCTCTAGTTACCTAAATGAAAATCGGAAAGAAACGCCGGGCTTGCTTTTATCGTCTTCTATTGCTAAAATTTATTTTTTAAATTGCTTGTTTTCATATAATGATATGCTGTTATGTAAGCTAATTCACGCGTTGTCCATTGTCATCTAGTTCAGCAAAATTATTTTTGGGCGACAATACAAAACATCATTTTTACACAAGTAAATACACAAACAATAACCTTCTGCAAGATGAACAGATAGTGGGTACTTCCGCATACATTTACGAGTCACACGAAGTCAACTAGAAGCAACGACCATATAACAATAAATATAAGTAAGCACCCCAACTGCAAGTGGACTAGTCACTGCAAGCAGCAAGCGTTTACGATTATTACATGTGGGCGTACAGCTCTCATCATATTAGAGGAATTAAAGTACCGGCGAAACACACAAAGGGAGCATGACAAGCAAGCGCGTGAGTTATTATCATAGGTATTTGATCGAAAATTTTACGTGCGAAATCAAAGGTAGTCTTGTAACAAATATGAAATGAAACATCTGATATAATGCTACATGATCTCAGAGTATGCCCACATCTGATGAAATCTATTAGATACATCAGTATTAGTATAGTACTAATAGTATTGTACTACAATACCAGTTTAAACGAACTCCCAGTTCTATAAACTTTATGCATAATGTGATAGAACGGAAGCTCAATGGACGCGGCACCTAAACCTTATTTATTAAAATGGTTCTCTCGAGGGGTATAACCAAACTTTATTCCATCCCACAGGTAGAATATTCAATCGACTTATAAATTCATTACACGAAAATTAAGGACAAGGGTCGTCTGGATAACTTTGATATTTTACGACACGTTAAATTAAGCATTGGTTATTTTAATAAATAATTAATAAAGCTTATGTAACGCACGCTCACACTGAAGTAAGTAGTAAAATGTAATTCAATTTTGATATATCATTATATACATATTTATACTAACTAGTTTAAGCCAATGCCTCTACTCTGCGGTCTGTCTTCACATGCTATATCTTGTGTAATCGTTAGTAAATAACTACTGAGAGACCGAGAAAGTGGCGAGCGCAGAGAACTCTTAACCGAAAGGATCAAGACTCAGGGGGCCGCTGAAGTAAAGATGGAATTCTACAAGTGAGGGTTTAGAGGGTGTGATCGTTGGCACGAACTATATGTCCCGTCAGTGACAGGACCAACATGGCGCTGACGTGGTTCCTTTCCCAACTTATCTGCAGCTTTCTTTAGTTAGCAAGGTGGGCGATCCGGTTGTCGAGCTTGCTTTTGTCGTCTCCTTTTTTACCTTATGGTTAGCGTATCTCTTTTGGGTTTTTAATTTCGTACATTACGATTTGCTGTTATGCACGGTAAAGCACAGAGAGTTGTCAGCTAGTTTATCAAAATGATTGCGAGATGATAGCAAAAACCTCCTACAAGATAACAGGTGGTTGCAACGCCCATATTTACAAAATTAATAACTTGCACAAAGTCAACCCGAGTTTTCGTCTGCATGTCGACTAGTTACCGTAAATCTGAAAGCATGTTTGTCTGTATTAGAAATATTAGTAAAATGGCATTACGCATTATTATCAGTATATTTGGTACAGGAATATAATTCTTCGAAGTTTTGTCAATTCAATTCAAATAAAAAACGTTACTGACTAATTTTAATAGGAAGGGTAATTAGGTTTCAGCTATAAGTAGATTGCTCGATTTAGTTATTAGACCATGATATATATAACAAAGTTTCAAAAGGTCACAAGTGTTTTCAAGTTCGGTCGAGTTACCAAAGTTGTGATGGAACATTTAACAAACAAACGTAATAAAAATCTTGGGAGATGTCTGATGATCTTTATGTTTACCAATTTAATTTAATAACAATTTTTAACAAACAATTTGGAATACGGTCTTTTTTTATTATCTAGAAACCTCTAAGTCGTCTTATGGCGAGTATTAAATTATTCAATCAAGTGCCGGAACTATATGGTATACGACTCAAAATTAGGAGAAGTGTTAAGTACTCGTAGGTGTTTCTTTTGGAACAAAATTTACTAGAGCAATCTCCAATATAGCTAGGGTAAGATTCTCACGGATAGATCGTTCGTGCCGGGATATACGCAGTTTGTAAAACGCCCATGCTCCTTGTGATCGTGACTCCGATCGTTAAGTTAAAAAAAAATGTAGAAACGAAATATAAACAATTACACTTGTGGTTTTCTTCGTGATTTTATTTACGTTTCGCGTTTATGCATTAACTTTTGGAAATTATTATATCCCGGATAATACTCGTATAACGTGACAAGAGAGTACTCATTATGTGTAGTTATTTATTTTAATTACGAATGTTACTTATACATATCTGCTGTTTTAAGTCAGTAAGAGAAAAATATATGACTGGACAAAAATTATGTATATGTTTCCCTATACATTTAAGCTAAGGGAAAACCTTGAAGCTTAAATGCATTTTTTTATAAACCAATTTTGATTACATTGATGTCAATCCTCCTTGTTAACCTTGGAAAATCTTTTTTATATTCTTTAACAGCCTCTTGAACAGCTTGACCTTTGAATACAGGAAGAAGCTGATCGTTATTTTTGTATGGAGGGTTAATATTTTGTAATTTGCATGTTGATGTGCTAAACGTCAGGAGAGTTTTGTAAAATTCTCAGACGACCTTCAGCTTACAGGAAGAAAAGTTTGGTAGCATTTGCATTAACAGAATTGGATATTCCTTATTGCGATGCATGCCGAATACAGCTGGTAATATATAATAATATATCCCTAAAAATAATTAGCATAAAATTTAATATTATGACATTAAATACTGTTTGTTTGTTTTGGCTGCTGATTTTTCTTTCTATTGTTTAATTCAAGTCTTCAGATGTCGCTCCCTCCTCCTCTCTTTAGAAGAAATAAATATAGTACTTAATAATAGCAAGGAATGGAAAGGAAACGCTGCAGATTTTTTGAATTCAGTGATGTGCATAGATAAAACTTTTATAGATACCATAATTACGCAATTGTTAATGCTCAACATGGAAATTTTAAGTGATATATTATATAATATAAATTAAATTTGACGTAAGTATGTTATATAGGTGCCATCGGTGAAAAGAATTGAAATTAAACGCAAAACAATAATAAATATCGTGGGACAACGAACACGCTGCCATCATCTAAAACTAAGCAGAGTCCGTAATATGGCCACCGAACAATTGATAAATATACGATAAGATAAGTTACCCCGATCTGTCAAATTTCTTTTATAGATTTTCAAATTTATCACATTAGCATAAGGTTTACTTTCAATTGGGGAAATTTGACAGATTGTGGTAGCTTGATGTGCTGGCGTGTGTACATTAGATAATAGATAGATACAGATAAATTACACCCAGACAACAAATAATCGTGTTCATCGTACAAAGATTGATTCTGGGCGTTGATAAAACTCACGACCCCTGGCTTAGCAGTCAGGGTCAGGAACCAACCAGCCTGTTAATATGTTTTTTAAGTCATATAAATATGGTACCACCCAGTTCGGGAAACATACATATACTATATGTTGGCTTCCCGAAGTAATATACCAATAATTTTGAGTATTGCATTGCTTTTATGGACCTGTAAGATTCAAGTCATTAATGACTTGAATCTTTGGGCTAGAGCCGCGTCAAGCCTTCAGAAAATTGCTTGTCATATCGTGGCAGTGCTTTATAAATAATAAAATACTCCGCTTAATACCTGGCTTACAGTGTAGAGTGCGATCGTTGAAAACGTGTAGTTGGTGAGAGAATTAGGTTTTTAGTACAGCTCGCTATGGGGTGTTGGGGCTGATTATCCACAGACAAGTATACAATACGTCGTTACACATTAGGAATATGCCATATATCCCAGGAATACCTATGTATTGATTTAACCTTAAAATGGTATAGTTACTAACTCTCTCGTGTTATCCCTTTTTTCTGAATAAAAGGTATCCTATTTGTAGATTAAGGTATGCGCGATTTGCTCCGCCACGTTATCAAAACAGAAACACAAATCGCTAAAATGATTGTCGAAATTTGTCGAATCTAAGGGAACAAAGCAAAACTTTATCAAAACAGAAATTAAGAAGTTATAGGGGTTTTCAGTTGGTTGTAACGTGGAGGATTGCACGGCCATGGAAATCTCAGCATCTACTTAGGATAGAGATTTAATTCTTTTTGTTAATTGATCATTGAATTTGTCAACAATTGTCTAAAAAGAAGTATAAGACTAAGATCAATAATTCACGAAATATTCACCTTGGAAGTTATGGCCGTGCAATCGTGCACTTGAGTTCTCTTTATTCTCGATTATATCTTTAAAAATTAAATGTCCAAAATTTGTTCCAAGTACCAAAAGCATTTAATACCACCAAAGTTTATTTCAACAGACGAAATCAAGCCAAAACAAAACTTACGTGGCCGAGCAGTCGTAACGTTACTTTGAATGCTGATATAACATTAAGTATAATTATTAAGATATCGATTTCAATATCCATTTATGCGTAATATTAACCTCAGATTGACATATCGATTTACCCTCAGAACAGTTCTCTATGCGTGTAATCTCAATAATTATGTTATCTCTTACAATGTTCGCGCAGCGTGACCATAATTTAGGTTTAATATGGGAATAACTTTTGCTCAACTAGACGCAAATGTACCTATTAGGAATGATTGTTGTAGAATTGGCTAAGATAATATACATATTCAATGCATTTTTGTTTTCTTTTTCCGTTTCTCAAACGACTTTTATGTTTGTTATGAATATATAAGTTATAATTTTATGGCAACAGTATTTCTTGTGTTCGAGTTTTGACCATATACATAAAATCGATAAGATAAGTATAATTACGAATTTACTGAAAACTCACACAAGAAACTCGAACATATTGTAACATTTATAATACTTGTTTACTCCTTCTCTGTCTCACAGTGTTCCCTCTCTTCCTAGCCAAATTTGGTATTATCCAAATAATGGAGCTTAGGATACTCGTTCTAATATAGAACCTACGGAAGTTCCTGGTAATCCTAAGTCTGTTAATAGGTTGTAGAGGGATTGAACGCCTCGCGCCCACTTCCACGGCATATATAATTCATTTGTTACTCTTCAAATATTTAATGTATTTTGATAAAATTATTAATGTTTTTCCTAAGCCAAAGCTTACAGTGAAAAGTTTAGATAGGTGCGATGGACTTAACTAGTTTTAATTTTTTGTACAGGCCAGCCCTCGCACCATCTCTCTCTATATACATATATATATATATATATATATATATATATCCCTGTATCGAGACGGACTATACAAACATGAACTTCACGGACACAGACACACCCACGCCCCGAACAACTACAAATGGGTCAAACAAATAATTGGCCTGTGCGGGGATCGAACTCAAAAGCTCGCCACGTGATGTGACTAACTTAACCACTGAGCAATACGTGCGTTGTTGCGAGCTGTAAAGGTTACTTTACCTACAAAACACTGTCCTTAAGTATAAATATTGTACAAGAAGAAAAGAATATTTACATTCATCACCACTATCGCGAATACTCTTTGTATTTCTGATATCATGTTTATTGTCTGTTCCAACATCTTCATCATTTTCACTGTCTACACCATCAACAATGTAATTTCATTTCTTTGCGACTTGGCAAATTGTGAATTGGGTCTTGTCGTAGTCACGATGTATATAGATCTGCATTTGTTGTACGAGGGGTTGGCGTTACTTTATATTATATCCTTTGTACCCGGAAACGAGATAAGCGCCTCTCAAATATTCATATCTGCAGCGTATACGAAATGTTATATCTACCCACAATACATATTTATTATATGTGAGGAATGTTATACCTACTTAATGCTGATTGCCTACAACCTTTTTGAGAAGTATGCTTTAAATAATAATATCTGGGGACGATGTCACACAGATCATCCTAGCCCCAAACTAAGCAAAGCTTGTACTATGGGTACCAGGCGACGATATACATACTTATATAGATAGATAAATACTTATATACAAAGAAAACATCCATGACTCAGAAACAAATATTCGTGCTCATCACACAAATATTTGCACTTACCCGAATTCCTTACCCTTATTCGAACCCAGGACCACCAGCTTCGTAGGCAGGAGCACTACCAACTAGGCTATGGTGACCGTCAATAAGTTTGTTATTGACTGCTTGTGGATGCGGGTCGCGCAGCACCAGCAATTGTACAGATCGTTGTGGGTGGCCTTTGTCCAGCAGTGGACGTCTTTTAACTGATATGATGATTATATTTTACCTTTATTGAACCTTCTGAGACGTCTTATAAGAGCTTTAAAGAGATATTGAAGGGTCATATAATACTGTCTGTTATCAGATTCACTCACAGAAAAATAAGTAATAAAGATTTTTGAAATTATGTCTATCATTATAAATATGAAACTGGCCACAACCATTCAATTAATAAAATTCCTAAAATACTTTGGACGATGCCTATCATGTATGTCAAATTTCTTATAAAGATTTTCAACTTTATCACGGTAAGCATAAGTTCCACTTTCAATTGGGCAATTATGACAGATTGAGGTAGCCCGATGTGCTGGCATCTGTACCATAAGAATTATAATACATACTTAATCAATTGATAGTATAACTATTGGATGGATTTCATTTTATTTATATTATACGATGTTACGCGACGTTTACATAACGTTTGAAGTTTTAGTTCTTTTTTTGTTCATCAACTAAACTTCACCTGCTCCTGTCTTTTTCTAAATTTCAAGCCCAAACAAAAGTGTTTTGTAAAAATTCATAGAAATAGGGTTGCCATTTAAGCACTTACTGTCTATCTTGTAGAATGTAGCTATATCCAAGTTTGCAGATGGCTTACTATTCCTCCAAGTCAAAAGTCATCTCTTGAATTTCTTATCATAGAAAACCTTATTCCTTCTACTGCTCTTTATTTGCCTTGAAATTACTTAGAGTAAGCTCCTAGCTTAGTCTTAGCGATTCAAAAATCCCCATTTTAAAGTCACATTCTTAAGGTCTCTCATGTTCTCGTTTCTTTCCACATTGAGATACTCCAAAGTCAGGCAGCCTAACATGTTTTTGGGAGTCAAGAGGGGCAGTTGTTATGTATTGTATTGCATGTAATTGTAATAATATATTAGGATTTCTGCCTAATATATTATTACAATTTGCCTAACCAAGTTAATGTTACTTTTATTATGACGTTTTTATTTTCTCTTTTTAATATATTAAACCTAAAATAAATACTTCATCAGACAACCGATCGAGCATATATTGTGTTTGCCTGCTAAATAATTTCAGTAAGTGGACCAAATCTCGTATATATGACTCATTGAGTATGTTTCACCGGAGCGTCTCAACTGGGCCGTGTTGAAACCGGTAGTAGAGACACCCGCTGAGTTTGTTTCGCTGGGTCTTCTCAGTTGGGGCGCATTGGAACCGGTGATAGCATTAAAGCGCGACCGTCGTTATAAACACAAGGTCCGCCATAATAATAACATTTAATTCGTACCTTAATATAGACAGAACCATTCAGACAATATTTAGTAAAAATATAGCTAAAATTTAAAATTTAGATAGTTAAACCTACGCATGATCCTTGACAATAACTTAATTTAAGTTAGCTAAATATCGTTACTGTTATAAAATAAATCTTATTGTAAATTATTTCCTACAATCCGTGTACCTATATATCTATATGTACCTAGAAATAATTATGAATTAATTATATATTACTACGAACATGTTCTGACTATTTACAAGCGCTTTTTTAAAGTCTATGTGAATAAAAACCTTTTTTATTTATTTATTATTTAATATTTCAAAGTCACCTGTTTCGTACACTAAACACACATTTATATAGTGTATAAACACCAGGATTTTATCTTCTTTAGCAACGAGCGCAATTGAGATCATCATCATTTCATCAGTTGGTCTTCTAGCATAATATTTGTCCCGGGTTGGAATCGAACCTACGACCTCCGGCGTGAAAGGCCCGTCAACGTGCTCTTATTACAATCCCTGACACCAATCGTATCTCATCCTCACCATCTCCGTATAGGGTTTGTGCTTGACACAGTTATCATTATAGATAGCAATATTTTTGAACATTTCTTTTCCATACCTACATTTTTCCTACTCCGAATACCCCATTCCAATGTGGAATACAAGTTGGTAAGTTTTCGTGTATTCGTTTCCAGCATGTAAGGCAGTACCGCTGTTGCAATTGGTTAGGATATAGTATGTACAGGATGTCCATCAGTTGGGCTCATGGGAAGTAATTCGGGACAAGGTTTGTATCCTATTCATAGATCTAAATACATTAAGATCCAGTGAGTTGTAACTAATGTTTATCTCCACTTTGATCTACATATATATAAATATAGGTAACATGGGACCTTAGCAGTAGGCTTTGACAATTTCCACTTCCACATGACCCTTCTATTGAATAAGGTCGAGATAGTTTTCTCTAATTGACAGAATAAAATCATGGCCTCCATTTATTCGTAACGTTTAAAACTATAATATTAGGGTGTATTATTTCGATGAAACATTAAGGGTAAATCTCGAAATAAGAGAATTATATACTTTTCTAAGAACCGTGCCGGGTTATTCCCTGAGTACCCCGATCCCTGAGGGTCCCGTCCTGGCGGACCCCGATTCATTTTTATCTAAATAAACTCAAATAAAAGGTAGTATAGCTAAAAAATACCGTCAGCAGATAATATGTTAAATAAAATTTTATCAGCTACTAAAACTATAACATTTAACTTTAAGGATCAGGAAAAATGATACTCTGGCTTAGTTAGGGTAAATATTATAATTAGCAAATACACTCTAGACTCTCTTAGAGTAATCACAGGTTATAATTATTATCACAATAATTTTTATCAAGCCATGCTTTGCATATGTTTAAATTTTCTATCAGTCATTTTAAAATAACATACAGAATCTACATTATTTTAAAATAGATATATAAATAAAACACTAATTAACTTAAATAAATGTGTTTTTTTTTTCATCCATTGGAAATCAAGTGTAGTAATAAAACTTAAAAAATAACATTGCAATAAGACTTTTAAAAAACTCAATTAGTTTAATGTCTAATCACTATCATAGCAGTAAGTTAATAATTATAAGAAATAAACTTTAATTAAAATAAATAAATATTTAAAGCGATAAAATATTAACGATTTTTATCGGCTTATTAGACGATTCGCACGAATTGAACTCGCACGAAGTTAATTCATTGATGTGCAAATCGACTCCTCCAAAGATATTATAGTAGGCTAGGTAGGCTATTGCTTTTTATGAAACGCAGTTAAGATAAATTATACTTGAGTACAGAAGTAATAAGGATAAAATGTGTTTTAATACGTAAGAAAAACAAAAATAATAACATAAGTATCAAAAATATCTTAATTAAAATTAAAACTAAGTACTTAACGTCCTCTAAACTCACTATGACCTGATTTGAGGATAAAAAAGTGAAAATATCAATCTAATAATAAATTAGTGTCACCAACCACAAGTAAAAAGTAAAGAAGTACTATAATAGTGATGAAAAATAGATTTTCGCGAGTGAGCGTGATGGAATATAGTGCTTTTTCTTTCATTTTTTCCTATAATAGGTAAATATTGCTGTCTTGCTCTTATTGTTTTGTATTAATAAGCAAGTAGATATGATATGCGTTTTAAGTGATAATTATTAAAAAACTGAAATTAAATTTGATTTTTTTTAATATATATATTTTTATGTATGATTTGATATTATTCACACTTTTTTGATTTATGGTTTTGATACATTTTATTCAAAATGTCGCTATCAAAACAAACTATGATTCGACATTGTATAAGATTAAAAAACAACATTCGTCTTAAACCACGCTTTTTATGTTGACTATACAAGATAAACACAATAAAAAAATTGAAAGAATTCTTTACTATCATCTTTATCGTATTCGGGGTTCTCCGGTACGGGGGCGTCAGGGATCGGGGTACTGAGGGAGTAACCCGTAAAACCGTTCAAAGAGAACTAATAACATAATGAAAGTACTAACTTACAGAAAAGTTATGCGACGCTACATATGTTTTACACCATAAAACCAATTTAAATGTCATTACATTTCGCTCTGATATAGCTCATTTCAAAAGTATAGGATAGTAGTGAACTGTAAAACTACTAAAACTGGTTATAATACGCGCAGAAATTTGCACTGATGTGTCGGTTATTTTTACTCGGTATTTCCCGCCTAATCTAAATTGATACAAGTAAAAAAGCCCTGTCCTTTTTATAAGAACTATGTAAAAAGGGAATGCAATTGTATTGAAAAAGTTTAGTTGGTATTGTATAGAATCGTGGGTATAGAAGTGACAACTTTAGTTCCATGTTTTCTATAATCAAGTTGTTGGTCCAAACGTAGAACGAAAAGAAAGAAAGAAATAGTTTTACTCATAATACACAACTAATCTCAATTAAAGTAAGTGCTTAGGACGAACTATAATCTTGCTGTGTATCATAGATGGATGCCAACTTCAGCATTAACTACAGCAAGAATTGCTGCTATTATAGTTTACCCAGGGTTTATCGCCATATAATAGGTCTTTACCTATGAAATTGCCGTTTTGTATGAAAAAATTTAAACGAATTTTTTTCATGAATTTTTTTATTTGTATTAATCGAAGTAATCACCCATGCAATCAATGCATCTTTGCCATCGCAGTGGCAGTTTATTGATGCCCTTCTTAAAGAAATCAGCTGGACGGGAGGCAACAAATTCTTCAAAGGCATTTTGTACTGCCTCTCGGGTATTGAATTTTTTTCCCGCCAAGAAGTTATCCAAATTCTGGAAAAAGTAGTAGTCTGTAGGCGCAAGGTCTGGTGAGTAGGGCGGATGACGGAGAGCTTCCAACCCCAGTTCTTGCAACTTGGAGACCGTCTGCTGTGCAGTATGAGGTCGCGCGTTGTCGTGCAGGAGCAGCGGAGACGAGCGATTGACCAATGCTGGTTGGAGATGCGCCAGCTTCTCCATCATTGTGCTCAGTTCTTCACAGTACACATCTGCAGTAATGCTCACCCCGTTTGGTAAGAAGCTGTGATGAATCACACCGGCGCTAGACCACCAAACAGTGACCATCACTTTTCTAGGGGTAAGTTTTCGTTTAGGGCATTGTTTAGGTGCTGAACCAGGATCCAACCAACTTGCTGAGCGCTTGCGGTTATCAAACAGAATCCATTTTTCATCGCAGGTAACAATGCGGTTCAAAATTCCTTCATTTGTGTGTCTGTTGAGCAGTGCAAGGCACGTCTCGACGCGTACTTCGCGCTGGCGATCATTGAGTTCGTGGGGCACCCATTTGTTAAGCTTTTTTACCTTGCCAATTTGACGCAAATGGACCAATATTGTTTTGACGCTAACGTCGAAAGCTGCTGCTAATTCAGCCGTAGATTGTGTATCATCAGCTTCCACAACCGCCTTTAATTCGTCATTGTCGACCAAAGTCTTCGGACGACCGCGAGGTTCATTTTTCAGGTCGAAATTTCCAGAACGGAAGCGAGCAAACCAATAACAGGTGGTGCGTTGGTTTGTAGTGTTAGCTCCGTAAACGTCGTTGATGTTGCGTGCCGCTTGAGCCGCGTTGCTGCCACGACGGTACTCATATTCCATAATTACTCGAATTTTTAACGTATCCATGATGACGAAAAAGATTGTTATGCGATGAAAATGTAACACTAATCAATAAAGAAATGACTACTTTTGGAAAAAAGAATCCATGTTTTTAAAATAAAATTAATTTGAAATTAGAATTCTTAGCCAAACAAAAATTATTTTGATTTGAAATGGCCAGTACTGCAGAACGGCAATTTCATAGGTAAAGACCTAATATATAATTATAAAATTATTATTATAAATATAAAAGTTAAAAAGTAATTACGCTACAAAAAATTGTATAAGGACACTTAGATTAAATAATTCTAAGCGTAAAACTTATGTAAAACAACATAGACAATGGATACATTTATGAGGGTTAGTTGACGAGGTTAGGACCGATTTTAAGGATGGTTCTTTTAATAATTTGAATATTATAGTCTGAATTAACTAAACGAAGACCATTTTTAAAAAGTTACCGCACAAGTAGTACATAATATTAAAAAAGAAACACAGTGCCGATATAATAACCAGTCTGATTGGAGTTGACGATACTACTATAGGTACACATACAGGGAACGAGGGGTTCGTCTATTTGTATGCGGTGAAGAGATACATCAGTTCAATAAAAAGAAAAAAAAACCATAACAGCAACTACTTTTATGGGATCAAATTTATACCATCACTACTCTTTCTTTCTTTAGGACACATACTGTATAATGTAATGTTAATTTGCAAATGCAAATTGACATTTCATCATCATCATCATCATCATATCAGCCTAAAGACGTCCACTGCTGGACAAAGGCCTCCCCCAAAGATCTCCATAATTGCCGGTCTTGCGCTATCCGCATCCAGCGATTTCCAGCGACCCGCACAAGATCATCGGTCCATCTTGTAGGGGGCCTGCCCACGCTGCGTCTTCACATCATCTACAAAAAACTCACATCCAATAATGTTCTGAAATATTTCACTATATTGCCTGTGAAATACCTCCGGAGCTGAACACAAACCATTGGGTAACCTTTTAAAGCTGTACCTATGAAAAGGTGTAGAGAAAGTGCATAGTTTAGCACTTCCTGTGAAAAAATGCAGTAGAGGCATCCAGTTTTAAAAATATTTACGAACCTGACATTTTGGTTGAAACCTCTTCAAATGATGGCAATTTAAAATGTTCTCTCTTTATCCATTGATTGTAGTTTTGTATTGCACAATTACAATATTACTAACAAACTCCGTTGCCTCAGTAATTTTATTCAATAAAATATTTTTTTCCATTCTTTCTAACAACGGCTCATGCAATTTAAGTGGTATGTTGCGTGGTTGGGCTACTTTTCCTATACCGCCTTCTATTAATTCTATGTCATTTTCAAAAATCCAGAAGACCATCAAACTGCGATCGTCAACCCGTTTTGCACGCTGACAGGTGGGCGATCGCACTATGATGGTCATAGTACTCATACGGAAGTTGCTGCCCTTCCCCTGGTAGATATTCCCTCGGGTCGACTTCGCCTCCCACGGGATGAGATGGGGTGATGATATTCTGATATTCGCCGCCGTCACCTTACAGCAACTTAATAGTTCAAAATATTAAACATGTTTTCAATTTTATCGAAAAAAAAGCGTTATATATTTTGCATAATTTTGTTTTGTGTTTTATAGGATTAATTACTAGTTCATCATACTTAAAATTTTTGCTTCATTTCCAGGACTAGAACACAACGTTTTATCATACAATTTTATTCCAGTTTTGCCATTGTGGTTTTACAGCGTATAAGCGATGTCATCACACATTTGTTTTGACACGCTACTCCAGTTTACCATCCTGTTGAATATTTAAGTGAACCGACATCACGCAATGTATTTTGACTACTAAATTATACATAGTAAATGAAATTTTTCTAATTTAGTTACGTAGATTATTAAATCAAAAACATTATATGTTTCTGAAATTATTTTACACTGTAAAGCTTTACTTTTCATAGACGGGGGTCTATGAAAAGTAAAGCTATGATTACAACTTGTCTGTCCGTGTGTTTTTGTAGAGTTTATATGCCGAGACACCTTAGCATATAAACCCCATTTGATGTGCGTCATAGGCTTAATAAAAGTTCTTTTTTACCTCGACAGATGTTAACGAAAACGCTGCTTTTTTGGCTCGTGCTTAACCTTTTAGAAGCCTAACATTTATCACTTGTTTTAAAAAGAATAAAGAATACGTTGTGTGGTGCTGAAAATCCGAGTAAAATATTTATTTAATTTATAAAACTATATTACATTTATAAACTATTTATTTAAATTCAATCGTCAATACTTTTGCCCTACCTTGCAGTGCATGACGTGGCAGCTACTTGGAAACACTATGTAGGATTTCTTTCTATAATAAGTGCTTAATTAAATATACACTCATCAACAGAATCTAGCAATATCTTAATCCTAAAATATTTTCCGGTTTACAGTTTAAAATCGTTTTAGTTTCCATAAATAGGCATAATAAAGTTATAGAACCAGTCTTGAATATGCAGTAATTGTCCTTTTTTTTTTAAAAAAAGTAATTATGTGTTCTGTAAATTCCTACTACATTATTTTGTTTTACATCAATCCTTTTTGCAGCGCATGCGATTTAAGGAATTATTTAGGTCATTATTTTACACCTTGGGTTACGTTAATAAAGTTTTATTGAGAATTCCTACTTAAAAATATATATATATATAGCTTATTTCACTCTGAGATATTAAGTTTTTTTTTTATAAATGACCGTAAAATAACCTATCATTCTTCCATTAGATATCTCAGAAAATTCTTCACGCATTTTCAGATATTTGGTAAAATATCCTTAGATTCTGTTGATGTGTGTATTTAACATAATTATGGCGACTCAATCCCAAGCACTTGTGTTACGTAAACGATTCCCTAATACCATTGGAAATTTTTTGTTCATGTATTTAAGAAACAATCAAACCCGTGAAATCATTCTAATTGCCATGATATTAGTTTTTCACGTGGGCGCAAACATCTATCGAGTTAACAAATAAGACACATAATGTATACAGGCTAGTAACACAACTATTAATTCTCTTCTAGCAAATCTATATATAAGGGGTTATTCATTATTCTCTCTCTTAAATTATTCACATTACAAAACAATGTAACAAAATCGCCAAACTGTTGCCAGTTTGTTGGCGATAGAAACAGTGCACAACAATGTTATATCAGAAAGAAATTGAATACAAGAAAATAATACGATAAATACTGTCTACCAGTGGTTAACAAATATATACATAAACCTGCTGATACTTTAAACAACTAGATACCTTTGCAATAAATAAATAAATACACAATACACTGCTTTGCAAAAAAACGGCTGGTTATGTATTTTCTATATTATTGGTAATAAAGTAGTTTTAAAGGGGTTTTACTAACCAAACTATGTTACTGGCGATTAATGATGAGTTTGGGTCTGAAAAACCATTTATTCCAAATCAAAAAGTTTTGTTTTGTAATCCCTTTTTCACTTTATTTTGCGGGGTTTCATTGCGATTTAAAGATTATCAGGTAACTTGAACTAACTTCTCGTTATTTTTAGTACTTAGAATAATTTATGTTTGTCGCATAATCCTGCCTTATTGTGACTTAAAATATATATTTTTGTGTCTATTTTTTCCCCCAAGTTACTCCGTTAGCACCGGATTGCTCGATTGAGGTTCGCTAGAAACTGCCTATATTGGACACTAGGTAACTGGAGTAGCATAAGCATACCTCTGAATGGTGAAGATCGACGTCTGCGAGTGTTACTAAGTCCAGAGGAACGCTATGCTGAGGTGTGTTTATAAGAAATCTCCTCTTATATTTCATTATTTTTGGGCGGCCGTAACTTCCAGCTTACGTACCATTAATTGAAAATGGCTCACTAAATGCGCAAGGGTACGTAACATCAATCTGTTTTCAACCTGAACTACCCGCACTGACTGTAATTGGTGAAGACGCCATATACATGGACGATAATGCTCGATCCCCTTATTTGCAAGCAGCCCGTATTCATAGTCTGGATGTATCTCATGGAGCACGTCTGTTATTATTATTTTTTTTTATTCCGTAGGGAATGATTTCGTAACGGTTCCATATATACATTGTGTTATAAGTCATAAAAAAGTTAAGTTATATCGATTTTATATTTTATATCGATACTGAGAACAACTATGTAACGAAGCGGCGAGGCGACTGTCTTAGCCGCTGCGCCACATGTGCAGTTTGCACGTCATTTTGGCGTCTCTTAACTAAGATCTACTTTATGTAACAATGAAATTAGGCCTGCCCACTGTCAGGTGGTCCGTATCATGGTTAACAGGCAAAAGACATAACTAATTACACAAGGTGTAACATAAGTAGTATATGAAATATCTGAAGTTAGTAGTAGTCTAGGTAATGTCGAGTAATTCGTCTGCGAACGTTGTGCATACCTGTAAGTGACCTACTCACACTGGATTAATCTCTCTATATTAGACTAATATAAACAAATTGTGAAAAGATTGTTGGTGTGCCTTAGTAGTAAAATAAAGCTATTTTTGTAACTTCTTTTTAAAGTAAAGATAGCTTCCGTTTAGTACTTTATTATATATACGTATACACAGTGAGGCAACTTAATAAATAATAATAATAATAAGTAGTGTGTGTATACATATGTGTCGTCTATATATTATTGTTGAATTGTTAAACAGTTGATTTTAAAAGAATTTAGTCAATAGTTTCTTTACGTCGCCGTAATCTAGACTTTTGAAGTATTTTCTTCTTTGAGATTTGCATTTAAATCTCTACAAAGGTAATAAATTAATTTCGTTTTGTAATTTCGAATAAAGGAAAGGTCCCATACAGTAAAAACACCTTGTACCGAAATAAAGTCTACATTTTAGTTTCTGCCATCTTGGTTTCCTTCGGGAATGTCTTTCGCGTTCCACTTTGCCTAAAGCTTCTTTATGTAACCTTAGACCGATGGCAATAATTTAAATCTGTCGTATGTTCATTGCACCCGTCTCTTAATATAGTCTACTGGTTGGAAAGTGTCTAGGTTTATTGTAAGCTACCTTGAGAACGACTCGTTTTGCACGTTCTGCCCTTAACATGTGGGTGGTGTTTTAAGTGCTGCGCCCCAAGCAGGTATACAATAAATAAGAAGAGATTCGCACAAAGCGTGGTAAATCATCTTCAAAGTCTTCGAATCTGCAATCTGACCTTCTCTTAAAAATGTGTAGCAGTTTCCGAACTTGTCCACTTACATGCTCTATTTGCTTTGTCCAATTGAGGTACTTGTCAATGTAGACACCAAGATATTTAATGTGAGCTACCTGAGCACATTGGCAGGTATGCAATCTAAAGGATAAGTGTGTAGGGCAGGTGTTCTTTGCGCTGAAACTGAAGTTGATTACTTTCCTTCGCAAAAGCTTTGTTAACATGCTTCTGTTTATACACCGTTACTTTTTGATCTTTTTTTTCTCGTGGACAGGTGGTTTAACTTTCCAAGTATGATATTCATTAGTGTTTAATTATGCATAATAACTCTAGAATAAAAAAACATAGAAGGTGATAATGTAATACACGCATAGTGCTTTAAAATATTAGATTTGTGTGGAATCGTCAATATGCGTCATGCATCAAACCAGTAGTAGGGTTTTAGATACCGTTTTACGCTACTGTAGGTACCGCTACTGTAGATATCGGTTATTGACTCGCTCAGCTGATGTTCATGTAAACAAATTCAGTGATTCCAAATTTTCCTTCGTTGTTTTACAGGCTTAGGACTGTCTTAAAAGCTTTGTGCCTAAGTTCTGAGAACTAATTAGATTAAAAGAACAATGCTAGCATTTATGGCGTATTTAAAAATGTGAAATCATCATTATTTACAACGATTTAAAAAACTGAAATAGTGAATAATAAAACATTTCAAAGATTCTGTTACATACCGAATAACCTCTGTCTTATTACACTGATTTAACTTATCACTTTAGGCCTACACCACACCTAACCTCACTCCACAAATAAAAATCTAGTGGGGTCAAGTTCTGGCTCCTTGGTGGCTACACCACTGGACCACAACGTCCTATCCAGTGATCTCCAAATACGGAATTGTAAATGATATTTATTTTGGTCGAAATTGTTGCCGAGAAATGTTCTAATCCCTCTTTGCAAACACTCGTTTCTCTCTTCCATTTCTTCAATTTTTGCACGTGTGTTTATTGATTCCCGTTCTTAGCTTTTTGTCTAAGTCCTTGATTTGAGCAGACAGTTCTTCTAAACATTATTAAACTTCATCATTGGATGATTTAATACCAGTTTTTTTTATCGAATATGCCTTTTTCCAGATTCTTTAATTTCGCAAGACCCTTATCTAAATTTTCAAGTTTGTTTTCTTGTTCTTTTTTCCATTTTAAGAGCATTTCCATCATCTTATTTCGAAAATCATCGAAAATATTGCGCACACCTCCTCTAATGGGACACGGTGCTACTGGTTATGGTTTGATTTAGACTTGTGTTTGAAGACGACAGTCCTTTCGATGGATTCATGGTGTAAGCAGTTTATAGCTCACGGTTCCTTACGCAGGTTTATCTTAGAATCTGCGCTTAGTACAAGTAAGCGCCAAGCGTCACTACGTAGTACGATTGCCGTGTAGCGTCTAGCAGGTGCGTGTAGTCGCCGTACTGGCAGGAGTCGGCAATAGGGGAGGGCAATCCAAAGGAGCCCTCCCAGGGTACGTGTCCGACCGATCTGGGACATGGCGCAAAAGGAGGGTACCGGAGCAGCATACCCGCGTTCCCGGGACTCCTCCATCAGGCGCTAGGCGCCAAGAGAAGTCCACGGAAGGTAGGTTTAGTCGGTGCAAGTCCGACATACCCACCCACAAGTCGCCCGCAGCGAGACAACGACAGTAATTATATACTGCTCTCGTTGCCGTTGTAGTAGTAGGTCTTGCCTTTCACTTTTGTTTTACTGCTTATACTAATTGAGATTTTATTCTCTTTACTATAATAAGAAACACTAATTATTAAGTATGCGACAATATTTTAAATAAAAATCGATAACACGTCTGGACATGAACTCGGAACTTGGTCAACCTAAAATCATTTAGAATTAGTGTTATTTTAGATTATATAATATTTAGGAAGACAAAAGAAAAACATCGAAACAATACTTTAATATTAAATAAAAAATACTATTAAACAATAATAATTCAGAACAGATTAGAAGAATCAATAAAAATATAATGATATTAAATTTATAGTGAGATCAATAAATCAGATATGTATCGTATAATAAGAACATCATACGGAACTAAAAACCATTAAATGCGTGTCAGACTCGCACACGAAGGTTTCTCGAACATCAAGAGATGATACAATTTTCAGTAATAACCTATAAAAAAATTACACCTAAATTAGGTTTAGGTGTAAATTATATTTTTTTAGGTCAACTGTAAACAAATGAGCTAGAATGAAAATTATTTAACATGAACAAGTTCCAGTTTTAAATATATATGTAGTCGTCTATGTAAAAACACTTTGTTGATGAAGGCAAAAATATTTTTAAATATTAGTATTTGTTTATAAAACAAATCATAATTATAACGTTATACAACATTTTAAAACGGTGAATGTGATTGGCTCATATCTTAACTAAACATTAATTATGTAATTTCAAGCCATTTTATTTGGGAAATAAGAGTAAATATGATCTCTATACCTACTTCTAATTGAAAACTAACCTAAGCAAGTAAATATAATCAAGATATTGAATATGGCGAACTCTCACACGACAATTTGGGCTCAGCACTTTGAATAATTAACATGTAATGAAACGCGATTAATGAAAGTGGCAACTAGGAATATCTTTCCGTAGGTACTAAATAAGTAGTTACGTGGTGATCTAAAAATTTGAGCTCAAACTAGCATATATACGAATACTTTGGATAATCAGTTTGCTTTCTGCAAAGAAATGTAATCTGATATCGGCCGCAGTAACACATCATGAAATATTCTTGCTATTGAAAAATTAGAATTGAAAATGAAAAGTATATTGTAATCATATCTCCAGCCTGTTTTCCGTTCAGCGTTGCGTTTGCATATTCACCGTATTGATTTAATTTCATAGAACAAAACGAGGAGTTTTATTTGCAATGGGCATAATAATAATAGAATTTCTACCAGTTTTTATAACAACATAATATGCTTCAGGCTGTTTGTAGAATACAAATAAAACTGGAGGTAAATGGTTAAGCCTAGCGCAGGTAACAAACAGCAAGTTCCAAACAAATACGGGGGATATAATCTCGCCAACATAACTTGTTCTTTGTGTTAAACCACTGTTTACCGGGCCGCATATTAGAACTGTTCAAAGCACACCGGTTGCGGAGACTGTTTGACAGGATGTTCATAATACAATGTTCTCGGGAAATTCTAATTGCTTTCAAACAACACTGTTATTGCTCTGAACCTGAGTTGAAATTAACTGAAGTCTATTTTAAACAGATTGGCCAATTTATACGGATTTTCACAAACAAATTGTGATGTGTGTTATCAGTTTCTATATTTAAATCCAATAACGCAGTTCAAAATAACTATAATTTAGCTACCACTGATGGTATTTTTAAGATATTTGAAGAAATTGACAATTTACTCAATGATATTTAGAATAGCAAATTTACTTGAATCTGGATGTTTCCAGTGTTCATATTGTATTGCAAGCGACCTGCCTCGTCTGTCTCAGTAGTTCAACGCAGAGAACCTAGTCAAGTTTAACCTTATAAGACACAAGTGTGCGCGTTCACTGCGAAGAAGGAACCGTGTATCCGAGAGCATTGGGATCCTCGGAATCGAAATTTCGAGCACCTGCCAGTTTAGGGGTCATTTGGAGGACAAAGCCAAACTGGCAAGCAAGAAGTTGAGCATCCTGAATAGAGTTAGGCGGTGCTTCACTCCAAGACAGCGGCTTGCGCTATATAAAGCGCAAGGCCGCCCGCACCTGTAGCGGACAGTCTCGTAGGTCGGTGCGCACGCGCGCACCTCTTGCCTCGGAAACTCGCCGCAACCGAAGAAGATCTCGCTCGGGCCCAACATCTCGCGCTCTGCGCGACCCTGCATCCCGACCCACGGGTCGTAGGACCGCGAGGGAAGCTACGCCTCAATGATTCATCTGGAAGAACAGCAAGACTTTTTCTCCAACTACGCTCACTTTTCAAAAAAAATTAAAAAGAACGGGCACTCGCCGGGCCTCTCGCAGGGCCGGGCGAGCGATGCCTCAAACCCCCGAGGACCCAGAGCGACGGCGAAGCCTAGAGCCTAGAGCTAGACCCAGACCCCTCCACAAGCGGAGACAAAAGGTACCGAAGCCCGGGGGAGGAAGATGACCCAGCCAAACGGCCACGAGTCGGAACAACCTCCGCACCTTCGTACGCCGCGGCCGCGTCACAAAAACCCGCAGCCCAGCCCGGCAGGGAACCCACCCAGGTCACCGCCGGCACGAGGGCAAAAAAACAGAAGCCTGAAGTACAACCACCCCCAGTTGGACAAAACCAAAAGAAACCGAAGTACCCCCCGCTGGTAGTGGAAAAGTTCCCAAACTGGGCCACTCACCTGCGCGCTCTCAAATACCTGTTGGGTTCACACCCCACGTGCGCCCATACCAGCAGGGGATACGCTTCATACCGGAAGACGGGGTGAATACAGGACAGTGCAGAATTACCTCTCAAATCGACAGTCCGACATCGCTGTCGGACGCTGGTCAACCTCGCTGGGCCTCACCGCATGGTGTCTCACCCGGTGTGGTTAGACCGCCCGACGGCAGGAAGCGACAAGGTTTTGATGCCACACAACAGACGCCACCGCTTTCAGCTATGACCGACCCCTTGGTGTCGAGGGGGTAACAATCTACACGATCCCATTCTCAGGGTTTCACACACAATGACCTGTTTGTTAACGGGACTCGACTTGATACTTCCGGCAGAGGGCAATGCCCTGGAACGGAGTCATCCGCCCTCAAGAGGCGGTGCGAGAAGACCTCTGCAGCACATGGAGTATTGCTCACACATCAGGTGGGCCGCTAGCTCGACTGCTACCAAAACCAATTAAAAAGGAAGATACTGAAATACCTTGTTAATAACTTATTGGCCCAACCGGTTCGGGTCATTAAGGCACGTAATAAAATAAAAATAATGTCAGCACTGTTACCAATTTATTGCATAATATAGTGAATCTGTAATGTATGATTCGCTTCATTTCATTTAAGTTTTTATTTGCTGGCTCTTACAATTGAAATAACAAAGGTTCAGAGTTTAAACTTATTTATTCGCTGCATTGTACGTAAAATAGATGCATGAAAATTATATTACATACCTAAGTAAACAATGTCATGTTTTAATTAATTTAAAGTATTGTTAATGAAAATATTGCATTCAATTTAATTTATTAACTTTGTATCCCGGAATAAAGCATTAATCATCAATTTTTTTTTTTAATCTCAGGTTTTAATCTACCGTACAGTCCTTAACTTGGCAACCAATGAAAAACACGGGGGAAATATTTTATTCAAATACCTTAATTTTATTGTAATGTCTAATTACAATTTAATTATTTAAAGTTTGCTTCAGCGGCCCCCTGAGCTGTGGCCCGAATCCCAAAAAGGTGCCCTCATGTCGCATAAATTAAGCTACTGGTTAAGAGCCTTCTGCGCTAGCCAACTGCTCGTTGCTTTCAATTCTTTAATTTTAATATAGTTGAAATAAATTTTAAAATAAAGATAGAAAAAAAAGTCACATTTTTTTAAATCACAAGTTACTAAGCACTTGTGATTTAAAAAAATGTGACTTTTTTTCTATCTTTTATACTGTATTCGACTATGTTTATGTATTTTTATGAATTGTATGTTATTGAAGTGTATGTTGATAACCCAAGTGCTGAATAAATTTCATTATTTAATTTCATTAAATGCGTCATATTCAATCTACTCATTTCCAAGCAATTTTGTCAGTAACAAGCAGAAACTTTGTAATTTGGCTTTAATTTATGTTTTTAATTTGTTTATTGACAATTTTATAATGTCATTGGTAAGTTTGCTGCTGAAGCAATAAGAAATAATCTGATTCTGTGGGTAAAATATATCAGGTTAAAAAACATGCTTCTTCAATATTTACAAATAATTTGTAGTAATATGAAATCAAGTTTCTCGTCGTCTACAAAACAAACCCACTGGCAGTTTATGGCAGTGTTACTAGATTGTTGTTCACACTACAGGTTTAAAGAAAATCTAATACATTATACTTTATATTCTACTCAGTCAAGAAAGTACCGAGAAATTATCAATAATACACAAACTGTTTGTTATTCATCCAAATTTATTTTATCACTACCAAAGTATGCTCCTTCAGAAACGATACACGTACGTCAACGAATAACCCAATCAACAAAACATGTTTTAAACGCTGTTTTTGGAATTGAGTTCAGTTCTCGCCGCGAATTCTCCGTTATGTTCTACCGATTGAAAACAAAGTGGTAATTTTAGTTCAGGACGAAAAAGAAGTCGGCTGGAGCCAAATCTGGTGAATATATTGGTTACTTGATGGTATTTGTTGAGCTTTTAGTCATTAATTTGTTTACAATGATGACCTTGTCCGAAGGCACATTGTCGTAGCGCAAAATCTAAAAAAAATCTTTCCACAAATCTGGCCTTTTTGGCCGAATTTGCTCTCTTAATTGCCACATAACGCTCAAATAATATTGTTTATTTACAATTTGATTAACATCTTTCTTCTTGCAAGAATTCTGATTGCACAACATCGCGTTAGTCAAAGAAAACAGTCAACATGACTTTGATTTTTGATCGACTTTAGCGTGGTTTTTTCGGTTTCGGTTAAGTTAGAAGGCGCCACTCAGAATCTTGTTGACTAGTTTGCATGTCAAACTCGTAAACGCACGTCCCCTCACCAGTAACAATTAACGGCGGCTAACTCTCTCAAAGTTGAATGAGGATTTTCAGTCACTATTTCCATCACTTTTGCGATGTTAACTTCAGTTGCAGACGTTAATGGCCTCCGAGAGGTAGGCAAATCTTCCATCACACCTCGACCGCTTTTGAACACTTGGAACCACTCATAAGCACGTATTTTTGATAACGTCGATTTAACGACTCCGAACACGAAATTACATTGGCGATGCAAAATTTAAGGCAAACTATTTGATCGATGTTTTTGTCCATTATGAAATTCGCAATACAGGCTTGATATATAACTAAAATCAGCACTGTGTTTAATATAAATAACAGATTCAACTGTAACTCCGCGCCAAAATGGAAAACGGTTGAGCCAATCTAACAACAACAAAAAATAAACAAAAATGTTAATTTAGAACCATGAACAAATCTGATACTTTTTTGACTGATAATACATACAATACGATGTATTTTGATCGCATCACCGACACACGATCCTCATATCTAAAACATTAAAAACTTACGTTATATTATAACAGAATATTTGAAGTCCGATATGTAACTGAATGGGTGTATTGCTGATTCTCGTTAAAACCGGGATTATATGAGATTACATGGTTCTGAACGAATGCTGGCTTCGCACTCATTTCATATCCTTTACAAATACAACGCTACAACGGCTTCGCTACAATACTACGATACAATAATATCACTAAAATAAGGTTGAGGTGGTTAAATATGTATTCTGTATATATATATATATAGAATTACACAGCGTAGCTCAGGTTTTATTATCAGTTTAAAACTATGTTTACGTAATAGAGTGCGCTAGCTACTCGTACATTGGTTAGTATTTGACCGATATCTAATGGCTTACGGGCAAGTATTTGAAGAAGCAAGCGTCTAAACGCTTTTTCGACTCAGTCATGCACCAGCCAAGTCCTTTGGTGGTCGCGGCAACCTAATACACCCAATCTATCTACTCCCGGGATCGTCTTAGACGATTTATCAATGGGATATATCGTACTCTCTGGCTGAGGGTACGACCGCAACCACGTCGGGATCACCATCGTCCACCATGACCTCTAGTTTGCATTTATACCGATGGAATCCCCGGTCAAATGAGCAGCCCGCGTCCGCGCCCGCGTCCTTTCCGCTGTAGCAGTGAAAGCCTAAAGCTAACATAATACGGCAATATAAAAATACACATTGGTTAGTTCGAGACAAAATACGCACTTAAGCGCCAAGCACGCTTATCCGCGAATTTTGTTTTAACGATTTGACCTAGTGATATTGTAGTAGGCGATTTATAATAGATATATAAATTTAAATCGTCTACTAACTGGATCCCATGAACATTGTGGTTGAGGATTAAACTATGTTGTGGTTTTCCACATAGACCGTTAGTGGTTTTAAAGGGTGGCCTGACAGACTATAATGGAGGTAATTTGTGTTCTTAGGTTGAAGGCTAGACCATTTAGCCTGTAAACTATTCGGCTAGTTGGAAACATGTGTCGTTTATTTACTGCTGACATTTAGAAAGAATAAAACAACATGACAGCATCAGTGGGCAGCTAGAAGTTAGCGAATGTAAAATCCATATCTTCTTTATATATTATATTAGTTTTCTCTATCAGTACCATATGCAGCCCGAAAAATTGTTTATTTACTGTCATACAAATAAAATACATAAAAAAGTATGTTCTTAAGGAAAATCGTAGGTAGGTGTCGTTACCGTGTGGAATTGCAAAAGTGCCAGGCCATTCCACACTCAAGTTTGTTTATTTTGATTGTGGGACGCAAACTGTTCAACCAAAAAAAGAACAACGACTATATCATAACAGAACCTAAAATAATACCTTGTCTTCTATCTGGTTTGTATTAGGCATGAGTTGCAATGCCACATAAACGGATATCCAGAGATTAATCTGTTGGTCCAATCGCGACCAAACGATATGATCAGTATTCACACACCCACGAGCATAATATGAAAATTCTTTGAAAATTATATCAAAGTCGCTTTGGTGTACGTAGGGTATACAAGGTATAACATAAATCGTAGACGTAGCTTACGGAGCTTTATTTGCTATGTAACTAAACAAAATGTAGTACATCAACATGTGATATAAACAACAAAAGAAAATCCCCATACAAGAATAATAATAGCTGATTAATTTAATATGGGGAGACGCAAAGATATAAGCTATCCCTCTTTCAAAAATTTGTCTTGTGTTTTATTTGTTTATTTGCATAGGTAGATTGGTAACATAAGGTTCCTTCAGTATTTATGCTACACTTTGTATATATGTAGATATCGATTGATATCATCATCATCACCATATCAGCTAAAAGACGTGTACTGCTGAGCAATAGCTTGCTCCCCAAAGATCTCTCATTTCTTATTTTTAATTTCGTGCCTCTTTGTCCGGTTGCACCCTCTAGTCTATAGGTATCACTCTGTTCTCCATGACACCAACGTGTCACGGAGAACTGTGTATTACTTTATAAATTTGTGCTAGTTTTATAGTAAAACTGTCAATAAAACCTGAGCTACGCTGTTTAATTATATAAGATAGTGCAAAATCTAATAGTACAATCAGTGATTAAAGACTTTGACGTGAACTTAACCTCAAATCGAAACGTGTTTCGTGTGAACCTATTTTCTTGTTGGACCTTTGCGATGTTTTACGTCTTTGAACTGAGTTATTGTGTTGAAAATGCCTTTAAATAATAGCCTCGTATTATTATTAGTATTCAAAAAGCAGTCTGGCCGTGATAATTATGCAACCTGGCGTTTTGCTACGCAAACCTACTTGCAACACGAGGAACTCTGGGATTGCGTAGAACCCAAATCAGAAAGTGTAGATAGAAAAGAGGACACCAAACCTAAGACAAAAATAATACTCTCAGTCGATCCAACAAAATTTATCCCATACTTCTTTGAAAGTGCGAGCCTCTTGAATGTGCACACATTCAAGAGTCAGCGTTTGATGACTCTGGGCTAACATGCCGAGTTGGTCTGCTGCGTGATCTGTTTAATAGTGGATGTCAAAATGTAGATGAATATGTAAGCATAATAATGGGTATTCATAAGCTCAAAAACATAGGCTTTTAGGTAGATGACGACGCTGGGAACACTACTACTCTCAATCATGAACCTATGATAATAGCCATAGAGAGCTCTGGAATGAAAATTACCTCAGATTCCAGAAAAATTATTACTGGAAGTAAGACTGTCTGAAAATTTTCAGACAGTCTTATTTCTGAGATATTTTATCGGTCAAAGACCAACCAATGTAGCTAGCGCACACTATTACGTAAACATCCATTCGGTCAAGCTGTATGATGCAGAGGTGTGGAGACCTGGCACCAACTGAAAACTTGACTTCTGCGTGCAGAGCCGCACAGTGCGAGCTATGGTACACCAGCGAGACACTACAGCTAGGCACTCGGCTTTCTGACGTTACTTGCCGTACTCATATTACAAGTTGTGTAAGACCGGATGAATAAACTAAGACTATTATATAAAAAAATGCGATGTAGACTCTTACTACACCCGCGTTGCTACTAAGCTTAGTAGCAACGCGCTGTTGTGCCACGTTACTTAAAAGTCCTCAAAACTCACTCATGTAATGAGCCTATGTAAATGGCAGTAGTATACCTTAAACTACCTAACAAGGCATTGGACGCTCTTAACAGTTTTAAAATTAATATTAAACTAGTAGTTTTATTCCTTTGGCGTGTTTATAAAAGTGAAGATGTGGCGCGCGCTAATTATTTCTGGAATGAATAATAAGAAGACAATACTACGAATGGTCAAAAATAAATTTATTGGTTTTCAATTATTCTCCCTTGGCTTTAATGAAGCTTTTCATACGAACATCCTATACTCGTCAACTACCTATACTGGTAAAGATATGGGTCACCATATATAGTCTTCACCTGGCAATATTTAACTTCCTGTTTTCAATTATCAAGAATAATATCAAGAATAATCATTGTTGAATCGTGAAATTGTGAAAGAAAGTATCGCAAACGATGATGGCATAGGTCCTTCTTGATGAATGCTCCGCAAAAATTAGCAAAAATGTCGGTATCATTTTGTTCCCCAGCTCTCATAAGCTCTCATACAACAATGTGAAACAACTAATATGAAACAGGTAACAACCAATGTACAACTTAATGGAGCTGGGTTGGCCCCTTTTGAATCAACCGTGTTCTTGGGTATCACAATTGACTCAAAACTACAACGGAGCCCACAAATAGAAAAACTGTCTGAAAAATTAAGATCTCCAGCATATGCAGATAAAACTATTAGACGGCTCACTGATTTTGACACAGCTAGAATGGTTTTTTTTCACAGTAATCATCGTTGAATGGCGAAATCGCGACTTAAGTAATTGCAAACGATGTCGGTATATATATAAAAATAGTTTTATACACCGGCAGGAAGATATTCAAACAAAGTAAAAATTATGAAAATACCCTCTATCTTGTCCATCGTAGACCCCTACATATAATATCCATTTTTCTCCAATGAAAAACTTGTTACGGGAAAACCGACATGTGAAGCATTCATTCAGTAATCTGTAAAATACTAAAATTTATTGTTTTGTTATATTTTCTCGTCTTCTCCGTCTATTGAATAAGGTTATTTATTTCTGTAAAACAAAAAATAATCAAGCCCAATTTGTAGACTACAGCCTACTTAGGCAACTGATAAATCCGCGACCGATTATAATGCTTAAACTAGATTATGTAATGCAATTTCTTATTATTTCATATTTAAGTGTGAATAAACACATTTTGATTTGAACTTCGAAATACAGTATTACAGTGAATTAATATGATTAGTTCATATTAATTCACTGTAATACTGTATTTCGAAGTTCAAAATAGCGATGAACTATAGCCCTAAAGTACTGAAACGCGACTCACGTTAGTGCGAAAGTGCGCCACATCGATACACATAATTTCGAATGTTTTCCACCGCGATGCACGTTAGTGCGAAATCGTTTGGGTTAGGTTAGGTTAGAACGGTGACCATTTGGCGCGCGAAGGCGAGCGAGCGTGCCGCGGCAGCGGCCGCCGAGCGCTAGAAAAACATTAACCATGGATATCTCCATAATGGCATGCCTTCGCATTTACTGGACTTTCGCACTAACGTGCATCGCGCTGGAATACATTCGACAATGTGTGAATCGATGTGGTGCACTTTCGCACTAACGTGAGTCGCGTTTCAGTACTTTAGGGCTACAGTTCATCGCTATTTTGAACTTCGAAATACAGTATTACAGTCATATTAATTACTTAAGATGATAGTTACTTAAAATAATAGTTAATTTGTTTTATTACAGAACAACAACGAATCAAACTTACACCGTATCCTTGGGGTGAAATTTAAGGTTTGCGTACACAGGCAATATACGAATGACTTTTGTGGCCTCATACTTTAAACCATGGATAGCGTTTATTGCGAAAAGGTCAGGAATTTTCCAACCGTCTTCGTCATCTTTATGTCAAAGTTAACGTTTATTGCTTTGTTTTGAATAAGACCACATAATAAATGATATTTAGATTCCTATGTCTTTCCAAGAGTTCACTGTACAATATATGCTTTTTATAATGTTTGGAACATTATAAAAAGCAATAATTACATTCGTGATAGCACAAGATCTTTTTTAATAAACTAATATGATTAAAACTGTCCTATATATTAATCCATATCGCACCGCGCCATCTAGCGAAAACTAAGCAGAGCTTGTGCTATGGACGACGGAAAGATATAGTTTATTACTTTTGTTTGTATATATATAAATAAATAAATAATACTACTAATATATTTATAGTTTATATCACTGTCCCGTTTGACGATAGCCTCGTCAGAGATTAAAATGACAAGTTCTCAAATATTTAGACTTGGTTCACGAGGGCGGTTACGGCTGATATGATGACACACGTGAATTTTAAAAATCAGTGTTAAGTCGAGATAGCCTTGTGGTTAGACCGTTGTTCTGTGGAGTAAGTGGTGTCGAGATCAAACCTTTCATACTAATATTTATTTTTTCCCAAAGATTGACCATATGTTCCGATTAAAAAATAAAATCCTAAAAAACCTTATTGAAATAACTCCTTTATGAATTTTGATTAATGAATTTGTCATGAATTTTGTTTTCAACAGAAAAAATGTTTCCAGCACTAAGCCAGTTACTAGGAAACTCTAGCTGATAGAAATAAATAGTACGCTCAGACTTGGTTCATTCGAACAATTTTCATGATTTCACTTTGACACGACCGTCCGTCAAAATGCTGTTTATGAAATGGGCGCATTATTCCACCAAATTTTAAAAGACAATGTTGAAATATGAATATGAACAACACTTTTTTTGACTTATTAGATTTAGTTTTTACAGCTTAAATAATTTAAGATTTTTTGTAATATTGGCAGTGGTAGTTTCCTATGGTACAAAATTTTTAATTTCATATTCTCCTATTTTTCTAATTACGGTATTTACTGTCATTATGATGTTTACAGTAAGCCTAAAAGGCTTTTAGCGCATTTACTGGATAATTGTCGCTATTTTACACGAACACCAACAGTAACAAAACAGAAAAAAGTGTTTATGATAAAAGGTCGCGATTACTACCGACTCATCGGACCGACTATTATAGTTCTCTTGTCCTCCATTTGATGGTACTCCTGGGTGCTGACGTTAGGTGCAATTGTGGTTGGAAAGATGGCGCTCGTGGACGCTTATCGTAACATTATTTTAATATGAGCTAAGGTATTTTTCTTAGCTCCTTCCTGACAATAAAATATGAATAGTCTTAGTAATACATCAAGGTTTACAAGTTAGACTAAACAGTAACAGTATAAAAAGTGTGACAAGCGTTAGTACGCTAGCCTGCGGCTTCTTTCATACGACCTTAGAAGGACAGTAATAAAACAAAATGTCGTAAGGCCACTAGTCAAGATAGGGATAGTGTATAGAAATAAATCGCAGAAGTTGTCATAGAATACGTAGTTCACAGAATCATATTTTTAAATCTTTGTGTAGATAAGCTGTATGTTTGGATATACAAACATACATTACTATAGTCTCTGTGTAAATAGAAAACATTTTTTTTTATTTAGGGTTAAAAATTGGGTGTTTTAACCCCATTTTCTGTTAGACGATTTTTTTGGGGTATGATATTACCCTACTTTTTAGTCGAGGATAAATAACAACTCTTTTATCCTGTCGGTGGCTAATAACACTCTTTCCGGTCGGTGGGTGATTATATATTTCCCTTCTATTTGTTTGGGTTTACGAAATTTTCACGCGTTAAGTATTGAGGTTATCGTACCAATCGCGTACAATGCTCGTCGACTCTAACGTCGATACTTGCACGCATGAGTACACTCGCATATAATATACATTTTTTCGGTACGTGACAATTTTAACTACTCAACTCCTGTCACAAGCTGCGAATAGCAACGTCGTGCAACACTGTGAAACATATCGTAGGGACCAGGTAACAAATAAATCCTCAGTTTGCTTACTGGATGCCCTCAAGAGATCATCTACACAGTGGCCGGTCTTGCGGCAGTCGCATTCAGCGGCTTCCATTAAATTTAATTGAAAGCTATAAAAAAATATTACTTTATTTTTATTCTATATTTAATCCTTTTATTTCAATCTTTTTTGAGATTAGTTTTCGGACAGTCCTATATTTCTAAAATGTTCACAGGATACAACTCTCGTGTTAAGTTACCGGCTGAGAGGCTTCTGCGCTCGCTAACTGCTTGGTGCCTTACTTTTTATTATTTTAAATTTATTTATTCATGTACACACGAAAAACATACAATATTAAACAATAAAGAAACGAAGAGTACATAGGATCTGTTTATTTCGTAAGAAAGATTTCTTCCAGCAGACCTGCGACAGGAAAAAAATAAATAAAGATAATGCGTGTAGGTCAATAATAAACTTACATACTAATAATGTACATAAATACTTATATACGAATATATACCGCAACTATGCTCAATATTAAATTTAAAATACAGTAAATACTAATATAATACAAATGTACATTCTAACCAGATGAAATAGATAGTGATTTTTTAACTTTAATTTTTATTGGACTATATTTATGTGCTAAATAAATGTCATTATATCATTTAAATAACTATAAATACTCAGTGTTCAGTTGACCAAAGATACCGCTTTTCAATTTATTTACTGTTTACTTGTTTATGAGTTACGTTCAATTAACATACAACTTTAGTGAGACTAATAATTTAATAGAAGGAGTAGAAATGAGAAGCAAGTTAACATGGAAAATTATTTTATATTCTCACTTAATTTTTAAGTTATATTTTCTTTTTAAACGTCACTCACTATCATAGACAATTGATACTAAGTAGGTTTTATACTACCCCTAGATACCGGGTTACGGGCAATAATAGTCGGGAAATTTAACCCTACGTCCCGAACGCGTGTTTTTGAGCGGATCTACATCAGCACAAGGTAAGCCGTAACTTACCTTGTGCTGATGTAGATCCGCTCAAAAACACGCGTTCGGGACGTAGGGTTAAATTCCTGGATGTATTGTGATGGTCAGCGGGAGTGTTTGTGTTAGTATTAGGGAATGTGGTGTAGTCTAGGTCACGAAGTATGAAAGCCGTTTCGATACGATCTATTGAAATCGTGACTTGTTTACCATCCATGATTATCTTGTACACCTTATCACCACGCGAAACAACCTTATGAGGACCAGAGTACGCAGGTGTTAAAGTACGCCCTATGGTGTCATGAGTGTCATCACGCCGAAATACGTGGGAAGACGTAGGTAAATCTTCAAATATAAAAGTTTATATTACCAGACGGACTTTTATGTCACCTTTTATGTTTATGATTACAATCTGGTAGGAGCTGAAAACAAAACAATAAAGCCACATGGTGCCCCGCGCAAGATGCATCGAAATTGGATAGGACCTTTGTTTAAATCCTAAATAGAACATTAGACTTGACTGACCTGATTATGGATATCGGAGAGCACAGGGACGGATTTGGTACCGTGTACCGAATTTGGACTCCCGCTTTAAGTTTTGGATCCGGGACGAAAAGCCATCTGCGTGGGACATTTAGTGCACAAGTATGTTTTTAAACACAGATGCACTCTCAAGGTCCGGGAACCGATTGGACGGGTTTACGACCGGATAAAGGTCAATTGTAGTACAGACGGCTTTACTTGCTTCTCGAGTTCCTCATCCACGCTACTTCTAAGTATTTTATCATGCAGGAATAACCCAAATAACATTGGCCCGTTTTAGACCCAGATCAGGATTTCAACCCAATACCTCATTATCTACGGTGGATAATGCAACCGCAAGAGCCAAGATAAGATCTGACTAATTTTGCTGACCATAAATGATATAGTTACTTGGTCTCCTTGATTATTAATGCTTCGTGCACCGTGATAAGGCAATTTCGATTGAAATTCGACCACATTATACATTAGCTGTGTACGTGACAGGTTCTGCTAGATTTATTAGTTTGGTGGTTTTGTTTTATCAAATGAAAATGTATGGTATATAAACAATGTAATGATTTCAACAGCAAAGTAATTTAAATCAATAATACTTTACGCCGCGAACCCGTCATCAATCTCGTCGTGTTAATCATCATACTCAGGATAGATATAACTAAGCAATGGTTTTTTTTAATTATTTCTTCACCATGGATTGTAAATCCATCAGTGGCAATAGATAATGATCTCGTTATAGCATTATACAGCATTTTTGTCATTAAGTCATAGTCAAAGTCAAGTAAACTCCGTCTCAGTACAGGCAAAGTCTACCTTACAAGACTAGTAGTTTTTGAATCAACACGAAAAACCACAATTCAGGCAATATCGCACTTTTTCCATTAGTTTACGTTACGTTGTAGAAATTTAAGAAATATATTTGTTATTTCAATAAATTTAATCAATAGTTAAGGTAATTTTTTATGTGTCACTTGTATTGTATCAAATATAGGTATCATCTTCTGGAGCTGCTTTATGAGCCTCAAAATGTGTTGAATCTAAGTAAGTTTGTATTCAGAATGCTTCTGTCATTCTGAACACAAACTTACTCGTGTGACAGTGATCTAGTAATTTGGAACCACGACGTAATGTCATATTATTCTCGGTATCCACCATTTAATTATTTTGAGTTACTGCTATTCTAAATTAATTTTTTATCTAAAATTATTTCTTACATTCTATGATGCCGTTTTAGTTCAATTACAATGTTCAAAAATACCAATGTAGGTGAGGATTTTGATCGTAATTTGATCACTATAGCACAGAATAAATATATTCAGACGTTACATTACCTATAATGACGTGATGTATGTATTACTGTATGTTCAAATATTTTTTTTTCTACCGCTTTAATTTATATTTTATTTCCCTGTTTGTATATTATTATTCTTGTAATTCACTGTTTCGTAAGTAAATAGCCTTTTTGTAAATGTTTATTTGAATAGAAGTAAAGTTTATATCCCCTCGGTAAAAATGATATTATGCAATTTTAATAATATTTCGTAATTTTTCAACGTTTTAATCAATAAAATACACAGGGACTATTTGTCGTGTGGCACTACCACGCTTTCTGATACTGATAGTGCTAGCGTAGTAAAGTTAAGTAAATTAAAGCTCATTGAAAGTTCGATATACAAATATATAAAGATTAAGTGAAAATACAAGTGTGCAGGATCGGATTTTAAAAATGTTAGTTGTATTTTTCGTAGAAATCACTTGTCATAACAAGAATAATTAGAAGTGTAGACAGGTCACATATTAGCGCCATCTAGTTTCCTATTAAATTCTGAATTCTTATCCGTTAAAACCAAAAACTGATCCGTCATTTCAATATGTGTGTGTATGTGTTGAATAAAACATTTTCTTTCTTTTTTCTTTAAGTAAAGATAATAAACTGCTAACGGCCAAAGAAATGAACAACCACATAAAATGGAACGAAACGTATAATTTAAAAGATATGATCAGAGAAAACTTTATTGAAGTAGTTTAACTGCTTTATCTTACAAGCTCAAAAGCTTGGCTGAGTTGCTCGTATTCAAATTTCTTCTTAGGATGATGATGTTAATCTTAATTAAGGAGGCCTACAACTCTGCTACTAGCTTAGTCTAGACATGCGATGTTTGTTAGTCCAGTGATACATTTTTCTACACTGGCTGTAAACTTGGACACGTAGAGATAAACAACACTCGATCATTTATTATTAATAAAAAATATGTATGTATAAGATATATTTTTGTCTATTCATAAGATTTGCATTTGAAATTAAACAATGTCGTTTCTTTTACAAAAAAGCATTTTTGTAAAAGAAACGACATTTAACGTTTATTATTAAAAATGCACATTTTTCTATTTTAATATTTTTTTTCAGATGACAGTAAAATTTGACATGACATGATAGATAAAGAAAAGAAAATATTTTCTTTATCTACGCCATGCCTATTAACCTAAGGTATTAAAGAAATACTCTTTCTTTACATTTGCATTGCTACTCTATATAACTAGTGGGTTAAAGACTTTTAGACAACCAAGAAACGCTCCGTAGAAATAATAACGTATACCCATCACATCACATCTCAGCGATCGCGTTCAATATTTAGCAATCGAGCACAACAACTATCACACAGGAGAAATAAACCATATTATATCGAGAACGGAAAATTACAAAAAATCTGCTTTAAGGCACCGTTTTTGAATGTCTACTATTTATACCCTCCATAAACGCCCTGCCAAAAATAATGGAAAATGAAAGCCTATTCGAATATTACGTATCTGTGGTATCCAGACACTACCTCCGAAATATTGATATATCTAATTTGCTAAAAGAACAATCTAAAATTAAATTATAAAAAAAAAAATCAGACCATACCATAAAAAGGAACTACCAATAATTAATGTTAAATATAATAATATGGTACTGGCCCAACACATGCCAGTACCGTATAAAAAAAGGGATTTGTCGAGAGTCAATAGCAGGTAATGAGGATAAGGAAATAATGCAAAATATTGTCTAGCATGTTTTTTTATTTCATTATTCATTTACAGATTCACAGATAATAAGTACCAATTATCTGCTTCTAAAACATACAATATATTAAATGTTATGAAACTTAAAACTTATTAAAAATACTTATTATATATAACAAAATTTAAAATTATATTTATCCATATAAAACCGCGGCGGTCTTCTTTAATGTATCAAGTTTTCTAAAAAAGTCAAGTCTAGCGCGGACATCATCAATTCGTTCCATTAGGTGTTTTCGGCAATTCATGTTTTTTTTAAATTGGTAACCTATTTCATTAATATATTTTTCAACGATGACTTACCCCACTTAAATTCAGGCCTCTGTTCTTGCATTTTCTGTAATATTTTAACCACTGTTGGGTATTCGTCACTGTCATAAAATGAAGAATGGTGCGTTGCAACAATCAAACTTCGACTGTTTCTGGTTTAATATGTGTTTCTCCTGGTGTGGATAATTGGCCAGATTCAAGTATTTCTTTCTTCACTTTCTCTACAGTTCTCGTACTAAAAGAAGCGCCGTAATATCACATTCCTATGACGTAATGATTTATGACTCAATTCGCACATTTGTAATGACTCTAGAATAGTGCATACTACGCACTAGCTCACACTTGACTAAGATACGGTATAATTCGGAAATTGTAAATTGTAGAAACATAGAGTCATTATTCAAGTAACAAAAAATATAGAGGGAATAGAAAGTTCCAGACCCTACTTTACAAAACTTCGCATACTGACCCTTACCTCTATACATTCTAGTAATTAGTCTCTTTGTTAAACAACACACACATTTATTCCCCACAAATAAAGAGCACTACACAAACTCCCTTAACCTACGAAATAGGGATAAATTGGCCCTACCAACTTCCTCTTTGGCAATGTTCCACTCGGGACCATACAATATGGCGATAAAAATATAAAACAAGTTCCTAAAGTCTTTGATAGGCATAATTAGTTAATTAAAATGACATTTTCAAAAATAAAACCGAGTGAGGAACTTTTGTTACAACTACGTATTTCATTGCTTAAAGAAAATAATAGATTTATTTTCTTTCATCAATGAAGTAAGTAGTTGTATCAAAAGTCCAAAACAGTAATAAAGTTAATTTTGGAAAGGAAGAATTTCACCGTCGATTTTTCATCTATGTTTTATTATTTCATCAAGAAAGATGACTAACAAAAAATTAAAACGTTGAACCATTTTTTGCATAGTACTTTAGTTTTTAAAGTGTACTCTTGACCTATATAGGTCCGAATCATTTACATAAGAATGAATATTACAGCGAATTAACATCTCTGTGCCACTCTAAAGAGTCCTACAGAAACCCCATTATTGTAAAACATAATTAAACCTATAAACTCATGGACTATACTTAACGAGTACTTACATATTCGTTAAGGATTATCTAAAACTGATTTAAAATTAAATAAACAAACCATAAATACACTTATGACCAAATACCGCAAGCATCACCCTTCTTTTCAATGGCTAACGTTACCCAATTCTGAAAGAAGCCTTGGTCTTTGATAGGACGTATGTATGTTTATGGTCATGATAACACAATAATTAATGTAACACATCATAGGAGCTTGTTGGTATCACTTAAACAGATTATTATACACGACGCTGTGATCAGATTGCGGCTAGTCTGTGGGGACTTGGTTTCCGCACTAAACCTCCTGATTGGTCCAATTGTTGTCGTTCCCGAACCCTATCTTGCTAGCTGGCCACAATATTAATTCCTAAATATCCACCCAATTGTTAAGTGAGTTCTTTTCGAGTGCACAGTGGCACTCCAGGGGCTCTACCGGCTAAATCGCCGAACATCGATTTCTTAAATGGCGTTTAAATATAAAAGGTTAAAAATGACTTAATCAATCGTTAAATCGGCTTTCATGAGCGCATGTGACGTCATAAATGGTCCGGAATCGATTGTTAATGTTGAAGCCAATTTAACGATTGATTTAGTAATTTTTAACCTTTATTTATTTGAACGCCATTTAAGAAATCGATGTTCGGCGACTTAGCCGCTAGAGCCCCAGGGCAAGTCTACTCTTGAATGAGACGCTTTTTATGGTCTAGTACAGACGCACTGTCTGAAATTATGCGTATGTATTTATCATACATTTGTGTGTCATCATTTGGCTTGGTCTGGCCATAATCAAATTAGACTTGGCACAAGTTTGTGAATGAAACGACCGCAAGTTACAAATATGTACCATAGTGTGTTAGAGTGGTAAATTAAACTGAGTTGAACAGTCTAAACGTATTACTATATACACGTTCGTAACGTATACGCCTACTTCAACAGACTATACATACCCCACAACTAACACTGCTTTATAGGTCTTGATAGAAAGTTATTTTTTTAAATTTGCCTGTTTTGCTAAGATTGTCATTACCGGAATACGGGGAATTGTTCAGATATCGGTAGCCTTGTGTACACAGACACACTCGCACACACACAATCACACACACACGCACACACACACACGCACACACACACGCACACACACACACACGCACACACACACACACACACACACACGCACACACACACACGCACACACACACACACACACACACACAAGCATAACACCCCTTAACGTGAACACTATTTTTACATGTCATGGCTAATTATATCATTCTAAGACATTCTATAGTGTTATATATTATGTAGTTTAATCTGTTATGGTGCGATAAAAAGCGTCTTCAACATATAATAATAATGTCCTCCTAGCCGAATTTCGGCCACGGCGGCCAGTCTCAATAGAGATTAGCCATCTGCGCGGGACATAATAATATTATAGTGCTCAAGTGTGTGCGCAAACACAGGAGCACTTTCTATTCCATCACTCTCATGATCCGATGGGACGCCTAGTCGACATGACCGAAAAGAGGTCAGGCACAGGACCGACGGCTTTACGTGCTCTCCGAGGCACGAGGGTATAATACCGCCAACTCCCAGACTTCGGGCTGATGCTGAGAAATATTTCTGTTTTTACAGAAAAGTCCCAAAATCACCTTTTGCCCGACCCGGGATTTGAACCTAGGACCTCGTTCTCTGCGGGTGAACACGCTACCGCTAGACCAACGAGGCAGTAATATACTTCAGTAGGTAAACACTACCTATAGCTACCTCTTAAATAGGCGTAACTTTCCTTTCCAAGGTTGGGAGACCTATTTTATTTCATCGCCCCGAGTGCTAGCTAACTACCGTCGCGTCTCCAGAGCAACTGTGTAAACATGTGTCAACTGAGCAACGACGTTTCTCCACGTCCGCAGACTTCGTATAAAACTATTATTTTTATATTTTCTTACGGTAAAAGTCTTTGGACATGTTTAGATGGAAGATGTCTATACTTCCAAAATACGCAGGAATTTAATCTGCAATGTACCTCTACAACAGATCTTTTCTTACGTTTTGCAGTCGCTTAAACTATTTCGGTAATTATCACTTTAATAAGTTAGTGTGCACTCTATACTGATTAACATAACCTTATTTGTTATAACATATAACAAATGTAAAGAAATATAATACTTTGGAAGAACTAATACGCTGCCATCTGATCCCAAACTTATACGTATATATTTCTAACTAGCTGTGCCCCGCGGTTTTACCCGCGTTAAAGTTTATAAAGCTCCTCCCCCGACCCGACTTTTTTGTAATATTCATGCAAAATTTGAAGTAAATTCATGCAGTACTTTTTGAGTTTAGCCCGGACATACATACAGACAAACAGACACACAGACAAAAATTCTAAAAACTATATTTATGGCTTCGATATCCTTTGCAGATCACGTCCCAAGTATTCTTTTTAAAAAATATTCAATGTACAGTTTTGACTTCCCTACGATTTTATTATATGTATAGATTATATAAATATTATAGATAAATTACACCCAGACACAGAACAAATAATCATGCTCATCGGACTAAGATTTGTCCTAGGTGCATATCGAACCCACAACGTCTTGCTTAGATCTAACCTACAACTTCATTACAACGGACAAATATTCATTTTTATTTTCTGTAAATTCATGAATGCATTAGGTACATATATTGTGACGTTCATTTGCCATCAGATATGTTCAGTTACCATGTAGCTGACACGTTCATAATTAGTTTGGTCGAGATGGAATAACGTAGAATTAGATATTTTGCTCGACGTTCGCTGGTTGATACAATTAAAGTTTCTAGTTTGAGATTGTTTTATGACGGGCCCGTTGGCGTGGTTGGTAGAGACTTGCCTTCCACGCAAGTCGTGGATTCGATTCCCGCGCAGGACAGATATTTGTGTGCATGAACATGTCTGTTTGTCCTGAGACTGGGTTTAATTCTCTATATGAGTGTGTATTACAAAAGAAAAGTAGTATATCAGTAATCTGGTTTCCATAGTACAAGCTCTGCTTAGTTTGGGATCAAATGTCCGCGTGTGAATAATGTCCCAGGATATTATTATTAATGTGAAGCGGCTAAATTGCGGTCGTATGTGTTTTTGAGCTAGCCAAGCTGCTGACTCCAACCTCTTATTCTTCATGGCCTTTTCTCCTTTCTATTCGGATCAGCTCCAAGACTACATTTTCCTTACAGAGGTAATCTTTAATAAATTATAATAAGATAATTATATAATCGTAAATTATTTTAAATTTTCATTCCATATTTTAAGTTCTCTCACTTGGTAGTGAGACACAACAGTGCAATGCAAGTGCAAAATGGTTCAATGGTTGCGGGTTTTATCCTTGCGTAAGACAAATATTTGTTTCAGTGGACACCTATTTGTCTTCGTGTAAATGTATTCATATTCACAAAATGTTAAATAAGTTTTTGTATCTGTTGTCTAATTATTTAGAGAAAGCCGTGGCCAAATTTTTCATAATTTATTCAGTAAATCCTTAGCCAGAAAAACAAGCCTACAACAAAAAAAGCAACCATAATTTAAATAACGAAACGAAATATTTTCTATTCATAGCGTATCAGATAACTTTTTAGAATGAACCATAATGGATATATGTATTCAGGAATAATACAAATGAATATATATATAGGTATTTGCGTTATATGAAGCTTACTTGTGCCCAGCGGTTCTTCCCGCGTTAAACTTTATAAATTATAGCGTATGTGATAATCCAGGGTACCAGCAGTCTCCATATCAAATTTTATTTAAATCGCTCCAGCTGTTTAGACATGAAGAAGTAACAAACATACGCACTCACACACTCACAAATAATCGCCAATTTGAAAAAAAAATTCACACAAATATTAGTGTGATTACTTTTTTAAATTGCCGCGCAATAGCATAAGGTACTACACATGACGTCATAGGTGTGTAAATAAATAATGAGGTATCGTGCAAGGTATTATTTAAATGTTATGTAAAATTTAAATGTCTTAATAAATAGAAAAAACATATCAAATAAATTCATACATCTAACAAAATTCAAATGCGAGTAGATACTACGGCGAATTACGTTGTTTGTTTCCTTGCATATGACGTCAGTGGATTGAAATTGGTGTTTGTTTGACGTGAAGATTAGATTAGAAATATTAGATTTAGTTTCTTGGTTTAAAATGATCAATTTTACACAAATATAGTTGAATTAACGTCTTTAAATCATATAAATAGTCTGCCTAACTTAATTTTTATCTTTTTATGATGACTGACCGATCACCTATAGCAGAAAAATCTGAAAAATATGGAAAGAACTTCATAAAAGAAATATAATTTCATACGTAACCGAACTTATGGCTATCGGTATGGTATATTTGTAAAGCAAAGTGATGATAGGTGCTATATATGTTGGCTTAATAGCTAGGCATAGAGAGCTCAGTAGGGCACAGCAAACTTATCTTTCTCACCTTTCCTTATCATAATATTATTACTATGTTCATATAATCGGATAGAATAATATGTATTTCAGTGTTATACTATCTCTGTTTAGTTATATCTAGTATTCGAAATAGCGAAATGTACAAGTACCTACGTAGTTGTACACCCATATTTGGTGATACAGAATATTATTCGTATCCTCTCGGGACAACATGGCCGACGTAGGTACTCGAAAATTCTGCTTGCACAAACCTTGGTCTGGTTTCGCTTTACTTCGAGTACACAAAGAGAGGTATTTCAAGCAGCTAGGTCAGATTTGCATTTCATACCGTTTAAGTTCAGACATCTCTTCAAAGATATGATTTGCGTTATCTCTACCACACGCGAACGTAACTTGCGAACGTTGCGGAAAAAAATGCCGCGCGGCTATAGGGCTCTATAGCCATAAGCGACGATGCGGCAACCCGTAGTTTTAAACTCAAATGTATACACATTAGCGCTGCAATAAACAGCTACACAGATGCCGTGGCCAATGATGATTACCATGATTCGACGACCACCGTCATTCAGTTGTGATCAATTCTTTTCGATCCAAAGTTCGGTTCCACAAATATTTGTGTTCATGAACATGTCTATTTATTATGCATTTTAAATATATATGTACAAACAAGTATACATAGTACCTCCTAGCTTTGTTTAAGCATCTTCTTCACGGTTAAAAACCAACGTCCCAACAGACAGCAACCACCAGGGTGACCTCTGTTGGGATGGAAAGGTATGTTTGTATGTATATAGTATATATAGTAGGCTCTTGTACTGAGTACCAATGGGTACTGTTAACAAAGTTTAGGTACCTACACCGACAACTGCCCTCTTATATAATCCCTATTGTTGTCCATTCTTTGGTTGTCTGGAAGTGACCACATGTTAGTGATAAAACCGCCAATTGTATACTTTTTAATTATATGCTCCTGTACTGTATGATTTTAATATTGGTGTACAATAAACATTTAATCTATCTATCTATTTATCTATAAAGTTGCAAGATCATATTTCAACCATGCAGAAGATGCTTTAGTCTGTGCTAGATGGCCCTGTGAGTCATACCCCGGATATTTATTAAAAAGGAAATTATATCGCCTAGCTAGGCAGATGGGCTGACGATTGTCAAGGCCATAGTCAAAAGGCCATAGTAACGCTGCTGCCCCACTTTAGTAGCTATTCCCTCGGGATGACTTCTACACCCCCAAACGGGAAAAGATGGGTTGGCGATATACTCCGCTGTCACCACATCTATACATATAATAAAATCGTAGGAAAGTCAAAACTGTACATTGAATATTTTTTTAAAGGATTCTTGAGGCGAGGTCTACAATCGATATCGAAGCCAAAAATATAGTTATTAGATTTTTTGTCTGTTTGTCTGTGTGTATGTCCGGGCTAAACTCAAAAAGTACTACATGGATTTACTTAAAATTTTGCATGAATATTACGAATAGGTGGGGTCAAAATATAGGCTACATATTATCACGCTATCACCTACGGGGGAGGAGCACAGCTAATTTATAAAGTTTAACGCGGGTAAAACCGCGGGGCACAGCTAGTATCACATAATTTATATACATATATTTGCTTGTTCTTTATATTATTTAGTTTTGTAAGAAACAATCCAATAGCCACTCAACAACTTTTACAGTAACCTACAAAGGTAAGTATAAAAAGAAAGTATTTCGAAGCAATGAGGTCGCCCGTAATCTAATTTACTTTAACAGCTTTACTTTACTATCCCTTAACATTATATCCTCTTTCTTTAGGAAGTTTAATTAGCAACTTCTAGCTTACTAACTTGGACTTAAATAAAGTACTCGAGGGATAATTGACTTGATTACAACAATTATTTGGTGTAACAATAAACAATAATGCCCTCCTGGTTTAATTCGGCCTTGGCGGTCAGTATCGATGGAGACTAGACATCAGGCGAGACATATTCCTGGTGCATTTTCGATTTCCTCACTCTCGTTTTACGATAAGGGTCAACGCAGACCGAGAGGAGCACAGACCGAGAGGAGCGCAGGTGAGAGGATTTTATTAAGGCCCTAGAAAATCAACTTTAAAATTATTGAAATAAAGTGCATGTATGCTTGAATGAACATTATATGCCCGAGATCGCGCGAGCGTTTTATGTCAGTTTCAAGCATATATGCACTTTATTCCTATAAGTCTAAAGTTGATTTTCTAGTGCCTTAATAAAATCTTCTCCTCTCAGGCTGAGATCTATAGAGCTTACTTAGACTTTGCTCAAACTTTACTTACGTAAAACTTTGCTATATGTGTGCTAAGCTTATACTTTGATTTGGTATTTATAGTTTTTTTGAAGTTAAGATTATGCTTAGCATAAGCTAAGACAGACAAAGTCAAAACACCAATTGTAATTTCGTTACATGCATTAACTTCTGTCTAAGTAAAGTCTGAGCAAAGTCTAAGTACGCTCTATAGATCAAAGCCTTAGTCTGCGCTGGCCCTAAGACGGCCAACAGGCACGACCGGATAGAGAAGATATATTCAATACCGACAGCGTGAAGTCCTCTCCGAGCTTACTAGCTGATACTGATTTTAAAACCGTCTTAATATATCTTTGTGGCCCGACCCGGAATTTGAACCCTGGACCTCACTACCTACGGTTGAACACGCTATTTTAGACAAACGAGGCATTCAAAACAAATAACATCATTAAGAGTAAGTATACAGGAGAAAGGAGACTGTAAAAGTCATATTATTTGTTTTGCATCTTTATAGAAATCAGATTAATTACCCTGATAATAAAAATAAAGTCATTAAAAAAAACTTAATTGGAACTATATTTACTCCTATGTTCCAAAATTCTAAGTATATTTTTCCTAGATACTATATTATCCTATGCTGTTTAGGCCTTTGTCCAGCAGTGAATGTCTTTCGGTTGACATGGTGATGATGGCTAACAGTTATGTTCACAGCACGTGAAAGCCTACGAACACCGGTAGATCAAATTTACGAGATCCCTTCCTAACAGCTTTTTTATCTCAACGCGTAAGTGCTTAACACAGCTAGAGGGAGTCAAGTTGCATCCATTAATACTTAATGTAGGAAAACTCTTCCTTGGCCACGACTGATGAGAAATAAATTGGATTTACATAAGCAGATTAGTTTGAACCAGATTGGAAAGCTATTTGTATTGTATTTTGATATATTTGTTTATCTTTGTCAATTATAAATAGTAAAATTTCATCAGAATATTTTGCCGTTATAATAGGTCTTTACCTATGAAATTGCCGTTTTGTATGAAAAAATTTAAACGAATTTTTTTCATGAATTTTTTTATTTGTATTAATCGAAGTAATCACCCATGCAATCAATGCATCTTTGCCATCGCAGTGGCAGTTTATTGATGCCCTTCTTAAAGAAATCAGCTGGACGGGAGGCAACAAATTCTTCAAAGGCATTTTGTACTGCCTCTCGGGTATTGAATTTTTTTCCCGCCAAGAAGTTATCCAAATTCTGGAAAAAGTAGTAGTCTGTAGGCGCAAGGTCTGGTGAGTAGGGCGGATGACGGAGAGCTTCCAACCCCAGTTCTTGCAACTTGGAGACCGTCTGCTGTGCAGTATGAGGTCGCGCGTTGTCGTGCAGGAGCAGCGGAGACGAGCGATTGACCAATGCTGGTTGGAGATGCGCCAGCTTCTCCATCATTGTGCTCAGTTCTTCACAGTACACATCTGCAGTAATGCTCACCCCGTTTGGTAAGAAGCTGTGATGAATCACACCGGCGCTAGACCACCAAACAGTGACCATCACTTTTCTAGGGGTAAGTTTTCGTTTAGGGCATTGTTTAGGTGCTGAACCAGGATCCAACCAACTTGCTGAGCGCTTGCGGTTATCAAACAGAATCCATTTTTCATCGCAGGTAACAATGCGGTTCAAAATTCCTTCATTTGTGTGTCTGTTGAGCAGTGCAAGGCACGTCTCGACGCGTACTTCGCGCTGGCGATCATTGAGTTCGTGGGGCACCCATTTGTCAAGCTTTTTTACCTTGCCAATTTGACGCAAATGGACCAATATTGTTTTGACGCTAACGTCGAAAGCTGCTGCTAATTCAGCCGTAGATTGTGTATCATCAGCTTCCACAACCGCCTTTAATTCGTCATTGTCGACCAAAGTCTTCGGACGACCGCGAGGTTCATTTTTCAGGTCGAAATTTCCAGAACGGAAGCGAGCAAACCAATAACAGGTGGTGCGTTGGTTTGTAGTGTTAGCTCCGTAAACGTCGTTGATGTTGCGTGCCGCTTGTGCCGCGTTGCTGCCACGACGGTACTCATATTCCATAATTACTCGAATTTTTAACGTATCCATGATGACGAAAAAGATTGAAATGCGATGAAAATGTAACACTAATCAATAAAGAAATGACTACTTTTGGAAAAAAGAATCCATGTTTTTAAAATAAAATTAATTTGAAATTAGAATTCTTAGCCAAACAAAAATTATTTTGATTTGAAATGGCCAGTACTGCAGAACGGCAATTTCATAGGTAAAGACCTAATATTATACTAGCTCAGCAAAATTATATATGCAAATACACCAAACTAAATTAGGAAAAAAGCTGAGATCGGAATTATAGTTAAATTTGACATTACAAAATCGCACATTCCAGGATTGTTTTAATAGTCCGAATTGTTTCATGATCGATATTTATTTCCAAAATCGTAATCAATATTGCAATAATTTGGCTACCAACAATAATTGAAGGCATAAAATACACAATTGTCAAAGGCCTTTACGGATCGATAGGTCTCAGTTCTAGGGACCCTACAACTGGCCATTTATCATAAACAACAGTTTTAATTTAGAATATTGCGTTCATTCTCTATGTACTGCTCAACTAGGAAAGACTTAAGAATGCAGTCCAGGTAATAAACATCATCATATAAATGTCAAAATCCAAAGTAACCGAAATAGCCCAAAGAATTGCACATATGGAGTTGGTAGAACCGACGGGCAGAAAGGTTCTCCAGTGTCGAGAGTGTGGCGACCACGAATCGGAAGGCGCAGCGTGGACCGATGATCTTGGAAGGGTCGCGCGAAGCCGCTGGATGCGGGTGGTGTAAGACCGACCATTGTGGAGATAATTGGGGGAGGCTTTTGTCCAGCTTTGAATGATGTAACAATTCATAAAGGCGCTATATATATATATCTATATATATATATAATACTATCTATATGCAGGCTACGTTAGTGCATAACTTTGTATAAAATGCATAATGTTTAGGTAAAAAGAAACCTTGTAACATTTCAATTACAATAAAACATAAAAACTCACATCACGTTATAGTTATGTAGTATGAATCCATTGGTTAACCCGTGTTCATTGAATTAAATGGAGTAGTAATTAAAAACTTATACAATTAATGAATTTTCATGTAAATGTTGCCACTGCGTTTTGACGTGTGCATATTTTGTTAAACACGATGATGAAATAACGAAGTAATTAATAGTTGACCCACATTAATTTTATAAAAGAAATTCAACATGAAATTTAAAACTGCCCATATAAATGGTATTTTTGTTTTGTAATTTGTGTAAAAAATACACGAATTGTGAGGGTACAACAGGAAGGACCTCATTAAATATGGAAAGGATCATATTACGGCTGATACAATCTTTTCCACGACAGCGTGACGCGATTTATATTGATGTTAAGTAGGTACGATGCAAACTTCACTAGCAAAAACTGATTAAAGCTAAACTGAGTAATGATAATATGCGTGAAATGAGAAAAGAATGAAGGTATTGATAACTTGTGTTAAGATAGTCACCTCGCTATAACCTGGGTTCCTGCTGGATTCAGACCATTACGGTGATTTGTGCCCTAGAAATCTGTATTTCTAAAGTCCCGTGATATAGGGACATATTTAGTTAACGCGGGAATTGAATTAAACAAATAAAAATTACCGTCATACACGAGTATGCGAAAATAAGCATTACTAATCTATATCAAGTATAGAAAGGCAAATTAGGTAGTATCAGAATTAATGAGATTTAATGTATACTTCGAATGCCATTCATTTTTAATACTTTATTTGTCTTACGTACCGTAAAATGTACCGTAGGTACCATAATCGAAATCCCGGTGTGAATTTCGAAAGTAATCAATTTTTTATGTGTGGGAATTCTCCCCATGTCTTCTATTCCCCCCGTTTTACTGTATAGTTAAGGAAACACAAATCCGTAGATATAGAATAATGATGTCTGCCAGCTGTCTTTCGTAACCTTGTTAACTCTTCGGCATTCGATTCGCTCGGAAGGGGCGTTATATCAATGATGATGATTATGTTATGCAAACTGATGCATAACAAAACTATAAAAACTAAACTAACTCTTCTAGGCTTCGTATTCATAAAATTAAATGTCATCACTATAAACTGATCTTCTGTTGCTTCATATCAGCACTTTAATGTCTTTGTCACTAGGCTTGAAGCTACTGCTGGCAACAATGTCATTTTGGATCAAAAAGCGGGCAAAATTCTTCGACGTCTTATTAGTCATATCGAAATATCGACCTTTATTCCAACTCAGTGATGTACCTCAGGAAAACACTTAGTGACAATTGCTTCAACATTTAATTGATTTATTATTCTTTTGTGTACAACGTTAGTCAACACATTTCCAAAATTGCATTGACTATGTCTACCAATAATCCTAAAAATAAACCATTGCATATAAGTGAAAACTTTTAATTGGCTGTTTGTTCCTTGTTCTATTTGTAAACTAGCTGTAAGATTTCTTAAGAAATGAAATAATAATAAAATAAAAGTTTCCCTTCGAGATCGAATCAGAAATGCTGGGATCCGCAGGCAAACCAAAGTAACCGACATAGCCCAAAGAATTGCCAAACTGAAGTGGCAGTAGCGACCACGAACCGGACGCAGCGTGGGCAGACCGTGTAGGGGCACGGTGGACTGACGATCTTGTGCGGGTTGCGGGAAGCCGCTGGATGCGGGCAGCGCAGGACCGGCTATTGTGGAGATCCTTGGAGGAGGCCTTTGTCCAGCAGTGGACGTCTTTCGGCTGATATGATATGATGATGATGAAAATAAAACAATGTGAAATTATCTTAACTTTTACCCCCCATATTTTTGGTGGAAAATGTTTGACAGATCATACTAAATTCACTCATTTAAATGCACATGCCAGCATACTTGATGCATCAGAAACGACACATCCGAATGTTTGCATTAATGCCTCTGCCATAGTGGTTTGCTAGAAGAAAATTGGTTAACGAATTAAGCTCGGCTATGTGCAATGTCTTAAATGTATTTTAAGTGAATAATAGAATAATAATAAGACTCATATGCAGAGTTAGAGGTAATAAGTGTTCGTAGTCTAAATTGTTGATCAGTATCGTGATTCAATATTTTTTTTAAGTCAGTTTGACCTAATAGATTTATATTTTTTGATGTCTAATAATGATTATGATCAATCAATTTAGATAGTGAACATATTACCTCTCTATTCTAAACAAATTGTAAATGTTTTATATTAATTACTACGATCACGAATGCCGTCTCATATAAAGAACAAACAAAATATTACTCAGTAATTTTTATATCGATCGTGCTCTTCATAATAATCAATAAAGGCCTTTTGTCATCGCTTTCCATTTCTGCCACTCTTTCTATCATCAATTCACTTCGTACCTGAGTTGCTTTAAATGATCCACTTGCCCATTTGATCCCAAGATTCCTTCTGGGAACTTGGGAGAAATTTTATTGTATCAAAATGAGATTATCCAAAGGTTTCTTTATAGGCTGAATAAGAAGCAAGTGGAAGACGCTAAAGTACGGCGTAGGGCAATAATATACATTGAAGAAAGAGAGGACATCAACAAGAATACTGAGGGTGAAATCTATCTTCAGTGCTGGGGGAAAGTTTACGACTATAACCTCATATTTCTAAGAATGTTATATTAGAAATAGGAATACATTACCTCCGCTCACTCATATCAGCAACGGTGGCAGGAAGGCATCAATGTCGTATAGATAATGAGATTTTACGCTGAAAGTAAGAAATTCTACTTTCTTGAGTACCGATAACTAGAAAACCGCCTTTAAATCAGTTATCATGGTTTAACTAAGTATCGGAGAAACAGACGCAAGAGTTAATAGATAGTTCCTCTTCTGGGTACTTAATAGATAATAAAACTGATCCTAATGGACGCTCAAAGTAAGAGAAAGGCCTCAAAGTACGTTCCCAATACCAAAAGAATTAACAGGATAAGTAACACATGGTTGTGAAAAATTGGGTGTTATTTCGTATTCCTAATGTGTTTCCTACAATATATATGGACCCTTATGAAGAATATCAGTCTTTAGAGAATGGTTCATAGATTTAAAAATTATAATAACAAATAAATCTATAGTGGGAACACATAATACAAATATAATTTCTTTGCCAATAATTTATGTCAGAATATGTAGGTACTAAAAATAATTATGATTTATTTTATTTATTTGAGAAACATAACAGTTACATATTATGTACTGAAAACATATTATAAAGAATATGCAACTAACATTAATTACCACAGGTGGTCCGAAAAAACGGAAATCAGAGAAATTTGAAAGATATGGCAAAAGACAATTACAAACTGTTATATGAATTAATTCAAAAACATTTGTCTCCAGAAACATACGCCTTGACTTTAGAGACATCAAATAAGGGAAATACTTCGTAGAACATCTCGGACCAAATCAGAGATGTTTTCAAGAAAGGTCAGGTCAGAAGTACCCTAAACCGGCGAGCATTCACGAAGAATATAATGACAGTGAATTGGGCTAAAGAGGTGTGCAAAGAAACACATGGAAATCCGTCGTCTCTGGCTACTCCGCTGGGAAACAGGAGTGAGTTTATGTATCTAATTGCGATAACATCGATGTTGCATAATGGAAATGAAGGATGAATGAAAATTAAAAGAGTAATACTAACTACTAACATTATGTACAGTCGCCAGCACATCAAGCTACCCCAATCTGGCAAATTTCCGCAATTGAAAGTGAACCTTATGCTTGTGTGATAAAGTTAAAAATCTATAAATGAAATTTGACAGATTGGGATAGCTGGATGTGCTGGCGTCTGTACAAATTAGGAAATGTTTTGTTTTTAGTAATATTGTAACATAAAATATATTAGCGAATAGTTACCATCATCAGAATTTAGAATAGTGTTATTACATTCCTATTTGTATTAAATACTCTATTTCTCACGGCATATTCCTATTTCAAATAGCATCACGTGGCACAAACACAACATGACGAAGAAGTCGAGAAGTCACTTATAAACTTACTCAATAAGTTGCCGATACAGGTCCACAAATACATATATGCTATGTTGTCCTTCTATGTGTATTGCCCAACTGAGTATTTTACTCTTCTTATTAGCAGCCTGTTATCGTTTCCTTTCAATGCTTAACCCACCCATAAATATAAAAATAAAGCTTGTTTATTCTCAGTTTCTTACGAGATCATATATTAGTACTTGGGGACTTAAATAATAGGTTGTTGTGAGTAAAATGAATCCTATATATATCCTATTCGTTTATATATCCTGTTCGTTAGTAAAAAAATATCTAAGAAAGGCTATGTCCAATGAAGCATTAAAAATTGGTTGTAATATTTGTAAAAAGTAGTTTTATTTCTGAGTAGCTGTAGTTACTTAAAACTTGAGTTGATATTCTAAATTGAAGTGTCGCACTTCAGAAAATAACTTCTCAGTGAGTGCCTAGGTACCATCGTAACGCTGATGAGACGATATACTTCTTGCGTGATTTACGATTTATTAGACGATTTAATGAAATTGTTTTTTTGATAATTTGTAGGTATATTATGTACAATGAATTTGTAAATAATAATCATTTTTGACTACTTTCTTTTCTAGACTTTTATGTTTTATGGTCATGTCTAAACCGAAATATTTGAGTAAATTCTGTATTCGTATCCTAAACCCGTCGAGGGGTTCCATCCATGTAGTTTTATTGTATACCGATTTTCACTGCCTGTGCTTGTAGCGAGATAAAATATATATAACGGTTTTTGATCCTAATCGTATGCTACATAATAGGTGTCATAAATATTAATGTATCAATCATCATTAATTTGCAAGAAGATGGTTTTTATCTTATCTTATCTTATCTTTGATGGGGTGTACTTACGTACAGCACTTCGACCCTTCAGGATCTTTTGTACTATCCCCCACTTTTATTCTATCCCTAAAGCCCTGAATGAAGTCTTCACATAATCCAGTACACTTCTTAGGGGTAGATCCTTGTAGTCTCCTGGTTCTGGATATGCCAGCCCCAGGATGGCCATTCTGTGTCTTGCCAATGCATCGCATTTGCATATTATATGCAGCATTGTTTCCTGTTCTTCCCTACAGGTCCTGCAGATCGGGCTATTCGACAGTCCCAATTTGTGTAGGTGATAGTTGGTGCCATAGTGGCCCGTGAATACTGCTACTATCAGTCGTAGCTGGTTTCTGCTGTACTTCCAAAGTTTTTTGGACCAGCTTTTGTCTATTCCTTTAATGAGTTGCTTTGAGTGTTTTAATTCCTTGATTTTGGTCCACATTTGATTGTGTTTAGCTGTGGATTCATTTTTAAGGATTGCTCCTATTACATTTGGAGGAATCCCTACGCACGGTTCTGGTCCACAGAACTGACTTTCAGATCCCTTCCTAGCTAGTGCATCTGCTTTTTCGTTGCCTTCTATTCCTGTATGGCCTGGTACCCATACGAGTTTGACTTTGTTTTTAGTACCAAGTTTGTTCAGAGCCGTGATACAGTTCTGGATTAATTTTGATTCGATTTTATGTGACATCAGGGCTTTTAATGTAGCCTGGCTGTCACTGAGTATGTAGATGGTCTGACCTTCAGTAGCCCTATCTATGATCGTCTGGGCGCATGTAATTATCGCGTATGTCTCTGCCTGAAACACTGTCGCGAAATTGCCCATGCTTTCGCTGATACTGCAGGTTTCATTATATACGCCCGCGCCTGTACCGGATTTCATTTTTGATCCGTCTGTATACCAAATTTGACTTGCTTCGTTTTGTTTACAAAGTCCCAATTTCCATTCCTCTCTACTAGGGATGTATAAATTATATTGTTTGTCAAATGTGTAGGTGGGTTGCATTTTATCACTTCCCATCTCTATTACATTGTCAAGGTTTTTCCAGTTTTCTGTCTGTGTATGCCTTGTGGGCATACGTTCATTAGATATGTGTCCCAGGACAGTAAGCCTTAGGAGTGTTTTTCTTGCCTCTTCTTGTACTTCAAGGTGTAGTGGTACTAGGTCTAGAATAACTTCCAAGGCCGCTGTTGGTGTAGTGCTAAACGCCCCTGTCATTGCTAAGCAGGCAGTGCGTTGTATTTTGTTTAGCACTTGTTTACAAGTTTCCAGTTTTGTTCTTGGCCACCAGACGATACTACCGTACATCAGTACCGGTTTTACCATCATTTTGTATATCCAGTGAACGATTTTGGGTTTTAGACCCCATGTTTTGCCATATGCTGCTCGGCACATGCCGAATATTCTCAGGGCTTTGTTTTTTATGTTTTCTACATGTTCTTTCCATGTGAGTGATTTGTCGAGTGTTATACCCAGGTATTTCACTTCTTTTGACAAATCAATTTTTGTGTTGTAGAGTTTTAAAGTTCCTATACCCGATAGGTCTTTCTTTTTTGTGAATGGTACTATAACGGCTTTCTGTGGGTTTATAGAAAGGTTATTTGATTTGCACCAGTCTTCTGTTTCTTTTAAAGCTTGTTTCATAATATCTGCTACTATGTGAGGGAATTTCCCACTTATTAGTATCACAATATCGTCTGCATAGCCGACGGTATACCGTGGCCCTGTGTTTAGGTTTATCAAGAGCTCGTCCACAACCAGGCACCACAGTAGCGGTGAGATGACTCCACCTTGTGGGCATCCTCTGGTTGTCGTTGCATATCTGATGTCCCCTAGTAGTGTTGACTGCAGTTGCCGTCCTTTCAGCATTCTGTCTATCCATCTGCATAGAGTGGGTTCTATGCTATGGTTCCTGGCGGCATTTTGTATAGTACTGAATGCCGTGTTGTCAAAAGCTCCTTCAATATCTAGAAATGCCGCAAGGCATATTTCTTTGTTTTCTAAGGCTGCTTCCGCCTTTTTCACAACATGGTGTAGGGCTGTCTCGGTAGATTTTCCTGCCTGATAAGCATTCTGTTGCCAGTGTAGCGGGAATCTTTTTAGAGGCCCTTGCCTGATGTGTATGTCTACCATTTTTTCTAGTGATTTGAGAAAGAATGATGTGAGACTAATCGGTCTATATGATTTTGGTGACTCGTAGTCCGACTTTCCAGGTTTCGGTATGTAGACTACTTTGACTTGTCGCCATGCTTGGGGTGTGTACCCAAAGGCTATGCAAGCTCTATATAGCCTACATAGGTGTGGGTTTAGTACATTGTTAGCTTTTTGTAATAGGATGGGATATATTCCATCCGGGCCAGGCGATTTGAATGGTTCAAAGTTGCTTATGGCCCACTTTACCTTGGTCTCGTTAATTATCTTTTTAGCGGTGTCCCAGTCGGCCTTGGTTGTGTGTCTTTCCACATCCTCTTGGCTAATTGGGATTTCTCTCTCCATGGTTTTCATTGTCTCAGAGCCTGGGAAGTGAGTCTTAAACATGACGTCTAGTGTCTCCTCACCAGAATCTGTTAGTGTCCCATCAGCTTTCCTGATGACGGATAGTGGATTGACTCTGGCAGTGGCCAGGGCTTTCGTGAGTCTCATGCACTGTGGAATGCTCCCTATTTCTTGGCAGTGATTCCTCCATGCACGCCTTTTTGCTTTCCTAACAGCTTTGCTATACTCAGTTAGTTTTCTAGCATACATATCAAAGTCTTTAGTGGCTTTGGCTAGATTGAATGTTACCCTCGTTTCCTTCTTAAGCTTAATTAGCTCATGTGTCCACCAGGGTATCCTCTTTGCTTTGACTGTTTTTTCCGGACAGTTATCTCTCCATGTTTTTAGCACTGCTTGGGCAATGCGTTCTGCCTCAAACTCTATCTCTATGACTGAGTTGAGCTTACCTCTCGGGTCGCCTAGTTCTACCTTCAGGTCCCTGATGTACGTGGGCCAGTTGGTGTGTCTAGGGTTTCGTCGTTGTACAGACTCCCTTTTTATTCGTGTTTTGTACTTGAAGCAAATGTACCTATGGTCCGATAGGGATATCTCATTAGGAACATTCCATTCTTCTATTAGGTTGCTGGCTCTAGCCGAGGCTAGGGTTATGTCGATAACTTCAGCTCTTTTTGCGTTAACAAATGTTGGCCTGTTACCAAAATTAATTAGTTGGAGAGGGGAGCTTACCAGATAGTCCAGTAGTTTCTCTCGCATGCATTAGCGTCGCAGCCGATTATGAGGTCTATGTCGTTAGCACTGCAGTTATTCACGAGTTCCCTTAACTTCGGCGAAGCTGGTTCTTCTGCTTCATAAGGTAGGTAGGCAGAGGCTATACAGATAGTTCTCCGACCTACCCCCTCTTTTAGTATGATTTTGACAGCTGTCAGATCTCTGTAACAGAAATTGTGTAAGGGTATTACGTCTAGGTCATTTCTGACGAAGATGCATGCCCTTGCATTATTATCAGAACGGTTGTGGTATATACTTCCTCCCGTCCCGTTTAGTCCTTTAATTTGACCCTTGTAAATATAGGGTTCCTGTATTAATGCTACGTCATATTTATTCATAACAAGGTCGCGTGCCAGAAGGGCAGTCGCAGCCTTATTATGTTGTAAATTTATCTGTACGCACCTTAGACTAGCCATTAGTGCTGGTTTAGTCTCCTTCCTCTTCGGATCCCTCCATCTCTTCACAGGTTAGGGTGTCCCCATCCAGTCTGAGTCCATCCAAGTCACTGAGGCCGCCCATAGAGGTGGCTGGTGAAAGTATGTCCTCTGACTCTCGGTATACCTCAGTGTTGGCGGACCCTTTCTGGCTGGAGCCACCCGCCTCGCTCGTGATGGGGTCTTTATGGGACGACGTCGTCGCTTTATTTGGGGCCTCGATATTGTCAGCCCCAGCCTCCTTTTCCTTTCTCTCCCCGTCGTCCAGGAGCTTAAAGTGGCTGTCTCCGAGCCCTGTGTGCAGCTTGTAACCTGCCGCCTTTATTTGCTCTGCCGAGGCTTTGTCCATCAAGACTATTCGTCGAGTGTACATTGCCTCGACAGCTGCGTGTACCACCTTCCATTCTTCGGTTCGAAGAGTCGGGTTCAGGCGTTGCGTCATCTTAATCAGACGCTCCGAGGTGACGCTACTCACAGTTTTAGACCTCCATGCCATTCTAATTGGTTTTGGAAGGTCTTTAGCGTCAATTACTTTAAGCTCAGTTCCGTCAATTGTCTTACCATTGACGGTCTTGAGCCATTGCACTGCATCGGGTCCGTCACATATGATGTGGACAGCCCCAGCGATCATGTTCCCTACGGAGAACCGCGGCGCAGGGTCAGGTGTTTCCTCTAACATGTCCCACAACAGGACTTTTAGAGGATCCAGGATTTTTGGGTCCAGCTTCCCTTCCGGATAGTTGGCACTTACTACCACCATGCGGGTCCCAGTTAGAGCGTCCTTGTATGACCCCTGGGTTTTTGCCCTCTTAGGTACGTTGTGCGTGGCCGGGTTTTCATCGCTGAACTCCCTTTCTCTCTTGAGAGGTCCTCCTGATGGAGTTCCCCCATGCGTCGCATCCTGCCTTCCTATGGCTCTTCGTCGCTTTTGAGCGCCACTGAGCCTCTTTTTTCCCTTTAGCACGCCCTCTGGTTCCGGTCGCTCGAAGGTTGTCCCGCTGACAGAGCCGCCCGCCGATGTACCCGGTATGGGTGACATCCGGAGTGGTACGCTCTGCCTGCTGGAGCCTCCTGCGCCCAGTCCCGTGGGGTTTGCGCTCTGGGTCAGATGTACGGGTTTGCCAGTAACATCCACCGGCCGCCCAGTGACGTCCAGCCGCTGGAGTCGAGTCCCCTTACCGGGTTTCTCGGTTCCAGCAGCAGGGGCCTGCCCGGGTACGCTAGTGTCCGTCACGGCTTCCCTTTTCTTTTCTTTGTTTGATGTCCCAGCCCTCAGGGGCAGGACATCGCGTGACTCCACCTTTTGGGTGGGCTTTTTGTTGTCGGCAGTTTTGTTTATATTATTATCCATAATATAAGCGGATAGAGTCTTCACCAGACCTGACTCCCCACCCTCCATCGAGCCCTCAACTGGGGATGCTCTCAAGCACCAGGGTTATCAGGTTGGTATAGTGCCGAGCCAGAAAAAGAGGAAAGAGAAAATAATATACATAAATATATAAGAATATATAATATATTATAAATAAATAAGTGGGTTTTCTCCTTTCTCCTTCTCTAGCAACACGCGGGTTAGTCTGGGCAATTTACGAGTCCGCAGCATGCGCCCCGCTGGGCACCTAAACTACAGCGCCCAGGGGTCGCTCACCCGACTGCAAACCCACCCAGACCCGACACTCACCTGACGGCCGTCAGACCGGACGTCGGCAGCCGATTGATCGTGGTTGGTTAGACCCCGACCTCCCGTGTCGGTAGAAATCCGGACCAAAGAGGCGTGTTGCTCGGGGGAAGTAACTTACCCGACTCCCCCTTCACTCAACCCCCAGGACTCCTTCATCCTACCTTACGGGTCCCCGCGCACGGCACAAACACGCGGGTGGTCATTAACAGCCGACTATTGCTGTCATTTCTGCAATAGAAGGCCCGCCGAGACATGACCACGAGTCCCGGCAGCGGAGGGGATAGGAAGTGGGGATTAATATAATGAAGGGTAACGGAAAAAGGGGTACGTCTGGTGTTTTCAGTTTGTGGCTGCATCCACCGCTGGGGAGCAGGGGATGCAATCACGTAACAGGCGGCAACCACGTGAAGGATTATACACCAGGCTTGTCTTGGGGATCTTAACGACTGTTGCGCTCTCCCCCAAAACCATTCGCCAACTTCGTTGATCGGACAGATAACTAAGTTAGAGCTAGGTCTCAGCCCACATCAGCAGTGAACTAGACCACACTCCGCCCTGAATGAAACAGAAGATGGTAATACATAGTTCAAATCAATCATATGCTGCCGCTGAAAGCGTGCATAGTTTTATAATAATAAATATTTTTACAATAATTATCTGTTGAGTCAGTAATTAAGTGGAGTTATATTCTCGTAGAAATTTGGAATTTATCATGTTCGTTTGTATCATTTTTAGTTTTAAGTTATTAAATTCAGCCAGTTCATAATATTATTTATAGTTTATGTATTTTCTTCTAATTGGCTTTTATTTATTGCTTTAATTATTAAGGTTGTGTTATTCGAGAAATATTGAGTGGTTTATTCCGTCTGGGAAGTCAATAATATACAATAGGGAAAGAAGAGTTTCTAAATAACTTTTCAACCACTGATATGTATTTCCACGTAGACCATAGTTATAACTTTCGAGATCAATGTTTTATGACTAGGGAAGTCAAAGGCTTTCGTCATTAGGAATAGTCAAGTAATCATTTACTTCATGTGTATGCTTTCCGTTATGCGTTTGACTAATGTAAAACATGCTAAAGCAAAAGAGTTTTCTTTTCGAAATCCAAACTGTTCAGCTCTGGGATTATGACAATTTTTTAGAAAATTTCCTAGTTGATTGCTCATTATTTTTATATTTTTGCCGATATGGGTATTAAGGTTATTGTTCGGTATTATTCATGTCTATTTTGGTTGCCTTTAGTCGTTTATTTAATGTAGACACTTTTGATTCATTATATTAAAAATGTTTTGAATTTCCTAATAAAATTGACGATCTGTTATCGAAAAAACCTGTAACAATCTAAAGAAAATTTAAAAGAAAAACTAAAACCAATTCGTACTTTAAACTGTTATAAGAATAGGGTGAATATCATTAAGACATTTCACATCGAGTACCCGGGAAAAACTAGAACAGGCGGAAAATAAAATTTACGCTCAGCTCTTATCGTGACTCCAGTTAAGTGTCCAGTAAAACGTTTCTAAATTGGACACTACAATTGCGGGTCTTTCTACGATACACGTGATTAAATTCTCGTAGGGACTAAAAGTCTGTCATAAACTCCGCGCGACTTCCTAAGCTAAGTCCAACATCAGTTGTGGTTGACTCTCTGGGTAGAGTGGAAATTTATGATAAAAGAAACTGGAAGTTTGTCGATATAAAAGTTCCATTCAAATTGCCTGTATATCAAGTGACAATATCATCTCTCATATTTGTACCAGCTACATAGAAATTTTGAACTGAAATTCTCAGTATAAGACCATAAGGTGAAATTATATATGTTACTAGCAATATAATATAGCAATATACTATATTATATTGCTAGTAACATAATATATGCAGATATGAGCGTTATACAACAAAAAGTCATTCTTCAGGAGCACCCGCAAAATCAAGAGCAACTTCTATCCTCGACGTAAATAAATAAACAAATTATTATTTGTCAAATAATTCACTTATTTATTATACATTACTAGACGGACGCAATGTCGCACGTCCAAATTACCTCAAGCGGTTGCGGCGGATCTAGCAAAGGCCCCGAAGCTGAAGAAGTATGCATGAATCGGTGATAGGTACATTTTTCTTTCGTTTCGGGTTGAACTATGAAACTCCGGAGTTTAGAAACTCGTAGACTTGGCCAGTCACCTCGTTGATACTTTAGGTGACCCAAGGGTTAGCGTTTATCTCGGACATATCAGTTAGGCTACACAACGCGTCGCCTGCTTTTTGGGCATCTTACCTGCAGATGCGGATTGAATACTAGTTATTACTAGTAGTAAGTTTCTTATGTTTTGTAATTAAGTGAGGGGCAGGGCCAGCAACACTTGCTTGCTGGCCCTTCTCCTCACCCCGATGAGCTCCGGTGAACTTACTCACACGCGGAAACATAACATTAGGTTTTTAATGTTATTATTAAGGAATGTCTTCTATAGGGTGGAGGTACTTCCTCAGTCCGACTGCTTTGAACGAATAAATATTCTGGCCCACCTTTCTATAATTAAGACGAAAAAATCATCGAAGTATTGAAACTCATAGCTAGCAAGCGTAACCCAGCGTTAAATAGGCGTTTTCCTGTATTCATAGTCTTTTTATTACATTAGAAAAGCGAGATTAGGGCAACCGTCCACCCATATCATCGTAGTGGTCCCAACTTAGAAGTTATTATTCATTTTAATATTTGTCTTAATTATAATATCCATTAACATTTTAGGAAATGATTATTTGAGCCTGGCAAAAGTTCGTGAGAAATTGGTTATATCCACTCTTTGATTAACTAATTACAATTTACTGTTGTTGTCGCGTAGTATTGACTATCATATTACAGAACAGCACTTAAGCACGAAAACGATTTTGTTTATTGTGTCAGTTAATGGCTGTCCACGTACTATGGTGGCAAGTTACAGGTATAGCATGAAAGTGGTAGAATGGGAAGAATAGCGGGCGCCCTCGTGATGGCGGGCTGTCCGGGACGGTAGAGAGCGCATACAGGCTTCGGCGGGCAAGAGCGGGCAGCATTGGTAACACGGAAGGGCGGGCGTGCGCCGCCTCCTGACGTAGCTCGCGCCGCCCGCCGTCAGTCAGTCGTGTTCGGACGCGAGCCGAGGTGCCCGCTTCGCGCTCTCCCCGTTCTCATACAAATATTTACTCAATCCAAAGAAAACTAAACTCGCACCTTGTGTTCGTTTAATTAATCAATATCTGTTCACACATCGCTATCACATCAGAATAATTGCTTTCATACATATGACAGTATCAAATTTCGCTATATTTATTCATTTACAAAAATGAGATACTTTACATATATCCGGAATAATAAAGACCAACTCGTGGATCAGAGGATACATTCACTGTGTGAATGATTAATTAAGACTAGATATGTGTTAATTATTAATACTACATCGGAAATCAGATTAAATTATAACACATTTTTGTGTCTTCTTACCGGCAAAATACCTTGATGCATTAATATTATTGCTAAGAATTTTGTTTATCATATTAAATTGTATATATCTTCTAAACATTGGGCGCCAAGTAATTGCAGTTGGTCGATCTTTCTATGCCGGATGAGATTATTTTCTTCCTTCACTGGTCCATAGTTCATATTACTTTCTAACTCTCCCTGTTACTTTTACACTAGATCGTGATGAATCATTTGGTTTCTCTTTAAATTTGTAGTTTAATATGAAACACATTGAAAATACCTAGTCGCCATAATTACAAAGTATTGTATTAGAATGTATACACACGTAACTAATTTATTTTATGTCAACGAGGTGTACCGCATTTACTCTGAAGCTTTTAAGTAAATTAACGTCTAATTGAATATAACGAAATAACCGTATAACAAAACATGCGATCCTTTGAGTTATGTTTTATTTATTTAATACGTGCAAAGTCAGGTTTTCAATTTAAACGTTAGCCTGAACTAGATCACTATTACACCGAAACTAAAGATACTGCACAGGAAACTCGCATTAGTTAATTGAAAGCAAATTAGGCGCGTAAAACCTGTCTAGTAATTTGGACATTGGCAATTACGTTTACTCTGCTACTGTACTTACATTTGATAAACAAGTTACTAATGTCGACTACAGAGCTCACCGCCGCTCGGCTTAGAGATCAAAGTGGTGTGTGACCCGAATATATGAAATAATAGACAGTGTGGACTAATGTATCCAGCCATGGCATCCGTAAGCAGATATAGCTCGTATAATTGTTTGACAGGGTGGGACAGCTATGAGAGGATACCAAGGTAAATATTCCAAACTTTTCCAATATTCTGGAGTTCAATAACTATTACATTGTGTCAACGTGTATTCTCGCCCCGGTTTTTTTCGGATTGTCGTACTATCGGTTATTACAGTGAGGAAATAACGTTCACCTATGTTTGATGACTTGTACACTATAATGGGTTGATTGTTATTTAATTTAAAACTACCACGTTGTAAACATCTTCGTGCCAGTTTCATCCATATAAAAATTACACTTTAAAAATTAATAGATTTATCTTTGTTGTTTGTTTGCGGAAGCGCGCGTCGTTGCGATCGTCAATTTTGTAAACAAACAATGTTTTGTTATTTCATGTTTATTTTACATATTATAAAAATTTGTATTGATAACAATTCTGAAGAATAAACATACTTGTTTGTTAATTCATATAGAGAGAAACTCCGAACTGGAGATTTGCTTTAGTTATGATAGTTATATTATAATAGTCGACGACTTTAGGTTATATACAGTAAAGTCAGACAAAGTCCTTGCCATGCTATTATAATAGCGACCTCGTTCCCCAAATTTGACAATTATTTGTGTGACACATATGTATGTATGTTTTTGTGGCCGTGGATTGTATGTCCCTTCGCAACAAGGATTTGTTAAGATAGTGCGAGCGTTTTAGTCAATATACTCTCTAAACACATATTTGTTACGGAGTTACATTGGCCCTAACATTATTCATTAAATGAGTGAGAGAGGCAGAGCGATCCTTCAACGATCAGAGCAAAGCTTACGTGCGTGATAGTGTGGTATAGATACCGGCACTTATATTCTTTCTACAGTGAAACCTTCTATTGATATAGCTACTCTTTCTTAAAACGAATCATAACCTGTCCGTAAGTGATAGTTGAGGTCAGGCACCTAGAACGTGGTGATTTGAGAAATGGGTGACCGCCTAAGTGGTTTATTTATGAGCATCTTCGTGCTTCGGAGAGGAAGTTAATCTGTTGTACCCGGTTAAAGTAATTAGACAACAGTAATTAATCATGTCAGAGACAGTGAATAACTCTGACACACGGTAACTACTGCCCATACGATAAGGAAAAAGAAAACTAAAGATGTGTATTATGTTATATATATTAGTAATTAGTAAGTGTTTTATTGTGTTACGACGAGTGTAGCTTATATATATTTTGTATTCTGAGTTTGTTCCGATGGGTTTCTCAATTGAGTTGGAAACCATGAAACCATGGAAACGTGCTTTAGTTCTACTACAGATACAATGATTGGTAGTAGAAGTGACCGCGCGACCTACAAGGCCTGCTCAAATAATAACATCCTGAATGCCCATTTCTACTCAAAAATAAAGTATTTAGTTTTTATTTTCTAGAATAATATGAAAAAAATGCAATATAGTTAAAATTTTCTGGAATCATATAAAAAACGTTTTATTTATTTAAGAATGTAAAACGTCGAATGGTCTCAAATCACTGGAATATTTAAAATTCCATTTGTATTTTCGCATAACTGAAAGAAAATTATAAAACAGATTACTGTTGCCCAATAAGTGACGTTATTTTCAAATGCATTCTGCAACTTATAATGGTAACCACTTTATCCAGAGTTGGAATTATTATCCTACTAATATCCTAAATACGAAAGTTTGTGAGTATATGTCTTTCACGTAAAATCGACTCAAGGGATTTTGATGAAACTTTGTAGTAATATAGCTTATATGTACGAGTATATCCGAATAACACAGGCTATAATTTATAAAGTATAATGCGGGTAAAACCGCGGGACACAGCTAGTACATATAATAAAAATGCAATAATAAATAATTAATACTGGGAATGTATTTGTCCCGTGTCCAGCAGTGGATATGATATGATTCTGCTGATATGATTGGTCTAGTGGTTCGTGACCTTGACTCATAAGCCAGAGGTCGTGGGTACGGTTCCCACCCAGGACAAATTTATATGTGATGAGCACGAGTATTTGTCCTAAACATAAATGTAAAAAAGGAGAGCCAAGTTCAATACAAAAATTATGCTTGGCTGTAGGTTTCGCCGCAAAAAGAATGGAGATCTAAATGAGTGCCAAGTTTAATGCAAAATCCAAATATGTATTTATAGGAAAAATATCAATATTGACAAGTATTAAACTCTATATCTTTGCTTTAATGGATACATATAACAATAGATTTAATTACAAAAAAAAATAGATTTTAAAGAAGGTTAGATTTTACTTAGCAAATATCATAATACATAATTATATTGGGAAAGTTTCAAATATCTGCTTGTAACGGTTCCAATTCTATAATTAAAAAACAGAATTTTTATATTTTTTATTTTTTGTGTTTTTCCTAAGTTTACCTACAATTACCGAGTTGGATTCTAAATTTCATCCTGCTAGGTCATCTGGAAGTAGGTTAGGTTTATTTACTATATGTCAGTCAGTACTAAAATTTATGATGTTTTGACCTTCACATGTTATATCCGTTTGACCTAGCTTCATGAAATTTGGGCTTCTAGATGTCCTTATGGATATATTTAAACACACGAAGTTTTATGTGTTTAAATAGGTTTTGAGTTATAGAAGGGTCAAAAGTGGCACCAAGTGGTTCGTGTAATATTACACTCGGCGCTGGCTAGCCAGTTCCTTTGCTTGAACTTGGCTTGACACGCTGCCACGTGTCTAGATAATATACATATATGTGTTTCGAAATATATGTTTATTAAATGTCTGGTTTGCATAATTTTGTGGCTTTGTCTAGTTTGAGATCAGACGGCAGTTGTCCAAGGTATTTATTTATTTTCTAACTGCATATCAGTCACTCAGCAATATTTCGAATGTGTCTCAATAGCTACCTTGTTTACGCATTGCTAAACTGTGCGGATAAATTAATTCATTATTGCTCCGAATAATTCCGAACCTAATTATATGAGACCATGGCTGGACTGGATAGATAGAACGACATGTGTGAAAATAATAATCGACTCGCAGCCATCTAAATATGTATATCACAGCCATTTAATTGGACGGCTAATTAACTAATTGCAATTAAGCCACAGCGGCATTCAGTTATATACCTAATATTCTGCTTCAAATTTAAAACTTCAAATTAATTTTACATTAACTGTTTTCGTGATTTTGAGTATGCTACGCTTTAATACATAAAATAAAAGATTTAATTAAAAAAAGATAGTTTCAAGAGTGTTAGCAACGTGCGTGAAAAAATTTAAAAGCTTGTAAACATAAGTTTTATGTTTACAAGCTTTTAAATTTTTCTCTCTTGCCAAATAAAAATCATATGTTACTTTTCCGTCAGAATTCTAATTTTATTGATCACGAGCGATCTGAACAAAATTGATTATTTTTTGTAAAAATCTAGAGCCGAACCGAAGCAATCGACATACGTATGCCGAAGAATTACCACGCTAAACTGGCAGTGGGCAAGTCAAATAGCTCGTAGAACCAACGGCCACTGGAGCTGAAAGGTCATCGAGTGGCCACCACGAACCGGGCAATGACCACCTACAAGATGGACTGATGACCTTGTGAAGTTCGCTGAAAAACGCTGGATGCGGATATCGCAAGACCAGCAATTGTGGAGATCTTTTGGGGAGGCATTTATCTAGCTGTGGAGGTCTTTCAGCTGATATAATGTGGATGAACGAAATTTATAAGTGACTATCTCGATATCATATCCTTTCGAAAGAAAGGAGAAAAAAATAGTAAAATACATTCACTGAGAAATCGCTAGGCATAAAATAACATACATGGGAACATCTTCCTTTTGAACACGATTAAAAATGTCCAAAAAATAGTAAAACGTTCTAAAATCTTGTTAAGTTTTTGACAGGTTTTCAATGTAATACAATTACAAGTCTTAACCGATCAACATTAGATTTTAATATTCAGTATAAAACAAAGAAAGCAATTTATACTCTAATTATCTAGTTCTCTGTAGCTGGCTTTTATTATTGTTCGGAATTAGATGGTATAGCTTAGCAAATGACGCATACGAACTAAATGTGTAAAAGAAACGTCACTGCACCATTGTCTAGTTGAACCATGAACGTGTAATTTTGAGGGCGTTCCTAACTTGTTTATGACAAAGCACACAGGAACTAAATGATAGGAAGTAACTTTACTGCAGCGTTAATCTCTTGAACTCTGTTTACCGGTCAATGATTTAACAGAATAATATATACCTACAATCAATCAGACTACACGAACAATACTACCAATTGGGTAATCGTGTTAAGTAGTTTTGCGGGGTAATAACGAACTAAACCAGCAGTATACATAGCTATGAAAAGAAACCGTTAAAAGAACTCTTGTCGTGCAAGGGAAATCCAACTGCTTATTCCCAAATGTAAAACCGTAATGTCATCATCAGCATCATGGCGGCCTTTAGACGTCCACTGATGGACAAAGAACTTCAAAAATCTCCATAATTAGCTTGGTCTCGCGTACTCGCATCCAGCTGCTTCCGGCGACCGTCACGTCAAAGGTCATTGATCTACCGTGTAGGTAATATGCCCACGCTGTGTCTTCCTGTCATTTGCTGCCACTCGAATAACCTTTCTGCCTAAGTGACCGTCAGTTCTCCGAGCTATGTGGCCTGCCTACTTAACTTGGCAAATCTTCGGGCTATGTGGGTTATTTTGGTTCGCTTGGAGATTTGACATTAGTGATTCGATCTCGCAGAGAAAATAAGGCTAATTAGAATTAATAATTAAACCACACAATAGACAATACAAATAAATAATAAATTATTTATAATCAGAATATGCTAACGTTTTAAAGACGTTTTCTCCGGCATTGGAACGACGACATACCTTACTAAGTTTGTTCTTTCGTTTGCTAGAGTTTAATTGAATTTTAAAGTCCGGCGAAGCATTAGAATCCTCCTAGGCTAATTGTAACCGTAATCATATAAGAAAATAACGGCCGGGAAGAATTTCTCTGTTCTTTGGGCGCACACCATAATTAGTTCCTCTTCAATCCTCGGAAATTTCGTCTAAAAAAATCACTCAACTTGAGATCTTCATGTTATTTTATTCCTTATTGATGTTATACAAGTTGTTCTAATTCAGGGGTACATTGAGAATCTTAAGTATCGCATAATTTATGTGATTAATAATGAAACAAGATGTGATATGAGAAATTATTTCTTTGAATCTTCGTATAACTAAGTGAAAAGTTAGTAGGTCATAAGTCGTTGAGGCAATTTTTTTCACAACGCCTGGGTAGGGTCGGCACTTGAACATTTGTTCAAGTCTTAGTTTATTAGCGTTTGTGTTGTTGTTGTTGACTACTATATCAAGTATTTCTTGACAAAACTAAAATGCACATTTAGAAACCAGTTTCGAGCTACGATAAGTTGAAGATATTTGAGTAAACTATCCTCTGCTTGTACCCAACAAACAGAGTCACGTAATCTGCTTGTAAATAATGCATACTTCAACAATTAATATTGCCAGGTGGATTCCGCAGGTACACGGTGAAATAGTTCATTCTCATGTGTATATTAAACGGTTCCGTAACTGGTGGTGTGATTATTTCTGCTAATCATTAACAGCATCAAGTGTTTTCAAATAGAGGTCGGTCATTATAACTTTGGAAAATAAATACTGACGAATAACTGGCGTTGTATGGCACCGTCCTTATATTTCGTTAAGAATAAGTTCTAAGTAGTACACGCAGGTATCACATGCACGACCATTACCAAAAGGACTGTAAGGTGGATCGCTCGAATCGCAAAGAATTTAATTTTTTTTTCTTACCATGTAATGTAAATATTAGTGATAAATGTGAAAAATTTATGTCTTCAATATCCATCATCAGACATATTCCCACCTATGATGGGGTATGTCTAGTCAGGACGAATTGGAAAAACCAAATAATATCTTTCGCAAGTGTATGTAACACTTGACGAAAATATTATTTGAGTTTTCATATTCTATCCAGACAAGGCACATGCTACATCATAGGTATACTTTACGTATACTTTCTTCTCTTGCAAACCCAGACAGAGAACCTTGTTTTGCTTTAATGAAAACGGCAAACTCTTTCGCGGCGGCAACGAAGTTTCCTCCGTTGTCACTAACAATTTCCGACGGCGCGCCACAAACCGACGAAAAGTCATAATTAAGCTTTTGTAAGATCACTAGTAGCCTCTATACTTATGCATTTGTACCTCAAGCATATAAACAAACATAAATTGGATATAATCACTGTCGCTCCACGTCCCTTTCGATTAATAATAACATAAAATGGACCGGCGAAGTCTATTACGACGGTATTAATTGGAAAATCTATACTGACTCGTTGTTGGGGTAAATTTCACATTAGGACAGATACAACTGTCTACAGGGTAGGATAATACAAATTATCCTACCCTGTAGACAGTTGTATCTCAAACATTTGAGACAGTACGGCGATTAAGATGTCTGCCGTTTATGCCCATTTTTTCATGCACGAGAGAAAGTAATAGCAGTGCTATCGTGCAGCAGTAAATAATTAGAAGAATTTAAAGGAATAGAATGTTTCTGAACAAAATTAAAATCAGAAGCTTCGATTCGACTGTGAGGTATAATAGCTGATTATCATTCGGATTTTATGTTACATTATTAATGAATCTTAAAACGTGAGCAACTGTTCGCTTAAGGTTATTAAAATTAGAATAATTCAAGAAATTTACTATATGATTTCTAGAAGCTCTAACTTAGCCTCAGAATTTTCAATTTGCTGATCAGATTCAAGAAGTCATCAAAAACTGGGACCCGACCTATTCTGAACCGAACTAATGAAAGATTTTGTAGTTGCATCGCAGTCGCATTAACAACTAACTCTAGCATCGAGGCCTAACCTCGATGCTAGAGTTAGTTGTATAGATTTAGTAGTAGTATAAGGCTTAGTACGGTGTAATGAATCCATGACATCTGCACGATCAATCAAAAATTTGTGAGATTGTTTTAAACTAGGAACTCTCATCTATATTGTTGCAATGTTATTTGATAATGTTTGATAGTCCAAGTTGTTAATCATTATATGTAGTAGTAGTACATCTTAACGCTCACTGGGTTGCTTTAAGCTCACCAATGCACGTACGTTGGCCGAACTGTCCTTGTGTTTCTTAACAATTACAGTTCAGACTCAAAGCAATTATATTAAGTAAGGAATTCAAGTGATGTCTTACTTGGCGTTTATTTTCATAACGTTCACCATATTGTAATTGTCATTAGATATGATACTAGATTTCCCCCCACGCACGATAATGAAATTTATGTATATGTAAGATGCGTTCATTCTTAAAGACTGAAAGTATATACCATCAAATTTGGCGATTTTAATTTGTGGCAATTTAATACCCAATTCTCGACGATTAAGAGAAGAATTGGCTGAGTAGAGAGACGAGTTGAGAGCCTTGTTGATAGCTTCGGTTCTTGCAATAGGGTTACTAATAAATGATTAAGTTACTAATAAATGATTAGGATTACTAATAAATGATTAGGGATACTAATAAATGATGATATCGGGTTTGGGATAATAGAATGCTCAATATCATCCTTCTCATCAATCTCCTCTAATAAATTGTGGCAGTTAGCAACTTTTATTTGACTCTGCAAGTCATAGAAGTTATAAGAAAAAGCGCAAATTTATTAAGTTATAAATTTAATTCAGCCAAATCGATTGGGTTCAAAACTGGTCTCAATTCAGATAAATAATAAATAATGTTTACATTTGGGAATTGACCATTTATGAAGCTCCGTTAGATACAAATGACTTTCAAACATCACTTCCGCTTGAATAAAGACTCATATTGATAAATCTCTGTAAACCTTGATACAAGGAACTAATTGGATAAACATAATTGTTTTGGGCGCTGAAATTAAATAGAACAACAAACGAAACTAAGGTAGCAATTGAAATTATCTGCTATTATAATGCAATCAAATTCTCATGCCCGTTCTCAGGAACCTGTCAAGAACCTAGCTTGGACAACTCTGCTATTATTGTTATCGTTGTAGCGTTGCTTTTGCACTGCGGAGAGCACCAGTGTTTTAATCTACATTGGCCTGGCTGCGTATCGGTTTCAATTGCTAGTTTCTTGTTAACAACCTTCCCGGCTTGGCTGCAATAGATGGCTGGTGCCTCAAAACTTCGTTAAAATTGGCTGTCGTGTTGAAATAGCGACGAACAATTGTTGTTTTCGGCGGCGTACTGGCGTCGACATGTTCTTTATGTTTCGTTCTTTATGTTCTCCAAATTTCTGTTACGTGTGGACGGAATTATAAGAATTAAAGAAATTCTTATTCATAGTTCTTAAACAATTTTTTATGCGATGGTTTTTCGTGAACTGTTACATTTTGACATAATCGACAGAAGAAGAAAACTCAAATGTATTAAACCTTAAAATTATAAAACTATCACGCGTGAACAGCACGATCTCATCAAAACATATCCAATGAGCGAAAACATGATACACATCCATAACCTGGTAGGGACTACAGAAACAACACTAAAGTATAGACTTTAGTGCCAATAAAGTCTATACTTTAAGTAAAAGTATCACGGCATCACTCACTCAGGCTTGTCATTAATGAATATCTGACCTAACTCTTAGTTATAACCCGTTTTGGTGTTCCAAGTTATTATATACCAGCTGTGCCCCGTTTTTACCCGCGTTAAATTCTATAAAGTATCACCCCCGTAGGTAATAGCCTGATAATATGCAGCCTATATGTTGACTTTAGTAATACTCATGCAAAATTTGAAGTAAATCCATGTAGTACTTATTGAATTTAGCCGGACATATGTACATATAGAAAAACAGACAAACAGATAAGCAGACAAACATTCTAAAAACTATATTTTTGGCTTCGATATCGATTGCAGATCACGCCCCAAGTATCCTTTTAAAGAAATATTTAATGTACAGTTTTAACTTTCCTACGATTTTATTATATGTATAGATATATTGTCAAGTAACAGTAAGAATGTTTATTACTTTAAACTTTTATCTCGGAGAAACTCTCCCACCAAGGTTGTATATATCTCTAACTCTCTTTTTTTGCAGAGAATAATCCCACGGGCCATATCTGTCTCAAACAAATAAACAAACGGACATAAAAGTCCGAAAACGTGAGCATCGTCATTGGGGAGAACATACCCTAATATACAGTTTTATAATGCTTTTATTTACTCTATGCATTTGATTCAAACTATCCTCGCTCGGTTCAGTCACATGTTGCCTGTCCAACCAAGTGAATGATGAAAAATGTATGTTATACTGAATATCTACATGTTGTCCCGTATAATACTTCACTCCCGTTATCCGCTTGTCTCGAACAAATTTGATGTTTATAAAAGCTTGAAATCCACGTAGGTTCAAAATTAAGGAAATAATGGCGGATTTATGTAAATTTGCTGTTATGATATTAACTTGGTGTTAATATTTATAGCGAATATCTAGTTAATCTTCATCAGGCGGAAGATTTGGGAACAAAATATAATTATGAATCCAGTGACGCATTAAATGGTAGGTAGGAAGGTTAAAGGCGTATGTATTATATCGTTTTACGCAGTTTCCGCCCGTATTAATCAACTTTAACATTGGAAAGATCAAAATAAATTTAGCGGAAAACTACACAATTCGTTCAAAAATATTAGTTGTTTCTATACACTTACATAGTAAAAGTTTGGGTCGTCGTTTTTAATTTAATTTGGTTCTGTTTCTCGTGTGTTTTTAAACAAGTTTCAGCGCTGATTTAAATGTAAGTAATGCTCCGAAGTATTTTAATTGGCAATGATATTTATGATTATACAAATTATAAAATAAATAAAAAATAAAAAAGGTTTTTATTCACGTAGACTTTAAAAAAGCGCTTGTAAATAGTCAGAACATGTTTGTAGTAATATAGTTGTATACATTAGATATTATTTCTAGTAACATAGATATTTAGGTACATATTGTATGAAATCATTTATAAAATTTATTTTATTACAGCAATGATATTTAGCTAGCTCGTATCAAGTTATTGTCAAGAGATTATGTTTAATTATCTAGTTTAAATCTAATATTTTTACTACATATTGTCAATGGTTCTGTCTATATTAAAGGTATTATTATTATGACGGACCTTGTGTTAATAACGACGGTCGCGCTTTAATGCTACCACCAGATCCAATGCGCCCCAACTGAGAAGACCCAGCGAAACAAACTCAGTGGGTTCATCTACTACCGGTTTCAACACGACCCAGTTGAGACGGTCCGGCGAAACATACTCAAGCACACGGGATTTGGTCCAATTAGAGTAATTATTTAGTAGGCAAACACAATATATGCTCGATCGGTTGTCTGAATGCTTATTATTTTAGATTATATTTAGGTATACAAAAGAAAAACTTCGAAACAATAACATTATTCATTTTGAGACAGAGTCAATAATTTAAAATTAAGTATATGATAGCAATCATTTACAGATAGTTCACGTAACACATTTATATAAAACAATTGAACAAAGGATATCTATTTCATACATTTCATTAAAAAGTTCTATGTCTAGAATTTTGCTAGTGAAGCGGTTTATATTTTGATGTGATAGAATTAGAAAGTTATCACACTTCTCTATTGTCATGCTTACATGTTTAAACTACTAACTAAATTGATTTTAATAACATTACTAGAAGATGGTATAAAAAGTGACTTCGTCATACCACTTATGACTGAGTTAATATGTGCCGCTAATAAAGTTGCAAGTATGTTCAAAAATTTTCTTGAGACAGTAACTGTACTCATGGTTACCCTACAAGAATCTATAAAACTATTTGTGTCCAAAAATATAAATTTATTACTATAATGGCTAACCAAAAACTGTAGGTGCATATTTAGCTTGTGGATATAATTATTTGTACTATCAGGCACATTGGACACATAGGGGAAGGCACACAATATTATCTTATTACAGTCTAATTCTAACATCTTAGTGAAACTATCTGTAATGTCTTTTTTCTTTAAGTTCTTACAATTTCCTACCATTAGAGTTATACATGATTTGGCACTGTGTTTATTCTGAATTAATTTATCTATTATATCTTTATAATGTAATCCTGGCATACAATAGTTGACAAAGGAACAACTCAGCTTATTACAAAGCAAGGTACCAAGGCCCTTACCCATTTCATCGGAATACAGTATGGAGCTATGTTTAGTATTGTCATTTTGTGGAGATACTGGTGACTCTGATCCCAGCTGTGTGTATGACTCCACTACTGCACTACTGGTGTTAATCGGTTCCAATGTCCTATTGCTTTCAGGATTACACTTTCCAGCTAGCAATTGCATTTCATTTTTGTATGACTGGAAACTGTGATATGAGATTGCTAGGGACTTCTCAAGAGTTTTTATCTCAGAAAGCAAATACTGAGTATCTTTTTCATAAATTAGTTTGCTATCCTCTAATTTAATTTCATAATTTTCTAATTTGTTTAATAATGCCCTACGTTCTTTACTTAGTTCAAGTATATATTGTTTTAGCTTGTCACTACTTACGGAATTAACGCTTGGCTGGCAGTCTACACAGACATCGCCAGTCAAATCAATGGTCACCGTTGTATTAATAGGGAGATCCACCGGACTGGCCAACTCGTCATACAAGCTCTGATTAATGGAAGCTACTGGACAAGTTGTGTTTTTTACATAATTTGACAACTTCTCATTACAATTAATTAATTCTAATTCAAGATCTCTAATTTTGAACAGTGCTTCTTCATATAAATAAATAAAATAAAAATAAATAAAAAAGGTTTTTATTCACGTAGACTTCAAAAAAGCGCTTGTAAATAGTCAGAACATGTTTGTAGTAATATAGTTGTATACATTAGATATTATTTCTAGTAACATAGATATTTAGGTACATCTTGTATGAAAACATTTATAAAATTTATTTTATTACAGAAATGATATTTAGCTAGCTCGTATCAAGTTATTGTCAAGAGATTATGTTTAATTATCTAGTTTAAGTCTAATATTTTTACTACATATTGTCAATGGTTCTGTCTATATTAAAGGTATTATTATTATGACGGACCTTGTGTTAATAACGACGGTCGCGCTTTAATGCTACCACCGGGTCCAATGCGCCCCAACTGAGAAGACCCAGCGAAACAAACTCAGTGGGTTCATCTACTACCGGTTTCAACACGACCCAGTTGAGACGGTCCGGCGAAACATACTCAAGCGGGCATGAACACGGGATTTGGTCCAATTAGAGTAATTATTTAGTAGGCAAACACAATATATGCTCGATCGGTTGTCTGAATGCTTATTATTTTAGATTATATTTAGGTATACAAAAGAAAAACTTCGAAACAATAACATTATTCATTTTGAGACAGAGTCAATAATTTTAAATTAAGTATATGATAGCAATCATTTACAGATAGTTCACGTAACACAGCAGATCAGTCATGTCTATATGGCTACAAGATCTCCAGCGAGCAATGTGCAGGTAGGAAGTGAGAGCCAGACGTCTTTGTCATCGATGTACTCTTTAGTGGTGTAATAACCCCTAGCCATAAGTATACGTTTAATATGTGTTTTAAAACTTGTGTCAGGCAGATCAGTAATTTGAGTAGGAAGCTTGTTATAAAACCTAATACAATTTCCTAAAAATGATTTATTAGTTTTGCTTACTCTAAAGCCTGGCATGGCTAGTTTGTTTTTATTCCTAGTATTTATATTATGCAGTTCACTTTTCTTTTTATAATTATGAATATTTTTTCTAACAATCATTATATTCTGATATATATATTCCGATGGCACAGTAAGTATATTTATTTCTTTAAACAAATTTCGCAAAGAATCGCGACTGCCTAAACCATAAATGGCTCTGACTGCTCTTTTCTGCAATACAAAAATAGTACCTATGTCAGCCGCCGAACCCCACAGCAGAATGCCATACGACATAATGCTATGAAAGTACGCGAAATACACTAATCTAGCAGTTTGTTCATCTGACAATTGCCTTATTTTCCAGACAGCATAGGAAGCCGAACTTAATTTACCTGCTAACTTTTCAATCTGAGGACCCCATTGCAATTTTGAATCAAGTGTCAATCCTAAAAATACGGTCGATGGGACTAGATCTAATATTTTCGCATTAAGTGCAACTGTTGGTACAATTTGAGTCACATTCGGCAATGAGAACCTGATGCCTACACAACCTAACACTCTACACTTATCAAAAGACTCTGTCTCCGCATGCAGTCTGTCTCGCTCTTCAATAGTAGACTCTAGTTGGTGGTTGAGTTTCACAAGTTCTCTTTTCAGTGATGTGTTACTATCAATGACCCTTTTTATCTCTACCTCATTCTCCTCATGCTCCTGTTCAAGTTTATGACACTGATCTTGGTATGTCTGTAAGTCCTTGAGAGCTGATTTCAACTTATGTTCAGCTACTTGAGTTGCAGCCATGCTTCGGGTCTGCATGATGTGAGGTGAATGAGGATGGGCTGAAAACAAAGAGAGGGTGACTAGACAGTAACTAGACAGAAATAGGAGGTTAAGATGTATTTGAAGTCAAAGGAGTGAGATATGAAAAATAAACTACAGAGATCTATAGGTAGAAATAATATAAGTAAGTATATACAAGACAGATGGGCAATTAACTTTATAATAGATTTATGATAAAGCAACACTTAAACATTTAGTTACAAACTGTAGTGGGGCACTTTTAACTTTATCTATATGACACCTAATCAGAGTTCATTACTAGGGTCTAGTCAAGTTAAGTTATGAGTTCTATTTCACCATTTGACCCATCATTCATGGAGCGAACATTCGAAACGATAAATATTACTATTTTTTTTAAATTTATTAAGTTTTCGACTTGGGACCTAGTTAATAAATAAATTATATATAAATAATTCAAACTTTGGTCAACCAACACAATACCATCTGATCACCGACTGGGGAAGTACACCTCCACCTTACTGAAAACATTCCTTAATAATTACTTAGATAACTTAGTACCGTAATGTTTTAATCCTATTATTTAAACATGTTATTTTGAGGTCAAACTTAACGCTATTTTTTATATTAAATATGTTTAAACTAATAATACTTCGTTATTTTTAACAACGCCATCTATGCTTGGGAAAGGCGTTATATTGTTTCAATACTTACTAGCATTGTAATGTAACATTAAAATAGATGGGCTAATACCCAAAGCGCAAAATAAGTTACTTCAGTGTTCTTTAATCTAATTAAAAACAGTCCCTGGACACTAATGTCTGACAAAATTGGAAGTATATTAATTTATGTGTGGCGTTATAGCATATATAATATTTTTTATCCAATCGCAACTAAGATCGTGACAATTTGTCTCCAGTCTCCCCCACAGACGCCACCATTATTGTGACGTGCCGGTGCTTAAGTGTCCTTCATATAAGCAACAGTAAAAGCAAACTAGGTACAACTCAGTACACCTCAAGGTTGAATACAGTTCAGAGTCAACATTTTATAAGAATAGCGTTTGTTTTTTGTTATTACGGATATATTTTTGTTCCATACACAAGAAAAGAAAAAAAAAGAACTAAAATGATGAATTCACAGTAATGTATATTTTTTCTGATGAAGGTAAATATATTTTAATGAAATATATTTGAGTAATAATTTTATCAATATACTACCAGTCAACTATATCAAACATAACTTAAATAAATAAACAAACTTAAATGAGATATTAATTGAAACCAGTTTAATTACACATTGTGTAATGAAATTCTGTGTTTTCCACCACTAATTAATTTAAAGGACATTCCATCTTTATTTAATAAAGCTCGCATGGAAAGAGTACCCCGCTCTTTACATGTAACTGCCAAACTACTAAGCTTCTATTACGCGCACGCACGTTCTAAGGTGTCACCTATTATCCTTCAGTATGTCGTGCCCAAACTAAATTTACCCAACTAACGATATGGACACCCTGTCCTCTCTATAAAAAATACTTGATATTAATATCAGTTTAATTAGTATTGTCGAAAATCGGGGGCAATGTATTCAACAGACATATTTTTTTATTTTTAAATAGATTTATAAATATAATATTAAGTCTATCTAAAAAAATAATTTTTAATTTTCAATTTCAAATGTTTATCCTACATTATTAATTGATTTACTTGTAGGGATGACAAAAGTAGTTCCATATGTATAACTTAAGAGAAAGATTTTACCAAATAATGAGACCAATTACCAGTTCATCATTATATCAGCCGAAAGACATCCAATGCTGGACAAAGACCTCCCCCAATTACAGTTATCCACACATATTACAATGAATAGACTAGGTATGAATTCTAGTACAAGAATTTGTACAATTATAGTAAAAGAGTTTGCGAAACTTAGCGTATGGGACGTATCAATTATAATTACCGACTTAGTTCCTTATATAATAATTTCAAAATTCTATTCGGTCATCTCACTCCTCGATATCAATGTTTTTTTTTAGAATGGCGTTTATAGACTCTTCGCCATGTTTGTTTCCTTCTCTTCATTAATATTCGTAAAGCAAAACTTGAGATAAAAACATGCTTCTTTTAAATGTTTGCCCTAAATTGCTTCTGCATATATTCGCCTTGCTATCACCCCGGTGCCTTCCAGTTTTGATTTCGACTCGTCAACAGACCATTAATGGTTAATCATTAATACCATTAGTGTGTTTTGAGTTCGCTCACGATTTTTTCTTTTTTCGTTTAAACCACAATATTACTCTACAAAATGTATATAATATAATGAATTATGTTATCTTGATGTCTTTTCTTTTCTTATCTAAGTCAACCTGCCAGTAGCCACTTGAGGTATTATGTTAAAATCCATACCATTCCACACAGTGAATCCAGAGAATCATCAATTCTTGGCCAAGGGTCTTCAAAAGCGTCATAGTCTATGCACAATCTAATGGACCCATCTTTCTTCTTGACTTATACAACTTGAGAACACCAAGAACTTGACGAGGGTTTGATCACATCGTTATTCCTCATGTAATCATATCTTCCACTTATAAAGAGCAAAAAAAAATTGAAAACAGCCTATAATCCTCTAACACCCGTATTTTATCGGTTTAGTAGGAGGAATTTGCTGTATAATAGCTTACGTGGGGGCATTGAAGTCATCCCGATGAAATATCTATTGGAGAACTGGCAGCAGCGTTTTTTTACAATGGCCATCATACTGTGATCGCCAACTCGTCTGACTGCGTGGCGTTTATGGCACATCCCTCCAAATAATGGACACAAGTCCATCGTGTAAAACATTTGAGGAGAAAGGGATTTTCCTACTCATCGTAGGAAGAAACGCTTTCAACAATAAATTTTATTCTGGTTTTTATCTAAACCGTTAACCACAGACGTAGTTAAAAACATATGAGTATGTTCAAATACCGAGTCTAAGATTAGGCTAAGATTAAAGAAAATACAACAAACGACAAGATACACTAACAGTAATGTTCTTAATCTTAAATCCTTTTATACAATCGACGCTACGTCGAGATATACTAGTGGAGGTACTTTCACAATAGCAGTATCGTTATTACATGGGTAGTAAGGCGGTTTCTTAACTTCAATATTTTTTTTAACTTATTAAACAAAACTGTATAAAAGCGGACTTAATGCCAAACGCATTCTCTACCAGTCAACCATAGGATGATGATATATATATACATAATTTTAAGAGAGCGATAGGGGTGCTATGACTGCCTGACTATGACGGATTGTAAGGAATTTATTAAGTTATTGGATAGGTTAAATGGTAAAGCTGTTTACAGCTAAAGCTGTGGACAGCGGACTCAAGTACCTTGGATAGGAAGGGAAGGATGCAGATAGGACGATAGTGGCTGAGAAGTGTTGGGTTGGTGACTTTAGGAAGTGGACGGACATAGGCTTTACGCCATAAAGCGGGGAAAGATCCATGGCACAAGGAAAGAATAACTTAATGGTATATTACGGAATGAAGGTTGGACCACCTTCATCCCGTAATATAGTTAATTTCTCCTTTTAGTTCGATTGGTACTAACATGCGTTGACTGATGTTGTCACAACCAACCGCTTTAGATTTCATAGATAGGATAAATTTTTTGATCGACCCTGAATTATAACCAGGAATTCGTTATCTACGGTTGAACACACTAGCGCTAAACAAACGAGGCAGTTTTGTGTCCCTCCAAATGAATCATCTACACAAATCTAGATATCCACAACTCCATTGTGGTTTTCGTACAAGTAAACCAATTTTGAAAACATTTATGCTATTCCTCCGTGGTTAACATCTTCTACACCATAGTACACTACTACTACCGCCTTTTATATTTGACTTTTTTCTTTACCTCCCAACGGTTTTCTGCAAGAGATAGCTACAAAGCTATAACACCGCCGATTGTACCTGTATTTGCTTATATTGCTATAATGTATTATGTTTTCTGGTGCAATAAAGTGTTCTATTTCCTATTAATTACTCTATACAAAACTCTGAAATATGCTTTTGGTAATGAAAATCGTTGACTGCGTAAATAATATTTGAGTTTTGAAAACAAGAATAACCTGCATGGTGCCCAGTTGGGATTGTACACAGGTTACCTACGTGTTTCCCTTCAAAAATTTGCTTTTACGTCTGGCCGTACGAGAGCTGGCATTGTCATGGTCTAAAGTGATAGAGCATTTTTGTTTATTTTACTGAGTTCTTCAATAACTTCCGACATAATATTGTGAGAAATGCCATTTATTGTACTGCAATAAAACAAAGTGAAAGTGGCTATGTCCAGATTTAATAATAAAAAGCATTCGCGCGTTGAAATTCTATGTTACAGTCACATACATGACTTCCGTTTGAGATATAATTTATAGAAAAACAATGGCAATTAGAATATTCATGATAAAATAGATCTAATTTAATTAAATATTACAGGACATAAATTACAATTGTCGATCTTTTCATAAAATTCCGGCCGCAAGTGTACTCTTAAGATTTCACTTTGCTGCCATAGCTGTTCTAGATCTTCAAATGCTGATCGTCTAATGAGAAGGGTCGAATCTCCAGTTCTAGATCTGTTATAAATTTCACTTACGATAACCTCTCTTCTCGTTTGAAGATGATCAACTTCAATGGAGTATCGATTTCATAAAGTGTCAAAAGTGGTAATTCGAAGATGTTCATTTTCTATATGAGTATTTGTACTTTCTAATATTTTGTTATTATAATTATTCAACGTATTTTTTTTATACTTATAATAGCCATAATTAGTGTTCACTCGATGAAAATAATTAAGCTCTAATTATTGGACTTGAATATTAAGTTTAGTCTAAAAGGTGTTAAGATATATTTTTGTAATAATAGCAAGGAAATAATAAATTTAGCGGAAATAAAATACTCGTATAATAAAAATGTTAAAAATAAATTTACTGAAACAAAACAAAAATATATTACCTTGTCCTTAGAGAGTGAAACAGATAACAATCACTGCCAATTGACATTTGAATTATTCTAATGGGGTCTTTGAAGGTCATATATTTCTTTTATGAGATGAGAAATATTAACTTGCAAACCATTATTTTCGATGTCTTATAATCTTACACAATGATACGAAACTCTTCGAGTGCGAGTCCGACACATAAACAATATAAACTATTTTGAATAACAAATTTGGAGTCTAATACTAATCTTCTAAAACCCTAAATATTACCCAACTATGCAATCATGTACTATTACAGAGTAGTCGGTAATTCTATAAGAAGTAAATATATATATATATAAATTCTATTTTTAACCGAATTTTTATCTTAACGTCACATTTAATACGTCTCGTGTCAAATCATAGTCATTTACTAACTTCACAACTTAGTTCGTTGACGTAGAAGTTTACAAGGTAAAAGCTATTTAAAAACTTGAATTTAAACTCGAAACTTTGACATCCTTAACGAGGACGTTGGAACTTTAAGTTTTACAGGGTTGGTAATAATGAAACATAATAGCAATTTTAACTCCTGGATTACCTGAGGAAAATAGCAAAATATCGTATACGTATTTGGTGGACAGATCCATTCTGAATAAGTTAAATAAAATAAGGAAATTTATCCAGCACTTGGGTATTGACTTTACACTTGTATTTGAATTGTAGGCAAAGCTCGTCCAAGTCGTAAAAATTCTTGGGAAATACTCAAATAAATAACAAGTTATCTTGCTTATATATTTCGACAGAAAGTACTATTTTATAAATTGATGACACCGAGAAGTTGGCAAACGCATAAGTATCACAACCCGTAGTTTAATTTCAGTGACAATTAACTGAGGGCAACCATATAGGGTTGAGTCCACTGCTCAGGAGACCGCTGAAGTAATAAGACGGAATTCTATAATAAGGGTGTGATTACTGGCTGAACTACATTGGGATACAAATGGGATTGCAAATAAGAGGAAGCTCACATTCGCCACCGAGAATCCTAGCATAGCTAACCTGCGGCTTTCTCCAGCTACTGAGGTTGACGACCCGGAGTAGGGAGTAGATAAGAAACTCCGGAATTGCTTGCTTTTTCTTTATTTATTCGTATTTTTATTCAGTATTCTAATACAAAGATGCCGTATAGTACAAGTAGTATTATTTTGAAGCAAAGAAAGTTGCAATCATTTGATTAATGTCCTCCTAACCGAATTTCGGCAACGGCGGCCAGATTCAATGGAGACTAGCCATCTGCGTGGGACGTTTTACAATGTACAAGTTTGTGCGCAAACACAGTTACACTTTCTATTTCATCACTCTCACTATCCAATGGGACGACTAGACGACCGTAAGGAATTCATGTACAGTACCAACGCGGCGACGGCTTAACTTGCTCTCCGATGCGCGGGGGTATAATATATCGCTAACTCCCAGACTTCTTGGACTAATAGTGAGAAATTTTACTTTGAACAGAAAAAACCCAAAATCACGTTACGTCACGTAACCCAACCCGGGATTTGAACCCAGGGCCTCGTTATCTGCGGTTTAACACACTACCGCTAGACCAACTAGGCATTCATAGCATTAGATTACAGAGCCCTTAGTACAACCAAATACCAAAGAATCTGATATTTATATAATCGTATACGTACATCGAGTTACCAAACGGGATTGGCTTTTATTTCCCTAGGAATTTACAATACTTACTTAACAAATGTAAACAGTAGAATCGATAGATCGCTGTGCCATTTCATTTTTTCCTGATATTATATAGTATTATATCATATATTTGTAATTCGTAGTTAAATTTAGCTATCACAGTGATGGTTTCAGTATTCTGAGATCATGAAGTTATTTTTCAGTGCACATCTAGTATTTGGTTAGTTAACAATTTATATGTTAATTACTTATTGGTTTTTAAGTCCATTGACAAATAATGGGAGGCCTATCGCCTGTCTGAGCGGAATGATACTATGTGCACCAATAAATTAATAATTATAATAAGGCCGGAAACGCATCCGCGACTACTCTGGTGTTGCGAGTCTCCATGGGCGGTGGTGACCACTTACCATCAGGTGACTCGTGTGTCGACCTCTACCATAAAAAAACAATAGTACTTTAAGTTAGGTTCCTAACCAGGCAACATCTGGAATATCATTCAATTGAAACAAAATACCAATTTTAACTAAGTTCGATATTTTAGTGACTAACGTCTATTGATAATATTATTTTAATAACTAGATCGCTATAAATTGCAACAACATAAAATAATAATATGGGGTGGGGGACGGGGACATTCTCATACGGCCAACTGATCCCAAACTAAGCAGAGCACATAATCACTACCTTCTACTACTTTCATCTGTGTGCATACCATAGGACTCCTTTTTAGGGTGCCGTTGCCAAATGGCAAAAAACGGAACCCTTATAGATTCGTCATGTCTGTCTGTCTGTCGGTCCGTCCGTATAGTTACGGAAAAACTATAAGAGCTGTACTGTTGAAACTTGGTAAGTAGATGTATTCGGTGAACCGCATTAAGATTTTTACACAAAAATAGAAAAAGAACAATTATTTTGGGGGATACCCATAAATAGAAGTGTAACTCAAAAAAAAATTTTTCATCGTACCCATACATGTAGGGTGTCTATAGATAGGCCTTCAAAAATGATATTGAGGTTTCTAATATCATTTTTTTCTAAACTGAATAGTTTGCGCGAGAGACACTTCCAAAGTAGTAAAATGAGTGTCCCCTCCCCCCTGTAACTTCTTAAATATCAGAATAATAAAACTAAAAAAAATTTATGATGTACATTACCATGCAAACTAACAACGTAAATTGGTTTGAAAGAGATCTAGCATGTAGTTTATTTTAATACGTCATAAATCGTAAACCGCAATTTGCTTTCATTTAATCAACTGAAATACTTGCTGCTCCGGAACACTTCATGAGTGAGTCCTACTCGCACTTGGCCGGTTTTTATACTTTACCAGCACACCAGAGTGGCTCTTGTTTGGAACAAGACATGCAGAAAGCTTAATTATGAAACTTGTTACAAATTGCAAAATGACGACGATCACTTCATTCACCAACACTATCCTAAGAGTGTTTGTAGATAGGTGGGAGTCCCCTATGATGAGGAGATGGATGCAGCTACATGTTTATGTTTAATGTGAGCTAGTTATTTATGTTTACTAACAATATTTTTTAAGGAAATTGTTTACTAACACACTATGGACTTTGTCTGAAATAAATATATTATTATTATTGTCTTAATAAAGCTCGGAAGTAGCGCTTGATAAACCATTTATCAGGAACAAGTGAATAAAAAGTAAACTGAAATACGCTCGGACGAGTTGTCTATAATATTTACCTTGACCCAGTTAACTATTCTGCTGATGAAATACAGGTATTTAACTTAACTGTATAACATCAAAAACACAAATATTAAACTATGAATAACCATGGGGTTATTTTCGGTACAGACGCCAGCACATCAAGCTATCCCAATCTGTCAAATTTCCCCATTTGAAAGTGAACCTTATGCTTAAGTGATAAAGTTGAAAATCTATAATAGAAATTTGACAGATTGGGGTAGCTGTATGTGCTGGCGTCTGTACATGCGAGCGACTCGCGATTACGAGGCGCATGCACCGACAGTTATTCGTGGTTTAATAACCACATCGTTATTCAAGTCCATTTGTGTCAATGTCAAATAAATCTGATAAGGACGTGAAGTATTTGACACTGACACTAATGACATAACATAGTCAGGCGATTTTAGTTTGTCTGGTAAAACATAATAACTATCCTTCATTAGATATAAGCATGTTTGAAATACCACTAATTACTTATTTTAAAGAAAAAGCAGGGAATTGGATGAATTATAACAAAGCGGTTTAATAGTAAACAACTGTGGTAATTAATTATTGCCGCTACTTGAAAAACAACTATGATGGTATTTGAATGGATGATTAGATGCTAGCATGTTATAGTATTTTAGCAACGTCAGGATTTGTTACCAGATAACATTTTTATATAATCTATCTTTAAAATGTTGGACGATATAATAAACGACTAACTTATGTACACCAGATGTGGTTCAAAATTGTAAAAGGAAATACATAAACTGGTATCTTCCTTGATCTTACTAAGGCTTTCGATAGTGTCCTTTTCTATCCTCAATCTTCCTCTCTTTCAATCCCATCGTCATTTAAAAGGTCAGTTTACTTGAATGAAAAAAAGCTATATATATTCCGGTAGCATGGAAAACTTTCGGGCTGATCTCAATATTTAACCCGGGTTAAAAACATGAAAAGATCTATTTCCATATAAATACTGGGTTCTTCTGTTAGGTTTTGGTATTTTTAATAGATTTTTTATGGGGACAATTGCAATGAAGATGGAATACCTCAACCAAGTGTCGCCATCTGCACCAGTTATTTCCGGACGTACGCGAACGGTTAAATAAAACTTGGCTAATCATAGACCATTGTGTTGCACAATTTCTTACCGGACATGGCAATTTTAAAAGTAAATTGTTTAGTTTCAAATAAGTGTCTTCACCAATCTGACTGTGCTCAACTTCCTGTAACGAATTTGAACAAACCGCTCACCCCATACTTTGGTAGTGTGTGTAGTGTAGTTGCGGGATCCAAGACAGTTAAAGCGATTCCCCGGGACATGGCTGAGTCTCACCGCTCAGTGTCATTTCATTGTGTGCCACTGTTGATCCTGGCTTACAGGAGTTGCAGTGGTGGGTAAGAGGGAGGAACTAGTCCCATAAAAAAAGAGTGCAGCTTTGTTTAAAATTACTGTTTTGAAAATATTACAACAGACTTTATACAAAAAAATTGACTGTACCAAATATATATGTAGCCATGTAAATATGAAATTAAAACGGTAAAGGAAAAGCTCGTGGGAAATCCTACATGCCTGAGTTCTCAAAAATGTTAATGGCATGCATATAATATAGTCCACAAACCCGCACGAGGCCTGCTTGGTGGACGATAGCCTATATCTTCTCATTGTGGGGGGAGGCATTTGACCTGCAGTGGACAGTAATGGGCTGCATGATGATTTGCTTTTAGAATGCTACATATATGATGATATATGTAGCATTCTAAAAGCAAACCATTTCGAATAAAAAATAAACAAACAGCGGAGAAATCTCGTAACACGTTAAAAGGCTTCCCGCCATTTTCTTACTTCCTATAAATACATCCTGGTCCCTATGCGGCGGGACATAATTTTATTTATCGTATTCTCAGCTGCAAATGCTGTCTTATAAGGCATTCACTGCTTCACTTTATAATAGAGGCGGGCGGAGACTGTGACCGTCTCACAAATAGACCTATGAACTAATCAGCCCCATTTCGGGTTCGAACCTCGGCTCACGGTGTTCCTAACGTGGAGATGCATAAGAGGGTCGTTATTTAGGCACATTTTGTTTAACTGTTGGCCTTAAGTACTACATAAAGACACGGGGCGTTCGCCAGGTATTAAATCAATATCAATGCAGTCGTATGTCCGGTGAAGTAGTGGAAACCACTTGGGCTAACTGTTAACAACATTTAAAATAAGAGAAAAACATGAATGGTGATAGCTTCTTCTCAATTTGTTTTAAGTAGAGTAGACTTAACTGCGGAAGTATTACCAATCTGGTGTGACATGGCAAACTTCAAGAAGCGAGTTTATTCCGTTCTCAAAGGCCAGTAACTTACCTGCATGTAAGTTATCGGCCTTTGAGAACGGTATAGATAGAATTTGCATTATGTTGTATGAAATTGAAATATAATATAATAATAATAATATAATCGTTTATTTCTCTCAAAAAGGTACAAATAAAAGTACAATCCATGTAAGAATAAAAGTACAAAAACTAACATTAATTTTGAACCTTTGAGAGAGCTGGAGTCTGTAGTAGGCTCGAGACCTGTGTGACAAATCTCCAGGCTCTCTCCACCCTGCAGCTATTAAGAATAGTTTTTGTTATAAAGTACAATGTATTTTTACGATACTGTAACTGAGAGACAATATTACACGCGTACGCGTACATACAACAATGTGGAAACATGCATGCATATGAATGATTGTGTGTGTGTGTGTTTGTGTGTGCGTGAGTGAGTGTGTGTGTGAGTGTGTGTGTGTGTAGGTTATTTTATTATATTTATTAAGTTTTCAGTTTCTGTATAATCGAGCTTTAAGAGCCAGTTTGTCACAGTTTTTTTGCATTGTGGCTTGCACATTGGATATATGTGCAAGAGTTTGTTAACTTTATTATACACAAAACTACTTAAGAAAAGAAAAGATCTTTGGGCTAGGGATGTAGCAACAAGCATAGTTGGACAGACAACATGATTACGTCGAAGGTTATTAAATTTTCCTGGATCAAAAGGTGTATTGACATGAGTCAGTAGGGTTAGGTTAAGAATAAATAGTTTGCGTACGGACAGAACTTTACAGATATTGTATAGATCTGTCGTGGGATGCCTGTATGGTAGCCGCCATCCAACTTTCAAAACGGAACGCTGTGCCCGTTCTAATTTCAACAGGTGAGTCTTAGTGGCGCCACCCCAAGCCACTATACAATATTGTATAAGTGACTGGCAGAGAGAAAAATACACTAACCTAAGCAAACTCGTATCAGCCACGTAACGTAAATTTTTAAAAATATACATTAGTTTACGCAGCCTGCATGTGACCATGTCAATTTGAGGGTGAAAAGAAAGGAGATCGTCTATTTGTATGCCGAGATATTTTATTACGTTAGTTTTTATGAGGTTTGGGCAGTTGCATGATATTTCAGACGGTGAACATAGGTGGGCGGTAAGAGATAAAGAAGAGTTGGTAGGTTTGCCAGCAGTTGAAAGAGATTTATGATACAGTATATTAGTCGGGTTCATTATAAATAAAATTATTGCATGTTCTTTTAATTTTTCAGTAGACTCCAAAACAGATTTCATTGAATTGTTTGTTACTTTTTGTTATTATCATATGAAAGCTATCTCTTTGGATAAAAGGGTATCCTCCGTGCCTTGTAAAGCACATTATGCCATTGGGATTATTAATGATAACAGTGATACTGGCCTTTTTGTGCTTAGGACGGTTAATCACAATAGAGTCAATACGACTAATTATAATATTTACTACAGTGCTTACAACTTCATGCATCCTGAAGAACGACCTATTACCGCGGGAAAATACCATACTCTCACGGGGTATAAATATCTAATGAACATTATCCCACTGCAGTGCAAAAGCCTCTTTTCGCAATGAAAGAGCATAAGCCATTAGCACCCTTATCGTGCCATCACGAATATATAATATAATATCCTGGGATAAAACTAAGCAGAGCTTGTACTTTGGAAACCAGATAACTGATATACTACATATATACATACTTATATAGATAATTACACCCCGACTCAGGATAAGCAGACATGTTCATGCACACAAATATCTGTCCTGGGTGGGAATCGAACCCACGACCAATACTTGCTTTTCAAACGAAGTCGAACGTGAAAATCAAGCATTTGCCAGCGCCAACAGGCATGCAGCTTTCTTCACGATGTTTTCTTTCACGTTTTGAATATAATTCATTTTTAATACGCCCATGACTTCGAAAAGTCAGCTTTGGCTTTGAACTTGAAACAACTAAATCCACATTCCAACAGTCTACGTACTAGGCTATCTCGAGCCCTCTGATAGAAATTCTTATTAACCTTTTTTGTAAATATATAGACAGAAAGCACCCAGACTTAGACAATCAGACCTGTTTATGATCACTAAAACTTGTCTTGCACGAGGATCGAACCCGCAACAGTCACGGCTGCTAAATAATGATTGTATTAAAAATTTGACTTCAATTTACAACGACCGAAAAACAATTTATATGGTCCAATGCATTCCTATATCGAAGTAAATATATAAAAATAAAAAATAGTCAAATTGTTAAATTCCTCCTTTTCAATTTGGAGAATCAATTAAAATATAATATAATAAAAAAATCAGGTCGTTAGCCCTGGAAATGTATATGGCCATACCATAGTGTACGTTTATCGAGCATAGGTAGACAATTTATTGAACGTAGCTTCTATGTGTCCTTGTAAGTGCTAGCCGCCGGTAAACCGAACAAATGCATCGTCAATAATTTACTATAATGATCTGGAAAATGACACACCGAAGCGCTATAAACAGTCGCATACAAGACGGAGGTAATTTAATTATATTAATGTAAAATTTTGAATCTGTACTTGGTGAAAGTTTTATCTACTCTTCCAGTACTTCGACGCTTGAATGAAAATCATATTTGGAGTGATTATTTTGAAAAATTAAAACTCGGGTGTTTACTTAATATAATTATAATTTACGTAAATATAATGTCAGTAAACGAGGCCAAAGAGGTGTGCATAGATCGTGACAAATGGAAGTCCGTTGTCTCTGCCCACCCCCTGGGAAACTGGCGTGAGTCTATGTAATAAGTATGTATTTTACGAAACTAAGTACCCTTTTACAGAATTAAAGACGCAAATTTGCTTTACATTATTTTAAAAATATCTTTAGGACTTGTATAATTATTTGTAAAACATATTTTAAGTAGGTATATAAACTAAATTTCATAAGTCTACGTCTCTGAATTAAATAAATCAACTAGCACTTAAGTTTTCTGCTTATTATGAGAATGAGTAATGAAATTATGAAATTTATTTACTGCTAATATGTCACAGGTCCTAAAATAGGTCCTAATATCTAATTCTCATATAACATTCACAATATTACTCTTTAGAATTTAGTTATTAGTAAAGGTAGTCCAACTGTGCCTTGGCAAAAGCGCTTCCGTGTTTCCAGATATGGGGCCAGCGGCGTCATATCGTCTCCGCCGCAGCATATCAGACAATAACGACGACTTTAATATGCTATTAATATATTGTTTTAAGTGAAATACGAGTAGCGTATTATTATTTTAAATGTTGTCAATTATACGTCTATCTTCTAACAATTATTTGTCTGTATTTAAACAATTATCTCTATAATCACTTAACTTCTGCATATGTACATTATTTAGTATCCGTGACGCAGAGAAAATTACTTTGCAGTAAGACTAGTTTTAACTAAGCCTATGAGTCGAAAGCACTTTTTAATTATTAGTCTTAAGCTCGTTTTGCTAAGTGTTCTACCGTAGATAATGAACTTATTAATTTAAATTTCGAAAGGGGCTTAATTAAAACTATTGTTGGGATTTGTCTGGCAATAATAGCTCTTAGGCTGATTTTAGAGTCGCGCCGGCGAGCGGCGCCGTCCAAACGCGCGAGCTTACAATTACACTAGATAGTAGTTGCGTTTCATAGTCACGCAGTTCAAACGCGCCGCGTGTGAGACGCGCGCCGTCGGCCAGCGCTGCCCAAGCTCCTCTACTGGCAGGTAGCGTTTCAGAATGACGCGTCTCGCACGCGCCGCTGTTGAGACGCGCTGGCCGCCGGCGCCTGCCGTACGCGTCACTCTGAAATCAGCCTTAGGTGCCACTTGGAGTCAGGCTGACGAGAACTAGTGAGAGCGTCGCTCCGGCAACCTAATATCTTCCCGTTCATGTCGTAGTATCGTATAAGATTGTCGGAGAGAGTGAATAGGAAGTGCACATGTGGTTATAGATTATAAGATTACCCGCGTGCTTGGCTAGGCGCGATTAATTTAACCCGCCGTATTCTAGTCGCCGATTAAGGGCATTGAATAAGAGTGTTTAAAAATCTCATTTTGCTTTTGTACCACAATGGGCAACATTAATTGAAGAGTAACATACATAGACTCACGCCTATTTCCCAGAGGGGTAGGCAGAGACAACGGATTTCCATCGACGATTAACGATTTCCGTTATTTTTACGTGATTAATTATGCTAAAATTTACTAACAAGTGGCTTGATTTACTTATAGTAAATTGTTTTTATCTTTTAGACATAGATATAGATCATTTTATTGCCAGAAACTGTGTACAGAAGATGTTATAACAATTTGATTGATCAAAAGTTACCCATATCGGACATGCAATATTTTTTCTACCTATCTTAATATTAAATAATTATTTTTTATAATATTGTAACAGATAAATAACACATGATGATAAATTCAATAAATCAGTTGCTTCGATACTTGGTCATAAGCAAAAAACTCTTTGAGGTCATAAAATACGTTGTGCAATAGCCATCGTTTCAGCAGAGATTTAAACATTTTATCATCAAGTTGTTTAATTTCAAGTGGTAGATGATGATACACACGTATTCTTAACTTATACCAAGTCGTGCATACCTATTACACAAGTTTACAATTGTTTACATGTTTAAGAAATGCTGCCGATTGTGGTAAACGTGATTTTCACACGTTTACCCTGCTTACTGACTTAATGTTATATTTTACGATTCCTGATTGGCTTCTAATTGAAATATATAATATAACTATTAATTATTTTTTGTGAGAATGTTGCCTGTCTTTCTTTAAAAATACCTATTACATATGTTGCTTAGTCTTATTCAAAAGATAGTGGTGAATATCATGACACGAGTAGTAGAGTGAGACTTATTCAAAAGATAGTGGTGAATATCATGATACGAGTAGTAGAGTGAGACTTATTCAAAAGGTAGTGGTGAATATCATGACACGAGTAGTAGAGTGGTACTTATTCAAAAGATAGTGGTGAATATCATGACACGAGTAGTAGAGTGAGACTGGCGTAATATACTTAATTAAAACTCTATAATAACTAATTTATAAATCAATGTAAGGCTGCCTAATTAAATATGTAATAATGTTAATGCAATATAGTATAGTAGTACTTGCACACCTTTAAAGGTAAAATATGGTCTAGGACAAATTATATATAATATTTTAACATCTTTTAACTTATATTTAGCAAATAAAGAGATTTGAGATTCGTTGTTACATAAATAAATAAAATAAGCCCTTATTGCTGTTCCATAAAACAATACATTTACATAGAATCATACAATTATTTTCAGGACACAACCAAATATTTATGTCCTGTCTACGCCACGAAAAGAGTAAAAAACTAAATTATTTGCCATAAAAATGGATACCGTAACCACATTAATTCGAACCGTTTAGAATCTACGAACGCGCACAACTGAACTATCTGGTAAAATTGATATTTTTACTGAATTTTAAAACTGAGAAGCTCAGTGAACCTGGTTTTGACCGGATATTGGTTCTTATTGTAACATCTCAACATACTACACAATTAAGTGGCATATGATTGTATAACTATCCAACCCATTTACACTTGAAATTGGGATATTAATTTATCAATATAATATTTCGGTTGTAACAGTCCCAAAATATCCTCGGAGTCACAATGCTAATTTCAAATATCCTTGATCAATGTCATTGATTCTTTAATTAATAGTTATGTAAGTATGTAATAAACCTACTATATATGTATATTTGACTGCACATATGGCACAGCGGCTAAGACAGTCGCCTCGCCACTTCGTGTCCCGGGTTCGATTCCCGCGCCGTATTTGTGTGACACATAAATAGTTATTCTGAGTCTGGATGTAATTTGTGTCCATCTATTATATGTTTGTAAAGTACCTCGCGACACTGGGATTAGATTAGCCAGTGCGGGCGTTGTCTTTATTAAAAAAAAGTACTCCACCATATAAGGTGTAACACATGAGGAAAATTTAAAGAGCTCATCTACCCATGAATCTTAAAAAATAAGTAAAACCAATACCAAAAATATTTTTACCCAATACAAAATATCTAATCTAATCTATATTTAATCTATCAGCTTGCCGTTAATTTTGTATTGGAAGTTTATATATTCTTTGTATTGTGCTACATGTTGTTCAGTTTTATAAACAGAGGCGCGACCGCTTTAGCTAGATTCTTCCAGCCTAGATTTCTCTGTGATGGTCCTGTTAGCTCGTTCAGTTACTCCATTTGGTTGAGGTGTATGATCTACCGTTAGTTGATAACGAATGCCCCTCATTTTACAAAAGTCATCCATTCGCTTATTTACAAATTCTTTATCGTTGTCAGATCTAATAATCTTCAATCTCTTCCCTGCGTGACGCTCCGTCAGTTTTACAAATTCGGCAAACTTTTCAAAGACCTTTTATTCTTCAACATATAAATAAACTTTTTTCTCGTGAGGTCATCAATAAATGTGAGATAGTATACTATAGTATCTATATCCTCCATACGATCTCCCACTCATAGGTACTCCTGAAAATTAAATCCCACTAACATCAGTGTGAACTAAGCCCAAGACTTCATTTGCCCTGCTTGCACTAGGTTTTTGGTAGCTTAGTTTGTTTCACGTATGTTTCCCCACTCTAGTTTTGAAGTACTGTTAGTGAAACTTAACTCTTGCGCCATCTTCTCCTTAAGTAATGTTAGGTTCCGTACCCTAAGGTGTCCCAGTCGCCTGTGCCATAATATCATTTTGTCAGAAGCTGTTGAAGCTAAGGCTACTTTCTGTGAACAATACTTAACTTTATAGTCACCATTCTCTACAATACCAGAATGAGAAACATTACCAGTCACCTTGCATCCATCTGCTTTATAATTTTAAAGCCAGATTTTTCAAACACAATGTCTAGGTTTCTCACTATTTATATTACACCTTGTATAATAAATAAATATCATAAACAAACAAATTTGTACTTTAGTGCAATCACAACTAAATAGCTGTAAGGATTTGCATGAAACTTAGCACCCGGACAGTCTGTAATCTGAAATATATATTATCTCAGATTACAGACAGTTTCACTTTTGTTCAGAAGAAACTAGAAATATTATTAACTCGACAACATGTACGATTGCAATGCAATCACCTCTTATGCCTGAAACATGGATTTGCATGAAACTTGGCATACAAATAGTTCATATCCTAGTACCTATCATATCCTAATAACAAGCACTAGTTATTTAATTAAAATTACGCGAACAAAGAAGTACGCGTAACCTAGTAAAAATCACAGTACTACACTATTCTTAAAATTATGACGGGCCTGGGGTGTGGTTGGTAAATGCTTGCCTTGCACGCCGCAGGTTGTGGGTTCGATTCCCACCCAGGACAGACGTTTGTGTGCATGAATATGCCTGTTTGTTCTGAGTCTGAGTGTAATTATCTATAAAAGTATGTGTTTATATAAGAAAAGTGCTATATGTAGTATCAGTTATCTGCGTACAAGCTCTGCTTAATTTGGGACGAGGTGACCATGTGTGAATAATGTCATAAGAATAAACTGTTATAAAACACAATTGTTTTTGTTGCAGAGTCCGTGTGGAGTATTACGTCAACGAGAACACTTTCAAAGAAAGACTGCAACTATATTTTATTAAAAATCAACGATCGAGTGAGTACTACTGCCTTCTTTTTTGGCTATAACTAATTACGGCACTATTAATCTTCTTACCGATACCGTCAGTCTTGAAAGAGGAAATCTATATTCAGCAAGGGAACCTATTATGAAAGTAGGCTTTATTTTTGTTTTCGAATTCGGGGTTTGAAATCGGGAATTGAATAAGCTTGAGGAGTAAACTGAGATAGCCTAGCTGGTGGGGTAGGTTTAGTTCACTAGAAAATTAGGTATTAAGCTAAAATTACATGTGGCTTTTTATCGCTAAACGTCACTCATTTGAGTTGTTTAGCTGAACACACTACACGCAAATTTGAAGTGAACAGAACCAACACGTGATAACTTAATTATCTTTTATTCTATTAAAAATTAACAGTATTATGATAGATAATTATTTATTCCAATTGTCTTGCAAAGTACATGCATGAATCCCGTCTTTTGGCTTTGCATTTGCGCAATAATCTCGAAGTCCGTTTGGGCGTATTTATAGGAGTGGCAACATATACTTACAGAAGCACTTATATATTGGGGTCGAACTATTAGAGTTCGACCCCAATATATAAGTGCCCCCAATATAAAAGATAATTAAGTTATAACGTGTTGGTTCTGTTCACTTCAAATTTGTGTGTAGTGTGTTCAGCTAAACAACTCAAATGAGTGATGTTTAGCGATAAAAAACCGGATAAACGAAAAATAAGTAAGTTGCCAAGTAGAATCAATGAAGTCATTCTGACCGCAATAATTATGGGGCAATTCTTTTTTATCCTGACAATAATTTTAAACTCATTCTCGCTAATTAAGTGTTTTCTGAAGAATCACGCATAAATAAAATGGTTCAAAGCAGTAAATTTTTCATATAATATCTAGTCAAATAATATTTTATTTAGTGAAGCGAAGCCTTTTGAAAGCTTACCCCATACTAATTATCGTGTGGGCAGTGGATACCTTGTTAGATTGCTTTTTAGAGTTGTTCAAACCGCCAAGTAGGCCTTTGACAAGGGTTAATTACTCATGTCTGGTGACAACAACCGGGACCGACAGCTTGCCTTCCAAAACACGGAGATTCCAGAATTTAAACTTCTTTGGCATTCGCCCATCAAGTAGTAGTAGTAGTAAGTGCTTAATCTCGTCGATGACTTACGGACCTATGAGAGCAACTGGCAGCTTAGCAGGATATCTGCATCAAGTCGCAGAATATAAATAAAATCTGAAACAAAACCAGCAGTAATGTACAGAGATTAGGACTGAAAAGGTTTATTGCGAAAAATAAATACACAGCCACAATTTAAAAATAACAATATTTCAGAACAGTGATTTGAGGGTAACAGTAATCTGATGCATGAACAGAATACGTGGAAAACTCACTAAAAGCTTAAATAACTGGTAGCATATTAAAATCAGTTCATCCAGAACATGTTATTGATAAATAACACAAACTTGCAAAGAAATTTTCGTCGTAATTTTCGTTATTACCAATGATGACGATGAGCACGGTCAGGACAGAAAGGCCTCGTGCGTAGCGTTTCATATACATTATACATTAGTACGCACGGGTACTGTAGTCAAATAAGATTACCTCATACACTGTCCGCGTTAGTTAGATTGGACTTTATTTCATTGTAACGATTCATTTAAGCGTCTTGATAAAGTGAATTTTCTGTTCGAAATACAAGTGACAATCTGATTTCTATGCCCATACGTATGCACACTATTCTACGTATGCTTAACATCCCTGTTTCTTTCTCTCCACTTTTTCAGAGGTGGCCGTTGGGTAAATAGGGTTGCCAGTGTAATACGAATATATTTGAATGTTTTATGAGAAAATTGATTTCTACTGGGTTAAGGTGTGGTTTAAGTGATGTGTATGTGTGCATGTATAAGTTGCCAATATGATCGTTATAGCAGTGTGATATACGTTGAAACCTCGCTGACATACCTATCTCAGTTGAAAATTCTAGAACATTTGTTTTAGTCTCCGTAAATCTCTTTATTGTGTGTCGAATTGTAATGTTATTTTAAAGAGATCCACGTTTATTGATTATAATTACTTAAGAACCTATATCTAACCCGGATTAATCAATTGTCTGTTTTGACATGCCATTAATAGGGGATCGCCGAGATGTTAAATTTCCTAAAGACAGCAGACTTCATAAACAAATAAAAAAAGAGTAAAAAAAAATATAAAATTGGTTAACGATCTTTTTATATATACAAGTTTGAAGTTCTTAGCGGGAAGCATGTGGGAATGCTTGGTCCCGTTCTTGTAATTAGTCTGTTAGTATGGAGTTTCTATGACTTCCCTACAAGTGACGTCATGTGTTAGTATAACGCTTTCTTTATCTAAGATCTTTAAATACTTATATTCTCGTTACTTTCGAGGCAATTTGTTCAACGTCATCTTCGTATATCGCGGGTTTTATTGGCTTATATGACGATTCGCATGAATTGAACTCGCACGAAACGAGCCAATCGACTCCTTTCAATAATATTATTTTTTCTGTACGTGATTCGTACGAAGTTAATTTATTGGTGTGCAAGTTGACCCCTCCAAAATGTAGTAGGCTATTGGCACACAAATTATTTTTTATGAAATGCAGTTAAGGTAAAGTACACTAGAGTACAGAAGTAATAAGGGTAAAATGTGTTTTAATACGAAAGAAACAAAAATATAAAATATCTTAAAATTAAGTAACATCCTCTAAACTCACTATGAATTTTATGATTTGAGGATAAAAGTGTGAAAAAATCAATCACAGAGTAATCAATAAGTGTCACCAACCGCGAGTTAACACGTTGATGGACACTTCTGGTATACTGATTGTTACTGATTTTTCACTACTTTTTTCATACATTGCCTATAGACGTAGTGTCACAACACATGGAAATATATGTATGCTATATTACAGTACGTCTATAGACGTATACGCCTATAGAGACGTACTGTCATATTACATATGTATTTTACTTCGCGTTGTGACACTACGCCTATTTACGTTTTTGAAATAATAAAAAATGTGTTTTATTTTAACGTATTCATTAAATTATCAAAAATATTCACTTGCAGATACTATTAGCAGTCTTAATAATCATTTTTCGAATCTTTTATATTTAAGTAGTTACTAATAATCATCAAAATCGCTAAAAAAATCAACAAACTTACTGCTTATTTTTAAGTAATTATTAACTAATTTAACAAATTAGCTTACATTATCAGTCTCCATGTAAACCTATTCTTTTTAATTACACACCTTCGAGTCTTTTCAAATCAAGTCTTAAAATGTTACAAACCTCTAAATAAATAATCAACATACAGTGTTTATTTTAAACATATTATCAAGTTAATAAGAACATCTGCTACTTTTGTACTCAATTAGTCTCAATAATTAAAATGGCACTTATTCAAGTAGATACTTAGATTCTACTTATAACTAAAATCAAATATTCTTATAAATCTCTAAGAATTCAACAAAGAGCAACTGGTATAATCACAGCTATTTTTATCACAACAATAACACTTTATTATCATTATTTATCATCAGAGAGAATAAGTTTTCGTGGTAACATTCAAAGCAAGATGGGCACATTGGGGGTTTATCTGGACACCCTTTGCAACGATAGCTCGTTTCTCGTCGAATGATTTTTAGGTACAAACTTTGCATTTCAGGAAGTCGAATTTTTTTTTGGTTTCTGGTCGGGATGCCATTTGTTCGGGCCAGTGACCACGCGTAGTATTTGCAGTTTGAAAGGCGTTGTTTGCTTCTTTTAGCTTTTTTAGTCGTAATGTGTTTGCGATTCTCTTTCCTATTAGTGCGCAAGGTACCGGTGCAATGTGTTTTCAAGTCCAGTAATTTCTATGCCAACTTCACAGAATTATAAAAGTTATCCATAAATAATGATGACCGCGAAGCAAGTACGGACGCATCAATCTCAATACAAGCTTTTCTGTCTTTGACTCAGATTCGTGCATGTTCGGATCTACTGCCTCCTTGCCTGCGTACATTTCTACATTCAGTACATAACCGTCATGTGTAGTTAATTCATAGAATTTTATACCGTAGCGGGCTTTCTTGGATTTTATATACTGGCGGAAATGTAGACGACCCCGAAGTAGTAGAAGAGATTCATCCAATGATAATTCCTCATCTGCATTGTAAACTTCTCTAAAAGTAAGTGTCAGCATATCAATAAATTGACCGACCTTATATTCTCCTTTGGCATTCAAATCCGATGGACATAAACATCGTAATATTTGCTTGTATCTCCTTGCTGACATTGTATAGTTGAATACGAATGATAATATAGCGCATTCGATAATGTAAAGAGACTTCGTTGTTGAGGGCATTTTACGTCACCCTTGAGAAGACTGAGACCCATGAATTTCATAATTTCGTCGTATTTTGTATCACGATATACTGTTTGGCGGCTATGTCTGGTATGAGGTCTATTACTGTTGCAGATAGCACGTCCATAAGCGTTGGTACAGTCTACTAGATATTGTATGTAATTTCGTGGAAACATAAGGTGATAAAAATCTATAACATGCTCCATATCATCAATATTTACCGTGATACCAGTGGCTGAATTATCAAATTTAAACTCTGGTATGTCAGTAACTGTAGTAAACCACGATTCCTCAATAACTGGTATATCTGATTCCCTAGGTTCGTCGTTGATCGAGGTTGACTGTCCATCAGTTAGTATTGACACATTCTGAGGCTGTTCAGCACTACTACGCACATTGTTTGATGTATCAGTTGAAGAAGAAACAGCGGCTTGTAGTAATGATGTCTCAATATCTTCCCGATGTGTCTCGGAATTGGAAGAACATACAGTTCTGTAATCATCTTAATCGATAGATGAAGAAGATGAGGAAGCCACCAGAAAGCTCACCAGAAGATAAAGCAGCTGATCTTTGCCGTATACTCCTTGTTGCTGAGATTGAGATTGCATCATCAGAACTTGTAGATTCATTGCCAGATGGCTCATAATCTTTGTCATTTTCATACTCCGCATCGTCAGCAAAAGGGTCTTCACTTGACTCTGGAGTAGAAACTGCATCAAACAAGTCTTGGAGTATTTTTTGTTGGTCTTCATAGGAATCCCTAGCCGCCATCTGCAAATAATATCGATGTATTTTAGTATCACAAAAAATTGCTAAAAAAAATACAAATGCATGATAAATATGTTTACGGATACAATATAAACTTCAATTAGTGTTATACAAAAAAAACAACAGAAATAACGTATACAAAAAACATTGACTAGCCTTTCAATACGATACCCGCCAAAATGGCGCGAAAACACTTAGCAACGCGCGGGGCACCGCCGCTGCACACTACTCGACTGAGTGTATGAAAACACGACGTCCACGGCCGTAGTGTGCGTGCGGAGGGGGAGCGGAACATTTTGACGTGTGCGTGTGGTGTTTTGAACTTTTATAATTCATTTCATGGTGACAGTATAAAAGTCTAAGTTACTTACCTCTAAGGCGACACTAAAGCATGCCGTTCCTTTATTTTTTTTTTTTTGATAAGGCAGGGGGAATGCATACTCATGCCACCCGCAAAAAGTGTCTGCTGGTGGGTATGTCGGACTTGCACCGACTAAACCTACCTGCCGTGGACTTCTCTTGGCGCCTCATGGGGGAGTCCCGGGAACGCGAGTTTGCTGCTCCGGTACTCCCCTTTTGCGCCATGTCCCAGATGGACACGTACCCTGGGAGGGCTCCTTTGGATTGCCCTCCCCTATTGCCGACTCCTTCCAGTACGGCACAGCGACTGCGCCACAAACAGATCGCTGTCATCCCGGAGCCGCTTGTACGTTTCGGCAGTAGAGGACACTTCTCACACTGCCGCCGCGGCCCCGAGGGGAGTTGGGCTAACGGTTGCCGCCGCCACCCCGACGCCACCTCCGCCTACGAGCGGGATCGGCTTGTTCCCGATCCCGTTCGGCGGCCTCCTTCTGCAGCAAAACTGCCTCACAGAAGGAGACCACGGCGTCCCATTTGGTGGAGTCGCCAGCCAGCATCGCATACACGACTGCTGGCGGCGAAAGATCCCGTCCGATCTCAGCGACTAGGACTCGTCTCTCGGCCTCCCAGGCCGGGCACTCCTCCGGCGTATCCAGGTCGCTCAAAGCATGCCGTTCCTAGTATTTGTATGGAAAATCGATCGTCGTAGAGCGTACTGACTTTGGCTTAACCTAAACTCTTACGTCGAGAGGCGTACTGTCGTATCGCTTTTTGACTCTTTACGTCTGCGGGCGGTAGTGTCCATCAATGTGTTAAAAATAAAAAAGTACCAAAAATAGTGATGAAAATTTTATTTACGCGAGTGAGCGTGATGGCATACAGTGCTTTCTCTTTTACTTTTTCCTATAATAGGCGAATATTGTTGTCTTGCTCTTATTGTTTTGTATTAATAAGCTTGTAGATATGCCACGTTTTAAGTGATAATTATTACTTATTTATCGCTGGATGCGGATAGCGCAAGACCGGCAATTGTGGAGATCTTTGGGGGAGGCCTTTGTCCAGCAGTGGACGTCTTTCGGCTGATATGATGATGATGATAATGCAAATCTTTCTTACTTTCAAGTAAATATTTTTTATTAAAACTTGGATATTTTTTAGTTTTATATCAGTGACGGCTTCATTTCAAGCTATACATTTTCAGTATAAGCTGATCTCGCGTTGTATAGGGTTTCCATGCAATGAGAGGTCAGCTGAAATATGTAGCCGTGTGTACGACTGTACTTACATTTTTTTATTCCTTAAAATAAAATGTGTGCCTACTACATATTTTTGCAGGTGTCTATTCGGTCACTAATAAATTAACTTCGTGCGAATCGCCTACAGAAAAAAAATATATTATTGAAAGGAGTCGCTTCGCAACTCGCACGAGTTCAATTCATACGAATCGAAATCTATGTAATTTGTAGCGGTTAAATATGCGGATAAAGGTAAATTCAAAACAGTTACAGTGATTCCCCGGAACATACCTGAGCTTCATCGCTCACTGTTGATCCTGGCTTACAGGAGGTGCAGTGGTGGGTAAGAGGGACGGACTAGTCTAGTCAGTAGTAGTGTCCCGATCAAAAATGATCTATGTAAGCTGTGAAACACCCTCCCAAACGACTCATATAACATGGGTTTGTTTATTCAAGGTTAGAGTGAACAGTCATCTAATGGACGGTCCACTTTTGACCACATCTTCACATACCATCAGTTGAGATCGTGGTCCTGCGCAAACCCATTTTGCATAACAAAAATGTAAATTATCGGCAAAAAGCCGGAACTTTTGAGGCCGTGTAGGTACTAATGCCCTCCACAGCCAGGCACTGTGTATATATGTTGTTTTTACGACTACAACACCTGTTGATTTCACAACGTTGACTGACGATATCGCTCATTGAGCTATTGTGTACAATTTGAAATGTAGTAGTCACGGAATAAAATTAGTACTACACACAGAAAATTTACTTTGGCAACATACTTTAATAAGTAACGAAGTAAGAAATTTTGACCTGGGTCGCGCGGGCGATGTATGTCTTAAATTAATAACTTGTAGAGCGCATGGAGACGACTATACATAGTACCAGTGTAGTACACACACCAGTGTAGTTCACACAATCACTATGTACCAGCTAGATGCACTCGCCGGTCCGTAAGCAATCGAGGTCCGTAAGCAACTGGGCGCACGGTGGTATAATTTCTGAGCGTCTCCGTGCTTCGCAGGGCACGTTAATCTGTCGGTCCCGGTTGTAGTAATTAGACAACAGTTGTTATGCCATGTCAGAGGCCTACTGGGCGGCTTGAACAACTTGACACTAGGGTAACCACTGCCTATAAGATAAGTAAGATTTACCAATGAGTTAACTCATGTTACTAAATTGTTACTCTTATGTTATGCACGAGATTTCTCTATCTCTTAGTCTGCCAAATAATACTTATAGAAGCGTGGTGGTTTAGTTATAGCTTCTTGAGCGTTGGATACAATTGCGTATTGTACCCAAAACTGATAGAGTAATGAGCAAACAAGGGTTCAGTTACAAAAGAATGAGGAAGTTTAAACATAACAGTGTGTTTTATTATGTGGATTTTTTTCAATACTCAACGTCATTACATTACGTAGGATACATCAAAATGTGAAACTAGTTTAAAAAAATATATGTACATGCTGTGATGATGAATATTTAAATGAATTAATAGATTGAATAACAAAAGACATACATTTGAAAATAATATCCAAACTAAACAGAGCTTGTACTTACTATGGAATCCAGATAACTAACATACTACATATACTACATTTCTTTTGTAAATACATACTTATATAGATAATTACACCAAGACTCACGATAAACAGACATGTTCATGCACACAAATATCTGTCCTGGATGGGTATCGAACTCACGACCTGCGGCGTGAAAGGCAAGCATGTTGGTAAATGCTTGCCTTTAACGCAGAAGGCCCGACAATAAAAAAAATCATCCATATAGAATACGAGTATTCGAGGCCATAACGTTACCACGGCCACAGCTCAAGAGAGGTAGAACATACATAGCATTTTTTCAACCTGTGAGCATCTTGCCTGGAGAAGTACTTAGAGAGTGCTTGTTCAGTCGGAGAGGAGAATATGCAACTCATGTATATGTAATGCCACATGTATTTTACAACCGCCATAGACTACGGTAACCAGTTTGTATTTGGCACAGTTTAATTAGATAAAAACATATTCTTATGTTGTCATAATATTAAAGTGAAACAAATGTTTTTAGATATTTTTACATAGGCAATCTACTATTTTTAACAATTTGAATTGGATATTATGTTTCATGATTTTATTTAACTTAGTTTTAAAGAAAGACACGTAGAAGCAATGTATCCTACAAATTTCACAACACGAACAGTTACAACCGCCATAGACTACGGTAACCAGTTTGTATTTGGCACAGTTTAATTAGATAAAAACATATTCTTATGTTGTCATAATATTAAAGTGAAACAAATGTTTTTAGATATTTTTACATAGGCAATCTACTATTTTTAAAAATTTGAATTGGATATTATGTTTCATGATTTTATTTAACTTAGTTTTGAAGAAAGACACGTAGAAGCAATGTATCCTACAAATTTCACAACACGAACAGTTGGGACTACAGTTGACGGGAATATCACTGCATCCGGCCGACCTCATTTTTTAATATTTATTTTAATATATTGTTTTCTATACACTATGAAACACATATCTTCGTACTCATGAAGAAACCACCTTTACCCCAAGCCTCCAATAACCTAATGTTCTTACGGAAAATAATTTTGAATTTCAACCAATTAGTTCTAATTGTTTTGTTCTATTGTCTGACTACAGAAACACGTTCAAAAAGCTATTTATCACACAGATATCGACGATCAGATTTTAAAAGCGATCGGTCCTGAATCTACAATTTACAAATGTTGTCGTCATTTCTTTTTAAGTTACTGGACCGATCGTATATTGGCTACAGACACTGGTGCGGGGCCCACTCGGATCACAATTATTTATTGATTTTGTAAGCGATCATTCCAGTATCTCAGCATTTCAAAATGAAATGCAACTTCCCATTGATTTCTACAATGAAAACTACCGACAATTTCAAACTTTTAGTTACTACAGCGGTAACTAAAAAGTAAATACATTGAATACATGTAATCAATTTCGAAAAGAACACACTCGTGATACTTATTTAAATTTTAACACTACCTACAAGGTAGTTATAACGGGATGTGAAAACAGACAAGGAGAAGTGTTTTATGATTTCATTTATTCATGTAAATGATAACTTATTTAGTAGGTAGAATCTATACAAGAATTTGAACTTTATGTTCATTTACATTCAGGGCTGACGGGACGGCAAATGATAAACACATACTTAACATATTTTATGCAATCACTGCTTAAACATATGTAATAAAATTTTACACCCGTGAAACTACATCGTCAAACAAAAATGCCGTAAAACCTTGTAGATTTTCCATTTATATATTTGAAACTATCTGTGCGCCGCGATTGTACCCACGCCAAACATATATTATAACCTATTTTTTATTTGGATATAGGTACATATAAGCTATGTTACTACAAAGTTTCATCAAAATCAAAATAGCTTTTGTGTGACAAACATCCATACATCTATGCATCAACATGAGTATGGATGACTCACAAACTTTCGAATTTACAATATTAGTATGATTTTATGCACACGGTTGTATAGAGGTGTACAAAATACCATGGGCATTTTCTCCCAGTTGACCTTGAGGAGGTGCAGAGATTGAATAGTAGGTTAGGCGTGTTTAGGCGTCATCGCCTAACACCGAAAAAGTATAGATCTAAAGTTATGTAGATGGTTCCTCGTGTTTTAAACCGCGGTTCTTGACGCCCAACCATCGACAAACTTTTAGAGCCGTTTGTTTGATAGTGTACTTTTTCTCTCTGATACCTATCTTATTTGTTCAACAAGGAATCTAATTAGCTAAAAATCTGCACTTGCTAGGATAGTCTTGCTGTTAGGAAAGAAAAGGTATACCTTTTATGAACTTAATTTATAAACTAAGAAAAGTGTCAGAAAGGCTACAGGTGTATCCTGTGCTTGGCACAAAGACGGGAAAAATAGCATAAAGAGAAATCCTTTACTCCGCAGCGGGCTTTGTAAGGTAGTGTATAATGTTTATGATTAGAATCCGTATACTTAATTAAATAATAGGATTTTAATAATTACTGTCAAGAGCGAGAAACGTGTTTGTTGTACAATACCTACTAGTTCAGTTATATAAAAAGGACTATGAACAATATGTTTACGAAATGAACCCTTAAACTTTTGCGTATCAAAGTGGAAGCTTTTATTTATCAATATTTTTGTGACCATTTGTATGTAGCTGTAAACTTCCCAAACAATAAATTTATAAAATAATTATAAAACGTACGGTCCTTAACGCGACTAATCTTTACTGACATTTTCCCGACGTTTCATCCAACTTGCATATTGATTGTGATCACGTCTCAGGAACAATACAAGTTAGTTGCGCTAATACCCTTACACCAAGTTCTATATAGTTATTAATACAAGAAAATGATTAATTCTGTAAAATCTGTTTACTAAGATATCGACTCTAATTAATAAGATTTATTTTTATATGTTTCAGGTTTACGCATTAGAATAGCAAACTTATTTTTCAAACTTTTGACCTGCGTATTGTATATATGTCGAGTTTGTGCTGATGGAGATCCAATTTCCGCCTCCTGGTAAGTGTATATATTGCCTTTTCATTGCACGGTGTAGTAGTTGTTTCATACATAGATTTTGTTTCGTATATAAACCAACCAACATCATATACGATACACACCAATTGAGTTTGGATCATTTTCCCAATCCTAGCGGGAAACTTTACAATCATGCAATTAACAGACACCCAGCACATCCTTACACAGTACCACCATTTACAGGTGCCATTACCATGTATAGAATTAAATTAAATGCACTCCGTCCGGTTGTCTATTTTTGTCAGGGTTATCGTTAATAATTAATACACTTGGAAAAAGCCTCGTTTGAAATCCATTTCTCAATAAACTTGTTATACCCAATTAAATGCAATGATAGTCCAGACTATTTTCGACAAGGTATTGTTTAATAATCAATACACGATGAAAAAGCCATGAACTGAATTCATTTCTCAATAACCTACTTTTACACAATTAAATGCAATTGTAGGCCGGTCTATTTATGTCAAAGTTTTGTTTAATAATTTATACCTACGTGTAGAAAAAGCCACGAACTGAATTAATTTCTAATAAACAACATTGAATGCATTTCTAGTCCGGGGCTATACCGGGTAAGTCGCTGAACATCGATTTCTTAGATGGCGTTGAAATAAATAAAGGTTAAAAATTACTTAATCAATCGTTAAATCGGCTTCAACATTGACAATCGATTCCGGACCATTTATGACGTCACATGTGCTCATGGAAGCCGATTTAACGATTAATTAAGTAATTTTTAAACTTTATTTATTTGAACGCGATTAAAAAAATCGATGTTTGGTGACTTAGCCGGTAGAGCCCCCGGTCTATTATTTACAAGGTTTTCTTTAATAATTAATATATATGGGAAAAGCCACGAACTGAATTCATTTCTCAATAACCTACGTGTTGATTGGATTATAAGTTTAATTTTTTATTTCTGTTTCGTGGCATTACACGTATACACTATAGTTATTTCGCCGCACAATGAATTCGACCTTCCAATCCAATAAATCATGTGTGAATGGTTGCGGTTTGAGTTACCTCAACAAAGGGATCATCATCTTTTTTTCAATCTTCATTTTCCTTACGATTAGGTTCAGAGTGAAAGCATTGATTGCGATTCGGCTGATCGCAACACACGTCTAATCTCTTTACTCTTGCTAAAGCTGAATATTACACTGGATATTTTTTGCGTTTTGGATCGCATCTTATGGGATTGTTTTATTCTGTAACACCCTTAAACTAATTTGGAGTTTAAAAAGACTTTTTGAAAATATCACCTGTCAACTAAAAGATGAGTTTAATAACATCAATCGTCAAATATAGTTATAATTTCACCTTTCTTAGTTTATCCATCCCATACCTCATTGATGTATTGATGTATCTCAAGAATGCAATGAAGAATGGTCGCCATACTTACGGCCATATTACTTTTATATTAAGAGGTACCAAACCCCTTGACAATGTTAGCTTCGGCCCCATGAACGCCATTCATGGCCCGTGACTGAAATTGTACCTACAGAATAAGAAGCACGTGTTTTCGTTAAAGAGCTGTCGTATCAAGTCGTCAGTTGACCAGAGAGCTGGCTCATACTTAAAACTAGTTAAAACAACGTATTACCCTCACTATGCAACGGGGTAATGTTGCCTGCTTTCTGGGCACGTTGCCCGCAGATGACGATTTAAATTTAGTTTTTTATTTATAGTTATTTAATATTATTAGTATGTAAGTTTTGATAGTATGTTAGTATCACATTAAATAATAATTTAATAACATTTATTATTGTATTTCAGCTATGGTTGTAAAGCTGGGAATAAGACTGAATTTGAATATTCGGCTAATCTGACGGAAGAGGAATTTCAAGACCATCCAATTATTAATTGGGACGGAATTATATGGGTCAATCGACCGCTGTACTTGTGGGGAGTGCAGGTCATATTAGCAATGATAGCGTTTACGGAAGCTGTTCTGCTCGCTTATTTAGGATATAAGGTTAGTCATATTTATTATAATGTACTATAATAGTGTTCTTTTTTTTTTATCGGTATCAATTAATACTATAATTATAATTTGTTTGTCGTAAAATAATGAAGGGTAAATATAATATGGTGAAAAAGGCGAGAAAAAAGCGGTTGCCAACAAAAACTTATAAAAAAAAACTTCAACTCTTCGGGGACTGCCGATTTAGACGGCCTAACCAAATCAATTTCTATTTTTAACATTTACTCCCACCATAGAAAGGGAAGCTATTGCTACGAGTCTTTACCGCCCGAAGGTGGGAAGTAGCATCTTCCGCTCGCTAGTCGGATCAAAGAAACACTACTTTGCGAGTATGAAAAATGAAAAAATAGTCTTCATTTCTACCGGCATTCCCGAAAGAGTTGAAGTTATAAGTTGTTGTTGGCAATCGTCTTCTTTTAGCTTCATATTATATTTACCCTTCATTATTGCTGTAAAAAATCTAACATAATTAAGAAAAAAAGTGCACAACCCCGCTAAAGAAGTTTTAACTTCAAAAATGCTGCGGTCATGTGAGTGTGTATAAATTAAAAAGGACCTTCCGTCTTACGAATATTTGATCAGGTCACGTGTCCTTACGCGAGTGTAACGTTTTTACCCATCCAAAAAAGTGAACAACGCCGCTAAAAATTGTTTTCACTTTAAAAATTGACTAAATTTCTACCTGCTATACTTCTGGCACCACGTTAGTTTTTATTGTATGTATTCCATTTAGATTAAACCAAATTAAATATTCAAGACGAGTTCTAAGTGCCTTGCCAACGCTCATTATCGCTCGCGTTTTGCTTCATTGCGGATGCGGAATAAATCGAACGCTTACACTAAGCAAGCATTCGGTCAATTCCGCATCCGCAATGAAGTAAAAATACAGAATTAACTACAGAGTTTACTATTAAATTTAATTCGTTAAGAAAATTATCAGATTTTCTCTAATGGTTTAAGTTGTGAAATGGCGTCTGTTTAGTTTAATCTCTTATGACGGCAAAGCCTTTGTCTTCACTCGGCGTTCACGTCGGTTGCAGCACAGGACTAGCTTCTATTTTACGTTGGTTAAAAGTGAGAAGATTAACAAGTAATTAGTATCTATATATATTAAATATTCTTTAGAAGTGTTTCGCGTTCTTCAGTTTTAAGTGAAAGATTACGTATTGTATTTTTTTTATTTATTTGTTATCTACAAGATCAGGATTTTTGTATGTTTGTCAAAAGTTTTAGAAATAGTCTAGTTTTAATCTGAATTCCACCTGGGCATTCATAAATTTAACTTTCATAGATTTGCAGAGAGAATGCTCTCTCTGCCAATCTATGAAAGCCACTCTGCCGCTAAGCTACGAACGTTACACTCCGGAAGTTCATAATTAAATATATCCTTCGTAATGATTTTAGCCAGGGAACTTCTGAATTTAATCTGAGGCGGGGCAGTTCCCGCGAGACGATAAAATTTATGATTTTAACCATTATTGGTTTGAGGTCAAACGAGTTGTATAAATTCAAGTATTCACCCTTATCGATGATCCTCGAACCACAAGGTATCAGGTCCCATGTGCGTTGACTGCTCAACCACCGCACCGTGGTGTTCGCACACGAATTTATACCTACAATTTGTTTTTGTACAATTTATTATCCCGAATAGGCAAATTATATCAGTTCAGATAATTTTGTAGAACTGTATATAATGACAATAAGTAATGACAAATAATTTTCTTTATTTTTCAGGGAAACATTTGGCAACAAGTTTTATCTTTTCACTTCGTCTTAGAAATGGTGAACACAATACCTTTTGCATTAACGGTAAGTTACATCAATGAAAATAGAAAGGATGAACGCTTAACACAATATAAATAAACAGAAAGTCAGCTTATTTGTTCTATCAAGATCGCAGATCAAATCAGCTAGAGCAATGTTGAAAATGTACTCCATTTGTCTTTGCTTACATAAAGTGTAATACAACTATGCTCACTAACTTAATCGCGTAGCAAAAGAGCTAACGTATTTCTCTCATCATGTACCATGTTAGTAGCTTAAATTGGTTAACATACAATATTAAGGCCAGGCACCCCGGAGCGCTCCCTCTGACCTTGCTCCGCGCCACTCCGCGCGCAAAACACTAAGAATCGTAATAAAGTTACATGTTCTGCGTGCTCTTTCACCGTATTCGAGCACAGAACTTATGTCAGTAGTCTCAAACCGTATTTTGTTTATAAGTAATAGCGCGAATACTGCATCGTTGGTATAGCGGTAGCGTGTTTATAATCAAGCCCCGAGTTTATATGTCAGGTCGGGCCCAAAACGGTTGTTGGCGGTATTATACGCCCGTGCCTCGGAGACCACGTAAAAGTCTGTCTCTTCCCCGGTCGGGTCGGATAGCCGTCACGTACTGAGGTCGGCACACACATTTGAAGACGACACGCATTGAAGATACTAGCGGTACTTAACTACTTCTATATAGTTAAAAAAATCTGAGCAATAATAATACATCCGGAATATATATACGAGTAAACGCATTGAATTTATCTCGTTTTTTCTATACTTTTGAGTAGACCTTTACACGATTATAATAAAAGTAAAAGAAAATCTTTATAACTGATCATTGAGTCATTTGGCTAACACTTCATTTATTTTATTTTTAAACATTTTGACTCTGAAGTCACTGTTATCTTTTGATTGTTTATGGTATAATTCAGGTGCCATGCACAGTATACTATTTCCCATATGGCTAGTTCCAGCGTTGTGCATACATAATATATTATTACCTCGTCTATTTTTCTCAACAAAACCCGAGGTAAAAATCAAGGAATAAAAAAAATAAAATCTTATTATTTATTTCTTGTTATTTTATTTTAAATTGGCAGTCTAAGCCTCTTCTTAACTAAATAATAAGAAAACACTACATTGAACAGTGATTGCACATATATACGATATGTTCCCTACAAATAGCTCTTTTGCATCCGTTGCAGAATTTCGTGGTCATACGATTTTTTTATATATTATATATTTTTATAGCGTCGTCTTGACTGGGATCTGCCAGAGGATTGTCTATTTCCAAGCTTAGCGCTATATTTTGTTTTATATTTCGTGGCAGAGATATGGTCTCATATTTTTCTTGTAGCCAATGCCTCATTAATTATCCTGCTATTTATAACCCGTGGTTTTAATTGGGTGGTTCCCATAGCTAAATGACATACGCATCAATAACCAAGCGGGATAGAATATCGTATAAACGTGTATGATTGAACACTTCTGTGCCACTAGCACGAGTTCCTGCAGTTTACTTACTCGATCACACGTACAGTTTCTCCCATACATTGAGCACCAGCGCCTCTCGCGGAAACTATTAAGAACTAAAGCTCTGGTGCTCAATGTATGGGACGAAACTGTACGTGTGATCGAGTAAGTAAACTTCAGGAACTCGTGCTAGAGGCACTGGTCTATAGTATCCAATGCACTAATTGAATGAAATAATTTTATTGATTCCGGCTTTTTCGTCATCATGTCATCCAAATGAGATTTATTGCTGGACAAAAGCCTCTCCAAAAGATCTCCACAGTGGAGTTGTATACATAATTTGCAGGGAAATTTCATAATCGGAGATATATATAGGGCGAGATGTGATGCGGTACTGATATTCTTTGCCGTCATCTACACAACGGCGTTTTAGATGCAGTGTCGATATTTGGTTAGTCGTAACTAGTAGCCAATAGGTATACTATACTATTGCATGTGACAAGCGACATGCTGCGACATACTCGTCGCATCGGTCAGTTACAATGTGAATTCAAGGTTCAACGTTTTCGTCACCACAGAATTCTAATGATTGTGTCTGTATTCAAAAATTTAACTCAGCTAACCATTGCACAATTATTGTGCCGTGATTTCAAAACCAAACTTACAGTTTAAAGTAAAAAATGCAATTATACGTATAAAACCTATAAAATATCGAATAGTAGCCAATATTTATAAAATCTCAATGGAGACTAGCCAATTACGCAGGACATATTATAGTGCACAAGAGTGTGCGCAAACACAGGGGCACTTTCTATTCCATCACTCTCATGATCCGATTGGACGCTTAGCGACATGACCGGAAAGAGTTCAGGTACATGACCGACGGCTTTATGTGCTCTCCCAGGCACGGGGGTGTAATACCGACAACTTCCAGACTTCGGGCTGATACTGAGAAATTTCTTTTCACGGAAAAATCACTTTTTGGCCCGACACGGGATTTGAACCCAGGACCTTATTATCTGCGGTTGAACACGCTACCGCTGGACAAACGAGGCAGTACTACCTAACCTAAACTATAATAGTTATGACGCATAGTGATCTCTAATATTATGCGAAATTGATAAGTTCGTATATAATTCCAATTATTATTCTGGTAGCCTAGTAAATAGGTATATATCGTGCATCGCGCGGCTTTATAAGATGTCCTGTCCTTTTCATAAGAACTATGTTAGAAACGAAGGCAATGATACTAAAATTGGTTTAGTTGGTATTGCATTGCATTATATAAATATAATTATCATCAATTTATGTCCAATAACTGCTAGCACTCCTCAAGCCTGAGAAGTTTAACCCATCTATAGGACAAGAAATATATGTTGTCTTTGATTCCTAACCAACCGCTTTTTTCTTGTTCCCAATTAATATGACTTCTCTCTAGGTTGAGAATCTGATACATAAATTGTCTATTAAATTAAAAAATAACGTTGTTTTACAGTTGCCGTTTCCACCGCTACGCAATCTATTCATACCTGTGTTTTTAAATTGTTGGCTGGCCAAAAGATCCCTCGAAAATTTATTTGTAAGTAAACATGTATAAGTACTTAGTTTAATTTTCATTCATTGAATTATTGAAGTTTCTTCGAACGAGATAGCCTAATAGTTAGTCTCTAAATACGGCGGACATCCCATAAGCTATATCTTACTTTAGCTTACTCTACTATTAACTACGAAATATCTGATGAGATTGTTGGGTCAGTGCGTTAGAAGTTGTGACAGGACACAGCTTAGTATTAACTAATTCTTATTACTTCTCTCTCCGTTTCAGAACGATCTTCATAGAGCTATGCAAAAGTCACAATCAGCACTATCTCAACAGCTTATGATATTGTGTGTAACCCTCTTATGTCTCGTCTTTACCAGGTAAATAATATTCCTACTAATATTATAAATGTGAATGTTTGTGAATATGGGTGTTTGGATGTATATTACTATTTAACGCCAAGACTAGGAAATGGATATATTTCAATTAAGCAGGATCGCTTCTAACACTACATAAAGCATGGTACAAAAGCGAACCTTTTTTACTTTTTGTTTCATCTTAGAGTGAATAAACCGTATTACCAGTAAGACTTTACAATATATTATGTTTAATAACTGGGCCACTGACCTCTTTATCATCTCATAATCTCTTTTTTAACTTTACTGCTGTTAACGAAACCGAAATGTTAAAACAGAACAAAGATAGTACGTTCTTTGTCCCCTTACACTTCAGCTCTTTATTTAAAATCACCTTGTTAGATTAAATATTAAAACAGCTGCTCTCGTTTTGTTCATATCTCTCGAATTCAGGATTCCCAGACATAAGACACCAAGATCTCAGTAACATGTGTATACCTATCCTAACATCTCATACTCAGCCGTAAGTGGACTTTGTACCGCTGGCATAGCCTTATGCTAAACTACGTTAGATGTCTACTGAACTGATGAATGAAACTACTGATATTGAATTGTCTAATCGTGTGCGGAACGCTTAAGTATGTATTTCGCACGGCAAAGGTATTGAGTCTTGAATGCTGTGAGGGGTTCAGTAATGCGGTCACGTGTTGCATGACAGAACAGCGAGTGGCCAAGTGTATATTTTACATTTAAATTAGGAATATTATATTATAGTATTGTAACGAGTCAGAACCAAAAATGTAGATGACTTTTATTTTCCTTAAAATTATTGTTGGCTTTCATGTTCTGCGAAGTACCTACATGTAGAATATTTACTAAATTCATTCGTTTCAATTTCATAAATAAATTGTGCTCTGTCAATAAATCATACCACGAAATAACATAAAATAATAACATGTTTATATTGTCTGTTTAACCAATTTCTTATCATTTTCAGTGTTTGCGGAATTCAACACTTTCAACGGGCTGGCCATCGCCATCTTAACCTATTTCAAGCGACGTATTTTGTAGTGGTTACATTTTCAACGGTAGGATACGGAGATTTCGTCCCAGATATCTGGCCATCTCAACTCTTTATGGTGATCATGATCGGAGTGGCACTTGTTGTTTTACCGACGCAGGTAAATATTCAATATAATCAAATAAGCTAACATGAATCTAATCAACCTATGAATTGGACAAATCTGTAGAACATTATATTCTTATTACCTTATAGACAATGTTATAATTTTCACTTTATCGAATATCGATCTATCTTACCTGATAGAACGACATTCGCATTATTTTTTTTGTTTTTTATTATGTCAAGTTTATATATGCTTCCTATGGCCCTATGGTCCTTTAAATAAAATCACATGGATGTGGTTGAACGTCTTAATGTGCCTAAATATTGCAAATTAGACCCACTATACTAGCTGAATACAATATTTTACTATCCTGTGTAGTATAAAGTTAAACGTCTCCAAAACTACTCCGTAAGATTCATATTGGACCCTCACAAAAATGATTATAACCAAAAGTTTCAGCCGAAATAATTATATTCTGTCGATGCCTTACGATATTTCAAATTCACTCCTTTCATGAACAGAGAATGATCAATCAATCAATCAATATTTATTGTGTGAAATTTGGTACAAATTTGATCAAAATTAGGTCGCTAGTAATTTTCTCAGAGTATCATTTGCAGTTCAAGCAGCTCTTCTGTGGAATAATGGTAGGGCCATTATCTATAACACGCGGTCAATCCATACTCATCGTATGAGTAGTGGATACCCTAGTGTGTGAGATGTTCAAGCCGCCCAGTAGGCCTCTGACAAGGTTTGCCTAGGCAAACCATGTCTATAAACCATTGCTAGACCGTGCCTCCTCTAATCCGGGAAGGGGACTAGAAAAGGTGTCCTGAAAAAGGTTTAATCCATCTCATTCGGTGGTCGTAGCCACGGCTGTCTCTGCATCTCCCTTAACGTGGTCGAATAAACGTAAAGAAAAGAATATAAATACCTAAACCTCGGTATATGACTTTTGCTACGTGGAATGTTCGCACCTTTCTCGAAACCAACCTGGGCCCTCTTCGAAAAACTGCCCCCGTGACGCTACAATGTGGATATCGCTGCCCTCAGTGACACACCTGGCTGCCGAGGGGGAGAGGGTTGAACATGGGGGCGGATACACTTTATTCTGGAAAGGTACCCCGTCTTCAGAGCCTCGGAGATCTGGGGTTGGTTTTGCCATCAAAATCGCCTCCGAATTGGAGCAGTGTACTGTGCACATCGCGAAACGCATCACCACGTTGCGCCTGCGTTTGGATATTGACATCTATCTTAACTTCATGTTCATCCAAAATACCTTCTAAGGATCAGATCTTTTTATTGGGTAACCTTAATGCGAGAGTGGGACGTGACTTGAAGCTTGGCCTCGGGTCTTGGGACGGCATGGTGTTGGAAACATGAATAGTAATGGACAACCCCGCAGATCTAAGGAGGTAAAGCCTAAGCGTATGGACATTAAGAAACTACATAGTTCGACGTTCGTAAGTCCTATGCTCAAGTAATAAGTGGTGCACTTACCAGGCGATATATGTTGCGAATGGCGATGCTGTGGCTAAATGGCAGAAGCTCTCATCCAACTTAGTCGCCGCCGTCTTGCAGACACTGGGTGTTAAACCCAGCAAACGCAAAGATTGGTTTGATTGATGACAATGACAAAATCTTGACCAAAGCCATTAAAACACCGTTCTCTCCTACCTCAGCATCGTGATAACTGCTGTACGGAGGAAGTCAAGCGTAATGGAGCAGAGCTGCGAAAATTGGTCCGCGAAATAAGATATATGTATGTGGCGGCGCCGTGACAAAGCCGAGCGCATGCAGTGGCTTGCTGATACCAAAAAGCTGGGTACATTTTACGATGAGATCCGCAAAATTGTTGGTACTGAAATTAGCACTAGAGTGCCCCTGAGATCTCTCGATGGCACGCAATTACATACCAATAAGACAGATTTACTCAACAGATGGGGCATTTCAACAACTTGCTCAATAATAATAATATACATTTATTTCAGACATAAATCACTCTATATTTGACTATTGCGTGTTCTGTGCAGTATTGATGCGACTCTTGCGGATGATTGTGTGGAATCTATCTGTATAGACTTCCGCAAACATTCCGGATGCACTACAATGCCTGGATAGTCCCAACAGCACTCTGAAACCATTATTATATTGAACTCGGAGGGCGTCATAAGCTCGGACCGTATACCTTATCCACAGACTGCAGGTGTAGAAGGATTAGCAATAGGCTTTGAATAGTGATATTTAATCACCTTGCTACACCGTGCAAATCTACGGGCCAGCATATTGCTCCTCACTGCCAGCGCCATCCGTTCCCTTTCAATGTCATCATCAACTTTAAGGTCTGAATTTATAATATGGTAAAGGTGTTAACTCTTTGAGTAACATTATGGGTGGTATGAGGTGGCCCTTTGAGTAATATTACTGGAACATCTGTAGAATCATATTTTATTCCAGCGCTAAAGATGAGGATCTCGCTCTTGATGCCGTCATACTAGAGGTCGTGTGAATCAGCATAAGTCTCGATCAAAATCCTCAAAGCATTCCGAGTTGGGACCAAAAGTACCTGATCGACTGCGTAGCTTATTTTGCGCTGACACATATTCCGTCTATGTAACGTGTAATGTAGTCCATGCCTCTGCCTAGTTGGTCTAGCGGTAGCGCGTTCAACCGCAGATAATGAGAGGTCCTGGGTTCAAAAGGCCTTCGACAGCTTGCCTCGTGAAGCCTTATGGGTGGTGCTGGCGAAACTGAGCTGCACGGACAAGCTTGTTAGAATGATCCGACTTCTGCATGATGACATGTGATGCTGTGTCAATGTGCAAGGTGAAGATGGTGAGTTCTTCATAGTAAGCTGCGGTGTTAAGCAAGGTTGCGTGCTCGCTCCAACTCTATTCGCCTTGTATTTTGCAGTTTTAGTTAGGGAAACCTTGCAAAGTCTGTCTGAAGGCATTTGTGTTCGTTTCCGTACCGACGGCGGTGTAGTTTTCAACCTATCGACTAAAATCTCGCACCAAGGTGTCTTACGTGACTATTACGGAAATAATGTATGCGGATGATTTATATTTTGTGGCGGAACGTCAGACGTTCCACAAACGCTAATATCGAGACTAGATGAGTGATATTGCAGATTTGGCCTAAAAATCAACATAAAAAAACCGAAGTGATGGCCCAAACGTTGAATTGTGCCGCAGTCTTCATAAAACTCGGTGACCTCTCAGTTAAGCAGGGAAACTCCAAGGATAGTCCTCTCCATTTCCCTTTGCGTGTCCCTTACCCGTCTGATAAGGCCCATAGAGACACACACCTGCTAATTGTATATAAACTTAATAATAAGAGAGAAACCAACAAGACAATTCAAAATTCAAAATATATTTATTTTCTCTTCACAAAAAATTGGGTTATCTAGAATCTAGTGACAATTTCATAATGATATAACAATACTGCCAAGCTAGAACCCAACTTTGTGAGAGACTGGTGCCTGATGTAGGTTTACGAGAAACCTGAATTACAGGTCACGAGGGCCTTCACGCGGTTTGAGTATCAAGACTATACCGTATAATGTAAATTTGTACTAGAAAATTCTACTAGTACTCGATGATGTCATCAAATTATCATACATATTTGGTTTGTCTCTTATAACTAGCAAGTTTTAGAGCTGTGAAATGTTTTACCTATCATCTTCAAGTGACTTTATTCAGTAATATTATTATATAATTCAGTAATCATCTTATTAAATTGATCTGAATTTGATGATGATGATTTATATATTGGATATATTTGAAACAAAAACTGAAGTTCTAGGCATATGTAGTTATAATCTTGTTGTTGGGCAGAGTTGAATCAAATAACTTTTTTTGAGATCACGATAATTATATTTTACTGTGAAAATGTCGATGACTAACTATTCTAATAGATAAATTTATTAATTTATCTATTTTATTTAAAACGAACTGATATATACGAGTACACACGTCTATTATATTTCATTAATGATATTTTATATTACATGAAATGTAGAAGTTCATGTTGTTTTAAAAGAATACTTAGGTATAATCACAGTATTGAATATACATATGTGGCCTGTGAATTTATACAACTTTGCTTTACAGCAGCAAAACTTTGAATTTGTGTCAGGGAATATGCATAAATTTAGAGTTAATACAATATTCTAGACTTAGTTGTAGATCGGGATGCAGGAATTAGGCTGTAGTATTAATCATTTAACTGTGTTGCGGTGGACACAGTTGGTAAAATAATTTCCTGTTATTATGATTGAAAATATTTGAACAAACAATCCTCGTGGTAAACAACGAATTGGATTTATTATATGTACATATTAGTCATCCTCTTCTATCAACATATAATCAATTCCAATCAGCTACTGTAGGGTTGACCTAGATATTTAATATCGTCCCCGGGATCGTTGGCGTTTGGAGGAAGAGAACTCCACTCGTCTTGTAAAGCGGTCCCGGGAAGAGCCTAAACACGCATGTGCGTGCTGGGGAGGGCGGGAGTCGTTCGTGCCACCTCCCCTCCCCGGGTGGGAGCCTCGCGGAGTATGCAGTGTAGAGCGGGGGTACTGGCGAGATCATTCACGACTACCCAGAGCCCGCGCTACAAGCTCTGTGAGGCTGGCTACCGTGGTGGTTTTCGTGGGTCGAGCCCTACATGACATGGGACTTGAGCATTTCCACCAGGTTAAAAAGATATTTCATATCGTAGTTATTACTATTACGTTAAGGTGTCCAATTGCAGAGATTGGTCAAGTTGGGTCCGTTTTCGTAATTTTTGATGTGATTCGATGTCCTACCAGTTTTTTCAGTCTTCAGCACAATTTTAAATCATTTTTATACTTAATGATTTATATATTTTTTTATTTTAGTTTGAACAACTCGCTTTTACGTGGATGGAGAGGCAGAAACTTGGCGGATCTTATTCATCACATCGGGCTCAGTCTGAGAAGCATGTGGTGGTGTGCTCCACAACATTACACGCCGACACAATTATGGATTTTTTAAATGAATTTTACGCACATCCTCTCCTTCAAGATTATTATGTAGTATTATTATCGCCCATGGAACTTGATACAACCATGAGAATGATTTTACAGGTAACACACCAGCCAATTGTAAATCGCATTACGTATCCGTGACATGTCCACAAATATAATTATCTTATTATTTTAGGTACCTATTTGGGCTCAAAGGGTGATATATATACAGGGTTCATGTTTAAAAGATACAGATTTAATAAGGGCGCGAATGAATGAAGCTGAAGCATGTTTTATACTAGCCGCTAGAAATTATGCAGATAAAACAGCAGCAGACGAGCATACTATTTTGAGGTAAGTTTTATAGAAATATATATATAAAATAATATAATCAATTGTTTTATAGAAATAGAGTTAGTATTTTATAAAATATAGATTTTACCTAAAAATCAGTGGCCGTAGGTGAGACTATGCTGCCTGCAGCAAAATGCTGAGCTAAGGCATTTTGGACACACACTATCATACCGAGACTCATCATTGATTAATTAAGATGTATTTTTGTATAGTATTTGTATTTGTATATTGTGTCTTGCCTAGTTAATCAATAAGGTCTTTACCATGTTTTTCCTTTTTGTGTGTTGAAAAAATGTAATTCTTTCTTTCAAAAATATAACCTACTATTATTTTATTGTACTTGTTTATACTAACTGATCAATTTGCTCATTATTTGTTTCTCATATATTTTTATAGATCATGGGCTGTAAAAGATTTTGCACCAACTGTTCCGCAGTACGTTCAGATATTTCGACCTGAAAATAAATTACATGTGAAATTCGCTGAATTCGTGGTTTGTGAGGACGAGTTTAAATATGCTTTGTTAGCAAACAATTGTACATGCCCAGGTGCCTCAACGCTAGTCACTCTTCTGCTGCACACAAGTCGGGGGCAGTAAGTCTTATAGCAATATTCCTACTATACTTAACTATAATTCCTTCAAGAACAGATTGGACAAGGAAAACATCTCCAGGCTATTTGATACTCACGCATCACCTAACTAGCTGCTAGTGTGTTACACAAAATAATACATACATACATAGACTCACGCCTGTTTCCCAGAGGGGTAGGCAGAGACAACGGATTTCCATTTGTCACGATCTTTGCATACTTCTTTTGCCTCGATTACTGTCATTATATTCTTCATACAAGCTCGCCGGTTTAGGGTACTTCTGACCTGCGCTTTCTTGAGAACATCTCCAATTTGGTCAGAGTATGTTCGACGTGATCTTCCCCTTCCGGTTGTCCCACTCACACAGGCCAGGTATACTTCTTTTGTCAATCTTCTTTCATTCATCCTTTCTAAATGGCCAAACCATCTCAGCATGCCTTTTTCAATCATACAAAATAATAATAATACGTATTTATACGCCAATATACTATTATTATTATATATTTTAAACTATAACTTTTTTTTTAGGGAAGGTCAACAATCGCCAGAAGAATGGCATCGCCTTTATGGCAAATGCTCCGGCAATGAAATTTACCACATCGTCTTAGGTGATAGCCGATTTTTCGGGGAATATGAAGGAAAGAGCTTTACCTACGCTAGTTTTCATTCACACAGAAAGTATGAAGATTTTTTCACATAAGTACAACATGTAACTCAAATAAGTAGTCATACTTAAGGGAAACTATACAATTTCCGTGTAGCCAAATGTTAAAGGTCTAATGCAAAACAAAATTACAACGCTCATGTTTATTTTTACTCCAGTTAGAACGAAATAACTCACCCAAATCTATCTTCTTTACAACAGCGAGCTATAATAGCTAGTTTTCGTTGTAAAAACGGAAATCATTCATTATCTTCATTATAAAAAGAAAATCATGGCCAATTTTTATGCATTAGATTTATTTAGGAAACATCAGTTGTTAGTCTAATATCAATTAGTATTTAGCGATGCAAAAATAAATAAGAAAAAGTAAAAAATTGTTTTCAATGATTTTATACGTATTATGAATCTATTTTTCTTAACGTTTAAAAATGAAATAAACAAATAAATGTTAGTGACTATATTAATAAGAAAAAAATATATTGTATATTAACTGTAAATGATTAACTTACAAAGCATGTTCTATTGCATTTGAAGTAATAATTGTTAAGCGATTGCATTTAAAACCGTTAACTACATGATGCTTAATTAAATATGACTAATTATTGCATGTTGTCAAGTAAAAATCAAAAGTTTATATAATAAATTTTGAAATAATTATATTATTGTTTCTTCAAGGTATGGTGTAGCTTTAGTAGGTGTACGCCCATCTGAGCTCCCTGAATTTTATGAGGAAACTATTTTGTTAAACCCAGGACCACGGCATATCATGAAAAGTAGTGATACTTGTTATTATATGAGTATCACAAAGGAAGAAAACTCCGCATTTGTCGTGTCAGAGAAACAGACAGAACAAAAACCTACAATACCTAAAGATCAAACAGCGTGTACTCTTCTTTCTAATGAGAAGAAACCAGGTGATGCAGAGGAGGGCACTAGCCAACAGAAGAAACCAGACGGTAGTAACGTCGCTCAGTACGAACTTCCACAAGTGATTCTCCAAGCTCCCGCGAGTTCCACACCAAAAGCATCGCCATCACGCATCAACCAAGCTAATACTGTATCATCCGCTAATTTTACTGTCACTAGCTGTGAGTGTCACAGTTGGTAAATGCTATAAGTTGGCCGACTGCACATATTTAATGTGACCACAGTAGGTCACCGTGCACTCGGGCTCCTTCTTTTTGGGTTGCTTAATGCTCCTTGTCTTAACTTAACTGACTTGTTGTGTTGGTCAAACGGAAACTTGATTAATGAATAAGATAATAAAAAAAGACAAAGAGTAACTCACTCATTACATAAGAAACCAAAATACCTAACTAAATGTTTATCTCTGACCAAAAACTCATAAAGTATTCCGATATACCCAGTTTTATAGCAATATGTAAATGATATCACGTCAATGCTTTCGAACCAATTAATCTTAAGAAAATACGCCCCAAAAAAGTGAAAATAGAAATTTCAGGGACTTATACAAAAGCTCGTTTTAACTTCGCGTGCAAACAAATACCTTAAGTATAATTTGCATGTCCGAAACCACCACAAGTCCAGGTACAGCAACTTAGCATCAAGTGCGTGACCACACCTATTTATTAGTGATACATACATTAAAAACATGTTATCATATTCTGGGTTGTCTAACATATATCCTAAATACCTGATACTTGATCACTTGATCATATCCATCACAACATTCACAAACCTGTGGCTTGGGTGTGCTTCATGTCAAAACCATAACAAATACCTAAATCTCGGTTATGATAGAAGATACTGTTGGGTTTGTTTTATGAAAAACGTATGCATGTCCTGTATGTATGATTTTTTAAACTAGTCTTATGTAAAACACTTAAATTTTATTCAATAATAATCACAAATTAACCGTATGCAAAGTTGCGATTAATCGATCTTTAAAATAATATTTGTGAAAATACGAAGATTACTCAAGGGCAGGTTGGTTAAGGGACGACGTGCCTCTAACAGCCCTATAAGCATTCGGTGCTGATTACTTTGAGCACATATATATGGTTGGACTGCAATAGGTTAGACTTGAACAGAGACAGGAAAAACAAGGTGGGGAAAAAGGAAGATGTCGGTGATTGTGTTCATAATTCTTTATTATTATTCGTCTCCATTTCCATTGTTAAGTTTGTGAATTATTTTCTGGATCTTCCTTCCTACACTTTTGCTTATAATATTCCGTTTATTATATTTGTAAAGAATCATGCTACTTCTGATACTTTTCCCTTTTATATTCTAAATATTTCGTTAAATATCTTTCTATTTTTCTAATGTCTTGTGATAAAACTGAAAAGTCGTTCTTATTTTATTATTTTCATTGTACGATGAAGTTTCACTACATGGATTCAATGAATATGAAATAATATTTATTTTGTACAAAATTAGCACGTTCCAACTGGCATTTAGCAACTTTGCATGTGGTGTCATTATTTGAGATATCCATCGGTGTTTTATATTTTTATCTGTAATTATTGTACTAGATATGTATGTGCGTATGTCAAACAAATTAGTCTTACATATTTGTAGATTGGTTTTTATCACAACATTTGATGTTATTATTACATTTAATTTGATACTGTATATTATTGAATATTCATATATACGTATATCAAATTTTTACCCACTCAAAAATTGATTTATTGAATGATTCGTTTAAGTAATGGTTTTTCTTTCAATCTTGAATTTTATGTTCTAATTGGGTCTACCATTCTCGTTATTTATATTCGAATACCATTACTAGGTACAATCAGTCATTAAAATACTTTTCTGAAGTTGGTAGACAGTGTTTTATAATAAATAAATATATAAACGTTTACGATATTAATAAGATTGTGGTAAATTAAATATAACATTTTTTATACCTCTATTTAATTTCTTTATACAGCTAAATATGGAGAGGGTACCTCAACTTCGGATTCTAGAACATGTTTGAAAGAATCTCCAGGTACCGATAGTGCTACGGATAGTCATTTGTTACTACCAAAACCTGACACAAATTTTCTGACTCCAGATGCTTTACACTATCGTAGAGGTAAGTTCCATATTTCCCAATCTGTTAAAAAAACTGCATTGGCGAACAATTTATTGAACAAACCTGCTTCTCAAATCTTTACTGGAAATTTGATGTTCATCTTTTTTTATCCACTCTCTATTTTAATTAAAACATGTTTAAAAATTAGTTACCTACTCAACATTAATTATGTATTTTCTGACTTCCTAACTAGTCTTGTTAAACAATTAATTGTTTGCCAAGTATCTGAAATCAAACTTATCATTTATAAATTAATGTCATAAAATCATAAGAAAATAGACTCAGTGCGCTAAATTATTTTGTTTGACAAATAGATACGCAATAATAATATCTCGCTTGGCTTAACAATTTAGGAAGCCGAAGACCTTCAATCCTCCCTGTGCCTGATATGGTGACAACGGGGTCAAATATGGCTTCTGACAATCCGGACGAGGACCCAGAAGTCGATGAAAGTGAAGACGAATTGGAAGATGATGTACCGTGGAGGTCACCTTCAGAAAAAATTGCGTAAGCACGTTGCTTGTTAAACGCTTCACAAGCATCAACACGCACGCATTAATTCTTTATATAATTTTAAAATTTTACATATTTTCTATAATTTTCCATGCATAATTTGGTTCCGAAATTCAGCTCTGTACCTTTTTTGGTCATAAATCTGCATAACGTACGAATTTTAATTTTATCTCAATTTTAGATATTTCTTTTATGTTGTTAGCAGATTTTCTCTTTATAAATTTATAGAAATTGCATTTGATTTTTCACTGTTTTAGCGCATACATTCACTCCTGTAGATAGCAGAGCAGGATAACACAAGCTGCATGTGTACCGCACAGTACGTACTTCTTAGCATCATATCAATGTCAGCTTTTCTTATATTTTGTATAGTTCTATAATGCCTGAAAGTGTGCGTAATCTATATATGTTGAAAACAACCTTAGATATTGAAGATGATTATTGTTGTCGTCTATAATAAATAAAATAACTTTATCTTCCGTATTTAATAAGAAGATGTAAAAGAGTAGTACAAATGAATTCCTTTATTCAAAATAAAGACCATAATATTCACCTTCATCATCTAAGAATTAGTTGGATAGATCCACGTGAAATCCAACTAAAATAGTTGACTGCACCTATAGAAAAACAAAGATCTTAAGATCGATTCAGCTCTCGAAAACACGTATACTTTACAAAGTTCTTGTTGCAATTGTGTGCATTGTGTATTTGTATAATCCCTGATCCTAAAAACCCAACCACTCGGCCAATACCCCTGCCTCCAGTGATGACATCACCACCAGCAGCTTCTCGTCGCTGGCAGCGAGTGACATCGCACACAGCGCTTGGCGAAACGATTTTACCAGGTAAGTTACGACTACAATCTTTTTCCTAATTAAAATAAATATTTCAAACCCACCACACGAAATCAAACTGCTAATCTATCAAGATCCAAGAAAAACAAGATACAAAATGTTTCGGTAAATAAGAACATTGCACCTCCGTCATGGCATAAAACGAAGTAATTGATCCTAAGATGTGCGGTGAGGCAGCGCGCCATTTTATTCGGTAGGTTCAAAATTTTACGGCCTAATTACTAGCTTCTGGATATTAGTTGCTATTCACCTTTTCTTAAGCTGATCTATGTAAAGGTGTCCAATCTACCTAGTTTTCTCTTTATTTATATACATACATGCTAAGTGTCATTTCGTTATATCTTATTTTCGATTCGATTTCGATGTTAATGAGTAAATACTTAGCCAAAGAGCAGAGTACTTAATCTATTTCATTTTAGGTACTATGTAACTCTAGCTGGCTGTTTTCGAATGCACCGATACCCGATACCGACTTTAATTTGGTTAAAGAAGTAAAGTTGAAAAGTGCAATAATGCTAGATAAAATCATAAAAAAAATTACCTACCAAATGTCCATAGGAAGTAGTTATTGAGGAAAATGAGCATTAATGGATCAAATAGTTTATGCATTTTATCCCTTTATCCTTAATCGTGTTTATAATATAATAGATTTTTACCATTTCTATTTTTATGTATATCAATATTACTATCATGATATAATCTCAGGTACACCAGCAGCTAGTTTAGACAGGATTGTATATTGCCAGCTTTCGGTTGACAAGAATTTCCATAAAATTTTTATCAAAATTTATATAATCCTTTTAATGTCGATACATATATAGATATCGACGAATGCTATAATATCTTGGTACAATGTTAAATAAACAAAAATTTTATTATACCAGGTGTCTTAAAATCTTACTAAAACTAAAATTAATATATATATATATATGTATCATTTTTAATTATGTCATGCTAATCTAGAACAGCGCTATACATACAATAATTTAAAAGTTATTTTCGGTAAGTATTCACTAGTGAAACAATGGTCTATAATATTTCGTGCATTCTGATAACTATAATATATATTATATCGTGTATTCTTATATGGAATATCCTTGTGCAGGTGCAGCTGCCAGCAGGTTTTAAAAATATGTTTACCTAGTGTTTGAAACTGAAAGTTTAATTCTAGTCTAAAAATTAGAAACTTAAGTCAGACCCCGACAGGTATTTAATACCGTCAACTGTTATAATTACGCGTTAGTAAATATTTTAGCGTAGGTATAAAATGCGGCGTGGTGGGTTTGAGAGTCATTGCCATTGAAATAGTCTAAGTCAAAGAAAATCTATTATCATAAAAATATTCAGATACAACAACATTATCAAAACTTGTTCATGAGTCATCGCTTCAGTTATGCAACTTAATATTAAAACTATAATTCAATGACACTTTAATTTTGGTTCAACTAACAAGAATGGATATGTTTTGGAGATGAGTTTCTTAAACAATTAAAGTACGAGAACTAATGATAATGACGACTACAATTTAAAAAAAAAACTACACCTACTAAATTTCGCTCCTAGACCGAAGTCGTCATAAAGGTAGGTAATAGATGTACCTATGTAAGTATTAGAGTTGTACCGATTGACATTATGTATAATTTGGCCCTAAATCTTAGTACAGAATAATGATAATGTAATTTTAATTATCAACAATCCCTTAAATTTATTAAAAAATACAGCATTAAGATAATGGAATATGTGAACAATAGATGTTTTAAAGAGATTGTAATTTTTACGAATAATTTAGTTGAGCTTATTTTATGTCACTCTTTTCCCTTGATGGTTCTCAAGACAGAATGTTATTTTATTAAATATTTTTTTGTTTTAGAACATGTTATATAATCAGCCCTAGTATTATGTTGGTAACACAAATTATTAAGGGCATGTGCGTGAGATATAGACATTGGTGGTGTCTACAGAAAACACATTAATCCATTTATTTTATATGATGACTGATATGATTAACGAATATCTTGGATTCTTGTGATTATCAGACGCCTGGCGACGATCGAGTAGGTCGCCTTTTACGAAACCGCCATGCGTATGGGTATGCGTATATATTGGCTGGTATGCCCTATTGTTCTTTATGTTTTTTAGATATTTGTTTATTAAACAATACTTGTAACAAATCTAAGCAATCTTTGAACAATAATCAAACTAGTTCTGCATGTAAATCCTATACCTCCATATTTACACTACATTAGTTTATATTATGATGGAGCCAGATGATTATTGTGATGTTATAAATCCAAAGAATAATTAGAAGTGGATTAAAATTGTCTTTATAAATTTGTTTCAATAACTATGTCACCATAATTTCAACACCTATTTGAAAAATCACTTGCAAAATGTATTGTGCCTTAATTATGAAAAAGGCTAATAAAAGTTAATACTATAAAAGCCAATTCACAAGAATGATTCAGGTATACATGTTGAAATTTATAGGCCGATTTATTTTAGCTAAAGTATTCGTGAAAATGATTAAGGTTCAACTTTACGCTTCCCTGAATAATAATTTGAAAAGCACCCAACACGGTTATAAAAACAAACATTCAGCAACATTTAACTTTCATATATATGAGCTATGCGTAAAGGCAAGGAAATCGATGTCATTTACACATATTACAGTAAATGCTTTGTCAGAATTTCACATAAACTGCTTATTAAAAATTGTACTCATTGACATAAGAGAGGACTTCTTAAGATCTTACATTTCCAACCGCTCACAAGGATTCGTAATAATCAAATTATATTTATTACGAATATAAATAACGAAATAGATAGGAAAACAGCTTTAGCGGAGTCTCACAAAGGTCTCTACTGGGTCCATTATTGTTTTTAATGTTTGTAAAGAACATAAAATTATACCCCGTATATACAATATTCAAAGTATCAAATATCTTTGTTTTCGTTTAAAATGCAATAACTCAACAAACATTTAAATCAGATGATTACACTCAGCTATGTGCCAAATTTCACTTTCTTCCCCTCAGTATGCGTCGCGAAATTAGTGACATCACGTGCTAGATTAAAATAGTCTCCGGTTCACTTGACTTATCTCCTTTCAAATGTCCACTTCGACGTTCCCACGAAAGTTGTAAGGCACTATACTCATTGGTATCTACATAAGCCATCTTCCATAGGATCTACTATTGCTGTGGCGGGCGAGTAATACTTTAAAAGTAAAAATTAAGAAAATTAATATTCATGTTTTTAATCATCAATCAATTATATAATTTAGTGTTCGGTACTTATTTCTTTGGTTCTTATACGACTCAAATCTAACTTCTATCGTAATTCATATTCGTGGAGACTATAAATGGCTAACTGCTATGTACACCTAATCTAATCAGTTATTGTAATCTATTGGTCATCCTAATAATTTTAAATAAATCAAAATGTAAACCTAGACAAGTGAAGTTAGAATGCCCTTCGTATTAATCTCATTAAAACAAAAGGAATATAAAAAGTAGTTTGTATTAAAATAATACAAAAGGTTAATCGGTACATATCTGATATTAACATTAATAGATGGATAAATAACAATAAAGAACCTCCATAGAGGATTATCAAATAAATTATATGTTTTGTAAACATTCTGCAGAGTCTATAAGCATGTTGAATTCGTGAAATTGATGTTTTATGTTAGACTAATACCACCTAATTTTAGTTTCCTACACAGCCCATTTATGTATTTTATCCTACTCAACTTACAGTTGAATTTATAATACAAGTAGATGTGACGTGTTAGTTATTTCTTTGTAAGTATTACACGAATTTTTAATATTTCCTTCACTTGTCTTTTAAATCTCTTTTGATTACGATAGCTTCGCTTCGCCTGTATTAAGAAATTTGACGTTTTTGGTTTTCAATTTACAATTATTCCATTCGTTATAAATGTATGCAGTAAATAATATTAAAGTGGATTTCAGGATCGTCAAGGGATTTCCGCCTGTTTCGCCCTTCATCGGCGTGAGTCCGACTCTTTGTTATTTATTGAAAGAGAAGAAACCGCTCTGTTGTCTACAACTTGCACAAGTTTGCGAACATTGCGCCTATAGAAACGCAAAAGACTATCAATGGCAAAATAAAACAATCATTCTTGCTGCTGACTATGCTTCTAACGGAATTTACAATTTTATTATACCTCTACGAGCTCATTTTAGGTCAAAAACTTCTCTAAATCCAATAATACTGCTACTTGAAAGAAGGCCAGATATTGCGTTTTTGGATGCCATTTCATACTTCCCATTGGTTTACTGGATGCTAGGCAGTATTGATTGGTAAGTAAAAAAGAACTGTTGCGATGAACTTCAAGTTTTATACGAGTCGAATTATTAGAATCTTTTGATTTATACATGTAACTTTTATTCAGCTTAGATGATCTGCTGCGTGCTGGAATCACTTTAGCTGAGAATGTTGTTGTGGTTAACAAAGAACTGTCCAATTCCGCTGAAGAAGATAGTTTAGCTGATTGCAATACGATTGTTGCCGTGCAAACAATGTTCAAGTAATACTTTCACTATACTCGTACTTTAAGAAAAAGACAGTCTATTTATCTATGGCGATTGATAATGAATTCTTGGTGATTGCAAATAAGCTATGCCGCTGTGCCTTAAGCTTGGCGAAATAACTTTTGTTAAGACAAAGATGTTTGTTAAGTACAAAGTAATCTTTCTCTGTTTCAGGTTCTTTCCATCTATAAAATCGATCACTGAGTTATCACAATCGTCTAATATGCGATTTATGCAATTCCGTGCACATGATAAATATGCTTTGCATTTGTCAAAAATGGAAAAGGTGGAAGTATATTTGATTCGTTCTTAACTTATTGATTATTTTGATTTTTAAGTGTGGTTTTTAATGTGTACTATTTTTTTAGCGAGAAAAAGAACGTGGTTCGCACATTTCATACATGTTTCGACTGCCGTTCGCAGCGGGTTCTGTATTTTCAGCTTCTATGTTGGACACCTTACTGTACCAAGCTTTCGTAAAGGACTATGTTATAACGTTTGTTCGATTGCTATTAGGCGTTGACCAAGCTCCAGGGTCGGGATTTCTCACTTCAGTAAGTTTTAGATATCTTACTTGAAAACTATGACATTTAATAGCTGCGTACCGTGCTACGTTGCGCTCGCGAATTATTTACTTGTTTCTTAATCTTCACCACCATAATCATTCATATTCATTTTCATATCTTGAGCGAGTATACTGCGAATTCATATTTTCTTGATATTGTGATTTAATATTTGAAATAGGCTTTTTACACACATTTGGACTTCTAACAGATGAAAATATCCAAAGAAGACATGTGGATTCGTACATATGGTCGACTTTACCAAAAGTTGTGTTCAACCACATGCGAAATCCCGATAGGGATTTATCGCACACAGGATACTACCCTAGCTGACGCATCTCACCACGTGAGTATGACGCCAGGGACACCATCAAAATGGTTTTGGTCACGCCTCGCGAGAATGCGACCATCGCGTGCATCGGTGAGTCGGTTAAATCCTACTCTCAAATATTTATCTCCTTAAATACAGTCCTTTACTGCAGTTTACGCCTGATCGCTATTGAATCATTACACACCATTTTATAACTTATAAATTCCAAATCAAATAGTACATCACAAATTTGCATCTCAGTAGTCCGAGTCTTTGGACTGTATTTCGGGTTTATTTTTATCTTTTTGTATTTTTCTCGCGTCAGCGCTACACTTTGTTCCATTATTGTAACCTGTTTACATTTACATCTTGAGCCTAACACTTGTGGAGTGTCTGTAATTAGTAGCAATTTCTATATACCATCTATATCTCACGCGATACCTGGTTTTGTCTTATTGAATACACGTGCTTCGATTTTGTAATTTGAATGCAATCTGCTACGGCCAGAAGAGTTAGGTGAATTAAACTTAACTTTGCTTTTGCGCGGACACAGACCAAAATTATTCAATAGACAAATAATTTTAAGCTGAATCTGACACCACTATAAAACTGTCGCTATTGAACTCGATGATCGCAATCCCGCCTTTACATTATAATGGTAGTTCGTATTGCATGCTACTTTACAGGAATCTAGCATCAAACCAATTCTACATATTTAATATATAAACCCATACTAAGTGGAATAATTAGGAATGCTAAAAATAGAGATAGTATAGAATAGATAAAAAATATGATCCTATGCAACAGAATATTTGTGATCACTGCATGTATCAAACTAGTTTTGTTTACATTACAAAAGGGCTCAGATGTAGCTATCTTCCAAATGCAGTGATGGAGGATAATCAATTTACACTGAATTAGCGCAACTGCTTTGGCTTATATATGCATGCTTACTAATTAACAAGAGTAGATCTCACATAATATTTCATTATCACTATTTAAATGCTTATTAGGAAAGAATAATTACTTATATGGTAAGATGCAATAAAAATCCACGCAGTGCCCAACTCCCAAAACATTGAATGTTACAACACTAATAGGATATAATCAGAATAATTAGAATATAAACAAAAAAGAAAAGAATGAACTAAAAGATGCAACTGTGGCTGATGTGATATGTTGATAAGTTAGTTAGGAAAAATATTGGAAAACTGTGACACGACAGTTACAGCAGGAGGATCCCGAAGGCGGAGGATTTTCGGCTTGCGGGCGCCGGGAGGCGTCTAGCTGCCTCGGCGGCTGCTACGGAGAACGAACGCCGGCGGTAAGGTCACACCAGAGGCCTTTCACATGGACCTTTTAGGACATGGTGATTATAGTAGCCTATGTCAGCAACTAAGTCACCAGCGAAATATTCCAAACGTCCGAAACTATTTGTTTCAATGATATAAACCTTGTGGAATTCCTTCCTGACATATTAAGGCTACATCCTTCCATGTTATTCACCTACGGATCTTGGATTGTCATAAAAATATTTACGGAATAATAATGTAAGAACTGATAATGTATTACTGTCCTTAAAAAAAAATTGATACGTTATTTATCACAATGTATATTCTCATCTAAAATTCTCAACACTACATTCAAAATAGTTCACTCTTATACCACAGATAACACAACATTTAAAATAAATTTATCTGACACATGATAAAATTATTGAACTCAAACATATCTCCGCAAAACGTGTGGAGTGTTGTTAGTAGTTCAGTGTCCTATCCTATCATTATAGACCTTCTATTATAATATCTACACCCTAACTCATACTGTTCATATAGTTTTACGATCAAACGTTTAATATTTATTATTCCTTAAATAACTAAACTTCATTAGTACGTATCATACAATTAAAAGAATGGTGATTTAAATATTCTCCAACAAGATTTTAAATTTAAAGGGTCTATTTTTCATTTGCGTCCTACAAAAATGTTATAAATTTTTATATATACATTCTGTGTGAAAGGACTCTGTAAGAGATTTTTATAAAAAAGCAAACTAGTTAATTATCTACAAAATCCTCTGATTTGCGGCAACATTAATTAAGAAAGGGCGGATGGAGAAACTCTTGAGGTATTTTGCTACTTGGTGGCCGTACGAAGAGTAGGCCTGTTTGCAGAATTATCAAATACAACATATACTTCAGCTTTGGTAAAATATAAAAAAATATACATAATGAGATTATATAGAGTAGGAGGAAGCTTCTCGTCGGCTTGCCTAATAAATTGGAGGTTAGTTGTTAGTAAAATAGAAATAATGTGTTCATAACTGCATAAAATTATTTTTTACAGTAGTAATTTCTCATTATGCGCGTCACTCATAATCGTGCAAATCAATTAAGCAGATCATATCATGCATGTTTGTCTTTACGCACAGGCACCAACAATAATTAGTATGTATATAAATATTAAACATTTGCAAGAAATAAATGGTTAAAGGGGCTGGAATACTTGTCCATACACTACATTGATTGATTTGTTACCATAATAATTCAGAATATTCCTTTATTAGAATCCTTTTATGACCTCTTTTCGATACAGAAAAGAGATCAGAAAAGTTCACACGTTAATTATATTATATATTTATCGATAAAGTTCGACTCTTTCCTTGTAAAAGATATGTGAATTTATTTAATTTGAACGCCAAGAGCTTTAAAATCTAATAATTAATAACTACTGCTATTACGAGACACAGCATTTGTAGAAAATTCTACCCCAGGTTACCCATAATAGTTGTTCTGGAGCTGTTCACCGAAATATTCCCATCTCTTTATTGTTTTGTCTGTTAGGTTATGATTATAATTAAAAACCGCATACCGGTGTCAAGGATATTTTGTCTATAATACTATTAGATCACTGTACCAGTAATGAGCTTTTACAAGCATGACCTATCCCAAACTAGACCTTATCGGGTCGATGGTGTTCAAACATTTCCTGCGCATGCCAACTTTTAATTTACCACCTACTACAATATCTAAATCGCCCAAGTTTCTTTTTACTTCTAACACGTATTTTACGTAATTTTCAAAACAGGAATCACCCCACGGTAATTCTATTCCTACACCTCCATTGTCCAGGCGGTCAGGTTGTGGAACTGCTGCCGCCTGGCATACGTAATTCTAATTCCTAAACTATTTTCAAGAAAACATTCTAAAACATTATCTATCTTTTGTATCTAAGGTATAAGTTTTTATGTACACACTGTATATTAATAGTATTGAAGTCTATTACACACACATTCTTTTTTCGATTAGTATCCTCCTTTCGTGTGGCTACTGGATGAGATTTCTTTAGAAATAAGGTATTCCTTATTTCTAAAGAAATCTCTTCCAGTAGCCACACGAAAACCGTTGTCCGCTTTTATTTTTCCTTTTACGTTATTAATTGTATGTACAGATGCCAGCACCTCCAGCTACCCCAATCCGTAAAATTTCTTTTATAGATTTTCAACTTTATCACATAAGTATAAGGTTCACTTTCAATTGGGGAGATTTGACAGATTGGGGTAGCTTGATGTGGTGGCGTCTGTACATCGATTTAAAAGAAAAATAAAGATGGCAGATCTCATGTCTTGAGCATGTACAGCTAATATGTTAAATATCATAAAATTAAAATAAAATAAAAAATATTATTTAGCTCATGTTCAAGAAGCCGTTAGCCGTCTACTTTCTGCAATTGGCCCAATTGCATGGCAATTGGATGGCTTAGGAAATATGTTGAACAAGTTTAATAGTTTGCTTTATTAACATCAGTTATATTACAGTCATTACTTAATATTTTCTAAAAGAGCTTAAAATATGTGTTATATAACTTCTGAACAAGTTTCAAACCCCTTTAACTTGAAGCCAAACATTATTGTTGATGGCTCGCCGATAACTTTTTATAATAAATTATAAAAATTTGGTTAACTGAAGCAATTAATTCACAGTATTCCACAAGTCTTGCTGATGAGGCTCGAGATAATCACGCTCAACAAATCGAAAGAGCCGAGATAGCAAACTTGGTACGCTCTAGGATGGAGTCTTTAAACCTTACCGGCATTGACTACGATGACGTTAGCGAAAAGAGAAACAGCCTGTCTTATGTCATTATAAATCCCAGTTGCGATCTTAATTTGCAAGAGGGCGACCTTATGTGAGTATAAATATAGACGCTAAATTGACGGTTATTCTGTAAACGGTGTTAGCATTCCGCTTAGGCCGTGGGTTCGATTCCCGCACTATACAACCTTTATATAAATCATATATTTTTCTAGGTCTAGTTGGTTAAGGGGCTAACCGTTACTTGTTCTTTATGGGTTTCGCTATTAGATTATAGTTACTCAATTAACTGTAGCAGAAAGCCGTGATAAGTTAAAGAATTCCGTAAATGGTTACTAAAGATCATTCCTTTTTCAGATATCTGGTACGCCCTTCACCATTTTCAGCACAGAAAACATTCGAGCGCCATAACAGCCGACGAAAATCGAATATAAGTTTTTGTTCACAAGCTCTGATTCAAGCACAAAGTGTTTCTAGCAGGAGAGGATCGGTTATTGGAGCTAGTTTCACCCAACCGCGGGCGCCACCACTCTGCACAACAAAAGCTAACTCTTTATCACTACCTGATAGCCCTACGATCATCACAGATTTTAGAGGACGGTCGAATTCACTCCGAGTGGTTGACGACATCTTATTACGCCGATCGAACTCCTTACGTCAAGGTCTCAGTGGCGTTGGCTCTCGACGTCGTAAAAGCAGTCTCGAAGAAATTGGCATATCTCACTTTAATTCTTTGCTACAACATCAACAGCAACAGCAGGAACAGAATGCTTTTAAAATCGCTTTAAATGGTAGTATTGGATTGGAAGTGACACCACCGGAAGAAAACCCCTCACATCGCTTAGCTGGTCCTAGCATGCCACTTGGTGGATACCAAGAAGTCGCGGCGGCGCTACCATCTCTAACGTTGGGTCCCACCCATCCTCCCGTCTCCTCTACGCCGGATCCGCAGCATTTGCAAGGGACCATTGTATGATACCACCTGATGTGGGGACGACGATTAAGTTCCGTTATTAGAAATAAGTGGACGTAGATTCAAGCCCGGTATTTTTCTTATAGTCGAGAAATTTCTTCTGTAGCTATCGGCTGAATAGTAATGTTCACTTTAATACGGAACTTAATTCCAACTTGTAGCGTCTCTACTCCACGTAGTGTCACCCGTACTTCGAAACCAAGTGTAACATTATTAGTGATGTAGACTGGTGGTGACAGAACTGTGTAATCTAAGTGGGATCAATTAGTTAGTAGGCAAGCGGATTTTATGAGGTGGTACATTGCTGCCTGTATATATATACGAGTATATCAGAGATTTATGAGATTTTAATTAAAATTGTATAAAAAATAAATCAATATGAAGTTTACAAAACGGTAATTGTAAATAGATTAACTTAGAGGAAATGAATATTTAATAAGTCCATAATCATAGTATTTACTAGTTATTTTTTTTAGAGTTACTGACCAAAAATATATTTAATATAAATAATAGACTTGGATTGGAAATAGATTCCTTACTTAAAACTGCAGTTAGAGAGTTTCTTGTCACAATCAGATTTTAATAGAAGTTTAAAAATCAATAATACAATAAAATATATTACATGTAAACGTGTATTTTTATTTAAACAACCCTTATTATAATTAAATCAATATTCACCTTACCTTTAGAGTGCAAGCAGCAGCATGTTTTCAACCCAGGTAGCTTCGGTGTTTACCCAATGGGCCATTAAAAGCACATTTAAAAGTAACTTCGATGTTATTCTAATCTTAAAGCACATATATTTGAATTATAATGACGATATCCAGTAGGGTATATTTATTATTATTTTTTGTTTATTAGACTACAAAATGGGATACAGACGTGTAAAATAAAAAAAAAACTGTATTTACAGATAAAGGAAGAGTCTATACCCCACTAGATGCAGACACAGCAAGCATAAAATGAATGAACATACCTAAATATATAATTTTAATTAATACTAACTTGAATATATTAATAAATTATAAATTACTTTTATTTACCAACAATTACTGTTTTGAGGCGATAGAACACATAAATAGATCAAATTCATTTTGAACTACACTTTTTGCCATGTGGTAAATGGGTGAATGTGTAGCAATATTGGTTCCATAAAGTGGTAAGCTGAATGTTTTTCTGTTGCACAACCTGCTCCCTTGACGAGAAATCAAAAAACATATATGCGTTCAAGAATGCTTGGAAAGTCAATTAACATTTTCAATTATAATAGAAAAATAATGTTGTCGATTCGATGATCAATCAGACAATCAATCATTTATTTATTAGCTGAACACAGATACAGATAAAAGGATGTTATGTTCAAATAATAAAACTATGCATTCTACCTAAAGGCATGCAAATATTAATCTTGACACTACATAATACAAATATAGTTTTACATACAATATAGTCATAAATAAATTGAATTAATTAATAATCTAAAATCAAAAAATAAAATTAGTCTATAACAAATTCAAAACATAGAACATAATACAAAAACAAGGTTTACTCACAATATGGTCACAATAGATTAAAATAAATTGAATTAATTTGTAATCTACAATCGCATGATTCATTCGCTTTAAATCGATTCCCGTTATGTCGAGCCGAAAACCTTGTCTCGCTTCTATTACCCCTATGTCGAGTCAACGTTTTCTGCCCGCTTCTATTCCCTTTATGTCGAGTTTATTTACCACGCTTCTATTACCGTTATGTCGAGTTTAATATATTTAGAAATACAGTTAGATGAAAAAATATCTTTAACATAAAAGTGACAAAAATGCAAATGACAATATTTTAAACTACAGGCCTATATCCCTTTTATCTGTATTTGCGAAAGTGTTTGAATCATTGATCTGCCCCTTAATTCAATCTCACCTCAGTCTTCACCTTAGTGATTCCCAGCATGGGTTTGTTAGTGCTAGATCAACATGTACTAATTTAGTCAGTTTTCGGAATCCTTGGTAGAGTCGTTAGATGCTAGCAAGCAGATGATCGGGTTCCACATAAACTGCTTCTAAACAAATTATCTGCCTATGGAATTACGGGCACCCGTGTTGACTAGTTTAAATGTTACCTGGGAGGTCGCAGTTTCTTTGTAGCAGTTAATGGCTACCAATCCGATACGGACAATATCACATTAAGAGTGGCACAAGGTTCGCACTTTGGGCCGGTCCTTTTCAATTTTTTCATCAATGATATCCTGCACAGATTTCACTTCTCTAAATGTTTTATGTCCGCGGATGATTTGAAGTTCTGTCGCTACAGAACTTCAAATCATTCGAGTACATATACGGAGTCTTCGTACGATTCTATTACCCTTATTAGAATCGTACGAAGACTCCAAACTGTTCCAAGATGACCTCGATCGTCTTATGGACTGGTACAAAGATAACCATATGTCACTAAACGTTAAAAAATGCTATCACGCATGCTTTACAAGGCAAATACATCCATTACTAACTACCTATCGCATTGGAACTGAGAATATTCAAAAGTGAAAGAAATTTATTTATTGCCTCTTTACAATTATCATCACAGGTTTATAATCTAATGCGATAATGTAGACAGCATATTACATTACTATTAAAAAGCTGTTATATATTAATATAACAGTTTTTTTTTATAATTTCATGCAATAACTAATAACATAAAGAGCCCTTACTATGAATTCGCCCAGTGTACAACAGAACACGTCTACCTAGTCTGCAATACTGTTGAGAGTACGCAGTGCACGCGTGAATCGAGCTTTTTTAACTTTATAATAAAGGATTCAGGAGTAACATTTGATGAGAAACTTACGTTTGTGCCGCATCAGGAATGTATTGTTTTGAAAGCGTCTAAAATGCTGGGTTTCGTGAAAGACAATATCAGGAATTACCGAAGTGCAAAAACTAAAGTTATTCTGTATAACTGCCTTGTACGTAGTAGCTTGGAATATTGTTGCACTGTTTAGCGGCCGCACTTTGCATCTCATGTCCTAAGATTGGAGCTAATTGAAAAACGCTTTATCTGGCACCTAGCCTACTCCTCGGGTCTAAATAAAAAGATAAAATCATATACGGGGAGGCTAGCGTACTTTAATAACTTGTCTTTAGAAAAACGTAGACACATAATTGATGCTCTTTTTGCATACAAATTATTACGGCATAAAATTGACTGTCCATCTCTTTTAGTAAAATAAGATATAGAGTTCCTGCCAGAATTCCGCGTACCCCAATCACACCTTTTTACCCACCACTCAGAAGAACCGTCTTTGGAGCTAACTCCGCAATCCCTCGGCTGTGCAAACTCTTAAACGGTTGCAGCGACGTTATTGATTTGCACGCTGTTACACTTATTTCATTTCGTAAACATATACTTAACACTGTAGCATGACATTTTATATATTTATTAAATGTTATTTTTGAAAATTCATAAATTTTTAATTTATATAATTAACATTCAATTTAATTTAATTATTCTGAAATTGTTTATTAATGCCGAAAAATGTATATTATTTTCTTAATTTATTGTAGCTCGTTATTTAGTTTCATAAGTTTAGTTTAATTATTTATTGTATGCCACGTTGTTTATATTGAGCTTGTGGTGCTTGACTATAAGTGGTAACTGGAATTTGTTCTGTGTACCGTCTCTCCTTTATGTATTAATATAAGTTACTGTAAGTAAGTTGGTATGTTCGGACCAAAAACCTCCAAGCGTTTAAGCCTAGATTCAGACACATTAACTCCTAAGTCATCCGTGTGCACTAGTTAGTTTAGAGTGCCTACCTTCCTCCTGCCTTCTGGTAAAAATGTTGGTGCGATCCTCACACAAAACAAATATTTGTATTCATGAACATGTCTATTGGTCTTGGTGTGGGTGTTTTCTGTATATCTCAAATGTATATTTACAAATAAATACACGTTTGTGATGCTTTGCTTAGTTTGTGCTGATTTCTCTTTTGAACCGACTTCAAAAACGGAGGAGGTTCTCAATTAAGACTGATATTTTGACAACCGATTAGAACAAAATAACTAATATATATAGGAAAATACCGAAAGTACCTAATCCCTAGCGTTTATCAAATCCAGTTGACAAGCATTGGAGAAGTCACGTAAGAACTTAAAGAAAAAATTAAAATAAAAGTAAAGTCGACTTGAGCACCTAAAGTATTTTAAAGTCGGTTCAGAAGACATCTTTTTTATGAGATCCGACTTACTTGTGTAATTTTATAAAGATTACTCCAGGGAACTGAACTAAAATAGCTAAAACATTGTATAGTGCACAAAGATCGACAGAAAAATTAAGTATGCATTAACCGAGACGTCATTTCACGCACGTAAATCGATTGGGGTTTTTTATGCTCACATATCACAATTATAGTCGAGTAGTCAAGTAAATAGCACGACAGCAAAATGCACATTATTTTGCATTCCTATGCCATTGTAATCGTATATTTCTATACGGTAAATGAATTCATTACAGACTAGTACTACAACTTGTATATAGAACGTTCAATATTTAAATTAATAATGTTTTACACCTTCGTTTAGATACCTTTATTCATCGACACGCAAGAAGTTTCAAATCCCATAGTGAGTAAAAATAATAATATCTATTGTAATACAATAATAATAATATCTAGGGAAAATGTCACACAGATCATCCTAGTCCCAAACTAAGCAAATCTTGTACTATGGGTACCAGGCGACGATATACATACTTATATAGATAGATAAATACTTATATACATAGTAAACATGGGTGTTGCGACGCAGCCCGGCCACAGTCGATTTGGTAATTAATAGACATATCAATTAAATGTTCTTAAATTGTTCTTGCGGTACCTATGACTAGATTAAATGTACCACAAATATATCTTGATAAAAAAGCACTTGTTTGTGGCCGGGCTGTTCCGTATACGTTGCAGCCCGGCCACGTGTATAGTTTCTGGTAGGATGCTCAGAATGTTCTAAAATATAAACCAAATAAATGTTCCTTTTGTGTTCTTAATTTTTTTTAATTGTTATATACTAAGAGAAACGCTTATATAAACAAAACACAATTTCAAATAAGAATTTGCACTAAGCGCCTGTAGAACTAAAATAGCAATGTAAGTATTTAAACAATAACAATGCATTGAAGTACATATTACCTCAATGTAACAAGGAATATTATCATTATACAATTCTTGAAAACCCGTGAATAAAAGTTATTTGCATTTATAGACAGAACAAATACTTAATCAGACAACCGATCGAGCATATATTGTGTTTGCCTGCTAAATAATTACAGTAAGTGGACCAAATCTCGTGTATATGCCCCATTGAGTATGTTTCGCCGGAACGTCTCAACTGGGCCGTGTTGAAACCGGTAGTAGAGACACCCGCTGAGGTTGTTTCGCTGGGTCTTCTCAGTTGGGGCGCATTGGATCCGGTGGTAGCATTAAAGCGCAACCGTCGTTATAAACACAAGGTCCGCCATAATAATAACATTTAATTCGTTCCTTAATATAGGCAGAACCATTCAGACAATATGTAGTGAAAATATAGCTAAAATTTTAAATAATTAAACCTACACATAATTTTTAACAATAACTTAATTTAAGTTAGCTAAATATCGTTACTATTATAAAATAAATCTTATTGTAAATTATTTCCTACAATCCGTGTACCTAAATATCTATATGTACCTAGAAATAATTATGTATCACTACGAACATGTTCTGAGTATTTACAAGCGCTTTTTTAAAGTCTACGTGAATAAAAACCTTTTTATTTTTTATTTATTTTATTTTAACTAATCAAAACAAATTGTAACTTACGTAATCTAATCAAAGAACTAATCTATTACAAAACTGTGTAGATAATACAATGAACAAATATAACTGTATTTTTTGTCCACGAAATTGTACTACTCAGGTCATCTAAACACTGCCATCTGTAATGTTTTCGCTTACAGTGGGTAACATAATGACGCACATTTTAAACAAACTCGATCACTGCTAGTAAATTAAATTGTTTTCCTTGTAAGAGTAAATTTCTTGGAATAATATTTATATCAACTTTTTCTGTAATGTCATCCAACTGAAAAATCAATATATCTGTCAAAGTGTAACTTATTACTTGTTTTCCCATACATCTCATTCCATTCTTCACCATATTGCAACTTACATTACTATTAAGGTTAAGCATTGATTCAGCTGCTTCTTGAAGTGCTGCCATTCCTTTTTCCGATAAAATGAGTAAGTTTATAGGCATGGATGAGGATTTGCGGTCGACATGGTCATTCTTCTGGACACAGCTGTTGTTACTGCATGTTTTCAACTGTAATATTTCTTATACCTGAAGGGCTGTTATTACCATTTTGTAATAAATGAATCTTATCATGAAAACTTAGTGGTTTTGCTTTAATTTTAGGTGTTTTCACTATAAGACCTTTCCAATTTTCCACTGTTACAGGGTTCTCAGACATTATGGATTCCTGTGGGAAATCCTCTATAGCACCATTCTTTTTTGTTGTTGACTTCATCTCTGCATAATTCTGACTTACTTGTGCTTAGAGCAAGTTCACCCGAATTCGGTTTGAGCTCTCCAGAAAGATATTCGTATGTCTAATGATGAACTCATCCAATCTTAGTCTTTCATTAGGACGTTTTAGGAGTGTTTTAATAGTTTTAAAACAACTTTGTACATCCGAACTAGTGGGTGTGACATTTTCAGTAGTGCAATAAGATAGCATTACATTCGACCAAAGAGGCAAACGAGAAATAAGCCTTTCCAATAGTTTTATTATTGGGGGAAAATAATAAAGATTGTCATAATTTGTTTTAATCTCGTCTAGTTGCAGTTCAAGAGAAATTTTAACTACTGTAGTTTTAAAAAACGTCATAATACTTGCATCAATATTGCTTACATCTTCTTCGTCCTTAAGCAGTTCTTCATCTTTGGTGTCAAAATTATCGTTCACATGTTTATCTGTCATACTATTATTAATTCCTTTATTTAGCAAACGTGCGAAACTTACATCGCATAACACGGAATCACGTTTATTATCTTTGCCCGTATATTTGCTCATCGCTATTATAATAAGGTCAACTAGAATAGATTTGATTTCTTCGATAGAAGTTGATTGTTTTATTGTTACTATGGACTTTATATAAAAGTATTTCACTCTAGAGTCTATATAATCAAAACATTTATTATTGTGCAGTGTCTTAATGAAATGGGAAGTGTCCAGACGTATTAGGCAGTGTGTTTTGCTTAGTGATTCCTTTTCGTCCAAAATTCTAAAACAATACTCAATATATTCTTTTGATGTTTTGAAATTGGTAAATGCCTTAACGATTGCTCCTAGTAATGCCGCAGAGCAGCGAGTCATCGCAAACGGCTTCATGTGGAGGACGTTTATCTTGTAGCCATTTCTTCAACCAAATAGAAATATTTTCTAAAGTATGAGAATCGGTGATCATTTGCGTTATCGGCACACTGCCCTTTTCAGTCTTAACGACAGCTACGTATAAAACTATATGTTTTGGTATCGCACATATATCTGAAGGAGGATGCGAATTTTTAAAAATGCTTCCAGTTGCGTCAATGCTCACTTTAATACATCTTTTCGCTTCAGTTAGACATTTGTAATATTTCTCTTGTGATTTGCAACAGTAGTGAATTGTCAGAGGTAAAATTTTTAGAGTTATAATAAGCGAATTGTACGTAGTAGTCAGTCCCATAACCCATAAAGACGTGATAACATTTTTATGGAAATAAATTTCAGTTCTAGTTTGTAATCTGATATGCTCTAGCGATTTTAAAGAAGGTACAAATGGTGGTTCATATATTTTATCGTCTTTCATATGTCTATTTAATAATTTGCTGCGTAATACCGTAGGATACTCATTTTTTAGATCCTTTTGAAGTAGTTCTTTTTGATATTTAGTAAGTTTATTTTTTAGACAATGATTATGGATTACATTTGGGTCACCATCTTGGATTATACACTGAAATGTGGCTTGAGTTTCCGTAGACTTCAAAGTCTTTGCATTTAATTTGGCACCACATTGTTTACAAAATGCATCAAATTTGATAAAATCATTTTCAGTCGCATAGCTGTGCTTAAAACTCATGTACATGTTGTGTTTATATGTTGACACAGTAGTTGGGACATGATCGTAGTCCATTTTTGCTTTGGCAAGTTACATCGTTTATGTTTTGTAACAGAGGGCTTATTTGGATCATTGCGTGCAGAATAATAATCTTTAAGTGGTCGTATTTGTTCCCAAATTAAAGGCTCTGCATCGAAACAAACGACTTTTGAAACTTCATTCTTCATCTGATGATGGCGTGACAGTGTGGTTATAACATTTTTCAGAAGAAATCTTGCTACTTTCATCATTAGTCACACTATTTGTATCAAAAAAGTATTTGAAATTTCTCTTTAAAGATAAGTAAAGGGCTTTGGGCGCCATTCTACTGACGATTTTTACTAATATATTTAAAAATCTTACTTGTTGAAAGTGGTTCACGCTCCTTAATTAAGGTTTTTAGCTGTTCTTCATACTTTATAAATTCGATCTTCTGTTCCTCTAGAGACACAGATAAAACTTTTCCACGTTTATTAGGTTTCACGTTCATGTTTTGTAATTTTATTTAAATTCAACCACTAATAACACAGACAACTATCAATTACTCAATTCTATCTATCAACAAAAATATGTGACATGTGAGGGTAGAAAACAAATCATAGATACAACCCAAAAAAGAATACTCACTAAAACATTTAACGTTTTTTCCATAAACACAATTGTGTACACCTAGATACATGTAAAATCTTAACAATTACTTTGTTTATAATAAAACGATTCGACGTTTTACGAACGATGTTCGTAAAACGATTTTGTATTTTCCTCTATGATGATAGAGGAAAATACAAAATCGTTTTACGAACAACATGACATTATTTTCATTACACAACTAGCTGACCCGACAGACGTTGTCCTGTCTTAACGATGACTATTTACGCATGCATTCTGTCAATACCATGTCAAATAAAAAAAAGTTACATTAAAAAAAGGTTATATTGTCCAAAGCCCTAAGGTTAGATTAAAAATAATATTGTATGGTTGTGAAGTATTCTTAAATTGTCTTATTTTCCGCGCAATTTTTAATTATTTTTCTTTCATAAGAACCTTCTCCTGACAATAACAAACACAATAAAAAATAAATAGTGAAATCGGTCCAGCCATTCACGCGTGATGGCGTGACCAAGGGAAATTGGGATTCATTTTTATATATTTAGATATTGTCCGTTTTGCTCCTAAAGATATGCGTTTTGGTCTAGTGGTAGCGTGTTCAACTGCAGGTAATGAGGTCCTGGGTTCAACTCCCGGGTCGGGCCATAAGTGATTTTGGGATTTTCCGTAAAAAGAAATTTCTCGGTATCAGACCGAAGTCTGGGAGTTGGCGGTATTTCACCACCATGCTTCGGAGAGTACGTAAAGCCGTCGGTCCTGTACCTGATCTCTTTCTGGTCGTGTCGCTAGTCGTCCCAACGAATCATCGTGATGTAATAGAAAGTGCCCCTGTGTTTGCGCACACAGATGTGCACTATAATATGTTCTGCGCGATTGGCTAATCTCTATTGAGACTGACCGCCGTGGCTGAAATTCGGCCGGGAGGATTATTATTATGCGTTAGCAAATTTGTACAAATAAGCAGACGTGCTGTTTTAGTTCTACAGGCGCTTAGTGCAAATTCTTATTTGAAATAGTTTTTTGTTTATATAAGCGTTTCTCTTAGTATATTACTATGAAAAAAAAAATATAGAACACAAAAGGAACATTTATTTGGTTTATATTTTAGAACATTTTTTTTATATATATGGAACAGCCCGGCCACAAACAAGTGCTTTTTTATCACGATATATTTGTGGTACATTTAAACTAGTCATAGGTACTGCAAGAACAATTTAAGAACATTTAATTGATATGTCTATTAATTAAGAAATCGACTGTGGCCGGGCTGCGTCGCAACCCAGAAAACATCCATGACTCAGAAACAAATATTCGTGCACATCGCACAAATATTTGCACTTACCGGGATTCGAACCTAGGACCACCAGCTTCGTAGGCAGGAGCACTACCAACTAGGCTACGGTGACCTAATAATGAATAATACATGTATTATGCAACAGATGGCGATTTAAATTCATTATTAAATATAATGAATAATTTAAAGCGCCACCTGTTGGTAATTGTCCGATCTAAGTAGTTGTTAGCCGTGTAGGTTACGGTAAGATTGCGTTAGAAATATTATAGCGAATGGATTGCATAAATTGGAGTCTGAGAACCACGGTGCGGTGGTGGAGTGCTTAATGCACATGGGGCCAGTTACCCCGTGGTTTGTGGGTTCGATTCCTACCCGCACTTAAATTTATATATACAATTGATTTTAAAGACGTCTGAAACTTGTTTTCTCCTGCCTACAAAGCTGGTGGTCCTGGGTTCGAATCGCGGTAAGTGCAAATATTTGTGTGATGAGCAGGAATATTTGTTTCTGAGTCATGGATGTTTTCTACGTATATAAGTATTTATCTATCTATATAAGTATGTATATCGTCGCCGGGTACCCATAGTACAGGCTTTGCTTAGTTTGGGGCTAGGTTGATATGTGTGAAATTGTCCCTAGATATTATTATTATAGTTAATTATTAAAAACATGATTTAAGAAGTATTCAAATAAATATATTTCTTTTAAATATACCCACTCATGAGGTTGGACAGAACTTACGGCAAAGCGATAGAATTTTTATGCATACATATTAATGCTATATTCGTAATATTTCAGAAAGCACATAGAAACTGCTCAGCAAAGGTTTGGATCTATCTAAGAATATATATTGAAATTTATGAGTATAAATATGCCTATTACACTCTGCACATGTTGATCATGTTGATCATATTTTTAAACACACTCTTGCTTTGGATCTTCACAATAGCCTCTATTTAAAACATATAAACTATATTGAATACACATTTGTTTCTTTTCAGTGCAAAGGAACTGATTGTGGAGTAATAGTAAGAATACAATGAATAATCCGTCCAAGAACATTAGGCACACTGCATTCCTCGCAATGTGATGTTTATATAAATTGTATCCCATCACCATTTCATTTTCGACCGAACCTTTTAAGCCGATTTGGTTACTTTAGCTAATACCCTAGCATGTGTTTCTGAATACGCCTTATACCGTGCGTTGTCCAACCAAAGTTGTTATGAGAATTATATAAATAAAGTTCACGGCTGATTGAATCTGATACCTTTTCTAACAATCTTCCATATTAGTTTCCTATTCGTTTATATGCTCGGAGTTTCCCAGCGACATCGAAGCAGAAAATCCGCAGGTGAAAAAAGTAACTCCCTGCGCGTGTTAATTATATGTTTGTTGTTTATTTTACTAGGTGGCTTGAACATGTCTTAGGCTAACTCTACTGGAAACGCATGTTTATGTTTTATACATAGGCAACCTATCTAAGCTAATTGATTACCAATAGCTTAATTAGACGTAAATCTCAAATCCGTGGCGAACACGGAGGAATTGGCACATCTTAAGGAAAGACTCTTAAAACTTTGGACAAACATTACTTTTAATAAAGTTTTAGGTTTTTCTTACAGCTCAGGTTTATCTTATGAAGACATTCATTGAAAAATAATCACATTATATAGTTACATTGGTTCCCATTGCCCAAGAGTATGGGGTAATTAGAATCAGAGATAGGGGTAGTGCGATCCACTGGGGCAATGGTAACCGAGTAAGAATATGTAACAAGAATCAGATAATTATAATATTTTAACTGTACCTATAACGTATAAAATTACAATCATATAAAATTAAAAACAATTAATTACCGTCTAATACTAAAATCAAAAACATAATCGTCGGCGGAATCACTTCCTGGACATTGAGCTTGAGCCCATTCACCACAGGTTTTGTTCCATTTTCCAGATTCACAGCATATCGGACACATGTTGGAATCTTCATCAAACTAGTCAATACCTTTGTAATCAAAGATATTCTGGTAATAACCAGATTTGTCTGATTTGTCTGATCTTTGTCCTCAAATAGGATTTTTTACCTTTTTCATTTGTTTTGTTGGTAGACTTTTTTTTTCTTTCATGAGAAGTTTATTTTTCTTTATGTCTAGTACAGTTTTGTTTGGAGTAGCACTGATTATTTGCGAATGTTGTTTATGTGTTCGTTTCGGATCTCTCGAGAAGTTGATGGTTAAGGAGATATAAGTGCGAGTACAGAATTTAGATTTTCATTTAATTCAAAGGAAGCGGATGAAACATTTTCTAAGACAATTATTATTTTATATATAATTACTTTGGATATTTCCACTATTATTCATTTCATCCAATTGAATCACGGTGTTCTGATTATATTAAGTAGTTTTGTGAGGACCACAGTGTCATCCACTACGTTGGTGGAAGCTGTATTAACTATATAATAATCGTCATCGCTGAATATATTAGTGTTAATTGGGCTTGTGCCAGTTGCGTAGAAACTTTTTATTTTAGATACAAATCACATTCACGATTGTATGCTTTTTTTAGGGGACCAAACTATGTCACATCTAAGTGCTGCAAACGATGAAAAGAGTGAAGCGGTATAGACAAAATGTGATTTAGTTGGCTTTGCAAAACTCATATGCTTCTAAAGTTGAGGGGCTCTTATGATAATCTAAAATAAGTAATATTTTATTATCCTCTCATGGTATGCAAATGCCTTGAAATGTTGTAACCATTAAAAAGATAGATTTTCATTAATCCATCCATTTTTTTAACAATTATAAATTACGCCTGAAGGACAATCGTTCTTTAGAAGAAGAGAATAACGTTGTCTTGGATATATGAATATGGGTGGGACATAGACGCCAGCAGCACTGACTGCACAAACAGCACAGCGGTTTTTTCCCGAGAAGTTACAGTCCCAACTCGTTCTGAACTGCTTTTGCTAAAACTTTTCCTAGTTCTTGAACTGTTGAAACTCCTGTCTCGTCTATATTAAATATTTGATGTGCTTCATATTTATTTTTTATCATAAGTTCATCAAGCCTTTTGTAAAATAGTTCTACTTCTTTGTTAAGTCCCTCAATTCTATTAGTACTTGTCGACACAGATTTGCGAACACTGATATTCGTCACACTTGCTTTCGTTGTTAAAATTATGAGGTATCTTCAATTGTTCGGCACAGTCGTATGCTATTTTTCTGGATGTCATAGAGTGTTATTCGTAAAAAAAGCTTCGTCATATGTATCAGGTGATTTGTTCTTGAGTAGGAGAAAATGCTGGTTTTCTTCCGAGACCACGATTCGTTATGATCTCCGATACCACTTTTGCAAAATACTATATGGTGTGTTAACTTGAGATACTTTATGCAGAGAAATTCTATCATAATTGAATCTCTTGATAGCACGATCTAGTACATTTAAACTCTATTGATACTTCTCCGTAATTCTGTCCCATTTTCGAGGAATCTGAAAAATAACAAAAATAATGAAATGTAATGAGTGCCCCATTTGATTCCAACGACCCCACATACTCAATTTCAAGTTTTCATATAATTCATCAAATACAATTAGCTATTTACATAAATTGGTCTTCTTATCTAATTTTATAATGATGAATCTACAAGTTAAAATAGATAATGATTACAATAATTTAAATACTCACAATTTTTCCTTGAAGATCTTAGAAATGAGATCAGTTGACGGGATACCCGGCTTGCGGTAAACTCAAGTAGTTCTCATTACCCCGAGGCTCCGATTCACCAGTGTTCCCTCTATGTCTTTTGGGGGAGTGTTAAATAACATGGCCATCTTAACCTCTGCGCCATAAGTGACGGTTAAATGGATCCATATACATATATGGTATCGCTTTTAAAGTTTTCATTCAATTTTCAACAAATAGACAATGAACCTAAAAATGTCGATGATCAATAAAATATTGTATCAAGTAAGTAATTCTTGTTAAAATAGTGCTAACACAATGGTTTCCTAACGCAAGCATTTAAAGTGTGAGCTTTGATTTAATTTCATTTACCTTTTAGGAAGTGTCTATAATAAACCGTGTATTTAATTACGTAAAAACTAAAAAAGAATACAAAATACAACACACAATGTGTGATAATTAAACAATGTTTCATAAATCATACAAACTTATATTCATGCTCACTTGATATTAAAGTGAGTATACATTGACCTTGCAAAATATCTAGATCCCATGATTTAACAATACATGCTTTATGTTAAATTAAATACATACAATTCAGGTCATCATTATATATTTTTTTATTAATATTTATATACATGCAACATACCTATTACACACATATCCAATAAATAATAATTGAAAATACAGTTATAGATGAGAAAATATTTCATGAAGATATTGTGAAAATTAATTAGGTAAAGTTTAAGTAACAAACTATTTTAATTGTCAAAATAAAATACATTACATTAGCAAATTATTTTAAACGAATGGTACATAATATATAAACGTAAACTTATGCGCTAATGTTTACAAATTCAATAATATCTAATATATCTGAAGACAATGTCACACAGATCATCCTAGCCCCAAACTAAGCAAAGCTTGTACTATGGGTACCAGGTGACGATATACATACTTATATAGATAGATAAATACTTAAATACATAGAAAATATCCATGACTCAGAAACAAATATTCGTGCTCATCACACAAATATTTGCACTTACCGGGATTCGAACCCAGGACCACCAGCTTCGTAGGCACTACCAACGCTAGCAAAAGCTACTGTGCCTCACACTAAAATTCCGTGTCGTGAGGCCTTGATATTAAATAATTACTACTGAAAGTGAATTTATATTAAACATTAAATTAATATTAAAATGATATTAAATGTAAATGTATGTGTGTGTTTGTGTGAAAGATACAGTTTCTATGCCAATACAATTGTATAATGCTAAAAAATCTGATTATTATTTCCATTGCAGTGCACTGGTGCAATGTCCGCTGCTTCGGTAAGATATTTGAGTCATTAGTACTTAATTTAATACTAATTTAATCGCGTTTTTGTTAATTTAATTCTAATTTGATTGTGTTTTTGTTTTTCACACTAACCCTTGCTTACTACTGACGAATTTGAATACATATTGGCATCCCTGTCATTTTTGTTTTTATTCCGTTCAATTTATATTTTTGTGATATTTGTTCATGATCCTTAGTCAATTGTTGATTAATTCTGTTTCTTTTTGAATGTTTATAACATATGTGATAGGAATTGTGTTCTACTTAAGACTAGAACACGATTTCTATCACAGATAATACGATTATAAGCAATATAATCGTATTATTCTTCATAGCTTCGATGCAGGTATCGCTATCACTATTAATTTCAAAACTGAACTGCTAATAAAGCATTTCAATTATTATTTTATTTACAAAAACCCTTGCTTAGTACTCAGATAGCCAACAGACCTTGATAAGTATTTCGAAGAGTGTACTTTAATAACCAAATACATATTTTCAGGCTGTGGGGTTTAATTCTTCAGCTATCGTAAGTATTGCAATTCTTTTTTTGACATGGATTATGTCAACTGCTCACCGCTCAGTGTCATTTAATTTTGTGCCAGTAACCCTGGCTTACAAGAGTTGCAGTCAGGTAAGAGGGAAAGACTAGTCGTTCTGAGCCGGGGTGTGCTTTCTGCAAATTGAAAAAGAAAGTCAGTGGTCGTGGTTCGTTCCCCACCCAGGAATTTATCCACCCATTTATTATTCACCCATTATTCATCTATAAATATATCCTGGAATATTAGGGTTAATTTGGGTTCCGGGAGTGCCAAAATACAGGCCTTGGCTTAGTTTGGACTCCAGATCGCCCACAAGTTGCAACTTCATACATTTTGTCAACTTTATTTGTTTCATGATATTATCATTCGTTAAATAAAATAAATCATTTTTGTATTTTTTTGTATTGACACACGGCCATCTGATCCCAAACTAAGCAGAGCTTGTACAATAGAAACCAATATATACTACTTTTTAACCGACCACAAAAGGAGGAGGTTCTCAAGTTCATGTAATACATACTTATATACAGAATTAAACCCAGTCTCTGGACAGACAGACACGTGACTTACCACCCCTATATGACTTACCCCCAAGTCATATCAAACTGCTCATAAAGTGTCTGGTCTGGTGAGACTGCTCACGACAGCAAAATGTCGCCGATGTCTTGTCAAAATCAGCATTTGTCACTGTCATACATAATCTCTGTATTCGCGGCATATTTGCGGGGTATACCCCGCGAATAAAGAGTTTTAAAGTACATTAGTAATTAAAGTAAAGTAAAGTAATTACACCCAGACTCGGGACAAACAGACATGTTCGTTTGTGCATACAAATATCTGTTCTGAGTGGGAATCAAACCCACGACTTGCCGGACGCATGAGCGCGCTAAATCTCACGCCTCCCTTGGGGCGGCGGAGGAGTCGGATAATAGTTGTTTTCGCCCTATAGGGCTGTGGCGTTTTGTTCCCCTAGGGATGGGTCGCGATAACACCGCGCTTTCATTTTATTTGGATTCAGCTCAGGGCTGAGGCCTGGTGGGGGAGAGTATTTGGACCCCCCTTTCTTCACGACGCCGGGAAATCATGGCCCTACCGGGTGAGACACCATGAGGTGAGTCCAGCAGGAGCCGACTTACTACCGACGCCGAACTTAAAGGAGGGGAAGCCCCCGGAAGCTGTCCCATACTAGCGGGGGGTGTTCGGGATGTCTGCACGGCCGCGACCAAATCCCTGGTGAGTCGGCGTCGGCGTCAGTCCGGGGGGCGGGCATGGTAGCGGGAGATGGTCTGAAGGTGGTCCCACGATGAGGTGTCAGCACAACACCTCCATTTTCTCGATGTGCTCCTCCCATTTCGCCGCTCTGTGGCCACGTACCTCAACTTTCACCTGTTCCGCAAGGCGATTCAGGCTAGTTCTGAGTGTGGGACAACGGGTTTGTTGGCACCTCTTCCGCAAATCCCTTTTTTCCTTTATATGATGTCGGTTGTGGGGCAGTACTGGTCGCTCCCATACTCATGAGGAGATCTCCAGCTAGGGTCTTTGCGTCCTCCTCGCATGTGATAGGTCGAGGGTATGTTCTTCCAGTTTTCTCGCAAAGATATTCCAGTCCGTCTATTTCCGTAGCGCTGGAATGACGATAAGTACCAGTTGGTGGTCTGATAGTAGCTTATCGTCAATCACCTGCTAAGCGACCTGGCAGTGTAGCCCGCGGTGTACCAAGATATCTAGTACCTCCGATGATAGCATGTTGTTGTCTGGGTATCTCGTGGGCAGAACACCTTGTAACCGCGGGCCACCGCGATGTTATGATGGCGTCTCCCTGACATGTTGTAGCGAGTTGGTCGCCGGGAGCTTTATAGGCGGTGAAGATCCTTGTTTGCTCCCCGGCGGCATGAAGATGGGGCAACTTTAGGGGCTGATGTACGACTCTTCGTTCCGCCAAGACTACTAGACCGCGGATGTTACGTCCTTCACTGGACCGCACATCCTGCCTGTAAGCGAGGTAACATTTTATTTTGTCTGTAGGTGCGTCTTGCTTAGCAGCGCCACGTCGATGTCCTGTTCCTGCAGTAGCGGTCAGCCTTACATTTTAGGCCACGGACTTTCCAATGGACTATTCTGAGCTCCTTACGATCCATTAAAATTTCTAAACATCACTGGCCCCACCCATAAGTATGGGCAGAACTTCTCCCTGATTGAAGGGCCACCAACACTTACTGTGGGTAGCGGACTTGGTGGGGTGACTTTTGGGAGCTCCAGATTTGTGCTTATGCTCCGTGGCCGAGGGTAATGTTGAGGTGGTAGCGGGATCTGTTTTGTCCTTCTTCCTCCTCAGTCGCTTATTTTTCGAAGCAACTCCGCAAGCGGTGTGGTAGTTTATAAGCGAGGCGCTTGGGATTTCTTTTTTGGGAGTGAGATCCACAGGTTGGTGGCCCTCACTGTTTGCTGTGGCTGCTTGCCTTCTAGTCGCAATGGTTGTGGCGACTGCTCCGGCTTTCTTATTAAGGCTCTCTATCTTGAATACCCGGAATTTTACGACATTTGCCGGGTGAACCTCCCCGCAGTTAGCGCATGTGGCTGGGTCTTCGTGGGATCTTGGGCATTCTTTCAATTTTCTTTCTTTCATTGATGTCAAAGATGCCCGGTGTGGCGTCGTCGTGCGCTGTAGAAAAGCAAAGAAGATACATCCCGGCCTTCCTTACCGTGCCTTGATGTGCCGGACATATTCTGGGACATAGCCCCGCTCGCGGTCCTCGGCTATCTCCTCTGGGTCAGTGTTTACGGGAGACCCCGGATCGCCACCTTTAAGCTTCTCTCGGCAGGTAGCGAGTAGGAGAACCACGAGATATTCGCAATTGTCTCCAATTCCGTGAGATATCATTGTATCACTCAATACTCGTGGTCCTCCTTTGGTGAGAAGCGAATCCCCGCTAGGAGGGGTCGCACATGCGGAGTGTGGCCCAACTTCTCCTATAGGACGCGAAAATGGTGCGCCTAGTTCGGGAGTTTTTCCACCACTAGTGGTGTGTCTTTTGATGTAGATGTAGTGATCGGGTCGCGGTGCGGTGGTGCTGTGGTTAGTTTTGATACAACACCACTAGTAGCTCCACTCTCGCTACCTGCCTGGCTTCTTGGCCTGCTGCGATCTCTGCAAATGAAGCCGTCGTTGGGTTGGATAGTGTGAGGGAAGGCTGGGCGTCTGTAGGTCCCAGGTGCGTCTTGTTTAGCAGCGCCACGTTGATGTCCTATTCCTGCAGTTGCGGTCGGAGGAGACTGGTCTTACATTTGAGGCCACGGACTTTCCAATGGACTATTCGGAGCTCCTTACGATCCATTGAAAATTTCTAAACAATCACAGGCTCCAACCATAAGTATGGGCAGAGGGCTTCTCCCTGATTGAAGTGCCACCAATACGTCCTGGGCGTGTCGCATATCGAGGAACACATAGCGCATCAAATTTCCAGAGCCTAGTACTTAATTAAGCTCCTCTAGGTTTACTTGGCCGCTCTGTCCTGTTACGTTACTGAGGGTAGCGGGCTAGGTGGGGTGGTTTTTGGGAGCTCCAAATTTATGCGTTTGTTGGGAGCTCTCTATCTTGAATACCCGGAATTTTACGACGTTTGCCGGGTGATCCTCCCCGCAGTTAGCGCATGTGGCTGGCTCTTCGCCGCGTCTTGGGTATTCTTTCGCTGTGTGCTTGCCGTCGCATCTCACACACGTGAGTGTTCGGTCACAGTGGTGGGATGAATGACGGAATTATTGGCAGCGATGGCACTGCGCTGGCCCTTACTTGCCCCGCCAGGCTTCAATCTTGACATCGGGCATACAAAGTAATTCTTCGATGTCATAGATGCCCGGTGTGGCGTCGTCGTGCGCTGTAGGATAGCGAAGAAGATATGTACATTCCGGCCTTCCTTATCGTGCCTTGATGTGCCGGACATATTCTGGGACTTAACCCCGCTCGCGGTCCTCGGCTATCTCCTCTGGGTCAATGTTCACGGGAGACCCCGGATCGCCACCTTTAAGCTTCTCTCGGCAGGTAGCGAGTAGGAGAACCACGAGATCTTAGCAGTCGATACTCGTGGTCCTCCTTTGGTGAGAAACCAAACCCCGCTTGGAGGGGTCGCGCATGCGTAGGGTGACTCAACTTCTCCTATAGGACGCGAAAATGGTGCACCCAGTTCGGGAGTTTTTCCACCACTAGTGGTGTGTATTCTGATGTAGATGTAGTGGGCGGGTCGCGGTGCGGTGGTGCTGTGGTCAGTTTTGGTACAACATCACTAGTAGCTCCACTCTCGCTAGCTGCCTGGCTTCTTGGCCTTGCTGCGATATCTGCAAATGAAGCCGTCAGTGGATTGGAGAGTGTGGGGGAAGGCTGGGCGCACGCTTGGGTGCGCTGCCGCTTCGCCGCCTCTTCCTCGTGAAGGTTTCTGGGGGTTGTAGTCCACGGTCCATTTTCGGCGAACAAAGAATCTCCATACAACCGAATGCAACTCCGCACGATATTTAAATCGCTCTCCTGGTATGAAATCAATGCCAATGGCGCGCTTATTTTGTTGTTGTTTTAAGGCAAGAACAACATCGTCAAGTGACAGTGGCTCATCCAGCTTGATGGCTGTGGGAAGTTGAGTAAGAGAACAAACGTATTCCCAGTCAGTTGACCGAGCTACGTTCAGCAGAGTGTTGAAGTGTGTTTCAGAAGTACTTTTGTAACAGAGATTGTACCTGTCAACTTTCTCACCTCGCAATAAAATTCCCCGAGCTGGTTTGTGTTAGCTAGTTACTGCATGTGACGTGCTTTCTCTTGCCACCACTTAAATTTGTAGTTTATAAATATTACAAGAATGGCGAATCGGCTACGAAATGCTGGATCTAAGTATTGGACCCGTATGGTCGCCCGGCGTATAGGGAGATTTTATAAAGGCTTTATTTTTTAATATATTCAGAGCTTTATGTGGTTCATTTTTACCCAACTGCACGACGCAAAGGATTGTGTTTATCAGCCAATGTATGTATGTTTGTTCCTTTGAAGCACTATACAGACCAAACGCCTGGACCGCTTTGTATGATTCATATGTCAATTGATTCCTATTAGTCCGGCAAGTGTCACTAAAGACATGACGTTAGTGAAAATTCAATATGGCGACTACTGGACTATTGTGAAAATTAAAAAAACTAAAGTCAGCAAACTATGTAAAGTGGGGTATCGTTGAATAGGTATTTAAAAAACAGACACATTTAAGTTTTCTTTCAACTTTTTTTCGATTAGACCGGCCGTTTAGGATCTATATCGATTTAAAGTTGCACAGCATTCTCCCATATAGTCCGTAGAAATTTACGATGAAATGACGAAAAGTTCGTATGACTGTGCGTAAGAATGTTGATAGACATATACTTAAGTATCTATAAGGTATATTGGACTACCTAAAGTATCTTACGTCTAACACGGCGCCCATCTCCAACTTCAAACGATTTAGTACAAAACATATATAGGTAGGTACCTACCGAAATCGAATTCACTACAAAGATATTGTATAAAGAACAACGTCTCTAAGGTTGTGTGAGAATCAAACAATCAACAACCGAATTTGATGCGCTTCGTGGACAAGGTAAAATTTAAAGCAAAATGTTACCTTTAATATTATGTTGGGGTGTAACTGTACACAAGTTGCAAGGGACAACTTTGAATCGAGCCGTTATCGATCTCAGTTCGCGCATTTTAATTTTGAATTGAATTGAATTTTTGATAAAGGACAGGCCTACGTAGCCTAAAGCCGTGTAAGGTCTTTAGATGGTTTAATTACCACCGCAAGCTACTAAACAATCGTCATGATATCAAATCTCTCAATGAAATCACGAGATTGTGAAATTTGCCGTCATACAACAATAACAATGACTGACTTATCTCACAGCTTAAAGAGCTGCTTGTATTAACGTGATATTTGGCCCGGATGTTTATTTATTCATTATCATATCACAGATTAAAATATATGTTTTTAAAAAGAAAACAGTAAAAGAAATAAAAAATGAATAAATGCCACTCCGGAAAGTGGAACTCTAATTAAATATTGCCAATCCGACTATCTCGTAAATAATGGAGTCCCACAAGGCAGTGTGCTGGGGCCATAATTTTTTCTTTTCTATATTATTTTTATACATTATTAATGCACTTTGTTTGCAGAAGACATCTCTATAGTTTTGGCATCGAATCTGTTAAATTACTTTGACAAAGAAATAAATAATACGATAAAAAATATAATTAATTGGCTTGAAAAAATAATCTGACCGCGAATTTGAGCAAGACACATTTTATTTTATTTTTAAGCAAAATAAGTAAATCATAGGAGATCATTCTTTTTGGGCCCACTGGCAACGGTTGCGTATATTAATCACATCAATCTTAAAAAATATACCGAAATTATTACAACAAATGAGTTCAAACTTAAAAAGATATGTAACCGGAATCATGAATCATTAAAAAAAAAGTACTTTTTTGATATTCGGTTACGGCTCACCGCCATTTATACAAAGAAATGGCGAGGATTGCCAGCTTTTAGGGAATTCCCTAATTTTCAGGAAATTAGAATTGATTTGTAGCCTTTTAGCTCCATAACAGTTAAATTGTTGCGATTTCATATTTATGTAAATATATATAAAACGGATGAGAAGAATAATAGTTCTCTCAAGCATGGATATATGGTTATTTAGTTATTTGAAGTGAAATAATCTTTAGCGGCGTTGAGCACTTTTCTTGGGATGGGTATGAAATGTTAAACTCACGTCAGGACATAATATTTCCAGTCCATTTGTACACTTTTGCAACAGATATGTACGGTTGTGAATGGGACAATCGAGGAATTATATAATGATCATTGGCAACCCAGATCACTGAACGTCACGTCACTCTTACATTTTCTTTCGAATTGTGTGATTGTATTTTTCTTAGTTTCTCGTATTTCTTTGAAATATTTGTCAAAAGTGGCTTCAATACGTTCAACTCTAGCGAACAGAACCGTTGTGTCAGTTGTGCTTTACGGTTTCAACGCAATGTGCAAAGACAATTACTTTCCGAGACAGCTGTTGTTCTGCGTCAACTTGCTTCTATGTAGATTTCATGTTTAAATTGTCATGTTTCTCAGGATTCCGGTTAGACATCCTAAAACTAATACTACCCCATTAATCTACAGATCATAAGGAACAAATTGGTTCGAGAATTTTTGGTGGGCCCATCCGCCATAGAAAAAGAAATGGTCTCCTTTACTACATATATAATATAATGCTCATAAAATAAACAAAGTAGAGAGTGTGAAGTATTTAGGTATAACAGTTAATCGTTTTTGTAACTGAAAATTCCACATTGATCAAATATGCATCAGAATCAATAGGTTTTTATACGTTTTGTGACGACTTCGCAAAACAGCCTCATTACAAACGGTATTAATGGCATATCACGGGTACGTTGGTTCTATCCTGAGGTATGGTATCTTACTGTGGGGCAACTCAACAAATATAACCAGAGAATTTCTATTGCAAAAAAATAATATGTTACAGCAATTACAGGTACTCCTCCGCACGTCTTATGTAAATAATTGTTCAAAAGACTAAAAATTATGTCTAAAAATTAAATATATTTGTACATTTTTGAAATTGGTGTATTTGTGAAAACGCAGCCACAGTTATTTACTAGATATTGAATAATATTTAATAACTTAATCAAGATAATGAATGATAAAAAGCTAAAAAAGAAAAATATATAAAAAAATATAAAGAACAAAAATAATAATATATAATGTGGTTAACCTTCTTTTTGAAGCTAGCTAGGAAGTCATAACTAAAAAGATTAACTTTTTGTTTTTTTATTTTGTTTGGTTCACTATTTACGCAATCGGGTTTATTGATTTATTAAATAACTTTTTTATAGATTTAGCCTCTTGGTCTAGATGTTATTGAGCCTTGGTGGGTATCGATCCCACGACCTGTGGCTTAACTAACAAGCCAGAGGTCGTGGGATCGATACCCACCCAGCACAAATATTTGTGATGGGCACGATTACTTTTTCTGTGTCTGGGTGTAATTTGTCTATTATATAGTATGTATATACTCATAGTATGTACAGGCTCTGCGTAATTAGGGATCAGATGGCAGTGATAACTGATTTGTCAAACTCTATCTAGTCTTTACTTAGTAAGATTCTTTAGTTAGTAAATAAAAAAACCGACTTCAAAAACTGAAAAGTATAAAAAAATATCTTAATAAAGATTGAATTTAAACTTATGCAAAAATCTTTAATATTAATGAAATAATATAATTTGTTTGTGCTACCCATTGATATGTTTGAAGTCGGTGCCAAGCCAAATGTAATAGTAGGTACCACACTCGCCGTGCGTTACTTTCAGCGGGATAGTTTCGTATTTCTACACAAACAACCCAAGCGTGCAGACGTCGCTGACGGTCGTTTCCGAATATTGAAAAATTTTGATGCGTTGTCTCCTAATTAATCATTTATCTGTTTGTTTTTCAGGACCACAAATATATTCATATATAAGCATAATATAGATTTATTCTAACTATAGTAACTAATTTAGGTATTAATATTAAATGTTTCATATTAATTCATATTGTTCTTTAAGTTTATTTACTTAGGTTAATCTTTAGTGTAGGAATTTCATCACATATTATGAAAGCTGTGTGTAATATTAACTTTTATTTTGCTTAGGGCTTGGCACCGACTTCAAACATATCAATGGGTAGCACAAACAAATTATATTATTTCATTAATATTAAAGATTTTTGCATAAGATATGTATTAAATTAAATCTTTATTAAGATATTTTTTTATACTTTTCAGTTTTTGAAGTCGGTTTTTTTAAACGAAGTTTTTTTTATTTGTTACTTTTTAGTGTCTAGCTATGGGTAGGACTACGAAAGATGCCGCGCGCCTCAAAACTATAGGTCCCAACAAAAATGTTGTCCGAAACTATTTTTACGTTCTTGTGAGACAGTGAATAACCGAGAGCAAGAAAAACTACATAAAATTACGCTCACTCTAAGAAAACTTGCACAGTACGAGTCTAGACTAGCTAAGATTCATGAAAGTCTGAACAGCAAGCGCATAGGTTAGGCCGTATTTATGACCATCCACCAGCTAAAGAGTCGTGTGTGCTGAGGGCTTATAGACTAGGTCTTATTAATGATCGAATAGCCATCAAGTCTGCTGAGCAGAGGGCATGAGTCTATGAAGACTAGGTCTTATTAATGATCGATTAGCCAACGAGTCTACTGAGCAGAGGGCTCATAACCTAGGTTGTATTGATGATCAAGACAACGAGTCGCGAGAGTTCGGTAGTAGCAAGTATTTGACTTGATAGAATGGAAGGTAAATTTTGGTTTACGATTTATGACGCATTAAAAAAAAACTACTTACTAGATCTCATGCAAACCAATTTTCCTATCCATAGATACCCCACATGTATGGTTTATGAACCCCCAAATATTATTGTTTGTTTTTCTATTTTTGTGTGAAAATCGTAATGCGGCTTACAGAATATATCTGCTTGCCAAGATTTGATGGCAGCTATTCCGCATCAAACTAAAGAAGAATCACGTAAATCGGTTCATAAATCTCAGCGTCGATTACGCTGTACGTACATAACAAAATGCGCTTGTGCTAAAAGGTACGCCTACATGCGCTTCCAAAAACGAGCTTATACTTACGCGCGTATTAAACGCTAGTCATCTGAAATTGTTCTTTATGTTCATGCCAAGACACACTTGAACAGAATGAGTCTAGCTTGACTTGCTAAGATTTAAAAATGTCTGTGCCAAAGACAGTTACATCGTCCACATAAACAAAAATTTTCATACAAAAATGACCATAACATTAAAACTACTGGGCCAAACTTTATAAAATTTTTATGGGACCAAATGGCAACTATTTCGCATCAAACTAAAAAAGAATAACGTAAATCGGATCATAACTCTCCGAGTAATCGGTGTACATACATAAAAAAAAAAAAATCCGGTGAACTTGAGAACCTCCTCCTTTTGAAGTCGGTTAACAAACGTACCTAAATCCTTTACCACTAACTATTTACATATCCAATTTTCTGACACTTGGCTATTTTCAGACTTATGGAGATCTATCTACAGTAGAGGTTTGTTTGAATGTTTTCTCTCTGTTATTTAGCCGCTTTTAGGCGTTCATAGCCGGTTGCTCTCACCGGTAAGTGATCGGTGAGGGTTCGGTTGATAACTCTGAACAACTCTGACACTAGGGTAACCACATTTGATAAATACATAAGCCACTTTATGTATATACCACCTACAAATCTTTATGGTGAAATAAAATTATAATAAGGACTTAAATCGCTTATAACTTAGTTGTTTTATAGGCACATTAGCGATATATACATATGGAAAACCCAAACTCTGAAGTTATCAAAAAGTGCACTTAACTTTTTTATCCAACATAAATAATTTTAAGTGCTCGACCTTATCTACTATTAATAAAATTAGCTTCCACAGATACAGAAAAGCCTGGCGTAGAATATAATAATAGTATTTTAGTAGATTGGATAAAAAAAAATATTTTTTTGGAAAAGACAATATGATTTGCGATGACACGAAATTGTTATTTATTGAGACGTCAGTTTTTTTGCAATATTATTTTTAGAAACGAGCTAATTCAGTAATATCACAGGAGATAACCCATACAGCCTAGTCGTTAGGCCGTTGGACTGCAGAGTCAGTGGTGCCTTCATGTGAGTGTTAGGAATGGATAATCTCGTTCTTAAAACGAGTAGGTGAGAAAACCTGGACGCCTGAGAATTATCCAAAAAAAAACTACTACCTATGGTGACTTATTGGGTGAAGAGGCTACGTCGTAAAAGTAATGGACTGCATCATCTCAAGAAATAAATTAAATAGTAATCAAATAATAAAATCTTATTTATCTATCTAAGTAAATCACAAGAACGGTGTTAGCAGAAACCACCGTACAGTTATCAACAGTGCCTTACATACTCAACAGTATCATACTAACTCATACAGTACCGAACACTGTATGATATGTTCTGGGTACTCCGGGTCCGTCCGGAATCAAGAGCCATACTTTCTAGCTGGGCTACTGCTGTCTGTCCACACTGCATAAGCCATCCGTCTTAAGCCGTGAAAGCCGAGACCGAGAATCACAAATTATATATCGGTCGTTGAAAAATGATTTCGAAGATCAGAAGAATATGTGTCAGGAGCTTTCCTTCTGATATGTTGTAGTGGTGGTACACTAGCGGTGATTTATCAAAATCTACAACCAATACCACTTCATCATCACATCACACTTCGGCATCATGTTTTAATAATTTTATGTACGAGTACATCAGAACGTTCGCCCACTCGACATAGGGAGCGGGTTGCTACTCAGGCGGATTGTGACGTAATTGTGACGCATAAAAATACGAGACAAGTAATTCGTGACGGTCCAATTCAAGAAATAGAGGCATTTATGTATGGCTGACCGTCCTCATATCTGAACGTTCAGCCAACCTGAACCGCCTTAACTAAAGACCCAAGGGAAAGTGTTAATGACTAAACATTTAGTAACGATATTGTGACGAGCAACCACTGCTTTACTTTTACTCTTAATACCACTGATAGCAAAATAAAATTAATTTACGTCCTAGAAATACCAGGACGTTCGGCCGTTATGAAGACCCTACATAAATCGTCATTAAATAAAAATTAAGTAATGATAATGAATCGATGTTTATTTGCATTACTTTTATTAAGGACGCTTTCATTCAAACTTTGTAAATATATAAAGGAACGATGTCAATACACTAATCTGATAAGATTATTCCATTATTCAATTTGAAAAATAAGATTTTAGTTAATTTATATAAATTTTATCTATAGTCGATAAGGTAGGAATTGACGATAATTTTAATTTCCAATCATTATCTTTAACCGACTTATCTGATATTAAGACATTTTCGAATACCAAAGAGAATTACAATTCAACAAAAGAAATGTTTAAAAAGCTAAAATACACACTTTACATAGGAAACAAAACTAAAAAATAGAAAATAATTTTAATTAAATATAGTGTAAAAAAGTTTCATAAATATAAATCAATTATAGTGTAAAAAAGAAAATCATGTTTATTTTTGAAAAAAAAAGCGTGGGGTGCATGGTTTCAATAGTTATAAATATTACATTAACAGATATAAGAAGAAGGATTATCATTTCGGTAAAATCTTAAAAAGCAACGCACGCTTCTTTTAAAACAAAAAATATTTTGTCTTATTTGCACTATTATTAAGTTATAAATATATTGTTTACACTATTCTAAATTAAATTTCATTTTCTATTTTTTAGTTTGGTTTTCTATATAAACCGGTATTTTTTGGTTTATTTTAAATTATTATTTATTAGGATCACCTCTAGAGATCGTGGACAAATCGTCGAAATATCGATTTAAAAGGTACTTGTGTCTACATCTCAGTCTTTATTTTAGGTTACATGAAACATAGTCCTGAATTTCATGCTACTACTTTTCCACCAGTCTACCTCGATGGTGTCCTAATCATTTATACAAACACAGCAAAAAATCTTGGACTCACTTAAGACTTCTCTTGGAAAACCCTAACCCTGAAGTTAGCAAAAAAGTGCACTTAACTTTTCACTCGCTGAAATGCCTTCTAAACTTTTACCTTTAAAAACCAAAAGTTCTCTTTCCCAGACTGTGATGCAGCCCATCTTGGACTACGTTGACAGCTATCTAGGCGCTTCTAAATAAACCGAACGTTATCAGGACGCCGTCGACGTCATACATAAATGCCTCTATTTCTTGAACTGAACCGTCACGAATTACTTGACTGGTATTTTTATGCATCACAATCCGCCTGAGTAGCAACTAGCTTCCTATCTCGAGTGGCCAAACGTTCTGATGTATGTACAAATGTATTAATGTGGAATTAACTAAATGTGGAATTTGTGTGTCTAGAGTGAAAGGCAGTTGTAATTAAACCAAACGTAAACGTAAAATACAATATTTCATAATATTTTAATTCGTATAACACACCTAATAAAGTTATACTAATGTTATTCGTCATTATTACTTACTTACATATATTTTATTTATTTTTAGTGCTACGGTCCCTTTTGCAGAAGCGTTGTAAGTATATTAAATAAACCTGTAATATCCCTACTAGATTAAAATTTTAAGCGGATGCCGTGTATGAAGATTCATATAAATAAATTAAAAATATATTTTTATTGAACTTCTTAGAATTGCTACAAATTGAGAATCATACTGATAAGTATTATTCTCAATATGTAGCAATTATATAGCAATCTTATTTATTTTCGCTAGGTACTGCAATAAGTATTGGAAATATACGTATATAACGACAGCTAATTTTTTTTCGTTTATTGACAATAAATTAAGAAAACCTCCTCAAGTAAACCAAATTATTTAATATATAAAAATTAAACATGTATTTTTTAATGGTCGTTTTAGTTTAGCGTGCTTATTTTCTACTATAGAAATAACAGTGTTCCCGAAGCCTGCTGCGTTACAAAAGTGCTCTTATTTCTTTAAATAATACGTAATCTTTTCAATTGAAGCTAAAGATTTACTTACTTTATGATAAATAACGCCGCATCTACATTCGGCCATTTTGTGCGGTATCAGTTCAGCACCATCTTGATATGGTGTAAGTTTTCAACATGATATAACTTCTTTTTGTTGCTGATCAGTTAATTAAACGGTAAGTTGTTTATTAAATATCTGTGCATATAAATTTTGTAGTATTGTTGATACTAAATTACATGTTGACAAAATGAATGTAACATCGTCTATATTATCTGTGCTAATCATGTACTACTAGCGCCACTTGCTGTTGTCTGCAACAATAAAAGTTAGTCGTTGAATAGCCACCCATTGCATTTCATTAGGTTATGGGCCCAGCGACAAAAGTATTAGTTATCGGTGATTTAATGTCGGCTAACTACTCAGTAAATTCGGCAAAATTGAAAGGGCGCGAAAACTACGATGATTGGGCGTTCGCAGTCGAAAATTACATAATTTTGGAAGGCGTCATTTTGAGCGATGACCAAACCACGCTATCTGATATCGAAGACCAAAAAGCGAGAGCGAAGATAATCATGACTATAGATCCGTTTCTTTATAGTCACATCCAGGATAAAACTACGGTGCGAAGTTTATGGAGCAAACTAAAAAGGTTGTTTGACGATTCTGGTTATACAAGTAAGATCAGTGTACAGAGAAGCTTGATATCTATTGGTCTAGAGACTTGTGACTCCATGACTAGTTACGTGACGCAGCTAGTTGAAACCGCACAGAAATTTAAACGTACTGGGTTTCGAAATAAATGATGAGTGGATCGGATCGCGATTGCTGGAGCAGGTGCAGTGAGCAGAAATGGTAACAGAGTGTCCTTTAATAAGAACGAATGTTACATTTACAATGCTCAGAATGATTGCATTGGTGAACCGAGTCTAGAAAATAATGTATACAGATCAAACATTGGCAAGTCAGAGCAAGTTATAGCACCTGCTGTACAGACTTCATGTACTACTTGGCATAGAGGACTGGGTCATATCAATGCCCGTGACCTTGACAGTATGAGACAAGGAGCAGTTGAAGGTGTGTCATACACAGAAAAAATGACATGCATAACTCTAATTGTGTTGTGTGTTGTGAGGGCAATCAAACTAGGTTACCTTTCCTTCTCAGTCAGGGTAAAACCACAGACACACTGCAATTAGTTCACACAGACTTATGTGGCCAGATGGATACTAAATCACTTGGTATGGCAAGATATTACTTGTTATTTGTTGATGATTATAGCCGTCATCAAGGTTTCATCTTTGCTTTTCAGAAAATAAACAAAGCACATTGCTTTCTTTATTTTCTGAAAAGCAAAGATGAAACCTTCAAATACTTTAAAGAATTTAAAGACTATTCAGAGAACCAGCAGTCCAAAACAATTAAAATACTCAGATCTGATAGTGGTGGAGAATTTTGTTCTAAAGCTATGGAGAGCTATTTGAAGAGCAATGGTATAGTTCATCAGAAAAGCAAGGTTTAAGCGAGAGATACAACAGGTCTATAGTAGAGAAAGCTCGATGTCTTTTGTTTGATACGCAGTTTAATAAGGTATTATGGGCTGAAGCTGTAAACACAGCGGTGTACCTAATAAATAGGTCACCAGTAATTGGTTTAGATAAAAAAATTACCCCTTATGAGGTATGGACGGGTAGCAAACCGAACCTTAGTCATTTAAGAGTGTTTGGTAGCCCAGTTATGGGAACAACGCAAAAAGTGGAATAAGATGGCTAAAAAATTGTATCTAGCTGGATATTCAGAAACTACTAAGGGCTATCGCTTGAACAATCCTAAAAGTTGAGCAATAACTATAGCCAGAGATTTTGTAGTCATGGAATCTATCAAGAATGACAGTTATACAACGAATATTATAGTAGAAGAGCAGCAGATAGTTCAGAGTTCAGATGAGAAGAAGGAGGTAAGAGATCTTGATAAGACCAATCAACCAGGAGAGAAAAATGATGACAAGCCATATGTTGAATGTGGATTTTCAAGCGATTCCGAGGAGGATTTTTTTGAGTCCTTGACAACAGATGATTTGAAGCTTGTATCTCAGAACAACTGGTCGCAAAAGGTTTTACCCAAATCAAAGGCTTGGACTTCCATGAGTCGTTTTCCCCAGTGTTGCGGTACCCGGTAATCTAAATATTAATCACTTAGATATCCTTACAGCATTCCGGAATGGTTATATTAATAAATGTGTATTTTTTGAAATACCAGCAAATTCAGATTATCTCAATAATTTTAAAAACGAAGTGTTGAACTTAAAAAGAGCAATTTATGGCTTGAAACAGTCTGCCCGAGCTTGGTACATAGAGTAGAAGAAAGTTTTAGAAAACTTAATGATCTAGTAAAACTTACTGTTTGCGATGAAAGTTCAAAAGAATGCATGTACTCGGAATGTGACTTATTCTATGATTTTACAGAAATAACCCTAAAAACATCTGTATCTTGGCCAGAATGGTCGTCGGAGAAAGTGGAAAATAAAAAAAGATGAAATCAAAAAGATTTTCGCCATTACTCAAAGAAAATAAGTAAAAGCACCTCATATCTGTAACTGAAGCGCGGATACAAAACTCACAAATATGTTAAAGACAATTTCACGAACGATGAAATTGTGATTCACTGTGGTTTCTTCAAGAATTATACTCGCAAAATGCACTAAGAGATACAAGCTGTCAATTTTGCCTCTTCTCTATATAACATTTCTCTGCATACTAGTGTTGTCTATAAAAACGACGAAAAACCTAAAAGCTATTGCACGTTATCAGATTCTACCAAACACTCGCTAGAAAGTTATACCTGTTTTGGCTGAATTGAAACAAATGTACCCACATTTGTTTCAAATCAACCAAAACAGGTAAAAATTTTGCATGTATATTCATATGTGCCAACAACCCAGTATAGAAAAAGAAAAAAATTCTTTTTTTTTAATTTATATACACAAGTTCCGATTCGATATGGGAACCTGGAACTTTTTCGAATCATACCACGGAACAGGCCCTGCTTATGGCGTTGGTGCAAATATTAAACGGCTGTTGGACGAAAAAGTGTTAACGGTTTCACCTTCCAAAGAACAAAGAAAACATTGTTAAATACAGATGATCATACTCTACTCGTTGGCTATATTGAAAATATAGCCAACAGGGCACAAAGTTCTCAGAAAGTTAAGACCTTTTCTGTAGCACGGCCTACCAGTTCTGCTAACGAAGAACTCCACTGTGATCGGACTCCATCTAGAAGAGCAGTACATACATACTCAGATACGGATAATGATTTTTTTATTAAAAACCGGGAAGCTTTGAAAACACCATTTACGATTAGAACACCGGTCACGCCATAAACTAAGAAAGACATATATTAAAAGACTCTACTCGTTATAATATGTCGTCAATGGCAATACAAAATGATTTCCCGGAGATGATTACCATTAAAGTATGACATTCCTCAACGGATGAGGAATGTTTTACAGAAAAAAAAAACACTTATTTTTTATCAAACACAAAAATATATTTGTTTGATAGTTTATATTATAAAGCAAGTATTTTCGATAATATTTAGTAGTACTGATATACATATTATTATATACATATGACGTATACAGATTACAAATTGTTTAAAAGCGGGCTTAGTTCTTGGTTCTTAAATATGCTATGTGAATATTATTATAATGTTCCCAAAACCAATTAGTATTAAAAGACCTTGTGACCGGCTCTCTAGTGAAAGGCAGATTTCTTTCTCATTCTATCATTCCAATAGTATTGAGATACCAATGATGTTTTTTAAGGTTATTTACATTTTTTTAACCGTGATCGGTTATCTTAAAGACCTAAGTTCATTTTTTTGTTTGGTTTACCGTTTATGATTACAAAAAAGCAGGGGGCCTACCGGCTATTTAAATTATTAAGGGTGGCGACGGCGCTAGTGTGCGGACGCAAACAGTCGGCAACCTCTTAAGAAATGTGTTTATTGAATGTGTGATATTAGGTAGGTAACGCAGTGGGGGTTACAATACCTTATGTTCAGCGTTACATCAGAGTATTTTACTAACCTGACCCAATCTGCCATCAAAATGAGTAAATTATCAACTTTACTCATTTTAGTCGCAGGTTGAAATTATTATGGTAATTAAAATAATAAGTAGCATAATTTATAAGACTGATCAGTTTACCTTAATTATTATAGATTTTAAAAAAAGATACCATGCTCAATATATGGATGTGATATTGTTATGTTATGTGCCATCTTGAGACTTTAGATTGTTAAGACTTGACTTGACTTGACCGACTTAAGACTTGAGATTATTAAGATTTTGAATAATAATGAAGAGTGTGAATTTTATTAGATTAATAATAAAAAAATGATTTGTTTATCTTTAAAGTTGTTTAGTTTTTTTGGTTTAAAATAGCCTGTTACGTGCGTATGAGTATCGTTGCAGTGCAGGTGCTATCATCGATATTCATGTAGGGTCGGCACGCAACAACCCCAAATATTTCGTTTTTGTAACACAAATAAGCACAACAACATATGCAATAAATTTGTTGCGGAATCCCAGACAGTGATTTCCCGGGACATGCCTGAGCCTCACCGCTCAGTGTCATTTCATTGTGTGCCATATTCTGGCTTACAGGAGTTGCAGTGGTGCGTATGAGAGACGGACTAATCCCGATTAAAAATAAATAGTGTACTGCTAGGGCTACCGTTTAAGTGCGGAGCGTGAAGTTTGATCGCGAAGACACGTTTTGATAATTCCACAGCCGTCATGCGAAATAGGTGAGCCTTCGAGAGTCACCAAGATACAGAGATGGATATATTAGTACATGCTATTTACGTTTACGCATCATAATTTTATACTATTTGTTACTAAGATACGTTAAACTTTGTCTGAATAATTATTATGTAATAATTTGCCATTATTTTTTATTTAGTGCAACGGAACTTCGAACATATGTATGTCGAAAGTAAGTAAATTTTTACGATTCTTTTGTCCATATATCACCGTCATAATTAGCGGAGCAGAAAAAACATTCACTTTACTAATATTTCATAAAAGACATGTTAGGCTACTTTTGTGTCTGGTGAAAAAGGTAATATTTCCATATTACAAAAATAGCAGTCAGAATCAGTTAGGTACTTGCCATTCTTTGCGAACTTTCTTTAAAGAAATAAATGTAAGTATATTTATCGTTGTAATCCTTAAAACTTAAGTATTTTATAGTAAGTATATTAAAAGCTAAATATTGTTTAATTGTGTGTTATAAATCTTTTTTTTTATTACTAATATTAATGTTCCGACTATTTACGAGCGCTTTTTAAAGTCTATTCGAATAAAAACCATATTTAAATTATATATATATGTATTTTAAAGAATGTGGCATCTCAAAATGAGTCTTGAAGTTATCCAAGCGAGCGTACAGTTCATGCTATTGAGATATAAAAAAATCTGTAAATGATAAAATAGTCGCTCACCAAACTAGGTATCAAAAAGCGTGCTCGATAATGAATTCCATGTTGAGATTAGTCTATTATGTAGTCGCACAAAGCGGTGGAGGCTGGAGCATACAGCACTTATATGGAACCAGAGCTAATTAAATTTTCTAAAGAGAACCTGATAACTTAACGGATAACAATTTGGATAACAATTTCAGTGCTTCGGACGAGTATGTGCATCTTCGGTAAGATTTTTCTTGACGTTAAAGTGAATGTCTTGGAGAGAGCCAAATATGTTTTATTAACTTTCATAAATTAATTACAGTGCCAAGCGTCGTCTTGTCTGACATATGTAAGCTGACCAAATTGAAATAAATAATTAACATTATAATTATTAAAAACTAGCTGTGCCCAACGGTTTTACCCGCGTTAAACTTTATAAATTATAGCCTTTGTGTTATAGGCTATGTTACTACAAAGTTTCATCAAAAACCGTAACAAACATACGCACTCACAAACTTTCGCCTTTATAATATTAGTGTTATTAGCCCACCTCCAAACAACCCTTTAGCCTACGGAACCATACGCCTCAGATTTTATGCTTCTTTTTTAAATCATATCTCTTTCCTAATGGTTGAACACATAATCACACCCATGATCGTGCTACAACCGTCATATCATCATTTAATGAGTACCAATGTATGATTTTCCTTTTCAGACTGAGGGCGGCCTGGGAATTGCAAGTGTAATAATTTTATTTTTGTATAAGGTTTTTTTTAATGATTGTAGTATAAGGGTGCTAGTACATGACCACGGAATGTCTCATATAAAATTTACCATGACATCCTGCTAAGTTGTAAAAATATACACCGTAAATTTATGTTAAATTATTTAAATTACGAAAAGTCCATCACCACAAAGTCGCGGCGTAGGCTCACATCGCATGTGCACCTGCAAGGTAGGTACATTTTATGAGTTACAAAGAAAAATCTTGTTTCAACGGACTTGTCCGTGTCTTCGTAGGGTTTTCATAAAAAGTTACATGAATCATATAAAACACTTTATATAAACTATATATGTTACAAAAAGTAATAAAATAGTAACATAAAAAAATTACCAGCAGCGGATGTACAAATGGCCCTCATATCCGTATCTGAAATGTCTTACAGAGAACCTTGCAATGGATAAGAGTTGTATGAAATGAGAAAGGGTACCTAATTACTAAAAAAAGGTGTAACAATTTATTTTAAAAAAGATAATACTGTCACATAAACTGATAAAGCTAGTGGCCAGAAAACTTCTGCTTAGCCAGGCCCCGATCATTCGGCTGTGACGTCCGGTATGATGCCGGCAGGATAGCCAGATCGGTTTTAACGGGGACGGCGCCTCACCCCGAGCAAGTGGAGGGCGGGTGGCCTTCCCCGGGAAGATCTCTACCATTAGATTTTGACGCATCTGGATCAGATGTAATTTTTATTGGTAATTTGTTTTTGTTTAAACAGAGTAAGTAAGAAAGCAAATTGTCAAGAATGTTTAAATAAATATATATTTATTAAATTGCTGAATTTATATATTTATTGCCAATTTCAGTGTACGGGTCACAAATGCCACTCAAATGTAAGTTTAGTTAAATAAGCCACTTAATAGCTGATTTATTTCACTCACCACTTACAATTTTAATATTTATTTATCATTTTAATAATTTTAGTGTACCGGTGAACAGTGTAAATCAGTGGTAATTACAAAATATATTCATATTAATAGAGGAAATAACAGTAATATTACTACATAAAATAAACATCACTGTAATAAAATAACACAGGCAAAGAGGACACGCTTTGTTGAGGCAGCACGTTCCCGGTAAGGCATATATTTTCCCCAACGAATAAGCATCGTGGCAAACCTGCTAGTAGGTTGGAAACGTTACCAACGGCAGACAATGTAGAATAGGATTTTGGCCTCCTTTGGCCCTTATATACCTAGAGATCACTCTTGTTCAAAATTCGATTATTAATTTTCTTCTGGCCAAGAATACAGACATTAAAGACAAATAAATAATTTCATTTTGTCATCTCTTCTCAGTGTGTCAAAAGCATGGAATGTTCTAATGCCTATTATATAAAATATTAGCTGTCTGTATTCCTTTTCCATATGAAATTTTCATCTATAGGGTACAAAGATTTTGCTCTATCAAAAATTTTGTCTCTAGTCTCACATGGATAGATTATGGTCTACCACGCTCTCCTAGTGCAGGTTGGCACACTTCACATCCTTTCAAGATTTTTTGGACAAGTCGCAGGCTGCATGCCTTCCTCACCATATTCGACGTTATAAGTAGGAAAAATAATTTCTAATACGCACATAAATCCTAAAAGTAATACGCGCCTTGGATATGAGCTTGCGACCACTGGCTCAACACTCCATCGGTCTAACCACTAGGCTCTCGTACTTATTATATTTTTTTAGTTATCAGGTTCATATTGGTTAGGAATTTAATAATGTAATTAATAATAGCAAGTGATAAAACAAATGAAATTAGAAATTAATTAAACTTATTCATTGATTCCTCTTTTATGAGTTATTCTCTAACTATTAAATTACTATTATATTGGTTTTTGTTAAATTCTCACAGCTCTTTACAAATTTCGCTTTACCCATTGCAGTGTAAAGGAAGTGGTTGCATCTCTGAGGTAATAACTTAATATTATTTAATTATAATATCTAACTATCCAAGCAAAAGAAAGTGGTTTATACTAGTTCCAATTTTTTATTAAAATATTGGTACTGAAGGCCTTTATTTTAATTTAAACAGGCCTTAACTGAAAATCTAATGTTCATAAGTCTTGTAAAGAATGATATTAATAAAAGAAAATTGATCTGTATTTTTCTAACTGATCTGTATGTACATCTAAATGAATTAATAACGTGAACTATACTTATCATTTATATGCAAGATTTTATCTTAATATTATTTACTTGTGCTCAACATTTGAAGGGCATCTACGGTTGCTTTAATTAATAACTAAGCATATTTTTGGTAGTCTTGGAAACTGAAACTATTATGGAAATAATTTCAAACTGTTTCTGTTAGACATGGAAAATATTTTATTGAACACACCCAAACAAGAGAAATACAAACGTACTCAAAATCCATTGTAAGATGTGCTGCCTTATTGGTCAAAGTCCTCGTAATATCGTAACCGAAACTACAGGTACATTAAGATTTCTTGGATATTTCAAGGAAGGCATCCTTTAAAACTATCTACCTAGATGAGAAGCACATTTACGCCATCTAGTAAAATAAAAAACTGACCACATTTAAAACCGAAATTGGAATGTATTAAGATTTAAAATGAGCAAGAGAATAATGGATATATTCGTCGGAAATGATTTAAATGAGTCGAATAAAAAATAGTATCTTATAAAATCTTTTGCTAGATATTTCTTACCTCAGAGTATTAATCCCGAGGATAAATAAATAAATTTTTGCCTTTAAGGATGCTAAGTTCATGCTAAAAGGATGCAGTTCAAAAATCACTGATAATATTTTGTCTCATCAAAGGCAGTAATTTTGGTGGCATCGATCTGGAGAATCTTCGGGAGGATGCTGGTAGCATCGATTGGACACCTGTGTATACTGCTACATCTGTCGACGCTATGGTCACAGTATTTAACAACGAGCTCCTACAGTTGTACGACAAGCATGCTCCAATACGGCCTATTAAATTGAAACACCTACCTGCTCCTTGGCTATCTGATGAAATTAAAGCTCTCCAAAACAAAAAAATCGCGGCAAAATCAAAATACAAAGGTCGGCCAACGGATTTGAACCGCGACAAATATATCTTTTTACGAAATCACTGCAACAAGGTGTGTAGGAATGCACAACGCCAGCACATTCACAACTCTGTACAAAACGGTGATCCCGCTAAAGTATGGAAATTTCTAAACTCAATGGGGATTGGAAAGTCTCGCCAAAATGCAATTCCTAAAGACTTAGATGTCAATTTACTCAATAAACATTTTACTGCGTCGTCCAATTTTGATAGGGCACTTAAAATTAATACATTAAATTATCTTTCATCGCTACCTATCCCCAAATACTCTCAGTTCGTCTTTAATCAATTGTCGGCTTGTGATGTCAGGAAGAGTATACTGTCAATATCATCCAATGCTGTAGGAACTGACACTATCAGTCGTAATATGATCATTCCCATCCTTAATGAAATCCTTCCTGTCTTATGCCATATCCTTAATTTTTCCCTATCCCATGGGGTCTTTCCATCAGCATGGAAAGACGGCCAAATAACCCCGTTACCAAAAAAATCCAATCCAAGTTCCTTTTCCGAGTACCGTCCTATCTCCATACTGCCATTCCTCTCCAAAGTCCTAGAACGCCTTATTCATAACCAATTGAACTCCTTTCTATGCAAAAATAATCTCCTGAATCCTGTCCAATCCGGCTTCCGTCCTGGTCATAGTACCACGACTGCCTTGATTCATATTACGGAGGATATTAGGTCGGGCATGGAGGAGGGTGATCTGACGGTGTTAGCATTACTTGATTTCAGTAATGCATTTAACACCGTCGATCACGATATCTTGACAGGTATACTCTGCTCTATTAACATATCTCCAACGGCAATTGACTGGTTTCGTAATTACCTGTCTGGCCGCCGGCAACGTATACGTATTGATCACAGCTACTCTTCGTGGTGCAATACAAATGTTGGTGTGCCTCAGGGTGGCGTTCTATCTCCGTTACTTTTTGCAATTTTCATAAATTCCATATCCAATCAACTTATTTCATCCTACCACCTCTACGCAGATGATCTTCAAATATATTCAAAAGCACCACTTGAAGAGCTTCACGAAGCCATTCATAATATTAATACCGACTTATGTCAGATAAGCAGCTGGGCAAGGTCATATGGACTGCAAATAAATACATCAAAAACACAAGTCATTGTTGTTGGTAGCTCCAGAAAGATTTCTATGGTAGACTGGTCGCTTGTACCACAGGTGCGCTTTAATGGTTCAGTCATACCGCTCTCGAAGACGGTAAAAAACCTTGGTATACATATTGATACCACGTTATCCTGGGGCCCACAGGTTAAAGAAGTTAGTCGAAAAATGTTTGCTTCCGCTGGGTCACTTAGACGACTTCGTAATTTTTTGCCGACCACCACCAAGATTGCGCTAGCCCATTCCCTTCTCCTACCGATTTTAGACTACGCTGATGCCAGCTATCTCGATATCACGGAGGACCAATTAAACAAACTTGAGAGGCTCCAAAATTTTTGTATTCGTTTCATATTTGGTTTGCGTAAATATGATCATGTTTCCGAATTTCGTGCAAAACTCAAGTGGTTACCTATACGACTTCGCCGGAATGCTCACATTGTTTCTCTTCTATATAGTATATTGTTCAATCCAGCTACTCCGACTTACTTAAAGGAACGTTTTGAGTTCCTCCACGAGACACATTCGAGGTTGCTGAGATCATCGAAAAATTTACGAATCAAGATACCAATGCACTCCACAAAATTTTTAAACCATTCCTTTTCCGTACAAGCTGCCCGATTGTGGAATGCTTTGCCAGAGACAGTGAGAGGTGCTCAGTCACTGGACATTTTTAAGAAAATGGTGAAGAGTTACTATCTTTCTCTTTAACGTTAAATTACTGTATATCTTATTCTCCTATGACCTGCCGTATATATATATATATGTATGTATTTATTTATTTATTGTTAAAAGTACCCATGGTACAAAAAACCACAAAAAAATCACAAAAAAAGAAAATAATCAAAAAAAAAAAAAAAAATCCTTTCTGCTAATTATGCCAACAAATACCCAAATGCCTTTTCTTTACTCCTGGTCCATTCAACGGTTGCCTGGAAGAGATCGCACTTAGCGATAAGGCCGCCATTTGTACAATCTTAACATACTCAAAGTTCCTATTATATGTATTATTTTTTGGTGTACAATAAAGAGTTACTTACTTACTTACTTACTTAAACAGGAAGCAGATAAATATATGAAATATACTCAAATCCTGTTATCCGAATATGCGTTTACCTATAAAATGGAGACGTACAGATCGCTGACCTTCCTAGGTGTGAATTTAAGTTCAAAGTTATTGTCACCAATACCTTTGAACTTAAATGGAAATCTGTAACACTATATATATCTTAGTTCATTCCAACGAATACGCTTCAGCTTGCCTGTATTTCATACTTGATTCCCCCTTATATAATTAAGTCAACCGGAATCCTGCTAAATTTTTCTGATGTTCGAACTTAAGCAATGCGCCGATCTACAGACACGGCTAACCCGCTTAAGTTTAAAAAAAATAACAAAGTTGGCGAATTTTCCTGCCATCAACTGAGACCACACATAATTATAATCCATACTTCTCTTATGTAAATTCTTTTCAATGTTATTTGTTTTTTATTTAACCAGTGCACGCAGAAACAATGCTATAGCCGAGTGAGTAACAATTATTATTTTTATTTTATACCTACTAACTACACGAAAATTAATTAATTTTTTTATATAATTAAATTAATGATAAATAGTCTCGATGCTTGAAATTTAATTCGGCTGTAACTCTACAAATAATGTATTATATAATTCCAGTTCCAAGTTTTCTAATGTTAAACCTGAACAAATTAAATGTAACTCTTTGCTTTCAGTGTATGGGCATAGGTTGCTCCGCTAAGGTAAATAATGACGAACCATATATATTTTACAGTATTGTTTTTATATTACGATAAAAATTAAAGAAGATGTATATTGTGAAGATATCGACTATAATCCAGTAAATTCTATATGATCAATAGAATTTAAAAATATAGGTATATTTTAAACACTATACACTAATTAATACCATTTTTGGATGAATTTGTGTATGACAAATTCTTTGAAAGAATGGCCTGTAGACTCTAGATTAACTGCTAATTATTTGAATAATAATTAAAGTTGACATGGAATATGAATATCCTGATTATATTTTTACATAGATTATTTCGGGCAGTACTCCCGATTCTGTACAATACCAACTAAACAATTTTATATCATTGAATTTCTGGCTAAAATTGTTTCTAATGAAAAGTACATGCTATATTTACTTAAACCCACTCAACTCAATGAAGAAAAATAGGAGAAATAAGTCGTGTTAAAGCGAGTATTAGCGAAGTTGTAGGTAATGGTGTCTGTAGAAACATACTCACTGATGGACGGGGTGAAGCAGAAGTAATGTGTAGGGCCCCTTTTGGTGTAAAAGTTCCTTTTTAAGTTTTTCTTTTATAACTCGTAAACGGTGGCATATAGCAAAAAAACTCTATTACGCGAGTAATCTATATATAACACAGTACAAAAAATAAGATCTGTCGCTCAAATATATATGTGGCGTTATACGACCTCTATTTACTTACTGCGTTGTTTTTCTTTTTATAAGATTTCAAAATGGACATACTAGACAGATAGATTGTACCGTGTCAAGAGAGAAAAATTGTAATCCGTTTTCGTTATATTGATTATTGTAAACACAAATGTAACAGTTAGATTGTACCAAGTATTCCAACGGTGTACCAAATTAATTCACCAGAGTATTATTTTCTTGCTCCTGCGAACGTCCTACAAATAGGTGACTCCAACGTGAAGTAGTATTAGAAATTCCCGTTTTTATATGTCATCGTCAAGATAAGCACGTGAGTGGACGTGGTCAGGGTGTGGCACTGTTGGTGAGAACTGATCTAGTACACTCTCGTATTGTAATTCCGACGCACTAAATGGAGGCTGTTGGAATTGAAACTACAATCTCTGGTAATAAGTTATATATTGTGTCCATTTATCAGTCACCAAATCTACAATTACTTACTCGGGATTTAGATCTCATTATGAGCTTAGGCAATCGGGTAATTATTATGGGAAATTATATTTATAGCCGTGGCAGAACATTGTTTAATCATATGATTGATCGCGAAGGGGCATGCCCCTGATTCACCAACCCCAGTACATTATCGTGCAGAGTTGTGCCCATCCTCGCCGACCTAGTTATATCTCGAAACGTTGATAGTATAAGCACTATCTATACAATAGCAGCTCTGTCATCTAATCACCTACCCACCTACTTTACTTTGGGTGGTAAATTTATACGCAAAACCTACAAACAGCATCTTTACAATAAAGCCAATTGGAAAAAGTACAGATGTATATTAAACAATGAAATTATTCTTTCCACCGATGTATATAAGTCTGTCAATGAAATTGACGAGGCCGTTAACGACTTTCCCGAAGTGATAATAGCTGCAAGGGATGTAAGTGTTCCTTATAAATCGCATCAATCTGTATGTACCAAATAGCCCCAAGAACTCAAACCACTGATGAGGTATAAATAATAATAATATCTAGGGACAATGTCACACAGATCATCCTAGCCCCAAACTAAGCAAACCTTGTACTATGGATACCAGGCGACAATATACATACTTATATAGATAGATATATACTTAAATTTATAGAAAACATCCATGACTCAGAAACAAATATTCGTGCTCATCACACAAATATTTGCACTTACCGGGATTCGAACCCAGGACCACCAGCTTCAGGGCTGGCAGAGCAGGAGCAGGCAGGAGCACTACCAACTAGGTTACGGTGACCGTCAACCGTATAAATTACATACATACATACATACATAGACTCACGCCTGTTTCCCAGAGGGGTAGGCAGAGACAACGGATTTCCATTTGTCACGATCTTTGCATACTTCTTTTGCCTCGATTACTGTCATTATATTCTTCATACATGCTCGCCGGTTTAGGGTACTTCTGACCTGCCCTTTCTTGAGAACATCTCCAATTTGGTCAGAGAATGTTTGACGTGGTCTTCCCCTTCCGGTTGTCCCATTCACACAGGCCAGGTATACTTCTTTTGTCAATCTTCTTTCATTCATCCTTTCTAAATGGCCAAACCATCTCAGCATGCCTTTTTCAATCTTTGTGACTACATCCTCTTTCACACCACAACGCTCTCTTACATCAGTATTTCGAATTCTGTCTCTCAAAGTCACACCACACATAATTCTCAGAGCTCTCATTTCCACTGCATTTATTTTACTTTCATTCTTTTTCTGCCATACCCAACTTTCACTTCCATACATTAAAGTTGGCACTAACACTCCATCGTGCACGGCTAGTCGAGCCTTCTTTGATCCTTGCCGGCTACTCATAAAGGCGTGTAGTGCCCCATTCACTCTGTTCCCCGCATTTACTCTTCTAACAATATCTTTTTCATATTTCCCATCTCTCGTAAACAAAGTTCCCAAATATACAAACTCATTCACCTGTTCGACTTTCTCTCCTCCAATCACAATATCACACGTTGTCGTGTATTCATCCCTCTCAAATACCATTACTTTCGTCTTACCTACATTCATTTTCATCCCTTTCCTTTCAAAAGATTCATGCATACTTGTTACCATCACCTGCAACTCGTCCGCCGATGATGCAAGTAAAACTTGATCATCAGCGTAAAGCAGACATTTGATGAGTAACTCATTCATCCTTACACCGCATTCACTTTCTTTCAAATATTTTAAACAGCTATCCATGAATAGGTTAAACAACCACGGTGACGCTACACATCCCTGTCTAACACCCTTTTGGATGCTAAACCACTCGGTGTATGACCCGTTAATCCTCACGCAAGCTCTGGAATCCCTATAAAGAGATTTTAGTGCTTGAACAAGGTTGTCGTTCAACCTATACATGGACAGTACCGACCATAGTTCACTGCTCAAAAGTCTACGACGGCACAGTAAACCTTTTGGTTTTTGCCCAAAAACTTCTCTACTATGCTTCGCAGAGAAAAGACCTGATCCGTGCATCCCATTCCTTTCCGAAAACCTGCCTGTGCATCCCATATTTTCGCATCGGTTTCTTTCACAACTCTTTCAACCAATACTTTTGCATACAACTTACCAACGACGCTGAGTAGACTAATGCCCCTATAGTTTTTACAGTCTTGCCAGAGGTACGATGACAGCCTTGTACCAATCACTTGGCACTTGGCCGGTGGTATAGCATAAATTGAATAGGCTGCACAGCTGACTCGCTATGACGCCATGTCCAGCCTTCAGCATCTCGGAAGTTATCCTGTCATACCCTGGTGACTTTCCTGATTTCATACCCTTAATAGCTTTCACAATCTCATCCATACCAATGTCATCTTTACATTTGTTCTTGTCTATACTTAGTGAACTACGTTCACTCTCTGTTACACCTCTTTCATACAAACTTTCAAAATACTCGTTCCAACGTTTTAACACGCATTCTTCCCCTTTCACTATATTTCCATCTTGGTCTCGTATGGATTTCAGTTCTGAGGTTTGAGTTATGCCTCTTACTGATCTAACGGATTTCCAGAAAAACTTAATGTTCGTCTGAAAATCCTTAGACAACCTTCTATAAAAATTATCCTTTTGTTCATTTTTCTTTTCATTCACCACATCCTTTACAATTCCTTTCATTTTCCTATAATCATTCCAGGCCCTTTCTATATCCTCATTCGTCGCCTTATGCATTCGTTCGTTTGCTCTGGTGGCTAGCCAGTCTAACCACGCTTTCTTCTTTTCTCATACAACTTTTTGTACACTTTTATCCCACCAAATATTCTTCATCTTTCTTCCTCTTCGTCTCTTTATTACACCACATACTTCACCAGCTACACTCACCACACCATCTTTGACTACCTTCCATAGCTCTTCTACTTCTCTTATGTCTTCAGATCCCTCAAACTTCTCAACCAACTTACTTTTGTACTCATCTGCCACTTCTTCCTCTTGCAGTTCCTCTACTTTTATTCTCTCTAGTACACTTTTAGTCTCAGGGATTCGGTGGCGCCATCCTTTGAATAGACCACTTATTCGGCTCATTACCAGAAAGTGGTCTGTATGGATTGCGGTCCCACGGTAGACTCTTGTGTCTAGAACATTCTTTCTCAGTCTTTCATCTACAATCACGAAGTCAATCATACTCTTTCTCACATTTTTCCTCTCTCGTGTAAACGTATGGATTCTTATGTTCAAACATAGTATTTGTAACACAAAGACCCCATTCCAAACATATCTCAAGCAGACTGTACCCATTCTCATTCTCACTCTCGTCACCGAATTGACCTAGTACTCTTTCAAAACCATCACGTTTTACCCCAACCCATCCATTAAAATCACCTAACATGATTACTCTTTCATTATACTGACTTAACCGCAACACATCTCTCAGGGTCTCCCAGAATGCCTTTCTTTCCTCTTGTTCTCGCTGTATTACAACTGCACCCATATCTACAGGAGCGTACACTCCTACTAGGAAGATACGGGTCATACCAACTTTCATTCTCAACACATTACTCTTGCATTCACGCATTCGAACTCAGTCACACACTCAGACATACTTGTGGAAAGAATGAGACCCACACCTTGGCAACCTCTGGTGGTGTTCGGTACTCCAGACCAATACGCCGTGTATTGTCCGTGTGTTGTAGTATCACACCCTTTCCGCTTCGTCTCATTTACACACAACACATCGATCCGCTTTTCACTCATCAGCTGACATACTTCGTCCATCTTACCTTCTATTCCTCCTCCCACATCCAACGTAGCAAAACGGCTCTCCGTTGGCCACTTTTCGCCTCTCCGGGAAACGAGACGTGACGGGTGGCGAACCACGTCGCCGCCATTTGAAGGATTAAAATAAATTATATCCATTGCGTTCCCACGAGTATTAGGGACTAAACGGCCCACCCTCGCAGAGCCCTATACGGGGGTAAGGCGGATCCATGCTGTGTCCTATGACCGCCAACATAGACACCCTCCGTTATCGACCAGATTACCCTCTGGCCAAGGATCCCTCAGCACGGGTCGGATAACACCTTGGATCGGGGTTTTGTTTCAGGTATGCTCCCTCGGACTAAATAGCTCACTTGTGCTCGTCCCCTGCGTCTCGGTGAGCGTACAGTAAGCCAGCTAACTCGGCCTGTGAGCGACGCCGTTGGTATGCATAATTATGCCTACTCTTCCGCCGCCGCTCTAAGTTGCTATCCTGTACTGATAGTGACTATGCTATCGTAGGACTCTGATGAATCCTAAGATTCTAGAGCCCCCGATAGAGGCAGTTTAAGGTCATACCCGGGATTCGATTTATAGCTGACCGGCTGCGATAATGGATTGTACTAAGAATTTATAGTGTATTCTCTGTTGTCAATCTTGTAATCTCGTCAATCTTGTCAATCTTGTATAAATTATCTTTGCAGAAAATCATAACACGAAAATAATGTTAATGCAAGACGTCACCTGAGGGCAGAAATTAATCACCTCCATGATATAATCACCCTAAAGCTTAAAAAACACAATGATTTAATCTGGGGTGCTAAAATGTCCAAAATTGATAGTCCGGGCCCTGACTTATGGCGCATTATAAAACAATTAAAATCAAAGCTCTCAATTATACCTTCTCTTAAAAAAGTTGATGGAACTCTTACCTCTAGCACTATTGAACAATGTGAGTCTCTAGCTGATGGTTTTGCAAGCAACATGTCTCTAACTATGGACTGGAGGTCAGATGTGGAATCAGTTGTCAGTAATTCTTTGTCGCAACTTGATGCACCTACAGTAGATAGACCCGTTTCCTTTATTTGACCAAAAGAAGTCCAAAAACATTTGTGCAAACTAAAAATCAGGAAATGTCCAGGGGGGGATGGAATTCATAATATTTTATTAAAGAACCTTCCACGGAAAGCGATAAAACTGCTCACTAAAATATTCAATGCATGCCTGCATTTATCATACTTTCCCAGTATATTTCAGAAAGCTAAAGAAATTGCTCTAAAAAAGCCAGGCAAAGATGGCAGTAACCTTTCGAGTTATAGACCTATCAGTATAATTCTAGCATTGGGTAAGCTTTGCGAAGCCCTGATTTACTCGCGCCTTTATGATGCTACTCAACTTAACCTTAAAGATGAACAATTTGGATTTCGACCATCTCTTTCTACCACTCGGCAACTTGCTAGAGTGGCTGAACATATTGCACATAATCTAAATCTTTAACAATCTACTGGCATGATTCTCTTGGACATAGAAAAGGCGTTTGATACCGTCTGGCACGAAGGTTTACTCCACAAGCTAATACAACATTATGTCATACCCGTAGGTCTCATTAAACTTATTCGTTCATATTTGAGTGATCGAACGATTGAGGTACATGTGGGCGATGTTAAATCTTCCCCACGAGTATGCCCCAAGGATCAGTACTTGGACCTAATCTGTTTTTGTTATACATTAACGATGTACCAATCGAAACCCGAACAAGCTTGGCATGTTTTGCGGATAATACTGCATCTTTTACTTCGGACAAAGATCAGAACATCATTATTGGCCGCCTACAACTGTCGCTTAACCTACTTCATTCTTACTTCTCCAAGTGGAAACTAAAGTTGAACGAAGGCAAAACTGAAGCAATAATGTTTTCCCGTCAAAGATCATTGCTTATCAAGAAACTAAGCATAAATGGTCATAATATATCCTGGTTAGATATCTAGGTGTTAGGTTTGACATAAAAATAAATTGGACTAAACATGTAGATGACTTAAGGTCCAAACGTTTAAAGCTATAAATGCCCTAAGTCCTATTTTGAATCGTCGGAGCAAGCTTAGTGCAAAAACCAAACTTACTATAAATTCCAACGTCGCACATAGGAGTATTAGACCAAAAAACCCGGTCAAAATTATTTGATGTTTTTTTCTTCATTGTTATGAAATGAAACACGATAAGAAACCATTTCCAAGTATGTTATATTAAATATAATGAATTTTTTTATATACATTATACATTACACGTTATATACATTACACGTGCAGCGAAGGTCAATTCAGCAACAGGTACCTGGTCCCGTAAATCTTATGTTCTTCGCCGCTTGCTCCTTTCACTTAATTCTTGGAATTTGCGGTCTTCCCGGTATATTAGACCACGTAGGCAGCTCAATTGTTGCTTTGAGCCAATCCGCGTTCTTATCTAAGAACCGCTTCTCTATGCTGTGACATTCTGTTCACTTTTTCTTGAAACTAGTTTTAAAAAATCTCAAAGAACGACTTAAAACACTCCTTTCTTCGACTGGGCATGATGTGAGCCGTACGAGGTTTTCTTCCAACAAAATGAATTTTTCTTCAAGTTTTTTTCCTTTAAACTCTTTCATTATGTTATATAATTCCAATCTTCTAAGTTTCTTTACCATCTCTGAGGGATCTGTAACAAAAGAAAGCAAAAGTAGTAGATTTTCATATTTTGAATATTTTTACCTAAAATTTCAAAATTCTACAATAAATAAATGTGAACGTTTGTGAACGACTTTATTGCATATTCATGTAGACAAAGGTCTTAAATATATGCTAACATAATAATTGAAAGGCGACAAGGCGCGACACTTGGTCAAATCCACTATGATATCTCAAATTTAGTAAAATAATCGAGTATAAAAAGGCGTTACCAATATCGACTCAGTAAGTGAGGAAATCGGGAAAGAACTACATAAAATTTATTTTATAATATAGTACATACCTTCTATTTCTATACCCGATGGTTGTTTTTCTCGTAGTCCACTACACGCAGCCATTTTACACAGAGAATTTGGTGTCACAAAATAGAGCGCCAACAACAAAGCAATGCGATTCCGACAACGACTAAGTTCCGACTGGTCAGGTAGTCAAATGGCCGGGGCGCGAGGACAGGTGGGGGCTGCCCCTCAATAAACCGGTTACTAGGCTACATGAAAAGAGCATTTTAAGTGTCATTACATTTTGTTTGTGAACCTGACTTTTGACCGGATTTATGCCTCTAATACTCCTATGTGCGTCGTAAGGCCATGTCTTACATATGGTGCACCGGTATGGAGTAGCACCTGTGATACAAATTATAAAAAATTGCAGGTAATACAGAATAAAGCACTAAAAATATCTTTTAATAAATCATTTAGAACAAATTTAACGAAACTATATAATAATATAAAATTGCCCTTCATTAAAAATTTTAGTATAAAACAAACAAACAAATTTTACCTACATAAATCACCAAACAACGTTAATATTCTGGTTTCGTCAATAGGACGCAGTCGATATAAAAATTTGTCTTATGTCGATAAATATAAAACGTACCGCCTACCACATCACTACATCTTGCACAGTAGCGATACCTACGACGTACGGCCGGTCGCTGCGTAACCAACGAATCGAAGTGCCCGCCCACGGGTATTACCTGATTATTAGTTATTATTTATCTACCTACTATTTCAAATAATAGCATACAATTGTAATTGATATCATTCTTATTTAAGAATTATAATTATATTGCAATTCGTATTTAATTAATGTTTAGTATTCACACAATGATTATTATAAAATAATGTACCTAATTAAATTCACCTTCAGCATATTAGTGGTGTATAGCATAAATGATAATATAAATACAATAATAGACATCTTAGGCGATGTTTATAATTAATTATATTATTGTAATCCAATTTTGCGAAATATTTAAATATTATTACACGTACTACTCGTAAATTGAGCGAGTTGGAGTAATTTCCTTTATTTTAGCTTGCAGTTGTCATAAGATTACCCGCGGCAGTCGGAAATCTCAATACACAATTCAGTTAAAGTTGAGGTAACAGCATCTGTCATTTGTTGTGCATAAGGAACCGTTCTACAGCTGATCCATAAGGCAGGACATATCTGATATCATAAGTGAGCTGGCCTATGTGAGATATATCCTGCGTACGAAATAATTACTTTTATAAATAATTTTATGTATGTATTGTACTTTGCATTTGAGTACTGGCTTTTTTATGTTAGGAATTGCCGCCCCTAATATCTGGCCACCCTAGGCGGATTTGTCTTAAGGCACAATAGTGCCTTAGGGCAAATCCGCCATTGCGCGCTCCTGTTAAAGTTAGTAGCTGAGTGAGTTAAATTTAATACTAGTCAATAATCAAACTTCAAGATGTTAAAACGCTAAACTGTATCTTTTCTGCATTAATTTAAATATTGATCCCAGCGAAACAGTGTATAGAACCTTTATTGTAGAGAATTTAATGTAGAATACTTGAGCAAAAGATTTTGTGCTATTCACCCGATTCGCCTATAACTGCGCTATTTTAGTATTTTGACAGTTCTATATATGCCTTGTTTTTTTTTATTTGGGATTTAAGAGATTCAATGATATTTAAATAAATTTGTTCTGCTTTGATGGTCACCGTAGCCTACTTGGTAGTGCTCCTGCCTACGAAGCTGGTGGTCCTGGGTTCGAATCCCGGTAAGTGCAAATATTTGTGTGATGAGCACGAATATTTGTTTCTGAGTCATGGATGTTTTCTATGTATTTAAGTATTTATCTATCTATATAAGTATGTATATCGTCGCCTGGTACCCATAGTACAAGCGTTGCTTAGTTTGGGGCTAGTATGATCTGTGTGACATTGTCCCTAGATATTATTATTTAGTTGTATTAAAGACAGAATTGTCAGCAGTGTTATTTTAACTTGTTAAATAAAGGTCAAAACAATATTATAGTAATTGTAACATCTTAGAGAACTATCTATAGAAATCAATAATAAAAAAATATTTTATTTTCTCTCGTTCATTATGATTTTACAATGTTTCTGAACCACCTATTGGGACCATGAACTCTAATTACCTAAAACGTGCAACTCATATGCATATCATCAGTACTTGGTATTATGAAAATCTCCTTTATTGGCCATGTTTGATTTGTTATAGCGAATAATTAATTATAATTATTAATACCAACAGTGTTCAGCACCTCGTTGTCATGCAATTGTGAGTATTTGGTTACGAATTCATTTTATACTAGTACCATTCGAAGGTTAGTATAATTATATTTTAAATCCGCTTGAGTATGTTTCGCCGGACCGTCTCAACTGGGTCATGTTGAAACTGGTAGTAAATGAACCCACTGAGTTTGTTTTGCTGGGTCTTCTTAGTTGGGGCGCATTGGATCCGGTGGTAGCATTAAAGCGCGACCATCGTTATTAACACAAGGTCCGTCATAATAATAATACCTTAATATAGACAGAACCATTGACAATATGTTGTAAAAATATTAGACTTAAACTAGATAATTAAACATAATCTCTTGACAATAACTTGATACGAGGTAGTTAAATATCATTGCTATAATAAAAAATAATATGTAAATGCTTTCATACAATGTGTACCTAAATATCTATGTTACTAGAAATAATAATGTATACAACTATATAACTACAAACATGTTCTGACTATGTACAAGCGCTTTTAAAGTCTACGTGAATAAATACCGTATTTAAATAAAATTTTAAAAAATATTTAAATACGGTGACAGGTCCACAATACAAAAAACATTACGAAAAAACTAATATCCATTTTTTATACTTTAATATTTACGTATAGTATAACCCTTTTATATCTAATACACTGTGGATTTACATTTAAAACTTAATATCACTATTTTTATTTGCCTTGCTATTCTATCTAAAATACTTCGTTTAGATTTTATATTTGCCGTATTAAACTAAAAGCAAAAAGGTACATTTATAGTGCGATTTCAACCATCTGTCATAGCCAGCAAAAGTAATTTGCTTAACTGTTACTTCAAATATCAGTGAAAATAAGACATTGTAAAATATGAAGTCGGCATTAAAGTATAAATAAAAACCATTGGGTGTTTGAAAGCGTAAACTGTCACATTTATAATTACGAGAATACATTGCTTCCCTCCAATGTCTCTTTAAATATTATTAGAACTGTACTGTATTCATGGAGTGTTGGTTTGTCAACTTATACTAGAAATTACGTCCAAATTTGATATGGCCACAGGAGGAAACAGTAGTTGGGACAGACTAAGAATAAGCTGCATAAATATTTAAATCGGTGAAGAATTTTTTAAGATAAACCTATAAATGTCTGTTGAATAGTGCAGTCGTAGAAAATATATTCCTAGGTTATTCTTAACCTATGATTTACCAAGAATCGATAGTATTCTAGCTTATGGAAACAGAACAACTATCTTTTTCATGATCATCGGAATTATTATCTTGAAACCCATGTTGTGGCACTGTTTCATGAAGTTCAAAAATAAGGGTCATCGAAAGTTGCATTTCTAGGATGCTGTTAACACTAAACCGGCAATTTTGAAGATCTTTAGGCATTGATATAGGATTTTTGTACATCAATGTCTTTAGGGCGCTAGATACCATGAACGATGGCTTCAATTATAAACAAAAAAAATTGAGCTAAAGCATGATGACCGTGATGACCTGTGATTTCATATTTTACGTATTTAATAGCGTTTATTGATTTTATAATTATTTATGGTATAACTTTGTTTTATTTTTTAGTGTGTAGGCGTCGGATGCATACCCAAGGTAATACTTGAATATAATAAAAATATAAGCTTTATTACCCATGGCATTCTGTAGAATAGAGGCCGGCAACGCTCTTGCGGTCCTTTATGTTATGAGTCTCCATGGGCGGCACTAATCGCTCACTATCAGGTGACCCTTAGCTAGTTGGCCTTGCTTTTTAATAAAAAAATATATTAAGATTTAATAATATTTGCTGTATTTTAGCAGTGATATATTTAGCATTCTGATGGGACTATCGATTCATTGAAATATTGTTATTACTTTGGACATAGACGAAAAAAATTTGTAATAATTATAGCTGATGTAACCATGATGCATTTCAGCTATAAGTCGTGAAGAGATAGATATGAAATTACGAAATATACAACTTACAAGACATTAACCGGGTATGGGAAGTAAAAAGTTAAAGACACTAGTTACATAATAATAATTTATTTAATTTTAGGGTCATAGTGGCAAAGTCGATTGAGCTAAATTCCTGTTGTAACAGACCCAAAGAAAGTTAGTTAATATTCAGTCTGATTGAACGCATCGGTTTTTATTTTAGGAACTTAGGACTTTTTTTTCATTCCTAATAATCGTTCACGTAAAATATTATGTGTACATTACACTACATGACGAAATCTTTGTCAGTCTAGAAGAAACTATTTTATTTTCTTCTAGTCATGATTAATATTGTTTTTAACAGACTTCATTATATTAAAATAAAAAAGCGGCCTAGTGCGAGTCGGACTCAACCATGAAGGGTTCCGTAGCAGCAAGTAACAATATAAAAGTTCTTGTAGTAGTTGTAAGGGAAATTGCGGTTTATGATTTATGACGTATTAAAAAAACTACTTACTAGATCTCGTTCAAACCAATTTTCGGTGGAAGTTTGCAAAGTAATGTACATCATATATTTTTTTTAGTTTTATCTCGCTCTTATTTTAGAAGTTACAAGATACACATTTTACCACTTTGGCGCAAACTATTCAGTTTAGAACAAAATCATATTATTAACCTCAATATAATTTTGAAGACCTACCCATAGATTACCCACATGAGTTTGATGAAAAAAATGTTGAGTTGCAGCTCTAAGTATGAAAAACCCTTAAAATATATTGTTTCTTTTTCTATTTTTACATCTACTTACCAAGATTACACAGTATAGTCCTTATAGTTTCGGAAAAAAGTGGCTGTGACATATGGACGGACAGACATGACGAATCTATAAGGGGCCCGTTTTTTTTACGGAACCCTAAAAATAATCCAGCTTTTGTTGCAATTGTCCTGGCTTGCAAAGCTATCTATTTAATTATCTTTCAAAGAGTTAGTATCACATTCTTACTTTTTACTGAACGTTCCTCTTTCATTTTATAGTATCTTTTTTGTAAGGTATAGCGCAAGGATCTGCTGAGCTGCGCTCTAGTGATTCCAGTTATTTCATTAAGATCGTGTAAGAAATAATTGGATTTTAAAACATATCGAGAGAAGCAAACTGTGAATGCTTTTTATATGTTACTTGATATACGACATCCATATATGGGGTAAATATCTTATATACCAATCTCAAGAATGAAGATATATAGGACTAATGATAAATGTTGTTTTTTACAAATGTGCACAATGGGCCATTCATTTGTTTCAGTGTGAAGGAAGATCGTGTGAAGTAACACAGAAAGAATATGAAGATACTTCATGAAGACAATTTAAGATAATTGAATCATAAATAAGGCAAAGTTCGGACTCTAGGCTTGTTTTTATTGTTTGTGTGTAATGTATTCGTGGTGATAGTTTTTGTTGATTTACGTTTTTAATTTGCCACAATCCCTTATTGTTTTCTTATACGGTCTATGTGTCAAACAGCGTCCTCCATGATCCTTTGTTTGCATACGAATCGATAAAATGCCCTCTCTGATCTTAAATCAGATCCTTTTCGCTTACTTCATCATCATCATGTCAGCCAAAGTACGTCCACTGCTAGACAAAAGCCTCCCCAAAAAATGGGGAGATGTGCCATAATCGCCACGCTTGGCAGACGGGTTGGCGATCTTAGTTTGATAGTCATCGTTTACAGAAAAACGCGCTGGCAATTAAAAAGATTTTCATAATTAGAAGATACCTAATGGGTAAAAATACTACGATCTAATTTATGCAAATGTTCCACAAACAAATATATAATAATGAACTGCGAATGTAAGACGACTAGGGAATTTCAAGGGTAGATGTAAAAAATAGAAATATAAGGTACCTGGGACCAATATGGCCAGCCGATTAATTTGGCCACTGCCTATTTTCTACCATACTATTGCAACCTTGCCTACACTATGCGTCAGCGGGAAGGACTATGTGTACATAAAGTAAGAAACACGTGTCACCGACCGCACGTCCCTCACCAGTCCACAGTGCCACGTCAGAGGAACGGACACGTTATACAAAAAAATTGCACTCGGTGAGTTTTGGTTTATACTGTTATTTATCAATGTTATGTACTTGTTGTGTATTACTCTTTGGGGTCCCTAGTCACTTTAAACGGTCAGATTAGATTCAAACTTTGTAGATTTATCAAGGGCCGATGACCATACACTAATTTGATAAGATTATATTATTATTCAATTTGCCAATGACGCTACCGCGACCTCCACCGTCCTCGGTGATGACCATAAATCTGCCGCCGAACTAGACAACTACAATGGCCGAAGTAATTTCATTTATGAATTAATTGTATATTATAAGCTAACAGATGTTACATCCAAAACACAAGATTAATTTCTTTACAATTGAATTACACACAAGAATAATAAGTAATAGTAACAATAATAATAATAAAAATGAATTAAATATTTAAGTGTCCCTATAATCTTTTATTTAAAATTATATGCATTTTATTATATAAATGACCCAATCCATTGGCAATTAAGTCCAGTTCGGGATGCTGAGCAATTATGTCCCCGTTAGTGCGGAGTGCGCGGTTTGTGGTCGCATGCCGCCCGCGCTCGGTGCACGCAGAGGGCGGCTCCAGGAGCCGCGGGCGGCGGCGCGGTGCTACCTGACCCTCCGAGTTCGCTGATATGTTTCCGGGTACCAAGTACCAAAGTAATAAAGGGCGCAAGGACCAAGGGCCAGCTAAGTGACCTTGGTCTGACGGGTGGCCTCCGTCCGAAAAGGGCTTTGACCGGGGGCGTGATATTAAGGATCCCAGGTCCAGAGGGCTCCGGTAAGGCAGAGGCACCGACCGACCGGCTGAGGGAGGCGTAGGCCGAGACGGGTGCGATCTGGGTGACGTGGCTCGCAGTATGTCGTGTATGTATGGTCGGCGGAACTCACGCGACTGCGATCGGAGTACATTGCAGCACGTCGCCGACACCAGCGGGCCCAACGAAGGTAGCGCGCCGATGCCGAAGAGGATACCGAAGCGCATAGGGCGTATAAGGTCGCCGTCAAGGCGGTATCTATTGCGATAGCAGAAGCCAAGGCTCGGTTCTGGAACGAGCTCATCGAGGAACTGAATTGGAATCCATGGGGGCGTCAGTACAAAATTGTACTGGGGACGCTCAGAACGTGGGTCCCTCCAGTGACGTGTACCCTGGACCCGGATTTTTTGGAAAGAGTAGTGGACACCCTCTTCCTTAGGGTCCAGGACAGTCCCTCGGACCATCCCTTGTCGTTGCAACATTATTGGGAATTTGAGGCAGCGGAGGGTGAGTTGGACCAAGCAGCACGCCGACTTGCAGCCCGTAACACCGCACCTGGCCCGGACGATACCGGGCCAGGCATGGGTCTGCGCTCTGGCAGCTTTGGGGGATTTATTTATTTTATTTTTTATTTAAAACTTTTGCACATGAAAGTACACAGGCGGACTTAATGCCGTAGGCATTCTCTACCAGTCAACCTTGGGGTGATGCAGAGAAAAACAAGGTAGGTGCACTTTAAAAACGTCTTGTATGGATTATCATTGTAAATATATAATTATGAATAATTACATACAATACTTAAATAAAAACTATAATAGACTAATATATATTTATAAATAAATATACCTAGAGAACAATTAACGATAGAAGAGAGTGCTATTGAGCTGATTCTGCCAACATTTTTTTGGAAATGTGTTCGCGCATTTTCTTTTTAAAAGAAAAACGACTCGTTGCCATCCTGATTTCGGAAGGAAGAGAGTTCCAGAGAAGAATGGATTGAACAAAAAAGGAAGAATGTAGAAAGTCAGTACGATGAGGTGGACATTGAAGTAGACGGTTGTGAGAAGAGCGTAGATTTTTGCTATGATTGCTATGAAGATATTGAAATTGAGAAGTCAAATAAGAAGGAGAAGAAGGCGAGTCTAATAGTGAAAATAGGGTAGTTAAGGCTCTCAAGGTTCTGCGCTGCCGAATAGGGAACCACTTTAGTTGAGCTCGGTAGCTACTCACATGGTCATATTTACGAAGATTGAATATGAATCGAATGCAGTTGTTCAGAAGTCGGTCTAGTTTATTGAGGTGATCTGCATTCAGGTCAAAGTAGCACACATCACCATAGTCAATTATGGGAAAGATTAAGGCCTGCACGAGCAATATCTTTGTTTTTTCAGGTAAGAAGTTTTTGAGACGATAAAGACTCCGCAAAACATTTGTCACCCTCAGGCAGACACTAGCCATCTGGTCCTGCCAACTAAATGCCATGTCGATGTGCAAGCCTAGATTTTTAACATTTCTACTGATGGGAATAACTAGGTTATTAAATATTATAGGTGGTAGACTATCGAAGTTGGCTCGGCTCATCAAGCGAGAACTACCTATGATGATGGCTTGGCATTTAGCAGGGTTGACAGTGACACCAAACCTATTCGACCAGTTTTGTATGAAGTCTAAGTCAATATTCAATTTGTTGATTGCTTCTGACAAACCGTCCAAGCTTGCATGTCTATACAGTTGTAGGTCATCGGCGTAAAGATGATACGCACTCTGAAGATCATTTGTTAAGAGGTTTATGAAAACAGAGAATAAAAGAGGAGAGAGAATACCGCCTTGAGGAACACCAGTGTCTAGATTACACCAGTTCGATGAGGTTTCACCGACGCGTACTGACTGCTGACGCCCTCGAAGATAAGAGGAAAACCATTCCAACGCGTTGTCAGAGACCATTAGATGGGAAAGGATAGATAAAAGGATGTCGTGACTGACGGTATTAAAAGCATTGGAAAAGTCTACCAAAACCAAGACTGTGACTTTGGTATCCTCCATGGCAGTCCTAATATCGCCAGTCACTTTGAGGAGTGCAGTGGAAGTACTGTGGCCAGGCCTGAACCCAGATTGTAGCGGGCTAATCAGGCTGTTGGCAAGTATAAAATGTGAAAACTGTTTGTGAACACAGGACTCCAGCACTTTGGATAGAAAAGGAAGGATTGATATAGGACGATAATGTGTGGGAAGAGAAGGATTAGAGGTCTTAGGGAGAGGATGGACGTAAGCTTGACGCCATACGGTGGGAAATGATCCAGAATCAAAAGAGAAGTTGACAATGTGACAAATCACGGGAAGGAGGTGATCCAAGATTGCTGTGATCATGCGTCGACTTATACCATCACAGCCAACCGCATTGGATTTGATAGAGAGGATTATCTTCTTGATCTCATTCGAATCGGTTGGAGAAAAAGAAAACGGTGTGACGTTAGAGCGCGTTAGACCATTTACGTAGGCGATGGTTCGCATTGTGGTGAGGTGATCTATGGATGTAGAGGTGGCGAAATGAACATTAAGATCATCTAAAGCAATGGAACTGGGAAGGTCTAAATTCCGCGACTTGCCGATACCTAAAGTTCCAAGAACTTTCCATATACCAGCAGGAGTTGATGAGGATATATTATTAAAAATATGACGGCGTTTAGCATTACGTATCATCTGATTACACCGATTCCTTGCAGTCTTAAAATGGTTCCAATTAGGTTCAGAACGTTCTTTTTTAAACTTGCGAAATGCAAGGTCCCTACGTCTCATAGCCATCCTAACATCGGTCGTCATCCATGGCGCTGGAGGACGCTTGAATTTAACTTTTTTTAACGGAGCATGGACGTCATAAAGTTTCAAAATTGTATCATTAAGCAACCGTACCTTATCGTCTATGGTTAGAGCTGCCGTTAAAGCCAGCCAGTCAATTTCCGACGCATCCTTACATAGCTTCTCGATATTCATCCTAGCAAAGGAACGCACGTGCAGCACCTTGGGTCTAGGTTTAGGAGGCTTCAGGGTATAGGATAGGTAAATAAGGTCATGACGGGAAAAACCTGGGGCATCGTGCTGTCCATGAGAGGAAACCAAGGCAGGATTAGAGGTAAGGATAAGGTCGAGCCAAGTATCTTCGCCGTTGATATTATGGTGGGTAGCTTGGAGAGGCAACACATGCAAGCTACTTGACTCGACAATATGTAGGAGTTTACGAGAGCGAAGGGAGTTGTGAGCGAGGAGGTTGGTGTTGAAATCTCCCATGATGATGTGATGACAGTACTCCGAACCCAAAGATTCCAGTACCAGATCGAAATCGGTGAAGTAATCAGCATGTGGGGGACAGTAAAGGGGGATCGGTTGAGGCAACTTTTCACCAGCTGCCTCGGTAGTATCGTGTTCCCCACCTGCTGGATAGAGGCCAGGCTAGTGCTGTTGCATAAACTCGGCATGACCGCCAATTCTCGCTTGGCGGTCCGACCAATTTGTTTGCTGGACGTGGCGGGAAAGCTCTTTGAGCGTGCCACTGCCACCCGTCTCGGCGAGCATCTGTCGCGTGTGGGCCCCGACTTGTCAGACCACCAGTTCGGCTTCCAAAAGGGACGCTCAACGCTGGACGCGATTAATCGCGCCCGCACCCTGTCGGAGCCCACCGTTCGGGCGGGGGGGAGGAGTGGCGTTGGCGGTGAGTTTAGACATCGTCAATGCCTTCAACTCCGTCCCCTGGCGCGTGATACGGGAGGCACTAGTCCACCATAACGTGCCCCCTATGTGCGTGGAATAGTCGGAGCATATTTGCGCGACAGAACGATTAAGTTCGTCGGTCGGAAGGGGATTGCGATTCAGAGGGAGCTCTCTTGCGGGGTTCGTCAGGGGTCCGTGTTGGGATCTCTGCTATGGAACCTCGCCTATGATGCCATCCTGCGGATTGGCCTCCCTCCCGGAGTGAGCGTCGTCTGCCATAAGGACGACACGTTCGTTATAGCCCGGGAGGTAAGCTTCCAGCGGGCGGTACGACTCGCCGAACTTTGTGTTGCATGTGTCGTCGCGGCCATAAGGAGACTGGGCCTTCGAGTATCACCTCACAAGACCGAGGCGCTCTTGTACCACAGCTTACGCCGCAGGCAGAAACCACCTAGTATCTCGTTGCGTGTAGGTGACGTAGAAGTCAGGCTGGGGCGAGACCCTAGGCAGTCGATGGGGCTTCGAGGATCACTATGGACGTCTGGCCCCCCGAGTTCGCCGGGTAACAGGTGCGTTACATTGGCTTTTGCCAAACCTCGGGGGTCCAAGAGAAGAAGTTGCCGCCTCTACGGAGGTGTTGCGCGATCCATGGCTCTTTACGGGACGCCCGTCTGGTCCGAATGCCTGACGGGCGCCTCCCACTGCAGAGCTATTCTAAATAGCCTGCAGCATGTGGAAGCCACACTGATCGCACGACGATACCGTACGGTATCTTTTGAGGCGGCGACGCACCTAGCGCGCCTCCCGCCATTCGATCTACTGGCGGCAGTCGACGCGGTGGTTTTCTCCGAAATACGCGTACGCCAGAGGATCGAGAGGGCGCCATACCAGACGCTCATTGAGTATGGACGGGATGCACACCGCCCAGAGGCCCGCGCGACTTGAATTGCGCCTGAACGCGCGGCAGCGTGCCGTTGGTGGTATCCTGCCTCACTTCGAGGCCTGGGTGGGAAGAAAGGGTGGTTACGTCACCTATCGACTGACTCAGATATTCACCGGACATGGGTGCTTCGTTGAGTATCTGTGCCGAATACGCCGAGAAGCGACGACATTGTCACCATTGCGGGAGCGACCTGTACTCTGCCCAGCACACACTCGCCGAGTGCCCAGTCTGAGAGGCTGAAAAGCGTGTCCTGGTCGCTGAGATCGGGCAGGATCTGTCCCCACCAGCAATCGTGGGCGCGATGCTGGCGGATGACTCCTCCAAATGGGACGCCGTTGTCTCCTTCTGTGAAGGAATTTGCAGTCATGCTCCGGAAGGAGGCCGCCGAGCGGGATCGGGAATGTGCCGATCCCGCTCGCAGACGGGGGAGACGGTCGGGGCGGCAGCGGCAGCAGGTAGCCCAACTCCCATCGGGGCTACGATAGCAGTATGAGAAGTGTCTTCTACTGCCGCCACGTGCAAGCAGCTCCGAGAAGACAGCGATTATCTCCCAGGGTAAGTGTCCCGACCATCTGGGACATGGCGCAAAAGGGGAGCACCGTAACGGCATACCCGCGTTCCCGGGGCGTCCCCCTTGAGGAGCCAGAAGTCCACGGCAGGTTAGGTTTAGGCGGTACGAGTCCGACATACCCACCCGCAGACACTTTTTGCGTGTGGCATGCTTAAGCATTCCCCCTGCCTTACAAAAGAAAGGGATACATAACTAACAAGTTATCCACCTATGCCAAAAGGTTTTAAGTCTAAGTCTCAGTCAAATGTTACACCATCAGGGGTACCCCAGAACTCGCATATGGGCCCCTTATTATTTTTAATTTTCATAAACGATTTGGCTTGTAAATTAGAATGCAAATTTACCATGTATGCCGACGACCTAAAATTGTATCAAATTGTTAACTGTGACGATGACTGGACCAGCACCAGCTCCTATATTTGGTCATACAAGAGTATGTTTTGTATGTGGCGTAATCTATATTACGTACACGAACATCAAGAGTTCCTTCAGATAGTGAAGAAAGGAATATCATTCACAGTTGGATCTCTCCACACTTGGTATGTAATATAAACTATTTCTTTAATATTTACTAGCACTCTTCCCCATAGTTTTTGTTATGTTATCGCTCTACTCATGTAGGCAATAAAGTGATATTTAATAACCTATAACCTTTCTCAACATATGATAATAATATCCTGGGATATTATTTACACACGGCCATCTGATCCCAAACTAAGCAGACAGAATCAGAGCTTGTACTATATACATATGTCGGAGATTTTGACGGATTTAACTCCGAAACATCGTCGGTGTCCGCCATCATGCACGTGGTTAAAAGAATCAGTGCGCACACCCGGCGAAGTCGAGCTCTGGATGCCAATTATGTCGTGTCGCTAACACACTAATGTCACTCAGACAACTGACAGACGTCAAAAACGTCACATGCGACAGTTCATAGACAACCTCGACTCGAACTACTGACTCAGTGAGTAGTGTTTTCCAAACGCTAATAGATGGCGTTACTAGTAAATAAATAGGCCTTTTACTTAATTTCTCCGACACGGCCATTCTGACAACCAACGCGCTCTCGCGTTGTTACTCGCTGACATAATCAACATGAATTACAGCTCTTCAGTTTGGCAAGGAGATAAAGCGTTACAAGCGACTTTCAATGTTACACAAAGCAAAGCGTAAAGGCCTTCAGCATTTACCACAAAGCGTAAAAGCTTTCATCATTAGTTAGAGGGCGTACCTCTCACACAATGCAAAGCGTTGAAGCTTTCAGCATAGAATGCAAAGCATAGCAAAGCGTTGAAGCTTTCAGCATAAACTGCAACCCACAGCAAAGCGTTGAAGCTTTCAACATAAACTGCAACACACAGCAAAGCGTTGAAGCTTTCAACATAAACTGCAACACACAGCAAAGCGTTGAAGCTTTCAGCAAAAGTTTAATTACTCGGCAAAGCGTTACAGCTTTCAGCATTGCTCAGAGGCAGCACTTAAAACACGCTGCAAAACGTTGCAGCTTTCAGCATCAACCTTGGGTCACGACAGATGAGCCCAACCTTACTGCAAAGCGTGATGGCTTTCAGCAGGACATCAGAACAAAGCGATTAGGCTTTCAATCCACCCTTCAATAAAGCGTAGTAGCTTTCAGTTTAAATAAAACATTTTATCAATCAGCAATGAACATAATTCTTTTATCAACACAGGTTTACGTTCAACAAAACAATGTAATTATCGTTTCAACTCAAACAATGATCATGACTCAAAACAGTAATTCAATCCAAATTACTAATTACACCAAATTAGAATACCAAATTAATCAATACAATTTGTTCCATAATTAAATAAAACTATTCAATTATGGGTTCTACAGAATCTAGACATTCTGATAATTCAGGTAAACTAGCTGGATATTTACGTAGTCGTTCATGGCACACATATTGGGCCCGTCCCCCAGATACTGGTTCCACCATATAACGCTCATTGGAACACACTTTAGCTATCATGTAAGGGGCTTTTCTCTATACTCTTACTTACAGTGCAATTCAAAACGAGTTTTACTTCGCCTAAGACAGACTTCCAGGATTCATGTTTATAAGTTTCGGCCACTGTAAAACAATTTGTTAAGGTGGACATCATTCGCTCCACCTGACCATTAGCTCGGCTAACACCACAAGCAATCTCGTGGAACTCAATGACCCAACCTCGGCATAAATCCTGAAAGTCTTGACCAGTAAAAGATGTACCTTGATCAGAGATAATTCGTTTCGGGGTTCTAAATATGTGGACAAAGCTACGTAGTGCTTCGCAAGCACATCGTGATGTTAAATCTTTGACACACATTAATTGACAAAATTTCGTAAAAGCATCTACGATGACTACCACATACTCCTTAGAGGTCTTGCTACAAGTTCAAAAATGTTGTTCTCCACCCTAGAATATTATAGGTTAGTGCGCAATGCAGCGTCACGAACTCAAAGCACGAAGCTTGCGATAGTCAATTGTCACAATCACGAAGCGCGGAGCTTTCAATAGTTAATCGTCACAAGCATAAAGCGCGGAGCTTTCAATGCTCAACCGCCACAAGCACAAAGCGCGGAGCTTCCAATGCTCAACCACCACAAGCACAAAGCGCGGAGCTGCTTTCAGTGCTCAACTGCTACAAGCATAAGCGCGGAGCTTTCAATGCTCAAGTTTCAGGAACTCGAAGTAGGGTATTTCCCTTGTCACACAATTTATTTCAGATCAACCAGCTTTATTACTCATAATGTAACACGTAAATGTGTCTTACAATGAACTCCAATAATCATTTTAAACGTTAAAATTTAACTCAACCATCGGCATTAACTACACTGTTATTTCTGACTAGAACTGTCAAATTCAAGTTTTTCGTAACATACGTAGGTACTTAACGCGTCCACCAGCTATTGGCTGTTCCTTGTATCTATCGTTGTCATAGAACTCTATTATCTTACAAGGATTTGAAAACTTTTCACTTCATTTGTTTATTGTTAGAATAGAATAGAATACTCCCCATTGTACACACTCAAACAGGACAATTACATAGAAGACAAAATAAATAACACAATTTGTTAGGGTTCTTTCCGACAAAAACAACGTCTCTTATTTTAAATGGACGAATTTTAACTTTGGTATTGCCATAACGCACCTTATCAGCATGAGCTAGCTAGTCCATCCTGCATTTTGCCTCACATCTAAGTTCGTAAAACCTTACCATATTTTTGGACAAGGGCATTAATTTTGGAGGGGAACTTTTATTACAACCCATCAAAAATGGAAGCGGACTTCTAACTGTACTTCTAACTATGGTACAATTTAGCGCAATTTGGATTTTAACTGAAGCTGCCTTCCAGAACCTACGCTCGTGGTTCTCGGTTATAGTGAAGCAATTAATTAGAATAGTTCGGGAAGCTACGAAACATCCCCCCATCACAAATAACGCAGTGTTTCAAGTCTAAAGTCTTTCACGTGGTCTCTCACCACTGGACTCACAAGAAGGCTCAAGGTCACCCACAGAACGGAGAGGGCCACGCCCGGAGCATCCCCGCGCGACCGAACCAAAACGTCGCAATCCGCAGGCGAAACAAAGCAGCCGACATAAAAATTGTGTCACAAATCAGTAAGTTAGTATTTTGAGTTCAATATACCTAGTTTGTAAGTACAACATTTGTATGTCATGTACAATATGGCAAATGTGTGAAACTTAAATGATGTAAACAATAACACCTGTATTCACCACATTTATACAAATAAAGATATTATGATTGTGATTATGATTATAACCAAAGAATTGCCAAACCGAAACGGCAGCGGGCGGGGCACACAGCTCCCAACACCGACGGCCGCTGGATCAGACAGGCTCCTGACCGGGGACCACGCACCGGAAGACGCAGCGCGGGCAGGCCCCCCACAAGGAGGGCCGACCACTGCGGAGATTCCCGGGGGAGGCCTCCGTCCAGTAGACGTCTTTCGGCTAACATAATGATGATGAATTATTACTTGAACAGACACGAATCTCTCCACTTGTCAGTAATTGAGAAACGTCTTTACAGTCGATCAAATCAATACGCCATAGCTTGTACAAGTGTCAAGATTCTGTAATAAACAAACTTCAGCATGGACCTCGCGAGTGATGCGGATGACTTTTTTACTAATAGTCAAGCTCAATCCCGGTTAAGTAAAAACATCTCTACCTATCATAACATCATGAGGCAAAATATGTGAATCTACAATTACAAAAGTCACTTCTCACACACGAGTACTTCGTTGACCTTGACAGGCAGATAAGTAATGGAATCAGACGTTACTTTGCGGAAATCCATAACAATCAAAATACAAAATCAATATGTAGTGTTAATTCCGCTAATTGTCACCAGTACGATACCCAACACTTGTTTTAGTCCTCCACGGACCATTCTCAAGGGCTGCTAACTCGTCGAGTGCTCAAAGGAGACTCCTATTTTGATTGACAGGCAGACTAATACGGGAAAAAGAAAATGTAATGTTCGACCCAATACCTGTCAGGCGCGTGGATATAAAATCCCAAGTACCTGTATGGTTATCAACAAATCATTTACGAATTAGGGAACAATCTGTCTGTTACCAACCACTGTCCACAAGAGCGTGTATGTGATCTAACTTGACACTACATCCATAGACTTCGAAATAAACCGTTCAAACTATTTAACCTTCAAAACGCGCACATTGTCACCATAAAAATTAAATATAACAGACGTTGGGCATATTTTCAACATCTAAAAAATATAAACCACACAAAACAACACGTGTTATGAATTTCACAGATATCAAAAATACCACAGTGCAGCATTAGGTCATCAAGTGCCTTTTAAACAATATAATAAAAGTACTTACAGGTTTCTTCTCATAAAAGAAAGATTCACCACTCGACACGAGGCACTTTTACTTTAGAGGTTACTTTAAACGTTCACTGATGCACCAAAAACTATTCTTCAACGATAAACACGAACTGGCTGAGAGACTCCGCTCTTCGCAAGTAACCACATCGAAACACGAAATCAGTAGGCATGTTTTAAACAAGTCGTAACATACCTGAGCATCCGAGATACCTGCAATAACAACTTAAATCTGGTTACCTTCGCTCCAAGCAGACCCCAACCGGTCAATCAAGGCAAGCTTGTAAGTCGAGTACTCCACGTATGTAAGTTCTCGCACGGTCACTGCACCATACGGCACCATATCTTGAAAAAGGTCATCAATCTCTTGGTCGCCGCAAACTGTCTTGATACACGCTCCTTTGCTTCGTCTAACGTTTTGCACAACGGGTACGACTTCGAAGTCCATTTGCGAGCTCGACATCGAAGATGTGTCAATGTAACGTATCGAGTTTCGTAATCGGTTCACGAGTTTGCGATACAGCCGTAAATTCACAATCAGCGGGGTTGTATTTTCATCGTAATTTTTCAAATTTTAAACACTATTTTCGCTACGTGGTGGAACCGAATCACGAAAATATTCTTGATTTTGAGTAGCAGGCATTGCGGTAGACACGTAGGATGATTTTGGAATCGATCCCGCCGCTGCTGTCGGAGATTTTGACGGATTTAACTCCGAAACATCGTCGGTGTCCGCCATCATGCACGTGGTTAAAAGAATCAGTGCGCACACCCGGCACAGTCGAGCTCTGGATGCCAATTATGTCGTGTCGCTAACACACTAATGTCACTCAGACAACTGACAGACGTCAAAAACGTCACATGCGACAGTTCATAGACAACCTCGACTCGAACTACTGACTCAGTGAGTAGCGTTTTCCAAACGCTAATAGATGGCGTTACTAGTAAATAAATAGGCCTTTTACTTAATTTCTCCGACACATATATACAATGTATGTATGTAGATAACTGTTATACTACATACACTACTTTTATTTTGTAAATACATACTTATATAGTTAATTACACCCAGACTCAGGGCAAACAGAAATGTTCATGCACAATAGTTGTCGCCTACAAATAATACCTAATCATACATCCTTCCTCATGTAAAATATGACAGAAAAATGAATTAATTAGCCAAATACAATAATAATTTCAAATAGTCTTACCAAACTACATTATAATAAATGTTTAGTATAATATTGTGTAGGTAGGTATCTACTTTCAAGCTAGGTTCACGACCTAATTACGGCAGTATGCGTAGAAATATCGTGATATGGAAAAAAAAACAGATTAAAGTTTTATAATTGTCCTTTCAATTAATCCATATTTCATTGTCGCACAATAAATTTTATACCGATACTAACTTACATAGTCACTTGGGCATTTTCCTTTAGACATCACACGGATCACATACTGCAAAAGGCTTCCCTTCTCTCTGGTTTTATATCTAGGCAACCGAAAGCATTTAGGGATCCCTGTGTGACTATATCTGTTTATAATTGCATAGTTCGCAGCATATTGGAATATAGAAGTCCAGTCTAAAACCGGACTTACGATGTTTACCGTAGTAAACTAGAATCAACTGTCATATGTTAATAACCATTGTAAAAACCTTAAGTCGAATACGAATCAAGGCTACACCGTTTTAACATGTCAACTTTACAAATAAGACGGAAAGCTGCGGATATTGTTTATCTTTATAAATTAATTAATGGTCATATCGATTGTGAAAGTTTACTGGAGAGAATTCAATTTGCTGTACCTCGCCAAAGTAGTAAACTTTGTATTAGGCGGACATTTGAAACGGCTCATTGCCGAACCAATATTGGACAACATGCTCCATTTTATAGAATGGCCTCAAGTTATAATGGAATAAGACAGCTTTTTGCCATCTTTGCCAGTGGCTTAGCATCAGCTAACATTGCATCAAAAAGAGCTTGAAGAGCCAATGTTCTGATAATTGTTAGCTTTTCTATTCTTTTTAGTCATTATTTTTATTAGTCAATTTTTAATTTATTTTTATATTTTATTTTATTCTTTAGTTTAATTCTTTTAGTTATTAAAGCACGCTGTGTTCACTACATTTGTGTTTTATATGAATGAGTTATTGTACGTCCGATTTGTGAACCAATAATAATAAGAACTAAATACCCACACATATTGCTTAAAATATCGTCCATACTCATTACATAACTAATTATTATACAAATAATAATTATACACACAACCATAGTTACGTAAAATTACCTTTAAATTACATATTCTAATATAAAAATACTTCTATTTTCAATCAAATCAATAGTACCTACAGTTCATCTTTATTAGCTGATACATTACGAATACAAATTTATATTAAACTACTAACCTACACTTGCTAGATAATCAACCATAAAAATACTAAATATTATATGATCAACCGAACTTCGGAAGTGAAGTTCGATCAATATTATATGAGTTGATTTATTCGAAGATATATATAGAACTAGGTAGTACTTTGATCCTACAAGGCAACATCGCATTCATTTTTATAGAACATAAAGTAAAATTGTTTCTATTCTACCCCCCATTGGCACTATTATCTATATAGTAACCACTGCCGCGCTGTGACCTCATTTCTTTTAGAGTATATTCAGTTATATCGGCAAAACTTGTTGGGTTAGGGTGGGAAGGTTCATTATATCTTCGAATAAATCAACTCATATAATATTGATCGAACTTCACTTCCGAAGTTCGGTTGATCATATATTATATTTCGTTGTTTTATTCGAAGATATATATAGAACTAGGTAGATGTTTAGAGGTATCTCAAAAGTTTTGCTATTAAAAAGAAGTTTTATAAATTAAACTAATTTAATTTCAGATTTAATAAACTTGACAAGGTTTCACTCAGGTAGTAACATTAAATGATACAATTACTAATCATATATATATAACATAATTGGGTATCACATATGTATCACAAAAAATATCATTAATTGTTTGGAAAGAAAACCGATCTTGCAAAGATATTGTCGCTGTCCATCGTTCGGTGATAAAACTTGGCGAATGTTTGGGAGTTAGCTGTCCAGCCGGCTGTCTTTCTAATGATGTCGACAGACACTCCGGCTGCATGTGCGGCGGACGTGGCCGCGTGCCGCGTGCTGTGCGCGCTGAACGTGGTCACGTCTACTCCACACTCTCCCATTGCCTGTTTAATCCAACGTGAGATGGACTGTGCCGTGGCAGTTTTATGAGGCCTTCTGTGTGTTATTAACAAATTTTTCACATTTTTGCATCGTAAGTTGGACGTCATGGCCAAATAATCCTTTAAAGTTTGAGCAGGACATATGCTAGGCTTTTCTTTAAAAAACGGTTAAATCAAGATAGGTTGATTTTTCCTGCAGAAGAAGTTTTTATAACATCATTTATATTAATTCTAATTTCGTTTTCATGTATTTTAATGCTATTTACCTTAATCAGCGATATAATTTGCACTCTGTGAGCTGTACACAAAGCAAGCAGAATAACCAGTTTCTTAGAGATCATTTCCAGACTAAGATCTAGATTTGGGTACCAATTTGAAACCGTATTGAGAACTATCTGTGGGTCCCATGTAACTTGATATTTTGGGACACAATGTCTTAATTTGAAAACACCTTTTAAAAGCCGTGTGATACGGTCGTCTGAACCTATATTACTGCCCACCAATAAAGATAGTGCAGATCGATGGTTGTTCATCGATCCGTACGAATCGCCTTTATTGTTAGGAATAAAATTACGGAAGGCACTGAAGGTTCCTGGATATTATTGTTCCTACAAAATTGCCACCACAATTTGAAAGTGACGTTGTATTGTCGCAGCGTTTTAGATGATAATGAAGCACATATGAGGTCTAACGCCTGTTCTGGCACACCTCGGCGGGAGAACGCGAGCCGCACAGTATCGCGGCTCCCAGGGTAACATGTAGACGACGCTCCCGCTGCTGGTTCCTGTTATCAGACCGAAGTGCGTCGTTAAGTATAATGGTTTCCGAATTAATTAATTTATTTAGTAACGGGAACCATGGCTGAGAGGGCCAGTAAGGGAATACAAAAATACCTGTCGATTTTTCGGAAATAATTTTTTGCACACTTTTTAATATTATTGGAAAGGGTGAAAAAGCGTAAAAATAATATTGGCTCCAATTAATAGTAAATGCATCTACTTTTAACGCGTCTGGATCTTGTTTCCATGAAACATAATTGGTACATTGGCATTGGTGCGTGAGGCAAAAAGGTCTATCTGAGGTTTTCCAAACTTCTGAGTGATTAAATGAAAATCACGTTCACACAGTTCAAATGCTGTATCCTTATTGATCTTCCTGGATTCTTCATCTGCTTCTTTGTTTTCTTTTGTGTTTATGTACGATGCAAACAACCAAAGATGGCGCTCCTCGCACCATTGCCAAATTAATTTAGTTAATTCAGTTAAATGAGGAAATTGTATTCCACCCATTCTATTAATATAACGGACTGCTGTGGTATTATCGATCCGTAATAGTATAGCACAGTTATTTTTGTTTTTGGCAAAACATTTTAATCCTATGAATACTGCAAGCAGCTCTAAATAATTTATATGGAATTCTTTTTCGTTATCCTTCCAGCTCCCATTTGCGCGCTGGTTGTTACAAAAGATTCCCCATCCCGATCGACTAGCGTCACTAAATATTTCGAGCTGGAAATCCTGCATTTCAATAAGGTTTATTGTACTCAAAATATTTCTTTCCCACCATAATAAATCGGGTAATACAAACTTAAATATTTTAATTTTGCAATCATAATTACAACACTTCTTCAGGGCAAGAAACTTTTCTCTTTCCATGTTATTTGTATACAACCACCCATACTTAACAGCTGGACATGCCGCAGTTAAGGTACCTATAAACCTACCTGTACCTGGGCAAATTCGCGAATTGTACACATGGGTAAACTTTAATATTTTTTAACTAACTGTGCTATACTATCTCGTTTTCCTGCAGGCAATGATATAGTCATCTCGACTGAGTTAAATAAGAATCCTAAAAAAAAATACACTTTTGGTAAATATTCGTGGCGCCACTGATAATCCATACCATTAAATTGATAGGTCAATATTTGTGAATCGCTGTGGGCTACAGGAACTAACAAATATGATTCTTTCAAATCAATGGTTGCTAAATAACTACCGTTCGAAATTAACTTGCTTGCGGTTCGGTAGTCTTCCATTTTGAAATGGGTTTTGTGGACAAAAGTATTATAAGATTTTAAATTTAATATAAATCTTTTATCTCAGTTAGGTTTCGGCGACAAGAATACTTTCGAAATATATTGATCACGTGTGGGGCCACATTGTGATATAGCTCCTAAATCTAGTAAATCATTTATGGACAGCTGAAGACTTACTCTTTCTAAGTGACTGAGTGTATACTGTGAAGGCGGTGCTTTTTGTGTAACCTCAGTTACGAGTGAAACAGTGATACCATCTCTGATCCACTAGAGAACTACGTGATTAGTAGTAATCGGGAGCCAACAATCGTAAAATAATTGAAGGTGTCCCGCATGTACCTGCACTAGCGCCGTGGTGGGGCACGGCTCTTGCTGTTGGAGTAATTGAATCGGCGTCGTGGTGGGTGCGCTGGCTGCGCTGGCAGCGCTGGTGGCGCCGGTAGTGATCGGCGTAGCCCCGTCGCCTGGTAGCCTGCTCGCCCCCCCCCCCCCCCTCCCTCCCTGGTTGAAGGGAAACGGAGGGGACCCGACCAGTTTCCCTGTCGGGAACTCGTGATGGATGATGAAGTCGAAGGTGTCGGCTTCGTGTTCACCGCAAACTTTTTAATTGAAAGGCCCTGCTTCTCGATTGACTTTACGTTTTTAATTTTTTCGCGTAAGCCACAACCGAAAAGAGTGTCATCCCTTTTCCTCGTTCTCTATAATGTTTAAAATTGATTTATCCAAACTCGGTGTAAGGAGTTTAATTATTTTCAAGGTATCTAAATAATGTAAATCTGATAAGATCCGTGTGGCGTCGGACAATATTTTGATAGCCTGTAATTTGTCTTCACCAGTGAGTAACAGGGTAACTGCCCTGTTAACGGCAGTGATACCTTGTCCTAATTGCTGCTGCCCATTCTCTAACTGTTTATCCCGATTTCTTAGAGCGTCTGTGACAGCAGCCGCAATTTCGGGATTTAGAGTGGGTGCCTTTAGTAATGTACAATTACTTGCTATTAAATACTCCTTTAACAACTTTTCCTTGCTTTCCTTATTTAAGCCTTTTCTTAAAATCGGTGACCACCTCTGCGCTAAATTATCATGGATGGGCTCACCAAATATAGGAGAATCGTCCATTTTATCACCGAGTGCGTGTAAATACTCCGGAGCGAGCTCCGATATCTGTGTGTTTTCTAATGACTGGAGGTTTTCCGGAATACCCACTGATGTATGTGGCGTCATGGTTTCATTTAGGAGAGCACTTTTGGTGGTAGACGGAAGGTAATGGCTTTATGTCTCGATTTTGACTCTCGGCCAACATTCGAGTACACGTTCCTCGAGTTTGACTCTCGGCCAACATACGAGGATTTCCTTTGTCTGGCGCTCGGCCTAACTCAGAAATATTCTTAATATCGTAAAGACATTCGAAGACACACTGATATTATGCTCAGAGATTGAACTTACCCGAGTTTTCAACGTTCGAAGCATCCGACGAATCAGAATAAACTATCACTCCGACGTTTAATTTTTTCCCGTTTTGATTTTTCTTCTAATCTCCATATTTTTTCTTTATTTTTTCTTCATTTCTTCTTTTTGACATGTAAATTCTTAAACTAGTAACGTAGCAATATGAAGAATTTTCATCTATCCATGATAAACGACGAGCGCGTGCGCGTGTTGCCTCGCATGAACAAAGAATGAGGTCACAGCGCGGCAGTGGTTACTATATAGATAATAGTGCAAATGGGGGGTAGAATAGAAACAATTTTACTTTATGTTCTATAAAAATGAATGCGATGTTGCCTTGTAGGATCAAAGTACTACCTAGTTCTATATATATCTTCGAATAAAACAACGAAATATAATTAAAGTATATTACAATATTAGTGCCATTGTTCTATACATTAACTATAAAAGTTCTTCTTTCTTAACAAAAAATTATAACCGGCTAACTTATTTACGTTTAGCTCGTTGCCGGCAAGCGGGCGATTACTGATAACATTCCATTGAATTTATGCGCGCTAAATTATCGTGCGTCCTTTTGTGTTGAGTAATTAGCAATCGTAAGTTTTTACAGTTTATTTATTTTAAGTTTTCGTTGTTTTTACAACTATAGCTTTTAGTTAAAAAACGAGCTAATTTAAAGGGTCGTTTGACTTTATTCAAAAATTATATCGATAATTTACCAGAAAGTTTAAGTAACGAAATTATGTCGGAACTTGAGTTACGGTTATGAAAAATTGAACTTTTATTCGACAGCTGCAATGATATTCAAAGTGGCTTAGAGTGTATTTCAACTGATTCTGATGAGCAATTTAAAGAACGCAACATGTTTGAGTGTCTGTACTATAAGTCGATTGCGCTTGCTAAGTCGAAATTGAATACAAAATCGCGCGACAATTGCCGCAATTCTGAGGTACGCACCGTAGTGAAGCACACCACGGCTAGCTTCAAGCTTCCGGTTATCCAGCTTGCCAAGTTTAACGGCACTTATGGTACTTGGCTGGAGTTTCGAGATACATAGTTGTCGCTTATACATGATAATCCTGACTTGACTCCAATTAATAAATTCCACTATCTACCATCCTCATTAGAACAGAACGTTACTAGTTATTAAATCTGTAGCCTTTTCAGCTAGCAATTATGACATAGTATGGAAGCTGATATGCGATAGGTATGATAATAAAAAGATGCTTATTGCAAATCATGTTAAATCATTATTTAATGTATATTATACATACATACATACATAGACTCACGCCTGTTTCCCAGAGGGGTAGGCAGAGACAATGTATATTATATTCATTTAATTGATAATTTTGTTAAGAACTTGAGATCTTTGGCCTTGTTGGGTGCACCCACTGATATGGGATACCCACCCAATGGGATACCTTGCTTAGTGTGAGTGTTACGCTTGTCGTCATAGGTTTAAATACTCTTTGGTCATATACTGTAGGTTTAAATACTCTTTGGTCATATCTTCGAATTTGTTGTGTAAACAAACTGTGTCTGTGAATTTTTTTTATTTAACTCACGTTTAGAAAAATGAAAACCAGCCAGCATCAATTTGAGTTGTTATTAAGTTTTATGAAAGAGTTAGCAAGCAAGAAGTTTACTTACAATATTTAAAGCGAGTTGTTGAATTGAACTTGTGATATATTTTGTGATTTTATTTTGTAGACATGGAGATCTTTGTAAGCCTTTAATCAATGCAAGAGGTAGAATTGTGACCATCCAGCATTGGGAGGAGCTTATATCACTGCTCAACAGTGATGGCAGTGGTGATACAAAATCCACAGAGAAGTGGAAAAAGGTGTAAACATTATCATACTTCATTTTAATATTGTTAATTATTGGTGACCTGTGTTTAAAATTTTGCTATATGCATGCTAGGTGTGGAGCGATTTTAAAAATAACACAAAGAAAAAAGCTGCAAGGCTGCATAGAGCAGCAAGTGGTACTGCTGGTGGGCCTGCAGTGTATACCAAACTCACTGAATTAGAGAAAAGGGTACTAAGCGTTATCGGATTACAAGCAGCAACGGGCCTGGCTGTGGCTGAAGCAGGCTTCTCACAGGTTGGGCTTGGCACATTTTTAATAAGTTAGAACTGTTATTAATTTTTATGTTATTTACATTTTATTAATTTCAGGATATTGGAGCTGTACCAAGTGAGCCTGAGGTGACTGAACATTCTGCTCAAGAGAGCTATTCGATTAATGAATGTAAGTCATTTGGTATACTTAGGTAGATATTATTTCATAAATAAATAGGATGGTACTAATTTTTTTTTATTTTGCAGGTATTGAATTATGGAATGAGCCTGGACCTTCTAGTAGAGTGCACTTAGAGCCTCCTATAAGCCAGGATAATACAGAGTCAAGACGTCACAGCCAAGCCATCGATGTAGATATTGAAATCGTAGAAAGTAAGTTTCATAGTTACTTATATTATAGTATGTAGTTAAGTATGTATGGTATTCATATCACTGTATTTTATACTTATTATGAACCCTGTTTAAGTAATTTTTATTATATACTAGCTTTTGCCCGCGACTTCATTCGCGTGGAATAGTGACTTCCGGCACATTTTTGGTTTTACCCACATAGTTCCCGATCTCGCGGGATCTCTTCAAAAATGAAATGTGGAAGATATTCTCGGGAACTCTTCAAAAATCAACATAATGAGCTCTGCGTTTGAATTGAAGATATGTATACTCACTTAGGGCATTAAAGCCGTTATTGCCGATCGAAAAAGGCGAAAATGTTATTTTTCCCTTATTTTCAAAATATTATTTTGTTTTGCCATTTCAGAAAAAAAACTGTTTCTCCCTTGACAAATTTTCTATTATTTTAGGCTTTTAAGATTTACACTAAGACATTTCTGTTTTTAGTTTTGCCATCCTTTGCAAAAATATATAGGTCTTGTGGTTTTGACACTCTTGAGCACGCAACTTGCAACTCTTTTAGCTCGAGCTCCGCTGGAACTACGTGCTAAATTGGACTTGCGTTTTTTCGTCATTGAAAAAAGTAGTTTAAAAAAGAACTTAAACTTAAGAAATATTACAATCTCTCCGAACTTAAATTGAAAACTAACTGAAAACAAAAGAATTAAAAAAAATACGAATGACTAACTTGATAACATTGTTATCAACTCTTAATAACCAAGCTAATTTTTTTTGGTGTACAATAAAGAGTTATCTTATCTTATCTTATCTTACTATTTATTTACATTTTTCCGATGAATTTTCAGTACTGAATTGATGCCGACTCTTGACCAATAGATGGCGCTATTTTATTTTTATTTTATTATTTATTTTATTTTTTGTAATAAAAACTATCCTATGTCCTTTCTCAAGTTCCAAACTATGTCTGTACCAAATTTCACACAAATCGGTTCAGTAGTTTAGGCGTGAAGCAAAGACAGACAGACAGACAGACAGACAGACTGAGTTACTTTCGCATTTATAATATTAGTTTGGATCTATAGTGAACTTATAGTATATATATATAAAGGTTGGTGGACAATACCTTTGGCATTAAGTCCATCTTTGTACAGTTTTGTGAAATGAGTTAGTTTTCCTAATATTATATATATTATACTTAATCTAAATCAAAATTAAATTTCTAAAGAATATGGTATACAGTAAAAATAAAATTATTTTATAATATTAGCAGTGTTCGTGTGCAGCCTTAAAATAACTAATATTTTCTTTTTTCAGATGCTGAAGAAGTCTTACCTACATTATCTCCTGAGTGTCCTGTTGCTGCCCCTCAGGCTAATGTGCATCCTGCTCGGAATGGGAAAACTACACCACATCGTAGTCTGAGGTCATCACGAATCAGATTGACACCTCGAAGACGTGTGAGTCCGACCCAAACGGAGCAGGCTGCACATCAGTTTGTTAATTCTGATCGTGAATGGAGAACATTCAGAATGCAGCAACATAGAGACTCCATGGAGATGAAAAGGGAACAGAACAGGATAAGGGAAATGGAAGTCCTAAACCAGAGGGAAAGGCAAGCAATTGGTTCAAGGACATTAGATTTATCAGATAAATTAGTTACTAAGTTTTGTAAAGATTAGATAGTAAATTAGATATTAATTATTTTGTGTTATGATTGGTTTTATTTTATTTTTATTTAGTTTAGTAAATCTGAAACTATATGGTAAAACTCTAATTAAATATTATTTAATACTTATGTATTATTATATTATGTATTAGACGGTCACCGTAGCCTAGTTGGTAGTGCTCCTGCCTACGAAGCTGGTGGTCCTGGGTTCGAATCCCGGTAAGTGCAAATATTTGTCTGAGTCATGGATGTTTTCTATGTATATAAGTATTTATCTATCTAAATAAGTATGTATATCGTCGCCTGGTACCCATAGTACAAGCTTTGCTTAGTTTGGGGCTAGTATGATCTGTGTGACATTGTCCCTAGATATTATCATTATCATTATTATGTAGTATTAAAATATTATCAGGAGGATTAAAAATTAATTATTTCAGATTATTTTGTTTAGTGTTTTTCATTTAATACATACCAGCGAGCTTATCCAAATATTTTGAATATTTCGGGTTATGCCAACGCAAACAAACGCTAACAGCAGTTCAGATGAAAGCAATAACAATTTTGTGCCACCTGATTTGAATACGACCAATTATAACACTGCAATATTTGATAGCTATGACGACGTTCTCTTGCTTGCCTTCGCCTATGTTCACCACAGTTACTTTTGAGAAGCACGATTGAAAATGAGAACGCTTGCCACATTAATGAATCAAATTCTTCATTTCATAACATTCTACCCAATCCAGAAAAGATAGGAAATAAAAGGAAAGCTATCAATAGTCTAGCGTTGGAACTGTCAATAAAATCCTCTGGGAACAGTTCAAAGGCATCTAAAACTCATGCAGATACAAATGAAAAACCAAACAATAAAAAGTGACAAAAAAAAAACAAAGCCAAAAGCAAGTCAAGTACATTGAAGTCTTCTGAATCATGGTATTGATTCGTTTTTAACGAAGACCACGTTGCAAACATGCGTCTTTATGGATTACCTACTTGTTTTATTTTTCACTAGCTGACCCGGCGAACTTCGTACCGCTTAATTATTGGAGGCATAAGTCACAAACACACGACAATACTTTTTTAATTTTATTGAAATTTGTTGCTTTTAGATTTTTAGGAATATTAAAGAATTAGAGCCTGCGCGCACTAGCGATTTAAGTTGGCCGATAGTTTGATCGGTCAGAGGATCAGTATAGAGTTATATGGCAGTGTGCGCACTTGAAGATTAAAAGTTGTACGACCGAACTATCGTATCCGACTGCCCGATCCCTATTCGATCAAACTATTGAACGACTATCGGCCGATTGCATATGTGCATGAAGTTGTATGCGAGTGCGCGCATTACATTCAACTAAACTGTCGCTCGACTATCGACCGATGGCACAGTCAGTATGACGCAGTATGTGTGTGCGCGCACTTGTCAGTCGATCCGATTCATAGCGCGGGAGATACGTAGGCGACGAGTAGGCACACAATGTCATTGATATCGAGTGTGGAAACTACGAAATTAATCGAAGAAGTAGAGAAGCGGCCGGCTTTGTATAAAAAATCTCTAAAGGAATATGCTGACGCCAATTTGAAAAAATCATTATGGGAAGAAGTTTGCGAGGCAGTTGTACCAAACTGGTTGGAACTCACTAGTGAAGAAAGAAGAAAACAAGGTAAGTAATAAAATTGTATTTATTTACGTTTAAACACATTATAATTAGGTTAGGTTTAGGAAGATTATGAAATGAGTGTAGATAAATGATATTTACACTTTATCATATTGAAATGGAACACTGCCCTGTGGGGTAACAAAGTATGATGATAGATATTGCCGAACATTCAACCCACTTATGTTATTAGTAACACCACTCATGTTATTCCTTGTTCTAAAGTTAGACAAGGGACACTCATAAAACGTATCTTGAATTTGGATTCCATCTTTAACACGAACGTAATTGTGTAAGATACAACACGCTTTTATTATTTGTACACAGAAATTTATATTTACATCAATTGGCCGGTGAAAAATACGCCATTTATTGGCCAAAATTCCAAATGTACATTCAACAATTCGACGCGCTCTAGTGTGCCGGTAATTGAAAATTCGTTTGGTATAGTTCAAATTTCTTTTTGCATATGGCCGTAAAATTTTGCTTGAAAGTCCGAACGCTTCATCACCAACCACATAAAATGGGATAACCCTTCCGTTTTCATCATTAGGAAGATGTCTTCCGTCTGGAATATCTAGTTGATTGGCTATTAGTCGTTTACCCATATTAGATGATTTAAATATTTCTGAATCGCTTGAAGTACCAAACGCTCCCACATCAATAGATACAAATTTATAGTCTGCGTCAGTCCACGCCATTAATACGCACGAAAAAAACTTTTTATAATTATAAAATGAAGATCCGGAATGCTGTGGTTTAACCATTCGGATATGTTTGCCATCAATTGCTCCTATCACGTTTGGGAAATTCGTTCGTTGATAAAATTCATCTGCAATTTGAATCCAGTCCTCTTCTTGCTTGTTAGCCATGTATAAGGGTTGAAGAGCGTTCCACAGCTGTTCACACGTATCCAGTACGATTTCTCTTATTGTAGTAACGCCAAGAAGGTAATCATCGGATAGTACGTAAAAACTGCTTCCTGTGGCTAAATATCTGTAAATAATAGTAACAACATTATTTCTTAATTTGTTTCAGGTCATGAGGTGCAAAAAAAATGGATAAATTTGAGAACTTGTTTCAAAAGGGAACTTAATGCACAGAAAAATTTAAAATCTGGTCAAGCTGCCAAGAACAGACGCGAATACGTTTATTTCCAACAATTACTATTTCTTTTGCCGTCTGTTCAATCGAGGCCCACAGAAAGCAATATTGATTTGACGATGACTACAGATGCAGAAGATGATACGGAGGATAACGTCATTGTCAGACGAACAGCAACATCCACCCCAAGAAAGAGAAAAGTAAATAAAACCACATCAAACTCAGAAGTCGATGAAGCATTATTAAATGCACTGAAGAATACCGAAGCGGATGAAGATTATAACTTTGCCATGTCTATTGTTCCTTCGTTAAGAGAACTATCTGCAGATGAGAAATTGGAAGCAAAAATACAAATTTTGTCAGTTTTCAAACAAATCAGAAACATGAGACAACAGAATTTTAATTTACAACAGTCCACACACTTCCATATATTTCCTCCTAATATGCAGACAAGTCGAAATCCAGAACAAAATCAACAACCAGGTCATTCCAGTGATAAGTCACAGTCACAAGCCTATTTCAATCCAGTGCAAAGTCCACAACCACGTCATTCCATAGATAGCCAGTCTAGTGACACGGCTCAGTCGTACTTGTCCAGTTTTACTCCTTCTCCACAGAACCTGTTTGATTTGTAATATACTATGCGGAGACTAAAAAAAGGAAATAAATGATAATTACTTGATGATGATCATTACCAATTACTAAGTGTTGTTTGTAGCAAAATTTGTAATTTTCTATTAAAAGATAATAAAAATGTTAACTATGCAAACTGTTTTGTTACTTACCTTAACGTCACGCTTAGTCTCTCCTCCACAGGAACAGCAAGGCGTAGCCGTGTATCTTCTTTTTTTATTAGTGGTCCGACGATAGATACAAGCTCTTCAAAACTTTGTACACTCATTCTATAATAGTCGAAAAATTTTTTCGGAAAATTTAATAGTTTATGATGGCGTGTATAAAACTTTCCATGTATGAATCTATCACTATTCAATGGATGAACCCAAAACTGATTAGATTTTCTTTTTTTTATTTTTCTCCTCCTTGCTAATATTGCACATATTACTACTGATTTCGGAATCATTTCAGTCTGTCTCCTCGACTACAAATAGAATGTCAGCCGAATTCAATCGTGTAGTGCGCGCACCACCACGAGACTGAACTATCGAGCGACAGTTTGAGCATAATCGTTATACGATTGCGACTGAACTATCGGCCAACTTTAATCGCTAGTGCGCGCAGGCCTTTAGAGCCCCCGCAGACCACAGACTTTTTATCGGCCGATAGTTTGGTCGGGCTCTTAATCAGTACGCAGATGTAAGCAAGTGCGCACACTATGACGATTTGGTATCGGCCGATAAACAAGTTTGATGGGCTTCCCGATTCAATTCAAACTATACTGTCGGAAAACTATCGGCCGACCGTATAATCAGTATTGGCTCCCTACCACACGCGCACACACGACGATTTTTTAGTCGGCCGACTAAGCCGATAGTTCAGTTCGCTCCGAGCTTTGACAGCGAATGGTCGGCCGCGCGTGTTTTGTAAAATGGCGTCGCCCAATTCTCAGTCGCTTATTTCGGAATCTTTGATCGTAAACTTGATCGAGGAAGTCGAAAAACGCCCTGCACTTTATAAGAAAAACTTAAAAGAGTACTCTGACGTAAATGTGAAGAAAAAACTGTGGGAGGAAGTTTGTGAAGCTGTTGTTCCTGATTGGAATGAGCTTAGTGCCCAAGAAAAAACAAATCAAGGTACGATACATTTTTATTTATTTACATTACACTTTATTATATTGACACGGAATTGAGCCTGCAGGAGATATAAAGTATGACGACATGTATTGCCGCACATTATTCATATTATTTCTTCCTCGGTTATTTCCATTTGTATTGAAGTTATTCATGGTACAACTGTAGAGAGTGTCTTTAAAATGTATTCCATCTTTGATTCGTACATAATTGTGTAGGACACAGCAAGCTTTAATAATTTTAACACAAAAATTAATATTTACGTCAATTGGACGGTGAAAAATGCGCCATTTGTTAGCTAGAATCCCGAAAGTACATTCAACCATGCGTCGAGCTCTTGTATGTCTATAGTTGAAAATTCGCTTGGTGTAGTTTAAATTTCTTTTTGCATAAGGGCGTAATATATTATTTCCAAGTCCAAACGCTTCATCGCCTACGGCAGAGAATGGAATAACATCTCCAACATCATCATTAGGCAATTGCCTTCCAGAAGGAATATTTAGTCGATTCTCGGAAAGCCGTTTACCCATTTCTGATGTTTTAAATATTTCCGAATCACTAGCTGTTCCATAAGAACCAACATCAATGTACACAAATTTATAATCGGCATCTGTCCAAGACATCAAAACGCAGGAGAAGAACTTTTTGTAGTTAAAATATGATGAACCGGAATGTTCTGGCTGTATCATTCGTATATGTTTGCCATCGATCGCTCCAATGATGTTTGGAAAATTTGTGCGACTGTAGAATTCGTCTGCTATTTCAATCCAGTCATCTTGTTTGGTTGGCATATATAACGGTTGAAGCATATTCCATATTTGCTCACATGTACTTTTTGTAATATCTCGTATTGTAGAAGCTCCCATCAGATAATCAAAAGATAATGAATTGAAACTAGCTCCAGTAGCCAGATACCTGTAATGCATTAATTATATTTTATTATTTTTCAGGCCGCGATATACAAAAGAAATGGGCCAATTTACGGACTTGCTTTCGCCGAGAATTAAATGCACAAAAGAACACAAAGTCGGGGCAGGCTTCGGTCAAGAGGCGTAAATACGTATACTTTGAACAATTATTATTTTTACTTCCATGCATGGAAAATCGTCAAACGGAAGGTAACCTGAACCTGGCCCAGGATACTACAGAAAATGAGGAAGATGATGAAAAAACTGCTCCATCCGCTTCCGCACCTCCTCGCCAGAAGAAAACTCGTGTTTCGAAGAATACGGATTTGGATGAAGCAATATTAAAAGCATTAAATGAGACTAATGTTGATGAAGATGTAAACTTTGCATTGTCTCTTGTCCCATCACTAAAAAATTTAACCGCAGATGAAAAACTCGATGCTAAGATTAGTATTCTTAACGTATTTAAACAGATAAGACTTGGTAGGCGTGTTCAGCCTCATTCTCAACCAACATACACCATACTGCAACAACCCATGAACTCTTTTCCTGTTTACCAACGAGGGACTAACATCTTGCCGCCACAACAACAATTACAGGCTTATGCATCCGGTTCTACACCATCCCCCACTTTCTTGCCGCTACAACAACAATCACAGGCTTATACATCCGGTTCTACACCATCCCCCACTTTACCACAAACAACCATTCAAAATGTTTCATCACCAGCTGATTCCAACATGTCAGCCCAGGCATATTATTCAAATTTTTCAGAAGATTCCCAAATATACGACTTGTAAACTTGGCATTTGAATTATAATAAAAAATTTAAAGTATGTTTTGTGGTTTATCTTACCTTATCGTAACGCTCAATCTCTCCTCCACAGGTATAGATAGTCTTAAATTTGTATGCTCCTTCGCTATTCCTGGTCCAATTAATTTGACAAGTTGGTTGAAGCTAGTTATGCTCATTCGATAAAAGGCGAAAAATTTTTTCGGGTAATCGAGTAATTTGGAATGCATAGTGTAAAATTTTCCATTTAATAATCTATCACTAAAGATAGGATGCACCCAATACTCTCGGGCTCTCTTTTTAATTTTCCTCCTCCGGTGTATGAGAGCAATAATAACAATTCTATACAATGTTTTATTAATTTTCATTGTGCGGTGCGACCACTCTTTTCACCAGTTGGTTAGAAACTAGCAAATAGAGAATAGTCGACAGACTGTTGGATAGTTTGCGCACTCATCACCGACTGAACTGTTTAGTTGGCTCGGTGTGCTTACTAGTAGGCCAACCCGACTAAACTATCGGCCGATAAAAAGTCTGTGGTCTGCGGGGGCTCTTATAGTATAGATGACAGCAAAGAGACGTTTACATTGCAAGTGACATTTTACCATAGACAATTTTTTTTTGAGTGAATACTGCCAAATATTTACACTATAACTATCAAACTACATCTGTCGTTTTTTTTTTGACGGTGGCCATGGTTAGGAAAAGCAGAAGAACTACATCTGTCATCGAGAAAATAAAGAATTCAAACAACTATAATATTTAAATTGTTGATATTTTAAAACTATTTTCCAGAGGTTATAGTGAAACTATATATCCCTCAACTCCTTAAAATGCATTGTCCCTTTTGTAAAAAGTGGATGGAACGGCAGAACAAAAATAATAACTGTCCAGGTTGTATTAAATTATTATTAAGATGCGACGAATGCTACAACATAATCTGAGTGACCTTGGCGTAATCCACGACACTAAATTATTATTTGATGAGCACATCAACAAGATTGTTAAAAAGGCATATCAGGCCCTAGGATTTGTGATGAGGTTATCATTTAACTTCAAAGAGGCCAAAACATTTAAAATTTTATATTGTTCATTTGTACGACCTATACTGGAATATGCCAGCCAAGTGTGGAATCCTCGTTACGACATATACACATCCCGTATAGAAAACATACAACACAAATTTATTAAATATCTATGTTGTCGCGTTAATTATAATTATAATTCTGACGATTATATAAAATTATGTGCACATTTCCATATGCTGCCCCTGGCCATGCGGCGTGAAATAGCTGACACAACCGGTCTTTCCCGTTGGTCTGATCAATGGTTAGATTAGTCTATCCAGTGGGAACTTTTTGTCCCATTATCCAGATCGGCTCGGTTTTTCCCGTTGGTTAGATTAGTCTGTCTAATGGGAACAGTGAAACAAAGTACATTTCGGCTTTCCCGTTGGTCAGATCAATGGTTAGATTAGTCTGTCCAGTGGGAACTTTTTGTCCCATTGTCCAGATCAGCTCGGTTTTTCCCGTTGGTTAGATCGATGGTTAGATTAGTCTATCCAGTGGGAACTTTTTGTCCCATTATCTAGATCAGCTTGTGATGTAGGTGTATGCAAGTATCATTGAATACAAAAAGGGCTAGCCGTATTAATATTAAATAGGTTTTATGTTTAATGTGACATTACGATTGTTTATGAAGTAATTTTCCTGTTTGTCATGTAATGTAATTCGTATAATACTGAAATTCAATAATATTCTAAATAATTTAATTGAAAGCAAAGGATTTGTTGAAATGGATCTTAATTTTATAAATAGAAAGGGCGGAGTTGTTTTACTATATAACGGGTTTCAATTTCACAAAAACAAAAATTACACAAATGGAAACGAAATTTGGCTCTGCAGTCAGTACAAAAAAACGCGATGCGTGGGATCTGTGACGGTTCAAGTAAGTATAGTGGTTATTACTACCCCCGTGTTACGTGTACAATAGGTCGAAAATTGCTTGACACTAGTTTTTGGGTTTAAGCCCCATTTACACCTGTGCTATAATTGCATGCAAGTATTTTAGTTATTGCACCGTGTAAATAGGACTTTATATTCCTGCCTGACTAGTGCCGTCTGTAGTGAACAAAAAAGGAGTTATAAACCAGTGGGGTGTCGTTCAGCGGTGTCGTTGGTAAAAAGTTAACATTGAAATTTTTTGTAAAGACATGTTTCTGTCTTTTTTCCTCGAGTAGGTGTATAATTATGTAAGTATATATATATATATATATATATATATATATATGGTATCGATTGAGAATAAGTATCTATGTTTTTCAGAACCGCAATACAATTATTAAGTCCAAAGATCACACTTGCGTTAAAGATGTTGGCAAAAATGAAATAGAACTTGCATTGCATAATATGCGGGCTCAAGCATGCAAAGATTTTCAACCAGTGCCAGCAGTTTATAAAGAGTGTGTCGCCAAATTGAAAGATTCTGGCTTAAATCTAACAAATAACATACCGCCTTTTCAATCTGTCAAAAGTACTATGTATCGGAAGCGAAATAAAGCGGCTAAAGTTACTATACTATTTCACGACAACCCTGTCGATGTGGAGATACCTGAAGAGTTTCGAAATTTTATTTTGGCTGATTTTGTTGACCAAAAAAATCGTATCATTGTTTTTGTACGCCGCAATCGAAACAATATTTAAAGGAAGTGAACCATTTTTTTTGCGACGGAACATTTAAGAGTGTGTCTTTTACATCATTTTCCCAGCTATATACCATTCATGGTGATATCGGTAGTAGCATCGAATCCACTAATATTATTCCACTAATTTATGTATTGATGTCCGACAAAACAGAACGAAGCTACATTAGTCTTTTTAGCATGTTACAATCACAGTTACCATATATGGAACCAAAAAAATTTACCCTGGATTAGGAAGTTGCTGCTTCTAATGCATTAAAAAAAGTATACCCAAGTGCGGAAATAAAAGGTTGTTATTATCATTTCTCTCGTAACGTTTGGAAGCAAGCAAAAAAATTTCAGTTGACCAAATCAAAGTTATCAAAACGCATAATAGCACTTTCTGGTATTCTTCCATTACTGCCGCCACAATTAATAGACGAAGGCTGGCAATATATTATTAATGATGCTCCTAATGCACATAACTTACAGCAATTCATAAAATATTTTCAAAATCAGTGGTTAGAAAAATCTAGTTTTAAACAAACTTGGTCAGTTTTTGGCTAGAGACACAGAACCACCAACTCTTTAGAAAGTTGGCATAAAGAATTAAATAAAAAAATAACCAGAAAAGGTCCTGGGTTAGTCAATTTGTTAAAAGTTTTACTTAAAGATGATTTTTCTAAAATAACCGATAAACGAAGTAAAGAACATGTAAAAAGAGACGAATTCATTCAAAATTCACAAATGATGTTAATTAATGGAGAATTGAATGTTGGTCATTTTTTAGAACGTCTAAGATAAACGTATCTTGTCATTATTTTTTTATTTAATTCTTTGTACCAAAGTGCCAAGTTTAACCATGCATTTCCAAGAAACCCGACCAATTAGGTAAATAATGTTAACGTCACCCTAAGACGTTGTACTCGTATAGAGATGGAAAAAAATGATTAGTTTCGTAATTGTCTCGGTAGCTCAACGGAAATATAGAATGTAGAATGGGATTTTTATTTGACAATTAATACTCAAAAGTAGTATGTAGGAGTGCGAGGAACATTTCTTTTATCTTTTATTAATTAATAAAAATAATTAAATAAAAATAATTAACAGTTTTCACTTTAAATGTACTTTGTTTCACTGTTCCCATTATACAGACTAATCTAACCATAAATCTAACCAACGGGAAAAACCGAGCCGATCTGGATAATGGGACAGAAAGTTCCCACTGGATAGACTAATCTAACCATTGATCTGACCAACGGGAAAGACCGCTAGATAATGGGACAAAAAGTTCCCACTGGATAGACTAATCTAACCATCGATCTAACCAACGGGAAAAACCGAGCTGATCTGGACAATGGGACAAAAAGTTCCCACTGGACAGACTAATCTAACCATTGATCTGACCAACGGGAAAGACCGGACACAACATATCTACTTAAGATCTTGTCTGGTGCTATAGATTGCCCTGACCTGCTAAACAAAATAACGTTCGATATACCCACGAAAGTGGTGAGACATTACACTCCGTTCCATCTCCCTTTGGTATCCACAAACTATAGGCAAAATGCATTTTTGTGGCGAGCTGGCAACTGTTTTAACAGCCAAATTAAATTGTTTAATTTTGATAATTTTGTTGATAAAACCGAGACAGTGAGAAGGGTACTCAGCCTAGACTTTTTAAAAATAAATTGTGTAAACGTGTTTAAAGTTAAGTTATAATAACTTAACTTTATTTGATCACACTATTGTTACATATGCAACTATCTATTCGTGAAGACCTTTTATTGGCTCTCAGGAACTATAATAATTGCATATGATTGTCACTATTTGCTGTTGGTCTTCCTTAATAAATAAATAAAAATAAATAATCGCTGACACCTTCAGATTTTGTGCCAAGTGTGGTAAGAATGTAGAACGAATAATACGCGTGGACAGGGCAAAAGTACAAAAAAATATATTAAAGCAAAAGCTGCTATCTAAACCAAAACACGTTTCTAAAATGCCATCTTCATCATCTGAGGAGACATTCTGTGAATTAAATTTATCGGCCGAAGACATACAGGACATTCAAGTTATTGAAGACAGCCAAAAGCCCAACATCAAGAATGTTCTGGTAGATATTGATGTTATTGAAGACAGCCAGCAGCTCAACATTGATAATGTTCTGATCGAATCAGATTTGTCCGAGTCGCCTAGTACTTCCGCCATATTATCATGTCCTGGCGAGCCAAGTGGTTTCCAAGTAGATGGAGCCAAGTTGATGGAAATAAAGAGTTACTAATACACGTTGACATTGGCAAAATAATCGTCAAGCAAAGATGGAAGGCATAATTTGAAAAGAAGAAGAGTGATTAATATATTTTGAAATAAAAAAAATATATTATCAAATTGAGTTTTATTTTAGATATATACAACATATTATTATAGAATTGTAAGGATCCAAATGCACATATTATATACATATTAAGTCATTTTTTATATTTATACACTCCATATACAAAAATTTAAAATTTTCTTGGATGTGCTCGTTGCTGGACTGTGAACATGATAAACAAATCTTTGCTTAAATTAAATACAACACAGTTATCATCATCATCATGATATCGGCCAATAAATGTCCACTGCTGTACATATATACAGTTAATTAATATAGTGCTTTCTGGTAGACAATATTTTTAGTTCTTTTTTGCGGTGCGTAAATAAATAAGGATGTTGGTTTTCCGACACGCGAACACGCAACGTATAATTGTCCATGTGCGAAACAGGGAAACTCTAAGTTTATCCCGCAAACTTGCAACGATTGGCCTTGCGAATTATTTATGGTCATTGCAAAAGCTATACGCACGGGTAATTGCAACCTTTTAAAATCAAATGGCAAATCCGTTGGAATCATAGGTATTCGTGGGATTAAGACATCCTCTCCTTTGTATTTTCCTTTGATTATTTTAGCTTCGATGATGTTATTCATGAGTTTCTTCACAACCAATCTCGTTCCATTGCAAAGTCGAGGTTGATTAATATTACGCAGCATGATGACAACTGACCCTACTTTTAATTTAAAATTATGTGGTGGTAGTCCAGGCAAGTCCAATGAATTTAAAAATTCTGTAGGATAGTTGAGTACGTCATCCTGGTTTGTAGCCGTGTCAACTGATTTGTACGTAAACAACTCTCCTGGAAGGAAATTCTGAATGGTAGCATTGAGTTCATCAACATCTTTGTTTTTTGCTGCCAATATTGCTCGTTCACTTAGCCAATCGTGGTTATTATATTGTTGTTTAATGTCCGGAAAAACACGCTGAATAAGCTCCTCTTTCGATTCTGTGAAGTGACAGAAATTTGTGGGAAAAGTCATTAATCCGGTCGAGCTGTCAACTGCGACCTTACCATTGCCAATATCCAGCAACTGCTTCAAAAACACAGTCGCAGTTTGATCTTGTTGCAAAAACACTCGCATGTTAGTAGTTAATTGTAGTGTCTTTACGTGCCGCCAATAATTTGATGATTTTAGACATGCGTTTATTTCGTCAGCAACAGTCCATCGAGGAATTACTGGAAGAGTCTGACGAAAATGACCTGACAACAGTATCATGGCTCCACCAAAAATGTTTTGGTTATCACGTAAATCTTTTAACGTTTTATCTAGTGCCTCCAGCAACCTCTTGTGGGCCATTGTGCATTCGTCCCAAATTATCAATTTGCATACTTGGAGAGTCTTCGCCATAGCGCTATTTTTGGCGATGTTGCAAACTGGCGTTTCGTTGATATGCATGTTTAATGGTAATTTTAAGGTTGAATGTGCAGTTCGTCCGCCTTCTAATAAAGTTGTTGCTATTCCAGATGAAGCCAACGCTAGTGCTACCACATTTTGCGATCGGATCTTTGCTAATAGCAATGTAATTAGGAACGTTTTCCCAGTACCCCCAGGAGAATCAAGAAAGTAAATCCCCCAAGACACACTTTACAGCTTGTATCAAACGATCGTACGCAATCCTTTGTTCTTCGTTCAATTGCGGAACAGTTGTGCGAACTGCTTCGGTCATAGCTTGAGTATCGTAATGGAGTTCTCTTTGCAACTCATGGTTTAATGCATCTTGCATAGCACGATTGGGTGCTGTCAGGCCCAAACACGACAATACTTTATTTGCCATCAATAAACACATATCTTCTATTATGATCAATGTGTCATTGTAAATCTCTGCAGTAATTTTCAATGTAGGATTCAAGTTTCACAACGCACGCGATGCAACACATCCTCAGACATGTCATCCCTATATTTCATCCACAAATCTTTCGGATTTGAGGGGAAACATGTCGATATTATAATCGCAAACAGTGTGCGAATTTGATGCGGCGATGAAGATATCACGGAATCCTTGAGCGTATCATCCCAATGCGAATCATTTTCAAGCAACCGTAATAATTGACACGCCTCACGGTAAGTCGCACACAGATGTCCTCAGATCAACTGTTCTCAATTGTTGAAAAGATGTTGGACCAGGAACATTCACCAATAACAATCTAAGATAATAACATTCATCGTTATTAGGATGTACTACGCGCGCGCATTAACATGAGACTCTGCTGGAATGCGACCCCCTTCCCGCCTCCCCCCGCCGCGTCCCGTGCTCGCCTTGCGCGCTCAGTACCGATAGCACATTTGTTATGGATACGCGTCTCGACTGTTGTTCGATATTTTTTAAATATTACTCGTTGTTTTGTTTGGACTTTTGTTGCATTTGGACGTTATTTTATCTGTTTTTATTAAGTTTGGACGTTGTTGTTGATTTATTGTTAAGTTTGGAATTTGTGTTGTGACGCTTAGGCGTAACCAACCGCTGTTAACAGTCTTTATTTAATAAAAGATGGGAAAAACAATCCATAGCGAAGCAAGGACACTTGCTTTAAAAGTTTTAAAATTTTTCGAGGCCGAAAAATTAAATAAAACCTACCTCATTCCAGTCGACCAAGCTTTGAAGAGGGCTTGTGCAGCAACAGGCATTTCAAAGGCCACATTGCTAAGAATAAAGAATGAGGCGAAAAAAGATACCCCAATTTCCCAAGGCCCTGAAGAAGATACAGTAACACCGGAGCCAAGTACGTCTGCAGAAAAAAAAGAAAACAGAGCTCAAAAAAAATTGAGCTTGACAATTTTGATCTGTGTGCTCTAAGAAATTTGGTCAATAATTTCTACACAGTTCGGAAAGAAATTCCAACATTGAAGAAGATTTTAGCGGCTGCAAAAGCAGATCTAAATTTTCCAGGTATGTAACCTTGAATTTTATTGATGTGTAACATCTTTCCTATCGCTTTTTGAGGGAGTAATTTCGTGAAATGCAACGGAAATGTGTAACAGGAAGGCGATTTTTTTTTAAAGATGGGGCTAAGATTATGTAACCATGCAGCCTATTCAAACGTAACATCTCTTACAGTAGGTAAATTGTATTTCGTGGACGTAACAGTAGATACCAAATTAATAAATAGTTTTTTATCCATCCATCCATCCTTCGGACATCATTGGGTCGGCTCGTCCGGGGTAGCACCATTCTCTCGTAGAATACTGGTGTAACGAAGTCGTTTTTGGGCTTTAAATTTTTACCAGTGGCAGTAGGCTACTTTTTTTTCCCTCCTAATATTATAAATAAGAAAGTTTGTGTATACTAATCTTGTAATTAGTTTTATTTTACAGGTGAAAAAACCACATTAAGACGGATACTCAAGGACTATTTGGGTTATAAATTTAAAAAATGCAAGAATGCGAGGCAGATTCTTATTCAAAAACCAGACATCGCCGCCTGGAGAGCCCGCTACCTGCGTAGAAAAAAAGAAAACGAAGCACTTGGGGCGGACAAAAAGCCCGTAACTTATTTAGACGAGACATGGATACACTCTCACTACACCGTAAGCAAATGTTGGCAGAGTAACAATGAAGCAAGCGAAAAAAAAATTGTAGTCCCGGACAGCGGTGGATTTTGGTGCACGCCGGCGGTGACAACGGTTTTATCCCCGGTGCCGAATTGCTGTATAAATGCAAAAGTAATACCGGGGACTACCATCACGAAATGGATACCAACAACTTCAAGAAATGGTTAACACAAAAACTTCTCCCAAATTTACCACCTCAAAGTCTCGTCGTAATAGACAGTGCTCCATACCACTCAACGCAGACTGAAAAACCACCCGTGAGCTCGTCCCTGAAAAGCGAGATGCAAAATTGGCTTAAAAATAATAACATTCCATATGAAGAGAATATGACCAAACGGGAGCTTTATCTTATAATACTTCAAAATAAGCCACCGAAAAAATATATAGTGGACGAGCTCATGAGAGAACATGGTCATGAGGTGTTAAGGCTGCCACCCTACCATTGCGATTTGAACCCAATTGAATACATTTGGAATTTAATAAAACAAAGGGTGGCAGACAAAAATGTCAACCAGTATGAAAGCGAAATAGAGCGTTTGACAAGGGAAGCTATCAATTCTATTACGACTTCTGATTGGAAAAAAGAAATAAATCATGTTCAAAGATTAGAAAAAGAATATTGGGAGAAAGACAGGTTGGAAGAAATACAACAGAGAGAATTTATCATATCCCTTGGAGGGGAAGAATCCAGCTCAGACAGCGATAGTGACGATGATGGAATGGACGGAATAGAAGCGATTTCTTATAGTGACGATGAATCGATATGATATTTGACGCATTGCTATTTAATTACATTTTAAAAGCTACGACAAATATATATTAAAAACAAATAAAATTGTTTTATTTAACTACTAGCTGTAACATTAACATTTTCCTGCAGTAAAATTAATCTTAAATACCTAACTTATTGACCAGGAACAGGGCAATAAACAAACAGAGCAAGCTAAATAAAACCGTTACAGATATTCTATTGTTTGACAAAACAACCGGAGCAGGTAGCCACTCATCGCTGCAAACAATTTTGACCCTAATGGTGGACAGGCTTCGCTCCCGTCGTTAGCACATATTCGTAGCAGCGACATAGGTATTAATATTTAATATTTAATAATATTAAATTTAAATCGAAAAGGCATTATAAATTATTTTTGAAAGATTTTTATGCACACTGTACACTGACAATTACGTCAGCAGCCCAGGTCTCAAGTTAATACGCGCGGGTTGTACTGTATATATACGGCCTATAGCATCTGTGGCAGATACATTTTCATATCCTTCAAGTGGTGTTCCTTGTTTACGACGCTGAAAAGACTTTGATGATGCGTTCCATGTGTAGTAGCGCGGCATATCAGCATACAGCAAAGTGCGAGCGAATTGATCAGTTTCACAAATTGAGAAGAAACCTGTCAATGTGGTCACAGGTGGAAGTGCCGCTCTATCCACGGCGTTGTTTGGGTTGAAATACACTCGTTGTCCATTTTCCAAATGAACTGCCAAATGGAATACAGTGGGATGTCTTTCATGAATTGCAAACGAAAATATGCGCCAAATAGCCTCATTGCTGCTTACATAGCGACCCATCTGATAGTGAGACACTTCATCATTTGTGTTTGTTACTGCGAAGATGGCCATGTCGCTACCTTTGTTAACATATTTACATAATATGTATTTATGGATTTCACAGAGTTACAAAATTCCACATTGATGTGAGCTTCAAAAGTTTTGGACAATATGGGCGAGAACGGCACAATCCAATAAATACATGAAAATCTTGTCCTTTTATCTTGACATCTACAGATCGTCCACCGTCCTCAACTAATCGCCGACGATACAATGGGTAACCATCGATTCCCGAGATGGTTTCAGCAACCAAGTTTCTCGGGTACCGTTTGGAGCACTTGCCGTCGATCATACAGGGTGAGCTGTTGTTGATAACTCCGCAAGGTCCATGTATCATGTGTTTAGTTACTATTGTATGCAATTTTGGGTCAACTGCTTCATCAGGAATTTCGGCTGAAATAATGTAATCAATTTCTTCTGGCCTTATTTTGTCAACCAACCAGAGTAATATATGAACATGTGGCAAACCACGCTTTTGCCACTCAACAGAGTACATCCAACAACGTACTTGGCCATACACACGATGCTTTGTAAAGATTTTAATTTTTGCTTGTAAACTCTGGCTGTGATGTCATGCCTATCAAGTGGTGTTTGGTTATGTAGCAGTTATTTTTTTATTTCAATCCATTGTGGGTTACAGGTGAATGTAATGAATAGGTCTGGACGGCCATACTTTCGAACATAAGACATCGCATCTTGAGCGTACTCGTGCATGTGGCGCGGGCTTCCGATGTAAGTGGCCGGTAAAATTGTCATTCTTCCTACATTATTTACATTGCCGTCAGCATTGATTGCATCGCGAAGATGAATGTACTCTTCAGATCGAAGCTGCTGTTGGTTTAGACGAATGTATGTCAATCGTTCAGTCTCAATTTTGACGTACATGTCCACTGCATACTGATGAAAGAGTCGTAGACACATCAAAATGTGATTTACTTCACCTTCACGGATCATGAGTCTGTATGCATAATAATTCATGGCACTGACTTATTTGTGTGTATCAGCACCTGGAAGTACAAATGATAAAAAAATACATTTATATATTGATATATAAAATATTTTATTTTGTATAATCTAATTACCTGTTGTTGGATTAACCATTTTGATATTAAAATGGTACCCATCTTCTCCCTGCCAGAAAATTAATGGGTATTGTAAAGCATCATAAGCTCACGTTTCAATTCATTGTTCCGGCGATGAAGTACAATATCTCTTGATTGCAAATTCTCTCCAACAACGACAATAGCCAATTCATCTATTGTCGGTGAATTAAACCTCCTTGCATGCTCTCCAGCAGGTGTTTTGTCGGCTCTTATTACAATATTATGGCTGTCTGATGGCATCCGATCCAGTGCCATTTTGAACACCTTCACTAATTCATTATTCTCGTGAAGAAATGTTTGCAGTTGTTGGACAATGATTCGCTTGACGGTTGGATTATGACCACAACGTGTATCAACTTCCGCATCTTAATTGCCCATAAAATAAGTTTGCAAAAATTTATGATCTGCATCTGGCACTGGCAGCATTGCCCCCAGTAGGGGAAACCTAGGAGATTAGTGACAGAGGTGAGTTGTGACAGATGCCATTTCTCCCTAACTATGAAAGTGAGCGTACTGGTAAAAACGCTAGATTGACGCTTTAGAGACACGCTATTTCACTCAATACCCGCCGGTGGTGCACGCGAAGCGGTTGCGAAGTTATGACGTCCAAGTGTAAAAAAAGGCGAAAAGTAAGTATTTCGTCAAAACTTTGATTGAATTTATATCATATCTTATTATGTGTGCGTTGTTGTGTTATTTTTTCTAAAGTTGTGTGGTTATTTAAGTTTCAAAACGTATCATTGATTTTTTGTGTTTCCATCGTGTTTAAAAAATTTGAATTATTATTCGGACCAAGTCGTAATTATGAGCACCTAGGAGAGTTGTGACAGCCTGTCACAACTCTCCTATTTGACTTCATTTTCTGCTGGGTTATTGTAACTGGGTTATTTTTATTCATTTGCGATGTCTGTATGTGTGTTTGTTCATTAGTATATTAAAGGCAAATCTTGCAAGTACATTCCACAATAAAGCTTGTATCGAAAAAATAATTTTCGATAAAAATATACTCGGTTGGTGGTGTGATGTTACATGCTGGATGGCTACTTTTTTGTTTCAGAATGCCTAATAAGTAGGTACATACGAAAAACTGATATTGGAGATATATTATATTTCGAGACACCGATTTCCTGCCAAGTCGAGTGACTGATCATCCCAAGCCAGAGCAGAAATAACCATAACTCCAAATCACAACACCGGCACAGTTGATAACGTTGAAGCAAGAGTCATCTATTGAACATACCATGCCATCTAGAAACTCATAAGTTGTGAACAATAATGCTAATGAACCTGTTGCCTTCACGTCTACAGCTCATACCCTGGTTCAGAATAATAATGCCATTTAACCTGTTCTTACTGATACACCTACTAAGGACGAAATAGCTGCTATAAAGCCAATAGAAAGGCGAACAATGTGAAAAAGCATCTCTTAAGTGAAGATAAGAAGAAACTTAAAAAGCCAAGAAGTCTAATAATAAGAAGAGAACTGGTGATGACGAATGTTTGCCCTGAAACCTATTCAAACAGCAGATCGAATGAGGAGTGGGTGCAGTGCCTAGAATGGAGAGGCTGGTCACACGCAGATTGTACTGGAGGCGAGCTGCAATACGTTTGCCATTATTGCCTATCAGATTAGATTAAAATTTTTGACTAATTATAATATGATTGATCTCTAAACGATCCCATAATCACTTGTCACTTGTCACAATGTTATGGAAAGGTTAAACGCTGTGTTTATTGGAAATCGAAGTGCTAAAGATGATTAAACTACTTTTTGCAAAAAAGAAACATATTTCATGTATTTATAATATGTGTAATGGTATTATTTAATACTCAAACAGTCTAAATACATAGCTGTCACAACTTTCCTCGGTACCTGTCACATCTTACCTCGGTGGTAGGGGAGTTGTGACAAATGGAGTAGTCTTCCTTTTTGTTGATTTTTTCGGAAACCGTATTATTTTACTTAATTTTGATGATTGTTTTGGAAAGGGAAGGAATGGTGCTAGATTTATTCACATAGGTCGTAACCGAGGAATGTTTCTGTAGCGAGATATTCCCCCAAAATTAAAAATTGTCACAACTATCCTAGGTCTCCCCTAGGTGATGAATTTTTCCTTGTATCTGTAATTGTTTAAGAACTGGTTAAATTAATTGTGATACAAATACAAATTAGAATTTCACCAAAACAATTATGGTATACTACCTAGAAAGTGGGCATGAACCCGTCTTGTACTAATTTGCACCAAACGATGTCATTTGGAAGCAATTATTATATTTTTGGATGTTAGCCAAGAAGTGTTTAGACTCACTTTCCATCCCATTAACTAATGAGTGTAACGGTTCAGGTGGTGGAACCAATTGTGGCAATTGTACTTTGCCACCAGCACAACATAATCCTGCAGGTTCACTACTGTATTTTAATGCTTTAAAATGTTGACAAATGATTGACATTTCTCCAATCGTCATTTTTTATTCCAAAATAATTAAAACTACGGAAATTATTGACATATTAACCCTATACAGTCCAAACAAATTGAAATGGACCGTAAGTCACAGTAAGAACTTTTAAAATCGCAGTTTTATTAGTATTCATACCAATTCCATCATTAAATACAAAATAAAGAAAAATAAACTCTATTCCAAGAAACTAATTTAGTAAATAACAATGCATATACATGTTAAATTAAAAATAGAGTGTATGTATTATGATTACAACATAATATTCTAATTGGGGTATTTGAGGGTGTGCGTTAATTACGTTACATGTTGTATAGATAGATAAGCTTAATATTAAAACAGATTTAATCAACTTTTATTATTTCAATAAAATCACAATAAATATGCTATGTAGTCACGGCATACAATATCCTCACCCCATCTCATCCCGTGGGGGCGTATATAATAATAACCCTAGTTTGTGAAGAGAAAATAAATCGTTTTTTTGTTTTTAAAAAACAACAATAAAAAAATACTAAGTAACCGATGGGAAAATATGAAATGCATAGGCGGCTTTGCGAAAAGGAATGGGATGGTCTATTCTTCACGAAGCTCCGTAGTGAAGTTTTTGGCGAAACGAAAAATGGTCTACTGTGCGTTCGTAATCTTAAAAACGGCCTACGACAGAGTGTTGAGGAATTAGCTATGGTCGGTACTGTCCATGTATGGGTTGAACGACAAACTTGTTCAAGTACTGAATCTCTTTATTGGGACTCCAGAGCTTGCGTGAGGATTAACTTTGGAGTGAGGAGTGATATAGTATCCAAAAGGGACAGGGATGCGTAGGGTCACCGTCACAGTTTAACCTATTCTTGGATGGCTGTTTAAAAGATTTTAAAGAAAGTTAATGTCGTCTAAGTATGTATAAATTACTCATCAAATTACTTCTTTACGCCGATGCTCAAGTTCTACCTGTATCGTCGGCGGACGAGTTGCAGGGGATGGTAAAAAATATGCATGAAGCTTTTGAAAGGAAAGGAATGAAAATATATATTGGTAAGACGAAGATAAGTATTTGAGAGGGAAGAATACATGAAAGCATGTGCTATTGTGATTGGAGGAGAGAAAGTCGAACAGGCGAAAGACTTTATATATTTGATAACTTTGTCTACACGAGATGGGAAGCATGAAAAAGATATTGGTAGAAGAATAAATGCAGGGAATAGAGTGAATGGGGCACTACACGCCTTTATGAGTTGTCGGCAAGTCCCAAAAAAGGCCTTTTGCACGATGGGGTGTTAGTGCCAACTTTAATGTATGGAAGTGAAAGTTGGGTATGGCAGAAAATAATGAAAGTAGAATAAATGCAGTGATAATGAGAGCTTTGAGAAGTATGTGTGGATTGCCTTTGAGAGACAATAAGAAATACCGATGTAAGAAAGAGTGTGGTGTAAAAGAGGATGTAGTCACAAAGATTGAAAAAGGTATGCTGAGATGGCTTGGGCATTTAGAAAGGATGAATGGAAGAAGATTGACAAAAGAAGTATACCTGAGGAGAAGATCTCGTAGAACATTCTCTAACCAGATCGGATACATTCTCAAGAAAGGCTAGGTCAGAAGTACCCTAAACCGGCGAGCATGTATGAAGTCTCTGCCCACCCCTATGGGAAACAGGCGTGATCTATATATGTATGTATGTTAAAGTAAGGAAGGTGCATAATAGTAACAGTAGTAGTAGTACCCAGTCCTTCAATTATTGAAAATACAACACCAACGTCAGTGAGTATTAGGAAAAATCTTCAACTAATAGCTAAATTGACTAAGGTATGATAATATCACCTAAATACTCAAGTATAAATAAATTACACATTATTACTACAATTTTATTTGATTTAATTTAAAGTATTTACTTAAATCATCAATTATTACTTACATAATTTTATTTTAATATTATTTACAGTCATAAATATAATAAGTTCAAGTTCCAGTTAAAGCATGAGCAGCTCATCTTCAAGTAGCAGTATTTCTTCAGTATCAAGTTCTTCTTCATCATCGAATGCTTCAAACGTAACAACCAGACCGGCTGAAAACTTAAGGTCTACTACACCTAGTGATAGGCCGAACTACCAAATTTCACCTATTCACAGCAACGGTAGTGATGTCGATCTGAGTGATTCTGATACTATTTTTCTGCTTGACCAGAACCAGAGCACTAGAAGCCGTTCCTTATTATCTTAGTTCCTGACGATCGAGAAAATTCTGCTAGTCCAAAATGAAAGCGCAAAAGAAATATGGAGGAATGGAGATAACAATCGGCTAACAGATTGAGGAACTCGCGTAATATCTACATCTCCACATCTAAGTCTAAAAAGGTTATTCCTGACCGCTTCAAAGAAACATGGTCATCCAAATACAGACTGAAATGCTTTAATAACATAACAGCGGAAGAACGAGTACAACTATTTCGTCATTACTGGGACCTACCTTAAAGCATAGAATTATAACGCGCCTACATCAAATCTTGTATGATAGAAATAAAGCCCCAGTATAAATATACTCACGCAGAGAACCCGCGCCTGCCAAATACTGCTCATTTTTTTTTATGAATGAAAGGAGAATGTGCGTTTGCAAATTGTATTTCCAAAGCACATTACATATCACAGCAACTTAGGTCAGTGAAAAATAACGAATTCTCAAGGCTTTATTGAACCAGATCAGCGGAGTAACAACATTTGTAAGAAACATACATATATAGAAATAATAAAATCTTTAAGAGCACACTCCATACCCAAAATAAGCCTTTACTTAAGGGCATCTACGGCTAAAGATTATATTAGTGGCAGTAAAATGCTTAAAGATCTATGGGCAGTCTTTAATAATTTTCTGGAATAAAAATCTTCCGCTGTATGATTACTGGTTGTATTTGAATCATTTTAATAAAGATTTTAATATACCGTTTTACGCACCTAGAAAAGATAGATGTGAAACATGTGTGTATTAAATAAGAAACCTTTTTATTCTATTTCAAATTATCCTATACTGAAGGGACATTTTCTATACTAAACATGCGTAACAAAAGAACGAAAATGTCGTTTTATGAAGATATCGAAATAAATCGTTTATATGATAACCCACTTGAACTGAAAGACAATAAGAAAAAAGACCTAAAAAATTAGTGAGAAGGAACTTGATACCCACCTTTTATGCTTCTTTTTACAATTCTTAATAAGACTTTGATAGTCATTTTAATACTTTTTATGGTTTTGTTGTAATATTACCTACATTCAATTATGTAATTACCTAACGCCGTTCCGTGTTAGAGTAGTTGCTGCAACAAAAACTGGGGAAGGGTCGACACAGTAACACTCGGTTACTAATTTACGTCGCTGTGTCGTAACATTGTTACCATATTTTAACCAGTTCCCACAAATCATTCATTCAATCGCTCATAACCGCTCATTCCTTGACATTGAGTCGTGAAGTGACGTGAATTATTATAAAAATAAGAAACAACCATTTTATCACCTAGGTAAGTCAACAAAGAGTTAGATTTAGGCTAGGTAAGTGAGCCTAGAGTGAGAAAGATAGATGGCAGCGATGACGGGTGGCGCGGCTCGGCCGGGGCGGTGATGCAGCCGGCAATACTAACTAAAGGGTGTCCAGCGGAAAATTTTCAACTTTAAATTATCGTTATTCATTTATTAGCGGGGCTAGAGGCACGGGAGGGGTAGCGTGGGTGGCATCATCTATGCGGATTTGTCAGTAACCATGAGTCATTGGTCGGGAGCGCACCGCGCATTTGCGGTTGAGCAATATTTAAAGTGTGGTGAATCGTTGGTTCGAGCGCGTCGTGCTTTCTGTTCGCACTTCGATATACGGCGATTAAACAATGGTCCTAGCACGCAGCTTATATGGTAATGGGTGCAAAGATTTCGACAAGAAGGGACAGTGGTTAATAGGCCGCCAACAGGACCGTCTACGTCAGCAGCAACGCCAGAACGTGTGGCACAGGTGCGACAAGAAATTATTAGAAATCCCAAAAAATCGGTAAGAAAGATTGCGGCCTCTACAGGCATCAAGAAGTCAACAGTGCATGTGATTTTGAAAAAAAAATTAAAACTTCATCCTTATAAAATCCAAATCGTACAAAAACTGAATGAGAACGATTATGTTTTAAGAGAAACGTACGCTCGAACGATGTTGGAACGTTTTCGGACCCCTAGAACACTTGGAAACATATTGTTTAGCGACGAAGCTCATTTCCACATCGGGGGCTATGTAAACAAACAAAATATGCGTTACTGGAGCCCCAACAATCCAAGGGAACGGCATCAAAAGGGTTTGCACTGCCCTAAGACGACTGTATGGTGCGCGATTTCTGCTCATGGAATAATCGGTCCATATTTTTTTAATGAGAGAGAAACTGTCACTTCCTCGGTATACTGCCGTATGATTGACGAGTTTTTGGTACCGCAATTGCAAGTGTTTAACGGACGCAACAACAGAACACATTTTCAACAAGATGGGGCAACTCCACACACTGCCAGGGTCTCAATGTTGCGGCTAAGGGAAATTTTCCCTGGAAAATTAATAAGCAAGTACGGAGACATACCCTGGCCACCTCGATCGCCAGATTTGACGCCGTGTGATTTTTTCTTGTGGGGTTACCTTAAGTCTAAAGTGTACTGCAATAATCCCCGTACCATAACTGCCCTACAAGAAAATATTCGGCGTGAAATCGCTGCTATCCCCCCAGAGCTTTGTTCGCGCGTACTTGCCAATATGAGGGTTCGATTACAAGAGTGTATTACGAGAAATGGACGTCATTTGGAAGACATTATTTTTAAGAAGTAAAATCCGCAGATCCATATTACATTTTAAAATTAAAATAAAAATTTTATACTAATTTGTTTATTTGTTTTTAAATTTTTAAATCGAAAAATTCCCGCTGGACACCCTTTATCTATCCACTCACTCTACTCACAGACAGTTAGTTTGATCCAATTGACCAGCACGCACGCACTCGCTCGATATTCGATCTTTAGTGGACAGGTGAGCAGCGCCTCCGCTACCGGAATATTATTTGTTTGTCAAACCGCCGCTTTAGAATGTATAATAAAGTATATTAGGGGCTACAAGTATCAATAACTCTGTGTATATTTAGAAATACCTAACACTGATAACGTACCCATAAAGACATATAATAATGATAATGTGAACTGTAAACTGGTGACATGTAATACAGGTTTGTACTAAACCTATCACAGGCACCAGTCTCTCACAAAAGACATCAAGTTTTTCAGTGAAATAATGAAGGAACATGTACAGTCACAGATTTTGGAGATACTTGGCTGTTCTAGAACTAGTCATAACGCAGGTCCTTTTTCTCCACCTTCACCAAAAAGATCACGGAATGAGCTACCAACAACAATCTCTGGCTTACGCTGTAATTCATGCATTCAATCAAGTCTAGCTGACATATTAAGCGAAAGTGACGAGAAAGACCGAAATGAAGATAATAGTGAGGAAGTTTACAATCAATTAATTGTTAAAAAGACATTAGTTATCCATCGTCCCTTCTTTACTGTGCGTAAGGCCTCGAACACATAAACACGATACGAAGTTGCATCGTGCTACGACGCGGCATCGTTTCATGGTACGACGTGGTATCGTGTCAATCTAAGACGAGTGAGCGACATGACATCGCAAGGTGCCACGCCGGTGACGAATTCAGTTGTTATAAAAAATTCAAAGATAACGGACTATGTTGAGACTGATCATACAATAACCGTAGAGCGTCGTAAGTCAAATAGCGTCCCGTACTATGGGACAAAACGTCAGAAGAATCAAAGATAGAAAATAAGAAAACAACAGCATGGAAAGAGATGTGCGAAGGGTAGGTTTTACGGCTTGATATGATCTTATACCGTCTTATATTTTATTGAGTTGCCAACTAAGTGCTACAACGTTGCTGTTAAAGTAAATATAAAATTCATTACTTATGTCGGTAGCTCTTGTTGTAACCTCCTCTGTTGATGTTGGTAAGCCTTCATGAGCAACGATAACAAAAGGAGTACATATTTGGGAGCCTGACAAAGGCTTTGGCCGTGGTAAAGGAAGGAAGACATCTTTTAACAGTAATTCATTTAATTTTAAATTCAGGGAAACCGTTGAGTGATTTTCCATGCCATATGCTCCTATGTCAACATTAAATAAATATCAATGCGCCTCGATGTTGTCATGCGATCGGACACCCGGCGGCCCACGATACCTGCGCCCCATGGGAAACTCGTTCACTTGGTTCTCGCATCGAACTACGATAAGTAGTCTTAATTAGTAAGTAGTAATTAACTTGTAATTTTTTGTACTAAGCATATCAAAAGTTTCCGAAATAATTTGATTTTTTTAAGTAATCTGGCTACATCCGCCGTAAGTGGTAAAGTCGGAGCGGATTTTTGAGAAGATTTTCGTAGTAGGCGCGTCGAGGTTTCCGAAAATGAGGCGCGCATGTACGAGATATTTGAAGATCCGTGAACCTACGCGTGCTGCATCTATCAGAAGAGAACGAGTATCCAGCCATTGATACACAGAGAAACCAGATGGAACTGTGAGTTGCACAAAACTTATTTTCTTGTGTTGCTCTCCCTTTTTCCTATAAGTTTTCCTTTAAACGCAAAGATTTTTCGTCCCATATACTGGGGACACGAGTTTGCGCTCAGGCAGTCTCGTCGGCATATAGACTTAGATAGACTATTTAAAGGAATTATTGTGCGAAAGTGCGAAACAATGTCTCATGATCCAGACACCATATGTATGTATATAAGGCATTGCGCCTTCTTCCGAACTTTGATGGATATCTGAATATTCTCACGCGGTTTATTAAATTTAGTCATGAAATTGTACATAAATAACTTAGAACGGAATCTGGCAATAAGGTTTCTAATTTGTATTTATTAAGTGGTATCTTAAATAAAATTCCCGGACAGGCCGCTACCATCATTAACTCGAATGGCTTGCCTGATAATTGGCTAGAGATGCGGACATGTTTAATTATTAATTTTCTGATCAGAGGGATGAAACTTCCCTTTATAACGATCTCTCTGGCTTCTTAAGGTAAAAGCACCCCGCAGGAGATTTGTGATCAATGCCAGACATTGTTCAGTACAATAATGACCTATGTATCGTTAAATGAAAAGATTGATTCGACCACTATTGCAAAGCGTACCCTGCATAGGAAACTTACTTTACAAGCTTTAATTATAGGGTTACAAGAATCGTTAGGGTCAGACATTAGATGTATGAGACCTATTACAATAGAGACAGCCTTGGAGTATGTCCAGGAGGAGCTCAATATATTTTACCAACAACAACGTAATGATTCTATGGGTAAAACTCATTAGACCCACAAAACACCATACTCCCGTGCATATTCCAATATTTTCATAATATCAAGGACCTGCGCCGGCATGGCAAGTACCGGTAATGCAAAAGCTTTTACCACCCACACCGCAACTTTTTACGTTTGCACCGCCGCAATTTACATCGCAGCAACCGCAGGGTTACAGACGTAACCCCCATGCCGATTCAGCAGAAACCCCAGGTACGTATGCCAACACGTACTCAACAGATGTTTAGTTCTAGACCAGCTAATTATGATCTACAAAACAATGTGTTCCGATTATAACCAAGGAATCCACGTAACGCTTTTGGTCCTAAACCAATAAGCTAAACCAATAATAAAATGAGAACTTGCAGGACCAGTTTATATGCGGAGACAATAGTGACGTCATCAGACTGTAACGTTGCATATCTATTCAACGCTCCTTACATTAGTTTTTTTTAATTTTAATTCTCCGCCGGTTTAACCGGTTCGGTAGCCGTGAGCCGCCGAGCGGTCGCTAAGCGATCGGTGGGGATTCAGTTAAAGAGTGCACTCAACGTGTTAGCACGTATGCACAGTATTAATAAGAAACGTTTATATTTCTTTTATTGTGTGTCGTCTCACGTGTTAATACGATTGAGAGCTTCTCAAATATAATACGAAAATGGTACATTCAGTGTCAACCCCATATTGCGTAAGTATTGATTAATATTTAGTTCTCATCTCATGTAGGGTATTGTAACATGTCTAACGGCCACCTTTAATTGACCTTGTAGCAAATATCATGTCTTTCCATTCTGCTTCAATTATTGTGTCTAATGCCTACAATCTAAATTTATATTATTTGCGGTGCTTCACACCAATAATTTATAACATTTTTATAACAAACTTAATTTGTAAACTCCGATTCTGACTGTGACTATTGCACACATTCGCCTTATGCGTAATTAGTACTCCCGCTTCCTCATCACCATTACGCGGTCACAGACAGGAAAAGCTTTTGTAAAAAAGAATATTTTGATTTACTGGACCTAAATACCAGGGTCCAAAGTACGGTCCTTAACCGTACCGCAACATCGCACTTAATATGCCTTGTGGAGACAAATGCGATGAATGTTTTTTATTCAGAAGAAAGTAAAAAATACGCAGATGAATCTCTTATACCGGATGATTTAATCCTTAAGTTCATTTTGTATACTATACACACAAATTTAAAAAAATATAATCTCACAACAAATAATTTTAAACTTAATTCTATTGTGGATATGACATTTATGAACGTTTTTTAACACTTCAAAAATATAAACTGTTGTTTATCCGTCGAAATTTTAAATCAGTTGTCAAAAATAACCGACAAGATGAGCCGGACAGTTTTAGCTAAGGTAAGTTTTATTTTATTTTTATATTTTAACATCTAAATATACATGTTATCATAACATACATTTATATAAGCGTTTGTTCTAACATATAATTATTTAAATGCTGAAGTCGCTATGGAAATTAGCATGTATTTCTCCTGTTTTTTACTAACGTATATTATACTATACAATGCCAGAATAGCAATAATTTACCTTTCGTTTGCAATGTATAGAATAATATACATTTCTTACTTTACGATTCTAATCTTTTTTTAATGTTTTTTTTAAAGAATTACATTGTAAGCATGTTTTCCGAAGTAGTGAACAAAATTTAAAGGATAGTTCATATATTTTGTGTTATTATGATAACAACTGCACGATTACTAAATATATAAAGGAGACAATATTTATTTATTCATCCAAAAAATATGGTTTGGCTTTACTATGGTGATGGTTTCTTTGCATGTTTCTTTTGATTTGGTTTTAGACTGCCATGAGTGAACGAGCTAAGCGCATTTTATCCCTTGTGCCTGAAAAAAATGCAGACTCTGACGCAAGTGATGGAACAAGTAGCGGTGATGAAACTCGAATGGTTGAATCAGCAGAAAGTTCTCCAGTGCCATCTATAAATTCTAGTCTTGAAAGGCTTAATTTATTACATAGTTCTGATGATGAGATGGGAGCGCATACAGATGATGTTTTCGTCGATACAACTGAAGTTCCCCATACCCCTATTCTTACTCAGGTATTTCCAAATCTATCAGAGAGTAACTATGACGCTCTACCTTCAATTTCATCTTTGCCCTCTTTGCCTTCAAATCTGCCATCTACGACCACACCTGTAGCTACACCGTTGACACGTGCTCAAAAAATGAAACGCAAAGCACCTGTTTTTCCTGCTCGGAAAATAAAAAGGCGATGTAACAAAAGAATTAATTTATCCTTTCGCTGGCAAAAAACACAGTTTCAACATAAGGCTAAAATAGCAGAGTCCATATTTTTTGAAAATGTACCAACTGATTGGTCGCCTTTAGACTACTTTTACAGATTTTTTACTGAAGACTTGGTAGATATCATTAAAACTCACACGAATTTATATAGCGTACAAAGAACAGGGCGTTCAATCAAAGTTTCCAGGGAAGAAATATTAGACTTTTTAGCAATAAACGTCATCATGGGTATTGTAGTTCTACCATCGTACAAAGATTACTGGAAAAAATCATTTCGCTACGCAAAGGTAGCAGATATCATGTCTCTGAAAAGATTTGAACAGATTAGACGTTTTTTGCACTTTACTGATAATTCTGAAGCAGATACATCTGATAGATATTATAAACTACGCCCAGTAATTGATCGGTTCGAATTCAATGTTTATCTGTTGACGAAGAAAATGCTTTTAGCATCGACGAAATGGTTATACCTTACAAAGGGAAAAAAGCTTGCAGTCGTCGTCAGTATAGCCCAAATAAGCCTCGTAAATGGGGTTTTAAGAATTTGGTCAGGGCTGGTGTGTCTGGCATCATTTACGACTTCATGCTCTATGCTGGAGATGACACTTTTAGAGGTATCCCATTTACTGAAGAGGAAGAAACAATGGGCGTTGGTGCCAAAATAGTTTTAGCTTTATCTAAGACTATTCAAAATAAAGCAAGTGTGGTATATTTTGATAACTATTTCTCTTCCTTGGAGTTAGTTTATCTTTTGAGGGAAAATTATGGTATATTTAGTTTAGGTACTATTAGGCAAAATAGACTCAAAGATGGTGCTAGCAAACTTGTTACTGAAAAGGTATTGAAGAAGAAAGGAAGAGGTGCGTTTTGTCATTTTGTTTGCAATAAAAATAAACTTAGTATTGTCAAGTGGTTTGATTACAAATCAGTCACATTGGTGAGTTCCTATGATGATGCATACCCTGTTGAAAAGATAAAAAGATTCAGCAAAGAAGCCAAATCTCGTGTTGATGTAGTGTCCAAAAATTGTTAAGGATTATAATCGTCACATGGGTGGCGTGGATTTGGCAGACATGCTGATTGCACTGTATCGCACGGGAATAAGATCTCACAGGTGGTACATGAATATTTTTTCTCAGCTTCTAGATATTTGTATCAACAATGCTTGGCTGTTACGTCGGAGACATGACAAGATGACCAACATCACCAGAAAACAGGATCGGCTAAAGGATTTCCGATACGAAATATACAGTGGCTTGCTAAAACGAGGTCGACCTGTGACCATCAAACATTTGGACCAGATACCCGATAAAGCGAAAATAAAAAAACCAACAACTGAACGACCATGTGATGACGTGCGGTTTGACAAATACGACCAATGGCCACAAATAACGACGGTCACCGTAGCCTAGTTGGTAGTGATCCTGCCTACGAAGCTGGTGGTCCTGGGTTCGAATCCCGGTAAGTGCAAATATTTGTGTGATGAGCACGAATATTTGTTTCTGAGTCATGGATGTTTTCTATGTATATAAGTATTTATCTATCTATATAAGTATGTATATCGTCGCCTGGTACCCATAGTACAAGCTTTGCTTAGTTTGGGGCTAGGATGATCTGTGTGACATTGTCCCCAGATATTATTATAACCGGGTACCAGAGGTGCAAGTACTGTAAAAGTGGCCAAGCAAGTACAATGTGCACCAAGTGTAAAGTTCATCTATGTTACGTGAAGAACCGAAATTGTTTTATGGAGTATCACTGCAAGCCGTAGGTTCTTGTATTTGTATCTATTAATTTACAAAAGATTTTTAAAGAGGGTTTAGTTTTTGTTACTTTTTTATTATTATATTTTATACTTCTAACAAAAAAGGTATTTTTATTTAAAATTATATCATCTTAAAAATAGCAATGTATACTATAATATACACTGCCAATAATGCAATATTCACCGTAAGAGTAGCAATGTATATTATAGTATACGTATTGTTTTTCCAAAATTTCCCTACATTGATTTTTTTTTAATTTTTCCGACGTCTTTTATGACCCAACGAAACGAATTAATCATATTTGAAATAGGTTTCTTAAACAAAAAAATCTTGCCACGTTAAGGGTAAAAAAAAATAATACTTTACATAAAACTAAATCTGATCAGGCTCTTGAGAAGTAAAAAATTAATGCGACACAGAATTCGAAACATGTAAAATATTATCAATGGATTTACAAACAGTGATCTTACTACCAATAATGCCCCAAATTAAAGAAGCTGTTTTCATAAGTTAATTGATAATATTTAACTTTTGCACCTATCAATAAGCAATCTCCGATCCAGCTGTTTGCATAGTTTGGCATGAAGGCCAAGCCGGACGTGAGGCTTCCAAGATTGTTGATGCTATTTTAACATTCATGAAGGATCGAAGAGATTGCCAGCATTTTCATATTTGGGCTGATAATAACACCGATCAAAATAAAAACTGCTTATTTACGGCTTTGACTACAATTGTCAATACAGAAACAACAATAGAAACTGTGACAATCAGTTACTTAACTAAATGACATACGCATATGACAGGAGATTCAGTACATGGAAACATCGAAAGAAAAACTTCGATATCTTTAAGGATTTAGTTAATAGTCAAGACAAAAAAATAAAGGTTAAAGAATTAGATGGTTGTAGGAACTGGCCAAAGAAGCAAAGGGCACCAAGGAAAAATAATGATTAGGATTTGATGAAATCTTTCTTACTCAACCAAGTAGTCCAAGTAAAATTTGTTGCTGGCTCAAGAAACATTCTATACATGACAAGGTTATTAATTTTATTGGCTGTTGTAAATATAAGATTTCAACTTATTTTACGCTTATTAATGACTTTTATCATTTTCAGTTTTGATCAACCGTTTACCGAGTTGGACTAAAAAGTTTAAAGTAGTTGGGCTTCCTTAAGAAATATCAGCTACTCGAGGTATTCCTGCTCGAAAAAAGGATATGATTGTTACCAAACTTGTGCCTTTAATGAAAGAAACGAGACGGGTATGTTCAACTGCCGGTGAACAATGAATCAATAGATCTCCAAACTGAAGGTGAAATGACAGACGAAACCTGATTTTCCATTGTGCTTAGATGTGCTTAGATCATTATGTAACTCATGTTTGTCAATGATTAAACCATTTTATTTTAAGCCAATAGTTTCTTTGCTAACATTATACAACTTACTAGATTTAAACAAGATATAAGGTTTTAAAGAAAAAAAGAATCAAATTAAGAAACCTAGTTAGTGTTATTTCTAGGTCTTCAATGTTAAATCTTAAATATAACCTTTAAAGAAACCTATTAAAAAACCTAGGTGGGAACCTAACTAGGTTTTTGCCATTGGTTTGGTGTATAAATATCTTGAAGTATCGAAAGTAGGCATTAGTAGGGCACATAAAACTTGTCCAGAATCCCTTAGAATCAATTTATCTATTTCATAAGGTAAAAAATGCATAAATAATGAATTGAATTCTAAAAGGCAGAAGAAAATGTATCATATCTTCTCCTGTAAAATTAAGTCAGATGTACTTGCTAGGCTGTTCGGTTTTGGAAAGCCGAGGTATTTTCCAACGCATAATGACGAACTTGTAAGGTAATATACCGAATGTGCAAGTATTTTTTGATGATGTCATGATTAGTGGGAAAAATAAAAGCGAGCATTTATATAAGAATAAGAACAATTTATTTCCATTCAACGCATTTAGTACATGATTACGGACAATATTTGACATATACAACTATAATATATATAAACAATATCTTTCTCTGGCCCTCACACTAGGAACAACCTGTGTCGTGAGGTCCAGTCTCTTCCCAATATTACCATAGAAGCAAATATACACTAAATCAGTCGTTATAATATTGTTACAAGTATTTATGTTATGTGATAGAACACTAATTTATGTATGTTTATAAATTAAATGATATGTAGTAGGTATATATGTAAAGTTTATATGACAAAATCAAGCAAGTTTTTTAGTATCAGCATAGTTTTTAGATTCCAACCATTTCAAAATAATGTTTTTACACCGGAATTTGGTCAAATTAGGCACACTATTGTATGTGCACTAGAACAAGTATTACAGCGACTATCTGAGAGTAGGCTAAAGCTGAAACGAGTAATATGTGTATTTTTGGTTGATGAAGTGACTTATTTAGGTTATATAATTAGCCGCAGGGCGAGCGCCCGATAGCATATGCGTCACGTTCGCTTACCACCGCGGAGAGGAACTACTCGCAAATACATCGAGAAGCACTTGCGAATATATTCTACGTACGAAAATTTCATCAATCGTTCATTTCACGCACTCATCAAACTTATAAAAGAAACAATAAAATATAGTTGTCACTTCGCACATATTATTTACATTTTTTCACATAACATATTCTTTTTTTTTCACATATTTCAAGAGTTTTTATTTTCCTTTAATTAAATGATTTTCTTTCATCTTATTATTTCCTTAAGGAGTCTACACACCAAACCCGCTGACCCCCTGACACAGCCCGGCGGCTTGGTGTCGGCGACTTTGCTTCAAGAATCATGTCGGCGACTCGTACCCGCGCGTGCAAGTCGGCGGCATGGCCGGCGACTTGCGTACGCGCACGCTCAGTTGCCCGCCGACACTCCAGCGATAGTGACGTGCTTGTGTTTTTTTTGCGATTTTCTGCAATAATGGAATGGGACGAAGAAACCACTCTAAAGTTAATAAATTTGTATCATATAAAGGAATTATTATGGAATCCAAAACACTTGGATCACAAATGTAGACCTAAACATTTTGATGCACTAAATGAGATGGCAAACGAATTAAATACAAATGTCACAGAAATAGAACGGAAGATAAAAAATTTGACGAGCCAATATTATAGAGAAAGAAAAAAGACGATTGAATCAAAAAAGTCTGGACCCAGCGCAGATTCTGTTCATGAGAGCAAGTGGTTTGCCTTTAAATCTTTGAATTTCTTGCTCAATAAAAATAAACCTACTGGAGCAATCGATACGGTATGTAACATTTCAGTGATGTTGTATTATTTTATTTCTAACCTAATTATTAGAGCACACAAGAATAATATGTAAGCTTGGCCCGAGTGAAGAGAGGCGCGCGGTAAATAAAGACATAGGTACTTATTTTATCTGCCTTTGTTGTTGCGCTGCCGCTATTGTTATTGCACCGAAATATTTCTATACAAATTATTTCTTGGAATGGCATGTGCACAGATATAATAGTCATTGCAAATGTATTTTTTAAAAACTAACAACTCTTTTCTCAACAATCTTTTGATTTCGCCGAATTTCTATTATAAACCGAGAGATTCCGTACCATTTTCTTTTTAGGTTGTTTTAGAAATATTATTATTAATTATTATTTACATTGATAATAATTATCAATGTAAATAATAATTAATAATAATATTTCTAAAACAATTAGTATTAGGTATGATTTATGACCATTGTCTTTTTTTTCATATATTCCGTGCGGTGTACCTACTCGCGGGTAAAAGCTAGTGTATAATACATTTCATAAGTAAACTGTTGGTGATTCAAATAAAATATTATTTCAGGAGATAACAGCAACTGACAATAATGCCCAACATGCGGACAATGATGCTCAACATGGGGAAAACGATTCACCTCAAACGTCAAACATCATTCCCCAAGCGAATAAACGTTATAAACCTAATCCAAGTAATGAGATGGTGTCGAAAGCATTAAATTTAATGAGAACAGTCAGTCAACGGACAAATCAAAAAATAAAAGATGAGGACGATTTGTTTGGCGAATATATTGCGACACAACTTAGAAAATTTGATAAAACAACAAAGGCAATAATAAAACATCGGATTAACAATATCTTTTTTGAAACCGAAGCTGGATATCGTTCAGACATGTTCGAAGCTTCGCCAAGACCTTCTACTTCCCATAGTCATCCAGGATATTATACAATGGATCAATGTGATGTAAATTCCTACTACTCATCATCCAACTCTGCCGTAACAAACCCTGTTTCACCGCCTCTTGGTGAACCTTCAACATCTTCAATTGAACCTTCGTTACGTGTGTCGCTTCAAGAGAGTGGTGATATTGAGAACATATTATCATCTATTGAGTCAGATAAATAGGTTTATTCCACAAATCCCCACCGTATGCACTCTGAGAATAACCCTATCACCTGATGCGAGATAACGTTATGTAGGCACAAGTATTTCGTCTTAATGTTGTTGTCATAGAATCGTCATAGTATACTCAAAATGCATAAAAACATCAGTGGGGATTTCGCGGTGGGGATTTATAGAATAACTCGGTAAATAAAACCACTTATAAATGAACAAAAACAAGTGATTTACGAAGTTTTTAATACAAATTATAATAAAAATACAAGTACTAATACTAGTATGAGTTTCATTAAAACTTACGAGTTAGTCATTGATCATTCTGCCATGGTAATCTCCCGACATCGGAAAGAAAATATTGAACCAATTCTGTCCTTATAACCTCAGGAGATTGTGTCCTTGTAACCTCAAGGGAATGTGTATTGTCTTGTCTAGGCAAGTCAGCAAACAAATTATTTTCACGTGGTTCCCTGCGCCAATCTGCTGGATTGATTTCTCCCCTACTATTTTCAGTATCATATTCATTTTGTTGTATTATACCATGTCGTTTTACATAATTGAACAAATGAATACATGCCAATGTTACAATAGTAACTTTTTGTGGATTTAGCTGGATGGGTTTGTTAAATATCTTAAATTGTTTTGTTAACTGTCCAAATACGTTTTCAACTCGACCTCGACACATGCGATAGTTGTACACTCTCTTGGGAGACCCTCTCGCATGATTACCATCATAAGGTTTTAAAATATTGGTTTGTAAAGGAAACGCATCGTCGCCCAAAAAAAAAATAGGGTACTGGCATAATTCTTCCAGTTAGAGGTTTTTTATCTGGCAAATTTAAATCATTATTATATAACATTCTGCATAATGAAGAGTTAGCAAATACACCACCATCGGAAATGCGACCCTGGCACCCCACATTAGCGTATAAAAACTTATAATCTGCATCCACTAATGCAAACAGTACAATACTGAAATACATTTTATAATTAAAATAATCGCTTCCACTTCGTGCTGGACATTCAATTCTAATGTCATTTCCATCCATAAATCCAACACAATTAGGTACATTCCATCTACTCAGATATCCATCTGCAACTTTTGTCCATTCGTTTGATGTTCGTGGAATCTGAAATCGGAAATGTGCTCGGTGATAGGATAGCCATTTGCCTACTTATATAGTAATTGTTCGGAACATAGTTTTTCTGGAAGATTAAAGAAAGTTAAACGCCCATATATGTACATACCTTCACATAATCCGAAAGTCCATCTACGATAGCTTGGCACACTTCTGGAATAATGTAGGAAATAAGTTGAGGAGATACTTTAAAGGTGTCACAAAGACTGTTGAATGAATCTCCCGTAGTCAGGTATTTTAATGTTAATGATAATCTGTCCGTTGGTGAAATTGCACTTCTGTAATTTGTATTTTTTTTAACTATTGTGGATCCAACAATGCTTAGTAAATATTCAAAATCGGTAAACGTTAACGACATAAATGTCTTAAAATGTAAGGGTCTTTTAACAATCAAATCGTCTGTTCTTAAATCTTTTATTCTATCACTGTTACTGTAACTGCGACTCATTAAGCTTGGTCTAACCCAACACTGTCGTTTTCTCTTCAGGGACCCAGCTAAAATTATTCCACATGCTGCTATTATTAGATCAGCATCAGTATCCATGTTTATTGTAAGCTGCAATATTCGAGAAAAACAACACGTCACGTTCGTACACACTGCAATCACTAACTAAAAAAGTTGTACTGATTTCTTGCCGCCGACTAGCGACACCGCCCCATGACACATGTTGGCGGGTTGGCGGGTTTGGGTCGCCGACACCAAGCCGCCGGGCTGTGTCGGCGGGTCGGCGGGTTTGGTGTGTAGACTCCTTTAGTCTTTTACAAGAGCTATAGATATTTTATAGTTTGTGGACTCGCCGCGGAGGCAAAACTCTGGTAAGATGGACACACAGGCAGAAATTAAACCAGTTGAAACGCCGACATCTACGGATGAGAAGAGACAAAAGGGAAAAGTTAGACTGAAGGGTACAAAGGCCTTGGAAAAGCCCCTGCACTCCCTCCACGTGATGCAAATGCGACAGGGCCGAAGCCGACTAGGTTATCAACCACTTCAACCAAGCCTCGTAATGAACCAATGTTTTCGGATATTGACATGATGAGGATTCCAGGCGTAGCACCGTATCGCAACACTAACGAGTTCGCTACCACAACAGAAGGTTTTATGCCTTTGTGCAAGAAGGAATACGATATAATTTCCACTCAGAAACCGTATTTTAGGAAAACACTTAGTGAATGAGCTTCTACGCTCGTCTGATTATCTTGAAGCAAGAGGAAGGAGACTCGACTAATAACGCGGACTCTTTTGTCGGTCAGATCCTTTCTGGCAACCACCGACTCCCGACACCCATCGAGGCGTACATTAAGGGTCTTGGACATGTAGTGGATAGTACATCTATACGCTATAAACTGAGAACGCCTGCATGGCCGAATGATGAGGGGGATTTTGGAAAGTTAGCAGCAGCTACACATTATAAGTATATGGCTATGCCATATCCAGTTGTTTATAAGCAGCGCATCCAGGAAGATTTACGTGCCACTGCAACACTCGGTGTGCGTGAATGGAACTTGCCCGTTATTCTAAGACCGACTGAAGCAGGAGCAGGATCCTCAACCCAAAATGACCCATTAATACACTCATCCATGCCCGCAAACCAGTTATTATAACATTTATTCCACTCTAAAGTGGGGGTGTTCAAAATGGCTGACTAGAAAGCGTCGACTGTTTCTTCACCGGACTGGAACCTTTGACCACGATGACCTTTCTTTACTTTAGGAAATATAAAGAAATCGTTAGGGCTTAATTCAAGACTGTATTGAGGATGGTCAAGAATTTCTACTTCTTCCTGCTTCAAATACTCAATCGTTTGACAAACGCTGTGTGAGCTTGCGTTGTCCAAATTTTCGCTCATCATTTGGAGCTATTTTTGGGGTATTGATAATGATGTGGTCCCGGCCAATTTATGAAGCAGTCATTTGCGCAGGAATTGTTTTAGTGCCTAAGTGGTCCTCACTTCCCGTGTCCCATTGTAACGGAGACCGCTACGACTGGCCGAGGGTTCTTCCAGTAGTATCTGGCCAGCAGTCACTTTTACCTCAACTCCTGCCCTTGGCCGTCAACATTGTTTATCAGTATTCTGCCTTTTCTGCCGAGCGAGACATCATGGACGATGAAAGGTTTCCGCAAAACACGTCGGCTGGTCACTGTCGCATTGTGACCGTCTCCGGGTTTATTTTTGGAGTTTTCCTTCTCCTAGGTAGATTGCAGACCTGTGCTATGACGCCCATGTCGCCAATTCTATCGTAGGCCTCTGCTGAATCCTTTGATTCTAAAGCCCGCCGATAGAGGCAGTTTAAGGTCATACCCGGGACCAGTATTAAGAGCACATGTATGCCAATAATAATCCAAGATAACGTCAGTTAACGCCAGCTTCCAAAAAAATCCTTATGTATTTCTTTAAAGGATATTTCCATTAAAAAAAAACTTCAGTAAACAAAATAAATGTTACTTCAGAACGTTATTGAATTTTGCAAAATGACTTGAGCGAGGCATCATTAGATGACGAACCTATGCCAGATAGTTTGTTGTTAGAATTTGATGAGCAATTAAATACGATATGAGATTATTTGCGCCGTCAAATAGTTGCATATGTTTCTGAGTTTGTTGTCCATTATTTAAAATCCAAAATCAAATGTGAGAGCTGCCTTCATGAATGATATGCAGTTAATTACCTACGATGATAATTACCTTTATTAGATTAAAAGTATATATAAAGTGGCCATACTTTTCCAACTAAAGATGTTTCCGTCATTACTACCACGCATGCTGCTTGTGGCAAGTTTTTCAGCATAACTCTATATTAAAATCCTCGAAACCTCTCTTATGTTTCTGACAGAAGATAAGTTGAGTGTGACTATGAGCTCAGAGCTTAAAAAACTAATGATGTTAGAGAAAACCCAGGTGTCACAAGAATATATAAAACTTCTTATTGTTAGAGTCAGTCGTTAGTCGCGCATAGTGGTGGACGTGTATTTAACAATATTTAATTAATGTCCGACATAAAAGGAGGTCAATATATTTAGAGTAATTATAATTACTCTAAATATATTGACCTCCTTTTATGTCGGACATTGCAGTGTAATGTATTTTGTACGTGACGATCTTAAATAATGTACTCACGCCGAACCGCGTAATAATAGTGATAAAAAAAGACTAGTCCCTTCAGTGGTCTCGTGCATCCTGCGGGCTCATCAAATCCGGCGCCGTTGCAACGTACACCTTCAGACTCTGACAGTGGGGCTCTGCACATACTTTATACGTCCGAGATTCAAAAATGGTTGACTAACATCAACTGTAATTTAAATGAAGTCTGCACCATCATCACTGAAGGTAAGCTCAACTCAGAGCAAAAACTTCCTATAACTAACCTGTGCCGTAAAGTCGAACATGGTAGTTCACAAATGGCTGTCATGTACCAGTCCTTGAAGCAGAAAGCCATTTAAACAATTAACAGGGTGGACGAACTAAAAGATGAGCGGGAATTAAAAGTCCAATTATCCAGATTGAGACAAACAATCAAGGAATCATCAGGGACTACATCTTTTGCCGATATAGTAAAGAGGGGTTCTAATAATTTCGTTAAGCCCAGCCAAATGAATTCCATGGCTATTTACCCCAACAACTCAAGCAAGTCTACGTCATGCGAGGATACCGAAAACATGATTAAAAAAATTATACGGTCAGAGCAATTGAAGCTCCAAGTGTGTGAACTACGTAAAACAATTAATGGCGGAGTCATCATTAACACTGAACAATCATCGTCCGGGCTTACAGCTGGTGATCCCTACAAGCGCAAACCTCGAATTGTTATTGTCGGAGTGCCCAGATCACTAACAGAAAAGGAGTTATTCCAGTGTATCTACGAACAGAACGTCACCGAAAAGATACCATCCTTAACTTTTGAAGTGTTCTTGTCCTCAACGAAACCAAGCCACAAGTCTGGTAGGCTGCTAATATCCTCAAAGCCCTAATTTCGCAATATAGAATCTTCATAAACTGGACCTCTTGCCCAGTTCGTGATATTACACTTGTAACGAGGTGTTACTAATGCCAGCTATACGGATGTGCGGACATTGTGGCGATTCAGGGCATTCAACAATGGCAGAATGCACGAAGAAAGGTGACGCCCCAAGATGTGCTACATGCCTACGTTTAAAGAAGCCGTGCAATCACAAAACTGGAGATATTGAGTGTCCCCGTAAAGAGCGCAGAACTCAGATACATTAACTCAATCGATTATGAGGGCGCCTAGAGCGCCGTACATTTTATTTTGTTTATTAGCCTTAACTAGAACAAATATATATTTTTTTAGCATGAAGTACCTCGGTGTTATTATCGATGAAACTCTATCTTTTAAACAACATATCCTTGCCTTGTCAAATCGGGTACGGAAGCTCATATTCGTGTTTAAAAAACTACGCCATATGCTGGATATCAAATTTTCCTTTTTCCTACGTGCCCTCTGTATGAAAATGCAACGTCTTAACTGTCCGCCAACTCTTTATTAAACATGCAATTTTAAAACAACACACAACACTCACTTACCTACAATGCTAACCTTACTAACACCAAGAGACGGGAAGATATTATCTGCACTAGTGCATCAGAGTCAAAGTTTATTTATATAAACAGGTTTTATCCTTTTCTCGTGCCATTTCTTTACAATAAAATAAATGAGTAACTATCTATATATAACCTTAACTATATAAATTGTAAAAGAATAGTCAGTATTTTTTTACAAAAGTTGACCTACGATGAGACTGAGGGGTTATTTAGTATTCTAAAATAAATATTATATCTTAGGCTTTTAAATATTTATAATTAAATATTGTTTAAATTTTTAATAAAGGTTAAGTATACTTTTTAAGCCGTTAGAACGCCTGTGGTACAAGTTTAACCTAGTACAAGCACAAACTGTCTATAGCTTAGTATTAATTATTTTTAATATAAATAGATATAATTTTGTACACATGTTTTCTTGACTAAATTTATTTATTTATTCCTCTTATTTGTAGGAAGATATCCAATCAGCTGTCCTTTGGGTTTCATATACAGAGATCATCCAAGTTACAAATACAACCCGGCTAAAATGGCTTTTGAGAAGTAAAGAGAACAAGATGTCTAAAGACATACTAGAATGGATTATGTCTGAAGAGGGCATATCGCCAGATATAGATCCTCAGTTGATTATAAAAGACTAAGGGTATTTTATAATCAACGCCCAAAATTTTCGAAAGCCCATCGCTACCCTAAATATAGTGAAGAACATGCTGATTCAGACCCTCGAGTCTACAACTAGAAATAAGGATCTCCGTTATCTGATGAGAGCCAGATATCACTCCTTGCTCGCATCAAGGGAATGTTGTCTGGGATCCAAGAAAACAAAGTCATGAGGACCTTACTGGAATCAAATTTAGCCCAGTTTGAGTTTTTGATCAAGATTTATAAGCAAATTAACCACTCTTACAACCTTGTATCCATCATCAGGTAGTCTAATCAATGTACTAGAGAACTACCGCAACACTTGAGGGATGATGGCTTCAAGAAAATTATCATGCATGTGACAACTCCACACCCCGACGAGTAATTCCAATTAGTGCATCTGAGTACAGACCGTGGTGGGATGGGGATCGAGTTAAAGAATATCCAACAAAGAGAGAGGATCACTTTTATATATGTGTATACCTCCAGAGGAGAGCCCGTCCAGTGATGAACCGATATCACTCATGAGAGGAATAAGGAATCATATTGTGGATCCAAACAGAAAAAAGGATCAGAAAAGAAAGGAAGTCGCTTAATCCCCTTTGATAAAGCTAACAGACCTCTGAAAGTATAGTACATACAAATGAGAACTATTTTATTATGCACGAGCATTTTGCCATGGTACACTACCTTCTGGACTAATAAAATATTCAGCAAATTTGTCTCTTACGACCGTAGCAGCGAGTGGTGGGTGTCTTGCAACAGTTTGTAAATCTAACATATTGCTGTGAGTACCAATATCTCTTCGCCAAGTACCTTCTATGATGGTATATTCTGAGTCTTCATAATCGAATGTTCCTGGTGGAGTATACAAAACACGAGACAGTTTATTGCGTCTTAAAAAGTTATGCAAATATACACATGACATTGTTACTATTTCACAAGTAGCAGGCTTAAGAGGTATGGCTTTTCTGAAAACGCGAAAGACAGTACTTAATATGCCAAACACATTTTTTACTATCCTTCTTGATCTGGACAGTCGGTAGTTGTAAATGCGCTTTATAGTTCCTCGATTGTGAACAATATGGCTTCATAATATTTTCAGATAAGGCAAATGCACTGTCCCCTATTATTACATAAGGTAGAATCGGACCATTTGGTGTAATTGGTTGTGGTTGAGGAATATTTAAATTATTTTGAGTCAATGCGTCGTAAAATGGAGTTTCCAGAAATACTCCACTTTCGGAAGATCTGCCTTTAGCACCACAGTTCGCAAATATAAAGTTGTAATCTGCATCGACTATTGCCAGTAGTACAATACTGAATAGTTGAAAAAGTCACTGCCAGAGTTACACGGTGCTTCAATAACATTATGTTTTCCATCAATGGATCCAATGCAAGGAAAATTCCATAATAATTCGAACTGGCCGGCTTTATTTTTCCATTCTTGTTCAGTATTTGGGACCTGTAATAAATGAAACAATAATAATAATTACAGGATGGGAGTGGCTCAAAGGACCGTCGAATTCATCGCTGTCTGTGCCGCCGTCCCCTACTAAAACACAACTGCCAGCGCCAACACCACCACCAACCTTGTCACCGCCGCCGCCGCTTTCACAGTCAAACAAGAGGAAGTGTGACGATAGTCTAAAAGAAGTGTATGAAATTATGAGAAGTGCCAAAAAGAAGATGGAGGAATCAAAAGACTTTTTGTTGTGTGAGTTCAGTATGTGAATTAAAAAATGTAAAAATATAAAAAAACAGTATTACAGGCCAAATATTATATAAACAATATACTGCTTCAAGCGGGAATGGGCAACTTCGATAATAATTGTTTCGGTGGATATCATGGCTATGGATGGCAAGAGTTTGGCGGCTGATACCGCACCACATCATCGACATCTACGTATGCTGATGCATCTACCCCAACGCATACAACAGAACCCCAAACAGGAGTCCATACTGCAACTGGTGACGAGTTGCACTTTAGCAACATTGAAGAAATGGTTAACCAGTTAGAAGATGACACACAATAAATAAATTTGATTTAGATATTTGATAATTATACTGATTTGTGATCACACTTTTTTTTACTCACCTTTACATAGTTCTTTAAAACATTAGTCAATTCCTTACAAACTTCTGGTATGATCTTGGTGATCAATTGTTTTGATATTTTATAGGTCTATGACAATGAACCATATGAGTCACCTGTTGCAAGAAACTTAAAGTAACAAGTAGTCTTCTCTGAGGCTGAATAGGATGCCGAAAATTTCGTTTCTTATTTTTTTATTGATGCTCCAATCAATCTTAATAAAATTTCAAAATCAGTTGGTGACATTCTGGTGAAGTTCTGAAATGACCCGTCAAATCCACGGAGGTCATTAAATACATAACTTCTATTCAACAAATAGTTGCGAATCTACCACCATTTCTTCTTTTTTTTTCGATTAATGCTCTTATGAATATATTATGTAAGCAGCAGAGAGCATCACTACCTCCTCGGGCGACATCCTGTGAACAACTGACAAGTGTGGACGGCCAAGTTTCAGAAACATGTGTTTATTGTAAACGCTAGTCATAAACAGTTTATCAACAAATGTTTACTAGTGAATACGTGGCTTTAATGTTTCTTCTTGCACATATATTATTAGTTGTATTTGTATTGAAATACCCTTGTATGATATCCGTTAAATAATATTGATAATAAACATGTTATAATAATGTGTATATTGTAATTTAATTTAATTCTTAATATCATGTACGACACTTTTATCTTGCCTGAAATAAAGGAAGTTTCTTTTATTATTACCATTTCTTAATAGAATAAGTGATTTAAGCACAAACTAATGAACAACGCAGATGTTTTCCGCATCGACACACCGAGCAAAACTATTCCTTATTGGCACAAGTTTCAAAGATCGCCAACCTTTTTTTATTCTTATTAACATGTATATTGTTTTCATTTATAAATAGAAAAATGGTGAAGAGTATAAATATGTATTCTTTTTTAGTTATTTAAGCACAAACTAATGAACAACGGAGACGTATTCCGCATCGATACACCAGGCGATATGTTTCGCACTTCACTGGAGAACGGCCATTATATGGCACATGCCATTGATTATTTACCTATTGTCCGGCATGAATGCCGCGTAGGGTATTAAGGGAAACGCACGACAATAAATCGTGGTCTTTCAATAGGTCCTTACATTACACCATTAAACAAAACAGCAACTTTTGCCTGATGATTGAGATTTATCACTTGATGTTTACTAATTTGGTGTCGCTAATTTCAAAAATAGCCTCATTTTTTCTGTGACTGCTCTTGTTAACGAGTTATAGCTATAACGTAAATTTCGTTGAAATCATCAATTATTCTGCTTGTTATTAAGTAAATATTAAGTCTTAGTAGTATAAATTTCAATGGCATCGTCAAGAAGAGTATGTGGAATGATCACATAAAAAAAAAAGTAACATTTTTTTAACTAGAACTAATACATAAAATTCAGTCATAGATTTGAAATCAGCATAAAAATTGAACTAATATCATGTAACATAACCCAATCATCAGAAATGCATGCATCGACACTCCGCGCAAAACGTTTCGCACCCCACTGGAGAACGGCCAATATTTAGCAAGCGCCATCGTTTTACTACCAAGTCTGGAATGCGTGCCACGCACTTGAGGTATTAAGAGAACTGCATGACAGTGAATCGCAGCCTTACAATCAAACCTTATTAACACAAGTTACAAAGATGGCCAAACATTTTTTATCCTTATTAATATGTATATTGTTTCCATTTATTTAAAGTATTAAGTTTTTAATATATCTTCCAATTTAGTTATATAAGCACAAACTAATGAACAACGGAGACGTATTCCGCATCGATACACCAGGCGATATGTTTCGCACTCCACTTGAGAACGGCCATTATATGGCACATGGCATTGATTACTAGTGTTTGGGATGTATGCCGCGTAGAGTATTAAGAGAAACGTAAATTAGTAAACCTATGTTTAGCACTAGACGATATCAGGCTGATTATGATAATAATGTTTATAATGAAAAAAATTAGGGTACTTAGAGATAAAACGTAAATGTTTATTTACCACCCAGACCACCATGTTAAGAAGATATGAGGTCATTTCTTGGCGCCGCACAATGTTTTATGGAAGCAAAAAAAACCCTCTTAGACCGATAGCCCTAGGCTATTTTGATGCCATAAGTTTCAAAAATTCTAATGTTGCTTATTTTTTGCCTGTGGGTACAGTCGTACCTATTACTACTCAAACTGGTCAATAATACTTTAGATTGTATGTTATCCAAACAGAAAAATATGTCCCCTGAATTTTTTTCAGAATTTATAAAAATTTAAAGTAGCCAACAAAAATTATGACAAATCTTAAAACTCCCATAACTTCTTTATTTCTCATAAAGAAGTTATGGGAGTTTTAAGATAGCCGCGGGAACGTAACATGGAGGATTGCACGGCTATTGAAATTTCATCAACTACTTGGGATGGAGATCTAATTCATTGTGTCAGTTAAACAATGAATTGTTCAACATAAAAGCTATAGCTTATACTTCTTTTTAGACAATTGTTGAAAAATTCAATATTCATCTTAGATGTTAGGGCCGCGCAATCGTGTTGATGTTTATTTAATGTACTTGATCTGCAATTGGTATTTATTTCTTTAGTAGAGACGTTTTGTATTAGTGCGCTGCAATTAAAAAGGCAGGTTGTTTCAAGAGGAGTTATTTGTTCCTTTTCGCGCTAGAATATCTGACTACAATGATTTATATATATATATATATATATATTGTAACGGTAATTAGTTTTATTTGCCTATCTGTAGGTTTTTAGATTTTATATAATGACGATATTAATTATAGCGAATAGGTATGATAATATATATGGTAATATCATATGGTAAAACTTACAAGTAAGATGGTAAACCATTGTTTCTTCAGTTTTACAATAAATTGTCTGAGAATTACTGAGGAGAAGAACTTGTAGTTTTTCCTAAAAGCAAAAAACTTTAACGAAGGATACGCAATTATTTGATTTGATTTGAATGTCGATTATTTCTTTAAAACTTAAGACTTCATATGGTAAAACTTAGAAGAAGGAAGGAAAAACTTTCTTAATTTGTTAAAACTAACGAAAGCAATAAATGCCACCCAAGTTTAGTTAAACAGATGAAATCAAGTGAAACCGAAATAACGAAGCCATGCGGTCGCAACGTTACTTTGAGTGCCGATAATTGTTAGGATTTCGGTGTAAAAATCCATTTATTCAACTTATTAACCTCATCAGATTGACATATTGTTTTTTCACTTGGCCTATACTTTTAAGGAAACTTGTAAGAATTGTGATTTAAGGTGTGGCAGTCGAAATTTTTCTGTCATACTTTGTAAAAAAGGGTTCGGGTAGGTCAATTCAGCAGTGAGTTGACCAACATTGGGTTTTGCGTGCCACGAGAAAGTATATCGGTACCTTCCTTATTTCTAATATATATTAACGACCGTTGCTCTCTTAGTGTTGTTAATGGGGAAGTGTTTAAATTTGCTGTAGACACAGAAAATTTTACGCTAAATCATGGAATAAGGTCGTCTGTGTAGCACAAAGGGGTCTAAAAGAATGCTTCTATTGGCTGATAAATAACCTCCTCACAGTAACTGCAAAGAAATCAATATGAATAAAGTACTTAGGAGTTTTAGAATATCTGATCTTACATCTCCAGATCAACCTATTATCATCTTGTTCCATACATGTGACCCATCTGATAATTTAAATGACAAATTCAACTGCCCATAATTAGAAAATGTTTCTTACGCGAAATATTTAGGTGTTTTAATTGATGATCGAATGAGTTGGATACTCCAAGTAGAGAAAATGACACATATTTAAAAAAAAATCACTCGCAGATTTGAATGCATTAGGATGGTCTACTTTAGTCTATGTGATAGTATTATTAACTATTACATTCCGACTTGGGGAGTTGATCATAAGACGTATCTACTCAGACTGTCAGCTAATTATTTATTACATCCACTTTATTAAAATTTCATAAAATCTCGAAACAACTAGCTGATCGCACATACAGAAGACTAAAGTGGGACAGACCACTGGTAAATTCTTCGTTTGCACGTTTCTATGTTATTTTCTAAATATGGACACTTCATTTGTAAAGCATATTCCACCAATGGAAAATGTAGGTTTTATAACCTGTGCCCGAAGATTAAATGATATAATTAATGTTCCAGGGTCCAAGAAAACGTCGTTGAAGACAACGTGAGTGAATTAATGGCAGAAGATGAATATGTAAGTATTTTCTTTTTACCCTTATTCTGATTTATATTCACTTACATTTCACAAATAATTTGTGAGAGCCTGCAGTTTCAAGGTCACATTACTTTGCGGTTTAGGCAGTCAGAATTCTCTCCCTCCTAACATTAATAATTCAAAAATATTATCTATGTTTAACATGTTAAGTGCCACGCGTATACACTAATATACACCCTAGTGCAACTCTCACAGGCCAGTGTATAACTAGTATACACCTTGAGTACTCATCTTCAGGAGCCAGTATGTATATTGGTAAATAAACACAGTGCTGAACATTTTCTTTGGTGATTTTGTAGGTCTGGCCCTGACAAATTGTTAAGTGTAACAAGGGTATAGAAATGTTGTATAGTTTAGGCGTTACAGTATTTTTTAAGAATGACAAATAAAAACGAACCACTTGTCATTTAGAATGTCATAATCATAAGCCTTTTTATTATAAATGCAGGGAAAGCAGTGTGTATCATACACTTGGCCTTTGAGACTGAATTTTCCAAGTCTGTTCAGGGGCCAGTGTATATTATAAAATATCATACATTAAAAAAACCAGTTGCGAGAATACAAAAAAAAATAACTCAAGTTCACATAGTAATTCAGGACCAGAAGAAGGCATTTATGCAAAAAAATGTGTTGAACGTGTTAACTCTTTCAGTCTTGGTGGTTAGTGTCACTAACCACCTCTATCCGATTTTTTTATTTAATATGTACTAAATCTAGCGACACTCGGTTGAATTATCATAAATCTTCAAACCATGCTTGACAAGATGCGACCAATTGGAGGTATAAAGGCCGCTAAGTTCTAAGCACCACTATTGAGTAATAAGACCTGTTTGTACACTTAGTAAGCAAATAAATGTTTTGATTGATTTGATGATAACGCTGTTCGCTCGTGGTCCACCTGCATAGTTCACCTGGTTGTACCACGGGTAATATTTTTCTCCCGTGGTCCACCGCAGTTTAACTGGGTGTACCATGGGAATTTATTTTTTTACCGCAGTCCACCTTAGTTCACCTGGTTGTACCACGGGTAATTTTTTAAAAGCCAAAATCAAAGATAGTATTGACCCAGTACCCACACTATACAATGAAATGCTATCAAATATTCAAAGTAGCACTATGGATATGGTAGCTAATGTACCGTCATTCTCTAGCTGCCAGCATAGTCTATACACGGTCAGGAATACATCATTAGGTGTCAAAAAATCTGTTTACAAAAATTTCAAAGAAGTTAGCGTGCCGCCTAAATTTAACGATTTTATTTTAGCAGATTATAATCATGAAGAGTTACGTATAATTGTTTTTTGTTCACGTGTCAATAGAGCAAAGCTTTGTGAAATTGATGAATATTTCGCCGATGGCACTTTCGATACGTGTCCTCCGCCGTTTTATCAGTTATTTTCAATCCACGGTGATGTTGGCAGTACTATAACTACAACTAAAACTTTGCCATTGATTTACGCCTTATTGCCAGACAAGAAACAAGAAACTTACAAAATATTATTTGAATTGATTAAGTCGCAACTACCTTGCTTTAAGCCTTCTAAACTACACTGTGACTTTGAAAAAGCCATTATTAATGCCGTACAAGAAATATTTCCTGAAAGTAAGCTTGTTGGATGTTATTATCATTGGTGTAAAGCAATCTGGAAAAAGGCTAAACAAATTAGCCTTAAAAGTAAGACAGAAAAAACCGGGCTTGTTTCAGCGTTGCCACTTTTACCAAAAGATCACATAACAGAAGGTTTAAAATACATCAAAATAGAAAGTTTAAATAAACCAAAAATGGAAAAGTTATTAAAATATATTGATAGCTTAGGATGACAAAAAAGTTCGTTGAAATTTTGAGCGTGTTTGGGCAGAGACACCGCACGAACAATGTAATAGAATCATACCCTTCAAAGTTAAATAAAAGAATAAGAAAAACCGAAGCCACTGTAGTACGTCTACTAACGGTATTAAAAGACATGGAAAGCAAATCGTTTCTTGGGACAAGGAGAAGGATTATACATGTAGACAATGATGATGATATAATATTTGTGCAAATGCAACTAATAAATAAAGAAATTTCCGTAGGATTAGCGTTAGAAAAATTGAGATAAGGAAATGTAGGGTTAATTATTGTTTATGTTATGTCAGAAGGTTAATTATTGTTTATTTTATGTTAGCTTTAATATATATTGAATTATATTGTAATATTTATGACAATTTCTTTTAATGAAAAAAAAACTATTTTAGACTATTTTTAAAAAAAATAGTATAAATAAATATTTTACGACGGTCTTTTGTTTTCCTATTATAGGTGGACCACGGGCAATATATATTAAAAACATATAGTCTATAACAGCATATGTGGACTGCGGTAAAAAAATAAATTCCCATGGTACACCCAGTTAAACTGCGGTGGACCACGGGAGAAAAATATTACCCGTGGTACAACCAGGTGAACTATGCAGGTGGACCACGAGCGAACACCGGATGATAATTATGATATATACATAAATAAATTAAAGTATTGTCCTATCACATAACATCAATAAATACTTGTAATAAAGCACTTATTTTTGTAATGTTTGGAGGAGATCGCTTCATGACACAGGTTGATCTTAGGGTCTAAACAGACGGACCGCATTTCAACTGCAAATTTGCAGTTCGGATGCAGTTTACACGACTGCAATAGAACTGCAAACCAACCGTGCGGTCCAATTGCAGTCGGCGTGCAGTCGTGTGAACTGCACACCGACTGCAATCGAACTGCACCATACCCACCCGCTCGCACTATTTTAACGCTCCACCCCCCCCCCCCCCCCCGCATTGAATCAGTCGTAGAAACAAGGTTAGAGTGTGCACACGCGTTGTCTATCCGTAAATAAAATAAATTTGTCGAGCGACGAGGATAGTAATACAGTAAATGAATCTGTAAATTTTGATACTGATGCATTTATAAATGCCATTAAATGAAAACCTTGCATTTGGAACTATAAGATTGAATCTTATAGTAACAAAATTGAAAAAAACAAAGCATGGGCCACTATTTGTGAAATGTTTACGCCCGGATTTGAACAAAAGAGTAAGAAGGAGAAAAATATAATTGGTAAGTATTATAATTCGTATTTTTTATTTAAAACTTTAATAAGCAATTGGACACATTAAATCATATTCATTTGCCATTCAAGTTTGCCTTCACCCATAAAATAATCAGTAAGTTGTTTTCTTATACCCTCCGATGACCTACAGTTTCTTTCACTACCGTCGCCTATTATTATGTCTTGTAATGGTTGAGTTAAAGAATCATATAAATTATATCCATCTCTTTCTCGCACAAAGTTATGCAAAACGCAGCAAGCTTTTATAATTTCTTTTACAAAATTTGGTTTATGGTCGATGGGTCGGTGAAAATACGCCATTTATTTGCTAGAATACCAAATGAACATTCAATAAATCTTCTAGCCTGTGATAGGCGGTAATTAAAAACCTTCTTTTCCACACTTAATTGTCTCCCTGCGTAAGGGCGCATAACATTTTTAGAAATTGAAAAAGCTTCATCACCCACAAACACGTATGGCATTGAATTTACGGGTGGCGGAATGTTTAAGGTTTTTTGTTGAAGTTTTTCATATAATACGCTTTCTTCAAATATTGTAGAATCTGAACATCTCCCATAAGAGCCGATGTCAACAAATGTAAATATAGTTACTGTCGCAAGTGGCTAGTAATATCATAGAAAAGTATTTTTTATAGTTGTAAAATGAAGACCCAGTGTTACAAGGTTTTTTTAACCTTACGTGCTTTCCATCAATTTCACCAAGACAGTATGGAAAATTTACTCGATATTTAAAACCTTCCGCTATGTTTTTCCACTTCTCTTCAGTGAGTTCTAGCATTACCATATCTTTTAAGTGAATCCATATGTTACTACAAACATCTTTAATAATTTTTCTGATTGTGACTACTCCGTGTCGATAAGCCCAGTGTAAATCATCAATAGAACATCCACTTGCTAAATATCTGGAAAATAATACATTAATTATTATTTTCAGCTGTTCAATATAAAAAAAGTGGAAACTTCTACGCGATAATTTTTCACGATATGAAAAAAGAATGAACACTATGAAAAGTGGTTCAGCGACCTCCAATTTACGACCATGCACATACCATCAACAGTTACTCTTTTTAAAAGATTTACAAGAAAAAGGTGAAAGATCGTCTAATTTACATTCTACTAACGAGGAGCCTGTAGGAGAAGAAATAACTAAGAAAAAAAAAGCTGTTAACAAACGTAAAACAAAAAATCCATTAGAAGAGGACTTGATCGAAAATTTAACTAAAAGAGTAAATAAAAAAAAATTATGAAGAAGATGAAAGAGATGAAGACCGATTGTTCCTTCTGTCTTTGTGTAAAGATTTTAAAAGAATTCCAGATTATTTAACCCTTAAATTCATCGTGATGGATATTTCCATCAACCAATTTTTTTGCATTTTTTTCGTTACACAGAGCTCGGTGATCACATTCTTTGTACATGGCAACTTAAAAGGAATATTTACGACGTTTCTAAACGAAAAAAAGTTTATCTGTCAGTGTCTGCTGTCAAATGTCATTCGAAAGTGTCATTAAGCGGTATGGTAATTTCAGTAAATATATACCTACGTGAAAAAATATTGAAATACTCAATGTTCATAAACAATTTTATTTCTGAATTTTATATTTGAGGTAAGTTTAGCGATTTATTACTTTATTTTTGTTCATCAAAAGAATAATGCTGAAATAAAACACAAAATAGTTTTGATGTAAATTTACATTATCATGTCATGACGGTTATTTAGGCTGTATGAAAACCCAGTGAATAATATTTTTTGATAAGTTTGGTCTTTTTTCTGTTCTAGGCGTCCATATTGTACAAAATGAATGACAGGGATATAGAACGATATTTAGCATCGTTAGAAGGTGGATGGCTGTCGGAAGATGACATGGAAACATCCGACCAAGAAGATGAACAAGTACCTGAATGTTATGAGGAAGAGCAGGTGCTAAATATGCTAGAAAGTGATGAAGAGGACACAGAAGATCCAAATGATCCTGGAGGTGACCCTCCTTTGATAGAAAATGAGGTGAGAGACATTCCGGACGAAAACATCAGCATTCCTACTGGACATACATTTACAGGATTGCTGGATAAAAGAAAATTGATTTGGAAAAAAAGAACCATGGAATATGATGAATCTAAAATTAAATTTCAAGGCAGTTCTAAATCAGAACTGCCTTGAAAGGACAATGGGCGGAATCGTCCCCACCCATCAACAAAAATGAAATGTAGCTCAATTGACACATCTTGGCAAGATGATATTTTTTTACTATGGGGACGTTGGTCAAATGAATTGGGTTCTCATAGTAACTAACTTTTAAACAAATATTTCGTTTACGTATTATTGACGAGTAATTGTAAAACACCTGCTCATTTATCTATTCATTAGTGCACAGTGGCGGCGCATGCACACAAAGATAAGTTCTTAGAAAATACCCCGCACCCCCACCCTCGCGCTGCGCTTGCGACCCTATTCGCAGGCAGGTAGTCGCCCGAACCTTAGTCACTCACAGTCAGTTTGTTGCAGTGTTCGTTCGTATTTATTTATCTCTGTCTTATCGGTTTTTACTTTACAACTACGACCCCTGCTTGTTTACTGGACTGATTGATAGCTTTTCGATTGACCCTGGCACGATAACTGGATTGGATACAGTGTATTATGGAAACTGGACGGCGGTGTATAATGTGCCCGCGATCTGTCTTGCGACAAAGGCGGCACGTTTTGGAAGAGGCGTTAATTGAAAATGAACCTGAATTAGTCAACCATATTTCACAAAATGCACTGATACAGGTAAATAACATCTTTTATATATAAATATATAACTACATAATATGTAAACTATGTATTTAATTCATACTAATATCTGTGTTTTCACTGCAATTTCCTGTAGCACACCTTCATTTTTTTATATTTATTTCATATTAGATGGCTATTGTATACTTTGAACAATCATTGGGCGATAACTAATAACGTTAATAAATACTTACACCAATTATCTAGACCCAAGCTAAACATAGTTTGTACTATGAGAACTACGTTACGAAACACTTATATAAATACATATTTTAATATGTTTTATAAACATATGTGACGCGGAAAACACGTCATATTCCATCACAAATACTTGTACCCTACGAGATTTGGCCACGCGAAAAGATTAGTTCTGATACTCATCGAGTTTTTTTATGTTCCAGGTTGTATTCAATAACACTATGGCAGTGTGCCATAGATGCTGGCAAAGAGCTAACAATGCTACGCGACAAGGTCGCATCGGGAATCCAGACAATGACGTCCCAGGTCTTGAAGTTCAAAGAAACGCAGATGATGTCAATGTACAAAACGTCGTTGTTGAAGATCATCATGATGTTGATGAACAAGATCAGGTGATGAACGACGTAGCAAATCAAGAACAGGACTTTAACGTTCGCGATTATGTGAGGGCACCAAATTCTTCTCGCAGCTGCTGTTACAGACAGTGCACAAACGAAAACCTAAGGCGAATTCCAACTTCAATGAAAGTGTATTTGGTATGTAACTATCGCCTGTATATTCCACCGAGTGCGCGATTATGCGAAGATCATTTAAGAAGTACTAACATCGACGAAGTAATAGACAACATCAACGTTACGAATTATTTCAATTCTTCTTTTTTTTCGGACATGACGAACATGTTGGTAAATGCCATTAACAATGCCCCTAGTTTCGATTTTGAATCTGGACTTAATGCACAGGAATTACATTTTTGGACCGGTTTGACATTAGAACAGTTCGATGCTATCTTAGCGGAAACACCGACTCTATCAGAAAGGTCCCGTCATCCACGTACAGTTCTAGGTGTGTACTTAACTAAACTCAGAACTGGTGAATCTAACGAGAGACTGGCGACGCTCTTTAAAACATCCCGCAGAGAGCTCGAAAGAAAATTAAAAATAGCAAGAGAATGTCTCACCCAAGATTTTGTTCCGAGTCATCTTGGAATAGGTCATGTTTCTAGAAGAGATCTTCTTGAAAGAAATCTAATGATACCAAAAGCTATTTTTGGGAATGAGGAGAATACTGTTTTGATTTTAATAGCAGACGGAACATATATTTATATTGAAAAAAGTTCGAACTTTTTATTTCAGCGAAAAAGTTACAGTCTGCACAAGTTCAGGAACTTATTAAAGCCTTTTTTATTAGTAACCAGCGATGGTTATATAATCGATGTTTTAGGCCCATATCCTGCTGTAACATCCGATGCAAACATTATGCATAATATAATGAACCAAGACGACCATTTGTTACATTGGCTCATCCACAGAGGAGATGTGTTTATATTAGACAGAGGGTTCAGGGACAGCATTTATGACATACAGTCGCTTGGCTATGAAGCTCACATACCTCCATCAAAAGATAGAAATGCTACCCAACTTACCACTGAACAGGCAAATAAGTCGCGTTTAATAACGATATGTCGGTGGGTGGTAGAAGCCGTGAACGGAAAGTTCAAAAATAGGTTCAAGCTTTTAAGGCAGTCATATTTTAATAAAGCTTTACCAAATATGTTCATTGATTTTAGAATCGCTGCAGCGATCATAAATGCATGTTATCGCGTTGCTACTGATAGCAGGCTTGCCTCAGAAATACTTAATATCATACAAGCTGAAAACAACACGCCTAATCTGTTACGTGATTACGTAGAAATGAAAAACCTTAACCGTCAAAGAGTGACTTTTACAGCCATGGAAGCACAAATGCCTCATTTTGAAGAGTTTCCACGATTAAATGAAGACGACATTATTTTATTTGCACTAGGAAGTTACCATTTAAAACTGGCCAAGTCGTACTGTGCAGAGCATTTTCGTAACGGATTATACATCATTGAATTATATCGTGAAAATGCATTGAGTGATTTGGCAAGATGCAATATTATGATAAATAATGCGTGGCTGATAAGAGCGCGAATACAATCCAGACACGTAAGGTCACGCATATATTATTCTTATATGTTGATTGATGGGAATAGGGGGGACAGACATGCTATTGCACACTATTACTGTACCTGCTTGACGGGCAGTCGCACTATAGGAAGTTGTGCACATATTATATCGATTGTATGGTACATGGGAATAGGTCGTCATACAGATTTTAATCTGCCAGCACAGCTGTTAAACAGTGTTATAATAGACCAGTAATATTAGCACTCTCTATTGTTATTCGCCTACCTACTAAGAGCATTGTAAGAATGAATAATTAGAAGACAATGAATTTAAATGATTCATTCATTTATATTCATTATATATTTTCTAATTATTCATTCATAATCATTTACATGTATATGTTTAAATATACATTATTTTTATTTTGTTTAGTTACTAAATCATGTTTTGTACTGTAATATAACCATAATGTTAAAATAACTTACAAGTGTAAAAGGAAAATATAGGTTAATTAATAATTATAAATTGTTTTTTTTATTGATATATGCCACGGATTTAAGTAAAAAAAAAGGATTTTAATCAAATAGTGGATACTTAAAGAACACATTGGCATTAGTTCCATGTGTGTTGGTATATGGGGACGGAGCCCATACATTTTTGCCCATAGTCCTTTAATTTTAGATTCCTGAGTCGAGTCGAGTGAGAGTTCCTTAGAGACCTGAATTATCAGAATTAGATACTCCATATGCTTGTTTCAAATACTTTTTTACTGAAGACTTTATGAAAATTATCTTGGAACAAACAAACCTTTATGCCACTCAAAAAAATCCTGTAAACTCTAGTGCATACAATTTGACAGACTTGAGGAAGTTTTTTGGTGTGCTATTATATATGTCTGTCCAGAATTTTCCAAACACAAGGTCATATTGGTCTCCAAAATATGGTTATGAACCAATATATTCAGTACTAACTAACAACAGGTTTGAACAGATGAAAAAAACATTACATTTCAATAATAATGAATACCATAAGCGCATTGGTGATTCAGGCCATGAACGTCTATTCAAAATATGTCCTGTTATTGATGAATTAAATAATAGATTTTCCTCAGTTGCTATGGAACAAAGACTTTCCATAGACGAGCAAAGATGTGCAACTAAAGTTGCACACTTTCTCAAGCAATATTTGCCTAATAAACCACATAAGTGGGGCTTCAAACTTTATGTTTTGTGTAGTCTCCAAGGCTTTGCATATAAGTTTGAGGTGTATGCTGGCCAGGATTTGACTCAAAAACCTGAGAATGAACCAGATTTGGGCCCCACCAGTAATATTGTTCTTCGTTTAGCTCGAGGTATACCAAGATATGTCAATAATATTGTCTATTTTGACAATTTTTATACATCAGTGCCGTTGGTGTACTATTTGGCCACTCAAGGAATCCTGTCAGTAGGTACAGTTCAACAAAATAGAATACCAAATTCAAAATTACCTGATAAAAAGCAAATCATGAGTAAATCTACTCCAAGAGGCTCATATGAAGAAAGAGTGACTACTTTTCAAAATGTGGATATGAGTGTTGTTGCATGGAAGGACAATAAAGTTGTCACATTACTTTCATCCTATGTTGGAGCTTTGCCTTTGGATAATGTATCTAGGTATGACAAAAAAAAGAAGGAAAAAATACAGATCCCATGCCCTAAAATTAAAGGAGAATACAATGCCCATATGGGTGGGGTGGACTTGATGGACAGTTTTCTTGGGAGATACAGAATAAAGCTCAAGTCAAGAAAATGGTATATACGTTTTTTTTTCACCTTTTAGACCTAGCAGTAATAAATGCCTGGATAATATATAAAAAGAATTTAATTGCCAAGAATGTGCCCAAGAAAGTAATCCTCAATTTGGGCTCATTTAGAAATGAATTGGCCTTTACTCTCTGTAACTTAGGAGTAGTACAAGAAAATAAAAGGGGGCGTCCAAGTTCTAGTGCTTTAGAGCATGAAATACAAGCAAAGAAACAAAGAAGTACTGTTGCAGTTGCTCCACCAAAGGAAGTTAGAAGAGATGGACAGGGTCATTGGCCTCTGGTTGGTGGATCCCTACGATGTAAATACCCTTACTGTAAGGGATATTCAACTATACATTGTTCAGAATGCAAAGTAAATCTGTGTCTCAATAAAAAAAATAATTGCTTCAATAATTAGCATAATGAGTAATTTGTACTGGTCAGTTCACTACTGATAACATAGTGATGGAAATTTCCATCAACCCATTTTCATTGATAATATAATATTTTCCTGATCTTTTTATTTTTTATTTTATTTTTCCCTTATTATAGAGCTAACCCTGCATCCAAAAAAAAATAATTTGCTTAGCAAGCACAATTCATGCATTAGCTACATGCAAAGGCAGATTTCATAAATATATTAAAAAAATATGCTTCCACATATAACATGTCCGGACCACAATATCAGCCAACGAATGATTTCAGGGGATATTTTACTTCAAATAATATGAACTATAACGTGCCTTCGAGTTCAAATGTACCTCCTATCCAACGGGAGACATTCCTTCGGCCAGAAACTTCAGAATCGCATTATAGCAATATTGTCTCACCTGATAATTGCAGCGATGATAGCTCATACATAAACGACGTGTTCGGTTAATCATTTTCATCTGTTTATATACATATATATTTTTTTCAATCAAATAATCAGGCGCATAAAGACGCAAGAGTAGGTTTTTGCCTAGAATATTATAATTTTGACTGGGCTGATAATATAGTAATTTTTGTTGATGAAAAAAGTTGCCGGACGGATAAGGACGGAAGAAAAATATTATGGCGCAACAGCAATGAACGCTATGTTCAATTGAATACTTTGCCAAATCGGGCAAGTGGAAGAATATCGTTGAATTTTTGGGGATGGATGAGCTCAATGGGACCGGGTGAACTGGTGGAGGTTAGCGGGCATGACTGGGGGTCAGTACGTCGAAATTTTACTCGACGTCATGGTCCCCACCGTGCGCCTGCACTATCCAGAGGGCATTATTTACTTGTGCGAAGACAACTGCCGCGTGCACACCTGCAGAGTAGTGCAGCATTGGTTAACGACACGGAGTGACGTTATCTGCTTGCCATGGCCTGCAAAGAGCCCTGACCTAAACACAATCGAGAATCTATGGGGTCTTATGGTTCTAGATTAGGATGCCTCAGAAATCCGCAATAAAGTAAACTTGAGGCGAGAAGCTCATACTACATGGGAGATTTTCAGAGGCACGGATACCTGCTGGAACATGGTGGCCGGCATGAAGAGCAGGATGGACGCTGTTCTCGATGCGCAAGGTGGACCGACTAAATATTAAAATAATTTCTCTAAATATTTGTAACTTGTGTTGTCTAATAATTTCTCTAAAATATATATATTTTAGCACTGGAATAGTTCTATTTTCAATTAGTATTTATATTCTTTATAATAATCGAAATACATTTACTCTATTACAACTTTGTCTAAGCTCCCCGCAGGACAGGCTCAGCCTAGTGCAGGGAGTTTCGCATTTTCATATTTATATTGGCAATAAAAATTTGTATACTTTATTATAACAACTCTGTATAAACGTGTTAAATTCTTGGTTAATAAAGTTCTATTCTATTCTATATCCTTCCTTCCCCAGGCTTTATACTATCTACATATTCTTCGTCACAATTGCCCAGTGGTTTGACCGTAACATTTTGAAATTATATTATTTCATACACTTTTTATGTTTTTGAGATTTTTAATTCAAAAGTTAGTGCCGACGCCCACTGTTAGTACGGCACGGCAAATGATTTTAGTAAGGGCAAATTATCTTTTTTTATCATAATTAGCGTTCACATTTCGGAATATTTCGCCGTGCCAGAGAGTGCCGGAGGATGCCATAGGATATAATACCGAAATCATCTGTATCACAAAATCCCTTGCCGTTCCGTGCCGGGTCTTATATATAGCCCATTCAAATTATACTAATCTACCAGGTAAAAACTTACTCTTGCTTCGCGGCAGCATTTAAATTTGTTTAGCAAATATTGGTATATTTAGCAAATAGTAACTGTATAAAAGTTTGTAAAAATTAATATTATCCACTTGTTACTTTAATCTATTGTATAGTTTAGTGTTCCGGTCATCACACCAGGCCGCGCTGCGCTCGCGCCTCCGATCGGTCCGCTGACCTTCAACGTCCTCCCCCCCCTCGTTAACCGGCCGTCGAGCTACAGCGGCGGGGATTCGCTCTCAATACTCAGCGCAAGCAACGCGGCTACTTACATCATTGAATCAGTTTACAATACAGTTTTTATATATCGGAGTGATATACAGTATGTTAGGTTAGACGAGGGACATATTAAGGGAGGGTGTTCAGTATTCGATTCTCGTCCCAAATATTTTAAAAACATATAACCTAATTTTTTTTCGTAATTGTCCTATAAAATACATTATCATGAACACTGAGTGCGCAAGAAGTGAACTTGTAAACAGTAGAAGCTCGTGCGTAAACCCCGCCCTCCCCCTCGCCCTTTCCTCTGTGTTGTTCCGATGCACCGACAGGACCCACCCCCGCGCTGACCGCACCCGCAGTCTATGCGAGCGCGCCGCTGCTAGTACCGCATGTCTGGCGCATCCGCGTATTGCATAAACAACCCCGCTTACCGATAAGTGTGTTCTGTAAACGTGTACTTGACTAACTAAAAATGACGTCATATCAATATTCCAATGAAGAAAACTGGGATATGGTTCGTACCTACGTGTTATCGAATGATAGTGTACGAGGAGCTATTAATTTGTACCGAGAGATGTTTCCCTACCGCCTGATTCCGTTGTACAACCTTATGCTAGGTGTCAACCAACGATTGCGAACATTCGATCAGTTCACCGTACCGACGCATGCCCAAGGACGAGGGAGGGAGCCATACCCAGTGCACCTACAAGAAGCCATTTTTGAATACTTCGAGCATCACCCACAAGAAAGCACTCGAAATGCTGCAAGACGATTCGGCGTATCACATTGGACTGTGTGGAAGCTGCTGCATGAAGAAGGAACGCACCCATACCATTTTAGACCCGTTTGGTTTAAAGTATGAAGCGAAAATGGATTCTACCTAAAGGTCATTGACCCGCACACATGTTCTGCGATAATACTAAACACGTTAGCGCAAGGGTGTATACACGTTGTGAGACTTTTGCGAAATTTTTGGTATGGTTCTGTTTGTTATTTATCAGTGTTTTTTTTTTGTTCATATTTTTATTAGTATCATATAAGCATACACTATTATGGGTTTGAATACGTCCCTCGTCTAAACTAACATACTGTATAAAAACTGTATTGTAACACCGCCGGAATGATGACCGTGGCTTGGAATGCACTGTACTGAAGACCTCCCAGCTGTCGTGAAGATCTCGTGGTGTGCATCCACACCTAAGCGGCCACTCCTCGTAGACACCGTTAAGAAGTGGACACCAATCTTCAGCTCCCAGTATCGCGCCGTCAACAAATGTTCCGTCAGGCTCGTGGCATGCCGATTATTATCGTAGGTATAGACCGACGAGAGACGAACGGTATTTCCAAACTATAAAACGTAGGTACTGGTTTTTATATCCGGCTCGAAGGACCAATGTCTGATCCAGCGCGGCCTAATATATGAAGATAGGACTATTAGCTGGACTTAAATAAAAGCAGTAAACTGTAGTATACTTTTGTATTATAAATAATTAACGGTACAATTGTTTGGAACTGATAAGCGCGACAAATGTGTGTTACGTGCGTTCGGTATGGCTTATAGATTCACACTCGCGGTGATGGAAGGGCGGTTAGCTGGCGCTGGCTGGTGTGCGCGGCGGTGCCGGCACGTGTCACGAACAAAATGTTATATATGTTATGTTAAATCAATGTAGGTACTTGTGTATAATTTTATTTTTCATGTATAGTGAATTGTTTAAATACTAATTTAAACCTATAACATCTACAATTACCAACTACAATTCATGTAAATAAACATTTAATCAATTTTTTTTTTAATGATCCTTTAGGTTGTACACCTGGATATGGCTTCATAATATGGGATACCTAACGGGAATGCACTATCTGCTACAAAATAGTATGGTATAATGCTATTCGTTCCTTCTAATAGTTTCGGAGATGGAAGATTTAATGAGTTGTTTGAATTTTTTTGCTTGAGAATGGAATCATTAAATACACCTCCATCGGAAATTTTCCCTTGACACCCTACATCGACAAATATAAATTTATATGAAGCATCAACTAAAGTTAACATAACAATACTAAGAAATTGTTTATAATTATAAAACTCCGATCCGCTATTGAAAGGTGCCTGCAACATGATGTGTTTCCCGTCCATAGCACCAACCACGTGTGGAAGATCCCAACAGTTTTGAAACTCGGAACTAATTTCCTCCCATTCTTGATGCGGTGTAGGCATCTGTAACAAATATATTATAATTATTTTATTTTGCTTGCAGGAAGGCCAAGACCGCGCTTTGAAGGATAATACATCTGAAAATGAGGAAAATGACGACATAGGTGAAGATCATGATCAGTCACAAGATAAACAACCCTGTTCCACCACGAGCTCTGTATTGGACAAAACAACCGATAATGCAAAGAATTCATCAAAATTGCAATTCAAATCTCCACTTCCGAAACAGAGAAAATACGCCGCGAACCAGAACCCAATGTTGCAATCGGTATTTGATTTGCTGACATCATCAGCTTCGGCTGCTAAAGCGGTAGCTACTGCTTCGACTGCACCTGCTACTGGATTATACCAGTATTAGCTATACGCTAATTATTTGGCAGGCAAATTTAGGGGTTATTCCAAGCAAACCTACATGACTGTGGAACATCAAATAAACAAAATCCTATATAACGCTGATTGTGGACAATATGAATATCAGCGCGGGTACTCGCATATACATATCCCATGGCTGAGACTACAACTCCATAAATGTCTGTAAATTCTTCTTATGGGGTCCCTAGACGATCAAAATTGCTTGACAAGCACGTTAAATTAACGTGCTTGTCAAGCAATTTTGACCGTCTAGAACGAAGCTTGATGTGCTTGACAAGCAAACTCGATGCTTGATGAAGCTTGATGAAAAATTATATTTTTGCAATGCTTGTCAAGCATGCTTGATCGTTTAGAACATGCTTGTCAAGCAACAAATTCAGTGTACTACGGAACGTTATGGAGAGACCACGCGACACGAACAGCGCCGGCGCCAGCGGTGATGATGGCGGCAGCGGCGCAATTAGTGATCGTGATTTTACTTTGTTGTTGATATCATTATACAAAGATGCGACGATATTGTGGGACATTAAGGCTCGGGACTATAAAGACAAAAATAAAAAGAATATGGCTCTCATGAATATGGTGGATATTTTAAAAAGATATAAGAGTAATTTCAGCATTGAGGAATTGAAGAAAAAAATTAATTTGTTACGAACAAATTTTAATCGAGAACATACAAAATATAAAAATTCTATTACGTCTGGAATGGGAGCAAGTGAAGTTTATAGCCCAAAATTGTTTTATTACAACGACTTAATGTTCATAGCAGACGGAACGGAAATCTCGCCAACAATCAGTTCGGAAGGATCACAAGTAAGTTCCCCTTCTTATCATGTTACACTATTATGTACTACGCAGTATTCAAGCATCTATTTTGCCATGGAACTGCTCCTGTTGTATTAAAATATTTGCAAAACTCATCTCGGACTGCTTTGGCTTCAATAGTAGGATTTCCCCTTAACCTTGGTGTAGGGATCAACTCTTGTGATTCTGTTCTCCACGAGCCTGGCCTAATTTCTCCTGTATTAATATTTTCAAAATCAACGTCATTATTTCGAATGTATTTTTCTGACTTTGACAGATAATTATGCAAGTGACAACATGCTAAAACTATTTTACTGACTTTTTGTGGATCTAAATTAACAGATCGCTTAAATATCTTAAAACGTGATGATAAAATCCCGAAGGCATTCTCCACAACGTTGCGGGCACGTGATAATCGATAGTTAAAAATTCTGCGTTCATTGTTTAAAACAGTTTTATTGTAGGGCTTCATGAAATTGGGAGTTAATTGAAATGCTTCATCGCCTATTAAAACGTATGGCTTTTTTTTATTTGTTGATGGTAACTCTGACTGTTCAGGTAGATTCAAACAATTGTCACTGCTGGTGAATTTTGACCAAAATTCTGTATTTTTTAAAACACCTCCGTCAGATATTCTGCCATTTGCTCCAACATCCACCATTATAAACTCGTATTTAGCATTTACAATAGCCGTTAAAACAATACTATGTGTTTGTTTATAATTAAAATAGTATGATCCGGAGTTATAAGGTTTCTGTATTCGAACATGTTTTCCATCCACAGCCCCGATCACATTAGGGAAATTCCATCGAGTTTCAAATTCCTTTGCAATCTTTTTCCATCCTTCTGAAGATCTGGGTACCTTTAAATAAAAAATATGTTTCAGAAAATGCCACCACCAACCACATCAAGGAAGAAAAAAAAAAGAAGATAGTTGTGAAACATCAGAATTATTTTCTGCTGCTACTTCCTATTTCAAGAATCGTACTGAAGATGACGCTGATGTCATCGCAAAAGGTTGGGCTGTCAAGATTAGAAGATTAGCTGTAGATCAACGCCGATATGCTGAGAAGATAATTAACGATGTTTTATTTGAAGGAGAAATGGGCACATTAACTAGACATGGTGTTACTTTTTTACAAAATCCTTTGCCTAGTCCACTTTCATCTCAATCGCCAATGTTCAGATATAACTCACCTAGTTCCAACCATTCTTATATTTCCGAGGAATCTCCCGCTCCTATTCAATCACCTCTGCCATATCAATCACCATCTCATCAATCTCACAATATTCAGCAATCTCCCGCTCCCATTCAATCACCTCTGCCATATCAATCACCATCTCATCAATCTCACAATATTCAGCAATCTCCCGCTCCCATTCAATCACCTCTGCCATATCAATCACCATCTCATCAATCTCACAATATTCAGCAATTTCCCGCTCCCATTCAATCACCTCTGCCCTATCAGTCGCCCTCTACTCAGTCCTACAATGTCCAACAATCTTCCGCTTCCAATAAAATTCAATTTCTTTCTAATCAGTCCAATATATTGGAGGAATACAACAACGAAGATACAACAGCAGCCGAATTTCTTAGAACATATTCATCTTTTAATTCCTTAATACTTTTGTTAATTAAGATAACTACCTAAATAAAGTGTTAATTTCTATTTACCGCAATGTTTTCTTTTAATTTCTCTATGATAGCCTCACAAGTTTTACATTATTATACCTTCTAATGTGTAAGGAGCAATAGCACAAGTAAATTTTAAATCTTCCAAATCCATGCCAGTAGCCAAGAATCTTAAAGTCACAGATAATCGCTGACTAACTGGAATCGCCTGTCGCATGTTAGATTCCTGTTTTTCAATGTTTGGCCTAACCATTTCTAATAATGTCTCAAATGCTTCATTATCCATTCTCAAAAATTTTTTGAAATCATTGGGCTCCGTCACTTGTAGAATCTTTTGCAAATGCTCATGGGTAAATCTATCTCTTAACAAATACCACTGCTTAGACCATCGTCTTGTTCGTTTCTCTTTTGTTTTCAAGCAATTGTGAGAGCAAGAAAAGCCATATCTGCATCTAGAGACATTCCACTACTTTGCAAATGTTTCTGTTTTAGCGCAAGTTCAACACTGGGTCACTCTATCCGACAAAATGATGCGAATGCTTGACAAGAATATTTTTTGATGTCGTGACCTCGTCAAGCATGCTTGTCAAGCACGTAAATGCTTGTCAAGCAATTTTGATCGTCTAGGGACCCCATTATTCAAACAGAGCACAAAGTTTAGCCCCGTACATGACTGAAAATCAAGCACATTCTCCAGTGACTCAAGTGGGTGATTCCTCGATGGATTCCGAAGATTGTTTTCGTGATTTGAACCATGGCATCAATTATTAGTAATAAACAATAATTGTTTATAAACTTATAAATAATTGAAGACATGGATCAATAATTATTTCTATAATAAAAAATACCTTGACAGGTCTCTGGCACTATAACACTTATCGATTGTTTCGAAACTCTGAATAAATATTGTTTTTATAGGAATCTCCGCTTGCTAAAAATCTCAAAGTGATACTTAATCTTTCTTCAACAGCTTTTCATTCCTGTATGTAGTATGCGTTTTTATTTTTAATTTTGTGGCCAATCAAATTTATCAAATATTCGAAGTCACTAGGTGCCATACGGGTAGAGTTTTTGTATTTACCACTTATGTGTTGAAATCTTAGGTCTCTCATGAAAGCTCTTCCTCCAAGTCTGTTTCCGTTTCTAAATAATTCCGTTTGCCACCATCGTCTCTGTTTTGGTTTTGAGGTTAGAATGTTGTGAATGACAATAAAACATGAAATGAAATTGCTAAATTCTCGTACATTTCAATCAACTGCGACGACATGTTTGATCGAGAGCAGAAACTGAACTGGGCAATTTGATACGCGGTCATGACTATTGTGAAGATACGGATACGGAGCAAATTGGAGGCGTCCACAACTTGATACGGGCTTCATACAATACGCAGATACGGATACGGTGATAGGATCGGTCAAATGATCATTTCTGGACCCGGCTTAACATTCTGCGCCCTATCAGAGTGTCATATGCCGACTACCTGCTATTAACACCTTTTTGTAATGCGATGTGCACTGTGCTTGTAATTATGAATAAATTAAATTGAATATAACAATTAAAATATACGTGAGTCTTGCCAGGGCACTCTGCCGGCTGGGCTTAAAAAATACCCCGCAAAATGGTCACGCAGAGCATTTCCAGACCTTGTTGTACGTAAATTATTTGACATATGGGCGATTTTTTTTTAAAGTGTACCTACAGTTTTCACGCTGTCCCTTGAGATCAGGATTTTTTTTCTCATTGTTACAATAGGTACTAACAATTTTAACGTAGGGACGTTAGCGTGTATGTTTGGTAGCGTGTTTAAAAAACAATATCATTGTTTTTTCGTGTATTTTTCATTTTTGAGTCTAACAAAATCACTAATAACCCGTGTTTTGCCATGTCCCATCGTCAAGTAAGAATGTAAAAAGTAGAATAACAATTTATTTATCAGTATGGAGATGGATGTAATAACAGTAATAGACGGCTTTAATTATACTTTCATGAAAATCTATACAACAACTCAATCAAATAACAACTAGATTTTAAATTATTTTTTAAACTTAAGTCTGAAAAATTAACCCCGTGGAAGTTTCCACTGATAAACATGGGTTTATGTAGTTTAAACAAAGTGTTACTAAATTAGGAACATTTTCTTTCGTTGGCAACATTATAACGCCGTCTGATAGTTTGCCGCCATCTTGACATCAAATGACCAGTACACGTGCACATTCGTTGAAGTGAGACCGTGTGCTGTATGTGCACAAAATATATCCTGTGACTAACAGCAATTCTAAAGGTAAGTTAACAATATTTTACATGTTTTATACAAATTTATGAACAGTCGCTTAATAGTTTCCTTAAGTGTATCATTTTTTAGTTAGATATAACTATAAATCATAGAAATAAAAATTAAAACATATTTGTTTTCGGAGTTTCGTTACATTCCACTGACTAACTTTGTCAAAAATGTAACTCAGTGGAGGAAAATGTTACACAATGGAACGCTAAAGATGCATTCACGATGGATAGCTTACAAACAGATCACTCTAAGATCTTTTATTACAAAATTTGAAAATACACAAGTTTAGTTTAGTTGATAGTTTTAAAATAATTTGTAAGTAGGTACCCCTACCAATAGTTTTTAAATTAATAACTGCACTGGATGTGGATATTTGATTTTGTAGTGTTTGTTTAGAGGAATCTCGACAACTCCAACCCCGTTAATATTATAATCCTGAGTTAAACGAAAAACTAAAACTTGGATTATTTTGAATTTGTAACTTGGGAAATGTTATTTCCTGAAAGGTATTATTAGTTTATAATTTGTATAACTCGAATTTCAAACAGCAGACTCCGTAAGTCAATGTTAGTAAAATATACCTCATGACATTATCCCCAAACTCAGCTATAAAATCTAAAATTAACTGTTTGCTAGGAATTTGAATACATTAATTAAATTTTCTAAGTAACATATCTGTGTACTTTATGTCCCAGCTCATTGCTTAAAAGATTGTTTTAATAATTATGTACCATTAGACTTGTGTTGAATTTTTATTTTACTAAGCTAGTATTTATATTCTCTATATCTTGAAATTCTTGATTAATTTTAGCAGGTCCCTAGCTATTCGAGTTATCGACATTCCACTGAAACTATTTATTTACATCTAGTGAGACTTTTTTAATATTTCTTAGTTAAACGTGGATTTTCGTATCGAAATACAATAAAGTAAACAGTACTAATACAATACGTAAATAATTATAATAGACACCAGTAATATTTAGAGCTAACCTGTCAGTATTCACATAAAAATTGTCACAACTTTCAGGATAAAGTCACAGTGGGCCTAGGTATATTTCGTGATATTTGTGCATTTTAAACAACTAAATACATTTAGATGTGTCGTATTATTTCTTTCTTTATCGTAGGGGCAGTGGTTACCCTGTTGTCAGGGGTTTTCAAGCCGCTTAGTAGGCCTCTGACATGGCTATTCAACTACGACAATAACCGGGACCAACAGCTTAACGTGCCCTCCGAAGCACAGATACGCTCAGATATTAAACCACTTTAAGGGCCACCCACCTATAGACTGACCGCGTGTCTAGGTGCTTTACCTCCCCGATTACTAACGGACAGGTGAGTGTAACTGGCCATGAGTGTGGTATTATATTGTCATTAGAATCCTTCCCAGCCATATTCTAAAAAGAGTGATATAGACAAAGTATTTAAATTTTTATTTTTAATTTGATTATTAGGTGATAATAATGGCTCTCATATCAGCTGAGAGAGTTAGATGACACAGAGAGAAATTGAAACAAGACCCAATAAAAAATGAAGAGTACAAAACAAAACACGCAGCTCTTGTAAAATCAAAGTCAAAAAAAGTGTCAGATCTCTCAGAAGCTGAAAAAGAGAAGCAACGAGAAAAATGGAAGAACCAAAAACGTAAACAGAAAATGAATGAAGGACGTAGTTCTGCAAGCTGCGTACCGTCAATGCACAATCCCGAGCCCACTGTTCCCGTAAGAAATAAACGAAAGAATATAATATTAGCGAAATAGTATTACATAGCGCTTAAGCGAATAAAAACATTAACAACTTGTGTAGAAACAATTAGAAAAAAGTTATACATGCTTAAGAAAAAATATGAGAAAACTGAAGAACTTGTTAGTAAGATGAAAGCCAGGGGAGAAATTTTAGAATGTTCTCTTAAACAAACACTAAAGCAATGTAAAACTCGACAGGAAAAAAGGATCACTAAAAGAGTAGCTTTTAACGAAAATGTCATATGTAGTAGAAATAAAACGTACATGACAAATTTACTAGGCTTGAAAGGAAGAATTAGAAAGCGTAAAGAACCTTTACAAAAAAATAATATTATAGCAAAAGAAATAGAATGTTTCTTCTTACGAGACGATATCAGCAGATGTACTGCTGGCAAAAAATAATGTCGGACGGAAAAAGGATCAAAAAGAAAAGAACAGATACGATATTTGACAGATACTTTAGTCAATTTATATAAAGTATATAAATCTGAAGGTAGTAGATACAGCTTGGCAACATTCTACAAATACAAGCCATTCTTCGTCTTAACGCCGAGTGTTCAAAACCGAGAAACTTGCTTGTGCATCAAGCATGGTAATTTCGAATTTTTGATGCATGCTCTGCATACACATAAATTGTTGCAAAATTGCAAATCTCATAAAGATATCTTGTCACTAGTAAGTTGCAACTTGGAGTCATATAAATGTATGAACGGAGAATGTGAGGATTGCAAACTACCAAAGTTGGATTACCATCTTGCAGAAGGTCAGGCACAATTGAGTGCAAAATGGATGCAATGGGAGCGTGAAGATCACGAATACACAAAGACTGAGAACGGAATTTCCAAGATTGTAGTAACCAAAAGAAGCTCTAAAGTGTTTAAGGAAGGCACTATTCGTACTTTAATTCAATATTTTGAAACGAGTATTCCACAGTTTAAAAAACACTATTTTACCTGGAAAAATCAGCAGCAACAATACCAAGGTCTTACTAAAACATTAAACGAAAATGAGGCCCTAATATTATGTGATTTTTCTGAAAACTATCAATGTAAGCTACACACAGAGATTCAATCAATGCACTTTGGGGCTTCGAAACAACAAATTACTCTTCATACAGGTAATTTTTATTTTAATAGGCAGGGGTTTAAACGCTTAAGTTTTACTCAGTTAAGTTTTTAGTATTACGCTAGCTATCTAGCTAGTTAGAGCATTGTGTATTTGATTTCTCACGATCACTTTCATGTATTTAAGTGAATTGTATTATTTAATTAAATAGATTTATCTTTAGGATTTAATATATAAATTGATTTTTTATTTTCTTAATTACAGGCATGATATTCTGGAAAGACCAATGTCAATCTTTTTGTTCAATTGCTGATAATAACTGCCACGAGCCAGCAGCAATATGGGCTCACCTTATGCCTGTTATAAAAATGACGAAAACGCTGAAACCAGAGACTAAGATAATTCGTTTTTATTCAGATGGCCCCAGCTCTCAATATCGACAAAAGAAAAGTTTTTATCTTCATAATTTGTTCTCAACAAAACTGGGTATCTATTATTCTACGTGGTCTTTTACGGAAAGTGGCCATGGAAAAGGAGTTGCGGATGGTATTGGTGGTGCCATTAAAAGAGCACTTGACCGCCATGTTACCTATGGGAATGATGTCACAAGTGGCATAGAAGCTTACGAGGTTGGAGGAGGTTGACCAAACTTATGAAGTCCGTGCGATGTTTTTATATCCAGAACACTGATATTGAAAACATTAGTAAAATTATTCCCAAAAACCTAAAGACCATACAAGGCACTATGAAAATTCACCAAATAATTTCTACTCGCCAAGGTGTAATAAAACACAGAACCCATTCCTGTTTTTGTGGAAATAATAACAGTCCTTTATTATTTCCACAAAAACAGGAATGGGTTCTGTGATTGTTTTTCTCCACTAAGTCATAATTTTACAGAGTCTAGCGCAATAAATATTATAGCTATCCTTCAAAATTGACGTTCATCAAAGTAGCTCACCATCAAAAGCTGACAATCGTTCGACAGAAACACATTCATCCAAGGCTGTCGTTCATAATATTGAATTTGATAACTTGGATGAGATTACCGAATTTATTGATGGAGATTTTAACACTATATTTGGAGATGTTACTGAAAAAAATTACGACGGACCAAACTCGATAGTACTCACTACCGAGCTTCCAAATTCCAGAGCAACAGAGGTTGATCAAGAAAATAGCACACAGTATGGTGAAATATGTACGCTTTCTGAAATATGTTCACCTACTGCAATTTGCCCGCCTTTTAAACTGAGCCCATTTTCTGCCATATGCCTACCTTCTAAAATATGTTCAACTTCTGAAACACGCCTACTACCTGAAATAGGTGTTACTATTCCCGTATGCGGGCTGCATACGGGAATAGTAACACCTTCTAAAATATGCTCACCTTTAGAAATATGTCCAGTTCCTGAAATACCAATACAATTAGATCCATCTCTTGAAACACAATTTATAGATCTACTTGATCCAGAAATCAATTCAGTTTTGAATTCAATTTCACAAGACATATTAGTTTCAAATCATCTAGACCCTCACACACTTAGTGAAAAGCGACAAGATAATAATGGTGAAAATAGCTCAAAAACTGTACAATTAAGAAAACGTAAATTAATCGAAGCTAATCCAATTATTTTAAACCCCAAACAACAAAACATATGTCTAACAAGAATGGAATCACCTATTGCCTATCCTAAAGCCAAGGAAAAATTCCCAGAGTTTCAAAATCATTAAAAACTTCCGTCACTCGAACCATAGAATGTCCCACTTGCAACCAACATGTGTCGCCATTGCGAACAACAATAGTAAAATGCATGGCTTGCAAAAAATCTACTTATCTAAAAAGCAGCGACGGCTATACTTATTTTGATTACGTATGTAACAATTGTCTAGGCGAAGAATAAAATGTGTGATTGATCATCCTTACTTCCTTACTATGTTTGTTTCGCTTTCACGCAAAAACTACTGAATGGATTTTAATGAAACTTTACGATAATATAACCAATACATTAGAATAACACATAGGCATTTACAAAGGTATAGTGTAAATCGTCCAAAATATAACTATAAGTAAGTAGGAAAATATTCTGCCATCTGCTATCTATTCTGAAATTAGATTTGTTTTGGTATCGATCTCATATGAAACATTATTCATTAAAAAAGTATTTTATAACTTATTTTAAATACAACGCGGACGAAGTCACGAGCAGAATCTACTAATATATAGAGTAAGCTAGCCCAAGTTACCAAATGAAGTAGCGTAGAGTTTCAGTAGATTATTTTCTGTTTGTCTGGTTGCAGATGGCAGTTTGTTAGTAGTCCCAAGATATTTATTATTATTTATTTAGGGTCAACGCAACAAGTTTTTTTCTTCCATATAATAGGTCTTTACCTATGAAATTGCCGTTTTGTATGAAAAAATTTAAACGAATTTTTTTCATGAATTTTTTTATTTGTATTAATCGAAGTAATCACCCATGCAATCAATGCATCTTTGCCATCGCAGTGGCAGTTTATTGATGCCCTTCTTAAAGAAATCAGCTGGACGGGAGGCAACAAATTCTTCAAAGGCATTTTGTACTGCCTCTCGGGTATTGAATTTTTTTCCCGCCAAGAAGTTATCCAAATTCTGGAAAAAGTAGTAGTCTGTAGGCGCAAGGTCTGGTGAGTAGGGCGGATGACGGAGAGCTTCCAACCCCAGTTCTTGCAACTTGGAGACCGTCTGCTGTGCAGTATGAGGTCGCGCGTTGTCGTGCAGGAGCAGCGGAGACGAGCGATTGACCAATGCTGGTTGGAGATGCGCCAGCTTCTCCATCATTGTGCTCAGTTCTTCACAGTACACATCTGCAGTAATGCTCACCCCGTTTGGTAAGAAGCTGTGATGAATCACACCGGCGCTAGACCACCAAACAGTGACCATCACTTTTCTAGGGGTAAGTTTTCGTTTAGGGCATTGTTTAGGTGCTGAACCAGGATCCAACCAACTTGCTGAGCGCTTGCGGTTATCAAACAGAATCCATTTTTCATCGCAGGTAACAATGCGGTTCAAAATTCCTTCATTTGTGTGTCTGTTGAGCAGTGCAAGGCACGTCTCGACGCGTACTTCGCGCTGGCGATCATTGAGTTCGTGGGGCACCCATTTGTCAAGCTTTTTTACCTTGCCAATTTGACGCAAATGGACCAATATTGTTTTGACGCTAACGTCGAAAGCTGCTGCTAATTCAGCCGTAGATTGTGTATCATCAGCTTCCACAACCGCCTTTAATTCGTCATTGTCGACCAAAGTCTTCGGACGACCGCGAGGTTCATTTTTCAGGTCGAAATTTCCAGAACGGAAGCGAGCAAACCAATAACAGGTGGTGCGTTGGTTTGTAGTGTTAGCTCCGTAAACGTCGTTGATGTTGCGTGCCGCTTGTGCCGCGTTGCTGCCACGACGGTACTCATATTCCATAATTACTCGAATTTTTAACGTATCCATGATGACGAAAAAGATTGAAATGCGATGAAAATGTAACACTAATCAATAAAGAAATGACTACTTTTGGAAAAAGGAATCCATGTTTTTAAAATAAAATTAATTTGAAATTAGAATTCTTAGCCAAACAAAAATTATTTTGATTTGAAATGGCCAGTACTGCAGAACGGCAATTTCATAGGTAAAGACCTAATATCTCTATTCACAGTCATCTCACTAGTTTGGTAAGTTCCTAACCTGACTGAGATAGTTAACGGGTACCCAGTACAGAGAGAGTGTTAGGCCTGTAGTCAATGGTTCATTGTCATACGAATTTTTATTTGATTTTTCAAATATTTAAAGACTGTGTTAGTAATTTAAGCTTTAGTTAATTATAGATTTAACTTTTGTTTTTAATGTATATCAATAGGGAAGGATGAGGGAAGACGGGGCGGTAAAATAAGATAACTGATAATATTAATAGCCGTATAAATAACTATCTTTATTTTATTGGACCAGCTTATATTCAACCTACGTCCCCAAAAAGCAACTATCCTGATTACCAATGTTCCTATTGTAACATTATGTGATATAACCTCATTAAAAGAGTTTTTGTAGTCGTTTTTATTCGTGTAAAATTGTATTATTTTTATTTTGATGACTAATGAAGTTTATTTATTATTTTGTTTTGCGAGTTAAGGAAACAAATTAAAAAAAAAATAACACTTCAGCAAAAACATGCTTAGCTGAAGAGTATTAAGTACGACGTATTAGGTATAGTTGGTTCTCAACATAAGGTAAAGATGTCGCAGGCGAAGGCAAACAAGTTACACCATTATTGGTTATTGGTTTGTCTCCACCCGAAATACCTCATACTGTGTACGAATTGTGTTTAAATAATGTTACAATGCTTGTTTCCTGTTTTCAGTTAAGGTTGTGTTTTCGCAGTTAGTATTTTTATAAGTGTTAATTATTTTTAATTACTATTTTTATTTAAAAAACAACTTTCAGTGCGACCAGAGGCCTTACTTTTCCACTGACTAATTTCAACTTTCCAATGAGTAACTGTCCCTCTGTGAATAATTCATAATCTTGAATAAATATTTAATTCAGTGTTGATTTTTTAAAATTTTCAATGTTATTTTACAGACAAATTATTTGATTTCCATTTATAATAAGACAAAATTGTAATCAATGACAATTTTTGATAGTTATATGAAAAAAACACGAAACAATCACAAAACAGATTAATGAACATACTCAGAGGATATAAACTTACCATTATTGATTTTTTTAATGTCTTTGTTCAAACAAAATATTTGTAATTTTCATTATAAAACCTATCTGATAATAATAAAAGTATGATTTCCATTATGCCCGTTTTATTTAACTCTCGAAGCATTATAATAAATTGTTATTCAGTGGAACCCAATATCCTCTGACTAAATTTCAATAATTTACTATAATGTTTATGTAGCAACTATCTAAATAATCTATTCATTTTCTTGAAGTTCAATTAACGAGCAATAAGAATATGCTAATACATATTGACATCACATAAAAAATTTGAACATATATTTTAACCTAAGTACAGTTTTAAAAAAATCCGCCCATATCTATCATACCCTCAATTGTCAGTGTATCTTCAATATTATACCCGTCGCGAACTCTTATAAAATTATTCAACACGGAGCATGCTTTTACAATGTTCTTTGCAACATTGAAACTCATATTAATAGGTGTATGAAACACTCTCGAGTTTGTTTGACATTATACCAAATGTCGATTCTATGTAGCGTCTAGTGCGGCTCATCATATCAGCCGAAAGACGTCCACTGCTGGACAAAGGCCTCCCCCAAAGATCTCCACAATTGCCGGTCTTGCGCTATTCGCATCCAGCTGTTTCCAGCGACCCGCCCAAGATCATCGGTCCATCTTGTAGGGGGCCTGCCCACGCTGCGTCTTCCGGTTCGTGGTCGCCACTCAAGTACCTTTCTGCCCCAACGGCCATCGGTTCTACGAGGTATGTGCCCCGCCCACTGCCACTTCAGTTTTGCAATTCTTCGGGCTATGTCGGTGACTTTGGTTCGCCTGCGGATTTCGACATTTCTGATACGATCCCGCAGGGAAACTCCGAGCATAACCCTCTCTATTGCTCTTTGGGTGACCTTGAGCCGCCTGGTAAGGCCCATAGTGAGCGACCACGTCTCTGTTCCAGTGCGGCTCAATCTGTAATATTTTTTTTTTCTTGTGGGAAATATTAGTTCTCACATATGTCTTCATAACTTTTTGAGATATTCCTAAAGCACCATCGGCTACAATCACATATGGAACTGGCACACTCGTTCCAGACAATAACTTTGGTTCTGGAACATACAGATCTTTATTTTCTAAGTTCCTGAAGAGAGCACTGTCTCGAAATATAGCCGAGTCGGAGTTTTTGCCACATGATCCCACGTTTATGTACGTAAAACAATAATTTGCATCGGACTATGGAATAGAAGTTCTTATAATTGTATAACATTGAGCCACCGCCAGCTGGATTTATGATTCGTATATGTTTGCCATCAAGAGCTCCTATGCAATTTGAAAAATTGGTATTTTGTAGAAATCCATCAGCTACATCTTGCCACATAGCAGAGATTCTTGTTGGTATGCATTCATCATGTAGTGTTTTCCATATGTCCATATTAGCATACACACTTCGTTGAAGATTTGACTTATTATTGCAATACCCATCCTGAATGAATAGTGCAAGTCTGTATATGTTCGACCCGTAGCCAGGAATCTTAAAAAAAATGTTTGTATCATTACAGTTAAAAAAACTTCAGCAAAGATGGAGAACAGCCCGAGATGCGTTCTTCAAATCAAAGGCTACAATGAAAAATCAACCTTCTGGAAGCTCTGCTAGGAAGTATATAAAGTATATTTATTACAATGAATTAATGTTCCTAAATCCTTCAGCTGAAAATGATTTTGACGAGTCAATGATATCATGGCCCCTAATTAATGTAGCATCTACCGAAAACGTAACGTCTCCAGCATCATTGTCAGAGAATATTGCATCACAAGAAAACACAGTAACTTCGGAAAATACACAACATGCTAGTAATTCTGAATCACAAAATCCATGGACCCAAAAAAGAAAAAAAAGACGGCGACAAACAAATCAAGAAAGTTCACCGTTTGAACAAGAGTTATTAACTTAGCTGTCTAACTAGACACCTGATCTTGCCGCTGATGACTTGGCATTTTTTTCCTCCTTGGGTCCGATTTTAAATACTTTTGATTCAGAACAAAAGATAGAGTTTCGCTCAAGAGTGCTGCGTGCGGCAACGGCAATTAAAAATATGCGTAATAGCCCTGCTCTGCATCTACCTCAAGATTTTCACCGCGATTTGATCCTTATGCTGCTGGCACATCGTCAGTATACAACTATACGTATGAGACCCCAGCAGGTTATCAAACAATCGGGTATCGATCAGACAATAATCATAATAAATAAATGTTTGTAAACAAATATTGTATAAGATAAAAGTATGTTTTTTATTTTCTTAAACTTTACCTTTCATGTTGATTGTATTATTATTTTTTGTAATAAATATTCACAATAGGGGATCCTATTGTGATTTTTTTTGGCAAAAGGTATCACTTTGTCGGTTATTGATAAGACTATAGTGACATGGAGACTTGTTTGAAATTTAAAACAACTGACAAAGTGGTACTTTTTACTGAACTCCTTACCTATTTAGAGATTTTTTTTTTATTCTCACCTCAAAGTAACCATCGCTCAATCGGTGGTATAGGCAGGCGTCGTAAGCTGCAACAGAAAAGTTTATTTCTTGTCTTTGGCAGTAGTTCGTCAAAACTTCTGATCGACATACGAAAGTAGTTGCCGTATAATGTGATGAATTCTCCCGCGATGGCTCTCTGCTCTATTGAACATGTAGTATTTTTCTTCGTTTAAATTTTATTTTTCTTGAGTATACAGGGCAATAACTAATAACACCCGCCACTTTGGTTGTATTGTGCGCGTCTGTACACCGTGGCGGTCAGAACGATACTAAAACGGTATACGCGGACGATCAGCGCGGATCATTTACGCGCGGAGCGATCCCTACCTACGCACTATGGGACCAAACAGTATTTTCCATCTCAATAATGGTTTTGACGAAAGTCGTAAATCCATAGATCCCTTTATGGTTTTAAAGTATGGAACTTACGAAATAAGAACAAAAAAAAAATTACTTAGTTTTACGTATATAAAATCAAACTCAAACATTGGGCATAAATATTTTCATGTCAATTAAATCACCGTTAAGGAAGTTCAACACAAAATTATTCGTAAGTTTTCTAAGGAAGTATGTTAGTGTTATACATCAATAAATAGCTTAGAATGTACACTTCACAACCACGTTCAGTTATTGTAAAAAAAAGATTGTATTTTTTTTTTATTTTTAGTGGAGTAAAGATAATTTTGTTTTTGTTTATTTCAATTGGAGTTCTCATTGTTGCCGGTGGCAAGTTAATCACTCTATTAGAGATCTTACATATTCAGTAATATGAGAGTAAAAAAAACTTGCGCGTTTTTTGCGCAAGAGGTGATTAATTATAAGCAATATGTCAATCGAGGGAAAAAGTAAAAAACCCCCGAAAGTTACAGTTCTTCTTTTTTATTATGAAATATTATATTTAATTATTTTATTTTGATGTCTATCTTGTTTTTTTCCTTTCTATGATATAAGCAAACAAATTAATAGAATACAAGAATCTTCCCATGGCACTTTTGTTAGGGTGCTTGTACACGGTGCATGTAGCTTGCGCATGTTGAGGCACTTGCGCGGGTTATATGCATCGTAAACATATCGTTTAAAAACATGTGCGGGTCTAGTGACTCGAGCATGTACTAAAGCGAGCCACCCGCGCAACTAATCCGCGTGCTCTGCGACGCGCGCGGGTCACTCGCGCATGTCACTTGAGCAGGTTCAGACGTGCGCAAGCGCGACGCTACAGACCGATAAGGAAGCGGTTTAATTTAGTTGTTTTTCTAATATGTGAATTGTTTCTTCTATAATTGTTTAGTTTTTGTTTTAATGTGACCAATAATGAGTAAATTAGATAAGTGGAATGACGAAACGACTTGTCGTTTCGTACTTCTGTACAAAACCTACGATTGTCTGTGGAATATGGAATCGTCAAACTACAAAAATAAACAATCAAGAGAGAACGCTTTAGAAGCAATCGAGAAAGAGATGGGCATTGACGGTTTCGGAAAAAATGAAATAAAAAATAAAATACGAAGTCTTCGATCTACTTACAATTTAGAAAAGTTAAAAATAGAGAAATCTCAAAAATCAGGCGCTGGAGCCACAGAAATATATAAACCTTCATTGAAATGGTTTTACATGCTACAAGAAGTAATGGTCAAAGTTGCGGATGTGAAAAGAAAACCACAGGAATTAGTAAGTAACGTGTTTATAATTATATTTTATTATTACTAATATTTTTTCACAATACACAAATTTAAAAAGAAATTTCTATTACTTTTTGAATAAATATAACCGTCTGTCAGGTATGTTGAATATTTATTTATTTATTTATTAAGTATTCAAGGAAGGAAGGAATTTATTTAAAAATGATTATTTATACATTATTTATACAAAACTTCTGTTGCATATGCGTGTAACGTAATTTGTTTTGTGCAGTGAAATTGTGTTTAAATAATTTACCTGTACCTATATCACCGTGTGTCTCAGTTTAGTAAGGTGAAGGAACGGAACAGTAAATATTTTAAGTAATCATAATATCTTGCCATGCTACCCTCCCTTGTGTGACAAAATATTCCTTATAAGTATTTCTTACGTCTTCCCCGGTTTGCGAAATAACAGAATAATGTAAATTCCCTCGTGCCTCTGTTGTGTCCCCTTCATCATATGTACCTGGAGGCATATATGTTGCTTCAACATTTCTTAGCCAGTTATGTAGTGCACACGTAGTTCGAATCAACCGTTCCGCCACTTCAACAGAACATGCTATCATGTTTTCGTAAATGCGAAATTTACTTCTTAAAATCCCGAACGTATTTTCAACTATTCGCCGTGCTCTGGAGAGGCGATAATTAAATATTTTTTCAGCATAAGTTAAGTTCCTTGGCAAACGTGAATAGGGCTTTAGTAAATATGATTTTAAAGGAAAAGCATCATCTCCTATTATGAATCCATTGTCAGGTAATACATTTTCTTTTAGAGCATTATAGAGAGCACTGCTTCGAAATATGCCTCCATCTGATGCTGAACCGTTGCAACCAACATTTATGTACGTGAAATTGTAGTCATGATCAATGTACGGTGCACGTACAGGATTTTAATGTATATTTAGCAAATTATGTTAGAAAAGGCCCGCGTTCTTGCACTTTGATCGCAACCTGCATTTGGTACTTAGTGCAATGACATGTAGCAGAACATTTTTATACATTTCTCATATTTAGTGTTCATAAAGACGTGGTTTGATTCGGACAACTTGCAGTTTTCATTACGATTCATCCCGTGGAACATTCACTGACATTTTACATACATTTAATTGCACTGACATTCAATGAACGGTTAATACACCGTACATTTTTTTTTTGGTCCTTCGAAATTTCTTTTTTTTGCAAGTACGGTCCGTAATTTCGGTCGGTTATTCGTTTCGTGTAATCTGGGTCGCGTCGTGTCGTACCGTGCCACGTGTGTTGCCGTGCAGGAGCATTCAAGGAGGTCGCAGCAATCCAGGTTCCGGAGCCTCACATTGCATCTGAGTAGTGGAAGAGTTCCTGATTTTCAAGTAAGATCGTTCTTTTTTTTCCTACCATACCAAAAATGGAAGGTTTAATCGCACGTCAAGCTGAAATTCTCGAGGAGGTGAGGCGGATCCATACTAATTTTAAGAAGGATTCGGCTAACAGAAAGAATCCTGATTATATTCGTCAAAGACTTCAGCAATTAGATCACCTTTGGGTTGAAAGTGAAGAGAACAATCAGGAGCTCAGTGCAGTAGAAGAAAAGAAGCATCAATACTTCACTGACAACATCTTTGAGGTAATGAAGAGCTGGTATCAAGGCGCCCGTCGAGAGATAGCAGAATGGGAGAAGCTTCAAGCTGGACCCAGCGGCGCTGCACCTAGCAGCTCTAGTAAGTTAAATATTGAGTTTGACAGCACCCTATATGAAAAGAAGCCAATGGGCGAGGAGAAGCTACTCGAGTTACAACAGTTGCAACAGGCTAACTTCCGTGCATTTAAGAGAGCAGTTACGAGTATTTGCATTGACAAGGTGAGCGAAAAATGGGAGATTGAGGATATATTAAAGACTTTGGAATCACGATGGACTGCAATTGACAAATTACACTTAAATATTGATGGCATATTACAAGGGGCACCTAATGCATATTATGCAGAGTTTGATTGCCATGAAAGTTCCTTTACACAAATTAAACGGGCGTTGAACACAAAGCTAAACGCCACTGTGCATCAACAACAAACATTACCTAAAATTTACATACCCATCTTTAATGGGAATTACGCATCGTGGCCTACGTTCATGGATTTATATGTGGAAGCAATTCATAATAATCCTGCGATTGCAAAGGCGCAAAAAATGCAACACCTTAAGGGACGATTGCGAGGTGAGGCGGAAAAACTCGTACAACACTTACACATCGCTCCCGAAAATTATGACACGTGCTGGGAAATATTGAACCATAGGTATAATAACCAATTCCTATTATTCACCAATAATTTCCAGGTATTTATGCGCCAACCTATAATTCAGGTACAGTCAGCAGTTGACATTAAGCGGTTATACGACACTAGCAATGAAACTATAAACGCTATACATAACTTGGGTGTAGATACAAGCACGTGGGATCCCGTTTTAGTTTATATTTTATGCCAAAAGCTTGATTCTGTAACATATTCGGAATATATGCAAGCTAGGTCAGATCCGCGGGAGATACCCACATACAATCATTTCATGGATTTTTTAGAGAATAAGTTTATGGCACTAGAACCATTGCATAAGAAAAAGCCAGAACATATTAATAAACCTGCCCCAACAAAAACTCAGTTTAACAGCGCACCATTCAACAAAAACCCTAAACCAGCATATATGCAGCATAATAAAAGTTCATCGACTCATTCTCGGAATTATCATTCCTACAATATTAGCCAGTTTCGTAAAATTAATTGTCCACTGTGCGATAGCAATCATGCATTATTTCAATGTTTGAAATTTGCAGACATGAATAGTTACGAAAGGTTGACATTTATGTCAAATAACAAGATTTGCAAGAATTGTCTATATGTGCATAATAAGGGTTTTTGCGCGTCTCAAAAAAGATGCCGAGATTGCAATGAACCACATAATACGTTATTACGCAACGATATGGGTAACTTGGGGAAAACACCTTTAGCAACGTCGACGACTTCTAAACCAATACCTTCGGTGTCAACTAGAACATGCAAAAACATTCAAAATAACTTCGCCTCAAACAGTAACGATGAGATATTATTGGCAACTGCATTATTAAAGGTAGCGACCGTTAAGGGTGATTACATTACATTAAGAGCGTTGATAGATCAAGGGTCACAGATAACTCTAATAACGGAAAATGCAGCACAGAGACTGGGTTTACAGCGTCAACAGTTTAGCGCGAGTATTAGTGGTATTGGTACTTTATCAAATAAAAGTAAGGGGAAGGTCGAACTATTCTGCAAATCCTTACATAGCGATTTCAGATTTACAACGGAAGCGTTAATCATGACAAAGGTGGTAAGCAACTTGCCTAATGCTACATTTGCAAGGAAAGCTTGGGCTCATACTTCAGGCATAACTCTAGCCGATCCAGATTATAACATATCTAGGCCCATTGACATACTTCTAGATGCACATGTATTTTCGAAAATTTTGATGAATCGGCTGATTAAGGGAGAAGGTAATGAACCCATGGCTCAGCAAACATATTTGGGGTGGATATTATCTGGAAATGTCCACAAGACATATAACTGCAATGTTGTAATAAATCAAGTCGATGAGTTAACAAAGTTTTGGGAAATCGAAGACATTAGTGGTGATGCGTGCATTTCAATGACATCAGAGGAGAGATATTGTGAGGAGTTTTACGTTGAAACAACAAAACGTTTGGATAATGGTCGGTATGAAGTCCGTTTACCAATGAAACCTAATTTTGAGCAATTGTTGGGCAAGTCAAAATCACGGGCAATAGCACAATTTACGCAATTAGAAAGGAAAATGTGCAGGGATGAGATGTTTTCGGAAAGTTACACTAAATTTATGCAAGAATATTTGGAAATGGGGCATACGAAAGAGAGTAAGTCTGACCGTAACCCGGAATGCTTCTTACCTCACCATGGAGTCCTTAAAAAGGACTCAGTGACAACGAAACTAAGAGTTGTTTTCAATGCCTCACAGAAAACTGACACTGGCTACAGTTTTGCAGATAAATATGAAAACGACATTAAAACAATCCAACACAATGAGAAACATTTGCTACAGTTGCTAAAAAACCAAACTAGCATTCTGGAAACCGAACACAACATTGTTCAGCGTAACGAAGCTACAATGGTAAAGCACTTAGATTTGATAAATGATCGCCTAACTTCTTTAGAAAATAGCACACTGAGAGATAACGGTAATTATGCAAATTCCTTTCATATTATAACATCGGCCATGGCTGCCGAAGCAATGGTTCAAAGTTTAAAAGACATTCAACAAACCCTTATAAATACCTTGACAAATATGTATCGGGGACAAATGGACGTACATCTGATATCACCGAGTCAATTGCAAAGTGAGTTGGATAAAATAGCGCGACAATTACCTCGCGACTGTGCACTACCGGAAGTCCAGAACGACGTAAGTGATATTTACAGACTTTTCAGGATACATGCACGCATTACACAACAATATCTATTGATGGAAATAAAGGTACCAATCTTGAATGATGCACTGTATGACTTAAACAGATTAATCAGCATACCCCAACCCATAGATACTGACCGGGTATTGTACATTATACCTAACTCGGAATTAATTGCCATTAACTCGAAACAATATGCTTTTATACCCCTTAAACAATCAGATATACAAGAGTGCCAAAAGATTCATGATAAGAATCTAATGTGCAAATTAGATCACCCCATATACAGCGCTGGTGATCGACATAAATCTATATGCGATATACAGCTGATACATAACAATGAAGAACATAGCGCGTATTGTCATACGGAAATAAAAATATGCACAGATAAGTGGATTAATTTACATAAACAAAACACATGATTGTATTATTGTTGTAGCACGTGCCAAATACAATTAATTTGCGGAACACAAATGTCATCGGAGACGTTACATCATACGGGACTGATAACACTTAGGCAAGGATGTACATTGCAAGGCGATGCTTTTACACTGTATGCAAATATGCAACACATAACTGATGTATTAATTAGGGAACCAAATGCCATGATTATTCCGGTGATCTCTCCCATTAACAACATAATTAACACCTCAATTCGAAATTCGTCTTGGAAACTTGAGACGCACGAAGATAAGTTTAAGAAGATTAGCACAGATCTTCAAGTAATTAAAGATCAATCGCAGTTGGAAACCTTATCCTCACACGATGTCCATCACTACATTATGATCTATGTGGTTATTTTTATTAGCATTGCACTGTTTGTAACATCGGTTTACTGTTGGCGTAAAATGACAACCAAAAGACAGGGGGAGAGTTCGCTTGAAGCGAGAAGCAGACGTGAAGGTGAAGAGGACATCGAGGTCGGGTACAGCGTGGTCAACAAACGGGACACTAAAGTGCAAAGTGAAGTGAATAAGGCGACTAGTGTGAACCGTTCCTCAGAGTCAGCTGAAGTGAAATTTGACACTACAAGACACAATGATACATGTGCTCTTTAAGACATTAACTTTTTATAATAGATTTATGTTTACATTTTTACACATTAGGAATTTATAATATTTTGCATTATTTTTTATGATTTATCTATGTTTAGTGTTAATTTGCAATTTGTTTGTGGTGGAAATATGTACGGTGCACGTACAGGATTTTAATGTATATTTAGCAAATTATGTTAGAAAAGGCCCGCGTTCTTGCACTTTGATCGCAACCTACATTTGGTACTTAGTGCAATGACATGTAGCAGAACATTTTTATACATTTCTCATATTTAGTGTTCATAAAGACGTGGTTTGATTCGGACAACTTGCAGTTTTCATTACGATTCATCCCGTGGAACATTCACTGACATTTTACATACATTTAATTGCACTGACATTCAATGAACGGTTAACACACCGTACAATCAACTAATGCAAAAAGCACGATGCTATTTTTCTTTTTAAAATTAAAGTACAGTGAGCCGCAATGTTGAGGCGCCATAATATCTACGTGCTTTCCATCTATAGCACCACAGCAATTCGGAAAATTCCATCTCTTCTCAAATCCGTTCTGAATTACTTTCCACTCTTCCAATGTTGTAGGAGTCTGAAACATCAAAAATAACGTGCATAATATTTATTTTACATTATTTTTTCAGGGTTTGCAACAAATAGATGAAGAAATACAAAATACTGAAAATACTGTTACTTCCAATAACACAGGTATGGGACCTGTTTCACAAAGAACACAAACGAAAAGAAACATATCAACAACACAGAGCTCTGCTTCTTGGGAAAAGAAACGTCGAACAAAATTTGATGTTATGAATAAAACAATGTCAAATATTAGAGATATTTTGGCCAGCGATCAAACAGATGAAACTGATAGTGATGAATGTGTTGCTTTTGGAACATATGTGGGGTTGCAACTAAAAAAACTATCTTCTGAAAACCGTATATACACTCAATCTAGTATTCAAAATATCTTATCTGACGCATTACTAAGTGAAATACGGAAAACATCCAGAAGCAGAACTCGTCCAAGTGCTGAGACATCAACAACAATTACAGACAGCGATTATTCTGTGAGTGAAGTTTATTTAGCAGAATCTTCTATGGTTGGTGAAAATGATCCAATATTAACTGAAAGTGTTAATGATGATGATGCAATTGTAATCACTATTCCTGAACAAAACAATGATGATCAATCCGATGTCTCACAAAGTGATATTTTAACGCAAGCTATTAATCAAACTATACCTGAGTGCGCTTTAAATGAGTATGAAGAATAATGAACCATTCACGAGTTGTTATTTAGTCCCTGTATTAATTTTTCGTAAAATGATCACAACAAATGTTTAGTATTTTTGAAATAAAAGCATTATCTATATTAAATATTGTTTATTTTATGACTTACCTTTATAGAAGTCTTTAGTTTTTCATAAATGGCATCACATACTTCCGGAATGAGTTTAGATATTGCGGATTTTGATACACGGAAAAACTTCTCCAGAAAAGTATAACTGCAGCCAGTTGTTAAATACGTTATAGTAATTTGCAATTTCAATGAAGGAGGAAGAGCCAGTCTCATATTAGTATCTTTTTTAGTAATGAGTCCACTGACTTTACTCAAAAGTAATTCGAAAGTCTCGGGTGACATTCGAAAACTAGTTTTAAATTCCTTCTGATCTTCAGCTCTAATTTCTTCCAATACATTTAAACTTTCATTTCTTCGTGCTATCCAGTTACGCATCCATAACTTTTTGCTTCGTAATCGTATTAATTCGTCTTCTAGCATATTTAATAATTCTGGTAATATTACATTTTTAACAAATGATTTTAAAAGAATTTTCGTTCGTCGAGACATTTTGACGCGATTCAACTCATAAAGCTACCGTGCGAATAGCATGCACATGTAGCTCTTGACCACTACTGCTTGCGCAAGTTATTATTTGCTCCAGTTATATGCACCATGTTTAAGTACAAGCGAGTAACTCGAACAAATAGCTTGCGCATATTACTCACGCGTGTAACCCGCATCTTTACTTGCTCCAGCTACATGCACCGTGTACAAGCACCCTTAGCGGTGATTACCTTAACCATAAACTATATTGCTACGGAAGTTCTATTTATCTGTTGTGGTAATTTATTACAATCAGTACTATTTACACTATTTCGATGGGAACTATCATAATCAATTGTCCCATGGTTTTTGCACAAGGCGCCAAAATATTGGTCTTTTATATACCCGTGTTTTCAACATACTATTCATCAAAGTGTTCAGATACTTCTTTTCAATAACAATTAACAGTCAAAAGTTTGTTAGTTTTTTTTTTCGTTTTGTCGTTCACGACGACACGTCAACGACGAAACGCGTCAATCTGATTTTAAAATCTAAAAATATATTTTGGAGCCCCTAAGGTCCCTTGTAAGTGGTCTCCGGTGAACCTGTACTGCCAGATTATTGTTGTTTGTGTTGGTGTTCACAAGGCTCACAAGCCGCGCAGTTTTTTATCTATAAATTTTCTTAATATTCAACATCAGCTGTGTTTTGACGGCGTGTCTCGTCGCTGAGCAACGCGGTAGCCATGGCAACGGGTGAACACGCATACTATTGGTTACAGAAATATTGACTTCCAATAAACGCTGTGTCTATTGAAGAGTGAGAGAGAGCCCTTTACAACTGATTGGACGATATTTTGACATTTTTTTAGTATTTGTTTACAAATTTTATTACTTTTTTGTGTAAATATTTTAATCTATTTTGTACTTAGAATAAGGTGTTTTTGTGTCGTAATGTGTACATTAAAATAAAAATAGTATAGTAGTGGAACCTAGTATGTCTACTGGTCATGGCAGTGACGTCGATACAGGTCAACACCTGCCTCTCCATCACTCGATGCTCCGGTAAGGTGCCCTCTTTGCTCAAATTCAAAACTTTTAAAAACTCGTCGTGGATTAAATATACATTTAGGCAAAAAACACAAACCACCAAATTTTTCCCAGAGCCCTAGTCCCAATAACAGCAATAGATCAAATGCATGCTCCAATGACACCTATTCGCGACTTTCATTAGCTCAAATTTTAGACAATCTTAAAAATTCTGTACCGCTAGTGAAAAGAATCCCTCGAGGAGCTAGGCAATTAGTTGCACAAACCCTAGCTCAGTGCATTCGCATTGTTCTTCGGGACAACAATGAACACAGCTGGAGGAATTTGCTCACCTTTGCCTATAGAGTTTTGCACGCAAAAACATCAAAAAGTCCTCAAAATAATTTGATAACTGAAATAAAAAAATAATTGTACCCCCTACGACACTGATCAACAAGCTAATTTTGATGTTGATAACTTTAGAATACGGTATAACAACTCCAAAACCTTATATAATTATTTTCAAACCAAATTAGGCGAAGGTGACATCGGGGGCGCCGCCAGGCTTCTTTTTAGCAGTGATGTAGTGGCGCCTTGCACGCCGGACACACTTGGAGCGCTGCAGTGGAAGCATCCAGTTCCAGCAGATGACCTCAACTTTCCAGCACCACCCGTTAGTGAAACAGCTTTATCTTTAACTGCCCGGGAAGTGTCAGTGGCCGTATCTTCCTACCGGAGCGGTTCCGCGGGCGGCCTTGATGGTTTGACCCCTAAGCATCTCCAAGACCTGATTAATCCATCCATGGGGGTGGCTGGTGAATCACTTTTGCAGGAACTTACGGCCCTGATTAACTTAATGCGTAGCGGCAATGTTTGCGGATCCATTATTAATGTTTTGTACGGGGCGAACCTCTGTGCCCTTTACAAACGCGATGGTGGCATCCGCCCCATTGCTGTTGGATGCGTTTTCCGTCGTATGGCAGCCAAATTATGTTGCAAACACGTTCATGGAAAGCTTTCATCCGTTTTCCAGCCCCTGCAGGTCGGATTTGGCTCCAAGGGGGGCTGTGAGGCTGCAATACACGCACTTTCCACTTATTTATGTGGTAGTAAAGGTGAGGTCATCCTTAAGGTTGACCTGAAGAACGCCTTTAACTCTGTAAACAGGGAAACCTTGTTGGCTGAGGTACAAAAAGAAACCCCCGAAATTTATCATTTTATTTGGCAATGTTACCGTTACCCTACAAAATTATTATACAAAGGACACACTTTAGATTCAGCAGTCGGATGCCAACAAGGTGACCCTCTCGGACCGGTCATTTTTAGCCTTGCCATACACACAATAATTCGGCAGCTAAATTCAAAATTTAACGCATGGTACTTAGGTGACGGGACCCTAGGAGGTAATGCTGTAACTATCCTGAATGACCTACTTTTCCTAAAAGAATCATTAAAATCAATCGGCCTCTATCTTAACCCATCCAAATGCGAACGTTTTTTATAACAAACGAAGCCAATAAAAACACTATAACTTCTAAATTTAATTCTATAGCCCCAGATATCAAAATCCTAAATAAAAACTCGTTACGCCTCCTGGGGTCTCCCATCCTGGAAGAGGGGTTCTTACCTTTCATAGACGAAAAAATTCAAAATTTACTGAAATTTCAGACCATTTTTCTAAACTAAACTCACATTCATCATACACCTTGATTCGTTACTGCTGTTTTGTTCCCAAATTTACATACGTCATACACTCTTGTCAATTATGGAAACATTCGCCCCTCTTGGAAAAGTTGACCAAATTTTACGGGACACCCTATGCTCAATTTTAAATTTAGACCTGGATGACCGTGCCTGGGCGCAAGCTACTCTTCCTGTGCGCATTTGCGGCCTTGGCATCCGCAAAATTACTAACGTTAGCTTACCAGCGTTTCTGTCCTCGGTCCACTCTACCAAAGAACTAATCGGTAAAATTCTTTCACCTACTCAGGTTAGTTCAGAGGTAAGGTGCCATAAACGCTTGGAAAATGACCTGTTCGAGTTCAGACCTACCCACAAACCCGTCCTCCCAGAAACAGTGGGACCAGCCGCTTTGCGAGTTAGTGCGTAATAATCTCGTAAATACATGCACGAACCTCGCAGAACGCGCCCGTCTACTGGCTGTGGGAGAATGGGAGTCGGGTTTATGGTTACAGGCGTTACCGTCGCCCAACATAGGTACTATGCTGGACAACGGTACTTTTCGCGTTGCTGCCGGCCTCCGTCTGCGTGTCTCATGCGTTGCTCCGCATCGTTGTAGGTATGGGGAAGCGGTCGATCACCTTGGACGGTGGTCACCATGGTTTGTCATGTTGCCGTAGCGCGGGCAGAATCACACGCCACAGTAGCATCAATGATATAATCCGTCGGGCTCTTTCCAGCGTTGATGTCTCAGCGGTTCTAGAACCAAGCGGCTTGGCACGTGATGATGGAAAGAGACCCGATAGTATGTCTTTGGTTCCGTGGAAGATGGGTAGGCCCCTGGTGTGGGACGCAACATGCGTCGACACCCTCGCGCCCTCCCATCTTCCCCATACGTCGGGTTCTGCAGGCGCTGCTGCTGCTTTGGCGGAAACCCTTAAACGGCGCAAATACACAAATTTGGCTGGAAATTTTGTTTTTGAGCCGTTTGGGGTAGAAACCTTAGGACCATGGGGCCCAAGCGCACATTTAATATTTCGGGAAATAGCTAAACGTTTGATCGACGCTTCCCATGATCAGAAGGCTGGTCTATTCTTGGGTCAGAGGAACAGCATTGCCATCCAGCATGGCAATGCGACCAGCCTTCTGGGCACTTTTCCCATAAGCGATGCGGAGGGATTATTGGACGCCTTTTAGGGTAAATAGTGTATCTGTAGTTTATCTAATTTTTAGCTTATAATTTCATTTTATTTTATTTAATTATTTACTATTGAATAAATACTTATACATAAAAAAAAACAACAGCTATCAACAATTTTACTATAGTTAATCTCAAAAGCAATATATAATTTTTACAGTCAAAAACATTGTGTTTTTGGTTGAATTCTCCTCTTGTATTATATGGTTCCAAAATATTTGTTTTCAGAGGAAATGCATCATCTGCTACGAAAACACATTCATTTGGTATGTTTAATTAGATTTGCGGTTATTGCTTCATTCAATGTTGATTTTTCAAAAACGCAAATTACAAGAAGTCATGGTGCAGTAACGGCTGCAGTTCATTAATACATCCCCTCATGATAGTTGTCACATAGTTCTTATACCTATGTAATGTCTCCAGATACTTATTAACATGAGCAATATTCTTCGTCCATTTCTCAGTTCCAATTGGCACCTATTCACACTTATGATCATCATGAGGTTCAAACACCCATAAACACTCAACAAATTAGTGAGATACTGCCCACAACTCAAGAAAATAATACTTCGGACTTGCTCCAAACAGCTATGAGAAACATGTTGTGAAATATTAAAAGAATACACTAAATTTACTTAATTCATTTGTTTTATTTACACTACATTTTACTGACCATAATAAAATCTCGTAGTACTATCCATATCGCTTCACACACTGCTTCGAAAAAAGATGATATTGAGCATCCCGGTACTCTGTATAATGCTTCCAATGATCCAAAACAATCCCCAGTAGCAAGATGTCCGAGAATGATTTGCAATTTCACTCTTGCGGGCAAAGCATCCCTCATCACAGTATTTTCTTTCTGAATTAACGGTGTAACCATTGTAAGAATTTCATCAAATTTTGCTTCATTCATGCGAAGATGATTGAGGTATGCATCTGGTGGATCCTCTTCTGCCAATTCTCTCAATAGACGGTTCGACGCTCCTAAGGCTTGCCTTGTTAATACCCATGATCGCAGCCACCAACGACGGCGTTTCCTTAGCTTCTTTTTCGATAATTCTTTTATTAAATGATCACATATTATTGCAACTCCTAAACGTACGACCTCATTCGACGACATCTTTCGAAGAATATGTGTCGAACCGTTCATTTTCCAGATACCGTGTAAACAGCATTCCTTTAATTTCTACTCCATTCAACCAAAGTGATTCAATTTGATTGAACCGTGTATTTTCCTTTCCTTTAACGATCACGATATGCATTTAAAGTGCATGATTAGAACACCCACGTGTCAATTTACAATACTATTAAAAAAAAATAGAACTTAACTTAAGTCACCTTTAACCATTGATATACCAAAACATATTACAGTGTACACAGTCTCGAACAAAACGAACACTCTAAACTGTCGGTAATTACACATAGGTAGTTATAGTAAAAACATACGTTTTTGCATAATTCAAACTTATCCTCATGAGTTATATAGTTGTTTTTACAAAATTATTTACAGAAAGCAATAAAATTTTACGACCTAAGTTTGCCGGTAGGACAAGACACGAAGTGGAGTCGAATATATTTTATTTATATGTATAATAATTATACTTTTACTTTAATATACATTGACTTTAGTGTTTTAACAGTTTGTAAAGTTTATTGAAATGTGTATTTAAATACCTACATAGGTATTTATACTTTTATCCTATAGTAAATCTGTTTTTGGGTGGAACATTAGTATAATCAATGAGACATAAAATTAACAGTTAATATCATTTATTTAGACATAACGATACTAAATTTATTTATTTCGGCTTTTGTATCGTACAATTAATTTTACGGCCGGTTAGCGTGGTTGGTAGAAAGTTGCCTTTCACGCTGCAGGTCGTGGGTTCTACTCCGATCCAGGACTACTAAATATGACGTTATAGTATAACGGTAGTTTCTACTCTCCTCCATCAATAATGTACGGTCGATTCAATTATTTTACAACATAGGTACGATACCAAATAATAATCATTGGAAAATATATGAAATGTTTTAATGCGTTAATGACTTTAGACAAAATTAAAATATTGTACTTGTTGAAAACAAAAATAAGGTTAGTTGTTTTTTTTGCAATATAAAGTAGAGTAGTTTCGGGTATTATGGCCTAGCTGGCCAATATGGCCCGTATTGTGTTTTTCGAAACTAACCAACACTAGCAGTGTACGCATCCGCCATATTGTCGCGGCTCCTCACTTGACCCCCTCAGTCGGTCCCTGCGTTGCGGCGAGTGCGCGTGTGTTCAGTGCGTGCGACGATCGAAAATGATCGAATTTGATGTTATTTTTTGGTAAGTTTTGCTCATTCTATTTCGCCAAATAATCATTGTTTTTACATTTCTAGTGCACAGTTTTGTAGGTAAACTATGAGTCTATAGTGTTGTTTAATTTTTTAAGCACATTGTTCACTAGTTTTTAGGTTAGAATTTTAATGATAAAAAACGTCCCTGCGGCTATTATGGCTCACTAGTTAGGTGGCCAATATAGACTACCGGGCCATATTGGCCACCCATATTGTAATCTTTCTACATGTTGGTTTTTTTTTCTGTTAAGGCAATGGCTCCACGAATACCTATTTCACAAAGGAAGCGGCAGACTTGGTGCAAGGTATCAATGAAAAAGGCAATCGAAGATGTGCGAAATAAGAAAATGGGCTCACTAAAAGCTTCCAAACTGTACAAAGTACCCCGAACAACTTTACGACGTTTGGCAGCTAAATTAGATATACCAGCCGATGTAGCGACTTGTGCGAAATTGGGAAGAAAACCTACATTACCACAAGAATTAGAGAAACAGTTAGTACAGTATGTATTAGCAATGGAAGCTAAGTTGTTTGGTTTAGTACGAAAAGATGTTATGAGTTTAGCCTATCAGCTGGCAAAAAAAAATAATATCACTCATAACTTTTCGGCAAAAAATGAAAGCGCCGGTAAAGATTGGCTAAAATCTTTTTTAGAAAGATATCCGGAACTTTCTTTTCGCCGTCCAACAGGAACTTCATTTGCCAGGGCTAAGGGATTCAATAAAGAAAGTGTGGACCATTTCTTTAACCATTATGAGAAATTAATGGATGACTACAAGTTCCCTCCAGACAAAATTTTCAATGTGGATGAGACTGGCATAAGTGTTGTTCCATCTCAAATGCCCCAAGTTCTGAGTAAAAAAGGAAAAAGGCAAATAGGTGCTTTGACGTCTGCTGAAAGAGGTTCTTTAATAACATGCGTGATAAGTATGAGCGCTGGGGGTTCATTTGTTCCACCCATGATTATATTCTCCAGAAAAAGAAGTCACCCGCTTTTAATGAAAGGTGCTCCTCCTGGTGCCATACATGAATGTCACCCTTCAGGCTGGATTCAAACAAATTTATTTACAAAGTGGTTTCAACATTTCATTCAGCACGTGAAACCCATTAAAGAATCTCCGGTATTGCTTATTTTAGATGGCCATACGAGTCACACAAGGAATCTTGAGTTGATAGATCTCGCAAGAAAAAATCATGTTCATTTACTATCAATTCCTCCACATTCAAGCCACAAAATACAAACTTTAGATAAGTCATTCATGGGACCACTAAAGAAATATGTTTCTGATGAAATAAGATCATGGGTTAGGAACAATTCACGCCCTCTAACCCAATATGATATGATGGAAGTATTTGGACACGCTTATTTACGCACTCAAAGCGGTGAGATAGCTGTCAGTGGTTTTCGTGCAACAGGGTTATATCCTGTTGACAGAAATGTTTTTAAAGACCACGATTTTATCGATATGGATAATGACCAAGAATGTATAATCACCAATCAAGAAAATATCACACCAGAACCAACAACTTCGTCTTTTACCCCCGTAATAGAACATGCGTCTCTTTGCATAACACCCTCCATAAATGAACCTGATAACGCGATGGCTAATGATACAATCTCATCTTTAAGAAATCAGAGCAGTGCTCCGCCTGCATGTTTTGATCAAGTTGTAGTTCCCGTTGCGAGGTCACCACAGCCATCAACCTCAAGAGATCAGAATTTTATAACGCCATTCCAATTATCTCCGATACCAGAAATAACACCTAGGAAAGCTAGTAACCGAGGCAGAAAGGCTGCTAAGTCGACATTGCTTACTTCATCGCCATACAAGAATGAATTGCAAGACTCATTAAAAAAAAACAAGACCAAATCGAAAAGACAAAGTGTAAATCTAAGGAAATACAAATGTCTAGCTCGGAGGAAGAAAATTAACCTTTGTACGACGACAGTTCCGATGAAAGTCCAGATAGAAGCAATGTTTCTGAGGCAAAGTGTTTATATTGTGAGAGTCTCTATTCTATGGATACCAGAGGCGAACCATGGATTCAATGCCTGTGTTGTAAATTATGGGCTCACGAAGAATGTTCAGGAGTGGAAACGGACGTTTTTTTCTGCGAATTTTGTTCTGCAAAGTAATGCAATCTTTCAGTTTTGATTACATTTGTTATGGTGGGCAATATGGCTCACTTCATTTGTGGCCAATATGGCTCTGGGCCATATTGACCTACCATGTTTGAATTTTAATGATAATCCAAAATTATAAAAATCGTTTATTAAAGATAAGTTTCGATGTTAATTACCTTAAATTTATAATTGTTGACTACTAGTAAGTACAAAGAACTGATTAACCAACAAATACTGTTTGATCTCATACAATCTCGTGTTTTATTTCCAAAAAGGCTTATGGTGTGCCATATTACCCTAAGTTACTATATATTTAAAATATTGTATTTATTGAAAATAAAAATAAGGTTAGTTGCTTTTTTTGCGATATAATGTAAACGAACATCTATAAACTTTGCTATAATTGCTTTTATAAGACTAATTTTGTGATTAAATAAAGCAGCAGCAGCACTAGAAACTATATTTAAATTCAATGTATATATATACATTGATAAGATTGAAAAGATTACATTGAAAACATAACATTGAAAAGATTGTGTCGGTCCATGCGCCAAACACCCTGTATATATATATACATCTTTGTTTTATACAACTGGTTTCAAGAAAATTCCTTACAAGTTACCAAAGTAATTTTTATTTAATGAATGAAATATTACAACTTCTAAATTAATTATAAAAAAGCAGGTAAAAAGTTCGTCTCTTTCTTGCACATGTAAAATGATTTTTGTCTTTGTCTAACATAGGGTTGGACGTTCGGGATGTGACAGGTACGGTACAGTCAGTTGAGGTCTACTGTTGGAAGTGTCCGTGTGTTTCACATTCTTTTCTTTTTTTCCGTTGAGTTTGTTTGGTAAATCTTCTTATTGTTATTTCGACATTTAAACTGTTTTATTGTTGTGTTTATCTTCGGTGTTGATAGTAAAATGTAAAACTCGCGTATGGCAGGGCTAATTGCAATGCTCAGGAGCGATATCCTGATCGACGTATAACACACCACGAAACCTTCTCTACAACGTTTGAGAGAGACAGGAAACCTACATCATCAAGAACCTTTTTGAGGGTAGGCGAATAAAAAGTATAGATATATGTTCAATTCCAAAAGTGTAATAAAAATTAAACTTAAGTGTTTTTAAGTATTTTGTTATAGATTATTTGTGCCCTATACTTAAAATAGTGGTACTTACGTTTGTAGCAGTTTATGTAACTTAAACACTTCAATTTACACCACCTGCCAGCTCAACAGTGATTTCATAACACATAACCAATTATTTTAAAAATGTCCAAACTTTCTGAAATTTTGTCAACACAGAACAGGATTGAAGAGACTGTTACGAAGAAGCTGGATGAACTTCAGGCCCAAATTCAAAATAAAGGGTCTTCCAATAAGGAGACAGTAGCTAAGGTGGCAGAAGAACTTTGCACCTTCAAGGAGCTTATTTTTGGTATTATCAGCCTTCTCCGTCAGCAGATCTATTAGTGCTGCATGCAGACGGACCATTTAGAGACAAGGAGTCGTCGAAAAGCACTTGTGTTCTCTGGAGTAACTGAAGTAGATGATGAAGATTGCAGCCAAGTGATACTGAGTGTCATTCATAACAAGCTTGATCTACGTGACAATATTTCTCCAGCATCAATAGAGGTTTGCCATAGACTTACTCGTTTTAGAATATCCATTTACCGTTTCTTAGTCTTGTTTCGCAAATAAGCTCTTTTCCAACAGTGTCCTTTTGTTTATATATACCACCATACATTTACTTTTTTATTTCTTCTAACTATAGAAGGTAGGTGTCACCACAGAGTTTGTAATAAATCTTCTATTGTCTCGCTTTGTAATTACATTTCGTCACAAACTTTTTGTTAAATAACAATGACAGACAGATGACTGATCGGACACGAGGAACGGATCGTATCTTTTTAAAATTCTTTAGCAGATTTCTTTTTATTGTTAATTTACTTTTAGTTTCAAATAGCTTCGTTAAGTTTCTTTTTTATACATAAATTACTCGTAGTTAAGATGCATATGGTTAGCGGTAGGTTTATCTTTATTTTATTTTGGATTACTGGCTTTTACTTTGTGGATACATATATTTTATTTAATTGTGTATTTGTACGCTGGCGGGTGGTGCAGAGGTTAAAATTTTGTTCTTTATTTTTTGCACTAGGTTAGTTTATTTATTCAATATTATATTATTAGATATTTATATTTTATAATAATTATTTTTAATATTTTATATTATTATTAGTAACTCTGATGATGAATCTTTTCATTCTGCTAATGATTCTGTAATATCGGCCAATGATAGTTTTTGCTCTGTAACTGTTGTCGTGGTAATATGCTAAATGTATGCCACATTAACGCTCAAAGCATTTCCAGTAAATACAGCGACTTGCTTGAAGCATTTACAGACTGCAATGTCCATGCCATTCTGATTTCCGAGAGTTGGCTCAAACCTCATATTCTCTCAACCACTTACCCTACATACTTGTCCGGAATGAACGGATAGGTAAAGGGGGGGGGGGTAGCCATTTATATTAGAAGTGATCTTCCCTACAAGATTATGGAGCTTCTTCATCCAGCTGCTCAGTCCCCGCCGGATTCCTATTTATTAAGGTTACTATAAAGGGGTCCAAGGCCATAATTGGCGTTGTTTATTGCCCCCTTCTGTTGATTACTTCACCGATTTCGAACTGGTTCTTGAATCGTTGGGTTCTAAGTATTCACACTACACCATCATGGGCGACTTTAATACCAATCTCCAAATTCTCCTCGTTCCGGCAAATTCCTTCACATTATCGAGTCAAGCAGCTTGCATGTGTTGCCGCTTGAAGCTACTCACTATAATGCGTCCGGTGATGATACTTGGCTCGATGTAATCCTCACCTCTAACCCGTCCTTGGTTTCCTCCCACGGACAGTACGATGGTCCTGGTTTCTCCCATCATGACCTCATATTAATGTCCTTAAGCCACCTAAAGTCAAACCCAAGGTACTGCGTGTGCGTTCTTTTGCTCGGATTAATGTTGAAAATTTGGCAAAGGATGCGTCCAATATCGACTGGAAGCAGCTGATGGAGGCTGATAACATTAATGGTAAGATCGGATTTTTTAATGATGCTGTCACCAGGCTATATGATATCCACGCACCCAATAAAAATGTTAGACTGAAACTTCCACCAGCGCCTTGGATGATGGAAGGGATCCGAATGGCAATGCGTCGCAGAGACCGTGCCTTTCGAAGATATAAAAAGGATCGATCTAATGAGCAATGGGGCTTGTTTAAGGTTGCTAGAAATCGGTGTAATAAGATGATACGTGACGCTAAATGCCGACATATTCTCGATACTATATCTTCTTCTACTCCTGCTGGTATCTGGAAGTTTTTGGGAACTCTAGATATTGGCAAGTCGCGAAATTTAGACCTCCCCAGCACAATATGTTTAGATAATCTTAATCTACATTTCACCACAAGTTCTTCTATGGATTATCAAACAAAAACCCAAACTATATACTTTTTAAATGGTCTAACGCGCTCCAATATACATTGTTTTCAATTTTCTCCATTTGATTCGAAGGACATTAAGAAGGTTATCCTATCTATCGGTAGTAGAGACACCCGCTGAGTTTGTTTCGCTGGGTCTTTTCCGTTGGGGCGCATTGGATCCGGTGGTAGCATTAAAGCGCGACCGTTGTTATAAACACAAGGTCCGCCACAATGATAACATTTAATTCGTACCTTAATATAGACAGAACCATTCGACAATATGTAGTAAAAAATAGCCATATGTACCTAGAAATAATTATAAATTAATTATATATTACTACAAAAATGTTCTGACTATTTACAAGCGCTTTTTTAAAGTCTACGTGAATAAAAACGTTTTTTAATTTATTTTGATTTTATTTTATTTTATCAAATCTAACGCGGTTGGCTGTGACAACATCAGTCGACGCATGTTAGAACCAATCCTGGAACACCTTCTTCCCGTAATAACTCATATCGTTAATTATTCCTTGTGCCATGGATCCCTGCTTTATGCCGTAAAGCCTATGTCCGTCCACTTCCTAAAGTCACCAACCCATCACTTCTCACCCACTATCGTCCTATCTCCATCCTAACGTTCCTATCCAAGGTACTTGAGTCCGCTGTCCATAAACAACTTTCCTATTTTATCCTATCCAATAACTTAATAAGTCCGTTACAATCCAGGTTTAGGCCTGGTCATAGCACCACCACCGCTCTCCTAAAAGTGACTGGCGATATTAGGGCTGGTATGGAGGGCACTATGATCACAGTCCTGGTGCTGGTTGATTTCTCCAACGCCTTTAATACCGTCAGTCCCGATATCCTTTTATGTATCCTTTCCTACCTTAGGGTGTCTGACGAATCTCTGGAATGGTTTTCTTCCTATCTTCAAGGGCGCCAACAGTCTGTTCGCAGTGATGATGTTTCATCAAACTGGTGTAAATTAGACACTGGCGTTCCTCAAGGCGGTATCCTTTTTCCCCTCTTATTTTCTGTATTTATTAATCTCTTAACTCAAAATCTTCAGTGTTCGTATCATCTATACGCCGATGATCTACAACTCTACGCACAGGCAAGCATCGATAAGTTAGCAGAAGCGATCGTCGCCATAAATAGGAATATTGATTTAATTAGGGAGTGGGCTAAAAGGTTTGGCTTGACTGTCAATCCACTCAAATGTCAGGCTATCATCGTGGGCAGTTCCCGAATGATGATTTTAGTGGATGTGACAGTCAACCTCCAGTCTTATACAACAATTCTGTTATTCCATACTGCCAGAATGTTAAGGTCCTTGGTCTGCTGGTTGATGCTACTTTAAGCTGGCAAAACCAAATCGTTAGCGTCAGCCAAAGAGTGAATGGGATCTTGCGGTCACTGTATAGATTAAAGAATTTCCTACCACCCGAGACAAAAGTAACGCTCGTGCAGGCCCTTCTGTTTCCTATAATCGACTATGGTGATGTGTGCTACTTTGACCTGAATGCAGATCAACTCAATAAATTAGACCGTCTTCTGAATAACTGCATTCAATTCGTATTCAATCTTCGTAAGTACGACCATGTGTCATCTTACCGTTTTCAATTGAATTGGATGCCCATTCGGCACCGAAGAAACCTCAGAGCACTCACTACACTATAATCACGCCTACAACTTAAGGATTCATTTTCGTATTTCGTCTACATATCGACAAGGATTTACGTGTCGACAGGAATTTACGTAAGAACCTGAGAGAGTAACGTTAACGTGAGTTCGTTCCAATTACATAATCTTAAAGTGCTTAATTTCTTTACATATCCCTATCATTACATTCTTTATTGCACATTAAAAGCAATTAAAATTATCCATTATTCTTATATTCACGTATTTCATTAAGTACATTATAATTTGGACATTAAATGCAAGAAGTAAATCATAGTTTGCACAGTAAATGCAACATCATTTTCTTACTTATGTCTACATAAATTACTCGTTAATAAAGAACCTTACGATGAATAGCTCGAGATAATTGTTCATTGTTTATGCTTATAGCATTTATATTTCAATGTTTAAGCATTCCTTTTCACAAAAATTTTAAGTAAACCGTGTGGTTTACTTAAAATTTAGCAAATATACATGAATGGATGTTGGGGCGAGTGACGCGCCTCCACGCCGGCTCTGACGGCGTTACCCGCGTGGCCGACGTACTCACCACGTCTGGCACCATTCTACGTGCTTTCAGTCGTCTATCACCGCTGTCAGTGGAACACCACGACTTCAATTCTGGGGGCCCAACATGTTGACGTACGTTTGTATTTTACTTATACCGTTGTGGAAATAAGAATTATTATGTAAAACGGTGCAGTTATTAGTCCACCCATCATACAAGTTGCCCCGCTGTTTAACAGTGAGAAAAATTAACTACATATCCAAGGCATTCTATTTACAACAAATCAGACGGCACATCCAATGAAAAAGCCATTTGTTGTACATGGCCTGAAGATATAGCGGATCTTGGTAGTTCAGAAGTCACATGTGCACTCTTGAGGTTGTGGAGGTAGATCCAAGTTGCCAAGGTAAAGATGATTTGATAATTTGGTCGGATTCATGTGCCGGACAGTACAAAAATTTCAATTTAATATGTCTTTACCAATAGTTGATCTTAAGAGGATATTTTAAAATCCACAAATTTCCTGAAGTGGGACAGTCATATTTGGATTCGGACCGAGATTTCGAGAGGATCGAAAAGGTGCTCCAAAAAAATGATACAATCTATGCACCTGAACAATACCGCACCATTATAAGAAACGCTTCACGAAACAATATAGTTATTCATATGACTGACCATTTCAGGAAAATAAACGATTTGCAAGTGAATTTAAATTTGATTAACAGGAACAAAAATACAAATAATGGAAAAATAGTTTTAGGGATGGCGTGAAATGGATCAGAATTGAAGAATACGGTTCATATTTATACAAAGAGTCATACGACGAAATGACACCTTTCCAAAAAGGTGATATTTTAAAAAAGGGGTCATATTAATCCAAATTTTTAGTTGCCATGTGAATGGAAAATATGGTACTGTATCAGTTGAAAAATTAACTAATATTAAGAACAAACTAAAATTTGTTAAAATGGGATATCAATATTATTATGAATCCATTCTTGGAGAAGAACCGATTTTGATTTGTTATTTTTCTAATTTTTTTAAGTAACTTGTATCCTTTAGGCTTCAATTTCTTAAATTGATTAAAATGTTTCTTTGCGGAAGAAGGAGTTATGTTAAGTTTTTCTTAAAATGAAGTAAAAATACATTTTATTCTTTAATTTCTCCTCTTCTAGTTTAAAAATATTAAACTATGGGCACCGCCAGGCCGCCAGTTATTTGATAATTACATTAAAGGCGTTTTGAAATATCCTAAAATGTATATGGGAAACTTTTAACTCAATTTTCTCGAAATCAGAATTTTGAGACATATCACCTTCATCCACTCATGTCTTCAAATATATATAGGAAATACAATTAATTAAACAAGAAATACAAAACATTCAAAATTATAATTAAACATAGTAAAAAAATCGTCTCCATTGATAATAGAACAGGATAATTTTGCGGTATTGTATTGGGACGGTTGAGTGAAATATTGAGTCAAATTAAATTAAATACACATATTGCTCCCTATATTTGGTAATATAAGCAATAAAAACAAATCAATAAACACTTTTACTTTCCGAAAGTACGATAGCCCATCCCTTTTTAACGTTCTAGACGTAATATTTTTACAATTTTTCATTGCACACTTCGGCAATTTATACGTGCACGCAGCGATGCGAGGGTCGCGGTACTATTTGAAAGGAGCGCATAATTTTTGAAAGTGCGTACTTTTTTGCGGACGGTTTTGAGACGCTGAGTGTGCCTTTAACATAAAACAAAAGTGAAAACGTAACTATCAGAGTTGATCGTTTTAAATAAATATATAGTCTAATAAAACATCTTTAAGTGCATGTTTTTCTATTTTTATTTTTGGAAAATCATTTCTGGATATTTAGTTAGTAATTATTTCATCTTCGTTTTTTTTCTCCTAAAGACCACTAAAGTGGGACATTGAATTTTCTATGTTGGTCACTAAAATAGAAATATAGCTCTTAATTAACCTAACAATAAGACAAAAACGAAAATCCACTTAAGCGGCTTTTGGGAGAAATTGAATTTTAAAAAACTGCGTCAGGGTTGTCACTCTGATTTACCTTAATTATTCTAGTTTTAAACTATAAGGATCAGGATCGGGTTATTATGGACTTGTTTTGATCAGTGTACGCGGTGTAACCTAATGCTGGACGAACAAATAATGGAAATTCAGCCCGGACAGCACTATCAGAAAAATTTATCGGCATATTTACTGAGATTTTAAGTCGAGTGATTCCTCAACTCGTCCTACATGCCTACAGCCCAATTTGGGAGGACTTGCGGAACATCAAAATTAACAATATTTTCATTTCCCAACTCGTCCCACGTTTCTTTTTGTGTGGAATTATAAACTTTATGAACGTTTAGTACAGTGGTAAGAGAAGTTATAACAGTATTTTTCAAGAATGTTCAGTTTTTACTTTCGTTTTGGTCAAAGATTATTTAATATGAACAAAGTCTGTATATTTACTAAATACAAACTTTATATATTTTTTCTAGAACAACAGTTAATTATTTCATCTCACAAGAAAACGCATAAAGTTTAAGTGTTATCTGAAATTAATACGAATGATAGACATGTATGGCTTTCGATTATTATTAGGTAAGTAAACAATAGTCCGACTTACTTTTGAAGTAGGACAAACCTATGAAAAGAATGAAGATACAATAAAATCTTTTGTTTTCACCAGTGATCTTTCTCCGGTTATTAGCAGTAAGTAAACAATGGTTATAGCGGTTATTTTTGAAGTACATTCTGTCAGGACAGACCGATGAACACACGTGCAAGACTTGGAGAGGAGTATTTCATAGAATTTATTGATGTTAAAACGAGTTAGTATGGTTTATACTTTAAAACAGAAAGGCTAAGATATACTTACTACTACAAATTTTTAAAAAAATATTTTTGGCTTTTTGTTAGACTCCGATGAATCTGTGAATTCTGTAACCCTAGCTGTGCATATTGGGCTTCGGTTTAGACTAAAATTGATGTGATTGTCGGAAACTTGTCAGTATCCTATTTTAATATTCTCTTTAGAACCCATAACCTTATAGGGTCTCCTAAATAATAGAGATCTAAAATTGTAGAGAGAAATTAGCCTACTATACTACGCTGGCCAGACGGGATGGCGAAGGGCTTTGTTTCGTATTTTACTTTTCTTTAAAGTCATATTATCTGTTTCAACTTACGCCCCAAGTTACCTTTTACGAAACCCTCGGGATAAAATGGGATATTCAAAGTAAAAATATAAGTAAAAGTTCACTACACGGATCATCTTTATCAAATTTAAAATATATAATAGGTTTTATTGGTAACTTCGATAAATATTGTGGTGTTGTTATAGACTCAGGAGAATCATCGATTTCTCCATCTCTGACCCATTGTTACACTAATTGGTTACACTGGTGTAACAACGGAGCACACTTATGATCCGTAGTTACACTGATGTAACAACGGAGCACACTTATGATCCGTAGTTACACCAGTGTAACAACGGAGCATACCTATGATCGGTAGTTACACTAAAACTTATTTACAATACTGGCCGCCTAGATTCTACGATAATTAAGATAAAATATTATTCAATGTCACATTGACTTGTACAATGCCCTTTCCGACATACATGTGGAAATAAATATACCTAATGGATGATTTTAAAATAATCAAGCGCAAGGGTGGACAAGTGCTTTTATTTGACAGCCGGCAATATTACAGACACCGCAAATATGCCAATAATTCGTGGATCTGGTACTGCAATAACAGACGTAAATTTAAGTATACTGGTTCTCTCACTTTACTGGTAAGTGGAGTTACATCTACATGAATAATTTGATTAAGTCCACATTAATGCATAATCAGCCAACGGTTTTTAAGTTTAACTGAATGCTAATTTATCTTTTAGGACGCCAAAATAATTAAATCTGTTGAACACAATACGTCACCATCCGCATCAGGTCACTGTAAGCAAGATGAAGAGAAAAACGATGTTGAACTAACTATAGATAAAATTAAAAATGAAAGCGCAATATCTAGTGAACCAATTCCAACAATTTTTAATAGTTATGTTCATACCTTACATGATTCAGGACTTAATTTTGTCACGTCCATACCTGCATTTCCGAATGTCAAACATGCCTTATATAATGCCCGAAAAAAAGAGCAGCAAGTTACAAAATTGATTTATAGTAATCTGGATGAAGTTGAAATACCAACTCAATATAGAGACTTCCTGTTAGCAGAATTTATTGAAGATGGTACTCGGATACTTGTGTTTTGTAAAAATGAGGTCAAAACAAAGATAGGTAAAATAAAAGAGTATTTCGGAGATGCTACATTTTCAAGTATACCAACTCCATTCACTCAGTTATTTACTTTACACGGCGTACTAACTGATGATTCTTCAGCAGAAAATAACGTTATACCACTTGTATACGCTCTTATGAATGATAAAAAGGAAAGTTCTTACTTTGCACTGTTTGATATAATTAAGATCGACTTGGTAGATTGGAATCCATCAAAATTCCACAGCGACTTTGTGTTCGGGCCGGGAAACGCTTTTACAAAAATATTTCCCGATATAACTATAAAAAAGTGTTACTACCACTTTTCAAATTCTATTTGGCGCAAAGCTAAATCGTTAAATCTAAATAAAAGTAAACGCTGCCGTCGTGTCGTTGGATTGTGTACCGCTTTAGCGATTGCCTCGACATTTAATAGACGAAGGATGTAAATACATACAAATGCAAGCCACCGATAACGATAACATGAAAAAATTTATAAGTTACATGAGGCGAACGTGGTTAAAAAATGACAATTACATTAATCAGTGGTGTGTTTTCAATTAACGCCACTGCACAAATAATGTTGCTGAAGCGTTTCATTCAAAATTAAATCGACTGATTAACAAAAATTACGTCACCATGAAGAAGCTGTTAAAAGTCTTACTTGAAAACAGCTCATTAGAGGTTCCAATTAAAAGAAGAAAAGAACACATTGAAAACGATACTTTTATCATGAACAAACAATTGGAACTATTGCATAATGAAATAACGGTCGGACATTATCTAGAGACCATGCGGTAATTTTTGTAGTTACTGTTAGGAAAATATTTTTATTAAGATCTTTTTGTATATTAATTTTTTTCGCGGTTGTCGGAGCACCAATCCGCAATCGAACGTATGATGCGACATCGTTCGACCAATCACAGCCACGCTTGATCACGCAGCAGCGCGCCGCGAGGATCGCCACGACATCTATTGGAACTTTATATAGAAGCACTTGAAAAATAGCCGCGCACGCACCACCATGTAATTTATTTATAATAGTATTGCAGTAAAGTTTGTCAAGATATTTCCGTTTTATTCAAAATCCACGCTAGGGACGCAATAAAGGGCTATCGAGGGAACATATGGTCCTTTTCTCGCCAAATATACGCCAAAATATACGCAAAGGAGCCGCCGACCTGTGGACGTGGATACGTGGACGTGAACAGCCAGGCGCTTATGCTGATACGCAAGACACTGGAGTTCACCTGGACGAGCATATGAGCATATCTACTACGCTTTACCTGACGCTTGAGGAGCAGCTTACAGAAAAGGCTTATAATCGAAAGCCTTGCGCATCATTCTCTTTCGGTACGGCCATCCAACTTGCTTTCCTTCCCTATCTGCAACATAGTACTCATTCTGTGTGTGTCTGATCTTTTCCAGCTACTTGCTACATCATTGCGCTTCATTTCACTTCGTCGGTTGGGTGTGCAGTGCCAAATTATTCTTAAGCAGTGCCTAGCAGCGAACCGTGTCGTCACAAAACTGTAAGTAGCTTCAGTTATTTTCACAACACACCAAAATGAGCAACCCAGAGTTATTTGATAGGGCTAGGGCTAAATCGCCAGCTAAAATCATCATTCAAGGCGATGAAGCCACCATTCAATTGTATAATGACCTTGTAAAAAAGCGAGGTATAACTAAAGGAAGATTGACACGATTTTCTAATTATTTAAATACATTAAATAAGGAAAGTTTATTATCCGCTGTAGAAAAAACAAATTTAAAGTTACGCATACGAAATATTCAAACTATTTTTACTGAATTTACAGACTTGCAGTTAAAAATAGAGGAATTAGTGTCTGAAATAGATCTCGAGGAACAGTTAAATCAACGCGATCAATTTGAAAATTCATACTATAATATTGTAGCTCAAGCTGAGTGCCTGTTGAATAGTAAAGAGGCTAGTGAAAGTCCTAGAATTAATTCGGTGAAATTACCAACCATAACCTTCCCATCATTTGACGGTTCATGTGAACACTGGCTTGAATTTAGAGATACTTTTTTATCACTCATTCATGAGTCTGAGCATCTCTCAAATATACAAAAATTCCATTACCTCAAATCATCATTAAAAGGTAGTGCCGCTTTAGTTATTGAACAGTTGGAATTTTCTTCGAATAACTACAACATTGCGTTAGAATTACTACTAAACAGATACAATAATAATAATTTGCTAGTACATAACCACGTAAAAGCGTTATATACTGTTCAAAAGATAACAAAAGAATCACCTGTCTTATTACGGAAACTTATTGATACCATTCTAAAGAATTTACGCGCCTTAAAAATATTAGGTGAACCGACGGATTCATGGGACACGCTTGTTATTTTTATTATTGTTTCTAAGCTCGACGAAACAACCGAAAGAGAATGGGAGCAATATAAATCTTTAACGTTAAAAGTAGATAAAACATTGAATAAAAAGTGTAAAGTGGATGATTTACTCGCTTTCTTAAAATCGCGATCCGACATGTTAGTTACACTAAATTTAAGTCACAGTAGACCTAACACGAATGGTAATAAAAATACTCATAAAATACAATGCAATGTGTCTACTAGTAAATCCGACCGGTCATCTAACCGCACTAAACAGTGTTTAATGTGTAAATCTAATCACCCACTTTATTCCTGTCAACAATTATTAAGCTCTTCAATTAAAGATAAACTTGAATTCGTACGCATTCAGAAATTGTGTGAAAATTGTTTGCGATCTTAATCACACTAAAGATGAGTGCAGGTTCGGGCCTTGCAGAGTGTGTAATCAGAAACACAACACATTAATACACGTAGATAATAACATAGTGGATAGTGCAACGAGTCTTATCGCACAAATCTCTCGCCAGGAAACTGGTTTGACCACATCTAGTCATTCACGGGCGGTCGACGGTGCGAGCTATACTAACATAACTACAGCTATGAATGCACCAGTCGTTGTCAATAATATGCAGATGAATGAATGTCGCACACAAACGCAATCCATTCTGTTATCTACGGCGTTAGTTGAGATCGCAGACCGGTTTAATAAGTTTCACGCTGTGCGTGCACTGCTTGATAACGGCAGTCACCGCTGTATAATAACAAAATCTTTATGTAAAAAATTACAGCTACCATTAATACAGTCCACCCACGAGATACGGGGTATTGGCAGTTCGGTTACACAATCAACGCAAAATTGTGATTTAGTTATTAGGTCACGAAACGACACTTATAATACATACATTAGGTGCATCGTTTTGCCTAGTATTACGTCAGCGCTGCCAACAGCTTCCTTTCATCGCGATAAATTTATTATTCCTACCAATTATAAATTAGCAGATCCCTTATACTACGAATCGCAATCCATAGATATTTTATTAGGCGCAGATATATTTTGGGATTTACTTAAATCCGATAAAGTACGCATTTACAATTGGCCTTTCTTAATAGATACGAAGTTAGGATGGATAGTTTCGGGACCTATTCCACATAAGGCGCATGGAGAAGGCATTGTTCATTGTAACTTTTCTCAGTCAATAGACTTACAGCTACGCCAGTTCTGGGGACTAGAAGAAGTGCCTAAACCTTATGATTCGCGCTTAAGGGAGGAGATAGCCTGTGAGCAGCATTTTGTACAAAATACTAAGCGCAATACTGATGGAAGGTTTATTGTTAGCATACCTTTTAAAGAATCTCCTCAAGTTTTAGGTACTCGTCGAGAACAAGCTGAACGTCGATTTCTTGCACTAGAAAAACGACTGGAACGCGATCCCACATATAAAAAATTATATTGTGATTTTATGCGTGAGTACTGTGATCTAGGACATATGTCTCGTGTGCACACTTATTCTAATCCGCACTATTTTATGCCACACCACGGTGTGTACCGCGAACAGAGCACAACCACGAAATTACGTGTTGTGTTTGACGCGAGTGCTCCCACAACGTCAGGGAAGTCATGCAATGACATTCAGCTTGTAGGGCCGCCTATACAGGGTGATCTTTTCTCAATTTTGCTTCGCTTCAGACAATACAAATATATAGCTTGCGGTGATGTAGAAAAAATGTATCGTCAAGCCCTTATTAACCCAGATAATCGTGATCTTCAACTGATACTATGGCGCGAAGATCCTTCTCATCCATTAGGCATATATCAACTCAATACCATCACATACGGTACAGCATCAGCACCATTTTTAAGCGTTAGGTGTCTCAGACAGCTGGCTAATGAATGTGATGATATTGAGGTAAAACAATGCATTTGCGAGGATATGTACGTTGACGATTACATTTCGGGTCGGGATAATCAACATGAATTATTAGAATTATGTAAAAAGGTATCTGACGTTTTAAACGGTGGGTGCTTTCCCTTACGAAAATGGCTTTTCAATTTTAAATGCGATAAATCACAAAGTCCATTAGATTTCTCAAAATCATTGACGTTAACTGAAAGCACTCACAGTAAAACATTAGGTTTACATTGGTACAATTTAAGCGATGAGTTATACTTTAGTACGCAATTAGTAAAAAATAACGTAAAAATTACAAAACGATTTATATTATCGTCCGTATCGCAAATTTATGACCCACTAGGGCTTCTTAGTCCCATGATAATGATCGTCAAGATACTTTTACAAAAATTGTGGCTATTAAAGTTGGGATGGGACGACGAAGTGTCACACGAAATTATTAATATTTGGGATAATTTCATAAACAATTTATTTTTAATTCAGTCTTTGCGAATCAAGCGACACGTCATACCCTACAAGCCTATGCACATAGAGTTACATATATTTACAGACGCCTCAAAGGCGGCTTATGGAAGCTGCATATATGTACGTACAGTAGGTATTAATGGAGCGATCTCGGTCAAACTGTTATGTTCGAAAGGTAAGGTGGCACCACTTAAACCCGTGACTATACCTCGGTTAGAGTTGTGTGGTGCATTATTAGGCGCTAAATTATTTCACAAAGTTAATGAGTCACTACGCTGTCAATTCAGATCGGTAACCTTTTGGTCTGATTCTACTATTGTGTTGGGGTGGTTGCGAACGACTCCTAACCTTCTACAAACCTTTGTTCAAAACCGTGTTGTTGAAATACATACTTTGACTGATGGTACTCCATGGTGTCACATCAAAGGAAAAGAAAACCCAGCTGATTTAGTGTCGCGAGGCGTTAGTTTAGATAAATTAGTATCGTGTGATCTATGGTGGCAAGGGCCACAATTTCTTCACGATGTTGATTTCAATAGTAATGCTTATGTAAATTCTAATTTAGACGTTGGGCAAGGTGATTTACCTGAGTTAAGACCAATAAAAAGTCATACATTTCTATGTGACGAAAGTGTAAAAAATATATTGTTTCCATTTCACAGATTTTCACAATTTAATCGCATGATACGTGCATGCGCATATCTATTACGTTTTATTTATAATATGCGCAACCGAAATAATAAGCGTAGTGGGTCTCTCACTCTTCATGAATTGAGAGAATCAGAGTTAGTTTTAGCTAAATTTAGTCAGATGGAATCATTTCCAACAGAATATAAGATATTGAAAAACAAAGGTTTTTTAAATGGCAAGCATAATTTATCAAAACTCAATTTATTTATTGATGATAATGATATAATTCGTGTTGGCGGTCGTTTATGTAACTCTGATGCTTTTGCATACGATAAAAAATATCCAATTTTATTGTCCAACAAACATACATTTACAATTACATTATTTCGTTATCAACATAAGAAAATGTTACACTCAGGGCCACAGACTTTACTTTTTAATTTACGTGAATCTTGGTGGGCACTTGGAGCTAGAAACCTCTCAAGAAAAATAGTCCATGAATGCATTACATGTAGCCGACTTAGAGGTAAAACATTTTCCCCACTTATGGGAAATTTACCTATCGAAAGAATATCAGCCAGTTTCCCGTTCTATAATTGCGGCGTGGATTATACAGGACCGGTGTGCATACTGAACCGCAGGGGTAGGGGGGCTAAAACACGTAAGGCATATATTTGCTTATTTATATGTTTTGCAACACGTGCAGTACATCTGGAATTAGTTACCGACCTGACCTCTGACGCTTATCTACAGGCACTGAAGCGTTTTATTTCACGTCGCGGTAAACCACAACAGATATTTTCCGATAATGGTAAAAATTTTGTAGGGTTGAAAAATGAGTTTCAAACATTTTTACAAAACTGTTCTTCAGATATATTTGATTACGCTAGTACTGAAAATATTAAATTCAAATTTATTCCTCCATATGCAGCTCATTTTGGTGGTTTGTGGGAAGCTGGGGTGAAATCTAGTAAACACGATCTTATTCGAGTTATAGGTAATGCACATTTAACCTACGAAGAGTTCAGTACTGTACTCACACAGGTTGAGGCTATTCTTAACTCCCGACCTTTGACTCCTATGTCTAGTGATCCGAATGACCTCCTTCCTTTGATTCCTGGACATTTCCTCATTGGCCGTCCGATAACTGCACCAGTATGTTCCAGCCTACGACCAGCCTCAGACGACATAAATCGACTTCCTGGATATCACCGCGTTGAACAGATTAGACAGAACTTTTGAAGCAGATGGAGTAAGGAGTTCATTTCTGAGATGCAAACTCGAAGTAAATGGAATCATAAAGGAAAGGATTTACAACCCGACACGTTAGTCGTCCTCAAAGATGATTGTTGCCCCCCTCTGAAGGCCACTTCAGAGGGGGGCATCTTTAAGTTGCCAAACTTGGGCGCATTATCACTACCTACCCAGGCAAAGACGGTGTTTCCGGAGTTGCTGATGTCCGCACGCAGAAGGGCATAGTGAAGCGAGCATTCTCCAAAATCTGTTCTCTTTTTCCATTGAAACCTGCTTCTTCCAAGGCCGGAAGCATGTCGGAGCACCAATCCGCAATCGAACGTATGATGCGACATCGTTCGACCAATCACAGCCACGCTTGATCACGCAGCAGCGCGCCGCGAGGATCGCCACGACATCTATTGGAACTTTATATAGAAGCACTTGAAAAATCGCCGCGCACGCACCACCATGTAATTTATTTATAATAGTATTGCAGTAAAGTTTGTCAAGATATTTCCACGTTTTATTCAAAATCCACGCTAGGGACGCAATAAAGGGCTATCGAGGGAACAGCGGTTACTATAAGGAAAATGTTTTTTGTTTATTAACTTATTTCATTCATAACCGATCATAGGTATGCTCTCTTGTTACATCAATATAACTACCGATCATAGGTATTCTCCGTTGTTACATCAGTGTAACTACGGATCATAAGTGTGCTCCGTTGTTACACCAGTGTAACCAATTAGTGTAACAATGGGTCAGAAGCGGTTGGTTCTTGGAATAATTTAAATTCATATTACTATGGTATAAGTGATAGTGTATGTGTATTGGAAGCTGTTTTAAAGTGGCAATATCCTGATAAGGAATTACGTAACACTTTAATGCTAAATTTATATCGACCATGTAATAAGTCTATACCCAAAAAAAATTGTATGTTTGTTTTGAGTGAGCCAAATAGTGGCAAAAACTATTTTTATGATTGTGTATGTCACGCATTTATTAATTTTGGGTGTATGGGTAATTTTAATAAGTATTGCAATTTTCCATTACAAGAATGTGTTCAACTACGAATTATTCATTGGAATGAACCAAATTTTGAACCTGGTTCTGAAGAAACATTAAAGTTAATATTTGGCGGTGACACATGTAATGTTAAGGTTGTAAGTAATAATGATTGTTTCCCAAAGAATGACGCTTTTTCAACTCGTATGTTTCGTGAAACTTGGAGAAAAGCTCCCTTTTTAAAGAATTTAAAGAAAAAGCCTCATCCTTTAGCAATATTCTATTTGTTTATAAAATATAATTGCTTTAAGATGTCTAGTTTAGAAAAATGGGAACAGGAAATAAGAAACAATTAAAATATAAAATTTCCATTAGGCACACTCTTATCAATAACTTCAGAGTACGTGTTAACATTTGACACTACCGATAACGACCGTTTTACTAATGACGCATTGTGTTTTCGATAACAATGGCATGTTGTGTTCCAAGTCACGTACTCGTTTCGAAATAGCTTCGAGGTATAACCAAATTCTTCCGCTCGGCTCCCTGTTAAACAACATTCAGTTTCGGGAATAATACACAACCAGCTAGATTAAATAATAACCTGACTAACCAATTGTTATCTCCGAAACTTAAGTTTGATGTAGCGCCTGGTCAAGGTCAAGCGTTTCAGCATATATCTCAACAAAACGGGCAACAAAAATTTGGTTATAGAACCCAGTTAGGATATAGGCCAACGTTTGGGGCTCGACCCCCATTTAATATGCGCCCTCAACAATTTGGGATACACTCTCAACCATTTGGGATGCGCCCACAACATTTTGGAATGTGCCCTTCAAACCCAGGCTTTTCGCAGATCGGCTATAAACCCCCTAATTTTACAAATAAAATAAAACATATGAACAGATGTCACACTGCGTCATAGAAAGAGTCATAGAAATTCCGTTACCGCCAACTTTCAAGAGTGATGATTACCATAAGTTTTATCTCTACGGTGTAGATTCACATTATGACGGTGTCATTGGTGATGATCTATCTATTACGGCAAGCTGGAGCTCTAATTGATTTAACACGTTACATTTTAAAAACCAGTACAACATCTATCCCTATAATTCATAATAATTCTAGTTGCCAAGTCAAAATAGCACCGCGAACGTGTAAAACTACCTACAGATTTACATACAGGAGTAGGCATTTTAGAATATAACTAGTTTTGTGAGGGTGCAAGAATGCCCACTGCTTTAGTTAATTGTAAAAATGGATATGCAAACGCAATATTACAAAATAGTTTACAGCGAGAAGCAGTTATGACAGTGAATAAACCATTTAAAATCCTCAAGTATGAGGATAATTATTGTAAAATAAATTTTACAAATATGAAAGATATTGAAGTAGATGCTTTACTAGAAGAAAATTTAAACAAATTACGCTTAAAATATATGAACGTGGAAGAACGAAAGTCAATATTTAAATTATGTAAAGCACATAAGTTTCCGTAGTCAAGTAAAACAAGTAATTCGGACGAAAAATGGGGAAAAGAACGAGTATACAAAATTCTAAAAAATAATTTTATTGAGGAATCACACTCTCCACGGAGTACACCTGTCCATATAGTTCCAAAGAAATTATAGAATGTAGTAAGTAAAATATAGAATGGTTATTGATTATCGGCGACTAAATGAAATTACTGCAGATGATAAGTACCCAATTACGACTAGTCTTTACACGTCTCAGGGAAACGAATATCAAAATACAACTAGAATAAGTCAGAATATTTACGAAGTGTAGTACTTTAATGCTGGACTTAAACCCAACAATGACAAAATTCAGACAGTACTTTACTACCCCTTACCTAAGACCACTTTAGAAATAAAGAGTTTTTTAGGACTAATAGGGTATTACCGACGCTACATAAAGGACTTCGCAAAAGTAACGTAACCATTGACTAACTGCCTAATGAAACGCAATAAAGTTATAATCGACAAAAAACATATTGATGCATTTGAAAAATGTAAAGAACTACTTACAACCGTTCCTTTACTACAGTACCCAGACTTTGACAAACCCTTTATTTTAACAACAGATGCTTCCACTGTGGCCTTGGATACAGTTCTGTCTCAAGGATCAATTAGTATTATTACCAATAAGTCTACCGACAAACCGATAGCATATGCGAACAGGATATTGAGTGACACTGAAAGTAGGTATAATTCTATCGAACGTGAGCTGTTAGCAAGTATCTGGACAGTTAAACATTTTAGACTGATTATTATTTATACTGATCACAGACCATTAGCTTGGCTGTAATAGTAAACTAACTCGATGGCGACTACGACTGCAAGAGCAAGTTACGCGTATTATTTTAGCACATAAGATATAAGTTAAGTTGTGGGAAATAACTTGGATGTTGAATGATATTAAAACGGGCATCTCATTCTGTTCGGACGTATTATTTTATTTCATATAACTTTGGAATATTTAGTTTTTAAAAAGCTAATTTAACATTCCACGAATTCGACTATGTAGCTGCGCCAAGCAATGATAATAGGGAAATAGTTTTAATTTTATATAAATAGTCAGAAGGGTGTAATAATAAAATAAAATACACTTTATTGTACACAAAAAATAAAAGAACATTTAACAATGAAACATTAGTTGAAATGTACAATGGGTGTAATTGCCGTTTTAATACTTGGTGGCCATAGATATAATAATATAGTAAAAAAAAGGTAATGTGGGGTCTTATGCTATTATACAATGAAAATAATAATAGGTATGTTATAATAAACAACAATTTGAAATTTACAATTTAGTAATATCAAATATAATATCGTTAACATTTGTATAGAAAGCGCGACAGATATTTTATTAGTAGAAGTCCGCGTCAATATCGAGTATCAGTATCGAGCGGTTAAGGGGGCATGGCTTATTACTTGCGCCCGCACAGCACGGCGGCGCGCCACAGTGGTCCGGATTTTCAAAAAGGTGGACATAGGATCGAAAATGCATATTTAACTTAATAAAAAATTGTTTCGTATAGGAAATTTTACGCTGATTAATACTTATTACTATAACTTTTCAAAAAAACTGCTCCTTCACGTAAAAAAAAAATATTGAAATAAAAATGTATGGGAGAAAAACTATTTTTTTTTCTCCGTTCAGTATCAAAGTATAGCTAGCAAACCTTATATTCTGGTAAGTACCTATTGTTCTTAATACGACAACATATAAATTTCTTGCGTATCCCTGCGGCCTTGACGCCTACGATGCTTCAAAGTTTAAAATTTCAATTGGGATTTTTTTTAATTATTATCGAAATTTTCAATTAAGCTGAATTCAAAATATCATTTTTTAATTATATTAGAATTAAAACATACGCATTCAAGCATTTGGCAAGTATTTGTTTATTTTATATTAATAAAAAATAGTAATAAAAGTCTTCAACTTCAGTTTTGTAATTAAAGACACGTGCTGATTCGTTGCCTGTTTGTAACTGACTGAAACGACTCCTGTGATAAAAGAATAATTTACCCCCACCACCGGAGATTTGGACGACGCTGATTGGCTGTTGAAGATGTGGTATTAATTTTGTCAGTCACTACTTGCGACCGTGTTAGTTATTAATATCTGTGCATGAAACAATTAAAGGCACTTGTTTCTCAACCCTTGAGGAAGGACTGCTGCGTGCTACGCTTAGGAAAGAGTTACCAACCAACCAAGGAAGCAAGAAGGAATCCAGCATCCAGCTCTCCGCTCGGACGTACGCGCCATCCGGCGCCCTGAACCCGGGGACATCCCAGAACGTCGCGGAGGTGTGCACGCCCACTAGAAACAGCCCTTTTCAGGGCTAACCAACTACAACATGCCCATGGTTGGCGGCGGGGCGGGACCCTCACGGGACCCACCTAGCAACCAACCCCCAAAAGGCCCTTCTCAGGGCCACCCAGCCACCGGAGACCAACAACAACGGGTATCTCGGCTCACGGCGGAAGCCAATACCCACGCGTCCGGACGCGAATCGCGAGTTTTTGTGCGCTCCCCACCGGGTCGAGCGCCTACCGCGTCGCGCACCATATCGCCGCAGGCTCCCAGAACCTGGTCGAGCCAACCCGCGAAAACCACCGCGCACGGCATTCGCCTGTCTGCGCCCGCGATTCCACCAACGCGCCGCGTGTCATGGTACCGCCGCGTACCACCGCGTCGACCGCCACCCGAGCCTTCGCACCGACTCATGATGACACCACCACCCATCACGCCGGACCTCTCCCTCAACGCGTGGGAAGAAGGAAAAGCGCGATAGACCTAGCAAGAGGTCTTTCGATGCCAGACTTGTGCTTAGGCGATGAACTCACCAATGAGGGGTTGTTCTCGCCCACGCCCGCCAGCTCCCGCGCCGTCACACCGTCGCACAGTGTGTACTCCGGGGTAGACTCGAACTCAGTCGAGTCACTACCGGAGGCACAACTACGCACACCATCCCCCAAGATGGACATGGGACCAACAGCGTCCACGTCCCGGAGGAAACGCAGCCCGGAAGAGGAGGCGGAAGAGGCGAAGAGGCAGCGCGTACTCGCGCTTACCCAGCCCTCCCCTCCTCCCATTACCCCATCGACTCCAACTTCGTTCGCGACGATGGCAGCGAGACCGAGAAGCCAAGCAAATAACAACAACGATCCGGCAACCACCGGTGGTACGACCCAGAACGGGTCGTCATTACCAACCAGGGGGGTGCCCGCAAACACCAAATACCCGCCACTGGTGGTTGAAAAACTACCTAACTGGGCACACCACTTCCGGGTCCTCAAAGAGAGGCTCGGTCACATGCCGCGGAGCCCCAAATTGAACGCCCGCACCTCACTCACCCCAGGAAAGCGCCTACCACAACAACAACGACCCCAGGTCCTAGCCGTGGGGGCCCCGGAGGGCCCCAACTGAATACGCAGTTACAGACGGGCGTGGAGGGACTTTTAACGATCTTAGCCTCCCCAAACATCACCAGCTACCTGACTCTGGCGATGAGACTAACACAAGAAATCCTGGGAGCCCTCCAACGGGGTTCGAACCCGCTACCCATAATAATGGGCGGAGTGAGTGAATTAATGCAAATCTTTAATGGATCCTAAAGCACTCCGAATCATCCATTGGAACGCCCGCGGTCTAAGAAAGAAGATCGCCCTCCTCCGACCGCTTCTGCAGGAACAAGATATAGACGTGGCGCTGATAAGCGAGACGCTCCTGGGACCTGCAGACAAAATAAAATTCCCGGGATACCTCGCTTACAGGCAGGACGAGCAGTCGAGCGACGGACACATCATGCGTGGTCTGGTGGTGCTTGTTAAGCGCCGAGTCGTCCACCAACCCCTGACGTCCCCGAGCCTCCAAACTCTCTACACGCTGGGTGTAGAACTACACGCCGCCGGTGAGCAATTGCCGCGTACAAAGCTCCCGGCGACCCTCTCCACGAGTCAGACCTCACCGCCGTGTTGGGTTCCTCCCAACCGACCATCTTAGGCGGTGACTTGAACGCCAAACACCCAGCGTGGAACTCCACATGCAGCAATCCGTCAGGGAGACGGCTCCTGGAGTCCCGCGGTTACAAGGTGTCCGGCCCAGAAACACCTACCCGCTACCCAGAAAGCAGTACGCACCCGCCGGAGGTATTAGACATCCTTGTACACCGCGGACTACGCTGCCAGATCACGCAACAGGTGATTGATGACGAGCTGCTATCGGACCACCAGCCGGTACTCGTTATCATCCCTTTGGACGCCGCTCGTCAAGCCCCCCCAGCGCCACGAAGAGTCACAAACTGGAAGATTTTTACGAGGGAACTGGAGAAACATCCCCCACCTCGGTCTTTACACGACGAAGAAGACATAGAATCCCTGGCTGTGGAGCTCACCTCGAGCATGAGGGCAGCCCTCGATATCGCCACCAGTACGGCACCACCCACAGCGAGAAGGCCACCTCTACCCGCCTCACTAAGACAACTCCTTTTGAAGAAAAGGGAGGCGCGTAAGAGGTGGCAAGTGACAAGATGCCCTACTCTCAAGGCAAGCCTCAACCGCCTCGCCGAGAAGGTAAAGACCGAGATGGGCCGCTTCAACGACTCCCGATGGGAGGAGTTTATTCAAAACACCGCAGCCGAGAACGACTGGCCGGCAATACACAGACTGTGCCGCCGGCTAGCAAACGCTCCTCCTCCCATCAGGCCGCTACTACACGCGGACGGGACGCCGAGATACCGCGCGGAGGACCGCGCGGAGATCTTCGCCGAACACCTCGAACGCCAATTCCGACCGAACCCGACCACCGACGCAGAACACACCGCGGCAGTGGAGAAACACCTTGGAGAGTACTTCAACACGCCGATAGCCCCCTCTGAGGACCCCATCTTTTTCTCCCCGGCAGCAGTCCGACGCGCTATCTGGAGGATGAAGCCGAAGAAAGCCCCCGGCGCAGACGGGATCACTAATCACGCCCTGAGGCACATCCCGATGCGGACCATCGCCTCATTAACCCGGCTCTACAACGGCATCCTCCGGACAGGCAGATTCCCGGACTGCTGGAAGACGGGCCACGTCATTCTACTTCCCAAACCGCGGAAGAACATTTTAAAACCGGAAAGCTATCGGCCGATCACCCTCCTCTCAACGACCTCCAAGGTGTTTGAAATACTCCTGCTGCGTCACCTGAACCCGCACCTAACTCCCAGACCGGAGCAACACGGATTTCGGTCGGAACACTCCACTACTCTCCAGTTGTCGAGGGTACTGCACGATATGGCTGTCGCCAGAAATAAGAAGGAGTACGTCGCTGCAGTATTCCTCGACATGGAGAAGGCGTTCGACCGTGTTTGGCACGAGGGCTTGATTTACAAGCTCTCTACCTCCTCGGCGCCCCGTAGGATAATCAAGACAATCTCCAGTTTCCTCACCAACCGGAAGTTCCGAGTGGTGGTGGATGGCTGTGTCTCAACGGTCCGGACGATGACCGCCGGGGTTCCCCAAGGGAGCTGCCTCTCCCCGGTGTGTTACTCACGCTTCACCGATGATATCCCCGTCCCCCCGGATGCCAGGCTCGCGCTGTACGCAGACGACGCGGCGTATATGGCAACATCTATGTCGGCCACCTTCGCCGCTGTAAAACTACAGCGCAGCCTCGACGCCTTACCAGACTGGCTGGAAAAATGGAAGCTATCGGTGAACGTGAGAAAGACACAGGCCATCATCGTGTGCCATGGATCTCACTACCTGCCACCACTCCAATTAAACGGACAGAGCGTAGAGTGGTCACCAAGAGTGAAGTACCTGGGGGTGACCATTGACAACTACCTGAGCATGGCCCCCCACGTAACAAAGGTAGTCCAGAAGGGACGCGCCACGAGGGCGCTGCTCCACCCCATCCTCAGCTCCTCTCTCCCTCTCAGGGCCAGGCTGTGCGTATATAAACTATATGTACGTACACGCCTGACCTACGCTGCCCCTGCCTGGTTTGCTCTCACGAGCGAGTCGAGCAGGCGTAAATTACAGGTCCAGCAGAATCTAGCGCTCCGGACCATCGCTGCCGCTCCTCGCTACGTGAGAAACTCCACTATCGAGAGGGACCTGAGAATGGAGGGGATCGACGCCTTCGTGCGACGCCTGGCGGAACAGATGTTTCGTCGCGCCGACTCCTCCTCTTGGGACCACCTGCGCAACATCGCGCCTTACCACGCTCGTCCTCCTGACCGCCGCCGGCTCCCTAGGGACCTGGCCACTGCAAACGCCGACGCCGATAGCCAAACTACCCATGGCCGACCGGGACAACCTCCGGGGGCCACCTCACGCTGAGTCGATGTCGGTTGTAGATCGGCTCCTGCTGGGCCTCACCAAATGGTGTCTCACCCGGTAGGGCCTTGATCTCCCGACACCGTGAAGAAAGACGTGGTCAACACAAACCCCCCCCACCGCGACCCCGGCCCAGGCCGACCCATGCTACACTCGGCGCAAGCCACGACCCGTCCCTAGGACAATTAGCCACAGCTCAACTTGTTTGAGCGCACCCAATTACCTACCCGTACTTTTGCGGGTAGCGACTGCAACTTCGGGCAGGGAGCCATCGCTGCGAACCCGAATACCTCCGCCCCCGTGAGAGGACGAGAGATGACCAGTGAGCCCTTGAGGAAGCAACATATCTAATTATCCGTGCTGTGTGAAAGTTTAGTGAGTTTCGTTATGGCTGCATTTGTTACAAACTTGGACATTTTTATGTTCCTCCGTGTTGAAGGAGACATGAAAAATTGGGCACGACTCTATGAAGCTATTATTCTACATATCCCAGTTGAAACATGTTCGGAAGATTTAGAAATAATCAAGACCTTTTTGAAAAACTACATCAGTAATATCAGTCGCAGATGGGCAAGTGCTTCTAGAAATCAGAAGACTTTCATGAATAGACATGCTGCGTGGTTACAATCAAATATTAGTTGGCCAAATTGCACTACTATTAATTTATCCGAGATTTTTCAAGCCCAAGATGAAGTTATCGAAAACATATCGTCAGACAATACTTCAGTTGACATCGATACTACAGCAGCTGTGATTCCGTCGACATCAAGTACAACAACTGTGTGCACATCTACCGAAGTTCAGATTAGGAAGCCTTTTGTTGACCTCAGCAACAAACAGAAGAAAAGACGTTCAGAGTCTCTGGACTATTCGCCGGAAGAACTTACTTTTGCATTAGTCGAAAGACTTAGGATAGACAAGAAGAATGACTTAGCTTGTGTTGTTGACCATATAACGAAGAACCGTGATAGTGTTGCTATTGTTCAAGCCACATTGTTTAAGAAAAATAGGCAAAAATCTTTAGATGAAGATCATGCTCTTGGTCTTTATACATCATTGAACCTGTTAAAATTGAAATACTTGTGTTTAAGGAAAGCGCTGTTAGATTGTGAAGTTCCAGTGTTACCATCGTATCACAAACTCCTTCAAGCTAAAAAGAGATGCTATCCACATGATTTAGAAATTACTGAGAGAGGAGCCAGAGTGAAGCTTCAAGCCCTATTGGATCTGACAGTCCAGAAGATTCTTCAAATTACCGCTACCCAGATTGATTCGTCAACTGAAGGATTGAAGTTAATTAGTAAATGGGGTTTCGATGGAGCTTCTTCACAAAGCACCTACAAGCAAAGGAGTGAAGATGTAGACTTCAGTGATTCATCGGTTTTCATGTCAAGTCTTGTCCCTCTTAAATTAGTTTCTAATAATAGCACCATATGGGAAAACCCAACACCTTCTTCAACACATTATTGCAGGCCCATTAAGTTCGAGTTTTGTAAAGAGACAGCAGAATACATCAAGCAAGAAGAAGCTGTATTGAAGGAAGAAATAAAAAACATCAATTCTACAAAATGGGCCGGGCTAGAGATTAGTCACGAGCTTCATATGACAATGATCGACGGAAAAGTGGCCACTATTATAACGGATACTTCGTCTGCATCTGTCTGCAATATTTGCCTTGCTAAGCCGACTGAGATGAACAAGCTGTCAGAAGTATTTTCAAGACCTGTTCGAGAAGATGTTTATAAATATAGACTTTCTACTCTTCATATGTGGATTCGTTGTATGGAGTGTATTCTACACATATCTTACAACATGGACTTTGAGATGTGGACTGCACGAGGTGCTAACCAGCAACTAAAAGCTGCGAAGAAACATTTGACACAAGAAGAATTCAAACAGCAAATGGGATATTTGTGGATTTTGTGAAGCAAGGCTTTGGAACCACAAACGACGGAAACACAGCCAGAAGGTTTTTTAGAGATTATGAGAAATCTGCCGAAATAACCAATATTGACAAAGGCCTACTGAAGCATTTTGCGGTTATTCTTCAAACGATTTCATCAGGATGTGCCATAGATATTGAAAAATTCAGGACTTATTGCAGAGAAACAGCTGAGATCTTTGTTCATCTATACCCATGGTTTTATATGCCCGCAAGTGTGCACAAGCTACTCATACACGGTGCAGACATTTGTCATCACTTTGGCCTCCTACCAATTGGCATTCTTTCCGAAGAAGCGGGAGAAGCAAGAAATAAAGAATTTCGAAGAGTTCGTGAATATCACACAAGAAAATTTAACAGGATGAAGACCAACGAGGACTTGCTCCAAAATTTTTTAATTAGTTCAGACCCGTATTTATCCCATATTCTACCAAAATACAGCAACTCAAAGCAGTTCGATATTTTTCCAGATGTTAAAGAGCTTTTGTTGTTGCCTCAGGTAGTAACAGAAGAAACCGAAAATATGGATCTACAGGAGTTGCAGTCTGAAGATGATCCATTAATGTAAACGTGACAGATTTAGTGATGTTGTTATTGTTAGAATTGAGTTTTGTAGTCCTTTTCAGAACTACTTAATATAGTCCTTTTCAGGACTTCAGAAAAAGCTCTTTTCAGGGCTACATCTATTTCTAATTGTTTCTTTTAAGACGAGTCACGCTAGTAGTCTAGCCAACAATATCAACTATGATTTATCAATAGGAAATATCAACAGATGAAAGAATAATCAACAAATGATTATTAAAAAAAAATTAAGCAAAAATGCTTATTTTATCATAACATCACGTTTTATATTCCCCGAAGGGTTCGGCAAAAGTGTATACTACACTATAGTACACTGTCATTTCGACAGTTATATATAAGTCCCAAGTAATAGGGGGCGAGCCTAATGCACGGATGGGGCGCGCGAGGGGCGTTTTTTATTAAAAATGATATTTTGGATTAATTTCAATTGTAAAACTCGTTAATAATATTAAGATAATTCAATATTAAAATTTTAAACTTTAAAGCATCGTAGGCCGCAGGGATACGCAAGCAATTTATATGTCGTCGTATTAAGGACAATAAGTACTTACCAGAATATAGGGTTTGCTTGCTATACTTTGATACTGAACTGAGAAAAAAATAATAGATTTTCTCCCATACATTTTTATTTTCAATATTTTTTTTTTGATGTGAAGGAGCAGTTTTTTTGAAAAGTTGTAGTAATAAGTATTAATCAGCGTTAAATTTCCTATACGAAACAATTTTTTGTTAAGTTAAATATGCATTTTCGATCCTATGTCCACCTTTTTAAAAATCCGGACCACTGTGGCGGCGACCGGCCACCAGTCCAGCGAACACTGAGACGCGGAGCGCACGTCGCTTGTTGCTATTTTTATAAACCAATAATTACCTACGAACATCTTTCGGTTATCTATAGCTATCGAACTGCCTTCCTATTTTCTCCCTCTGAATATATATATGTACTCTGCTACTGTGCAAAAGTGTAACTAGCTTTTATGCTTTGTGCCTAATAAAATGCATACACGACTGAGAGGCCAGTTTCATTTAACTGCTACTAAATTGGTGAGCCCGATTTGGAACATATAAAATAGACGACTACAAATATACTAGTGAAAAGCCCGGTGAGCAATGACCGTTAGGTGACATGTACCGCGTGAGCATACGAGTGACACCCCTTTACCCAGAGAGACCGGCGCTTTGGTCTGCACAGCTGAAGAGCCAGTTCGCGCTGGCGAACATAACAGCCGACAACACTAAATATCATCATGCCATCGGTGGACTCGGTCCGGTTTACGCTGCGGAGGTCGAGGACATCATGATTTCCCCACCGGTACCCGACAAATACCAGAGCCTAAAGACGAAGCTAATCAAGCGGTTGACCATATCCAAGGAACGATAGGTGCAGCAGCTCGTGACGCACGAAGAGCAAAATTTTCTAAAACCATCGCAGATTTTACTGCACCTTCTATAATTAGCGGGACCGGACGTGCCGGATGACTTCATGCGAACTTCATGAGACGTCTGCCCAGTGTAAATAATTGCCACACAGGCAAAGGTGGAACTGGACGAGGTAGCGGATTTGGCGGACCGGATACACGACGGATTTCCGTCCGTAACGAGCTTCGCGGCCACAGCAGCACCATCCCAACCGTTACCAGGGAGCGGCGTGGACAAGATGGCTACCTAAATCGCCGAGCTAACAAAACAGGTACAAGTTCTTACTGCCAATATAAAAAGACTGTCGCATAATCGAGAACGTCTGGATAGCCGCAACCGCAGCCGCTCATCTTCAAGGCGGAGGTCAAACTCAAAAGAAATATCCTACGTGTTGGTACCATTATAAATTTGGAAGCGACGCGACTAAATATGTAAAGCCTTGTGACTATACGGGAAAAGGCCAAGGCAGTCAAGTGCCGTAACAGTGGTCGCTTGTTTGTTACGCACAAAACTACGAAGACTCAATTTTTTGTGGACACTGGCAGTGACGTATGTGTTTTTCCGCGATCATTCATAAAACACCGTTGTGTTAAAACTTATTATGAACTAAGTGCGGGCTAACGGTAGTGTTATCATAACGTATGGTAATATTAATATAAAATGAAATATAGGCTTGCGCCGTTAATTCACATGGCAATTTATTGTTGCAGAACTTACAAAGGCGATAATAGATGTGGACTTCTTGGCTAGTATAATTTGATTGTTGACGTGCGCAATAAGCGCTTTATCGATCCATTCACCAAGCTTTCGACCGGGGCTTCGCCTGCGCGCCCGTCTGTCACTGTTTCTTCGGTTAAGGTATGTATTGGTGACAATATATACCACGCATGACGTTCTACGGGATTTTCCTTTTATAACCCGGCCGCCTGGTATTCATCACACACCTTAACACAACACTAAACATTATATACGCACCTCCCCGGGTACATATAGTATAGTACAACCGCGTCGACTGGCTCAAAATAAATTAAAAATTGCTAAGGAGGAGTTTGAGACCATGCTTAGTGTCTTTACATACTAGCGGTATGGAAGCGGCTGCGGGGCGGAGCGGACGCGCAACGAATGCGTCGCGAACACGCTGCATCTGCGCAGCGAGGACGTCGCGGACGCGTGTCAAATACGTTACGTTTTCGTCGCGTGTTTGTAGCAAATTATCGACGTACAATACACTCAGTAACAAAATGGATTCCGACGAGGAAACACTGTTGTTGGCTTTATTACTTCGAAGACGCCGGAGACGAGAACGAAAGCATCAACGAATTTGGGAAGATCTATTATCAGTTAATCGAATGGAGGAGAGCGACTACTTTGTGTTGTTTTGCAAACGAATAAAAAATAATCCAAAACAATTTCGTTCCTACCTGCGAATGTCAAGACCTACATTTTATGAGTTGTTGCATCTGATACAAACTGACATAAGACATTAAGACACACATTTGAGATTATCAGTGTCACCTGAAGAAAGGCTCGTAATTACTATAAGGTATGTTTTTAACATTAAATAAGTATACAGGAGATAATAAATCATACTTCTTTAATATTATTAATCGGTTAATCATTATTTACCTATAAATAATCAACAAAGCGGTGGTTTTACAGTAGCGATTCAATTATTTCACAATAAAAATAAGTACCTAACCAGGATTTAGAAAATTATTACTATTCTGAAAATAAATCACTATAAATTGTATCTTCAACATTACTGTTCTCGTCATAAACACTTGGTGAAGAATTAATTGGTTGTAATGAATTATTTCGCGATGGCTCTGAACTTGTAAAATATCCAGGATAGTTTGGAGGATAGCTGTTAGACATATGCTTGTATTTTTTTAAAACTCCCATGATCTCCATTTTGGCATCCATTTTATAGTCTGGATGAATTGATTTTAAATCTTCAACCAGAGACAACGCAAAGTTGTATTCGGGTTCACTTTCACCACTTTTTCTGTCTTTATTCATCCTCTCGTCCATCCTTTTCATTAACTTTGTAATCATTTTATCCTCAGCATCATCAGATCTTTTCTTCTTTTTTGTAATATTGGTTGTAAATTCATCGCTTATGTTTAATGTATTCTCATCATCTGAAATTGCCGGTGGCGGGGTTTTCGAAGGACGAGTCCGTGTCGTAGTATTCAAAAATGATAGCAAAGGTGAATACAGGTATTCTTTAGAAATAGATGCACCGGAGCCACTCCTGATTTTTTTATTTCTATCTTTGATGTAGGCGTCGCGGATTCCTTTCCATCTTTTTTGTAGTTTAACAACTGTAACAATAAAGACATATTTCAGGTATTTGGCAACTGGGTGCTCTTTAATGGACCTGCATTTTTCATTTAGAAAAGGAATTTCAACAATACAAAAAATAGTTCGGGAGACATGTCAAGCTATTATTAAAAACTTATTTCATATTTGTATGCCACCCAAGCAAACAAAAGACTGGGAAAACATAAGTAAAGGCTTTCTAGAAAATGCTGATTTTCCTAACTGCATAGGGGCAGTGGATGGCAAACATATTAGGATGATAAAGCCGAGTCATAGCGGCTCACTATATTTTAACTACAAAAAGTATTTCTCGATGAATTTGCTAGCCGTCTATGACTCAAACTACAAGTACATATTTATTGATGTCGGTTCCTATGGAAAAAGTTCTGATTCAACTATTTTTGACAGAAGCCAATTGAGAAGAGACATAGAAGAAAATCGTTTAAATATTCCAAAACCGAAACAAATAAGAAACAATGAAATTCCGTTGCCTTTTACTTTTAAGCATTTCCTTTATCAAAATACATGCAACGACCGTATGCGGGCAACTATTTAACTCCTACAAAAAGAATATATAATTATAGATTAAGCCGAGCACGTAGATATACATAGTGTACTTTTGGAATTATGACTAATAAATGGCGTATTTTTCATCGACCATTAAATGTTGGAATAGACTTTGGCGATGAAATAGTCAAAACTTGTTGTATATTGCATAATTTTGTACGATCTAAAGTTAACGTACTAAGACGTCGTAAGAAAGTACCACAAATATTTGGACTGTATGACAACCCACACGTTAATGGAAATGTTTGTAGACTTTCAGGTAATGCGGTAAGAGATACATTTGCTGACTATTTTGTTTCAAATGAAGGAGTATTACCATGGCAGCATAAGTACATATAAATAGTATTGTGTTTCTCTTACCTGCTTCATTTTTCTCCTTGACTGTTTTTTCCGTAAAGCCTTGAAGAAATAAATTGCAAATCTCTTCCCATGCCTTTTTTTTACATTACGATCACTATATTCTCTGCTTTTTTGATCCCATATTACGTAACGACTTTGAATTTCATAAATAAATAACTCTGTATCAATATACGACTCTCCCAATGATGACATGTTGATACATACGTCCAGTCACATTCGTGTTTCGTTCATAAAGTTAGTATACCTATGGAATAGAGCAACAAACAAGAGCTGTCAAACAAACCGTCAAGCTACTGAAAACACTGCCAGTAAAGTCAGTAGGAAAACTTTTTTTAAATAAAATTTACTTAAGTTTAATTACATATTGTTTGTGTGTTGACTTAAACCAACTCGTAAATACTATGTCAATAACTGAAATAAACTATTCTGGCTTCTTTTTGCTTTCTTGCGCTTGGCTTGCGTTCCGAGTAGGACTCGATTGAGACATATTTAGGAGAATTTGGGAATACTTCCATTTCCAGGGGATTCACATCTAAACATTATAATATCAGTAATACACATTAGTTTACCGCGTGATAGACAGTGGACGCGAAATATCGATAAGTTGATTCAGCCCTACTGTAAACAGAAAATTATTTCTTTACACAAAATATTCGTAAATTCTGCATTATGTGTATTAGATCTTTGCCTCTTACATTAATAAATGTTTCTGGAAGACAATGAACACACTTAGTGCCTAAAATTCTAAGCGCATCGGCAAAAATAAATCCTAAATTAGGAGGTGTCGATTTGGAATAATTTACCTGTGAAATGAACAGTTTTCAGGGTTATTTCTCTGTGTTGTACAACAATCTGTCATTGAACAAGTACGTTTGTACGAGACAGTACAAAATGGCGTCCACTTTGCTGTTCGCGGCGATCCCGTTGCGCGTCCGCAACGAGTTCGCTGCGCATGCGCGGCGTGTTCGTAACGAATTCGTTGCGCGCCCGCTCCGCTTTGAAAACGTTCGCAATCTGCTAGTATGATAAGGCCCTTACTAACGACACGGCCAGGCCCTTCGATTCTCCGTGGGCTTCACCATTGCACCTGGTGCCGAAAAAAGACAGCGCATGGCGACCATGCGGAGTACAGGATGCTGAACTATCTCCGATAGATATCCCATTCGACATATCCATGACTTTGCTCATAATTTTATTTATTTATTTATTTTGGCTTACCAACAGTAACTTATACTAATACATAAGATAAAGATACATAAGATAAACACTGAACAAATTCCAGTACAGTTACTACTTATAGGCAAGCACCACAAGCTCAATATAAACAAATAAAAATAGTTTGGGGTACAATTGTTACTTAAACTAAAATAATTAAAACTAAATTACAAGCTACAATAAGTTAAGAAAAAAATATTTAAGAATAAAAATAACATTATGTGGCAATAATGAACAATGTCAGAATAATTAAATTTAATTAAATGTAAATTATAAAGTTACAATTAAGAATAATCAAAGATAACATTGAACAAATATATAAGTTTTCATGCTACACTAATAGTGTTAAGTATATGTTTACCAGTCTTCACCCTGTTTATAAGAGGAGAATTTACCACCTTGCGCTACTTGCGAAAACATACGTTTATTACTATTAGGTATTTCTGTAGCGTCGCGGTCGGTCATTAAACATGTAAACGAAGCAAGTGACATTGCATCCGCCTAATATCCGCCTAATATCATTTTATGTATTTTTTATAACGTTATGTTTTTGGATTTGTTCTTCATAATCCATTATTGATTATTTATGCAATGTAGGTTAATATCTAATCTGTATCATACAAAAACGTTGGTTCGATTCCCCCTAGCTAGTAATTCGTAATGACAAATATGCAACGTTATGTAAATAATGAACGTTTATTGTTACCTTACGTAAGTGTGTAGCTTTGAATTGAGCTTTGATTTTTTATAATTCCTAACTCTTGAAATTAACTGTACTTCAAATGATATAAGATTATAATATAAATTCCAAAATCTGTTCTTTGGACCAAGGATCTAATTCAACTTCTCTAAAAATGTTAAGTTTTTTTTATGAACAAATCCTGACATGATTCTTTACTTCCAATGACTGGCCGCTTAGTTACGGTCATGTTTTTGAAATTTCTCAGATACGGGCAAAAAAGTCCCGAGAAAACCTAAGAAAAGATCCAGAAAAATATGAAGCTTATAAATGACAGCAGTTAGAAAGAGTGAAGAAGATAAGAGATCTTGATGAAAATTGAAAACAAAACAATGGAGACGGCAAAAACGAAACCAAAAAAAAAAGAACGAATAAGCAAACAATGATACAAAGACTGAAATGATTAAAGAAACAAGAGAAATAGTAGTAAGTCGTTTCTCGATCGTTTAAACTCGATCGTCTAAAACATGTAAATAATTTATTAAGTCTCAGAAATATGAAGAAAGATTAAATTTACTTACTAGTCAGACGTTTAAGGAAAGAACTTCAAAGAACTAAATCGGTATTACAATCGCAAGTGAACAAAAATAAAGAGTTGGAAGAAGGTAAAAAGTTAAAACAGGCATTCCAAGTCACTTATAAGGATAATTATAAGACTCATGAAGTTAAGAGGCTGGTAAAAAAGTTATTTTAAATTTAACAAAAATAACTGCCAAAATACTTGATGGAAATACTTTGGGATTCAAAGGTAAGATAAGATTTTTCTTACAAACAGCGTTTACTTAATACCAAGGATAGAGAAGATATTGAAGAATTTTATCTTCAAGGTGACATAACCAGGTGTACTGTAGTAAAAAGAGAGTGTAGGATAAAAGGAAAAAATAAAATTTACAAAGGAGAAGGCGGTAACTACATAAGCCACTTTATGCTTAATCTCCAAATGGAAGATCCACAGCAATATTGATTTAATTCTACAATCCTTAAAGGCGAATGGTGTTATATCATACTTTGTCTGTATGTATGGTAATTGTGCATTGTGTAAAACTGTACACATCGATTATGATGAAAGAATCTCGTGATCAAATAACATGGTGGTAATGGGTACTATTAGTAATCACAAGTATGAAAAATTTGGCAGAGAAATAACTACAAAAAAGAACTACGAAACCCTGAACAGAAAGGAATGAATTTATTATTTATAATTATAATAAGTAAATACATTTTTTATACCATACCATTCCCATTGTACTGAAGTATAAATAAATAAATAAAATTTGAGACGACAATAGTGCAATTCAAATTACATTATTATAACTGGAAAGAACAGCAACGGCAGTACAGACAATGTCTACACTGCCGTTTCTGTAATAGTCATGAAGATGAATAAATCGTTATTTTATGCGATTTCTCAGAAAATTACGAGTATAAATAGTCAAAAGAGGTACAAGCAATACATCCATTACAATTCATACTAGAGCAATTTGAAATTGCGGTCATTGGGAAATCTCGAAATGATGCTACTCTAAACAATTTAAGACATTAATTAACTTAATCGGCATTTCACTACTTCGCCCAATTTCGACAGGGCAACTAAATTTAACACTTTAAGTGACCTTTCATCAGTTCCCTGCCCCAGCTATTCTCCCTTTTCACTTAGCCAATTGCCTGATTGTGACGTTAGGAAGGGTATACTATCCATTAAAACTAACGTGGTAGACAATGACAATATCACCCGTAATACGGTCCTTCCTATCCTTGACGAAATTCTTCCTGCTATTACCCACACCCTAAATTAATCTTTAATGTGTCTTCCCAGTAATATGGAAAGAAGCACAAATTACTCCCATTCCAAAGAAGGCCAGCCCAGCATCTTTTTCTGACTATCGCCGAATTTCAATCCTGCCATTCCTTTCCAAAGTCCTTGAACACCTTGTCCATAACCAACTAAGTAGCTTACTCACGATAAATAATCTCCTTAATCCCTTCCAGTCTGGTTTTCGTTCTGTGCATAGTACTACCTCAGCATTGGTTCATATTATGCCGGCCATACACGCTACGGTGCACCTGAGAGGTCTACCTGTGCAGGTATACCTGCGCAGGTAGACCGGAGCGTGTATGGCTTACATATGGGAATAGACCTGTGCAGTTATTTTTATCTGCGCAGGCGACCAGAGCAAAATCGAAGTTCAATTCTTTCTAGTGACACCGTACGGTGTACCTGTGCGTGTGTGCGTGTGCTCCGGTTGCCTGCGCAGGTCGCGTCAGTTGTTTTCCAGTGTTTCTTTCAGACGGTTGTCTCGTCGCTCGCATCGTATTGCCACGAATGCCACGTATCCTTCAGAAATTATAGTCCCATTTTCAGAGTTTTCTCGATAAAAACATTTTTGAGGTGCATAAGACTTTTTTGAGTGTTCAATTAAAAAATTGTGTAATATACAAGATGCTTTCACTACTTTATCGATATTTTCGGGTTCTTAATTTATATGAGTATAAAATATCCGAAATCGTGATGCCATTATCCCGAAAGCGTTTTCAACAGTGCGCCTCGCTCGAGCTAATCTGTAATTCAGGATTTTTCTTTCTCGCGATGTTAAATCTGCCTGTCGAAACGGTTTTATCATATCGGGGCGTAATGGGAACGCGTCACCTGCTACAAATACATATGGTAAATTTCGGTTACTTCCTGTTACCAATTCAGTGCTTGGAATATGTAAATCACAATTTTCCAATTTTTCAATAAAAATATTGTTTTGGAGGACCCCTCCATCGGATATTCTACCATTCATGCCAATATAATAATATTAATTATTTATTTATTTACGTAGAAACATGGTTTACAGGATGTTTAAAAATAGAATGGACAGCATGCTTCGCCGTTAGCACGGCATGTAAATATTACATAAACACAATATTATACACACACAATAATAAACGCTATTTATACTATAAATTCATTCAGTTTATAAATCAACACTATCCATAAGTTATATATAATGTCATAAATAATAATTTATTGAGTAAATGTCAGAAATTAAGGTGTAAGTATAGAGTTTTATTATTTGCGAAACGTGACTAATAACGCCATTTGTTAGCAGCGTGAAGTATACTTAGTGTGCGTCCACACTGCGAGCCTAGCGCGGTTGCGACGACGGGCGCGAAGTATCAAACATATTTATAAGTACCTAATAGTTATTACATTCTTTGATATTGTTCCCAGAAATAGTTTGAAAATTTTATACGAACATTTTTTGCTCCCCGTGATGGATTATTAATGACTCCGCGGTTTCTGTGACGATCTTCATATAATGGCGGGTTAGATAGCACATGTTGGACATCCAGATCGAGATCGCCGTTTAAATCCATTATAACATTGTGCAGTATACACGCAGCTTTAATTATAGACAAGGCATTTTTTCTGTTTGTTTCGATAGGTTTACGAAGTATTCTCCATTTACATGTTAAAATACCAAACGCGCATTCGATTGTTTGTCTAGCGGTAGACAATCTGATATTAAAACATTTTCTTTAATTATTAAGTACTCGGTCGGGATAAGGACGCATTAAATAATATTTTAACGGATACGCTTCATCACCCACTAGGACGTAGGGTGCAATGACGTCAGAATTTGTAAGTCTCTTTGGCATAGGAATTTTATACTTATTTTTTTCTAGAAGCTTATACAGTGTTGATGCAATAAAAGTACCACCATTACTTTGCTTTCCTCGACCGCCTACTTCGACTGCTACAAATTTCCTTTTTGCGTCAGCCACAGCTTGCATGACAATGCTATTTCTTTTTTTATAACACCAATGTGCCGAACCAGATTTAGGAGGTTTTTTTTTTCGCAATGTTTCCCATCAATTGCTCCGATGCAGTGTGGGAAATTTCAGGTAGCTTCAAAGTCTTCTGCAATAGCTTTCAACCGTTGTTCTATTGGTATCGGCATGTGAATAGGAACTTACTCGGTCCATAAAACACGGCTCGTTTCGTGTACTATAGACGCAATGGTACTTTTCCCCATACGAAAACTGCAAGCCAGTGCTCTAAATCCAGTTCCTGTTGACAATAACCTGAAATAAAAAAGTAGAATAAAATATTATGTTATTGTTACAGAAAAACAACTGCGTAAGAAGTGGAAGAACCTGCGCGATCAGTTTCGAAAAGAAAAAAAGAAATTCCCTACGCCGCGCTCTGGTGGCGGTGGCGATGAAATAGAGAGCACATGGCCATACTTTCAACTTATGCAATTCATAAATGATGACATTACACCTGAAGTCATGACGGGAAATCTGCATGACAGTGATTCGGAATCCCTCAACGAGTCTTGTCAAATTGAGCAATCTAATATCGCTGACGTGATGAGTCCAGGTACATCCTGCAGGTACCTGCAGCAGTCGCACAAACGCGTCAAAGCGCAACAAAACGGCATCAGATTGCATTCGAAATAAAATTACCCAAATCATAATAGACGAAGCAGAGAGGATGCAGTTTTCTCAACCGAGATACGAGGAAAATTATGGAGGGTATTCTACTGGCAACTACCCTAATTATTAATTTGATTATTACATCTTTTTACTTACCTACTTCTTTGATTACTACTATTACATATAAATACAAAACTTTTAGTAAAATCTTGTTTTATTCTTACCTCAGAGTTATGAACAATTTCTCCTCAGGTCTAATACTTTTGTGAAAGTTAGTATCTTCTTTGGTGATTTTTTGTGATACTTTACTTAGTATGTAGTCAAATATTGACACGGGCATTCGCACTCGAATGCCCAAAGAATTTTCTAGGGTATAATCTCAATACTTCAAATAAGTTAAAAAATTCGCCAGTTATTCCTCTGTTTCTATTTATTTCGTGCACACCATCTCTAGTGTTAAACATCTCCCATCTCAGGATGGGACTGTCTAGTAAAAATAGCAAATCCTCGTCCATAGTTTGTAGCACCTGATATACGTCGAACAGCTACAAGAGCTCGCGCGTCACTGTGGCCACCGCACCTAGGCTTCAGTCACCGCGCATTCAGTGTGGACGCACACTTAAGTCTTCAAATAGAGATAAACTATGTACAAGAAAGAGATAGAAATATGATGGTATGGTTTCGTATATTAGTGTTGCTTTAACCTCTCGGCGACTTGTGTGCATTTTAAGATAGTTGTTATTATAATGGCACCGTACGGTGATCGATGTTTTAACCCATTTCGTTTGGTACTTCATCGAAAATATAAAAATATAAGGAAAATATCTGATGCTCAAAAGTGGGGCTTTTCACGAGATATATTTACGTTTGTGCCTCCTGTAGGAAACGACTTTCAAATGAAACACCGAAGATAAGTTTAAGAGATAATTCAACCCAAATCGACACAACCATAGAAAACCAAGAGATTTTGAAGCAGCTAAAAGATAAATTTAATGATCCCTCTACTTCTACTTCCATGAAGACTATGATATTAACATCAAGGTAGGCTTATATAATATCCAAACGTCAAGGTAGGCTTAAGAAAGTTTTTTACACTAAGACCCAAACAATGTATCCTCGCAGGCGACTCTGGAACTCATATGGTATGTGTTTGTACTTACCATCAAACGTTTTGATGGTAAGTACAAACACAGTTGATGTTGAATGGAGGAGACATTGCCAATCTTACAGCTGGAACTACCATGCAACTTTCATCATGCCGCGCCGAGTGAAACGGACGACAAGTTAAAAGATCGAGGTGAAGTGAGACACGTCCCCGCTCGCTCGAGACACGTATATACATGGTACTCTGTGACACGGAGTGACTGGCAGATACTTAAGTTTATATATCCGTAAGGATTGAGGAGCCACATCAGATTTTTAAAATCTGATCTCACCATTATTTAGCAGCAATGTAGCTTATTTTGCAGCACGAATTTTAGATTTAGCAGCAAAATATATCACTAGTTATTTTAATGCAAAAGTGGCTCCTCAATCTAAACGTCTGAATTGAGGAGCCACCTGGAACTCGTTAAGTAATAGATGAATATTTATGAAAATTTTGTATCATTTAGTAGCAATTTTGCATATTACCGTCTAAAAATTTAGCTTCTGTAGCGCTCAAATGAAAGAAAATATAATACTTTTAATATGGCTCCTCAATCTAAACTCAAGAGGTGAATTTCTATTGGATGTGAGCGATCAATTAATATATTCGACATATTGATCATGTAGCAGGTGTTGTGTTTGTTTTTGCAGTATAGAAGTAAAATAGTAAAACAGAGTAAATTTTGTATATGAACGCATTTTCTTTGGCTCCTCAATCCTGATGTTCTAATTATATATGTTTGACTGTAGCCACCTGAGATCTCAACGGAATCTAAAGCCAGAGATACTAACATTAAGCAGAAATGTCTGCTAAATATATCTGCACAGTTCAACAATGTATATATTTTGGATTCTGAAAAAAACAATACTTAACTATTGTCTTGTAAATTCAGTGTGTAGGGTGACCTTATTTTGGGGGTACCTACAAATTAATATTTCACTTACGTACCCACAATAATATTTATTTAGTCACAAAACTTTCATCAGCGGTGAAGTATTCTCGTTTGTACATCATGAATATGTTCATGTACGAAATAAATAATTAACTTGGATTTCTTAAATTATAAAGTTAATCATCATGTTTGTGTCATCATAATTAAATTGTGGGGATATTAATATGTGCAATATCGTGCAGTGACTGATAATTAAGTGCAGTTTGATGTCCTGTTTTCAATGTAAGTACATTTGTGCCAACTATTGTTATTTTTTTACATTTATTTATTTAATATACAGTATGTTCGGGTTCGAAGTTTACAAATTAAAATACATACTACGGTCGATTCTTAAAATAGACAAAATTGAAGCACTTTAATGTTCTAAAATATTTGTTAATATGTAATTATGAAAAAATTCAACGACCAGTCGGGATTTGAACCTGCGACCTTCGGCGTGCCGTGCCTTGCTATAAAAATTACTAAAAGTCACTTTGTTCAACGCAATATTGTTGTTTCTGAACCATTATGCCGAAAGGCCGCCAATCGATAGTAGATCTTGAGGATCAACAAAAAGTATTTTATAAATATGCTGGAATACTACAAAATCCTAACATTAAAAGTACTGACCCTATTTTCTTAACCATTTCCAAAGAACTAGATTTTAAAATGACCCCGATAGCCTTATATACATCATTGAAACGTAAACGTCATATATTTTTTGAAAACGATGGATCACTTCTTGAACAACAAACAACTGGCGAAATACATACTATAAAAAGTGCAAGTTGTGCCAGTAGTGACCCAGATACGTCATTAAAAAGCAAAGATTTTGATTTCGAGAATAGTGCACAAAATGATACAGTAACATTTTCATAACAAATGGACTTGTATGACTGGAAAAAAAATCAGCCTATATACGCATATCAACAACGAACAGGCACTTCCACCTATAAGAAATATAGAACCATGCCCAAGTTTAAATGGAGTAATCTATTAAAAGTAAACATTTATAAATATACTCTACCTTGTACTTGGACTTCAAAGCGCGAAAAAGTGGTAAAAAACAAACTCTGTGTGAAAGGCAATTGTCCGCAATGTACTGCATATGCAATAATAGAAAGTTATGAAACTACTGATAAAATCGACACAATCTACTGTAAAATAACGAATATAGACCGAACTGTCAAACACAATCCAACAAGGAAATTCAAGTTAACGCCCCACAAAAGACAACAATTAGCAAAAATATTAAGATACAAGCCTGCAATAGTAGTTCATAATGAAATGGCTTCAGAGATCCTAAGTATTAAGAAAGATGAAAAAGAGGTTGTAAATACACCAGCGTTGCCATCTCTTTCTTGTTTGCGACAAATAAAATCTAAGGCCAGGAGAGAACAGCGGCTTGATCCCAATCCAATTATATCTCTAGTGGTTATGGCCAAAAGTACACATAAAAATGTAATCCGTTCTTTAAGTGTACACCCTAATTTCTTTGTATATTATTGGAACGAGAACCAAATTGATTATTACAATCTGTACCTATGGAAATTTGGAAGGGTAACTATTACAATAGATGCTACTGGCTCATTCTTTGAAACAATGCGGCTCCCTGATGGTACAAAGATGACCAAAAGATTATTTTTATATGCAGGTCTGATAACAGCAAATCTTAAATTAAAATCTGTACCAGTATTACAGATGGTTACCGATGCACACGACAAGAAATCTATATTACATTGGCTAAATCAATGGAAAAAATCAGTTGATATATCACCTCATGAGATTATTTCAGACGATTCTTCTGCCCTGATCGCAGCTAATACTGAAGCTTTTACAGAATTCAGTAGTACAAAAGAATACATAAAAAACATGTTTTCAATTTTAGAAGAACAGAGTTCAATCCTTCAAGAAAAAAAGCCCTTTACTTTTATCAGACTTGACACAAGTCATTTTGTAAAAACTTTGCACAACTTAAAATGTTTTAATGGTGTAGAACCAGACATAAAATATTTTTATATTCGCTGCATTTTGTTCTTAAAAGAGTGTGAAAATGTTGAAACTGCAAAAGAAGTCATCGGTGATGTGATTCAGACTTGTCTTAGTCACTACGATGATGATTCAAGTCCTGCAAGTTCCAATTGTCAGGGGGCCTTAAACTGACTTGCCTTACGAATGAAAAATATTGAATTAGATCATACGGCAGAATTCAGCTTTGTGGATGATGACAAACGGAACGACGACGAAGTTTTCGGAACTGAAGAACATCACACCGCAAACATTGATTTTTTTATTTGGTTGGATGATAAAGTAGCCCCATTTCAAAAACAATTAATGAAAATTCATAAAAATAATAAAAAATTATATTTTTTACCAACATTTATGTCAGAATTTAGGAGGATTCTTGGAAAACTTCCATTATGATCAAATTTATTGTGTTCTTTTTCTAAAGCTGATAATACTGTTCCATCATCATCTGGAATTGAGAGCTACTTCAAAACTTTGAAAAAATTGCTGTTTAAAACAAAGTTACAAAAGTATCGAATTGATGAATTTATAAAAATACATTCCCAATATTTAGACGGGGAAATCGCACTGGCGAAAAATGATCTTATTAGTGACTTACAGAATAAAGAAACTAAACGCTCTCGAAAAAGGAAGTTTTCATTCAAAAAATCTCAAACCCAGATGGAAAAATCTCAAAAAGGAGTAAACACATCTCAAACGCAAGTGAAAAAAAGAAAATTAACAAAGTCTGTGAGAGTTAAGAAGATTAATCGGTCATTTGATGCCGAATCAATTTTTTCTGATCGACCTTCTTTTATTGAGAATTGGAGGGGTGAAGCCGATACTGATTCATTAACAAAAATAAAAGTAAAATTTGTAAAAAATGGCAACCTATGCGATGCTGTATCCATAGGTGAAAATTCTATTAAAGTAGATTTGAGAAACACATGTTGCTTTGATTCGGTCATTTATTTGTTGAGCATGACTTTTAATCAAAGCAGACGTTTTCAAGAAATATTAAACGCATACTCAGAAGATTTAATCTCACAATATATTAAACTTCTATCAGATTCTGCTTCTACTGACGGTGATATACACAAAATGAGAACCCAAATTGGCGTGCTGTATTTTAATACTACAGTAAATAGTAGCCACTGTGAATTTGCTTGTAACGTGTCTTACATTTTTGAACACGTAGCCTTGAAGTATTGCTTTAGTGCTATTTTTACAAAAAAATGTACTAATGATTCGTGCCATTTTATCCCAGTATCGCATTTTTGCCTTTGAATTTGAACATAATTTCTGTTTTTGGCATCCAAGGTTTAGAAGATGCAGATCGCATTTTTGCCTTTGAATTTGAACATAATTTCTGTTTTTGGCATCTAAGGTTTAGAAGATGCAACTTTAATCGCTGATGAAAAAACCGACTGTACGTTTTGTAACAACCAAACTGTGTGTAAATATACTCTATCAAACACAGTTTCATATGAACTGAATGGTTGTGAAAAGTTTAGAGTGAGAGAAATACCAGAATTTGTAATGTTTTCGAATAAATCATATCAGTTAGTAGGTGCTATAGAATTTATTCCTGCAATTAACGAAACTGGCATGGGCCACTACAAATGTCACTATCTTACACTGAAAGATGAGATGTTCTGTTACGATGATTACGATTCTAAAATTCGTATAAGTACTAATCAGCCAATATTCATTCATTCTATAACTTATAGCGAAATTGATTGCTAAATAACCAAATCGTAGGTACGATAGATATAATCTGTTATGAAAATATAAATTTAATAAATTACTTATCCTGGTTTCATTAATACGAGTATAATATGGTCACCTTACACACTGAATTTACAAGAAAATAGTTAAATATTGTTTTTTCAGAATCCAAAATATATACATTGCTGAACTGTGCAGATATATTTAGCAGACATTTCTGCTAAATGTTAGTATCTCTGGCTTTAGATTCCGTTGAGATCTCAGGTGGCTACAGTCAAACATATATAATTAGAACGTCAGGATTGAGGAGCCAAAGAAAATGCGTTCATATACAAAATTTACTCTGTTTTACTATTTTACTTCTATACTGCAAAAACAAACACAACACCTGCTAAATGATCAATATGTCGAATATATTAATTGATCGCTCACATCCAATAGAAATTCACCTCTTGAGTTTAGATTGAGGAGCCATATTGAAAGTATTGTATTTTATACATATCTGTTTACCTTCCTCATATATATCTGTTTGACTGCCTCCTTGGTCTAGCGGTAGCGTCTTCAACCGCAGATAATGAGGTCCTGGGTTTAAATCCCGGGTCGGGCCAAAAAAGTGATTTTGGGATATTTCCGTAAAAAGAAATTTCTCAGTATTAGCCCGAAGTCTGGAAGTTGGCGGTATTACACCCCCGTGCCTCGGAGAGTACGTAAAGCCGTCGGTCCTGTACCTGAACTCTTTCCGATCGTGTCGCTAGGCGTCCCATCGGATCATGAGAGTGATGGAATAGAAAGTGCCCCTGTGTTTGCGCACACACTTGTGCACTATAATATGTCCTGCGCAATTGGCTAGTCTCCATTAAGACTGGCCGCCGTGGCCGAAATTCGGTCGGGAGGACATCATCACTTACCTTCCCGCGGCGCGCGGCGGACGTCTGAATGTGGAGAGGGCTCACCTGTCAAGTCGGCGGGCTGGTATAATTGTGTCAGGGAAGTCTGGACTGGAGGGCAACTTTGTGATAACTTAAGGGATTAAACCTACCCACGACCCTATTACTTAATTGTTTTTTTTATACTGCTTGGAAATAAAATTCTCTAGAAACTATTTTGTTTACGTTATTTTTTATTACCTACTGTTAGTGTTAAAAAAAACGTGACAATGGCCTCTCCCCTCTTGGATCTCGTGCGAGCTAGACGTGTTTCCGTACAATATTTATTTTATTTTAAATATTTGAAATAACTGAATTAAATACCACCGTTTCTACCACCGCTTCTACCAGGAGCCCAGCAGCGCGAGGTGACAATAAGGACAATAAAATTGTTGAGTACATCAACCGGCCGCGCACCGCAACGTTTCATCGCCAGGGGGCGGGGTCACCGATTCCAGCCTAGTGCCCGTTCGGCCGCGCTCGGCAGTCTAGTCAGCTGTTAGCTCCGACCAGCGTTGCCAGATACACTGTAATTACAGCAGATTTACTGTATTTTCACACGATCTACTGTCTACTGTAATACTAAAATTACAGTGCGGGCAAAATTCAAAATAGTTTAATGTAAACTGAACGCAGCCTTTGTGAAAAGAAAACATAACATAAACATAACAAAACGCAACTGGCTAGTAGAGCTCGCGCCACCTCTCTGCATATGTCACAACCCTTGTTTCTATTGAAATAAGAACGAATATGTCTTACTTTAAACGGGAATTTCCCGTCATAAACTAAAAACCACTTCTTAGTATTAACCACCCAAATTGTGTCAACCGTGTTTTAATTTAGTTTTCAAGCCTATTGGGACTAACTTAAATTAGTATGACTGTAAATTGGTTTCATATGCAATGCATTACGTTTTTATTTGGCTCTTTCAAGCCTTTCTGTGAAACTGGTGCAAGTGGTTATTTTGTTTGAGGACTTGAGAATTAAAAATGCCTAATTCATCTGATGATAGTGATCAAAGCGGACCGTCAACTCCAAAAAAAGCAACAAAGATACATTATAAACAAAAATTCAGAGACGAGTGGTTAAAAGACAATAGTTTTAAAAATTGGCTGAAACGTGACCCAAAAGACCCGTATCGTGCAGTTTGTGTTCTGTGTGATGCAAAATTGATAGCTGACAGAGTAGTGATAAAAAGACATGGTGAAGGTGCTAAGCATGTAAAAAGAACTACAGCAGCTCCAGCTCAATCTTCGATTGCTACTGCATTTGAAAAGGTTAAGCAGTCCGATGATGATAAATGCAAAGCATCTGAGATAAAGTTGGCCGCTTTTATGGCAGAGCATAAAATATCCGTGAGGGTGATGGACCACTTAGTTGATTTATTGCCCACTATGTTTCCTGACTCTCAGATTGCAAAAAATATGAAAATGAAGAGAACAAAATGTCAAGCAATAATAAACAATATTCTAGGAGAATCGGAAAAACAAGATTTGTGTGCAGATCTAAAGGAGCAAAAATTCTCTGTCATGATTGATGAAAGCACTGATATCGGAGCAGTAAAAACTATGTGTGTTGTGGTCAGATATTACTGTGCAATAAAAGGTCAAATTGTGAGCAGATTTTGGGACCTAATTCAAATACATGGGGAGGAAAACTCTGCTCCAGTAGCTACCGCCACAGCGCAACATTTTTTCGAAGCAGTAATAAAATCCTTCGAGGAAAATTCTATTCCTATTGAAAATATTATAGGATTTGGATCAGACGGGTGTAATACTATGATGGGGTGTCACAACTCTGTTTCGAGTCGATTTAGAGCAAAATGTCCCGGAATTATCGTTCTTAAATGTGTTTGTCATTCCCTGCATCTTTGTGCGAGTGACGCATGCAAACAGTTACCAGCTGAATGTGAAAAGCTAATACGTGATATTTAAAATTATTTTGCTACCAGTAGCAAAAGACAATCGCTATTAAAAGAGTTTCAAGTATTCACAGAAACAACTATACACAAAATTTTGAAACCGGCTCAAACGAGATGGTTATCACTAAGTGCTGTAGTGCAAAGAATTTTAGAACAGTGGAATGCACTGTTTTTTGGCTCATGTCCACTCCAATCCACTTCTCAAATCCATCAATGGATTAGATTCCGCTTTTAAGTACACTCTAATCCATCAATGGATTTGATTCCGCTTTTAAGTACAGTCTAGTCCATAAATGGATTTGATTCCGCTTTTATGTCCACTATTCCACTCCAATCCACTTCTCAAATCCATCAATGGATTAGATTTCGCTTTTAAGTACACTCTAATCCATCAATGAATTTGATTCCGCTTTTAAGTACATTCTAATTCATCAATGGATTTGATTCCGCTTTTAAGTACACTCTAATCCAGGAAATTGTACACAACTACTTAGAGTAAAATATGCAACCGCTTTACAGATTATTATTATTATATTATCTATGAAACTACATATTAGTTAGAATTACGCTCAATTGTTTATAAAATGTTTGTAATGTCAAAGACAAATAAGTACGTCATATTATCAATACTGAGCTAGGAGCTAGCTATTTATACATTTTATTGCTAAGAAAAGGGGGATAAAAATACAAAATGCAGTGTTCGTCAGCTTTACAGGATGAAGATCTATTTTATATAAACAGGGGTAAAGGTGTAGTTCTGTTGAATAATGGGTACCAGTACCATAAAAAAGTGCAATTTAAAAACCAATCCTGGCTATGGCGCTGTTGCGAATATCAACGGTTAAAATGCTCCGGATCTGTTACATTACAGGTATTATTTTAAATTTTATAAGTACAACCTATATTTATTTTACAATATGTTCTTTACTCAAAGGTAGCCTAAATTAACCTGATCACGGTATAAGTCTTTTTTTGTTATATATTCGGTACATACAGTTTCTTTTCATTTACGGGTATATCTCATCGCATAAATATTCGTTTCAAATCAGCACCAAATTTGTTTTTAGGTTGCCAAAATTTAGAAAATAAAGCCGCATTCTTGTACTCAAGATCATGCAAAAAATGCAATTCAATTAGAATTAAGCAAATGCAAGCAAAAAATATTGTCCAGTGAAAGTACTTCAGTACAGAGCATTTACAAAGATTTCGTGGGATCTTTAAAAGACTCCGGCATAAATCTGATAAAAAAAATACCTCCATTTTCAAAAGTAAAAAGTGGTTTTTACAAAAGCCGAAATGCCAACATCGGCGTTAATAAAATTTGCAGTTTTGTTGCATGTGAAGTCGAAATACCAGAAAAGTATAAAGATTTTGTATTGGCTAATTATTGTTGTTATTTTTTTTTTTTTTTTTTTTTATTGTTTATTCACATTCAAGTTACATAAATGTTTCTTATCTTATTAAACGCCAAACGGCTAACGCAGTTTGTAGGCGACACGCTCTTATTCATTCTAAAATCTAACTTAAATACTTATAATATTTAAGTACCTTTATATTTACAGTAATTAAGCTACCCTATAAGCTACTTAATTACTGCATTTCTGACCTTATGGATTACACTACTTGTTAATTCCATACCCTAACAATTCTTTTAATTTAGTTTTTAGCTGCACTTTACTATTTATGTTTTTCTCATCTCTCAATGTATGATATTTGTTGTAAAGCTTTGGTATTATATACTGTCGTGTTCTTTCCCCATAGTAATTATTTACCCTTACTTCAGTTAGTTTACCTTGTTTTATGGATCTTTCACTGTATTTATAAGTTTTTTTATTTTTATATTCTTCCTTAAAATATGTTTCTAACGCAATTAAAAAGTTAAGTAAAAAAAAGTAGGGTAATGTGGGGTCTTATGCTATTATACAATGAAAATAATAATAGGTATGTTATAATAAACAACAATTTGAAATTTACAATTTAGTTATATAAAATATAATATCGTTAATATTTGTATAGAAAGCGCGACAGATATTTTATTAGTAGAAGTCCGCGTCAATATCGAGTATCAGTATCGAGCACGGCGGCGACCGGCCACCAGTCCAGCGAACACTGAGACGCGGACCGCACGTCGCTTGTTGCTATTTTTATAAACCAATAATTACCTACGAACATCTTTCGGTTATCTATAGCTATCGAACTGCTTTCCTATTTTCTCCCTCTGCATATATATATGTAGTCTGCTACTGTGTAAAAGTGTAACTTGCTTTTATGCTTTGTGCCTAATAAAATGCATACACGACTGAGAGGCCAGTTTCATTTAACTGCTACTAAATTGGTGAGCCCGATTTGGAACATATAAAATAGACGACTACAAATATGCGAGTGAAAAGCCCGGTGAGCAACGACCGTTAGGTGACGTGTACCGCGTGAGCATATGAGTGACACCCCTTTACCCAGAGAGACCGGCGCTTTGGTCTGCACAGCTGGAGAGCCAGTTCGCGCTGGCGAACATAACAGCCGACAACACTAAATATCATCATGCCATCGGTGGACTCGGTCCGGTTTACGCTGCGGAGGTCGAGGACATCATGATTTCCCCACCGGTACCCGACAAATACCAGAGCCTACAGACGAAGCTAATCAAGCGGTTGACCATATCCAAGGAACGATAGGTGAAGCAGCTCGTCACGCACGAAGAGCAAAATTTTCCAAAACCATCGCAGATTTTACAGCACCTTCTATAATTAGCGGGACCGGACGTGCCGGATGACTTCATGCGAAGTATTTGGACGAGACGTCTGCCCAGTGTAAATAATTGCCACACAGGCAAAGGTGGAACTGGACGAGGTAACGGATTTGGCGGACCGGATACACGACGTATTTCCGTCCGTAACGAGCTTCGCGGCCACAGCAGCACCATCCCAACAGTTACCGGGGAGCGGCGTGGACAAGATGGCTACCTAAATCGCCGAGCTAACAAAACAGGTACAAGTTCTTACTGCCAATATAAAAAGACTGTCGCATAATCGAGAACGTCTGGATAGCCGCAACCGCAGCCGCTCATCTTCAAGGCGGAGGTCAAACTCAAAAGAAATATCCTACGTGTTGGTACCATTATAAATTTGGAAGCGACGCGACTAAATATGTAAAGCCTTGTGACTATACGGGAAAAGGCCAAGGCAGTCAAGTGCCGTAACAGTGGTCGCTTGTTTGTTACGCACAAAACTACGAAGACTCAATTTTTTGTGGACACTGGCAGTGACGTATGTGTTTTTCCGCGATCATTCATAAAACACCGTTGTGTTAAAACTTATTATGAACTAAGTGCGGGCTAACGGTAGTGTTATCATAACGTATGGTAATATTAATATAAAATGAAATATAGGCTTGCGCCGTTAATTCACATGGCAATTTATTGTTGCAGAACTTACAAAGGCGATAATAGATGTGGACTTCTTGGCTAGTATAATTTGATTGTTGACGTGCGCAATAAGCGCTTTATCGATCCATTCACCAAGCTTTCGACCGGGGCTTCGCCTGCGCGCCCGTCTGTCACTGTTTCTTCGGTTAAGGTATGAATTGGTGACACTATATACCACGCATGACGTTCTACGGGATTTTCCTTTTATAACCCGGCCGCCTGGTATTCATCACACACCTTAACACAACACTAAACATTATATATGCACCACCCCGGGTACATATAGTATAGTACACCGCGTCGACTGGCTCAAAATAAATAAAAAATTGCTAAGGAGGAGTTTGAGACCATGCTTACTAACGACACGGCCAGGCCCTCCGATTCTCCGTGGGCTTCACCATTGCACCTGGTGCCGAAAAAAGACAGCGCATGGCGACCATGCGGAGATTACAGGATGCTGAACTATCTCCGATAGATATCCCATTCGACATATCCATGACTTTGCTCATAATTTTATTAATTTACTTATTTTGGCTTACCAACAGTAACTTATACTAATACATAAGATAAATTCGGTACACTGAACAAATTCCAGTACAGTTACTACTTATAGGCAAGCACCACAAGCTCAGTATAAACAAATTGGGGTACAATTGTTACTTAAACTAAAATAATTAAACTAAATAACAAGCTACAATAAGTTAAGAAAAAAATATTTAAGAATAAAAATAACATTTTGTGGCAATAATTAACAATGTCAGAATAATTAAATTAAATCAAATGTAAATTATAAAGTTACAATTAAGAATAATCAAAGATAACATTGAACAAATATATAAGTTTTCATGCTACACTAATAGTGAAGTAAGTATATGTTTACCAGTCTTCACCCTGTTTATAAGAGGAGAATTTACCACCTTGCGCTACTTGCGAAAACATACGTTTATTACTATTAGGTATTTCTGTAGCGTCGCGGTCGGTCATTAAACATGTAAACGAAGCAAGTGACATTGCATCCGCCTAATATCCGCCTAATATCATTTTATGTATTTTTTATAACTTTATGTTTTTGGATTTGTTCTTCATAATCCATTATCGATTATTTATGCAATGTAGGTGAATATCTAATCTTTATCATACAAAAACGTTGGTTCGATTCCCCCTAGCTAGTAATTCGTAATGACTACTATGCAACGTTATGTAAATACGGAACGTTTATTGTTACGTAAGGCTGTGTGTAGCTTTGAATTGAGCTTTGATTTTTTATAATTCCTAACTCTTGAAATTAACTGTACTTCAAATGATATAAAATTATAATATAAATTCCAAAATCTGTTCTTTGGACCAAGGATCTAATTCAACTTCTCTAAAAATTTTAAGTTTTTTTTTATGAACAAATCCTGACATGATTCTTTACTTCCAATGACTGGCCGCTTACTTACGGTCATGTTTCTGCAATTTCTCAGATACGGTACCAACTGAAAATGCCAATCACAGGGGCAGAACGGGCAAAAAAGTCCCGATAAAACCTTAAAAAAAGATCCAGAAAAATATGAAGCTTATAAATGACAGCAGTTAGAAAGAGTGAAGAAGATAAGTGATCTTGATGAAAATTGAAAACAAAACAATGGAGACAGCAAAAACGAAACCAAAAGAAAAGAACGAATAAGCAAACAATGATACAAAGACTGAAATGATTAAAGAAACAAGAGAAATAGTAGTAAGTCGTTTCTCGATCGTTTAAAGAAAAAAACTAAAACATGTAAATAATTAATTAAGTCTCAGAAATATGAAGAAAGAATAAATTTACTAGTCAGACGTTTAAGGAAAGAACTTCAAAGAACTAAATCGGTATTACAATCGCAAGTGAACAAAAATAAAGAATTGGAAGAAAGTACAAAGTTAAAACAGGCATTCCAAGTTACTTATAAGGATAATTATAACTCATGAAGTTAAGAGACTGGTAAAAAAGTTATTTTAAATTAAACAAAAATAACTGCCAAAATACTTGATGGAAATACTTTGGGATTCAAAGGTAAGATAAGATTTTTCTTACAAACAGCGTTTACTTAATACCAAGGTTAGAGAAGATATTGAAGAATTTTATCTTCAAGAGGACATAACCAGGTGTACTGTAGTAAAAAGAGATTGTAGGACAAAAGGAAAAAATAAAATGCAAATAAGGTATATGGTGGACACCTTACACAATCTGTATGAAATTTACAAAGGAGAAGGCGGTAAGCAAAGTTTCTCGATATTTTATAGATATAACTACATAAGCCACTTTATGCTTAATCTCCAAATGGAAGATCCACAGCAATATTGATTTAATTCTACAATCCTTAAAGGTGAATGGTGTTATATCATACTTTGTCTGTATGTATGGTAATTGTGCATTGTGTAAAACTGTACACATCGATTATGATGAAAGAATCTCGTGATCAAATAACATGGTGGTATGGGTACGAATAGATCACAAGTATGAAAAATCTGGCAGAGATATAACTACATAGTGCAATTCAAATTACATTATTATAACTGGAAAAAACAGCAACGGCAGTACAGACAATGTCTACACTGCCGTTGCTGTAATAGTCATGAAGATGAAGAAATCGTTATTTTATGCGATTTCTCAGAAAATTACGAGTATAAATACTCAAAAGAGGTACAAGCAATACATCCATTACAATTCATACAGTATTCATAGTCATTGGGAAAGCTCGAAATGATGCTACTCCTAACAATTTAGACATTAATTTACTTAATCAGCATTTCACTACTTCGCCCAATTTCGACAGGGCAACAAAATTTAACACTTTAAGTGACCTTTCATCAGTTCCCTGCCCCAGCTATTCTCCCGTTTCACTTAGCCAATTGCCTGACTGTGACGTTAGGAAGGGTATACTATCCATTAAAACTAACGTGGTAGACAATGACAATATCACCCGTAATACGGTCCTTCCTATCCTTGACGAAATTCTTCCTGCTATTACCCACACCCTAATTTAATCTTTAAGGTGTCTTCCCAGTAATATGGAAAGAAGCACAACTTCCCTTCCAAAGAAGGCCAGCCCAGCATCCTTTTCTGACTATCGCCGAATTTCAATCCTGCCATTCCTTTCCAAAGTCCTTGAACACCTTGTCCATAACCAACTAAGTAGCTTTCTCATGATAAATAATCTCCTTAATCCCTTCCAGTCTGGTTTTCGTTCTGTGCATAGTACTACCTCAGCCTTGGTTCATATTATGCCGGCCATACACGCTACGGTGCACCTGAGAGGTGGAGACCGGAGCGTGTATGGCTTACATATGGGACCTGTGCAGTATTTTTTATCTGCGCAGGCGACCGGAGCAAAATCGAAAATCAATTCTTTCTAGTGACACCGTACGGTGTACCTGTGCTTGTGTGCGTGTGCTCCGGTTGCCTGCGCAGGTCGCGTCAGTTGTTTTCCAGTGTTTCTTTCGGACGGTTGTCTCGTCGCTCGCATCGTATTGCCACGAATGCCACGTATCCTTCAGAAATTATAGTCCCATTTTCAGAGTTTTCTCGATAAAAACATTTTTGAGGTGCATAAGATTTTTTTGAGTGTTCAATTAAAAAATTGTGTAATACACAATGCTTTCACTACTTTATCGATATTTTCGGGTTCTTAATTTATATGAGTATAAAATATCCGAAATCGTGATGCCATTATCCCGAAAGCGTTTTCAACAGTGCGCCTCGCTCGAGCTAATCTGTAATTCAGGATTTTTCTTAATTCTTTCTCGCGATGTTAAATCTGCCTGCCGAAACGGTTTTTTCATATCGGGGCGTAATGGGAACGCGTCACCTGCTACAAATACATATGGTAAATTTCAGTTACTTCCTGTTAACAATTCAGTGCTTGGAATATGTAAATCACTATTTTCTAATTTTTCAAAAAAAATATTGTTTTGGAGGACCCCTCCATCGGATATTCTACCATTCATGCCAATATAATAAAAATAATTATTTATTTATTTACGTCGAAACATGGTTTACAGGATGTTTAAAAATAGAATGGACAGCATGCTTCGCCGTTAGCACGGCATGTAAATATTACATAAACACAATATTATACACACACAATAATAAACGCTATTTATACTATAAATTCATTCAGTTTATAAATCAACATTATATATAATGTCATAATTAATAATTTATTGAGTAAATGTCAGAAATTAAGGTGTAAGTATAAAATTAATTTTGATTATACAATTCATAAACTGGATGTCATACATACTAGTACAGAAATATCATTAATTGTTGTCTTAATTACTATAATCATACATTTCTTTCAATTCATATGGGCACTTGTCCAATAACCATTGTTTTGAAAAACTCTTAGGCGTAATTCTCCTAGTTTTTAGTTCTTTGATTGCCATCATGCTACTATTCTTTTTATGGAGCGCTGTATTGCATTTTGGTATCATTAATTTGGTTTCATCACGGGAAAATTTGCCTATTTTATATAATAAATTTTTGGCTTTGTCAAATAATGACAAATGATTTTTAACAAATGTTCCTACTTATAAAATATATTGGCCTATTAGAGTTAACAGTTTATGTTCCCTAAAGAGTGGTCTACAAGAGTCTAATGGTCCTGCCCCAAAAACAGCTCTAACACATTTTTTTAGTGCAATGAATGCTTTGTTAATATCAGTAGAATTCCCCCAAATGATAATCCCATATCTCAATATTGATGATACGTAACCATGATAGGCCATAAGAGCAGCATTTGCTCCAACTGTATTTCTCAGATTTCTCAATGCAAATTTGAAACTGTTTAATTTGGCACAAATATATTGAATATGAGATTTCCAATTACAATTTTGGTCTAAGAATAATCCTAAAAATTTCGTGTTATATACTGCTTTTATTTCACTGTCATATCCTTTAACTGTCAAGTTTTCTCTTAAAGTTTTATAATTTCTATATATATATATATTTAGTTTTTGAAATGTTAGCAGATAAGTTATTATTTTCCAGCCATGTTAATATTTTTTACAGCAATATTAATAGCCTCTTCGTGCCTGCTGTTTAAGGAATTTTTGGTTATTATTAATGAGACATCATCATCAAACATGATACATTGATGTTCCGTTATTCTGGGCAAGTCATTAATGTATTTTAAGAATAACAACGGTTCTAAAATGCTTCCTTGCGAGACTCCTGAGTTATTAAATTTATATGACGATTGACTTTTTCAACTTCATTGTTATTATTAATACTAGATACTTCGACACATTGTTGTCTATTCTCTAAGTAACTTTTTAACTAATCCAGAGTTATTCCTCTCAAGCCATAAATTTCACATTTTTTTAACAATATATTATGTTTTACATAATCAAATGCTCGGCTCATATAAAAAAAGACCACTGAAACGGGTACCTTTTTATCAATATTTTCAGTGATTGCTTTCATAAGTGTAAAACAAGCTAGTGTCGTAGATTTTTTTCTGAGGAACCCATTTTGTTTGTCATTTATTATTATTATTTTTTTTTTGTCGGGAATAGTCCCTCCCTGTTACCCACCACTGCAACTCCTGTAAGCCAGGATCAACAGTGGCACACAATGAAGTGACACTGAGCGGTGAAGCTCAGGCATGTCCCGGGGAATCGCTTTAACTGTCTTGGATCCCGCAACGAATTTAATCAGAAACAGAAAAAAGGAGGAGTTAGAAAATGAATAGTTCCACTTCCCTCCAGAGCAAAGCGGGAGACAGAATGATGTAAAGAGGCTATAGCCTCATAAAATGAGAGATTTGCAACTAGAGAAGCCAGCTGCAAAAGCACCGAGGATCAATTTAAGGGTCCTAAGTGAGCTGTTATATTTGATTCCAATAGTAGGTATGGCAAAAACGCTTAAACGCACGGAAGTTGTTCCTTGTTGCTACAAGATCCGTATAATAAACTACTCCAGATATTGGTTGCAAGCTGTTTAACATAATATCACGCTGATTTTGCCAGAGATCACACTCCCACAGGATGTGGTGAGCAGTTTGTTCATATTCGTTACTGGATGTTGAGCACAGACAGATTGGTGAAGATACTAATTTGAAACTATACAATTTACTTTTAAAATTGCCGTGTCCGGTAAGAAATTGTGCAACACAATGGTCTATGATTAGCCAAGTTTTATTTAACCGTTCGCGTACGTCCGGAAACAACTGGTGCAGATGGCGACCCTTGGTTGACGTATTCCATCTACATTGCCATTCATTTAGTAGTTCGTTATTTAAGTCAGCTATTGGCATAAATAGCCTGGTTATTTTCGCACGGTCGCGTAATGATAAGAAATCATTTTCTAAATTATCGCGCGTAGAATAATACATTGCTGCTCGTCTTTGAACTTCAAGATCAACCGGTAGTACACCCGCTAGGACAGGTAGGGCCTCTGTGCTCACTGTTCTATAGGCTTTACACAGAAATATCAACGCCAACCTCTGGCTTTGTAGTAATTTACGGCGAGCAGCTCCGATGGTAGCCCTATCAGCCCACACAGGCGAGCCGTAGCATATACACCCAAGATAGGTTGCCCCGTAAATGATTTTAAGAGTATTAAAAGAGAGGCCCCAGGTTGCCGTCGATATCCTTGTAAGTGCAAAAAAGTTTCGCTTAGCTTTTTCCCCAACTGATTTAATATGTTCTATAAACGAGAAATTCTTTTCTAAAACTAAACCCAAATAACAGGTTGATATTTTGCGTTTTACAGTAACATTATTAAGTTTTACGCCCGGGGGGGATTTTAGTTCACCTTTAAGAAGGAGTTGGTAGGTTTTATGAGGAGCAAATGTAAGGCGATTTCTTTTACCCCATTCACTTATCATACTTAAGCAAGTTTGAGCCAGATTTTCCAACTCTCTCCTGGAGTTACCCTGTATAAGTAAGAGGCCATTGGCATATGCCGTTAGAGAGCAGCGTGATGGCAAGGGTAATGTCAAGAAGTCATCAAAACCCAAGTTCCAGAGATACGGCGCGAGCACTGAGCCCTGGGGGCTACCCATGGTTAACGATTTAGTGACTCTGAAGTGACCAAGCTTAAGAGTTGCAGAGCCATGTACGAAATAAGATGTGATTATCGAATATATATTACTGTAACGTCGTCGTCGTTATTTATTAGTATTAATTTAAGAATGAGTAAATTCTTTTATAAATCGCTTTTTTAAAATTTTTCCTTTTTGAAGCTGATATGGGACACCTCACTCCCGAGCACTCCTATATTAACATGAGAGATATTTTGAAACCAAAATCAACGAAGCTATGTTCCTGCTCAGCAATATCGACAACATGTATATCAATCCTATCCTACTTCCAATAGGGCATATACCCCTGTAAGTTTGCCTTCCATTTCCCACCAGTCCAAATTCAAAGTATCTTTCTCAATCATTTCAAACTAGCCATCTACACAACAGTTCCCAAGGAAATCCCTACTCTACACAAATGCGAACACATACAATTCCGGGAAATCAGCCCTGTGAAACAGAGGTAGTTTTATCGATTCCAGATTCGGCTGCGACATTCCTTAATAATTTCAATGTAGATAATGGATAATTCGTATTTTTTTCAATAAATAATAGGTCTTTACCTATGAAATTGCCGTTTTGTATGAAAAAATTTAAACGAATTTTTTTCATGAATTTTTTTATTTGTATTAATCGAAGTAATCACCCATGCAATCAATGCATCTTTGCCATCGCAGTGGCAGTTTATTGAAGCCCTTCTTAAAGAAATCAGCTGGACGGGAGGCAACAAATTCTTCAAAGGCATTTTGTACTGCCTCTCGGGTATTGAATTTTTTTCCCGCCAAGAAGTTATCCAAATTCTGGAAAAAGTAGTAGTCTGTAGGCGCAAGGTCTGGTGAGTAGGGCGGATGACGGAGAGCTTCCAACCCCAGTTCTTGCAACTTGGAGACCGTCTGCTGTGCAGTATGAGGTCGCGCGTTGTCGTGCAGGAGCAGCGGAGACGAGCGATTGACCAATGCTGGTTGGAGATGCGCCAGCTTCTCCATCATTGTGCTCAGTTCTTCACAGTACACATCTGCAGTAATGCTCACCCCGTTTGGTAAGAAGCTGTGATGAATCACACCGGCGCTAGACCACCAAACAGTGACCATCACTTTTCTAGGGGTAAGTTTTCGTTTAGGGCATTGTTTAGGTGCTGAACCAGGATCCAACCAACTTGCTGAGCGCTTGCGGTTATCAAACAGAATCCATTTTTCATCGCAGGTAACAATGCGGTTCAAAATTCCTTCATTTGTGTGTCTGTTGAGCAGTGCAAGGCACGTCTCGACGCGTACTTCGCGCTGGCGATCATTGAGTTCGTGGGGCACCCATTTGTCAAGCTTTTTTACCTTGCCAATTTGACGCAAATGGACCAATATTGTTTTGACGCTAACGTCGAAAGCTGCTGCTAATTCAGCCGTAGATTGTGTATCATCAGCTTCCACAACCGCCTTTAATTCGTCATTGTCGACCAAAGTCTTCGGACGACCGCGAGGTTCATTTTTCAGGTCGAAATTTCCAGAACGGAAGCGAGCAAACTAATAACAGGTGGTGCGTTGGTTTGTAGTGTTAGCTCCGTAAACGTCGTTGATGTTGCGTGCCGCTTGTGCCGCGTTGCTGCCACGACGGTACTCATATTCCATAATTACTCGAATTTTTAACGTATCCATGATGACGAAAAAGATTGAAATGCGATGAAAATGTAACACTAATCAATAAAGAAATGACTACTTTTGGAAAAAAGAATCCATGTTTTTAAAATAAAATTAATTTGAAATTAGAATTCTTAGCCAAACAAAAATTATTTTGATTTGAAATGGCCAGTACTGCAGAACGGCAATTTCATAGGTAAAGACCTAATATTATCTGTAATATAACAGTGTTTTAACTATTTACTTACCTTCAAATAATCTCTTCTAAGAACTTTATACGAGGCCTCACATGTTTCAGGAATAATTTTTCCAAGCGCTTAAGGCGAAATAATTGCTGAAAATTTTAGGTCCTCATAACTTCTGCCAGTTGCGAGAAATCTCAATGTAACTGATAATCTTTCGTGCGCAGAAATACTATTTCTCATAACTGTGTCTTCTTTTTTTATCATAGGAGTAACCATTTCAAGTAATTTAAGGTATGTTTTCTCGTCCATTCGGAGATAGTTTTTAAAATCTTTTGGTTAAAATCTTAATTCATTCATTAAATTTCCTTCTCAATAACCAATGCCACTAATGCCACTAAACAATAACCACTTTTTTCGCTTTCACTGTTTCTTTTATCTTCAAAATTAAAGCAACGCCTAGCAATACCAACGCGTCATCGTCCTCATTCGATGCCATCGCAAAAAGAACTGAACACCGCTCCGGTACACTGGAACGTCCCCATACACGCTACCAATGTTCGGTTGACCTGCGCAGGCATACCTGCATAGATGACCTCTACGGTAGACCGTAGTAGCGTGTATGGCTTACATAACAGCGCTGTCACTGCTAGATTTTAGTAATGCGTTTAATACTGTGGTTGACGTGTTACTGGGGATACTACGCTCTCTTAACTATTTCCAACAGTCATTGACTGGTTTCGTAGTTACCTGTCTGGCCGCCGGCAATGTGTTCGTATCGAGAATTTATGTTGCGTTACGTGCCTTAGGGTGGCGTTTTAGCTGCATTACTATTCGCTTTTTTATAAATTTGCAGACGATCTTTAGATTTACAATTAGGCTCCATTAAATAGGCTGGCAAAAGCTGTTAACAATATCAATACTGATCTGGTCACTATCAGTGAATGGAGTCGTGCGCTCGGATTACTTATTAATTCTCAGAAGACCCAAGTCATTGTTGTTGGCAGCTCGAGGATGATAGCTAGAATGTCATGGTCTCAACTTCCACAATTTTGTTTTGGTAGCAATATTTTGCAGATATGTCACGAATTAATAAATTTGGGTATATACTTGGACAACTGTCTCTTCTGGGGCCCGCCCTCAACTTCAGTACGTCAGTCGCAAAATATTTGCGTCGATTGGATCCCTTCTTCTCCCAATACTACATTACGCATATGTCAGCTATCTTGATAAACTTGAGCGTCTCCAGACCGTCTGTATTTCGTCACTGAATTTCGTAACAAGCTCAAGTGGCTGCCCCATGCTTTGTGTCACTTCTATCCTTCCTCAATTATTTTTACAGATCGTTTGCTGTTGCTGCTGCACTGCCATTAGTAATACGTCAAGCAAAATCACTACGACAGTTTCAGAATCTTGTGAAAGAACACTACTTGTCTCTTCAAAAAAGTACAAATTGATTAAGTACAGATTTTAATTGATATAGAACGTCAGCACTAAAAATAGCTCCTATGTACATTATGGTTATAATTTTCAAGAATGTATCTATTTTTTATTTATTTCTATTATGTATATAGTTAGTATAGATGGTATGTAATATTTAAGTTAAGTCTAAGTTTCTAGCGTATTAAGTTCACTGTTTTAGTCATGGTACCAGTACGTACCATTTCATCATTTTAAGACTGGCAACTACTCCAACTCTTTTATTCCATGCTCCAATCCCTGCCTAAGTTGTCTGGAAAAGACCACATTTAGTGATAAGACCGCCAATCATACAATTCTGTAATGCATCCTTGTTTCTTACATTTTATTTTACTTGGTGTACAATAAAGAGTTATCTATCTATCTACTTTACAAACATAATAGGTCTTTACCTATGAAATTGCCGTTTTGTATGAAAAAATTTAAACGAATTTTTTTCATGAATTTTTTTATTTGTATTAATCGAAGTAATCACCCATGCAATCAATGCATCTTTGCCATCGCAGTGGCAATTTATTGATGCCCTTCTTAAAGAAATCAGCTGGACGGGAGGCAACAAATTCTTCAAAGGCATTTTGTACTGCCTCTCGGGTATTGAATTTTTTTCCCGCCAAGAAGTTATCCAAATTCTGGAAAAAGTAGTAGTCTGTAGGCGCAAGGTCTGGTGAGTAGGGCGGATGACGGAGAGCTTCCAACCCCAGTTCTTGCAACTTGGAGACCGTCTGCTGTGCAGTATGAGGTCGCGCGTTGTCGTGCAGGAGCAGCGGAGACGAGCGATTGACCAATGCTGGTTGGAGATGCGCCAGCTTCTCCATCATTGTGCTCAGTTCTTCACAGTACACATCTGCAGTAATGCTCACCCCGTTTGGTAAGAAGCTGTGATGAATCACACCGGCGCTAGACCACCAAACAGTGACCATCACTTTTCTAGGGGTAAGTTTTCGTTTAGGGCATTGTTTAGGTGCTGAACCAGGATCCAACCAACTTGCTGAGCGCTTGCGGTTATCAAACAGAATCCATTTTTCATCGCAGGTAACAATGCGGTTCAAAATTCCTTCATTTGTGTGTCTGTTGAGCAGTGCAAGGCACGTCTCGACGCGTACTTCGCGCTGGCGATCATTGAGTTCGTGGGGCACCCATTTGTCAAGCTTTTTTACCTTGCCAATTTGACGCAAATGGACCAATATTGTTTTGACGCTAACGTCGAAAGCTGCTGCTAATTCAGCCGTAGATTGTGTATCATCAGCTTCCACAACCGCCTTTAATTCGTCATTGTCGACCAAAGTCTTCGGACGACCGCGAGGTTCATTTTTCAGGTCGAAATTTCCAGAACGGAAGCGAGCAAACCAATAACAGGTGGTGCGTTGGTTTGTAGTGTTAGCTCCGTAAACGTCGTTGATGTTGCGTGCCGCTTGTGCCGCGTTGCTGCCACGACGGTACTCATATTCCATAATTACTCGAATTTTTAACGTATCCATGATGACGAAAAAGATTGAAATGCGATGAAAATGTAACACTAATCAATAAAGAAATGACTACTTTTGGAAAAAAGAATCCATGTTTTTAAAATAAAATTAATTTGAAATTAGAATTCTTAGCCAAACAAAAATTATTTTGATTTGAAATGGCCAGTACTGCAGAACGGCAATTTCATAGGTAAAGACCTAATATAATAGACGGATGTAGCGACTGTATATCGCACATAATATCACGTATTTAGATAAGGCACATTTATTGATTAAGCTTAGCGATAAAATAAGACAGTATTTTACACGTACAACATTAGTATTTAAACCCTTTTTATATCTTAAATAAATCAGACTAAAATACCATCTTGTTGTCTCATTATTACTCTTGCCGAATCATATGGCAAATTGGTGACCCCGTGAAGAAAAACACGCAACATGACTCAACCAACGTGCAAATCAAGCAGCAACCAACATGAAACACTCGAAATAGCAGCTGGCACCGGCATTCTGTCCCGCATTCTGGAGTTTTGGAGGGACCAACCCAGATTATGGTTTACACAACTCGAAGCCATATTAGCACCACAGAAACAAGGCGACGATTACAAGTATTATACGGTGGTGGCGAAGCTATCCAAGGAAGAAATACTACAGGTTAGTGACCTTATTACCTGCCCGCCATCTACAGAAAAGTATAAGACCACCAAGGAACGTCTAATCGACTGCTATGAAGAATCAGAACAGCGTCAATTTCAAAAATTATTGTCTGAAATGGACCTCGGCGATCAAAAACCATCACAACTTCTACGCAAGATGCAAGTTTTGGGTAAAGAATCGGCGATGAAACCATCAAACTACTATGGTTGAGACTTTTACCACCATCAGTTACTACAGTTCTAGCTGTCACAGAGGACATGGAGGTCAATAAGATGAGCCAGATTGCCGACAAAATATGATTAAATTCAAAACTTACTGAGGTATCAGCCGTAAACGAAAATATAAATAAAACAGACGACGGTGCAATGAACTGCATATTAGCCCAATTAGCAAAAATGCAATTGGAACTAAATACAATTCAGCGCAATCATAGAGACTATCGACGCAGCACTCCAAGTTACTATAAGCGTCAACATTCTCCATCGAGGTCAAGAGCAAGCAGTCGGGAAAGAAGACACCTTTGTTTCTACCACGATAAATTTAGAAAACACGCTAAAAAATGTGTTAAGCCATGTGATTGGAAACAGGAAAGTAACTCAAGGAACCAGGGAAACTAACTAAAGCACAGACTACGGCGGATCTCTGTGCTATTCACCCGTCCAACCGCCTCACTATTACCGACCGAAAAAGTGGTATGAGATTTTTGATTGACACGGGAGCAAACATTTCAGTTATTAGCAAGCCACAGAGACCTTCATCTATACAAAGTGAACAATACACACTTTATGCCGCTAATGGTACAAAAATCAAGACATATTATATAGACATATACGTAGACGTTTTACGTGGATCTTCGTCATCGCCGATGTAACGCAACCAATTATCGACGCGGATTTTTTAGAGCATTACAAGTTATTAGTCGACATAGCTGGTCGGAAACTTATTGACAGGGTAACTGAGCTGACGACGCCTGCAACCCTGACCAAATCGACGCAGCAATCAATTCGGACTATTTACGTTGGAAACAATCGGCGCATTACTCAACTTTAAAAAAAAGATGAGGATATTACGAAAATTTCTTCCCTCCACACTACTCCAAAACACAAGACTAAGCATCACATTATCACTAAAGGACCGCCTGTATCAGCACGTGCAAGACCATTACCTCCTGATAAATATCATACAGCCAAAAAAAAATTTCGGAATATGATGGAGCTTGGCATTTGTCGCCCTTCGGACAGCCCATGGGCCAGTCCTTTACATATGGTTAAGAAAAAGAATGGCGAATGGAGACCATGTGGAGATTATCGAATGCTCAATAACGTGACTGTACCTGATAAATACCCACTCCCACGATTGACAGATTTCACTTATATATTAGAGAAGAAAAAAATCTTTAGCAAAATCGATATTCGGAAGGCCTACCACTGTTTTCCTGTGCAAGATGTGGAAAAAACTGCCATTATCACTCCTTTTGGACTTTTTGAATATTTAAAATGCCTTTTGGTCTACGCAATGCAGCGCAAACATTCCAACGATTCATGGACTCTCTATTCAGAGATTTAGACTTCGTATTCTTCTTTGTTGACGATTGCCTTATAGCTTCAGACAATGAGCTTTTGCATTATCAGCATTTGGACACGGTTTTCAAACGCTTACAGGAGAATGGAGTAACTATTAATCTCGAAAAATGTGACTTTCTCAAGAATGCGATTTCGAAAATAGATTTCGTAGGTTATCATATAACGAGCCAAGGAATATGCCCAACTGAGGAAAAGTACAAGGCAATTATGGAATTCCCTAAGCCAAAGACAGTCTAAGAATTAAGGAGATTTTTAGGCATGATTAATTTTTATAGAAATAACCTTCCACACGCCGCTGATTCCTTGGACAACAGAGGCCGAAAAAGCTTTTGATAAATGCAAGGAAAACATTTTGAACGCAGTATCGACAGTTCATCCCTCCCGCACCGCCCCACTGGCCCTTATGACGGATGCCAGTTCTACCTGTGTTGGCGCGGTTCTACAACAAAAGTCTGGACGTAATTGGGAACCATTAGGATTTTTCTCTAAAAAGTTAAGTGTAACTCAACAAAAATACTCAACATTCGATAGAGAGTTGCTCGGAGTATATATGGCAGTCAAGCATTTTCAAAGGTTAATTGAAGGAAGAGAGTTTACAATTTTCACTGATCACCGACCTTTGACTTACGCATTTTCTCAAAAACCATCATCGAATGATACGCCACGGCGAGTACGTCAATTAGATTTCATTTCGCAATATTGCACCAATATTCAACACATTAGCGGACGTGATAATATTGATGCAGACGCACTATCACGTATAGAACAAATTGATATGCCATCACCATTTAATTATGCTGACTTAGCGCGATGCCAACTGAATGACCAAGAATTAATTAGACTTCGTGACAATAAGAATTTGAAATTTAATAACATCATGCTTCCGGGTTCTACACAAAGCATCAGCTGCGACACATCTACTGGAAAAAATCGTCCTTATTTACCAGAAAAATTTCGAAGACAAGTTTTTGACGTCATTCATGGACTGAGTCATCCTGGGAAGAAAACTACTAGAAAGAAAGAAAGAAGAAAGAAAGAAACAAATTTTTATTTTCATAAAGTACGGAAAATACATTCGATTTTAAAAAACAAACATTCAATTTTATACATTATTAATTTTATTCGTACTGGTATGAAAAATGGCCCTATCTCAGCTAGTACTGCATTTCTGCAGTGCTGATCTTCCGATAGGGCCAGTAGGTACTGGAAGCGTGATACCAGACGAATTCACATTATCATACTTACAAGCTAAAAAAAAAAATATATTAAGATTATTATTATTATAATGAAACATAGAATAGGAAAGTACTTAGAACAGAACAGAGAGAAAAAAATATTAATAATAAAAAATATAAACAACAATTATCCTAGTCATAATCACAATTTATTCCTCGTATCGCATTATTCATGCATTTTTTTTTTTAATCGATTGCATTAATACATCATATAGATTTATAATGTCCCTTGTCTTGCCTTTATGCGTTTCCGAACGTCATAGATAAAAGTCGCTGCGGGGTTCGCAAGCCTGACTTTAATGTTTATTTATTATGTCTGTCAGTGTATGGTGTTAAGCGTATGAAATGCTAATATTAGTAATGCTTATTAAATTATTAGAAATGGTGCGCTTATAAGTCAAATTTGGTGTTTATCACATGTGCTACAGTGCAATACATATAAAAAAGTTGATAACTCAAAGATATTTATGGTCATGTATGAACAAAGATATCAATAACTGGTGTAAATCGTGCATAGCTTGCCAGAAATCAAAAATACAACGCCACACAATATCACCTGTTGGCAACTTCATGCCATCGCAACGGTTCGAACATTTGCACATGGATATTGTGGGTCCTCTCCCTATTTCGGAAGGAAAACGATATTTAATTACAATCATAGATCGTTGTACTTCATGGCCGGAAGTAATTCCGGTTGAAGATATCACCGCCGAAAGGATAGCCCACGCACTATATGAAACATGGATATCAAGGTTCGGATGCCCATTACGCATTACGACGGATCAAGGTCGACAATTTGAATCAAGAATATTTGAGTCACTTTCACAATTTTTAGGAGTACACAAAATTAGGACAACGCCTTATCACCCACAAGCAAATGGAATGATAGAGAGATTTCATAGAACCTTAAAAGCAGCGCTCATGACAAAGGGATCTAACGAAAGAACGAAAGAAATTCCTACGGTTCTACTTGGTTTGCGAAGTTGCGTACGCGAAGATACAGGATATAGCGCAGTAGAGATGACATATGGCGCGTTTATAAGACTCCCTGGGGATTTTTTCGAATCATCACACCAACCTTTTACATACGAAGAATTAGTTAAAAATATTCAAAAGGACATCAGTCATATGATATCAGTACCAAAACGTAAGAAGCAAAGCCGAGCAATTTTCATTCATCCCGAGCTCAAGGAATGCTCACACGTATTTGTGCGATGCGACAGAATAAAAAAAAGTCTAACACCCCCCTATGAAGGACCTTTCCCAGTGACAAAAAGAATGAACAAAGCATATGCCATTAAGATTGGATATAAGGAAACAATAATATCAATAGACAGATTAAAACCAGCATTTGTTATCAACAGTGAAACTATAAACGTGCCTACCTCAGAAATTAAATCAAACAATCCGAACACGTACATCACGAAGTCAGGACGGACAGTTAAACCCGTAATACGATTCGGTATTCGCTGACGCAAGTATTCTGCCCATTTAGATACCCACGGTGTTTTAACAAACGCCATCATTCATCGCCAGCATCTCCGAAAGAACAATGGGCAACCAAAGCTCCAAAGACCAAATCACGACCAAATACAACTCCGACAGCTGCTTAAACCCAAATGAAGCCGACCAACTAAGAAGCCTTATCCTGGAAGAGCTACGGTGGACAAGAAACATCGCAATAGGCCAAATTATAATCACCCTGGGCATCCTCCTACTCTACGGAGTTCTCAAGGACGTGGACAGGAGAGTGAAAACGCTTGCGGGAAATAATCAACACAAACATTTTGTACCCTTGACACCACCGTCTTGCACCACTGGTGGTGTAAAAGGTATTTTTTAATACCCATTACACTACCAAAAAGCTGCAGCACCCCCTGGTGGTGTAGATGGTATTTTTTAATACCCATTACACTACCAAAGAGCTGTACCTACGTTACATTTACTCTTTGGTTTATGTACCTATTACTTATCAGTGTATGAATTAATGACATTGAACTACGCAGTGCAATAAATGCATTGAAACTTTTTGGTTTTAGTTTTAAAACTAAAAAGCGTTTTTAAAAGCAACGTTTGACAGTTTTAAATGAAATATTTTTTCTGCTAAGCTATTATAACTAAAATGAATGAAAATCAGGAAGAGTTAAATTTTATTAAAATTCATGGAGGAAACTCATTACTTCATGATAAATATAAATATCATAGACATAAGATATATAAAAACGGTTCCAGTATATGGAGGTGTTAGAAGTATAGAACCATAAAATGTCTTGGTACTCTTACTATCTGCAAGGTAAATAAATATTTTGATATTAGTTTCTTTTAATATGTTTCAGTATTATTTTTATACGTTTTTGTTATAATAAAATGTATTTATTTTTGTTTAAGTACAATACTACGATTACGAAACAGAAACAACACACTTGTGATCCAGATGTATATAAAAACCATGTACTAAAAGAAATGTGTGATTTACGGGAGATGGTGGTAACTTCCGATGATCCGGTACCTCGACTGTACGAGAAAAAAATTCTGGATTTAAAAAACAGAGGGCTCAATTTAGTTGCAAACTTACCAAATTATGATGGTGTAAAACATTTCTTATACGGTGCGAGAAATAAGGCTTTGGGGATATCTAGGACTACATTTAAAGAAGTCTGTGAAGTAGAAGTGCCACTCAAGTTTCACACCTTTGTCCTAGCGGATTATATGGATGATGAAACTCGAATTTTAGTTTTTTGTAATGAAGAGTCACGTAATCTAATTCCGAAAGTTAATGAATATTTTGGCGACGGTACATTTGCTAGTTGTCCAAGCCCATTCAAACAATTATATAGTCTGCACGGTGACATGAATAGTACAATGGAAACAACTTACATTAAACCGTTAATTTTTGCACTTATGTCAAATAGAAAGGAAAGTAGTTATTATGTTCTATTTAATTTAATAAAATCACAAATACCACAATTTGCTCCACAAAAATTCCATTGTGATTATGAAATAGGGGCGATGAACGCTATTGTGAAATCATTTCCCGAGATTGAAGTCCGGGGATGTTACTACCATTGGACCCGTAATATCTGGAAAAAAGCCAAAGTCTTAGGTTGTTCTAAAACTATGTCTGACAGAAGAATTATAGCCATGACAGCGGTTTTACCACTTATTCCAGCTGATAAAATTTTCGAAGGTTTTGATTATATAAAACAGGAATCAAATTATAATAGTAATTGCGCAATTGATAAATTTCTAAAGTATATACAAAACTATTGGTTCAAAGTGCAAACCAGTAATGTATTTAGCGTTTTTGGTGAACGTCATCGTACGACCAATGCATTAGAAGGTTTTCATTCCAAATTAAATAAACTAATAAACAAGAACTCGGTGACAGTCTTGCGTTTACTAAACGTTTTACATAATATATCGTTTCAATCTTTAAAAACACCTGCTAAACGAAACAAAAAACAAACCGCTAACGATGACTTTATCTTGCAGATACAAATGCAGTTAGTAAATGGTGAGATAACTGTAGACCGTGCATTAGATAAATTGCGTTATTAAAATTCTAAATTTTAGCGAAGTTCCAGACCGCTTGTTCAAAATTAATATTCATTCGACTTTTACGATTATTAGATATTGCCTTTTCATCACCAGATTGACACATGCTTTTCGTACCTTCTCTTTTTGGAAATATTCAACCCTTTCAGGCAAAATGGGTCAAATTGTTTTTGACGCTATTTATTAGTCTGTTAAGTCTTATAAGTATTTTATTATAGAAATATTGTATATATTGTTATGTTACATTATAAATAACGATAGTAATGTGTATTATTATTAAACTCCTTATTAGTATTTTATATGTTATGTTCACATGAGAGTATTGTTTAGTTTTACCTACTGATTTGATATTAAATTTTGTTAACGTACCTAAGGCCTATTATTTACAAAAATAGGCTACAGTTAATGGTGGCACAGCACTATTTTTTGGTAGTGTAATGGGTATTAAAAAATACCATCTACACCACCAGGGGGTGCTGCAGCTTTTTGGTAGTGTAATGGGTATTAAAAAATACCTTTTACACCACCAGTGGTGCAAGACGGTGGTGTCAAGGGTACAAAGTGAACACAAATGCCACGGTTAACCTAGGTCATGGCGCATATGTTTGCACAAACCAAGTGCATCGACCAAGGCAGTGTAATGTGTCAAAACAACATCAGCAATTTTTATTATATTCTGCATCAGCAAGGTTACGGTCACTAGTTACATATTATGTTATTATTACTAATTTAAAACATTACTGTATATTTTTAATCAACGATAGGAATTATAAATATATATTTATTTAAAGGGGGTGTATATGTAGCGACTGTATATCGCACATAATATCACGTATTTAGATAAGGCACATTTATTGATTAATCTTAGCGATAAAATAAGACAGTATATTACACGTACAACATTAGTATTTAAACCCTTTTTATATCTTAAATAAATCAGACTAAAATACCATCTTGTTGTCTCATTATTACTCTTGCCAAATCATACGGCAAAACGGACACAAATTACATCCAGACTCAGAACAACTATTTATGGGTCACACAAATAATTGTCCGGCGCGGGTCTCGAACCAGCGACACGAAGCGCCGAGGCGACTGTCTGAGCTGCTGCGCCACACGTGCAGTCAGCACATAGCTCGTAGAACCGACGTCCGATGGGGCGGAAAGGAAGACATTTTAATAATAATAAATGGACCTACTCCTTCTACAAAAAAGCTCTCTTCTGGGAACATTAACAAATCTAATTACCAAGCTGACACCATAATGATCACTTCTCACCCCGATGATCGGGCTCATGCTGTTTTAATAAGAGAAAGCATACCGCTAATAGTATTCTTTCTCTTATTAAAACAGCATGAGCCCGATCATCGGGGACACGCACAGTAGATTAGTTATTATTATTTATTATGGATGTAGTAACACCTACCAATACATTGTTATTTTTGTGTAATGGCAATCCGCACCGTTCGGGGGGCGACAGCGCATGTGCGCTGCGATTACCATGGCAACCGTTTTTTGTTACCTGTTTTTCATTGTTCATCACAGAGTACATTATTTTCGTTGTTCATATTTCATTATACGCCCAAACCCTTACCAGTGTTTGATATTAATTATCACAGGTCTGCAAATTTGAACTCTTATTTTACCCTTTTGGATTTGATTGCTGATCTTGAGGTATTTTGGTGCGCTGATTACGAATATGTACTTGGATTTGTCCTATCACCCTCAGTTTTTTTGAAAAATCCTTTTATGTGAAATCGGAAAAAAAGGCCAACTTTACAAAGTTTTTTTTTATTACAATGCAGTAACAATTATATTACTAAACTTAAAACATTAAAAATACATTGAAGGGACAGTAATATATAAATTAAAAATATTAAATACTTTTATGGTATCTTGCATTTTTTTCACCGAAGCTCCGATTGTGAGATTTTCGCTTGAAATTCCGACTTGGATCATCACGCTTTAATAGCCAACAGTAGTCTGCCATCATTACTTTATTCCACTTTCCCTGATAGCGACGTTCCATCTCCTTCAAGTCCTGGTGAAATCTTTCGCCTTGCTCTTCACTTACAGCTCCCAAGTTATCAGGAAAGTAGTCCAAATGCGAATTAAGGAAGTGAAGTTTAATGCTCATCGAACATCCCATTTTGCCGAAATTTTCAATCATAACAGTACAGCAAAAACAGTCTTCAGTGTGATTCTGAGGTTCTCTCCATAAAACAGGCGATAGGAGATCAAACGTATTGTTCTTTCCTTTTGACCACTTTCGAAGTTCACGAACGCAGGTGGTACAAACTTTATGTGGGACCCACTGCTTATCTTGATTGGCGATTGATAGGCCAAAATACATATTATAAACGTTCCTTATAAATTCGGTTATGTTATGCTGCTGTTTTCTCAGCATAAATTGCCCACAAATGTAGCAAAAATTGTCCGGAGAGTTTAAACACTTTCGCGATGACATTTTTCAAGTAAGCGTTACGAATTGCGCAGAAGTACTGACTTTTTAAAAATAGTGATGGTGCTATTTATACAAAATAATATTAATCTACCCTCATTAACTGTCTTCTAACGATTTAAGTTAATTTCTATAAAAAAGCATTTAGCCTACAAGAAATGAGGTCTTTAGCAAATGACCTAAAAATCCACTAGTATTTTTGATAATAAGGGTATATCACATACTTAATTAAAAGTTATGTTTAACTACATTTATGAGAACTCATTCATTAATGTCTACTTCAACCATTTAGTGTGTTTTTTGTTCAATAAGATACGATTAAAATAAAATAATTAATAAATTACTAGGAAGGCTTAAGTAATTTAGGCAAAAAAAGGATGATCTATAACTAAAAATCCTGACGTGATGGAATTTTTTTAATATTTTTCCCGTAATCAGCGCCCCAAAATCTATCCAAATCGCTCATCAAAACTGAAAGGGGAAAACCATTGCAGACCTGTGTTATTAGTCAGACGGGCCTGTTGGTGTGGTTGGTAGTGAACATAACAAAACGCAACTGGCTAGTAGAGCTCGCGCCACCTCACACATGTCACAACCCTTGTTTCTATTGAAATAAGAACGAATATGTCTTACTTTAAACGGGCATGATTAGCGGCGACGGTGGATACTACGTGCGAATTTCCCGTCATAGACTAAAAACCACTTCTTAGTATTAACCACCCAAATTGTGTCCACCGTGTTTTAATTTAGTTTTCAAGGCTATTGGGAGTAACTTAATTAGTATGATTGTAAATTGGTTTCGTATGCAATGCAGTACGTTTTTATTTGGCCCTTTCAAGCCTTTCTGTGAAACACGTGCATTTTTAATTATTTCCGAGGACTTGAGAATTAAAAATGCATAATTCATGATGGTGATCAAAGCGGACCATCAACTCCAAAAAAAGCAAAATGATACATTATGAACAAAAATTCAGAGACGAGTGGTTAAAAGATAATAGTTTTAAAAATTGACTGAAACGTGACCCAAAAGACCCGTATCGTGCAGTTTGTGTTCTGTGTGATGCAAAATTGATAGCTGACAGAGTCCTGATAAAAAGACATGGTGACGGTGCTAAGCATGTAAAAAGAACTACAGCAGCTCCAGCGCAATCTTCGATTGCTATTGCATTGGAAAAGGTTAAGCAGTCCGATGATGATGAATCCAAAGCATCTGAGATAAAGCTAATTGGACATGCCCTTTGTGTTTCAACCCTCAACTCAAGGTGGCATGCTGACGCAGAGATATAGGCATAAGTAAATAAATATCCGCGACGTATCATACATCTTTCTTTCTTTCGTAAGCCGTGTACCCGAGGAAGAATATTCAGGCCCTTCCATACCATCCCATGGTTGTCGTAAAAGACGACGATGCTTTTATGGCAGAGCATAAAATATCCGTGAGGGTGATGAACCACTTAGTTGATTTATTGCCCACTATGTTTCCTCACTCTCAGATTGCAAAAACAAAGAAAATAAAGAGAACAAAATGTCAAACAATATTCTATGAGAATCGGAAAAACATGATTTGTGTGCAGATCTAAAGCAGTAAAAATTCGCTGTCATAATTGATGAAAGCACTGATATCGGAGCAGTAAAAGCTATGTGTGTTGTGGTCCGATATTTCTGTGCAATGAAAGGTCAAATTGTGAGCAGATTTTAGGACCTAATTCAATTACATGGGGAGGAAAACTCTGCTCCAGTAACTACCGCCACAGCGCTACATCTTTTCGAAGCAGTGATAAAATCCTTTGAGGAAAATTCTATTCCTATTGAAAATATTATAGGATTTGGATCAGACGGGTGTAATACTATGATGAGTTGTCACAACTCTGTTTTGAGTCGATTTATACCAAAATGACCCGGAATTATCGTTCTTAAATGTGTTTGTCATTCGCAACATCTTTCTGCGAGTGACGCATGCAAACAGTTACCAGCTGAATGTGAAAAGCTAACACGTGATATTTACAATTATTTTGCGACCAGTAGCAAAAGAAAATCGCTATTAAAAGAGTTTCAAGTATTCACAGAAATATACACAAAATTTTGAATCCGGCTCAAACGAGATGGTTATCACTAAGTGCTGTAAAGCAAAGAATTTTAGAACAATGGAATGCACTAACACTGTTTTTTGATGGAAGATGGCTTGAAGACAACGAATGTTCCGAAATCCATATGCAGTTGAATGATCCTATAACAAGATCATACTTTTTCTTTTTAAACTGGATGTTAGCTAAATTTACTCCTAAAGAGACTCCAATGATCGTAGAACTTAACACTAAAATGAACGATCTCATTCACGAACTTTTATCGACATACATGACAACGACACATATTGCAAACACTGAACCAGAAAAAATTAAACCAAGTGACGAAAACAATTTAAAAAATTTGGATGACATCTACCTGGGCTTTAGGAGTATCTAAACAGTTTTCAACAAATGAAATAGCAGCAGAGAAAAGAAAAAAATGAATTCAAAAAGAAATGCCGAAATTTTTTGATTAAATCGTGCGTAGGCATTCCGCAAAAGATTCGCGCTAAATAAAATAATAATAATAATAAAATTTTTATTCAAGAAATAATGTGTACAAAATTATATCTACTTACTTTAAAAATAATTAATACTAAGCTATAGACAATTTGTGCCTGTACTAGGTTAAACCTGTACCACAGGCGTTCTAACGGCTTAAAGGGTATACTTATTCTTTATTAAAATTTAAACAATATTTAATTATACATACAAATTCAAAAACCTAAGATATAATGTTTAAAAAATTAACTTATTTTAGAATACTAAACAATCCCTCAGTCTCATCATAGCTCAATTTTTGTAAAAAATTGCTGACAATTTTTTTACAATTTGTATTGTTAAGGTTATATATAGATAGTGACTTATTTATTTTATTGTAAAGATATGGTCCGAGAAAAGGATAAAATCTGTTTGTATAAATAAACTTTGACTCTGATGCACTAGTGCAGATAATATCTTTCCGTCTCTTGGTGTTAGTAAGGTTAGCATTGTAAGTGAGTGTTGTGTGTTGTTTTAAAATTGCACGTTTAATAAATAGTTGGCGGACAGTTAAAACGTTGCATTTTTCATACAGAAGGCACGTAGGAAAAAGGAAAGGTCGAGAAGTTGCAACTTTTAGTATTGCTCTTTGGGCACGTTCAATGGTTAACATTAATGTTTTTGGAGCACCACCCCAGGAAGTAATGCAGTATTGAATAATAGATTGACATAATGCCTGATAGACTAGTCTAATCAATTTCATATCAGTAATATGCCGTAGCTTTTTAAATACGAATATGAGTTTCCGTACACGATTTGACAAGGCAAGGATATGTTGTTTAAAAGATAGAGTTTCATCGATAATAACACCAAGGTACTTCATGCTACTTGTGTTAGCAATAACTGGACAGTCGCAAGGAACCAAGGGACTGGGACAATAGTGTGCATATATGTTATCTTGTTTAGGAAGTCTGTGGTTTTTACGCATGCAAAAATTTATAAACATTGTCTTTTCAGCATTTAATGTTAGTAGATTATTTCTAAGCCATTTATTTATTACATTAAACCCATGTTGTGCGTAATAATGAACCGCAGTAGTGTTTGGAGCAGAAAAAATTAATGCTGTGTCATCAGCATAGGAAATTACTTTTCCATGGTCTAACTTTAAGGTACACAGATCATTTATGTAAATCAGGAATAGGGTAGGGCCCAGTATACTCCCCTGGGGGATTCCAAAAGCAGGAATTTTTACGTCCGTACTGATGAATTGGTCAATTTTAACACATTGAGTACGGTCATTTAAATAGCTTGCGAAGAGTTTCAACTGGGTGCCCCTAATTCCTAATGCCTCTAACTTGGATAGAAGGTTAGGAATAGACACGGTGTCGAATGCCTTCGCTAGATCAAGGAAAATACCAGTTACTAGGTTCCCTTTTCCCAGTTCCTCTGTGACAAAATCAGTTAAATGTTCAACCGCGTCTGATGTGGATAAATTAGCTCTAAAACCAAATTGCATGTTTGAAAGCAAAGAGTTCTTTTCTAGATATAAGACAAGTCTATTGTTTATTATTTTTTCTAGAATTTTGGAAAAGGAAGGTAGTAACGAGATTGGCCTGTAATTAGTTACAAGATCCCTACTCCCTGATTTGTGAACGGGAATAACTACGGCTTTTTTGAGGCATTTGGGAAAAATACCATCAGAGAGGCAGGTTTGAAAAATGAAAGTTAAAGGAGGGACTAGGATGTGCTTAAATCTTTTGAGAATATTATTACTAATGTTATCCCAACCCGCTGCGCCACTGTTTTTTAACCCTACAATAATTCGTTCTACTTCAGATTCATCTGTGTCTAACAGAACAAAAGATTTCCCACTATGAAGTTGAGTCCTTGTAGAAGAATAACCAGTCAAGTTAACGTTTTGCTCTTTTATTTTATCCCCGAGTTCCTTTCCAACGTTTACAAAGAACTTATTAGCGTTGTCAGCAGCGATAATCGGTGAGGAGTGAGTGCGTAGTAAACTTGAAGACGATTTATGCTGGTTAGAAGAAAAGGTAGTGGATTTTATAACTTTCCAAAGTTGTTTACTATTTGAACCTGCTTCATGAAGTTGTTTTTTGTCAAACTCAATTTTAATTTTTTTCAACAAGTTATTACAGAAATTTCTGTATCTTTTGTAAGATAATTGTAATGTATAATTATGTGGAGATTGCTTAACTCTTTTATGTAATTTATCTCTGTGACGTATACAACGTAAAAGGCCTGGTGTGATCCATGGCTTAATGTTAATATTTTTCCTACTCAATCTAATTATAGTTGTATTACGTAAAATTGCTTCTTGCAGTTTATTAATCACGTATATCAATGCCGTATTAGCATCAGCAGAATAGTAAACTGGGTCAAAATTAATATTGCACAAATCACATTCAAGGTTACACATGTTTATGTGTGATTTTTGTTGCGATTGCATAAACTGTTTACGCAGCGATAATTCAAGTGTAGTTAGAACTGGATAGTGATCAGTTATTGTGGCGTTGGTAACAAGGGTCAAGCTTGGTAATTTAGCTTTAAGCAAGACGTGATCTAAACAAGAACCACTCTGGTGTGTTGGAAAAGTGTGGGAAGGCAAAAGCCCATGAAACGCACTTAAATTAAGGTAGTTTTCCATCCCTGCATCGATGTTTTCAGGATTGATGTTTAAGTTGATATCTCCAGTTAAAACAATATTTTTAAAGGAGGAGAGAGTTGAGAGTATTGTATTAAGAGAATTATGAAAAGAATGTAAATTTCTAAAAGAAGGAGGTCTGTAAATAGCCACGATTGCGATGTCGGTTCCAATTTTAATAACTAAGCAATTGCATTCCTTTGCAACGGGCTCTTCAACAATGACAAGAAGAGATTTTTTAGTATAGACAACCACCCCATCATTCTGATTGAAGTTGACTGAACTGTTGTAGTTGTTGTATCCCTGTATCACAGGAATATTACCATCACGATTGGAAAGCCAACATTCCGTAAGAATTATTACATCACAGTCCACATTTAATCTATGTAGAAAAATATTAAAACTGTCTATGTTCTTAAAAATACTCCGAATATTTTGTGTTAGTATCGTTAATGGGTTAGTAAATGCGGAAATGTATTGATTGCAACTTTCAGTGTCACACTGTTTTGAGTCATACAAGCAAATTTTATCTACATCATCAATTAAATTATGCGTCATTGTGTATATCTGTTCTAGTTAAGGCTAATAAACAAAATAAAATGTACGGCGCTCTAGGCGCCCTCATAATCGATCGAGTTGATGTATCTTAGTTCTGCGCTCTTTTTAGCGGGACACTCAATGTCTCCAGTTTTGTGATTGCACGGCTTCTTAAAACGGAGGCATGTAGCACATCTTGGGGCATCACCTTTCTTTGTGCATTCTGCCATTGAATGCCCTGATTCGCCACAGTGTCCGCACATGGAAACGGTGTCCTTACAGAATTTTGCTGCGTGCCCGTATAGCTGGCATTTGTAGCACCTCGTTACAAGTGTAAAATCACGAACTGGGCAAGAGGTCCAATTTATGAAGATTCTAGATTGCGAAATTAGGGCTTTGCGTATATTAGCTGTGACCTCGATTATAAAATTGCATGTTGTGACATCTTTCTTACCAGACTTGTGGCTTAGTTTCGTTGAGGACAAGAACTCTTCAAAAGTTAAGGATGGTATCTTTTCGGTGACGTTCTGTTCGTAGATACACCGAAATAACTCCTTTTCTGTTAGCGATGTGGGCACTCCGACAATAACAATTCGAGGTTTGCGCTTGTAGGGATCACCAGCTATAAGCCCAGACGACGATTGTTCCACAGCGACTTTTAATTTTTCTGCGTCTTCCTTGGTCTCGGTGTTAATGATGACTCCGCCATTAATCGTTTTACGTAAACCACGCACTTGGAGCTTCATTTGCTCTGGCCGAATAATTTTTTGGATCATGAATTTGGTATCCTCGCTTGACGTAGACTTGCTTGAGTTGTTGGGGTAAATAGCCACGGAATTAATTTGGCTGGGCTTAACAAAATTATTAGAACCCCTCTTTACCATATCGGCAAATGAACCAGTATTGGTTGGGATATCCAAATTGGATCCTGAAACATGTCTCAATATCTCAGATCGCGATGAATCAATTCAAAATATGCTATAGCTTAATGCCAAGATTGACACCAACTTCTATGATAGAACAACAAGCTTTTGATGACCAGTGGGGAAAAATGCCAAAGTTAAAAGGAAATTTCGATGCTGCAATACGGCCAGATAAATTCTGGCACAAGGATAGTTTCGTTTGCATATATTCGTTTCCCATAAGCGATGCGGAGGGATTATTGGACGCCTTTTAGGGTAAATAGTGTATCGTAAGTTATCTAATTTATAGCTTATAATTTCATTTTATTTAATTTAATTACTGAAATAAATGATTTTCGTTTGCAAAATACAATATTTTTAATACTAATGTTGTTTTTGGGGTGAAACAGTTTGATGAGTTCCGGTTGATTGGAAAATACATGCTCAACATCTTGGCTCTTCGTAACTCCAATGCGGAATGCGAGAGAATTTTCAGTCAAATTAACGACACCAAAACAAAGAAACGAAAGAGGTTAGTAACCAGGACAATAAGAGGCAACATGTTAGCGCAACAAACCATTCGGCGTCACAGCACCAGTTGCGTTAACTTTAAACCAACTGAGTAAATGATAAAATTATTTAATTCTGGGATCTACAAAAAAGATGCGGATATCGGGCTACGATTGATTAATGAATAATTTTAATAGGTATTACGCTTATTCTAAATGACACAAGGTGACATAGTTATTTAGTATTTTAGTTTATAAAAGTTAATAATAGCTTCTGAAGACTGAACTGAACTGAAGGTGTGTAGCGCGCATTACAGTAGATTTCAATCTACTGTAATGCGCGCTACACACCTTCAGTTTTAACTGTGCGATTTAACTGTACAGTCGGAGTGTACAGATAAATCGTTAGGTGTGTAGGACAAACCGTACAGTTTAACTGAGATCTTATCAAGATATGGACAGATAAATCTATACAGATAGAACTGTACAGTTAAAACTGAGAGTGTGTAGTTGAAAACTGTGCAGTTTCGTCAGTTTTGTCGCAGTCAGCGCAGCGTGAAGGGATCTCGTATTTTTTCCTTGCTTTCCGCATTTACGAGACCTAGTCAACCATGGCTCAAGGCGAATGGCTGGAAGAGTTTATACAACTGTACCAATCGGAGAAAAGCAAGGATTACCATAATCGAGTGAAATAAGATTCAGCTTATGAGAAGCTTATTTTAAAATTACGCGAAATCGATCGTCAGAGTGATAAAGAGGCTGTTATTAAGAGAATTTATAATCTGCGCTGTACGTAAAACAAGGAGCACAAAAAGTCATGTCCCCAAAATCAGGATCAGGTGCCGAAGATATTTATGAGCCGTTATGGTATTACCCTTTATTACGTTTCTTATCAAAATATAATAATAATAATGTCCTCCTAGCCGAATTTCGGCCACGGCGGCCAGCCTCAACAGAGATTAGCCATCTGCGCGGGACATATTATAATGCTCAAGTGTGCGCAAACACAGGAGCACTTTCTCGACACGACCGGAAAGAGGTCAGGTACAGGACCGACGGCTTTACGTGCTCTCCGAGGCACGGGGGTATAATACCGCCAACTCTCAGACTTCGGGCTGATGCTGAGAATTTTTTCTTTTTACAGAAAAGTCCCAAAATCACTTTTTGTCCTGACCCGGGATTTGAACCCAGGACCTCGTTCTCTGCGGGTGAACACGCTACCGCTAGACCAACGAGGCAGTCAATTCAAAAGAATATTCAACCAATATCCGATACAACGTAACTGGAACGATTTCCCTTTCTCTCACCAAGAAACCCTCTCAAAATGTCATCCGTCTCTTCATCCAAAACTGGAGGATCAAAAGAATCCTCCCCGGACAGAGGCAACAAATCTAGCCACAAGAAGAATAACAAATCCGCGGTCTACTACAGGTCCGAGACAAACCCCTCGGAAACGAGAAGCGCCGGTGGCGACCTAGCCAGTGGCAGCTGGTCTGAACATGTTGATATGTAGATTCCTCAGAGTCTTGACAACATGGCAAGTGGAGGACTTCCTTATGATAATTGCCTACTCAGCACAATGAATGTGGAACCTGCCCCCTGCGTATCACAGGAGAGAGTGGAGGTGGTACCACTAAATTCCGGCGGAAAAACTCGGGCGAAGAAAACTTCCCCCGCTCCCAAGACAGAGACACCTCCCTTGGACCCATTAAAGAACTTCAAAGCTCAGTGGGGAGGCTTCAGAAAAGAGTGTGTAGAACCAAAAACAACTAGGACAGTGGTTCATACCATGAGGAAGGATGTGTTGGGCTGTCTCAGAGATACCAAATCAAAATATACCAAGGCCTAGTCGGTCGAATTTGGATGATAAAGAAGATGAGGTAAGTAAATGCAACTTTACAGTAGCTTTATTATTATACACGGTGTAATTGAAGTCATGGGCATTACTTTAAGGCGTGTGGGGGTGTACTTTCACTATAAAAAATAATAATTTTAAAATTAAAATCAAAAAACACTTAAATGCAATACAAACACTATCACAATGGATGGAACAGCTGTTTTTTTTTATTATCATTATCATCATATCAACCATAAGACGTCCACTGCTGGACAAAGGGCTCCCCCAAAGATCTCCACAATTTCCGGTCTTGCGCTATCCGCATCCAGCGATTTCCAGCGACCCGCACAAGATCATCAGTCCATTTTGTCCATTTTTTTTATATTTCATAGTAATTCCCATAGTGAAAGTATTTCGTATTTATGAGTACTACATCCCCTTACAGTAATGCCCATGACTTCCTGTCATTTCACGTGAAGTGGACAGGAAAAACAAGTGAGGTTCTGAAAATCTATCATATTTAGCCCATTTATACTTTTAGTAGGTAAGAATGTAAACAAAATATTTTTTTGTATAATGTATATTTCACAAGTTATGGGTTTCTAAAGAATTGTCGTAACTATAATGTCAAGTTTATGAAAGTTGTTTTTCGAATCTAGCATATTTACAATAAAATATTTAACATAGCGATACATATTGGAAAAAAAAAAAATTACTAATAAAAAATACCTAAAAAAAATCATGTCATGTCAAAACCGGAAGTAACCTTTTCAAACCTGAATTTCAGTCACTTTATTTTTCGTTCTTTTTTTTTCTAAATATAGCTTAAAGTATATTAAAAATACACAAGAAAATTCAAAATGGGATCTCTATTTGTTTAGGAGTTAGATGAATTAATGTACATACGCGTCGCGATGAGCGTGATATCTGACGCTTGCATAGGTCGAGTAATTTGCGCGATATTTCATTAAAACTCGCAACTTTATTAATATTTTATTTCGTTTCAGCGTATTTAAGCTCTTACAAGGATGTGGAATAAGTATTATTAATATAATATACTATCTTTCGCCCGCCCGGTATGTCCAATTTTTATAAATTATAGCCTATATGTTTTATTCTGATGTCTTAGCTACATTACTGCTAAGTTTCATCAAAATCCATTCAGTAGTTTTTGCATGAAAGAGTAACAAACATACATACAGACATCCATACATTCTCACACATTTTTGCGTTTATAATATTAGTAGGATATATACATTAATAATACTTAACCCAAATATAAATTAATAAAATATTATAAAGAATAAAAACATTTTTAGGAAGCAGTACAAAAGTTTTATTATTTGCGAAACGTGACTAATAACGCCTTTTGTTAGCAGCGTGAAGTATACTTAGTCTTCAAATAGAGACAAACTATGTACAAGAAAGAGATAGAAATATGATGGTATGGTTTCGTATATTAGTGTTGCTTTAACCTCTCGGCGACTTGTGCGCATTTTAAGATAGTTGTTATTATAATGGCGCCCTACGGTGATCGATGTTTTAACCCATTTCGTTTGGTACTTCATCGAAAATATAAAAATTTAAGGAAAATATCTGATGCTCTAAAGTGGGGCTTTTCACGAGATATATTTACGTTTGTGCCTCCTGTAGCAAACGACTTTCAAATGAAACACCTCCAGTAGCTAATGAAGACATTTTGCAATGCAATCAAACATCTAGTGAACCTTAACAAAACATCAAGATGAGCCGTTCATTCCCGAAGATAAGTTTAAGCATAATTCTACCCAAACCGACACAACCATAGAAAACCAAGAGATTTTGAAGCAGCTAAAAGATAAATTTAATGATCCCTCTACTTCTACTTCCATGAAGACTATGATATTAACAATAGCACCTACGTCATGGAGTGAAAATAAACTTGCTGAAGAATTGGGAACCACCAGGCGGCGAGAAAAGCAAAACAACTTGTCAATCAGTTCGGCATCTTGACATCTCCTAACCCACGTGGTAGACGTAAACTACCAGCCGAGACCGAAAACTTGGTGAAAGATTTTTATCTAGGAGAAGACATTAGCCGAATAATGCCCGGTAAAAAAAGACTTTATATCACTTAAATTAGATGATGAAAAAGAACGCACATACAAAAACAGCTTCTGCTCTGTAATATTGATGAACTTTATCAGAGGTTCAAAAATGAATATCCAAACGTCAAGGTAGGCTTAAGAAAGTTTTTTACACTAAGACCCAAACAATGTATCCTCGCAGGCGACTCTGGAACTCATATGGTACGTGTTTGTACTTACCATCAAAACGTTAAATTGATGTTGAATGGAGGAGACATTGCCAATCTTACAGCTGGAACTACCATGCAACTTTCATCATGCCGCGCCGAGTGAAACGGACGACAAGTTAAAAGATCGAGGTGAAGTGAGACACGTCCCCGCTCGCTCGAGACACGTATATACATGGTACTCTATGACACGGAGTGACTGGCAGATACTTAAGTTTATTTGCTTAGCTGCAGATACAAAGTTTAAATCTGATCAAAAAGTAATTAAATATTTAAGTGTTGTTATTTCCCATACTGGGTTAGTCGTGCATATATATTTTTTTATTATATTTAAACGTAGATTATTGTAGGTACCTATTGTGCCGTAATAAATAGTCCTAAAATAGTAGATTGATATTCGCTTTCTATTATAATTATGCGCAGGTTTATTATTATCGTATGTTGTTGATCCTTTTGTTTAATGTAATAGGTAATAATGTAATAGGTACATAACCGCAGCGCAACCACGGTTAGTTACTTACTTACCTATATCTTTATACAGTCCACTTAGTTTAACGCTTCACCTATGTAAAAAAACCAGTATTAAATCATATTTTAAACAGTCCGCACGCTCCTTATTCATTAAACAACCCTCAAACAAAATTACACCTTATCGCCTTGAACATTTGGTCCTTCGAGCCGGATAAATATTACCGGTCGGCCACTGCGAGCGAGCTGTGAGAACAATAGGCGACCGCATTCCACAGCGATAAGGAATAGTCGGAGTTACTTTTTACTAATTACCGGTATAATTCGTGAATTCTACAAATATTAGTGAGCGAGTGTGTTATTACAAACATTATGGATTCGAGTATTGGATTTGAGGAACTTCTGGTGTATCAAAGGGAGCTACTGGACAACTTAAAAAATGCTGAGAAAAACTTCAAAAAGTCACCTAAAGATAGGTTAAAAAGAACTTATTTGGAAACGAGAATAGAAACATTAGAAGAATTATGGATTAACTTTAAGGAGGGACACAAACAAACTATTTTGAATCTTAGTAAAGACGATGATAAGAAGGATTCTTATTTTGAAGAAAATATGTACGAACAGTTCGAAGAGATATACAATGCAAGTCGAATTTAAAGGAAGCTCTTCTACCGTTTTTGGATTCAGCTAAGCTTCCATTGCCTCCGTGTCCGCAAATATCGACACAGTCTGGCGGTACACAAATGCCGTTCAATTACGATGTGAAATTACCGCGCATCCGAATACCTAATTTTACTATATGAGGAGTGGCAATCGTTTTATGACTTGTTTTGTTCGCTTATACATTTACACAAGTCTTGACACAAGTCTTTATCGCCCGTACAAAAATTACAATACCTTAAGAGCAATTTATCCGGAGAACCAGAAGTATTACTAAGAAATTATTCTATCACGAATGCAAATTATGAGGAGGCGTGGAATGAACTAGAAAAACGATACAACAATACGAGGTATAATACAAACGAGATTTTGAGAAAATTATTTACACAAAAATCGATACAAATAGTTGCGGCGAGTTCTATCAAACAATTGCTGGACACAACTTCTACGTGTTTGAAGGCTTTGAAAAACATGGATGTGAACATTGATTCTTGGGACCTGATCATCAACTACTTGGTGCTGTCAAAATTAGATTCTGAATCGGTAAAAGAGTGGGAACAACATTTGAGCATGAATAACAAAGAAATGCCAACCTGGCCAGAACTACGAGAATTTCTGAGTGCGAGATTCCGGTCATTAGAAATGATGGATGGCCATAAACCAAGAGTGGTGCAAGGTAAGCCCGTCACCAAGCCTAAAGCCTTTCATTCAAATATTATCAAGGAAGAGAAAAAACACGATGTGAAATGTGCGTTATGTAATGACGGACATACCATACAAGAAGTATACCATTGCAAGAAGTTCGGAGATATGTCTGCTAAAGAACGACAAGACTTTGTTCAACGAAGTAAATTGTGTTTCAACTGTTTGGCGCCATCACATTCCGTAGTAAAATGTCGACAATCAGCGTGTTGTCGGAAGTGTGGACGGCGTCATCACTCACTTCTACACTTCGAGAGAGGAGTCAACACCGAGAAAACGAGTGAGGATGAGTCAACGTCTACAGGTACTGTGACTGAGGCACAGAGAGGTAAGCCTAGTACTTTGTCTAATGATACACACATTGTAACCCACTTTTCTAGAGAGAATTTTCATACAAACAGCGTCCTGTTAGCTACTGCACAAGTGGTAGTAGATAGCAAGAATGGTTGCAAATATATACTCAGAGCGTTGTTAGACCAAGGGTCACAGGCATCTTTTGTAACGGAGGCGACAGTTCAGTTACTTAACCTTACACGTAAATCTGTCAGTGGTTGGGTGTCAGGCGTGGGAGAGGAGCAAACCAGAATTAAACACATGGTTTCACTCACAGTGAAATCACGCTACAATCCCCACGCATCAGTTAGAGTAAATGCGTATGTATTGCGTTCTTTAACTACACTATTACCTAATACTAACCTTGGTACTCCTGAGTGGTCAGATATAACAAACTTAGAGTTGGCCGACCCAGGATTTACTACACCAGGTAAAATTGACATTTTGCTTGGTTCGGAGATATATTGTGAACTTTTGTTAGATGGCGTAATTAAGCACACTAAGAGTAAATTATTAGCCCAAAATACAATCTTAGGTTGGGTAATATCTGGTAGGATGTCAGAAGAATCTACTGCAGCAAGAAGACACGTTACAAGTTTGCATGTGCAACACAAAGAAGACGACCTACTTAAACTATTTTGGGAAGTAGAAAACGAACCAAACATGATAAAAAAGACACAGTCAGAAGAAGAAAGGAGATGTGAGGAGTTTTATGAGGCTACCACGGTCAGAGACGAAAACGGAAGATTTGTAGTCAAGACTGCCATTTAAAAGGGAACTTCCAGAATGTCAAAACGGTAGATTAATGAAAATAGCGTCTAAGAGGTTCGAATTGTTAGAGAAATGTTAGCTAAAAATAATAAACTGCGCGAAGAATATCATAACGTAATAAACGAGTACATACAGTTAAATCTAATATATAAATCAAATATATAGTATATAAATATGGTTGAAGTTGAATTTACGGACATGAATAATCCCAAAGCTGTATATCTTCCGCACCACGCTGTAACGAGAGAAGATAAAGATACTACGAAGCTTCGCGTTGTCTTTGACGCATCGTGTAAAGGAATTAATAACGTTTCCTTGAACGATGATCTTCTTATTGGCCCTAAACTGCAGCAAGACTTATGTCACTTACTGATGAGATGGAGAGTGCACAGAATTTGTATTACTGCTGACATTATAAAGATGTATAGAATGGTTCGTGTCGCTGAAGAGGATACAAACTATCAGAGAATACTTTGGAGATTTAAAGACAACGAGCCAGTAAAACACTTTAAATTATTAAGACTAACATTCGGGACAGCCTGTGCTCCATATCTTGCAGTCAAGCCGTCCCGCCCGGTCCCGCTCGACGCGACGGCTCTGTGTGGTGTCGTCCGTAATATCTAGTACATTACAACTCCTCAGTGTCGCGTCGCCGTCCCGTCCCGCCGCGCCGCGCCCGCTGTGTGCAGAGACCTTTAGTCGGTGAGCCGTTACTGAACTTAGCTGACGAGAATTACACACAATTTAATATTACTTACCATGAGAGATGGCGACTAATTCAGAAAATGGTCAACGATTTCTGGAACAAATGGCACCAAGAATATCTTGTTAACCTTAATCAACGGTACAAATGGAATACGAGGAATGCTGAACCAGAAATAGATGACATAGTTCTCTTAAAAGAGGACAATATTCCTCCTAGTAAATGGATAATGGGTACAATACTACAAAAACATGTGGGTCCTGATAATATTAGTCGTTTTGTGTCAATTAAATGTAAAAATGGTATCCTTAAAAGACCTGTGAGTAAAATATGTGTCATAAAAAACACAATGAGTTGATGTTAACTTAAAACTTACTTACGTACCTAAGTAAGATTTTAAAATCTATGTTAAATGTAAGCTAAATATTGTGTATACCTACTTACCTGTGTTAACATTGCAAGTTTGAGCTAGGTATATTACTTTTATTCGTATTTAAGAGACATTCTGTACACTGATTCGAAATATTCTTTAACTATAAGATATTACGGTGGGCGGTTGTGTGTTAAATGTTTCAATCAAAGTACACTTTGCTGAGAATTTAATTTCTAAAAATTTTGTAATTATATATTTTCGCCCATCAAGTAAGAAACATTGTTAATTTACTTTATTTAACTTTGCAACATTTTATTTCCATGATTCTTTGGTTGTTGGTTGTGTTTTAAAAAATTCCGAATACTGGTATCTTTAGTTCGAATTAGTATTATTATTTTTTTCGGTTACCTATATTAAAGAACTGCGTTCTTTAGCGGGCGGAATGTTCAAACATGTACAAAACCGCAGCGCAACCACGGTTTGTTACTTACTTACCTATATCTTTATGCAGTCCACTTAGTTTAACGCTTCACCTATGTAAAAAAACCAGTATTAAATCATATTTTAAACAGTCCGCACGTCTCCTTATTCATTAAACAACCCTCAAACGAAATTACACCTTATCGCCTTGAACAGTAATAATGTAATGTAATAGGTAGATAGTTGCACTGAATACCTAATGTTGACGGTTGTGTGCCATCAGTTACCCTTTTGTAAACCGTTGCTGCTTGCCTCCTCTATAACTGCCACTTCCGTCCAGTAAATTAAATAACTTTTTTTTTTTATTGTCCAGATCATTGTAATTATTACCTACCTACGGCTTAGCTCGCCGATATTATTTCTCGCCAATCTTTGACAAGTGAGTGGCAGAACCCGGTTTCTCTTGCATACTAACGCTTCTCTTCGACTACACAGGAACTACGTCTGGACGTGGAACTGTCCACGTCTCTCTACAGTATACTGTTACTACATATCTGTTTACCTTCCCGCGGCGCGCGGCGGACGTCTGAATGTGGAGAGGGCTCACCTGTCAAGTCGGCGGGCTGGTATAATTGTGTCAGGGAAGTCTGGACTTGAGGGCAACTTTGTGATAACTTAAGGGATTAAACCTACCCACGACCCTATTACTTAATTGATTTTTTATACTGCTTGGAAATAAAATTCTCTAAAAACTATTTTGTTTACGTTATTTATTATTACCTACTGTTAGTGTTAAAAAAAACGTGACAATGGCCTCTCCCCTCTTGGATCTCGTGCGAGCTAGACGTGTTTCCGTACAATATTTATTTTATTTGAAATAATTGAAATAACTAAATTAAATATAAAAAAATATAACCCTTTAACACACAAGGAAGATTGCCGGTAAGGTTCAGTTTATACATATTAGCGAATATTAATTCGTATTTCATTAGGTTACAAGATTTTCTACGTTTGTTCCAGTTGCAGAAGAAAGTGTTACGATAAAATCAGTGAAGAAGAACGGTTATTAATTTTTAATAAGTTTATCAGTTTTAACACAAAAAATGAACAAGTACCTACAGCTACAGGGCCAAATTTCAGTTGTTGAAATAAAACAGAGAAGACCACGAAGGCCTGCGTCGGATACTACAAGTAGCGGCACGAAACTTTAGCGCTGACCGTTATTGCGCAGAAGTAAAAATTAAGGTACTCGAGGGGGTTAGCGGGGTGAAGGGCGAGCGTGCGTAGCGCCGATTGGCTCGTCAGTCGCATTCGGTTCCCCGAGCCAATACGACGCTCCGCGCACATCCCGTGTACAGTCGCGTCATAAAGTTAATTTTTGTTGTTGTTTTTTGTTTGTTAAAGTTTGAATTTGTTTGTTAAATTTAGTTGTTTAAGTTTGTTTCTGTTGTGATGTGACTTAAAAAGTTAAAAGTGAATAAAGATGCCTAATCCTGTTTTGAAAAGACAGGCAAGAAAAATGGTTTACGACGTAAATTGTTTTCTAAAAAGGGAATCTATCGAAATAATTGATTCTTTGAAACAAATTAAAACTGAAATTAACGAAGCCGTAAATACTTTACTCAGTCTTTCGGACAGCAGTACTGTAAATTTGAGCCAAATTAAACAAACCGCCGAAATTATTAAGGCGGGAAACATTAAACTAAATGGTCTAATCAGCGATCTAGGGAAAATCCAAAAAAGGACAGCAGAGTCTACTAAAACGTCAATTGCAACAGTAAGAAACATCTCTAATCAAGCCAATAGTTCTGATTTGATCAGTGTTCAGAACGCCTGGCAAAAAACGGTCCAAAACAAAACCGGTTACAAACATTGATAACTTCGACCAAGGCGTAATAAAGAGATGTATTCATAATTTTCACAACACAAATAATGAACTTGCTACCGTCGGAAAGCTTAAAAGGAAGCTAGAGGAAGACATTAATTTCAAAGGCTCAGAAAGAAGTCTTCGGCGAATAATTAAGAGTTTGGGATTTCGGTGGAAAAACACCGAAAACAACCGGAAAGTGCTGATTGAGACTTCAAATATACGTTTGAAACGTATCGAATATTTGCAAAAAATAAAACGATATCGTCAAGAGGGAAGGCCTATTGTTTATACGGACGAATCTTACGTAGATTCATCGCACTCGTCTTCAAAAGCCTGGACCGATGGTACTACGAAGGGCCTAAAAAAACCTGTCTCGAAGGGACAGCGAGTTGTCATAGTCCACGCCGGGTCTGAAACTGGGTTTATACCCAATGCGTTGCTGACTTTTAAAGCTGGTACCAAATCAGGCGACTACCACGACAACATGAATTTCGAAAGCTATGAGAAGTGGCTCCGAACACAGTTAATGCCAAACTTACCACCCAATTCCGTCGTGGTAGTCGATAACGCGTCGTATCACAACAAACAGTGGGATCGGGCACCAGCCTCTACTTCCAAAAAAGTTGACATACAGGCTTGGCTGACTGAAAAAGGCATACAATACGAGGAAACACTTTTGAAACCTCAGTTGTACAATTTAATAAGGGCTAACAAGGATAAATTTAAAACATTTTCGATTGATCGAATCCTAGCTGAACAAGGCCATCAAGTGCTCAGACTACCACCATACCACCCAGATCTAAATCCCATCGAAATGGCATGGTCCGATATTAAGCAGTATGTAGGCAGCAAAAATGTTAAATGGAGTGTTGCTAAATGTATTGACCCCATACAAGAAAAAGTTTTACTGATGGGTGCATGGGATTGGCAAAAGTTATGCAAAAAGGTGAAGGATATAGAAGAGCAATATGCAAAGAGTGATCACGTCGTGGATTTGGTAACAGAAGAATTTATCATTCACGTTAATGGAGACAGTTCAGACGATAGCATTAGTGAGTTTGATGAAGATGACGCTGCTAGTGCTGACGAACGAAGCAGTCCTGAGCCCGGGCCGTCAACACGTATAAGGCTCTATCAAGACACCATGGAAGGCGTGACACCATTGTCAGATTCAGATTAATGTAAAATAAAAATTAATAAATTATCAAATAATGTTTTTATTTTCTACTCCCCACAAAACTTGCTGAAACTATATGTTAGGTACTTACTATAAACTGTAAACATTTCGTTTAGCATCAGACCTATTATTTGGCATTACATAAAAATAATGTCATAAACATTATTTTGCTAATAAATGTATTGCGTGCGCGACAGTACACATGCGCAGTAATCCCTTCCACGTATCGCTCAGCGCTAGACTTACGTGCCGCTACTTGTACAAGGCCGTCACGTGGTTCAAGTTACGAGTATACTATATCGACATGTTCTGGTAAATATCAAGTTTGCAAATTAGCATTTGCTAATATTCACGGCATTACCATCGACCGTATAAGACGATTGTGCTACCTACTGTCTCAAGGAAAGGCGCCTATTGATAAACGAGGACTGAATACACCCGGGAACGCGAAAGACGGAGCCCTAATACAAGCTGTGAAGCAACATATTGAGTCATTTCCCCAAAAGATATCACATTACGCTAGTCAAGAGTGCCATTATTTGGATGCTAGACTTAATGTTAAAATTATGCACTCAATGTTTCGAGCGAAACATCCATATTTGGATGTTAAATATTCCTTTTACATAAAAATTTTTAAGGAACAATTTTCACTTCGTTTTGGGCGACCTCAAGTAGATACCTGCTGTACTTTGAAGAGTTGGAAGTGAAAATAAAAAGTAAATTTTTAAATGACTCTGCTAAACGTGTGGCAGTGGCAGAAAAAATGGTACATTAACGACGTGCAAACAAATTTTATAAAAAAATTAAATCTGTTACGGAGCTAGTACAAAATGAATCCAGAAAGAATGGAGCTATTTGCATAGATTACATGCAAAATATTAGCCTTCTCTTTATACCAGTGCAAGAAACCTTTTACCTAAGGCAACTAACTGTAAGTGTTTGCTGCATTCACAACCTAAAAGATAACAGTGCCCACTTTATAGTGTATCACGAAGGAGTTGGAGGTAAAGGGCCTAACGAAGTAAGCACATTTCTTCATCAATATTTGAAAGAAAACATGGGTGATGTTGAACACTTGCATGTGTTTACTGATGGCTGTGGTGGACAAAATAAAAACCACACGATTGTAAGGGTTTTATCGGCGTTGGTGTCGCTCGGAATGTTTAAGACCATCGAGCACTCGAGGTCACTCGTTTTTACCTTGCGATCGAGACTTCGCCGTCTTGAAAAGAAAAATAAGACGAACTGATCGGATCTACACAGTGAAAGAAGTAGCAGCATTGATTCTAAGTTCAACGGCGAAAAACATTTTCTTGGTCTCATTGCCTTCGTCCTATGATATACTAAACTACAAAAAGTGATGGCCAAAATTTTACAAGAAGAATATGCTCGCAGTTGAATCAGCTGGTAGACACATACCCAAAGAACAGAAAGTGTCATTCAAGATCAGCCAATATTGCTAGTTTTGCTATTCTCACGAAAGAGATGGAGTAGTGGTCGCAAGGGACTTGATTGATGGTCTGATTGAACATTCTTTCAATCTTAGGAATGCAAATAAAGAGAGACTTGTTTTGCCAACCAATAAAGCGTATCCAGAGGGTCAAATACCAATTAACAAAAATAAAATGGAAGATTTAAATAAACTTAAAAGTTACTTGCCTCAAGATAAAGAAGTACAGGACTTTTACGAAAAAATATACGCATGGCCGGTCACAGATCGCGATATAGATGACACTTTGGCCTAAGCAATTAATAATTAAATTATTCAGAAGATAATTATTGCTTTAAGATATTGTCTGATTAAAACTTCATGATATTCAACCTATAAAACGTGTTTCATTTTGTTTATTTGAGAAAGCCCTTAAGTCAACGACATTCCGGCGCTATTTATTCCATGATAAGGACAGAATTTTAAGAAAAAAAGCATCAATTTATATAGATTTCACTTCAACCATTTAAACTAAAAACAAAACACTTCCACTTCCATATTTTTTTTTTTCACGTAGAGGTTTTTTCGTTTCCTGTAAAGTTAGGGTCTGTTGACTTATGGGTTTTCTCAAATAAACTATTCAATTGTTGAGTACATCAACCGGCCGCGCACCGCAACGTTTCGGCGCCAGGGGGCGGGGCCACCGATTCCAGCCTAGTGCCCGTTCGGCCGCGCTCGGCAGCTGTTAGCTCCGACGCACCGCGCTCGCGCATACATAATCTTTATACTAATTTTATATTCTTTGTACCGTAACGAAAACTGAATCTGTAGTGTGGTTATTAATACATACATCGCAATATACAGTCCACTCATTTATAACACCCGCTATCGAACCTGCATTGGCCTAAATAGGTCAGAACAACAATATAACAGAGTGAGTGGGACAATAAATATTGACAAACATATTTCTAATTACTGGTCCTCTAATACCTGCCCGTGCACACTGCCGATTGCACCGCCCGCAGCACACTCCGGTTTACGCCGGATTACGCTAGCCCCGCCTCTGGGCGCTTACCTGCATACTAAAGGATGACTCACGCTAGACCGTGTCGGGTCCGAGCCGAGTGTCGGCCGTAGCACGGTCAACAAATATTACATATCGCACACCAGGTGCAATAACGTCATAAATGCTAAAATTGCTAAAAATGAGTTATTGATCACAAATGATGTCAAACATGCGTCTACATCCGGTGCAGCAATATCATAAATGTAACTCCTAAAATGACCCACTGAGGGCGTAAGTGTCGTAGTGGTTTTGGCGGGTTTTTGTGAACGCTAGTGCGAGAACGTTGTAATTGGTCAGTTGTGCGCGGCCCCCCGCAGGAAGTGTTTGTGAGTAGGAGCAACAACGTCATAAAGGTAATTATGACAAATATTTCATACAATTTTGGGGCAAGAATGTCACAAGTGAACACTTCGGACTTTGTGGTTCTATTTCTATTACAAGCAGCAAGTTATACTGTCATTTATTACAATTATGTCAATATTGTCCCAGAAAATGTACTAAACATAACCTATAAACCGTTGTCACTAGTTGTTTTTAATGAAGACGTTTTATTCTTATTTATAGTTAATTAAAATTATGGAAGGACGAGGTAAAAAATTAGTGCGGTTGGTTCAATTAAACAAAGAAAGCCATGACGAAGGTGAAGTCAGGGATATAGAGCCAAGTAAGTTTTTATGTATTTTGTTACTAAAAACTTTATCAGTAGGTATAATATACCCGTAATTATTTACATAATGTTTTCATTTTTCATTTAGCTTTATCAATAGCACCGAGTTCTCCTTCCATTTTAAACCATCATGATGGTGATTTAATAAAACTTTCCGCTACGAATGCTGTTGAATCTTCAAACATCCGTGATGATAAAACTCAGGTATGGTATAAGATTTTCCAATCCAGAATTAATAAATATTTTTTTTGGTTTCTGTTAATATTTTGACGCAGTTTACTTAATTTCGTTAAACTTATTGTAGCCTATTAGAGTTTCCAACGATGGAAACTCATCTGGACATGCCTTTTCTGGAATCTGTGCTGTTGAATGCTGTTGAATCTTCAAACATCCATAACGATCAAACTCAGGTATGGTATATTGAATCACAATGATATTTTTTGGGTACTTTTTAATATCTTTACGCAATTTACCTACTTTTAATTTATTAAAACTTATTTTAGCCTATAAGAGTTTCCTACAGTGAAAACTCATCTGAACGAGACTTTTCTGGAACTGATGACGATGAGCAATACGTGCCTAAACCGTCAGCTAACTCGGATAGTAGTAGCAGCTCTAGCAGCAGCTCTACTAGCAGCTCTAGCAGCAGCTCAGAAAGTGATTCTTCATCGGAATCTGACCACGAAACGCTTACCACTGGAAATATCAACCAAGAGTCCGGACCATCGCCCATAAAACGTAGTAGAAAACGTACTCGCAATCCAAGCAAATGGTAAAAAAAAGTCGCAAAATGCTGAAAAATTCTGGTCAGCAATATACTTCACTAACAACTGGTACGGTTAAACCACCTAAAATAATGGGCCTGACTTGTTCAGATAAATGCCGGCTGTCTTGTCTTGCTCATCAAAATTTTCGACAGAAAACAGAACCAAGCTATTTGATGCTTATTGACAGTTAGGCCAATTACAAAGGCAGCGTGATTATTTGTCATCTTGTGTGAGACTTTTAGAGTTATCGTATCGGAGAATAAAAGAATCTCGTAAAAATAATCCCAGGAAACCAAATACAACTTTTTATTTATGCAATGATGGAAGAGAAGTAAGAGTATGCAAGACATTTTTAATGAATACATTGGGTGCCACTGAACGAATTTTACGTACAGTTATAGAATGCAAGCATGAGGCTGAAGGCCATAACATTATGAAAGAAGATGGAAGAGGAAGACACGGCAAACAAATCAGATTGGACGAAGAAATAAAGCAATCTGTGAGAGATCACATTAACTCGATCCCAAAGATAAAGAGCCATTATTTAAGAGCAAATACTAGTAGACTATTCATAGAGGGAGATTTAACTATAGCAGAAATGCATAGATATTACAAGAAGAAGCGTCAGGAAGAAAATAAACCAGCAGCTTGTTACGATGCTTATGCTCGAATTTTCAACACAGAATTCAATATAGGATTTTTTTATCCCAAAAAAGATACCTGTGACGACTGTGAAGCTTATAAAAACGCATCTGACGAAGAGAAAGCAAAATTGGAAAATTCTTATAAATTAGACCTCGAAGAAAAAAGTTTATTTAGGATAGAAAAAGACGTGGACATGAGGAAGTGTAAATCTGATAGCAATACTTTTGTAATAATTTACGATTTACAAGCTGTATTGCCATGTCCGATTGGAAAGTCATCTGCTTTCTTCTACAAATCGAAACTGAACTGTTACAATTTTACCGTAAGTTCTTGCAGTCACTAATATTAATTTAACGGATAATCTTTTATTTGATTATTATATTCATAAATTTTTCATTAAGTGCGTCTATTCAAAATGTATTTATATTTCAGATGACAGACGCCAAAAATCAAGAAACAACTTGCTTCTTTTGGCACGAAGGAATAGGTGGTCGAGGCACCATAGAAATTGGATCATGCATATACAACTTTTTAAAAGATCTAGCTGAGAAAAGCCCAGGTTGTGATGTCATATTTTATTCCGATAACTGCTGCGGACAGCAAAAAATTAAGTTAGTAAACTACCTTATTGTGTAATGTTAGTCATTATTTTGACTGTTTATTTATTAAACATAATAACATTGTTTCAGGTTCATATTTTGTATGTACTACTATGCTGTTAACAAGTTACAGATAAATTCCGTGACCCATAAATTTTTAATAAAGGGTCACACACAGAATGAGGGAGATGCAGCTCACTCTGTAATTGAAAAATCTGTCACTAGGGCTAAAAAAGCTGGTGCTATTTACGTACCAGACCAGTACATTTCTTTAATCAGAAACGCTAAGAAGACAGGAAAACCCTTTATAGTAAAATAATTAAACTATACCGATCTCATGGATTTAAAGAAACTAGCAGATGACTTAAACATAAATACAATAAAAAATGTTTCTGGAGAAGCTATTAAAACGACTGATATTAAAGTTATACGTTTTATGAAGGACTGTGATATTTATAAGTATAAAACTACGTACAAGACTGATAATTATAATGAGGCAAACATTAACGGCCAAACCAGGACATTGCGGAAAAATACGACACAACCAAGGAATATAGAAGAAATATCTTTGAATTCTGCATACACATCTAACATTCCGATAAGTGATAGAAAAAAACAAGATCTGTTAGAATTGGTACAAAAAAATATTGTGCCTCGCTATTATGAACATTTATAACCAGCTTTAGTTGGTTAATTCTGATTTTTAAGATATTTTTTATGAAAACTGATTATTAAATGTAGGTAAGAGTAATTAGGTACTAAGTAAAAAGACAAAAACTTTAAGAATGTTCGACTTATTATAAACTGCTACATAACTGTACCAGTATAAGCTCGTTATGGTAAAAAAAAACCTTTGACTGTTTTTCTACAAATTTTATTTCTAACCTGTTGAAAGTCTGATTATGAGTACTTAAATGTAAGAAATTATAAATATTTTTTTTTCTTTAGATTTTGTACTGCCATTTATTTTATAATAATGTTGATTATTTTTAACCACTGGAAAAGTCAATTATAAGTGCTATTTAAGACATTTAGAGTTTTGTTTTTTTGTTTTGTTCGGCCTTTATGACGTTATTGCACCCGGTGTGCGATATATTTTGTATGAACACACTCACGTTATACCGAGCGGCAACCGAGTGACGCCAGAGCAACGGACAACGCTCGGAAACAACTCGGTCCCGCTTCGGCTCGGCCACGGCCCGTTGCATGAATACAGCGCCGCCGAGCTGCGCCCGAGCAGTCGGTAGTGATGCTATACAGTGCTCTGACGTTTTGTTCGTCGTCGGAAAATGAACAACGAACGTTTGATTGAGGCTGTGAGGAAGTATCCAGCATTATATGATATGAGCAATGGGAAATATATGGACTCCAATTATAAGTCTTCATTATGGGTCAAAATAAGCGAAGAAATCAAACAAACTGGTAAGCAGATACATTGTATTGTACTTTATTAATCAACCTTAGTAACTTATCTATTAACCATGCGCGACAAGTTGAGACTTGCGCTCAATGCCTGCTGCATAGACCCCGCTCAAAGCACTGTCTCAACTTGTCGCGCACAGATTATGAATTTTTAATGCGTTTATTTACGTTTTGAGTGTTACATTATTTCTTTATTACGTTCAGAGACAAAATAATTTTTAAAGATTTCTCTAACCTCAAAACCATTATTAGAAGGCCTCCCAACATGAGCGAGCAATGGTCTTAACGAATTGTCTGTTGTAGCTGTTGAATCTTGCCTTAAATATCCAATGTCGTTTCTTTGTCGTAAAAAATTATGGAGTACACAAGTACTTAAAATAATGTAATCCACATTTTCTGGTTTAGATTTGATTCTTCTAGAATAAATTCTGAATTTTTGTGTCAATATGCCAAAGGCATTTTCAACTAGTCGTCTAGCCAGCGTCAATCTCTGATTGAAATATGCATTAGCACTATTTGTAGCGGCCTGATCACGTGGATATGGTCGCATTAAACAAGTTTTTAAAGGAAAGGCTTCATCGCCAACTATGACATATGGTGAAGTTATTGTGGTATTGGGCAAATGTTTTCCGATGGGTATATTTAGTGAATTGTTATTCAGTCGTTATCCCAAAGAACTATTTGCAAATATTGGTATATTTGCAAATAGTTCTTTGGGATAACGATTGAATAACAATTCGCTATTGCGGCCGTAGGACCCAACATCGATGAAAATAAAATTGTAATGAGCATCCACCAATGCCAACAATACAATGGAATACGTTTTCTTGTAATTGAAGTATACAGATCCACTGTTAGCTGGTGCTTCAATAGTAACGGTAAACAAATACAGTTTGGAAATTGCCATAGCTTTTGGAATTCATGAGCAATACTTTTCCATGTCTCTTCATTTGGCTGCGTCATTACTACATTTATTAATCTGTTGACTATAGCTCGACATGTTTCCTTTATGATTTGAACTACAGTTGAGTGACCAACCCGATAATTCAATGAAATCGTTTTAAACGAATCCCCGGTTGTCAAAAACCTGAAACACAAAAATATTGCATTATTATTATTTGTTACAGATGTGAATTGCAAAAAAAGATGGTCTAATATTAGAGATCAATTCAAAAGGTCACTAAACAATAGAAAAACAAAAAGTGGGCAAAGTTCTACCGTTATAAAGAAATATAAGTATGAGGAGATTCTACAATTTTTGCTACCCTACATTCAAGATCGTAAAACGAGATCCAACATCGATGACGACGACGCAGACACAAATGAATCGGAGATACAACAAGAGCAAGAGTCACAGGAGACAGGGACATACAACAATCAATCCATGCAAGAGATAAGAAACGAAGGAGACACAGACAGCGAACGAGGGGTTATAGGAGACAGGGCCACAGAAGTACAAAGGATTGATCAATTTACAACACAACAGAGTGGTCAAAGTAGTAACCGTAGCAGTGCTAAAGTCAGTAAACGTCGTACAGTTCCACACAAACAATCCTCATCCGATACCTTGATGAAGTACATTCTTGAAAATAACGCAAAGAAGCAAAATGAATATAATAAATCACACCCTATAGATGATTTTTTCAATGGTCTATCGAGTACAGTGAAAACATTTTCTCCATATTACCAACATGTCGCAAAGGGACGACTGTTTGCAGTTGTACAGGAACTGGAATTCGAACAGATGTATAATGAATCGACACCGTCGTCATCGGCCTCATCACCGATTCTGATTAATGAATCAACACCTTCGTCATCGGCCTCAACACCAATTATGTTACAATACACAGAAATTCCACCATCGGCATCGACCGTTTTGGATTCATTTCGTCAATCACAAAACTCAACTGGTACAGAGCAGCCATCGATATCTCCTACAGTCCAAGCTCCTGCTCCATTAGACGAAAATGTGCCATCAATATCTACAGAAAATTCTGCTGGAACTTATTTATCTCATTTTATATCTGATTAAAATTATTGTGATTGTAATAGTTCAACAAATATATGTGTAAATTAAATTAATAAATTTTTCTTTGTAATAATATTAATGTAAATGATTTCTCTGCCTCTGACCGACTGTGCTACTGCCAGAAACCCAACCGTCTCTCCTTTTTAATGGGTAATGTATTTCGAGTGATGTATGTATGCCTGTTTCTTTGTGGCCTCCTGTAGCCTAAACGGCTTGATGGATTTTGATCTATGAAGTATCGTTAGATTCGTCTTGATCACGGGATTATAATAGGATACATTTTATCCCGAAATTCTTACAGGAAAATAAAATAAAAAATAATTAAACCACAACCTAACTAAAAAGACCAAAATAAAAATCAATTATTAAAAAGAAAACAAAAAACCCGACTGCGTACCCAAAGTAAACAAATATAGCAGTCAACTTCTGTTAATAGCAACTTTAACAGTCGGGGACCATTATTTTGTAAAGTTGAATAGGTCTACATTTTAAATAAACTTGTTTTTTTCTTTTAGTTGTTTCGGTACGCCGTCGGCTTTTTTTTTTTTAATAATTGTTTTTTTTTTATTATAATGATACCTTGGATAATCACACACGGGCTTCTGACCCTAAACTAGGGAAAGCTTGTATAAAATTACTTCTATATATATATAGATACTATATAGACTTATAAAGAGTTTATAAAGATACATACCTGAGAGTAAGAGCTAATCGATGTTTGGATGAAATAGGAATCTGAAACTTTGTATTGCATTTGGTCAAATCATCTTTAATTTTCATGTGTAAGATGTCAAAAGATTCCTTAGTCATTTTAAAGTAGTCCCAATATTTGTCTTCATAACTACGTAGATCTTTACAAAGATTCACATATTCTCCTTTCTCTTGTCGCTCTCTCCAAAGTGGATGCACACTCCATTTCCATGTAGTTGAAGATTCTTCAGATTCTTCGTCATCCAGAGCGATCGCAACAGCCGCTAATTCCAGATCGTTAAAATTGAACATGATTGTAGTTTAGTTACAACACTGATTTTTCTCGGACGAGTATACTATATCACAGCGCAACGATGATTGCCCGGTCGAGGCCCGTCTTAGTAATTTCAGACACGGAACCGGCTCGGTGACCGTGCTACGGCCGACACTCGGCTCGGACCCGACACGGTCTAGCGTGAGTCAAGCTTTAAGTTGTGACACACGGACTGCAAGGACGCACAAAAACATTATAAAGACATACTTAATTTTTCTAAATCACCATGTCTGCTACAAAAACCACTCCATCGGGAATAAAACCGCCGAGAGCCTCTAACCTACATACTACTTCGTCCGAGCCGGCTATAAATATACAGTCACAAGAACTTGAATTAACAAGAGATATCCACGTAAGCCTAAGCCGTAGGACAAGACGTAGATTAGGCGACGATCGATACGAAGACCATGAGACGGAAAATCCTGTGATTCTAACGGAGGTATCCAATCTTTTTGCTGTTTTCGAAAACAAACAAAATCTGAAATTTGACTCCTTACAATCTGAAATGAGTAAAATTTTGGAACAGAACAAACATTCAGGAATCTATTAAATTTTTCTCTGACAAATACGATGAACTTATGGACCGTGCGACGGATCGCGAGAACATCACACTCAAGAAACAAGTAAGCGCGCTTGAGTCTAAGGTTGAATTCCTAGAAAGGAACTCTAGAGCTGCTATGATTGAGAAAAATAAACTCCCAATTACCTCACATCCAGAAAATAAAACCATTTCGTCGAAATATTACCAAAAATCGGAACTACTATTAACCAATCTATAAAACCAGCTAAAATTAAAAAAATTTTTCGACTAAAGCCAAAAAAGGAATCTCCCTCGAAAAGCACCGTGATTGCGGAGTTTTATGGCTGAAACTAAAGAGAATGTCCTAAAAGCCTTAAAACTATTCAATAAGGCGAATCCTATGGCTAAATTATCAACTTCCAGCATCCAGTGACTGGAACACCAACTCCTATATTCATTACAGAATCTTTGACTCCTCAACCAAAGTATATACATACCACTTGGGACGCAAATTCCTGAAAAATGGTAAATGCGATAGCTGTTGGACAAGCCACGGGAAAATCGACATTAAAACGACTCCCAATTGTAATCCATAGTGTGTCAACTCGGAAGCTGAATTGAATAGCATTACCTCGGTCACAAAATGACTAGACTGTGTATTTCATCCGTTAGTCCGTTTGTATGTACATTAATTCATTTAACTCCTAAACAAATAGAGATCGCATTTTGAATTTTTTGTGTATTTTTAATATACATTAAGCAATATTTTGAAAAAAAAAAAAATCGGTTGCAGTGACTGAAATTCAAGTTTGAAAAGTTTACTTCCGGTTTTGGACATGAATAAATGAAATTTTATGCGAAGCTGAAATGGGAAATCTTACAATGTCACATACAATAATAGCTCCAAGAACAATGATATTCAATTACGGACAAGTAGTTCAACTTATGTACCATCACCATCTCATAACTCTATGCCATCACTATCTCATAACTTTATGCCATCACCATCGCAATATACAAGTACTTTAAATCAGTCTCCCATACGTCAGCCTCAGTACTATCATGCAGTGACACTAGCACCTCAGACGATAAATGTACTTTCCTGATCATATGATAATACAAACAAATGTATTATCATATGATCAGGATCATTCGAGACACACAAGCGATAGATGCAACATCTTTGGTACCTTATCAACAGTCGTCACCTTCAGCAAATCAACCCTTATTCGCCATTAGTTTTATCGCCCGATCCATCAGCAAATATGACTAGTGCTTCGTCCCGATAGCATCACCACTATCTCCATCTATACTGGCTACTCTTTTATAAGTACCTTCACCACGACTTAGTAACTTCAAGCAGCGTAATCAGTCACCACCGCTGTCGCCATTGCTTACACCTCCTTCAACAGCTACTGGTTCAAAAAGGCACAATAAAGCGCAGAGTGATACCGCCTAAAAGGTTAGAACCTAATTGAGGTCACTTCAAGTTTAATGGTCGTGCAGAAGTGGATGATATTGCGTTTGAAACGCGTGAAGAAAAAAGTCTATAAATATTTCTCTATAGGCTCCGAGGAGCGGAGAAATAGCTACCCACGGATAAAAATCTAAAGGAAAGGGGTAGAGAATCTCATTGAAAAGTCGTATTCAATAGAAACGAGATTGTTGTCCTCAAAGGGATTGATAAATACTGCTGGAATACTTATGTAGATGCGTATCCTACCCAGACTGTGGTTCGTTACAAGAAAAAACAAGTAATAAAAATGCCAGTGACTTGCCCAAATTTAGTAAAAGAATATAGCACCAACATGGGAGGTATTGATCTCGCCGACATGTTGATGACTCTATATCATATACCATTCCGTTGGTATTTACCAATATTTTCTTAAATGCTCGACATCTGCATAAACAATTCCTGGCGATTATGTCGACGCGACGGAAAAACTAGTATGGATACCAAAAAACGAAAGCAACTTTAGGATGGAAATTTTCGAAATCCTACGAGGTTTGAAAGAACTTATATGAGCGATACCAGCAGGCCTGGCATGAAAAGAACCAAGACTATGCAGAAACCAGCAGCTGAAAGACCGCCAAATGCTGTTCTGTATGAACAAGTTGCTCATTATCAGCGGATGCAAATTACCAGCAGAGGAATGTGTGTGTATTGCACAAAAGGGCTAACTATTTTTTTTTTTGTCAAATATGTAAATTGAGGTTGTGCCTAGTTCTGGAACGTAATTGTGTCACAGAATACCATATAATAAAAAATACAATTTATAAATATTATTACACTTATTGATTTTTGTGATTGATCTCAATTTACCAATAATTTAGAACGTATAAGGTACATAAGAAGATTTATTATATTTATATTTATACGTTGGTAGAATCACAAAATAATATTATATTTTTGTTATTTACCTGAAAAGGTTAACAATTTAAGTTTTGTTTGTTATAATTATGTTTATACCTAAATTATTTATTTCACTGGAGACTGGCAGTGTAATAAAATGAAAATAAATAAAAATCTGAAGCTAAACTGAAAGAAGGTATTTTCGTTGGCCCGGACATAAGAAAATTGATGAAAGATATAGATTTCGACGAAAACTTGAGTGAAATTGAATAAGAAGCCTGGAAATCTTTTAAGGAAGTAGTGAGGCATTTTCTAGGAAACCATAAAAGTCCAAATTATGAGGAAATTGTAAAGAAAATGACTGAAAATTTCGGCAAAATGGGATGTTCAATGAGCATTAAACTTCACTTCCTTAATTCGCATTTGGACTACTTTCCTGATAACTTGGGAGCTGTAAGTGAAGAGCAAGGCGAAAGATTTCACCAGGACTTGAAGGAGATGGAACGTCGCTATCAGGGAAAGTGGAATAAAGTAATGATGGCAGACTACTGTTGCCTATTAAAGCGTGATGATCCAAGTCGGAATTTCAAGCGAAAATCTCACAATCGGAGCTTCGGTGAAAAAAAAGCAAGATACCATAAAAGTATTTAATATTTTTAATGTTTTAAGTTTAGTAATATAATTGTTACTTCAATGTAATAAAAAAAAAACTTTGTAAAGTTGGCCTTTTTTCCGATTTCACATAAAAGGATTTTTCAAAAAAACTGAGGGTGATAGGACAAATCCAAGTACATATTCGTAATCAGCGCACCAAAATACCTCAAGATCAGCAATCAAATCCAAAAGGGGAAAATAAGAGTTCAAATAGCATGCCATCTAAGCGAACTATGGATCGAAGCGACAAAAAATGTTTCACATGCGGCCAGACTGGACATAAAAGTTTCTATTGTACTAAAAAGCGTAAAATCCCGCAAAATGTCAACAAACTCACATGCGCATTTTGCAAAAAGAGCGGACACAAGGAATCTGACTGTTTTACGAAGGCTCGTTCCGATGGTCAAGGTAGTAATCAGCGTAAGGTTAATTTGTGCAAGGAACTTTCAAATCTGATCTGATGCTGCTCAAATATTATCAAAATTTCGTCACTGGTAGTATATAAACCCTCGCTCGCCGGCCGCTGTACCGCTGTTCGTTTTAGTTTATATTGATTTGTTATTTATTAATTTGGTTTATAAATTAATTACGTAATCTGAATATTGTTTTGTTCTTTTAAATAAAATTCTATTCGTGATCCTAAAATCAGAATCGGGATTAAAATCTCCGCCCCATCAGCCTTAATTCGGCTTAATTTATCTGAAAATAAAACAACACAATAAGGTTTGGACGAGGAGCTTTTAATTTAATCATGCCACGTACATCTCGTTCACGTGAAAAAAGTGTCAAATCACCGCGGCGCCATAAGAAACAGCGCAGCCCTAGCAAGTCGCACCGACGACGTCATAGATCTCGCTCGCAACCGCGTGATAGTAGGTCTCGCTCGCGTAATCGTGATAGCTCTGTGAAATTAGCGTTAGGTACAATCTTGTCGCGACTCAATGCTATCGAAGAAAGTACCGCAAGTGTGTCCCAAACTCCGACGAATCCAAACCTTTCTGGCACGCCTCAACGTGACGACATTGCGCCATCGACCGTACAAACCCTCGTAGATGCACTAACCACGTGCAGTAGAGAAAAATCACGTACTTATTACGTGTGAACTTCGACCCGGCGTTTAATCACTTAGACGCGTGGTACGCAGAGGTGGAGCGTGTAAAGTTAACAAATAATTGGGAAGATTCAGAATGTCTGTCACGTATGGCTCATTGTTTAAAAGGGGATGCTAAAACATGACTTAATGAGTGGACTAGTAGCGATCGAACGTGGTCCAACTTTGCAAAAGAATTTAAGTCAAAGTGACGAAAAATTGATTATGCACAAATACTTTTTGAGGTTATCAACACTAACTCCGACAAATTCCCTACTTACGCCGAATACGCGCGTCGATCGTTGCTACGCTTGCGCATAGTGCGGGGCCTAAGCGATGAACTAATTACACAGGTCTGCAATGGTTTTCCCCTTTCAGTTTTGATGAGCGATTTGGACAGATTTTGGGGCGCTGATTACGGGAAAAATATTAAAAAAATTCCATCACGTCAGGATTTTTAGTTATAGATCATCCTTTTTTTTGCCTAAATTACTTAAGCCTTCCTAGTAATTTCTTAATTATTTTATTTTAATCGTATCTTATTGAACAAAAAACTAACTAAATGGTTGAAGTAGACATTAATGAATGAGTTCTCATAAATGTAGTTAAACATAACTTTTAATTAAGTATGTGATATACCCTTATTATCAAAAATACTAGTGGATTTTTAGGTCATTTGCTAAAGACCTCATTTCTTGTAGGCTAAATGCTTTTTTATAGAAATTAACTTAAATCGTTAGATGACAGTTAATGAGGGTAGATTAAGATTATTTTGTATAAATAGCACCATCACTATTTTTAAAAAGTCAGTACTTCTGTGCAATTCGTAACGCTTACTTGAAAAATGTCATCGCGAAAGTGTTTAAACTCTCCGGACAAATTTTGCTACATTTGTGGGCAATTTATGCTGAGAAAACAGCAGCATAACATAACCGAATTTATAAGGAACGTTTATAATATGTATTTTGGCCTATCAATCGCCAATCAAGATAAACAGTGGGTCCCACATAAAGTTTTTACCACCTGCGTTAGTGAACTTCGAAAGTGGTCAAAAGGAAAGAACAATACGTTTGATCTCCTATCGCCTGTTTTATGGAGAGAACCTCAGAATCACACTGAAGACTGTTATTTTTGCTGCTGCAAGACTACAGGCTACAATTCAAAAACAAAAAAGGACTTGATTTATCCAATATTGCAGTCAGTAACACTCGCTGTGCATCGCGACCAGAACATTGCACCGCCATCACCGCCTTACTTGGAATCATTACAAGCTGAAGACAGTGACAGTGATGTTGAAGAGGTATCTCAACCTGACGCTGAATTTGAGCGAAGTACAAGTGGAACACAATTATTTTATTTTCACAATCAAAACTGAACGACTTAACGAGAGATCTAAACCTTCCAAAAGACGCAGCTGAGCTCCACGGATCAAGACTATCGGAAAAGAATATGCTTGCTCCTGGCACTACATTTTCTTGGTATCGCAACAGAGAAAAAGACTTTGTACCATATTTTGCTGAAGATCGTGATCTAGTGTATTGCGAAGACATTCCGGGCTTAGTGAAAATGTTTAACATCGAATATGACGCGAACGAATGGAGATTGTTCATAGACTCATCAAAACGAAGTTTAAAAGCAGTCCTTTGGCATAATGGCAATAAATACGCTTCACTACCAGTTGCCCATTCTGTACATTTGAAGGAGTGCTACGACAATTTGAAAAATGTTTTGGATAAAATAAAGTACGTAGAACACGGTTGGATGGTCTGTGGAGATCTTAAAGTTTTAGGCATGCTGCTGGGGTGCTAGGTCGGAAAACCTCCTCGTGGTGCACCCTGGGCACGAGCGGCAGTCTTTCTTAATATTTTGGGAGAAACTGCTGCTCGTGGCGAATATTCCGACACAGGGGGGGGGGGGGGGGCGGAATCTGCCAAGATCCTGTAGTCGTATCTTGGCGGACCTTCCATACATCATCCATGTATGGTAGGAATTCCGCAACGACCACCCGCGTGTTTGTGCCGTGCGCGGGGACCCGTACGGGGGGATGAAGGAGTCCTGGAGGTTGAGTGGGTGAGGGGTCGGGCAGTAGTTATCCCTCACCCGCAACACGCCTCTTTGGTCCGGATTTCCCCTTACACGGGCGGTCGGGGTCTAGCCGGGCCCCGATCAATCGGCTGCGACGTCCGGTCGGACGGCCGTCAAGGCTAGCCATGGGTAGGCGTAACTGCAGGTGGCGTCTGGGCTGGCGCCGTGTGCCGGTCTGCAGACGAAGGCGCGCGCCGTGCTGGACATTGGGCTGTCCAGTATCAGTTCGCGTTGGAGGTCTCGCAGATTGGCATAATCCCATGGCTATACCGCCCAATATCCCTGGTGCTTGTAAAGCATCCCCTTTGAGGGCTCGATGGAGGGTGGGGAATTGGGTTGGTGAACGCCATTTTATCATTTATGGAAGAAAAACAGAATATACAAATTGCCCAACCGCAAGTTAAGTTAATTGCCTTAACTCCTGAGGAGCTAGCGGGTGTGCCAGGTGTGGTGCACCCCATAGCAGATAAAGAGGTGAAGGCAGCGAAGGCTGCTTCTAAGAAGAAGGCCGCTAGAAAGGTCAGGGAGACCTTTTCCCGTCCGGCCACTCCAGTACCTGGACCATCGAGGGAACAAGCCGCGGGCACGGAGAGCGATAGCTCTCTTAGGTCCGCGGTTTCCATGGAGTCGGTATCCAGCCGAGATGGCCGCGCGGAGACTCCTGGCTCGAAACGGACGAGACGCGCCGAAAAGGATGGGCGTCAGGTCAAGGCCGCAAAGCTTTGTGGGAGGACCGACGGGAGTGTGCTGGAGCTAGAGAACCAGCGGCTACGCTCCCAGTTGGCCTCCTTAGAGGCGCGGGTGGCCGCCATGTCGGCGGAGATGGCGGAGCTTCGTAAGAGGGATATCGGGGCTTATCCGCCATTGCCTTCGCCATCCCGGCAGTCACCACCTGCTCCGCGGTCAGCGCCGTCTTTGAGACCGTCTCCGCCGCCGGCACCGGTTGTCCACGCTCCATCGTCGCCGCAACCGGCACCGATAACTTGGAGGAGCAATTTAGATGCTCCCCGTGCTGTACCTGCTCGGGAAGACCACGTCTCGCCTGAAGACAGATTTGCGGCCATTCTGGACCGCAAATTGCGAGAAATGGGGCGCATCTGGGACCATCGTTTGGTTCAGATGCGCCAGGAGGTCATGGCAGAGGTCTTTCCGGGCAGGGCCGTCCGCCCACCACTCGCTGGGAGCGGAGCGCCGCCCCAAGCGCCACCCACCGCGAAACGGGGTGGCCGGCAGCGGAGACGGGCTGCCGCCGCAGAGGCCGCTGCGGCTAGGAATGCGACGATGCCGGTGCGGTCAGCGCCACCGCCACCCGCCGAGGGTACATGGGCCCAGGTGGTTGGCCGAAAGGCCAAGGCCAAGGCTGCCCACCTTAATCGGCCACTGCCGCCTTCGCCTCCAAAGAGGCCTATCGCACTGCCGCGACCTCCACCGTCCGCGGCAGTGACGATAAACTTGCCGTCGACCTCGGCCACTACCATGGCCGAGGTCTTGAAGATGGCAAGGACCAAAGTCCAATTGCAGGACCTTGGCCTGGAGGCTGGCCTTCGCCCCAAGAGGGCTTTGACCGGGGGTCTTATTTTGAGGATCCCTGGTCCAGAGGGGTCCGCGAAGGCGGAGGCCCTCACTACTCGGCTAAGGGAAGCCTTAGCTGAGACGGGTGCGGTGGTGGCGCATCCTGTCGTAATGGGAGAGCTCCGGGTGATGGACCTGGACGACTCCGCCGACCCCACCGAAGTGGCTGAAACAATAGCCACGGCGGGAGGATGTGCCGTCGCCGACGTAAAAGTCGGCGAAATTAGGTTCTCCCCGTCGGGCTTAGGTTCGGTGTGGGTTCGGTGCCCACTAGTGGCCGCCCGCAAATTAGCGGTAATCGGCCGGGTACTAGTGGGCTGGATGTCGGTCCGGGTGGTGGCGCTTCCACCCAGAGCTCTCCAGTGCTACCGCTGCCTGGAGAAGGGGCACGTCAGGGTTCGGTGCACAGGGTGCGACCGGAGCGCGTCGTGCTTCGTCTGTGGCCAACAGGGCCACAAGGCGAAGGAATGCACGGCGCGCGCCCCTCACTGCGTAGTGTGTGCCGACCTTGGCAGGCCGGCAAACCATCGCCTGGGCAGCGGTAGGTGCACGCCACCCAAGAGAAAGGGAGCGGGACGTCCTGCCACGTCCGCTCCTACATCGTCGCGGTCCAACGATCCGGGCTCTGGCCCCGGTGGGGTGTCCATGGAGGTCTAAAATTCTTTCCCCCCCAACTTATTTTGCAGGGCAACTTGAACCACTGCATCGCTGCGCAAGCTCTTCTTGCGCAGACGATTGCTGAGCGTTCGGTTGCCCTAGCGATAGTGGCGGAGCCTCACTCCGTTCCCGACCACCCTCGTTGGTTCGGGGCGGATGGGGGCCTCGTCGCCATTTATTGGGCAGGGGGGGAACGTGACCCCCATTGCACACTCCTGGCCAAGGGGCCCGGATTCGTCGTCGTGGAGTGGGGACCAGCAGTCGTGGTGGGCTGCTACATCTCCCCGAATTGCGGCCTCGCAAATTTTGAGGCGTACCTGGACGGGCTAACGAGCCATATTAGCTCTTACCAGTCCCGTCCGGTACTCGTCCTGGGCGATTTTAACGCCCACTCTAGCGTGTGGGGCGATGCCCGGGACGACGTTCGAGGGGAGTTACTGCTGGAATGGGCCGCCGGACTGGACCTCCGTCTTTTAAATCGGGGTTCAGTCAGCACCTGTGTGCGGTGGCAGGGGGAGTCGATCGTCGACTTGACGTGGGCGACTCCCTCGGCCATGCACCTGGTCTCGGGGTGGAGAGTTGCGGAGGAAATTGCCACGCTGTCGGATCACCGACACATCGTTTTCAGCGTGGCCTTCCGTCCGCCCCGAGGCGGCCCTGACCGCAGTAATGTTGTCCCACCGCGGCGCTGGTGCCTACGCCGCTTGGACCGCGACATGTTGACGGCTGCCGCCGTCGCCATCGCCTGGGGTGCAAGTGAGGGTGGAGAGAGGATCCCGTCCGATCCCAATTCGCAAGCGGGCTGGTTCCGGGGCATCATGTCTCGCATCTGCGACACGTCGATGCCCCGGATCCGTCCGGGTGACAGACGAGGCTCGCAGTATTGGTGGTCGGCCGAAATCGCGCGACTCCGTACGGAGTATGTCGCAGCGCGTCGCCGACACCAGCGGGCCCGTCGGAGGAGGCGAGCCAATGCCGAAGAGGCTGCCGGAGCGCACAGGGCGTATCAAGTCGCCGTCAAGGCGCTATCCATCGCGATAGCGGAAGCCAAAGCTCGGTCCTGGAACGAGCTCATCGAGGGACTGGATAGGGACCCATGGGGGCGCCCGTACAAAATGGTACTGGGCAAGCTCAGACCGTGGGTCCCTCCGTTGACGAGTACCCTGGACCCGGACTTCCTGAGGAGGGTGGTGGACACCCTCTTCCCTAGGGTCCAGGACAGTCCCTCGGACCCTCCGTCACCGTCGTACCATGATTGGGACGACCAGTTGGAGGTGACGGAGGGGGAGCTGGACCGAGCAGTACGGCGACTTGCGGCCCGAAATACCGCCCCTGGCCCGGATGGGATACCGGGCAGGGCGTGGGTTTGCGCCCTGGCAGTCCTGGGGGACCCTCCACCTTCCCATGGCCTTTTCGACAACTCGGTCATTAAGGCCGAATCCGGGAGATGCGCGCGCTACTTGCGGATGCTTCATTTCACGCGTGCACTTCTTGATCTCCCTACATTGCCATGCCTTGTCGCGTTCTCATTCCCACTCTCCCCCAACTGAGGGCAATACACAAGCACAGAACAGCTCGCTCGTCGGCGCAGACTGTCAGTGGTCTTCCATATCTATTTGCAGCGCTGAATTGGCGTGATTACTCTCCTGCGCTGATGCTGCTGCGAAGTATTCATCTTCTACTTCTCTCCGTTTTTGGTGCCATGCCTTGCAGAACCCACGAAATGCCCCGAAATTCTCCCGGGAGCTTACGAGATCCGGGTAGTACACCGGCCCCTCCTCCAGGCATACCAAGCTGTCCAACATTGTGCGTCTGCTGTCTGAGTACAGGGGGCATTCCCACAGAGCGTGAAAGACCGTTTCCTCTACCCACCCGCAAAAACATGCCTTCGTCTCCGACAGGCCAAGCCTGTGCAAATTAAATCTAAAGCACCCATGACCAGTGAGGATCTGCGAGGTCTCATAGTCCGGTTCCACCCATCTCATTTTGAGCCGGGCTGCTACGTCCGGGAAAAAGAGATGGGTGTTCCTACCCTTAGGGTCCACGGCCCAACGGACCTGCCATCTCAGCAAGACTTCCTCCAATAGGGCCCGAATCCGACCACGCTGCTCGCGAGAAGCATATTTTTTTCGTATTTCGTCCCGACCGCCAGCATAGCTCACCCCGAGGTCCGCCGGCAGCACCCCAGCCAACACGGGCAGGGCAGCAGTGCTGCAAGTACGATAGGCCTTGGTCAGAAGGACCAGGGCACGACGCTGCGTACGGAGCAGGCCACTTCTCACTGCGTGCTGTGTCACGCGCCCATGCCAGCATGCCGCCGCATAACCAATTGTGGGGACAAACGTGCCCTTGTAGACTGCCAGAAGGGCATGAAATCTCACTCCCCATGACGTGGTAGATACCCGCGACATTTTGCCGAAGCATGCCGAGGCCCGGTCACCAATGTAGACGGCATGCTGGGCAAACGATAGGCTGCTGTCCAGTACCACCCCTAGGACCGTAGCTGATGCGACGCTGCCCACCGAACAGCCATCCATCCGAATCGTGGGAGGGCGGTTATTAAATCGGCCTCTCAGGGTCATTGTTTTCGATTTGCCCTGGGAAAAGGAGAGCCTATTTCGCCCGCCCCAGCCAGCCAGTGTTTCGAGGGCTGTTGCCGCCTTATTTTCTATTTCCCTACGCGAGTTTCCCTCGATGAGCAGCGTCACATCATCCGCGTATGCCACCAGCCGGGCCCCCGGGGGCATGGGCAGGCGAAGCAGATCGTCCAGCAGCACGTTCCAGAGCGCGGGACCCAGCACGGAGCCCTGAGGACACCCCATGGTGGACACTTTCCATTCCGCGTGGGTGCCCATGAAGAAGCCAATGCGGCGATTGGTGAAGTAGTCTCCCAGCATTCGATAAATCTTGGGAGGGCAACCAGCACGTTTCGCCTTGACCATGATCATAGGCCACCACGCGTTATCAAAGGCCCCAGATATGTCCAAAAAGACGGCCTGCACGTACGCCGCTGAGCTTTCCCGGGCACAGCCCAGTATTGCCTGAAGCGCCGACACGGTGGATTTTCCCCTAGAGAAGCCATGCTGGGAGTCGGAAATGTTACGCGTTATGCTAGGAGTGCATATCAGTAGAAGACGTTCTAAGATTTTACCCAGTATAGGCAGCAGAGTGATCGGGCGGTAAGCCTTCGGGTCAGTCAAGCACCTGCCATTGCCTTTCGGCAGGACAAGCAGTCGGCCCACCTTCCAGACGTCTGGGAAAACTCCCTCAACTAGACACGCTCCCATTACCTTTAAGAGGTCATACGGGGCGGCTTCGAATGCGTGCTTAATAATTCTTGCTGAGATGCCATCGAGTCCCGGTGCCGTAGCTGGCAACGCCCTAATGATACCACGCAGGTCCCCCATGGCCAGTGCCGGCGCATCGCGTCCTGAAGGGACGCATGCAGCGATTAGCCTGACTTGCCTATGATAAGCGTTATCTTGCACAACTTTGTCGTCCGGACAGAGCTCGGCAAGGATGCCCCGGGCGGCTTCCTCCGTAGAGCCCGCATATCCCTCTGCAAGTTTAATTCCATCAAGGACGTTTGCGGGCGGCCGCATCCTACCACTCGCAGCTCTGTACGCCGCGCCCCACGGGTCATCATTGCCGCTCTCAGCCAAGCGGACAAAGTGCCGTTCTTGCGCGCGCTCCATGGCTGCGCGGTACCTATACCTGGCCTGTCGGAGCTCGGCATGGGCAGCCTCTTCACGCACACCCCCTTGTTTTCGTGTGCCTTGCCACACGCGCCTTTTGTGGCCATATATTTTCCGTTTAATTTCAAGGTCTGCAGACCACCATTCGTATCCCCTATCCCGTTTAGGTGGGGTGGATTCCCCTAGTATTTGTAGGGCAGTGTGGCGTAGAATACCGGAGTATTGAGCAGAGACTAGTTTGGCAGATCTACCCCATCTCATGTTACCCAAGTTGGACAGCAAGGTCGCTCGGAACAGTCCCCAGTCCACCCCCCGGTCGCGCATTCTACCAAAAGACGTCCCTGGACTCAACGAAGGCACTGAAGGCATTTCCGCATCACTGCCAAGGGTGAAAGTGATCAGGCGATGGTCGCTGGTGTTAGCGCCCTCCCGTACCGTCCAGCTCGACAGAGTCACTGATCGGGTGTGTAGTGTGATATCGATGTTAGATTCACCCATGGGCCCAGAAAATGTATGTAGGCAGCCCTCAATGTTGGCTACCAGCAGCCCGTTGCAGTTGATGAGGTCCTCTAGTTGCTGCCTTCGGCTCTCTGCCGAGTACCCCCTGCCAGTGTATTGTTGTGGTCTGCTGAACCACATCGGTGAGTGGGTGTTGACATCGCCACCAAAGATGATACGTTTGCCGCGTAGGTTGGCCAACGTGCGTTCCAGGTGAGCAATGTGGGTCTCAATTGGGTCCGAATACTTAAAGTAGGCTGAGATGATGTATACATCGTGCGGCTGACCTACGTGGCACACAAGGCATTTATCGTTGCTTAGGTGGTGTAGTATAGCTATTGGCAGGGTGTTAGAGGCAACGTATACACCAGCCTGGGCATCGCTACCTGATTGCAGGATGCGGTCGTGTGTGTGTTGCTCCTGGACGAGTATGAGGTCCAGGTCGAATTCGGCTGATACCTGGGCTAGAGATGCTGTGGCTAGTGCGGCATTGTTTAGGTTTTGCTGCCCAATGCTAATCCTAGTTTTATGCTCCATAATTGGTGGTCCTGGGGGACCGGTTGAGGCAACTGTTCACCAGCTGCCTTCGTAGTACCGTGTTCCCCACCTGCTGGAAAGAGGCAAGGCTAGTGCTCTTGAGCAAGCCGGGCAGGACCGCCGATTCTCCCTCGGCGTTCCGAACAATATGCTTGCTGGACGAGGCGGGCAAGCTCTTTGAGCGTGTCATCGCCGCCCGTCTCAGCGAGCATCTGTCGCGCGTTGGCCCCGACTTATCGGACAACCAGTTCGGTTTCCGGCAGGGACGTTCGACGCTGGACGCGATCAATCGCGTCCGCGCCCTGTCGGAGCCCGCCGTTCGGGCGGGGGGGGTGGCGTTGGCGGTGAGTTTAGACATCGTCAACGCCTTCAACTCCGTCCCCTGGCGGGCGATACGGGAGGCACTGGTCCATCACAACGTGCCTCCCTATCTCCGTGGTATAGTCGGGGCATATTTGCGCGACAGGACGATTCAATTCGTCGGTCGGAACGGGACTGAGTTCCGGAGGGAGCTCTCCTGCGGGGTTCCTCAGGGGTTCGTGCTAGGACCTCTGCTATGGAGCCTCGCATACGATGCGGTCCTGAGGATAAGCCTCCCTCCCGGGGTGAGCGTCGTCTGCTATGCGGACGACACGCTCGTCATAGCCCGGGAGGCAAGTTTCCAGCGGGCGGTACGGCTCGCCGAACTCGGTGTCGCGTGTGTCGTCGCGTGTGTCGTCGCGGCCATAACGAGACTGGGCCTTCGGGTAGCGCCTCACAAAACCGAGGCGCTATGGTTCCACGGCTTACGCCGTAGGGAGGAACCATTCCCCCTGCCTTATCAAAAAAAAAAAAAAAGGCATGCTGCTCGGTCAACAAGGTGGCTATACGAAGTACCCTTGCTTTCTCTGCGAGTGGGATTGTCGAAACAGAGGACAACATTGGACAAAGAAAGAGTGGCCACCGAGGACTGAACTAGTCCCTGGAACCAAAAATGTTGTGAGAGACAATCTAGTGCCCCGAGAAAAAGTTTTGCTACCCCCTTTACACATAAAACTGGGGATGATGAAACAATTTGTGAAGGCGCTGAATAAAGAAGGAGAAGGTTTTAAATATCTACACCAGATTTTTCCATCTATATCTGAAGCTAAACTGAAAGAAGGTATTTTCGTTGGCCCGGACATAAGAAAATTGATGAAAGATATAGATTTCGATGAAAAATTGAGTGAAATTGAATTAGAAGCCTGGAAATCTTTTAAGGAAGTAGTGAGGCATTTTCTAGGAAACCATAAAGTCCAAATTATGAGGAAATTGTAAAGAAAATGACTGAAAATTTCGGCAAAATGGGATGTTCGATGAGCATTAAACTTCACTTCCTTAATTCACATTTGGACTACTTTCCTGATAACTTGGGAGCTGTAAGTGAAGAGCAAGGCGAAAGATTTCACCAGGACTTGAAGGAGATGGAACGTCGCTATCAGGGAAAGTGGAATAAAGTAATGATGGCAGACTACTGTTGGCTATTAAAGCGTGATGATCCAAGTCGGAATTTCAAGCGAAAATCTCACAATCGGAGCTTCGGTGAAAAAAAAGCAAGATACCATAAAAGTATTTAATATTTTTAATGTTTTAAGTTTAGTAATATAATTGTTACTTCAATGTAATAAAAAAAAACTTTGTAAAGTTGGCCTTTTTTCCGATTTCACATAAAAGGATTTTTCAAAAAAACTGAGGGTGATAGGACAAATCCAAGTACATATTCGTAATCAGCGCACCAAAATACCTCAAGATCAGGGAAAATAAGAGTTCAAATTTGCAGACCTTAATTATAGTGCTACGCGGAATAAATGAAGTACAAACTCGGGCAGCTACCTCAAACTCGAGTTTGACTTTAGAGACTAGTTTCTTTTCTAGCTATATATGTCAAGCCTGGGCGTAGTAAGGACAGTCGTACACATATTAGCATGCCATCTAAGCGAACTATGGATCGAAGCGACAAAAAATGTTTCACATGCGGCCAGACTGGACATAAAAGTTTCTATTGTACTAAAAAGCGTAAAATCCCGGAAAATGTCAACAAACTCACATGCGCATTTTGCAAAAAGAGCGGACACAAGGAATCTGACTGTTTTACGAAGGCTCGTTCCGATAGTCAAGGTAGTAATCAGCGTAAGGTTAATTTGTGCAAGGAACTTTCAAATCTGATCTGATGCTGCTCAAATATTATCAAAATTTCGTCACTGGTAGTATATAAACCCTCGCTCGCCGGCCGCTGTACCGCTGTTCGTTTTAGTTTATATTGATTTGTTATTTATTAATTTGGTTTATAAATTAATTACGTAATCTGAATATTGTTTTGTTCTTTTAAATAAAATTCTATTCGTGATCCTAAAATCAGAATCGGGATTAAAATCTCCGCCCCATCAGCCTTAATTCGGCTTAATTTATCTGAAAATAAAACAACACAATAAGGTTTGGACGAGGAGCTTTTAATTTAATCATGCCACGTACATCTCGTTCACGTGAAAAAAGTGTCAAATCACCGCGGCGCCATAAGAAACAGCGCAGCCCTAGCAAGTCGCACCGACGACGTCATAGATCTCGCTCGCAACCGCGTGATAGTAGGTCTCGCTCGCGTAATCGTGATAGCTCTGTGAAATTAGCGTTAGGTACAATCTTGTCGCGACTCAATGCTATCGAAGAAAGTACCGCAAGTGTGTCCCAAACTCCGACGAATCCAAACCTTTCTGGCACGCCTCAACGTGACGACATTGCGCCATCGACCGTACAAACCCTCGTAGATGCACTAACCACGTGCAGTAGAGAAAAATCACGTACTTATTACGTGTGAACTTCGACCCGGCGTTTAATCACTTAGACGCGTGGTACGCAGAGGTGGAGCGTGTAAAGTTAACAAATAATTGGGAAGATTCAGAATGTCTGTCACGTATGGCTCATTGTTTAAAAGGGGATGCTAAAACATGACTTAATGAGTGGACTAGTAGCGATCGAACGTGGTCCAACTTTGCAAAAGAATTTAAGTCAAAGTGACGAAAAATTGATTATGCACAAATACTTTTTGAGGTTATCAACACTAACTCCGACAAATTCCCTACTTACGCCGAATACGCGCGTCGATCGTTGCTACGCTTGCGCATAGTGCGGGGCCTAAGCGATGAACTAATTACACAGGTCTGCAATGGTTTTCCCCTTTCAGTTTTGATGAGCGATTTGGACAGATTTTGGGGCGCTGATTACGGGAAAAATATTAAAAAAATTCCATCACGTCAGGATTTTTAGTTATAGATCATCCTTTTTTTTGCCTAAATTACTTAAGCCTTCCTAGTAATTTCTTAATTATTTTATTTTAATCGTATCTTATTGAACAAAAAACTAACTAAATGGTTGAAGTAGACATTAATGAATGAGTTCTCATAAATGTAGTTAAACATAACTTTTAATTAAGTATGTGATATACCCTTATTATCAAAAATACTAGTGGATTTTTAGGTCATTTGCTAAAGACCTCATTTCTTGTAGGCTAAATGCTTTTTTTATAGAAATTAACTTAAATCGTTAGAAGACAGTTAATGAGGGTAGATTAATATTATTTTGTATAAATAGCACCATCACTATTTTTAAAAAGTCAGTACTTCTGTGCAATTCGTAACGCTTACTTGAAAAATGTCATCGCGAAAGTGTTTAAACTCTCCGGACAAATTTTGCTACATTTGTGGGCAATTTATGCTGAGAAAACAGCAGCATAACATAACCGAATTTATAAGGAACGTTTATAATATGTATTTTGGCCTATCAATCGCCAATCAAGATAAACAGTGGGTCCCACATAAAGTTTGTACCACCTGCGTTAGTGAACTTCGAAAGTGGTCAAAAGGAAAGAACAATACGTTTGATCTCCTATCGCCTGTTTTATGGAGAGAACCTCAGAATCACACTGAAGACTGTTATTTTTGCTGCTGCAAGACTACAGGCTACAATTCAAAAACAAAAAAGGACTTGATTTATCCAATATTGCAGTCAGTAACACTCGCTGTGCATCGCGACCAGAACATTGCACCGCCATCACCGCCTTACTTGGAATCATTACAAGCTGAAGACAGTGACAGTGATGTTGAAGAGGTATCTCAACCTGACGCTGAATTTGAGCGAAGTACAAGTGGAACACAATTATTTTATTTTCACAATCAAAACTGAACGACTTAACGAGAGATCTAAACCTTCCAAAAGACGCAGCTGAGCTCCACGGATCAAGACTATCGGAAAAGAATATGCTTGCTCCTGGCACTACATTTTCTTGGTATCGCAACAGAGAAAAAGACTTTGTACCATATTTTGCTGAAGATCGTGATCTAGTGTATTGCGAAGACATTCCGGGCTTAGTGAAAATGTTTAACATCGAATATGACGCGAACGAATGGAGATTGTTCATAGACTCATCAAAACGAAGTTTAAAAGCAGTCCTTTGGCATAATGGCAATAAATACGCTTCACTACCAGTTGCCCATTCTGTACATTTGAAGGAGTGCTACGACAATTTGAAAAATGTTTTGGATAAAATAAAGTACGTAGAACACGGTTGGATGGTCTGTGGAGATCTTAAAGTTTTAGGCATGCTGCTCGGTCAACAAGGTGGCTATACGAAGTACCCTTGCTTTCTCTGCGAGTGGGATTGTCGAAACAGAGGACAACATTGGACAAAGAAAGAGTGGCCACCGAGGACTGAACTAGTCCCTGGAACCAAAAATGTTGTGAGAGACAATCTAGTGCCCCGAGAAAAAGTTTTGCTACCCCCTTTACACATAAAACTGGGGATGATGAAACAATTTGTGAAGGCGCTGAATAAAGAAGGAGAAGGTTTTAAATATCTACACCAGATTTTTCCATCTATATCTGAAGCTAAACTGAAAGAAGGTATTTTCGTTGGCCCGGACATAAGAAAATTGATGAAAGATATAGATTTCGATGAAAAATTGAGTGAAATTGAATTAGAAGCCTGGAAATCTTTTAAGGAAGTAGTGAGGCATTTTCTAGGAAACCATAAAGTCCAAATTATGAGGAAATTGTAAAGAAAATGACTGAAAATTTCGGCAAAATGGGATGTTCGATGAGCATTAAACTTCACTTCCTTAATTCGCATTTGGACTACTTTCCTGATAACTTGGGAGCTGTAAGTGAAGAGCAAGGCGAAAGATTTCACCAGGACTTGAAGGAGATGGAACGTCGCTATCAGGGAAAGTGGAATAAAGTAATGATGGCAGACTACTGTTGGCTATTAAAGCGTGATGATCCAAGTCGGAATTTCAAGCGAAAATCTCACAATCGGAGCTTCGGTGAAAAAAAAGCAAGATACCATAAAAGTATTTAATATTTTTAATGTTTTAAGTTTAGTAATATAATTGTTACTTCAATGTAATAAAAAAAAACTTTGTAAAGTTGGCCTTTTTTCCGATTTCACATAAAAGGATTTTTCAAAAAAACTGAGGGTGATAGGACAAATCCAAGTACATATTCGTAATCAGCGCACCAAAATACCTCAAGATCAGGGAAAATAAGAGTTCAAATTTGCAGACCTTAATTATAGTGCTACGCGGAATAAATGAAGTACAAACTCGGGCAGCTGCCTCAAACTCGAGTTTGACTTTAGAGACTAGTTTCTTTTCTAGCTATATATGTCAAGCCTGGGCGTAGTAAGGACAGTCGTACACAAATTAGCATGCCATCTAAGCGAACTATGGATCGAAGCGACAAAAAATGTTTCACATGCGGCCAGACTGGACATAAAAGTTTCTATTGTACTAAAAAGCGTAAAATCCCGGAAAATGTCAACAAACTCACATGCGCATTTTGCAAAAAGAGCGGACACAAGGAATCTGACTGTTTTACGAAGGCTCGTTCCGATGGTCAAGGTAGTAATCAGCGTAAGGTTAATTTGTGCAAGGAACTTTCAAATCTGATCTGATGCTGCTCAAATATTATCAAAATTTCGTCACTGGTAGTATATAAACCCTCGCTCGCCGGCCGCTGTACCGCTGTTCGTTTTAGTTTATATTGATTTGTTATTTATTAATTTGGTTTATAAATTAATTACGTAATCTGAATATTGTTTTGTTCTTTTAAATAAAATTCTATTCGTGATCCTAAAATCAGAATCGGGATTAAAATCTCCGCCCCATCAGCCTTAATTCGGCTTAATTTATCTGAAAATAAAACAACACAATAAGGTTTGGACGAGGAGCTTTTAATTTAATCATGCCACGTACATCTCGTTCACGTGAAAAAAGTGTCAAATCACCGCGGCGCCATAAGAAACAGCGCAGCCCTAGCAAGTCGCACCGACGACGTCATAGATCTCGCTCGCAACCGCGTGATAGTAGGTCTCGCTCGCGTAATCGTGATAGCTCTGTGAAATTAGCGTTAGGTACAATCTTGTCGCGACTCAATGCTATCGAAGAAAGTACCGCAAGTGTGTCCCAAACTCCGACGAATCCAAACCTTTCTGGCACGCCTCAACGTGACGACATTGCGCCATCGACCGTACAAACCCTCGTAGATGCACTAACCACGTGCAGTAGAGAAAAATCACGTACTTATTACGTGTGAACTTCGACCCGGCGTTTAATCACTTAGACGCGTGGTACGCAGAGGTGGAGCGTGTAAAGTTAACAAATAATTGGGAAGATTCAGAATGTCTGTCACGTATGGCTCATTGTTTAAAAGGGGATGCTAAAACATGACTTAATGAGTGGACTAGTAGCGATCGAACGTGGTCCAACTTTGCAAAAGAATTTAAGTCAAAGTGACGAAAAATTGATTATGCACAAATACTTTTTGAGGTTATCAACACTAACTCCGACAAATTCCCTACTTACGCCGAATACGCGCGTCGATCGTTGCTACGCTTGCGCATAGTGCGGGGCCTAAGCGATGAACTAATTACACAGGTCTGCAATGGTTTTCCCCTTTCAGTTTTGATGAGCGATTTGGACAGATTTTGGGGCGCTGATTACGGGAAAAATATTAAAAAAATTCCATCACGTCAGGATTTTTAGTTAAAGATCATCCTTTTTTTTGCCTAAATTACTTAAGCCTTCCTAGTAATTTATTAATTATTTTATTTTAATCGTATCTTATTGAACAAAAAACACACTAAATGGTTGAAGTAGACATTAATGAATGAGTTCTCATAAATGTAGTTAAACATAACTTTTAATTAAGTATGTGATATACCCTTATTATCAAAAATACTAGTGGATTTTTAGGTCATTTGCTAAAGACCTCATTTCTTGTAGGCTAAATGCTTTTTTTATAGAAATTAACTTAAATCGTTAGAAGACAGTTAATGAGGGTAGATTAATATTATTTTGTATAAATAGCACCATCACTATTTTTAAAAAGTCAGTACTTCTGTGCAATTCGTAACGCTTACTTGAAAAATGTCATCGCGAAAGTGTTTAAACTCTCCGGACAAATTTTGCTACATTTGTGGGCAATTTATGCTGAGAAAACAGCAGCATAACATAACCGAATTTATAAGGAACGTTTATAATATGTATTTTGGCCTATCAATCGCCAATCAACATAAACAGTGGGTCCCACATAAAGTTTGTACCACCTGCGTTAGTGAACTTCGAAAGTGGTCAAAAGGAAAGAACAATACGTTTGATCTCCTATCGCCTGTTTTATGGAGAGAACCTCAGAATCACACTGAAGACTGTTATTTTTGCTGCTGCAAGACTACAGGCTACAATTCAAAAACAAAAAAGGACTTGATTTATCCAATATTGCAGTCAGTAACACTCGCTGTGCATCGCGAATAGAACATTGCACCGCCATCACCGCCTTACTTGGAATCATTACAAGCTGAAGACAGTGACAGTGATGTTGAAGAGGTATCTCAACCTGACGCTGAATTTGAGCGAAGTACAAGTGGAACACAATTATTTTATTTTCACAATCAAAACTGAACGACTTAACGAGAGATCTAAACCTTCCAAAAGACGCAGCTGAGCTCCACGGATCAAGACTATCGGAAAAGAATATGCTTGCTCCTGGCACTACATTTTCTTGGTATCGCAACAGAGAAAAAGACTTTGTACCATATTTTGCTGAAGATCGTGATCTAGTGTATTGCGAAGACATTCCGGGCTTAGTGAAAATGTTTAACATCGAATATGACGCGAACGAATGGAGATTGTTCATAGACTCATCAAAACGAAGTTTAAAAGCAGTCCTTTGGCATAATGGCAATAAATACGCTTCACTACCAGTTGCCCATTCTGTACATTTGAAGGAGTGCTACGACAATTTGAAAAATGTTTTGGATAAAATAAAGTACGTAGAACACGGTTGGATGGTCTGTGGAGATCTTAAAAGTTTTAGGCATGCTGCTCGGTCAACAAGGTGGCTATACGAAGTACCCTTGCTTTCTCTGCGAGTGGGATTGTCGAAACAGAGGACAACATTGGACAAAGAAAGAGTGGCCACCGAGGACTGAACTAGTCCCTGGAACCAAAAATGTTGTGAGAGACAATCTAGTGCCCCGAGAAAAAGTTTTGCTACCCCCTTTACACATAAAACTGGGGATGATGAAACAATTTGTGAAGGCGCTGAATAAAGAAGGAGAAGGTTTTAAATATCTACACCAGATTTTTCCATCTATATCTGAAGCTAAACTGAAAGAAGGTATTTTCGTTGGCCCGGACATAAGAAAATTGATGAAAGATATAGATTTCGATGAAAAATTGAGTGAAATTGAATTAGAAGCCTGGAAATCTTTTAAGGAAGTAGTGAGGCATTTTCTAGGAAACCATAAAAGTCCAAATTATGAGGAAATTGTAAAGAAAATGACTGAAAATTTCGGCAAAATGGGATGTTCGATGAGCATTAAACTTCACTTCCTTAATTCACATTTGGACTACTTTCCTGATAACTTGGGAGCTGTAAGTGAAGAGCAAGGCGAAAGATTTCACCAGGACTTGAAGGAGATGGAACGTCGCTATCAGGGAAAGTGGAATAAAGTAATGATGGCAGACTACTGTTGGCTATTAAAGCGTGATGATCCAAGTCGGAATTTCAAGCGAAAATCTCACAATCGGAGCTTCGGTGAAAAAAAAGCAAGATACCATAAAAGTATTTAATATTTTTAATGTTTTAAGTTTAGTAATATAATTGTTACTTCAATGTAATAAAAAAAAACTTTGTAAAGTTGGCCTTTTTTCCGATTTCACATAAAAGGATTTTTCAAAAAAACTGAGGGTGATAGGACAAATCCAAGTACATATTCGTAATCAGCGCACCAAAATACCTCAAGATCAGGGAAAATAAGAGTTCAAATTTGCAGACCTTAATTATAGTGCTACGCGGAATAAATGAAGTACAAACTCGGGCAGCTGCCTCAAACTCGAGTTTGACTTTAGAGACTAGTTTCTTTTCTAGCTATATATGTCAAGCCTGGGCGTAGTAAGGACAGTCGTACACATATTAGCATGCCATCTAAGCGAACTATGGATCGAAGCGACAAAAAATGTTTCACATGCGGCCAGACTGGACATAAAAGTTTCTATTGTACTAAAAAGCGTAAAATCCCGGAAAATGTCAACAAACTCACATGCGCATTTTGCAAAAAGAGCGGACACAAGGAATCTGACTGTTTTACGAAGGCTCGTTCCGATGGTCAAGGTAGTAATCAGCGTAAGGTTAATTTGTGCAAGGAACTTTCAAATCTGATCTGATGCTGCTCAAATATTATCAAAATTTCGTCACTGGTAGTATATAAACCCTCGCTCGCCGGCCGCTGTACCGCTGTTCGTTTTAGTTTATATTGATTTGTTATTTATTAATTTGGTTTATAAATTAATTACGTAATCTGAATATTGTTTTGTTCTTTTAAATAAAATTCTATTCGTGATCCTAAAATCAGAATCGGGATTAAAATCTCCGCCCCATCAGCCTTAATTCGGCTTAATTTATCTGAAAATAAAACAACACAATAAGGTTTGGACGAGGAGCTTTTAATTTAATCATGCCACGTACATCTCGTTCACGTGAAAAAAGTGTCAAATCACCGCGGCGCCATAAGAAACAGCGCAGCCCTAGCAAGTCGCACCGACGACGTCATAGATCTCGCTCGCAACCGCGTGATAGTAGGTCTCGCTCGCGTAATCGTGATAGCTCTGTGAAATTAGCGTTAGGTACAATCTTGTCGCGACTCAATGCTATCGAAGAAAGTACCGCAAGTGTGTCCCAAACTCCGACGAATCCAAACCTTTCTGGCACGCCTCAACGTGACGACATTGCGCCATCGACCGTACAAACCCTCGTAGATGCACTAACCACGTGCAGTAGAGAAAAATCACGTACTTATTACGTGTGAACTTCGACCCGGCGTTTAATCACTTAGACGCGTGGTACGCAGAGGTGGAGCGTGTAAAGTTAACAAATAATTGGGAAGATTCAGAATGTCTGTCACGTATGGCTCATTGTTTAAAAGGGGATGCTAAAACATGACTTAATGAGTGGACTAGTAGCGATCGAACGTGGTCCAACTTTGCAAAAGAATTTAAGTCAAAGTGACGAAAAATTGATTATGCACAAATACTTTTTGAGGTTATCAACACTAACTCCGACAAATTCCCTACTTACGCCGAATACGCGCGTCGATCGTTGCTACGCTTGCGCATAGTGCGGGGCCTAAGCGATGAACTAATTACACAGGTCTGCAATGGTTTTCCCCTTTCAGTTTTGATGAGCGATTTGGACAGATTTTGGGGCGCTGATTACGGGAAAAATATTAAAAAAATTCCATCACGTCAGGATTTTTAGTTATAAATCATCCTTTTTTTTGCCTAAATTACTTAAGCCTTCCTAGTAATTTATTAATTATTTTATTTTAATCGTATCTTATTGAACAAAAAACACACTAAATGGTTGAAGTAGACATTAATGAATGAGTTCTCATAAATGTAGTTAAACATAACTTTTAATTAAGTATGTGATATACCCTTATTATCAAAAATACTAGTGGATTTTTAGGTCATTTGCTAAAGACCTCATTTCTTGTAGGCTAAATGCTTTTTTTATAGAAATTAACTTAAATCGTTAGAAGACAGTTAATGAGGGTAGATTAATATTATTTTGTATAAATAGCACCATCACTATTTTTAAAAAGTCAGTACTTCTGTGCAATTCGTAACGCTTACTTGAAAAATGTCATCGCGAAAGTGTTTAAACTCTCCGGACAAATTTTGCTACATTTGTGGGCAATTTATGCTGAGAAAACAGCAGCATAACATAACCGAATTTATAAGGAACGTTTATAATATGTATTTTGGCCTATCAATCGCCAATCAACATAAACAGTGGGTCCCACATAAAGTTTGTACCACCTGCGTTAGTGAACTTCGAAAGTGGTCAAAAGGAAAGAACAATACGTTTGATCTCCTATCGCCTGTTTTATGGAGAGAACCTCAGAATCACACTGAAGACTGTTATTTTTGCTGCTGCAAGACTACAGGCTACAATTCAAAAACAAAAAAGGACTTGATTTATCCAATATTGCAGTCAGTAACACTCGCTGTGCATCGCGAATAGAACAGTGCACCGCCATCACCGCCTTACTTGGAATCATTACAAGCTGAAGACAGTGACAGTGATGTTGAAGAGGTATCTCAACCTGACGCTGAATTTGAGCGAAGTACAAGTGGAACACAATTATTTTATTTTCACAATCAAAACTGAACGACTTAACGAGAGATCTAAACCTTCCAAAAGACGCAGCTGAGCTCCACGGATCAAGACTATCGGAAAAGAATATGCTTGCTCCTGGCACTACATTTTCTTGGTATCGCAACAGAGAAAAAGACTTTGTACCATATTTTGCTGAAGATCGTGATCTAGTGTATTGCGAAGACATTCCGGGCTTAGTGAAAATGTTTAACATCGAATATGACGCGAACGAATGGAGATTGTTCATAGACTCATCAAAACGAAGTTTAAAAGCAGTCCTTTGGCATAATGGCAATAAATACGCTTCACTACCAGTTGCCCATTCTGTACATTTGAAGGAGTGCTACGACAATTTGAAAAATGTTTTGGATAAAATAAAGTACGTAGAACACGGTTGGATGGTCTGTGGAGATCTTAAAGTTTTAGGCATGCTGCTCGGTCAACAAGGTGGCTATACGAAGTACCCTTGCTTTCTCTGCGAGTGGGATTGTCGAAACAGAGGACAACATTGGACAAAGAAAGAGTGGCCACCGAGGACTGAACTAGTCCCTGGAACCAAAAATGTTGTGAGAGACAATCTAGTGCCCCGAGAAAAAGTTTTGCTACCCCCTTTACACATAAAACTGGGGATGATGAAACAATTTGTGAAGGCGCTGAATAAAGAAGGAGAAGGTTTTAAATATCTACACCAGATTTTTCCATCTATATCTGAAGCTAAACTGAAAGAAGGTATTTTCGTTGGCCCGGACATAAGAAAATTGATGAAAGATATAGATTTCGATGAAAAATTGAGTGAAATTGAATTAGAAGCCTGGAAATCTTTTAAGGAAGTAGTGAGGCATTTTCTAGGAAACCATAAAGTCCAAATTATGAGGAAATTGTAAAGAAAATGACTGAAAATTTCGGCAAAATGGGATGTTCGATGAGCATTAAACTTCACTTCCTTAATTCACATTTGGACTACTTTCCTGATAACTTGGGAGCTGTAAGTGAAGAGCAAGGCGAAAGATTTCACCAGGACTTGAAGGAGATGGAACGTCGCTATCAGGGAAAGTGGAATAAAGTAATGATGGCAGACTACTGTTGGCTATTAAAGCGTGATGATCCAAGTCGGAATTTCAAGCGAAAATCTCACAATCGGAGCTTCGGTGAAAAAAAAGCAAGATACCATAAAAGTATTTAATATTTTTAATGTTTTAAGTTTAGTAATATAATTGTTACTTCAATGTAATAAAAAAGAACTTTGTAAAGTTGGCCTTTTTTCCGATTTCACATAAAAGGATTTTTCAAAAAAACTGAGGGTGATAGGACAAATCCAAGTACATATTCGTAATCAGCGCACCAAAATACCTCAAGATCAGGGAAAATAAGAGTTCAAATTTGCAGACCTTAATTATAGTGCTACGCGGAATAAATGAAGTACAAACTCGGGCAGCTGCCTCAAACTCGAGTTTGACTTTAGAGACTAGTTTCTTTTCTAGCTATATATGTCAAGCCTGGGCGTAGTAAGGACAGTCGTACACATATTAGCATGCCATCTAAGCGAACTATGGATCGAAGCGACAAAAAATGTTTCACATGCGGCCAGACTGGACATAAAAGTTTCTATTGTACTAAAAAGCGTAAAATCCCGGAAAATGTCAACAAACTCACATGCGCATTTTGCAAAAAGAGCGGACACTAGGAATCTGACTGTTTTACGAAGGCTCGTTCCGATGGTCAAGGTAGTAATCAGCGTAAGGTTAATTTGTGCAAGGAACTTTCAAATCTGATCTGATGCTGCTCAAATATTATCAAAATTTCGTCACTGGTAGTATATAAACCCTCGCTCGCCGGCCGCTGTACCGCTGTTCGTTTTAGTTTATATTGATTTGTTATTTATTAATTTGGTTTATAAATTAATTACGTAATCTGAATATTGTTTTGTTCTTTTAAATAAAATTCTATTCGTGATCCTAAAATCAGAATCGGGATTAAAATCTCCGCCCCATCAGCCTTAATTCGGCTTAATTTATCTGAAAATAAAACAACACAATAAGGTTTGGACGAGGAGCTTTTAATTTAATCATGCCACGTACATCTCGTTCACGTGAAAAAAGTGTCAAATCACCGCGGCGCCATAAGAAACAGCGCAGCCCTAGCAAGTCGCACCGACGACGTCATAGATCTCGCTCGCAACCGCGTGATTGTAGGTCTCGCTCGCGTAATCGTGATAGCTCTGTGAAATTAGCGTTAGGTACAATCTTGTCGCGACTCAATGCTATCGAAGAAAGTACCGCAAGTGTGTCCCAAACTCCGACGAATCCAAACCTTTCTGGCACGCCTCAACGTGACGACATTGCGCCATCGACCGTACAAACCCTCGTAGATGCACTAACCACGTGCAGTAGAGAAAAATCACGTACTTATTACGTGTGAACTTCGACCCGGCGTTTAATCACTTAGACGCGTGGTACGCAGAGGTGGAGCGTGTAAAGTTAACAAATAATTGGGAAGATTCAGAATGTCTGTCACGTATGGCTCATTGTTTAAAAGGGGATGCTAAAACATGACTTAATGAGTGGACTAGTAGCGATCGAACGTGGTCCAACTTTGCAAAAGAATTTAAGTCAAAGTGACGAAAAATTGATTATGCACAAATACTTTTTGAGGTTATCAACACTAACTCCGACAAATTCCCTACTTACGCCGAATACGCGCGTCGATCGTTGCTACGCTTGCGCATAGTGCGGGGCCTAAGCGATGAACTAATTACACAGGTCTGCAATAGTTTTCCCCTTTCAGTTTTGATGAGCGATTTGGACAGATTTTGGGGCGCTGATTACGGGAAAAATATTAAAAAAATTCCATCACGTCAGGATTTTTAGTTAAAGATCATCCTTTTTTTTGCCTAAATTACTTAAGCCTTCCTAGTAATTTATTAATTATTTTATTTTAATCGTATCTTATTGAACAAAAAACACACTAAATGGTTGAAGTAGACATTAATGAATGAGTTCTCATAAATGTAGTTAAACATAACTTTTAATTAAGTATGTGATATACCCTTATTATCAAAAATACTAGTGGATTTTTAGGTCATTTGCTAAAGACCTCATTTCTTGTAGGCTAAATGCTTTTTTTATAGAAATTAACTTAAATCGTTAGAAGACAGTTAATGAGGGTAGATTAATATTATTTTGTATAAATAGCACCATCACTATTTTTAAAAAGTCAGTACTTCTGTGCAATTCGTAACGCTTACTTGAAAAATGTCATCGCGAAAGTGTTTAAACTCTCCGGACAAATTTTGCTACATTTGTGGGCAATTTATGCTGAGAAAACAGCAGCATAACATAACCGAATTTATAAGGAACGTTTATAATATGTATTTTGGCCTATCAATCGCCAATCAACATAAACAGTGGGTCCCACATAAAGTTTGTACCACCTGCGTTAGTGAACTTCGAAAGTGGTCAAAAGGAAAGAACAATACGTTTGATCTCCTATCGCCTGTTTTATGGAGAGAACCTCAGAATCACACTGAAGACTGTTATTTTTGCTGCTGCAAGACTACAGGCTACAATTCAAAAACAAAAAAGGACTTGATTTATCCAATATTGCAGTCAGTAACACTCGCTGTGCATCGCGAATAGAACATTGCACCGCCATCACCGCCTTACTTGGAATCATTACAAGCTGAAGACAGTGACAGTGATGTTGAAGAGGTATCTCAACCTGACGCTGAATTTGAGCGAAGTACAAGTGGAACACAATTATTTTATTTTCACAATCAAAACTGAACGACTTAACGAGAGATCTAAACCTTCCAAAAGACGCAGCTGAGCTCCACGGATCAAGACTATCGGAAAAGAATATGCTTGCTCCTGGCACTACATTTTCTTGGTATCGCAACAGAGAAAAAGACTTTGTACCATATTTTACTGAAGATCGTGATCTAGTGTATTGCGAAGACATTCCGGGCTTAGTGAAAATGTTTAACATCGAATATGACGCGAACGAATGGAGATTGTTCATAGACTCATCAAAACGAAGTTTAAAAGCAGTCCTTTGGCATAATGGCAATAAATACGCTTCACTACCAGTTGCCCATTCTGTACATTTGAAGGAGTGCTACGACAATTTGAAAAATGTTTTGGATAAAATAAAGTACGTAGAACACGGTTGGATGGTCTGTGGAGATCTTAAAGTTTTAGGCATGCTGCTCGGTCAACAAGGTGGCTATACGAAGTACCCTTGCTTTCTCTGCGAGTGGGATTGTCGAAACAGAGGACAACATTGGACAAAGAAAGAGTGGCCACCGAGGACTGAACTAGTCCCTGGAACCAAAAATGTTGTGAGAGACAATCTAGTGCCCCGAGAAAAAGTTTTGCTACCCCCTTTACACATAAAACTGGGGATGATGAAACAATTTGTGAAGGCGCTGAATAAAGAAGGAGAAGGTTTTAAATATCTACACCAGATTTTTCCATCTATATCTGAAGCTAAACTGAAAGAAGGTATTTTCGTTGGCCCGGACATAAGAAAATTGATGAAAGATATAGATTTCGATGAAAAATTGAGTGAAATTGAATTAGAAGCCTGGAAATCTTTTAAGGAAGTAGTGAGGCATTTTCTAGGAAACCATAAAGTCCAAATTATGAGGAAATTGTAAAGAAAATGACTGAAAATTTCGGCAAAATGGGATGTTCGATGAGCATTAAACTTCACTTCCTTAATTCACATTTGGACTACTTTCCTGATAACTTGGGAGCTGTAAGTGAAGAGCAAGGCGAAAGATTTCACCAGGACTTGAAGGAGATGGAACGTCGCTATCAGGGAAAGTGGAATAAAGTAATGATGGCAGACTACTGTTGGCTATTAAAGCGTGATGATCCAAGTCGGAATTTCAAGCGAAAATCTCACAATCGGAGCTTCGGTGAAAAAAAAGCAAGATACCATAAAAGTATTTAATATTTTTAATGTTTTAAGTTTAGTAATATAATTGTTACTTCAATGTAATAAAAAAGAACTTTGTAAAGTTGGCCTTTTTTCCGATTTCACATAAAAGGATTTTTCAAAAAAACTGAGGGTGATAGGACAAATCCAAGTACATATTCGTAATCAGCGCACCAAAATACCTCAAGATCAGGGAAAATAAGAGTTCAAATTTGCAGACCTTAATTATAGTGCTACGCGGAATAAATGAAGTACAAACTCGGGCAGCTGCCTCAAACTCGAGTTTGACTTTAGAGACTAGTTTCTTTTCTAGCTATATATGTCAAGCCTGGGCGTAGTAAGGACAGTCGTACACATATTAGCATGCCATCTAAGCGAACTATGGATCGAAGCGACAAAAAATGTTTCACATGCGGCCAGACTGGACATAAAAGTTTCTATTGTACTAAAAAGCGTAAAATCCCGGAAAATGTCAACAAACTCACATGCGCATTTTGCAAAAAGAGCGGACACAAGGAATCTGACTGTTTTACGAAGGCTCGTTCCGATGGTCAAGGTAGTAATCAGCGTAAGGTTAATTTGTGCAAGGAACTTTCAAATCTGATCTGATGCTGCTCAAATATTATCAAAATTTCGTCACTGGTAGTATATAAACCCTCGCTCGCCGGCCGCTGTATCGCTGTTCGTTTTAGTTTATATTGATTTGTTATTTATTAATTTGGTTTATAAATTAATTACGTAATCTGAATATTGTTTTGTTCTTTTAAATAAAATTCTATTCGTGATCCTAAAATCAGAATCGGGATTAAAATCTCCGCCCCATCAGCCTTAATTCGGCTTAATTTATCTGAAAATAAAACAACACAATAAGGTTTGGACGAGGAGCTTTTAATTTAATCATGCCACGTACATCTCGTTCACGTGAAAAAAGTGTCAAATCACCGCGGCGCCATAAGAAACAGCGCAGCCCTAGCAAGTCGCACCGACGACGTCATAGATCTCGCTCGCAACCGCGTGATTGTAGGTCTCGCTCGCGTAATCGTGATAGCTCTGTGAAATTAGCGTTAGGTACAATCTTGTCGCGACTCAATGCTATCGAAGAAAGTACCGCAAGTGTGTCCCAAACTCCGACGAATCCAAACCTTTCTGGCACGCCTCAACGTGACGACATTGCGCCATCGACCGTACAAACCCTCGTAGATGCACTAACCACGTGCAGTAGAGAAAAATCACGTACTTATTACGTGTGAACTTCGACCCGGCGTTTAATCACTTAGACGCGTGGTACGCAGAGGTGGAGCGTGTAAAGTTAACAAATAATTGGGAAGATTCAGAATGTCTGTCACGTATGGCTCATTGTTTAAAAGGGGATGCTAAAACATGACTTAATGAGTGGACTAGTAGCGATCGAACGTGGTCCAACTTTGCAAAAGAATTTAAGTCAAAGTGACGAAAAATTGATTATGCACAAATACTTTTTGAGGTTATCAACACTAACTCCGACAAATTCCCTACTTACGCCGAATACGCGCGTCGATCGTTGCTACGCTTGCGCATAGTGCGGGGCCTAAGCGATGAACTAATTACACAGGTCTGCAATGGTTTTCCCCTTTCAGTTTTGATGAGCGATTTGGACAGATTTTGGGGCGCTGATTACGGGAAAAATATTAAAAAAATTCCATCACGTCAGGATTTTTAGTTAAAGATCATCCTTTTTTTTGCCTAAATTACTTAAGCCTTCCTAGTAATTTATTAATTATTTTATTTTAATCGTATCTTATTGAACAAAAAACACACTAAATGGTTGAAGTAGACATTAATGAATGAGTTCTCATAAATGTAGTTAAACATAACTTTTAATTAAGTATGTGATATACCCTTATTATCAAAAATACTAGTGGATTTTTAGGTCATTTGCTAAAGACCTCATTTCTTGTAGGCTAAATGCTTTTTTTATAGAAATTAACTTAAATCGTTAGAAGACAGTTAATGAGGGTAGATTAATATTATTTTGTATAAATAGCACCATCACTATTTTTAAAAAGTCAGTACTTCTGTGCAATTCGTAACGCTTACTTGAAAAATGTCATCGCGAAAGTGTTTAAACTCTCCGGACAAATTTTGCTACATTTGTGGGCAATTTATGCTGAGAAAACAGCAGCATAACATAACCGAATTTATAAGGAACGTTTATAATATGTATTTTGGCCTATCAATCGCCAATCAACATAAACAGTGGGTCCCACATAAAGTTTGTACCACCTGCGTTAGTGAACTTCGAAAGTGGTCAAAAGGAAAGAACAATACGTTTGATCTCCTATCGCCTGTTTTATGGAGAGAACCTCAGAATCACACTGAAGACTGTTATTTTTGCTGCTGCAAGACTACAGGCTACAATTCAAAAACAAAAAAGGACTTGATTTATCCAATATTGCAGTCAGTAACACTCGCTGTGCATCGCGAATAGAACATTGCACCGCCATCACCGCCTTACTTGGAATCATTACAAGCTGAAGACAGTGACAGTGATGTTGAAGAGGTATCTCAACCTGACGCTGAATTTGAGCGAAGTACAAGTGGAACACAATTATTTTATTTTCACAATCAAAACTGAACGACTTAACGAGAGATCTAAACCTTCCAAAAGACGCAGCTGAGCTCCACGGATCAAGACTATCGGAAAAGAATATGCTTGCTCCTGGCACTACATTTTCTTGGTATCGCAACAGAGAAAAAGACTTTGTACCATATTTTACTGAAGATCGTGATCTAGTGTATTGCGAAGACATTCCGGGCTTAGTGAAAATGTTTAACATCGAATATGACGCGAACGAATGGAGATTGTTCATAGACTCATCAAAACGAAGTTTAAAAGCAGTCCTTTGGCATAATGGCAATAAATACGCTTCACTACCAGTTGCCCATTCTGTACATTTGAAGGAGTGCTACGACAATTTGAAAAATGTTTTGGATAAAATAAAGTACGTAGAACACGGTTGGATGGTCTGTGGAGATCTTAAAGTTTTAGGCATGCTGCTCGGTCAACAAGGTGGCTATACGAAGTACCCTTGCTTTCTCTGCGAGTGGGATTGTCGAAACAGAGGACAACATTGGACAAAGAAAGAGTGGCCACCGAGGACTGAACTAGTCCCTGGAACCAAAAATGTTGTGAGAGACAATCTAGTGCCCCGAGAAAAAGTTTTGCTACCCCCTTTACACATAAAACTGGGGATGATGAAACAATTTGTGAAGGCGCTGAATAAAGAAGGAGAAGGTTTTAAATATCTACACCAGATGTTTCCATCTATATCTGAAGCTAAACTGAAAGAAGGTATTTTCGTTGGCCCGGACATAAGAAAATTGATGAAAGATATAGATTTCGATGAAAAATTGAGTGAAATTGAATTAGAAGCCTGGAAATCTTTTAAGGAAGTAGTGAGGCATTTTCTAGGAAACCATAAAGTCCAAATTATGAGGAAATTGTAAAGAAAATGACTGAAAATTTCGGCAAAATGGGATGTTCGATGAGCATTAAACTTCACTTCCTTAATTCACATTTGGACTACTTTCCTGATAACTTGGGAGCTGTAAGTGAAGAGCAAGGCGAAAGATTTCACCAGGACTTGAAGGAGATGGAACGTCGCTATCAGGGAAAGTGGAATAAAGTAATGATGGCAGACTACTGTTGGCTATTAAAGCGTGATGATCCAAGTCGGAATTTCAAGCGAAAATCTCACAATCGGAGCTTCGGTGAAAAAAAAGCAAGATACCATAAAAGTATTTAATATTTTTAATGTTTTAAGTTTAGTAATATAATTGTTACTTCAATGTAATAAAAAAGAACTTTGTAAAGTTGGCCTTTTTTCCGATTTCACATAAAAGGATTTTTCAAAAAAACTGAGGGTGATAGGACAAATCCAAGTACATATTCGTAATCAGCGCACCAAAATACCTCAAGATCAGGGAAAATAAGAGTTCAAATTTGCAGACCTTAATTATAGTGCTACGCGGAATAAATGAAGTACAAACTCGGGCAGCTGCCTCAAACTCGAGTTTGACTTTAGAGACTAGTTTCTTTTCTAGCTATATATGTCAAGCCTGGGCGTAGTAAGGACAGTCGTACACATATTAGCATGCCATCTAAGCGAACTATGGATCGAAGCGACAAAAAATGTTTCACATGCGGCCAGACTGGACATAAAAGTTTCTATTGTACTAAAAAGCGTAAAATCCCGGAAAATGTCAACAAACTCACATGCGCATTTTGCAAAAAGAGCGGACACAAGGAATCTGACTCAATCATATATCATTTATCAATACATTATATCAGTTTTATATCATTTTGGGGTAATAATTAAATATCATATCAAATATCAAACTTTATCATTTACATATCCATCCGTACACCGAACATTGGTCCTATCGAGCCTTAAACCTATCGCGCGGGTTGGTAAGGGCTAGGACACGTGGATTACAGTGCATTGTATGCTATCATTGGGGGGCAGTGTTACTGTGCGTATCATATATCATCGGAGGAAGACCAGCGTATATCAAGTATCATCATATCATCAGATCGACAGCAGAAAGGCGCTATCATCTTTAAGACAAGTATCACCAAATCCAAGTAAGATCAGTCCATTACTTTATTAGCACTAAATATCAATATCAATCACTATCATGGAGCACATATACGACACGCAATCGAAGATCTCCATATACTTCGACGAACATTGCTGGACGCACTCCATCAAAAACATCAGAAAGCTGTAGGTTGACCTACCGCGACTCACGTCAGAAGAGGAAGAGGCTATAACAAAAGTTATAATAGCGGCAGGTGACTATGGTTCTCCGTTGAGCCTTTTGGATGTTAGGATAGTCGTCCATAAATATTTAGAAGCCAACGGTAGGCAATATTTATTTAACCACAAGTTGCCTGGAACGAAATGGGCTTATTTATTCATTAAACGCAACAAATCTCGACTCACTTATAGAGCGACTCAAAATATTTCGAAAAAACGAGCCGAAAAAAATTCCGAAGAAATGACGGATTATTTCAAAAACTTATAGGGATCTTTGGAGGGAATTACTAAAGAAAATATTCTGAACTACGATGAGACAAATTTATCTGATAATCCCGGCACCAAAAAATGTCTGTTCCGACGAGGTGTAAAGTATCCGGAACGCGTTCTTAATAGTACAAAAGGGGCAATATCGATTATGTTTGCAATCACTGCTGGTGGTGAATGTCTTCCTCCTTACACGGTTTATAATGCGGAGCACCTTTACTCCCAGTGGACAATAAACGGACCTTCGAACGCAAGATATAATCGTTCCAAGTCAGGATGGTTCGACCACACACTGTTTCAAGATTGGTTTGAAACTGTTATTTTGCCTTGGGCAAAAAACAAATCAGGAACTTAAGTACTCATCGGAGACAACTTAGCGTCACACATTAATTACCATATTGTGACACTCTGTGAGGCAAATAACATACGCTTTGTTTTTTTGCCTCCAAACTCGTCACATTTAACGCAACCGCTAGACGGTTGTTATTTTGGGCCTTTAAAAAAGATTTGGAGATCAACTTTGTTACAATATAAAATCAAAAATCCAAGAGAGGCAACAATTAATAAATCACATTTTCCAGAGCTACTTAAAAATTTAATGCACGAACTCAACCACAAATCTGATAATATTTACAGTGCTTTCAAAAGTACATGTATTGTTCCATTTAACCCCTACGAAGTTATAAAAAGATTACCGGACTCCACATCGACGTCGGAATATGGAATCGATGAAGCACTCTTAGATTACTTGAAGGAATCTCGTGCCCCAAATCCTTTAAGGAAAGTTCGTAACAAGAAGCTGAATATAGAACCAGGTAAATCTGTATCTAGTAGTGACTTGCCTGAAAATGTTGCTAGCACGGTAAAGAAATCTAAGTCAAAGAAGAACTCTCCAAAAGTTGCAAAAGACAGTAGAAAAATCGAGAATGCCCTGATTTTAAATGAACAGACTGACAACTTTACTACAGCTGATCTAATTGTAAATGATGATGCAGACGAAAACGAGAGCTACTTGGAAGAAACTTTCGATACCTCTGTATGTCAGAATTGTTTCTCCCCTGAAAGTCTCAGCAAAATATGTATCAATTTGATTAACTCTCATTTAGTGCAACCAGAGCAAAATGCATTACCAATATCATCACATAATTTTTCACTTTTGGAAGCTTCCACAAGTACCAGTAATATATACAAGACACACAACGATTATAGTCACAGATCCTTGAAAACAGGTCACAATAAAATAATTATACTCTCCGATGTGCTCGTAAAACCACCAATGCAAACGTCAGATAATGTTCGTACCCTAAACAAAATTTCAAATAAAAATGAAAATATGCCATTCGCGACCACTCTTAAAAGCAAATTACCCAAATGCCTTCAAGAGAAAGACACTAAAGTACTGAAAAAAGTAAAAACGAAGAATTTAGGAAAAGGGAAGAAAGTTAACAAAAAGAAAATACTAAAATACAATTCGAAGGTGAAACAAAGGAAGATTCGATCACACAGTGAGACAAGTTCGATGTCTACGGATACTGAAGTAGTTACAGTCGACACGGATAATTAATGATTAAACGAACTTACCTGTACGTGAAGTTCTATCATAATTATACGAGGGCTTCGTCCGAAGAGATTAGCATCAATATAACACTTGTAGTACCGCGCAGTATTCGCCGCTTGCAACACTAAATTTGAGGTGACGTATAGAAATTTTGACGTTTACTTGACGTCTGTCTGTTCGCGCCACTTCATTTAGTTCAGAGTTATTATAAGTATGGACATATTCCACGATAGGGGTTTGACATGGGGGGGGGGGATGCTAATCTCTTCGGACGAAGCCCTCGTATAATTATGATAGAACTTCACGTACAGGTAAGTTCGTTTAATCATTAATTATACTCGGCTTCGTCCTCTTAGATTAGCATCAATATAACACTTGTAGACTTTTAGAGATTTACATCGTGGAATATGGCTTGCATTCTTGCAAAAAACAGAGGAGAAAGACTTTAAATGAGCTCTTTAATATAATGTGATGTGACCGTCCAATGGTCTGAAGTAGAACCAAAAGAAGCCGTCCAACCAATCGAGGATCTGCGTGCCGGCGTCATCCGTGCCGGCACAGCGGACGCGGCGGCGTGGCGGGCGCTGTGTTCAATCCCACGCAAATAACGCGTTACATTATGTAAAATAACAGTATTCGAGCCACGAATAAGTTGATTGGTTGAGGAGACCCAATTCGGGAGTTCTCTATAAAATCATTAATTTATATTCCCATTTGAGAATATGACCTTGAAATGTTATCTATAATGATTTTAGACAGTGTTTGTACTGTGTGAGCGGTCACTAGTGCGAGCAAGGCAAATATATTGAAATCTCCTCAAGAGACAGAGATTCATCAGGGTAAAGTTTTTCTAATAATTTAATACCAGAGTGACGTCCCAGGTAGTGTCATCCTTTGCGAGTGGAGATCCCCAATGGTATATACCTTTAAAAATCTCTTGATGCTCTCATCGAGTTCTACATGTTCCCCTATAACCTGGGCGAAGGCGGAACGACGGAAATTGAGCCCATTCATTTTTATACAGTTTGACAAAAACATCTTAATATTTGTGGGATACTAGCATTACGTTGTTGTGTATACAATATAAATATATTTTTTCCAAGTTTATCGAGAGATATACTAACATCACGTCTAACCCCGACGAAAGGATATTCCTTTTGGCTAGTGCCGACTATATAATAATGTCGCCGCCAGGGTAACTTGCGAGGGCATATTGCGGATTCTGTAATGAGAGCACTCAGTAGTGACTTAGTTTAAAAAAGAGGCTATGGGAAGATACCAGGCTTTTAAGAGCGGATACCAAGGTTGTGTCGGCCAGACTGGCAAGACCATAATTCTTCTTTATTGTCTTCTAATATTTTCTTTAGTGTTTTAAGTACCATAGAAAATAAACGAAAGGAGTAGAAATAACATGACGAGCAATATATTGTAAATGCATTGATTGCTTGCGCATTTGGGTCGCAATGCCAAGATCTTCAAGATATCTTTTGCATTTTTTAATGATCCTACTAGCAACGAAATCAATATCTGAAGAGTGTGTTTTATTTAATCCGTCCATCGAATATTGGACGCAAACACATGAATGCTACGACGGTCGCACCACTGCCACCGGGTTTTGGTAACCTTTGTTAATTGTGGGTACTGGACACCACTCATGCGATTGATATAAGATATTGTTGTCGCATAATCGATTCGGAGTAAAAGCTGACAGTTGGTTAAATCTGGGGTGAAAATTTTAAAACCAAAAATGCTGCTAATATTTCTAAATAATTAATATGCTGGGAGGATTCCTCAGTACTCCATAAACCACTTGCTCTGCTCTCACCACAAGCCACCCCCCACCCCGTTGTTGAGACATCTGAATTGATCTCCAGATCGATGCGGCTCACAGAGAGCCCACTCGTCCTATCCCACCAGTCCAAGACTGGAGATTGGCATCGATATTGAAGCCGAGAAATTAACAATGTATGTTCGGCGTGATGCAATTTATTATGCAATTAGAAGCTAGTCGTCAAGGTACACTTTGTATATCAGCCCGGCTGACCTCAAAACGTTAGTGACTGGTTTCATTACTTTGTGGACGCATAGGACACTATGCTGGCGCTGAAAGCGTTCCATTAAAAACGATAATTTTAGAAGTATACATGAAATTTATCCAGATATAAACATCTTTAAAATCGAGTTTAGTCATAAAACAGTCACGAGGAATAGGTTTCTGAGCTGTGTGAAGATCTTATAATTTAAAATATTGTCAGTTTATCAATATGTTTAAAGTTTTTAAGTTTAGTATAAATCTCATTTTACCGTTCGGTTAAATATGTATTTAGCCCCAATTCAATTCAAAATCTTAACCGGGCGAAGGTCCATTCTTGTCCAAATTATTTAGACAAACACGGATGCGGCTGAAAGCCTGAGAATCCACCAATAGAAATTAAATTAGGTCTTTGATTGCGTCCGCAAAGTGGAAGTTTACTAAACTAGAACAAGTTCTAGGTGGTGAAGACAAAGCTGAACAACTGAACAACAAAGACCAATGGGTCTTTAGTGGTGAGTGACCATTGATCAACAAAATAAGCTAGTCTACCAGCATATTCAGCGGCGCCGCCGCCGAATTTGCGACGTCTTCCGGTTGGTGCGTCCTCCAGATTTTTGACAATGATGCGGGCATTGCAAACTTTTTGCTGGGGTCAGGTTTAGTGGCAGTAATAATTTTCAATTCTGCTTCAATAATTTTCGTATAATTTTTGCGGTTTTTAAACTATCAGGAAGTTTATGCCCAAAGAGAAAGTTATCGGCCTCGGCATTCTTTATGTCTTTTTTGATGGAACTAATCACATAGTTAACCCTTAACAGGAATCGTGGGTCAATTTGGACCCAACCAAAATAATAAAACCATATAACTTCGCAGCGTGCGACGCTAAAGTGTTGCGCGCCCGTGTATTCTCATTACGTCGCGAGGTGCGGCGGGGGCCGGACGTACGCCGCTTAAAAATTACTAGAAGAGCAGGTATGTACTAGCGCTGGGTCAATTTCGACCCACGATGCCAGTTGTGTGACTTTTTATTTTTGTTTTACAGATTTATTTTGTACTGTTTTAGGAACTTTATAGCAATAATGGCGATGAATCTCGGGGAAAAGGAAATTGCAGAGCTTTTGGAAGATGAAATTGATTCGGAACCGGAAGATTTAAGCGATTTTCAGCCATGTGATGATGAGAACATAAGCAATGATGAAAATTCGCCTCGTGAAATTTCTTCAGATTCGAGTGACTCTTCATCAGACCACGAGATTGTTGAAGAGGATGATCATCAGCCAACCAGTTCATACTATCGAGGCAAAAATAGGTACAAGTGGTCCATTCATCCCCCCAGCAGCTCTAGGGTAAGAAGTCACAACATCATTACTCACTTACCTGGTATCATCGGTCCAGCTCGTGATAAACAAAACATGTCACCAATCGAATCATGGCAGTTGCTGATACCAGATGAAATGATTGAAGGTATATGCACTCACACTAACCAAAAAATAACAGAATATTCTGAAAAATATAAGACAAAAGCATCCTACACTAATCTCACAAGTACGAGTATGTTAGAAATGAAAGCATTCTTTGGATTATTACTGTTATCTGGTGTTTTCAAGTCTGGTCATGAAGATATCGAAAGTTTATGGGCAACTGATGGAACGGGCAGAGATATATTCAGAATCACAATGTGTGTAAAGCGTTTTTTGTTTTTGCTATCTGCTTTGAGATTTGATGATGTCAATTCTAGAGATGAAAGAAAAACTAACAATCGAGCTGCTCTAATCTCTGAAGTATTCGATAATTTTATTCAGAATTGTCAAAAAAACTATAGCTGCTCTGAGTATTTGACAATTGACGAGATGCTTTGCCCTTTTAGAGGAAGGTGTATGTTTAGGATTTACATGAAATCCAAGCCTGCTAAATATGGCATCAAGGTTATGTGCCTCTGTGACGCAAAAACTCACTATTTATATAATGCTTTTATTTATACGGGCAAAGAAGACTCTGGCCGAAGAAATAATGTTTCGATTCCTACACAAAATGTATTGCAACTTGCGGAACCTTTATTTGGAACTAACAGAAATATTACTGCTGATAATTGGTTTTCGTCTGTAGAGTTAGTTGACAAACTTCTCAAAAATGGTTTGACTTACGTGGGAACGATGCGCAAAAATAAGAGAGATATTCCACCAGAATTTCAAGCACATAAGCAAAGGGCTATAGGATCTACCTTATTTGGTTTTGTGAAAGATAAAACATTGGCATCATACGTTCCAAAAAAAAATAAGAGTGTAATAATGATATCATCAATGCACCATGACAATACAATCAACGAAGGTAGTGGAAAGCCTGAGATAATAGAATTTTATAATAGTACGAAAGGTGGTGTTGATGCTCTCGATCAAAAATGCGCGAATTATTCTGTATCTCGAAGAACTCAACGATGGCCATTTGTAATTTTTTGTGCAATACTGAACATTGCAAATGCGAATGCATTCGTTTTGTGGAAGGCATCAAATATTGGAAAGCGCATGAAACGTAATCAGTATATAAAACAAATTGGTCAAAGTTTGATACAGCCTTTAATTACAGAAAGAAAGAAGCAGTCTTCTAAATTTTCAATAGAATTGAGAAGTAGAATCGACAATTTCCTAGGACCAGTTGAAGAATCGCATAGCGACACTTCTTCCGCTTCTGCCGCTCAAAGTGGACCAAAAAAACGGGGAAGATGCTATATATGTGGCCCTAAGATTGATAACAAGCAATCGCAAAAATGTGATAAATGTTTAAAATTCATATGCAAAAGACATTTTGAAAAAAAAACGTTATGTATCAAGTGCCATGCTTAGTGTAGTAACTAAGACTGAATTATTTTATACTTTTAGATTAGGATGTCATTTTTTTTGTTTTTGAAGGATCTCGCAAGAAAGCTTTATTTTATATAAGGGGAAAATACGTAAAACCCCATAAAACACGTAGATGTCTTAATTTTTAATTTTTTATATATTTATTAGCGTTAAGAAGTGAGGGTGTCCTAAAATATGTTCAAACAGGGTACCTAAGACTAAATATAAAAAAAATACATTGTTTAATATTGTTACCAAATAAAAGTTGATTTATATTATATAAAAAGGTTGTTTTATTACATTTCTAAACCATTTTTATGTTACTTATAACCATGTTATTAGTTATGGGGATTTATATCTTCTGGGTCTATGAAGACCCACGATTCCAGTTACGTTGATTGTATTATCGATTCCGGTTAAGGGTTAATAAAAATTAAACATTATTTACACACGGCCATCTGATCCCAAACCAAGCAAAGCTTGTACTACGGTAACCAGATAACTGATATACTACTTTTCTTTTGTAAATGAAGTACATAACTACATACATACTAATATAGATAAATACACCCAGACTCAGGACAAAAAGACACGTTCATGCACCAAAATATCCGTCCCGGATGGGAATCGAACCCACGACCTCCGGCGCAAAAAGCAAGCATTTGCCAACCACGCCAACAGGCCCGTCAATAGTTACGTCTAGTTAATTTATATACCACTATATTGACATTGCCTCGTTGGTCTAGCGGTAGCGTGTTCAACCGCAGAAAATGAAGTCCTGGGTTCAAATCCCGGGTCGGGCCAAAAAGTGATTTTGGGATTTTTCGGCAGGGTGGGTGGTGTAAGTCGCATCTGCGACAAAGACGTAGAACCCAGTGGCGCGGCATGGTCGCGCGCATAACTTCGTTATTTGGAAATGAATTAAAATCATATCAGACTATATCATAGCGCGTGAGTTAAGAAACAGACCTATGAACTGTTCACAAAACTTATTATCGCTAGATAAGTAGGAGGTAGATATTGCTCAATCGTCATACGATTGTTTTTGGTGAAGAAATAGCCCTGGTAGCTATCCACAACGCCATAGTTTTGGTAAGAAACAGCCCTAATAGCTGTCCACAATACCATATTGCAATATCTATGAATGATTTAATTTGAAAATCAATTAAAATCATATCAGACTATATCATAGCGCGTGAGTTAAGAAACAGACCTATGTACTGTTCACAAAACTTACTATCGCTAGATAAGTAGGTAGATATTGCTCAATCGTCATACGATTGTTTTGGTGAAGAAATAGCCCTGGTAGCTATCCACAACGCCATAGTTTTGGTAAGAAACAGCCCTAATAGCTGTCCACAATACCATATTGCAATATCTATGAATGATTTAATTTGAAAATCAATTAAAATCATATCAGACTATTATATCATAGCGCGTGAGTTAAGAAGCAGACCTATGTACTGTTCACAAAACTTATTATCGCTAGATAAGAAGGTAGATATTGCTCAATCGTCAAACGATTGTTTTTGGTGAAGAAATAGCCCTGCTAGCTATCCACAACGCCATAGTTTTGGTAAGAAACAGCCCTAATAGCTGTCCACAATACCATATTGCAATATCTATGAATGATTTTTTATAAAGCTCGTAATTGAGGGTAAGTGTCACAAAAGTATGTGTAATTTTGCGTTACTAACCATATTTTCCGACAATGATGCTTCACATCCTCCGACGACTCCAAAGAACTGGTCAATACCCGCACCCTGCTGCGTTATACAGGTTTTTCACTTCTTTTCTGACGATGGAATTCGTCGATCCCCTTCCATTTCTTCAGCTATTGTTCATAATTTTTGTCAGTTATCTTTCTTTTTGACATGTTGACTCAATTACTTCACTTAGTTAAACCATTTTAACACTGAATTTAAATATATTTAACGGAATACATGCAAAGCGGCAAAACACTAGAACGCGAATGAAGTGGCGCGAACAGACAGACGTCAAGTAAACGTCAAAATTTTTATACGTCACCTCAAATTTAGTGTTGCAAGCGGCGAATGCTGCGCGGTACTACAAGTGTTATATTGATGCTAATCTAAGAGGACGAAGCCGAGTATAATTCAGATTATGAGACAGTGGAGGATTGTTACATAGCCAAATGTTTACAACAAGAAGAAGAAAAAGAGAATTATGAACTAAATGATATCCCATTTGGTGTACATGATATAAAATACTGCACTGAAAATCAGAAACAACTAATAGAAGGTGATTGGATTATAGCTCGGTTCACGACAAAAAAGAGCCTCAAGCATTTTGTGGGTAAGGTTTTGTCCATGAATGATTCAAATCCTACCGTAAAATTCGCCCGAAAAGTTAAATAATGTAAACTTAGCAAGGGAACTACCTTCACATATCCAATAATTGATGATATTTATATCATTCAACACATGGAAGATGTTATTACAGTTCTGCCAGAGCCCGAAATTTCTCGTCGTGGCCATATAGTATTCAATTGTGATTTAAGTACATATAATATTCAATAAAAATTACATAATTAGATATATAAATCCGGCGGCAACGCTGAAAATAAAGTGGTTTATACTTAAAAAAAGACTGATTTCCAAAGGAAAAGCATTTCGATTTGTAAGTTTTTAGAAGTTGTTTTATTTTAGTTTTTATGCTAAACACATAATTTAACGAGACTAATTTTTGTGTTTTATAAATTCTTTAAGCTTTCCAAACGTTTAGAGCGTGTTGCCTTTGTAAAAGTTATTTATTTAGTTAATAAAAATTTGTAAATAGGTATTTGAAAAAGAAATATTGTCCATCTGTGTGACGCAGAAGTTATCACTATTGATTCATATTAGTAGGTACTTAAAATAATAATATTAGGTAAGATATAGAAAAAAATACTTGTGACTGCGAGATACTCGTAGGTACAGCTGTCTGCTTTGACAAGTTTTGTGTCTGATGATTAACTTTACTAGTCGTAATTGTGACTTTTTATCCTACACATACAAAATATTGTATAATTGCGTTTTAGTTGTGAATTCCTGTTTGTTATAGCCATCTGAGGCAGTTTTATGATTCTTTATGTAAGTACCAATTAGTACCAACCAAAGTGCCATAATTATACCAACATACTTAGTCTAATAAGTTAGATTTAAGCGAAAGACTGATTTGATTACATGAGAGACTGATACTTACTCCTATAGGTAACTGATTTAGGTATCTACTCCTAAAAGTAAATAGATAAATAAGTAAATAAAAGCGTTGTTTTATTTTTAGGCGCTTTTTGATTTTTATTTTTTAGGAACCCATTTTTACCTACAACTGCGACTCTTATTAATTGTGACAACCCTGGTTGGTTGTTCACATTTGTATGGAAAGCGTAAATTACCGTGCCAAACTTCGCCTACTCGATAGTAATTTTGAAAATTGATCTTTAAGCACTTATAAAAAGATTCTGTTTCGTTTCTACTACATCGCTCTATAGCCAAAAAATACTAGCCATAACCGTCTTAAAAAAAGCGAGGAAACATAGGTAGACGAAGTTAGGCCAACGGCCCGATCTTCGCCTACTGGCTTTGGCAAGGTATTTTTATCTCTAAATCGATGATTTTAAGAGTTACTTTAGCTTGTGATTATTAAGAAACCTTAACCGATTCGTTGCGGATGGCACGTTTCAGTGCCATCACTTCTTTTTAAGTGTGGCGTCAGGCACGGATATGTGTCATTTTGAAATCGATGATAACTCCTTCAATTAAGTTTTATGGAAGTTTTACCTGAAACCAAACTATCTTCATTTTTCACGTATATTAAGCTCGTAGCCTTCGTTTCTGGATACTGTAATATTTTTTAAAAAATAGGGGGCACCAACCTTTTTGGAAGTTGAAGTATTTGATATTAAATCATCATATGATAATAAATTATAAATGTATTACAGTAAAGCAGCTAAATCACTTTGCTGCGGTTGTCTTTAGCTTGTCTTCTATAAAATTTTGGGTTCTTCATCAACTCGACACGAGAGACTGATCACACGTGTGTCCAGTTGGTGAAACTTTAAATTAGTACTAATTATTTTTTCGTCATTTCGACATGCCAAAGTTTCTATGTATGTCCACATAGTGAAATTTAAAATAAATTACTTTTATGTTTTCGTCAACTGGACACACGTTCACATTTTACCCGAATTCATAACAAAGTACAGTCACGCAGATAATTTTTTTGAATCAGAATTATCATTGTCCTCTAAATGTCCTACTGCTAGGCACGGGTAATTTTGTAATTATTCACCATTTATGAATTTATAAAGATTGTATTTTTAACACCGATAGTGTTCGAAAGTCACTATTACCATGTTACTATGCTTGTCTATAATCTTCAACATGGAACCAGTTTTATTACACTCTTTTGTATTCCCGGCGGCCGGCGACTTAAAATGACGTAGTCTGCTCTAATTGGTTGAAGCAGGTAATAAATCCCAACCCGGTAACCCTTTGGTCATAATTCGTTATCAGTTTACTTCGTTTGGTGTGTGCATTAAGTGCAGTATTTGTGCCATTTAAAAGTGACGTGGATTTTAATATAGGTAAGTATTCAGTAAGTTTTAGATTTAACAACGTATTTTTTTTAATTATTTTAATTTAGCTATGCCGCGGTATTTAATTCCTTATAAAAAAAACTTGTTTATTGTTTCATGTAAAGACAAATATGTCTATAGAAGAAGTCGCAGGCCCATCATTGGCAAACAGAAATACATTTTCATTCATAACTTCCCAAAGAAATCAACCAATTTTATTAAAAGATGGATACAAATATGTACACCTAAGAAAAAATAAAGATAAATCTTCAATGTGGCGTTGTTCGAAAAAGTCAACTTGTCGAGCTATGATCAAATTAAATTTCAATAACACCACTATATTAAAAACAACTGATCATAATCATGAGGGTGATATAACGAATAACGAGATTCTAATGAATTTAAATGATTGTGAGGATCAAGTAAAGCATAATCTAGCTGCTTCTGTTCCAAGTCTATACTTTGACACTATTGAGCGAATGGAAGAAAAAGGACTACATTTAGTTGCAAATATCCCACGTTTCCAAAGTGTGAAAAATAAACTATATAGAAAAAGGAACAAATCATTGGGCGTTCAACGCATTTCATTCAATAATATAGCCGAAACAGTTGTACCTGAGCAGTTTCAAGATATCTTGCTTGCGGATCGCATCGGAGATCAACGTATTCTCGTTTTTGCCCACCACAACATGAGAGAGATTGTTGCAAACTCTAAAAGATTCTTCTGTGATGGAACGTTTAAAACATGCGTTAGAAAGTTCCATCAGCTATTCACAATTCATGTCGATATTGGAAGTACGGAATATCATACAAATATTATTCCCACTATTTATGCTTTGCTGCCCAATAGAACAGTTGAAAGTTACAAAACATTATTTTGTTTAATTAAAAGCCAAATACCGGAGTGGAACCCAGAAACCATCACATGTGATTTTGAAAAGCCTCTTATTCAAGCTTTGCAATATGAATTTCCGAATATAAAAATTGTGGGATGCTATACTCATTTCAAGAGATGTCTGTGGAGAAAAGCAGAAATGTTGCGACTAACAAAGTCTAAATTGGGAAAAGATCACGTGAAGAGATGTTGTACATTGCCACTTTTACCGATTGACGCACAACCAGATGCCTGGTTATATATCATGGCGGAATGCTTAAACACTGAAGATGCAACAACATTTAACGACTATTTTATCAAAACGTGGCTGGATGATAATTCTGATTATGCAAACACATACAACTGTTATAAAGAACATCATCGCACTAATAATTCTGTAGAGGCATGGAATGCCAGAATAGCCAAAAAATTAAAACGGAAACCAAATATAGTACAGTTCCTGGTCGCGATCAAAAGAGACATGAATGATTTTTGGCGCCAGGTAATGATGGACGGACCTATATCAAGAAAAAAAATGGAAACTATCAGAATGAACACTATGATCGCAGACACTGTTAGAGAGTTTGTATCAAGAGAAATTAGCATCGGTCACTGTATCGAAAAATTGAAGTAAATAAAAATATCTTTATATTGTTAGGAAAAATTATATTCTATTTTTTATTGTTGATTGTATTGATCTCTATATTATCTTAGTCTAGTCTTAGTAAAATGATTGTGATACTATTAGTTTAATTATTATTATTACTGTAATACTCTTTTTTCTAAATGCCATATATTATTGTTACAGAGTTGTGTGGAATGATTATTATTGTTTGTAAAATTATCTATTATTGTTATCTCATAAGTATGCACTATTGATGACTATTTTGTTTGATATTTTATTTTGTGCCACCTATACCTACTCAAGATTGAATGTTTCGACTCCGCTCTCATATAAACTTTACTGCAAACTGCAACTAGTAGGTACATTTAAGTTTGTATAGGAGTGGAGTGTATCGTTCAATATTAAAAAAGTCATTGAGTTCAAGCTTTAAAAAGAAAAAAATATATTTTTCTAAGTTAAGTTATTTGATATTTCTGTGATGATTTTAAATTATTAGGTATATTTAGAATGTTTAGATCTAGCTAAGTATGCTTGCCTTTATATTAACAAATCCTCTAATAAATATTTGATTGTTACACATTTCTTTTATTTAAATTTTTACCCTGACTGTACCTTTTTTTGGAAAAAACCTAGGTGTGTTCAGTTGACGAAAACATAAAAGTAATTTATTTTAAATTTCACTATGTGGACATACATAGAAACTTTGGCATGTCGAAATGACGAAAAAATAATTAGTACTAATTTAAAGTTTCACCAACTGGACACACGTGTGATCAGTCTCTCGTGTCGAGTTGATGAAGAACCCAAAATTTTACACCCGCTCTAAATAAAGATAAAATTTAAACAATAAAAGTATTTATATAGAGATGTTTCTTCTCCTCTTTTAATTACAACTCTCTAATCCTTATCTATAAAGAAATATGCATATACGTCGTAATCACATTTGGGTATCGATAGTGGGTAAATTTTATGTCTCGAAATATGGTAGGTACCTACTTACATAAAAAATATCACCGTGCGTCGTACCACGCTATTTTAAACTACGCGTATCAATATGGTTGTGGCTAATATGAGTCATGTCATGCTCATGCATGATGCTACGACACAAAATTGCATTTGCCAAAAGCGCTTCGAAAAAGGACTGTATTCACTCTAAATTAAAGGTTTATTTTGGATAAAATTGTATAGACTTACAAAAAAATGGAAACAGACAATGGACGGTCGGTCTAGGAGCGGCCGGGACCGTCCATTGTTTATTGTAACAACACGTGGTATAAATTTTTTTCTTTCGCGCATCTTGTTTTTTGAATTACTTCTGGTTTACTATCCTTAGTTATTAGACATGCGAAATATAGCTCACTGAAAAGAAAAGAGAGATATAGCTCTTTCGATCAAAAGAGCTATATCACTCTTTTAGCTCTTTAGCTCACCGAATAACTCTTTAAACTCTCTAGTTCTTGCGAGCTACAGATCAAATTGAATCGCGCGAGCTTCGCGCGAGTCAAACGAGACAAACGGCTCAGCGGCTCTTTGGAATGTTTGAAGTTCTTTAGTTCATTTAACTCAGTTGCGAGTTACAGATAAAATTATGTAGGTCCATTAGATTGTCTATTACTAATAAATATTAAAACTACTTTGAAACGAAAGCCAATGATTTTCCTTCATACTTGAACAGGCTAATTAACTAAAATGCGCTTAGCATGCGACACAATAATTCACGATATTCCTCCAAAACAGTAACTCACTTAATATACATACATGTCATACTTATGGCAAAGCGCTACAGCATTTTTACTTTTAAGTCCATAGCTTTACGATATGTTTTACAATGACGTCTTGCCGTCGAGCCAAAGAGTTGATCAGTGAGCTAGTAGCCTAGTACGATGCGATGCGAAATCGTTCGCCTGGTCGTCGGGGAAGTTCGGACACTATCGGCCGCCGTCGCACAGTGGTTCGTGTAGAACAAGCTAGCTGGACAATATTATTTGTTTCGATTTTTATTTATAAATGAGGTTATTAAGCAAAGATATAAGGGTCATAATACTATTTGAGGTCCATTGGTCGTTTGAGCAGGTATAGTGAAATAAAAACACAATATTTTTTTAAACAATTTTATAAATAAATTTAACTATAAATGTAACTATAAAATCTAATATCAGATACATAAAATACCTACTTAAAAACTAAATCGATCACTCATCATCACTATCATCAGATGAATCATCCATTGAATAGTCATGATCATGAGTGGCAGAACTATGAAAACTAGAAACTATATTAACATTTTGTTCCTTAAAGCTAGGTTGAACTAATAAATCTAGGACTTCGATAGGGAATGAACCTATTTTCTTCCGGGGAATTTCTCTTAAACCATTTATTACAGGGTCAGATGTTATCAATAACATATTAAGTAAATCTCTATTCGTAGCTATTCTTTGCACAGCTGCTATTTCTTGCACAGCTGCTCCACTTTTCAGCCAATTTTGAAGAATATTTTGAGATGATGACCTTGACGTCTCTCAGGGACTGCTCCGTAACACCATCAAAGTCATGTCTCAAAGATATAAACCGAAAGAGCTCCACGTTTCGCGTTTCCTTCGGGTGTTTTAGCCATTCTTCAAAAAAGTCCATTTTTGAGACGGTGAAAACTGTTTAAAGAAAAAAAAAGAAAAAAATTAGTTGTGCAAATAATTCGCAATATTTTTTTCTACTAATTACTACTAGATACTTGTGAGAATCATATAAAATAGATTTTACAGAGTGGACATGAGTGGACATGTAATATTTTGACTATTGAATTCAAAAATATGGGTGAAAAAGTCCACTTTTATCGAAACATTTAATTTAATAAAATTAAATAATGAAGATCCTGTGATAAAAATTAACTAAAACAAAACTACTTACCCTTATGTACACAATCCATCACAAAAACACTATCACAAATTTCTTTTAGTGACTTAAAATAATGTTAACAATATGGTGTAAAAATGCAAATGAATGCACTTTGAATTATCAACACTTTATATACTTACCTTAATGACGGGCCTAATGAGGGTAATTACGAAAATTAATAGATGTATTCCTTAATGTATAGGGCTAATGAGTTCATCTTAATAATTAACTATTAGGAATTGAAGAGTTGTTTTTGTCCAGCTAGTTTGTTCTACGCGAATCACAGTGCGTCGGCATCTTGGTATCGCTCGGCAATACTCGGTACTTATTCCATAGAGCGCCATAGAGAGGTGAGCTAAATGAGCTAGTGAGCTAGTCCGGGGATGAGTGAGCTACTGCGAGCTAGATTGTGATTGAAGAGCTAGTTCAATTTTATCTCTCATTCGCGAGCTACCCATGTCTATTAGTTATCAGACGTGCTTACTTTTCTTGTTATTTACCTTAACGATGACTTTCGCTTGTTTACTGGACTCTCGTGTTTTTATCGATTTTGGTTTTGCATTTGTGACGATTTTGGCTGTGTAAAGTGGACTCTGATTTTGCGTTGTGACAATTGTGGCTTTGAACTGGACTCCGTGCGACTTCAGCCTGTGCACACATCTCTACTTGCCGTGAACTTCAAGTAAGATTATTTTTTATACATAAGTTATTGTTGCTAATTGACGGGCCTGTTGGTCTAGTAGTTAGTGAGGTGGGTTCGATTCCCATGCAGGTCAAACTTTGTATGATGAGCACAATTGTTTATTCTGTGTCTGGCTGTCATTATCTATAATATATATACAGCCTTGGCCAAAAGTATTGAGCACCCATGATATCTTTCAGTTTTATGCGGAGTATCAAATAGAAATAAAACAAAACGTTTTATATGGGTTTATTTTACTATTTATTAATAGAAAATTAATATTTTGTGGGTCCACCCAATGCCTTAATTACGGCAGAAATTCTTTTTGGCTTCTTAATTTGTTCCGACAACTCAGCAGCGAGCTCTGAAGATGTTTTTTTCCTATTTCACAACGAGCGATGGTATCGAACTGATAAATAAATACAAAAATTGTAAAAAACACATTTTATTGCACCCAGGTGTTTTATTGCTAGCTGTGCGGCGTGGGTCATTGTTTAAACCTTTGTAGATGGCCGACAAAAGAATTCTTCAACAATAGATTTGATTTACTCCCATACTTTCCGTGAACGAGCGAAATTTGTAAGGTGCTCAATACTTTTGGCCAAGGCTGTATATTTATAAAAGAAAATAGTAAATATGTATATTTATCGGGTGTCTAGATCCCATAACATAAGCTTATCGTACTAGTCATAAAATGATGAGTTTTTTCAAATCAAATCATTTTATTGTAGATCTACTGATAAATATTATGTAACTAAATAAGTATTATTACTAAATATAATCTATACGTCTATTACTCTATACAAATAAATAACATTGGAGTGTCTGTCTGTAATATTAAAATAACTGTTAAAACCTCCATAAACCTCTTTTGGTGTACTTTTTACAAATTAAAATAGACAACACAATGAAAAACACGACCAAAAATACGTGTCTCTTTTATTTTCGTTTCCAATAGAGTTTTCATTCTTTTGCAGTTTGAAGAAAATGGAATACCATTCTTCGAGTTCTCCGGAACCTGAACCATTATTTAGCGTAGATCCTTTTCTAAGTGCGCCAGTTCCTGGACCATCATCTGGCATGTACGATCAGAATCCATATATGGATATTCCAAGTTCGCCAATTCCGGGTACATCATCGGCCATAGATCCCGTAAGCGTGGAATTGGAACGAATGATGTCTCCTCAAGAAAGTGAGCAGTTATATGACATTCCAGGCTTACAGTTATATGAAGACGAAGAACTGTATGGAATTCTAACCGGGAATAACGAAGAACTCTTAAATGAGTTAAGCGATGCAAGTGCGAACGAGGATGCAAACATTGTCGATTCTCACGCCAATGAACAGAACGAAGATCCAGAGGAAGAGTCTTTAGAAGAAACAACTGGCTGGTTTCCGGGTAATCCCAGTCAGATGTTACAGATACCATTTACGGGGACAAGTAGTATATTGCAGCCACATGACGCAGAGGTCCAAAGTCCTTTGGATTATTTTTTTTTATTTATGAATGCCCGCTTTTTAAATTTAATATTAAAATGTACAAACAAGTACGGTAACAAATTGAAAGTAGAAGCGACAACTGCACGTTCTCGCTTTAGCAAGTGGACCGATCTAAGTGTCGCCGAATTAAAAACTTTTATTGGCATAATATTACTAATGGGCACCATAAAGCTGAACAGAATGGTGGACTATTGGTCCACTCATTATTTTTTCCGTCTTAGTCCACGCCTATTTATGTCTAGGGATAGGTTTTTTTTAATTTTAAGAGCTTTGAACGTACAAGATATCGAAAGGACGGAGAGTATATTTAAAATAAAATCTTTGATCGATTTGTTCAATGAGACAGTTGACGCCGTATATTACCCATTGAGAGAGTTGACAATTGACGAATCTCTTATTTTGTGGAAAGGGAGACTATATTTTCGTCAATATATCAAAGGCAAAGCCCATAGATACGGCATTAAGCTGTACATTTTAGCCGACGCCAACGGTATAATTTTAAAAATTCACATGTATGCAGGATCCCAAGACGTACAAGTAGGAGGTAGAAACCACGTTAAAAAAGTGGTGCATCTGCTCATGCAAAAATATTTTGACAAAGGGCATGCTTTGTATTTGGACAATTTTTATACCAGCGTAGGGTTGGCTGATGAGTTAATAGGCAAAAACACGTATGTGACTGGTACCCTAAGACCAAACCGTATAGGAAATCCAAGAGAATTAAAAATGTGCAAATTAAAGCCTGGTGAATCGTGTATATTACAAAACAATAAAAAAATTGTCGTCACCAAATGGCAAGATAAACGGGAAGTATTATTTATAAGTACTGAACACAAAAGTAATTATAAAGGGACTACTAGTCGCCGTGTACGCACAATAAAATATAAGCCGGCCGTACAAATAAAGTATAATAAATATATGCGGGCAATAGATCGACATGATCAGATGCTAAGCTATTATTGCTGTGAGCACAAGACCCTGCGCTGGTACAAAAAAGTCATAATACACATAATCCAAATATGTTTGGTGAATGGTTATTTACTTTTCAACGCAAAAAACACTACAAATAAAACTTCATTATATAAATTTATAAAGAGTGTAATGCAAGAATTGTTACCAATGCCCAATGTATCAGAACTTTCTCGTCCTCTATCACAGTCAAAAATACATTTACCCGCCAATTTACCAAAGAGAAGTAATAATACCCTAAGAAAAAGATGCAGAGTTTGTTACACAAAAACTAAAAAAAGGGTATCTGTTATAACTGGCTGTCCCGATTGCCCTGGATTCCCAGGCCTGTGCCTTAATGATTGTTTCAGAGAATTTCACAAATATTGAAATTCTATGTTAGTTAATCGGATCTGATGTAATGATTTTTAATAAATATTATCATCTAAGTCAAAATTTGGTTAAAATTAAAATTGTAATTGAATTAAAATTTGGTTTTATTTAACTTTTGTCCGGTCTTTATTTGATATTAAAATTACTTTTTTATTATATCTAATATTTTCTGCATCTTTATATTTCTTTCATATGGTTTAAAGCGCAATAATTCATTTGAAACCAACTGGCCAAAATATTTACATCCATGGACGTCCAATATAGTCGGGCCATCATCTCTTTCTGTGCATGTTGCACTGTCCACCATTTCTTTTTTTGTGTACGTTGAAGTATCCTTACATGTTTTTTGGTTTGGTATAAATTCCTGTTCCCAGTTTTCTGAGTCTTCCCAGCGTTGTGAATTCTGTACTATCTCTTCGTCATCGTCGCATTGAGTTTCATTTTCTGTATCGGGAATGTACTTTCTTTTTCGCTGTAATTCTTAAACAATAAATAAACATTATCAGTATCTTGCCAAATATTATTTTTTTCTGACAATAATAATTTTCACATTTGTTGTGTATCCGTGAGAATGTTTGGATGTTTTTGTTTTTTCACACAAAAACTACTGAATGGATTTCAATGAAATTTAGCACAGGTGATAAGTCTTGATCTGGAATAGCACATAGGCTACCTTTTATTCCGATTATAGGTTCCTGTGGGACAACGGGAAACAAATTCTACGCGGGTGGAACCGCGGGCATCGGCTAGTATCAAATAATCATATAAAATAATTATATATTAGTACTACTATCATTATTATTACTATTTAATCTAACTTAGCAGTTTTTATTTGCGTAGTTTAATTATAAACAATTGAAATTTGTTATGCAAAAATTTTTAGACCCAATTTAATACCTCATAATCAATCAAATTACTAGGAAATGCAAAATAAGTTGAAAAGGTTGAGCACATCTGTATTAAATAAGTCACTTACCTTCCATTTCCACAAATACACTTGTTTCGCCACTTTTTATCGCTTAAAACAACGTGCCTGACCGTTCACGTTAGATTTCACATGTAAACTAAAAGTATTCGAGCTTTGAATACGTAAAAAAATGTCAAAACACTGTTTTCTTTTCCGCATGGCTGAAGACACAGATGAGTGTCATTTAATCGTATGGCGTTGGGCACTGATCAGTGTCACGTTATTTTTGTTCGACGCCACGGCTAGAAGTTAGTGAAATTAGGCATCGCAACGAATCGGTTAATTGTTCCATAAAATGTTAACAATTTGCCTGCAGTGGTAATATTTAAAAAAGTACGTTAAAAAATGTGTCAAAACCCAGGCGAAGTTAGGGAAATCGACGGTATATATATAATCAACGCGCGCACGTAACACAGCTCTGTACAATTTATAATCATTATAACGTTTTCTTCAACATATACACCGTTTTACTCAAACCGATCACCCTGGGAGTGCTAGGCGTGTCGGCCACACGACACACCACAGGATGAGGCTCGTGAAGATGTCGTGGCAAAGAATACTGAAAATAAAACAAATGAAATTACTTCGACAAAGAAGGGGAAGAAGAAACAAAGAGGAGAAGAAAAGTGGAAGAAAAATATCGCGAAAGAACTAAAAACACCGGAAGATCCTACACTTCCATCAGGACTACGAAAGTTGTGCCAGAACGTCAAATGATGGAGCCTTGCAAAGATAACTGTTCATTTAATTGTCAAATTAATTTTACCGTAGAACAGCGAAAACAATTACATGAAGATTACTGGAATTTGGGTAAAAACAATGGACGTTTGTTGCTAACTCTATCGAAGTTATCGTTCCCAAAGTTCGATATGTGAAAATAGACTCCGAGGGAAACCAAATTCAGTCCAAGCGTGAACATGTGTCAATGCATACTATTTTATGTCATCAGGTAAAAAAATCTGAGTGTGTAAGTTATTTTTAAAAAATACATTGGCCATCCAACAACCGTCCATAGAGACAGCTCTGAAGAAAAAAAATAACAAGACAAACATTGCTAAAATAAAGGATAAGCGTGGATCACATGAGAAGCAACCAAAAATTAATGACGATTTGAAGGCTGGCGTATTATCCTTTATTAACACTATACCTAAAATAGAATCCCATAACACCCGAGCTAATACAACCAAACAGTACATTGATGGTAGTAAATCTGTAGCAGATCTGCATAGAGATTACGTTGAACTATGTAAATCTAACAATGCTCCTTACACGATTTATGCCATTTTCTATCGCACTTTTAATCAGGACTTTAATATATCGTTCTTTACGCCCAAAAAGGACCTTTGTGATACCTGCGAAGGTTACAAAAATAGCTCCGATGAAGAAAAAATATTTATGAAGGAATCCTATGATAAGCACTTTCGATAAAAACAACTTTCCCGAATCGCAAAGGAGATTGACAAGAAGAAAACTGATACAGTGGTTGCTGTCTATGATCTGCAAGCTGTGTTTCAATGCCCGAAAGGAGAAATATCCGTATTTTATTATAAATCAAAACTAAATGTTCTGAACCTAACAATCTATGACATACAGCAAAACCAAGTTGAAAGCTTTGCTTATGACGAATCCAATGCGAATAGAGGAGTGAATGAAATAGGAACTTGTGTCTTTAACTATCTGGAAAAGGTTTGCGGAGCAGGTAAGGATTTAGACGTCATTTTTTATCTGATAATTGCCCTGGCCAGCAAAAAAATAAATTCATGGTGGCTATGTACTTATTTGCGGTACAAAACTTTCCAAACTTAAAATCAATCACACATAAGTTTCTCATTAAAGAATGAAGGTGATTCTGCACATTCTCAAATTAAAAGGCAGGTGAAAAGACAATTGAGAAGTGGACCCATGTACACTCCAGATGCATTTATAGCTGCAATAAAAGCTTCTAGAAAAAAAAGCTCTCCTATTCACGTTACAGAAATGTGTTATTCAGATATTTATGATTTGGAAGGATGTCTATAGCCAAATGAATTTGGCTATCAACAAAGATGAGAATAACAAATCTGTTAAATTGGCAGGTCTTAAAGTTATCATGGTTCAAAAGTCTGAACTACGAGCTATTTATTTCAAAACGTGATATGAAGAAACAGAATTTCAGAAAGCTCTTGTGATAAAAAGGAAGAAGGATATAGATGTAGAAGTTAAGAGATTATACTAAGGCCGGGCGCGCACTAGGCAGCCAGGCTGCGGCAGCCAGTAAAACGCGCCTGTTTGCACGGCAGCCAGCTGGCTGCGCGCAGCCAGAACGTGTGTAGGCGAATGTATGTGGCTGCAGTCAGTCTCCGCGCACTAGTTGTAGCAGCCAGACGTATTTTGCGTTCCGAACTTTGACAAGATGACTTTCGATACAGAGAAATTTATTCGGGAAATTGAAAGCCGTAAAGCAATTTGGGATATAACATCGGAAGAATACAGTGATCGGGATTTAAAGAAAAGAAGATGGGAAGAAATCACGAACGAAATGTGCTCGGAAAGTTTATCAGAAAATGAAAAACAAGAATTTGGTAAGCATGTATTTTTATTATCTGGATTATACAGTATAATACAGTATATTCTGCAACACCAATCAATATTTTTGTAAAGTATCGCAGAATAACTATGATTGTTCTTTTTTGGTACTAAACTAGGTATTTTCACTTCAAAGTTTTATTTAGATAAATAGGTAGGCACTACTCTAATGCATGTCTGTTTTGCCATTCTAACGGATTTACATTAATAAAATAATCCGCAAATAAATCCCTATAGGATGCTGATGATCGGCTTCCTCTATTTGTGGGTCCACTGGTTATTTCCAGTTCTGGTGGAACGTACAGTGTGTCTTGAAACCTATACCCGTCTCTTTCGCGCACGTAGTTATGTAAGACACCGCAAGTTTGTACTATGGCTATTGCAAGTTCCTGTCGGACACCTAGTGGGCGGTGAAAGATTCTCCATTTGTTGGCTAATATCCCAAACGTGCATTCTATGTACCGCCTGGCCCGAGACAGTCTATAGTTGAAGATTCTTTTCTCCGCTGTTAAACTCCTACCTCCATAAGGTCTCATAAAATTTTCACATAAGCCAAATGCCTCATCCCCCACTATGACGTATGGCATCGGTACTCCATTATTTGATATGGGGCGCTTCTCCGGAATTTGAATATTTTTCTTGACAAGTTTTTGATACAAAATGGATTTTTATATATCGATGAGTCACTACATTTTCCAAAAGCCCCAACATCTATATATGTGAACTTGTAATCTGCATCGCATACAGCAAGTAAAACGATGGAAAAATATTTTTTATAATTATAGTACAGTGACCCTGAATCGCTGGGTTTTATCACTCTTATATGCTTGCCATCGATGGCACCAACGCAATTGGGATAGTTTGCATTTACATTGAAACCTTTTGCTAGTGACCCTGAATCGCTGGGTTTTATCACTCCTATATGCTTGCCATCGATGGCACCAACGCAATTGGGAAACCTTTTGCTATTTCAAGCCACCTCTCTTCGTTTAATTCTGGAAACGATGACTGTCTTATATTCTCCCAAATCGCCATGCAAACTTCATGTATGATATCTCGGACAGTTGGATGTCCAATCCGATAATTATGACTCAATTCCATTAAAGAACATCCTGTAGCAAGATATCTGTAACAAAGAAAAAATATAATTTTCAGGTAAATCTCTACAGAGCGAGTGGAAGAACATCAGGTCTAGTTACAGCAGGAAAGTAGAACGCATATCCCAGGTCGGGCCTGGGTGCTGGCCCTGTCGGTGCTAGGCGGTAAGCTGCGTCGCCTCTTCTCTCGCTGCCTCCACCTTGGGGTTTTCCCGTCTGAGTGGAAGGAGGCCAAGCTCGTCCTCATCCAAAAGAGAGGGAGAAATGCGGACTCTCCCTCTTCGTTCCGACCCATTTGCCTTCTGGACGAGGTGGGCAAACTCTTTGAGCGAGTAGTGTCCGCCCGTCTCAGCGGGGGGCACCTGTCACGAGATGGGCCTGACCTGTCGGACTGCCAGTTCGGCTTCCGTCGCGGTCGTTCGACGGTGGACGCAATCCGGCGGGTCCAATCCCTGTCACAGGACGTCGTTCGGGAGGCGGGAGTGGCGATGGCTGTCAGTCTTGACATTGTCAACGCCTTCAACTCCCTCCCGTGGTGGGCAATAAGGGAGGCACTGGGTTACCACAACGTGCCCCCTTACCTACAGGGGATTGTTAGCTCGTATCTGAGCGATAGGCTCATCGTATACACGGCTCGGGGCGGAGAGGGAAAGCCAAGGGAGGTCGATCGCGGGGTTCCACAGGGATCTGTTTTAGGACCCCTCTTGTGGAACCTCGCTTTTGACGCGGTCCTTAGGACGAGGCTCCCCCTCGGCGTAGATGTCCTTTGCTATGCAGATGACACTCTCGTGTTGGCCAGGGGGAGCAATTTCACGGATGTGGCACGGCTTGCCGAACTGGGAGTAGCCTGCGTCGTCGGCAGTGTCCGCGGGCTGGGCCTTCAGGTAGCGCCTCATAAAACTGAGGCGCTTTGGTTCTAGAGCCTCCGTCGGGGCAGGGAACCTCCCAGCACGCGGATTCAGGTGTGTGGTGAGGCGGTCCCAGTTGGGCAAACCCTCAAATACCTCGGGCTGACGCTGGACAGTAGTTGGGCTTTTGACGCCCACTTTGTCCAGCTGATCCCCCGACTTCGCGGAGCGGCGGGCGCACTCCAGCGTCTGCTGCCCAACCTCGGCGGATCCCGGGAAGAAGTCCGCCGCCTCTATTGTGGGGTTATCCGGTCTATGGCCCTCTACGGCGCTCCCGTCTGGTCTTCTGGACTGGCGAGAGCTCCCCGCTGCAAAGCTCTTTTGAATAGCGTGCAGCGGGTGGTTGCCATCAGAGTGGTCCGTGGATACCGGACGATCTCCTTCGAGGCGGCGACTTTACTAGGACGATTCCCGCCACTGGACATCCTGGCGGACATGGACGCGAGAGTTTACGATCTCGTCCGTGCCTGCTCGGATGCCGGGGGCCAACAACCAGACTGGACAAATATAGGGCGGGACGCGCACCGACAGGCCTTAGAGATTTGGCGCGAGCGGCTTGAATTGCCGAGAGGCTTGCGTCAACGCTCTGTCGGTGCGGTCCTGCCATGGTTTGACGCATGGCTGCTCCGGAAACGGGGCAGCCTAACCTTCAGGTTGACACAGATACTCACCGGACACGGGTGCTTCGGTGAGTACCTGTGTCGAATAGGTAGAGAGGCGACACCGTCGTGTCACCATTGTGGCGGCGGCCCGGACTCGGCCCAACATACACTCGAGGAGTGCCCAGCTTGGGCCCCCGAGCGGCGAGTCCTAGTCGCTGAAATAGGATTGGACCTCTCGCTGCCAGCAGTGGTTTCGGCTATGCTGGCGGCGACAACCGGATGGAACGCGGTGGCCTCCTTCTGTGAAGCTGTTATGCTCAAGAAGGAGGCCGCCGAGCGCGAGAGGGAGCGCAACGATCCCTCCCGTAGGAGAACGAGACGGCGCCGATGAAGTGGATATTGATGCTAATGTCCGCTTCATCGGCGCCGGCGCTGGGAGCTAATCTCAGCGCGAGAGAGTATGCGACGTCCGGCTGGCTTCTCCCCGGCTTGACGTCGCCCCTGGGACCGCTGGCGTTTGGAGGAGGGGCACTCCACTCGTCTTATATAAGCGGTCCCGGGAAGAGGTAACCTGCTGTAGCTCAGGTTGCCTAAACGCGCTTGTGCGTGATGGGGAGGGGAGGAGGCAGTTTGGCCCCTCCCGTCCCCAGGGAGACGCTCAGTGTACAGCGGGGGTACTGGCGAGATCGTTCACGAGTACCCAGACCCCCCGCTACAGGTATTGTGAGGCTGGCTACCATGGTGGTTTTAGTGCGTATCCCGGGACTAGCCCGGCGAGTCCCACATAAACCGTCGCCTCCCCAAGCGGCGGGTATGCGTAAGTTTAATGCATTTCCACGTGTAAAAAAAAAAAAAAAAAAAAACGGAAGTAAAACGCAGAGCTGGTATTAAAAGTGTATCAGCAGCTTCGCGTAAGAGTCCATACGTATATTTCGAACAACTTCATTTTCTTCGGCCTACCGTGGTAATTAATGAAACTCAAAATAGCATGGAAGAAACACGCACTGCCGAAACCAACACTAACAGCGGTAGTACTCAAGGTGAACGATCTGTTTCCAAAAAGAAGAAGACAAGTGACGACGATAATTTGGTGCAGGTATTAAGGGAAAGTATTGTAATGATAGAAGAGCGTGAAAGACAGCGAGAGTCTGATTCAGATAGACTGTTTATACTTTCACTTCTAGATGATTTTAAATACATCCCGAGATATCGTAAGCTTTCTACAAGAATGGAGTTAATTGAAGTTATAAAAAGAGCTCAAATGGAAACTCACGATTCAGAATTTAGTCCGTTTCGCCAACGTTATGTTGATTATGAACCAGGGACATCGGCCGCCAGATGATATAGACGACAAACATCGTTCAGTGGACAATATCGCCAAGGTCAAGGATACTCGACTGAATATGGACCGGAAACCACAAACAGTGGGCAGCATCGCTATGGATACTCGACACACTCGAATTATAGACCAGAAGCCTCAACCACTGAAGACCGCCGTGGGTATTCTACGGCTGTTCCAGACAGGCAAGACAATACTGTTTATACTGATGCGTTATCACCAACTGACACAAATGCAACAGATGTGTCTCAGGGTTCTGAATTACTAGAATTATTTACTACACAGGACAACTTGAACTAGGTAATTCATTACCATACATGTAAGAAATAAATAATAAATGTTAAGACTACTTAACAATATCTTTCATTTTCGTACTCACCTCAAAGTTACCACCAGTTTTTCTTCAGGTTTTATACAAGTTTGCATAGGAGTATAATGCCCTTGATTGAATTTCGTAATTGTCCAAAAGGTTATCAAACGATTGCACTGACATCCTCGTGTAGTTAAAAAAACCGGTCTGGGAATGCGCGAATATCTTTGAAATAGGTTTGGAATAAGCCTTTTGAGTGTCTTTCTACAAAAAGAGGATGAATCCAGTGTCTTTTCTTTGTTTTACGTTTTTTACGAGATAGGCAAGCAATAATAACAAGTTCTTACACGTCCATATTGCTCGACGGAAGGATCTAGACTAGTCGTAGATTGGCTGTTATAACTGGCTGCGCAAATATTCTGGCTGCCGCATCCTGGCTGCGCAGCCAGGCTGCCTAGTGCGCGGGAGCCCTAATAAGCCAGGATTGGTTAACAGAAAAAAAACGTCGTTTAAAAAAACCGACTTCAAAAACTAAACAGTATAAAAAAATATCTTAATAAAGATTTAATTTAATACATCTCTTACGCAAACGTAATACCTTTAATATTAATGAAATACTTTAATTTGTATGTGCTACCTATTGATAGGTTTGAAGTCGGTGCCACCGAATTCGTTCGTGTAATATCTCTAAGCCGGTACCGCGCTATTGGTGAATTTCCGAAATATAAAACAGTGTTTTCGGTAGGAGAAAAGGAAAATACCCTAACGTAAAAAAAATATATCATTAAAACTCGCAAAAATTAGTAAATAGATAATCATATTTATCTACAACATTGAAAAATAAATACGCTCGTCTTTGGGAATTACGGTATATTTTGCTACCGTAATTATATTCCTACGGTAGGTGGTAAATCTTTCCTGATTACGGTGTATTTACCGTAATTACGGTGCAGTTGGCAACACTGCTATACACAAACTGTCATAAAACAAAATGGCGACAGCGTGGCATTGTAGTATTAGAAGTGCGACAAGGATATATTAATGAACGTGGCTTAAATAGTAACTAAAATAACGCCGCGCGCCGCCTTAACGTTTGTCTTTCCCATGTGTCGGGAACTAATGTGCAGGAAAAATTCTATATGAGGCAAAGAGATTTAGGTATATTGAAGAGTTGGGGTCTTTGCTATTATTAGCCATTATGTCCACATTTATATCTCCTATAATTATTATGTTAGTGGATTTAAGACTCTTGAGTAATTCGCCTAGTGATAAATTTAATATTTTGTGTAGGAAAATTAAAGTATTATTAAATCAATTTCATAGGAAAAACATAACCGAAAAAACCGGATAAACCGAAGAATCCGTATTGTTACCTTAAAAACCCGGTTTCAAAATCAGTCTGTAATCCGGATTTTTCGGTTATCCGGGTAACCGGTTTTGCATGCCCTAATAGTGAGCTAATATAACAATAATTATTAACTCACTACCGCTAATATATATAATACTCAAATATATGTCGGAGGAACAAACTTGTTACAAGAGATCCAAATGTTCTGAGTCGTTTTTGTGATTTAACCGGTGCATTGTTATGGTAAAAAAATTGTTTAACAAAGAAGATTCATGCGTTCTGAATCTTTTTAGTGATTTATCTTTTGCGTAGATTTGAAGTAAATATTGTAATCTAAAAGGTTCCACATGCTTTAGATTTTTAAACATTTTAGTTTTTTGTCAGTTTACTGACCGTTTTACAATATGATCCAAGGAGAATGGATCGTTTCTACGAATCTAAAATAGGGGTTCGCCATACATGTGGGTTGGTAAACAGTGTTACCTTAATGTCAAAATATTCGTATTTTACTTGGATTGTTATTGCTAATCGAAAATATAGACGTTGACGAGCAGTCTGGTATACATAACTCATTTTCGGTCATGTTGTGGGTTGGATCCTTTTTGCTTATCTACGTCTAATTTTCATTTATGCTCCTAATTACATCCCAGATTGTTTAATAATTACAACAAAAACTTGGAAAAATATCAAGAACATTCTAAATATTGTTTTATATAGAGATTTATATCGTAGTTTTCTTATAGCTACCTGTTTAGTGAATAATAATAATAAAACTATATTTTAACATACATAAAAAAACTTCGTTTAAAAAAACCGACTTCAAAAACTAAAAAGTATTAAAAAAATATCTTAATAAAGATTTAATTTAATACATCTCTTATGCACACGCAATACCTTTAATATTAATGAAATACTATCATTTCGACGGCAGCAAGTTATACTACGCTAAGTTAAAATAGCGTAATATACTTTTTTTAGCTTAATGACCTTATTTATATTATATCTATACACCCACAAAATTTTATAAAGAAATTCGTATAAATAAAGAAAAAATCAAGTTGAATATAACGCTAAGTAAATGTACTTTTAAAAAAAATACGATAACAAGCCGCTCACTGATGTTAGCGGTGTGTCGGCGGGGTGCGCGGGCGCCTATCCCGTGCGAGGATACCTCTATCTAGGATTGGCGGGGTGACGGGCGGGGGACTCGTGCGGTTTGTTTGTTTACATTCATGCTAATTTCAGTTGGCGTTGTTTTAAGTCGCCGCGCGAGTGAATTACTGACTATTACCTATTATAATTTTGTTTTTATATTTAGACGGTTATTTTATTACTGTTATTAGTCAAGGTTTAATTGTGTTGGGTGTAATTAACAATGTTTCGAAAACGAGGAAAGTATTTAGTGGAATTATCTACGAAAACAAATCACGAGAACAAAGATGACAATAATGAAAAATCTGAGGAAATACAAAACGAGGACCAGGAAAGAGGTAATTATTATGTAGTTGCATGAATTACGTATCTACAATTATTTATAAATATACAATTGTTTGTAAATAGTCAAAGGAATGGTTAATAGACATATATTAGAATCTTTAAACGAGATCCGGACTAGACTACGCTAAGTTAAAGTGGGCGTAATGTAGTTTGGTAGTTTTTTTATCGTTCTGACTTAGCCGACTATACATAGCGAAGTTTATCATTAAAGTACCTGCTGCTGATAAATATTATTGAGTATCTACTTCTCAATATTGTATTTTAGATTTATTGTCAATGCAAATGATGAGATTCTAGATCCTATGTGACTTTATGCTGAATAATTCTTATTGTTATACCCGTTGAAGAAATTATTCTTCTGCAATAAAATTAATAAATATTGACTTGATTAATTTACACAACGTAGTGGTAATATGTACCGGCTGCCGCACTCGGGGAAGTGAGTTCGATATACCAAGTATAGTATAGTAGTAGTACCTATCTATAATTTATTAATTGACTTACAAAATAATTATGAGTTTGGATGTAGTTTGTGCCCGTTATTTATATGTGTTTGTAAAAGGCACAAACTTGTCGCGGGGACTTTGACTTGTGGTCTTATGAGCTGTATCATTAATTACTGAAAATTTTATTTTTATCTGTTTTTAGGGTCCTCACCAGTGCGTGATTGTGGTGATATTGCAATAACATCACATTTCGTATCGTTGTTTGAAGATGTCTTCCAAGAACCGATTGAAGAACACAAAGATTCCTTTCCGGCACACATTAAATCTCCAAGTCGTTCAGCGAACCAAGTAGCCAATAAGAATTTTGTTCTTAAAGATGTGAACATAAACCTGGCCTCAAAAACTGATTCACCCATTAATTTTAATTTTTCTAATTTAAATTGTGATATCCAAACGCCATCTCCAATAAATCTTACTCCACAGTCCGTAGAACCCCTGTTTCCTTCTTGCATGGAAAAAGTCGAGTCGGATAGTGAACAGTTTGCAGCGCAGCCTCACAACACAGAAAGTAATTAAGAGTATAATAATGAACGTACCCCAATGCCTTCACCGTGTGATGCGTTAAGCGATTTTGGTGAGGATGCTGATGAAACCTTGGTTCCGATAGCTACTGAAGATTGCGATGTAACACTGACATCAAGTACGCAATGTAATTTAGAATATGAGGTAAATCCATTGTCTGTTGCTTCTGAAGTACCATCCAACGATTGCTTGGATGAAAATTTGCCGTCTGTTGCATCTAACACAACATCCAATGACTGCTCAACATTCGAAGGTAGTGAAACAAGTACTCCAAGACTGAGTAAAAGAAAGTCAACAAAAAGATGTGATAAAGGACGGAAGCGCAGTATACACGTAGATGATTGGATAAATACAAAAAAGAAACGTCTATGTAATTTGGGACAGGAATATACTTCTAGAAAAGGAATAACGAAAAAAGCGAGAGAAATGAAAGCAAGTTGTAATTGTCGCCTGCAATGTGCTAGAACTTTTACTGAAGAAATACGTTCAGAATTATTTTCTAATTTCTGGAATACTGGAAGCCATGCTAAGCAATGGCAAATAGTTGCCAAATACGTCGATCAAAAAAATAAAAAGTCCTGTACAGATCTCGAAAACGAAAATAATCGTCGTCTGCATACATTACATTATCATCTTCCAATAAAATCAAATGTTAACGATACAACTTTGAAAAAGGTATGCAAAACGATGTTTTTAAACACTTTCAACATTAGTAAGGATTTCGTTTATACTGCTCTACAAAAAAAAATCATAAATACAGATTTCGACGATTTTATTGATGGCAGAGGACGTCATAACAATCATACTCGAGTAGTTACAGAGGATATGAAGCAAACTGTCATTGATCACGTTAATTCTTATCCGGCCGTAGAGTCGCACTATATTAGAAAAGATTCTCGCAAAAAGTATTTAGATTCCTCATTGTCATTTTCAAAAATGTTTAAAATGTATTCAGAATGGTGTGTAGAAAAAGGATATAATAGTAGAGTTTTCAGTTTAAGACAATACCGGGACATAGTTAATACCAATTTAAAAATAGGCTTTCATATACCTAAAAAGGACCAGTGCGACCTCTGCCATCAATTTAAAAATATATCGGTAGTTACTGAAGAAATTAAAGATAAATATTTAACGCACCAAAAAGAAAAAGACTATTCCCGTAAGCTAAAGCTAGAAACTAAAGTACTAGCTGCAAATGACTGTAAAAAAGCATGTATCGTGTTTGATTTTCAGAAAGTACTAAGTTCACCGCATGGAAACATTAGTATTTATTATTATAAAAGAAAACTGAACGTGTATAATTTTACCGTATATGACATGGCGTCTAAAGAAGCATTCTGCTATATGTGGGACGAAACAGTGGCAAAGAGAGGGCCAAACGAGGTGGCAAGTTGCATTTACGATTTCATGTCAAAATTAGTTTCAAAGGGAGCGGCAGAAATTAATTTTTAGTCAGATAATTGCGGTGGACAAAACCGCAATCGCATTGTTTTTTACATGTATTTGTTGGCTGCAAATCATTTCAAAATTAAGATTTACCATCGCTTCATGGAAAAGGGACACACACAGAACGAAGGCGATTCAGTACATGCTCTAATTGAAAGAACAGCCAAAGGAAAGGAGATTTATGTACCAGATGAGTGGTATTCGTTAGTTAGATGGGCTAAAGTAAATGAAAAGCCTTATAACGTTATTGAAGTCAAGCAAGACATGATCCTAGACTTTAAAAAGGGTTTGGCAGGTAAAAATTGGACTCAATTTTTTTCTAATCAGAAGGTTTCATGGAGTAAAGTTAAAGAGATTGCGGTTTCCTCAGAAAATGAAGGAATTTTATATTATAAATACAGCCTAAGTGATGAAGTAAGTCAACAGATACAATGCTTTAAAAAAATCAGTACTAGACAGGCTCGCGTTGAACCTTTGCCAGGCAAGGTATATACACAATATTTGCCAATTACTAAAGCTAAGCACGATGACTTAACCTATTTTTGTAAGAATAACATTATTCCTGAAAAATATCATAGTTTTTACAACACTTTGCCTAAGACAAGTGTTAACCACGAATCTGATAGCGAAGACGAATGATGTCAGACATTTTTTTTTTAAGTAATTAATAATTACTTTAATAAAGTTTAATTATTGTTATAGTATCAACGTAATCGATCTCATGTTAATTATAAGAATGTTAAATATAAGAATCTCATTAAACGTTTTACCTACTGTGATTTTGATATTAAAACTTTAAAGACTTAACTTTAATGAATAGTGAGATTAATATTAAGTATGTTCCTATTTTAATAGAACTATTTTGTTACCTACCTATTGTTATAATTATTAATTATATGAATAGAAGGCTGACCTAAACTTGTAATAGGTTTAGTTAAATCAGTGACGTTTTGTTATTTTTTTTTTTTAGAAGATTTATTTTATTTTGTTACTGTAGGTATTGAAAACTTAACGTAACTGATGTTCATATTTTATATTTTTATTACCTATTTTAATAGTTTACCTACCTACTGCCTGTTTTTCTAGAATTAGTTACAAAGAATGTAGCTAACCAAAACTCAACTAATTGTTGCTAGAAACATAATTTAAAAATAATTAACCAAATAAAACTTTTTTGGTGGTTTAGGTCTAGTTTGACTCTTTTTTGTTTTTGAAGATTTTAATTAAGTAGGTACCTACTTACAATAAATATTATTTAAACACATGAAAATATTTTTTTTTCTTCCATATATTGACCCTCTTTGTTTTTAAAAATTGAAGTACAAAGAAAGAGATACAATATAAAACGGTTTTCTGAACTATCAAGTATAAACAAAGCGCTAAGTAAGTACTTGTTCCACTTAAACTAGGCTATGTAGTCAAAGTCAAAGTCAAAGTAATTTTATTCCGTAAAAATTTTACATTTATGTGGAATCGTCATATTTTTTTTACCCTACCGTGCAGTGCATGACGTGGCAGCTACTGAGAAACACTGCCAGAAAACTCAGTAGGAATCCTTTTTTAAAATAAAATATACTTAAGATTAATTACAATCATGTGTGTTGACTCAGAACAACTCCATCCCAAGCACTTTTATCACTTAAATAATCAGAAATTTTGTAATATGCCCTGCTACACAATTTGGCTTTAATAATTCTTTTAAACTTATTCGTAGACAATTCTCTAATATCATTGGGAAGTTTGTTATAGAATCTTATACATTGCCCCATAAAAGAGTTACTTATTTTGTGGAGACGGGTAGTATGCAGTATGAGATTATTCTTATATCTAGTATTTACATTATGTGTATCGCTCCTTTTACAGAAGGAATCGATATTTTTATGCACATATAGTAAGTTTTCATATATATACTGAGATGGTACAGTTAGAATGTTGACCTCTTTGAATTTTTCTCTTAGAGACACTCTCGGGCCAAGATTATAGATAGCTCTTACAGCTCTTTTTTGCAATATAAATATGGTGTCAATGTCAGCAGAGCTACCCCAGAGAAGAATTCCATAGGACATTACACTATGAAAATAACTGAAATAAACCATTCTAGCTGTGTCAACATCAGTCAGCCGTCTAATAGTTTTCACTGCATATGCTGCAGAACTTAATTTGCCGGACAGTTTTTCTATTTGTGGGCTCCATTGTAGCTTTGAGTCAATAGTGATACCCAAGAACACAGTTGATTCAACAGGGTCCAACCTAGCTCCATTAAGTTGTACATTGGTTGTCGCCTGTTTCACATTCGGTGTAGTGAATTTAATGACTTTAGTTTTCTTATCATTAAGCACAAGATTATTGGCATTAAACCAATGAACAACTTTAGAGATTGCATCATTAACATCGTCAAAATTGCTTAATTGTCGGTTTATTTTGAACGTCAGGGAAGTATCATCTGCAAACAACACAATCTCATGCTTATCCCTTACGTAGTAAGGTAAGTCATTGATATAAATTAAAAACAAAAATGGGCCCAGAATTGACCCCTGTGGGACGCCCATTACCACTGGAGATCCCGGAGATATTTTACCGTTTATTTCGACCTTCTGAATTCTATTGCCCAAGTAAGAAGTCAGAAGTTCGAGAGCCTTGTTCCTAATACCGTAGTGGTGTAATTTTCTGACCAGAGTATCATGATGAACGCAATCGAACGCTTTGGACAAATCGCAAAAGATACCTAATGCATCTTGCGAGTCTTCCCACGCCGCGAATATACTTTTTAATAAGTTGACCCCTGCATCTATGGTTGAACAACCCTTTGTGAATCCAAACTGTTTCCGGTGTAGTAAATTATGTATATTAAAGTGTCTGAGCAGCTGGCTAAGCATAAGCTTTTCAAATATTTTACTAAGAGTGGGCAGCACGGAAACAGGTCGAAAATTTGAAGGGTCTGAAGTATCACCAGCTTTAAACAAAGGAATGATTTTACTATACTTCATCAAGTCAGGAAATACACCTGATGCAACACAGCAATTGAACACAGTAGCTAAGTGTGGGGCGATTATAGTAATAATTGATGAAACAGTCTTAACAGATAGACCCCACAGATCCTTTGTGTTTTTCATATTAATACTCTTGAAAGCATTTAAAATATCTTTAGGGCTAACCACCGAAAATTCAAAAACTGTATCACACGACCCTACGCTTTGCTTGAGTATCTGCTCAGCAGATGTAGAAGAACATGAAAGAGAGTTAGTAAGTATGACTGGAATATTCGAAAAATATTTTTCAAACTCAGTCGCAATCTCCAAATCGCCTTTAATATCTATGTTGTTTATTACTAAGTTAAAATCACGACTACGTATTTTTGTTTTACCTGTCTCAGCATTAATTATCTTCCAAGTAGTTTTGATTATATTTGTAGAAGATTTAAGTATATTTTTTATGTGCAAAGATTTAGCAGCGGTACAGGCTCGTCTAAATGTTTTGGCATATTGTTTCACATATTCTTGAAACTCTGTATTATGATTATGGGATCTTTCTTCATACAATTCATACAACCGATTCCGACTTTTATAGATGCCTGGAGTTGCCCAATCACTGAATACCAGACGGTCACTTACAGACAGTTGTTTGGGTGTGAACATTGTGTAGAACTCATCATTAATCAAATTGAATAAAGAGTTGTACAAGTGATCCGGATTATCATGATAGGGCAGCCATGTATTTGATAGCGGGTTACACCACAGCAGATAATTTTATTTTTGCCCCAATAACAAAACGCCAACTTTCTTACTCTTAAATTACCTAAATAGGGGTGTTATTAACGAGAAACGATGGTTTAAACTCTATAAACTAGTATCAGAAGCGATTTATGTTAAAACTATGAGGTATTTTTATTTTGGTATTAATCTATTTACATTTTGTATTTTCTCTGGCATTCCGTAGTACTCTCCGCTAACTATGACTTAGAGGTATATATCTGGTTCTAAATTTATAATATTTGAGGGTAAACTCCGCTAACTTCGACTATTTTTAAAATGGAAAAGATTTTGACAAATCCTAATATGCACATTTATTAAGCATCATGTTAGTAACCCACACTGAAAATTTTATTCCAATAGCTGCATTAATAAAGATTTTATCAATTTTTTTCACTAAAATGTTTCTCCTGTAAACCTACACTTTTGAAGTTAGCGTAGTGTAACTTGCTGCCGTCGATTTGTATGTGCTACCTATTGATAGGTTTGAAGTCGGTGCCAAGCCAAATGTAATAGTAGGTGTGAAGATAGAGTTATTTGAATATTATTATAAAGCCGGCGCCAGACATGTGTTCAAATACGCAAATACCTACAAAGTCACGAAGTGTGGCACTGACATTTGCGTATTTGTGCAAAGTTTGAACACATATTTGTAGTTTGCCATCATGTGTCGGTTTTTAGTGCGCACATCAAAGTAAACAAATTTCAAAGTTTGTGTGGCCTGCCACACTTGTTGCAGTGTTTAGTCGCGTGTGCGCCGCTGAACGGAGCAGTTGTATGCAATAATTAATCTGTGAGTGGTATTTTGAGCGTCAATAATGGAGTGGGGTAATGACGCAGTAATAGAATTTATTGAGCTACTTCAAACAGAACCCTCAATATGGAATCCGAAAAACAGGGATCACAAAAATCGAAACCTGGTAAACGACGCATGGATTAGAATAAAAAATAGTTTCTCCGTGCCGTTTACTGTAGAAGAACTTAAAAAGAAGAGAAATAGCCTACTAACACAGTACAGAGATAATTTGAAAAAGATTAAAGACTCAACAAAAACAGGCTCAGGAACAGATGAGATTTTTAAACCAACGTGGTTCGCGTTCGATGTAATGCACAATTATATGGGTTCCGTATACGATTATCATCCAACATTATGCACTGAGGTGAGTAAATAGACAGATAAGTTATTTCATAATATTATTAAAAACCAATTATTTAATGTAAAAATGCTTTATTTAAAAATGATATATTTACAATTTTACTGATTCAAAATCATATCGACAATTCGACACCTGCATGCAACAACATCGTAACTCACTTTTTGGCGATTTTGAGTTACAATCATATTCTTACTCTACAAAAAATGGAGAATTTTTTGCACTCACTTCGGTGGCTCTAGTCCTTTAAATAAAGATTTTTTTTTTATGTAAATACATCGTGAGTGTCCACTGAAGTTCATAAAAGAGTAAATTTAATTGCACATCATTGTCAACATTGCTCATGCTCACCAAATTACTAAATTACATTGTAAAACAAGTTAAATTTTTTGTTATTATTGGCGAGGCGGTTACGATCCCTTTCCGTTTTGATAAGTGTGCTACGACCCTTAACCGAAATCTGTAGGATTTTTTAAAATCTTTGACGCGCTCACCTGTAAAGTTGCTCAAAGTGAGTTACGATGTTGTTGCATGCAAGTGTCGAATTATTAAAATTAATTTCTTGATTGTAAGTACTCTGCGAACTCCTCCTGATTTTTTTGTGCAGAAATTGATCCTCTTCTAGGAATTGATGTAAGCGGAATGAGACCTGTAGGTGGGTCTTCATTTCGCCAGATTCCAGGCATTAAAACATTGTTAATTATTCGATCAAACGACTCTGGTGGTGAATAAAAATGGGATGAAGTTCTGCTTTTTCTCAAAAAATTATGTAAATATATACATGTCATAGTAACAATTGAAGCTTTATCTGGTTGGAGAAGCATGGGCTTTTTGAAGACTCTGAACACTGACGTCATTATACCAAAAACGTGTTCTACCTTGACTCTTGCCTTAGATAATTTTCGGTTAAAAATTCTTTTCATACTTTGTTCAGGGTGGTGTCCTGGGTACGGTCTCATGACATTGTTACTTAATGCAAAGGCACTATCAGCCACAAACACATATGGCACATTTACATTTCTTCCTGGTAACGGACGGGGATTCAGTAGTTTTAGAGTATTGTCGTTCATTTTATCCCATAATATACTGTTTCTTAAAACACCACCGTCGCTCATTCTACCTTGGCAACCCACATCAGCAAACATAAAAAAATAGTCACTGTCTACTAAAGCCAATAGGACAACACTAAAATCTTTTTTGTAGTTTATGTACTCAGACGCACTATGAATAGGCGATTCCAACACAACATGCTTGCCATCTATAGCTCCCAGGGCATGTGGAAATAGCCTTTCAAAGCCAGCTGCTTTGATTAGCCACTCATTCGTAGATTTCGGCAACTGAATCAGAAATTAATAATTTTTGTCATTTTTTACATTCACAATGCACAATTTATGCCTAATTTTAGTACTTATTATGATTGCAGGAGCGATCGGATTCGAGTATTGAACGGAGAGGCCGTTCACATGAACCGGAATCAAGTAACTTCATGGACTCAAATACAGTAAGATCTGAATCACTTGTATCAAACAATCGAAGTGAGACTCCTGAAAACCAGTCTGATTCTTCTGTGATTCCCAAAAGACGGTGTCGAATGCAGGATGTACTAGTTGCAAAAAAAACAGATGGATGAGGCATTTGCATTAATTAAAGAAAGATCCAAAAATACGAAAGCAGTCGGCGAATGTGATTTATACGGCCAACTACTCGCTGAAAAGTTTAAGTCACTACAAGAAGATCACCGACTGATATTAATGAACGAGATTGATAATTTAATATTTAGGTACACTATGAAAATCAGAAAAGAGATACGTTCACCGATAACATATAATGAACAGCTTCCTATTCCAGTTAATCAACATTCTATTTATGTACCTAGATCGTCTCAGTCTGAACAATCTTCAGTTACACCACAAGAGTATGTTCTACCGGGGTCATCCACACGGCAATATCCAGCAGCTTCAAACGATTTTAAACTGAGATCTCAATCCATTAAAAAATACGATATTCAATCAACACCAACGCCATATGAAAGAGACATACGAATACAGACTGAAATTCATGAGATACCGGGGCGATCATTTGATTCTCAAACTGTGTCGCAGCAACCAAGTTACATAACAAATACTAGCATCGCATGTGATTATGATAATAATATAGCATCATTTAGTATGAACAGTCTTAATCAGGAACCAGAAGTGCCTAAGAATAAGAAAATTAATATTATTTCGGAAACCACTATACGCCCTAAAAATAACAAAGATATAATTCAAGAAGCATATGAACGATGCCGTGGTACCGATATTAGTGATGATGATGAACATTACCACTTGAATGATTACTAAATTCGGATAACTTTTGATTACAAAATGACATATTTAATTATGAAAACACACTAATTTGATTATTAATCTTTATATTCATTAATTCGTTATTCTTTAACTTCATGAACAATAAAGAAATGGTTGAATTTACTATGAAGTTTTCTTGTACTCACCTTCACTTCATCGCGAAGAACTCGAATCAGCGCATTACAAACTTCATATACAATAGTAGAAATAAGTTGATGAGAAATTTTAAATAGGTATTGCAGACTCATATAGCTGTCACCTGTTGCTAGAAACCTTAAAGTCAATGCTAATCGAATTTTTGTAGGAACAGCAGTTCTCCATTTAGTGTCTTTCTTTGAAATTAAAGGAGAAATTCTTTGCAATATTACTTCAAAATCAGCACAAGACATTCTGCAAAAATTATCGAAGTAGCCTACGGGTCTAGGCATCAAATCTTCTAGCATATTAGTCATGAAACCACTGAAAAAAAATATGAATTGGTTATTTAATAATTAATTCAGTAAATTCAATGTTTAAAATTGCTAAGTATTTAACTTACCGTGTTCTCTTACGATACAGTGTAGACATCCATTCACGCCTTCTTCTTGGAGTTTTCACAATAGAGAATGAAAAAAAAAATTAAAGGCACTCAAATAAAACAGACTGACGGAGTCATCAAAACCGTCGTCTATTCTGTCAGCCATCTTTGCGGTAACTGTGCCCGTAAATCATTTGAAATACAAGTCTAGCCGGATATATCTGCGCACATAAAGTTTGATCAAAGTTTTGAAAATGTGTGCTCAAACTTTGATCCCAATGTCTGGCGCCGGCTTAACTGAAAGCCAAATTTTGTATGTGAACAATTTATAAGTCTGTCTATGATATCCAAAGAATACCGCACAAGTTATATAAAAAAAAATTATGGGTAAGACTTATGAACTGGTTTTACCATAGAAGAGACTACTCTATAAGTACTAAGACCATATTGAAGACTCCAAAGGTTTGAGTGATATCGATTTATTTATAAGGACGCTTGAGTAATTTGGAACTTTCAGATTGTCACACATTGTAATTTATTCATGTACTAACATTGGATCATAATTGCCGAGGCTTGTATGTAGCCTGTCTATAGATGGGTTGGTTGGTTTAGGAGGTTAAATCTCTTCTGCTCCATATGTTAGTGGCATGTGAAATTTTTACCCCAAGCTGTAGTGTTAAAACAACAGTCACTAAGGCTAATATCAAAGGCTGCTGAGCAATCTGAAGCAAGAGCGTGAGTAAATCTTAAAATACAACTATTTATCAAACACATACCTAAATAATTAGAATGCAATCTGAAACTTACTCGGGACTTTGACGCCTTAAAGTCGTTCTCTTCAGCTTCCCAGTATGAGCTTGTCATTTTGTACATCCTTTTATTCTGTAACGACTTGTCACTGTCAGTTTGCTCCCGTATACTCTAGAATTCACGTGCCTATTATAGTAATATTGAAACGAAATGGCGAAGGAAGGAGATAAATCTACAATGACCGATGTTTTAGAGACAGAGGAAACTGAAGAGACTCTCTCTTCAGTTTCCACAGTGAAACTGAATCCCCTAAGAATACCAACTGACCAGAATCTGTTGTCTGCAGAAGCTAATAACGAGTTCATAAAAGAAGAACCTATAAGATTTCTTTGACTAAATTACGTTCCGGAATTACTTTCAGTGCTTATGAACGTTTTAATAGCTAAGTTTCATACTTTCAGGTCAGGCAGGTGGTAAAAAAAGCAGCATATTTGGAATATGGCCGGATGATATCACAAAGCCAAGTAAGATCATGAGGAGGGTGTATAATTCAACTCCCGCGTCCGCTCCACCGTGGGAAGCTGAAGAGAACGACTTTAAGGCGTCAAAGTCCCGAGTAAGTTTCAGATTGCATTCTAATTATTTAGGTATGTGCCTTAACTGCCCTCCGTCTGCCGCCCGCAGGCCATCTCCTAGGGTGGCCGGAGATCCGCCACACGCGCTCTCCGACGTCCAGGTCTCTTGGCGCGGGAAGGAAGGGTGCTCGTGAGCTCCCGTTCCCGTTCCGCTGCCTCCTTCGCAGCCATCACCTCCTCGCAGAAGGAGACAACGGCATTCCAGGCTGTCTCGCTGTCGACCATGGATTGTGTCATGGCCGACAGCGAGAGGCCCCCCACGCCGAGTGTTGCGACCAGGACACGGCGTTGTTCCACCCACTCTGGACAAAGAGCCAGGGTATGGTGTGCCGTGTCCTCTGCGTCGCCGCAATGGTGACACTCGGGCGTCTGCTCCCGACCTATTAAGGTCTCAGCACACATATGGGATCGGAAAGGGATCGTCACCGTATCGCCTCGAGCCGTTCAGAATGGTTTGTATTAAACTCCCTACTGCAACGCACACTAATCGGAATAATAACGTAATCGCCTCGCCTCGGAACAGGCTCCGAACTTGAATTCCCGCGCTTACGGCTCATCGTCCCCGCGCTTACGGCGACGTTTCTCCGTTCCCCGCGCTTACGTCTCTCCGTACCCGAGCTCACATCTCTTCTTCCACCCTTTCCCCTTTCCCCTCCCGCGACTTGCCTGCTAAAGACGCCGCCATTCGCAAGGAGTATTTCATTCGTGTTGCGCGTATGTTTTATTTAAAATTTTAAGTTCGATTCAAACACAAAATAACGATGCAAAGGGAGAAACTTATTGAAGAAGTGAGAAAATATCCATATTTATATGACTTAAGTGATGCTAAATACAGCAATACTATAAAAAAGGACGAGGCTTGGAAACAAATAAGTATTACTTTGAAGCAATCTGGTAAGTACCTACTCCTATTTAATTATTTATTTAATGTTTTTCGCGTATGTAGGTATGTATGGGAAATAAAACAGTTGTGATTAATATAATTATAATGAAAAATTTAACTGGAATATCCATTAAGAATTAACATTAATATTTAAAGCTAAAAGCTACTGCCATGGAACTCGTCCGGTAGAAGTTTGAAAATATGTTTTGAACTTTTCACGTACATTAAAAGCGGTAGCCATATGGGCACCACTAATACTTGGTAATTGACTTAACAATCGGTCTTCGCCGAATTCAACTGTAATTTCCTGTTCTGTTCTGTTCGGTTCCTGTAAATTCATCTCAATGTTATATGTCCTCATCATATTGTGTAAAATGCAAGTTGTTAATACCACTTTATCTACAAACTTTGGATGCAATTTAATATTTTTGTTGTAAATCGCAAATTTTTGATATAAAATTCCAAAAGCGTTTTCAACAACCCTTCTAGCTCGTGATAAGCGGTAATTATATTGCCGTTCAGGATCTGATAGTCTCCGTGTATTTGAGCGAGGATATGGTCTTAATAAATATGTCTTCAATGGAAATGCCTCGTCTCCCACAAATACATGTGGCATTGTATGATTAGTTCCTGGTAATGGTTTGTCACATGGAATATTGAATGTGTTTCTTTCAAGTGCCTTTCCAAATGTAGATGATGAATAGATTCCGCCATCGCTGTTTTTTCCATAGGCTCCTACATCAACCGCTATGAATCTTTATTCAGGATCAACTATAGCTAACAAAACAATAGAAAATGTTTTTTTATAGTTAAAAAACAACGATTCACTATTGGGAGGTGCAATTATATTTACATGTTTGCCGTCAATGGCGCCTATGCAATTCGGAAAGTTCCATTTATTTTTAAATCCTTCTTCGATTCCTTGCCATGCGGCTGTAGTTGGTTGAGGTATATGAATTGGCATTAATTTATTTATTATTGCATTGCACACATCTATTACTATCAAACGAATAGTTGATTCTCCTAAACGGAAGCTCGATGATAAATTAGTAAATGTAGATCCAGTTATGAAGTACCTGCAACAATAAATGTATATTTAATATACGTTTTATAATACGTGTATATGTTTATGTGAATGTGTGTGTACGTACTCCTTTTCACACATACATGTGTAACTACATGCGCTTGATATAGTTAACCTTGATTTATTTTATTTCAGAATCTGAGTGCAAGAAAACTTGGTTAAATCTTAGAGAGTCTCACCGACGAGCTATGAAGAAGCGTAAAACTAAAAGTGGTCAGGCAGCCCCGACGACGAAAAAGTGGACCTTTGAAGATGAAATGAGTTTTTTAGTACCTCATTACAAAGAAAGAAATACGATCTCTTCGGTTGATGATGATGACGGTTCAGATGTTAGCAGTTTCTTGGGTAATGATGATTCACAGAACTCAATAAACATAATTCAGTCTCCAGAAAACTTACAAGCGGAAACTACTCCACTTTCGGCGCGTCCTGAGTCTTCTGCATCTTCAGTTGCATCCAAAATTTCAAAAAAAAATCTTAATATTGAAAAAAATTCAGCGTCACAAACTTTAATGAAATATTTATTAAATCACAACGAAACCAAAAAAGAAGATGAGATAGATACATTTTTTAAGAGCATTGCGGCAACGGTTAAAAAAATTTCAGAATATAACCAAGCTGTTATGAAAAGTAAAATATATAACGCAGTTTCGGAAATGGAGTTAAAAGAAATCGCAGAGAAACAAAGCTATTATAGTTATCGGAACCCTTACATTCCCCAAAGAGAAGATGACATGCCTCCAGGTTTAGCCATTAGCCACGAGATACAATCAACATCTGGCGCTTCAAACATTCATGATTTTAATATTTCAAACTTAGAAGAAAATGGCGCGTCAAATGCTGACGATCTTGATACTTCAAACAATCTTTAATTTATACAATGATTGTATTTTTGTTGTGGCGCTATTTTTGTTTAATTGCCATAATTTTTGGATTTAATAATATAGTTTTGTATAATAAAAAAATATGTGATTTATGGGTATTTATTTTTTACCTAAACTACAAAAAAGTTGCATTTACTAAAATACCTTACGCAATCACACAAAATATATACACACATACACCAGACATAAAACGTACATCCCCTGTGCACACCTGATCGCAAATGAGGGTTGCGTTCCAAAAGAAATATTTTTTATCGACAGAGGATAAAAATTAATCTATCTTGTAGTTTCGGAACCGAGTATTTTTTTTGTACACTTAAAAAAAAGAACAATAGAGATAATACAAACATTAAAATTATAGTACAAATATTTATGTAGACCAGATTAAAAATTCCAAAAACAAATGCAATTTCTCACCTTAACGTTACAGCTAGTTTTTCTTCGGGCGATATTGTTTCTCTGAATGTTGTATTCTTCTTCCTTATACATTCATCTATAGACTGCAATATGTTATAAAAGAGATATTTCGGCATATGAAAATAAATATAAAATTTCTCTTCATCATCCATCAAATGTTTTTTTATAGTCCGAAATTCCCCTTCAGTACTCCTTGCTTTATTCATACTGTGTACCCAATATCTTTTTCTTTTTTTCTTGCTATTTTCTTTTTCCTCTTCATCAAGTGCTATGGCTATGATAGCCAACTCACGTATTGTAAACCAAGACATAACCGTGCGCTACACTTAACGTTTGGATTCAAACTGATCTGGTGCCAACCAGTTCAGCCAGGGGGCGGCGAGGCGTAAGCGCGGTGTCGCCTAGCCGTAGCCGAGTTGACGTACAGGCGCTGCTGATACGCTTTCGTTACGTGCATACGGTAGGTTGACGCCTGGTTGACAGCGAGGCGAAAGGCGTTACGGTTACGATCCCTTTCCGATCCCATATGTGTGCTGAGACCCTTAGACGTAAGTAATTTCCGAAGCATCCATGCCCCGAAAGCATCTGCGTCAGTCGGAACGTGAGAGCGCCGCGGCGCCTCTCAAGCCACCCCTCTAGGACCGGTCTTACCGCCACGATTGTGGCGTGCCCCGCACTGGGTTGCGCAATTCGCGCCCTCCACTCATCCACCATGGATACGTGGAGCTCCGAACGCTGCGCCTCGATTTCTCGCAGCGCCGGTCGGAGGCCCCGCTCAAACGAGTCCCTACGCCACTTGTATAGCAGCGCAAGGACCCTAGCCTCCAAGTCCCAGGGTAGGGAACCGGCTAGCAAGGTTGCCGCCTCGAAGGAGATCTTACAGTACCCCCTTATTACCCTAACTGCCATTACCCGCAGCGGCTTTCGCAGCTCGCGGATGTTACGGGCAGCCAGGGTTTCCCCCCACACAGGGGCCCCATAAAGGGCCATCGACCGTACGATCCCCAAGTACAGCTTTCGGCAAGAGGCGTTTGGCCCCCCCACATTGGGCAGCAATTGTGACAGAGCTGCTGCTGCAGCCACGCATTTGGGGACCAACCTTCGGAAGTGTTCTCCGAAGTCCCATCGGCCATCGAGAATGAGACCCAAATATCTCATTGATTTCTCGACGCCGATGCGGACGCCTCCCACCGTAATGTAAGACACCGCCGGTGGCGCCTTCCGAGGCCCATGAAAGTATAAGGCCTCAGATTTGTGGAGCTCCACCTCGAGTCCCAGCTGCCGGATTCTCCTGACGACTTGCGCAACCCCCGCCGTACCCAGCAGAGCTGCTTGCCGATGGGTCTCCCCCCACGCCATTACTAGCGTATCGTCAGCGTAGCAAGTTACGCTGACGCAAGGAGGGAGATCACCGCGCAGCACCCAGTCATACCCAATGTTCCACAGGAGCGGCCCCAGAACCGAACCTGTGGAACACCGCACGACATCTCTCGCCGACTCCAATGACTCCGACCCGGGTAGATCACCAACCTTTCGGCTAGGTAAACCCCAACGATTCGACGGAGGTGGATCGGCACTTGATGATACTCAAGCGCCGACCTTATGCTGCTCCAGGGCAAAGCGTTAAACGCGTTGGCGATGTCCAAAGACACCGCCAAGACCACTCCACCCCGAGATACTGCTTCAACCTCCTAAACCAACCAACCCACCTATAGACAGGCTGCATACAAGCCTCGGCAATTATGATCCAATGTTAGTACATGAATAAATTACAATGTGTGACAATCTGAAAGATCCAAATTACTCAAGCGTCCTTATAAGTAAATCTATATCACTCAAACCTTTGGAGTCTTCAATATGGTCTTAGTACTTATAGAGTATTCTCTTCTATGGGAAAACCAGTTCATAAGTCTTACCCATAATTTTTTTTTATATAAATTGTGCGGTATACTATGGATATCAAAGACTGACTTATAAATTGTTCACATACAAAATTTGGCTTTCAGTTATAATAATATTCAAATAACTCTCTATCTTCACACCTACTATTACATTTGGCTTGGCACCGACTTCAAACCTATCAATAGGTAGCACATACAAATTATAGTATTTCATTAATATTAAAGGTATCGTTTGCGTAAGAGATGTATTAAATTAAATCTATATTAAGATATTTTTTTAATACTTTTTAGTTTTTGAAGTCGGTTTTTTTTAAACGAAGTTTTTTTTAGTTTAGTAAATTGTAAAGCATAGTGTTCTCGTAAAATTAGGTATTTCTTTAGGTATACTTATTATATAGATTGATATTAGATTGACCCATATTGGGAAGTGTCACGCTCGAACCCAAGAGGTTTAAGTGACACTATAGGTATTTAAATATTCTTAATTGGTTTATGTTTTTGATAATAATTAATTAAAAAAAAAACTGAGGCGACGATTACGTCATCGACCGTACGAACCGTCGTAGATTAACTACACTACGTGTAGTAGAGAGAAATCGCGTAATTATTGCGTCGAACTTTGGCCCAGTGTTGAATCAATTTGATAGGTGGTAGAAGAGGTGGAGCGTGCAAGGTAAGCGAATTATTGGGAGGATTCGGAATGTGTGTCATGTGCGACTCATTGTTTAAACGGGGGTACTAAAACCTGGTTTAATGAGTGGACAAGCAGCGATCCTACGTGATGTAAATTGTCGTAAGAATTAAGTCACCGTATCAACGAAAACTTAATTTGCTCAAATTCTGTTTGACGTTATGAACATTAACTCCGATAAATTCCCTGCTTACGCTGAGTACGTGTGTCGATTGTTGTTACGTTTAGGCCTGGTGCGGGGCCTAAGTGATCAACCAAAGACTGATCTCATGCTACGGCGCAATAAATGACGCATAGAATAAATACCAGAATAAATCAACAAACTAACGTGTGCGTTTTGTAAAATGCGCGGATACAATGAAACGGACTGTTTGGCGAAAGCTCGTTTCATGGCTCGAGGTAATAATCATCGTCAGGTTAACTTTCGCAAGGAACTTTGAAGTATTTCTGAAAATAATTATATTAGCATGGCAGTAATACAGGGCATACAGGGATATTTTGATCGACAGTAGCGTCCTCAATCATTAGCGGTTCTCAAATGCTTGCCCTGTTTGAGTCGGCAAATTTTTAATGTATTGAAGGGCATACGTGTTAATGAAATTAAATTAAATGTGTGACTCTTAGGTCGAATTTAGTAATATAGCTCTTGACGTAAATTTTACTTACGAAGACTGCGCCTTACTAAGAAAGGTATTAAACTGGAATTGGGACCCGAAAAGAAGTGTGTCCCGTAAGTCCATTGAAATTTAAATTTCGAATAAAATCAAATGGCGCACGGGGTGCGGGGGAAGCACCAACGGTCTTTCGGAATTAAGTCGCCATAGAGCGTTTCACCGGTGCGGACCGTGCTTTTTGTGTGCGCGAGTTTTAGCGCAACAATGATTCGACCACCATTGCACGGCGTAAATTTCATGAAGATTTTATTACATAGATCATCCTTGCTGCACTTGAAAGACAGCAAAGAGCTGGCCAATCAAACCGTCAAATTATACAATTCCCCAGGGATTGACTACTCCAGCTCCTGTTAGTTCCACAAAAAAGGGACTTTCAGATCATGAAGCGAAAGACATCAAGTCGATGATGAAATGGATGCCTTTGTTGTATAGACAATATTTTAATGCCCTTGTCAGAGAAATAAAAAAAAACTTTGTACTTATTATTTGTATTTTACCATCCCACTAATTGTCGTATTAACAACACAATATTTTTTGGTTGAAGATGTATCTTTGATATTCTTTTAATATTTGAAATAATTTTTATGAGAATATTTATAATAGCACGTCCATATTTAAATTTAATTAGATTAACTACACTAACTACGTGCAGTAGAGAGAAATCGCGTAATTATTGAGTCGAACTTTGGCCCAGCGTTGAATTAATTTGATAAGTGGTGGAGCGTGCAAGGTTAGAGAATTATTGGGAGGATTCGAAATGTGTGTCGTGTGCGACTCATTGTTTAAAACCTGGTTTAATGAGTGGACAAGCAGCAATCCAACGTGATGTAACTTTTAGTAAGAATTAAGTCACCGTATCAACGAAAACTTGATTTGCTCAAATTCTTTTTGACGTTATGAACATTAACTCCGATAAATTCCCTGCTTACGCTGAGTACCTGCGTCGATTGTTGTTACGTTTACGCCTGGTGCGGGGCCTAAGTGATCAACCAAAGACTGATATCGTACTACGGCGAAATAAATACCAGAAAATATCAACAAACTACCATGTGCGTTTTGTAAAAAGTGCCATTACTTTTGCGAAAGCTCGTTTCATGGCTCGAGGTAATAGTCATCGTCAGGTTAACTTTCGCAAGAAACTTTCGAGTATTTCTAAAAATAATTATATTAGCATGGCAGTAATACAGGGCATACAGGCGTGTATATATATACGAGTATATTGGTTTGCCTAATAAATAAACACATTGAAGACATTTATAACATTACAATTATATTCTTGGGATTCTTTACCAAGTACACTTTCTTTGCAACTAGATAAATTGACACCGATTACGAACCGAACAGGTAGACAGATGTGAGTAATTTATTTTATTGGACAGCTTTCAGTGACTTAACGGAATTCTGTAAATGGCAAGTCGATGAAACACAAGATAATTTAAAATATTGACATTTGTTTGAAAAGTTGTTTTGTGCAAGATGGAGAACTAACAATATCTATACAATATTTAAAATATCAATAAATTAAGACGGAGGTGAAGAAAAAAATGAAGAAAAAACAGACCAACATTCCAGACCATTGAGAGCTGAACACATTTATTACATTAAAATAATAAAATAGAGATTCCTTAGTAGGTTCACTTTCTTTGCGACTAATTCCATTGACATTATTTACGAGCCGAGCAGGTAGACAGCGGTGATGTGACAGATGCGAATACTTTATCATTTTATACAACTTACGGTGACAAAACGTAAATCTGTTGATGGAGAATCGAAGAAACATACAAGATAACTTAAAATAAATAATAAATGTTTGAAAAGTTTATTATTTAATAATAATGTTTGAAAAGTTGTTTCTTGTTAAGATGGAGAACTAACAATATACCACTATTCAAACCAACATCAATATTTAAAATATCAGTGGATTAAGACGGAGAAGAAGAAAACCTTTCGTAATTTCATACAAAAATGTTTGTTTTTTATTTCTCGATGAAAGCTGACAAAATGAGTCAGTCATAACGATATACTGAATTGTAAAGACAGACTGACATTCCAGACCATTGAGAGATGACCACATTTATTACATTTTAATAATATGAGATTCATTAGTAAGTTCACTTTCTTTGCGACTAGTTAAATTGACACCATTTGCGCACCGAGCAGATAGACAGCGGTGATCCGATAGATGCAAGTGCTGATTTTTAAATTGTTTATTTTTTAGACAGATTTCAGTCCTAAATCGCATTTCTGTTGATAGAAAGACAACGAAACACACAAGATAATTACTACACCTTCTTTGCGACAAGTTCAATTGACAGTTTACGAGCCGAGCAGGTAGACAGCGGTGATCTGACAGATACGAATACTTTATGTTTTTTGGACAGCTTTCAGTGACAGAGTACTTAATTTTATTGGACAGCTTTCAGTGACAAAACGCAATTCTGTTGATAAAAATTCGACGTAACTTAAGAACTATACAGCTAGGCCATTTTAATAGATAACATTTGACAGTGAACTATCTATCACACAAGTCTATCGATTTTTCAATTTATTAGAAGGGCAAGTTGGAAAGCATCAAGTTAATGCTACTCGTTTGTACAGACGCCAGCACATCAAGATACCCCTATCTTGTCAAATTTCCCTAATTGAAAGTGAACCTTATGCTCATGTGATCAAGTTGAAAATCTATAAAAGAAATTTGACAGATTGGGTAGCTTGATGCGCTGGCGTCTGTACAATATGGACGAGACAGGCGTTCAAAACATCGTCTAATAAACCGCCATGAGTCCTGACAAAATCTGGAAAGCATCAACTTGGTCTCATAGCACTGAAAGAGGAAGAACAACCATAGTTATTTTCAGCTGTAATGCAGCTGATTCATTCATTCCGCCATTCATGATTTTGCGAGAAAGCGAATGGTACCACGCCTTCTTGGCGGAGCTCCACCCTTGGCACTTGGCATGTTCCGATAATGGCTGGATTAATAGACCCGTATATATGGAATGGCTGAGATTCTTTGCAGAGACCGTCTTGTAGAATCGTAGACCGTCAGGGTATGCAGAAAAAAAAGTGATTCTTGTCCTCGATAATCACGAGTCACATAAAAACTTACCAGCATTGGACTATGCGTCACAAAACAGTGTTTTGTGTCATTGGCCCCACATAAGACACATCGTATGCAGCCTTTAGATTACTACGTATATGGGCCACTTAAAATTTACTTCGAGCAGGCTGTCCAAAAGGCGCATGCTGGGCGGATAATTAATCAAAATGACGTAGCTAATTTGTCTGCAGATGCTTATGTGAAAGCAGCTACTGCCCACAATGCTATAAGCTGATTTAAAACGGCTAGTTTGTTCCCAACAAGTCGGTTTATTTTGATGACTCAGATTTTCTGCCAGCTTCTGCAAAGTTTTTAGGAATTTTTCTCGACAGTAAGCTAACGTGGAAACCACAAGCTGAACATGTATGCATTAAATTAAGCAAGTCTGCATATGTCTTGTTTAGTCTGTCAAAAAAGGTTAACATTCACACTTTGTTGATAGCGTACCATGGCTTAGTTTCCTCAGTCCTAAGATTCGGAATTATATTTTGGGGCAACTGTAGCGAAAGAGAAACAATATTCAAGGCCCAAAAAAGATGCATACGTTCAATGACAGGACTTAAGTCTACAGATAGCTGTGCTCCCGCTTTCAAGCAATTAAAAATATTAACTTTTCCGTCGTTATACATATTAGAAATTTTGATATTTGTTAAATGTAATAAAAATTTGTTCCCTTCACTACATGAAAATAGAAAACGCCATGTTCAATTGCGTTCACAATATAAAAATGTATTATGCACTGGTGGCTTCCACACTGCACTATTGAAAAAAAGTGTTTTACATATGGGTCCCGCCATATATAATAAATTACCAGATAGCTTTAAGGACGAACCGATATCAAAATTCAAGAGTAAGGTCATGCAACTACTAATCGAAAAGTGTTACTATTCAATAACAGATTTTTTTAATGATAATTTTTAATTTACTATATGATTATTAATAGGATTTAACTGTATTTTTGAAATTGTAATTTAGACAATAATATAAATTATGCATAACACTATTTGACATTGTATATCTGACTTATTAATTATTCAATTCATTGACTGTTTTTATATATCATTTAATTTAATTAATCTTGACATTGCAATTGTTAATTTTAGTTGTTATTCCTATTAATTAAATGTATTACCTTTTGCATGCTTTTTTAGCAGAATGTATAGGATGCTAATAATAATTGTAACACCTAAATGTTTTACCTGCATTCTTAGCAAATAAATTGATTGATTGATTGATTGATTCTGTTACAGAAAATCCGACAGAATCTGGACAACCAATAGAAACACCTTTGCCACTTGAAGGAAATATTAGGTGAACACCATCGCCGTCATTTCTAGAAGATATATTAATCACCAGAATCTTTTTTCATCTGAAAATATATAGATAGACCACGTAACTCCTCCACCGTACACAATGCTCCCGCAAATTGGCTCGCAAAGTTATGTGGATAATACAAACAAACAAGTTAATCGGCATGTATTTGGCAAAGTTATTGAGTCAAACATAGTCATTCAGAATTCCAAAGAGAAATATCCGGCATCACCTCTACCAGAAGAAATGGATCCTGATAGAACGCCATCTCCATGGGAGCTAGAAACAATTTGTGAGAACATACATTATCAGGCTGAGGTAGTGCCAGAAAATAACCTTGTGGTTTCAAGCATATAGTAACAGATGAGTCAATAGTCTCATCACCCGACGCAGAAGAGTACAAAAGGCTGAGATATTAACTAGCACACAGATCAAAGATGAACTCAAATTTAAAATGGACATAAAAAGAAATAAAAACCAAAAAGAAAATGTTAAAACCGTTACTAAAAATTTAAATACAAAACTGTCTATTGAGAAAGCTAAGGCTTAGTTCAGACATGGCGGATTCCGCGCGGATGCAAATCGCGCGGTTGAACCGCGCGGATCCTAATTACATTAGCGCCTTACAAATCGTTCATACCTGTCCGCACGGATTGACAATCCGCGCGGCTCCCGCCACTCAACCGCTAGAAAATGAATTCGCGCGGTCGCCGCTCGGTTTTATTTACTTGACGTACCTAGAGGGCGTTCAGTTGCTCCGCGGAAGCCGCGCGTATCGGACGCTTCGACACCGAGCTATTCATCGATGAGGTGGAAAAAAGACCTGCTTTGTGGAACATCCAATGTGCAGAATATTCTAACAAAACGATTAAAAACGGAGCTTGGCAGGAGCTGGTGGAGATTTTTGGAGAAAATGAGGATTCTTTGGAAAAGAAGGTTCTTTTTGGTCAGTAGACATTTAATTATACATTTTACCAGGGTAGTTTACATGTTTTGTAATAGACAGTCCACCCCAAATAACTGAAATGTGTATAACGTTGTTTGGCGGTACGTAACGAGCGCGGGAAAACTATCACGTTACCACAGTAACGTATAGCTATTACGCATGTCTGAACGCAGGCTTAACTGTAATATGTACAACCCACCAACGCGACGCGCCATCTTGAGTTTAGTTATTTGGCGCGAACTGTAACAATTTTAATTTCATATTTTTGTGTCTTGCCATTCTACACGACCCTCATTCACAAAGTAATTAGCATATTTGTCTCTAATGTTTAATGATGATGGTGTACCCCTTCCTGCATGTAATGTAATAAGATTACTCATTGGCGCAGTATGTAAAGTATCTTCATACTGTATACCATCTCTAGTTCTAACAAAATTGTGTAGCACGCAACAGGCCTTTATTATGTCTTCGGCAAAGTCTATATTCACGTTTATAGGCCTATGAAAAATGCGCCACTTGTTTGCCAGAATTCCAAAAGTGCATTCAATAAAACGTCGAGCTCTTGATAACCTGTAATTAAATATTTTTTTTTCGTATGATAGCCCTTTACCTGCATAGGGTCGCATTACATTTTCGGATAAACCAAACGCTTCATCGCCAACTATGACGTATGGCAATGGTTTAGGATCTGTTTCAGATATTGGTTTAGGTTTTGGTATGTGTAATGACTTTTCTATTAACCTTTTATAAAATGCTGAATTTTTAAAAACTGCAGAATCACTACTTTTTCCGTAAGATCCGATATCTATGAAAGTAAAACAATAGTTACTATCACAAAGTGCCAACAGTACTATGGAAAAAAAAGTTTTGTAATTATAATACAAAGAACCCGAATCTTTGGGTTTTGTAATCCTTATATGCTTGCCATCTATGGCGCCTATGCAATTGGGAAAATTTGCATATTTTTCAAAATCTTTAGCTATTTTCTTCCATATATCTTCGCTGGGTTCAGGCATGACGTTTTTTGTGACTTTTTCCCACAGAGCTTCACATACTTCACGGACAATTCCTGTGATTGTAGATTTGCCAAGACGAAAGTTGTAATGTAGTTCTCCAAAGGAACAACCAGTACCCAGATATCTGAAAAATAAAATATTAATCTGTATCGTTTTGAAAGTCTGCCGGGTCCGCTAGTTAAAGCATAATGAGTGTCTTGAATTACCTAACCGCTACTGTATTTATATTTGTTAAAGATAGTGATTTCTGTTCCAGGTGTATCATTACAAAAAAAATGGAAGAACATCCGTGATGCTTATAATAAGGAATTCAAGAAAGGCAAATCAATTCCTTCTGGTTCTGGTGCATGTAAAGGTTCAAAATACATGTATTTCGACCGGCTTTCTTTTCTTCAGAAGACGATAGAAAACAAAGAAACTATCACAAACATAGATGAAGCCAAAAATGAAGAAATTCGGAACATTGACCAAAAGCTAGATAATTTTGTAAATGCACGTGAAATACAACCGGTACCCAATAAAAGGAAGAAAACTAAAATTACTTCAGAAGAGCGATTGGCTGACATATTAGAAAATAGTATTGAATCAAGAGATAAAATACAAAGACAAATACAAGAAAGTATGTCAAAGCAAGATGATGATGATAAACTTTTTTGCATGTCATTGTATAAAGAGTTAAAGAAAGTTCCAGAAAATAAACGATTGGCTACTAAAATTGAATTGCTCCAGGTAATACAGAAAGGGCAGAAATTACCATCGCCTATTCATATCACGAGCCAGCAAATCACGCCTAATGCAGTATTTTGGCAAAACCAACAATATTCAAACCCACAAGGATATTTCACTGGATATTCTACAATAGTACCAGGAGAGTCTCCATCGCCTTTATCATGCAATAGCACTGACGATTCACAGTCTTCTATAGTACAAAATATATATTCTGACGTATAAAATAAATATCTTACCTTAATGTGATCACGAGTTTTTCTTCTGGGGACACGCTTGACCTCATATGGGTATCATTAGATTCAATTTGTTTACTCATCATTTCTAATAATTCATCAAATGAATTTATCGACATTCTCAAATAATTGAAGAATTTTGGTTCAAAACTTCTTAATTTTGGATATAAAGTCTGAAACTGACCATGAGTAAACCGATCGCGTAATATTGGATGCACCCAATACTGCCGTTTCTTCTTTCTTTCTTTTTTACGGAGCAACAAGTACACACATATTGCTTCTTCGACTTCCATGATTGGACTGTCACCCTATGCGAATAACGGCACTCCGCATGTACATCCGCGCCTGTCTGAACACTTGCGTTTAGAACCGCGCGATTTGCATCCGCGCGGAATCCGCCATGTCTGAACTAGCTCTAAATCTAAGGAAATGAAGCAGAAACCAAAGAAAAAAATCGTTAAATGCTAAGACTGCTGTGCAATATCGTTGTTTTGAATGTCATGAGTAATACGTGCACCTGCCTGTTGAAGACTGGACAAATTGCGATGATTGCGACGCGTGGGCTCATGAATCTTGTACTGCATATGTCGGAATGGGTTCATTTTTTTGTGACGTGTCAGGAAATATAATGATGGGATTGTAGGTATATTGTATATTTATTAAAGGTTAACATTTTTTTTCTATTAGGTAGTGATTTGATTATTTCAGAAGACCAAGATTATTATTATTATTATTTATTTGTTAAGTTGATATAGTTTGGATATTATATAAAATTACCCACTATGTAACTAAAAACTCTGATTATATTAATAACAGTTAATGAATAAGTAGTTATAATTCATGAATATTGTCATTACCTCAGTCTTATCTAGTAACTTTGAGCCTATTGATGCTAATTTTGTTGAAATACAAAACTTTATTGAGATGTTTTGTTTCCTTTATTCCACATTAACGAGTATGATAGTCCCTTTTATAATGGTTTCGTAATACATGGTTAAAATTTACAAATGCCCGCTTTACCTCCACCCATGCCCGTTTTGCCCTTAACGAGTGCCCGCTTTAGGCTGCGTTTCCACCAGAGATGTGCGATGGAAATGTGTCGTGCGAGGATGTCTAGCTGTGCTGTGAAAATGTGTGGGTGTTTCCACCAAAGCTGTGCGATGATAATGTGCCTACGAGGATGTGTAGCGGAGCTGTGAAAATGCGCATTTATGTGTGGCGCGAGGATGCGTTGCGAAGCTGTGAAATGTGTCGACGGGGCTGCGGTGTAGTGGGAGCGGAGTAACGCGAACGCCTGCCTGCCGCTCACCGCGCTGCGCTCACGTCTCACTTTGCTGTCGTAAGCGCTTGTAGTCGTACGGTTGCGTGGCATAATGGACGAAAAATTAATTGATGCCGTTAAAAAGTTTCCGTGTTTGTGAAACACTTCTTTGTCATTTTACAAATGTAATGAAACTAAGGACGCTGCGTGGGAGGAAATAGTCAAAGAAATAAAATATAAAGATGGTAAGTAATAATCATGTATTAAAATCAGGTATATTAAAATACAAGTTACAATATTTGGGTATTTATTGTGTGCGATGAATTCGTGACGAAATACGAGTATCTTGCCATGACACTTTTCCTTGATTATTGAAATAAGAGCAGTATTTCTCTCTTACTTCATAACCATCACTTGACACGACGACGGAAATGCTAGGAACGGATACAAGAGTACTTGTATTTGTGTTATCAATGCAATCCAAATAATTAGTTTGTCTTTCAATTAAAAAATTATGCATTACACAAGTGTCATTTACGATTTTGTCAACCGTTTCCACTCTGCATTCAAAGTCTTTACGATACACATACCACTTTCGTGCCAATACACCGAATGTAGCTTCTACAATGCGACGTGCCCTCGAAAGTCTATAGTTAAATATACGTTTCTGTTGGTCTAACTGGTCCCGCGGATATGGGCGCATGAAATTTTCCATCAAAGGAAAAGCCTCATCTCCAATGAATACAAATGGTACTGGTTCACCTCCTTCATATAATGGTTCAGGTTCTGGAAGATTCAATCTTTTTTCTTTCAAATATTTTCCAAAAACACTATCATCAAATATTCCAGCATCACTAAATCTTCCCATGGATCCCACATCAACCATTATAATCTTTCTCCTAGCGTCAGCTAAGCACATAAGCACTATAGAAAATCTTTGTTTGTAATTAAAAAAAGAGGACCCAGTGTTTGCAGGACACATTATATAAACATGTTTACCGTCTAGAGCCCCCAAACAATTTTTAAACTGCCATAGCTCTTGAAAATCCTTTGCTATTCGCTTCCAGTCGTCTTTGGTAGGTTTTGGAATAACAAGAGGTTGTAAAACAAGCCAAAGAGCATTACAAACTTCTGCCACAATTCTCGACACACTTGCTACTCCAATCCTAAAATTTTCTGCCAATCGTGTGAACGACGAGCCCGTGGATAAATACCTGCAAAAAAAGGAATGTTTATAATAATAGTAAAAAAATTAATTAACAAATAAAAAAGTACTCTTTACCTGTTACTGATTTTTTTGCGATCTGTAAGACAACATGCTTGGTATAAAAATGTTATATTCCTAATCATAATTTTCTATTATTTCAGTGAAAAGCGCTAAGTGTCGTTGGAAACAACTACGGGATAGCCATCGGGACGCGCTAAAGAGGCAGAAATCTAAAAAAAGCGGACAGGCTACAACCAAAACACGTGAATGGAAATACCAAAAATTGATGGAATTTCTTTTACCGTACATGGCCAACAGAGATAGAGAGTCAAGTTATAAAGAGGATATTTCGTCACCAAATAATAAAGATGACTCTTCGCAAAGCACTCAATATTCATTAAACCAAGATGACTCTTCGCAGAGCACTGAACATACACCAAATCAAGCTGACAATCCCAACAATCTTTACGAAATAGCCTCAACTTCAGGCATTTCAACAGATTCAGTCACCCCGTCATCATCAAAGAAGAAAAAAGGCGATGAATTATCAATTTTAATACAAAAACATATAAAAAATCAAGAAGATTTTCGAAAAGAAAGGCAAGAATTAAGAGAACTTTTAAAACCAACGGACTGCGATGATACTGATCATTTTTTTCTTTCAATGGCGAAAACATTTAAAAAATTACCAGATTACATGCAAGTTCCTTTAAAAAGGAAACTTTTTAATATGATTAGCGAAGCCGAAGAATCTTACGTGCTGTCGTGGTATAATCAAAATATTGGTTATTCTTCAAGCTCTGGTAGCAGTATAGCAGTAGGTAGTAATATAGCAGGCCAGATGGATTTGCCGCCTCAGCTGGATCCTGAACAACTTGGTTATTCTTCAAGCTCTGGTAGGAATACAAATAAAACAGTGGGCCAGATGGATTCATCTTTCCAACTAGAAGCTGTACAACCAGCATCTCCGGGAACACAACATTCAGACCTACAAACGCCAAATACTTCAAACAAAGTAGGAACAGAGCCTAATTTGCCATGAAAAAGAGGAACTTGTTGTCTACTTATTTTGCAGATTATGTTGTACTTTTCAATTAATATGTTTAATAAAGACAAAATTGATTCAAACTATTTTACTTACTTTAAACATACCGCCAATTTTTCCTTGGTGCTGATGCATTCTCTGTAGTGAGTGTCTTCTTTCTTGATAATGTTCTCAATCAAATTGTGTAACTCATAAAAGTTACTTCTAGATACTCGATAAGAATTTTCGAATATTTCATCATCAGCCGTATAAAAAAAGGTAAAGAATTCTCCATGTAATCGATGATATTTAATATGGTTACGTATCCAAAACCTGTGTGTTCTTCTATTGCTCAAAATTATAGAACTAATAAACTCCGTATCTTCTGCTTCCATTTCTTCATCACAAATTGTTAAATATAAAAGTATTTTCTTTTTCCAATTATCCATATTATTATCTATTTTGCGCACTTCTACTTCCAACAAACTCCGTCTATGGACTGGCTGGTACAGTATGCGCAAACCTCGCAACACATCTTTCTTAACACACATTCCTCGCACACTTCCCTCGTACACATCCCTCGCACACATCCCGCGCTTGTTTTGTATGCGCAAAAATCTAGCTCCGCTGAGCCGTTTCCACCAGAGCTGTGCTGACCGAGGCAAGGTAAATGAAGCGATCCTATTGGTTCTTTACAAACACATCCCTCGCTATGCATCCTCGCACATCTCTGGTGGAAACGCAGCCTTAGGCTGGGCAAAGCGGGCATTCGCAGATTTTTTAAATTTGCTTAAAAGTAATATATATCGACGGTCCCTACGTAAATAAAGACATGTCAAAAATTGAATTTTTTTTTTATTGCACAATTGGCTTTAGATTTTCCATAAGCACATACCTGTTAAATATTATTTTTTTATATTACGTATTTAACGTCATTTACAAATCGTATATGAGAACAAGTATTATATTTACAACGAATAAGTGTCGTAGATGCGGATATCTATACGTATCATTTTGTACGGTGTTTTAAAATGCGCGCCACTCGATGCAAACGCGGTCTTGTCTGACATAACGTCATTCACGGCGGGAGTTCCCCAATAGTCGTGTCGGTGCTCGTTCGCGTGGTGAAATATTAATGTTTTGATACAGATTAGATTTAGTGGTGTGTTTTTTAGTTATAAGTGATAAATATTACCTGCAATAATACTGTAAAACATGAATAACAGTAGAGCAAAGTTATTGGTGGATATTGCAAACTCCAGAAATGATATTTTATGCGTTTCTGAAGCACAAGATTTAATTAATTACATCGATGAAGCTAATGAGGGTAAGTAGTAATTCAAATAAGTATACGTTAAACGCTCAATGATATACAAAACCGATATAAATATTTTTGTTGTTTTTCTAACCTAGAACAGTAGAATATCAGTGTAAAAGCAGTCATATCAGACATATCCGCTTATACTATGATATAGTCATTAAAATATCATTATTTCACAAATAATTATAATGTTGCATGCTTCTTTAAAATATGATTTCCTAAATAATTATTACAAAGAAAACAAAGTTTTTATTGTTATCGAAGTATATGAAGTCATGTCCTATATGTTTGTTTATACGTGTAACTATTAAATTTAATTATGGATTTGTTTTCATTTACGTTTACTAGGTACACTGTTTATTTTTTTTTTCTTTTTTTCTTTTTAGCGTCCCGTGTTTGTACCGAAAAAGATACTTCAATGGATCTTGAGGATTGGCCTTTGGATGTTTCTAACGACGAAAGACAAGTTGCCGAAGCACATAGTGATGGAGAATAAAATCATACATCAGCTAATATACTATCGCAAAGTGATTTAAATTATATAATTGATACGGTAGGGGAAATTTCGAATGATGGAATTGACCTTAACATGCCCATTTGTGAAAATGAAACACCACAACCAATACCTGAAAATGATATTAATGAAGAATCTTTGATTTCAACACCAATGCCAAGTCCATGCATGACCTTCGGGGACATTGTAAATGAATGTAACTATCTGAGCGAAAGTTCTGTTATCCTATCTGATGAAACCTTAAGATCAAGCCCGGTCGGATCCAGTGAAATGTCTGGTTCATCAATACCGCACCAACGAAAAAAAAAGCGTCAGTATGTAAAAAAAGCTATAACAAGGAACAGAATTACTAACAAATCTAACTGGCTAGACGAAAAAAGGAAAGTGCTTGTCAATTTAGGCGAAGCTCATAAATCTCGATCCGGAAAACAACAAATGGCAAAACAAATAAAGGGTCCATGTCCATCTAAATGTCGACTAAAATGTTTTGAAAAGTTTGATGTGGTAGCTCGCCAAAATATATTCAAAACCTTTTGGAATCTAGGTGACCATTCTCATCAGTGGTCTTTTATTGCGTCACACGTGAAAGAAATAAGAAAAAAACAATGGACACAGGATTCCAAGAGGTTAAATGTTTATAAGTTTTTTTTGCCGCATTTGTCTGGTATTGGCAGTAAAGAGAAGATTATGGTATGCAAAACCATGTTTAAAAATACATTTTCAATAAGTAACACTTTTATACAATCTGCCATCGACAAGCATGATAAAAATATGGGTATTTGTACTAAAGACATGAGGGGCTTCCATCCAAATCATCCAACTATTATAAATACGGCAATGAAAGAAAATGTAATTCAACATGTAAAATGTTTTGCGCCCATAGAAAGTCATTATACGCGTAAAGACTCAAATAAACAGTATTTAGATAGTGAATTGACGTTTAAAAAAATGTACGACTTGTATACTGTATGGTGTAAAGAGCTGAACATAACTGAAAATATAGCTACTTCTGTAAGACAATACAAAGATATTGTTAACAAAGAACTAAACATAGCTTTTCACATACCTAAAAAAGACCAATGCGACCTGTGTCACGCAATGAAAAACAACACCTCGCCTACCAATGATGATAAACTAAAGCATAAGTCACACATGGATAACAAAAAACTTGCCAGGGAATTGAAAAACGTTGATAAAATTGAAGCTCAATCGAATCCTTCTGATATTTGCACAGCGATGTTTGACTTCCAAAAAATAAATAACACTCCACATGGCGAAATTAGTGTGCTGTATTACAAAAGGAAACTATCAGTATATAATTTTACAGTTTTCGATGCTGGGTTAAAGGAGGCTTCTTGTTACATGTGGGATGAAACAGTTGCTAAACGTGGCGCCAATGAAGTGGCTAGTTGTTTGTTTTCTTTTGTTAACAACAAGGTTAAAGCTGGCGTTAAAGATTTTAGATTCTGGTCGGACAACTGTGCCGGTCAGAATCGCAATCGCATTGTTTTTTTTATGTACTTGTATGTAAGCAATAAATTTAAGGTAGATGTGTGCCATAGATTCTTGGAAAAAGGCCATACTCAAAACGAGGCAGATAGCGTTCACGCATTAATAGAGCGTACTTCAAAAAATAAATTTATTTACACCCCAGATGAATGGTACACACTAGTTCGCTGGGCAAAACAGAATAGTCCACCTTATACAGTCGTAGAAGTGAACCAAGACTTAGTTTTGGACTTCAAAGCGTGGCTACATATTAAAAACTGGACAAAAGATACAAATTCAGAGAAAATTTCTTGGAATAAGATAAGAGAAGTAAAAGTGCAAAGGAATAATCCAGACATTATTGAATTTAAGTATGATTTTTTTGAAGAAAATTATAGAAAACTGAACTGTGGCAATAATTTGAAACTGACTAGAGGGAGAAAAAAGCAGGAGAAAGAACTAATACTAGGGAAGGTGTACAATAATCCTATTCCTATCACTGAAGTGAAATATAGAGACTTAATTAGTTTATGCGATACGATGATTATCCCAAAAAAGTATCATACATTCTATAATAACCTTAAGCATAGTAAAGAAGAACAAGGTAATGACGAAGAAGATTGTTAATTTTTTATACCGTCTTTTTTTTTCTATAAATTTTATTTTTTTATTTAACTATTAAGAAAACTTTAATAGTAATAAGATGAATGAGTCTGAATAAAGCTGTGATGATTATTAAATATTACCAATTACGTAGATAGATGAGACACATACGTAAATAATGCTGTGATGATTATTAAATATTACTAATTAGTTAGATACCTACATAATTAAACTGAGGCTCATGCTTAAATAAAAATTGTTAATTATTAATCAAAACTGTGATTTTAAATGTTTAGTTCCTGCTTCAATGAGGCTACAAGTACCTATTGTTTAGATGCTAAGAAGATTGTTGGTAAACAATAAATAATTTTCAATTATAAACCCTGTTTAATTAATAAAACACAATCCTGATAATTTTATTTAAGGACATGTCTTTATTTACATTACAAGAAATATAGTCCTACCCTGAATGAATGAAACCGCGTATAAAGCGATATGTCTTAATTGATGTATTGTTTATATCCATGGGTGGCGATTTTAGGATGTTTAACATATTCGTTGGAAAACAATAACATAATTCTATGTTTTCGTCAAACATTTTATTTAAATTCTATTGTATAAACTGTTTTCTTCTTTCCTGCGTATAAAAAGGTATCATAGACATGTCTGACATGCTTTTATTTTAATATCAGCGTAGAAACAGTCATCTATCAGTTTTTCTAAGAAAAAAAAAAAAAGATAATATGTATAAATACCATCCTATAGTTCCTAAAGCTAATAAAACATTATAGAAAAAATATATTTATAATTGCACATAGAATTATTTCTAGAGCGGTTTGAACATAAATAACGCTCTCCTGTAAACCTCGCTTTTTGACATGTCTTTATGTACGTAGGGACCGTCGATATTCCAGTCATTTTTGAATGTAAAGCCAGGTGTAGCTAAGTTATAAACCAGTTTTTCTTCCACTTTCCCTTAAGGTGCCCGCTTTAGGCACCTTAAGGGAAAGTGGAATTAATTGTTCAAAATTTATTCTTATTACACATCCTCTAAGGGCGCCTTCAAATTTGCCGCTAAATGCCGCGCGGAAGCAGCGCGTCTGCAGCGCTGCGGTCGCGCTGCTTTGTAAATCCATACAGATAAAAAACGCGCGTAGGCAGCGCTGCGCTCGCGCTGCGTCCGCGCATTAGTTCATCGATCAACTAGTGACGGTGCGCACGTATTTGTTGTTCAAGCATGAACGATCAGGTTGAAGAATTTATCGATGAAGTTGAAAGTCGTCCAGCGATATGGGATTCGAGGTCCGATAAATACAGCAATAAAATCGAAAAGAAAAAGGCTTGGGAAGAAATATGTAATAAATTTATTGAAAATTTCACAAACAAGACGGCAAGTGAAAAAAATGAAGCATGTAAGTATATTTTTAACACAACTGCTTTATATTTTCATCGTTTGCCATGACAATTCTCCTTCTGGACTAACAAAATAATCAGCTAGTGTATCACGTATAGTCGTAGCACTTATTTGTGGGTGATTATTTTGATTTTGTTGTATGTTTTGTAAATCGTATCTCAACATTGTTGGGTTGGAGTTGGATTGCTTTGAATCCGTCTTCCTGAGTAAATTATGTAACACACAACACGCGCGAACGATATCTTCAGCAAAGGGTATTTGTACATTTATCGGACGATGAAGAATTCTCCACTTATTTGCCATTATGCCAAACGAACACTCAATGTATCTTCTTGCCCTCGATAAACGATAATTGAAAATACGTTTCTTCTGATTTAGGTGGTTGCCAGCGTAAGGTCGTTGTAAAAAATTACTAATTCCGAATGCTTCGTCACCAATGAAAATAAAAGGCACTGGTGGTCCATTATTTGTAATTGGCAACGGATTGGAAATATTTAAGTCCTGTTCATGTAGTCTTTTGTAAAAGTTACTATTTTTGAAAATTTGCGAATCAGAAGCTTTTCCGTATGAGCCAACATCTATGTACGTAAAACAATAGTTTGAGTCACATATCGCTAAAAGAACTATAGAAAAGTATTTTTTATAATTTTAATATAGAGAACCACTATGCTCTGGTTTGATTACTCTTATATGTTTTCCATCAATAGCACCCAAGCAATTAGGGAAATTAGCCTTGGTGTAATATCCGTTAGCAATAATTAACCAATCTTCTTCCTGAAGCTCCGGTATATAAATAGTATGCAGGTTTTCGTATATTGCTCGACAAACTTCTCTGACAATAGCACAAATCGTAGAAAGTCCACGATTATACGTATGATATAAATTTGTAAGACTGCAACCTTCTGCCAAGAACCTGTAAATAAAAATTTTATTGTCATTTTTCAGCTATACTACTGCAACGCAAATGGAAAAACCTAAGGGATTCTTATACTCGTGAACTTAATAAGCAAAGATCATCAAAGAGTGGATCAGCTGCGTCATCACATCGAAAATATCAACATTTTGATCGACTTCAATTTTTATCGTGTTTGTCGGAGACCAGACCTATTGATATTTCTACTGAGCCCTCGACGTCAAGAAAGAGGAAAGTTTCGGAGCCGGTATTAGATGACAGTAATAAAATTTTCAAAATACTCATTGAAAGAATGCAAAAAAGAGATGAATCTATCGAGAATGATGGCGATCGGTGTTTTTTATTATCATTGTTAAGTGATTTTAAGAAAATACCTGAACACCGCAAGACGGATGCAAAGTACGAAATGATCGGTCTGATACGACGATTTATCAATGATAATTTCGAATATTCTTATCAACAACATCATGGCTACTTTACTTCTACGAATCAATCAAGCCAAAGCCCAGCCAATGTGTCAATACACGAATCACAATTGACTGATATGTCGTCTATTTATGAGAATTTGTTTTCAGAGAGTAATGACAATATTTAAAAATAGTAATAAGAAAAATGTGTAATGTGATTTACTTAAAAAAATAAAACACTTATTAATATGTTTTTCATTAAATTTTTACTCACCTGAGTGTTATCATAAGTCTCTCTTCAGCACAAATAGTATTTTTGAAGGTTGTATTTTGTTTTCCAATATAACGTTCTAAACGAGAAAGTAATTCGTAAAATTGTTTTCTTGACAATCTTAAATAATTATGAAATTTTTGATCACTGTAACTTTTCACTTTATAAAATTCAGTTTGTTGAGTTATACAAAATAATGGCAACGTTCTCTTAGGCTTCTTTTTTCGTTTTTTGTTCAAAATACTTTTTCTTTTTAATAGTAACACTAAGAGCAGTGTTTCTTCGTCTGAGTCCATCGTAAAACTGAAATACAACACTACCATTCTCAAACATAGCGACGGCAGCGCGACCGCAGCGCTGCGGACGCGCTGCTTCCGCGCGGCATTTAGCGGCAAATTTAAAGCTTGGACAGATGTTACAAAAAATATGAATTAAAAGCATATTTTGGCTTGATTATACTTATAAGCATAAATCCATTAGCTGACATAAAATATTGCTCAACAGATGAATTTTACAGAAACCCAGTAATTTGCAGTCATGCCATTAAAAAGATTTAAACATATATCACAAAATCTCCATATATCAAACATAACATCAGAGGCACCACAAGTATAAATGTAGGGCAAGGGCTGATTCCATAACACGGTACTTTTATGAATTTCAAATTCAGGGAGGCCGGTAGATTGACGCCCAAACAAAAAAATTAGGTACCTCGTGTCGCGGGGTATCCGAAACACCCACATGTATGTTCCGCGATTTTTCGTGGTTTTCGAGTTATGTTTTTTTTTTATAATTTCAGAAATTTTCGACAAGACTAACTTCAAAAAATTCTAAAATAAAAAGTTTAAGACTTTTTCACGGTTTTATTTTTGCAACACTATCTCCATGAGTTGTACTTTTATGCATAAAATAATCAGCTTAGTAACTTTGATGCAAGTTATGGAAAAGTTAGTCTCAAGAGAAAAAAATACGTTAAGTGAATTATGACCAAAAATTTCAAACTAAAATTAAAAATCGAAACAGATTGTTTCATAATTCCTGCGTATGCCTAAAAAATGCGCCAATTCTGTTTTCGCCATTACTCTGCAAGGCATATAAAGCACACATAAACGTCGAATTTTGCCATTCCATAAAATCTATTAAATACATTTGCAAGTATGTGAACAAAGGAAAGGAAGAAAATTCAAATGATGAAGTCACTCAATATCAAATGGGCCGCTATGTTAGTAGTAACGAAGGCATGTGGCATATATTTTCGTTTCCTATACATGAACGACACCCTACTGTTGTTCACTTGGCCGTACATTTGGAAAATGGTCAACGGTTGTATTTTACAGATGCAAACGTATTCCAACGAGTTGACAGGCCACCATCGACAACATTAACCAGCTTCTTTGAAATGTGCCAGAATGATGAATTTGCCAGAACGTTACTTTACCCCGAAATGCCAAGATATTATACCTGGAATCAATCATCAAAAAAATTTGAACGACGAAAACGAGGACAGCCAGTTCCAGGTTACCCACAAGTATTTGCCACCGATGCACTAGGCCGTCTTTATGCAGTGCATCCCAGTCAAGACGAGTGTTTTTATTTGCGTTTACTGTTAGTCAATGTTCGTGGTCCAACATCATTCCAACATCTGCGAACTGTTAATGGTGTATTGTGTGGCACATACAGAGAAGCCTGTCAACATTTGGGATTGTTAGAGAATGACACTCATTGGGACCACACTCTCGAAGATGCTGTGATTTCGTCAAATGCTAAACAAATACGAACATTATTTTCTATAATTTTGTCTACATGCTTCCCATCAACACCGACTGATTTATGGCATAAATACAAAGATCATATGGCAGAAGATATATTGCATCAGATGCGTCTTAGAACATCGAATGCAGATTTGCAAATGAACGAAGAAATTCACAATGAAGCATTAATTTTAATTGAGGACATGTGCTTGATACTTACCAACAAAGTATTAACACATTTAGGAATGATAGCACCCAATCGCCCAATGCACGACTCATTTGATCAAGAATTGAGACGCGAAACCCAATACGATTCCGAAACATTACGAGAAATGGTTGATAGAACAGTTTCCCTTTTAAATCAACAACAAAAATATGCCTACGATACGCTCATGAAAGTAGTGAACGATGGATCTGGCGGATTTTATTTTTTGGATGCTCCCGGTGGAACTGGAAAAACTTTTTTGTTATCATTGATTTTGGCAAGGATTTGATCGCAAAATGGAATTGCACTAGCCCTAGCTTCATCAGGTATTGCAGCTACTTTGTTGGAAGGCGGTCGAACAGCTCATTCAGCTCTCAAGCTGCCGTTGAACCTTCAAATTAATGAACTATAATAACAACTTGCAACTACTTATAATAATAACTTGCAACCTTGCGAGGAATTCTGCGATGGCCAAAGTGTTGCAGCAAACCAGATTGATCATTTGGGATGAATGGCACACTGGCACCCAAAAAATCTTTGGAGGCATTAGATCGCTCGATGCAAGATTTACGGAATAAAAAAAACGGTTTGGTGGTGCAATGATACTATTGACAGGTGATTTTCGACAAATATTGCCAGTTGTTCCACGCTCAACGCCTGCTGATGAACTGAATGCATGTTTGAAGTCGTCCATTTTATGGAAATACATTAAAACACTTAAATTGAGTATTGTAACGTTGTATTTCTATTCAACGCTCCTTAGTTCATTTTAGTATTAATTCTCCGCCTCTTTAAACCAGTTCGGTAGCCGCCGAGCGGTCGCTAAGCAAAACCGGTTGGGAAGCGTGAGCCGCCGAGCGGGGATTTAGCGAACGTTGGGAGGTCAGACTCAGATTGCACTCATTGCGATAGCACGTACGACTCACTTAAAAAGAAACGTTATATTTTTCTTAGTCGCGTCGTGTAACATCTTCAAGTTGAAGTGAATCTTCATTCACAAATAGTTATTAGTTTAACAAGTTAATTTCAATCAGTGTTAACCCCATATTGGGTAAGTGTTGATTATTAATTTTAGTTCTCACTCAAGTAGGGTATTGTAACGTGTACCGGCCACCTTTATTTGACCTTGTGGCAAATACCACGTCAACTTCAGATTGTGCCTTATGCCTACAATGTAAATTAATATTATGTGCGGTGCTTCACACTACACATAATACAATGTTTCCTATTTGTAAACTCCGCTTCTGCCTGTGACAATTGCACACATTCGCCTTATGCGTAATTGGTACTCCCGCTTCCTCATCAGCAACACGCGGTCACAGGCAGGAGAAGCTTTTGGATGTAAAAGAATATTTTATTTAGTGGACGTAAATTCCAGGGTTCAAAGTTCGGCCTACGAGGGTCCAAAGTACGAATTGCAACTGTACCTCAACATCCGTCACCGTTAGCGACGAAGCCACACTTCAGACCAGCCCAATCCCTGTGGGTCATCCTCCGGCCTGCGTAATCCTCCTGGAACTCCGCGACATCTCCGTTAGCGACGAAGCCAGCCAGGAGAGTACTTGGCGCGCCTACCTCCATAGGGCATAATAAATGACGGGCTTATAACCCATGACCATACTTTTTTTGTTTAAAATAAATTTGTTAGTTTATTGAGTATAGTGATTTGTGTTTAATTATTTTCCAAACCACACAACATGAGAGTCGAATTGCAGGAAGACCAGTCTGGAGAAGTGTTTTCCAAACAGCTGCTCGAAATTGGTAATGGTATTATTGCTGTTGATACATCATCTGGATACATTACATTCCCTACCAATTTTTGTAACTTTTGTGAATCAAAGACAGAACTCATGGAGATGGTTTTCCCAAACATTGCTCAAAATTACGTAAATCACGTTTGGTTAAGCGAACGTGTTATATTGGCAGCAAAAAATGTTGATGTGAATGAGATGAATTTTCAGATTCAAGAGAAAATAGCTGGCGAATTGAAGAATTACAAATCAGTTGATTCCATTACTAATGAAGATGAAGTTGTCAATTATCTAACAGAATTTTTAAATTCGCTGGAATTGCCCAGCTTACCACCTCATAATCTGCAATTAAAAATGGGATCAGTAATTATTATGTTACGTAACATAAACCAGCCACGTCTGTGTGCCATTACACAGACCCGACTTGCGGTGAAGAAATTATTGAACAACCTGCCAAGACAAGCCACAATTTTGAAAGGGAAGTACAAAGGCGAAGATGTTTTAATCCCACGCATCCCTATGATACCGAACGACATGCCATTCAGCTTTAAACGTTTACATTTTCCAGTGCGGCTTGCATTTGCAATGTCAATAAATAAATCGCAAGGGCAGTCGCTAAGTGTATGTAGGCTTCAACCTAGAAAATCCATGTTTTTCACATGGCCAATTATATGTCGCCTGTTCCCGTGTCGGAAAACCATCAGCATTATTTATTTACGCGCCAGAACATAAAACTAAAAATATAGTTTATCAAAAAGCATTAGAATAGAGAGAAGCAGGTGAAGAGTATAGAGGCTATTAGTTGCTTTCTAGAGCGCGCGTGGTGTTGAGCTCAATTTTTACTTAAAAATGTAAAGTTGTTCAATAGCGATTTGTAAAAATATGAGTGAAATTGAACCCTATGGAATAAACACTATTATGTTGTTTATTTATTTAATAAAAATTAGTAAAGTCCTCAGGTATGGCGAGACCAGGGAAATAAGGATTCATTTTTATATGGAGGATATTATAGATTCCAGTTCAAATTGAATAGGTACTCATACATAAGATAGGTCAGCTATACAAAATAAAGTAGTGCATCAAAGCTAGGTTAAGGCGGTACGAAGTTCGCCGGGTCAACTACCTGAAATAATTTGACATGATTGACGTTTACGTAAACTTTACAGGAAAAATAAAACGATGTCTCTAGGTAACAGCACTCTTGACAATTATATGTACTTGATTGACGAAATTTTGTTCAGAACTCTCCGACTCTCTCTTGGTCGGTTTTGTGACTATTGACGATGATTTGACATTCGACTTCTAGGCGAAACGAAGTTCGCCGGGTCCGCTAGTAAGTATTATAAAAATAGTTAACGTTACCTAAGTACCTTGTGATACTTTAGCAGTACTTTTCCGTTTAAACCTTTCTTTTGCTACGAATTTAATCTTTCTATAATTCATGACACCAGTTAAATTATTATTTTTAGACGTAGGATTGTTTAGACTGATAATTAAGGTTTCAATTTAGGTATAAAAGACGCTTCTTACTTATTTTTGTATTATTTGCTTGTTTGATACTGATTATAAAACTTGTAAGTTACACTTAAACTAGTTGTTTTTTCAAATCAAATCAAATCAAATCAAATATTTTATTTGCGAAAATGGGTGGTTTACATTAGGTATTACAAAGGTAGTAGGTATCACCATAATCAGCTTTTAGGCATGCAAATATTTAAAAAAAATGCTCGCAAGACAAACATTTACCTAAAATTACAAAATATAAATGTGATAATTAAAAAATGAATGTCAAGAGAATTACAGAGAAAATAACGAAGAAAATAACTAACACCTTACAAATATAAAAAATACATTAAAACAACATGAATTATAAATATTTATCCGTCAAATAGTCGTTAACAGCATAGTAGCACTTTTCAATAAGCCATTTCTTAAGATTACGCTTGAACACCACAAACTCTAATGTTTCAAGCAGTTTGGTTGGTAAGTGGTTATAAATTCGAGGGGCCATGCAAAATATGCTCTTATTTAGTAATGCAGTTTTGTTTAATGGAAACCGTATTTTATTGTTATGTCTGCGATTACTTAATTTTTCAAACATATTTATATTACTACGAGTAAATAATACTACTTCGAGGATATAGATGCTAGGTAGTGTGAGTAAATTAAGTTTTTGGAAATATTGTTTACAACTATCTATTGGTTTTAGTTTACAAATGGCTCGTATACATCTCTTTTGTGCTTTGAATGCTGTGTCCTTATCTACAGAATTGCCCCAGAACATAACTCCATACCTTAAGAGGGGAGTAACATGACCGTGATATGCCATTAAAGCTGTTGATATATCAACTGTTTTCCTTAAAATATATAGTGCATATGAAAATTGGTTAATTTTTGAAACTATTGAGTCTAAATGTGAGGTCCAGTTTAAATTGCAGTCAATATTTATGCCTAAAAATCTTGTTTCGTCAACTTTTTCAATTCTGTGTCCTAAGTAATTAATGTCAATGTTATTTAATTTATTTACCCTTGTCCAAAATGTCATAAATTTTGTTTTGTCTAGATTGATTTTTAAATTATTTAATGTTAACCAATTAATAATATTATTCAAATTATTATTTATGTCCTGCTCTATTTGTAAATTGTCGTTTCCAGTGAAAATAACCGTACTATCATCAGCAAATAGAATACTCTTGTGATCAATGTGTTGTGGTAAATCATTTAAATAAATATTAAACAAAAGCGGTCCCAACACGCTTCCCTGAGGGACTCCAAGCTCTACATTTCTGAACTCAGAAGAATAGATTTCAACTTTTTTTAGTGTAGAGTTTAGTCTAACAATTTGCGTTGATTGGCATCTATTATCAAGATACGACTCTATTAAACCAAGTATATTTCCTCGAACGCCATACGCAAATAACTTGTCTATCAATATTTTATGATCAACATGATCAAACGCTTTTGTTAAATCCATAAAAAGTGCACATGATCGATAGCCTTTATCTATACTTGTACTGACTGTGTTTAAAAAACTGTGTATTGCCATATTAATACCTTTATGTTTTCTAAATCCAAATTGTTGAGAGGAAAATAAATTATTAGTTTCAAAAAAATTATAAATACTCTTATATATTACCTTTTCATATATTTTTGAGATAACAGGCACGAGCGCGATGGGTCGATAACAACCCATATCGTGCTTGTCACATTTCTTGAATAAAGGTTTAATTATTGTAAGTTTTAATTTTTCAGGAAATATACCGTTGACTATGCTTAAATTTATTAGATGGCTTAGTATATATGACAGTTTTATTGACACACTTTTCAATATTTTTGTTAAAATTCCGTCATAGCCAGTACTTTCTGTATTTTTTAAATTTAATATAATGTCATTGATGTCACAAGGAATTGTCGGCTGCATAAATATAGATTTAGATGTTTTTTCAATTGTTGTAGCTTGATTATAAGTTAATTTAGTTATTTGATTGATGAAAAAATTATTAAATGAATTAGCAATATCTTTTGGATCGGTAATGATATTTTTCAATAAATACTCTTATTATAATTTCAACACAGTGTTATTATTATGTACTACATTCTAAAATATCTTAATTTTATTACCTATAACGTGATATACAACTGAGACTGCTATAATAAGTACAAATTAAAGGGTTACAATATGGGACTTGTAGTTAAGTGCTTCGGTACTTTTTAATTTAGAAATTTAATAGCGATTGTAGCTCTATCTCTATTTGGAAGTTGTAAACCTAACAGTATTATTCTACTAAATTAAAAAATGTTGATCCGAATAGTTATGTTATAGTATGAGCTTGTCATTTAAATTAACATAATTTTATTCTGTAACGACTTGTCACTGTCAGTTTGCTCCCGTATACTCTAGAATTCACGTGCCTATTATAGTAATATTGAAACGAAATGGCGAAGGAAGGAGAGAAATCTACAACGACCGATGTTTAGAGACAGAGGAAACTGAAGAGACTCTCTCTTCAGTTTCCACAGTGAAACTGAATCCCCTAAGAATACCCACTGACCAGAATCTGTTGTCTGCAGAAGCTAATAACGAGTTCATAAAAGAAGGAACCTATAAGATTTCTTTGACTAAATTACGTTCCGGAATTACTTTCAGTGCTTATGAACGTTTTAATAGCTAAGTTTCATACTTTCAGGTCAGGCAGGTGGTAAAAAAGCAGCATATTTGGAATATGGCCGGATGATATCACAAAGCCAAGTAAGATCATGAGGAGGGTGTATAATTCAACTCCCGCGTCCGCTCCACCGTCGCCGTGGGAAGCTGAAGAGAACGACTTTAAGGCGTCAAAGTCCCGAGTAAGATTGCATTCTAATTATTTAGGTATGTGCCTAAACTGCCCTCCGTCTGCCGCCCGCAGGCCATCTCTTAGGGTGGCCGGAGATCCGCCACACGCGCTCTCCGACGTCCAGGTCTCCTGGCGCGGGAAGGAAGGGTGCTCGTGAGCTCCCGTTCCCGTTCCGCTGCCTCCTTCGCAGCCATCACCTCTTCGCAGAAGGAGACAACGGCATTCCAGGCTGTCTCGCTGTCGACCATGGATTGTGTCATGGCCGACAGCGAGAGGCCCCCCACGCCGAGTGTTGCGAGCAGGACACGGCGTTGTTCCACCCACTCTGGACAAAGAGCCAGGGTATGGTGTGCCGTGTCCTCTGCGTCGCCGTAATGGTGACACTCGGGCGTCTGCTCCCGACCTATTAGACGCAAGTACTTTCCGAAGCATCCATGCCCCGAAAGCACCTGCGTCAGTCGGAACGTGAGAGCGCCGCGGCGCCTCTCACGCCACCCCTCTAGGACCGGTCTTACCGCCAGGATTGTGGCGTGCCCCGCACTGGGTTGCGCAAGTCGCGCCCTCCACTCATCCACCATGGATACGTGGAGCTCCTAACGCTGCGCCTCGATTTCTCGCAGCGCCGGTCGGAGACCCCACTAGAACGAGTCCCTACGCCACTTGTATAGCAGCGCAAGGATCCTAGCCTCCAAGTCCCAGGGTGGGGAACCGGCAAGCAAGGTTGCCGCCTCGAAGGAGATCGTACGGTACCCCCTTATTACCCTAACTGCCATTACCCGCAGCGGCTTTCGCAGCTCGCAGATGTTACGGGCAGCCAGGGTTTCCCCCCGCACAGGGGCTCCATAAAGGGCCATCGACCGTACGATCCCCAAGTACAGCTTACGGCAAGAGGCGTTTGGTCCCCCCACATTGGGCAGCAATTGTGACAGAGCTGCTGCCGCAGCCACGCATTTGGGGACCAACTTTCGGAAGTGTTCTCCGAAGTCCCATCGGCCATCGAGAATGAGTCCCAAATATCTCATTGATTTCTCGACGCCGATGCGGACGCCTCCCACCGTAATGTAAGACCCCGCCGGTGGCGACTTCCGAGGCCCATGAAAGTATAAGGCCTCAGATTTGTGGAGCGCCACCTCGAGTCCCAGCTGCCGGATCCTCCTGACGACTTGTGCAACCCCCGCCGTACCCAGCAGAGCTGCTTGCCGATGGGTCTCCCCCCACGCCATTACTAGCGTATCGTCAGCGTAGCAAGTTACGCTGACGCAAGGAGGGAGATCACCGCGCAGCACCCAGTCACACCCAATGTTCCACAGGAGCGGCCCCAGAACCGAACCCTGTGGAACACCGCACGACATCTCTCGCCGACTCCAATGACTCCGACCCGGGTAGATCACCGACCTTTCGGCTAGGTAAGCCCCAACGATTCGACGGAGGTACATGTCTATATTTCTCGATGAAAACCCACAAAAATAAGTCATTGAAAAAGAAATATCGAATTATAAACACAGACCAACATTCCAGACCAACGAGAGTTGAACACATTTATTACATTAGATTAATAATTTTGTGATTCCTTAGTAAATTTACTTTGCGACTAGTTCACGAGCAGTAGACAGCGCAGATCTGACAAATGCGATTGTTTTATTTATTTTAACAGCTTTAAAATGACAAAACGCAATCTGTTGATGGAAAGTTGACGAAACACACTAGATAATTTAAAATATTGACGTTTGTTGGAAAAGTAGTTTCTTGTCAACATGGATTACGAACAATATACAACTATTCAAACCATCATCAATATTTATAATATCGGTGGATTATGAAGGAGACGAAGAAAAACTGGTTGTTCTATATTTCTCGATGAAAACTCACAAAAATAAGTCATTGAAAAAGAAATATCGAATTATAAACACAGACCAACATTCCAGACCAATGAGAGTTGAACACATTTATTACATTAGATTAATAATTTTGTCGTTCCTTAGTAAATTTACTTTGCGACTAGTTCACGAGCAGTAGAGAGCAAAGATCTGTCAGATGCGATTGTTTTATTTATTTGAACAGCTTTCAAATGTCAAAACGCAATCTGTGTATGGAAAGTTGACGAAACACACATGATAATTTAAAATATTGACGTTTGTTGGAAAAGTAGTTTCTTGTCAAGATGGATTACGAACAATATACAACTATTCAAACCAACATCAATATTTAAAATATCGGTGGATTATGAAGGAGACGAAGAAAAACTGGTTGTTCTATATTTCTCGATGAAAACTCACAAAAATAAGTCATTGAAAAAGAAATACCGAATTATAAACACAGACCAACATTCCAGACCAACGAGAGTTGAACACATTTATTACATTAGATTAATAATTTTGTGATTCCTTAGTAAATTTACTTTGCGACTAGTTCACGAGCAGTAGACAGCGCAGATCTGACAGATGCGATTGTTTTATTTATTTGAACAGCTTTCAAATGTCAAAACGCAATCTGTTGATGGAAAGTTGACGAAACACACAAGATTAATTAGAATTTAAAATATTGACGTTTCTTGGAAAAGTAGTTTCTTGTCAACATGGATTACGAACAATATACAACTATTCAAACTTTAGCTGCCTTGACTATTTCGGGAAGATTAGAGCGAAACTAGAAAAACAGTAAAATCTTGGAATATATTTCATATATTTTGGCCTACTAAAGTATACAAATTAATAACCCTAAGGGTAGCATACATCTGCCGTAAAACATTTACATCAGCCAATCAGCGCAGACCGACATTACAAAGAAAGAAACACTGCGCTCGGCCGCCCGTGATGTTCTCATATATAAACCCCACGCGCCTTCGCCAACTCAGTGTATTGATTGCATCGACGCCGGCATGTTGTCGTTCCTCGCTTCATATGTAGGTCTTCCGAGCCTGAGGCGTCTACGCAGCGCCAGACTGTGCCAGTGCCCGGCCGCGCTCCGTCGCGGTCGGACGTACGATGCTCCGTCCTACACAAGATAACATCGATGTTTATCGATGTACGCCATATCACTCCCCCTCAAGCGAAGCGTACGTTTTGTTTCACCGTGCGGCCGGATCTTGTAATATATTTTAGATATTTTGGCCAACTAAAGTATACAAATTATTAACCCTAAGGGTAGCATACATCTGCCGTAAAACATTTACATTACATTATATTACATTATATTTAGCGCAGACCGACATTACAAAGAAAGAAACACTGCGCTCGGCCGCCCGTGATGTTCTCATATATAAACCCCACGCGCCTTCGCCAACTCAGGCAGGAGTCTCGTTTTGACAGTCGACGCGCACGGACACGTTCGTGCGCTCCTGGCTTTACCCGACTATTTCCGACTATACGTGCTCGTGTATGTTCGTCAGTCGAGATAAATCGATCGTTAGATTGGTTGAATCTCGGCAAACCTTCACACTATTAATTGGTTAAGTGGCGTCTTTTTCAAGACAGCGCTACCCCAATATAGTGTGTGTTTCTTAGTACTTTCGTGCCCCTTCAGGGAAAATCCACTTTTCTAGTGGTACTTGGTGGAAACGTAACCGTGCCAACTAAGCCAAGTTAGTGTAGACCCAAGCACTAGGCCTTGCTCCTTCAGAGCAACGCCAGTTAATTGGAAGCGGTTTGGAATCATTGGCCTTGGGGGCTACCCTAGTCAACTCCAAATCGGAATCCCACCTCCTTAACCTACCTTCCCATTCTCTCTTGTTGTTTGGGTGCTGACGGCTTCAGCCCATATCGCCCTCTGCATTAGAGCTGCTAGGAACCCTTTCGCACAATAAGACTGGCGAGAGGGATACAAGCTTAGGGCTCACCATAGGTACACATACCTCCTCGTCTAACCCGGCGAGGAGGGTGATACACACACCAACACACCCTCGGGCCCGTCCAACCCGAGGTGATAGTTGATAGGGACATTCAACTGTTAGAGCGACTGCCGAGAAGTTTCTTGTTAGTTCTTCTTCTCGGAACGCTCCGGGAGCGAACTAACGTAAAATTTCGGTAGCTGTTAGGCCACTAAAATCCATCACAAGATGGCCGCCCCCGTACCCGCTTCCATGGTAGACATTACCAAGGATCCCCGCTTCGTTGAGGCAGTCTTCAAGCTCCTCAAGTCCGACCCAGTTGGCTGGGCAAACTTGATGGAGACCGTGAAGACTAGGATCATGTTAGATGACTCCCCTTGCTCCGGCGCAACAGCGCAGGAGAACCTCAGTCTCTCCGTCCCCTCCTCTTCTGCCCCGTTCACCCAGACGGACAGGCAGTCGCCACTCCCCCGTAACCCCTCTCCATCTCAGCCTCTAGCCACAGAGCAAGAGATGGACGTCACTCAAATTGACAGCGACGACGATGCCCACAACGAGTGGACAACTGTCAGGCGCGGGAAAGCTGATAAGCGGACCCGCGGCGACAAGTCGTCATCGTCCTCGTCTGGCAGCTCTTCGGGCTCCGATTCTGAGTCTTCAACTCAGGAGAAGATCAAAAAGAGCGCCAAGACAAAGAAGTTGCGCACGGAGAGACCCTCCGCCACCAACTCTGTCCCCTCTTCCCCCACTACAAGCGCCCCAGCCTCTCAGGCAAAGGCCAAACCCTCTGGCCTCACGGCCAAGATCACCAAGCCCCCTCCTATCATGCTACTCAGCATTGATAAGTGGGAAGACTTGTCCACCGCGCTAAAATCTAAAGGTGTAGTCGCACTTAGCACTACATACATCCTCAAGGAGCAGATGTATAAAATACAGCTGCAGACCCCCACTGAGTACAGGACAACGACGGCCCTCTTTGATGCACGTAAGGTGGACTACTACACTTACGGCACCGCTGAGGACAAAACACTCCGCGTGGTTATCCGCCAAGTCTGCCGTCACCTTCCTATCGACTCCATCAAGGAGGACCTAATCACCCAATGGTACCCCGTGAGAGAGGTGCATCGGATGCGCCGATCAAACGGTGGCGAGCCCTTCGATATGGTGCTGGTCCACCTAGATCACTCGAAGGAAGGACAGAAAATCCTTACTGTCCTGAAAACAGTTTGCGGCGTCGGCGGCATTGTCATCGAGCCGCCGCGGCGAGGGACCGTACAGGGGCAGTGCCACAACTGCCAACTGTACGGGCACTCGTCAAAGAACTGCCACGTCGCCCCGAGGTGTGTTAAATGCCTGACCCCAGGTCATCACACCTCCGAATGCCCCAGACCTAAGGATCGTAGCGAATGCTCCAAGCCACCTGGTTGTGTCAACTGCCAGTCCTTGGGACACCCTGCGAACTATCGCGGCTGTCCCAAGGCACCAGCGAGGAGACCCGCCAGGAGGCCTCGCAGTAAGCGCAACGCTCGTAAGCCTCAGGCGCAGACTAGCTCCGCCAAGCCCCAAGCAAGCCCTCCCCCGCTAATGTCCTTGGATGTCCAACAGACATCCCTGTGACCAGCAAGACCACACTGGCCTCTGCCAGATTACGTCCCCTCGACCGCACCCAAGGCTGCGGGTGAGGTGGTCGCCCCTAAGGCTGTGCCAGTCCCAGCTAAAGAGGTGTCCCCCAAACCCTCAACCAGCGCGTCCCCTCCCGCCCCAGTCCAATCGGGCTGGGCTAACAACCCGCTGACTAAGAAGTCACAGGTTCCAAAGGCCCCGGCCAAAGGAGCCCAGACTTCAAAGTCATCGGCCTCAGCGCCCAAAACCCGGGCACCCCAAGCGAACAGCAAAGGGCGCGCCTCAGGTTTTGCTGAGCGCATCAAGACTCAAGGTTGGGAGTTGCTCGACCAGTTTGAGGACCTCTCCCAGAGGGCCGAAGCTGATCCGACCAACATCCAACTGGCTATCGGCGCGGCTCACGTCTACCGCCGCTTTATCAAATCCCTACAACCGTAATGGCTGTACACCCGCTAATGACTCCCCAATTCACTTGCAGGCTAAAACCCAGATCTCTAAAGATCGGGTTTTACAATGCAGACGGATTAGCGAGACAACGCGATGAAGTCGCAGAATTCCTCTGCGATCATCAAATTGATCTCTTCCTCGTTCAAGAGACATTCCTCAAACCGAGCAAACGGAGGAGTCCTACAGTTGCCAACTATCGTATAGTTCGCAACGATAGGACTCACTCCGTCAAAGGGGGCACGCTGATTTACTTTAAGAAATCACTGCATTGCGTACCTTTGGACCCTCCCGTGCTGAAGAACATTGAGGTCTCTGTCTGTCGAATAGGCATGACAGGCCATCAGCCAATCACGATAGTCTCGGCCTACCTCCCCCAGACAAGGAGATGCTACTTAGCGATCTCCAAGCACTGTATGACTTAGATGGCTCTGTCATAGTGGCAGGCGATCTAAACTCCAAGCATGAGCAATGGAGCTGCCGTACGAGCAACTCGAACGGCCGCGCACTTGCTAATCACTTGGCAATCATACCGTTCGACCCTATAGTCCCCCTCGAACCGACCCACTTCCCCAGAATTGACAGTCACCGACCCGACATACTCGATGTAGCGCTCCTTAAGAATACAAACCTACGTTTGGCTTCTGTAGAAGTGCTACACGAGTTAGACTCTGACCATAGACCGGTCATCCTTAGCCTTGCCTCCCGCACAAGTCACTCTGGCGCGGATAGCAACCTCCCACCCCGATATGTAACCGACTGGCAGAAACTTGAGGGTAAACTCAAGACAGCCACGTCGGAGCACTTAGATTCGATTCCATCCCTCATAGAGACCCCCGAGCAAACGCATGCAGCCATCGGCTCTTTCACGACTCACATCCAAATCCAAATGAACGAATGTTCCCGGGAGGTCCCAGCGGCTGACGAGTTCAGACGGTGGAAACTCCCGGAGGATTTGCGTGAGTTAGTGACTGAGAAGAATGCGGCCATCAGAGCCTTCGACTCCTATAACACCCTAGAAAACCGCACTCGAATGCGCGAGCTACAGCGCACTGTACGCGGACGCATGACCGAGAGGCGGAATTCCGGGTGGGATAGGACGTTAGCCGAGATTCAACCCTCGCGGAAGGCCTTTTGGAATCTCTGCAAGCGACTCAAGACAGACACCGACTGGACCATCCCCCCGCTGACGCGTCCGAATCAACGCCCCGCGTTCGATGACGACGAAAAAGCCGAATGCATGGCCGACAATCTAGAGTCCCAATGTTCTCCCAGCACCCGTTAGTCAGTTAAACCAAAACGATGGGGTAGTTGTATATATTAAAAAAGGCTCAAAACCTAAAGTAAAAGAGGTCGAGCTATCTCAAGCATCCTGTCTACAGTTAGACATACTTAACAATATTGTACTGTGTATTTACCGCTCCCCTTCTAATACTAATACTGTTATCAGTATTAGTATTAGAAGGGGAGCGGTAGCGGTGAGCTCGCTTAGCGCTCACTTAGATACACTAATTACAGACAATAATATCATCGTAGCGGGGGATATAAATATCAATATTAAACCTAAAGAATCAGAGACGAGTAGTGAGTACAATATTAGAAATAATTATCTCAATATGTTGTCAATGTATGGTATTCTACCTGGACATGTACTACCTACAAGAGAAAGGAACTGCCTCGACCATTTCATGCTGAAAATACACAGGCTAAAGGTATCACCATTTATTGCTATATTACATACCACAATTACTGACGATTACACTACCTTTCTGTCTTTAACTAAGTTAAGAAACATTCACATTCCTAAAAAAACTTATACTATTGTAGATTATGAACAGGCCTTGAAAGATTTACAACAACATAACTTATCTGAATTACTCTTCTGTAATGACCCCAATTTATTGACTAATCTTCTCATTAATAAACTCATCAACACCTTAAAAAATAACACTACTATCAGAATAGTACCAAATAGTAAGCGAATAATTAAGCCGTGGATTACCACTGGTATTCTACGCTGCATACGAAATCGTAATAATCTACAAAAACAATTTAGACTTGACCCACACAATGAAATCTTAAAAATAACCTATACTAGATACCGGAATCATTGTAATTCTTTAATAAAAAAATTAAAGCGAAAATACGAAAGAGATTTACTTACAAATTCAGTTACAAACAATAAATTGCTCTGGAAAAATATTAAACATCTAACTTATTCTAATAAATGTAAAAATCGTAGCTCTGAAATACTAAATATAAGAATATCACCGCATGAGTCAGTAAACTTTATTAACAATCATTTTGCAAATATAGGTAAACAATTAGCTCAAGAAATCCAGCTTAATATATCTAACCCTGATGATCAACGAAATAACTTGCCCTCCCAAAATAACACCTTCGTTCTTCTAGACACCGACCCCGATGAAGTGGAAAGAACATTAATGAGCCTAACGTGCTGGCCACGGACAATTCGCTATAGCGAAAATTCGCGCGGCGCGACCGGCGGCGCGTCTTGCGAATGAATCAAATGTATGGAAATGTACTGGGCATGCCACGCGCAGCGGCGACCAGCGAGACGACCGGGGAATTTCCCCGAGCGAATCGCGCGGCACGACTAGCGATCGAAACAAATGTATGAGTTATTACGGCGCAGGCCACGGAGTCGAGCGGCAGACGCGGCGACTACTGCCGGAGCGAACTTAATTTAAAATAGTTTGTTTTTTTTTCGCGAAAATGGAGACGGAAGCTTTTATTGCAGAAATTCTAGCTAGACCAGCTATTTGGAAGTCTAGCCACCCGCAACATAAGTTTAAAAATGTTGTGAAAAAGTTGTGGGAAGAAATAAAACAGCAATTTCTAGATTCTGATGGTGAGTATTTATTTTTATTCCCCGACGCAAAAACGACTTCTACTTTTTTAGAGGTTTTTTTTTGAGTAAGGGGTTTTTAGATTTTTAATTTAATTTATTAACAGGTACCAATAAATATTTATCAATAGTTTACAAAGTAGTCTTTGAAATTATTTCTTATATCTATGGCTTGCAATGAAGCTCTATTATTACGCCGTGACGTTATAATCCTCCTAGACCTAGTTCTCGATCTCATGTGTCGCCGAAAATCGTGATCAGAATTTCCATCTCTTTCTCTTACAATATTATGTAGCAGACATCCAACCTTAATTATAAGTTTTGCATGTTTTGTGTCAGTCTCGATTGCTTTGAGGAAAATGCGCCATTTATTCGTCATAATACCATAAGCACACTCAATTGTCACTCTGGCTCTTGATAACCTTTTGTTAAAAATTCGTTTCGAATGATCTAAATTGCTGGATGGGAAGGGTCGCATAAGATAAGGTTTAAGTGGGTAGGCTTCGTCACCAACCAGGACGTGTGGGCATAATATATTTGATCCAGGCAACGTTTTCGGCGGTGGTAAATTAAATCGATTGTTAGTAAACAACTCGTTAAGTTTAGAAAAATGGAACGTGCCTCCGTCACTTTGTCTTCCCCTTCCACCGATCTCAATTACAGAAAATTTGTAATCAGCGTCGGAAACTGCTTGTAAGAAAATGAAATGAAAAAAAATGTTTATAGTTATAATATTGGCTTCCGCTTCGTGGGGGCTTTTGTATTCGAAAATGTTTCCCATCAATGGCTCCTATACAGTTAGGAAACTGCCATCTTAAGAAAAAGTTATCAGAAATTCTCGTTAAATCTTCACTGGTCAGATTTGGTGACATATGCTGATTGACGAATTTATTCCATATTGCCTTTAAAGTTTGATAAATCGTTTTAGCAACGGTACTTCGGCCTAGAGAGTATGAATGAGCCAGAGATTTAAAAGTCATCCCAACTGAGAGAAACCTGAAACAAAAATATTTTCTATAAGTATATACACTATACAGTCAGCTATAGGGGATATCCATAAATTATGTCACATATTTTGAAAATTTACATCTGAAATTATTAAATTAAAACAGTATTTCCGAAATTAGTTTCGCTTTATTTTTCGACATCTTACGTTACGAAATTTAGTAACCCCTTAACGTGTGACGTAATTTATGGATAATAATTAAACTAAGTGTAACATGATGATCATGTGAACGTCCTTAACTAAATAAATAAGTAAAATTAGGTAACAATTTAATTTTCAGTCAACGATCTTAAGAAGAAGTGGAAGAACTTAAGAGACACATACAGTAAAGAGTTGAAAAGAATTCCTAAGCCCCGATCTGGATCCTCAACTTCAAATTATGAACCGTCGTGGAAGTACTTCACACTTTTAGGGTTTCTGAAAGATGAGTACATGCCTCTTGCGTCCGAATCAAATTTAGATGAAAATGCTCCTACAGTCAATGAAAATGACGACATATACGTGGACGATTTCAGTGGGGTATCTTCACCAGCAACACCACTTTCTCCTGCGCTTACATCTTCACCAATTGAACCCTCAACATCTAGTGGTCAAGATTCTACTAGAAAAAGACAAAGTGTAAGAGACATTCGAGCCGAATACTTAGATATTGAGAAAAAGAAATTAAAAATTTTAGAAAAAGAATCTGCTAAACAACATGACAGTGAAAGACAGGAAAAAAAATCTGAAGATTATCACTTTTTGATGAGCATTCTACCTGAGATGGAAAAATTACCCCCTATGCAGAAAATTAGGCTTAGGAATAAAATTAATCAAGCTCTTTTAGACGAAATTACTGTGACTATGTATGGCGAACCTTATGGGAGATATGGATATTCTACTCAACCAAACCAGCTGAACAATAATTTCAATAATGAGTAGATAATAATATTGTTAAAATTCAATTTTAATCATTGAGAAGACTGATTGTTATTAGATTTATTATTCAATTTTAATTAAGATAATTATAGTGATCGTAAGAGGTTAGCTGATTAAAGGGGAAGTAAATTGGAATGATTTTCAGGGTAAATAAAAATTTGACTGTGATTACAAAAGGCTGATTAAAATTGAGAAAAGTTGTTATTACAATTAAAAGTTTAAAATAAATAATTTTTTAAATTGTTTTCGTTTGTTTTTTTTTTCTAGTAAAGTGGGTTAGTACTGTAAAGAGCACGTCAAACTTGACACTAAAATGGTTTTTTCTTATTCTATGGCAAATCTATAACATTGATTAAGAGCGCGCGTTTGTACCTTTGTATGCAAGCTTGATATGCTCTATACTGAATCAGTATATGTATAGATATACGCACAAATAAATACCTTAACGTCAAAAACAATTTTTCTGCAGCACTTAAAACCCTGCTTGAATTCATCTTTTTCTCCAGTTCTGATTGAATGCTCCCAAGTATATAATCGAATGTTTCGACGCTCATTCTGGTGTATTGGAAAAAAAATTCTGGGTGCTGCCTATATTTTTTATATTTTTGGTGGAATTCTCCGTCTGTAACACGATTTCTATTTAATTCGTGTACTCCACTATATCTGCCAAACATTAAATCTTGAGCAAAAAAGCTGCTACTCTCCAAACAACGTCGAGCTAACTTTGATAAAGCCATCTCGTCTCCTCGTCTACACTGGTCGCGGCGGCGAACGCAACTGCCCGTGGCGTGCTTGCCGCGCCGCGCGAATTGCCGCGCCGCCCGCCGCGCCGTCGGTCGCGCCGCCGGTTCCCGTGGCCAAGGTGTAAGTCTGCGGGTACGAAACTTGCGACGGCCGGAGCGACGGCGGGGCGGCGCGACAGCGATGTAATCAAATGTATTAAAACATTACGCGCTGTGTACGAAACGGGCGATGGCGGAGCGGCGCGATCGAGCGATGCACGGGCGGCGGCAGAGCGGTGGCGGCGCGGAGCGACGAGAACAAACTAGTTTGATTTCGCCGCTCGCGCGGGTACTTGCATAGTGTTGCATTTTTATCACAGTAATAATATAGAAATTATGGAAGTTGACAATGAAGAGTTAATATCTTTAATTTTATCAAAACCGGCTATATGGGACAGTAAAAACGTACACCATAAAAACAAAAGAGTTATAATAAAGTGTTGGGAAGAAATAAAACACCATTTCGGGATTGTTGAAGGTAGGTACGTGTAATTTTCATGTTACAAATTGTTATTTACAAAATACTCTTTAAATTTTTCCCTTACATTTATTGCTAGATTTCCCGCGTGGTTGTTTCTGCGATGTCGGCGAGTTTCATTCACATTTGTGGTTATGTTATTTGAGGTTATGTATGAGTAATAATAATCGTTGGAGCCATCTTGATCAATTATAATATTATGCAATAAGCACGTTGTTTTAATTATTAGGCGAGCATGTTTGCAATCAGTTTCTATGGCTTTATTTAAAATTCTCCACTTGGCACATAGTATACCGAATGCACATTCAACGCATTTTCTCGCTCTTGATAATCTTTTATTAAATATTTCATTCTGAGGGTTCAGTACGCTTTGTGGATATGGCCGCATCAAATATTGTTTTAGAGGATACGCTTCATCGCCTATTATTACCATAGGTAAAATTATTTCTGTTCCTGGCAATGTCCTTGGGAGAGGCATATTCATTTTATTATTTTCTAATGCTTTGTTAAGATTTGAATAATGAAATGTGCCACCATCACTCTGTCTTCCTCGCCCTCCAACTTCTACGACCAAAAATCTTTTGTCAGCATCAACCAACGCCTGAAGATGCATTGAAAAAAACTGCTTGTAGTTATAGTAGGATGAACCTGCATGTGGGGGATTTTTTATTCTACAATGTTTGCCATCAATGGCTCCTACACAATTAGGAAATTGCCATTTATCAAAATATTTATCAGCAACGTTATTTAAATTATCTGTAGTAGGTACTGGCAGGTGTGTTTGTTGAAGATTTTTCCAAATCGCACTGCAAGTTGCATACACTATTTTTTGAACAGATTTATTTCCAAGACGAAAGGAAAACGCTAAACCTCGAAAAGATACTCCCGTTGATAGAAATCTGTAAATAAAATAATTTATATTAAGTTTATATACTACTAGTTGTTTCTTATTCTACGTACAAATCTTTCCTCTTTATAATAATAACTAGCTGTTGCTGTTCGCAGCTTCGCACGCGTCTCAGTAGGAAAATAAAATATATATTATTTTCGAAAAAGTAAAGTAAACAAACTCTTCAGCTTTATAATATTAGTATAGGTAATATGGGGTTCATTAATTGGTAATAAATATGTTTTATTTTTTACAGTAGCGATTTGGAAGAAGCGATGGTAGAATTTAAAGGATCAGTATAGAAAAGAATTAAAAAAGCTTTCTACACCCAGATCAGGAGATCCAGGAGATAATATACAGTCTACGTGGCAGTTTTTCCAACAAATGAATTTTTTGCGATTTGAAATTCTACCTGATAATTCAGACACAAATTTAACAACGGTTGATAGTCAATTACTGAATACTTCAATGTCTTCACCGTCCATAGAAACAAATTCATTGGAGTCCGTAATAAGAGAATCAGATATTAACCTATGTTCGCCTACAGATTCGGTGAATGCCCAGGAACTGCCGTCGGTAGGCGACGATGAAGAACGTACTACAAATATTCCATTGTCAATGAATACCGCTAGTTCTAGTTCTAGATCCCTAAAAAGAAAGACTGCAAATGATATTCGAATGGAAATGTTGGAATTAGAGAAAAAACGGTTATTGTTGTTAGAGAAAGATTTGCAACAAAATTCAAACACAAGTCAATCTGGCGAAAGTAAATCAGAAGATTATTATTACTTGATGAGTTTGTTACCACAAATGGAGTCATTTACTCCGTTACAAAAATTTAATGTTAGGAATAGAATTAATCAAGTAATGATGGAAGAAATACATAATTCAATGTTTGGGGATCCATATAGAAGGAATTCTAGTTCTAGCTGGTCTCATGGGTATAGAACTCAAACACCCGAATAGTGAATTTTTGTACCTACCTTGATTATTAAATTAATAAACAAAAATACAATTAACAATCTATCTACTTTTATTTACCTACTTACCTTAGTGTTAAAAATAGTTTTTGTTCAGGTGAGATTATACGATTTCCGAAAATGTTAGATTCCAGATTACTTCTAATTTTCTGTAAAACATAATCGAATGTCTCTATACTCATTCTTGTGTAATTGTAGAACTTTCTTGAATGACAACGTAGCTCGTAATAAAGTGTAGAAAATTCTCCCAAACTGCGTCGTCGTTGATTTATTGGATGAACGCCATCTCTAGGTAATAAAAATTCTCTCATTAGGAGACTGGACTCCAATAGTTCTCTTCGACGTGAATTCATGTTTATCACAACGCTACGTGAGCGCGACTGCGGGGAAGTTTGTTTCGTACACACGCAAGACACCGCTGTCTCATCGCCCCGCGCCGCACCGCCCCGCCCCGCCGTCGCTCCGGCCATCGCAAGTTTCGTACCCGCAGACTAAGTCTGATAGTGCCCCTGGATGGGACAATATCCTCACAAAATTTATAAAATATGCTAGAATCGTAATTGTTCCCATAATAACTCACCTAACAAATCTTTGTTTCCAAAAAGGTATCTTCCCTGATCTGTTAAAGCAATCCATTATCACTCCAGTACACAAGGGGGGGGATAGAGACGATGTCAATAACTACAGACCTATTTCTGTTTTACCTTGTATTTCAAAAATTATTGAAAAATTATTAAATCATAGATTAATGCAATATTTAACTAAATTCAACATATTATCCTGTTCGCAGTTCGGTTTTAGGCAAAAAACATCCACTGAGGACGCAGTTACTGCTTTAAGTTCTTTAGTAACAGAGCAACTTGACTCTGGGAAAAAATGCTTATCTGTGTTCTTAGACCTCAAGAAGGCATTTGACACCGTCTCTGTCCCTGTCCTGGTAAAAAACTGGAAAAGGCTGGAATACGGGAAACGGCACTCGACTTGTTAAAAGATTATCTCTCGCAGAGAATACAGAAAGTTAGGATGGGAGAGATTACTAGTGATCAAGCGGAAGTATCTTTCAGCGTTCCACAGGGAAGCGTACTAGGCCCAACACTCTTCCTGGTATATGTCAATGACCTCTGCAACATGAATATTAATAACGCAAAAGTCTTCTCATACGCTGATGATACCGCGATAGTTTTCTCAGGGATCTCCTGGCATGATGTGAAACAAAAAGCAGAGTTGGGCATGGCCCAAGTTGCTAACTGGCTAAACATCAACTTACTCACACTTAATACGGCTAAAACGAACTATATATGTTTTAGTATAAACAAAAGTACACAACCTAGTGAAGACTTTACCATAAAAGTTCATGTATGCGGGGACACTAACAATAGACATTGTAACTGTTCGCTCATTAAACAGGTCGCGCAGACAAAGTACCTAGGAGTGATACTCGATCAACGGTTATCCTGGTATCCCCACATTGATCAAGTAACAAATAGACTTAGAAGATTAAGCTGGATATTCAAGACTCTCAGACACATTACACCAAAGAATATAAACACGAAAAGCGGCCGAAACCAGTCTAGAAATATTTTAAATGAGATCTACATAGCTCTGGTCCAGTCGGTCCTAACATACTGCATCCCCATTTGGGGTGGGGCAGCAAAAACTAATTTTATCAACGTCGAACGTGCCCAACGGGCTCTCATTAAGATGATGTACTTTAAAAAGTTAAGACACCCTACTGAAGACCTCTATCAGATTAGTGAATTACTCTCAGTTCGTAAATTATACGTAATCCAAATAATTTTAAAGAAACATAAGTCCCTAAAATATGACTCAAGTATAACAACCCAAAGAAGAAAAGACCTAATTGCACAAATTCCCCATACAAAAACTATATTCGCAGGGAGACAATACAATAAGCGATCAGCTATACTGTATAACAAAATCAACAGGAAAATATACATATACCCAAAAAAATACTCTGAGTGTAAAAAATCTTTAATAAACTGGATAAAATCACTAACCTATGATGACACGGAGGCACTCTTGGAACACATTAAGTAAATACTTAATAAGTATCATTAATCACATACTACTGCACACTCACACCTACATCTCTATACACATACAAGTAATATAATACTAAACAAAAAATACCAATAACACACGCCCATACGATATTCATCACCAATTCACTATCATCACACACACACACACACACACACACACACACAAGCAAACACCACAATCCTAAATACACAACACACTACCTTACATAACACTGAATACACAGCTGCAAGCAAGTTTTGCTTAAAATTAAGTTAACCCATACCTATTGTTTGTATTTTTCTTTTTCTTTTATAATTTATTTTTAGTTTTGTTAATACCTAGCTTCTTAAATTTTAATTACTTTGTTATGGAAGAGCGGTGCTTCCCAACACAGGCATTACTTGCTTAAAGGGAAGCTCCAAACACTAAAATGTTATGTAAAAACTTTTGAACCAATAAAATATTTTGTATTTTGTATTTGTATTTTGTACCCTACCAGTAGACCCGGAACACCTCAACGAGGTCGACTCTGAGGTAGAACGTAGGCTCGCCATACCACTCCCTCCGACCCCAACTGCCCCCTCCCGGGAGGATGCAGACGTCGACGACGACGACGATCCCCTGAGGCCAGTGACCATCGAAGAGGTTAAAACTCTGATCAGGAACCTCCGCCCTCGCAAAGCCCCCGGGTATGACGGAATCACCAATCGCGTTTTCAAGCAACTCCCGTTGCTTCTACTTAGCCTGATGGTCGCGATTTTCAACGCGGCCTTTTCCAACAACATCTTTCCACACCAGTGGAAACAGGCAAACGTGATTGGTATTCCGAAACCCGGTAAATCCAAATCCGATCCGGCGAATTACCGCCCTATTAGCCTTCTCTGCGCCATGGGGAAACTCTACGAGCGCATCATCCACGCCCGTTTGTCGTCTTACATCCACGCAAACGATATCCTCCCTGACGAGCGGTTTGGCTTTCGAGCCAGACACTCCAGCGTTCACCAGGTGCATCGCATTGTCGAACACATCCTAGTGAAAGCTGCCCGTCAAAGAGCCCACACAGGAGCACTCTTCTTCGACGTGGCCAAAGCGTTCGATAAGGTCTGGCACAACGGCTTATTATATAAGCTGTTCGAACTCAAAGTGCCCGACCGTCTCGTGCACATCTTACGAGACTGCCTTACGGACCGAACGTTTAGCTACCGCGTCGAGGGAAATTACTCCTCCCTCAGACCGATACGCGCAGGAGTTCCCCAAGGCTCAGTCCTTGCCCCGCTCCTGTTCTCGCTGTACACCAGCGACATCCCCAGACCCAATAAGGCTCATCTAGCCCTCTTCGCTGACGACACAGCTCTCTACTACTCCAGTAGGAGCACGTCAGTCATCCACCGAGAACTCCAATCCTCAGCCGACGCCCTCGGCGAATGGTTCAGGAAATGGAGGATCGAAGTCAATCCCACCAAGAGCGCAGCCGTGCTCTTCTCTAGGATAGACCCCGCCCCCACCGCCGATCCCGTCCGAATGTTTGGTGAACCGATCCCCTGGGAGAAGAAAACCAAATATTTGGGAGTGATCCTCGATCGGAAGTTAAACTTCAAGGACCATCTGAGATACGCTCGTAACCGTGCCTCATTTGCCCTTTATCGATTACACGGCCTCCTGAATGCACGCAGTAAAATGTCCCTTGAAAACAAGGTGAGAATTTACAAGACGTGCATTCGACCCATGATGACCTACGCGAGCCCGGTCTTCGCGCACGCTAGGGATCAATTCATCCACCTCCTCCAGGTAGTCCAGAACAAGTTAATGCGACGAGCCGTGGGCGCACCGTGGTTCGTCCGTAACAAAAGCCTCCATGCCGATCTCCAATTGCCAACCACCAGGCAATGGATGAAGCATGCGTCCAAAAGGTACTTTGACTCTGCCACTCACCATCCAAGTAAATTGGTGGTACAGGCGGTCAAATACACTCCTTCCCGACTCTCACGTAAACACCGTCGTCCGAAGAACGTCATAGACGAATCGGACGACGAGATCACCGTATACTTAAACCAAATCAAATCGATTAGAGACTCTCGCAACACTGCACAACCGATATTTCGTACTCGCCGGACGCGAGTACGACCGCGAACGCTTCGCGACCACCAGCGTCCTCCATGACCCTTACGTTTGCATTCGATCCGATGAATGCCCGCTCCGGACCTAAACCGGTAGCGAGGCCCGCGTCGCGCATTAACGTAGAGCGACAGTTGCACAAAATCCCCTAAAACCACGACATCTTGCCCTCTCCACGTCAGTATCCGCCCAGAGCCGAGGTTCGAGCCCCACAGGGGGCGCCCTCCGGCGCGGGTACTTAGTTTATAGTTTATATTTGCTAGGCCGGTTAGAGCCCACGCTCACCCCTACTGTCCGGTGAAGCAGTAAAAGCCGAGAGGCTAACTACACGCGTCACGTTAAAAAAAAAAATTGATTGCATCGACGCCGGCATGTTGTCGTTCCTCGCTTCATATGTAGGTCTTCCGAGCCCGAGGCGTCTACGCAGCGCCAGACTGCGCCAGGGCTGCCAGATGTACGATTTTAATCGTACTCTTACGATTTTGTAGCATTTTTACTCGTGTACGATCGCTAGACCGAGATCGTACGGAAAATGTACGATTTTTATATACCTGGCAACATTTCATAATGAAACGAACGTCCTTAACCGGCAAGTATGAGTTTCGGGGAGTTCCCCAACAACATAACGCGTACGTCGATTTTTTACTTGAATGAAGACCTTTTGTCGAGTCATTTAAAGGTTATATTTGTATGCAGTTTTACGAAACTTATTATTTTTTCTTTCGGTAATAGTTGCGATTTGTCAGTCTCGCTCGATCTGTGCGTAGTTTATATTGTCCTCTTTGAATCTGTATACTGTCTCGAGTGCTTTTTTGTGTCTGTTGTTTTTAATCAAGCAAGAATGTGTGACAAAAGTGACGACAAGCGACCTGCGCCAGGTACTCCAAAAAAGAAATTGGCTAAAAGAGGAGAGCTTTCTGTAGCAGAGAGGGATAAACACAGGGCACAGAAGTATCGCCCTGATTGGGAAAAACTAGACTTTTTTAAGGACTGGTTAGGGCCTGGTAAAAACCAATTTAAAGCCAGGTGCACTGTTTGTGACCTCGAAATGGTGTCAGAATATGGAGTTTTAAAATTACATTCTTCAAGGCAAAAGCATATGAAAGCCATGTCTGCAATACCAAGCAAAACAAAACAGCGTAATATCATGTCCGTATTTGTTACGAAAGGAGTTATGCCGAAAAATAAAATTGTCACAGCGACTGAAATCAAGCTGGCGGGTTTTCTAGCCGAGCATAATATTGCATTCCAAACTGCAGATCATATGTCAGATTTAATAAATAGTATTTTGGAAGATTTCGGAGTGGAACATAAAATTTCTATGAAAAGAACAAAAGCTACAGCTGTAATCACCGAAGTAATTGGTGAAAGTGAAAAATCATCTCTAGCCGAAAAACTGAAAACTGAGAAATTCAGTGTTATGTCTGATGAGTCAACAGATGTCAGCACTCACAAGGCCAGTTGTATAATTGTTAGGTATTATGACATGGAGGAAAATAAAATTGTGAGTAAATTTTGGGATCTTTGCAAAATATTCAGCTCTGGTGATAAAAAAACAGCAGAAGAAGGTGCTACCGGGGAAAATTTGTTTAACATACTGATGAAGTCTTTTTCTGACCGGGATATATCGACTGAAAATATGATTGGTTTTGGTGCCGACGGTTGCAACGTGATGATGGGTGGGAACAACTCTGTGGCGAGCAGACTTAAGAAAAATTTGCCAGGTATGTTTGTAATGAAATGTGTTTGCCACTCTGCACACCTTTGCGCATCTGAATCGTGCAAACAATTACCAAGGCGCTGCGAAGATTTAGCGAGAGAGATATATAGTTTTTTCAAAAATAGTTCTAAAAGGCAATTTCGCCTTCAACAGTTTCAAGAATTTGTGAGTGTTTCGCCTCACAAGATTTTGCATCCTTCACAAACCCGTTGGTTGTCATTGGTGGCGGTTGTAGATCGATTATTAGAACAATGGGATGCTTTAAAATTGTTCTTTACTGACTGTTGGTTGAATGAACGTCTTGTTTCAACAGAACTGATATTTAATAGTTTAAATGATCCATTCATGCTCCTTTATTACCTGTTCCTGTCTTGAATATTGCCTAAATTTACCAATTTCAATAAACTTTTTCAATCGGAAAAAGTAGTGATTACATGTCTAAATGAAAAGGTGCGCGAAATGTATAAAGATATTTTGCTTTGTATTTTGGATCGCGATTATGTCAACCAAACTGAGCTTTCTACCATTGATACTGACCGACAAGAAAAATGGTTAAAAAATGATCAAATTTATTTGGGAATCCGAGTCATGAACAAAATTACACAGCCTGAATTTCGTCGTAACATTACTGCCACTAAGGAGTTTTTTCATCGCTGTCGGCATTTTCTAATAACAAGCGCTAAAGAAATTAAAAAAAGATATGACCTGGATGATCCCATTCTATCAAAAATTGACTGTATTGAACCTACCAATGCTGCTTCTAGTAATTATAGGAATAAAGTACCTACCTTACAGCCGCTTATGATACTTGTTCCAAGAATTGTAAAACCCGACGACATTCAAATGATGCAGGCAATAGACGACGAATGGCGCAGTTTTCCCAACATTTTAGATAAAATTGATTTATCTATGAATACCGACGAGTTTTGGGGCAACATCAAAAAACAATTTGAGAATTATAAAACACTGGCTCAATTTGCCTTAAATTTGTTATGTTTGCCCCATTCTAGTGCAGATTGTGAAAGAGCATTCAGCGAAGTAAACTTAATAAAAACAAAACTTAGAAACAGTTTATCGAATGAAACACTGAAGGGAACATTATTAGCCAAACAATTAATAAGAAGAAACGAAAATTGCACGAAGTTAAAGCCGACAAAAGAAATGTTAAACAATATGACCACAGCAAATTTGTATAAATCTAATAAATAGTTTTTTTAATTGTGTAGTTTCAAGTTTTTATTTGTTCTTTTTTTTGTTTTGTTGTGTAGGTATACATAAGGATGTGCCAAATAAATATGTTTTCTTTATTTGTTTTTTCTATTGTATTTCTTTTCTGAAATTAAACGTTTTTTTGTTCTTTTCAATAAAAACTTTGTATTTTTTAGGTTGTACGATCGTTTCATTTCAAAATTTCGTTGGCATACGATTTTTTGTAGTTGTTGTACGATCACACCATTTTTGCACCTGGCAGCCCTGGACTGCGCCAGTGCCCGGCCGCGCTCCGTCGCGGTCGGACGTACGATGCTCCGTCCCACACAAGATAACATCGATGTTTATCGATGTACGCCATAAAACCAACATCAATATTTAAAATATCGGTGGATTATGAAGGAGACGAAGAAAAACTGGCTGTTCTATATTTCTCTATGAAAACTCACAAAAATAAGTCATTGAAAAAGAAATACCGAATTATAAACACAGACCAACATTCCAGACCGATGAGAGTTGAACACATTTATTACATTAGATGAATAATTTTGTGATTCCTTAGTAAATTCACTTTGCGACTAGTTCACAAGCAGTAGACAGCGCAGATCTGACAGATGCGATTGTTTTATTTATTTGAACAGCTTTCAAATGTCAAAACGCAATCTGTGTATGGAAAGTTGACGAAACACACAAGATAATTTAAAATATTGACGTTTGTTGGAAAAGTAGTTTCTTGTCAAGATGGATTACGAACAATATACAACTATTCAAACCAACATCAATATTTAAAATATCGGTGGATTATGAAGGAGACGAAGAAAAACTGGTTGTTCTATATTTCTCGATGAAAACTCACAAAAATAAGTCATTGAAAAAGAAATATCGAATTATAAACACAGACCAACATTCCAGACCAATGAGAGTTAAACACATTTATTTCATTAGATTAATAATTTTGTCGTTCCTTAGTAAATTTACTTTGCGACTAGTTCACGAGCAGTAGACAGCAAAGATCTGACAGATGCGATTGTTTTATTTATTTGAACAGCTTTCAAATGTCAAAACGCAATCTGTGTATGCAAAGTTGACGAAACACACAAGATAATTTAAAATATTGACGTTTGTTGGAAAAGTAGTTTCTTGTCAAGATGGATTACGAACAATATACAACTATTCAAACCAACATCAATATTTAAAATATCGGTGGATTATGAAGGAGACGAAGAAAAACTGGTTGTTCTATATTTCTCGATGAAAACTCACAAAAATAAGTCATTGAAAAAGAAATACCGCATTATAAACACAGACCAACATTTCAGAACAATGAGAGTTGAACACATTTATTACATTAGATTAATAATTTTGTGATTCCTTAGTAAATTTACTTTGCGACTAGTTCACGAGCAGTAGACAGCGCAGATCTGACAGATGCGATTGTTTTATTTATTTGAACAGCTTTCAAATGTCAAAACGCAATCTGTTGATGCAAAGTTGACGAAACACACAAGATAATTTAAAATATTGACGTTTGTTGGAAAAGTAGTTTCTTGTCAAGATGGATTACGAACAATATACAACTATTCAAACCAACAACAATATTTAAAATATCGGTGGATTATGAAGGAGACGAAGAAAAACTGGTTGTTCTATATTTCTCGATGAAAACTCACAAAAATAAGTCATTGAAAAAGAAATACAGAATTATAGACACAGACCAACATTCCAGACCAATGAGAGTTGAACACATTTATTACATTAGATTAATAATTTTGTGATTCTTTAGTAATTTTACTTTGCGACTAATTCACGAGCAGTAGCAGCAGTAGTAGTAGTAGTCAAAACGCAATCTGTTGATGGAAAGTTGACAAAACACACAAGATAATTTAAAATATTGACGATTGTTGGAAAAGTAGTTTCTTGTCAAGATGGATTACGAACAATATACAACTATTCAAACCAACATCAATATTTAAAATATCGGTGGATTATGAAGGAGACGAAGAAAAACTGGTTGTTCTATATTTCTCGATGAAAACTCACAAAAATAAGTCATTGAAAAAGAAATACCGAATTATACTCGTACACACAGACCAACATTCCAGACCAATGAGAGTTGAACACATTTATTACATTAGATTAATAATTTTGTGATTCCTTAGTAAATTTACTTTGCGACTAGTTCACGAGCAGTAGACAGCGCAGATCTGACAGATGCGATTGTTTTATTTATTTGAACAGCTTTCAAATGGATTTTCCGGTTAGTGTTTATGGTGAACACATGTGGTAGAATTTATTAATTGTATTTGGCATTTAAATAAGATTTTGTTGTTATTTTTGGTGCCGTATATCTGTTTGTGTTTGTTTTGTGTGTGTATATATTCATTGGTGGTAAGTTTTTGTGTGATAAACTCGTATTTTATGTCGGTCGACCATGGATGTGGATGATCCGCACCCTGGCCGCCCGCCTGATCCCTTAATTTCCCGTGATGGTCCTAATGTTGTTGTTGAATCAATAATATCCCAAGATGCATTTACATATTCACCAAACTTAACTGTTCCTTTGGCCACTTTTGAGGTTATTGCGAATTCGCAGTAAATAATAAATAAAAATAAAATAAAAAAGGTTTTTATTCACGTAGACTTTAAAAAAGCGCTTGTAAATAGTCAGAACATGTTTGTAGTAATATAGTTGTATACATTAGATATTATTTCTAGTAACATAGATATTTAGGTACATCTTGTATGAAAACATTTATAAAATTTATTTTATTACAGAAATGATATTTAGCTAGCTCGTATCAAGTTATTGTCAAGAGATTATGTTCAATTATCTAGTTTAAGTCTAATATTTTTACTACATATTGTCAATGGTTCTGTCTATATTAAAGGTATTATTATTATGACGGACCTTGTGTTAATAACGACGGTCGCGCTTTAATGCTACCACCGGATCCAATGCGCCCCAACTGAGAAGACCCAGCGAAACAAACTCAGTGGGTTCATCTACTACCGGTTTCAACACGACCCAGTTGAGACGGTCCGGCGAAACATACTCAAGCGGGCATGAACACGGGATTTGGTCCAATTAGAGTAATTATTTAGTAGGCAAACACTATAGATGCTCGATCGGTTGTCTGATTGCTTATTATTTTAGATTATATTTAGGTATACAAAAGAAAAACTTCGAAACAATAACATTATACATTTTGAGACAGAGTCAATAATTTTAAATTAAGTATATGATAGCAATCATTTACAGATAGTTCACGTAACACAGCAGATCAGTCATGTCTATATGGCTACAAGATCTCCAGCGAGCAATGTGCAGGTAGGAAGTGAGAGCCAGACGTCTTTGTCATCGATGTACTCTTTAGTGGTGTAATAACCCCTAGCCATAAGTATACGTTTAATATGTGTTTTAAAACTTGTGTCAGGCAGATCAGTAATTTGAGTAGGAAGCTTGTTATAAAACCTAATACAATTTCCTAAAAATGATTTATTAGTTTTGCTTACTCTAAAGCCTGGCATGGCTAGTTTGTTTTTATTCCTAGTATTTATATTATGCAGTTTACTTTTCTTTTTATAATTATGAATATTTTTTCTAACAAACATCATATTCTGGTATATATATATTACGATGGCACAGTAAGTATATTTATTTCTTTAAACAAATTTCGCAAAGAATCGCGACTGCCTAAACCATAAAATGGCTCTGACTGCTCTTTTCTGCAATACAAAAATAGTACCTATGTCAGCCGCCGAACCCCACAGCAGAATGCCATACGACATAATGCTATGAAAGTACGCGAAATACACTAATCTAGCAGTTTGTTCATCTGACAATTGCCTTATTTTCCAGACAGCATAGGAAGCCGAACTTAATTTACCTGCTAACTTTTCAATCTGAGGACCCCATTGCAATTTTGAATCAAGTGTCAATCCTAAAAATACGGTCGATGGGACTAAATCTAATATTTTCGCATTAAGTGCAACTGTTGGTACAATTTGAGTCACATTCGGCAATGAGAACCTGATGCATTTAGTTTTCCCTGCATTTAACAAGAGATTATTTGCCGAAAACCATTCTGATATAAAGCCGAGTGTTTTATTATGCTCAATAAGATCTTTATCCTTTCTATTTACTTTAAATATGAGCGACGTATCATCAGCGAACAAAACTATGTCTATGTACAGTGCTGATACGGATTTGTCTAAGAATTTGTCAACAACGGCTAACCTACAACAGGTACCAGCAATTCCTAACCCTACTTCTATTGGTCGAGAGAAATACTCGAATAAAGATGTTGGCCCGTTTTTAGTGCACGTCTCTTATAAATCAGAGAACTTGGCCGCGGGAACTTCAATTCACCCCATTAAATTTGGCCAACTAATGATGAAGTTAAATGTTAAAAACGTAATGCAGGAAGGAATAAAAAAGTTGGTCGGAATAGAATAGCGGTCGAATTTAAAACGCCTGAAGATGCCAATGCTTTCATAGGTAATACGTAAGTGGCAGATAAGGGTTACTCCCTATCAATTCCCACCTATAATATCACTCGAATGGGTGTTGTTAAGGGTGTTCCAATTGATTGGTCAGAGGCTGAGGTTCTTGAGCATCTCAAGACCCCTGCTGGTTGTGGTCTTATTATTAAAGTTAGACGTATAAACCGTAAGGACATATCAGAAGGTACTCCGGTTTGGAAACCCACAGCATCTGTTATTCTTACCTTTGATGGACAATCTCTTCCTAGTCGAGTTTTCTGTTTCTACAATTCTTTACCAGTTTCCTTGTATCATTTCCCTACAGTACAATGTTTTGGTTGCTGTAAGTATGGCCATACTAAATCTAAATTCCGGTCGAAAGCCAAGTGCTACCATTGTGGTGGTGAACACTTTGGGGAAAATTGTTCTGTGGAAGAACCTACTTGTTTTTATTGTAAGGGATCACATACTGCCATAAATAAAAGCTGCCCAGAATACAAAAGGCAAAGTGACATTAAAGTTACAATGGCAAGGTGTAGTCTATCTTATGTTGAAGCTTCTAGGCGTCACCCTCCTTCATATAAATCGTATGCTGAAGTAACCAATGAAATCACTCCATCATCCCATCTGCTTCCTCAATACTCACCTAATTCCAGACCACAACAGAATTCCAATGTTCCAAATTCTACTTCCTACAGTAAAAAACAATTGTGTTGAAGCCAAAAAAGCGACCCCGTATGGACCATCCTGGTTATGATGCCAAGGCCCACCAGGATTTGGTTAACAACTATTCTTACAGCCCTTCCTCAAATGGCTGTGCTCTTCCTAATGCTCAGTCTCCTTCCGAGGATGATGCTTCAACAGAGTTAGAGTCATTGGTAATGCTACTTACATCCTTTTTATTGCATCATCAATTATCAGACCACGTCGCCAAAAACCTTATAAATGCTGTACAATCTCAACAAAATGGATCTTCGGTTTCTGCAGTGGAACGCCAGAAGTGTACTTCCCAAAAAAAATGAAGTTATCCAATTATTAAATCAATTTCATCCAGTGATTTTTGCAATCTCTGAGACGTGGCTAGTTACATGTCATCAGTTCAGTATCCCAGGATATTGCACATTCCGTGATGACCGTATTGATGGTTATGGCGGTGCTTCTATTCTGGTAAACAAGGACCTTCCTTTTTCCCCTATTTCCCTTCCTATGCATGGCAATGAAATTAATGCAATTGGAGTGAGAGTCTTGGGCATTAATTTTATTTCTATGTACATTCCTTCCCCGAACCCCCTTTGTTTTCAATATATCAAAAACATATGCAATTATTTAACTCCTATAGTTCTCATGGGTGATTTTAATTGTCATAATAAGCTATGGGGATCTGTACAAAATGACAATGCTGGCACTGAAATGGTTGAGTTGATGGATGAAATAGGGCTCTGTGTTCTAAATGATGGATCTCCCACTAGACTTCCTCGATTGGGCCAGAGTAAAAGTTGTGTGGATCTGACCTTGTGCTCTCCTAACCTGACAGCCCAGTTAGAGTGGGAGTGTTTAAACTTGACATACGGTAGCGACCATTATCCTATATGTTCCACTCTGATTAGAGGATCTCTACCTCATAGGGATAAGCCACCTCTGTTAAAGTATAGAGTTGAGGCGGCTCAATGGGATCTTTATGAGTCAACTTTAGATAGCAAAATTCTTTCTTTTCCTGACACTTGTCTAGATAACTTGGATTTGGGCTGGTCTCTTTTGTCAGAAGCTATTTCAGGGGCTGCAGATGTTAGTATTCCACAAAAAACTCCGCCTCTGGTAAAATATCTTCACCTCCATGGTGGGATAGACAATGTACAGCATTTATAAGATCTCGTGATGAAGCTGAGCTCAGGTACATTAGCAATATGTCTCCTGAGAATCTAATTCGTTACAAACAGGTTTTAGCTAGATCTCGGCGGCTTTTCAGAAAGAAAAAGTATGATGGTTGGAAAAAGTTCTGCTCCTCCCTATCCCCTTCATCCCCATCATCCCTGGTTTGGAAAAAGTTCAAAAAATTCAGAAATGGTAGGTCTTATCAAAATTCTATTCCTATATCTAGATATACTGCTATATCCTTTTTTAAGAAATTAGCTCCTTCCACCGTCCCTGAAGCTTGTGACTGTCAGTCCTCTCCCGGACTTTCTGGGATTACTACTGACCCATTGGATAACCCTTTTTCTATAACTGAATTGGATTCAGTTCTAAATCACCTACGGGACACAGCACCAGGAATAGATGGCTTTCCCTATTCTTTTTTTAAAATGTCAGGGCTGATTAGTCGACAGTTCTTTTTAGATCTAATCAATTCCTCTTTCATCAAAGGCTTCATTCCTAATCAGTGGAAAACACAATTAGTCATACCAATTTTAAAGCCAGGCAAATCTTCAAATTGTGCAGACCACTATCGTCCTATTGCGCTGTCCCAAGTTATAACAAAAATTATTGAGCATTTAATAAAAAATAGGTTGGAGTGGTATCTTGAAAGTAGGGGTCTTCTAGCAGACTTGCAGTATGGATTCCGAAAAGGCTATAGCACTATGGATAGCATCGGTATCTTAATGGCAGATACTCGCATTGCTTTTAGCAATAAAGAGTCAGTCTTAGCGGTATTTTTGGATATTACGGCTGCATATGACAATGTACTCCTTTCAATACTCAGAAGTAAACTACGTCAGCTGAATATTCCGATAAGGATGCGTAATTTTATATGTAACCTGCTATCTGGCCGGTTGGTCAGACTACATATCCCGGGGGAAAAATTTGAACGCAGAACTGTTTGGCGGGGCCTCCCGCAAGGTTCAGTTTTGAGTCCCCTACTCTATAGTGTTTACACCTCAGACCTACACAAGTCCCTCAATACTAATTGTTCAATTTTGCAGTATGCAGATGATTTGTGTATGTACATAATTGATCCATCTATTACCACGGCTACGGAATCCATGCAGGTATCCCTCAACTCTCTAAATTGCTGGCTTTTCAGACATGGCCTTCAATTATCGGCCCCTAAAAGCTCTGTTGTGGTATTCTCCAGGAAAAGGATAATCCCTAGGGTACACCTTGAGATTGAAGGATCTCCCATTAAGGTCGAGGAAAAAGCGAAATTCCTTGGTGTTATCCTAGATTCAAAATTATATGGTGCACAACATTGTAACTTCATTTCCTCAAAATGCGAGAAAACCGTCAATATGCTACGGGCCCTTGCGGGCGTGTGGTGGGGTGCACATCCATTTACCTTGAAATTAATATATAACGCAACAATACGAAGTTTGCTGGATTACGGTTCTTTTCTTCTAGAACCATGCAGCAAAGTTGCTTTGGCTAAATTAGATTCGATCCAGTACAAGTCACTGAGAATTGTATTAGGCTGCATGAGGTCTACCCCTACAAATGCCCTGCAGGTAGAAGCTTGTGACCCCCTCTTATACTACGCCGACAGTACCTCTCTGATAGATTCGTTTATAAATCATACTTTTTGAAAAACCATAAGTTACTAACTAAATTAGCCCTACTGGATAATTTGTGTAGAGGAGGCGAATATTGGCAGCATAAGGATCCATAGAAGAATTAAGGATCAGGGGTGGATACCCCTGATCCTTAATTCTTTTAGAAAAATTAAAAGGCTGGAAGAAAAAGCTCCTATTCTCCAATATAATTCCTTTCCTTTGTACAGTTATACATTTGAAATAATAAATTTTTGTCCAAATTATATCCCCCCCATTAATCTTAGTAAAGATTCAATTGAGGCCAATACTGTTTTCAGTTCAATAATTTATGGTAAGTGGAAAGATTACCATATTTTTTTTACAGATGCTTCTAAATTATCTCCTAATAGTAAAACTGGTATCTCGGTTTTTTATATGAACTCCAACATTACTCTCCAATTCCAATGTCCGCCAGAGGCGTCTGCCTTCACCGGAGAGTGCATTGGTATTCTTGAGGCATGCCAGTTTATTCTATCATATAATGTGATCACTAAGTCTGTAATTTTTTCAGATTCGAAAAGTGCCCTACAAGCTATAGTTAAAAACCCTTTCAAGGACAACCTACGGAGTCCTAATATCTCTGAAATTAGACAATGTCTCTATTTTTGTTTCTTAAAAAAGATTGAGGTGCTATTAGTATGGATTCCAGCACATGTGGGTATCAGTGGGAATGAATGTGCTGATTCAGCAGCTAAAGAAGCAGTGTCTAGTAACATTGCTGATAGGAAATACTTTTCAATACAGATATATGACTTACTGCATGTTGCTAGGGTGGACCTTACCAATTCATGGCAGTCCTGTTGGAATTAATCTGGTAAGATCAAAGGTAAAAGTTATGCATCAATCCAACCTGATATTCCCGCTAACCCTTGGTTTCATAAATATAAAAAGGTTAGCAAAATTATTACTTCAGTAATATGTAGAATTCGTCTGGATTTTTGTTGCACTCCGGTCCTTTTACACAAAATTAGAGTAAGGGACAATTCGTTATGCGGATGGTTCTTTGGATCACATTTTTCTGAATTGCCAACGGTATGGTTTATCCCCTTTTGAAAATGTCATCTTAAAATTAAAAATTCAACATCCTGTGAATGTGCGCCATCTACTTTCATTCTTTCCTGACCCTTTAATAGTCAAAGCCTTTATTAAATTTATAGCAACTAACAAGATAAAGTTATAATAGTATTATATGTATCATGTATTCTTCTAGTATTCCTACATAAGTATGTTTAAATTACTAACATTTATTCTGTGTTTGTCTTTGTTTCAGGTACTTAAATATTACCACAATTGAGTTTTAAGCTATCATACACTTGCCATATTTTTTTTAAAACCCATGTAGATCCATTACATGACACTGGCAGAAATTGCTGAAAGTTCGGCAACTTGCCATAAAAAATAAAAAAAAACAAAAATGTTTCAAATGTCAAAACGCAATCTGTTGATGGAAAGTTGACGAAACACACAAGATAATTTAAAATATTGACGTTTGTTGGAAAAGTAGTTTCTTGTCAAGATGGATTACGAACAATATACAACTATTCAAACCAACATCAATATTTAAAATATCGGTAGATTATGAAGAGACGAAGAAAAACTGGTTGTTCTATATTTCTCGATGAAAACTCACAAAAATAAGTCATTGAAAAAGAAATACCGAATTATAAACACAGACCAACATTCCAGACCAATGAGAGTTGAACACATTTATTACATTAGATTAATAATTTTGTGATTCCTTAGTAAATTTACTTTGCGACTAGTTCACGAGCAGTAGACAGCGCAGATCTGACAGATGCGATTGTTTTATTTATTTGAACAGCTTTCAAATGTCAAAACGCAATCTGTTGATGGAAAGTTGACAAAACACACAAGATAATTTAAAATATTGGCGTTTGTTGGAAAAGTAGTTTCTTGTCAAGATGGATTACGAACAATATACAACTATTCAAACCAACATCAATATTTAAAATATCGGTGGATTATGAAGGAGACGAAGAAAAACTGGTTGTTCTATATTTCTCGCTGAAAACTCACAAAAATAAGTCATTGAAAAAGAAATACCGAATTATAAACACAGACCAACATTCCAGACCAATGAGAGTTGAACACATTTATTACATTAGATTAATAATTTTGTAATTCCTTAGTAAATTTACTTTGCGACAGTTCACGAGCAGTAGCAGCAGTAGTAGAAGTAGTAGTCAAAACGCAATCTGTTGATGGAAAGTTGACAAAACATACAAGATAATTTAAAATATTGGCGTTTGTTGGAAAAGTAGTTTCTTGTCAAGATGGATTACGAACAATATACAACTATTCAAACCAACATCAATATTTAAAATATCGGTGGATTATGAAGGAGACGAAGAAAAACTGGTTGTTCTATATTTCTCGATGAAAACTCACAAAAATAAGTCATTGAAAAAGAAATACCGAATTATGAACACAGACCAACATTCCAGACCAATGAGAGTTGAACACATTTATTACATTAGATTAATAATTTTGTGATTCCTTAGTAAATTTACTTTGCGACTAGTTCACGAGCAGTAGCAGCAGTAGTAGAAGTAGTAGTCAAAACGCAAATAATGGAAAGTTGACACAACACACAAGATAATTTAAAATATTGACGTTTGTTGGAAAAGTAGTTTCTTGTCAAGATGGATTACGAACAATATACAACTATTCAAACCAACATCAATATTTAAAATATCGGTGGATTATGAAGGAGACGAAGAAAAACTGGCTGTTCTATATTTCTCGATGAAAACTCACAAAAATAAGTCTTTTAAAAAGAAATACCGAATTATAAACACAGACCAACATTCCAGACAAATGAGAGTTGAACACATTTATTACATTAGATTAATAATTTTGTGATTCCTTAGTAAATTTACTTTGCGACTAGTTCACGAGCAGTAGCAGCAGTAGTAGAAGTAGTAGTCAAAACGCAATCTGTTGATGGAAAGTTGACAAAACACACAAGATAATTTAAAATATTGACGTTTGTTGGAAAAGTAGTTTCTTGTCAAGATGGATTACGAACAATATACAACTATTCAAACCAACATCAATATTTAAAATATCGGTGGATTATGAAGGAGACGAAGAAACACTGGTTGTTCTATATTTCTCGATGAAAACTCACAAAAATAAGTCATTGAAAAAGAAATACCGAATTATAAACACAGACCAACATTCCAGACCAATGAGAGTTGAACACATTTATTACATTAGATTAATAATTTTGTGATTCTTTAGTAATTTTACTTTACGACTAGTTCACGAGCAGTAGCAGTAGCAGTAGTAGTAGTAGTAGGCAAAACGCAATCTGTTGATGAAAAGTTGACAAAACACACAAGATAATTTAAAATATTGACGTTTGTTGGAAAAGTAGTTTCTTGTCAAGATGGATTACGAACAATATACAACTATTCAAACCAACATCAATATTTAAAATATCGGTGGATTATGAAGAAGACGAAGAAAAACTGGTTGTTCTATATTTCTCGATGAAAACTCACAAAAATAAGTCATTGAAAAAGAAATACCGAATTATAAACACAGACCAACATTCCAGACCAATGAGAGTTGAACACATTTATTACATTAGATTAATAATTTTGTGATTCCTTAGTAAATTTACTTTGCGACTAGTTCACGAGCAGTAGCAGCAGTAGTAGAAGTAGTAGGCAAAACGCAATCTGTTGATGAAAAGTTGACAAAACACACAAGATAATTTAAAATATTGACGTTTGTTGGAAAAGTAGTTTCTTGTCAAGATGGATTACGAACAATATACAACTATTCAAACCAACATCAATATTTAAAATATCGGTGGATTATGAAGGAGACGAAGAAAAACTGGCTGTTCTATATTTCTCGATGAAAACTCACAAAAATAAGTCTTTTAAAAAGAAATACCGAATTATAAACACAGACCAACATTCCAGACAAATGAGAGTTGAACACATTTATTACATTAGATTAATAATTTTGTGATTCCTTAGTAAATTTACTTTGCGACTAGTTCACGAGCAGTAGCAGCAGTAGTAGAAGTAGTAGTCAAAACGCAAATAATGGAAAGTTGACACAACACACAAGATAATTTAAAATATTGACGTTTGTTGGAAAAGTAGTTTCTTGTCAAGATGGATTACGAACAATATACAACTATTCAAACCAACATCAATATTTAAAATATCGGTGGATTATGAAGGAGACGAAGAAAAACTGGTTGTTCTATATTTCTCGATGAAAACTCACAAAAATAAGTCATTGAAAAAGAAATACCGAACTATAAACACAGACCAACATTCCAGACCAATGAGAGTTGAACACATTTATTACATTAGATTAATAATTTTGTGATTCCTTAGTAAATTTACTTTGCGACTAGTTCACGAGCAGTAGCAGCAGTAGTAGAAGTAGTAGGCAAAACGCAATCTGTTGATGAAAAGTTGACAAAACACACAAGATAATTTAAAATATTGACGTTTGTTGGAAAAGTAGTTTCTTGTCAAGATGGATTACGAACAATATACAACTATTCAAACCAACATCAATATTTAAAATATCGGTGGATTATGAAGGAGACGAAGAAAAACTGGCTGTTCTATATTTCTCGATGAAAACTCACAAAAATAAGTCTTTTAAAAAGAAATACCGAATTATAAACACAGACCAACATTCCAGACCAATGAGAGTTGAACACATTTATTACATTAGATTAATAATTTTGTGATTCCTTAGTAAATTTACTTTGCGACTAGTTCACGAGCAGTAGCAGCAGTAGTAGAAGTAGTAGTCAAAACGCAATCTGTTGATGGAAAGTTGACAAAACACACAAGATAATTTAAAATATTGACGTTTGTTGGAAAAGTAGTTTCTTGTCAAGATGGATTACAAACAATATACAACTATTCAAACCAACATCAATATTTAAAATATCGGTGGATTATGAAGGAGACGAAGAAAAACTGGTTGTTCTATATTTCTCGATGAAAACTCACAAAAATAAGTCATTGAAAAAGAAATACCGAATTATAAACACAGACCAACATTCCAGACCAATGAGAGTTGAACACATTTATTACATTAGATTAATAATTTTGTGATTCCTTAGTAAATTTACTTTGCGACTAGTTCACGAGCAGTAGCAGCAGTAGTAGAAGTAGTAGTCAAAACGCAATCTGTTGATGGAAAGTTGACACAACACACAAGATAATTCAAAATATTGACGTTTGTTGGAAAAGTAGTTTCTTGTCAAGATGGATTACGAACAAAATACAACTATTCAAACCAACATCAATATTTAAAATATCGGTGGATTATGAAGGAGACGAAGAAAAACTGGCTGTTCTATATTTCTCGATGAAAACTCACAAAAACAAGTCTTTGAAAAAGAAATACCGAATTATAAACACAGACCAACATTCCAGACCAATGAGAGTTGAACACATTTATTACATTAGATTAATAATTTTGTGATTCCTTAGTAAATTTACTTTGCGACTAGTTCACGAGCAGTAGCAGCAGTAGTAGAAGTAGTAGTCAAAACGCAATCTGTTGATGGAAAGTTGACAAAACACACAAGATAATTTAAAATATTGACGTTTGTTGGAAAAGTAGTTTCTTGTCAAGATGGATTACGAACAATATACAACTATTCAAACCAACATCAATATTTAAAATATCGGTGGATTATGAAGGAGACGAAGAAAAACTGGTTGTTCTATATTTCTCGATGAAAACTCACAAAAATAAGTCATTGAAAAAGAAATACCGAATTATAAACACAGACCAACATTCCAGACCAATGAGAGTTGAACACATTTATTATATTAGATTAATAATTTTGTGATTCCTTAGTAAGTTTACTTTGAGACTCGTTCACGAGCAGTAGACAGCGCAGATCTGACAGATGCGATTGTTTTATTTATTTGAACAGCTTTCAAATGTCAAAACGCAATCTGTTGATGGAAAGTTGACAAAACACACAAGATAATTTAAAATATTGACGTTTGTTGGAAAGTAGTTTCTTGTCAAGATGGATTACGAACAATATACAACTATTCAAACCAACATCAATATTTAAAATATCGGCGGATTATGAAGGAGACGAAGAAAAACTGGTTGTTCTATATTTCTCGATGAAAACTCACAAAAATAAGTCATTGAAAAAGAAATACCGAATTATAAACACAGACCAACATTCCAGACCAATGAGAGTTGAACACATTTATTACATTAGATTAATAATTTTGTGATTCCTTAGTAAATTTACTTTGCGACTAGTTCACGAGCAGTAGACAGCGCAGATCTGACAGATGCGATTGTTTTATTTATTTGAACAGCTTTCAAATGTCAAAACGCAATCTGTTGATGGAAAGTTGACAAAACACACAAGATAATTTAAAATATTGGCGTTTGTTGGAAAAGTAGTTTCTTGTCAAGATGGATTACGAACAATATACAACTATTCAAACCAACATCAATATTTAAAATATCGGTGGATTATGAAGGAGACGAAGAAAAACTGGTTGTTCTATATTTCTCGCTGAAAACTCACAAAAATAAGTCATTGAAAAAGAAATACCGAATTATAAACACAGACCAACATTCCAGACCAATGAGAGTTGAACACATTTATTACATTAGATTAATAATTTTGTAATTCCTTAGTAAATTTACTTTGCGACAGTTCACGAGCAGTAGCAGCAGTAGTAGAAGTAGTAGTCAAAACGCAATCTGTTGATGGAAAGTTGACAAAACACACAAGATAATTTAAAATATTGACGTTTGTTGGAAAAGTAGTTTCTTGTCAAGATGGATTACGAACAATATACAACTATTCAAACCAACATCAATATTTAAAATATCGGTGGATTATGAAGGAGACGAAGAAACACTGGTTGTTCTATATTTCTCGATGAAAACTCACAAAAATAAGTCATTGAAAAAGAAATACCGAATTATAAACACAGACCAACATTCCAGACCAATGAGAGTTGAACACATTTATTACATTAGATTAATAATTTTGTGATTCTTTAGTAATTTTACTTTACGACTAGTTCACGAGCAGTAGCAGCAGTAGTAGAAGTAGTAGGCAAAACGCAATCTGTTGATGAAAAGTTGACAAAACACACAAGATAATTTAAAATATTGACGTTTGTTGGAAAAGTAGTTTCTTGTCAAGATGGATTACGAACAATATACAACTATTCAAACCAACATCAATATTTAAAATATCGGTGGATTATGAAGGAGACGAAGAAAAACTGGCTGTTCTATATTTCTCGATGAAAACTCACAAAAATAAGTCTTTTAAAAAGAAATACCGAATTATAAACACAGACCAACATTCCAGACAAATGAGAGTTGAACACATTTATTACATTAGATTAATAATTTTGTGATTCCTTAGTAAATTTACTTTGCGACTAGTTCACGAGCAGTAGCAGCAGTAGTAGAAGTAGTAGTCAAAACGCAATCTGTTGATGGAAAGTTGACAAAACACACAAGATAATTTAAAATATTGACGTTTGTTGGAAAAGTAGTTTCTTGTCAAGATGGATTACGAACAATATACAACTATTCAAACCAACATCAATATTTAAAATATCGGTGGATTATGAAGGAGACGAAGAAAAACTGGTTGTTCTATATTTCTCGATGAAAACTCACAAAAATAAGTCATTGAAAAAGAAATACCGAATTATAAACACAGACCAACATTCCAGACCAATGAGAGTTGAACACATTTATTACATTAGATTAATAATTTTGTGATTCCTTAGTAAATTTACTTTGCGACTAGTTCACGAGCAGTAGCAGCAGTAGTAGAAGTAGTAGTCAAAACGCAATCTGTTGATGGAAAGTTGACACAACACACAAGATAATTCAAAATATTGACGTTTGTTGGAAAAGTAGTTTCTTGTCAAGATGGATTACGAACAAAATACAACTATTCAAACCAACATCAATATTTAAAATATCGGTGGATTATGAAGGAGACGAAGAAAAACTGGCTGTTCTATATTTCTCGATGAAAACTCACAAAAACAAGTCTTTGAAAAAGAAATACCGAATTATAAACACAGACCAACATTCCAGACCAATGAGAGTTGAACACATTTATTACATTAGATTAATAATTTTGTGATTCCTTAGTAAATTTACTTTGCGACTAGTTCACGAGCAGTAGCAGCAGTAGTAGAAGTAGTAGTCAAAACGCAATCTGTTGATGGAAAGTTGACAAAACACACAAGATAATTTAAAATATTGACGTTTGTTGGAAAAGTAGTTTCTTGTCAAGATGGATTACGAACAATATACAACTATTCAAACCAACATCAATATTTAAAATATCGGTGGATTATGAAGGAGACGAAGAAAAACTGGTTGTTCTATATTTCTCGATGAAAACTCGCAAAAATAAGTCATTGAAAAAGAAATACCGAATTATAAACACAGACCAACATTCCAGACCAATGAGAGTTGAACACATTTATTATATTAGATTAATAATTTTGTGATTCCTTAGTAAGTTTACTTTGCGACTCGTTCACGAGCAGTAGACAGCGCAGATCTGACAGATGCGATTGTTTTATTTATTTGAACAGCTTTCAAATGTCAAAACGCAATCTGTTGATGGAAAGTTGACAAAACACACAAGATAATTTAAAATATTGACGTTTGTTGGAAAAGTAGTTTCTTGTCAAGATGGATTACGAACAATATACAACTATTCAAACCAACATCAATATTTAAAATATCGGTGGATTATGAAGGAGACGAAGAAAAACTGGTTGTTCTATATTTCTCGATGAAAACTCACAAAAATAAGTCATTGAAAAAGAAATACCGAATTATAAACACAGACCAACATTCCAGACCAATGAGAGTTGAACACATTTATTACATTAGATTAATAATTTTGTGATTCCTTAGTAAATTTACTTTGCGACTAGTTCACGAGCAGTAGCAGCAGTAGTAGAAGTAGTAGTCAAAACGCAATCTGTTGATGGAAAGTTGACACAACACACAAGATAATTCAAAATATTGACGTTTGTTGGAAAAGTAGTTTCTTGTCAAGATGGATTACGAACAAAATACAACTATTCAAACCAACATCAATATTTAAAATATCGGTGGATTATGAAGGAGACGAAGAAAAACTGGCTGTTCTATATTTCTCGATGAAAACTCACAAAAATAAGTCATTGAAAAAGAAATACCGAATTATAAACACAGACCAACATTCCAGACCAATGAGAGTTGAACACATTTATTACATTAGATTAATAATTTTGTGATTCCTTAGTAAATTTACTTTGCGACTAGTTCACGAGCAGTAGCAGTAGTAGTAGTAGTAGTCAAAACGCAATCTGTTGATGGAAAGTTGACAAAACACACAAGATAATTTAAAATATTGACATTTGTTGGAAAAGTAGTTTCTTGTCAAGATGGATTACGAACAATATACAACTATTCAAACCATCATCAATATTTATAATATCGGTGGATTATGAAGGAGACGAAGAAAACTGGTTGTTCTATATTTCTCAATGAAAACTCACAAAAATAAGTCATTGAAAAAGAAATACCGAATTATAAACACAGACCAAAATTCCAGACCAAGGAGAGTTTAACAAATTTATTACATTAGATTAATAATTTTGTGATTCCTTAGTAAATATACTTTGCGACTAGTTCAAGAGCAGCAGACAGTGCAGATCTGGCAGATGCGATTGCTTTATTTATTTGAACAGTTTTCAAATTCAAAACGATCTTCAGTTGATGGAAAGTCGACGAAACATACAAGATAATTTAAAATATTGACGTTTGTTAGAAAAGTAGTTTCTTGTCAAGATGGATTACGAACAATATACAACTATTCAAACCAACATCTATATTTAAAATATCGGTGGATTATGACAGAGACCAAGAAAATATGTTGTTATTTCATATAAAATGTTTGTTCTACATTTCTTGATGAAAGCTTACAAAAATAAGTCATTCAAAATGATACTCCTACCAAATTGTACACAAAGACCAACATTCCAAAACATAGAGAGTTAAACACATTTATTACATTACATTAATAATTTTGGGATTGCTTAGTAAATTTACTTTCTTCGCAACTAGTTCAAGAGCAACAGCAGTGATCTGACAGATGCAAGTACTTTAGTTTTTTGGAAAGATTCTAGTGACAAAATCTAACTCTGTTGATAGAATGTCGACGCAACACACAAGATAATGACTTCTGATATATAATCGAACAAGAACTTTGAACCTGTTTTTAATACCAGATAACCACAGCAATATATGAATATTAAAACACAAAAAAATATTAAGCCTTTCATTATATCAACTATGCATCCCACCCCAATTCCATTACTTTAGCTTATAGCCCATGTAACCTAACATGTATCTTCTTTCTTCTACCTGGTTTTCAGCATAACTGTTTCTTGCAGTTCCGCTAATCTTTATATAACTAATATAACATGTCCAGTAGGGTTTAATATAAATAAATAAAAAAATATATCGTGGTACAACTAACACACTGCTATCTGATCCCCAACTAGGCAGAGCCTGTACTATGGCAACCAGACAAGTGATAAACATACTTATAAATTACACCCAGACACAGAACAAAAAATAATGTTTATCACTCAAAGATTTAGGTAGATCCTGGGTGGGAACTGAACCCACAGCCTCTGTCTTAGTAGGTTAGGTAGTAATAGTAGGGCCACTATACGTTAGGCCAACAGTTCAGTCAAAATATCACTTTTTATACCATTACTTTGGCCATGTCCACTCATTTGCATGTGCCATTGCAGCAGCCACTACACATGTCTTAATTTCACATCTTGATATATTTATTTGGCCCATATTTATTATCGCTTTATCGACATTCTGTCACAAAGCAGCCAAAGTATTTGGTATTTTTTAAGTTATCACTTTTGTCACTTAATGAATCTCTGTAAATGCTCTTGATTATACCAGACACAATCTTTAACTCTTGAAACACAATACCGTTCAAGTAAGCAAAGTATACTAAGAGATGTGTTCCAGGTCTTCACAAGAAGGTGCACTCAGTGAGCTACCATCCAAAGGGCAAGATATTTTCAATCCTGCAATAAAAAGTAGATAATTAGTATCAGAAATAAGTGATTATGAGCACAGGGATACCCCAAGTGGTTGTGCTACATGTTTCAAGTTGTTATAATGGCTAAAATTTATTGAATTATATATCATCCATCATTATAACAGCTGTAAGAAGTCCACTGCTGAACAAAAGCCTCCTTCAAGAGTCATCTTTGAGGATATACCATTATCGCAGTGAGATGGTCAAAGTAAGAAAGAGGCTGCTGCCCATCCTCTGGTAGATATTCCTTCAAGTCGGCCCCATCTTGGCCCAAGGTGGGCCAAGATGGGGCGGACTTGAAGGAATATCTACCAGAGGATGGGCAGCAGCCTCTTTCTTAGACTTGGAGGTAATATGATAGTCACTGCCTTCACCACACAGCACAGTATTATATATATTATCATTCATATACTTTAATGAACTCATCAAGTTCATAAGCAAGCTCAAGACGAGAAACACAGCAAGTGAATATGTCATCATCATCATCATCATCATTACAGCTAAATAAGTCCACTGCTGGACAAGCCTCCCCCAAGAATCGTCTTGGGGAGATATGCCATAATCGCCACGCTTGGCAGGCGGGTTGGCGATCGCAGTAAGATGGTCATAGTAATCAGAAGGAAGCTGCTGCCCGTCCTCTGGTAGATATTCCCTCGGGTCGACTTCTACACCCCCCACAGGATGAGATGGGGTGATGATATTCTGATTCTGATATTTGTCGCCGTCACCACACAGCAGTCTTTTTGACAAATATATGTCATAAATCATGATCAGGTTGAAGTTCATACATGCTACATAACAAGGTTACAATTAGGTTGATAGTTGCTATTCAAAATTAAATTTGTTGAGAGCTTCTATCATAATACACTCATTTACTAATTTATTTTAATAAATTACAATGTGATTTTATAGCTAAATTAAATTATTTAAAATAATGTGATTTTCAAAATGCTTAGTTACATAGTTTAACCATGCATTCTGCAGGTGAAAAAGTAACAGGGTAGTTACCAATTTATTATTATGAAAAAGGGGTCCCTAGCTCAAAATAGTTTAGAAATATCTAGATTAGTCATTTCTACATTAGAGTTTAAGATACCATCTAGCTAATAAATAACAATGTGTATTTTCACCTTCTCGGTTGGTTGAGTGACATTGTTTATACCTAAGGATACCCACTGACCACCTACTCTGATTTAGTAAAAGTTCGTGCATCTCTGTAATCAGCCATACGGACATAATTATGGATGGCCAGACAGAATACGCCTATCTACAAAGGTCCGGTCTGGCAGTATGTAATGCAAATAAATGTAAAGTAATACCTAACTGTAGCTACGTGGTCACGGCGGAAAGCACATTGAAATATTAAATTGATGGACTTAAAACTTGTCGCGGTGCATGAACCCTATTGTATTAAAACAGGTTGGGATATTGGTATACCTGCAGAGTCATGATAGTGTGTTGTACGGATCCCCCAGCTTCGAAAACGCCCGGATCGACGGTCCTTGAGAAGTGGAGTGGGAGTACTGGAGTAGGCACTTAATGACTTAACAGGGAAACCAAAGACAATCTAACAAACTACGGCAAAGAGTATATAACAAACTACTATACTAAAGTAGACTTGGAATCTTGGAATGGCGTCTACAACTCGCTTTTCACTTAACTTTTTAAAGAGAATATAATTAATTAGCTGCGTTTATAGTTGGTATATAGACCGTTGTGTGTCATCTGTCAAGATTAAAATTCATGGGGCCTTCTAAAGAGAATATAACAAACAAAAAACATGCGGGGCAGTCTTTGGGGACTGCCGATAGTAGTGAAAACAATTTTTCATTTCTTATACTCTGAGAGTAGTATTTATTTGATTCGAGTAGCGAGTGGAAGAAGCTACTTTTGGGCGGTAAAGAGTCATAATAATGGCTTCCCTCCCTATGGTGGGAAAGAATATTAAAGATAGAATTAAATTTGGTTAGGTAGTCGGCTGTAAAAAATCTAAGTACTTAACATAACTAAGAAAAAAGTGCACAATGCCGTTAAAGTGCCTGTAAAGCGCTCATGGAGTCACTCAAAATTATACTGCTATTAAGATTGAGGAGTAACATGTATGAATAAATGTATGCCACGGCATAATGACACCTAGACATTCACCGGTAAACAATAATCTCTCTGGCGGGCATTTTTAAAGTTTATTTTGGTCTCTACATAACAATATCATTTGATTTCTCCTTGCTCTTGTCCCATGGTCAAAAGAACCAACACCATCAAATATCTGCGAGTTATTATTGAACAAAATCTCAGCGTCAAACCCCATATTGACATATTGGTCATGAGGTTGCAAAAAATTGTATACATTGTTAAGGCCCTCAAACTTGGGTCATAAAAGTGGTATATTACCTACGCGTTATGACAATAGCTGATAGGTTATTGTTTCGCCTCTTGGGGTGGGATCAGCGAAATTTCATTTAATTGAGGCTGAAAAAACGTTATACTCAAAGTTGCTGCCAGCCTTCCTTTTCGATTTCCAACCATTGAGTTATATAAAAACTGAGACGTCCTCTCGGTCAGGCAGACGTTTATACCTACTCCACACTATTCTTAAAAAAACATCTTAAATTGGAATATAACCCTAACTTACTGGATAAAAGGCGTAAGGGGTTCGTATACCAAACCTCGAAATGCAATAGGTACTTACGAGTTTTTCCCAAACATTTTTAATTTTTCTAGGTGCCTATTTGTAGATATAATAAATTAAATAATAGACTTGACCTTTATCCATTAAATAAACGCCGTTGTTAACAAAAGGTAGCCAGCTTCCTAAAAGGTCTGGATTATGTCAGAACAGAAAGACTGTCGAAACAAATGATTTAAATTAGCTAGATTATATTGTTATTTCTCATTTCTTGTTATTATCATAAGTAATTTAATATCACACCTACCATTCTCCTATGTAAATTATTTATCATATGTGGTAACTGGTAGTTGACTATTGTTCTCTTTAAAAATAAAGCATAACTTATGGATATTCTTTGACGAAACAGATTATGATTGTTTGGGTATATTGTCATTTTAGTTTATTCTTTAGTTATTATGGTGTTTTATTGTTATAATTGACTGATCTGAGTAAGTAACTAACTTTGTTCATTTATGTAATGTACAAAATAATTTTTTAATCTATCTTTGACAGTGTTTGACAAAAATATTAATGATTGAATATTACGGGGTTTATTTTTACTATGAAAGTGATTAATAAAGCGGAGTATTAGTTTACATTTTTAAATTTTCATTTATTTCAATCCTTTTAACTGTCAATTAAAAAAAATACGTTAAATAACTAAAACTGTAAGTAGTATTTTTCCTGTTTTGGATAAATATTCGAGTAAAACCACCTAATTTATGAGTATTTTTCCATTTTGAGTAAATCCGGATAAAATCTTAAGTTTATTATTCCAATAGCTTGATGACACAATAGAATCTGTGAAGTTGCAAAGTTTTACTATAAAGGGGAAAATTATGCATTGCAAAACAGGGACAATAGATGATCCGCTAAAAACTGACGACTTAAGTAAAGCGGCGGTTCTTTCCATCAATTTGCAAAGCATTAATAGGACTTGATTTCATAGCTATAATCCCTACAATCCTCATAGCTTTTGATGGAATGTTGAATGGAATTTAATGGAATCCAGTTTCTTAAGACCAGCAAAATTACAAGGGCCCAGCGGAAAGGTCCCGTAATTGAGGATACTACGTACCAAAGCGTTATAAAGAATCTTTAAGGAAAAACGATGTGCACAGGACGTTCGGTCATACATAAATGCCTAGAGATGGGATTCGATAGTGTTTCTACCCGGTAATTATAAGTATCCAGTCTGTGTCCCGGTAAATACCCAAAACGTGGGTATTTATAAAAATATGTCATTATGTCAAAAATATATCGACACAGTTTAACCCTTAATTTGGCGTAGTATGTACTGTGATAGGTACATGACTTTTAAAAAAATAATTTGTTAAACAAAAAACAATTCGCTTATTTATAATATTTTTTTCCATAACACAACACTAACTAGTTTTGCTAAAAAACATAAAACACATTTATAAACATACCAATTTAGACATATCTTATAAAAATTGTTACCTGGCGATCGTCAACTCTGTTGTCCCAGGTATTTATACTATTATTTTGAATATAACATAGTTTTGAATAGATGTAATGATAAAAATGTAAGGTTTATTATGTAATGATTCCATTCCATAATAAACCTTACATTTTTATCATTACATCATTAACATGACGTATGCCGTGACATACACTGCCAAGTTTGTAAAGAAACACCCTCCATTTTGTTTGTATGTCACGGTATACGCTGCCAGTATGCGGTTGCTTTTTGGCCTAACTTAGTTTTGTAGTTGATACGCTATTTTTTCCTTGTCAATATCAAAGGCTACAATCTCGCGGTGGTAAACTTTTAGCGATTGTGCCCGCTGAGAATGAACTCTCTGACGGTAGTGAACATTCTGACCTTGATGATGAGTTACGTGTGCAAATATCGCTTTCTATGTTAACTTCTTCTACACCTTCTATTGATAGTTCTACGGAAAGACTCAATATTAATAAATAAATACTCAATAATAAAATTTGGACGGTGACGAAGGTTACACCACCAGAAAAAAATTTCGACTCACACCAATGTTTCCAAGTGACTATCTCTATCTCTTGAACCAAATTGTACTGAAGTGCCGATTCTGAATGATATTATGTCACTCCCAGCTAGCTGCCGCTCACATAAGGGCTACTGCTGCTTCCACGTCGCTTCCCCGTAAAACCAGATCGCAAAATCCCATTGTTTCTGTAACTCAACGACCCAGACGAATCACAATGTTTACTCTGAATTATCAATGGAAAAAGCGGTTTATCTGCACATTGCAACTAGAGAACAAGACTCAGTTCACACTGACAATTTCGACTCGATTATTTCTACAAGTTCTTCTCCCCTGACATTTAAGCAGATATCGTAGAGCAAACAAAAGCATACCCAATATTCCAAACTGGACGTTCTCTTGGACTGACTGAAAATTAATTGCGGGATTTTCTTTTCACGATACATATTATCATGGGGTTTGTGAGTATGCCATCTTATATAAATTACCGGAGTTTGTGATACAGATACCACCTCGTAGCCAATTTGATGCCTCAAAAACGATATCAACAAATCCGTCGTGATTCCGACAGATATTACAAAGTTAGACCTTTATTGCAAATAAGTTGAGAAAATTGCTTAGCTCAAGATAATGAAATGAAATATATTCAAGCTAACGCCTCAGATATGCATGAAATGCCAAGTCCTTCTGTGCTTCGTTACTGGCAAAAGTCCTAAGAATTGTCAACTAGACTATCATATGCATGTTTAGTGATGCTGGCAATTTCTAGGCGTTATTAGACGTGTTTTTATTATCATAATATTATGTTCACACCTTCCCATAAGGGTTCCCGAAGGGGAGGTGGCGATTTTTTTCATATATTTTATTTGTATTGTATGTAATAGGTAATGTATGCCACGACGTACAGCACATTTCCTCAATGTTTTCATGTGCGTTTGGCAATGTATGCCGTGGCATACATAGTTTTTCATGAAAACTGAAGGTACTTTATTATTTTATATTTTTTCTGTAACTCTCATAAATGTCTACAATAAATTTACATTAAAACACAACAACAAATTCTACTTTTATTTCATTTTAATGTTTGCCAAATTAAGGGTTAATAAAAATTTAGAAAATATATTATAAAATTATATATACCTACCTATTTTGAAATAAAGCGAAAGTAAAGGGGCTGGCTTGGCTACTTGGACAAACTCGCGTCGATGCTCGCGGGCCAACGCGCCTTGCAGAACAGTTGTTGACTTACTGAACAGTGCACACTTACAAGTTTTCTTGCCATTTTGATTGTGCTGGTGTCACGAATTAAACTTGAACTTAAGGACGTAATTACATTTTTGAAACTCTCAAATTCAGTTATCCAGCGCCTGCACGCTACAGCAGTACGCATGCACACATTGAAGGCGCTTTATGCTCGATTTTATAGATTAACTAAACTAATTTTGATACTTAAGTGCAACTTACGCAAACAAATGTTTTATTTTTCATTTAACTTTTTGAAATGAAAACTTCTTAAGGCACGTTGAGGACTTTTTGGTTGAAAGCCCTATAAAAATAGCTGTTGTTTAGGTGAACCTCGCACCAAATTTCTGATACAATTTTTTGATGTGAATACATTTTTAGGCGCGTTGAGTACTTTTTGGTTAATCATAGACCCTCGTCATCGAACGTCACGCCTCCCTTGAGCTATTTCTATATCTGCGTATATTAAACTATATCTTAAACTTATTCTCAAAAAAAATACAATATATAGCTAAAGTGTTCTTAATTCGTTAGTCCTGCGCGGGAATCGAACCCGGCCACACGTGCACTCTTCACAGTCTGAGGGTAGCTCCCACGGTGCTAACACCTATTCGCGAAAGTCTGTGTATTAATTTCGTAAATAAATTATAATTTCCAATAAAAGTGCCGAAAGTGCGGTTCACGAGTTGACTAAAACCGTAAAGTCACTCGAGATGTGAGTGATTTCTTTGGAGAAGCTTGTTATTGATCAAAACAACCTGATCAAAAGTTTTATAAATATGAACAGTGATCCGAAGACACCAGTAAATGTTGAAGTTGGTGAGGGTAGTTCGACAGTGAAACCTGCCCAGCGCCCGGTACGTGAAGCTCGTAATCGCGCCGCTTTGGCTATCTCCGCGGGCGTTCGGAAACTTACGGCCCGCCCTCCCGCCAACACCGGCGCAGGCGTCAAACCAGTGTCCCCTACTCCGAGCACATCCTCGGCGACACAACCCCATCCGATCGAACCTAAACTTACTGAGTCATCGCCAATATCCTCGCAGCCGCTACCACACAGTCGAAGCTCTCTCGCAAACGTGACTCGTGGTACGGCCACCGCTCATGCTGCAACACTTCAACCTGCTGAACGTAAATCGAATCTCCACTTGTACTACGTAAAACCAGGAACCACAGCTGATCAGGTTCTCGCTCATCTTCACACCATCAATCAGAACTGTGACTGTTCCGTTGAAGCGCTAAAAGCACGCGGCGATTATGCCTCGTTTAAGTTAAGTGTGCCTTCTAAATATATGAATGAATACCTGTCCTCTGAACACTAGGCCCAAGACATACATGTTAAGCCATGGCGTAATGGATTTCGCAATAAAACAGAAAAATCAGCTTAAGCCTAAAACCTACTAATTATTCTACCAGAATGTGAGAGGACTGCGTAGTAAACTTGCAACTTGTAAATGAGGTATAATAAGTGAGTCAGCTGATGTTTTCGCATTAACAGAAACCTTTTTAGTGAGCTCCATTCACGATTCTGAAATATTCCCTGAAGGCTATACCGTGCTACGCCCTGTGCGAGCCAATGATAGTGGATGGGGCGGAGTATTGTTAGCGGTCCACTCCAAGTATAAAATCCGCAAGATAAACACTGTCGACGGGTACACAGCTGACCTTGAAATATTGATGGCAATCGTTTCTCTAAAATGCGAAAAACTTCTTGTTTGTGTTGTATATATTCCGCCCAATTCCAGTAACGAAAAGTATATTAACACGTTCGTAGTCTTAGAGAACATTATAGAAAAACATTCAAAAATAAATGTCTTTATTTTAGGAGACTTTAATATGAAATCTGCCAGCCAAAATGTAAATATGCAATTTTGTTATTTAACTTCTTTCTGTAAATTAAAACAGCATAACACTGTTATAAACTGTCACGGCAATATGTTAGATATGGTTCTGAGCAATTTGGACACTAAGTTCATACAGGTAAGCGGCGACACTGAGCCACTTGTTCCCGCCGACGCGCATCACCCACCCGCCACTGAGCATGTTGCTAACCGGGCCGCAGTTGGCGCGCGCGACCGTGCCTTCCCCACCACCATCGCATGAGCTTCCGCAGCATTTACCACCTTATTATAATTATAGCAAAGCTGATTTTTATACACTTTATCTGTCTTTAGCTGCGATAGACTGGACTGACGTGTTTAATGTCAACAAAGCAGTAGATATTTTTTACGATAAGATATTCGCTAGTTTAAACTTAAATGTACCTCAAAAAACCACAAAACCATTCCTCTAAATTTCATTACTCTACATGGTTTACCTTTGAAATAATAAAAACTATACAATCTAAGTATTTTCATTTAAAAAAATATAAGAAATTTAAATTAGACTTTAACAAAGAAATGTTTAGGTATTATAGAACGCGCATTAAAGAGCTCATAGAAGTGGCGTACAAAAATCTCATCAAACGAACGGAGACAAATATAAAGGCGGATCCAAAATCCTTTTGGAAATTTGTAAAAGATCAACGTATGTCTAAGCAACCGCGCGATGAATTTGAGTTCAATGGCATATCAGTCTCGGGTATAGATGCCGCAAATGCATTTGCGAATTATTTTAAGTCAGTTTTTCTCAGGGACAGCGAACTTAACTCATCAGGTGATGACTCAGAGGAATTATTCCCAGTGCCAAAATATCTAGATTCTTTACGTATCGCGATCGATCATATTAGCTCTGCCGACCTGTCCTATGCTGTCAGGCGCCTAAAAGCTCAGTCTTCGAAAGGTCCCGATGGTATACCAGGCTTTGTGGTCAGGGATTGCATTAGTGTATTTGAATTGCCACTTTTATATATTTTAAATCTGTCTATACAGAATTCAGTTTACCCAGATATGTGGAAAAGGGAAATGCCCACTTGGTAAAGAAGGTTTGGCCAAGTAATGCCCAAGATAGAAACAAATGGTAGGCATTAGGGTTGACATCGTAGATAACGAAATAACTATTATTTTTTACCTAGAACTTAGTGGAACATCAGAAACTGTAAATGGAAATCAACGGTAAAAAATATGCATAATTATAGTTTTCAGGTATTTATTCATTTTCATTTAAATAAGTTATAAGTACATCGTCTTGGAATTAGGCTGGGGGATTTATATTTGACTGATACCTCGCCCAGCCCAAGAACCACACAATTATCATCACGTGGGCACAACACCCTACCGTCCTCCGCCCAGATATGCAAATACAGCAATATTGTCGTATGGACTCTAAACCAGATTCGTTAGTATTAACAATAATATATATCTACGAAATACATTTTTCGACTGATATGTCGGCTTTTAATTCGTCCTCTAACCAAAATATTATTATCAAACTATTACTGGCCGAAGGAAATCCATCTAGAATTCTATTATTCGTTTCTGGGCATACTTCAATATGCTATAATGTTAAATCGATTTGTGCGATTATAATAATTGTGAATATAAATATAAATAAAGCTGGTAACACTCAAATATATATTTTAACGAGATTATAGTCATTGAATCGTTTCGCGACCTATTAAAATACTAAAATATTCCCAACTTTATGGGATAAATGAATATTATGAAAAATTATAAGAAATTACAACTTATTTTTTAAGTGAAACCAATTTGTTGGGCACTCCTTGGCCAAATCTGGGCATTTCCCTTTCAAGAGTGACTCCTATACCTAAGAGCGGCACCAAGGTCAATGTGGAAAACTATAGGCCCAGATCTGGCAGATCAACGACGACCAATCTTGTTAGCTTTGTAGACTATGTTGTCACAGAGATGGACTGTAGCAAGCAAGTAGATGCTGCATATTTTGATTTTAAAAAAGCTTTCGACCGCGTCCATGTTAATAGCTTAATAAGCAAGATTTCGGCCTACGGTTTTAAACCACAATTGATTAAATTATTCTCCAGTTACTTTCTTAATCGGAAGCAGTACGTCCAACTCTCGGGATACATTTCTCAACCGTACCAAATTGCTTCAGGCGTGAGTCAAGGGAGTATTCTTGGCCCAACTCAGTTCCTTATAATGATAAATGACTTACCGGAAGTCGTTAGGACGGCTAGGTGTCTTTTGTTCGTCGATGATTTGAAACTGTTCTTTGGTATAAAGACTGAAAGTGACTGTCATACGTTGCAATGCGACATTGACAATGTCATAGAGTGGAGTAAGCGTAACCACCTAGAATTTAACGCAGCGAAATGTAAAAGTATTACTTTTACCCGATCCCGTTCACCCATAGTGTTCACTTACAACGTTGCTGATACACTCTTAGAACGCGTCACTGAAATTCGTGACTTAGGAGTGGATTTGGATAGAGGTTTAACCTTTAATACGCACATAGCTGCACTATGTAGTCGAGCTTATAAGTTGCTCGGTTTTGTTACGAGGCAATCATCTCAGTTACGGGAAAGAGAATCCATTCTTGCCTTATATTTTGCTGTCATCCAAAGTGTACTAGAGTATGGCTCTATAGTTTGGGACCCACATGAAACAAAATATAAGTTAATGCTAGAACGGGTCCAGCGAAAATTTGCTTGTTATCTGTATAAAAAAATATACAAGTACTATCCTTTTCTATATCCATCTCTATTCGTATCTGGCATGGTAGGTTTAAGCACACTCGAATTACGACGAAAGTGTGCTCTAATGATCCATTTTTATCTACCTTTCAATGGTAAAATAGATAACCCATCTTCGTTGTCCCGTTGTTGCCTATTTGTACCGGATCGGTATACGAGATTACGCTCGCACCGGCTGCTGGCTGCACCACAGGTACGGACATGCACTGCTCAATATGCTCCCACTAGCCAAGCTGTAACCCTGCTTAATGGCCTGCTTGCCAGTGAACCAGATGCTGACATTTTTTATAATAATTAATGTTTTTTTGTCCTTTTGTAAACTTCATTTAATGTGTGTAATTAGTTATTAATATACTCGTAATATATAATAATAGTATTAATTTTATATGTACCTATGTTGTAGTTCACTACACGATTTGGCGCCAAACTGTAAGTGTAGTGAACATTTGTTTAATAAATAAATATATAAATGTACTATATGACGATGACGATATATATGCCCCGCAAGTTTTTTCTAATAATGCTGACAAATCCGGGCAAGCTTCAAGTGCCATCTTAAAAAATGATTTCGGCCGATGGCTCAGAAACTGTGAACTTTAGGGCATACATTACTGAGACCATTATTGTACAGACGCCAGACATCCAGCTACCCCAATCGGTCAAATTTCTTTTATAAATTTTCAATTTATCACAAAAGCATAAGGTTCACTTTCAATTGAGGAAATTTTACAGATTGGGTCTAGGTATCTGTAAAATTTATAAAAAAAAATTACCGATTGGGGTAGGTAGATGTGCTGGCGTCTGTACAAAATACAATTTTGCATCTTTTATATCCTGTAAACTTACCGTTTACGATTTATAGTCCATTTAATGAGCGATTAGAAACTCAGCCGATACTCTTAAACTTATGGATTAATAAAAAAAATGCATTTATCATTATTTTTATGAGTGGGTGCACTTTTAGGAAGAACAAAAATCATGGAACTCGCGTTATCGTCACCACATGCTTCCCATGAGCTATACGTGAATTGTGTATTTAATATATATATGCAGTAACGAACTAAGATGCCTTCCCAATTGTAAGACACCACGCCTGCCTATAGACAATACAGTGGGGGCCAGGTATTGGTATCACAGAGACCAGCACTGCATTGGCGCTCATAACTTTGAAACATTACATAGAAAGTCACACTAGCCCAGTAATAATTCTAACTCCAGTATCATTTAAACCACAATACACTTAAGTTGACGGAGAATAAATAATACTGTGTTAGGTGCATCCAAGATGCGCCTTCCCGCCAAGGACGACTACCAACGATAAAGTATAAAATTGACGATAGTACAAATGATATAATTGTTTATTGTTGTCTATAAACTATTGTAAAACAAACAAATGAAAATATCACATCAAAACCAGGCGATATTTAGTTCGCTTTTTTCATCGAGTATGCCGAGATACTTCACACCGCAATCAATAATAGAAGTGTGGCTACTCATATGGAGTAACTGCTCAAACGGTAGTCGATTTCAATCATTCTTCTACCTCCGGGTCTATAATCTTTATCCGCACATTCTTGCTCCTGTACTTAAAACAGACAATATAAGTGCTTAATAAAATAATACAAATGCTCTCTTTGTGCACAAACATATATAATTCATTTCAATCACCGTAGCCTAGTTGGTAGTGCTCCTGGCTACGAAGCTGGTGGTCCTGGGTTCGAATCCCGGTAAGTGCAAATATTTGTGTGATGAGCACGAATATTTGTTTCTGAGTCATGGATGTTTTCTATATATTTAAGTATTTATCTATTTATATAAGTATGTATATCGTCGCCGCGTCGCCTGGTACCCATAGTACAAGCTTTGCTTAGTTTGGGGCTAGGATGATCTGTGACATTGTCCCTAGATATTAGATATTATTAATTAATGTACATAAATCATTTTTGGTGCATAAAATTATGAGCTCCAAGATATAATTAATATAAATACTTACAAAACCTCATTCGTTTTATTTCTTTCTTTTAAACCTTGTTCGTTTCTATTTCCAAATAATGTTTTCGGCATCTATAGTTTAAGTATACACATTTATCATCCATCTCTACCGTTCGTAATTACCACTCGCAAAAGCTTCGAAAATTATATGCAGAAGTACCCATCTATTGATTTGCCATAAAAAGTGACATCCGCCATGTTGGATTCCAAAATAAATAACATAGTAATATTAAATAAGTAGAAGCACTTATAGTAGATAGTCCGTCTTTACTTTTATTTTAGTCCAAAAAGTATCAATTTTATCTAGACGCAGTATACACACGCATAGTGTATGCGTTGGAACTTTGTCGTACTAGTTATTTGAAAAAATGTGATACACCCGTCCTTCCGCAAGCGCGTCTGAGCGCGGAATGACGAACCAAGCAGCGCACTGCGTTATAAAATGTATGGAGGAGGAGATTCTATTGTGTATTCTTTCTCATAAATGAGAAAATTATTCATTTGGATACAAAATAATAAACCCGACGTATAGAGGTCTATAAAAGCCACTATTTATTGTTATTTTCACGTTAAAATAAGCAATGTGTTTAGCTATATATGTTCCTATCCGGACACCACTTTTAGATAGTTTTAGCGATTTTTGTGATGGTAAAAACGTATTTCTGTGAAAATTTTGTATAGGACTACACAGTTATTATTTGAAAACTTAAGAGATGAATATATTATCTTTAATTTTACACCATATTCTCTTTACAACTGTGGTTCTTGGGTCATTAAATGGTACCTAAAAACCACGTATATTTCTTAGTATGTCCTTAAGAAATAAGTACATTTCAATTCGAAGGTAAGATTTTTTATTAAGTTTAAATAGATGCATCAGTATATTTTATGAATTAGTACTTCACTTAGATTCCATATTCAAGGAAATGCAACAGGAGATATCAGAACTAAACTCGGCAAATAGTCTAGGCTCTGGCTACACCGGGTGACAGCAGTGATTCAGGGAGTGGCTGATTGTTTGAAAGAATGTATCAGAAATCAGAACACACTAATTTATAATTTTTATTCTTGTTATATTTATATTATGTCATTTGTTATTAATAACTCACTGTTTTTGTTCTTGTAGTAGAGTAGACAAATGACTTGAATACTTACATGGCTTTTACTACTATGTAATAACGTTGAGATGAAAATCATATTACTAGTCAAACCACGATCATGATATTATTCATTCATGATCATATCAGCCGTACGATGACCACTGCACTGCACGATGGCATAAGCCTCCCCCAAGGTTATTATTCATTTATTTGTAACAACACAGACGAACTAGTCCAAAACAACACAATCGAGTAAACATGACGTGATTATTGTTTTTACCCCTACTTTTGGGTATTTACCCGGTAAATACCCATCAGGTATTTACCCACCGCCCATCTCTATAAATGCCTCTCCTTTCTTTTTTGAGTTCTTATACGTCACAATTCTCGTATTTTTATACGTCACAATCCGCCTGACTAGCAACCAGCTCCCTATCTGGATTGGTCGAACCTCCTGATGTATGTAAATCGAAAATCTACCAATGTAAACCCGCATTAAAGCCATTACCTTTTAATCTTTATATACATGACATAGGTTTAACATTTAAACATAGTAATCAATACATAATACAATTTGTTTACGCCGCCGATACTAACATATTTAGGTATAATAGTCAAGTCCATTCTTTATTACACTAAACTGCAAAAGTTTGAGTGAGAATCAATATTGCAGAATGAATCAGATATTCCCTAACATAGGTAAAATGTTTTACTATGTCCTATACACGAAAAACTCACCAAATCAATTTTGATTAAATGATAATGAATTCCATTCTTAAGTGATTTTGTACCATTATAGATACCTCCGTTTGTTTATGGATTTGAAATAAACATTTAATAATCACATTTACAAGTAAATCCTTTAGAGACGTCAAGACTACCCAATCCACTTATAAAGCTTTGCCCAACATAAAATTATGGACATTCAGACATAACCGGGTATAATATAAATATTGGACCTGCGAGACCTTATAATAGACTTAGACCTAGAATAATGATTTAATATAGATAGCCATAATTACTTTTATTATTTTGTGCAATTTCATTTGTGACGAAACCCCTTACATTTCCATCCACTATTCACGGAACTCCATATTACTAAACAGGGGACATTTGTAATATAAGCCCAATATAAAAAGAAGCAGCATTTAAACACAATCTGGAATGTCCCCTATTTATATGGAGTTTTGTTTGTCACACCAGATTAACATATGATGTAGAACTAACTGGTTTTCTGTTCAAATGCTTGTAGATTTCTTTATTATTTATCTTAACGTAAATAAAATTCAAGATTAAGGACAGCCTATAGTATAATATATACTATACTTTCTCTGTAATGAAAAATATTTAAAAAGCTTACCGATCTCATTTATTATATAATTAGACATTTACCACATGTTCGCCGTTTCACAATTATTTGAAAAGATAATATTAATATGTACTTATATTATAATGTCTTATATATTAATAATTAAATTGAATTGATGTATAATTAATATTATATGATTTTCACTACTTTACAGTTACGTTTCTTTCTGGATTCTTAATAATACAATCCTTTTCAACTGGAGTTTTATTTTTTCATGCTGTCTCTCATCGTAATTCCAGTCGGTAACCATAAACAAAATTAGAAGATTTCTAAGGCCTTTAGGGGCAGAAGGTCAAAAGTGCCATTTGACAAATGTATCACAAAAAAGACTAGAATAACAAAAGCACACTATGTCAGTAAATAGTTCTTGCGTGGATATAGTTTTTATATTTACGGTGAAGCTGTATGATATGGCACTTAATATATTTATAACATTTCTATTACAGAATTAATAATTATTTGTGCCGAATACGCAATAAAAAATTGTTTATGTAGAATGTAGATATGTAACAATCAGATATATTATTAATTTGTTGTTACATAGATATGAATAACACAACGACTATCTTATGCATTCACACAAACTTATCTGAAACTACAATCTGCATCTACATCATACAATTTAGAAACATGGAGGATCGTACTTATGTCGAACTTACTAAAGATTGCGAACAAATAAATAAATAAAAAGAATCAGTTAAAAATTGGCGGATACTATTTTTAAGTTTTGAGTTATTGGTTATACAAAATTGAGATGTTCTGTTCTATTGTTGCAATAAAGTGTTAAGTTCTATGGTTCACTAAAGGGGATATCAAATGTTCCTTTACCGCGTACTTTATTTAATAACATAAATACATATATTTAAATACTAATAACCTCGTCAGTTCTACGATGTTATTGATACATCGAATTATAAATCGTCGGATATTCGGCCATCGGGCCTCGCAGTTCGTCGTATAATTGGAATCAAATATCCAGCTAAATGACTATAATCTTTCATTCTAAGTCAAACAATTGGCGACCACAGCAATTATATGCACCATACAGCCAAAATTTTCATAAAGGTATATTAATTAGTTCATTATGTCTAATTAGACTTATTTATAAGAAAACATGTCGAAATAAGAATTATTGATAAAAAAAATATTTAAATGATATGTCCACGTCGACTTCGACTTCGACAATCCTTTTGATGTGTTGTAGGTAAGTCTCTTACGTTATTTGAACAAAATTCGCAATTTACCTTAAAAAGATATAACTTGCGCTTAATGTTTACATAAACATACAGCGCACGTATATATTTTTGTTACAAGTAATTTTTATGTAATAATTATTTAATCATGTATTTTGTATAACTTTAGAAAGTTCTTTTATATTGATGTACTGAGTAAACAGAACAAAAAGCAGAGGAAATTTCAGATGTGACATCTATCTACCTATGCAATTGAATTAATTAAAGAAAAACAGTTCATGAAATATGAAATAATAAAAAAGCTTGGAGTTCAACAATTTTAAATATTATGTGATGCTCGATAATAAATTCCATCCAGAACTATGGCTTAATATTTGACTCTTGCTTCTGACCTTATGCTCCTAAAGATTTCTTTCTAAGTGTTCTTTATGAGTCAACTCATGTCGCGCTGTAATTATGTTGCATAGAATATATTTATATGCTTCATATATTGGCTTGCTAAGTCGCGACACGACACACCATTAATAATTCCAAACGTATCTTCATGACACAGATAAATTACACGCGAATGACTAAGACCATAATAATTAATTTTAAAAAATACTGTTCATTGGACCCCGTAAGCTAATAGGAGAAATGTCTGAAATAGTATACAAAATAAAATAACAAAAATATTGCCTCCGTTTCGAACCCTGCTATGGCTACCAGATACTACCGTCTTGAGTTCAGAACCCAGTTGACTCCAATTTTTCTCGATTCAACATTAGGGTCTTTAATTCAGACCCTAATTAATATATAGACTCTATATTGCTTAAGCCTAATTTTGACCGAGATCACAAACTTCAAATTTACAGTTCCACTTAAAATTACCTGTACACTTTATAAAAACCTTCCATCGCTCACTTGCACCCCATTAGATTGTTATCTCGAATTCCTCGATCGTAAAATATTTGCAGTTAATTTCTATATTGTGTATATTATACAAGTCCAAGCTGTCTCACTAAGTGTTTAAAAATTATAAGATTTATGAGACATCCCTTCTACGTTAACAAAACTTCATCCTATTAATGTTTATGCAATGAGTTATGTAAACCATCTTTTTATGAAATATATACGTCATAATTTTGTATATTGCAATGGTCAATATCTTGTTTTTATATTTCTATGGACAGTAAAGATAAGGACAATATCATAAATGCCAAAAAACGCAAGATAAGTGGCAACAGCATCGAATAATACAGCAGTATCATTGGCTGGAAAGAAATCTTGTTTGGGTGTAACAAAGTCAGTGTGAAATTTCTAATTTCCTCACTGGTTGGAACACATAGGAAGGCTATAATATTCAATCGGATAACTTTGAATTCTACAGATGTACCTAGCTCCATGATTTACCCTTCATATCAAAAGTGCCAATGATGTATTTAATTAGTGTTATGATTTGTACTCTGTACTGGGTAAGGCAGAGACTGTACTCCCGGAGCAGCTTCAGCAGAAGGGGGGGGAAAATGACCGTGAGCTCTTCTGTGATTCTGCAATGCTGTGCCCTGAAACAACAATCTTAATTAGAAACAAAATCACTACATTTTCGCAAGTATAACATACATCTCTCCATGAACATTAGCGTTCCATCTTACTTACTTATCGTAAGGGCAGTGGTTACCCTAGTGTCAGAGTTCTTCAAGCCGCCCAGTAGGCCTCTAATATGGCTTAACCACTGTTGTCTAATGACTACAACCGGGACCGGGTTTAATTTCTGAGCGTCTCCGAAGCACGGAGACGCTCATATACTGTAGCGGTCACCCATCTATGGACTGACCGCGAGCCTTATTTCTTGACCTCGCCGATCGTTTACGGATCGGTGAGATCATCTAGCTATGGCGTTCAATATGATTCAAATATGAATAATAAAAACTAAGTATTGTCGTGTGTGCTTGTCTTTGGGCCAAGTCCAACTGAGGATATTTGTATTACATTTTAACATTTTTGCTCAGTAACTCCATATAATCAATATTGACTTACTGCCCAATACTCTAGACGTCCGATTAGCGCGATTTCAGACTTATGATACTAAAAAGAAACACTGTATCCAGCCATTCATGCAATGACTGGCCTATTGGTCTACTGACTAACAATTGTCGACGGGTTCCTTTAACTGTAATGTGATGATGTGTGTATACAAGGAATAACGTATACAGAGTAACTTGTAAAACACCAAACACCTCGAAGGAATAAATAGCTAACACCAAAAGCAACAACTTATGATATCTTGTGAAATTTTACTTTCATATAGAAATAAGTATTAATTTCCCGCTTGAGTATTTATAAAGTTTGTAATGGCTCTAGTATAGATAAATATCTGGCGAAGTGTTATTATAATTAGCAGCGAAAACGCGCAAACCGAACGTCGTATGAATGAAACAGAGACAAATCTCTCGACAGTACAACAACAACTTATAAAGTATATATTTTTTCATGCATTGTGTTATCTCCGAACTCGTAGAATAAAAGTTATTGCTTATTATGTTAGCTTTCTACTCTTGCAAGGTTGCTGGTGTTTTACAAGTAACCCCGTGTATAATGGCCGTAACTTAAAGAGCTTAATTTGCCCCTGAAACTGCACAATGTGTCGCATATACAAATATATAAATTAAATCTCCATACAATGGTAACGACGGTCACCGTAGCTTGGTTGATAGTGCTCCTGCCTACGAAGCTGGTGGTCCTGGGTTGGAATCCAGGTAAGTGCAAATATTTGTGTGATGAGCACGATTATTTGTTTCTGAGTCATGGATGTTTTCTATGTATTTAAGTATTTATCTATCTATATAAGTATGTATATTGTCGCCTGGTACCCATAGTACAAGCTTTGCTTAGTTTGGTGCTAGGAAGATCTGTGTGAAATTGTCCCTAGATATTATTATTATTATTTATTTTGTACGAAATTATTTTAGTCGTACTTCAGTAACTGTTTTATTCTCATTAGCTCAGTTTCATGGGTAGATAGCGCTTCATAAGTGTCCTAGTAGTACGACCAAATGTATCTTCTTTTAAAATGGGAAATAATAATGTCCTCCAGGCTGAATTTCGACTACAGCGGCCATTCTCAATTGAGATTAGCCAATTGCGCAGGACATTTTATAGAGCACAAGTGTGTGCGCAAACACAGGTGCACTTTCTATTCCATCACTCCCATGAGACTTGCGCCGGAAAGCCTCTTTCCGGTTGTATAGCAAGTTGTTCCATCGGTCACGTAAAATCGACCGACGGCTTTACGTGCTCTCCGAGTTACGGGGGTGTAATACCGTCAACTCTTGGACTTTGGGCTAATAATGAGAGATTTTATTTACGGAAAAATTCTAAAATCCATTTTTTGATCCGCCCCGAGATTTGAACCCAGGACAAAATAACAATACATAGGAAACGTAACAGTTTCTAGGATTTAGGTGCCTTATTATTAAAATTAGTTTTTATACAATTTATATACAACTAATTCGTAAGATGGAGTCTTTGATCTCGTACCTGTATGAACCGATTGCCGCAAATTTCGCATATGTAAGGTCTGTCACCCGTATGGCGACGTATGTGGAGGGTAAGATCATTGCTCTGCGAAAATGCCTTATCGCAATAGGTGCACTTGTAGGGACGCTGGCCGGTGTGCACGCGCATGTGCCGGGAGAGCTTGTTGCTGCGCGAGAAACCTGGTAAAGGCAAAAGATATAATTATGAACGTATAATTTTACACACCGCGGCACTTTGTATCTAGTGCAGTAATTTCATCAAATGATTAAACCTTCTTCGTATTGTAAATTGTATTTGGGGGAAAGAAACTCCACGCACTATTACCACTATTAAAAAAAGGAATGTACGTATTTTAACAACTCTGCCATCTATCATCATTACTACGTACTAATATAGAAGTTGAGTATCCAAAGGCTGATATCACAGCCAAATCATTACATCATACAGTAAATTTCTTAGGTTTCATCCTTAGAAAATGTGGCTTTTCTTATTTCTAAAAGTGATACGAATAGTACCAACGACGGTTAACTGCAGTCTATGGATTTAACTGATCTAATAACGATTCTGAATAATTAATTTTAAGGCGATAAGTTCCGCTGCGATGCCGTGTGCACATATGTTTATTGTTGCTATTGCATCTACACTAATATTATAAAGATGATAGATTTGATTGCTTATTTGTTTGTTTGTATTGAACAGGCTCCTAAACTACTTGACCGATTTGAAAAATTCTTTAATTGTTGGGAAGCTACACTATCAACATAGGCTATATTAAATTTTCAAAAAGTTAGGGATCCGTACTAAATCTCGAATAATGTAAGGTAAGGTGTAAAAAATACCTAATAAGTTTATTGCATTGCGTGCGATGCGAAAACTATTGATTATAGAATAAAACTAGCTGTGCCCGCGACTTCGTCCGCGTGTTAATTAGTTTATTTCGTTTTTTAGTAAAATAAAGGACTTTTTCTAAAATAAAAGTAGCCTAAGTTACTCCTTATTACATCAGCTACCTGCCAATAAAAGTCACGTCAAAATCGGTCCAGCCATTTCAGAGATTAGCCGGAACAAACAGACAGACAGACAGACAAAAATTGTAAAAAATGTTATTTTGGTGTACGTACCGTATATATATTCATATTTATGTAGTAAAAACCGGCTATTTCAATATTACAAACAGACACTCCAATTTTATTTATTTGTATAGATAACGTTTGAAGGTTTGTTTAATACCCGTGCAAAGCCGAGGCGAGCTGCTAGTTAGCTAATATAATAAACATATCTTACCTTTGCCACAAACACGACAGACGCAAGGCTTTTCCCCTGTGTGTGACCTTCTATGACATTGAAGATCCGATGATCTAGGAAAACCTAGAACAAAGATTATTTTTAATAGTACGGTTTGACCAGGGTAGTCTCGATACCGAAACTCTCAGGACTCGTGACAGCTAAAATTATGCAAAACTCCCGGGACTTTGAGACACGAGACGTCCCGAGCCTCGAGCCTCGAGAGGAGACAAGATTGTTATGTAATCATTTTTTTTTGAAATATCTAAATTTCAATGAAACAGATAAAGCTGTTGACGTTCCGATTTTTTAAAAAGTTTATTTCATTTATTTAATTATCTTACAAATTTGTGATTATGATAATTAACAATGTTTTTATGACTAATGATTAGATACTAGAATTACTAGATAATAGTAAAGGTATTAAGAATATGTATGATTTTGAACTAAGGTCATATTATAACTATATAATTAATGTTAAAGTTATTAAGATTCAACTTTCTTTTGAATAAATGTTAAATAAATTCCCGTACCCGGCGGGAAGCCCCTGGATGGGGGCAGTGCAAGACCGGCCATTGTTCGATGTTCAGATGCTCTGTCGGAGCTGTACGGGTTGGAGTGCGGGGTGAGGCAGGGAGGGCTGACCTCGCCAAGGCTCTTCAACCTGTACGTGAACGCACTGATAGAGGAGCTCAGCAGCACCCGTGTTGGTTGCCATATTGACAATGTTTGTGTCAACAATATTAGTTACGCGGACGACATGGTGCTGCTGAGCGCCTCGGTGTGTGGTCTGACCAAGTTGCTCGGCATCTGCGAGCGTTACGCGCGGGATCACGGTTTGCTCTATAACGCCAGGAAGAGTGAATGCATGGTCTTTCGGGCCAGGGGTCGGAGATGCCCGGATACTGTTCCAACTATTAAATTAAACGGGGTGACGTTAAAAAGAGTTGAACAGTTTAATTATCTCGGGCATATTGTGACCTCTGACCTGAGGGACGATGCGGACATTGATAGGGAGCGGAGAGCGTTGTCTGTGAGGGGCAATATGATCGCCCGCAGGTTTGCACGTTGCTCGGGGGCCGTCAAAATAACTCTTTTTAGAGCGTTTTGTACGTCTCTGTACACAGCCAGCCTGTGGGTGTCCTATACCCAAAAGCAGTACAGCGCTCTCCGTGTCCAGTATAATAATGTGTTCAGGGTGTTGTTTGGGCTGCCCCGGCACTGCAGCGCGTCGGGTATGTTCGCCGACGCCCGTGTTGACTGTTTTTACACGACGATGCGAAAGCGGTGCACATCTCTGGGGCGCAGGGTCCGGACCAGCTCCAACACCATCCTGATTATATTTGCGAACAGGTTTGATTGTCAGTACATTAATCATTGCTATATGGTAAATGTAATGACAAACAAACAATTGTCTGAAAGTTATTGTTAATAGTTTTAATTTTGTTTATATTATTTTTTGATTTTTAATTTTGATTTAAATTTATATATGTAATTTTAATTTTAGATAATTTTAGATTTTAATTTAATTATGTATTTTTAATTTTAGATTTTAATTTTATGATTTTAATTTTAATTTGACATCACATTTTATATTTATTTTAATTGAATTTTGGTATTATGTATATTGTGTGTATGATCTGACATTGATTGAAATAAATGGAATTATTATTATTATTATTATTATTGTGGACAGCCTTGGGGAGGGCTTTTTCCAGCAGTAGAAGTCTTTCAGCTGATATGATAAAGATGAAATTGATGTAGACTTTTATAAAAAAAAATTGCCTTTCTTAATAAGTTTCACCAGAAATTATCTTAATAAAAATTCCTCAAAAAAGGCCCCACTTGTTTTTATTTGGTTTACTAAACTGGCCGTACACAATATTAAATAAAAAGATAAATGTAAGTTATTAAAAAAGCTTAGTGTACGACCTTCTTGAAGTAAACACAGCACGCAAAATATCTAAAAACACATTTTTTTTTTCTTAATTGTCTCGATGTCTCGGGACTTCCCTGGGCTTTGATTCTAGGCCGGCCGTGCCCCGGGAATTTGGAACTGTCGAGAATGCCCTAACCCTAGTCCGGCTCTCAAGTGACACGAGGGCCGAGATTTATTAAAAGGTGTGGTCAAAATAAAACAGAACGTACCTTTGCCACAGAAATCACATTTGTAAGGTTTTTCCCCCGTGTGCCGCCGAATGTGTACGATCAAGTTGGAAGAGTTGGAGAAACTGTGACCACAGTAAAGACATAAACACGAATTAGGCGCTTTCTCGCGGTGGACTTGGTGCACTCGCTGATGTGAACTGGGAATACAGACATTCGATTAATTATCTGACTGCATCGTTGGTCTGGCAGTAGCTCGTTCAGCCGCATATAATAAGGGCGTGTTACATTTTTTTTTTAAAGACAACGTCAGTACTAAGGAATCTGATCCCTGTGTCGCGGGGTACTTGAAAAACATATAATAGACTGACACAAATTACATCCAGACTCAGAACAACAATTTATGGGTCACACAGATAGTTGTCCGGCGCGGGACTCGAGCCCGCGACACTTAGTCTTAGCCGCTGCGCCACACACATAAACAGACACTTAGCGGAATGCATAGTACAATATATTTTTTTACTTTTTTTGCCATGGACCAAAAAGAGCAATTATATGTTTATTTAGGGTTTCTACCATATTATTTATATCATCTAATTTGGCCGGTAGGTAATCCAGTGGAGGGAGGCCTATTACAGTCCACTAGCGCCGCCAATCGAAAAATGTCATAACTCGTAAATAGAATCAAAAATACAAAATATGTTCTATTATTACTGTGGAAAAGGCAATAACGTAATTGTATAACACCTTATCAACACTTGAAATATAGCTGTTTAGCTAAATCGTGCATTCAAAACATAAACGGCCGTTTTTGTTACAAATGCACGATTTAGCTAAACAGCTATATTTCAAGTGTTGACAATGTGTTATAAAATTACGTTATTGCCTTTTCTACAGTAATAATAGACCACATTTTGTATTTTTGATTCTATTTACGAGTTATGACATTTTTTCGATTGGCGGCGCTAGTGGACTGTAAAAGTCCCCTTAAATACAGCCGAAACAATTGCATGTCGGCCAAGCTCTGGTATGTGCGTTACTGTGATTTCACGTGCTTGGGCATCAGTGCAGATCAAGTGTATCAATGTTTCACTATGGTCTGTACAATGAGTTGGTTTAGATACATTTTTTTTAAATAGTTTCGCCCGCATTAGGGAATTTAATCCCTGTGTCGCGGGGTACTTTACAAACATATAATAGATGGAAACAAATTAGATCCAGGCTCAGAAATAACATTTATGGGTCACACAAATGGTTGTCCGGCGCGGGACTCGAACCCGCGACACGAAGCGGCGAGGCGACTGTCTAAGCCGCTGACGTGCAGTTTAATATTCATTGGCTCAATCAATATTTTTTGATTGAGCCAATGAATATTAAAATCCCCCATCAAAATAATTCTAAATGTGGTGGCCTATATGCAATACAATACAATAATCTTTATTTGCAAATATAGGTGGATACAAGATGTTCTACCTATTATGAACAAATTGGAGTTTATTTCCAACTTGAGCCACATCTGTTCCACAGAGGGCGCTGGTGGATGCGGGGCAGTAGGGGAACGTTTAATCTTCTGGGAATATAGAAACTTATGCCGTCGCGCCTTATATAAAAACGGACGGGGTAAAAAGTTTCTTGCGAAACGGACGGTGGTCAACGACCATGCATCCAGGTGAAAAGGTTGGAATTTCTACTTTTGGCGGGACGGTCTGTGGCGACAGGTATAAGCTAAGTAATTAATTTAACAAGACTAACCGTAAGTTGTCCCTCCTTTGAAACTTCTTTTCACACACATCGCACTGAAATATTTTTTCATTTGCCATATGTATTTTTGTATGTTTCACAAAAAGTTCTCTCCTGAAATGGCAGAAGGTTATTATTAGTAATTTAAAAAAAAAATAGATTAACAGCGAATTCGTCTGCGTTGAAGTTTATAATTGCGATGTCCCCAATGTTTATTCTATTTTATTTTTATAAACTTTAATAGTAAACACTAAATAAAACTCTAGAACTAAAAAGCCCTCAAACTTACTTATAAAAACATCTGTTGCAAGTATCACACTGGAATTGTCTTTCTTCCCTCTTAGTCTTCGGGTCAATGAATTTCACCGATACGCTTTGGCCTTCGTGATACCGTAAAATGTGTTTATTTAAAGATATCTCGTATGCGAATTTAAGTCCACACGTGTTACACTTGTGTTTCCGTTCGATTTGCTTACATATACTTCTATGGCGGGCGGCTGTTTTCAGTGTTGCGAATATCTGAAAATAAAGGGAAATAAAACCTCCACACTTTATTGTCCTTTCTAAACCTATTGAAAGTTTGAAGCCCATAGGGTACCCATAACCAAAATGTTTACACCAGATAACAGTCTGTTGGGCTTCCAATTACCTGTAAGGATAGTCAGAGCTGTACTTAAAACAGGCCGGTTGACGTGGTAGATCATACTTACCTTTCACGCCACAGGTCCTGGGGCTCTACCGGCTAAGTCGCCGAACATCGATTTCTTAAATGGCGTTCAAATAAATAACGATTAAAAATGACTTAATCAATCGTTAAATCGGCTTCCATGAGCACATGTGACGTCATAAATGGTCCGGAATCGATCGTCAACGTTGCAGCCGATTTGAAGATTGATTAAGTCATTATTAACCGTTATTTATTTGAACGCCATTTAAGAAATCGATGTTCGGCGACTTAGCCGGTAGAGGCGCTGGTCCTGCGTTCGATTCCTACCCAGGATAGATGTTTGTGTGCATGAACATGACTGTTAGGTTAGTCTGGGTGTAATTATGTATATAGGTACGTATTTACAAAAGCAAAAGAAGTATATGTAGTATATCAGTGATCTGGTTTCCATACTACAAAACTCTGATTAGTTTGGAATCAGATGGCTGTGTGTGAATAATGTGCCAGGATATTCTTATTATATTATAACAAACTGCTCTCCTAAGCCCGAGCTTGAATGATTAGCCTTCATAGGCCATCAACTATGTCCCGAGAAGAAACTTTAGATTTTTTACAAAGATTACTACGTATGGGAGTTGAACCCTTAATCCCAGGCGAAGAGAATAAAGTTTATTCGCTCTTTGAGCACCTAGACTGGGATGACCTTACAGCATATGCTGTACGTTATGTTAATGTTGACTCATGTTTAATTTGTTCAGTTTGACGGATAGATAACGCTCCGGAAGTTTCCTCCACTATTTTTATTTTTTATTTTTATTTTATTTGAGACAACAAACAATTGCGTAATTTGCTTAATACTAATACAGTATTATTTAGAAAAGACTTAGTTAATCACACAACCAGCATCGTTATCTACAACAGATCATATGAAACGGTAAAACTAGTATCAAGCAACTATGGCAAACTATAGGTAATCAACAACATTAACTTAGTCTAGGTAGCATACAGTAGGTGTGAGTTAGGTATTATACAGTGTTAATAATAGGTTGTTACACCTTGTATAATTACCAGCGCTAGTTTTGTTTTAAACACACTATATAAGGTGACCCTTTATAAGTAATTTGAGGCCTACCTTAGTACAAAGGTTGCATCGTAAAGAAAGTTCTGGATGTTCAGAATCAAAATGTCTAGAAAGCTCGCTCTCCGCCAGAAACACACGGGTACACGTACTACAAATATGTAGTGACTTCCCTCCCTGAAACAAGACCAAATGATCGTGTATGGTTGAGTATGATAACAGAATACATTTATTTGATGATGATGTCTTCCCGGCCGAATTTCGGCCACGGCGGCCATTCTCAATGGAGGTTAGCCAATTGCGCAGGACTTATTATAGGGCACAAGTGTGTGCACGAACACAGGGGCACTTTCTATTCCATCACTCTTATGATCCGATGGGACGACTAGCGACGGCTTTACGTGCTCTCCGAGGTACGGGGATGTAAAACCGCCAACTTCAAGACTTCGGGCTGATACTGAGAAATTTATTTTTACGTAAAAGTCCCAAAATCACTTTTTGGCCCGACCCGGGATTTGAACCCAGAACCTCATTTACTGCGGTTGAACACGCTACCGCTACTTAAACTTCTAGCAATAAATATCATATCTTTACTTCTTGATGGATTGTACAAATACTCTGATCATACAAATGGTATTTTAAATTGACATCTTCTTGAACTATTTTATATTGATATATATAATAGTAGGGACCAATATATGATATAAACACAAATTTACATACATAATTCACACATATAAATGATATACTAGCAGTGCCCCGCGGTTTCACCCACGTTAAACTTTATAAATTATAGCCTATGTGTTTATCCAGGGTGTCAGCTAACTCCATAACAAATTTTATTAAAATCACTCTAACCGTTTAGACGTGAAGAAGTAACAAACATACACACTCACACTCAAACACTAACACTCGCAAACTTTCGCCTTTATAATATTAGTGTGATGTGTAAATTATATATGTAAATTTATATTAATAGATTCACTGCCAACTACCACTTTGTCTCTCTGCAGTGCTTTGGTTCTTCCGACGGTCGTCTGGAATAGATTGTTACATTACTATAATGGCTTAAGTAAATTCATGCTACGGTGTAATATTTTGATTTGGGTCAATAAAGTGGATCTATCTACTTTCGTTAAAATGGGAGATTTCGTGTAGCCATATTTACATCTCACTAATCTGATTCTTCACTATTCAATAATCAAAAATCTAATCCACTCTTTCAGAGTAAATATAGTTAACAAATGACTAAAAAATATGCAGTTTTTACTACCACATACATATTCTCATAATATTTTGTGTGATGAATCATCTTGAGTTGATTTGCCATTTTACCTGTTACGAGGTTACATTCTGCTTCAAAACCATAGACATTTCGCTTTATAAGATTCTATCGATAAATATCCAAAACCCTCGGGGATTGGATATTGATTTAATGTTATATAGCAAGTAGTATTCGACCGAAATCGACCCGAGGGAATGCCTACCAGAGAACGGGCAGCAGCGTTTTTCTGTGAACTATGAACATCAAACTGCGATCGCCAACCTGTCTGCGAAGCGTGGTGATTATGGCATTTCCACCCCTATTATTAGGGGCGGCTTCTGTCCAACAGTGGACGTGAATTGGCCGACATGATGATGATGATGAACAACCATATTTGCTACAGATAGGTATAAGTCACAGCCACCATGTACTTACCATATCGTTTTGATTTGGCCCCAGAATATCTTGCACTGTCACCTCGGAATGAAAACTTAACTGCCTCGTATTATTCGATTCACCCTGTAAATTATGAAAACAATGGTAGCTTACAGCACTGCAAAACGGAGTTATATTATATTTGGGCTACATGGAGAGAAATTTCCGCACAATTTTGGAATTCGTCAGCAAAACCACCTTCTGCATGTAACTTATTACTATTATTTGTACCGGACTTTTGATTTATTAAATTCAGTATCTGACGATCGAATTTATTCAATGGATTAGTAGATAAAATAAATACAGAAGAAGAAATATCGAAAGAAATACACAATCGGCCTACGAATTTCATGAGCATTTAATCTTTGTAGTGTGGGATCACTGATGTTTTGTTTCTTTCTTGCGGAACAACGTTAGCGTAGAACTTATACGGCAACTGGTTTATAACGTCACAGCCAAATGTACTACTCATTCTGTCTAACATGATTTTAGAACAAGATGCATTTAACGTCGCGTAGTTTTTAAAACACTAATCAGTGCTATTCGACTTATTTATTTATAAAATTATATAGAGATAAAAAAAACTTAAATAAATATCATATACTCGCAAATATATCAATGAGAAAGATCAAAATTATGTTATATCAAGTTAAAACTTTGGGGATTTTTTTATACCGGTTCGGCAATATTGGCTTCATAGAGATTTAAAACTGGAAGTGACTTTGTAATAGCACATTTCATGCTTGCGAAAATTATGTATGACGTTAGGAAACACCGTTATGTCAAGTGCCTGATGTTGTAGCATTTTATTTTGAAAACGCTTATATAACTTTCAGTTTTCATTTTTAAATTAACAGTTATATAAATTAACCACATTTTTACTCAATAGAGTTACTAATGTAGGGGTTTTAAGATTTTTGAGTATGCTTTTTTTTTTTAATTTTGTACGTGTGTCTTTGTGTGTGTGTGTGTGTTAGTATACATACATTGGTATCATCTGCGTCGTTCACAACTGTTCTGCCATCAGTACAAACGTGTTCATCGTATTTGGTTTTGTCTACGTACATTTTTTTGCAAAACACACAACTTAATATTTTACTATCTGGAACAAACAAAAATCCTAAATCAATATATAATTACCGAAATCAGGACTTCTAAATTGCATATTTTAATAATGAAATGAAATAATAAAATTTATTCAGCGCTTTGGTAAATAAATACCATACCAAAGTGTATGTAAATACATACACTTGTACTTGTAAAGCTCACAAGGCAATACATAAACGTAGTTTAAAACAGTATAAAAGTAACAAAAATATTTTGAATTGGTCCCACCGTGCGGTGTTTCGTCATATACATATATTTTTATTAAATCATTAAACAAATAATAAATAGCAAGTTACTAAGCTATTACTGTTAAATTTAGCAATACTATATTAAAATTAAAGAATTGAAGACAATGAGCAGTTGGCTAGCGCAAAAGTCTCTCAACCAGTAGCTTAATTTAAGCGGCGTAGACCTGAGGGGGTTCACTGTTATGGGGTTCGGGCCACGGCTCAGGCGTTGATAATATGATTCGGATTTTGCATTGTTAGTAATTCTAAGCTTCTAAGTTAGTTAATGATGAACGAGATTATTGATTGAATCAGGAAGAACCTGTGAAGTGTTACCTTTATGACTTAATATGTGATCTTCTAAAGCTTCTTTGGTTTCCATATATTGCTTACACAGCATGCACTCGAATGTATTTGTGGGCAGTGGTGATATACGGAATCCATTTTCGGACAACTTGTTGAGAATTGTCTGTAACAATATGTTTAAATTAGGAGCTGGTAAAAAGCTTAAATTATACTCAGTCTTGTAAACCTATCAAATCAGTAACTCCTTTAGTTAAATAGGATTTTTTTAATATGAGGACTTTATTTAGGCATGGCCGTCTGATCCCAAACTGAGCAGGGCTTGTAGTATGGATACAAATACTACTTTTCAATTGTACATACATACTTATAGATAATTACAGCCCAGACTCAAGACAAACAGCAATGTGCATGGACAAAAATATCTGTCCTAGGTGGGAAACCAAATCCACGACCTACTAATTTCACCAGACATAACAACTTCACACGAGACAGATTATTGTGCTCCTATGTTCGGTACCATCAGATCATAGATGACTTAAGGTATTTTTTTTATTGTTAAAACAGTGGGAATGCTTTACTGTATACTATGTAGAAACAGATACTTACGGTAGTCATAGCCTTCTTTGGTCGTCCTCTTTTCTTTGGGCCCATGACATCAGGATGATATTTCAACATGTGTTTAGTTAAATTCTCCGCACCACTATAGCATGCGCCACAGACAGGGCACAGAGACAAGCTATAATTGATATTGGACTCATCAGCTTCAACTAAAAATAAAAATATGAAAACAACTTGAGAAAATATGAATCTATTCGGACTAGTAACACTCTACCATCTGAACCTAAACTAGAGCCTGTAATAGGGTAACCAGACAGCTGATAAAAATACACATAATATATTATACAACAGACCAGTCACATAAAAAGATGATCATCCTGCTAATATTATAAAGTTTGTGAGTATGGCTGTATATTTCATCCTCTATCCAAAATCCATAAGCTAGATAGGTATAACTAAATTTGTAATATTCACTTATTACAGAATTATGTACATTACAGTGTTAGCTTCAGAGATATTTTCTTCTTCTTACCATGTCCCATTTAACAATGAAACGAATCACAGAAATATTATGTTGAGCTCATCACTGTATCATTTTTTTAATAATGGGTATCACAAAACTAGTTAATAATAATAATAAATAGTTTTATTTTCTCTTCAAAGTTTATAAAATGTATTGGTGTCGTTAGGAACAATTACTGAGAATAATATAAAGTTTTGAGAGTGTTGGAGTCTGTAGTAAGCTCGAGACCTGTATGACAAATCTCTAGGCTCCCCCCTCCTTGAGGATCTAGTTTTTGTATCCTATACAAATATGAGTCCCGATGCGAAATAGTTCGTCTAACATGGAAAGTAGTGCAAAGCGTAAAATATAGAAAGTAAATATTGATAAAATTATTAAGAATGTAAACCACAATTTGAGGAACATGTTAAAGTTAATTTTAACATAACCGAAATTCTTTCATGACTTTACATAACATAAATTTAAAACAAAATTCTATTAAACATAACGCTAAAGTATTCGTTTACCCTTGTAGCTCACGTAAAATAGTTTGTCTACCACGTAGTTGTGTCGCCTTTGCTCTCAATGACAGCTTTAATGCGAATGTGGCATGGTTGCAACTAACTTTGCACACCCGCCGTAATTGACTTCTAGACAGCCAAGAATTCAGCCTTTAAGTCGCTCTTCGAACTTGATGGATTTTTACGTAGAATTTTTTTATATTTTCCGCTTTAGGGTATCGTTCGGCGACAAGCTAGGGCTGTTATATGGCCATTCGATTGTAGGGATGCTTTTCGCTAGTAGCCACGTCTGATTTGTCCTTGAAGTTTGGCAGGAATCCGGTTGAACAAAGGAAGGAGTCTTGATGCTTGAGTGACGTAATAGAGGGCAGTAAACTCTCTTCCAAAAGGTCTTCATTGATAGAACCATCCACAAACTGCATACCACCAACATCTTGTGCAGACATGCAGCGCCATATCATAAGTGACGCCGGAAACTTCACTTTGCGTTTGAGACAATCATTAGAAATTCCCCATTTTTGTTATTATAACTTTTGTCCTTTCAGCGCTGACCTTAACTTCAAATATGGACTCATCACTTCAAATGATACTACGCCACTGATCGCAAATCTAATTTTAAATGTAAACTTCAACTTATTTTTCTTTTGTACATCAGTCAACAGTGGGTTTTCCTTAGTGGTGTAAATTTTTGCAAGTATCAACTTAACAACAACAGTCTTTAGATATTTGGTAACTTGATCGAACCCACAAACTATTCACTTTCGAAGCTCTTCACACACGGGTTTCTCAACCCATTGTTATTTGAACACTAATAAAAATAACTGAAATTTTCGGAATTTATCTCACTTAACCAATGGCACAGAAATACGTTTACAAATTTAAATTATGGAACATAATTGTACAAAAAAGGAATAATCTTACTTAAATCACCGAAATATTTTGCTTATTACTTCTTCGAATTTAAAACAGGATATCTATAAATTTAAAATCTAATAGTTTATTAGTTCATAATTAAAAAAGGGCATAAGTAACGCGAAATATTTTGCTTATTACTTCTTCAAATTTAAAACAGGATATCTATAAATTTAAAATCTAATAGTTTATTAGTTCATAATTAAAAGATGGCATAAGTAATGTGACACGAGATAGTAGAACACCTCAATATTTTATATAGATATACAAAAACAATGAAGTAAGAAAAAATCTCACAGAGAAAATTTCGGACTAGACGAACTATTTTGCATCGGGGCTCGTAGTAGCATAACTCTACTCTCTACATGTTCATGATACGGTCCCCGAACAGTACAGTGCCTCTAGTAGGAGTTCCTGCAGTTTACTTACTCGATCACACGGACAATTACCTACAAAGCATTTATGTGTATTTTTGTAAATTTACCCTCGATACTAATATTTATTTAGTGCATTTTTTCTTTTCTTATACATAGAAAGTTAATGCAAAATAGTAAATGACATGCATGATTATTTCGGAGTTTAAAAACCAAAAAAAATCCCAAAGGGACGATTCAGGAAGTATAATAATACATTTATATAATAACGACAATTTGACAATTCAAAACCTCTGATTGTAATTCTTTTCAAACTGCCTAAAGGATTACAGTGCAAGGTTTTGATTAATCAAATCAAGTATTGTACTCAAGCCATAATTAAGATCCGTTAAGAAACTAGGATCTCGAAAATTCTGCAAGTTAGTACTGTGGTCCTGAATAGTAATATATTAATGTTGCGGTCCAAGGTGTATTGAAAGTTCTTCAGGGAGTAGGGAACGGACCCATGTCTGTAGTTAGAGTGACAGACTAGCACAAAACATCTTGAAGGATCGAATTGCTGTACGTAAGTAACCAATGCAAAGATAAAATGAGTATCACAGACTAAGGCAACCGCTTAAGATTAGGAGTACTTATTCACTTCAATTTTTGTATTCAATTGAATATATTAATCAATCTTCACCTTTAATATATTTCTTTTTCTGTTGATTATCTTTGGCTTTACTTTTCATAGGTACTGTAGTTTTTTTCCGTTCATTGTTAACTTTGATCTCTTCATCATGGACACGTTCGTATTTCTTAACTGGCTCTGGAAAATGAAAGTATTTATACATCAATGTGATTGGCTATAACAACTAACCGGGTCTGGTCCCTCCCTCTTAACCGCCACTGCAACTCCTGTAAGGGCCAACACTGGGACCCTGAACGGTGAGGCTCAGGCATGGCCCGGGGAATCGTTTTAACTTTCTTGGATCGCGCAACGAAATTCGTTGCGCAATCAGAAATAAACAAGTTTCTTAATTTTCTAAAGCCTCCTCTAATAATTAAAAATACAGATTTAATGGCTTTCGGGTTTTATAAAACCCTGCTGGACTATGGCTAATGCCACTTATACTTTATAATCATCCTTAATCTTTTTGATTACTGAACCTTCAAGATTTTGTGTCATAATAATAGCTGACTACACAGAGTACTGTACTCCATAAAGTGACGTGTATATGTGATTTATACAATGTGTAACATAAATAGTGTAAGGAGCTCAAAATATCTTTGAAACTAAACCACTTTAATAAAATTAGTTTTGAAAAATACGAAAAGAACAGTATTTTCTAGACCAACATGTTTTCTCTTTGGTACAATGTAATAACACATAAATTTAAACATTTTTATTCGAAAGTGGTCAAGATATACAAGGTACACGTTTCTGACATTGAAAAGTAAATGTTTTCTTTACATACAGCTTTTCTAAAAGTAGTTTTAGCTCGTAAAATAGTATATATGTATTAATATTATATAATATTTATGTTACACCTTGAACATACAGAAGATACATTGAAGTACCTATGCATTTCTTCTTCAGTCTCCCTTTTTTCTTGGGGCCGGCTTTCATTTCATCTGGATGGCATGTCCACAAGTGTTTAGTTAATTTTTCTGCACCACAGCAGTATGTCTCGCAAAATGGACACAAAGACAAGCACATATTACTATTAGGTGCATCTCTTTCAACTAAAATTATAAAGTTATTTGCTATAATATCAGATCTTATACCCTAGTATTGATTTTCGCAACTAACTAAACATTTAACATAAAAAATTATACTACATTTTTTATTCTCTATCTCTAATATTGAAAAGAATACCCATTGTAAAAAGAATGTAACACATTATTAAGTGCACTTCGTTGCAAAAACTTGATAAATCTACCTCTGAAAACAAGGCAGAAAGAATGTCTGTGCCATCATAGGTCCCAAACGGATAAAATATAATCAATTATTTCGGTGTAAAATAGAATACGTACAACAACATGATAACTCAAAGTCGACAAATCATTCCATCAAATAGTGCCTGGCAATAAATCAATATGTGGCTGAATCCATAATTTGAGCTAAAACCTATACAATAAATATCCAAATGTTTGTATAAAAATCAACCTATTTGTAACAAAGTTCTCTGACAAAAGTCCCGGGGAATTGGTCCGACTGTCTTGGATCCCCCAACAAATTTAATCAGAAAGAAACAAGGAGTTGTAAAAGAGTAGTTCCACCTCCCTCCAGAACAAAGCGAGAGATAGAATGATTTCGCACACCGAGACGTTGCGGAGCGGGGCGGTAATGCCACTCTTCAGTTATTAGTGTTTTTAGATTTTTATAATATACACATATAATTTATGTTTCATCCTGTGATGATTTACTGCGAGGTACAACAGCTTCATTGCCTAGACAAGAATCCATATTCTTACTGCTCTTCGTGATTTTCCAGGCGATGTATTACCGTCAGTTAAGTGGCGAAACCATATTTACAGTCACAAAACTACAACGCAAAATAGTAACATTGATACAATGTTTGGTCGAACATCACGACATACATACTTTTGACACAGACACTTTTGCCGGGGCCTGTCACAGCTGCTTTCTGGATGCCTTTGAATTCTTCTGATTTAGTGTCCACATCATCACAGGTCTCCCCTTGAAGGTTAAGTAATGTGTATTTGTCCTCATCATTTTCACTGGCTGTAAGTTAGGACACATTGATGGAGTTTTGATAGTTTACTGTATTGTATAACATTTGTCAACGGCCAAAATTCTGTCTTACATCAATAAAACTCATTTCAATGCATAGAATTTCTTTCCAACGCTTGTTATGAAAAGCATAGGGTACTTAAATTCTATAAATTGTAGCTCATCCTCATGTTACTGGGTATATTATGTGTCATGTCATTAAGTCATGACTTTAAATAAGGCTTAACTTTAAATAGGGCGTAGCGTTTTTTTGCAGCTCGACTACATACCGCCAACTTACAGAATTCACTCTAGCCAACAGAATTCAAATTATAGCAATGCAATGCATAAATCTGGACTCAAAACTGCACAGCGCCTACCCCAGATTGGTAGAGGGCCTGATTCGATGGCCGCCGTACGATTAAATTAACGATTTGACGATGTGAGATTAGCAGACGCTAAATGAATAACAATATATAGATATAATATATATCTATATAGATGGGGTAGAGCCCCAAAATGAGTCTAAGTAAGTAAGACTATGTTCGAAAACGATGTTCGGCGACTTAGCCGGTAGCTCATACGATAATGACGCATGTTCATACGATGGCGACCGCATGATCTATACTTATTTGAATTAACTATTTAATTAACATGATATTGGCGATATTACTTGAATTCTGTCCGAGCGGTGTAAGCCGTACGGTCGTGTTCGGTCTAGGCACCCGGGACATCACGTTAGTAATTAAAAAATCATCCCAAGTACTGATCGGTCTACCCTCCATCTCGAAGAGCACGTTAAGCCGTCGGTCCCGGTTGTCATCGGAACATTTAACGACAATCGCTACAGGTAGGAGAACTAATTGCGAAACCTGGTCTAACCACCTTAGTTATTATGGGGGACAGTGGCAGCCTATTAATAATTTTATGGTTACTCTGAGAGCCAACTCTAATAGAAATGAGAAAATGATTACCGCTGATGCAGGTACAATTATTGTAATTAATGTACTGAAGAGGAACAATGACAATTGAATTAGTGTCCTCCTGTGATTTTTATCACTCACTCAATAAAATATGCAACTGAACTTACCAAACTGTATCAAATCTGGCCCATTATCGCCATAATCGTCATCGATATTGTCATTTGACAACAAGACTTCAGTCTTTATCTTTGTCACAATTGTCTATAAAAAAAAACATTATACTATTAAACATTAAATAAATTAGTTAAGTAAATCTCTAAAGTTAATACAATGTCTAATAAGATTTTGCTTAAGCCATTTTTCATGCAATGCAATTTTAGTGCAAGGACAAGGTAAAAATAAATATATTGTGTAAACTTACTTGGCCAAAAATTTGTGTATTAGTAGATATTGAATAATCCTTTTTTTCTTTCTCAAACAGTGACTTTAAGGATATATGAGCATCTTCTGATCTCTTCTTAAAAACAAATGCCTTTTCTGCCTTATCTTTACAGTCACTGCATATTGTTGACGGGAATCCATCACCTTTACTTATCTAAATAGGAATACATTCATAGATATTAAATTAATTATAGAAACAAACGTCAGGACAATGTAATGGGAAAACATATGCAAGTCTCTTCTGTGAGGTGTTTTGCAACAGATTTATACAACACCCATCTTTGGTTAAAGTAAATTTTTGTGATCTTTATTGTTTATTGTACACAGAAATCTATACTAACATTATAAAGAGGTAACGTTTCTGAGGTTGTGACATTGTAAGGGGTAATCTCTGGATCTACAGAACTGATTTTCAAAATTATTTTACCAATATAAAGCTATGTTATTGTGGACGTGACCAAGTGATTCATCATCATAATTTAAATGAATAAATAAACAAGTTGGGGTCTTCGCTACTGCATTGGGATTTATCCTGTAATAGTAGATGTAAGGTTGGTTATAGATAAATAAATAATAAATAAAATAATTTTTATTTATCCCAAACTTTTAACCCGAAGTATTATGTGGGACAAATGGGCAGGGACAAACATACGGACTTAGTTCCGTGTATAATGGAACTAAGTCCGCGGGCACTGCTAGTAACATATAAATTATGTGAAATAACATATTATATCATCAGGGCATTTTTATTTCTTTCTTTGGAGGATGAGGACAAATTATTAATATGAACCATGATGGACAAAATAGACACCTAAAAGCATATTGGTGTGTTAGACAATAACTTCCATAAAAAGATATTCATCAAATTGAATAATCACTTGGAGACTGCTCAAATAATCTGTCCTTTATATCAGCACAATAGATAGATGGTACCATTGACAATTCAGGAATAAAAATGTTCACAGCACATATGATGAAACAATAACAATTCAGCAAATCATAAATCAGCATACCTTAATTAAATAAAAATCATAACAAAAACCAAGTAAACAATAAAAGTATTTTTTTTCAACCTTTTTTTTCGGGACTAGTCCCTCCCTCTTACCCACCACTGCAACTCCTGTAAGCCAGGATCAACAGTGGCACACAATGAAATGACACTGAGCGGTAAAGCTCAGGCATGTCCCGGGGAATCGCTTTAACTGTCTTGGATCCCGCAACGAATTTAACCAGAAACAGAAAAAAGGAGGAGTTAGAAAATGAATAGTTCCACTTCCCTCCAGAGCAAAGCGGGAGACAGAATGATGTAAAGAGGCTATAGCCTCATAAAATGAGAATTGTGGGAGAGCAGTGAACTAAACCATTAGTCTTGGATTTCATAAGAAGATGTATGACAGCTTCATGGATATCCCAGTTTGGTAGGAAGTCAATAATATAATTTAGGCTTAGACAGAAAATACAACATGCATAAATAATAATAACAGATTGTGTAAAAGCTCAGAAAGGTTAGGAGTACTATTGTATATGAAAATACAATAATATGTAATAAGTATCTACATGCCAAATTAACAAGTTTATAGGATTTAATATGGTGTTGGGTGTGCAATCCCAAATATTTCTTATTGCTCGCAATAATACATTCCAAAATCAGACAATAAAAGTTAAAACATATAAACCATGATTCAGAGGCTCACAGTTACATACAAACATTTGCAAATAGACATCTACAACTCATTTGCCAAGGCCGTAAGTACACTCGCAATTTTTTTGAAAATATATTACTATCTTAGGATAACTGACATATCTGATCCCAAAATATGCTGAGCCTGTACTAAGGCAAGCAGACAACTGATAAACATACTTTTATATTTCTAAACACATCTTTATTATAGCTAATTTTTTTATATGTAGACACACCACAGATGATCATGCTCATAATACACAATTTGTCCAGCGTGGGATCGAACCCACAACCTCTTGCTTAGCAGTCAGGGTTATTATCTAGTGGTTAGTGTAACCACTAGACCAACAGGCCAGCCAAATAGATAACATTAGATACCAACAGACGGGTGGCACAAGTTCAATATCTATATAATAAGTTTGTCATCATCATTGTTCTCAAATACACTAAAATCATTAAAATGTATTTTTTATTGAGAACTATGTAATTCAAGATGGTTTTAGTTTCATCACGCTTAAATAATATATCAGTGTCCAAATACAAAGGGGAATCAAATCTTATTACCATGCTGTCTTCTTCTATCCTTTAGATCAGAATTACGTTGAATTATTCAAAATAACACAACAGATATAAAATCAAAATTGCCACATTAGAAGATCACAAAATAAATGATTTAAACATTATAAGTGTTAGTTACTGCTAGCTTGTTACTTTAGCACACAAGATTATCGAAGATAAACAACATGCTACTTAAGTATAGCCAAGCTAGTATTAATTATGCTCTTTTAGTCCTTGTTTACAACACATCTGTGATACACTATATGGAACTAGACAATCGAGGGAAACTACATAAAAACTGAAAGTATACTACCATGTAGTCTTTATCATATTAATAAATACAATCAACGATCAGTATGTCGTCTTAGGGAGTACCTCCATCGAAAATTCGAAACTAAAGTATAGTCTTAGGGATAGAAGTAACATGATCATATATTCGCTGGCACCACGGATTTAATAAATATTAGCCAATAAATAGCTAATTAGTACCCACAGACAAACAAAGCGAAATATTAATCTTGAACATGAAATCCTTTAAATCGCATTCGAATCAACTAATTAAATACAGCTACGGCAACAAAATTATAAACACAACGAACAACGAAGAACAGCAAAAAAATCATTCGCAAATTGCCTAGAACAAGACTTACCTTTAATCCTGTTATAGAAGTTACAACATAATCTAATGGATTTACTCCTAAAAATTCATCAAACAGGGAATGTAGCTCATTGTCTTTAGACAAACACGTTCGGCATAAAAATTCTATTTTAACTTCTATATTCTGCACCGAAGCCATTTTCTATTTACCATATTATTTTACGATGCAATGTTGCCACTTCTAAAGTGAACGCACAGATAAGATGTCTAATAGAGTGCGACATATTATATCTCCATCTTAAGCAAACTATTGTACGGAGCAGAGACGTGGACGTCGTATGCGAAACAGGAGCGCCGAATAGGTTCCTTTTACATGCGTTGTCTTCCTAAGATCTTGGGCATTACATGGCAAGATAGGGTCACTAACGAGAGAGTTCTAGAAATAGCACAGCTACCTAGCTTGACAGCGTTTCTTAAACAGAAGCGTTTACGTTGGTTGGGGCATGTGCACAGAATGGAACCCACTCGAATACCACGATGTGTTCTGTTGGGTGAGGTAGCTAATGCGAAGGACGATCTCCGTAGACCTCTGCTTCGCTTTAAAGACGGCATCAAGCGGGATTTGGCCGCTTTTAAAATTGACCACTGTAGCTGGGAAAAGCTCGCTGAAAATCGAGTTGACTGGCGCAAACGTGTAGTGGATGGTCGTAAGATCTGTGACGAAGGCAGGCTCGGAGTACTTGCTGATAAGAGACAGAAGCGACATAAAAGCGGCTCGGCACCAACCACCGCAAACTTCTCTTGTCAGGCCTGCGGCAGGCCATGTCGCTCTCGCATCGGTTTGTTTAGCCACGAAAAGAAATGTCTCTCAGATAATGCGCCGTAAATCGTCTGTAACAGACGCAAAGGCCATATATAATAATATATATAGTGCGACAAGGATATTTATGAACGTGGCTAAAAGTGGAACTAACGTCGCCATCTTTCAGTGTCTCTGACAGTTCTGCCACAGCTTTCTTTGCCGATTGTTGTTTGTAAGTTTATTGTTTTGTATTATTTGGTTAAAAACACTAGCAATTTGCTAAAAGTGATAGAAAGTGGTGTCAGGTCCGATAATTCCATTTGAAAAAGTTAACGAGCGAGTTGCCGCTGATGGAGTTGGGAGTGGCAGACGGGAAGAGATAACAGGAAACAACCATTCATAGTATAATATTAATTATTTTGTATTTAATGTGATAGGAAAAACTAAAACGATATTCACTTATTTTACACGATTGATATAACAGCACCATGGCAACCGTAAAGTTGCACACTTTGTTTATATTAGGCTGGTGCTACACTGAATCTATCGCTTCAACACACCTTCTCACTTGCCTAATGTAGACCCATACTGTTTCTCAAATATAATAGTCTTGGACCAGGTAATCCTTTCGTCAATAGATCGGCCTCCATATCTTCTGTAGGCTGATATAAGACTTCTACTACTCCTTCTTTGATGCAGTCTCTGATATGGTGCATCTTCAGGTCTATGCGCTTAGACTTTGAAGATACTATAGGATTATGACAAAGTTTACTAGTTGCTCGATTGTCATTCAATATTAGTACCTTTTCTTGTGTTAAACTAAAATTCGTTAAAAAGCGCTCGTACGTAGACTGCTTCTTTGACAGCCTCCGTTAGAGCGACATATTCAGCTTCTGCTGTAGATAAGGCAATGCTTCTTTGTTTTCTACAAGCCTAACTGATTGGAGCTCCTGAAAATTTAAAGCAATATCCAAAAAAGGATTTTCTACCGAGTAATTGTTTATTTTCGGTCTTCTTAAAATGTAAACCGATATCTTTTGTACCTTTTAAGTACCTTTGAACACGTTTAGCACTTTTGAAATGGATTTCGTTATAACTGTCATTAAATTGTGACAGGTAACTCACAGCAAATGCTATGTTTGGCCGTGAGGCAACAGCCAAAAACATGAACGTGCCAATTAAATTTTTGTAAGGTAAATCCACTGTTTCCCTTTTATTTGGTTCTAGCGCAATACCTGGTTCAATCGGCATCGGTCGGTTTGCAATCTTCCATCTTAAAACTTCTTAGAGCTTCTTCAATTTTCTTTGTTTGTTTAATAATGATTTCGTTGTCGGTGTACGATACTTCCATACCAAATATACGTTTTGGCTTAACTAGATCGTTCATTCCAAATCTTTTAGAAAGCATATCATTTATTTCCTTTAATTTCTTTTGACATGAGCAGGCTAGTAATAAATCATCGACATAGATACCAATAATTGCTCTCACTCCTCCTTTTGTGTATACACAAAAGGAGTATATAGCATGGTGCAAGGCGTTGGAAAGACTTAAACGAGAATTTATATTTAAATTGGTTTTAAATAGTATTTAGTGCTATGGTGCAAGCCGCGCTTAGAGTAAGATATTCCTGGGACATTATTCACACACGGCCATCTGATCCCAAACTAAGTAAAGCTTGTACAATGGAAATCAGATAGCTGATATCCTACATATACTACTCGAGTAAATACATACTTATATAGATAAACACCCAGACACAGGACAAACAGACATGTTCATGCACACAAATATCTGTCCTGAGTGGAATTAAAAAAACTAACTAGGCCAACTGGCCCGTCAAAGTTATAAGATTGATACAAAATACAATGGAGTTTGGTATGAATGGATATTGCCATTTTATAAATTTTCCTATAATATTAGGGAATTTTCTTAAAAGCAACCCTTGCCGTCACAGTGTCGCCCTCCCACAAATGTCAGTCACGTTCCTAAAGATCCTTGTCACACTGTAAACTAATCTATTTAGCTATTTAGTGTGAATTATTATAATAATAACATAGGATCATAGGACACTGTGCCATAGTTATACGAATTTGATATTTCGATGATAGCAAGAGAAATAAATGCTTACTTCTTTCTAACTGGTGTAACTTACCATAAATTAAAAAGATATAATTTTTTAAGGGTTTTATGCAGGCGATTTATCACATATGTATTTTTGTACGTACAGTTGTCGCCATTTTTACTACTTACAGTTTAAAACATAATAAAAATGTTATTTTTGTTTTGTGAATTTTACGAAAATCTAGAAAACGAAAAAAGAAAATATGAATAATAACAATTGGAACTTGTTAACTTACAAAACTTTGTTAATTTAAATTATCATCATCATCATTACTACGGCAAAAGCCGTATCTATCCATCATCTTAGAAATTTAAATATTATAACCATTGTCTGATGTTTGATGTTCTTAGTAAAGTTGATCGAGAAATACTTATATGGGGTAACATAGTCGACGGGATTGGGTAATTATTTTTGGCAACACCGAAAAAAGTTCTTACTCTCTTCTGGATATTGGCGCCAACGCGTAAATCTCAAAAAAGAGAAAGAGAGATGGTTTCATTTTCAAAAACTGGTGTAAATTGGAGATTTTATGTATAAACGTGGTGGGTTATTATTATTCTGTGACGGACTTGACTAAATGAATCAAACGCTACGTGCATGCTATAAGACTATTATTCCTTTATTACAACTAAACTTAGACTGAGAAACTCACTTGGTTTCTCTGTCTACGAAACTACAGAAAGCGACATCAAACTTACGGGAACACGGTATTTCCTATCACAAGTAAGTGTTATTTTTTGTAATGTTTCATAATTTTGAATCAATTGCGACAGATTAGCGACAATTCTACGACGCCATTGTCTTGGTAGAAGCCGTAATGCAATGACAAACTGCCTGAAATTTTTGGTTTAGTGAATGAACGTAACATTGTTTTAAAATGCTGTGTTAGTAGTTAGTACATAATATTGTATTCATATTATAGAACTAATGATAAGTTTTCTTAATAATTTTTATAAATTTTGTGTTCCTAAATTTATCTTATTTTCGAAGTTATTCAACGACTAACTTTATTAAATTTTAACAGGTTCCCGAAGGATCCAGCTTAACGAACTATGGACAAAATTTTGTGCCAAACTTTAAACTGGAATACAACAAGAGCCAATGTGATTTGTTCAGAACATTTTATGCCGGAAAGTATTCAAACTCTTGTGAACAACAGAATACGGGACATAAAAAGGTACTTATAGTACTATATGTTGATGATGGAGTGGTTGCAGCTGCTTCGGATTCTTATGCATGACCTACAAAGTGGTCTTGAAATAACAATTCAACCAGCTTCGTTTTATTTACGACTGGAAATTAAGTGATCTTAAGATGATTCTGTCTTCATTGGACACGAGTCCAACACTAAGAAGATTATGGAGCGATTCAACATGAAGGCCTGCAATCTAGTTTCCACTCCGATTGAGAAAGAACCGAATATCTTAACTTGCATATCGAATCTATGTTGTTGTCTATCCACTAAACTTATAAGAAACATAATATTTATATTACCTATAAATGATTATGTATAATTAACTATATGACTACCTACAAATATGTTCTGACTATTTACAAGCGATTTTTAAGTCTAGGTGAATAAAAACCTTTTTTATTTAATTTTTGTCGTCAAATGCCTTAGTATCTGCAGTTGGAAATATAACTTTATAAGTACAGACGCCAGCACATGCAGCTACCCCAATCTGTCAAAGGAGATTGACCAATTTGGACCAAATGCTGCCCAGACATGGGAATATTTTTATTTTATTCCTTACATGAAGAGAAATAAAAAAAAAATAATAAAAAAAAAAAATATCCACGGGGTTATGCAGTACTTAAAAACTTATCTTATAGCTTTTGTGATTTAACTTTTGTTTTTTTTTAACGTCTACGTTAAATAATATTATTATCTTACTGCGAGAGTTGCGAGAAGTCAAAAGTCTCGCTTGCTCATATTCAGATTTGGTATGTGTCTGTCTCTTTCGCGCACGTTGGAAATCTGTATACCTGCTTGCGCGCGCGCCATATTGTTTGTATCGCAGTCTAACATCACTCTTTGACTTGAACCGTTGTGTACTGTGCGCTTATCTATCTCCTTATATTTTTACAACCCGGCATTACTTTTGGACTATCGTATCTGCATCATCTGTTGACCCGGCTATTCGTTTGGACTACACGATGTATCAACCTCATTACAGAGTGTGTTTGTTTTGTGATCGTTCTGTGGAACGAATCAGAAGATATATGTTAACTCGAGATCTTCAAAACGAACATCAACATACATTTCAAAACATCATTCGAGCTCTACCACGTGAGGTAAGTACTTAACTTTTATTTAAGTATTTATATTATAATAACACAAAATAAATCATTAACTCAACAGTTAAGACTATTATTTACATTACTTAAATCATAACAAATGCGTTCTTAGATATCTACTTAGAAGTAGGTACATACCTACTATAAAATATAGACTCCACTTGGATAGAACTACAAGGAACCGCACAGGAATTTGATATAAATAGTTATAGTCCACGCGTTATCAGTCATGGGTCCCTAAATGTCCAATAAACCGGTCCACTTATCGGTAGACCGCTACCTGCGCACCGAAATCGTAGAGTCACTGTCATGTCGTATCCCTCCTAAGCCGGTTCCTAATTGATGATTAAAATAGGTTGAATGTTGTTTTGTATGTACCTAATTATTTTAATTAAAAACTACTTTTTGTGTTAACACTAGTTGCATGCATTTTCTATCGTAGATTTGTAGAAGATACGCGGTGACGTTGAGATAGATATTATTACAGGGAAATGATCTTACCCGACGAATTATTTTAAAACGCGTTGAATATAGTTACCTGAACGTTTGCTCTTAAAAGCTCTTGAATACCTATTCAAGAGTCACCTGCCCGGTTCGAGTATACAATATAATTCGACTATATTTCAGATTCATGTTATGCCGTGGGTTATTTGTTTATCATTTTATAATTGGTTACAGATAACATTCAATAATGAGGAATACCTCTGCCACAACTGTTGGACAAGAGCTCGCCGTGGGTCGCTGCCTGCAATGCCTGCTGCGGAATATGCGCCTGCTGTGGAAGATGCACCTGCTGTGGAAGATGCACCGACTGTGGAAAATCTACCAGCAGTGGCAGGGCAGCCCACGGAGGAAGACATTCTAGGACAAAACGTAACATTTCACCTTCCCGGAAATTACTGCCGAGCCCCGAATACGTCAAATGCTTGTATGGTGTACAATTGCACAAATAATACTCGTCGACGAGTACCAAAGAGTTTGAAAGTGCAGTTACTTATTAATAATAATTATTATGTTCCTTCATACGCACGTGTGTGTCAGGAGCATTTAGAAGACAACACCTGGGATGTTCTTTTTACGGCACCAAATCGTTGTTTTGATTTTAGTCCCCAACAAGTTTTTGAAATGTTAGAATTATTAAAAGAACCCAGAAGTCGAATTATATAGTGTTCTCTGGTAGGTAGTCCGATTACGATCGATTTCTACGCCCCCCATGTGATGTGATGGGGTGATGATAATGTGATGATAAAATCATTCTCATTTATCTATTCTTAGCGAATGCCCATCACTAGAGATTATTTTAGTGTGAGTTTAAACAATGCGTGTTACGTTCTATTTTATACATGTGCGGAAATTTTAAGTTAGTGTGCGATATTGTTATGGTTTGCGTTTATATGAATAAGATTTTACTTTGCGCGTGTGCCATGCGTGTTTACCTCGTCCGCCAGGCGTCCGTAAAAAACGGCAGAAAATAATGTTCGCAAAGGTTATTGGGCATATCTGACCCGCTTTGCGAAGAGTGGCGGACATTAACCAAAATAGTTTTAAACTAAGGGGAATAATATGACCTTTCATTGCATATAATGATTTTATTAAAAATGGATGGAGAAAAATGTACAGGCTCGTTTAAAAAAAATTCGAAAATGGAATTATATTATTATTATATATTTGTATCGACACTAACATTTAATTAATAATAAGATATTGATCAAAGGGAAAATTCAGTCACGTCATATTCGAATGAAACAGTACTATACATATATTTTGTTAAACCCAACACAACACGGAAGACAAAGAATAGAAGAATACTACTGCTCATGTATACACGGCCGCCGCACTGTCGGGAGCTGCGCCCATATCGCTAGCCTAGTTTATTATCTGGTTTTGGCGAGACAGGAAGCAACGCACTCGCTGCCTTTTTAAATGATCTAATGCTCGATTTGGATCAAATTGAATAAAAAATACATGAATTAATTATTTTATTCATCTTCCCTATATCAGTTTATAACACGTGAATTTTTCGAGATTCCCATGGCTCACATTAATGTGACTAATGCCATAGTAAATTAGAGCCATATATCAATACACTGCTATATTTTGTTTCTGTCCGCCATGGGTATGGTTTCTTCACTAAGGTGCCCAATAACCTTTAAAACGATAACGTCTCCATTGTCTATGCTCGAAGCTCTGGAAAGAACTTTTGTGATTGGTTTATTTCCAGATCCAGAGATTGAGAAGACTATGATCAGATTTTTGTAATCTGTTGTAAAGACCAATAGTGGTTTGCGAGCATAGCACAGACATATACTTAGCACAGCATATTGAATTCCAAACGGTTTATCCAAAATGACGGACAATATTGAAATTATTGACCTAACGGATAATTTTAATGAAGATGAGCTGAGTTCGTTGTTTAGGAAACTAAATCAAGATTCAAATTCTGATGACTCGTCTATTATATGTAAGTGCAAAAATTTATAAACTATTTTCGATTCTTTATGTATTCATATGAGCAATTGTCACTCTATACAACAAGTGTTGGGCTTATGAATTCGGCGTGGACCAACCGACAGCTGAACAAACCCGCCAAATCACAGAAGCAGTCGGTAACTTTTGGGGTCACCCATCTATCGATTGTCCGCGCGTTCATATGCCGAACATTGCCTATCGTTAACACGAGAGCATGGGGCTGTATGTACATAACTGATAAATAAAGTTTATATGTATTCGTAACCAATATATGTAAATTAATAACTACCCTCTTTTTAATCAAATTATTAGTAGCGTTGGATAGTTAAAAATAATTTTAAATTTAATAAGTAGGTATAGAATATAAGATATTTTTTTCTTGTTAACTGTCCTAACCTAAGTCAAACTTCAAGTATTCTTCTTTAACTTCAAAAGAGGAGTGGGACATTATTCACACACGACCATCTGATCCCAAGCTAAGCAGAGCTTGTACTATGGAAACGAGATAACTGATATACTACAATTCTTTTTTAAATACTTACTTATATAGATAATAACACCCAGACTCATGACAAACAGACAAGGTCATGCACACTAATATCTGTCCTGGATGGGAATCGAACCCACGACCTGCGGCGTGAAAAGCAAGCATCTACCAACCACGCCAACCGGCCCGTCAGATTCTCACATATAAATCCTTTACTTGGGCAAAAAGGTTGTTTGTACTAGACTGAGACCATTCCTGGCGAATATTAGATACTATTTTAATAATCGCATCCCTTATAAAGTCAAAATAATGTTATATAATGCTCTTGCAGAGTCACACTTTCAATACGGCCTTAGTATAGTTACGGCTGAAGTCACAAATTATATATAAGTAAATATAAATTACAATTAAAGATACTCAAAACTATAAATTTCCAATAAAATTAAGCGTGAATATCAGGATAACCTCAATTCATATTTTAAACACTGTAAAATATTGCCAAGTGCATTATAGTTTCTTAAAAGAATATTTTTTAAATAATTCTTTAAAACTCCGATTGACAATCCTATTTACACTCGTACAGTTTCTAGAAAAAAAATAGTTTAACCGCGCGCTAACAACGGTGAACGGCGTACGGTGAACGCACGAGTAGCTACATACTATACTTCGAGTCATTAATGCCATATAATTTTTATTATACCGTCATGGAAAAAAATGTAAACTAAAAGACTACTTCATACATTTATTGTAATATACTATACCATCTTGTAATGATAATGAATTTATTTATTCTGATAATTTCGATATTATTATATATAAGACTTTTATTATATAGTAAGACTAGGTATGTTTTTCATCCCCCTTTCTCGGAAAGATTATTTTTGCTATTTGACATCTGAGTGGGAAAGTCGTTTTTATCCGCTAGATGATAAAGTCAATTTGAATTTAGAACATTGTGTGCACCAAGTTTGCGAATTTAAAACATCTTTAAACCTATTTACTTCGAACTCTTTGGTGCCGAATTTATCATAATACTTTTTTTAAATTTGTTAATAACTCATGCTCGGAACTTCCTTGGTGTAAGTTTTTAGGTTTCCGTAGCCAAATGGCAAAAAACGGAACACTTATAGATTCGTCATGTCTGTCTGTCTGTCCGTCCGTATGTCACAGCCATATTTTTCCGAAACAATAAGAGCTGTACTGTTGAAACTTGGTAAGTAGGTAGATGTATTCTGTGAACCGCATTAATATTTTCACAAAAAAAGAGAAACAATGCATTTTGGGAGTTCCCCATACATAGAAGTGAAACTCAAAAAAAATTTTTTGACGTACCCATACATTTGGGCTATTTATGGATAGGTATTCAAAAATGATATTGAGGTTCCTAATATAATTTTTTTAACTGAATATTTTGCGTGAGAGACGCTTCCAAAGTGGTAAAATGACTGTCCCTCTCCCTCCTGTAACTTCTAAAATAAGAGAAAGATTAAGCTAAAAACATATATGATGTACCTACATAACCATGTAAACTTCCACCGACTATTGGACTGAACGAGAGAACGAGAACGTATTAAAAAAACTACTTACTAGAAGTAGTTATCTGTTATAATACGTCATAAATCGTAAACCGCAATTTACCTTTCATTTAATTAACTGAAATACTTGCAGCTACGGAACACTTCGTGGGCGAGTCCGACTTGCACTTGGCAGCTTTTTTAATTTGTTTTGCTAACTTTGCAATACCTAACAATAATATTACACTTAAGTCAAGTAACTGTAGCAACGTTACTTTAAATTTTTTTGTAATATTACTTATACCTAAGTATTATTGGTTATAATTTAAAGATTATTCTGTAATACTTATCTGTATTATTGTTGTAATTAATACCTAAACTGAAATAAAAGTATCTTGTGATTTTTCATTTCGTGCTCTTTTGATTCCCTCGCTCAAAAATTTGAATCCTGAGCAGGATTCAAATTTTTGAAGCCTTCGCTAACTTGGTCATCAAAATTGAGCACCAAAAGGTTAAAAAGCAACTTTACACTTTTGCATAACGATAAGTTACTGACACAAAATGCACACGCGGTTAAAAAGCAATTTTGCCATTAGTATTTGACATTAGTTATAGTTATTTGTTATAAATGAGTGCAAAATTCATTTAAAAATTTAATTCCATTTGATGACCGAGCAAGCGAAGGATTAAAAAAATAGAATACTGAGCGTTAGCGACGGAATCAAAAGAGCACGAGGTGAAAATTTGCACTCGAGTGCAACACGTAACTTTCCATCCCACGTCAGCGAAGAAATGCAAAAAAATCATTTACCATCAAAAGTTACCAGAAGGTTTTATTAATGTGGAGTTACTCTCGCTTGTTTTTGTGTATATAACGTTAGCCTACACATCTAAACCATTGCATGTAAGTGAAAAGTTTTAATTGACCTTTTTTAAACTACCTTGTCCTATTTGTAAACGAATTGTAAGTTTTCGTGAGAAATAAAATAAAATAGATTGTTATTTTTGGAGGTTTACAACAACTTTATTGACATGGATACAAACTGGACGGACTAAACTGATCACCTATTGTCATTTTTAACAGTTGTCTCAGATGAACCGATGGATTCTGAAGCTAATATACCAAAAAAGAAATCAAAGCAGGTAAATAACATTTTCAATTAAATTAATTTCAATACCGTAGTTCCATTTCTTTCCAAGATATACATATATGTCGAGTCTTCAAAATAGTGGAATAACACAAGATTTTTGACTGAAACTGAAAATATGGTAGGTATGTTGTATATACCTATTAAATTGTAATTTTATATAGATAAAAGATATTTTATATAGACAAAAGACATTTTATATAAGATGTATAATGAATTGAAGAATAACTCATTATTGTAAATGCACTTTTAATACCTACTACCGATTTAACGGAAGTTTATTGATCTGTCAGACATGATACCTACATTCTGTAAAAGATATTAGTCAAATGTCTAAAGAGCGGCTGATGTGTTTTGAGGATTGTGCTGCATGTGCAGACCATTAGTAGGAGTAGATCATTTTACAATTCTTTAAATACTATTTGCAATTTATGTACACCTGTGCATGAATTATTCTGCTTGAGACTAAGCAGAAGCTGTAATTAATGTCGGCACAGATTATCTATGCCGACATTTATTAATATATTTTGTATTTGTTCATATTTAGTGTATGGACACACAAACAGCTTCTTTTGACTCAATTTGCTTTTAGAACATGTATTGGCTCTCTCCCCTGTGTCCATGTATACGACTTAAGTTCTTAATTGTCATAAAGAATGCACACATTACAAGTGATAATCCGATGTAGAATTCCTACACCTGAAAGGAAGATTGGAGTAGCTTGATGTGATGGCGTCTGTATCTATACCTAATATAAATTTAGTTTGATTTTGGAAAAGATGAATGTAAGATATACAGAGATATTAAGCAATTGAAATATTAAAACATAAAGATAGCTAGTATAAAAAAAATTATAAGCATGGACCTAAGAAAAGTCTATATCTATCACTGTAGCCTAGTCGGTAGAGCTCCTGCCTACGAAGCTAGTGGTCCTGGGTTCGAATCCTGGTAAACTGTACAAATATTTGTGTGATGAGCACGAATATTTGTTTCTGAGTCATGGATGTTTTATATATATTTAAGTAATTATTTATCTATATAAGTATGTATATCGTCGCCTGATACCCATAGTACAAGCTTTGCTTAGTTTGGGGCTAAGATGATCTGTGTGACGTTGTCCCTAGATATTATTATAGAGATATAGATATACAATGGTAATATTAAGTAATGTCGTTGAAAGTGTGCAATTATGTTTCAGCGTCACCCAGCACCGAGAGTAATTAAGAAGTTGAGACGTCGAAGTATGTCCAAATGCCCCATATGTTTGGATTACTTAGGTATTGCCCCATTGGCTGCAACTAAATGTGGCCATGTATTTTGCTTGGCATGTCTTAAAAAAAGGATTAAAATAATAAGGATGTGCCCCCTATGTAAATCTTATTTATTCGGAGTGAATGCATGGCATGTACTAATTTTGTAATAAAATTATGACATATCATATCATATTATTTGGGACAAAGTCGACATTTCTTTAAAAAATATTATTATACAGCCAAAAAACGTTGCACCCCATTTCACTCAAAAAACTAATTAAGTTTGAGTTAAATAATACAATAACAACTGCAATTTAATACCTGTCTTTGTTGGGCAGTCGCCTAGGCACCGGCACAGGACAGGGCCGTGCCCCAGACGGAACGGAAAACATACATACATCTCACTTATTCGCAAACAACTTAAAACCGTAGGCGTTTCACTCGTATAACCATTATGCGCCTCGCGTTTATAGTAAGTAGTTTCGTTTAGTTCGTTAACGCAAAAACGGTCAACGATGCACCTCGTTTCGTTGACGACGTTGATACTCGTTGACGTTAACGTGCGACCGTTTCGCGTATATCGTTGAATGAAATAGGTTGATAAATTTAACTAGTTTCATTGATTTCAACGGGTGACCGTTTTGCGTATAGGTATCGTTGAATTAAATAGGTTGATAAATTCAAATAGCTTTGCGCTAAAAAGAAAACGGTCAACTCGTTAACAGTAGAAAAACTGTTTTAAAAAACGGTTCTCCTCGTTTCGTTGACGACGCTGATGTTCGTTGACGTTAACGTTCAACCGTTTCGCGTATATCGTTGAATAAAACTGGTTGATAAATTTAACTATAATTAAGATACATCTTAAATTTTAATTTACAGCATTTTTCGCATGAGTCGCAAAAAAATTTCCCATTTTTGAGATTTAAATACATCTTGTCACAAATCATATTCATTTATTCAGGATGGCACCATTAAATATGTTGGTAATTAAAAATAAAAGATATAACCTCAAAACATTATAATTAACGATTTTTTTACAACAAAGACCCGTAAAACACCTAATGATTTGCAGTCGTCCAAAATAACTGATCTGTCAGTTTTCAATGTAGGTATTGGCCTCAGTAGTAGGTTTTCCATCGAAATAAGTTTCTATTTATCGAGAAGTTAGCGACTAGTTCCTGTCGGCGCTTCTAAAGACCGCCAACCTGTTTCGGAGGAGAATGCGAAGAAAGAATGCGGGGGTCATGGTAGGTCGGCTCTTACCGATTTCTCGGCAGCATACTACGCAGTCAGTTAACATACGTTCCTTGTATAATTTATATTATTTTGGCAATAATAAAGTAAGCAAGTGTAAGTCGCCTAATTTTATATATGGTTCCCGTATCGAATACGAGTGGCTGATCGGAAACTCATCCAGCCGTTCCGCGCATCGCTTCGCGTCGAGTAATTTCAAGGACATAGCTATAACTGCTACATCTGCTACAAGTCAGCGCGTACGAGCGCTTACGCTACTTGGAACGCCTTCGATAACGAACTGTAAAGCAGCGGTTCTGTCAGCCAAAAGTGAGTCCGTTCCTTTTATTTTCCCTAACATTTGCATTTCATAAACCAACACGTGTGATGTGTGAAGAAAACAAGCCACATCTTTATCTATCTGTACGATACCTACCTGTTCATATATTAATTTTAATTGTTACTCAATAAAGCAAGCTTACAAGTCGCCAACAATCGTCAATGTTTACGCGGGTCCATATTGGCTGTCATAAAATTTTTAAACATATTTTTTTCTTATTAGCTCTTTGTGTTCATAATCATCACTCTTTATAATTTTATTTTTCATACTTTTTTTATTCATACATTTTTATTAATATCATCGGAACTCATAACCGTTAGTGATCGCAACCAAGAAAAGTGTGAAATCATATATTTTTTATTCAGAAACTTTTTTTCTTCTATTGTCATATTGCTTTAATAAGTAATTTGTTTATAATTTATATATTTTTAACCTGATCTGTTGTTGAACGCAAGAATGAAATTTGCTTTCTATCAATTCCTTGTGTCAATTTGTCCGTCTGTTACACGTGTGTCTCAATAACGGCTGGACCGATTTAAAAAAATCTTTTTGCATAACTTCTCTCTATTTTCTAACAAAGGTTAGTTTCTGCCAGAAACTAATATGCCAGAAACTTTCTGGTAAGTAACCTACTCGTCTGGTGGTTTTTGAATTTCTATAAATTATGTTACCCATCCCGTTTCATTTACACTTATGATTAAAATATATATAAAACTGATTATATTAGTATAAAACAAATGTATGAATATAATGAAAACACTTATGGTTAAGAAATTTATGAAAACAAATATCAGGATAATACACGTTTACGATTATCATTGTTATGTATTCGAATGATTATGAATTTCGATTATTAGTATATTTGAGATGAAATCGTGTTCTAATTGTATTGTTTTAATACTTAAAGGGCGTGCTCAATATTTAATGGTAAATATTTTCGCATCCAAATGAAAACATATTTTTCGAGGTAACATTCTATTTTAAGCTTTGCCCGGGAGAGCTGAGGTGTTGAGTCCTGGAAGCAGCTTGCACCGCGCAGATGCGCTGTATCGATCTGTTGCAGTTAACTATATTATTGCCCTATATAGTTGAGTTTTTAAGAGCGTGAAGATAGGCAGCAATGTACAAGGATTAAATTTCATTTACTAATTATTAAATAAATATAAAGCTACAGTATTCAAAATTAGATGAAGTAAGTTTAGTTAAGGTTGAATTTTGTCTTTTTCAATGTTCACAATAGCTGTCACCCGCAACTTGTGTGTTCGAGTTTTCTAAAATAAAAACACGACAACCTTTGCAAAACGTTTCGTATTCGATTTGTTATTTTTTGGGTGTTGGTAATAATAAAAACGAGAGTGAAGATAAAATAAAATATTTATTCAGTCAAATCAGGTTTACATTGCATACTGTGGGAATCAATACAAAATTGGCTACAGTAGACATAATAAAATAAATTGTATACAATTGAAATAAGTCCATTAATCTAAAAGAAATACATAGTAATAGTTTTCTATCATTATCATTACATCTAGGACTAAAGTAACACTACTCATAAAATAATATATCGTAAGGAACGTTTGTTATGATATCGTGAAGACCTAATATGTCTTCACCCATGAAATTTCCATTTTATTGGCATATAGAAGCAAAAAACCCACTGTCTCATCACTTGCAGTACCTGGTCTACCCTGGCCGTATTGGTTTTCATATTACATATAATAATAATAATAATTTAATTCAGAATAAATTCCATATGTGTTAGTTATATACCAAGCAAAATAAAAGGAAATTCTAATGACTAAAAACAAATTTGACAAAAACTATTTTGTTATATTTTAATTTAAATAGTGAATTCTTGGTGTAATGAAAATCAGCAATTGCACGGGAATTACTTAATATAATAAAATAATACTGAAAATATTTTAATGGAATAATATTATTTGTCTAGTTAGTATCTATACCTACATATTATACTGCCGGTAGCACCGCGCGCCGGTCAGTACTGTCTCTATAACCACTGTTTTGATATAACGTTGACACTATATATTATCTTCACGTAGTAACAAAACAGTAATATAATAATAATAATAATAAATAAATTTCTCTCACAAAGATCAAGTACAAAGTGGTAATACATTTTATGTCACTTAGAATAATTTCAATTTCATCTTTACTAATATTATAAAGAGGTAACGTTTGTGAGTTTGTGACGTTATAAGGGGTACTGGCATCTCTGGATCTGCTGAACCGATTTTCAAAATTATTTCACCAATAGAAAGCTACGTTATTGTGGAGTTTCATAAGCTATGAAAAGTTCCAAAATTAATAACGCATTTTTAGTTAAACCTGAATAATGTAATCCAAGTTGCGGGACAAACGGGCAGGGACAAAAATATTTATAACCCGGAACGGAGTTCGCGGACACTGCTATTTTCAAATACTCTGGGAAGATTCCTAAATAATCAAATTATTAATTACGAGGTAGCAGACGGTATTTCGTTGTTACCGGAGAAGATAGGAAGGCCTTTGGTGTCGGACACTACATGCGTTGACACCCTAGCACATTCCGTACTCCAATATATAACCAAACCTTAACTTTAATTTCTACTAGTTATAATGTTTTTTTTTAGAATCATATGTAGAGTTTGAACTTATTCGACTACTTCTACTACCTACTATAAAAAACCGGCCAAGTGCGAGTTGGACACGCCCATGAAGGGATCCGTACCAACAAGTATTTCAGTTGATTAAATGAAAGCAAATTGCGGTTTACGATTTATGACGTATTAAAAAACATCTACTAGCTAGATCTCGTTCAAACCAATTTTCGCTGTTAGTTTGCATGGTAATGTAAATCATATATTTTTTTAGTTTTATGATTCTCTTATTTTAGCAGCTATAGGGGGGGGGGGGGGACTCACTTTTACCACTTTGGAAGTGTCTCTCGCGCAAACTATTCAGTTTAGAAAAAAAATATATTAGAAACCTCAATATCATTTTGAAGACCTATACATTGACACCCCACATGTATAGATACGATGAAAAAATAAAATTTGGTTTCTATCCTATGTATGGGGCCCTCCCAAAATTATTGTTCTTTTTCTATTTATGAGTAAAAATCTTAATGCGGTTCACCGAATACATCTACTTACCAAATTTCAACAGTACAGCTCTTATAGTTTCGGAAAAAAGTGGCTGTGACATACGGACGGACAGACAGACAGACAGAGACATGGCGAATCTATAAGGGTTCAGTTTTTTTGCCATTTGGCTACGGAACCCTAAAAATGGTATCATAATTATCATTCAAAAGAATTCTGTTGTTGCTGTGGAATTGTGGTTTGCAAAAATGCATTATCTACTCACGGTAGTACCTTGACTGCAATTATATGTCACTTAATATCATAGCAAATTAATCTGATTCCATAGTTATCAATATTTAAACCATTTAGACACACTTATACGTAAAAAACCGACACGAACATAATTTTTTTTCCCAGAAGGGCTTTAATTATATATAGCCACAAACACTAGGTACTTATTCTATAAAGTTATAATTTAAACATTTATATCATAATAAAAGTTCTTAATAATCTAAGCTTGTTCCTTCTTAACTCTTCTGCTTATACGAGTACATATATATTTGTATATACCTACCTACTATTGACGGTCACCGTAGCCTAGTTGGTAGTGCTCCTGCCTATGAAGCTGGTGGTCCTGGGTTCGAATCCCGGTAAGTGCAAATATTTGTGTGATGAGCACGAATATTTGTTTCTGAGTCATGGATGTTTTCTATGTATATAAGTATTTATTTATCTATATAAGTATGTATATCGTCGCCTGGTACCCATAGTACAAGCTTTGCTTAGTTTGGGGCTAGGATGATCTGTGTGAAATTGTCCCCAGATATTATTATTATTATTATTGACATAAACTAACGGAGATTCCAATATTTTGATCCCAAAGATTTTGATTTTACGAGATAATTTAGCAATTTGGCCCTTTGATAAAGTTATATATGAGATATTTACTTTATCAAAGGTTAAAAAGCATTAGGTTGGCAGGTTAGAGTTGCTGTTGGTTTGTATCCTATAGTACTATTTAGTTCTACACAGATGCGACTATATTACTTTTACATAAAAAGGAATTTAAGGAGTCTCCAATGACTTAAAAAAAATCCGACGTAATATTAAGAATTCCTACAGGAACTGAGGAACAACAACTACACGAATGTTTTCACTGTGATACTGTGTTACAGGAGTTGACATTCTCATAAAAACAGAACACAATCTATGTTACAGTAATAAAATATATAATTAATTTTAAATATTAAAAACTATGTTAACTTAGTTAGGAACCTACTAAGTTAAAATGCTGAGCTTTAACTACTTAACAAAATGTTGATCTCGGCTTTAAGAAAGTTGTGGAAGCCCTTAGTTTTTTAAAGAGCTGCTATCAAAGGAAATGTACTATAATTTCAGTTGGCTCTGTTATACATACCTGGTGACTTATTCTCATTGCCCAGCCTGGTGTCGATTTATTTTATAAGGTAGGTTTTGCTTAATATGTAAATAAAATAATATAAATAGAACTAAAATATTTGAAAAACAAGATCAATTTCCTTCACCGCTTAATGATTTGGTCGATTGGTAGCCAAATTAGGAATTCCAGTCATTTCTGTTCATTTTTGGGCATCCTGTGCCGTCTGTCCTATGTTCTGTGGCTTTTGGATCTTCATGCAACCAAATATTTTTTTTAAATTGCTGTTGTTTTTGATAACTGTGTAAGGAGGATGGCTACCTTAGGTACGGCAGATTTTACTGCATGACATGTATACAATGCAACAGATAAATAGGTATTTTCGAGTATAAGGACTACAGTAGAACCATCAATACGAATATAAGACCGAGTGGTTTTATTGGGTTTCAGTTTGACGTCACAGTGTAGGGTAGTTTAGGTTACAGTTTGAAATCAAAGTTTAGGGATCGGTCCGGCCATGTTGTATTATATCAAGTATAATATAATCGGAGTATTTACGGAAATTGCGTTTTGAACCAAGAGAGCGGTTGGGCAGACGTCGTTGGCCGATCGTAGTTTAGTAAGGCAGCATCCTGGCGTCGGCCTTGGCTTCACAACGCTGCCTTCTTTTTTTAAGTTTCTTCTGAAATATAAATAGAAAACCTTTTTGTCATAACCATTAAATAAATATCTTGGCACAACTAAATAACTGCCATCTAAATCCGATCCTAAAATAGGCAGAGCCTATACTATAGCGACCAGACACCTGATAAACACTTCTATATTTCGTTATAAAAAAACAAATTTGTAAATACGTACATATTAAGGATAAATTAAATGCAGACACGGAACAAATGATCATGCTCCTCACTGAAAGATTTATCCAGGGTGGGAATCGAACCCACGACCTCTGGTTTAGCAGTCAGGGTCACTAACCACTAGACCTACATGGTAATCGAAATTAAGATTAGTAACAAAATATATCTGTGCCATGTTTTACTTCATCGAACATACAGATACAGCTCTAGATATGATTTCTTTACGTATACTTAAAAAGTATTTTATTGAATAAAATCTATTATCACTAGAAACAAAAAAAAGTTAAAAGTTGTGTACTTTTAACTTTTTTTTGTTTCTAGTGATAATAATTGATTACAATTTATATTTAAAAAAATCATGGATGCTATTAAAAAAAATTCTGGAAGCAACATGGTAAATTTTTCAAATTTATTAAATGTCAAACTTGCATGGCTAGAAATATTTTTTAAATGTACAGCCAGCACATCCACTTACCCCAGTCTATCAAATTTCTTTTATAGATTTTAATCTTCATCACAAAAGCGTAAAATACTTTCAATTGGGGAGATTTGACAGATTGGGGTAGCTGGATGTGCTGGCGTCTGTACAATAAGTACATTACAATTAATACATGTTAACACAAGTCTTTTAATTGGTCTTAATAATTTATTAGAACGTGTCTATCGTTTGCATTAGGAACTAGTTGCTTGCAGAAATAGGCTTTTATGTTTCAAACCAAAGATACATAAATCCAAAATATACAACGACAATATTTAAGAAAAAGGTTATCATGTTTCAATTTATTTCAGCCCAAAAATAGCCCGAAGGCATTTCTTTTGTTTGATAAAGGTATCATCAACGTTAACACTGAACTTCGCTGCAAAATAGAGGTGAGCTCGACTCAAGCCGTCTAAACCTAAATAATAAGTATAAGAGAATCTTAAAATAAATAATCCTTTTAGGTACGATCTCAATATCCTAGTAATTTCCATTCTCGGTATGATATTTATATGAAAATTCTTTGGTTATAAAGCTATGAATACTAAATTAACTGTCATGTATAACATGATACAACAATATCAAATGAATATTTCATTACATTCGTAAACGCGGACATTTGTATCCTAAATTCCTTTTTTAGGAGCCCAAAACAATAAATAATCATAATAATATTCAATTTTAAAGTAAATTTAATAATAATGTTGTTTATACTAATGACAAACAAACATAGAAACTTAACATTGACAGGGGCTGAAAGTATTTAATGTTAGATATTTTGTTACTTCTGAAGATATTCTTCGAAAGTTTACGAGACAGTGCCGTACGAGATAGTACAAAATCAGGGTTACATTTTACGGGGGATATTGGTCCAATTTAAAGTTAACAAATAAATCAACAACGTTGTTGCACTTAAGTTTATGAGTGTTGATTGCAGAGCGTCGGTATCGCGCCGTTTTTTTCAAGCAAAAATTACAGAATCTAGATCACTATCCTGATCCATTTAAATGATAGAGCATTCTAGGCGATACTTATACTAGAATCTATCTGAATAATAAGGCAGAAATAATAAATAACTCTAATCGACATGCTGACTTACTTAGAATCTATATGTTGATAGGTACTACTTTATTAAATGATTGGATTAAGCAGATAAGGAAAATCGTTGGTGCTTTTACAGTGTATCATTGGTAGCGGTATGTTGTTTCGCAGGAAATTTATACAGTAACATATTTGATCGACGTTCTCATTTGATAATCTCGGTATGACCGATTGAACCTTCTGGGTTTGACTGTCCTTTGCTAACTGATAAACCACAGCTTTGGTTGGTCGCGCCAAAACGGCAGGTTTTTTTTACTTGTTTTTGTAACATAAAATAAATAAACAGCTACCCAAATCAGGTCTTTATTTTTCGGCAATAGTTTCTTCACCATTTCAGCTAAATTATGCCCACTTCTGGACAAAAGCCTCCCTAAATAAAATAGCCACGTTTGGCAGACTGGTTTGCGATCGCAGTTTGATGGTTATAGTTCACAGAAAAACACTACTGCCCGATCTCTGGTAGGTATTCCCTCGGGACGATTTCTACGCCCCCCACGGGATGAGATGGGTTCATGATATTCTACTTTAAAATACGCCTACGGCTACACCTTCGCCTAAATAAGACTTTCTTACAGTAAAGGAATGATTTACCTTGCTCGAGCTTTCAGAGGTGCCGGTATCAGTGTCGTACCCGAGTTGACAAGCTTCCTGGGACTGCGCGCCGCGGTTGGATTGTGGGCTGCGGCTTGGCTGTGATGGGCCCTCCGACACTACGGTGTTATATTATATAGAGTCATTTATTTTATATAGTATTATTGACGATAAAAATATAACGGAACATTTTCATAGGAAAAGGAAAGGAAGGGCAAAAAGGAAAATTTTACATGGCACCTCGTCTTAGTATCTACGATTGGCGCACATGATTATTTCACGGAAGGATAGCCTAGAAAACGCATGTTGTATAAGTTACGGTGGGACCAGAAGGTAATTGGGAAGAGGTACCTTCGCTTGAATCTGCATTAACTTGAATTTGCATCTTATGTTTACCATCAAGTATAACTGGAATTAATACCCTATACCTCGTCCACCTAGGTAGCTAGAGAAAGCCGCAGAGTAGGTTCCTCGGCAGCGAGAATCGCGTTTGCACCCTAAAGGTCCAACCACACCAAACGGCCCGCATCGGCCCGCATCGAAACGAATTTTACAATCTTTAAACGAAATTAAATCTTGTATACAGTGTTTAAAGTTTATATTACCAAGTCAAGGGTAAACACAGCCGGTGACATGCCGCGACACGCGATCGGCTCCGTCCGCATGCGTTCGGATACCGGCGCATACGTTCGAATACCGCCGAATGCGCTCGGAGCCGTCCGCCTGCGTTCGGATTCCGCCGGGTGCGCTGGGGCTTAAAACTATGAAACTAAAAAAGAAGCGAAGCTAGTAGTATGCGACGACGCGACGTCCGGCCGGACGCGGTTGGATGCCGTCGCATTCGACCGTATCCGACCGCATCCGGTCGGATGCGGCGGCATCCGACCGCGTGCGTGCGGTGCGATACTGGCCGATGCGGGCCGTTTGGTGTGGTTGGACCATGCCGTCCCAAGTAATCACTCACTGTTTTAGAATTCCGTCTTTTTACTTCAGCGGACCCATGAGCTGTGTCCCATAGGGGTGCCTTCTGGTATTAGTCGCTTAAATTAAGCTACTGGATGAGAGCCTTCTACGCTAGCCAACTGCTCGTTGTCTTCAATTTTATTGTTTTAAATGATTTTTGTACGAAATTTAAAAATAATAGATAGCTTAGTAACTACAGTAACAGTAAAAAAAGTTGGTTTCTCTAATACTGTATTTGACTATATTTATGTACTGCGTTGTGAGCTGGACAAGTGTATGTTAAAACCCAAAAGCTGAATAAATTTCATTATTTCCTAAATAAAAAGAGACACATCACCAGTATAATTAGTATTAATATTGTGGCGAGTGGTGGATGTTTTGAAAGCTCTCACTTCTATAGAATGTTCTGTTTAATCCTCCTGCCCTCTCTTATGTTAACGACCGCTTTTCTTTCCTTTATGAGTCAGATTGAAGGTTACTAAGGTCACAGAATAACAATATTGTACCCAACGCAAACTTAAGTGCATGTGAGGGGAAGGAGGGAAATGAAAACTTAACTGTTTTTGTAGAAATTTTAAGCTATACTGACTTTTAAAACTATCGATCTGTTCCATCGAAAGCAACGAGGTGTGCATACAGAGCCGTAACTCGGCGAGGCTCTGTGACTCTGAAGTCCATGTATTGGAACTGCCACAGGTACTCTGTAATATGAGACCATTGTTTTAAATTATGAAAACATAATTTAGTTGTGTTTGTTGAAAGTGTGTAAGCTATTAATTGTTTTTCTTTATAAATAGTAGGTATATTAAAATTGTATCGATTGGAGAACTATAATTACAGTTTATTCAGTTAAAATTTTCTTTTTATTTTAATTTTGCTAATTGGCTATTTACTTAATTTCCGTTTCTGATCTAATGCCAGTAAGCTAATATTAGTAAGCCCAGACGCAAGCATATCCAGCTATCCCAATCTGTCAAATTTATTTTACAGATATTCAATTTTATCACATAAGCATAAGGTTCACTTTCAATAAGGGAAATTTGACAGATTGGGGTAGCTTGATGTGCTGGCGACTGTACATGAATTTATGTAAGTAGTGACATGAATTTATTTATGTAGTATATTATTACAGTCGTGTTACTACACTCTGTAGAGCTAACGCTGGTATAAACCATCTACCTGTCATGTTCCATTATCTATAATAATGAAATATGGCGGGTAGGTGGTAGGCTAGCCTATGGTTATCTCTAAAAATCGCTATTATGCCAGAAGATCGCCAGTTGTGCATTGTTTTAGATATTACGTTGACTTTGTGTACTGTTTTTAAGTGAACTACAATAGGTTCACCCCGTTGTCTCTCCAGATTCAAGGTAAAATAATACACGGGTAAAGTTTAGACGTTAGACCAAAATTATACTGGAAATTGTTAAACATCACACATGAGCAAGTAAATGGGTAAATAATTCTAATTTCAATTAAATAAGTATATACGTATTATACATTAGGTTTTAAATGGTCTCAGAGCCAAACTGAAACATAAAGTATGACAAAAATAGTAAACACAATTTAGATCCAAAAGGAATGGTATCTGAACCTTAACGCGAACGTAAACGGTTATGTATGCACCACCTGTCGCCGGACTGTGAGACGCTACACATTGTCGATCGGAGAAGAAAGGCAGTAAAAATGCTATAGAATGTTGGCAATGAGTTATTAACCCACAAGAATTGTGGGTCCAAAATGAGCAGTTTTCCAAATATCCAGTTTCTATTTATATTAGATACTTATTTCCGAATTTAATAATTAGTACCCTAAAGGCTGCTATCACTTTAAAATTATACGCAATAAAGGAGGTTCTTTCCGATTTTGGGGTTCTTTTTTATTTTTATCTTTATCGTTTAACTTTACATGAATTGTGACACATTATAGTCCTCTGTATTATGCAGAAGTTGCAGTAGATCTAATGGTATGGTAAGTCAGCTTACGGGTATGGGCTTGTTGATGAGTGGAGGCGGCATGAGCGTAGTCTCCTCCGCGCGAACCGTCGCGAACAGAGCGTTCTCGGCCTTCAGCAAATCTTGCAGATCCTTAGCGCCGCTACGCGAATTGAACCCAGTGTGCGGCGCATCAAAGCTGCAACGAAATAGAGTTTCTGTCAAAAAATGCTACGGTTGAACGTTGTACGGTATGCTACAAAATTGCGAGTATTACTTATTTCGCATTAAACACTATTTACAAACAATTTATTTGAAGTAAAATATATAAATCTATGTCGTCTAGGTCATATTTCTGCCATGGTGGTCAGTCTTAATGGAGACCAGCCGTCTACGCGGGTCGTATTATAGTGTACAAACATGTGTGTTTAAACATTGCCTAATTCTCTTCGGAGAGTGGGAAGCTACATGACAAGACCGAAAAGTGTTCAGGCACAGGACCGACGCATTTACGTGCTCTCCTAGGCACGGGGTGTAACACCGCCAAGTTTCAGCGCCAAACTGATACTGACATTTTTCATTGCTTGAAAATCGTAATATCATATTTTTTACTCGACTCGGGCAACCATCGAGGCAACCAAAATACAGAATCTAGTGAGATTTTCAACCCTTATATAATTCTATAAACTTTATATATAATACTGTTGTCTATTTAAGTTATCCATAAATATATTTCTTATTACATGTATGCATGTATTGAAACATATCTAAGATCGTTCATGGCATAAAGTAGAACTAGCGGTAACAAAACAAATATTAGTTATAAGTTAGTCTGTGGGATGTACACACATCATAGGGATCATAGGGATGAGGAGGTCTGCAATACAGTTTTTACTAGTGCGGAAGATAGTGTGACTTGTGCTGTGTAACCCATGCAACCAGTTACTTACATGACGAAGATCTAAGTATCTGCAATTGTAAGTACCTAGATGATAACGTTTTTGCCTATAAGAAAGTGTTTTGTTAGTCATTGAGTACCTTAGCAAGTTGAGTATAGGCAATAGGTATTTGGCTTTCTTGAGCGCCTCGTTGATGGTCGGATTGTTTGTCGGATTTTGAGTGCTTGTCGGGATTTCTGGCGGTGTGCACCTTTGTTTGATGCATCAAACAGACGTGCATGCTGCCGGGAGGTTTAGCGGGTACGCGGGGTTGGACGGGGGACTTGGCGGTTTGCAGGCGCTTTGGAAAAATACTGGGTATCTCATAAGACCTTTGATCCTTTTAGAACCTAGTAATTATATACATTACTATAGATATAGGTATGAAACGATGCTGAACTACGAAACGATGTTGTTAACGGAATGGGTTGTTTCTATGAAATAAAATATTTTTGATTTTGATTTGAATTAAAAGTACGAATAGGTCCATTGGATCTCGAAAAATTAACACGTCCTCAAAGTCTTAAGAAAAAGTTTATGTTTTGTTTAACTTCTTTTACGCTTAATTTCCACAATACATTTATTTATATTATTCGTACTCTAAATGGTTATATTTCTTGTTTAAGTAACCTTTAAGCAAATTTTTAATAGTCTTCTAACAAGATAAACCTTCCAACTCCAGAGAAAACATCCTTCGAGGCATGGGAACAAAGGGAATTGATGTCACCACTATTAGATGGATGAAAAATATGCTCTCTAATAAAACTGCAAGAATTTCATTCAATGAAATATTGCACGAATGTGCATGCCACGAGAGGATGTCTACTTCTATGGACCCTCGCCGTGGACCAACTCCAGTGAAGACAGACATAAATCATAACACTCAAGGTCATGCCGATGACCTGGGGTCCTCTGACTATGGTCAGAGGACCCTGTCCCCACACCATCTCCACACTAATGCAAGGAGCTCTTAACGCCATTAACAAATGGTGCAGAGACAACGAACTATCCATCAACGCACTAAAAACTGTGATAGTATCTTTCACAAGGAAGAGGAAGCTGTAAAGACTGGTATTTCCAAAGCTAAACCGCGTCAATTATGTCCTTTTCAGGTGAAGGTACCAAGGGGTCACTATCGACCAAAAGTTGACTTGGAATATACATCTAAAGAATATTATCCAAAAAGCCAAAATGGCTATATGGATTTGTTGTCGAATGATTGGAGCAAGATGCGGCCTAGAGATTGCTCTTTGGCTATACCGCTGTGGTGAGGCCAATCATAACATATGCCTCCGTGGTATGGTACGATAAAACAGCACAATAGACAACTCAAACTATATTTAACAGCCTTCACCGAATGACCTGCTTATTAGCAACTGGAGCCCTCTCTACAACGCCGGGTCAAGCCCTAAATGCATAATTAAATCTAACTCCACTTAACTTGTTTTTTCAAAAAGAGGCGCAATTATGCATATGCCACGCAATATAACCCAAAGTGGCAATCAAGAGCTTTAGGGCTCTCATATAAAATGTCAGTCTAAGAAACTAAATCTCTGAAAATGCCCTCAGACAACATTCAAACAATAAACTTTACGAAATTGTATACCGTGGACATACACACAGGGACAATATCTACTTAGGACAGACAGGGACGAATGGTTAATTAATTTATTTAATTTATTTTTACAGAAGGCTTACAGACTAATAAACAACAAAATATTACAAATAGATTGACAAATTGCTAATTACAAGCCCCGCATATAAGCGGTCAACGGTCCTACAAAAAGACAGCCCATAATGTAGGATGTGGCATTTACGGACAACGGCCCAAACACAGGAGTAGCGTCAACCTAGGTAAAGAGGCCACCATATTCCAGGCAGAATTTTCGCCAGTAACAGATGTGTGGAAATTACGCTGGATAGAAAACTAAAGCAAAAGAACATCTACATTAACTCAGACAGTCAAGCGACGCTGTTAGACGCTATTAGCACTAGACTCTTTTGAAACCAACTTAAAACAAGTACAATGCTGCAAAGAAAATCTGAATTCCCTGGGTCAATCCAACAGAGTCATGCTCAGATGGGTACCTGGACACTCAGGAATAGATGGGAATGAGAAGGCAGATAAACTAGCGAGACTTGGAGCCGTTAACGCTCAAAATAGACCCGAACCATTTAGTGCCATTACCAAGCAAAGGGACTATTCTATTCTCAACGACCAATACTAGTCAGTAGCCATAGAACTGTGGAAATTCTTAGCTGGACACTCAAAGGCTATCAGCTATATGGGCATTAGGGGCTACGACAAAAATTGTCTAAAAGATACTTGAATTCAAACGTTACAAAACATGTGCATTGACTGAGATTCTCACCGGACACTGCAAGCTGAATAAGCACATGTTCAACCTAAAGTTGGCCGATAGCACAGTTTGTAGATTCTGCCAAGAATCAGAAGAAACTCCTTTCTATATTCTGTGCTCGTGTGGACCGCTAATGCATTGTAGAAATATCTACTTAGGACACCATATCATGCAACCGGAAGCTATTGGATTAAGCAGTGACCTTTAACAAATTTAAGGATCTCTGCTACAACAGATCAGAAATGATCGAGGCAGCAAGATGCCATCAAGGCATCAAGCCCCAAACAACAATAAAAATAAAACATTATAATCATTTTCAAAACCATTTTAGCTATATATATCACAAATAACAGAAGATGCACTTCTCAAGACTTTTAAAGGAAAGAGTACATAAATTAAAAAAATAAGTTGATAAATCAATTTAAGTTGTGCCTGTTTTTTAAATTAACTTCATGTTGACATAAATCCGCTTTTTAACTTTGTAGCTAAGATAGGCTGTGAAATAAGTAAAATTTATAAGCAGTGACCCAAAATTCGAAAATGACACTATAGAAATATTTACAAATATACATAACTGAAATTAGTTTTTAATAACTTGAAAAACAAGAATACAAATATATGGCTCTCAGAAACAAACCAAAATTACACGGGACGAGTCTGACACTAAAAATATAATATGAAGTATATACTACAAAATAACAGATACATTACAACCAATTTAATTTAAAAAATATATAAAATTATTTAACCTAAGACAGGATAACTTCTGAGATGCTGAAGGCTAGACATGGCGTCATAGCGAGTCAGCTGTGCAGCCTTTTCAATTTATGCTATAGCACCGGCCAAGTGCCAAGTGATTGGTGCAAGGCTGACATCGTACCTCTTTACAAAGGGAAAGGCTCACGGCAAGACTGTAAAAACTATAGGGGCATTAGTCTGCTCAGCGTCGTTGGTAAGTTGTATGCGAAAGTATGGGTTGAAAGAGTTGTGAAAGAAACCGATGCGAAAGCACGGATCAGGTCTTTTCTCTACGAAGCATAGTAGAGAAGTTTTTGGGCAAAATCCAAAAGGTCTACTGTGCCTTCTTACTCTCCTCCTCTCCTTCTCTCTCCTACTTAGAAAAGGCCTACGATAGAGTGTTGAGGAATAAGCTATGGTCGGTACTGTCCATGTATGGGTTGGACTACAACCTTGTTCAAACACTGAAATCTCTTTATAGGGATTCCAGAGCTTGCGTGAGAATTAACGGGTCATACACTGAGTGGTTTAGCATCCAAAAGGGTGTTAGACAGGGATGTGTAGCGTCAACGTGGTTGTTTAACATAGGTTAAACAACCACGGTGACGCTACACATACACATCATGGATAGCTGTTTAAAAGATTTTGAAACAAAGTGAATGCGGTGTAAGGATGAATGAGTTACTCATCAAATGTCTGCTTTACGCTGATGATCAAGTTCTACTTGCATCATTGCGGACGAGTTGCAGGTGATGGTAACAAATATGCATGAAGCTTTTGAAAGGAGAGGGATGAAAATTAATGTTGGTAAGACGAAAGTAATGGTATTTGAGAGGGATGAATACACGTCAACATATTGCGATTGGAGGAGAGAAAGTCGAACAGGCGAAAGAAAAAAAGAGTTTGTATATTTGGGAACTTTGTTTACGAGAGATGGGAATATGAAAAAGATATTGATAGAAGAGTAAATGCAGGGAACAGAGTGAATGGGGCACTAAACGCCTTTATGAGCCGGCAAGTCTCAAAGAAGGCTCGACTGGCCTATGAGAAAGTTGGGTATAGCAGAAAAAGAATGAAAGTAAAATAAATGCAGTGGAAATGAGAGCTCTGAGAAGCATGTGTGGTGTGACTTTGAGAGACAGAATTCGAAATCCAGATGTAACAGAGCGTAGTGTTGTGAAAGAGCATGTTGTCAAAGATTGAAAAAGGAACGCTGAGATGGTTTGACCATTTAGAAAGGATGAATGAAAGAAGAGTAAACCTGGCCTGTGTGAATGGAACAACCGGAAGGGGAAGATCTCGTCGAACATTCTCTGAAATTGGAGACGTTCTCAAGAAAGGGCAGGTCAGAAGTACCCTACACCGGCGAGCATGTATGAAGAATATAATGACAGTAATCGAGGCAAAAGACGTGTGCAAAGATCGTGACAAATGGAAATCCGTTGTCTCTGCCTACCCCTCTGGGAAACAGGCGTGAGTCTATGTATGTATGTATGTAACCTAAGATCAAACGGCTACTGACAGATGTACATATGTGAATATTCTGTATCCGAATCTGATAATACATATACTTTCAAAACATCTAGTTCTACATTATTTTGTAACTTAATTTGAAACGTGATAGAAAAAAACCATACTAGTTATTATTTTACTAGGTAACCACATTTAATATTTAGACGTAATATTACCAATTGCAATAAATAATTATCTATTAGAAAACACTTAAATGAGTACTTACCATAAAGTTAGTACTTACTTAGTTTCCATGATCGTCTCCAATGGTCTCACGGAGTCTGAAACACGTATGGCAATGAATATTATGGGTAATATCCATAATCAAAATGTGATCCTTGACATTAGGGTGGCTATATTTATAGAGTTACAGACAGCTTTTCTTAAACGCTATACGCTGTCGCTCTCTTTATTAATTTAGCCAGTTTAAAATCAAGAATCGAAGAGAGTCAGGGAAGGGAAGTGTTACGTATTCTTCGTGAATCTGTATAAAACCCAATCAGGGACTCATCGCTTACCAGCAGCAAAGACCATTGACCTCGGTAAATGCTGACATCGCAATGCTGGAACACGTAGCGATCTTCGAGCAACCTCCTTCGCACGGTTTCATAGCTTACCAGCAACAGCAGTCTTTATGCCTAGTCTTAGGTTCTGGCGGTTGGAGAAATCGACCTATCTCTGCATAGTAACATCACACACACTATCTACCCGTGTGACTTTCTGCCATATGTCACGTACTGCGATAACGTGACCACAACCATAATATAACGTTATGGCTGGTGTGTTGTTCTTCAGCAACGAAGCGTTAAATATAATACCCACGGCTCAAATGACGACGTAACCGGTAAAGCTCACACGGCAATTTATTTTAAAAAATAAAAACAATTTAATTACATTAATTTTTCAATAATAACTGGAAAGGGATTAGCCCTTTCCAGTTATTATTGAAAAATTAATGTAACATTTTTAACGTAATGAATTACTAAGAATTGTGCAGCCGTATTTTAGAATAAGATAAGATGGGTAAGCAAATATGGGTACAGTACATGATATGATGTTAAATACTACAATTATGTTAGGTCAGCCAAATATTACCCTTATGTATGCGAAAGGTACAAGACCGTACAGTTGCAGAAACAAATAGAATAATTAGAAACACATTAAGATACATTTTTAAATTTTGAAAAAAGAACAAATATATAAAAATCTTTTAATGGAAACTAAAAAGTTTCTAAACTGTAAAGGCTTAAACTAATTTACGATTAAGGTATCAATGTAGCTTCTATGCTCGAAGCAATCTATACATATAATAAAATCGTAGGAAAACTGTACATTGAATATTTTTAAAAAGGATACTTGGGGCATGATCTACAATCGATGTCGAAACCAAAAATATAGGTTTTAGAATTTTATCTGTTTGTCTGTATGTATGTCCGGGCTAAACTCAAAAAGTACTGCATGGATTTACTTCAAATTTTGCATGAATATTACTAAGAGGTCGGGTCAACATATAGGCTACATATTATCACGCTATCACCTTCGGGGGAGTAGCTGTGATAATTTATAAAGTTTAACGCGGGTAAAACCGCGGGGCACAGCTAGTATAGTAATAAAGTAGAGATACTCTGTTCTTAGGCCTCTTTTCCATTACACGGTTTCTCGCCGTGAAAATCTACGGTTAATTCGCCGCGTGTAGGCACGGTCGTCAGTGTGGTATGGATCACTATATGAGCTTGTCGACATGCACGGTGGCGCCAAGGCACGGCGCCGCGGCCGCGTGCGCCGTGACTGCCCCTCGGCGCGCCGCGTCTACGCACGGCGTGATTTTCACCAGTGTTGTATGGCAGTCTATCGGGGTGTGTCGACGGTGCCGGACGTACGCACGGATTCGTGACCGCTTATATACGCTGTTTCGCGATTTTATTATAAAATGAACATAAATCAAGAATTATTAATTACGTTGATTCAAGAAAGGCCTGTAATATGGGATAAGACCATCGACGATTATAAAAATAAGCGGCTTAAATATGATTCCTGGAAAGAAATATTTATTCATTTCCAGCCCACATTTGAAGATTTAAGTGGTGATGAGAAAAACAAGTTTGGTAAGTTACAGATATTTAATTATTAACTTTTTACTTATGCATAGTTGTTTTGATAGGAGAGGCGACCTTCGTTAGATACAAAATATTGTGCAAATCTGTTGCGAACTTCATTAGCCGCCAAACTTCCGCGAACTGCATTCGTGATAGGTAACTGGATTAGTTCCGATTCTGAATCAAGGGTGGACTCATTTTCACTCGCATTGTGAAACTGAAAGTTTTCCTGCTTATGTATAAAATTTTGCAAAACACAACATGTTTTCACAATATCAACTGCCAAATCGATGGACACATTCATTGGCCGGTGAAAAATTCGCCATTTATTGGATAAAATGCCAAACGCACATTCAACAAATCTTCGCGCTCTGGTGAGTCTGTAGTTAAATGTACGTTTTAATTGATCAAGCTGATGACCACCATATGGACGAAGCAAGTGATAATGCAAAGCAAAGGCTTCGTCCGCAACGAACACATATGGCAAATCGTAGTCAATTCCAGGCAAACGTGTTGCATCGGGTAGATTTAATCCGTTGTTTGTAAAATTTTTCCAAAATGGGGTCTCTTTAAACACACTGGAATCACACTCCTTTCCGTAGGCGCCAACGTCAACAAATATAAAGTTGTAATCGCTATCTACTACTGCCATCAAAACTATAGAAAAAAAATGTTTGTAATTTAAAAACATCGAGCCACTATCAATTGGCTTAATAAGTCTGATGTGTTTTCCATCGACCGCTCCTAAGCTCAGCGGGAAGTTGGAAGATTCTTGAAATTTGCTTGCAATGTGTAGCCAGTCTTCTTTAGATGGCATTTTCATATATTCTTTATACAGTTCTAACCAAATGTAGTGGCATACTTCACGTACGATGCAACTTATGGTTTTTATTCCAATTCTATAGCTGTAGTATAGGTCAGTAAAGGTATCTCCTGTTGCTAGATACCTGAAATATAAAACAAAACGGTTCAGGTTCAAATACTAAAACCCCATTTTAGGTCGGGGTCGATTCAGTTTAGGTCGGGGGTTTTTATAAATTTTGAATTTAATAATTATTATTTATTTATTTTCAGGGCAAATGGTGATGAAGAAGTGGACCAATATGAAAGATAGCTGGATAAAATATGACAAAAAAATTAATGAATGTAAGTCTGGTTCTTCAGCAAAAAAAATAAGAAAATATATGTTCTATGATGAAATGATGTTCCTAAAAAAAAATGTTGAGCATCGCAAGACCGATTCTAACATGACTGAACATGTTCATGATTCTAGCCTCAGTAATGAAAATTTTGATAGTGCAGTCCCGAATCAATCAAGCTCGGGATACACTGAACGGAGAGAGACGCAAAGGGCTAAAAAAAAAAGAAAAAATGAACTAAGTGAAGTTGACATTAGGTTTATGAAGTTTATGGATTCAGCAGAACGAGATGAGAAAAAGAAAAGCCGTAGTATGAACTTTTTTATGGGAATCGCTGATACAGTTGACAAGTTCAGTGATGAAAATATGATAGACTTTCAGTTTCAAGTAATTTCAATAATTAAAAATATTCAACAAAGACAGTGTACTCAGTATATACCTACATCAAGAAACCAATGGGATCAAGGCCATCAAGGATATTTAAGTGGTACAGCATCCTTAAATGCGCAATCGTCAACATATGGATATTCTACAGCTGCTAGATCGGGCTATGGAATAAGTCGTCCACAGACGTCTTCTCATGATTTTGGACACGGTTCTGGTTTAGAGCCAATCCACTACCGACCCGAATCACAATTATCTGTACATAGTGTAAATGCGGAAAGTATCTCGGCAGATTCTCAAGTTTCTATTGAAGACGAATTCGATTTTAGTACCGCACTTGAGTAGCATTTTCAGCGTAGTGTATTTTTTGATTTACTTGTTCTTAAATTAATAATTATTAAAATTCAATTACATGTAATAATTTTGTTTGTGTGCAATAAACAATTTTAAACTAAAATATGTCATTTAATTTTGTACCTACTTACCTCAGAGTTACAGCCAATCTTTCTGCGGGCGATATACTCTCTCGCATAAAAGTATCTTGATGTTTTAGTTCCTGGGATAATTTTTGGAGCAAGTTGTCGAATGTAGTTTTCTGCATTCTAAAATAATTGTAAAACTTGTCTTCATCTTCTCTCAATTGATTCTTGACAAGTGTATGAAACGCGCCATATTCCTCCCTTTTTTCTAAAATCGGATGTATCCAAAACCTTACTTCCCTTTTTTTTTCTATTTTCTTTTTCCTATATATGTAATAAGCAACTATAATCTTTTTTTTCGTAAGAAAATTCATGACGCAGCACGTCCTACACAGCCCGAGTAAAAAGCGCTACTAGCCAGTACTTACCAATGTCTCGCGCGGTGATTTTGCCGTATCATGTACAAGCTAGCACGTTTTTTCAACCGTACGGCTTACACACCGTATGTTTGAACAACCGTGTAATGGAAAAGAGGCCTTACTCTGAATATTAGTATGGAGTTTGTATGGAGCTTCTATGCATCCACTACAAGAGACGTTATATTGTCTTTATCTAACATGATTTTTAATTGTTAGGGTTCGGTAGCCAAATGGCATAAAACGGAAACCTCATAGATTCGTCATGTCTGTCTGTCTGTCTGTCCGTCCGTATGTCACAGCCACTTTTTCCGAAAGTAGAAGGACTATAATGTTGAAACTTGGTAAGTAGATGTATTATGTGAACCGCATTAAGATTTTTACAGAAAAATAGAAAATGACAATAAATTTTGGGGGTTCCCCATACATAGAACTGAAACTCATCATTTTTTTCACCAAAAATTGGTTTGAACAAGATCTAGTAAGTAGTTTCTTTTTAATAATAAATAATTTACCTTTCATTCCGTCAACTCAAATATTAAAAATAAATAAAAAGAACATAGTCACATAATATGTTTTTTTTTCTGCTACGGAACCCTTCATGGGCGAGTCCGACTCGCACTTGGCCCCTTTTTTTATTTCGTTAGTGTTGGTAATTTTAATTTTGTTCTTGTTTTGTTTGTTGAGTATGTTTCGCCGGACCGTCTCAACTGGGTCGTGTTGAAACCGGTAGTAGATGAACCCACTGAGTTTGTTTCGCTGGGTCTTCTCAGTTGGGGTGCATTGGATCCGGTGGTAGCATTAAAGCGCGACCGTCGTTATTAACACAAGGTCTGTCATAATAATAATACCTTAATATAGACAGAACCATTGACAATATATAGTAAAAATATTAGACTTAAACTAGATAATTAAACATAATCTCTTGACAATAACTTGACACGAGCTAGCTAAATATCAATGCTATAATAAAATAAATTTTATAAATGTTTTCATACAATGTGTACCTAAATATCTATGTTACTAGAAATAATAATGTATACAACTATATCATTACAAACATATTCTGACTATTTACAAGCGCTTCTTTAAAGTCTACGCGAATAAAAACCTTTTTTATTTTTTTAATTTGTTTTTTAGTTCAATGGTCCCTTTTTATATTGACCAATAAACAACAGTTCGTATATGCCACCGCTGAAAGCGCACCCCTATTACCTTCCGTAATTAAGTTCTCCGGTTTATTTTCTAAATTATAATTACTTACGTGTAGCCGGGGTTGGGTTAGTCTTAGGGGATACGGAAGAAGGGAAGGCGGCTCGTTTCTTCTTCCATATGGCGGTGGCTCTAAGGACACTCTCCATGGCAGCGACATCCGACTTGGCTTTACTGGTACTTGCTACACCTTCCTTACTGTGAGCAATAATAATAATAATAAAACGTTTATTTGCCACACAAACAAATACAAAATTTGGATTCCAGTATAGGTACTGGGTCTGAAGCCTGTATCTTGGGAGACAGTGTTCAAAGACCTGAAGTACAATAGACAGACGTGATATAAAACACAATTAAAAGTAGATAAATAAACAAACAATTTTTTTTATTTATTTATATTATAGATTACAGGTATAAAATCTATGAGCAGTAATCAAATTTATTAATATTCTTCTAAATATTCCGGAGAAACTTTTCAAAATAAGCCACAAATATACGTAATATAACGTTTGCACTTAATAACAAGTGGTTCCCTGTATTTCGACTCCGGGTCTTTTTAGCTATGACCTATGTACAGACGCCAGCACATCAAGCTACCTCAATCTTTCAAATTTCGCCAATTAAAAGTGAACTTTATGCTTATGTAATAAAGTTGAAAATAAATTTGACAGATTGGGGTAGCTGGATGTGATGTCGTCTGTACATAGACTATTTTTACTGCAATGAAAAGTTGTCAAAACTATTCGTTATTGCAGACAAAACCGGGTATAAGAAACGAAAAATGTTATTATATACGATATTTCTTCACAACAGGTGAGATAAGTCTTGATTTGTTAATATTTGAAAGTTACGTAACAAACAATTCGCCACATTGCAACCTTATTAAAAACGAATAAATCGCATAGCATAACAAACCCCGCAAATTGTAAGCGCTTTTGTATATAATATCCTGAGACACTATTCACACACGGCCATCTGACCCCCAACTAAGCAGAGCTTGTACTATGGAAACAAGATAACTGATTTGCTACATATACTACTTTACTTTTATAAATACATACTTATAAAGATAATTACGCCCAGACTCAGGACAAACAGACATGTTCATGCACACAAATAACTGTCCTGGGTGGGAACTGAACCCACGACTTGCGGCTTGAAAAGCAAGCATTTACTAACTACGCCGACCAACACGTCTCGATTCATGACTCGTTATAAGAACGCTATTTTATACTACTATCTGTTTTGCGTGGGAATTAAACCTACGACCTGTGGCGTGAAAGGCAAGTATTAATCAACCACGCCAGAAGTAATAATTTCGTGTCAGAAGAAACAAAAATCGCCAAGATCTTTAAAGTTACAGCAAAGAAGATAAATGCACGTACAATGTGAAGTAGGTAGACTCATTCGCGTTCAGCATAATAAAATAAAACTTCAATAAAAATCATACATTTCAATTAAATTATACAGTTTGCTGAATTCTAACGCGGTCTAAATAATCGAATTTAAAAAAATGTGCATGATTCCACAGAAATGCATGAATGTATGTATTTAGTACATACATTCATGCATTTCTGTGGAGTAGACATAGTAGCATTAGTAGACATTGGAATTCTCGAATTTACCTGTTGTCATTTATGGACTTATGCGGGATTCGCTTTATCGGCTCTTCTGATTTTGGCCTATTATTGGGGTAACTTATTCTATATTGGACCTATTCGCAGTAATATTTATTCTTAAAAATACCTAAGTATTCGAGATATTATCCTATTTAATCATAATGTTCGTTAATGAAACTAATTGGTTCATAAAACCCGAATATTCCAGAAAGGTAAAACATTTCATAATTAAGTGAAGTCATAAATATTAATAAACATAAAAAAGGATCTACTCAGAAGTGGCATTTGTTATCGTGTTTCATTAAAATCAATAAACTTAAAGAAAAAGGTACTTCGCAACTAAATTTGTCACGTGCGTGAATCCAAACCGTGTTTCCGTTTGGATTCCCGCGCACGGTCCCGCACGTGACCAATATTGGGTGGTCCGCGGTATACCTAATTTGCCCCCGCGATATAGGGATTTATTTAATCAATGCACTTGAAGTTCTTAAAATAAGTATAATTTTTATTATTAAGCCAAGCCTTTATTGCTGAAAACTAAAAATATAGGTATTGAATTTAATCACATCGGGTTTTCCGGTTTAGTGATCAGCGTACCCTGGGACACATAGGCCTCTTCCAGCTGTTTCGACTCATTCCTGTCTCTAGCTTTTCTAGACCAGGTAACGCCTCCAATTTTTCTTATGTCATCTATCCATCCCATCTCTTTAAAAAATAAGAATAATAACTTGTTTCAAATGTTCTTTTTAATACGCGAATTTATTTCTAATGATTTCTTTTTGCAACCTTTTTAGACTAGATAACTTCGTTTTTCTTGCGTTTTGATAATTACCAATTGGTTGATACCAACTTTAAAACAGGCGTGTATATAAAAAAATAATCATTCCAGTTCCACGAATAGGTACCTAGTTACACGAATAAGTCTCTTGCATATTAGGTAATAATGTCCTCCACGGCGGCCAGTCTCAATAGAGATTAGCCATCTGCGTGGGCCAAGTGTGTGCGCAAATACAGGAGCACTTTCTATTCCATCACTCTCATGATCCGATGGGATGCCTAGCGACACCGCCAACTCTCAGATTTCGGGCTGATGCTGAGAATTTTTCTTTTTAAAGTAATGTCCCAAAATCACTTTTGGCTCTACCCGAGATTTGAACGCAGGGCCTCGGTTTCTGCAGGTGAACACGCTACCGCTAGACCAACGAGGTACATTAGGTTCTACGGGGTCAAGTAAAAATATATATATATTTAAATCAATGCTCCATATTTGGTTCAAAGAACCCTTTTTCAAGATATGATTAGCAGTTGAGATGGGTAAGATACATGAAGTATTATTAACTACAAGTTTTACAAATTTGGAGATCTATGAACTCGTGTTAATAAGGCATTGCCTACCATACTTTCATAATGTGTTTGAAAGGATGTTCGGTTTATTACAAGGATCATGTTAAAATATATTAAATACTATTTACTCATTTGTTTAATACTGACGAATAAATCAGGCAATATTTTCAAAAAAAAATTGAAAATGGAAACCTTTATAAATATAATTGTTAATTTTATTTTTCGCAGATAGTCTAACGGGAATGATACTCAACGCGATTTTATTATGACCTTATGGCTCGCCAGTCTTCGGGTTATAAATTATATTAACAAAAAAAGGTTTTAAAGTCAAAGGAATTTTATAATGCTACAATTTTTATGATCAGCTTGTCTAAAAGATAACTTTTAAACGAAGCTTGAATAGGCTAACAAACCTTGTGCTGGCAGTAGATGCTGTAGAGCACGAGGCTTCTTTTGTTCTTGTTTTGTCTTCCTTTTTTGAATAGCAGTGCCATCTAAGAACAATGTAAACTATATAACAAATGATAAGCTAAATTTAAACTCTGATTTAAGATTGGCGGCCTACGACGGTTACTCAAGAATATGTAAAACTTGATCGAGAACTGGGCGAACAAACTTTCTTTTCGTATTATGTTCCGTCGTTTCGCTTCACGATGAGCCAAAAAAAAAAGCCAAAATACATGATGGCACTAGTAAACAACGCAGTCTTGATTTTTCATATATTCTTTGGAAACAACAAAAAACACTATTATCGAACTCACTCTACCAGAAATCTAATATAAATTAGGACTTACGTTAACAATGCTATACAACAAATTATATAATCATTACCTTACTTTACTGCGTTTCAGTGTGTGTGTCGGCATTGGGCATTGGCATAAATAGACTTACATTATTCTCATACACTCACATACTTGACAATAATGTAAGTTTATTTTTTGCCAATGCCTAATGCCCACATACACACTCAAATAGGTCTATCGTGTGTACATATATAATCGCAATTGCCTTACATGACACTGTTCCGAAGATTATCTGACATATTCGTGTATGTAGGAAGATACTCTCTCGCAAAGCAGAACGTCAAAACACCAGTGATCCGTGCCTGGTCAAAGCAAAATTCGAACTGAAAAAATCTTTTTAGAAATTAGGAAATCCTTACAAACATTTATACAAACATTCTCTGAAGAATTGGCTTCCATGTGGTAATTATTTTTGAAATGGTACAGTTAGCGACTGAATAAAAAAGGTTGGCTTAGTGAAGAATCATATTTAAAAAAATTAAATAACACGTATTAAAGCTTCAAATTTGAACCTTTTTTTAACTTGTACATAAGCGTTTTTGACACTTTGACGCGTTGGCTGAGGAGTATGGAAGGAACTTTGTGACATTAAAGCAAAACAAATGATAGTATTTGTAATAGTTATGTGTGGCGTAGGTATCTCCATAGCCGATTATGACGGGCCGGTTGGCATGGTTGTTAGATACTTGCCTTTCACGCCGCAGGTCATGGGTTCGATTCCCACCCAGGACATAATTTGTGTGCATGTACATGTCTGTCCTGAGTCTGGGTCTGATTATCTATATATGTATGTATATACAAATGAAAAGTAGTATATCAGTCATCTGCTTTCCATTGTTCATGCTCTGTTTACTTTGGGATCAGGTGCCCCTATGTGGAGAATGTCCCAGGATATTATTATTTTTCTCTACCTGGCCCTGTTTGTTATTCTTCACACGGGCCGTAGCTAAGCGCGAAAAGAGGATTACGTTATAGTAATTATAGATTAAAGAAACTGAAGAAGTAGTTAGGAATTTTCGGGTAACTTGAGGACTTCTACGACGTCTAGGCTTAAGTATGATTAAAGTCGCAGACAGAACAATGACAAAATATGTGTAACGCTTCATTTCAATTCTATACCTATATCTTGGTATTTAGTGAGTTTATCGGAGAAAGTAGATTGGATGTTGTGTGTTTTTAGCACCGCGATATCTATCAGCTAAACAATATTCTTTATTTTGTCGTATAGTGTGATAAAATTGTTAAATCCCAATATAATTTATGAGAACTATTTTCAAGTATAGTATCAGGTATATTTTATAGTAAGGTTTCTGTTTTTCTATGAAATTGTATTTGTGCGCAAGATGTTGGTGAATTATAGCAGCTACTTGGTCGTGCCGCTACTTGTAATCGGTTTGAGCTAAAGAGCAACAGGGGGAGGTTATGTGTTGGATAGTTTCTGAACCACTGTGACAGTGTCGAGATGTGTCTGTCGGGAGATTCGGCGTACGAATGATACATAAGTATTTGGTAGATTTGAGTATCAACAACCGGGTCTTGAAACGCTACCATGAAGACCTCTGTCTCAGGGAAAAGTGCAGTTATCAATTTCAAACTCCATATACCATGGTAGCATTAAAGTGCGACCGTCGTTATTAACACAAGGTCCGTCATAATAATAATACCTTAATATAGATAGAACCATTGACAATATGTAGTAAAAATATTAGACTTAAACTAGATAATTAAACATAATCTCTTGACAATAACTTGATACGAGCTAGCTAAATATCATTGCTATAATAAAATAAATTTTATAAATGTTTTCATACAATGTGTACCTAAATATCTATGTTACTAGAAATAATAATGTATACAACTATATTACTACAAACATGTTCTGACTATTTAAAAGCGCTTTTTTAAAGTCTACGTGAATAAAAACCTTTTTTATTTATTTTATTATATTTTATTTATCATACGAGAACTTCTTCTTGCTTTATCTTCACCTATCTCTTTCTTTTCTATCAGGAAATTAGCACCATCTCTTTCTTTTATTTTAGACGTATTTTGTATGTGCTTTTCATTGGCTTTTCTGTTCTAGTATTAACTAGAACTTTCTAGCAATGTGACAAACGCCATCAGAAATTTGTACAGGTACTGAGGTTTGAGCCCTGAACGTGACAATAGCTACTAAAATACGAAGAGCGAATCGGGTTGATATTAAATTTATGAAAATTAGCAACTTAATAAAAATAGACACAAAACTTTATTTAAAAATTCTTTTTAAAATACACATTTTAAAGATCTATAAGCGAAGATGTAAGTGTTTTAAGTTCTTGGCGTGGATAAACTGGGGAGGTTCTGTCGCCTTCAAATAAATGAGTATTCGTATCGTGCTTCTTTGGCTCCTCTTCAAATGAAATAAGTATAGCGCGTTTGATATCTGATATGACTCCTAAGTACTTACCTATAACTTGACATAACAAGTTATCGCCATAAATCAATGAGGGCGCAATAAGAAGATATTGCTGCTAATTGGAAATTGTCTTTGGGTTTAAAACACACTCTACACACTCCGCAGTGAGGGTGCAGAGCTAGTAACCTAAAACCACTGAAAATATCTTGGAAAAAAAAAGACGTTGAGGTAAAGCAAAATACATAGTTACAATGGCTTGTGCACTCTAATCTGCTCGGGGAGTTCTATTGTTAGGTTCGCAAGCTGGTTGGTATTTCCTGTAAGGGTGCCTCTGAAGACTGTAGATGGAGAGTACCTCTTCAAAGTAATTAAAATACTTTGCCCTCGTGTAGGTACGTCCTCTGCAGCTTTGGGCGGAGTATTTTAACAATTTGCATAATGTGTCAACTGATCTAAATCATATCAGCTTAATGAGGCACAAAAATAGGCGGGGGCTCTGACCATACATTATTGTATACGGTATTGTATATTGTATTGGGTGAATTATTGCGGTACGACAATTAGGACCTATATTCTTTCCTACGAATGGTGGAGCGAGTCCTAGACTCATTTTAAGTGTCTCGCATTATTCTATTATTTTTGATTTATTATCGCCTTCTAGCGGATCTTACTGCAGTATCTCTCTAATTTAAGCACGTGCAAAGGCCTTTGCCCGAGATATATCAAAGTGTCTCATACCTTAATCCAAAATGATATTGAGACCCAATTTGACCTCTCAAGTGACCAAAGCAAATGTGAATAATTTTTTACAAGAGATAATCAGAGAACAGATTTGTCAGCTCTACCTGTGCTTTGTTGAACTAGAGAAGGCCTTCGATCACGTGCCTCGTGAAGCCACAGTAGTAAGTGCTGAAGAAGCTGGGCTTGTTCAAAGAATTTTGTTATTCTTATAAGACTCTTGCACGAAGACATGCAGTAGTAGACGGAGAACAGTCGGAGTAATTCCTCGTTACTTGTGGGGTAAAACAAAGTTATGTTTTAGCATCTAAACTTACGTTGTACTATGCTGTTCAGAAACGTCTTATGAATAGATGCAATATGGAGCCTTTAAGTGGGAAGGGCTGTGTGCACAACAACGAGAATAGCGCGGGCTTCTAAAGATGTAAAGATGTGTTGTTGAGCAGCGAAAAGAAGATCTGAAAGCCCGATAACCCGCGACTGTTCAATACTATTATTATATTGATGGGAACACCACGTGCACTCAGTGCCGTGCGGCAGTTTACTAAAAAGATTAGCTATGACAGCCATCCTCGGCCGCAACAACGCCGTACCAACTAGGAGTTGAACTGGTCGCTATTAACGACAATCGGTCGGACCAAACAAACACTGTACACTGTACTGTACTTCACAGACAGACATAGTAGATAAAAAGTGCGCTATACTGAAAAAAACTCATCCCAATAATACTTTACAAATCAGGCCAGATAAGCAATTTATACGAATTTAGAAATCATATTAGACAAAGAATGCTACTGAGTCCCAATTATAATTAAAAGACGGGAAGCAGTATCACGCCGCTGACTGTACAATTCATTTGACGTCCGTAATCCTTTCGCAGCTCATGAAATTGGGGTAGATTTGTTAACATTTTCCCTTGTTTTTATGAAATTCTCGAGTGACAACGAAATGTTTCGAAATGCGTCATTTCAACACAGGCTGGTTTGGTATTCTTATAATAGAAATTATGGATCTTGCATTGTAAGGTTTTTACAGTTACATTAGCTATAGCGAGTTTTATGGAATAATCCAGGTATACAAGATAAGACTAGACTTTTTTAGTAATATAAACAGAATCATCATCATCATCATCATTACAGCTAAATAAGTCCACTGCTGGACAAGCCTCCCTCAAGAATCGTCTTGGGGGGATATGCCATAATCGCCACGCTTGGCAGACGGGTTGGCGATCGCAGTGAGATGGTCTTTGTACTCAGAAGAAGCTGCTGCCCGTCCTCTGGTAGATATTCCCTCGGGTCGACTTCTACGCCCCCCACGGGATGAGATGGGGTGATGATATTCTTATTCTGATATTTGTCGCCGTCACCACATAGAGATATAAACAGAATATTAGTTTTTAAAATTTTTGTGTTGTCAAATCTTTCAAGGTCAGTTATAATGAAGATATCAACACAATGGGGAAGCTACCAGCAGATAAATAATAAACGTACTTTAAGTAGTAGGTAAGTTCTTTTGGAAATGGAAAAAAGTGTCTCAATAACATATTATAATCGTGGCTTAGTTTTTAATGTAGTTCATTATCTGTGTAGACGTTTTTAGCATGAGGTTACACAATTAACATATTTCTTTCACTGCTTTCCCGGACAATTGAGGCGAGCTGGCTCAAGCCATTTGGCAAATAAAACGGCAAACAAGGTAACCAAAAAATAAGGGTTCCGTTTTGGGTACGCGATGGATGGAGGGTTCTGAAGAGTAAATGAGAGGGTTAAGTTTTGGGGGTCTTTGGTGCAACTTTCATTCAGCACTAAGGCGTTGACAACAATATGCAATGTAGTTAGTCAGTTGAGCGATTTGTTTTCCGCACTTAGCCTCCTGATTAGGCCATTGTGCTTGAACTTATTTGGCTTCTCGAACCTTTTTAGTTTCATCCATTATTTAAAGAGGGCTTGATAGCTTGGCTTGAGTGCTTCCTCCAGATTCTTCGGGTCCTTTAGGGACGTCTCTACATCTGCAGAGAGATAGGCGTTTGGCCTATATATACCTCTATATATTCGAACTTCGTGGATGCCAAACTGTCCTAGTCTTCTTGTTGAAGTTGAATTGTTTGGTATTATCAAAAACTAAAGTTTTTGGGATTATGTCACATATCACGTCCATCATTGGGAGCGTCTTTTTTATCATCCATAATGCATGACTTTCCCTCTTGCTTTGCTTCCACAACCCAGCTATACTGAGACAGAACAGCGTATCTGTTCAGTAGTTCAATAAGCGGTAGTTTGATAGCCTAACTCCCCTCAAGACTGCGGTGGCATTATGAGAAGTGTCCTCTACTGCCGCCACGTGAAAACAGCTCCGGGAGGACAATGATCTGCTCATAGCGCAGTCGCTGTGCCGGACTTGCAGGAATCGGCCACAGGGCAGAGCAATCCAGAGCCCTCCCTGGGTACGTGTCCCATGGCACAAAAGGGGGAATCGGGTCAGCATACCCGCGTTCCCAAGGCTGCTCCCATCAGACGCCAAGAGAAGTCCTCGGCAGACACTTTTTGCACCCACCCGCAGACACTTTTTGCAGGTCGCAAGCGTATGCCGAAGCGTATTCCCTCTGCCTTAACAAAAATAACAACCTTATCAGCGGTTACTGAATAGACACGCTGTTACCCCAACAGTTTTCTTTTTAGACTTTTAACATGGCCCGGACAATATTCTAATTAAGAAATAGAGATAAATCACACACTTGTGATCGATATCATCAGATGGCACTCCATCTGATGATATCCTAAACCTATAAGTAGTATAAATACGTCCCTTCGTATACTGGTAAGTATAGAAAGGGAAACCTAAAAGTAGTGTAAATACCTTCCTTTGTATTATCGTAGTTTAACACTACAAGTACGAGTATGCAAAGGAAAGTATTAATACTACTTTTAGGTTCACGATATCATCAGATGGCACTGGTGATTTGACTCTCTTGTTGTGTTACTGGATCAGAAGTAAAAAATATGTACATATAAACATATATTTTTTTCTGAATCAATAACACAAGATATTGATTCAGAAAAAAATATAATTCCATATATTTTTTTCTGAATCAATAAAGGTTACTTTTACGAGTCCAACTAGGCTATCTCGTAAAACTACGAGATAGCCTAGTTGGACCGTTGGAATGTGGAGTCAGTGGTCTTGGGTTCCAACAATGCGTAAAATAATTAAGTCGCACTTAAAACAGTGAAGGAAAACATCGTGAGGAAATGAATGCCTGAGAGTTCTCCATAAACATGGTGCCCTCTCAATATAAGAACTGACGGTTTGTTCCACATTTGCCCCACTTTTTCGTCCTGCATTCCAAAGAATTCTTCTTTTGACCCATATTTAATTTGATTCCTGTTTCGTCCTATTTTCTAGTACCAACCAAAGTATGGTTAGCAAATTAAAACGTGTTATGATATTATTATGAAAGGCCTGTTGGTGCTTTGGTTAGATAATATACGAACATAAAGTTAGGCCAAAATATGTGGTTTTGGTTTCCATTCACGTCAAATCTTAAATGGGTAAGTCGGTATTTTGTTGTACGGGTGGAACTGATCTATTATAATTTGCAGGAAGTTAGAAATGTATAAGTATCTTTGTCAATTTTTTAATACCATATTTTAATCATAATATTTATCATAGTTTTCAACCTCTGTCCCTCCAATACCGAGTAGGCCACCACTAAGTCTACCATAGTATCCTATCTAATATTGATTGAATAATTATTGTCTTTAAAAACTTTGCATGCTGTCTGTACTATAATTCTATTAATTTGCACACAAAAAGTATTCGTGGCGAATAAGGAAATGAAAATATGGCGAAACAGGAATAAAATATTACATTTAAAATAAATATTACATTTGGGGCTAAAAAGGAACAAAATGTATGGCGAATGCGGAATTTTTTATGTGGGGCAAAACTTCGCGAGGCGAACGCGGAACAAACCGAACTGACCCTTGCCTCGCAGTGCGAGAATAATGGACTATTGTAATTATTAAGAAAATATGATTTGCATTGTGGAATTACCCAATAATCTTAATTATATGTAAAAAATATAGTCATAATAATTGCTGACAAAATAACTGCATAGATGTAATATGAGGTTGGTTTGAAGAACGATGAAAAAAACTTGGATTTAATTTTCTAGGGAAATAATAATAATATCCTGCGACATTATTTCACACACAGCTAACTGATCCCAAACTAAGCAAAGCTTGTACTATTGAAACCAGATAACTGATATATTACATATGCTTCTTTTCTTTTGCAAATACATTCTTATATAGTTAATTACACCCAGACAAACAGACATATTCATGCACACAAATATCTGGGATGCGTACCCACGACCTGCGGCGAGAAACGCAAGCATTTAATAAATTATTATTATCTACATTTTCTTTTATTTTAAGTATCAGAGGTATTTACGGAAATATCATCGTCGTCATATAAGCCGCAATTAGCTTGTTCTAAAAATATTTCAATTATAAATACATAAAATTACGGCTTCCGTGAGGGATAAAATTCGGTCACGTTGTTTTGATAACTTACGTAGGTACTTTGGTAGGGTTGGGGCGTCACTGCAAAATGAGTCATAGATATACAACTAATTATAGATTGGTACTCAATATAATCCCGTGGGTATCCCATAAGGGATACATCAGGTAGCCTCAGTGCCTCCTGTGTACTCGCTACCACCTGCGGTCACCAAATCGTAGCCAAACGCAGTGATTACGGCAAGCCTCCATCCCATCAGGTTTCTAAAACGTTAAAGAGATATAGAGATAAAGATTTCTTTATTGCTAAAACTGTGTACATGGTTGTAGATGGTATACAATTTTGAGTATCAACAGTTACCCGTATCTGGCGTGCAACAGTAAGGCTTATGAATTAAACATAAGTACATAACAATTCTTATTATTATAATATACCTATATTTGTGGGATTATTTATGACAATTTCTAGAAAAATGGACTACTTTTTGGCAAAATACACACATCAACAAAGTCTAGGGATACGTTATTTTGAAATCAAACATGGCTTTATTGTTTAAAACCTATTTAGTTTCCTTAAAAAGTTTATTTACAGATTTAAACCTTGTCTATTCTTTATTCAAAATTTAAAAATTAAAATGAGAAACAAATGAAAACACGCAAAGCACAGCGCAATCTTGAGTTGTATCTAATTTCAAGAAGTTGCATTAAAATTTTTTTTGCGTGTTAATTGAAGAAAACCTGATAAATTGTTTTATTTTCTTTTCTCAATTGGTTGTGTAAGCTTTTTAGCGTCATGCCACGCCATCATTTGAGTCGAGATGAAATGTTACGGGCAGTTGGCATGTTACAAAACGGTGCTATTCAACGCGTCGTTGCTGAGTCTCTGGGCACAAGCCAAAATGTGGTATCCAGGCTGTGGTCACGTTATCGCGCTACTGGAGATGTGGCAGAACGGCACACAGGTAGATATCGTGTTACCACTCAGAGACAGGATCGATTTCTCCAAATGACCGCCAGAAGACTACCCAATATCACAGCGATGCAACTAGTGCAAAGGCTCCAGGAGGGTCAGCAGCTGCTGGTGAGCGACCAAACCGTGCGAAGGAGGCTGCATGAAGTTGGTCTTCATGCTCGCAGACCGCTACGAGTCCCAGCGCTGCGACGTGGCAATCGCGGTAGGCGACTTTTATGGGCTCAAGAACATTTGACATGGAGTGATCAACAATGGTCATTGGTGCTGTTCACTGATGAGTCCCGCTATGGATTTCATCCAGATTCGAGACGAACACGCGTTTGGAGAACTCCAGGCAGGGTCAGCCGTCTCCGACATCCACAGGAGGTCCACTCTTACCAAGGCGGGACAATTATGGTGTGGGCAGGAATACGAATCGGCGGACGAACCCAACTCATTTGGATTCAGGGCAGCATGACTGCCCATAGATACCGTGAGGAGGTAGTAGAACGTGTCATTGTCCCGCTCAGGGCCCTAACGGGGCAAGAATTTCAGCTCATGCATGACAATGCACCTTCCCATACAGCGCGGCTGGTGAGGGCCGCCCTTCGAGAACACGATGTTCAGGTATTAGATTGGCCTCCACAGTCGCCAGACTTAAACCCAATTGAACACGCCTGGGACATGTTACAGCGAAGAGCATTGAGGGATTTTCCGCCCAACTTGACAACAGAAGAACAACTTTTCGAACATTTAAAAAGAACTTGGGACTGCATACCCCAGCAAGACATTGACACCTTAATTTTAAGTATGGAAAATCGTTGCCGCTGTGTGATTAATGTTAGAGGAGGAAATACCGATTACTGATTATCAGATTTGGTAAGATTTTTATTCATTTAATTCGATTGAATAATTTTATAAGAATAAAATGTTTTTGTTCACTCAGTAATTTTCTATGGCTTAATTAATTTAAGACTTTTATTAATTAGAAAAACAAAATCGCATCGTGTTGTTAATGTTTAAATATCGGCCATGAAATTATCTTTAATTCTTCCATTTACAGTCATAACAAAATGTTTATAGTTTTCTAGATAATCAATGAAATGTTCAATATCCCTAGATTGTGTTGATGTGTGTACTCATTGAGATTGTAAAACACATTGGAAATAAGACACTTTTTCAAAACGTTGCCATTAGGAGAGCCAAATGGCAACGTTAGAAACCCAAGGTCTCCCCCAAAGACCTGTGTCAGGTTAATTATGGTGATGATGAATCCTTTCTTTTCCTCATGTGTTCAAACATTATAGACAGAAAATTATATTCTAGAGTAGAAATAAGTCTTGAAGGTCTAGTTTGGTACTTGATACGTACTTCACGTTTCAAGTAGAAACTATTTTCAAACGAATTTCGTCGCGTAACTAAAAGCTTTCTTTCTGTTTATAGAATAGAGAAATAGCGTGTGTGTGTTTGTGTGGCGAGCATCTAGACTCAAAAAGTCAGGCATAGTGTACAGCTGGTTGTATAACCTAAAATACTGAAGGATTGGATGGTCCGGGCTGCCGACCGCACATGTTTTTCTATAGATAATACTATTATATATATATATATATATATATATATATATATATATATATATATAAATCAATTGCTGTTAGTTAGTCTCGCTACAACTCGAGAACGGCTGAACGGATTTATCTTATCTTTCGTGGAGGTCTAGGGTAGGTTTAACAGGTAAGAAGAGAGCCCTTTTCTTTTTCCCATATAAACGAATTCTAAAACCAAAGGTTAGGTCTTTTATTTATCGATTGAGGTAGTACGAAGTCTGCCGGGCCAACTAGTTACGTGATAATATTCTATTTATAATGGTTTAATTTACAAATGGATTTCAACTAGTGAGGCTTATATTTCAATCACCTTTTTATTTATCCAATGCAAATTTTTATGTGTAGCGCGAGAGTGAAATTGGGATTTGTATGGAGTAGGTATCCTTTATTACCAAAAACCACAAAACATTCTTGGTTAGTTAAAATTGATAGATACCTATGTAATTTATTGTTTACCAATACAGAGAAAAACTAGTAAATTGAAAAGTAGTTCATTGTTCGATCATTGTCAAGGGTCATACGTAACCCTGTTTTTGAATACGCAATATTTTCCATACTAACCCTTAGAGTCAGCGCAGACACAGAGGACCGCAGCGGAGAGGATTTTGTTAAGGCACTAAAAAATCAACTTTAGAGCTATAGGGATAAAGTGCATATATGCTTGAACCTGACAAAATGCTCGTGCAGTCTCGCGCATTATAATGTTCAAGCATACATGCACTTTAGTTAAATAATTTTAAAGTTGATTTTCTAGTGCCTTAATAAAATCCTCTCCGCTGCGCTCCTCTCTGTCTGCGCTGGCCCTTAGGATAAGAGTTTTCTAAGAACAAATATAGTTTATTATATGAAATGTAGGTATGCCAAATTCCGTCAGTCGTATTACAACTGTCCAGCAGACCCCTTGCAGGATATAGATGAGTTTAAGCAGAGGGCTCCATTTCTTTTATCTTATACTGTTCAAGTCAAAACGATAGTCTTAAAACGAGTACGACGGGCCTGTTGGCGTGGTTGGCAAATGCTTGCTTTTCACGCCAGAGGTCGTGGGTTCGATTCCCATCCAGGACAGATATTTGTGTGCATGAACATGTCTGTTTGTCCTGAGTCTGGGTGTAATTATATATAAAAGTTAGTATTTACAAAATAAAAGTAGTATATGTAGTATATCGGTTATCTGGTTTCCATAGTACAAGCTCTGCTTAGTTTGGGACCGTATGGCCGTGTGTAAATAATTACTAATGATGTTAGTATTATTATTGTCCAGATTATTTATAGGTGTATATATCGCAATTTACAGTTTAAGATACTTATATTTTACTGCATATTGTTTGAATGGTACCTATTGTCTATATGAAGGTAAGTATACAATATTATTATTATGGCGGACCTTGTGTTTTAAACGACGGTCACGCTTTAATGCTACCACCAGATCCAATGCGCACCAACTAAGAAGACCTAGCGAAACAAAAGTGGGTTCATCTACTACGGGTGACCCATTCCGGTGAAATATAGATACTCAAGCGAGTATGAACACGGGATTTTGCTACAAAATAATTACTTTAACAGGATTAAAGCAATTATTTTGTAGCCTAACACAATATACTCGGCCGGTCGATGTGTATTATTTTAGATTATATTTGGGAAGAGAAAGGAAAAAACATCAATTTTATTTTTAATTTTGAGATCATTTTCAGTGTTCAGTAAATCATGCTTTATAACCAAAAACTCGTGTATTTTTTTTCAATCAGATTAAATGGTTAAGAAGTTATTTTGGCGCATAACATAAAGCAATATTGTCCTCAATTTAAAACTCCGAATCCCTTTAAAATTATTGTTCCTATACCCTATAAGTACCTATATCACTCTTATTTAAAATAATTCCTTGATCCGCCGCTTAACCATGTCTCAGCTAAACCCTGCTCAACCACTTAAACCCCGCTCAACTATTTCTTTATTTAAAAACCCTACTTAAAGGTTTCTCAGCTAAGTAACGTCATTTTATTTTACACTGTCAACATTTCTGAGACTGGTATAGAGCTTGACCAAAATTAATCGACTAAATCGGATTATGTATCAAAACTTTATGATTTTTGCTCTATGGTAGACATGGAATGATAGAATTATGATCGTAACAGTGCATTTTCAAGGACTATTGATTTAAACGACAATTTTTGTCGTTTGTGTGAATGGGAATTGGCGCTACATACAGAAAATATTTTATACGACTAAACTAATTTAAAGAACATTACATATCTCACTAATATTGTTCGTATGAAAAGAACGGGCTTACGTAGAACTATGGAATAACGGGCACTAATACGCGCTCCGGACCCATAACCAGTCAAGTCAGGTTTTTAGCATCCCGATTATTTTTACTGAGTATATCTCGCGAATAGTATTGAAACAATTAAATACGCTATTTATATCTTTTTCATAATGACAATGTTAGAAAGGAATGCAATTATATTAGAATTAGTTAAGTTGATATTGCATAGAGTCAGGGGCATTAATGACGAACACACATTTTGACGAACTTTATAAATTTTGTATATGGTTAATATCTTTTTATTTAAATTGTTCAACATTATCATTATCCATGGCTTGAATAGTTAAGATAGAAAATTTAAATCACGAGTCAACTTTATATGTACTTACATTACAACTTAGAATACTGAAAACCATTGCACACTTAGATCTAAGATAGATCATTGAGAGCAGGGTCTACATCAACGAGCACCTAACCCATACGAACAGAAGGCTGTTTTTCAAGGCGCGAGAGGCTGGGAAGAACCAAAACTATAAGTATATCTGGACGAAAGAGTATTTTTTTAAAGTATTTTTGTCAGAAAGGAGGATAAGGCGCCCGCTGAACGTATTCGTAGCGAGGCGGATATTGAGAGGTTTTTTGGGAAAGAACCTGTTTCAATCTAGGCCCGTTCTATAGTAAATTTCTTGTTAATATGTTGTATGTACCTTTTTGATCATTTTATATTATATCCGTTCAATGTTTAACCTGTATAGGATTCTGTATATTCTGCCGACGATCTATCTTTAGGTTGCTGGTTTTCAAGTTGGCCTCTTGACTCAATTTCAGACACTAAGTATATACCTTTCTATTTATATAATATATGCCATGCATATTCAGATATGTTATATATTCCATGACATTTTGTCGATATATAGTACTTTTGGGGGATTTTAATATTAATTATCTTAACTACTCCGAATCTAAAGCAAGCAAGCTTACCGTATTTCTTAGATGTTTGGGTTTGAGACAACACGTTAATACCGCTACGCATTTTACCGACCACAGTCAATCTCTTCTTGATTTAGTGTGTACGAACGCCTGTGTAACCAACATTGTGGTAGACCCGATATGCACTCTCGGAGGACATGCATTTTTAACGGCTACCTTTAAATTTAGAAAAGATAAAGTTTTGCCTAGTATCGTAACATACAGAAATCTTAAAGGGATTCCAATAGATCTATTTAATTATCATCTCGATTCTATAAACTGGTCTATACCTATACCTTCACAAAATGTGAACTACATCCTACTGTATCTCAGTGTGCATCTGTTAGTTTTACTTGATACGTTTGCCCCTATTAAAACTCGCGCTATAAAGGAAAGATCGTATCCTTGGATTACCACAAATATCAAGTACATGATGCACCTACGTGATAAAGCTCGAATATATTTGAAAAACAAGTCTGACATAAAAAGTAAAAATTTTACAACGATTTTAAAAATCTCGTAAACGTGTCGTTGTATTACGACAAAAAAGCATTTTATGAACATAACATTAATAATTACGTAACAAATCCTAAAATATTGTAGAAAAAATTAAAAAATCATTTATTACCCCCAAAAAACCACCTAGAGTTACCCACATCACATCTAAACGACCCCAAATTGATCAATTCTCATTTTTTAAACGTTCCTGGTAATGCTAATATACCCCTATCAATCTTAACTTACTACGAATAACAATAGGTTTAGTAATCATAACTTTACTTTGCGGTTAGTAAATGAAACTGGTGTAGCTAAAATCATATCTGGCCTCAAATCAAATGCTGAAGGTTGCGACCACATTACGATGAACATGTTTTTGCCTAGTCTCCCTCAAACTTTAGACATACTCACTTCAATTGTAAACACATCAATTTCAACATCAACCTTCCCCGGCGTCTGGAAGATTGCTTGTGTGCGCCCCATTCCCAAAAAGTCAAACCCAGTTGATGTAAATGGCCTCAGGCCAATTAGCATTCTTCCTTACTTGTCAAAGGTACTGGAAAAAGTAGTCAACACCCAACTATCTAAGTTTAAAGAGCATAGTGATATACTACCCAAGGTTCAGTCTGGTTTTAGGAGAGGTCACAGCACTACAACTGCTCTATTAAATGTTACAGATGATATTCTAACTGCGCAAGATAATGGCATGTGTACTCTACTAGTTTTACTTGACTTTCCCAGAGCCTTTGATAGCATAAATTTAAATTTACTTTTGTCTAAAATGTCGTACTACGGCTTCTTCATAAAATAATAATTAAAACATAAGTTACTGGATGTATTTACAAAAACATCCTGTGAAGTACTTAAAATATAATATGTTTATATGTAATTCAGAAATACTGCCACTATTCGATAAACAAGTCGGTAGTCATGTATTTTGTCGTGGTGGTAAAGTTTAAGAAGTTATTAAGTCGGATTTCACAAACTTAAAAGAATTCACATACAGAAGAACACGCTACACTCGCGATGGAACTGTAATAGTACTCGTACCAAATGAATTGGATTTTGTACGATTACTCTAAATTGTTCCTTAAATTTAGAACTTGCATATTATTCATACAAATTAATTACAAGGGTTCAAAATTATAAAAAAGGACACTCTTATTAAAACGCAAATACATCATTATTTAAATATTTCATTCGCTTTATGTTTTTTCGCAGAAAAGAAAATCACTTGTTACTTTTTATAACATTGTTTTACTCATTAAAATAATCTTACTATTTACTAAGCTGCTAATGTGTCTGTTTTGAAGTAGACTACGACTAGTCTTATCTGATGGTAAATTAGAGAGGGTGCGTACTTTTGTCTATATTTACTATTATCAAGTAGATTAAGCCTTTTCAGCCACATATATTTTCAGGTAATGACGCCATCCAACTGGCATCCATCCATGCCATCCATCTTACCCAGGCCGGAAGAAAGAATGACTTAGACGCGGTTACTCAATACAATTCAAATAGTCTTTATTTTAATGCAACGTCACATTGTACAATCGTCAAATGAGTGGTCTTATTGCTAACTGCAATCTCTTCGGTTACGTGTAAAATTAGTTTAAACCTTTCGTATTATCATCATACACCTGCTACCGCAAAATATTATTATGTAATCTAGTATAGTTTAACGACAGCGGATTCTATTTTGCTCAAATATACATACATACATACATAGACCCACGCCTGTTTCCCAGAGGGTTAGGCAGAGACAACGGATTTCCATTTGTCACGATCTTTGCACGCCTCATTTGCCTCGATTACTGTCATTATATTTTTCATACATGCTCGCCGGTTTAGGGTACCTCTGACCTGCCCTTTCGTGAGAACGTCAAGATTTGGTCAGAGAATGTTCGACGAGACCTGCTCAAATATAAAGACGCATAAGGCTTTTTTTATTTTACGATACGTAGTTTTCCCATTCCAGGGTCAATAAGTACGTGAATAGAATATAATCCCGTATTAACAAGAGGAAATTGGTCTTGGGCTCTGGGCTTCGAAGACAGACAAAGTTAGGTCGTGTAACCGAAATGACAGAAGTAGAGTCATATACAAGGTGTACAATTCTAGTGACGACCGGCCCACCGGAGCCGAGCCGCTGCCCTCGAGAGAATGGCGGGCAGGTCCGGCCGCCGCCACCGCCCGCTCGCGCTACTGAGACCATTACTTCAGAGCGCTCACACCAGGTAATACAATACTTTGATTTATTTAATTGGAATCATGTTGCCTTGCGCTCTAATGGTAGCATATCCAGGATCGTTATTTTGGTTTTCTATTCATTGCCGTAATAGGTATAATTCGATGTACTAAATCTTGTGGTTTGTGCGCGTGCCATTTGCACAAGGGAAAACCATCGACTTATCACATAATCTTTAGCTAACGCGTTAATTGTTTGCTGTTCACTGTTTGAAATATTTAGATCTTCTTTATTACTAAATGTGTTGTATACCCGTACCACTGGGAATCTTAAAAGCCCTTAGTCCCCATCAGATTGTGAAAGCATATAAAGAGGGGATAAAGAGTTCACTCTTTATCCCCCGCGTACACATACACATACTTGGACAGTAGAGATTATTGTAGATGGTGTTTATTGTCAGTAAAAAAGGAACAATGAAAAAATAGGTGAGTTGTTTAAAAAGCAAATACGTCGGAAAATATTTAAACAGTAAAGAAATTAAGAGTCACAAATTAAATGAAACGACCTCCAAAAGTATACAGAATGGCAAATAAGCAGAAAATTACGCACTATATATATATACAGGTATATGTACATTCATGAATTCATAAAATATTCAAGATATCTGCCATATTAAGTGACATATTTAATTTAAATCGAGCCATGCGTTTTACAGGAAACCTGTCCCAACTACGTAAAATCGTAACAGTTCCACCAAATAAACGAAAAAGCCATTGCACTACTTCACTTAGCTCACAAGTAAAAATAGAATGAGACCGAAAACAGAAAATTGGATCAGTGAAACATTAAAATTTACGCAGTTAAAGACTTCTTCATCAGACAAGCTGATGATATTGCTGCCTTACTCGAAAATAAATAAGTTTTAGGATTCATTACGTGTTACAAAATTATTAGCATAAACCAATTATAACAACTAAACTTCACCCATAACGGATAAATTAGATCAAGAAATAAACTGAACAGTTAATAATTACAAACACTTAGAAAGTAGAGCAACTCTAGATTTAAAGTAAGGAATGACCAAAAAATGCTCTATATACCACAATAATATCCAAAAACAATCCCGTAACGGTTTATTCAACCTTAAATCTGGAGTATTGCCCTTTCTCATAGAAGAACAGTGATAAACATCCAAGCGAGTAGAAGATGAAAGTGTTGGGACACTTGATATGGCTCGACACTTGGCTATTCAACATCTTGATAGAAAGAGTAGAGGGAAGGAGATCTCGGGGAAGACTAAACATCCATGCCTTGGGGAACACCTTCGCTTATCTTTACGACAATGATAATTTTGTCACATACCTAAACACATCTCACTAAATTTTTAAATCTATTATTAACTAGCTGTGCCCGCGACTTCGTCCGCGTGTTAATTAGTTTATTTCGTTTTATTGGAAAATAAAAGACTTTTTCTAAAATAAAAGTAGCCTAAGTTACTCCTTATTACATCAGCTACCTGCCAATAAAAGTCCCGTCAAAATCGGTCCAGCCATTTCAGAGATTAGCGGGAACAAACAGACAGACAGAGAGACAAAAATTGTAAAAAATATTATTTTGGTGTATGTACCATACATATATTCATATTAATGTAGTCAAAACCGGTTATTTCAATATTACAAACAGACACTCCAATTTTATTTATTTGTATAGAGTATAGATGTATAGATTAGGTGACCCGACAAACTTTGTACTGCCTCAATAAAAGACTTAAGCTTTTATATAAAATAGCTGTGCCCGCGACTTCGTCCGCGTGTTAATTAGTTTAATTCGTTTTTTAGTAAAATAAAAGACTTTTTCTAAAATAAAAGTAGCCTAAGTTACTCCTTATTACATCAGCTACCTGCCAATAAAAGTCCCGTCAAAATCGGTCCAGCCATTTCAGAGATTAGCCGGAACAAACAGACAGACAGACAGACAAAAATTGTAAAAACTGTTATTTTGGTGTATGTACCGTATATATATTCATATTTATGTAGTAAAAACCGGCTATTTCAATATTACAAACAGACACTCCAATTTTATTTATTTGTATAGATGTATTCAGGAACATGTTGTAAACTTAAAATACTAATTAACGGCTTGGTTAATGGTGCCCTCTGTGTATGGAGATCTGACGGCAGTCACTTGTTAATTCTCGTAGTTAATCGCAATAGCTAAAGACTATATAGACTTACGCCCGGTTCCTATATTCCAAAAACGAATCGTTTCTACTACGAATAGTTAGAATTTCTAAGGTAAGGTGAACGTAGACCACCAAAGAGTGCACACGGAAGAATACATACCGTATTCTTCCGTGTGCACTCTTTGGTGGTCTACGTTCACCTTACCGACTCTGATGATTTCCCTCCACAGAGCAGGAGTTACAATGAACACGGCGTTATAAAGATTGGAGTTCCGATTCCCTCTTTTGAATTTAAAGGTTAAATCCTGATTGGTGAATGGAGTGTTGTTGTTGAATTAGTTCTGCGCCAATATAATTTCAACCAAGCTCTCGGGTGAAGTATCCACAGAGACGCCCTTTAGTATGACCATAGGCTTAAGCTTGAGGGACTCTTGAGCCGTGACGTCACAGTTGGCCTTCGCGATCTTCTCTAGGGCAATATCTCTGTGTTCCGGCTTATCGAACTCCACCCGCACTTTCAAAGTCAAAGTCAAAGGTACTTTATTCCGTAAAAATTTTACATTTATGTGGAATCGTCATACTTTTTTTACCCTACCGTGTAGTGAATGACGTGGCAGCTACTGAGAAACACTGCCAGAAAACTCAGTAGGAATCCTTTTTTTAAATAAAATATACATAAGATTAATGACAATCATGTGTGTTGACTCAGAACAACTCAATCCCAAGCACTTTTATCACTTAAATAACCCTGCTACACAATTTGGCTTTAATAAATTTAAACTTATTCGTAGACAATTCTCTAATATCATTGGGAAGTTTGTTATAGAATCTTATACATTGCCCCATAAAAGAGTTACTTATTTTGTGGAGACGGGTAGTATGCAATATGAGATTATTCTTATATCTAGTATTTACATTATGTGTATCGCTCCTTTTACAGAAGGAATCGATATTTTTATGCACATATAGTAAGTTTTCATATATATACTGAGATGGTACAGTTAGAATGTTGACCTCTTTGAACTTTTCTCTTAGAGACACTCTCGGGCCAAGATTATAGATAGCTCTTACAGCTCTTTTTTGCAATATAAATATGGTGTTAATGTCAGCAGAGCTACCCCAGAGAAGAATTCCATAGGACATTACACTATGAAAATAAATGAAATAAACCATTCTAGCTGTGTCAACATCAGTCAGCCGTCTAATAGTTTTCACTGCATATGCTGCAGAACTTAATTGTTGGAGATGTACTTCACGACAGAGGGAGTGAAATTGGTGTATTTAAAAGACACGTCCGACCTGAAGGCTTTCAGAGTATCTGATGAACTAATACCCTCGTTTTTGGGAGTGATTATCAGTGCTGGTTTGGTGCTGTTTTTTTTTTGTTACGATTTCGTATCTATATTTTGAAATAGGTAGGTACTTACATGTTTTTGAATTTATAATTTTGATTTCAACATTAAATTCGATTATCCCTCGATCTTTAGACGGCGTAGTTATAACTGACTTAGACCAAAGAAAACTTTTTAATAACCCACATAATATCATGGCGTTGGAAGAATTAAAACGATTCAGAAGCACTTTACGCCTATCGCAAAGTGATGATGATAAGATAGAAAAAAATCGTAAGGGCTCTAAAATCCATTACAAATACGTCGTGTAGGTATCGCTATGCATTAATTTTGAAATTTTACTCAGACTATTACATTAAACATTGTTACATATCTCTAGTTAGATACCTCTATAACACTCATCTGAGAACATGCACCAATCACCCACAAACTCATTCCTAAAATCCGCATTGAAATCAGACAGTACGTTTTAATTTTAATAATATTGCAATATAATCGTTTCACACTACGCAGCGCCCCCTAGTGAGTTAATATCATAAGACTTATCTTAGACCATGCACCAATCAACTACGAACCCATTGCTGAAAACCGCATTGAAATCGGACAATTCGTTTTAATATTATTGCTTTATTATTTTGCACTAATATCGTAGCGCCCTCTAGTGAGTTACAGACGTAATTTTTATTATTTGGGAACATGCATTAAGCTACCACGTACACATTGCTGAAAACAGAATTGTAATCGGACATTTCGTCTTGATTATATTGCAACATTGTTTTGCACTAATATTGTGGCGCCCCCTAGTGAGTTACAGCCATGACATCTGTCTAAGAACATGAACTCATCAAACACAAACCCGTTATTGAAAACCACATCAAAATCGGATCATTAGTTTAGAAGATAGGTGGGAACATTACTTTGCACAAACGCACAAACGCACACACAAACATCTCTCACCCTAAACGCATATATCTGCTCCGTTCCGTCGTGGGTAAAAATATAACTCTTCACTCGGTTAAGCGATTCATAGCAAGTTCAGCACAAAATACGCATAACTGTTCTGATGGAATGTCATACAATACAAATGTCATGTAAAAGAAACAACTGAAATTAGCGTACACACAGCTACACATCAAGCTATACATATCCAGTATAAACTGATTTCGCGATGTATTGGATTTCTATACAAGGACAGGTCAGCTTATATTGGAAATGTATAGCTTGATATGTAGCCGTGTGTACCTACTTTGAACCGTTAAATCAGTGGTAAATGGAAAAATGTAAGTATTATACATTAAATTGACTTTTGAATTGAATTTCTTATTTCAGAATATTGAATCTGAATTGAACGTAGGTAGGAATATCTGTTATAAATGTTAACTGTAGTTCATAAAGTAATTAAATAAGGTCAGCAATTTATTTGGAAATATAAAATAGTATAATATAATCGGGATGTAGTTTCACTTAATATTTTATTACCAAAGAAACATGATAGATTAGATAGAGATATTAAATTGTGTTACGTGTTATTATATTATTCCTTTAGGTCGACCAACAGAGCAGTTACAATTATTACCAAACGGGCCCCGTTAATTTACCAATGTTAATTCATATTACACTGTAGCCATTAACGTCGCAGGTCGTAGGTTAGATTCCCTCCCAGGAAAGATATTTAATAACTAAACTATAAATAAACTTTAGTTATCAAGTTTATTTATTTAAATGAGCATTGTTCTTTGAAAGTAGCAGGGTTTTATTATTCGGTCAAAACAACGTAGTTATAATTTCACAAACTATATCGATTTAAAAGAAAATAGATAAAAATCTAACCTAACAGTAACTAAACTCAATTGTGAACAACATTGTTTAGTAACAGCGCTATACGTACGATCAGAATGAGTAGCAAAGAGTCAAAAACACGAGACGATACGAACACAAACGGATGGATGGTCACACATACCCATGTAGTATTCGCACAGGCACATCCACGCCCGTTAATATTTTTTTATATATAATAGGTACATATTAAAAATTCATATCGACAAATTTTACGATGTTCACAGATGCGAACGTGCGTGCTAAACGACCGTCCCGTTCGTACGAAACCCTGTGTAGTCTTTAACGAAACCCGCCGAAACATCTGTTGACATAATAGGGATTATATCGATAACAATCTGGAAAACACTACTGTTTACAACTCTATAATTGTATTTCAGAAATACGAGGGATTTATTGTATAAGTTAAGTAATTTTATTGATGTTGATAAGCAGTGACTTAACAATAAAGACTGCCTCAGATATTGGTTTCCTTTTTTTATAATAAAGATGTAAAATTATTTTCTTATGAGGTATAACATAACAAAAAAAGTTGACGAAGACGTGGTCGTAGACAGAGAATCTGTCTACGGACGTGGTCTAAAATCCATAATATTTACACTTAAAAACTCGAATTAACGTCAGTTTTAGAACAATGCGTCTTTTTCTGTGTTGGCGCCAAAACTTTATTGTATTCATTTTTTTTTTTATAATGTTTTAGGCTCTGGCTTCTTCGGCCTTATGAGCCAAAATTGTATTCACAATGGGTAGGGTTGCCAATGATGATTTCATAATTTCCTGGATAATTGACCAATTCACTTACATTCGCACGATGAACAACACAGATTTGAGAGGCCTAGCTTTCACTATACGTGGACTAAAAATGCGACCTATATTCGCGGCTAAATATTTAATTATTCGTGGTTCTAATCTGTACTTCTGTACATACATATGAAATAAAATGATTCAAATAGGTATCCAATCCTTTTAGGCTAAAATCACGCAAATTACAGAACTCGTAAAATAAAACCTTAGTATTTCTGAAAGAACCAGTATACTCTTAGTAGGTATAGTCTGTGTTTTTGAATTACAATATAATTATAGAGTTGTAAACAGTAGTGTTTTCAAAATTTTTATCGATATAATCGTTCGACACTATCAGAATTACCACCACTAGAATAACAAAATGTTCACTTCTGGCAAATGCTGAGATGGTACCATTTCGGCCTTACACGGACAACAAGTATCTTTGTTTTTATTTTATTTTTCTTTTTAATGTTATGTTATATTTTTGTTGTCTGTGCAATTTTCTAAATAAATCTTTTTCTTCTTCTATTATCTCAAGGGAAGTTTGGCGGGTTTCGTACGAGACAGACGTTAACAACGCTCGTTCACACCTGTGAACATCGTAAGATTTGTAGATATGGATTTTTACCATTTAGTACGATGAAATTACTTCAAAGTACATTAAAAATATATTATTGGGCATCGATATGCCAGTGCGAATACTTCATGGATATCTGTGTGGTGCCTATCAATCCGTTTGTTTTATTACTAGCATACTCTACGTCTAATTCATGCAGCCTTGTGGTTTGTTTTTGACTCTTTACTAATCGTATAACGCTGTTACTAAACAATGTTATTCATAGTTAAGTTTATTGCTGGAATCAAAATAAAATCGTTAAGTACTATTTTTAATTTTTATTCGTGGACCTATTTTCCTTCTAATTGATATGGTTTGTGAAGTTATTGTATTGTCCAAATAATAAAAGCCTGTTACTTTCAACGAACAATGCCCACTGGGAAGTGGGCATTGTTCTTTTATTATCAAGTTTATATATGGGAATCACACTAATATTATAATGGCGAAAGTTTGTGAGTGTGTATGTTTGTTCTACTTCACGTCTTAATGGCCGGAGAGATTTATAAAAATTGGGTATGGAGTTAGCTAACACCCTTGATTTTTATAGTTGTTTATTTAGAGGTTGTCCCTCAACTATACCAGTTTAGAGACAACCGGAACGTTTAGAAAATAATATCATAGTAATTTATACGATTTACACGCTTCGAAGACCAAAAACACGTGGTGTGGTTTTATGAAACCACGATGTAAGTGAAATCAATTCACTGTCGAATATTTTCACATTATCCTTGGTTTCCCTAGTTCCTTGTTGGTTTATCTGATTCAGTCTGATTAAGTGAACAACCTTTAAATCAATACACTGATCAAAAAATAAATACAGTGGAGCATTTGCACAGGTGAAAGAGAATGTAAATGCTACACGGTCAACTGATGTGAGAGTGGCCAGCTGTAATACAACATGCTATAATAATAATAATAATAATAATAATAAATCTTTATTTCGAACATACAGTCCATAGTGTACAAAAATAAAAAGAGACAAAATAGGTACATAAAAACACAAAAACACAAAATGAAAATTCAGCATCATCGCACCTGGGCACGCAGGTGCTATAGATGGACGACAAAATTTAATGCGGTTTCACTTTAACAATAATATTGTTACTTATTATGTTAGTAAGTAGCTAGATGCTCTCACCGTGCCGTAAGTGATCGATGAGGTTAAGCAGCTAGGCTGCTGGTCAGTCCATAGATGGGTGACTACCAAAGTGGTTTAATTTCTGAGCGTCCCCGTGCTTCGGAGGGCATGTTAAGCTGACGGTCCCGGTTGTAGTCATTATACAACGGTCTGGGTGACGTGGACAAATCTGGCACCATGGTAACCACTGCCCATACTATTAGTAAGTATATTAGGATACCGTTGCCGTTGTGAAATAAGTAATAAAGAAATAAATGTGCTAGAACTAATTATTAACGAGTTATCTACCCAGGATTACCCTTTCCTTCGTCCATCCACTCCATGCCTGGTTGTCTAGAAGAAATAGCAGTAGTGATAAGGCGGTTTGCTTACTGCCTAGTACTTTTACCTGATTTGCGTTGGTGTAAAATAAAGAGTACTTTTACTTACTAAATATGGTCTATAACTTCTTTTTTACTAAAAACCAACTTATCGGTATATGTTTCCTATCGAGCATTAACTTTCCAGAACTTACTAACTACATTTTAGTACATAAAACAAAATTTGGATGATTTCTATATGTTTCAGGTGTACGAATTCAATTACATTGTTAATTAATAATGAAATTGATTATGTTAAGTTTAGTTCATGTGTATCATACAGACTCAAATAAAGAAATATATTATAACAGTGTAATATTGTAACAATGTGTAAAATGAAACGTCGCAATAAGAGTAGTTGAGATGCATTCAAAATATGGTAATGCGTTTACCCTTAACGTAGAATAAGCATTAGGAAAAATTTATAACTATTTTATCCGACGCTTCTTTTAACATTGTGATTAGCATAATTTTTTGCGTAACATTTATTTCATTTCTATACATAGTCAGATGAAAAAGTATTGTATTTGAGTTAGACATCATTTACCTGAAATCGTTTTACCGTATTTGAGTGAATGCGACCACTTATGAAGCGGAGCAGTAGGTATTTTAATATTTTTTCAAATAAGCCAAAGGCAACTGGCATATTTTAGGGTTGTCAAACTAATTACATAATATAATTGATCAAACGTTTTTCTTTTCTGATCCGAAATCTATTTTCTCCCGGATCTGGTGTCGTTGATGTGATCATTTGGTCACCTCGTGACTTCTCGAGATTGGATGTAGTAAACTTTTCTATTCGGAATTCGTTAATTGGCGTGATAATGTCTCTTACGTAATATATTTTGTATCCAACTAATATTCTAACAAACTGGTTTGTATTTTTATTGGTGCTTTTCGTATAATATAATCGATATGTTAACATCCCTAGTCATCTGGTCGATAGTTGGTCCTGTTATGTAGGCAGCACGAATTGTCATTTTTATTTTTTAATCTTGTACCAACCTTCTACTGCAATTAAAAAAAAGTACTGTCAGTTCAGCTATTCGATGTTTTGTAGGAATTACCAACTCATAAACTACTTTGTTACATACTTTCTGTAGTCGACCTTAAGATGAAATTCAGATCTTTAGTACAAACAGCACTACTACATGGGGCTAGATAAAATTTTCTGCACTTATAACTAGCGCTGGTAGGGAATTGAGTGCTTCCCCTTCCGTAGGCAAGAGAGTGTAAGCGAGAAGGGACTATTAATTTGGTCAACTCTTGTATGGAGTCGTAAATAGTCGTAATTATTTTTCTCGATATAATAATATTGTTATGTGCGTTCTTCCGTCGTGTATATCAGAATACGTTCGTTAATAAATGGAAATCTCAACGAATTCAGTGATTTGTGGAAAATTGTATATCACTATCTGATAAGAATTGAATAATTCGTTCAGTGCAGTTGAGCAAAGGGTCGCGTCCAGTCGTGTCGCTCCACAAATACTATATCGTAAATCGGAACTGTAAGTATTGATTTATAGTTATTTTATTAATTATTACTATTAATTTGACAGTCAACGAGAAATGATGTAACAGCATATGTTGTTTAAAAAAGGAATAGTTCTTACTCTATGTATCAGCTGTTAATAATGCTGAATTATAATGTTCGAAACTTGTTAGTATTTACATACAAGCAGATATATTATGGGTCATTTCTTAGTTTGGACGTGAAAGAATGTCCTAGCTCACATCCTACTTTTTGAAACGAATGGTCATCTTCTGTTGTTATAAGTTAATAAAATATTTTCGAAGATTGTATGTAGCATCTACCTCTTGCTAGTTGGACAGTAGTAGTAGTAGTTTTTTATTTGGTACACATCCAAACACACACACTTAAAATTATGATCACCTTTTAACCAGCAGCAGGAACAGGATCCAAATGGCTGGTTGTTACAGCTATAGAAACAAGAAACTCTTGCCAATGCGAGAGCTGTCTCTAGTTACTTTTTCTAATCATTTTCCTCACCGTAATACTATTCTACAATATTAATCTTTTAAAAAGCAACATACTGAATAAATATTTTTTACTGTGATGCCGTAATAAAAAATGTGGTTTAAAAGTAAAACATAATATTTTGGGGTTTTAAAGTGTGCGTCTGTGTAAGCATACCTGCATAAAGGTCAGCTAACTGGCTTTGGTGTGACCTTTGGGCATATTTGATTCCTTATATTTGCAGTTAATTGGTACTTAAATAAATTTAAGTGACTTATACAATAATAATAATAATAAATAATATCTTGGGACAATGTCACACAGATCATCCTAGCCCCAAACTAAGCAAAGCTTGTACTATGGGTACCAGGCGACGATATACATACTTATATAGATAGATAAATATTCATGATCATCACACAAATATTTGCACTTACTGGGATTCAAACCCAGGACCACCAGCTTCGAAGGCAGGAGCACTACCAACTAGGCTACAGTGACCGTCAATAACTCATGAGTTGCATTAAGATATAAACTGTATTACAATGGTGAGTTATCTTATAAGCTAGCCAAGGGCAAGTGCTGCCCCCTCCTCCGAAACAGGTTGTGGATCTGAAGAAGCCCCAACATAGTTTAGTTAAAGGTTTGTCTGAATATTTCTTAAAACCTCTACCTGCCAATTAAATATAAATGTGTGCCAACTTTCATTCACATTTATATGAATGTAAATAAAAGTTGATACAGATAAATTAGTTCATGTTGTAACTTCTTCATTTAACTTATTTTTAACTAGCTGGGCCCTCTGGATTCACCCGCGTTATGTTTATAAATTATAGCCTATGTGTTTTTTGGTTATATAAGCTATATTAGTACAAAGTGTCATGTGTGTATGTCAAACAAACACACAGTCACAAATATTTACTTTTATAATATTGGAGTGGTAAATGCTATGTTCCTTATTAGGATAAAATGCCAGCTCTTTATCAATTTTCTTGGCAAAATTTTTACCACATTTTCCTGATGTTTGTTTAATGATAGGGTTAAATAGTTTTTAAACTAAAATCTATTTTAGGCTCTTAACAGGTTCTAACCTAGATGTATATAACAGATTATATTAAAAGATATTGTGAAATTGTTTAGTTTTCTGTAACTTTGTTTATAATAATGAGTGTTTATCTACCCATTCAATAAAATTTAATTGACATTGCCGAAGTTCACTTGACTGATTATTAAAATTTATAATATGTGAATTTAACTGAGTGGTAATTAGCTAACAGAATTAAATGAGTACTGCCATCTCACTTTACAGCTCATAGAAAACCGGTTACCTAATATGTAGACATAATTTATGTTTTTATAAGTTGTCTGACAACCTGTAACAAACAAATTAGTTGTTGCGGTGATAAGTGGTTTCGATAGAAATGTGCATTGTGTGGGGATAGAACTTTAAATAAATCTGTAGAAAAATTGATTATGTATAATGAAAATAGTTAAATAAAAATTGCCAGGGTGTTACAGGATAACAAACAGAACCATTTTCCAGAATTTTTGATTGATTATCTGTGCAAGCATTACGTATAAAGTACGAAACCAATGTAGATAACTTATAAACATAAAAATGGTAAGCAACTTGAGGTATTACTTGGTTATTGTTTCATCCCAATCAGTTGACTCTACCAAGAGATATTAGATTTTAAAGTGATGATGATGATAAAAAATGCAGTTACTTGAAGAACTAATGTTGATAGTTGAACTCCATATTCGGTAGATGTCGTTGTGCATATGACGTCTTTGTAGTAATATAGTTAAGTATACATAAATATAACCTACTATATTTTTTTATACGCACTAAAAAGCCGAAGAATAGCACTATTTAAATTAATTTATATTATTAGTATTGAAACTTATAGTATATATAATAAGTATATAAAAAAAGTATGTAGGGTAAAAACGCGCCGTCGCGCGTTTTGCAAAACGTGGTGAGCACAGGCTCTAAGCGACAGTTTATCAAAACATTTATGGCGGTTGTAATATTCATCGATCGCAATGTCCAATGAACATCCATTCTGTCACTCCGTGTAACTGTCAGGTCTGTGTGTCAACGGCGCGTTTAAAAACGTGGCATGCATAGGCTCTATTGACACCTAAATTACAATCATCGTAGTCCAATACTGTGATTACACAAACGGCAGATTTATACATACGGCATTAGCCGTATGTATAATAAATCTATACATATAATAAAATCGTAGGAAAGTCAAAACTGTATATTGAATATTTTTTAAAGGATACTTGCGGCGTGATCTACAATTGATATGGAAGCCAAAAATATAGTTTTTAGAATTTTTGTCTGTTTGTCTGTATGTATGTCAGGGCTAAACTCAAAAAGTACTGCATGGAATTACTTCAAATTTTGCATGAATATTACTAAGAGGTCGGGTCGACATATAGGCTATATATTATCACGCTATCACCTACGGGGGAGGAGCTGTGATAATTTATAAAGTTCAACGCGGTTAAAACCGCGGGGCATAGCTAGTTATACATACGACTCAAGTGGGTCTCTTTACTGTGCTTCCTGCAACAGGACTTTCAAAACCAAGTTTGGCTTTGCTTGTCATGCTCGCGCCCAGGCCAAGACAAGCTAAGTGTGTCCCCGTCGATGACGACGTCGTCTGGGAGGACATCATCATCATCAATGTCGTATGGCTTATTAAGTTATGACTGTGTTGACTCTTAAAATGGGCTGATTTTTATTAGACCGTTTGTGAAAGTGGAGATTCTGACTTCCACCCCTACGATTGTATTGGCTTGTATTTCAGAAGCTGAATTGAATTCTACAGACAGAAGGTTTGTTTAAGCCTATTTTATCACCTAAAATTACGGGATAAATGAATGTTTATAATCAAATGTGAAATGTTTATATTACGCTATTAGATAATGTCTTAGAGGCCCGCTAAATAAGTACCTACACTAATAAAGTATTATGTAATGTGGTTAAAAAACACCATGCAAAGTAAAAATAGGATTAAACTTGCCGACAACTTACATTCTTTAAAAGTACTGAGTATGTATTTCCTGAAGCAATTTGAAGTTGCGATATCATGAATTTAGTTACACTGTTTAAACCCAACCAAAAGTAATAATAATAATAATAATACATAGGGACAATGTCATACAGATCATCCTAGCCCCAAACTAAGCAAAGCTTGTACTACGGGTACCAGGCGACGATATACATACTTATATAGATAGATAAATACTTAAATACATAGAAAACATCCATGACTCAGAAACAAATATTCGTGCTCATCACACAAATATTTTGCACTTACCGGGATTCGAACCGAGGACCACCAGCTTTGTAGGCAGGAGCACTACCAACTAGGCTACGGTGACCGTCATAATAATAATAATAATAATTTTTTATATTTATAAATATATATTTTTTTTGTAACTATATATTTGTAAATGTATAAAATAAGAATGACACTGAATAAAAGACATAATAATAATATCCTGGGACATTATTTCCACACGGCCATCTGATCCCACACTAAGCAGTTTGTACTATGGAAACCAGATAACTGATACGCTACATATACTACTTTTCTTTTGTAAATACATACTCATATAGATACACCCAGATAAGATAAGATAAGATAAGAACTTTATTCGCTAAAGATATGGTTACATAAGGTGTTAGGTACATAATATTGGTTCCCGACATATCTACCCTTAGAGGGCATGCGAATAATTGCCAGACTCAGGACAAACAGACATGTTCATGCACACAAATATCTGTCCTGGGTGGGTGTGGAAATTAGTTAGCGTTCTGTACCCAAAGGGTAAAACGGGACCCTAATACTAAGACTTCGCTGTCTGTCTGTCTGACCGTCTGTCATCAGGCTGTATCTTATGAACCGTGATAGTTAGACAGTTGAAATTTTCACAGATGATGTATTTCTGTTCCCGCTATAACAACAAATACTAAAAAACGAAATAAAATAAATATTTAAGAGGGCTCCTATACAACAAACGTGATATTTTTGCTCGTTTTATAGATAACTAGATGTGCCCCGCGATTTTACCCGCGTTAAATTTTATAAATTATCATAGCTCCTTCCGTGATAATATGTAGCCTATCTGTTGAACCGGCCTAGAAATATTCATGCAAAATTTGAAGTAAATCCATGCAGTACTTTTTGAGTTTAGCCCGGACATACATACAGACAAACAGACACACAGACAAAAATTAAAAATAAAAACTATATTTTTGTATGTATAGATGGTACGGAACCCTTCGTGCGCGATTCCGACTCGCACTTGGCCGGTTTTATTTCGAAATAAGTAAAACATTAAAATTATGATAGCGGCAGTTTTTTTTATTCGTTACTACGGTACCAATAGATGTGGAAAACGTGAGCTGTCACTTATTCCTTAAGGGCTGGGTTGGACAAAAATAAGCATCACGTGATACATACTAGCCTTTTCTTGTAACGCTCACGAGGCACCGATGTCACGTGGCCCATAAAGGCTTATAAACTATTTAGAACAAATTATTATTACAATCTTGGGGCATTGGGGCGCATTAGATCCGGTGGTAGCATTAAAGCGCGACCGTCGTTATAGACATAAGGTTCGCCATAATAATAATATTGAATTCGTTCTTACATTACCGTACGTACGGTAAAAAAAACGGTACGGTAAAGGTCACCGTAGCCTAGTTGGTAGTGCTCCTGCCTTCGAAGCTGTTGGTCCTGGGTTAGAATCCCGGTAAGTGCAATATTTGTGTGATGAGCACGAATATTTGTTTCTGAGTCATGGATGTTTTCTATGTATTTAAGTGTTTATCTATCTATCTAAGTATGTATATCGTCGCCTGGTACCCATAGGACAAGCTTTGCTTAGTTTGGGGCTAGGATGATCTGTGTGACATAGTCCCTATATATATATATATATATATATATATATTAATATAGACAGAACCATTCAGACAATTATGTAGTAGAATATAGCTAAAATTATAAATTTCGATAATTGAACCTAAACATAATCTCTTTGATAATAACTACTAATAACCTAATATATGCTAGCTTAATATTATTAAGTACTATAATAAAATAAAATTTTATAAATGTATACATACAATCCGTGTAACTAAATATCTATATTTAATATATTACTACAAACATGGTCTGACTATTTCATCATCATATCAGCCGAAAGACGTCCACTGCTGGACAAAGGCCTCCCCCAAGGATCTCCACAATAGCCGGTCCTGCGCTGCCCGCATCCAGCGGCTTCCCGCGACCCGCACAAGATCGTCGGTCCACCGTGTAGGAGGCCTGCCCACGCTGCGTCTTCCGGTTCGTGGTCGCCACTCGAGAACCTTTCTGCCCCATCGGCCGTCAGTTCTACGAGCTATGTGCCCTGCCCACTGCCACTTCAGTTTGGCAATTCTTTGGGCTATGTCGGTTACTTCGGTTCGCCTGCGGATCTCAGCATTTCTGATTCGATCTCGCAGGGAAACTCCGAGCATAGCCCTTTCAATTGCTCTTTGGGTGACCTTGAGCCGCCTGATAAGGCCCATAGTGAGCGACCACGTCTCTGTTCCATAAGTCATCACTGGCAACACACACTGGTCGAAGACTTTCGACTTGAGACACTGCGGTATTTGGGACGAGAAGATATTACGTAGCTTCCCGAACGCTGCCCAGCCGAGTTGGATTCTACGATTGACCTCCTTTTCGAAGTTGGACCTACCTAGTTGGATGGTCTGTCCTAGGTAAATATAGTTCTCTACAACTTCGAGTGCAGAGTCTCCAACCTTAACTAGAGTGGGTGCAACATGGATGTTCAACATGATTTTTGTCTTATCCATGTTCATTTTCAGACCCACTTGTTGAGAGACTCTACTGAGGCCATCGAGCATTGTACCGAGGTCGTCAAGGGTCTCAGCCATGACTACTATATCCTCGGCAAATCTAAGGTGGGTGATGTACTCGCCATTGACATTGATGCCAAAGCCTTCCCAGTCCAGAAGCTTGAAGACATCTTCCAATGCAGCGGTGAACAGTTTCGGAGATATAACGTCTCCCTGTCTCACGCCTCGCTGCAATTGAATAGGTTTCGAGTTCTGGTCCTGAAGTCGGACTGACATGGTGGCGCTTTCGTACAAACACTTTAACACCTGGACATACCGATAGTCAATTTGGCACCTTTGAAGAGACCTCAGCACGGCCCATGTTTCGATAGAATCAAAGGCTTTCTCATAGTCCACAAATGCTAAGCATAATGGCTGGTTATACTCCTCGGTCTTCTGTATAACTTGCCGCAGCGTATGTATGTGGTCTATGGTACTGTAGCCTTTTCGGAAACCGGCTTGTTCGGGAGGCTGGAAGTCGTCAAACCTTCGTGCGAGACGATTCGTAATGACTCTCGAAAACAACTTGTATACATGGCTCAGCAGTGAGATGGGTCTGTAATTCTTCAATAGGGTTTTATCGCCCTTTTTGAAGAAAAGCACCACCACACTCCTGTGCCATGCTTTTGGCGTTTGACCTTCGAGTATGACGGAGTTGAATAACTTCTGAAGGGCCCGCAGGATCGGTGTACCACCCGCCTTCAGAAGCTCAGCTGTAACTCCATCATCACCCGGCGCCTTGTTGTTTTTTAGTTGTTTGAGAGCCATTCTAATCTCGTACAGGCTGACGTCCGGGATATCTTGGGTGTAGTGTCGGGTTAGTCTTGCTCTTGGATCTGAGGCATGACTATTGACAGGAAGTCGCGTTGTCGTGTACAGCTGTCCGTAGAACTTCTCGATCTCTCCTAGCAACTCAGGTTTTGACGTGACGATTCTACCATCCTCAGTCTTCAGCTTCGTCAGTTGGCTTTGCCCAATAGACAAATCTTTTGCGAACACTTTAGAACCTCTATTCCGCTCGATGGCCTCTTTAATACTAGTAGTATTAAATTGTGTGTCGCGAGTCAGAGACTTTGAGATTTGTCTGTTGAGCTGCCTGTATCTGGCAGCATCACATGAGGATGTTAGAATCATTTTCCGCCTTTCTTCCATAAGCTGTAGGGTATGGTCGAAGATCTTTTTGGTTCCATTAGTACGTCGAGTTTTGTAGAAGTTAGACCCGGCCGTATGGACAGCTTCCACGAACCTGTCGTGGTATGTATCCACTTCTTCACAGTCTGCTAGGCATTCGAATCGGTTCTGAAGTTCGAGTTGAAAGGGTTCGGGGTTTTGGAGGTGGAACGGTATGGGACGGAGCGTAGACTTCATCAGTCGGGACCTCTCGAGTATGACATTTAGGTTCAATGAGCCTCTGACCAGTCTGTGATCGCTCCCGGTCTTAACCGCATTGATCACAGAGACATCATTGAATACTTGTCTCCTCGTCGACAGGATGAAGTCTATCTCGTTTCTAGTTTTCCCATCGGGGCTCACCCAGGTCCATTTACGATGTGCCGGCTTCCTGAAGAAGGAATTCATCATAAAGAGACCCTCCTTCTCCATGAAGTCAGCCAACATCTGGCCTTGGGGGATCCGATCCCCGGTTCCAAATGGCCCCACTTTCAGCTCATCACCGATTCGTTTGCCCAGCTTCGCGTTGAAGTCCCCCATGACCACAGTGAAATAAGAGTTCGGGGTATGTATGGCTCTGGAAATGTCCTCATACATGACCTCTACTGCATCATCGGAGTATGTCGAAGTGGGTGCGTATACCTGTATAACCTTCAGCGAATACCGCCTGGTGATTCTGAGTATAAGGTACCTACGCAACCCTCGTCGACATACTCTCGATTTTCACTACGTTGTTCACGAGGGACTTGTGGACTATGAACCCGACACCACCTTGGGATAGTTGGGCACCCTCCCGGTAATAGAGCAGGTTTCCGGATTTCAGTATTATCGAGTCCTCCCCCTCTCTTCGGACTTCAGATAATCCTACAATATCCCAATGTAAGCTGCTCAGTTCTTCCTCCAGTTCGGTTATCTTCTCGTCGGACCGCAGTGTACGTGTGTTAAACGTTGCCAGGGCCAGAGGTCGTCGTTTTTGGTAACGTGGAATCTGCCGGGGATTCTTAGCACCCCCTGCCCTGCCGTAACCACGGCTGTTACCACGGCTGGGAATAGCAGGGCTGCCGGGGACTGGGGGCCGCGGTTTGGTTGTGTCCTTCATTTGAGGGGATTTGCCATAATCGCCACGCTTGGCAGACGGGTTGGCGATCGCAGTAAGATGGACATGGTACTCAGGAGAACGCTGCTGCCCGTTCTCTGGTGTATATATTTCCCTCGGGACGACTTTTACGTCCCCCCACGGGATGAGAGGGAGTGGCGATATTCTTAGGCCGTCACCACACAGCCTAGTCTGACTATTTGCGAGCGCTTTTTTAATGTGAATAAGACCCCTTTTTATTTATTAAAAAAATCAAAGTTGGTATATTGAATCGCTTGCCTAGGTATTGTTATACTTTAAAAAGGTACCTTATAGTTGCAAATTTCAGAATGGTAAGTCATTTAATTCACCACAATTTTATAGAACAATTATTTAGAAATGTGTTTCCTTACGTAAACTAAAGCTTGCAATCAGTTTCAAACTTTCAATTATCATTTTGGCAAGGCACAAGGAATAACAATTGAATTACAGAACCTGCCCGCGACAGTAACCAATCACACTAATATGATAAAGGCGAAAAAACACATAGGCTATATTTAATAAAGTTTAACACAGGTAAAACCACGCGTCACAGCTAGTGTCTAATAAGTTTTAAGTTTGGGAACACCTGGTGCACATGTAGTACAACTATCCGGTACATTTGATTTTGAGAAAACACCATTGATAAATAAAGAGAAGATGGGCAGTAAGCAGGAGTAACTTCGATATATTTATATGTATATAGGATTGATGATTTAAAGATGAACTCATATTTTTTTTTTTTTTTATTAGCCTGTATGGTCCCACTGCTGGGCAAAGGCCTCCCTCCATTCTTTCCAACGCTCACGACTGTGTGCCATCTCTTTCCAATTCTCAAGGAAGACATCCAGTTCGTCCCGCCATCTCCTTCGTGGTCTGCCGCGACCCCGTGTCACTGTTTCAGGGTACCAATCATGAGCTTTGCGTGCCCACAGCTCGTCCGGCATGTGACAGACATGTCCTGCCCAGTCCCATTTAAGCTGAGCAGCCTTTTGAGCCACGTCAATAATTTGTGTTCTGGAGCGCAGTGTAGTGTTTCGAACGTGATCTGTTAATTTAACACCTAAGATACTGCGCTCCATTGCACGTTGGCAAACCTTGAGTTTGGACTAATTTAACTTATAATAATACTAAGTAGTAAAAACTTATTTTAAATGCATACTTCAATGTGTTTATATGTATATAGGATTTTGTAACAATTGAAAGTGTTTACGTTAAGGAGTAACTATAGCGCAATAGAACCTTCGACGGCGCTAGATCGCGCGGAGAGTTGTTTGTATTGAAGTATGCATTTAAAATTAGATTTAATTACTTAGTATTACTATTAATTACAATTAAAAAGGAAACAACTCTCTGTGAGATCCATCGCCGTCGAAGGTTCTATGGCGCTATAGTTACTATTATAACGTAAACACTTACAACTTTTACAAAATCCTATATAAAAATAAGTTTTTACTACTTAGTATTATTATTAGTTAAAATTAATAAATAAACTGGTATTAAAGAGCAGTATTTCATATCTTTTTCTCTGGTATTAAAAATTCAATCAATCAATCATTTATTGCTGAACATAGGTGGTACAATACAAGAAGATAAATAAGGCACTTAGTTCACTATATGTTGTATTAATTCACAGTTAATGTCACTAAATATCTTATAAAAGTATGTTATTCACATTATGTCATGTATTACACGTAATATTAGTTTACAATATAATTAATCATCAACATCATAATTTAAATCGGACTTACAAAGCGTTCACCAAAATTTCTAGATCATCAGTCAATTACTCTTTTATAGTAGTTTCTTTCTGTATTTTGTGATAAGATCTTCTAATATAATGTTTTTGGGTAATTAATTGTATAATTCAAATACTATTACAGGATATTTAAATAATTATTAATTTTTTTGTAGCTTCCATACAAGCTTATAGCATTTATTCTAAATCACAGCATATTATCCAATAAGTGGTATTATGGATTCGCTCAGTGAACGATCAAGCTATAACCAAAAGTATGTCGAAGACTATCCGCAAACTTACACAAGACACATTGAAAACAAGATATCTTAATAACCATAAAACAGTAATAATGAATGGTATATTATATATTGCTGAGATAATAATTTGCATTCTATACCACAATTATTTCTATGTGCCATACCGCCAACTCGTCCGGTATAGGAGTCGTTCATGTGATACACTCCAAATTACATATTTATTCGTCTTATGGAATACGAACGTGAAATACTATTGATTTAAGTAGTGTGTAGTAATCGTCAACAGTTCTACGGTTTCAATTAAAACTCAGTAGGGTTTAAACTCTCCGCAGGAGGTGCACTGTTTTTTAGGTATGTAGGATTATACATACTATTTTTATTTATTTCTTCTTTACAATTATAATTACAGGTTTATAGTAACCTAATGCGATAGCGTAAACACCCAATTAAAATTGAAAATTACTTTTACTTACTAAATTACTACATGTTTTTATACTTACAACACTTATAATACTATGAGCCGTTACTGTGATCTCGCCCAGGGTACAAAAGAATAGATCTACCTCGTCTGCAATACTATTGAGAGTACACAGAGCACGTGTGAAAGGAGTTTCGCTTAGCAGCTTGGTACAACCAGGCTGCTAATTATGTTGCTGGCTGATTATAAGGATTTCACTCGGCTCTTATGAAATATTAATATTTTACCCTTTGCCACCTATGAATCTCATACATAAATGATAGGGAAGTATTTTTTAATGAATCGATGGTTTATCCATTTGCTTAGATCGTTGACGTACAAATATAGGTGATCACAAACATAGTATGTATTAGGTATTCAGTACAATCTAAACTTAGGCATTCAAATAATTATCGCATTGTATACATTAAGAAACACGACAATAATAAAAGAAATAGAAAATTATTGGAATACTTTTATGTCAAAGTTATTATTGAGTGTTTTCTTTATTCCTTTAAGAGTCAACGTCAATATCGTGATAGTTGCTATGTATGTCTAAACAAACACTAAGCTATGTTCAATAATATAAATGTCAATTAATTAATGAAAATGAAATGGAACCTTATTACTAAAATCATTAATTGCGAAATAAGTTTTTCAATGAGATATGCACTCATAGAGATATATTTTAAATGTCTCACTTTCTTATGTGTTTTTATTGTATATAGCAGGAGCCGTTTTAAGTACACTTCCTCAGTAGCAAAGTATTGTATTAACTGACAAAATCTAATGAATGCGACATTTCCATCCAAAATGGCGTGTATATAATATATATGCTAATTACCCAGACATTAGATTTTGTCGAAAAAGTGTTCTTAAAAGTTTTATTATTTTAAAATTAAACCCTGTTCTCATGCCTAGCTTGGCTTGCAGCAGTAACAGTAGGGTGCCATAACGCATAAATAAGGTACTTAAATTATGAGGCCCTATTGTTGTAAGCTACTTATGTTAGGAATGGATAGAAAAAGTTTGAGCGAGCTACACTCGCGCATCGATGCATCTATAGTTTAATGTTTTTTTTTTTTTTTTGGGAGTGTTTATTCTAGAAATACAGTCGCTACTGGCTATAATACCACGGCGCTAATGTAATCCAAAAATATGTCAACTAATATTACAATAAAAATAATAAAGTATCTGTTATTCTAAATTAGTGTTTGTGCTACATGTACTTGTAATTGTGTAAATATACTGTGTGCTTAAGCGCTATTGGTGCGCCGACGGCGATCGAAGTGTTAATTAAGGACTAATAGTGCCAAAATTAGGCCGCCAAACTACTCTTACGCGACAAAAAACACTTACATGTCATATTGCTTAGCTAAGATTTTTTTGATCAGGATATTTTATGATTTAGAATAAACTTTTAGTAGGCTCAGAAAATTTTTAAAGGATCTTTCCACAATTTGCAATGGAAATGTGAAACATACTGGCTAGTAATACTGGCTGTAATGAATTTAAAACACAGAAAAATAATCATATGTAACCAAAATCAGATAAAATTGTCCTTTGTTGCGGCAAAAATACAAACATGACATGAGGGATCATGGGTATTTCAAAAAATAATTCAAAATAAAAAAAATGTTAATTTAAAAGAGTTGTTCCATTAATAATTATGATGCCTTAGAATGTTTTTTTGCCCCTACTTCTTCTGGTATTTATGTAATTATTTATACCATATTCTTTTATTTCTAAGATTGTGTCGAGTTGGAAGATTTAAGAAGTTGGATGATTTAAGAAGTTGGAAGATTTTAGTTTAATTTAATTTTCTTTTGATTTATTGTTATAGCACTTGTTTTGTTGCATTGCTTTTTTGGGTGTATTTCTTTTTAGTAACATGGATGTAATTAATATCTGCAACTAGCATTGTTCATATATTATTCAATACGGTGCATCTTTGTTGTATATGAGAAATGTGAGTCCAAGTTGCAGTCTTGGAGTACTTAAACCAAAATTGTTGTTTGTAATCAGATTTTTGGTACATTCTATGGCTTTCGGTAAAATTAATCATACAAGTACCTATAGAATCAATCATAAGTCGTGCCGCATAACTGGTATTTATAAAGCTTGGTCATGTATTATTAATTTTAATACGTCTTCTTTTTCACGAAATGGAATCTTATTGCTTAAACTTTTAGCTTATATAAAATCATAGGAGTAGCAAGTACACTACAATATAACATATTACGTCAATGAAAAATATACATAAAAGGGTTGGTTTAAAAAAGCCACTAAGCAGCTCGTAATCCCTTTTACGTAATGGTCACGAGGCACCGACGACGTCACGGGCTGCGACAACCCCTTTAAGTTCTTTCTAGGGAACTTTAATTTTGTGATAAGGCCCAATTTCCACCAAAGCATTGAGGAGAGATGTGCTGCAAAGCTAGCAAGTTATTGTAACCAAAACTGAGAGAAGTTTAGTGCAGCAGAGAGTGTGTGAGATAGAATTCTAAGTTCTGTCTACGAAAAGAAGACGTCACGTCGTTACAGAAGTTATACCTTAATTTGTTTGAATAAGAAGAATTAGAGGTGGCAGCATCGGCAGCAACACAATGAATTGTTCAATATTTAAATTATTGATATTGATTTTCTTATCCAGAATGTATGCTACATTCTGGATAAGAAATCATAAAAATGACATAGTCATGGCGAATATACCAAACTGTTAGAAGGAATAGTTTCTACGAGTAACATGATTAAATGCGAGGTGCGGAGAGAATACAGCGGGGTAGCGGTACGCGAGCGCGGGTGCCGCCCGGCAACACTATAGAAAATTGAGACATGTCCTCTCCTCTCCGCTTGATCCATTTTCACCGTAGCTAAGTGAAGAAGAGATGTGGAAATAAAGAAATCTTATTGGTGCCCCGCGGTTTTACCCGCGTTAAATTTTATAATTTATCACAGCTCCTCCCCGTAGGTGATAGCGTGATAATATGTAGCCTATATGTTGACCCGACCTCTTAGTAATATTCATGCAACATGTGAAGTAAATCCATGGAGTACTTTTTGAATTTAGCCCGGACATACATACAGACAAACAGACAAAAATTATAAAAACTATATTTTTGGCTTCGATATCCTTTGTAGATGACGCCCCAAGATTCCTTTAAAAAAAATATTCAATGTTCAGTTTTGACTTTCCTACGATTTTATTATATGTATAGATTTAAAAATATCTCCTCTCGTCTCCTCTCCTCTCTAGTTTAGGTATAAACGGGCCTAAGAACTTTATTGTAAAAATAGCAAACGAATTAACTCACACACATAAATATATTTATATTATATGTAATAGGAAGCACTTCAACTAAAATTGATTTGTTCTTGGCTTATCCTACAACAGTGATTAGATTCCTATCGTCCGTAAACGATGGTTTTTTGATAGACAACCGTTTATAAACACGTTCTTCTGATAATTCCTCTATTATAAATGCAAAAGATTGTTTCGGTGAGTTAGTTATTTGAGACTCGTTTTTTCAAAACCAGCTCCCTTTACTAATATGGGGTAGGCGTTCTGTAGCAGATCTAATTTAGGATTCCTTTGCTAACTCCCAATCGCCGCCGAATAATAAGATTTATAATTTTCCCATTTATGAGATTAGATTTACGCATTGCCATTTCGAATAATGCCATAAAACTAAAAGTAAACTTTATAATTTTACATAATATTCTCCTGGAGTCCTATATTATTAGTGCAGAATCGAGCTTGTCTACTGCGATCTTGGATAATTAAGCCAAATACTGTAATTCATTTGTTTGGCTTAGTTATCCAAGATCTCATTAAAACGCGAATAATTTATAAATCATCATCATCACATCAGCCGAAAGACGTCCACTGCTGGACAAAAGCCTCCCCCAACGTTCTCCACAATAGCCGGTCCTGCGCTGCCCGCATCCACGATTTCCCGCGACCCTTGCAAAATCGTCGGTCCACCTTTATAAATGAATAAAAAACGAAATTGAAAAAATGTTTAAATCGCGGAACACACATACCGTATTTATCAATTTTGTTATTTTCCACTTCAATCTATTGCCTGTTCTAAGGTATTGAATAACTCTTAACTAAATGAAGATAGATATAAAAAAAAACGATTTCTCATCAAAATATACCCCTGAAATTAATATTTTCGTTAATTAATGGCCTAACACTTACTTATTTGAGACACTACTTGGCCTGAGAGACGTTTTGTCTTTGACTTTTAAATGTCGTTATATAGTCGAAGCCATGATATAAAACAGGCTACGCTAAGCAAGTCTGCACTAAGCGGTTGACTGTTTATTTTAACCGGCTAAAGACTGTTTTCTCAGAAACTGTATTAGGCGCAAAATCAATAATCAAGAAATGAATTAATAATACTGCTCTTTAATATTTTAAATGAGGTAACTTCAGGATTTTGCAATTATAATTTACCATATTTATTGATGTAAATCGATAATTACGGTTTTATTTTACTTTACTTGAAATCAGTCTTTTGTAATATTAGAACTGTATTTAGAATTCATAAGAAAAGTGTAATTAAAATTAAACCTAATCAAACTAATCTCAAGGAATAAAACTTATTCTAAAATCATGCCAGTGGGTGTTGTGGATGTTTGTAAGCCAAATATAACAAATTGTTTAAAATAGCTATTCAATTTCCTAATTAAACAACGATGTTATGACTAGGTACGTCATCTTAATCTATATTTAGGTATTCAGGTGACATCAGACGCCAGCACATCAAGCTTCCCCAATCTGTCAAATTTCCCTAACTGAAAGTGAACCTTATGCTTTTGTTATAGAGTTGAAACTTTATAAAATAAATTTGAAAGATTGGGGTTGCTGGATGTGCTGGCGTCTGTACAGTATAATTATAGTTTGTGAAAGGTGGTTTTAGGGGCAATTACTCTATTTATTCTAATTAAATTAAATTAATCCTAATGTATTTTTCAAAAATATATATTCTTGGGAACGGAAGACGCAGCGTGGGCAGGCCTCCTACACGGTGGACCGACGATCTTGTGCGGGTCACGGGAAGACGCTGGATGCGGGCAGCGCAGGACCGACTTGTGGAGATCCTTGGGGGAGGCCTTTGTCCAGCAGTGGACGTCTTTAGGCTGATATGATGATAATGATATTCTTGGGCCTTAAACGATTAAAGTAAATAGTTGAAAATAATCGCCAATAATTTATATCCATAACCCCGACTGAATTTAATTCGTTCTTATGTTGTTAATTAATAATTACTTTTTAAGTTTTCTCTGCGTAGTTATTAGTGTTATTACAGTCGAATCGATGTAACTCGAAGTTAATTCATCGACGTGGCGTCAACTACACCTAAAGTGTACAGATGGGATCAATTATTTTTTATATATACTCGTAATATAATGATGAATGGGATTCATTTCTACTTATTTATATTAATATTTATTGTTAAACTTAGTAAGGCTTATGAATAACACTATTTTAAAATTATGAAGAAAACGTTAAAAACGCTCAGGTTTCCCAACTAAAAAAGTATTTCTTTATTCTGCAGCTAAAACAAGATCAATCATATTAAATAAATAAATAAAAACCCTTTATTATCCACTCGAACTAGTATATGACCGACATATCTTTTTATAACCAGCCAGCAACCTATACTATTCTTAATATAAGTAAACTTCACATCTCCATTTTGAACATATTTGTCAATTTCACTGATAGGACTTTGCTATTCTTGACTTACTGTCCCGGAGTAGTGAAAGCCTCCAAAGCTAATTGTAAACATGTTAATAAAATACTTTTACTTGCGTGACATGTGTTCGCTATTAATATTCTACCATCTCTATCCATATTGTATTTTAATTTATTTTGATTTAATTTTTTTGATAGAATTTTCGCATTTTTAGTGTTCAGTACGACGTACGAGCGATAAAAGATAACCCTTACGATGTTCTCTGACATCTCATCGATAAATGTTAATCTAAATATCATTAGTAAAGTTTAAATCAGCAAAGCGTCGGTCCAATCCATGACCCCTCTAACATCGTGTCCAGCATGCCCTGCCACATGTTCATGGCAGGATCTTAGGAATGTCACAAGCATGGCAATCAGTGTGGCCACGTTCTGTTTGCCATTGACACACTAAGAAGAAGATACAACGTATCATAATGCGGTCCAGTTACTAGTGGTATATGACTAACAAATAACTTTCTATGCTTCTATTACTTACTACGCTTATTTTCAGTTTTGCTAGGAGAGGTGAAAGAAAGTGCGATTTTTTATTATACTAAATCGTTATTTATTATAATGAAAAGTCGCCCCTCTCTCACCTCTCCTAACAACCGCGCGTTCCCGCGAGATCTGGCCTGCTGCGCCGTCGTCGGCTTCGTGCCTTTACTAAGGGACAAGTAGAAATACGGGACATGATACTTAAATACAGTGACAGTCCCGTATATAGGTGTCGTATGACATCCCTGGCTATAAGACATACTTGTGTAAGGTGTATGTGTTATCACACTTATCACCCAACCCATCCGTCCCCTCTTCCACAGACACTTATAGGTAGAAAGAACACTGTGACTATGTCTATTGATTTGCCGTCGATACTTCATCAGAACCGTATTCCGGGTCCTTAGCACTATCCTATGTAAGGTATGTGAACACAAACCAGAAGACGAACCGTTGGTAGGGTCTCTACAAGATGAACCGATGATCTTCTGAGGGTCGTTGGAAGCCGGTGGTACGGGTATCGCAAGACCGGCGATTGTAGAGATGTTTGGGGGTAGCCTTTGTCCAGCAATGGATGTATTTCAGCTGAAATGATGATGGTGAAAGTACATGAGACAATAGAAATAAGCAGATGCCTAAAAACTTTTGGTGGAAACTAGTTCTACCAAAGGTCCTACGTTGATGACAGTTTCTCCCAAAGTGCCGTCCTCGTCTGATCGTACCATACAGATCCGCGTTTTTCTCAATAAGATGACCCTGACAACGTAGACGATTCGCAGATACATTTATTTATTTATTGCTTTCATGGGTGTTTTTAGGCTTTCAGTAAGTATACAGAACCAAACATGAACTCCGTTAGGGCACAGCAAATATAACATTTAATATAAAATTATTAATTAAAGATTGTTTACTGAAGATTATTGTTTAATATTGTGTAAAGTGCATTAGTATGTTATGTACCTACCACACATGCGCGCGTGTGTGTCTGTACCTGTTCGCTGCGTTTAGTTGTTATCTATAATACTATTATTTATTTGTTTTATTTACATATAAATTGTATTATTGGGATCATATTCAGTGTATAAAATTAAAATATTTTAGTATGTAATATTTTATTTTTATAATGTCGTGCTAGTAAATACTTCATTAAAAATTCATTTATTGAGTAGTAACTAACTATAGGAACATCCATCCTTATCTTGCTTTGAATCGATCTTCTGCATCTTGATAAATCGTAACCTCGTGAATCTATTTACGATTAAACGTATTTCATTGAATTGATCTTTTTCGAGCTCAGGAAATCGTCTAGTAATTTTTTATAATAATAAATAATGCATAATTTTATTAAACAATTTAATGCAAAGTAGGTATGCATACAACATTTTTAATACAATTGGTAATAAAATTCCCTATTAGGGTAACCAGTGAGCCTTTCAAAATTATTATTATTGTGAACTTACTTACTTATCGTGTGGGCAGTGGTTACCCTAGTGTCAGAGTGGTTCAAGCCGCCCATTAGGCCTGTGACAAACTAAGAAAGGTTTTATTAAATTCTTCAATAATAGTATAACAGCTCAACTTTACGTGTCGCATAAATACAATAACTATAGTACAGAGCGCAGTTACATACCCGATGGTAAAATAAACAAAATGTTATCATACCTACCGTCATAGTTCATATATTAAAGCTTTTGATGTAACCAAATATATCAAATCAGATAAGTGATATACTACATATACCAATTTTCGGGAATTGAACGCACAACCTGCGGCGTGAAAGGTAAGCATCTTCCAACCACGCCAACGCGCCCGTCCAACCAAACTAATCTCATGCAACGTGCAGATAGATTATCTTACTTTGTGTAGAGGTAGTTATTCAAAGATCGGTTTGTATGTTCGTATAGTACGGTTCGGTTGACACGATGTTATAGGCATACGATCCGATCTGGATGAAGATCGCATTTCCTTGAATCGATTCGAAATATCGGTAGATCGCATGGCCGTAAACCGATCTTCCAGAGAATCGATTCAGATCGGGCCTCCCTAATACTAATGCACCCCTCACTCCCTGTCTCAACGAGACGTGCGCGCCCTGGCACAGTGCGAGACAGGACGCGACGTCGTGCGGATCCATTTCATCCTGTAGATGTCCTCCTGAAAATACTGAAAATATTTGCCAAGTCCAACATAGGAAAAATTACGTGAGTTACTCGTCATAGATTTTACTATTTTATTAATACCAGTTTTAATGGCAGTGGTATTGTATACCGACGTCAAAATAAGAGGAGATTATCAATTCTTATGATTTTTTAATGTGATTTATCTGGAGTTAAAAAACCGATTTTTGTTTATTATTTCTTGACCATCTATATTTCAGTCTGGATAAATAATGGTCTGTCTGTGTCTTCAAAGTCAAAGTCTAGTAAACTCCGTCACAGTCCAGTCAAAGTCCTATCCCAGTAAAACACTAGAGATTTTACTAGAGGTTTCTATTGAGTTCTCGAATCAACACTGAAAATCACAATTCACGACAATATGGCACTTTACTTCACTTGTGTACTTTACCGAAGATGTTATGTCTAAAATTCCAAAATATTTACAGACAAAAATGCGAATTTACACTAGTTCTACGAGTAGAACATGAATTAATGTCTCGACGCGTCTTATTCCGCGTTAGCGCCAAAACCCTTAAAAATAAAAACCGAATTAACATTTGTTGCTACAAAAAACTGGCGTTTCCCTGGTTTACATCAATATAATAGCTATTTTATAAACGAAATTCTATGAAAGACGATAAAAGAGCTTTTTGTGAAAATACTATATCGTCAGAACTTATTATATTAATACATTGTGGATTATTCAGAATTATTAACGATTGAATAATTTGAATGACGTACGACAGCAGAAAAGTCCGGTCACATCGATTATAACTTCTTGGCGCCAATTGGTGGTGGTTAACAAAATCTTTTTTCGTGAATGATATTATCGCCAATCTCTCCGGCATTTGTGAACTGATTTTGTATATTATATTTTTATTCCAATGAGCTTGTGACCTGATTCGAGATTTAATTTAAATCGTATAATAATTAAGTTACGATTTAAAAGGAAAACCTTTTTTCATAAAATGGTCTATCGATACCTGATTTAAGTCTATTGAAAGAGTAATACGAAAAAAGTAAAATACCGACTTCGTACCAACTCAAAATTATAAAATAATATCATCACAAATTTATAACATTTGAAATTACTTACATTCGTTTAGCACCAGAAAATATATATTATATTGTACTTAATAATTTATAATACGGCCTTCTGACTGAATATAGTGTTTTGTTACTAAAAACAGTTATTATTTGTCTTTAACCTAATGCAAAGCATTTAATATCCTATTTATCAAAAATTGTTAAGTCTTTTCAGTGATTCGTACATCTAAGGAATGCTTGATAAATACTGTAAACACAACTAGAACATTTTGTTTCACATGCTTAGGGTAAGAGGGAAGGGTTCCGTATCGATGCGGTATGAAAAAATATGTAAACTCCCGATGATTTCGATTGATTGAAGTGGAATTCCTTCAGGATTCCTTTATTATTTATGTTATACTCGTATGTATGTAACAAATAAGGTGGGATGCTGAAAGAGTTCAGTCTAGACGGAATAACTTGTAGTGTTTCTAAGTTGCGCGAAATAAACTTTATATTTCATGTAGTTGAGTCGCATGCTATTGAGGCTGAAGACTTCAGCAGTACTCATCCCACACGTGACCCCTGCTTAGCGTTATTTGTTAAGAACATTGAAATGTCGTAGATCATAGCGTATTTTTGCATTGACAGCTCGACTAGAAAAGTAGCCCAACTTACCGAATACACTGCAAGCAATAAAGTTTTGTGATCATGGGCGTGAGTACAGTCAGAGCTTATTGCGGAGGAAAGCGTCGGCATATTGTAAGACTTTGGTTTGGCAGGCGTAGTAGGTTATGTTAACTGCTTTGGCTATGTTTTCCGACTCATCTTCATTCAATTTGTTCAGTTCCATGTATAATGCTAGTAAACTAACCTAAAAATTGCTTGGTATCAAAGCACCTCTATAACAACAATGCTGGGAATTCGGTCTGTTACACCACTGAGCTCATTTCAATGACACTTATTACATCTCACTATAAGATATTTTGTATAAAAAGATCATGGGGTACATATAACTGTCATAATATCAGCCGAAAGTCCTCCACTGCTGGACAAAGGTAATTTTTATTAGTATTTATAATTTTTTTATTAGTAGATGCACTGCCAACTAACACCTTTTCTCCGTACATTGCTTAGGTTCACCCAACGGTTGTCTGGAAGAGATTGCTATTTTAGCGATAAGACCGCCGTTTGTACCTCGTAATACAAGTTAACTTATGATTCAGGTTATGTTTCGTTATGCTGCAATATTGAAAAGGCCTTTATATATATTCACTCGGACGACTTCTACGCCCCACAAGGGTAGAGATGGGGTGGTGATATTACATAGCATATAACTGTCATACTACTAAAACTACGTATAATACGAGCACCGGGTTCATTATTGGTCGATAGGTAAAATAAGCGATACCTTAGTCGCTTATTTTCTCTCAGCATTTCCAAAATTAGAACTAACGTAGCCCGTTTTTAACGTTTCTAACGTTGTTCTCATTAAGAGGACTTAATGAGAACAACGTTAGAAAAAATCATCATCATATCAGCCGAAAGACACCCATTGCTGGACAAGGCCTCCCCCAAAGATCTTCCCAATTACCGGTCTTGCGCTATCCGCGTCCAGCGACTTCCAAGAGAGAATGCAAAATTTTAATTAATGAATTTAAAAAATGTTGAGATCGTATTGCTTAGAATCCGGGCCAATGACGCCATTGGAACAATTTTGAGTACTAAGCCCAGAATGGGAATCATTTAAAAATAGCTACCTATATAATAACCTTAAAAAATTAGATCCCAAATTAAATCGTTATTGTTTTTTATGAACTTTAAAATGATCAAAAACTGTTGTATAAGTTTTGTCATAAACGTTATAGTTTTGTTATATATATGTATAACTCACCCTACTTTTTTCGGTCTTTTGATGGTTTTCTGTTCACTCTATCTTGACCTGTGCGTACGTAGTAGTTTATACGGTCGAGATTAGTTTCTTACGATTAAATTGGGTCTTGTCACCTTAACAAGATACACCTTAAGGTTTTATGTGTCTCTTAAATTACTATTTATTTTATGTATTTGATCTTGAAAGAAGTTACCGAGATTGGCAAATGTATATTTACACGACTAAGAATAGAGAATTTATGATGAATATTGTATATTATATATGTGGCGATATCTGTCTTCCCTCCAAATGTCTTAAGTATTTATCATGCTAAAGCTAAAGAGGTGTTATTTGTGTTGGACGTCATAGGCTATATGACGTACGATAACTTCAATAAGGCTGATTTTAGAAGTAAGTTCACGATATTTTATAAATAAATTTAAGATAAATGTATCGCGTTTGGCGTCATAGGAAAGATAACCGAGTTTCAAATATATAACTATCTAACGTCAATATAAATAGCGTGTATATGAAATAACTTTTATACCACATACAGATCTGTGAATTCTGTTATGTGTCCTGCTCTGTTTTAGACTTTAGTTAGAGTAACCTTACGCCGTAAGTTTAAGATAAGACTGTTTAAAAACGTTAAAGTGACTTGATTGTTTTTCCAGTCGACCGATTGGAACATACCTCGTATTCATATCAGACGAAAGCATTCCCTATAAATAAAAAAAAATCGGTTACACAAAAACACTTCATGACTCCCTTCTTTTGAAGTCGGTAAAAAGGACCCCGTATGGCCCGTCGCGTCCGTCCGGCTGCCTTAGCGGCGTATCTCTTTGAAGCTAAGAATAGCCTTAGATATTGCTTACCCAACGTTATTGAATATGGAAAAGTTGAGAATTGTTTTTATTTTATCTGTAAAAGCGGAGTAACCAAATTTCTTGGAACTTTCAAAAGTAGAAGTGATCAAGTGGAGGCGTCAGTAAAATTATAAAACAGGTTTCTTTCTAAAAACCTTTTAAAAATATATGTATCGTGTCTATTTTGAATCTTAAGCCTTTTTAGAGAGAATTTGTTTTTGGAACGAGGTTTTAGGATGCTGACCAATAAAGTTAGTTCTACAAGTTATTCAGTACTAAAAAGCTTGTTAAAAGGCATATACGGCACATTTAACTATATTTTAAAGAACGATACCAAAACGCGATTTGACTACTCTTTACAACTTACAACTATTATAATAAACATAATAATAATATCCTGAGACATTATTCACAGACGTCCATCTGATCCCAAACTAAGCAGTTTGTTTGTACTATGGTAACCAGATATCTGATATATATTACATATAATCCTTTTCTTTTGTGAATACATACTTTAATATATAACTAGCTGTACCCCGCGGTTTTACCCGCGTTAAACTTTATAAAATATGGCCTATGTGTTATCCTAACTATAAAAATTAGCCTATGTTCTTTCTCAGGGTCTAGACCATCTGTATACCAAATTTCATTCAAATCCGTTCAGTAGTTTTGGCGTGAAAGAGTAACAGACAGACAGACAGAGTTACTTTCGCATTTATAATATTAATTAGAATTAGGATTATTACAATTATCTGTCTTGGGTGGGAATCGAACCCACGACCTGCGGCGTGAAAGGCAAGTATTTACCAACCATGCCAAACAGCCATTTAAATTCTTATTTTATATATGGCTGTCGCTGACTTACCCAATTTGTTATGAACATTACAATTAAAAGTAAAATTAGTTCTGCTGTAATAGTTTTATTATCTCTCTATTTTACCCGTTAGCTTATAAGGGCGAGATTGGCGTGTTACGATACAATTGGGTCTTGTCAATCTCTTAATGCGTACGAATTTAGTTTCGTGGATCCGCCGTGCGCGCACGTGTGTATCGAGGCAAATTTTATTTGAATTGTGTTTTAGAATCAATGAGTTTCCATTTGTATTCTCTTCGAATGGACTGTTGGTCGAGTGGTTAGTGTAAGCCAGAGGTCGTGGGTTCTATCCCACCTTTGTGTGATGATCCTAACGCTTAGTGTGATGATTAAGATTATTAGTTCTGTGTCTGGGTGTAGTTTATCTATAAAATGTAGTTTTTTAGTGTTAGTTGTCCCAAGATATTTATTTATTCTTTATGATATTGACAAAATTTACGTACAGATGCCAGCACATCAAACCACCTCAATCTGTCAAATTTCGCCAATTGAAAGTGAAGCTTATATTTAAGTGATACTGTTGTACTTAAATCTATAAAAGATATTTGACAGATTAGCTGGATGTGCTGGCGTCTGTACAATACATTTTGTTGTTAGTTAAACCAAGTAGTTTTGGCAAAAATCTTGTACAAAATACCATATCTGAATGTTATCAACCCCTTAGTAACGTAGTCTGGGGACGGGAAAATGTAAATTGTAATCCCAAGCTCGCAGTTTGCAGCGATTGTTATTAAAATAACAATTTCTTATGAAATAACATAGTCCCCTTCTACATACACATAGCTGGCGTGGTTTTTAGAGACGGTATCGAGTGAAAGTGCTATGGTAGGCACCAGACGCTGTCTACTTTCTCTTTAAGTTTACGCCAGTGACTTCGAGTGCCTTAGACTATGAGAAATTTTAAATGTATTCCGTCGAACTTCGTAATCTTTGATTTAGATTTTGACGAGATCCGATGCCAATATATATATATTTAAAATTTTATGGACAATTTAAGATATATAGGTATTGAATGTCTTAATTAAGAATCAATTGTATTCTTAAATCTTAAATTTCTCATAGTTGTGAAATCCGTAGCTTGAATTTCCGAAAACCTGTTGCCCGTACCTATTTTTAACAACAGTTTTTAATATATAGGTACCTAGTTTCAATATTGATCGCAATACATTTGCGTCAAACGGCCTTAATAAAAAATAAATGCAAAGTAGCCTCTAATTATTTCCTACGTTTCCTTGTCACAATATGGCGACGAAGCATTATTTTATATACAAAGCGTTATCACACTAATATTATAATGGTGGAAGTTACTCACATACATATTCACACACTCTCAGTGTGTGTGTGTATGTTTGTTACTTCTTCCGCTTGGCTGGAGCGCTTTTAATAAAATTTGGTAGGGAGTTAGCTGATACGCTGGATTAACACATAGGCTATAATTTATAAAGTTTAACGCGGGTTACAAGGCGGGGCACAGCTAGTTTATTAATAAAAATGTTGCCGTCGTGAAGCATCCCTAGTTTAGCCACCTCACAGCAAAAGGAACAAGCTCCCTCTTTCGGTTATTGGTCGCATGCGGTCAGATTCCAATAAACCTATTTTTACCCTGACCCCTAATTGCTTAAGACCCTGTGTTAATGGGCATGAGAATATATTGCTGAAGAATTTAAGCAATACAATTTCAACTTTTTATCCTTTTGGTTTCAAATAAATTGATACGTTCAATCGAAACCAATCAAAGTTAAGTAGGCAGTATACATTTACATACTGTTTAAATTCTGTGTCTAGATTGACTGAATTGAGTTGAGTGTGAGTGTGGTACCACGGTAGGTACAGACGCCCAGTGTTTTTGCCCTGTGACGCACACATCTCATTGCGACCATACGGTTCATTGTCAAAGTCACTCTGTATTTTATTATTAACTAATATCTGTTTTTTTAATCATACTCGATAAGAATTTAAATACACAATGATGTTCTTATATCTGCGTTCTACTGAGGATAGATAGTGTTAATACTATATTAAGGAGCTTAGTCTTTGTATTCATTATATTTTATGCCTTTGTAAATAAATTAATGTAACACTGCCATCGGATACGCAACTATGCAAAGCTTATACCTACTATACTAATATACTTATACATATCACTTGCATATTGTACATAAATGACTCCCATACACAGAACAAATTATCTAATTTATTACACAAAGATTTGTCCTGGGTGGGAATCGAACTCAGGACCTCTGGCTTAGCAGTAAGGGTCACCACTGAACTAACAAGCCAGTTATCAAATGATAAATTAATAATATTATCATTATAATTTTAACCATTACTATACGAAAGTTTCACATAAACATTCTATAATCTTTTTCTTCTAAGTACTGATAAGCTATGAACAAATCTGACACTGGTAATCACTGCCCTATTAAATAAATAAAAACAAATAATAGCAAGAAAACAAAGACAACGGATTCGTACATTATAAGAATACTTTAAGATTGTTTAACTCCTTTTAATTAATATATCTTTAGGCGTATATCACCCATTATAACAATGCAATGCAATGCATTTTGATCTTTAGCGGTATTGAAATTTACATTTGGATAACAGAATTTAATTGATTAAATATTGCCACAATTGTAATTTTTATCTCGTTGTTACTTGATACCAATAATAATTATTATAAGCTATAAAATAACAAAACTGGTATTAATTCATTAAACTGTCTAAAAACAATACAACATTACACCTTTAAAGCAATACTGTAAGCACAACTACTCTCTCCCGGACCCCTGAGCATAAATTTCCGGGAGCCGAGAGCGGACATCAAACACACAAGCTGGTTTTTAGGTCTCGTATCCCATTGTACACAACCTACTCTTAACCCTTAGCTGTCAATACCACGACTCCACCTATACCTTTAACGTTAAACGGATTTCCATAAAACATATCTATATGATGTGTCGCTTTATTAAACTATTGGTAGAAAGTCTTTCGTAGTAGACACTTAGTTTGAATTTATTATTATTTAGAACCATTAGTGTTACTACTCTGGCAGACGGAGTTATGGGTGTTGCATAGGCTAAATATGTGCAAAAACAATTATCTTTTTGTACCACAATCGGCAACATTAGTTTATAATGTCAACAATATAAAAGTTGTGCAATAGATATGCACGACTTGATGATTTTAGTTATATTTCTAACTATCTGTGCCCCGCGGTTTTACCTGCGTAAACCTTATAGATTGTGGGCCTATCTGTTATTGGGATATATAAGCTATATTACTACAAAGTTTCATCAAAACCGTTCGGTAGATTTGGCGAGAAAGAGTAACAAACATCATATATATACTACTTACTCACAAAATTTATAATAGGTACTGCTAGGATTAGTCTTCAATTTTCTTAATTAATAGGTTGCTTTATAGTAATCTGTAGACCACCTATTTTTTCGATTTTATAAAAATCTATACTTACCGAAAATTGCGGAAATGTATTACACCAATTTTCTATGGTGTGTGCTAAACACATTTTTCTATTTGCGCGAAAATCGGCAACACTAATTTAAAATATAAAATTTTAAATTAGTGTTGCCGATTTTAGCGCAAATAGAAAAATGTGTTTAGCACACATTCAGTATACCCAATGCCCTTAATAAGCAATTTCTGCACAGACTTATATGTAGCATATAGGTCAATGAATTTCTATGATAGGTACTGGCAAACAGAAGTGGATGTGAATAACCAAGTGCTGCATCATTATCTTTTCTACCAGATGAAAAATACCTTACAAATCAGCCCCTCCGTTGCACAGTTCTACGATGGCTCACACGTATAGACTTACTTTTAAACTTCAAACGTATAACGCCTCTTTTATGACGTGGGTTAAAATTGCAAATACGCATGCAATAGCTACATATCTGTTGACATAAACGTGACTTAATTAGCATATAATATATTATTATGATTGGTAGCCTTGACATTATGACGAGTGTGCATTATTTGGCGCTAGATTCACCTGTTAGTGTCTACAAGTGTAGGCGCGATATTACAACGACATTTGTCATAATTTACTCCGTCTTCCGTGTAAGCTTCCTCTGTGGAAATTACGAATCGCGAGCATTGTTTGATGCGTCTAAATCTAAATGTTGCGAGTACATCACGATACCTCCGATCGACTAGCTCATAACTTGCCATAACGAGTTTCCTAGACATTTAACCTAGATCGTTTAATTTAACCTTGAAAAAGACTATTGTTTTTAAAAAGTTATTTATTTTCTCATCAATAATCCCAATGATAAGGGCTGCACGGAAAGAATTATAGAGTGCGGAACAAATGCACTTGTAAGTCTTTCAATAATTTTTAGGAATGATAAGGATAACACTGCACGTACAGTAAAAGTAATAAAGGACGCATGTACGTTTGGCAGATGCTACCCAAAATGCTATCGCGAAACAAAACTGATCATTGTACCTAACATAAGAAAAAAAAATCCGCCAAAGAGTATCTGTATCCTTCTCGTAATGAAAGTTAAAAAAAAATGTTACATCATATTACATAATTATTTATTACAAACTTTAATGACACAAAATACCAAATGTCAACCAACCTGATTAAAATTATATAAAAAAAGGAAAAATATTGTAATGTTCTAATTGGCAGCCGGGAAAATGTGGGTAATAGGTATGAAACCTCGTAAGCTGATTTTAATACGGTTGTCTCTTTCAAATATTATGCGGCGAGGGGCGATAGCTATACGTAGATACGTCCTTGTTTCGTATGAATTATTTTTTCTTAACAAATATTATTTTAATTGATCACATTGACACGGTCATATACGTCACGAACTGCGTTTTATTGTATAGGTAATATTTTATCAGTTTACGAATACGTATATAGCCATGAACATGCATGAACACCATTTTTATTCAATACTGTTCTATAATATTGCACACACGCGAATCTAGTGATCGTTTCGAAGGGAATTATCACACCAGACAGTCTTAATATGATCAAAGTTCTGGTCCTTGGTTCTAAATTCGCATCTGAATGAAAAGGGATTTGGTACTTATCCATGAAGATAGGACCGATTGCTAAAACTGTTGAATATCAAGAACTATGTGGCGTAACTTCACCAACCACGGCACTTTATGATATTGAATATTAACCACTTCATTGGTGCCTATTTTGTATGTGCATTAAATACAAGAAAGTATTTTATTACTTACATATCGTATAGGCAGTGGTTAATGTCAGAGTTGTTCAAGCCCCCCATTAGGCCTTCGACATAACAGCTACAACTCGGAACGACAGCTTAACGTACCCTCCGGAAATGCTCAGAATTAGTCGTTTATTAATTAATAATAAATAAACTTGCGTTGAAATAATTGTTTTTTGTTATAGATATTAACAATGGCTGTGAGACAAGAGACAGTTCAGAAATTGACGCCGCCTTTGTCGCGCAGATCCTCCGCTCGAAACGACGAAGCTGCTGCTCTTCCCGATATATCTTTTGAAGACATTGTACGTAATAAAACTATACACTTAAGGGTCAGTGGGTGGGGCACATAGCTATTCCGATGGCCGCTGGGGCAGAAAGGTTCTCGAGTGGCGACCACGAACCGTAAGACGCAGCGTGGGCCCCCTTACAAGATGGAGCGATGATCTTGTGCGGGTCGCTGGAAACCGCTGGGTGCGAATAGCTTAAGACCGGCAAATGTGGAGATTTTTGGGGAGGCCTTTGTCCAGCAATGGACGTCTTTCGGCTGATATGATGATGATGAAGAAACTATATTATCTAAATAAGTATGTATTTCCAAAAGAAAAGTAGTGTATATATCGGGTTTCTATCGTACAAGGTCTGCTTAGTTTGATCAGATAGCCGTGTGTGAATAATGTCCCAGGATATAATGTCTCAGAAGTTTATTTACCGTAAAATGGATTACAGAAAATGGTAGGGTTGAATGGGAACAAGAACAATATTTAACGAATGTATGGAAATTGTCCCTATCTTTATTCACCCCGATTTACGATAACCGTGAAACGTGTATACATGGTTTGGGATACGTACGGAGCAGATAGCGTATTAGACGTCTTTTTCACATCTCTTAGAAATCTGCCGATCAATTGACGCACTTTGTATGAAGAGTTTAATATTGATTGCTTAAGAAACCCAATCACCGTTTTTTTACTTAGCTCTTATAACACGTTTTTGTAGCACAAAAGAACTTTAAATTTGAGCTACGAAAACATCTAAGTTATATCTATGTACCTAATGATGATAATACGGGTACGGATGGCGTGATTTGGTAAATACTTGCCTTTCACGCCGTAAGTCGTAGGTTCGATTCCCTTCCAGGACAGATATTTATGTGCATGGACGTGTATGTTTGTAATTATCTATATAAGTATGTATTTACAAAAAGAAAAGTAGTGTATGTAATATATCAGTTATCTGGTTTCCATCGTACAAGCTCTGCTTACTTCGGGACCATAATATAATAAACTTCTGAAGTTCTAAAGCTTCTAAAGTAAAGACTTAGTATAAATGTGGTACTAAGATTACCTAAATAAATACATATATTTGTATACTAACCAATTTATATTCTGTTTTAGGATGAGTTTGAAGATGCCACTGATGAACATTCAACGTAAGTATCTAAATATTATAACTCGTTATGGCTGAGGTCGTTTGTGGTTCTGGCTTAAATAATTATAGCCTAGCATAATGAGAGGATGGTGTTGAAATTAATTAATAATTAGTCAATAGGGACATCTTTACACCCCAATACGCAACGTAACAAAGATAATAAATATTATTGAAAAAAATATATTTATTAAAGGTGGATGAATTATGCTCTTTCAAATTTTCTACGTATTTAATGTAGTTTATTTAAAGTTTAATCTGCTGTGCCTTAACAGGGTTAATGCTTGTAGGAATTTAATTTATGCTAACAGATTTAAAGGGCGCTTCAAGTAAAGCAAATTTTCTAGTTTTTGTCTCCCTTCCCCCTACGTAACGCCCCGTAACGTTTTTCTGTACCTCCCTCCCGTGTACGTGACCACCAAATGACAATTTTTACTTCTTCTTTTTATAATGTAGGGGAATGCCTACGCTTGCCACCCGTAAAGTGTCTGCGGGTGGGTATGTCGGACTCGCACCGACTAAACCTAACCTGCCGGGCTGCCGTGTAATTCTCGTGGCGCCTTACCGGTGGAGCCCCGGGAATGGGTATGCTGCTCCGGTGCCCCCCTTTTGTGCCATGTCCCAGATAGTCGGGACACGTACCCTGGGCGGGCTAAGTCACAATTATGACACGCCACATCATTGTGACTTAGGAAAAATTGACAACGAAAAGTCGCTAAAATATCTTTGTTATTGTTTTTAACCGGGTTAATATTATATTATGTTACGTAACGCGTAGTTCTAACCTCCCCCTCCCGCACCTGTGACGCATCGTAACCTTTTACAAGACCCCCTTCCCCCTTTTTCAATACGTAAAACTTGGTCGAAACAAATCTATTGTAGTTTAAAAAATAAACTTTGCACTAATCTATTTTTGATGTTTTAGGACCACTATGGATTTGCAAACCGCATTTGAAGATTGCGATGTAGCTATCAGGAAATTTTTTAACAATGACCCATACGGAGCGACTAATATAATGAAGCCCTGGTAAGTAATTGGCTATAGGAATATAAGTGTACTCGCTTTGCTACAACTGCAGTGTACTCTGACCTCTCAATAATTTTAAAACTATTTGAATATTTTTGAATTTTAATTACTGTTTGAAAAGCCATGCAACCGGCTCAATTTTACTTTCATCGTCCTCAGTTTAGTAATGCGAATTGATCAAAATTGTCATGAAACCTTCTGTTTATTTGTCAGTCGATTACATTTTTATTGTAATAGTTTATGTTCATACTCCAATGATGTTTGGTTGTTATTTATAAGCTAATTCCTTTGACTAAATAGTAATGTAATGCTATTATTTGCGATGGCGACTTTGCTTGCGTATATGAAATCACACATAATTGTTGGCTGTATTGGTTTAAATGATAAGAGTAAGCGTGATACTAGGCTTCCTGCGATACTTGGCTCTCTAATTAACCCTTTATATATATATATACTAGCTGGTGCCCGCGACTTTGTCCGCGACAATTTTTAATGATGACCAATGTAACTACTTACTTCTAGCTTAATCTAAAAAATATAACTTTTAAAACAAATAAGCAATATAAATTGAATAAAACCTAACCTATAAATAACCTTACTAAGAAATAAATGAAAGACTACTTTGCTACTGCTATTTACAAAAAGGACCCGATATCATCAAGCAAAAATCAAAGAATACATATCAATTGTCCTTAAGTATAGTCAGTAAGTTAAATAAAGTAAAATAATAATCAACGATGCATTAATCACAAAGGTAACTCCCATTAGATTAGGTTGCGACATTTTGTGAACGAAACCATAGCGCGATCAAAAACGATGATTACGCCATCTACTAACAAAAATATAAACTTGTAAAGCGGTAAAATTAAGATGTGTGCATATATTTTGGGTGAGATTTAGGCGATCATCTATTGATTCAGTTTTGGACTACCTTTTATTTCAAGCATTTATTTATTTTAACCGATATGCCAATTAAGTTCCGCGATCTGAAACGACATTAACGCCATCTAGTTACAAAATTGTGAACTTGTAGACCAGTAAAATTGAGATGATCTTTTTTGGGTGCGATCATCTCGACACCAACAATTTATACTACGCCAACTCAAATTTTCGAGAAAATCGTTTTTTATCCCAATTTGATTAAAATGTCGTTATTTTGATTTGTTATAAAATTTACCAAAAAAAAAGAAGTTTCAAATCTTATAAAATGCTAAATCTTTACTTAGACGACAACGACCACGACATTTTAAGCTACTTGGCATAAGAAACTAATTTTTTAAAATTTGATTTTGTTTAAATTGTTGGTGGCGATCTATTGAATCAGTTTTGGATTACCTTTTTTTAACAACAAATTATTCCCTGGATTGCTTTATTTTTACATTACAAACATAAACATTACATGCGTTTAACTCAAAAAATACAGACTTTCATACAAACTTACATCGCCTATTCTAGTCGTCCTTAGGGGTGGAATTTCCAAAAATCCTGAAATATACACTTATAATTTTTAAATGAAAGGCCATATACCAATTTTCATGCGTTTACCTCAAAATTGTCACATTTTTCATACAAACTTACACCCCCTATTTTACGCTCTTGGGGCTGGAATTTCAAAAAATGCTGAAATATATATTTTTTATTTTTAACTAAAAGGCCAAATACCAATTTTCATGCGTTTAACTTAAAAATTGTCACATTTTCCATACAAACTTACATCCCCTATTTTTCGCCCTTGGGGGTGGAATTTCCAAAAACCCTGAAATACGTGATTTTTTTATTTTTAACTGGAAGGCCAAATACCAATTTTTATGCCTTAAACTTCAAAAACGGCAAAGTTTCATACTAACTTAGCGCCCCGGTTTTACCCCCTTAGGGGTTGAATTTCGAAAAATCCTTCCTTATTCCTTGTCAACATTATAAAACAAACATTTGTGCAAAATTTCAGCTTTCTAGGTTTGGGCTTGGGCTTGGGCTTGGGTTTGGGCAACCAAGGGTTTGGGCTGGGCGTTGATGAGTCAGTCAGTCAGTCAGGACTTGTCTTTTTATTTATATAGATGTATATATATATATATATATATATATATATATATATATATATATATATATATATATATATAATAACATATTTGTGTGTATATATAATAAAGAGAAATAATCAGTCGGTGTGTTTGTCTATGCTACTGCAAAGTTAAGTGCAATAACTGTAGTTTCACTATTTTTAATTTCACGTCACACAAATATGTTATTCATCCTGATGCTCTTAATTGAAGAAGAATTGAAGAGATTAAAATTCAAGGAGAGGTAGGGCACAGCGTAAATTGTCTCAAAGAGCAGCCTGACTGGGGAAGTACCTCGACCTTACAGAAGACATTCTTTAATAATAACACTAATAACTTAATGTTGTGTTTCTGCGTGTGAGCAAGGACGCCAGAGCTCATCGGAATAGGGTGAAGGGTCTGAAACACTTGTTTGCTGACTCTTATAGGCCGGCAACGCTCCCGCGACTCCTCTGGTGTTGCGAGTGTCCATGGGCGGCGGTAATCACTTACCACCAGGTGACCCACTTGCTCGTTTGTAGCCCTCTTATATAAAAAAAAATATTCGAGATTTATTTGAGAATCTTAATTTAAAGAGATTTATTTGTGTATTTTTTGATCATTAATGTTAATATTGGTACTGGCCGGTGTGTATCTTCCTGCCTCCACATCTAGCTACTAGCTAGCTGTGTCGAGCTAATCACGACTACACTTGTAAAGGAAGTAATAAAGTAATTTGTGCGACCCATACATATTTCTTCGGAGTATGGCTGTGCTTTGTACACGTGGATAAGTCCCACCCACTTTACGGATTTACTTATATACTTGTGTGGGTTGCCCTCTTTCTATAAATAAAACAATTGAATGATTTTCTTCCATTTTGCCGATTAATTTTCCTATTTCTTACCATGTTCTTATTTTTTGTGTATATTTCTATAATTGGATATTTCTTATTTTGTCTTTTTGATGTCGTCCATTATTTTTGTGCCCAGGCTATTTTCATATGAATTGTCTGGATTTTTATAGCTTTCTCTGTATTTTTAATTTAATGGTTCTTTGCTAATGCAATTTTTAATATTAAATTTCAAAAAGCGCATAAATTCGTGAGACAAAGAATAAGGACATGTAACGTAATTAACGCACACCCTCATACACCCCAATTAGAATATTATGTTGTAATCATAATACATACACTAAATTTCTTGGAACTCAATTAGTTTCTTGGAATAAAGTTTATTTTACTTTATTCTGTATTGAATGATGGAATTCGTATGCATACAAATATAACTGCGATTTTAAAAGTCTTATTATTTTGACTTACGGTCCATTTCAATTTGTTTTGACTGTACAGGGTTAATATGACAATAAGTTCCGAAGTTTTAATTATTTTTGGAATAAAAAAATACCTATATTAAAAACGATATAAATCCATCCAGTAAACGATTCTGAACAATCTATTTTTAGGATGTGCGTTAATTAAGTTACATGTTGTATATACAATTGTTTGTATATATATATTCACAGTCACATGTATTCCTTTATTATTTTTATAGGATATTGAGTTACTTCGTTAAGTTTGTTAAGGATTCTCTAATACCATTTGAAGAAATGCGTTTAGACTTATCGTATCAATAGCTATTTATAGTATTTATTGGTGTCATATCATATCTAATAAAAAATTAAGTAAACAAATTTTAGGATTTATGGGGACGAGTGATAAGTGGTTATTAGTTTTATCACAAATCACGTACTAATCATACGATGGTCATTTATCTATATAAATGGACATTGTATGATTAGTTGTAAGATATATTAATTTGCATTAAGTAATAAAACACTTATAAAAGACAAATGCAAGTCACGTCTTAACACAAGTCAAAGTATACACTGTTTTCAAAGTGGTTTTTTGTTGGAATCTTTAATAATGTTGTTTGGTTAATTAATGCAGTGTCATTATCAGCTATTAAAACATTTTAAAACGTTGGCCAGAGTGAGTTGAACTGGCCTGCAGAGGTGCTAAATTTTCTTAAGTTGAGCATTTATAAATAGAGTGGAACAAAATAAAATATTTGCGGCACTATGGAAAATTATATACCCAACTTCGCAGGAACGGCACTCTAGCCTAACATCACACAGAAGGCTATCCTGGCTGCCTTAAAATTTTCTGTACCATGTGGCTCTTCCGAACGATGAACTATCTGGTATATCGTACTCGCCCCGGCCGAGCGTACGATCGCGAACACGCGGCTTGCACCATCGCTGTCCATACTCAATCGGCCCGCGTGGTAACTTATTAAAGTAAAGCGACAGTTGCATCATCTCATATCTATACATATAATAAAATCGTAGGAAAGTCAAAACTGTACATTGGATATTTTTTTTAAAGGATACTTGGGGCGTGATCTACATTCGATATCGAAGCCAAAAATATAGTTTTCAGAATTTTTGTCTGTGTGTCTGTTTGTCTGTATGTATGTCCGGGCTAAACTCAAAAAGTACTGCATGGATTTACTTCAAATTTTGCATGAATCTTACTAAGAGGTCGGGTCAACATATAGGCTACATATTATCACGCTATCACCTACGGGGAAGGAGCTATGATAATTTATAAAAATTAAGGCGGGTAAAACCGCGGGGCACAGCTAGTAATGAATATAAAAATAAAAGAAAATATCATTATGCATTCATCTCATTAACCGCCCGAAGCTGAGGGCCTACCTTAAAAGGGGTACCCTCTGGCGCAGGTTATTATTAGTTTGTAGTCTTAGCCACTCACTGTCTTTATCGACTGGTAAAACAGCGAAGGCCTGGTTGTGCCTGGGCCTGGTGGTTCTAGGCTGACGACAGACCTCATAAAAAATAGACAAGACTTACTACAAGAAATTTGTATCGTGAGATTCCGTAAAGATCAACCTAGTTGATACAGGTCGCAAACTATGGTACGACGAATAGTCATTATATGGTGGAAATAAAATAGATTAAGTACATGAAAAAGTAAAATGGATTCAAACAAAAATAAATAAGTAGATGGCATGACATAGAATTTATCCAACTAGGTAGATAGCGATGTAAAAAATAATGAATATCTATAAACTTACGGAACAACCTAGGCAACATTACCTAAAGATATAAAGACATTAATGAAATAGCAACAATAAAAAACATTTACGTAGGTACGAGCAATCAGTAGTAGCTAAAACTAGATTTGCATACTCACCTATTCACATAATTAATATGAGACATGGGTTGGGTAGGAATGTATAAAAAAATACCGGTTACTTACTTATAGGTTGCACTAATAGCACCTGTGATTCAAACGCATTTTTTTTTTATTGTAAGTTACTTAGATTAAACTCAATATCGACAAGTAGCAATTATTACATTAATTGCAGTTATAAATAAAGTTGTAGGCACAATGACAAATTAACGAATGTGCACTGGGATTCAAACTGAGTATATCTCGTATTGGAAAGTGTGGAAAGCTGTGGTTCCCCTTAATAATATACTAGCTGTGCCCTGCGGTTATACCCGCGTTAAACTTTATAAATTATCACCACTTCACCCCCGTTGGTGATAGCGTGATAATATAAAGCCTATATGTTGGCCCGACCTCTTAGTAATATTCATGCAAAATCTGAAGTAAATCCATGCAGCACTTTTTGAATTTAGCCCAGACATATGTATGTACATACAGACAAACATTCTAAAAACTATAGTTTAGGCTTCGATATCAACTGTAGATCACGCCCCAACTATTCTTTTAAAAAATATTCAATTACAGTTTTGACTTCGACATATAATATGTATAGATATCATAATATTAATACGGGAAGCAAAAACTTTGTAACCCCTTTTTACGAAAATTGCGCGATTGGAGGAGTATGAAATTTGGAAAAGTTAGAGTTCATATGGAGAAGGAGTGCAGATAGCTAATATTTTTAGTACCATACATACATACATACATAGACTCACGCCTGTTTCCCAGAGGGGTAGGCAGAGACAACGGATTTCCATTTGTCACGATCTTTGCATACTTCTTTTGCCTCGATTACTGACATTATATTCTTCATACATGCTCGCCGGTTTAGGGTACTTCTGACCTGCCCTTTCTTGAGAACATCTCCAATTTGGTCAGAGAATGTTCGACGTGGTCTTCCCCTTCCGGTTGTCCCATTCACACAGGCCAGGTATACTTCTTTTGTCAATCTTCTTTCATTCATCCTTTCTAAATGGCCAAACCATCTCAGCATGCCTTTTTCAATCTTTGTGACTACATCCTCTTTCACACCACAACGCTCTCTTACATCAGTATTTCGAATTCTGTCTCTCAAAGTCACACCACACATACTTCTCAGAGCTCTCATTTCCACTGCATTTATTTTACTTTCATTCTTTTTCTGCCATACCCAACTTTCACTTCCATACATTAAAGTTGGCACTAACACTCCATCGTGCACGGCTAGTCGAGCCTTCTTTGATACTTGCCGGCTACTCATAAAGGCGTGTAGTGCCCCATTCACTCTATTCCCCGCATTTACTCTTCTAACAATATCTTTTTCATATTTCCCATCTCTCGTAAACAAAGTTCTCAAATATACAAACTCATTCACCTGTTCGACTTTCTCTCCTCCAATCACAATATCACACGTTGTCGTGTATTCATCCCTCTCAAATACCATTACTTTCGTCTTACCTACATTCATTTTCATCCCTTTCCTTTCAAAAGCTTCATGCATATTTGTTACCATCACCTGCAACTCGTCCGCAGATGATGCAAGTAGAACTTGATCATCAGCGTACAGCAGACATTTGATGAGTAACTCATTCATCCTTACACCGCATTCACTTTCTTTCAAATCTTTTAAACAGCTATCCATGAATAGGTTAAACAACCACGGTGACGCTACACATCCCTGTCTAACACCCTTTTGGATGCTAAACCACTCGGTGTATGACCCGTTAATCCTCACGCAAGCTCTGGAATCCCTATAAAGAGATTTTAGTGCTTGAACAAGGTTGTCGTTCAACCCATACATGGACAGTACCGACCATAGTTCACTCCTCAACACTCTATCGTAGGCCTTTTCTAAGTCTACGAAGGCACAGTAAACCTTTTGGTTTTTGCCCAAAAACTTCTCTAGTATGCTTCGCAGAGAAAAGACCTGATCCGTGCATCCCATTCCTTTCCGAAAACCTGCCTGTGCATCCCATATTTTCGCATCGGTTTCTTTCACAACTCTTTCAACCAATACTTTTGCATACAACTTACCAACGACGCTGAGTAGACTAATGCCCCTATAGTTTTTACAGTCTTGCCGTGAGCCTTTCCCTTTGTAAAGAGGTACGATGACAGCCTTGCACCAATCACTTGGCACTTGGCCGGTGGTATAGCATAAATTGAATAGGCTGCACAGCTGACTCGCTATGACGCCATGTCCAGCCTTCAGCATCTCGGAAGTTATCCTGTCATACCCTGGTGACTTACCTGATTTCATACCCTTAATAGCTTTCACAATCTCATCCATACCAATGTCATCTTTACATTTGTTCTTGTTAACCGACTTCCAAAGGAGGAGGTTCTCAAGTTCACCGGTATTTTTTTTTTTTTTTATGTATGTACACCGATTACTCGGAGATTTATGATCCGATTTACGTGATTCTTTTTTTCTATACTTAGTGAACTACGTTCACTCTCTGTTACACCTCTTTCATACAAACTTTCAAAATACTCCTTCCAACGTTTTAACACGCATTCTTCCCCTTTCACTATATTTCCATCTTGGTCTCGTATGGATTTCAGTTCTGAGGTTTGAGTTATGCCTCTTACTGATCTAACGGATTTCCAGAAAAACTTAATGTTCGTCTGAAAATCCTTAGACAACCTTCTATCAAAATTATCCTTTTGTTCATTTTTCTTTTCATTCACCACATCCTTTACAATTCCTTTCATTTTCCTATAATCATTCCAGGCCCTTTCTATATCCTCATTCGTCGCCTTATGCATTCGTTCGTTTGCTCTGGTGGCTAGCCAGTCTAACCACGCTTTCTTCTTTTCACATACAACTTTTTGTACACTTTTATCCCACCAAATATTCTTCATCTTTCTTCCTCTTCGTCTCTTTATTACACCACATACTTCACCAGCTACACTCACCACACCTTTTTTGACTACCTTCCATAGCTCTTCTACTTCTCTTATGTCTTCAGATCCCTCAAACTTCTCAACCAACTTACTTTTGTACTCATCTGCCACTTCTTCCTCTTGCAGTTCCTCTACTTTTATTCTCTCAAGTACACTTTTAGTCTCAGGCATTCGGTGGCGCCATCCTTTGAATAGACCACTTATTCGGCTCATTACCAGAAAGTGGTCTGTATGGATTGCGGTCCCACGATAGACTCTTGTGTCTAGAACATTCTTTCTCAGTCTTTCATCTACAATCACGAAGTCAATCATACTCTTTCTCACATTTTTCCTCTCTCGTGTAAACGTATGGATTCTTTTATGTTCAAACATAGTATTTGTAACACAAAGACCCCATTCCAAACATATCTCAAGCAGACTGTACCCATTCTCATTCTCACTTTCGTCACCGAATTGACCTAGTACTCTTTCAAAACCATCACGTTTTACCCCAACCCATCCATTAAAATCACCTAACATTATTACTCTTTCATTATACTGACTTAACCGCAACACATCTCTCAGGGTCTCCCAGAATGCCTTTCTTTCCTCTTGTTCTCGCTGTATTACAACTGCACCCATATCTACAGGAGCGTACACTCCTACTAGGAAGATACGGGTCATACCAACTTTCATTCTCAACCACATTACTCTTGCATTCACGCATTCGAACTCAGTCACACACTCAGACATACTTGTGGAAAGAATGAGACCCACACCTTGGCAACCTCTGGTGGTGTTCGGTACTCCAGACCAATATGCCGTGTATTGTCCGTGTGTTGTAGTATCACACCCTTTCCGCTTCGTCTCATTCACACACAACACATCGATGCGCTTTTCACTCATCAGCTGACATACTTCGTCCATCTTACCTTCTATTCCTCCTCCCACATTCAACGTAGCAAAACGGCTCTCCGTTGGCCACTTTTCGCCTCTCCGGGAAACGAGTCGTGACGGGTGGCGGACCACGTCGCCGCCATTTGAACGATTAAAATGAATTATAACCATTGCGTTCCCACGAGTATTAGGGACTAAACGGTCCACCCTCGCAGAGCCCTATACGGGGGTAAGGCGGATCCATGCTGTGTCCTATGACCGCCAACATAGACACCCTCCGTTATCGACCAGAATACCCTCTGGCCAAGGATCCCTCAGCACGGGTCGGATAACACCTTGGATCGGGGTTTTGTTTCAGGTATGCTCCCTCGGACTAAATAGCTCACTTGTGCTCGTCCCCTGCGTCTCGGTGAGCGTACAGTAAGCCAGCTAACTCGGCCTGTGAGCGCCGCCGTTGGTATGCATAATTATGCCTACTCTTCCGCCGCCGCTCTAAGTTACTATCCTGTACTGATAGTAACTATGCTATCGTAGGCCTCTGATGAATCCTAAGATTCTAGAGCCCCCGATAGAGGCAGTTTAAGGTCATACCCGGGACCATTTAGTACCAAATAGGATTTATAAAAAAATATTACACTCACTATCATGTTGATGTCACTGACTAACTGAGAAGAGATGGCAAACTGAGTGTCAAAACTGAGAACAGATGACAAACTGAGTTTTAAAACTGAGAACAGATTAATATGATTTGTTTTCAATGTCTATAGTATTCGACAATGGAACCTTAATGGTCGAATTTCGAACAACTGCGATCTCTAGTAGATAGTATAAACTTATAGCTTCGACCATCTGTAGAGTAAAAAACGTGTGCTGTCGTTTACTTTTATGAAAATATTCTGCTACAGTAATTTGCAGTGATGTGGTATGTTTTGTATCGTGTTACATTATATAAAATTATTGTTTACACTAGCTGTGCCCCGTGGTTTTACCCGCGTTAAACTTTATAAATTATCACAGCTCCTGCCCCGTAGGTGATAGCGTGATAATATGTAGCCTATATGTTGACCCAACCTCTTAGTAATATTCATGCAAAATTTGAAGTCAATCCATGCAGTACTTTTTGAGTTTAGCCCGGACATACATACAGACAAACAGACAAAAATTCGAAAAACAATATTTTTGGCTTCGAAATCGATTGTAGATCACGCCCCTAGTATCCTTTAATAAAAAATATTCAATGTACAGTTTTGACTTTCTTACGATTTTATTATATGTATAGTTTACCCCCCGCCCCCCACTCAGTAGTTTCATCATAATGTTTGTTTAATGTATATATTGATATTTTCTTATGTACATATATAATTGTATAATCTAGTACTCATAGCCCTCAGTTGTCTGTGTACGAAAAACGTCCTACTTCTTATTGCTTGGAAAATAACTGCAACTTGGCTTTTACACACGAGTTCAGACAATATAGGTATTGCAGTACAGTTTGAATTAAAAAATGCCTCACAGTTAAAACCTGTCAATCTTCATACTTTTAATTACTTAGTATGAGACATACGAGGCTGATACTCCATTCATTTGAGCAATAACCCTTGAGCTCTCTCCAATTGAAGAAAATTAGTTTTAAATGTTCCACCACATACTGAAATACAATAACTTGGTATTCTTGTTTCTTTATCGTATTGCCTGTGCCAAAATTTAAATTAATTTTTATTTTATGGTAAGTATGACAAAAATCTTAATGTGCCCTCCGAAGTAGGGACACACTCAGAAATCAAACGACTTTAGCGATCACCCACTGACCGCGTGCCTAGGTTACCTCGCCGAGCCCCTGGGGACCGATGAGTGCTACTAGCCAAAGGTCTATGCCAATCAATATTAAGTTAAGGCGATATAGCCTGGCTTTCCTAGCAACGCACATTTTCCGTGGTACCTAACTGTTGCTTGGTGTTAGTTAATATGTTCCTCGTCGTTATCTCGTCGACAAAGCGCTCAATACACAGATTGGCCTATAGTTTTCTACACGGCCTCTGTCTCCCTATCTTAAAGATAGGAGTGACTAGAGCTTTTCTTGGGGCTGTTTAACTGCATTATTCTCTATATTCCACTTGCCATAAAAGTATTGTTTATATGTTTGATTGTTGGAGCATATGCCTTATATGAATGTTTAAGAATTAATACTGGCATATGATCCCAGCCACTCGTACAGTTGTTACGGAGTGTAATAATGATTGACTTGACTTGGTCTTGACTGACAGGCTGAATACATAAAGAATTATCCAGAGATGGGATGTCACTCTTCATTACAGGCAGTTGTTTATTCGCACATACAGCCATTTCGGTATAGTAAATTGCAAAGTAGGTATAGCACAGTAAAAGATTCTTTCGAACATAAATATATTATTTTAACCTTACATTTGTATACAAAATATTGAAATAAAGCAATATTTTATAAATCTTCGATCTCCTACTTATATTATAAAAGCGAAAGTTTGTGAGTATGGATGTTTGTTACACTTTCACGCAAAAAATACCGAACGGATTTTGATGAAACTTTGTTGTAATATCTATACATACAATAAAATCGTAGGAAAGTCAAAACTGTACATTGAATATTTTTTAAAAAGGATACTTGGGGCGTGATCTACAATGGATATCAAAGCCAAAAATATAGTTTTTAGAATTATTGTCTGTGTGTCTGTTTGTCTGTATGTATGTTCGGGCTAAACTCAAAAAGTACTGCATGGATTTACTTCAAATTTTGCATGAATATTACTAAGAGGTCGGGTCAACATATTATCACGCTATCAACTACGGGGGAGGACCTGTGATAATTTATAAAATTTAACGTGGGTAAAACCGCGCGGCACAGCTAGTACATATATATATCCGAATAACAGATAGGTTATCATTTATAAAGCTTAACACGGGTATAACCGCGGGCACAGCTAGTTTTAAATCAAAATTAACTCGCTCCTTACCAACCAATTTGTTTAATTGAATAACTCTTCATACACCGGCCAATAGAGAGAGGGGGCCCGCGCTGTCTTGAAAATAAAGGTACAAACTAAGTAATCCGCGCCAGGACCTTCTACGGAGTTCAGTTTCGAAGTCAGAGCTATTACTGGCGTGAAAATGCTTGAGTCGGTATTTAGGGAAGTTTATAGAAACTGTCGTTCTACGTTAATACGGGAAGATGCGGGTGATTGTAAAATTGAGCTAACTACTAAAATAGACCAGATCTCTAACCATGGCTACGTGGAACTTTTGTCGTGCTGATGTTCTCATAACTGAGTTCAAAGTGCTATCTTCTTCTTGGCGTGTCGATAGCAAAATAATAATAATATCTAGGGACAATGTCACACCGATCATCCTAGCCCCAAACTAAGCAAAGCTTGTACTATGGGTACCAGGCGACAATATACATACTTATATAGATAGATAAATACTTAAAATAACTAATGTTTTGTGGCCCAAAACGTGACCACACTGATTGCCTTGCTATACTATTCACCCAGGCAGTTTTGCATACGAATCTAGATTTAACTTACCTGGCTACAACTATTACAAGCGCATTGATATTGTAATATCAAGTAATCTGATACCAACTAGGCAACTGTAGGGTATGTGATGTAGTATCGTGTTTGGTGTCGTAATGATTTTCACACACACTAAATCTGTAATACCTACTAGTAAAGTATTAACATTTTAGTAAAATAATTGGCTGGCTTTTTAAACTGTGAAATAACACTGATTTCGTTAGCCCATGGAACAAATAATTAGTTTATATACGCACTGCGACATGGCTATATTGAGCGCGCATATAGAGTCTTTTAATTTAAAATAAGTAACTCGGCGAATTTAAATTTGATTGTTTATTGTGTTTTCAAAGTATTTATCAATGTAAGAGTAATAATAATTGCGAATTTCTACCTATTGCTTTTTCCTTTTCAGCAATACTAAAACATTAGTCGAGAATTTTTATTATTATCTAAAATGAGAAATATTAAGCTTATTTATTAAATATAGCTGCTTAAGGCCTCTTACACACTATGCGGCTAGCCGCAATGCGGCCAGGCATGAGGCTGACCGTACACAGATGTTTGTACGAGAAAGTAGTTTTTATTCACACTGTGATGCGGCTGCCGGTCTGCAATATTGATTGCTGACGGCTGACCGCATTCCGGCTAACCGCATAGTCCTTATATGGATAAATTAATTGTTTACATTTGTTTAAACATAAAGGAAAATGAGGAATATAAAACTAATTTATTAAATAGATTTGCTTAATATGGACATATTAATTGTTTATAAGCTGATGTTTTATACAGGGCGCGCACATCGCTGTACCACAGCCTGGGCACTGCAATCTTCCAGTTCATCCCGGCTATGCTGACGTTTGACCATACACAAATTAGCCAGACGCTTGCGGCACTCAAAGTATCCATCTCCATCTGTAATCAATACAGAAAGAACTACACATTCGTTGAGAGCATCGGCATTATTATCAAAAAGGTATGGTTCTAATATCATCTTATTTATCATCAACATTCGTTTTTGAGAAACCAATTTTTAAAACTAAACCTCACTGAAACAATGTTTTATATAATAACTAGCTGTGCCCCGCGGTGTTACTCGCGTTAAATTTTATAAATTTTCTTTGCTATAAACCTTACGGAGCCCGAGACCTTTCCAACAAATGCAAAACCGTGGAAATCGGTTCGTGCGTTCTGGAGTTATAGCGTCAGGAAGGAAAACCCGACTTATTTTTATATATAACTAGCTGTGCCTCGCGGTGTTACCCGCGTAAAATTTTATAAATTTTCTTTGCTATAAACCTCACGGAGCCCGAGACCTTTCCAACGAATGCAAAACCGTGGAAATCGGTTCGTGCGTTCTGGAGTTATAGCGTCAGGAAGGAAAACCCGACTTATTTTTATATAGTAGATAATAATATGCTGGGCCATGATTCACATAGGCCATCTGATCCCCAAACTAAGTAAAGTTTATATTATGAAAACTAGATAACTGATATATTACATACACTATAGATAATTACATCCAGACTCAGAACAAACATACATGTCCTTGCACACAAATGTCTGTCCTGGGTGGGAATCGAATCCACGAAGTGCAGCGTGAAAGGCAAGCATCTACTCAAAGGGTCCCTCTATCTAGATCATCTGGATGTTGGTCAGTTATTAATGTATGCCTTTTTCTAGAAAAAGAGAGACCATGGTACTCCCAATTCCAATACTTAAATTTAATATAATAATAGCTGTGCCCCGCGGTTTTACTCGCTTTAAACCTTATAAATTATCACAGCTCATCCCCCGTAGGTGATAGCGTGATAATATGTAGCCTATATGTTGACTCGAACTCTTAGTAATATTCATGAAAAATTTGAAGTAAATCCATGCAGTACTTTTTGGTTTAGCCCGGACATACATACAGACACACAGACAAAAATTCTAAAGACTATATTTTTGGCTTCGATGTTAATTGTAGATCACGACCCAAGTATCCTTTTTAAAAAATATTCTATGTACAGTTTTGACTTTTCTACGATTTTATTACCTATATGTATAGATTCTCCATGTAAATATTGAAGGAGGAGATTTTAAGTACCCACATTTGCCGAATTGCGGCTAGGAGGACATTATTATTATTATTCGATTATTTTGCTTTCGATTTGGCACAACACACGGCTTGCTGTTGGGCGAACATGATTGAAATAATTACAGTCGTCATGAACAATGAAATAAAAAAAACAATAAATAAATACATTCACATTACAATTTGAGGTAAAACTAATAAAAATTATGAGAAGAGGTAATACGGCCGCCATCTTTGTTATTTACATTGTATCATTATTTTCAATGTCATGTTATTTGAAAATCTAGTCAGACATTAACTATTGCTTTCCGCTACTGAGTTCACGTTTCCTCTATCACTATTTATTCGCCATTTAAATACAGATTAGCCATCCGTAATGGCTAGGTACAGGGTTCAGTTGATTAGTGCCTATGCGCGTAATTAGTGGTCCATAACTGGCATCAAAATAAATTTATATTTTCATAAACGTACTAGCTGTGTCCCGCGGTTTTACCCGCGTTAAACTTTATAAATTATAGCCTATGTGTTATTCTGGTGTATAAGCTATATTATTGTAAAGTTTCATTAAAATCCATTCAGTAGTTTTGACGTGAAAGAGTAACAAACATTCATCCATTCTTACAAACTTTCGCGTTTATAATATTATAGTAGGATGTTACTCGTTTTTTTAGGACTATGATAGGATAATATGGGTTTCCATAGCGAGTACTTTCGAAATAGTTCCATATACAGGTTCAAATTATTTGGTCTAATGTATATTTTTATCGGAAATAAATATATAAGTTCTTTTGTATATTGTGTCAGCCTTGTGGTTTGCGGTCTATATATAATATCAGGGACACCTCATACCATCCCATGGGTGTTATAAAAGGCGACTAAGGGATACAACAGGTAGTCGGCCAGCAGCGTCACCTGTCTACTGGCTACCATCTAACTGCGATCACCAACTATCATGCCAAGCGCGGTGACCAAGGCAAATCCCTCCAAATGGCAACATAGTAAAAACCTTTGGAGAGACCTATGTCCAACAGTGGACAATATCAGGCTGATGATGATATCGTTAACGCAAACTTTGCCTTATAATAAGGTAAAATAAGCACCTTATGCTTGATACACGTGGTCCACAATTTTTCGTTTTTATAATATTAAGTAGAAGTAGGATTCTAAGTGTCAAATCGATAATGTATGCTATTCTGCCGTCCGTTAGCTTAAAGGGCGCAAAGCCGCAAAATCAAATTTTTAGTTATGAGCGAAAAACGTGGGGAATATTTGAAAAATATGCCACTTAAAAACCATAGGTACAACATAAAATTAATTATGGTGTACCTATGGTACCGGCAGGTAGTAATATTCCCCGCGTTTTTCGCTCATAACTCAAAATTTGATTTTGCGGCTTTGCGCCCTTTAAGCTAACGGACGGCAGAATAGCTTACATTATCGATTTGACACTTAGAATCAATCCTACTTCTACTTAATATTATAAATACGAAAATTTTTAAGTATGGATGGATTTTTGTTACTCTTTCAGGTAATAACTAGTCAATGGAGTTTAATTAAACTTTACAATAATATAGCTTGTACATCAGAATAACACACAGGCTACAATTTATAAAGATATTGTGTGAATTCTCCAAAATATGGCGATAGCTATTCCGGCAAAACCGCTAGAAGTACACATTCTACTAATATTATAAATGCGAAAGTTTGTGAGTATAGATGTATGTTTGTTACTCTTTTACGCCAAACTACGTTAACGCGGGTGAAACCGCGGGGCATAGCTAGTGTTTTATATATCGCTAACCAGTTAAAAGAACAGTACAAATACTTTGAATATTCTTTGCAAAACAAAGTAAAATTCTATTCGGACCACTATTTATTCTCTTAAGTAGTACATCGTATGAAAGTGATATATTCGCACATTTCTGAACAGGTTTTATTATATCCATGTCGCTTATAATCGCTCATCTGTCGCGCGGCCCGTAGGCCACGTCTTCGTTAACATGGCATAAACATATTGGCGCTAATTCAGGAGATTGTAATGCTAAAGATCTCAACAAATATGGTTAATGTTTACGTAAATAGTACAGAAAACATGATAATAATTGTCCTCCTAGCCGAATTTCGGCCATGGCGCGGCCAGTCTCAATTTAGAGATAATATTGTAGAGATGTGTTTAGAGATAATAATAGAATAAATAATAGAGATTAGCCATCATTATAGAGCACAAGAGGTTAACGTGCTCTCCGAGGCACGGGGGTATATTACCGCCAACTCCCAGCCTTCGGTCTGATGCTGAGAATTTTTATTACAGAAATGTCCACCAAATCACTTTTTGACCCGACCCGGGATTTGAACCCAGGACCCTTGTTTCACGCTGCCGCTAGACCAACGAAACAGTCAAATTCAAAACCTAAAGATCACAACAAATATCGTTAATGTTTATGTAAATAGTACAGAAGACATAGAATCATGTTGACGGTACACACACTTCAATAATACTCGCCACAAAAGTGGGGAAATACCACTTCGAATACTCCGTTCAATACCTTCGAGCATTTAGACAGCATTTAGCATTTTTGTCTATGCTCGAAGTTAAATTCCTATAGTTGTAATGTTCCTGTCGAAGAGTGCGAATTCTTGATCTCGGCCGTTAGAATGTCGCCAATATTTATTTGTTGAGTTGTGTTTGACGGACCGGTTGGCATGGTTGGTAAATGCTTGCATTTCACGCCGCAGGTCGTGGGCTCATTTCCCACCCAGGACAGATATTTGTGTGCATGAAAATGTGTGCTTGTCCCTGAGTCTGGGTGTAATCTACTATATAAAAATAAGTCGGGTTTTCCTTCCTGACGCTATAACTCCAGAACGCACGAACCGATTTCCACGGTTTTGCATTCGTTGGAAAGGTCTCGGGCTCCGTGAGGAGCAAAGAAATTTAACGCGGGTAACACCGCGGGGCACAGCTAGTTATTTATAAAAGTATGTATTTACTAAAGAAAAGTAGTAAATGTAATACATCACAGCTCTGCTTATTTTGCGATCGGATGGCAGTGTCTGAATAATGTCCCAGGGTATTATTATTATAAACCCTTTACCATGCATTTCAGTAGGCCTCTAGCTGTTATATTGTATAAAGACTACTGGCGGGAAAAGCAGTTCCATACGTTCATAAATTAAACCACTTAGGCTATGTGTATTATACCCAAAAAACTATATTTTCTTTTGAAACGGACAGGAAGACACAGAGCTACGCCTGACCTGTTAGTTTTAGGTTCGATTCCCATCCAGGAGGAATCGTTGCACATTTCAGAGCACGATTGTTAGTTCTGGGTCTGGGTGTAATTTTATTTATTTAATAATAATATCTAGGGACAATGTCACACAGATCATCCTATCCCGAAACTAAGCAAAGCTTGTACTATGGGTACCAGGCGACGATATACATACTTATATAGATAGATAAATACTTAAATACATAGAAAACATCCATGACTCAGAAACAAATATTCGTGCTTATCACACAAATATTCGCACTTACCGGGATTCGAACCCAGGACCACCAGCTTCGTAGGCAGGAGCACTACCAACTAGGCTATAATGTGTACGTATTTAGAAATATGTGAGTGTGTTTATCAGTTGTCTGGTTGCCATAGTACAGACGCCAGCACATCCAGCTATCCCAATCTGTCAAATTTCTTTTATCGATTTTCAACGTTATCACATACCCAAGCATAAGGTTCACTTTCAATTGGGGAAATTTGACAGATTGGGGTACATGCTCTGCCTAATTTAGGATCAGATGGTATAGTGTGCGAGTTATCCCAAGATATTTCCTTTATTTATATATATTTGTAATGTATCGATGTATAAGATGTAAAATAATTTTCCGTTAATAAGTAATAAGTTTCCTAATCTACATTGTTTTTTGTACTGCAGCCGAATTACGCTACGTACACTGACTTAGAAGCCCATGCTGAACTATGTTACGCAGAAGCACTCCTGCTCCAAGCCGCCATGACTATAATGGAAGGAGAAGACCTCGCAGGTCTCATTAAAGGCGCAATTAAAGTGAAGAATTGTTACAACAGCTACAAGTAATTAATATTTGTGTATGACATCATTGAGTTCAATTACTTGTTTACACTGTGTTAAGTTGCAAGTGCAAGTGAAATGTGATTAATTGAGATGAAAGGCGTTTACAGTGATCAGTGCTTTTTGGAATTCCTCCTCTCTGCGAGTGATGGGAGTATGCAGGTGAAGCTACTTGCCTTATAAGCAGACCTGGCTTTTAACCTGACAGTTGCCACTTATCTCTTGCGCTCGTCACGTAGCAGCGTGGTTGTTTGCGTGATTTTAGACATTACTATACACGTGCACACTATTCTTGCACTTACTACTTAAAAAGTTTAAATAGTTTGTACATACCAACTTAATATTTGTGATTATTATAATATATATAATAGTAGTCCTAGAACTGAATATAAAGTAGCAACTGTGTTACTTTGTACACACAATTAAGAACGCACTTTAGAATTTTCTTTTTTTTAATTTATACGTTAAGTGACCGACCTTGTTGAAGTATTAAGTAGAAAGTACTTTAGTCTGTCGCTACAAACTAAAGCATTTCATAAGAATAGCACTTTGACACGATCAACGTTAAGTGGTCGAACTAGCTGAAGTATTAAGTAGAATGTACTTTAGTTTGCCGTTAGTAACTAACGCACTTTATAAAGATAGCACGTTGATGCGGCGTACGTTAAGTAATCGAACTAGCTGAAGTATTAAGTAGAACGTACTTTAGTTTGTTTTTACAAACTAACGCCCTTTATAAAGATAGCACGTTGATACGGTGTGTGTTAAGTGATCGAACTACCTGAAGTATTAAGTAGTACATACTTTAGTTTATCCCCACAAAGTATATTACGTACTACTTACTAACGCTTTGGTAGGAAGGTCGTTAAGTGAACGATCTAGCTCTAGTATTAAAGTGTTAAATAGATAGGCACATAAAACAGTTTAACAAAGTCAAGGTTAACTACTGTGAATTTATATTTAGACTCCTCAATATTTTAAATTAAAATAGATTTTTTTCTGTGATATAATATCGAAGTCGAACACGAGATTTACCGCCTCCTTATTTCTTGTATATTTTAAAGGAAATTTAACAATTAACTGTCAGTTCACCTAATCGATGAATATAATATTTTGTTTTCATCTTTTATTTCAACCTTTTTGCAACTCAATAAGATTTGGGTGTGCTTGAATAGCCGTCAAACCCCCCACCTCCCTTTATATAAAAAATAAACCAGTTTTAGACTGGTGTATAGATTTTGAGGAAATAGGAAGAACCTAGTAGAATATAAATTCTACTAGGTTTACAGAAGAAAACGAATGGAAAACGGAAATGGAAGTCGGAAATCGTTTGTATCGGTGTTTACAATGAAAACAAATTTGATAACTCTTCATCATCAGGCTTCACTAGGCGTCCTAATCTACATCTTGCAGCATATGGTCGTTATTACATTACTTTTATTTCCTAAAGGGAATTAGTTCAGCGAGTGATCTGGACTGTCCATTACTTGTCCATCTACTAATCCTTTGAGCTATGTCAATTATGCTGGTTCTCCTGTGCATTTCCTCGTTTCTGAATCTCTTGTTGAGTGACTGTGAGATTTTGCATGAGGGCTACTGTTAGTGACCACGTTAAAGTGCATAAATTCGAAAATCAGCAGTAATTAACTTATAATTAATGTTGCGTTTTGCAGAGAAGGTGCCAAGATTTTGGAAAAGAAACAATGGGAGACTGAGGAATCGAGGGTACATTTCCACAGCGGTATTCGACTGGGCATCGCGACTTTCAACGTCATGATCTCACTACTTCCACCCAAAATTGTTAGTCTGCTGGAGTTTGTGGGCTTCTCAGGGAATAAGGTATGTTTTATGAAGTTATAAATAAATAGTTTAATGTTCAATCTACTCATTGAACATAGCTAGTTGAAATTGTCTTGAACTTGCAGGCCTAAAATAATGTTTCCTGATTCTGGTTGATGGGAAAAAGAGTATGTGTTGGGTTGGTTAGAGCTATTCATAGTAGTGGCTGTACAGAATCCTTGTGCGTCATTTGAGCTGTTTTTAAGTGTTATGGAGGGTGCCCTTGGTGAAATAACAAATTTTTATAAAACAGTTATTGCCTGTACAAGAGACTTAAATAAAAATATTGTGGAAATGTGTTCAATACTAAAAGATAAAACAATTTCTGAAATGCATACATAATTTATTTAATATTTTATCAGAACCTAGTAGAATAACTTCCACTAGTGTCAATAATATATTTAATATTTTTTGTAAGGTGACCACTTTTCACAATTCGCTATCAGATCGCTGTTGCCAATTGTTAGGTTTTTCTAGAAACACTGCATCTAAGCAAGATATTTTAAAAGTCAACTGAGCAACAGCTCTCGAAATTTAAATAGACATATATTAAGTAAGGGAATCAAGTGTTACTTTGCAGAAATCCATGCTCATCGAATTACATAGGTATTTAGTGTTACTATTTTGAGATATACATTACTAAAACAAAGTTTTGAATTTCAAGGGGCTGTTCAACTATATATCCGTCTGCATTCACAATTGTAAAGTATATTCGCTGCTTGGGATAACTCGTAAGATGTATTATGCGTAGTTTATGACATGTCCTAAGGATTTGATTGTGTACAATATAACACAATTAACAGGAAATTAAGCCACAGACAGTGTCATTAAGAAAACGGTTCTTGAACTTCTGAAATCTACTTGGGCAGTAAGATTCAGCTGGTCGATGTTAACAGTAAAAGATCGACGCGTTCAGCAGTTTCCATGGGTTCCCCACAGAGTTCAATCCTCGGACCATTTTTGTGCATATAGAAGTTTGTGTATATTAGCTTATTACGTAATGTAAAACCAAGTGGTTATATTGTTTACGGATGACACTTCCTTGACATTTAATTTTGATCGATAATTACAAGAATAAAATATCGAAGCACTCTAAAGTTGTTTATTAGTTCAATGTCAATTACTTCACGATACATAAATGAAAGTGGTGTAGATCAATTAAGTATGTCTAATTAAAACAAGATCAATCTAAGACGCGATCATTATGAAATATTGCATGAAATAAGATAAGTTATAATTTAAATAATTAGGTATTATAATTTATCTCGGAACAGCCAGCTCATAACGATTTAGTGTTAAAAGTAGGATTCACTATGCCACTTCTTCTTTCAAAGAACGAAACAGAGGGATTTGATACCAAAGTTCAGTGCCAGCCCAATATGAATCAAATCATCATCTTGATTTGGAAATTCCTCGTCGCAGCCGACGTGTGATAGCTGTCGAGTGGCCGTGTGAGTGTCAGGTATCAAGACCCGTCAGGAACAGGTATCTGCTTTAGGAGCAACTTCAACATGATAAGAAGGAACGAGCACGCCGTCAGCAGGCATAGAGTCTGTAGCGAGCAGCTCTGTTCCTCCTTATGGCTTGCTTGTTTCTCCTTGTAGCGACTGCAGCGTGGACTTTAAAGAACAAATGCTTCTAATGATGACATTGACGCGACACTCGATAAGGATCTCATGCCGGTGAAAGAGCAGGTGCAGCAACATGACATGAAAATGGGGGATTTTAGTGGTTGAAGAAAAGTTTTAAGAATTGCTAAAGCACAAAACCTACCTTCCGTAGAAATCGGATAAGAAGAAGCGAAGAAGGAGGTAGATAACCCCTACCGGCCACTTGTTCTGCAGTGGAGAAAAGAACCCAGTGAGGGAAACAGCGTCATTATACTTGTGAAAATCAAACTGGCCCCGTGCAAGTTGAGATTGGATCTGACATAGGTCGGGACGATTATTCGTAAGTCGTTTTATCGTGCGTGCCGTAAATAATTCTTTAGCACAAATTACTTGTTTACTCACCGCGTAGTTAGCGTGTAGTTATACAGTTATTATACTTCTTAATTAGTATAAAAACAATTGAAACCTGTTGTTATCTATACAATTAAATAAAATTGGAGTGTCTGTTTGTAATATTGAAATAACCGGTTTTGAGTTCATAATATATATAATAATAGGTCTTTACCTATGAAATTGCCGTTTTGTATGAAAAAATTTAAACGAATTTTTTTCATGAATTTTTTTATTTGTATTAATCGAAGTAATCACCCATGCAATCAATGCATCTTTGCCATCGCAGTGGCAGTTTATTGATGCCCTTCTTAAAGAAATCAGCTGGACGGGAGGCAACAAATTCTTCAAAGGCATTTTGTACTGCCTCTCGGGTATTGAATTTTTTTCCCGCCAAGAAGTTATCCAAATTCTGGAAAAAGTAGTAGTCTGTAGGCGCAAGGTCTGGTGAGTAGGGCGGATGACGGAGAGCTTCCAACCCCAGTTCTTGCAACTTGGAGACCGTCTGCTGTGCAGTATGAGGTCGCGCGTTGTCGTGCAGGAGCAGCGGAGACGAGCGATTGACCAATGCTGGTTGGAGATGCGCCAGCTTCTCCATCATTGTGCTCAGTTCTTCACAGTACACATCTGCAGTAATGCTCACCCCGTTTGGTAAGAAGCTGTGATGAATCACACCGGCGCTAGACCACCAAACAGTGACCATCACTTTTCTAGGGGTAAGTTTTCGTTTAGGGCATTGTTTAGGTGCTGAACCAGGATCCAACCAGCTTGCTGAGCGCTTGCGGTTATCAAACAGAATCCATTTTTCATCGCAGGTAACAATGCGGTTCAAAATTCCTTCATTTGTGTGTCTGTTGAGCAGTGCAAGGCACGTCTCGACGCATACTTCGCGCTGGCGATCATTGAGTTCGTGGGGCACCCATTTGTCAAGCTTTTTTACCTTGCCAATTTGACGCAAATGGACCAATATTGTTTTGACGCTAACGTCGAAAGCTGCTGCTAATTCAGCCGTAGATTGTGTATCATCAGCTTCCACAACCGCCTTTAATTCGTCATTGTCGACCAAAGTCTTCGGACGACCGCGAGGTTCATTTTTCAGGTCGAAATTTCCAGAACGGAAGCGAGCAAACCAATAACAGGTGGTGCGTTGGTTTGTAGTGTTAGCTCCGTAAACGTCGTTGATGTTGCGTGCCGCTTGTGCCGCGTTGCTGCCACGACGGTACTCATATTCCATAATTACTCGAATTTTTAACGTATCCATGACGACGAAAAAGATTGAAATGCGATGAAAATGTAACACTAATCAATAAAGAAATGACTACTTTTGGAAAAAAGAATCCATGTTTTTAAAATAAAATTAATTTGAAATTAGAATTCTTAGCCAAACAAAAATTATTTTGATTTGAAATGGCCAGTACTGCAGAACGGCAATTTCATAGGTAAAGACCTAATATATACGGTACATACATAAAAAATATTTTTTTACTATTTTTGTCTGTCTGTCTGTCTGTTTGTTCCGGCTAATCTCTGAAATGGCTGGACCGGTTTTGACAGGACTTTTATTGGCAGGTAGCTGATGCAATAAGGAGTAACTTAGGCTACTTTTATTTTAGAAAAAGTCTTTTATTTTACTAAAAACAAAAAAAAAAACTAATTAACACGTGGACGAAGTCGCGGGCACAGCTAGTCAGTAATAAAATAATGCATATTTGACAATTAACAGTAGCGGGGAAATTAATAATTTTAATGTACACAATTATTATTAAGAAGAAGTGATATCCAATACCATACATATAGAGCTATTATTCTCGAGATACATATTTCCTGCATTAATATAGGGTTTTGTTTACAAAATATGTCTACAAGTTCGTAGCCGATGTTATAATGAGGACACATTTTGAACTTGCTTGCTCTTTGATGGAATTATTGCTAGATTATTAGATTAACGTATTGGCTCTTCGTTATTAAAACCTGGAGCACTGTTTATAACTTAGTATATTGCGTAGAATTGCGCATAACCTTGGATATATAAATTTATTAGTCATTCATTTTTAATGTATACATCGTTATAAAAAGATAATTATGGTCTCGAGCGTGCTGCTAATTATTTCGTATATGCGATGTTTACCTATCGACATTTATTTACCAAAATTATTTTTATAATCGTTGTTCTTATACATGCGGTACTAGCTCATTATTGGGCTACTTTCCCGTATCCGGCCCAATACTAATTCAGGCTGCTTTGGTCGGAGACTCGATTGAGGTATATTGATTAATAAAAAAATACTTAATAATGACAAAACATTGCCAAGAAGAGTCAGTCCGGCAATGTAACGGTTGCCCCTTGTACTATCAAGGCCACGTCAATGGATACACTCTGAAATGATCAGCGTCTTAAGAGCGGTATTTTATTTCGCATGTCGTCGTTACTTCAGCATCATAATGATTTAAATGATGAGATGTTATCTGTTGAGCACCTTCCATATGATCTTTATCTGCTAGCGCGGTTACCTTATTTTATTTTTGCACTTAAATGAAGTATTCAAAAGTGTATTAGCAGGTTAAAAATATTATCGCTGTTGAATACAACATACATATTAAATAATTCATGTGTATTTTAAAGCATACATCGATTAAAGTGGGAGATGAAAATGGTGGCTAATATATTCCTGCCCAAGTTAAAATGGGTTCTGAAATAGATGCATATTGTTTTCAAGGTGTAGTTGGCCTACTGCTGATTATTTCTAAAAGTTAATTTCTCGCTTTGTGAATAGGTCACTGGACTTAATAACGTGATTATCTTTGAAATTTCCATATAATATGAACTAAAGCAATCATAATTCTTTCTATTTTTATGCCGTAAGCAAATTAAAATTTAATTTTGATAAACATTGACATAGTTCAATGCTGGTCTTGATAAGCCAATGCTAGTTAATGAGTTTTGATAACAGTATGAACAGTTTTATCAGAAAACAATGTCAATTCTATACAAATCCTATTTATTAGATCCTTACATATGAAATTGCCAATTCCTGATCCTAGCTAGTGTGACTATCGATATATTTAATTCATCTAAATTTTTTTTTTATTCTTAGAAGATATGATGTTTATATGTTACTATTTGTTTTCTATCCGTTCCGATTTTTGTCTGACAATGCAAATTATTTTCGAATTAATTGTAGCATGGCACCAACTGAGCACATATGGCTCGCAATATCAACGTCGAAAAGAGACCAGATGATCGCACAGGGCTTTTTCAAGATGATTGCTTCTGTTCTGTAAATTTTGATCTCCACGATGGTCTGTCCACAAGAAATGAAAATCTATAATTATAAACTATAAGATAAGAATTAAAAGCAGTGTTAAGTAAGAAAACTAAATTGGTTCAAATACAAATTGGAAAGATAAAAAAACATATCGGCGCGTGAGTTACACGGTACCGATTCTGATATACTTGAAAATTACTCATGGAAAACACACAAACAAAACTGCATCGATACTTATATGCCATCCGAACTGTACTCCTACATCACTCATCATTAACTAAGTCCGGCTATATGCATTCTTTAATCATATATGTTGCTATAAGAAGTGTTACTTTGAATTCCCAGACATAAGACTTAAATGCCTATCAATCTTAATCTATTAAAGTTTTTGTGTATAATACTAAGATCAAAAGATATGAATGTAATTTTACTGCGTATTATATATATACTGTGGCTAGCGGTGGGTCAGAGAACTGGTAAGGAACTTTTATGAGCATGGATAGTGACAGTTTGTGAATTGACAATCACAGAGTCCCGGCTACTAGCACTCTGTGAGAGTTTACACGTGGTGCACATATAGAGTTCCCGTGACGAGCACTGCTAAAGTCCCGACGTGCACGGTACAATTTTCACCGCGTACGGAACACTCAGTTTTCCACTTTTATTTTTTCCTCTCGAATCGCCTTTAATTTCACTTGAATTAAATACTCACCGTTATGATTCGATATTTCTCTTATCGGAAGTCAGTGTTAATTTACTTTTAACAAATTATTTTCTCTCTGGAACCTTCACCAATACTTTTTGTCTCACCTATCTCTTTCCTTTCTATCAGGAAATTCCCACTATCTCTTCCTTTTTATTCTCGAACCATCTGAGGTAAATTTTTATATAAAGAATTTTGTTTGTCCTTTTCATCAGCTATCCTTTTTTTATTTTGTTCTGGTGTTAACTAGAACTTTCTAGCAATGTTACAAATGCCACCGTAAACCCTTACAGGTATTGGGCTCGAACCCCGAACGTGACAATCACACTAATATTAGGTCTTTACCTATGAAATTGCCGTTCTGCAGTACTGGCCATTTCAAATCAAAATAATTTTTGTTTGGCTAAGAATTCTAATTTCAAATTAATTTTATTTTAAAAACATGGATTCTTTTTTCCAAAAGTAGTCATTTCTTTATTGATTAGTGTTACATTTTCATCGCATTTCAATCTTTTTCGTCATCATGGATACGTTAAAAATTCGAGTAATTATGGAATATGAGTACCGTCGTGGCAGCAACGCGGCACAAGCGGCACGCAACATCAACGACGTTTACGGAGCTAACACTACAAACCAACGCACCACCTGTTATTGGTTTGCTCGCTTCCGTTCTGGAAATTTCGACCTGAAAAATGAACCTCGCGGTCGTCCGAAGACTTTGGTCGACAATGACGAATTAAAGGCGGTTGTGGAAGCTGATGATACACAATCTACGGCTGAATTAGCAGCAGCTTTCGACGTTAGCGTCAAAACAATATTGGTCCATTTGCGTCAAATTGGCAAGGTAAAAAAGCTTGACAAATGGGTGCCCCACGAACTCAATGATCGCCAGCGCGAAGTACGCGTCGAGACGTGCCTTGCACTGCTCAACAGACACACAAATGAAGGAATTTTGAACCGCATTGTTACCTGCGATGAAAAATGGATTCTGTTTGATAACCGCAAGCGCTCAGCAAGTTGGTTGGATCCTGGTTCAGCACCTAAACAATGCCCTAAACGAAAACTTACCCCTAGAAAAGTGATGGTCACTGTTTGGTGGTCTAGCGCCGGTGTGATTCATCACAGCTTCTTACCAAACGGGGTGAGCATTACTGCAGATGTGTACTGTGAAGAACTGAGCACAATGATGGAGAAGCTGGCGCATCTCCAACCAGCATTGGTCAATCGCTCGTCTCCGCTGCTCCTGCACGACAACGCGCGACCTCATACTGCACAGCAGACGGTCTCCAAGTTGCAAGAACTGGGGTTGGAAGCTCTCCGTCATCCGCCCTACTCACCAGACCTTGCGCCTACAGACTACTACTTTTTCCAGAATTTGGATAACTTCTTGGCGGGAAAAAAATTCAATACCCGAGAGGCAGTACAAAATGCCTTTGAAGAATTTGTTGCCTCCCGTCCAGCTGATTTCTTTAAGAAGGGCATCAATAAACTGCCACTGCGATGGCAAAGATGCATTGATTGCATGGGTGATTACTTCGATTAATACAAATAAAAAAATTCATGAAAAAAATTCGTTTAAATTTTTTCATACAAAACGGCAATTTCATAGGTAAAGACCTATTATTATAAATGCGAAAATTTTGTGAGTGTGTGACTGTATGAGTGTGTATGTTTGTTACTTCTTCACGTCTAAACGGCTGGAGCGATTTTAATAATATTTGTTATGGACCCTGTATTAACACATAGGCTATAATTTATAAGGTTTAACGCGGGTAAAACCACGGGGCACAGCTAGTATACAATAACAACAATGAACTGAGATAGTCCGAGCTTAGGAATTCACGTTCTGATATTGACTCTAATTTAATTATTTTGGAAAGACAAATATTTATTTAGCTATACATGCCGCAAGAAATTTTGAACAGCCGAGAATCAATTTAAGGAAATTGATGTGGTAACTACCGAGTTTTACAGAAGTTATTCATTATTTCATTGCAGAACAAACATTTATACATAGTGAACATCTTGTCAAACATTATATTATGATGTAATTATTTGGTTGTTCAGCTGGCTGGGTAGATAAACACTTTCATTGGTATTCTGTGGACAGCTGTACCTGGAGCCCCCGCAATTGACCACAATATTCCTGTTAGTTCCGCTCGACGCGCTAATTAATTCTCCATACAAAGTCGTAAACAGCCGAGTTCCCTATATTAAGGTGTGTATTTGGAGAATGCAAGGCAATGAGTGGTTTGTTTTTAGGCCTAGTCAGAAAACGACATTTCGGCACGTAACCATTTCTTTACTTTATCGTATGTGAAGTGGTTACCCTAGTGTCAGACTTGTTTAAGCCGCCCATTGGGCCTCTGACATGGCTTATCAATTTTTGTCTAACTACTAAACCGGTACCGACAGCTCAACGTGTCCTCCAATGCGTGCAGACGCTCAGAAATTAAACCATTTTGGCGGTCATCCATGTATAATAACAATGTCTACGGACATTATTCACACACGGCCATGAGGCCACGGTCTGATCCCAAACTAAGCAGAGCTTTTACTATCGAAATTATATAACTGATATATTACTTATAAGTACTCCTTTTTTTTGTAAATACACTTTTTATTTTTTATCTAGCCTGTGATAATATCCCGCTGCTGAGCAATAGCCTCCCCCTTGGTTTTCCAGATTTCCCTATATTTTGCAATTTCAGGCCAGTCGTTACAAAACGAATTCAGGTCATCACACCATTTCCGTTTGGGTTTACCGCGTCCACGTCGGCCATTTTGAGGAACCCAATTGGTTGTGATCTGCGCCCATCTGTCTGGGTGCATACGTGAAGCGTATCCTGCCCAGTCCCACTTCAGCCTGGCGGTCTTAAAATACATACTTAGAAATAAAATATATAGCCTTAACGCGTGCCTAGGTGCTTAACCCAACCGATCTGTTGCGGTGAAAGTGAGTGGCTGTGAGCGCCATTATTAACCATAACATATACTGTCTAATGCTGTGGTGAGAACTCTCGCACTACGTCACATCGTTAACAGCAACTGGTTTCCGATGACGTCATCACTAACCAGCCTTGATCTTTTTCAGTAGATATTTCATTAGCAAAATAAGTATTTTTTTAGCATAATAAGTAGATAATTATTATGCTAAAAAAGTAAGATCACGGATATTTTATCAAGGATTTAAATTAATGTCTCATTCTTAGACAGGAATGACATTTTGATTGAAATTATAATTCTAGTTTGGGTGACCTACATGCGAATATCGTTCTATTTTTAATATTTATGTTGTCGTATAAACTGTTATAGACAAAAAGACTATTGCACAAGACCGGCTATTGTGAAGATTTTTGGGGGAGGCCTTTGTCCAGCAGTGGGCGTCTTTCTGCTGATATGATGACGATGATGAAAAACTATTACCTATTATTTAAATTTAGGTAGAAATAATGTATAGCACTAAATAAAAGTTCCAAACTTCAATTCGTTCGAATAAGCATCTGACTACTGATTGAAATTATTATATACCATATAGGCATGAAAATAGAATCCACAAAGAAAAATGTACATTGTTATTTTAATCTGTCTTTTCAGAACCTTGGTCTGGAGGAGCTAGAGGCTGGGTCGCGGGCGCCAGGACTCCGCTCGGTGCTATGCGACCTCACATTGCTCGCCTACCACCTAGTTCTCTCACACTTTATAGGCGCGTCTGGTGACCTAGAAGCTTGCGAACGAATATTACAAAATCAGCTAAAGGTAAGCTCAAAAACGGGTTCAAAATAAAAAAATGAACCGACTGAAACAAGAGCCAAAATTCAGCCAGGTGCTACTGAAGTACCTGGCTGAATTTTGGCTACGGCAACCTCTCAACGAGGTTATACTATATCACACAAATGTGCGCGCAAATAGAGGTATAAGTCTCATTATATCCTTCCCCTCAATATCCAATGGGACCACAATCCGGCACGATCGGAGGGAGACAAGGTTCAGGTTAGTAGAGTAAAGGGCGTATAACACCAGCAAGCTCCAAACTCCGAGTTATAACTTGATAACTCTATAAAATATATATTTCAAGAAATTCTATCGGAGTGCAGAGATAAGAAAGTACTTTAAAGATAATTATACAAAAAATGTCTTAGGCGTTTTCGGTTTTTAGGGTTCCGTAGCCAAATGTCAAAAAACGGAACCCTTATAGATTCGTTTGCCTGTCTGTCTGTCCGTACGTATGTCACAGCCACTTTTTTCCGAAACTATAAGAGCTGTACTGTTGAAACTTGGTAGGTAGATGTATTCTGTGAACCGCATTAAGATTTTCACACAAAAATAGAAAAAGTACAATAATTTTGGGGGTGCCCATACATAGAACTGAAACTCAAAATGTTTTTTCATTTTTCATCGTACCCATACATGTAGGGTACCTATGGATATGTCTTCAAAAATGATATTGAGTGTTCTAATATCATTTTTTTCTAAACTGAATAGTTTGTGCGAGAGACACTTTCAAAGTGGTAAAATGAGTGTCCCCCCCCCCCCTTGTGACTTCTTAAATAAGTGAATGATAAAACTAAAAAAATATATATGCTGTACAACTTCACACATGCAAACTTCCACCGAAAATTGGTTTGGACGAGATCTAGTAAGTAGTTTTTTTTTAATACGTCATAAATCGTAAACCGCAATTTACCTTTCATTGAATCAACTGAAATACTTGCTGCTACGGAACCCTTCATGGTCGAGTCCGACTCGCACTTGGCCGGTTTTTTTAATTATCCTATCTGCGCCTCTGTCTGGGCAGGCAATAGTTTTGTATGAAGCCATAAGCAAGCTAGCCTCGTGATAGTATGTACAGTCTTATTAATGTAAAATTGTTACTTGTTGGTGTTTCTTGACAATAGTGGTTGGAGTATGAAGTAAGATCAACAGGACTGACGTAGTCAAATATTAACTCAAAGAACTGAAACAAAAAATAATTACAAAAAAGTAGTTCTATCGACATCTCACCATATGCGATGACACATTATCATCAAATATGGTCAGAGAGCAATTGAATTACTTTTTTTAAATTTCTACATTTTATCTTTTTATAAATATATCGCAATATATTTATAACGCTAATACAAGTCTATTCTTATTATATACAAATTCCGCAAGTTTTAAATTTGCATTCACGTTTTGTGTACAACGTATTCTTGATATTGCATAACATTACCTAATTAATATTTATCATCTTAAGCACCGAGACCAAACGATTTCTTGCTAGCGGCTGCTGTCTGACGGCAGGGAACTAATAAAAAGCAACATGATTGGACCAGGTGTCGAATTCTATTAATTATTCATTTATCTATAGTACAATCACATTATGCATACATATAAAAAAGTACAAGGTTTTACATCTAGCAGGAGATTTAATGTTTTACTTACAACATAAATAAATCACAAGACGGTCACCGTAGCCTAGTTGGTAGTGCTCCTGGCTACGAAGCTGGTGGTCCTGGGTTCGAATCCCGGTAAGTGCAAATATTTGTGTGATGAGCACGAATATTTGTTTCTGAGTCATGGATGTTTTCTATGTATTTATCTATCTATATAAGTATGTATATTGTCGCCTGGTACCCATAGTACAAGCTTTGCTTAGATTGGGGCTAATCTGTGTGACATTGTAAAAAAAAAATCACTCATATCCTTTTCTTATTTTTAATAATAATAATCCTTTATTTCAAGTATCCATGACTCATTTTTGGTTAGTAATACATAAGAACAAAAACTTAAGCCTATGTTAGTAAATTACAAAAATATTAAAAACTAAAATAACAAATAAATTAAAAAGTATTACAATCACCGCTGCAACACTCCATGCGAAGTTGAACAGCAGTGATTGACATAGATGCAGTCCAGCCTGTCTGCAATCACTGTCAGTATACTGTTTGAGCTAGCCCGCACCCTGCGCACCAAAGATGCACACCTTTTGCGCATAGTAGTTAAAAAACAGTCTACTCGCGCTTCAGCGAACATCCCTGACGCGCTACAGAAGCGGGGTAGCCCCAACAGAACCCTGAACCTTTTTAATAGACATCATTACTTTACAAACATATAATAGACAGAGACTAATAACATTCCGACTTAGAACAACTATTTATGGGTCACACAAATAGTTGTCGCGGGAGTCGAACCCGGGACACGAAGCGGCGAGGCGACCGTCTTGGCCGTCTCGCCGCACGTGCGGTCGAACTCATATTGATTTAATAATGGAACGAGTTCAGCACTATTAAGAATCTAAGCTTAGTGGTGCCTTCCTCCTGATCTCAGCCCATTTGCTCACAGTCTCGAGGGAGTTAGCCATCTTGTGGATCTTGTAGAATACTGGGGCGATTCCAACCATCCAGTACTTCCAGATACTGGTTACCAACTGGGGAACTGTGCAAACTTCGGGCTGAAGGTGTAGGGAACCTTCATAGGGCGGCTGGGAGTCTCAGAATACCTACTATAAATTTGAGAAATATTTTTGTCATGCATGGAATTAGGAAGTATAACTATGTGTGATTTTGATTAGGATGAGACTTCTATTAGGAAGACTATGGGATGCAAAAGCTTACACAGCTAGAACACCATCTCCCTCTTTTAGTCGTCGGGATGTTCTATTCTATTTACACAGATAAGAATTGAATTTGGGATTGCCATCGTAGTGAAAGGATTTGCCAGTCAGGATAGGATTTTACTGATTGCCCCAAAGACATAAAAGTCGACACAGCTTTGTGAAGTGCGTCCTTCCGCTGAGCTGAGAACTTTCACAGGCTAGATGCCAGCTGCGGAGAGAGTGTACCAAACTGCCTACACCATTTGTTCCACCATCTGAAAGTCTCGCCCCCTGAATGGAGACTGCCTTGGCTAGCCTGGAATTCATTTTATAGGCTTCAAACCCAGGTTGGTCGTAGCAGAGACAACTTGTTCGGGTGGGGATACATCAATGATCGCAGCTTGCTATGCAAATGTGGTGTAGTCCCACAGACAATGGGACATCTGTTATCATGTAGCGCGTGCCCTTACAACTGCACGCTTAAAGAATTGATGGAAGCTACACATAATGCGATTCTCGTGGCCAAGTGCTGGACGGACTCAATTTAGATTGCCATCGAGTCGCTAAGAAGAAGAGAAACACTTAGTGGTAAAACTTTTAATTGATATACCAACCAATATCACATCGGTAATAAGTATTAGATTTTCCTGAATATATTTTGTAGTAATACGATATTCTTGGATTAGTAAATCACCAAATTAGATTTTTTATCGTCTGGTGGAAATACTGGTACCGGAATCTACTACCAATTCAAGGTAGATGCTAAGGCCCGGCCCCACTATCGGTGGCCATAGGTGCGGCTCTGTACAGCTTGGGCGCCTTACGGCGGATTCGGGCGCCTGAGAGCTGCGTCGGGCGACTTCAAGCTACCTCGGCTGCCTTAAGCACCCAAAATCTTCTTATTTGCCTTAAGGCTCCAAGTTTCTGTTCTTCTTCAGTAAGATGAACAATGAGAACTAAGTCCCAATCCACCATTATAAATACACCCGCACAACTGTTTTTTACGTAACGTTACGACTGCTCTGCGATGTTTCTGCCGCCCGAACTATTCTGAGGTTACCCAAAATCAGCTACGGCGTCCTTAGGTGTGCTTTCGACTGCCGAGACAGCTCTCTGGCGCCGGAAGCCGCCGTAAGTCGCCCGAGATGTACCGAGCCGCACCGATGCCCACCGATAGTAGGCGCCGTGCCTAAAGCTTCCATCAGTTCTTTAAGCGACATCCTGAAAACATTGTGAAAACCTTTAATTTTAACGATTTTAACTTGTGATTTCAGGTGTTCCCGGAGAGCGTATGGTTCTTAATGTTCAAAGGCCGCTTAGAACTGATGCGGGGCAAGTTTGACCCTGCGATCGTGACTTACAACCGCGCCATCAATAGCCAAGACAAGTGGGACCAGTTCCGGCACCTGTGCTACTGGGAAATCATGTGGGTGAATGGGTCAGTATCCCTGGACTATTAAAATTGTTCTTTTCTTGAATGTCGACTTTAAAACTTCTAAAATGTACAAGTTATAAGAAATGTTAATCGGTAGAAGATATTAAAATTATTATTTTAATAATTTATCTATTACTAAGATAGGAAACATAGACATGTCATAAAAAATATGTTTACGTAAAAAGCTGTAATATTAGTAAATAAGTGACATATTTATCTAGGAAGATATTTTTCAGACATCTTTAAAATGAATTGTATAAAGTAAGTGCGAGTGGGAAGCGAAGCCACGACCACGGAGTATCAGGCCCCATGTGCGTTAACCGCTCCGCAACCGCACCGTTGTTCTGAGACTCGAAACTATACGATCCATTAGTTATTTCTGAACGCATTTAAGACGCTTTTAACGCCATCTTACCGAAACCTACCCGGTTAACAACGGCTGAAATGCCAATACTTAGATCGGACAATTCCAACAGATGGCGCTTTAAGTGATTAATTTTGAATATTCAAAAAATCATAGTTTTTATTATTAACGAAGATTTCATTTATTATTTTTAGCATTTTAAACATGCTATACTTACTGAAAACAATTTTTCAGTAAATATAGCATTCATCTTTAAAATGAATGTATAAATTTAGAGATATTTTATTAATATGTGCCTAGTGTACCTACAGACTTAAATTCATTGGCATCATCATGTCACCCGAATGATATCCACTGTTAGACAAAGGCCTCCCTTTGTACTACATTTGACGTAAACATGATTTTTTAATGACATGCCAATGTTTCCTATCTTAGTAATAGATAATTATTAAAATTTAAATACGTCGCCCGTATTAAAGTTGTAACTCACATATGCTTTACAATGAATTTTACAAATGAAATTCAAAGATACGAAACACCACAATTCAGAATAACTATATATGTGCAAAGATTTCAACACTGGTGTTGTGTTCAATATTTGGAGGGATATGCCATAATCGCCACACTCGGCAGACGCGTTAGCGATCGCAGTATGAAGATCATAGAACACAGAGAGACGCCGCTGCCCGTTCTCTGGGAGATATTCCCTAGGGACTTCTACACCCCCACAAAATGAGATGGGGTGGTGATACAATATACCATTCGGTAAATTGAAATGTTGATGTGATTTGTAAAATTGTAAATTGTTTTTACTGATTCCAGTTTGAAGCTGAGCTGGCGTGAAGCAGCGTTTTACGCGAATAAGCTGATGGAAGAGAGTTCTTGGTCGAAGACGATATATTCCTATTCCAGAGCGGTAATGTTACTGGAGTTAGACGTTGAAATCACACCCTCTGAGAAGAAGCAGTGCAATGATCTCTTAAGGTAAATCATACGACTCTATTTCTAACACCCTCTTTGTTTCCTGCTTTGGAAACATATATAGTTCAAACGACCCTTTCCCGGGCAGTGGGGATATAGTTGCTAACATATTACATTTATCACAAGCCAATAGAGTTCTATTGGCTTGTGATAAAATTCACTACTCAATAAATCTATACATATAATAAAATCGTAGGAAAGTGAAAACTGTACATTGAATATTTTTTTTAAAGTATAATTGGGGCGTGATCTACAATCGACATCGAAGTCAAAAATATAGTTATTAGAATTTTTGTCTGTTTATCTGTTTGTCTGTATGTATGTCCGGGCTAAACTCAAAAAGTACTGCATGCATTTACTTCAAATTTTGCATGAATATTACTAAGAGGTGGGGTCCACATATAGGGTACATATTATCACGCTATCACCTAGGGGCACAGCTAGTTATTAATATACCTGCTGCTGTTAACGCGACGCTTTGATACACAAAAATGAGCGTAGTGACGGCGTAGCGGCTCTAGGCTGTATACATATCCACTGGCTAACTGGCAACTGTCGCAGAGTCGTTCTTGCTAAAATATTTTTATTCTTATAAAGTTAAAACTTTAACAAATATAATAAAGTCCTATTAACACAGTTATGTACGCGAATGCTGCCACCACATTTGAAAAGAATATTAAGATTTTTTAAACTGTTGCAGGTAATAGTCATGTCAAAGTATTTATTTGTTTGGCCGTTTTGTATGAATACAAATAAGTTTATAAAGCTGACTTTAAGCCACGTCCCAGAAGGTTAGGGCAATTGCCTCGTTGCCATAGGTTAAACGCGCCATACCTACGTAGGTTTAGTTTACATGCATAAATTGTGTGTTGAAGTGTTAGTTAATGAATTAAAAAGATATATTAAACGGTCACCGTAGCCTAGTTGGTAGTGCTCCTGCCTACGAAGCTGGTGGTCCTGGGTTGGAATCCCGGTAAGTGCAAATATTTGTGTGATGAGCACGAATATTTGTTTCTGAGTCATGGATGTTTTCTATGTATTTAAGTATTTATCTATCTATATAAGTATGTATATCGTCGCCTGGTACCCATAGTACAAGCTTTGCTTAGTTTGGGGCTAGGATGATCTGTGTGACATTGTCCCTATATATTAATATTATATTAAATATATATATTTAGATTAAATTGGGTATCGACAAATCGTATTGACGTAATCGCTACCTGAAAGAGAGTAGGAAACAATAAAAAGGATTCTTACTGAGTTTTCTGGCAGTGTTTCTCAGTAGCTGCCACGTCATGCACTGCACGGTAGGGTAAAAATTGACGATTCCACACACATGTAATATTTTGAGTTTGAGTTTGAATATCCTGGGACACTATTCGCACACGGCCATCTGATCCCAAACTAAGCTGAGCTAATTACTATGGGAACAAGATATCTGATATATTACATGCACTACTTTCTTTTTATAAATACATACAGAGATAATTACACCCAGACTCAGGACAAACAGACATGTCATTTAATATCTGTCTTGGGTGAAAATGAAAACCACGACGTGCGTCGTTAAAGATATCTACCAAACAAATCAAGTCAATAGAGAGTGTTAGGAACGAAATAAAGTAAATCAGTTCACGCATGATGAGCAGGGTTGATATCGACCATTTACCACCTATTGTGTTCGACAACTCCATTATTCCAATTAGTCAGAGTGTCAAGGATCTTGGTATGATAATTGATACGACGTTGAGCTGGCAAAATCAGGTTGCTGCCATCAGTAAAAGGGTGACAGGGACTTTGCGGTCACTCTATCGCCTTAAGAATTTTCTTCCATCCGAGACGAAAGTAATGCTTGTGCACGCCTTAATCTTTCCCACAATTGACTATGGTGATGTATGCTACTTTGACCTGAATGCAGATCTCATTCAGACTTCTCAATTAACTACTCTGTTTTCTATTCTTCACTTTCAATATTTATGTACTAACCATAATAGACCTCTTCGCTCATCTCATAATCGACTTTTACAATGTCCTTCTCATCGAACTGACTTCCTTCATAATTATTTTTCGTCCAATCCATTTTGCTTTGGAATGCGCTACCACCCGAAATCAGAATGTCTAAAAGCCACTACACATTTAAAAAGAAGGTTCGTGATCACATCACTTCATCTAATCAATAGGAAAGCTATCTTATCCGAATGTATATTTTATATTATGTATTTATGTATGTATATAGCATGTAGATATGTAGAATTAGTATGTATTATTATGTTATATTTATGTATATAGTTATGTTTATGTATATAGTTTAACCAAGAAAGAAAGTTACATTCGACATCTTAGTGCACCTACCGTAGTCTCTCTACACCACCCAATGGTTGACTGGTAGATAATGCCTACGGCATTAAGTCCGCCGATGTACATATACTTTGTGCTAAAGTTTAAATAAATAAATAAATATTAATGCAGTTTTGTCTAGTTCGTGGTCCTTAGATTGAGCTTGAAGTGTATTTATTTTTTAATGTAATGTGTTTTGTGTATGCGCAGAAACGCGTCGTATTACAAGCAGCGCATCGCCGGCAAGTCGCTGCCCATGGAGAAGTTCGCGATCAAGCGCTGCGCGCGCTACCAGGCGCAAGGCGGCCGGCTGCTGCTGCCCGCCATCGAGCTGCTGTGCCTCTGGAACATGTTCCACATCCTCGCCACCAACGAGAGGAGGGCGCAGTCCGTGCTCAAGGTAACCACCATTCTAATTCCTCTTGGACAAGCGGTAGCGTGATCAACCGTAGACAATGTTCTGTTATGAGGAATGTACAGACGCCAGCAATCCAGCTGCCCCAATCTGTCAAATTTCATTTATAGATTTTCAACTTTATCAAAAAAGCATAAGTTTCACTTTCAATTGGGGAAATTTGACAGATTGGGGTAGTTTGATATGGTAGCATTTGTACTGATAACACTTTCGGTGCCCGACTTATGGGTTATGACACGTTGGCACGCTTAACACCGGGTTCATGGCGTGGCTGTGAAAGTGTTAATAAATATTCTCAGCTCGAAGTCTGTACTAACATCCCCATGACTCGAAAATCACGTAAAATAGAGCCGTGGGATAAAGAGTGCACCTTTGTTTGCGCACTCACTTCGGCACCATGATATATCCCAAGCAGAAAAATAGTTTCCATTGAGACTGACTGCCATAACTCAAATTCGAACAGGAAAATATTTATTACTCCTCCAGAGGCTATTTTATATTAATTATGTTATTTTAAACAGAAAGCTTTAGTACCATACGAAATCTGGGTAAAGACAACTGGGTAGTACGTTGAATTCCCTTCTTTTCTACGCCGCGCTGAAAGCTGAAATATACATCAAGAGATTCCGATCTCTGTCACGGATTTACAGATCAGAGATAGGGTTCCAACGTGCTCTCGCTCTCAAACATGTTCTCCTATCTTACTTACACTTTCACTGGTTCCCTAAGTTTGCACCCTGAAGGAGTAAATCAGGAAGAAACACAAAGTTATTTTTAGTCTTCTTTTGGTTTGCTTCATTTTTTAAAAAGAAAATGCAAAAAAAATACTTTCAATTGTACTGTATCTTCTGTACGTTTATCCACTTTTATTTATAAAACTATAAATTCTAGTTTTATCGCATCTCTAAACTGGAAAATCATAAATTAAATCCTCCGGTAGCAAGTAGCAAGGCAATCGATAATTTGATCTGCCAGTGGATATCGTTCGTAGCTTAACGCAGAGCACCTTACGTTAAATTGTATGATTTCCCATTTTGGAGAATAGACCTCTAGTTAGATAAAATAGTTTAGCATGTTCCTATATACATTGTATACTAGCTGACCCGACAGACCTTGTCCTGTCTTAACGATGACTATTAACGCACGCTATCTGTCAATACTATGTCAAATAAAAAAAGTTACATTAAAAAAGGTTATATTGTCCAAAGCGCTAAGGTTAGATTAGAAATAATATTTGGTTGTGAAGTATTCTTAAATTTTCCGCGCAGTTTTAAATTCTTTTTTTACATAAGAACCTTCTCCTGACAATAACAAACACAATAAAAAAAGAAATAGTGAAATCGGTCCAGCCGTTCACGCGTGATGTCGTGACAACGGAAAACGGGTTTAATTTTTATATATATAGATTTCCACATTATTGGTGGCAATACAATATTTCCATTATACTCCCTGTAGGTAACATCTCAAATGCTCTCTTAAAGTCCTCTTTTATAAAATCAGCAACAAAAATTATATATCGGTTTAAGAAGTAAGTTAAAATGACTATCTCTCTTCTGCCTAGTTGTATATTTAAATTGTTAATGCATATGGTTGCCCTATTATATTCGTGTAGTATTAAGTTCATATAGTTAATAATACTGCAACTCCTGTAAGCCACGATCAACAGTGGCACATAATGAAACGACACTGAGCGGTGAGGCTCAGGCATGTCCAAAGGTGACGCTTTAACTGTCTTGGATTACGCACAAAATTTAATCAAAAGGAAACAAGATGGAGTTATAGAAGATATATTCCACTTCCCTCAACAACAAAGCGGGAGACAGAATGATATAACTAAAATGAAGCCTCATAAAACGACATAATTGCAAAAGAAGCTAGCTGCAAAAGTACCGAGGATTAATTTAAAGGGTCCTAAATGAGCTGTTATATACAATACAACTTCCGTGTATTTCTGCGCTTTGCAATGGCAATTCTTTTAAACATTTAGTCAGATGATTGTATATTATTATGGACATGCAGTAGACAAGTAGTAAAAAGCTCCAACCGTATTTGCGGTAAGAGCAATCTGTCTCTGTGTCTCGTACGACTACCTTCCAAGATGACATAGAGCAAATTTCAAATATTAACATACTCGCTCAACAATATTTTTCTTTCGATTGTAACCTCATTACATAATTCATAATTTCAGTTCCATGAGCAGATGACTTAAATAATAATAATACAATAATCAAGCATTATTATTATGGGTTTACTTTGTTGGTAGTCAAACCTGTGGTTACAATTAGAACCATTCTGAAATAAACTCACTTATAATGAATAAACTTTCTGTACATATTACAACTTTGAAGAATTCAAGAAGTTATTTATTAAATATTAAGGTTTTTTGTTCCTGGATAAGGTTAATTATAAATATTATCCATACCTAAATGTCTTTACTTGATGTATTTTGTATGTATTATGCACTAGAGTTTTCTATATTTTTTCAAATAATAAAGTAAATGTTAGGGTAATCAAAAGATTAAGCCTCGCATGTCTCTTGTGTTTGTCAAAGGACATTGACTATGACTAACAACCCACACAGACCTTTCTGTAATTGAAATAAAAAGAAAAGTATCCTTACTAAGGACATTTGCCGTCCAGCTGTGGAAGCCTTGACCAATTGGGAACGGGGGCTACCGTATCTCTCGGGGCTGCTTTGAGCGAGTACCATAGCCGCAAATAAAATAGTATGAAATAATATATTATTCTAGTATAATCTACAAACTAGCTAGAATATTCTATAAAAGGTATAAAGTCAATCATAATAATATTTTACTAGGGAAAACATATACTATGGCTGAGTTAAACTAATATCTTTCAATATTTGTGAAGTAAAACAAACAATTCATTTAGGAAACATATTCTAATTAGACAATGTCAACAAAATATTCATTCAATAGGACTTCTCAAATAACATATTATCTCCTTATGAGAACAATTTATATTCCAATAAGAAACTTTGTTTATCAGAGAAATTATAGAATTAAAACAACATATCTACGGTTGTATATATTGAAATAAAGTTCTTATAGGATTTTAGATAACATGATAAATAATTTAGGGTAAACTAGGCTTCATTAGTCGTGTGTGAATAATGTCCTAGAGTATTATTATTATGTAATTTAGGCAAATTAATTTCCGACCGCTTAAAGGCCGCTTTTAAGACTTCTGGTGACAAAATTTTAATAGTAGAAATAGTCCTATACTTATAGATTACAGATAGATAAACTTAAAGCATCGTACGGAACCTCCATGGGAGTTCAACTTTTATTGCGGGAATTTTTTTTCCGAGTCCGGGACATACAACGAACCAACTGGCTAGTTCGAAGGCCATATCTTGTCATGGAATGGTAGAGACGGATGATGATCTAAAACAATACTTAGCTATTCCTTTATCTGTTGATGGTAAGCCAATTTAGAACTGTACGAAAGTTACGGAATTAACGAAAATTTTTTTTTCCGCAGTCACAATGTATTTAGTTGCGACGAGTTCAAGTAATAATGTTAGAATTTAATAGTTTATAAAATTAAATAGTTTATTATTTTTCACGATTTCTGTAGGAATGATAAAATCTCGAATTATCTTGCGTAGTATACTAAAATAAATAAAAATAAAATAGCCTTTATTAACAGATACTAAAAGGATTATAATAGCAGTTGTTGAATGTTTATTTATTGTTAATATAAGGTATCTCTTTTTTCTGCGTGCCTTTTGGCAAAGGCCTCCTCCAACTGTCTCCATTGGAATCTTGTCGTTCGCCACTCTCGTCCAGCATGGCCCCAAAGTAGCTTTGAGTTTGTCTCCCCATCTCAAACGTTAGGATTAGTTAAATATAATTTTCGTAGGATAACCTTATATTTATATATAGTCTTGTTAGTATTATTTTAGATATGCAACATGCAACATAAATACTTAGTAGAAGTTACTAAATAAGCGCGATCTAATAAACAAAATATGATAGTAAAATTGAGCCCCATATAAAATGCATTAGCTGATAGCTATTCTTGTGTGGGGATTGAATATTTATTTGGGTTTTTTGCATGTTGATGTGCTACATGATATTCAGTTTCATAGGCAAAATAACTCCTTAACCCTCTAACTGGTAGTGGCAATATAGTTGCCGTCACAAAACGCTCTTGGTTTGTTATAAGAATCAAAATCAATCAATTTGAAACTGGTCTACTACCAGTTAAAGGGTTAACTTAGGTTCACTACTTACGTTACACCTTGTATTGTATAATGCACATGTCCATAGCAGAGTAGAATGTAAGAAATTGTATGACTGTTACCCATTCTTATGTTTGAGTTCCTGTTCTTATATTTTATCAGTCATTGGTTCTTATGGTTAGTTTTCGTAGAATTTGGTTTGACACATACGAGGTCTTTAAATCACAACGACGATGTGTGTAGACTATTTACAAGCACTCTTAATGAGTTTACGTGGAAAAATACTGGAGTCATTCCATTTTTAAAGAACACTTATTTTGAAATATAAATTAATAATTAACTTTCTACGTCAAAGTACTATAATCATAATAAACTGGAACATTATTTATACACGGCCAACTGTTTCCAAACTAAGCGGCGATTGTACTATGGAAACCAGATAACTGATAGTCTGATATACTTCATAGACTACTTTTCCTTTGTAAATACATACATACATAATGCCCCGCAGTTTACCCGTGTTAAGCTTTATAAATTATAGCCTATGTGTTATTCGGATATATACGCTATATAACTACAAAATTTTCATCAAAATTCGTTTGGTAGTTATTGCATGAAAGAGTAACAAATATCCATACGTCCATCCATACATTCGCATTTATAGTAAATACATAGTTACACCCAGACTCAGGACAAAGAGATGTTGCACATAAATAGCTGTCTTCGGTGGGAATTGGCTAACCCTCGGCTTTACGTGTTCTCAGAGGCACGGGGATGTAAACACCGCCTACTCCCAGACTTCGGGCTGATCAAAATCCCAAAATCACTTTTCTTTCTCTTAGTCACCCGGCGATTTGAACCCAGGACCTTATTACCTGATGAACTGGCAACCGTTAGACCAAAGAGGCTTACATTCCACATAATATCTACAATAACATTATCTACATGGAAACATCCTGCTTCTATTAGACAGACATTTAGTTTAACTTGGGGTACAGATCTAAGTAAAGAAAAGTATGTATGTTAAAATATTGAATGGCGCAACTACCTGGGTGCTGCACCCTCCACCACGCCACAAACAAGGATCATGTATACAAAAAATAACCTTCCACGAATACAAAAGCTATTGTTACCATGCGACCCCCATAAAACTATTCAACTGATCTTTCTATGATTTCTATAATAAAATTAAAATTACAAAACATCTGGCTACACAGTTGTGTGTGTACTGTTAGACGAGAACCAGTGAAAGACATTACAAAAAGTTTGAATAGGGTTGCGGACTTACTATTTTGTATTTGTCCATTTTAAGACGGCCTATAAATAAAGCCTAACGGTGTAAACAAAATTCAAATAACCTTAAAACCAAAGAAGTTATGAGCTTTTAAAAATCATGTTAAATAAAGAACGCGTGGTACTAAAATATGACGTCACTTTTTGTGGAACCATAGATGCTCCAAATGAACAGCCATTTTGCATGAAAGGACAGAACCTCTCTACCTTATCCGCACTAAGAACTTTCTTTTTATTTATTCAATTCATTGAATAATAATATTATTTATTTAGTAATTAAATATTTGGATCTTGTGCGGGAGGTAGTCAGTATGTGGGATGTTGACTCTGCTATAATTGTGCCGATAGTAGTTTCTGCCAATCGATTAATAGCAAAGAGCTTCGAAAAAGACTTAAACGAGGCTGGCGTTAGGCGGTAGGGTCAAGAACAAGATCCAAAAAGCGGTGCTTTTGGACACAGCTCGCTTGGTCAGAAGGTTGTCTCAAGCCGTACGCTCCGGTAGCATGGATCTTGTTCCTGCTGCTGGTTGCAGATCGTATTTTTTATATTTTAAAATATATATCTTTATTATTTATATATTTTAAAATGTATTCAATAAGAAAAAAGTTTAAAGATAAGATAAGATATTTTATTTCGCAAATATGGGTACAATACATGGTGTTATACATTATACAGTTCAGCCATATTTTACCATAAGGCATGCGAAAGGTACAAGACCAATAACAAACGTCTAAAAACAACGACGAACAACTTTACATATTCAATATACGTACGTCACGTAATTACATTACAAAAAATAAACAACCATAATCAAACAAATGCATTATTTTGTTCTGAAAAGTATTCAGAGATATTGTAATAAGCTTTTTTTACTAAATAATGAATAATATTAAAGTTATTTATTAAATCGTGTACGTTTTTATTTATTCGTGTTTGTATTTATTAGATCGTTATTTATTAAAGCGTACTCTCAGTTGTCTAAAGCATGACGTTTAAATTTAGCCTACGATGCTTTCACTGCTTCACCGCATAATATAAGCGATTGGCGGCTTGCAAATAAGACTACAAACTAAGTTACCCACGTCGTAAGACACCCCCTTTAAGAACCCCCCCCCCCCCCCCCCACTAGTATCAGAAATGTTTAAGCCGCCAATTAGGCTTGACTTATATTGCCTAATGGCCGATAGCATAATGTGCCCTCCCAAGCACGGAGATGCTCAGAAATTAAACCACATCTATGGACTGACCGCGAGCATAGTTGTTTAACCTCGCCAATCACTTATGGACTCGTGAGCGCGTTTGACTATGAGCGTTACTGAGGTTGAGATGTGCGAAAGGATTGTTTTATGCAACTGTCGCTTTACGTTAACCCGTGAAGACGTGAACCGCTCGTTTTTGCGAATGAAAACTTACCACCATGAAAGGCAAAGGTGCTCGTTACTCGTTGACGGTCGTACTCCCAGCCGGCAATCAAGATATGTCTGATCAAAATCACATTTATTCACTCATAAATTGTATGCATGTAAATAAATAAACTATCATAATCCTTAGTCAACAGCAATTAGTAATATTGGAATAATAATAATAATATCTAGGGACAATGTCGCACAGATCATCCTAGCCCCAAAGCTTGTACTAAGGGTACCAGGCGATGATATGCATACTTATATAGATAGATAAATACTTATATACATTGAAAACATCCATGACTCAGAAACAAATATTCGTGCTCATCACACAAATATTTGCACTTACCGGGATTCGATCCCAGGACCACCAGCTTCGTAGGCAGGATCACTGCCAACTAGGCTACGGTGACCGTCAAACATACGGTGACATGTCACTTATATTTCATTGTTATTACTAATAATGATATGAAGTGTGAGCTAGTCCTACCAGACAACCGTATTTCGCATGATAACCTCGATACAGCTATTGCCTAGTGAGGATATCATCGTACATCGACCATGTAAAAAGTGCAGTGCTAATAAAATGAGTATTATTATTATTAAAAGAATGCGTGTAGGCCGAGCTCTTCCCCTTGTCACCGATACTCTATTGTAGCCCCGGATCAAAAGGGGGCGATAATAGATAACTATGTATGTACGGAGCGTGCAGCTGCTGCTTTGGATGTTATGACGTGGTACACGTGCTGACATCATGGGTATTAAATTTACCCTTGGTGCTTTTGCAGCTGGCCTCTCTTGGTCTCTTTTTATGAGGCCAAGCCTCGTTGAGAAGAGGGAAGACAGAATGATTTCTGTCTCCCTCTTCTATCTGTAGAGAAGCGGAACTCTTGTTTCTTTCTGATTAAATTTGATGCGGGTTCAAAAACAATTCCCCGCGACATGCCCGAGCCTCACCGTTTAGGGTAATTTCTTGGCTCTTCGATTCCGTCAGCAGAAACTAATTCTTAAGAGAAGAAAGCAACGCTTTTATAGGAACTTTAACCATATTTCTAGCTACTTATTTATTCATAGCTGTGCCTCACGGTTTTACCCACGTTAAACTTTATAAATTATCACAGCTCCTCCCCCGTAGGTGATAGCGATAATATGTAGCCTACTATATGTTGACCCGACCTCTTAGTAATATTTATGCAAATTTTGAAGTAAATCCATGCCGTAATTTTTGAGTTTACCCCGTACATACATACAGACAAACAGAAAAATTCTAAAAACTATATTTTTGGCTTCGATATCGATTGTAGATCCCGCCCCAAGTATCCTTTTAGAAAGATATTCAATGTACAGTTTTGACTTTTGATATTTGACCCGAGTTCGATTTTTGATATTTGTTTTTATTCGATAGGCAACATTTTCAGGATTGTCCCATATGATATTACTAGCTGTGCCCTGTGGTATTAACCTTGTTAAACTTTTTAAATAAAAGCCTATGTCTTATTAGGATATATAATCTACAAGCTTTGCTCCGCGGTTTTATCCGCGTTATCTTATAAATTATATGCTATGTGTTAATCTAGGGTGTCAGCTAACTCCATGCCAAATTTTATCGAAATCGTTCCAGCCGTTTAGACGTGAAGAAGTAACAAACATAATACAAAATCCGTTCGCTAGTTTTTGCTTGAAAGAGTAACAAACATCCATACTCACAAACTTATGTGTTTGTAATATTGTAGGATAAATAATTTCTTTTAAGATTTTATCCAAATAGAGTGTTATATGTAAACTATTAGTTAACCCTTTACAGGCTTTGCTATATTTTTCTTTATTTTGGTCCTTATTCTTAAGTGACAAGATTGAAATTGATGTAGTCTCGTATAGTTACACTGTTTAAGGGTCAACCCTTAAACAGGCGGTGCAGTCTATGAGACCACATAAATGTGAGCCTCTTCTCCTTTCAATAACATCCAAAAATAATATAGCAAAGCCTGTTTAAGGCTTAATAAGTAAGGTATTGGTGTGTGTGCAGTTGATAGAAACGAACCGCGAGCACATAGAGCACCGGGACACCGCGTGGATGGCGGGCTACGAGGGCGACAACCGCGCCCTGCTGAGCTTCCTGCACGGCTGCTGCCTCGCCGCCATGAACCTGCCGCGACTGGCGCTCGACAGCTTCACCTCCGTGTTCCAGTAAGTATTTGAGATTCGCCATTTCAAAATGTACGGACAAGTCGCGGGCACGCGCGAGTATAGTATGTAATATAAAGGACTTGTTATATTTCCAACGAAACGTCAATATTACATTACGTTATTTGCTCGCAAATTGTCCAACAATTTAGAGAGTCTTGTTTAAAAACACTCCAGTTTCTACACAAAGTTGTACTTCTGTATATTTACGTAGGACTTCTCGTAATTTTTACACAGGATTACGACAACATATTTTACTCAAAACATAAATTTCTTACGTATTAAATACTACGATAACATATTTATCTTACAACATAAATTTCTCCGTCCAACTTCTTATAGAGAATCGTTTTCTATAGAGTCGGCAACGTGTGCCCCTCATTTTGTAAACGAACGTTGCCGCGTTGTGTAACGGTTTAATATCGCATGGGCGGATTGCATTGCTACTCGTAACTAACCTTGTCCTGAAAGTAGACGTTTATAATTTTCTAGAAAAGATTACGTCTTTTGTATTAATGAAATACCGATATTCATATATTGTATAGTAGAGAATATCATTATGGCATAACAAGTATAAATTTTGTTTTCTTAATGAAAAGTTTCTGTGTATTAACAAGTGTAAAAAGTAAGTTTAGCGATTTTACATTATACATGAATCGTTTTATTTGATCATCTCATCCCGTGGGGAACATAGAAGTCGACCCGCGAGAATATGGTCCAGAGAACTACCAGCAGCGTCTCTGCGTCATAGTACACATCCATCATATTGCGATCGCGAACCTGGGTCTCTACCGGCTAAGGCGACGAACATCTATTTCTTAAATGGCGTTCAAATAAATGAAGGTTAAAAATGACTTAACCAATCTTTAACTCGGCTTCAACGTTGACAATCGATTCCGGACCATTAATGACGTCACATGTGCTGATGAAAGCCGATTTAACAATTGATTATAGTCATTTTTATTTGAACGCCATTTAAGAAATCGATGTTCGGCGACTTAGCCGGTAGATCGCCCTACTCTTAGGGGAGGCTCTTGTCCAGAAGTGGACCTCTTTCGGCTGATATGGTGACTACTACTAATCCACGTTTAAACTGTACCTATAGTTAAACTCAGACTGTTATAGCGAGGCACTCATAGCCAATACACTCACCGCTCCGTGATTGGCGTAGGTAAAGCACCTAGGCGCGCGGTCAGTCCATAGATGGATATTCGTAAATATGTTTTAATTTCTGAGCGTTTCCGTGCTTCTACGACGGAGGGCAGCTTAAGCTGTCAGTCCCGGTTGTTGTCATTAAAAAACACTCGATAAGCCATATCAGGTAGGCCGCTGACATGGCTTATCGACTGTTTAAGGACAACAACCGGGATCGACAGCTAAAGGTGCCCTCCGACAGGCAACGTGAACAACTCTGACACCAACTCTGTCACTTCAAAAATGTATAACTTGCTAAAAACAAGTCTAAACACCAGTCAGAGTAAATATTTGCAGACAGACCAAAATGCCGCGGTATTATTGACAGTACAACAATAGTATCATGTAAAGCCCTACATGATACTATTGTTGTACTGTCAATAATACCGCGGCATTTTGGTCTGTCTGCAAATATTTACTCTGACTGGTGTTTAGACTTGTTTTTAGCTAGTTATACATTTTTGAAGTGACATGTGCTATTGTCTTTGTGTGGACTCCAGACGTTATCAGGCACCCTTATGTCCGACAAGAAGTTAGAAGTATTCACTTAAGTCCACACCCACTTTTTTATACTAGAGATCGCACTTGTTCGAATTTCGACCGGATTCTATCGTCGACAATAGGCATTAAGGGCAAATAATATTAATCTGATCTCAGTTTTGATACTCAATTCATCTCTTCTCAGTTTGTCAGTATATCAAAAGCATGGTAATGTGCGTGCGTTATGTTTTTTTATTAAAATAATTTACTTCTAATGCCTACTTTATAAAAATATTAGTTTTCTGCACTCCTTCTCCATATGAACTTTAACTGTTCCAAATTCCATACTCCTCCGTCCGGCTATTTTTGTAAAGCGGGGTACAAAAAGGGGTACTTGTTTCACGTAGTATCAGTAGAAGTATCATAATATTTATAATATTATGATGATATTATATTATTGTATTAAGCTGTAGAACACCCTCCCAAACGGCGGTGTAACGTGGGTTTATTCAAGGTTAAAGTGAGCAGGCACCTTATGGGTACGCGCGGTCCACCTTCGAACACATCTTCACTTACCATCAGGTGAAATTGTGGTCAAGCGCAAACTCTTTTGCATAAACAAAATACTTCTTTCAATCAAAATTTTATTTAATATCGTTGGCGTTCTTAATTTAATTGACATTTATTGAATTGTTTGCTATTCGTTTTATTATATACTATATTGACTAAACTTTAAACCAAAATACTATTTGTACACCAATTTCATTGGTAGAACATAAAGCTCGACTACAATAATATGTATATTTAAGATCTTTTATGTACCTATACCTGTGTTCATAAATAAAGATTGATTGATTACTGGTTACTGATTGACTGGATTACTTAACGCATTTACAGGTTTGCAAATAACCATTTTGTTTGTAATATGTCGATTATTTTTCAGGTTGAAGAATGAAATCAAAGAAGACACATTCCTGCTCCCGTATTCTCTAGTTGAGATGGCGATGTGTCACTATCAGCTCGGCGACAAGGATCGCGCCTTACAGATGTTGCAAGATGCAAGGTATATTAACTTCGAATAGAGTTCTTTCGCAATTAAAAAATGTCAATGCCAATAGGTCTCTAAAGTTGCCACACGAGGATTTAATTATCAAAGCCTTAACATTTAAGGTCCATGCCAATAGCCCTCTAAAGTTGCCATACGAGGTTTCAATTGAAGCCTTATAAATAGTATTCCCGCACAGTCAGTTTGAACCATAAATAGTTGTCCCGAGTCTGGATGCACTTAGTGTCCCAGTCAGTATGTGGGAAATCACATACAAACATTTTATCGTCCGGCGGGGATCGGAGCCGGGACCGCAATACCCTTTTTTTTTTTTTGATAAGGCAGGTGGAATTCCTTCGCATGCCACCCGCAAAAAGTGGCTCCTGATGGGGGTGTCCCGGGAACGCGGGTTTGGAGCTCCGGTACCCCCTTTTGCGCCATGTCCCAGATGGTCGGGACACGTACCCTGGGAGGGCTCCTTTGGATTGCCCTCCCCTATTGCCGACTCCTGCCAGTACGGCACAGCGGCTGCGCCACAAACAGATCTCTGTCATCCCGGAGCCGCTTGTACGTGGCGGCAGTAGAGGACACTTCTCACACTGCCACCGAGGACCGCATTACCTGTGGTTGAAAAGGCTATTATTGAGTCATTGAGGGTATTAATGATTTGTAACGTGTACCATAAATAGTAATAGTAGTAACATTTAAAATGCTCAACTAACCATGAAAACGCTTCACTGATGATGTTCTAATAGCAATACAACGCCAGAGAGCTAAATACCAGTTGCCAACCAACGGTGTCATTGTAGTCTGGGGGCGAAAGAGACAAATGGATTTTAGCGTAGCCTTAGAAATTTAAGTATGTGAACCTTAATACGTGCCCTACTTAATGCCCTACTTAATGCCTGCCCTGTATGGCACCGATCTGCCCATGCCAAATCAGTGGATGTGGCTCTAAATGAGACTTGCCGGATCATTACATGATGCCTTAAGCCCACGCCAGTTCAAAAACTGTATCCGCTGGCAGGAATCGCGCCCCCCGCTGTTAGAAGGGAAGTAGCTAGTGGTGTTGAGAGGTATAAGCAGGAGACCGATAAAAAGCACCCTCTTTATAATTATACTCCAGCTCCCCAACGACTGAAAAGTCGTAGAAGTTTCCTGGCCACTACCACATCTACGATCGATGCACAGAAAGCAAGGGCAACCTTATGGCGAGATAAATTTGCTCCTCCTCTGTTTGTCTCGCCAAAGGAAAAATTACCTCCGGGATATAATTTGCCATGGCCAACCTGGAGGACTCTTAATAGACTACGTACCCAGGTTGGTAGATCCAAAGAAAACATGTGCAAATGGGGTTACATTCCCACATCACAAAATATCTGCGAGTGCGGCGTGTCACCCCAAAGTATGGCACATTTATCTGATTGTCCTTCTTGTCCAGTCTCTTGTTCCCTTCAGGACTTGTATGGCGCTTCAACCAAAGCAATCAGCGTTGCTCAATTTTGGCAAGATAAAATCTGATTTTTACCATCGACACGCTAAGAAGAAGAAGAATACGTGCCCATACAAAAGTGGCAAAATTATTGGTGTGTGATCGTTATAAAGTAAAAAATAACTACCATGCGTGTTACTTCGAATATATCGATATGGGCAGGTTGGCGTGGTTGGTATATAACTGCGTTTCACGCCGCAGGTCATGGGTTCGATTCCCACCCAGGGTAAATATTTGTGTGCATGGACATCTCTGTTTGTCCTGTGTCGGGGTGTAATTATCTATATAGGTATGTATTTACAAAAAAAGTTGTATGTATATGGATGACGGCCAACCTCGTCAACCCACGCCATGAATAAACTTGATACCACTTTGTACTGCGAAAGTGTGGAGTATTACATACTTTTTAAGTAAATTGTTTTCTACTTCTTGCTCTTACCTAGTTTATATTTCCTTCACAGGAAAAAATACTCAGGTTATTCATTGGAGTCGAGGCTGCACTTCCGAATTCATTCCAAGATAGACATAGTGAAAAGTGGCATCAAAGACGAACAACCATAGAGGAAAGTGAAGACTCACCGCTAAGCGAAACGACGATTACACGGTATCTGAAACAAGGACATTATAGAAATTCGGTTAGATGTTTACGAATTTAACACCAGAGGGCTACCGCGTTCAAATAGATTAAGGTTAAAAATTACTAAAACAATCGGCTTCCACGTTCAAAATAGATTCCGGACCATTTATGACGTCACGTGTCCCCATGAAAGCTAATTGAACGAATGATTCAGTAGTTAACCTTCATCTATTTGAAGGTCGATTTCGATGCCCGGCGAATTTGACGGTAGCCCCCCAGATCACTAAACATTAGTTTCACAGGCAACAAAAAGCAAACTAATTAATCGATTAGGTGTGTTCCAGACACTCCCCCGTTGCTCAATGTTTACTCCATACATTAACGGTTTTAACTCTGTAATCTCTTAGTTGTTTGGATGGATGTCCTTAACGAATCTCAGCCATCAGGTCATCATCTATCACAGATAATTGCGAACTGTGCCCAGTAAATAAATCATCTATTCTTTCATAATTCAAAAATATAGGTATTTTTTAGTTTTTCCTTACTTATGAGCAATGGATGGGTAAAGTTTCCGGCCCCTTATGGAAGAGGACCATCTGGGGCGTATGAACCTTTCCGATTATCTCTCTAATCTGAGTTCTAAGTAACATAAAAAAAATACTTTCATCGTTGTTTTTTGTCTCCGTACCTAAAGAATAAAATTGGACCCTATTACTAAGACTGCGCTGTCTGTCCGTCTGTCACCAGGCTGTATGTATCTCATGAACCGTGATAGACAGTTGAAATTTTCACAGTTGATGTACTTCTATTGCTGCTGTAACCACAAATACTAAACAATATAATAATTATTTAAGGGGGCTCATATGCAACAAATGTGATTGTTTTGCCGTTTTTATAGTTAATGGCCCTACCATGCCCAGCTGCATGCGGGAGTCCGACACGCACTTGGCCGGTCCAAATGCAATATGAACAATACTGACTGATGACTAATGCTTAGTGAGGGTGATACTCAAAATTACGTTTAGTGATCTAGGTTTCAATGGCAGTAGTTACATATAAACACATTTATCAGGATTGGTGTGAACTGTTTAACTTGTCTCAACGAAAGAATATATATTTGTAAGGATAATTGTAGAATAGAAATTAAATATATTACTATAGTTTAAGGCTTCAGAGAGTATGATTGTGCGTTACGTTACAAATACTGACACGTGTATCTTTAATAATACAAATACTCAATGGCGAAGATAGATCTGGTATGCCACTCATTCGTTTTAAGAGGCTCTTAATGCCAGTTTTGCCGTTTAACTCTAATTGACTTACGACACGCAAAGAGTGAAAAGAATTATGTCCAAACGTGTTGTATACATATTGAAATTAAACAAAAATATCAATTGCTTGTTAAATTCAATTTTTATGACAATTCGAAGATAATAACTTAGTTGGTTATCAAAGAATGCACTAAATATTTAATGACAATTAATATGGAGTGGTAATTTACAAGACTATGATGTTTTAAGCGACTCTAGAGACTTATTTTTTTTTTGTTATTATGACAAAGTAGTTAAATCGTGTTTTGGGATCAACAAGTGTTATAGTTATTGTATATATTTATTTATTTTTGAAGTGAAACTTCTTTAGGAATGCTTGACTTGTTGTATACGGGAGTTCCGAAAAGTGTCATCGGGTGAGACAAACGTAAGATATAACTTAGTGAAGGTAAAAAGAGAGAAAATGTTAAATTTCGTAAATTACTGTTGTGTCAAGAAAGAGAGGCGGAAGCTCCCATTTTCTTTCTCTCTTTCTCTCAAACCGGTTGCACACTACTTACCACAATATATTTCCATGTTACATTCTATTTGGACGTAGTTAAGCAGAAAGGACTCATTCCACACATTAAGCAAAAACTGTTAAGGTTAGTTATCTGAATGAATGATTTAAATCTTTCAATAGCTCATTTACATCATTTAATGCTTTATTACTCTAATCTGTTTGAAGAAATTTACCTCTGTCATTACCCGTGGACGATGATGAATTCCAATATTTTGTAAATAATTGTTAGGAGTTCAGGCTCTTCCCCGGGTCGAAGGCTGAGGATTTTCGTCAGCAGCCGACTGCCGACAATCGAGGGTTGCGGACAAATCAAAGCGTCTGAAGGACGCCTTTGTCCGTGTCCTCCGACTGGCGGCCCGTAAAGCTCAGGCAGCCGACGGGAATAGGCAGGAGCCGGAGAATTAGCAACTCTATTCCCTGAGCTGACGGAACTTCGCCGGCCAGAGATCGGGGCTTTCTCGCCCCTGCCGTCCCAGCCGCTGCCGCAGCCGTCATCTCAACCGCCGTCTCAGCCACTGTCTCGGCCGCAATCCTGACGCGGACATCTGACAAGCGTCATGTCAGCGTCACATCCGGCCCCGGCTACACAGAGGAGCAGTGGCGCTCCTCTCTTAGATCCAACCCGGGAAGATCCTGTGTCACCAGAAGAGACGTTTGCGGCCCTTTTGGACCAACGTTTATTCCAGATGCGCCGTGACTTGATCGTGGAAATCAGGGAGGGAGGGAGGGGTTTAATGTAACTTTAATCAAAATTTTCATTTATATCAGACAGAGTTGTTCAGTTCATCCCCCATTGAAGACCGTTTTTAATGCAGCTTTTCTTAGCAAGTCTTTTGAAATGTTCTGCTGATGTAGATTGACGGACAGGGACAGCGATTTTAACTTTGGCGGCAGGTTCAAACCCAGGTGTAAGTGTTTTACTCTGTCAACATTTTTCGGGGTGGTATAGAGCTTGACCCAAATTAATCAACTAAATCGGATGATGTAGCGGAACCTTACGGTTTTTTATTTCTTTTCATTTCTATTCATTTTGTTTATTTATTATAAAACTTAAAACAGCTTACGACTTCCATCAAACCTCACAACAAAACGTCAGCTGATGTTAATAAAATGCGCCATATTGAACCACTTAAACTAGGTTTAAATCAGGGACCGACGCTGTTTAAATTTTACATGACTAATAAGAATTTCACCGTTAACATTTAACGGAACGCTAAACTCAGCTACAGGACGCTGAAATGACTTTATCGTCAATTGATCGCGTTTAATTTTAACGGTGAAATCGGCTCTTAACCGCATGTCAAAGTTAAATCGAGTTTTTTTAATGAAAATTTTATCATGACTAACCGGCGGCTTAAATTTAAGTAGCGTTTTTATATAAGGCTGTTAATCTATTAAAAGTAATGAATATGTTTCGTGATTCTCAATGTACTGAATGTTAAAATTATTATAGATATTCGTGTTTAAGTACCTAAGATCTGTACTCGCGATCGTTACTGTGACATCTCAATGCTAAAATTCTTTTCGAAGTGATTAGCGCATTTATAAATGTTTTAGTGTCTAACAAAGTTATGAAATAGCAAAGAAATCATTACGGATGTTAGTTAGTTATACTCGGGTCAATGTCGCCTCCCGCTTCTGTATGTTTTTATTGCGAATCTAGAAAACTACTGGATGGATTTGAATTTAGTATTCACCGGATTACTTGATTGTTAGTGTAATTTAAGGCCCAGAGTAGCGTGCAGCTTTCCAAAAATATACTTTCGTCATCTTTTAAGATTAATATTACCAGACAAATTATACCAATACTCATCATCTTTTAAGATTAATATTCCAAAATATCCAATAAAGGGTGAAAATGATATTTTGGAATATTGTATAGTATTGACCGCAAGAAAAAAAAAGGAAATACATATATTTAGGTGTCGCTGCTAGATACATGCCTTTTGCGCCGCATGTCGTGGGGTCTATTCTAATAGGACACATATTTGTCTGCATAACATGTCTGGGTGTAATTATACAGTATGTTAGTTTAAACGAGGGATATATTCAAACCCACAATAGTGTATCATCATCATCATCATATCAGCCGAAAGACGTCCACTGCTGGACAAAGGCCTCCCCTAAAGATCTCCACAATTGCCGGTCTTGCGCTATCCGCTTTTTGATTGATTGCGCTATCAATAGTGTATGCTTATATGATACTAATAAAAATATGAACAAAAAAAAAACACTGATTAATAACAAACAGAACCATGCCAAAAATTTCGCAAAAGTCTCACAACGTGTATACACCCTTGCGCTAAGGGCGAGGGGGGAGGGCGGGGTTTACGCACGAGCTTGCCACGTGATCACTTTAGGTACTGTTCACTTCTTGCGCACTCAGTGTTCATGATAATGTATTTTATAGGACAATTACGTCAAAAATTTAGGTTATAGGTTTTTTATATATTTGGGACGGGAATCGAATACTGAACACCCTCCCTTAATATGTCCCTCGTTTAACCTAACATACTGTATATATAAAGTATGTATTTACAAAAGAAAAGTAGTATATGCAGTATGTTATCTGGTTTCCATTGTAGAAGCATTGCTTAGTTTAGGGTGAAATGGCCGTGTGTGAATAATATCCCCGGATGTTATTTATTTTTGTTTAAACAAAAACGAGTAATAATGAAAACTAGGACTGATTTATTTAGTTTTAACTTAAATAAAATACAAGAGATAGCTGCACGGTGAGGTCTGGGCCTTAAGAGCATTGAATAATATTATTTAGTTGAATACAGAGGCTAAGCCGCGGGTGACACCTATTTTTAAAATCATTGTGTTTCAGTATCTGATAATTAGTACTTACTCGATAGTTTATGTGGAATTATATTTACATGCCGGAAATTGGAAAACCACTTAGTATATAGACTTTTATGTTTCTACTAATTTTACATTTAAATGCAGGGCGGAACTTCACAGGAGAACTGGGTATCAAAACTTAACAAAAATACTAAATACTAGCGGCCCGGTACGTGCTTCGCTACGCTTTTAAGTATTAGTACAAATTGTTTGTATATGGGAGTATAGAAAGATGTTGACTTTTCACTTTATCAAGTTTTTAAATTTTTCTCTACGTACAAACCTTCCCTGGACTTCCACGAATAATTCAAGACCAAAATTAGCCAAATCGGTAAAGGCGTTGTTGAGTTTTATAACATTACAACGAAAATTGGCATTGATTTTTATATATATAGATAAAAAATACCTACATTTTTCAAAAATATAAAGGACCAATATAATTGAACTGGCCTATTGGTCTAGCGGACCTGTCTGCTAAGCCAGATTGTGTGGGTTCGATCCCCACATTCACATCTTTGTGTGATAATTATTTGTTATGTGTCATCATCATATCAGCCGAAAGATCTCCACAATTGCCGGTCTTGCGCCATCCGCATCCAGCGATTTCCAGCGACCCGCACTAGATCATCGGTCCTTCTTGTAGGGGGCCTGCCCACGCTGCGTCTTCCGGTTCGTGGTCGCCACTCGAGAACTCCATATTATAAATAAATTATACCCGTCTGGGTATAATATGGAAGTGAATATGTTTATAATTTATCTGGTTGCCATAATACAGGCTCTGCTTAATTTGGGATGTGATGCCGCATTATTTTTCGTTTTGTTCGGCATCCGTCTTGCCCCCTCGTTGGGAACAAATCAGTTATATTTTTTGCGTTCTGTATTTTATCTATTACAGATCTATCTGTGAAGTTTCGCACCTAATTTTGATTTAACCCAAGCAAGTAGAAAGACTTTATTTATAGCATATATTTATTTAAGGACAGCATAAATTATACAAGGGATTATTTTATTTGTAATTGTATATTACTTTTCATGCGTTTTTATAAAAAGGTTCAGAAAACAACCTTAATTGTGACTTTTGGCGTCCTAATATACATACTTTGTTAAATTAATCATTCTTCAAATAATATGTGATTTACTTTTATTAATTAAATGTTTTATTAAATGTTTTTTTTTATAATATTTTGTGTTTTATTTATCAAGCCAGTAGTTTTATATTTCTCTACTCGCCCCGAGACGTGTAGCCCACCAAGGGGCGCACCATGTCAACGCTCTGAACCTTCCTTCTTATCACAGGGTGAGTCAAGTGGCTTCGGTACTGGCTAGGGTTATGGAGGGTGTAACAATATCCTCTATTTACCAAAGTTCCTCATCTAACCGGCGAAGATACCGCTACCTGTTTGTCCGTCCTTATGTCACGGGGTTCTAGTTGTAACTTGAATGCGGTGTTAATAATTATACTTTTATATTTGAAAGAAAATTAACTATTTTCACCCCATCATCATCATATCCGCTGGAAGACCCCCACGGCTGGACAAAAACCTCCTCCTAGAAGATCTCCACCATTCCCGAAAGTAGCTAGTATAATAAGGCTCAATAGGAAGTGCTGCTCAGTAAATTGATAGAAGGGGAGATAGTCCTGCACTTATTCTGTATATTCTTAATTTCGTTGATGTGATCAATTAATATAAAATAAAAGAAACTCAATATTGATCCCTCTAGTTGTAGGATTATATTCTTAAAATGTTTAGTAACTTTTGTTATTTATTGATGTTAAGTTATTTTTGAAGAAAACCAAAACAAGAATTTTATATTGAGTGACTTTTGAAAACTGAATGTTATGATGTTCTCGAATATTATAACGATCAGCAAGTTTTGATAAAATGGTGTTCAGTGACATTTGCGAGTTGTTCAGGTTATTTTGAACTTTAATGATGTTCATTCAATACTGACGCCCTATCTTGTTGAGCGATTTATGGGTGATATAGTGTATAGTGATTTTGAAAATCTGTATGTGATCATCGACTTTTGATGCTGACTGTACAATTAAAAATAACACTTGATTAATTGTTAACTGTGACGTTTCAATTAATTATTAACTGCTAGTTTTTCAATTAACAATTAATCAATTGTTAGATAGAAATAATCGAAGATGGAGGAGTGGCACAGGGTAAGGCTCTCGCACAACGTTGACTGATGATCTTGCAAAGTCAGCAGGAAACCGTTGGTTCCAGGCCGCGCTAAATCGTTATTCCATTTTATATTTGAATTTCCAGTAAAAAATACACAAACGGACGGAAGATTTCGCGGCAAAAATAAGTAAGATAACAAGAAAGATCATTTAGGTATATTGTGTGCACGTTCAGGTGCAGTGCAGAGCAACATGATTATAAATTGTTAGTTTATTTAAAATAATGCAACTAATATTTTTGATTGTTGTAAGAGACTAATTGTCTCTTACAACAATCAAAAATATTAGTTGCATTTTTTTTTATTGTAGCTTGCAATTAACATAAATAAATAAATAAAAGATTAATTGCCATTAAGTTTTTAGTCAATTACTACGATAATTAACATATTAATTGATTAATGCCCAACACTGATAAGGACTATGGTCAAACTTGACCACAGTCTAAGGACTTTGTTAAAGCAAGCACATAATATTATTTGCTTACTTTAAAAAGTTCTCATGTATAATCAATCCAAGGATAATTATGAGCTTTATAACTAAGAACAAATATACCTATATGTATATTTTTTATGCTTAATGGGTTTGCGCTTGACCACGATCTCACCTGATGGTACGTGAAGATGTGGTCGAAGGTGGACGTCTGCTCAGTGCTCACTCTAGCCTTGTATAAACCCATGTTATATATAAAGTACATTCTCAAACAGGTATTTGATGCAAGGGCTATTAGCTGTATAAAATGGCACCTGACCAATAAAGGTAGATGTTAATTATCGAATGCTAAGTGCGTAATGAGACGAATCAGTTCAATTCTGCCGTGTATTAATTGCACACATATTTTTTTATTTATACTATCTTAAACAGACTGAGTCCACCATAAGAGCGTAATAGTTTGACGGAATTGACAACAAACAAGGTTTAGTTTATCCAGGTTTTGTGTGAGGGTATAAAATTGAACCGGTGTGTCTTACAGTGGGACAAGGATCTTTATGAACGTGACTGACATTTGTGGGAGGGCGACACTATGGCGGCATGGGTTGTTTTTAAGAAAATTTCGCTAATATTATGGGAAAATTTAACAATGGCAATAGACTATATCCATTGTATTTTGTATCAGTTTTATAACTTTGACGGGCCCGTTGGCCTAGTTAGTTTTTTTTAATCCCACTCAGGACAGATATTTGTGTGCACGAACATGTCTGTTGGTCCTGTGTCTGGGTGTTTATCAATATAATAAATAAATAATAATAAATAAAAAAGTTTATTTCATTAACATTTCGCATATAACATAGTGTGGCTAGAACCACCCAGGAAGCATGTAGTAATGCTTGTGTTGGGTGACTCTGCTCCTCCCTGGGATTAGTACATTCTATTAATTAATTAAACTATTTTAGGTTTAATTACAATCAGAATCAAGATCAATACAATAGAAGTGATTGAAAAGAAACTGGTATAATTCGAACTACTGGTAAACTAGTATAACTATGGTGTGTGTGTGTTTGTGAATGTGTGTGTATCTGCCCCATACTGTCTGGCGGACTTCTAGCCGATGTAGTATCTTGGGATCGGTAAGTACGGTAGTCTAGAGTTCGTATTTAAATAATAAGTTCTCAGTTTCACAGTACCCAAGCGGTTCAAGTTCTTGGACAATTGTTTTTTTACATACATGGAGTAAAAGGTTATGTATTGTAATGTCTATATAATTATGTATTTACTCAAGTAGTATATGTAGTATATCAGCTATCTGATTTCCATAGTACAAGCTTTACTTAGTTTGGGATCAGATGGCCGTGTGTGAATAAAGTCCCAGGAATATCTAACTCTAAAACTTTATTGGGTACCCCATATATTATCGATTTATTGTAATAAATAATGTCATAGCACAAGGGAAGAAAAGAGTAGTTTTATCTGAATAAATAAATTTATTTCTATGTTAGTATTTTATTCACATTACTGAATACTATAATAATGTTAAATTATAAACGAAAAATTGATACACGGGTGCACTTAAAAATCAAGCATGGTAACATTTACGTATCGCGGCGGCAACTCGCTCGTTAACTTTTTCAAATGGAATTATCGGGCCTACATTGTATTTTTACTTCATGAAAAACTCTTGCTAGTGTTTTAAACCAAATAATAAACTTAGAAACAACAATCGGCAAAGCAAGCTGTGGCAGAACTGTCAAAGAGACACTTTGAAAGATGGCGGCGTTAGTTCCACTTTCAGCCACCTTCATAAATAGTATCCTTGTCGCACTATACGTCCTCAGTACATTATATAATTTACCCGTCAATCATTGACGTAGAATGTCATTGACCTCCATCCAAAGTCAGCAAAACGAATATATAAATACTTATATATATATTCTAGGGTCTATGTCACACAGATCATCCTAGTCCCAAACTAAGTAAAGATTGTACTATGGGTACCAGGCAACGTTATACATACTTATATAGATAGATATATAGATAGAATGTACGGCACTTATATACATAGAAAACATCCATGACTCAGAAACAAATATTCTTGCTCATCACACAAATCTTTGCACTTACCGGGATTCGAACCCAGGACCACCAGCTTCGTAGACAGGAGCACTACAAACAAATAAATCATATTTAAGAAATTGCATTAGATTTTAGCTTACTGATCAGCTTGACACAAATTTTAAGACACATATTAAACGTCTACTTATGGCTAGGCGTTATCACTCCACTAAAGAGTACATCGATGACAAAGACGTCTGGCGCTCACCACCTACCTGCACACTGCTCGCTGGAGATCTTGTAGCCATATAGACATGAGTAATCAGAGTTACGTGAACTATCTGATATATTTCTAACATATACTAAATTTAATATTATTGACTCTGTCTTAAAATGAATATGTACCTATATCCTGGGACATTATTTACACACGGCCATCTGATCCCGAACTAAGCAGATTTTGTACTATGGAAACCAGATAACTGATATACCTACTACGTTTCTTTTGGAAATACATACCTATATAGATAAATTATACCCAGACTCAGGACAAACAGACATGTTCATGCACACAAATAATAATAATAATAATAAGTCTTTACTTTCAGACCAAATTAGTGTCCAATTAGTTAGTAACAATTTTCTTAGAAACTACATACATACATACATAGACTCACGCCTGTTTCTTATAAACTAGTGTTAGTAATTAGTATTTTTTAAATATGTAACAAATTTACCTTTCATTGCTGCGTCATTCCATGCGAAATGGCGCAGCAATGATTGACGTAAATACAGTCTAGCCGACTAGCGATCATGCGAAGGATGCTGTTGGTGCTGCCACGTATTCTGCGCACCAGAGATGCGCATCTCTTACGCATCGTTGCGTAGAAACAATCTACGCGATGCTCAGCAAACATCTGAGCAAAAATAAATTATTATTAATTATTATTTTATTTCATCTCATAAATATCTGTCCAATAATTAAATACCAGTGCGTACCATTATATATTTTTTTACACATACAACCCCACCTCTTTTCCATACTCCAATCCTTGCCTAGGTTGTCTGGAAGAGATTACATTTAGTCATAAGGCCGCCAAATGTACATTTCTGTAATGCATTCATGGTCCTTATATTTTATTTTACTTGGTGCTCAATAATCCCGCCACCAGGCGCCAAGAGGAATGTACGGCAGTTTAGCTTAGGTCTGTTAGTTGGTGCATGTCTGACAAAGCCACCCTAAGACACTCTTAATAAGAATTCCTCCTGCCTCAACAAAACGAGGGCTACAACAAGTACCTACTCCATCAGGGGTTTTAGATATAGAACAAATAATCGCAGCGACGCGCGACGGTATTCCGCGGTTCTATATCAAGGTAAGGTATTCATCATACCATAACTAAGTACAATATCGTAAGAGAAGCGACAAAATCTGAATAACAGCTCAGTACGTAAACTATCTAGAATTCCGATAATATTTCAGCGACAGCACTTTGTGATGTCATGTGGTTTCAGATAGCGCTCCATGTAAAATTAGTACGCGTGGCGTATGCATATAGCCCTTGAACGAGTACTATATCTAAATTATCCATTGTACATATATATACCTACTCGTATCGCAATTCTATCGTTATGAAGATATAACTGTCCCATTTTCCATTTAGCCATATTAATATTTATTGATCAAGTCTGAAACTGTGCATGTTCATCCTTGAATATAGAGCAGTTTTCCGAGCTGCATTAGTCATGATCAATATTATACGCTTCATACGGAGCACAAACTGTTTTAAATTCGGGGTCGTCGACCACTACAAGATTTTATGCGATGTCCTTACTCGAGTAGCCACAGAGATTTATTATTACAATAGGTACTTAAAAATATGTCCATACTGCTGACAATTTAAACATCGAACCACCATTAAATCATTAATAAAAGGCTATCGAGCTCCAATCCCACACACTAGCGACTCGCAAGTTCTAGTCTTAGATGTAAAATCATCTTCACTGACCATATAGGATTGTTTAATAGACTCGGATTTCCGTTGATAAAGGTGATAAGTATGCGGAGTCTTCCCCCGGATGAAGTTAGAACTTTGCAGCTTAAGACCGAACGATAGCCTCGACAATTTAATTTAATTTAGTTTGCTGTCATTAGTGCACGAATTGTAGGTACCTACCGACAGAATTATACACATTTTTGTGCTCACTATTTGAAAACCGTCTTCCTCGGGTTTTATAGCCATCAGAAGCACCTCTAATGTCATGTTATTTATTAAAACGGGGGCGGCTGCTTACATCGGTAAACGAAGTTTTAATTGTTCCACGTACGTAAGAGCCTCAATGTGAGGTACTTTTGTTTACATAAAGATCTACGTGACATTTACATTTTAGAAGTAAGACTAAACAGAGGCTACCCTAAAATGATAATCAAATTAGGTAGTTGTAATTCTTTATTAATTTATTGATTATAAGTAAGGCGCTGATGTGTCTGTTACTATTAGTGAAAACCTGTTATTGGCTCACTTGCTTTGTTTTATATTTAATTTTATGTTTATTAGCTGTTGGTTTTGTATCTGGTATCTGGGGAAAAATCATCTTATCCTAAACCTGGCAGAGCCTGTACAATGGCAACCAGACAACTCATAAACATATCTACTTATTTTAATATTTCCAAATACCTACATACTTATATATTATAGATACAGTACACCCAGACACAGAAAAACATATTGTGCTCATCACATATAGAAAGGAAGAACTGCAGCGTGAAAGGAATTACATTACATTGCTTACTTTATAAAATCTTTTAATATGCCATAGGCGTCATATAAATGTAAAAAGAATAGAGACGCAGACATATCTTGTTACAAAATAGTAGTCTTTTGATGGCTTGAAGGTCTAAAGGGTTTGAATCCCGGGTAGACCAAAAATTAGATTTTTATTAGCAAAGTAAAATTGGTTATATAAGTGACACGGAAATTTTAACATTGATGAAATCACTACACAATACTATCCATATTAATATATACTTAATCTATATCGATACATTGCGAGAGTATGGTGGCGAGCGGTTGCTCAGGGGATTGGAAAGAAAACTAGTGTTTAACACGGTTCCTTTATTGGACAGTGACAGTTGGTACAACACTAAAATCACGGAACACACGTATTTAGTCCCGGGGACAAGCAGTAGGTACATGGGAGTTTACATGTCCCCGCACTAACAGACTCCCCGCGACGAGTACCGTGTGAAAGTCCCGGCGTACACTGTAGGTAAAGTTGTTCTGATTCAACACGCATGATTGTAATTAATCTTAAGTAAGTATATTTTATTTTAAAAAAGGATTCCTACTGAGTTTTCTGGCAGTGTTTCTCTGTAGCTGCTACGTACTGCACGGTAGGGTAAAAAATATGACGATTCCCCATAAATGTAATTTCTTCTGACTGTGTACGAAACACTTTTTCAGTTATTCATTTTTATTTCTTGCGCTTGGTTCGCCTTCATTTTCACTTGAATTAAAACTCACCTTTCTGTTTCAACAATCTGCCCCTAAATTGTTCCAAATTTTAAACTTTCTGAAAGTCATTCTATTTTTTCTAGAACCGTCCCAATACTTGTGTCCTTGTCTTCACCTATCTCTTTTTTTTTCTATCAGGAAATTCGCCCCATCTTTCTTTGTATAAAATAACCATATAATTTAATTTTCATCATCATTTATCATATATCATCAGTTATGGTTTTTCTTTTGTTCTGGTATTAACTAGAACATTCTAGCAATGTTACAAACCTAAAACCCTTACTGGTACTGGGATAAGAACCCCGAACGTGCCAGTAATATATAGAAACATTAACTTTAAGGCTACGGTAACCATTTGCCATCGAACAGTTTCAGCTATCTTTGTGGTATAAATAACATCGTTGTGGTTTTAATTTACTTACACTCAATTATATCAACAGCTCTTACGTCTCATCCGTGCTTCGGAGGTCACGTTAAGCTGTCGGTCCCGGTTGTAGTCATTAGACAACAGTCGTTAAGCCATGTCAGAGGCCTATTAGGTGGCTTGAACAACTCTGACACTAGGGTAACCACTGCCCATACGATAAGCAAGCAAACATCTTTTACAATAACTTTATATAGGTATTGAAAACCTAATATCCTTAGGATCTTAATTGAAATATATTTTGAATATAATATAATAGTGAGTTTTAATTTTATTCTGCAGAACTCTTATTCTCGGCATAAAGGACAAATGCCAGAGCTTTCGCCCAGACTATTTATTACTTACCTTTACTGGCAAAGAATGCCATTTCCTTTCCACTTTAATAAAATGAACAAAATTAATCAACAAACTCGGAGTAACGACATATTGTTTCCCTCGTCTCGAAAAGAAGAAGTCCCTTTTTCGAGGGCTACGTATACCCTAGTTTCAAGCCGTCCCTCTGACACCACTTAAAGATTGTTGTTGACTTGCTTGCGAGAACAACAAGATAAAGTACCGTGCGAAGCATGAATACCCGCAGAAATCAAGCCACAAAGGCGGTCACCCGTCTAAAACCAGACCGTGTACCGTGAACGTTACGGTCCCTAATTATGATATTTCTAAAAACATTACCTATGATGAACCCTGCTACCAGTAATAAATAATATAATAATAACAATTCTTTATTTCAGAACCACATAGGCTCCACTGTGTTAGTAACAAATTGTCTTAAAAATATGTTAGTAACTTAATATGCTAGTTTTAGTTAGTAATGTTTTTCTTATTCAATGTTAATACTTATAATCTAAAAAGTATCCTAAGTGTTACTTTACAAGTCAACAAAGTGCAACTATACTGAATTAATAGGTCTAAGCGGAAAATGGCAAACATGCCATTTATTGGATGCCTTTTATTAAACTGTAAATTCTATATCCTTTGTACGCCGCTGCACGCAACTACTTCAGAGAGCTGAGAGAGTATATACAGTCAATTCAATATCTCCCATGCACAGAATAGCAAAGGAGCTAACGTTATTATATCAAAACATTATTACACTGCGCCTTCAGTAGTAAAAAAAAATGTCTTAAGATGTTTCTTAAGATGTTTCTTCCTTTCTTTCCTTTTATTTATTAAATTGTAAGACTTAAGGGCATTAGATAGATTGAATGTGTTAAACACATTTTTATTTTTATACTGAAATTGGCAATATTATTTAAAGATGCAAACTATAGAAAAATTGTAATTGGACAAGGAAGAAACATTTCACAAATCGATCTTTGTCGCAATACCTATGTGGATGTATATGTATATGTTAATCTAGAGTTTCAAGCAGTAAGCCTTGTTTGAACCTGACTATTTTATATAAAACAGAAAAACAAGCAAGTGGGTCACCTATTCCTTTAGGTTGCCATGTCATACCTGTGGAACCATATATACCATACATGTGGAAATATTTCCACAGTTGAGTTAATAGTTCAATTGAGTTCGCAGTAAAAAGTTTCTTATGAAACGCACGGTGTTAGACGACGATGAAATTTCCACTTCTGTCGAAAGGCTCTGTAGTCTGTCTGTTTCTTCATTTGCATTCAGTGTTTTCTTACAGGCTTTTACTCACGAAAAGAAAAGGGAAATCCAGTTTCAATAATATTTATCATGTAATAACCTATAATAAATAGGTAATATTCCAAATTGTGTGTGTATGTGTGTGTTGCCACTAAAGACTTACGGAACAGAGACGTGGTTGCTCACTATGGACCTTATCAGGTGGCTCTAAAGCCCGGGTGACACGAGGCTAGTAAATCAAGCTAGTGAGCCAAGCTAGTGCTGCCAAGCTAGTAAGCTAGTGACACTAGCTTCGTGTAGACGGAACTAGCTTCGTTTACAAGCTAGTAAGCTAGTGTGGAAGCTAGCAAGCTAGTGCCTCAAGCCAGGATAGTTTTAATAGCTTGGGGTTCTATTTTTCAAGCTAGTAGGCGCCCCCCACCACCCGTTTTACTATCCTGGCTTCGTTACTAGCTTCGTGTCAACCGCGAAGCTAGCGAACCTAAGCTAGTGTGCAGTCGGAGAGCGTGGTGAGAGTGCGTGCAATTTGTTAAAATGCCGAAATTAGCGGACGAAATTAATTTAAAATTCGTTCAATTGTACAGAGAAGAGGAATGTTTGTGGAATGCAAGTATTCCATCTTACAAGGACAAGCAAATGCGAGACTCGTCACTAGAAAAAATACGCGACATACTAAATAAAGATGGAATAGAAATGTCGATAAAAGAGATTAAAAATAAAATTAAAAATCTAAGAGCTACATATTGTCAAGAATTAACAAAGATAGAAAAATCTGAGAGGTCTGGAGCAGGAACTGCAGAAGTCTATAAGCCAAAAATTATTTGGTTTGAGGAAATGCATAATTTCATAAAAAAGGTGCCAATGAAGAGAAAAACTTCGGTAAGTTATTTTAATATTATTTACTCTTTACAATTATTTACCTTAAAAGTACTTATTGAAATATTAATAATCGTCGGCATTTTTAATTTTTCTTGTAGTTTTGTCTGAATTAACGAATCATTCTTGCTTGCCATGGTACTGCTCCATCATTGTTGAAATATCTCTTAAATTTCTCCCTTTTTTCGATAGCTGACAGAGAAGAGTGGTTACTTCCCTGTCGACTGATACTGGGTAAACATAAATTTTCCATTCTCCATGAACCGGGAATAATGTTTCCCGCTTCAATGTCTTCTTGGTCGACATCACTACTAATGCAATAAGTGCTTTTTTGCTCTTTTCGTAACCAATTATGCAGAGCACATGATGCTAGTACAATTTTGTCTACTGTTTTTACGTCAACTGCGATTGGTCTTTGATAAACACGAAATCGGCTTGCCAATATGCCAAAGGCATTTTCTACAGTTCTTCTGGCTCTACTTAGCCGGTAGTTGTATACTTTTTCTTCATGTGTTAAATTGTCACCTGGGTACGGTTTCATAATATACGATTTTAATGGGAATGCAGCATCCGCCAAAATTACTCCGCCTTGTGGTATAAGGTTATTTTCTAGTTGATTATATATGGAGCAATTCCTAAAAACACTTCCATCAGATGCCATTCCACAGGCGCCGACGTCAATATAAATGAAATTATAATCGTAATCAACAATAGCCATAAGAACAATACTGAATGTTTTTTTGTAATTAAAAAACAAACTTCCACTGTTGCCAGGAGCTATGATTTGAACATGCTTCCCGTCGACGGCGCCATAACACGCTGGAAAGTTCCATTTCACTCTGAAACCATTTTCTATAGCTGCCCATTCTTCAGTTGTAGTTGGAATCTGTAACAATATTTTTAACAAATTTTTTATTTTCAGAACAATCAAGATTCTCCAAACAATAATAAAGATGACAACAGTGCAAGCAACAGTCAGTCATTAGAACCACCCGTAGCAGAAAATCTTTCAGAAAAGACAGTTGAAATGTCTCAACCTGCAAGCGAAATGTCGTCTATTCAAGATAAAACTTCTAAATTTATTTCCCCCGGAAGTAACATTCCGCAATTTAAGAAACGGAAGGTTTCGCAAGTGAGTTCATTGATAAATGAAATTAAGGTGATTAAGGAGGATTTAAACAGTTCACGAGAATTTCAGGAACCAGAGCTGGATGAACATGAGATATTTGCAAAATATGTAGCAAGTCAGTTGAAAAAGCTTTCACCCGGACAGGCCATTTTAGCTAGGGATCAGATCAACGCAACACTATCCCGCTGTCGGATGTATGATTTAAACTTCGGAAATACTACATTTTCGTACCAGTCACCTATCAATTCTTCAGACTCCAATATGTCAACCACATTTTCTTACAATAGTTCTGCAGCAAGTCCACTCTACACTAATCCACCATCACAACTACAACAGACTGAGCAACGTGATGAACCCATCATCCATCCGCCACCACAGCAAGAGTTGGAGCAAGATGAAGATCCCATCTATCAAGCATTTCAAAATGCTTGATACATTTCTCGCCATTTATGTAGCGTAAACGTACATTTTGTCGTCATTTATGATTTCTCATTTTGTAATTTAGAATTTAATCTCGCCATTTATGTAAGCGTATAAGTACCTACTTTAATTTGAAATAAATAAAATTCTACATACCTGTATATCTTTCTTTAATGCCTTATAAATTTCACTGCAAACTTCTGGTATAAATCTAGATATAGTAGATCTTGAAACACGATACATGTGACTTAACTTCCTGTAATTGACACCAGATGATAGAAAATCTAGAGTTATTTCCAATTTTATTTTAGCCGGTATGGCTTCTCTCATATTAGTATTTAATTTTTGTATTTGTGGTCCCACTAGATTCAGTAAATTGTCAAAAATATTAGGTGTCATTCGCAAAATACTCTTGAATTCGCCGGAATCCTCAGATCGCAGTTCTTTTAAAAGTAATGCAGATGCTCCATGACTATGTCTTCTTAAGATCCAGGGTCTTGTCCAAGTACGCTTTTCTTCTAGCAGAGCTAATATTTCATCTAGCGCATGTTGACACAACTTCCGAATTAACTTTCTTAGTAGAATTGCTTTTCTCTTACGCACACTGTTCATTTTTACGTATACGTGTTATCAGGTTAAGCACAACTCACTACTGACTTGACTAGCTTGAAATTTCCTAGCTTCGTGTAGACAGCACTAGCTTGGTTACAATCCAGGCTAGTAGGTAAGCTAGAAACCAAGCTAGTGACCCCTTACTAGCTTACTATCCTAGCTTCAAAATACTAGCCTCGTGTCACCCGGGCTTAAGAGCTATGGAAAGGGCTATGCTTGCAGTTTCCCAGCGAGATAGATATGCTGAGATCCGCAGGCGAACCAAAGTACGGCATAGCTCGAAGAAATGCCAAGCTGAAGCGGCAGTGGGCAGGGCATCTAGCTCGTAGAGCCGAAGCCCACTGGGGCAGAAAGGTTCTCGAGTGGCGATCATGAATCGGAAGACGCAGCGTGGGCAGGCCCCCTACAAGATGGACCGATGATCTTGTGAGGGCCGCTGGAAGTCGCTGGATGCGGATACCGCAAGACCGGCAATTGGGGATATCTTTGGGGGAAGCCTTTGTCCAGTAGTGGTCTTACGGCTGATATGGTGATTTAAAGTTTTGAATAATTTGGAAATTAATCTCACATATGACCGAAAAACATGTTTTTTAGAAAGTGTACACAATTATTTCATAACATGTGAAACATCATAGTGTGTGAGGGATTTAGCTGCATGATGAGGTCCAAAACCTTAGTATTTCATCAAAAAAAATATACTTGTTTTGTAGTTTCTTAAAATATGTTTTTACCCATTTAAGGTGTTTAAAAACCGTAGCCATCGCTGAGCTCCTGCATGTCGCCCTAATCATGGGCTACTTGCAGAGCTGTTCGAAGCCGTCCAGTACGCATGATCATGGGCTACCTGCACCTATAAACAGATGTGCATTGATCTGTAACCGATTTTTTAGCTAGCAATATAAAACTTTTCATAATTCTGCGTTATAAGTTATGATACAGTTTTCATTTCCAAGAGCACGAGCATTTCCTGTTTGAGTTCATCAAAACAACTCTAAAGAACCTACTACCTTCTTAAGGTATTCCTTTCATTGGCTAATTGGTCTACGTACGTAGGTGGTACGTTTTATTGCTGTTTCAGTTGTATAAAAAAATAATGTTAACAATCCTACCCCTAGTATGATGGCTTACTTCTAATACCTACTTACGGAAAATTTATTCTAAAGTATAGCGCTGTTTACGTAAAAGAAATGCACCGGTATACAGTGAAGCTCAAATATCGTTCCCGGGCTGTTGGCATGACGACGGCCGGGCTCAGCCCTACTCGAGCTCTGCATGCGCTCTAAATTTAAATTCTATCTAGGGTAGTTAGGTTCCACATCGGTTTATCAAGTAAATATGTTATTTACTCTTCGTAGAACGTTTGGATTGCACTGAAGTATATTGTTTCTGAGTAAATTTACATTTAACAAGTATTCAGGATGATTGATCCAGTAATGTGATTACGTTACTGGATCTAATATCCTGAATGCCTTAGGGTTGATTTGGTTTTGTGATGTTGTTGTCAAGTGTTAAGTTAGCTGTACCTGCTATTAAAACATCCTTTTGTTTAGTTGGGACTTTGGGACTGACGATATAGTGTAGGCGATATAGTGACGACTTACCTGGAAGATTTCTGCCTACGGCGACCAAACCCACCGGGAACTAGCCAAGTATAGAGTATCAAACCTCAGCCCTACACTGGGTGTATTTTCTGCCAGAAAACCACGAAAATACCTATTAGTTATACACGAGTGTAATTGATTGAATGAGATTTGTGTAATTTTGATGACCGAGCCAGCGAAGGGTTCTAAAATTATAATATATATTAAATATATTGATCAAAAATTGCACAAATCTCATTCAATCAATTACACTCGTGGGTATAGGTAAGTATTACAGTATAATCTTAAAATTGTAACAACAAACAATACTTAGGTATAATTAAGAAAAAAAATGCTACAGTAACTTAAGTTGAGTGTAATATTTTTGTTAGGTACCTACTGTAATATTGCGCAAAGCAAATTAAAACCAAAGTACCTACACTAAGGAGGTTCCGAGTAGGAGTATCTAACACGTTAAAAAGAAACTATTATGATCAATTTGCCACCACGGAGGTAAAAGTAAATATATTTCATGATGTTTTGAATTCGCAAACTTAGAAAATTCACATTCATTTTATCCTCTAGCGGATAAAAACGTTTTGCATTCAGATATCGAACAGCAAAAATACTCTTTTCATCATCCCATCTCGTAAAGAGCACTTTTACTCTTCGTTATCTGAGTGGAAATGGCGTTTTTATCCTCTAGAACATCGTGTGCACTAAGTTTGTGAATGCAAAATATCAGTAAACCTATTTACTAATACCTCTATGGTGCCTAATTTATCATACAACTTTTTTAATTTATTAAAGTCTAAGACTCGGAACTATCTTGGTGTACTTTTTTCAAATTGTTTTGCGCAAATTTACGGTTCTATTTAACACTGATTGTAGCAACGTTTACATTTATGTTACTTACATACTTGTATTTAATATTAACATCACTTCTATAGCATTCTATAGAATGTAATGTAAAATGGAATTTTAGTATAATATTGTTCTTTTTTCTGAATCTTAATTAGGTAAATTTACTTTGCTACTGCACTCACCGACTTATTGTTTGTGTTTTTCTGTGGATAATGTCGTGGGCTGCAACATTACTTAATAATTTTGGAAATCCTATGAGTATGCATTATGTTTTAGCTGTTAATTATCCCTAAATAAATAAAATAAACGTTACTTTTAGTTTTTCTTAATTATACCTAAGTATAATTTGTTATAATTTAAAGATTGTCGTGTAATACTTACATATCATAATATAGTAATTAATACCTAAACTGAGATAAAAGTATTTATGATAAGATTTTTTTCGCATTTTGTCATTTCCTCGCTGAGGTGTGATGAAAAGTTACGTGTTGCACTCGAGTGCACAGATTTTTCACCTTGTGCTCTTTTGATTTCCTCGCTAATGCTCAGGATTCTAATTTTTGAATCATTCGCTGCGCTCATGTCTCAATTTAAGATTCCTTCGCTTGCTCGGTTATCAAAATTGAGCACGCGGTTATAAATCAACTTTGCCCTCTTGTACCTATATCGAATAACTATTCTGAGATGGGGGATGAAAAACAAATTAAGGACCTCATTATCAGCCGTTGAAACTGGTGATAGGTGTAGATAATGTTGTAAACCTACATAAAGTTTAAAATTACACTGGTCAACACTGGTTTTGCCACACGAATGTTGATAGCTAATTTTGTTTTATCAATCTACCCTCATTATTAAATCACAGTTGTCATATGTCAATTAGCCTCATATTTGTTGTGATACGGTAATACTCATAACTAGTACTACGGCATTAAATTAACAGAAACGCTTACAAGTAAATCGTTATAAAATATTTGTCGTTGAATTTGAACACTTTTTTTGTGATTTATTAACCGTGTGAACATGTTGAGGAAGTGTAATAATAACCCTAACTCTTTTTGTTATGTCTGCGGAGAACTAACATTCAAAAAACAACGACGAAATTTAACGAATCTTGTGTTGGAGTGTTATCACCAATGTTTTGGTTTTTCTGTCGCCCATCAAGACAAATCCTGGGCCCCTCATATCTGTTGCATAACGTGTGTGAAAAAGTTAACTGACTGGAAGAAAGGGGCACGACCTATACCGTTTGCTGTACCCATGATATGGACGAACAGCGAGATCACGTTTCAGATTGCTATTTTTGTCTCACTGACATAAAAGGTATAAATTACAAGAAAAAAAACACAGTTATTTACCCTAACTTATCATCGGCTATAAGACCAGTCTCTCATTGTAAAAAAATGCCATAATAGTAGAAAGTTGCAACTACGTCTGTTGAGAACGACAATGTACAACCGTCCACTTCAGGTCAATGTGTTGACGAGGACAAAGACTTTGAGTTTGAAAAAATTGTAAACGAGCCACATTTGATAACTCAAGGAGACCTAAATGATTTGGTTCGGGATTTAAATTTGTCAAAAAAGCAGTCAGAACTATTAGGATCTCGTCTAAAAGGATGGAATTTGCTACATCATAATACAAAAGTTAGCTATTTTCGAAACCGTGATCAACACTTCAGAACGTATTTTTCTCAGGATGGAGATTTGGTGTTTTGCAATAACATAAATGAGATTATGAAAATGTTGGAGATAGATTTTGATCTCTCTCAGTGGCGTTTATTCATTGATTCTTCGAAAGCAAGTCTAAAAGCAGTTTTATTGCATAATGGAAATATGCTTCCGTCTGTACCTCTGGCCCATGCTGCGAATATGAAAGAAACCTATGAAAATATGAAACTTTTACTTGAAAAAATAAATTACAGTACATATTCCTTCAAAATCTGCGGTGATCTTAAAGTTGTTGCACTATTGCTTGGACTTCAGCTGGGTTATACAAAGTTTTGCTGCTTTTTATGTGAATGGGATAGCCGAGACAGAACTAAACACTATATAAAAAAAACATGGCCTACGCGTGCATCGTTAGTTCCTGGGCAAAAAAACGTAAAGTATTTACCCCTTGGACAGCCAAATAATGTGCTTCTACCACCATTGCATATCAAATTAGGATTAATAAAAAATTATGTGAAGGCAATGGATTGCAATGGGAGTGGATTTTTGTATCTAAAAGAAAAATTCCCTAAAATAAGTGATGCAAAGATAAAAGAGGGTATTTTTGTTGGCCCTCAAATTAGGGAGTTAATAAAAGATTCGACATTTGAAGAAAAATTAAGCGATTTAGAAAAATCAGCATGGAAGGCTTTTAAAAATGTTGTTGCAAATTTTTTGGGTAACCACAAGAGTGACAGCTACAGAGAGTTGGTTAGCGAGCTATTATTGTCATATCAAGCATTGGGTTGCAACATGTCACTTAAGATCCATTTTCTAGACTCGCACCTGGATTTTTTTCCTGACAATTTAGGGGCTGTCAGCGACGAGCACGGTGAGAGGTTCCATCAGGAAATTTCTAATATGGAAAAGCGGTACCAGGGCAAATGGAGCCCAAATATGTTAGCAGATTACTGCTGGACAATTAAAAGGGACCAACCACAAGCTAAATATTCAAGAAAATCTTAATTATTTATTACGTCATTTATAAAAAAATAAACTTGATTTACGAGATGTGTTTTTTTCTTAATATTTTAAATTACTCAATAGAATAAAATCCTTGTCTAGCTAATTCTTTTTAACTGTTTATTTTTTCGTACAATCACGAGTTAAAGTAAAAAATACCAAAAAAGTCCGTGTGGCACGACAAAGTTAAAATTTTGTTGACCAGTGTTATTTACCATCACCAGCGCCACCTAGAACAGCCTGCGAAATCAGTCTTGTAGTGATTAAACTCATTTTCAAGTGCCAATCTAGATGTACCTCACCCCCGTTTTAAAGTTATTAAAGCCAATAGAGGAGATGTCTATATTATGGCAGCTTCTATGATTGATTTTACTTTCCCTCGGAATGCAATACTCGCTCGGTACAAAGAGACGCTAATAAGTGCACTTAGACCTAGGTACCTCTACTCTTATTAACCGAAGTAACATTAATAATACCCTGATAAAGGTTTCTCCTTTGTTACCTGTACTAAGAACTTCATAAGATCTAAATATATTTAAAAGTACAAGATCCTCACTCACCGGTGGTGATAGCGAGTTGAATAATCACTATGCAAAACGCGACGACCCGAGATCTTTTTAAGATAACAGCCGCTGCATCGTATTGACTTTCCTTATCTCGGGTAACTTTACAAACATGTTATTCACGCAGTCAAATCACTTGGAATAACTATTATATGGGCCACAGTTAACCACACTTTTAAAACTTAGGTGTCCTGTGCGGTGAGCAAACCCGAAATACGAGCCATAAAATACAATGATATCAAAATTAGTTTATTTCCTATCGCATAGCTTCGGGGCCATTATTGGTCATCCTGCAAACAGTCCCGACCTAGCACCATACGACTTCTTAATGCAAACAGCCCGACATAGCGCCACACGACTTCTTACTCCTAACAGTCCCGAACTAACGCGGCTTTGTCCTGCAATTAGTCCCGACTAAACGACATGCTGCATGCATTTTGTTTAAAAAAAACTCCAGAAGAAACTATTGAAGAGTATAAAAAACAGGGTTCCAAGTTCCAGGGGTATAGAGGAGGAGGCATAAATGTTATTAACATTGATTTTGCGTATGAAAAAGCGGAATGAAACTAAGGCACAAAACTTTTTGTTTTTGTCCGACCCAGATTACTTTAAGTATCCCTCCCCCAAGGATCTCCACAATAGCCGGTCTTGTGCTGCCCGCATCCAGCGGCTTCCCTTAATCAAGTTCAGCTCTGTGGGTTTTATGTATAGGAGAAATAGTAAAATTACTTATTTCTGGGTAAAATAACTGTTCTTTCTTTTGCTTCGCTGGTAAATGCTTGCCATTATTATTGACAACGGATACGGGACTTATTAGTGGCAAATAATTAAAAATTCAAAACCGTATCTCGCCTGCTGTCGGCTTTGCGTGTATTTTGAAATATTGATAACCGGGACAAGTAACGATACGGGACGTGATACTTAGATACGGTGACATTCCCGTATATACGGGACGCATGGTAACTATGCTTGTTATACACTAACGGGAATTGTCTTGCAAATCAATTGCATATTTCTTGGGTATTGTTGACATCCAGGTATTTACATATATAAAGGATAGGTTGACTGACACTTATGTAGGTTTCTAGCATGTTCCAGAGTTCCGTTGATATATGGTATATGTTTTCAATTTTCATATACTATTGTTACAGAACTTCGTATGAACACATAATTATTAAGGAGGTAAGTGTATTCCCATCGTGACAACGTCGACGATGGGAAGACGACATAAAAAAATAGCAGGAGCCACATGGAGAAGGAAGACACACGACCGAATTTTATGGCAAGCTTTAGGGGGGGGGCATATGCTGAATAGCAAGACAATCTTCGCGAAACTGGTGTCTATATCAAAGAGATTGTATATATTTTTTTATAAGATTGTTAAATAAAGGCTTTATTATTATTATATTAAGTGTATTCAATTATATCATGTGGATTATTATTATATTTTAATTTTAAAATTTAGTTTTAGTTTTGTTTTAATAGTTTCATAAGATGATGTGAGGACCTGAATAATAAAAACGTAGGTATACCATTGATGATAATTACATATGCGGTGACAAGTTACAGGGACGAATTAATTTTATGCTATGGTATTTACGTCAATTAGCCCTCCAAGAATATCCTCCCATTCAATAGTATTTTAAATAAAATAGATATAAAAGGTTTTTATTCACGTAGACTTTAAAAAAGCGCTTGTAAATAGTCAGAACATGTTCGTAGTAATATATAATTAGTTTATAATTATTTCTAGGTACATATAGATATTTAGGTACACGGATTGTAGGAAATAATTTACAATAAGATTTATTTTATAACAGTAACGATATTTAACTAACTTAAATTAAGTTATTGTCAAAGATCATGTGTAGGTTTAATTATCAAAATTTCAAATTTTAGCTATATTTTTACTACATATTGTCTGAATGGTTCTGTCTGTATTAAGGTACGAATTAAATGTTCTTTGATTATGGAATCTTATATTGTGTGTTATTTTTATTTTTAATATATCAGCTGAAAAACGTCCACTGCTAGACAAAGGCCTGTCCCAAAGATTGTGGAGATCTTTGGAGAGGTCTTTGTCCAGTTGTGGACGTCTTTCGGCTGATATGATGATGATGATTTGGTTTAATCATGATTGTAATTATTAAATATAATTATTGAAACGGATTAAGACAGTTGTAGACTTGAATACCTTCAATATCAGATAAAACAAGGTCAAGTATTTTAATTTGTGCGTTTTTTTCAGATGGCTGTGTTGTTTCATGTTATTTAAGTCAACAAAGTCCTTTATGGAGGTGTAGGTGGAATCAGTATTTGAATTTTGTGAATTTAATCATCGTTGTGCCAATAAAAAATCAATCAATAAATCTTCCGCTAAATAAGTTCTAACAAAGTATGTCTTTTATAAAATAATTACTGCCTTGTTGGTCTAGCGGTAGCGTGTTCACCCGCAGATAACGAGGTCCTGGGTTCAAATTCAGGGTCGGGCCAAAAGTGATCTTGGGACTTTTCTGTAAAAAGAAAAATTTCTCAGCATCAGCCCGAAGTCTGGGAGTTGGCGGTATTATACCCCCGTGCCTCGGAGAGCACGTAATGCTGTCGGTCTTGTATCTGACCTCTTTCCGGTCGTGTCGCTAGGCGTCCCGGATCATGAGAGTGATGTAATAGAAAGTGCTCCTGTTTGCGCACTATAATATGTCCCGCGCAGATGGCTAATCTCTGTTGAGAATAGAAGAGCCGCCGTGCTCAAAATTCGGCTAGGAGGACATTATTATTATTATAAAAAATATTAAGATTTTTTTATGGAAAAAGAAAGAAAAAAAATGATATTGTATACAAAATATGTACGTTACGTTCATAGTAACCGACATTTAAAATACGTATGGTCGCGCTGCCTGTTACCGTTATAGTGCAACATGTTAATTAGTTGCTCTAATGAACAGTACAAAAGATAGGATAGGCATGTAAGTAAAAGAGATAGATATCATTTAAACAATTGCGCTTCTAATGTTAAGCTCGTCGCCCTGCTCAGCGCGGACTGAAGACAAAACGTCGCGATTGGGACGTTTTTGAGTCTTTACTTTGCGCGCTTATAACATATTATCTGCCTCTTTTTAGGGTTCCGTACCAAAAGGGTAAAACGGAACCCCATTACTAAGACTTCGCTGTCTGTCTGTCTGTCCGTCTGTCACCAGGCTTTATCTCATGAACCGTGATAGTTGACAGTTGAAAATTTCACAGATGATGTATTTCTGTTGCCGCTATAACAACAAATACCTACTGAAAAACAAAATAAACGTGAATTTTTTGCTCATTTTATAGAGTCCGATTCGCACTTGGCCGGTCTTTATATATAATATCATTGCATTGAACTATATTTTATTTATTATATCTCTTGACATTGTTTACGTTTAATTTTATATCTTCATAATTATTGTGTTATGTCTCCATTTTTATTGTAAATGTTGTTGTTAAGTTTTATTGTATTTGTGTGTGTTTGTTCAGTATTATTTAATTAAAAATATGTAACAATTTTACATTTCTTCTACCATAGACAAGATAGGCAGCATGCACTTTCTAGATTAAGCTCTATATGTAACCTATTTTAGTGAAATAAATGATTCTGATTCTGATGAATATTACAGACGTCGAAGACCTGCAACTTACACTTACACCCCATACCATCCTGTGAGTGTCGGAATAGGCGACTAAAGGATACGCCAGGTATCGTCTCTTCGTGTCCCGGGTTCCATTCCTGCGCAGGATAACTATTTGTGTGACCCATAAATAGTTGTTCTGAGTCTGGATGTGCTTTGTGTCCGGCAATTATGTTTTTAAAGTAGCCCGCGACACAGGGATTAATTTCCCTAGTGGGTGCGTTGTCTTTTATGAAAAATAAGAAAAACAAAACTTTACTTAACTACGGTCGCCAACTCTATAGAAGCCTTTGGGGGAGGCCTATGTTCAGCAGTGAACGATATCAGGCTGATGAAGTGTTACTAAATGGATGTCTCTTACTCTATTGTTATATATAGATATAACAATAGAGTAAAAGACACATATAGATATTCAATTATATATATCCAATAATATCTTCCACGTAATAAAAGTGTCTTCACAAATCAGCCCCGACATTGTGAACGACATAACACAAGGAAAATCACTTGTTGATACTTAAGTCTTCTTTCGTGTAGGGCTGCCAGCCATCCGTATTTCCCCTAATTTGTCGTAGTTTAGTATGGGCGGGCGGAGATTTTTAAATACTCTGTGTTTTAATTAAAGTTTTCAACGGCAACGGCACCGCATTTATATTAAACTGAATAATATTTTAGCAAATATTACGTTGAAATGTTAGGGTTTTACGCAGCAAAATACGGGATTTTAACACTACGTTTTAGAGATAACAACCCTACATTCATGGCGTATTAAGAGGAGCTTGGAGATCACTATAATCTGTTTGTTACAATTTAGTTTTAACAAAGCTGTTATCTTTCTAGTATCCGAGTTTAAGCCAGTAAAGTTGTGACCCTAATTTGTCTTGTCTGGTCTTGGTTGGGGTATACTTGTGAACAGCACTTCGACGCTTCAGGATCTTTTGTACCACCATTGGCTTTTATTCTTTTCCTAGAGCACTGAATGAAGCCCAATTCAGTGAATTACAAAGCTACTGATATTGAAGCTAATATTACAGACAATACCTATGTGGTAAAGAAAATTTCTACTTCTTTATCTGTATTGAAAACACAATCATCTGTAACGTTGTTATACTTACATTTAAGGGCTATATATAACTAAAAAATGTGTATTTGTCTGTCACAGCCACATTGCTCCGTAACTACTGTACTGATTGAGTTGTACCAAATGGTTTACATATTTAAGTCAAGGACGACATTTTTATATTACAAATGGACGTATTTTTATTATTATTATTCTATTGTACATCATTGACATATTTATATTATTTAACATTGTAAACAATTTTATTTTAATAAAAAAATATGAATAATGTATTTGCACGCCATAAGTGGCAGAATATGAGGAATGTATTGTTGTAAAATCTTTTGTACAATATTCCGGCAAATAAATAATTTGATTGATTGATTGAAGTTAATATAGAGAGGCTTAGAGGCCAGAAGAGGCCGGTGGGAGCCAGATGCTCTCACCGGTCCGTAAGTGATTGGCGAGGTTAAGCAACTTAGGCTCACGATCAGTCCATAGATGGGTGACCATCAAAGTGGCATAATTTCTGAGCGTCTCCATGCTCAGGTGGGCACGTTAAGCTGTCGGTCCCGGTTGTAGCCGTGAGGCAATAGTCGTTTAGCCATGTCAGAGGCCCACTGGGCGGCTTGAACAACTCTGACACTACGGTAACCACTGCCCATACGATAAGTAAGTTAGTATATAGACATGTAACGCAAATTTAACACGGGGGTGACTTACGGCGTGTGAAATAGGATATTAAAAACATAATTGCTAACTATATTTTGTGGCACATCAAATGAAAGGGCTAATTGTGAAAATCACAAATAAAGTTTTTTACAATTTTAACATTAATAGTTTTGAAACCATTTAATAAAATACGCAAAAATTTACCCACTTGTCACTGAAACTCTGAACTATGCAATTTTTTAAAATATTTATTTAGGCACTTATAGATTACAACAAACGCTATAAAAAGTCTTACTATGGTATAAAAATTATCTGCATAAGAACTTCATTTGTAGTTAACGAACCCACGGAACCTTCTGCACACGAGTTTGACTCACACTTGTCCAGCTTGATTTTATAATCAACCAACACTCTCCTGAGGCTCAAAGTCCAGCGTACAGCTTTATCGCAAAGGCAATTACTTATATTACACTATAGGACATGTAATTACTATATGCACTCTCGATAAATACTTATGCTTCTGTCATCTTGTGAGATAAATATTCCGAACAAATGTTAAAATAATAATAATAACCTTGCAAGTTTAGGGCTTGATATCTGGCTGGAGAGTTACATGCAGAAGGCTGCTTTGCTGGCGAATGCTACGATTGTGCGGAAATTACTGTCCATGTAGCCCATATATTTTATAAGTTGTATTCGTATTAAAATACCCTTATATAATATATTGTAAATAATAGTGGTAATAAACATAGGTATAACATCCTGGGACATTATTCACACACGGCCATCTGATACCAAACTAAGCAAAGCTTGTACCTACTATGGAAACCAGATAAATGATATGATGATACTGATGCTTACATAGATAATTACAAACAGACATGTTCATACACACAAATATCTGTCCTGGGTGGGAATCGAACCCACGACCTGCGGCGCAAAAAGCAAACATTTCTTAATGACGCCAACAGGCCCGTCATAATAAATGTGTAGAACAATTTTTGATAGTAAAATGACCGTAAAAGTGGCGAAATACGCCATTTTGTAGTCAATAGATAAAAAAAAAAAATTAAAGCTTGTATAAAAAGATTATGGTATAGATACCTATTGATCTCACAAGACGACCTAAGCACAATTTTTGTAAATGAACACAATCACTTTATATCTCACTAGTTAGTTGTGCCTCGCGTTATCTATATATATAAAAATCAATGCCACTTTTCGTTGTAATGTTATAACTCAACAACGCCTTTACCGATTTGGCTAATTTTGGTCTTGAATTATTCGTGGAAGTCCAGGGAAGGTTTGTACGTAGAGAAAATTTAAAAAAAGTCTTGAAAAAGTTTAAAATCAACATCTTTTAGATCTTTTCAACAATTTAAAATATTTTTTGTTTGAATAAATGAACTTAATAATATATTTTTTTATTACAATGCCTTATACGTAGCGAAGCACGTACCGGGCCGCTAGTACTTTATAAATTATAGCCATGTAATAACATAGAACATATATTATGTATATGATATGTTATATGTTATTCGTATATAAGTCGAAAGTATAGCCTCATTAGTCCAGCGGTAGCGTGTTCAACCACCAAAAAGTGATTTTGGGAATTTTCCGTAAAAATAAATTTCTCAGTACCATGCAGCCCGAAGTCTGTGGAGTTGGCGGTATTAAAACACCGTGCCTCGGAGAGCACGTAAAGCCGTCGGTCGGTTAGGGTATCAAAACCTAAGGGGTAGGTACTTCCTGTGAACTCTGAATCTTGAAATTTAGTTGGAAGCAAGCAACGTCTTAAATCGCTGAAAAACGCAACCGTAGATTTTTTGTTACATAATATAATAAAAATATTTATAGTAATTTTAAACTTTTGTCTTGAAACTTCTAGAGGTATCAAATACTCAGGTATATAATACCTTTAAGCTGTAACAAAATAAAACTACTATGTCATTGCAATCAAAAGAAACAGCAATTTAAGCTGCATAATTTCAAAATAGCAACTACTCGCAAGGGAATTAAAGCCTAAAGGTTCCAGTTTCCAGTGGACCTAGAATCTTGAAATTTGGCATGAAGCAATGTTTTATAGCACATATAAAGGAAACTTAAATATTTTTTTTTATAATTATACTTATTATCCTTTCCTCATGAAAGCATATAAATAATATATATATATGACTGGATTGTCGTGATGGGTGAACTTTTACATAGTATAGGTACCTACAGGTTTGTACGGAACCCGCAATGCGTGAGTCCGACTCGCTCTTGGCCGGATTTTTTTGTATATTTGGTTTAACTTCATATAAATGAGTCATTATTTTTGTTTTAGTAAATTTTATTTTATAATATATGGAAAGGGCTATGCTTGGAGTTTCCCTGTACGAAGTCGAGTACGAGTACGAAATCGAATCAGAAATGCTGAGATCCGCAGGCGAACCAAAGTAGCCGACATAGGCCAAAGAATTGCCAAACTGAAGTGGCAGTGGGCAGGGCACATAGCACGTAGAACTGACGGCCGATGGGGCAGAAAGGTTCTCGAGTGGCGACCACGAACCGGAAGACGCAGCGTGGGCAGGGCTCCTACAAGGTGGACGGGAAGCCGCTGGATGCGGGCAGCGCAGGACCGGCTATTGTGGAGATCCTTGGGGAAAGCCTTTGTCCAGCAGTGGCTGATATAATGATGATGATGAAATTTTATCTCCTTGTGAATACATAAAATAGACTTTTAAATTTATATAAAAGTATATTTTATGTATTCACAAGGAGATAACATTTTTGTTCTAAGTGGAGTTTGAGTCTAAAATATATTTTTTAAATATTGAATTAGTTACGATTATTTATTCCTGTGGGCATTCGTCACTAATATGTCTGCGTAATTCAAGCTCTGTTGTTATGTTACAAGCCGAGGCCGATATCTTAATATGCGTTCCGAAGGGCGAAGACGCTCTGAAATTATACCAATTAGCGGTTTCCCATTTATAGCGTGCCCACGCGGCTATGTGATGTTCTGATCGTTTACGGACCGGTGCAGCGGTAAGAGCAACAGGCTCCGGTCGTCAACACAAATCTAATCACTTTGGGCCCAGAAAATATAGCTCGCAACTACTAATATTATATAGATTATTTTGCCTCGGTATTTCGCGTTGCAACTTAATTTATCCTTGTGTCCTTCTCATAAGAATTAGCGTCTCCGTGCTTGGGAGGACAGGTTAAGCCGTCGGCCTCGGTTGTCATTAGAGAACAGTTGTTTTTGTTGTTAAGCCGAGTGAGAAGCCTACTGTACTGTACCGGGCGACTTGAACAACTCTGACACTAGGCTAATAAGGACCAGTTTAAGGTTTCTTTTTATTGATAATAAAAAATACATCTTTATGAAAATTGCGAACCCTGTGAAAACTCATAGCATTTTCCAGAAAACAGCTGTTGAGAATATTGTATTGTTTAACTCTTACCTTATTCACGATAACCCAACATCTGAGAAACTGTAAGCAAGGTATTATTAAACATAAATTGAATCTTGCTTCTCGTCCGAAGAATATTATTGCATTTTGAACCAATATTGCAATATTTATTGAGAATTGCAAATATCTGTTATCAATTCCTTGAACGGTTTCCTGTGGTAGGTACAAGTGGTATCGTAGCTGGGTACTGTAATTTAAATCTTGAAAGGTTTCAGTGAATATAAATTTCAATAGACCCTTTCGAATAGGAATAGGATACTTTATTGCAAACCGTAACATGAAGTTATAATTTCTTACAGTACGAATGTAATAATAACCACCTAATAAACTCAACTCAACTTATCGTTCAATCACCCAGTAACATTGCCGATTACATACTTACTATAAATAAGTATGTAATCGGTTTCCAAGATGTACGTACTCTCGCAAGGAAATATTAATCATTCAATTACATGTCTTTAATACAATAAGTACCTAATACTTAAAAAAGGTAAGCTAACCTTACTTCTGAAATATTTGATTTTTATATATGATATTTCAGGATATGGAATTCTATGATCTACATCATACAATTAATTTGCAATTCGATATTATCTTCATTATATCTAGATTTTCTAGATCTACTTTATTGACTTCTTGAATTTAATTTAGATTATTTCTTCGAGCATTTGTCTAAATGCTCGAAGGGTACAGATATGAAATTTCTTTAAACAAACCAGTTATTTATTTGTTTTCCCGTCGCGGCGTCCGATTTTCTTTGAAGGAGCTGACAAAGACAAAATTGTTTTTATTCTGCAATTTATTTGCCAACTACTAGGGTTACCATGCTATGCATCTGGTTTTGGTTTCAGAAAAGTTCTTTAAAATATGCTTAGTTTCAATTGACAAATATTTGTGATTTTTTATGATAAGACTGTTTTTCCTCTATAGATAAAATAATCTCAAAATCACTCTTATTAGAATGCTTAAAATAATAGAATCTTAAAATATTACCATTAAATGTAAACTGATATTTTATGTTGTAGAGTCAACGGCTAAAAGAGATGATCAAAATCAATGAAAAAAAGGCTCGTTTATGAGTGATCATGGATATTGGATGGTATCATTATGTATAGTTACTTCATTTGGTTTTTTTTTACAATGTGACTCAGTGCCATTTAATGACGACCTCACAAATAACCGAGTCTATTTGAAATCATAATCCATTTTATAAAAAGAACATTCAATCGATTTAATGGATTCATTTGCATCGAAGTATTTTTAGGTTATTAATTATTAATTCATTTGTATTTTTTAATTATTTATAAAATATATAAACAAGAACGGAACTAATACTAACTTTAAATTCGAAAACGTCAAGCTGAAAGATGCTGACGAGTCTAGTGCAAATTATGAAGAAGAGACTGATAAATAATTGTAATAAATAATATTCAATAATTTACTGTTTCATTTGTAAACCCAATTATATGTTCAAGTATATTTTCTCAAAATTTAGATTTTAACTTGATTAAGACTTTATTAACCACCTGTTTTGATGTTAAATTTTTATAACGCGTGTTGGATTAGTTCCATTATAAGGCAGCTGCGAAAAGAAAATAAACTAATGGACAGAGTCATTCTTCTTCTACTTGTTCTACTCTTGGTTTGGTAACTTAAATTCCAAGATTTCGATTCACGATTCATAGAGTCATAGATAGTATTTTATTTCGATACTTTTTGTTTAATTTACAATACTTACATAAAGTAAATTTTTTACATTAATTATCAATTTATCTCATTTCAAAATAGTATTTTTTCAGTTTTTTATTTTAAAGTCGCTAATTGGCCATCATATATGTAATTTTTGTTGGGATCCCAATTTATTTCTTATAAAATACACCTCTCTGGATATTATTAGTTTACAAACATACTTTATTATGGTCGATAATATGTTATTCTAGTTTATTTTTATAGTTCGAAAAAGTATTTTTGTTTTATATTTCTTATTATAACAAGTAAACACAAGTCGCCCGCAAGTTATAATTTTCTTCAATTTCAGCGCTTTTTCTCTCCCATTTTAACCCGTTACGATCATTCACGCGGCATATTGCGTTTTGACAGGTGTGTTGCTTAAACCCACTGTTTCTGTTTCCATGGAAAATAGAAAATATGCATAACTTTCACATTCGACCTTTTTCGTGGCCCCATCGCAGCACAGACGGTACACATTCTCAACGTGACGTATGGGTTTTCGTTTAATCACTTGTTTGTTTTGATAATTTTGGTCTAAAAAAAGAATCCCGTTATGACGAAGTAAGTGACAAATAAATACTGATTCATTACGTCAAATTGGAAAGGGTGTAAGCTCGGTATATATGAACTCACTGAATACCAACAACAAAATCCTATTAAAGCTTGCCTTAATGTACGGAATCAGACGGTCATCTGTGATGAAAATTTTATCTGTATGACAATCGTAAACGTCCGTCACATTGGTTGGACAAAATAGAGATAAACAAACAATGTTTTCAGTTAAGAAAAGGTGCTTATTGGCTCACCAGTTACTCATTACATTTTTTTCTGACCACTTAACTGGTTTTCCACATAACAGGTGGTTCTTTAAAATAACTTTTGTTACATTAAAGAATTTATGGATTCCCGTCGCCAAGATTTAATTAGCAGAGACAATACATTGACAATAAATATTAAACATCATCATCATCATATCAGCTGGAAGACGTCTACTACTACACAAAGGCCTCCACCAAAGATCTCCACAATTGCTAGTATTGCTCTACCCACATCCAGCGGCTTCAAATAAGATAATAAATACTTATTAAAATCTCACAAATGATTTTCAATCAATACAATCCTTGAGAGAGTCTAAACTAGGTCGTGAACTGTACCTACCACAGATCTCCAGGCTCTCCCCTTAATTCTATATTATTATAGAACTATCTATTACACACACCATTCTGTCGTAGGCATTTAATTAGTATTGTATAAATATAAACATGTTAATATATTGTACATAATATTTGTGTGTGTGAGTGTGTGTGTGTGTGTGTGTGTGAGAGAGAGAGAGATAGAGAGTTTGTGTGTGAGTGCGTGTGTGAGTGTGTGTGTGTGTGTGTGTGTGTGTGTGTGTGTGAGTGTGTTTGTGTGTGAGAGAGAGAGTGTGTTTGTGTTTGCGTTTAGATCTTCGAGCATTTAGATAAAATATTGATACTGAGTACCAAGTAATTAGGTGCATTCATTTTATTTTGGAAATATTTTAGTTTTAGTATTAACGACTAAATCGTCCACGGGTACATTTGTCCCCGCGGCAGGTAAGACTTAATTTTATTTACATTATGAATAAGATTTTTAGTATCTTCATATGGTAATGTTGTAGCCATTTGATAAGTTTTCTTTGTCGCTTCGTCCGTAATTTTTTTTAAAAATTCCGTAAGCTGATTCAAGCTTACGGAATTTGCCATTTAAAGATGTTACATTATGTTTGATTGCTGTCCATTACGATGCTGAGGTATTTTAATTCGAAGCTTTTTGGAATGGCGTGAAACTTGCATGTAGGTACTATGCCTATTATTTGAGTCCAAGCATTAGTGAAGGCTATTAACAAATCTATCTAAATTGTTTCCGTAATTGCTGAATATTGGGCATATGGCCAGCATAATATGCTGCTAGTATTCTGGGAACATAACCTATTAACTCTCTTTTTAATCATTTCAGCTATAGAAAGCATAGTCGAGGTAATAGAAACTAGTTAAGTACTTATTAGTTTTTCACTGTATATTTTATGATATCAAAATATATATTTTTATGTTTATATTAAACCCTAAAAAGTTAAATCATTACTGACAAATGTTTAACCCCACCCATGTGTCCCGCCCACTATTCCGATGCACTAGCACTGTAGATGTGTTTGTGGTGTTACAGTGTACTATCATTTAAATAAATAATAATGATACATTTATTGATAGAGATTACAATTTTAATGTAACCAAATGTTTACAAATATTATAAAATAAAACAAATTAGTTTAAACAGCTATTGAGTTTAATGCCATCTACATGACTAAGTAAATAAACCCCAAACAGCCATTGAAAAATCGATTGAAGTAATTTAGTTTGTAAATTAATAGCATAGTGTCATGAATAACATAGAGAGGGCAGAGCATTATTCACACTAATATTATAAAGGCGAAAGTTTGTGTAATATCGCGGGGCACATCTAGTTTAAAATAACTTCACTTTTATTATATTGCATTAACGTAAAACTTTTTTACATGGCCTAATAGTTTTCCGTCCATCTATTGCATGTACAATATGGCGGCCAATACGCATGTAACCTTTACATCCTCACTCATTTGTACATGTGCTGCACGGTATTTGTGTTTAGTTCAGTGTATTGCTATAAATGTTGTTGCTCAATTCAATACTAAGAATAATGCGAATATATCTGACTGTTAATTTTACGCCGTAAGAGAACAAGTTCCACTTGCATCGTGGTTTCCTAAAACCACACAACGGTTTTATAGTATTTGCTCTGTTAGTAAGTGTGCAATTTCATGACTTGTAATCATATCTGCCCTTTAGGTAATCGTTATCACCTACCAAATTGGTTTATCAGTTTAATTTTATATCGGATCACGGTAAACAGAAAAACAAATCGATATGGGTTTTAAATTCAAACATAAAACACATAATATGACAAATAATAATGTCATGAAGATTTTAAATGATACTATTTGTCATCCTCTCAGTAAAGATTGTTAAAATCATTTACAAATAAGATTTTTTTTTTTAAGATTGTAATAAATTAAAATAAATAAATAATTAAACAATAGTAGTACCGTTATTATCGGTATTTTTTATACGGCATCAATATGTTTTAAAATATTAACATAATACTTAATCTAAATATTTACTTTTATACATGGAAAAACATTTATTTCAGTAATTAAATTAAATAAAATGAAATTATAAGCTAAAACTAGATAAACTATGATACACTATTTACCCTAAAAGGCGTCCAATAATCCCTCCGCATCGCTTATGGGAAAAGTGCCCAGAAGGCTGGCCGCATTGCCACGCTGGATGGCAATGCTGATCCTCTGACCCAAGAAGAGACCAGCCCTCTGATCATGGGAAGCGTCGATCAAACGTTTAGCTATTTCCCGAAACATTAAATGTGCGCTTGGGCCCCATGGTCCTAAGGTTTCTACCCCAAACGGCTCAAAAACAAAATTTGCTGCCAAATTTGTGTATTTGCGCCGTTTAAGGGTTTCCGCCAAAGCAGCAGCAGCGCCTGCAGAACCCGACGTATGGGGAAGATGGGAGGGCGCAAGGGTGTCGACGCATGTTGCGTCCCACACCAGGGGCCTACCCATCTTCCACGGAACCAATGACATACCATCGGGTCTCCTTCCATCATCACGTGCCAAGCCGCTCGGTTCTAGAACCGCTGGGACGTCAACGCTGGAAAGAGCCCGACGGATTATATCATTGATGCTACTGTGGCGTGAGATTCTGCCCGCGCTACGGCAACATGACAGACCATGGCGTCCAAGGTGATCGACCGCTTCCCCACACCTACAACGATGCGGAGCAACGCATGAGACACCCAGACGGAGGCCGGCAGCGACGCGAAAAGTACCGTTGTCCAGCATAGTACCTATGTTGGGCGACGGTAACGCCTGTAACCATAAACCCGACTCCCATTCTCCCACAGCCAGTAGACGGGCGCGTTCCGCGAGGTTCGTGCATGTATTTATGAGATTATTACGCACTAACTCGCAAAGCGGCTGGTCCCACTGTTTCTGGGAGGACGGGTTCGTGGGTAGGTCTGAACTTGAACAGGTCATTTTCCAAACGTTTATGGCATCAGTCGAACACCTTACCTCTGAACTAACCTGAGTAGGTGAAAGAATTTTACCGATTAGTTCCTTGGTAGAGTGGACTGAGGACAGAAACGCTGGTAAGCTAACCTTAGTAATTTTGCGGATGCCAAGGCCGCCCATGCGCACAGGAAGAGTAGCTTGCGCCCAGGCACGGTCATCCAGGTCTAAATTTAAAATTGAGCATAGCGTGTCACGTAAAATTTGGTCAACTTTTCCAAGGAGGGCCGAATGTTTCCATAATTGACAAGAACGTATGACGTATGTAAATTTGGGAACAAAACAGCAGTACCGAATCAATGTGTATGATGAATGTGAGTTTAGTTTAGAAAATCGTTCTGAAATATCAATGAAATTTTGAATTTTTTCGTCTATGAATGGTGAGAACCCCTCTTCCAGGATGGGAGACCCCAGGAGGCGTAACGAGTTTTTATTTAGGATTTTGATATCTGGGGCTATATAATTAAATTTAGAAGTTATAGTGTTTTTATTGACTTCGTTTGTTATAAAAAGTTCGCATTTGGATGGGTTAAGATCGAGGCCAATTGATTTTAATGATTCTTTTAAGAAAATTAGGTCATTCAGGACAGTTACAGCATCACCTCCTAGGGTCCCATCATCTAAATACCATGCGTTAAATTTTGAATTTAGCTGCCGAATTATTGGGTGTATGGCAAGACTAAAAATGACCGGTCCGAGAGGGTCACCTTGTTGGCATCCGACGGCTGAATCTAAAGTGTGTCCTTTGTATAATAATTTTGTGGGATAACGGTAACATTGCCAAATAAAATGATAAATTTCGGGGGTTTCTTTTTGCACCTCGGCCAACAAGGTATCCCTATTTACAGAGTTAAAGGCGTTCTTCAGGTCAACCTTAAGGATGACCTCACCTTTACCACCACATAAATAAGTGGAAAGTGCGTGTATGGCAGCCTCACAGCCCCCCTTGGAGCCAAATCCGAGCTGCAGGGGCTGGAAAACGGATGAAAGCTTTCCATGTACGTGTTTGCAACATAATTTGGCTGCCATACGACGGAAAACGCATCCAACAGCAATGGGGCGGATGCCACCATCGCGTTTGTAAAGGGCACAGAGGTTCGCCCCGTACAAAACATCAATAATGGATCCGCAAACATTGCCGCTAAGCATTAAGTTAATCAGGGCCGTAAGTTCCTGCAAAAGTGATTCGCCAGCGACCCCCATGGATGGATTAATCAGGTCTTGGAGATGCTGAGGGGTCAAACCATCAAGGCCGCCCGCGGAACCACTCCGGAAGGAAGATACGGCCACTGACACTTCCCGGGCAGTTACAGATAAAGCTGTTTCACTAACGGGTGGTGCTGGAAAGCTGAGGTCATCTGCTGGCACCGGATGCTTGCACTGCAGCGCTCCAAGTGTGTCCGGCGTGCAAGGGGCCACTACATCACTGCTAAAAAGAAGCCTGGCGGCGCCCCCGATGTCACCTTCGCCTAATTTGGTTTGAACATAATTATATAAGGTTTTTGAGTTGTTATACCGTATTCTAAAGTTATCAACAGCAAAATTTGCTTGTTGATCGGTGTCGTAGTGGGTACAATTATTTTTAATTTCGGTTGTTAAATTATTTTGAGGATTATTTGATTTTTTTGCGTGCAAAACTGTATAGGCAAAGGTGAGCAAATTCCTCCAGCTGTGTTCATTGTTGTCCCGAAGAACAATGCGAATGCACTGAGCTAGGGTTTGTGCAACTAATTGCCTAGCTCCTCGAGGGATTCTTTTCACTAGCGGTACAGAATTTTTAAGATTGCTTAAAATTTGAGCTAGTGAAAGTCGCGAATGGGTGTTATTGGAGCATGCATTTGGGCTATTGCTGTTATTGGGACTAGGGCTCTGAGAAAAATTTGGTGGTTTGTGTTTTTTCCCTAAATGTATATTTAATCCCCGACGAGTTTTAAAAAGTTTTAAATTTGAGCAAAGGGGGCACCTTACCGGAGCATCGAGTGATGAAGAGGCAGGTTGACCTGTATCGACGTCGCTGCCATGACCCGCTGACATACTAGATTACACTTATACACTGATTTTTATTTTAATGTACACATTACGGCACAAAAACACCTTATTCTAAGTACAAATTAGATTAAAATATTTCCACAAAAAAGTAATAAAATTTGTAAACAAATACAAAAAAAATATATCAAAATATCGTCCAATCAGTAGTAAGGGGCTCTCTCTCACTCTTCAATACACTTTACGTTTATTGGAAGTCAATATTCTTTGTAGCCAATAGTATCCGTGTTGACCCGTCGCCATGGCTACCGCGTTGCTCAGCGACGAGAATTTAATGATGCCGTCAAAACACAGCTGATATTGAATATAAAGAACATTTATAGATAAAAAACTGCGCCGCTTGTGAGCCTTGAGAACACCAACACAAACAACAATAGTCTGGCAGTACAGGTTCACCGGGGACCACTTACAAGGGACCTTAGGGGCTCCACAATATATTTTTATATTTTTAAATCAGTTTGTCGCGTTACGTCGTTGTCATGTCCACTCCTCCTCCTCATTATAATCAAATTATAATGATTTATATAAATAAGTAAATGCTGCCGAGACCCCGCTAAAAAAATATACTACCTCGTTCAAATGCATGTTCGGTCAACAAAGGATATTATAATTTTACCAGAGCCATATCTACGATCACTTCCTTTTTCCTTAGGAAAGCAATATGCGCTTGGTACAGATGTACTACTAAATGAAATAATAGTCCAACAACAAGCTTTCGATGAAAATAGGCTCAGGCCATTTAGCAAATAAGACTGCTACAACCCCTTTTGAATTAAAACTTCGGCTCATGGTGGTAACGGACGTGGAGACACTTGAGAGGGTCGCTATGTGTCATTTTTAAGTTAATGAGGGGTAATTTCATTGCTACAATGCACACTAAAGGGTCATGGCGGGTGTTGGTGTTCACGGCGCGAAGTGATGTTTTTGTGGTGAATATCGGGGTGTATTGGACTGCCGCGACGGCTAAGGGACATGGATTTTTTTTATATTAAGGGACTAGACCCTCCCTCTTACCCACCACTGCAACTCCTGTAAGCCAGGCCATGATCAACAGTGGCACACAATGAAATGACACTGAGCTTTGAGGCTCAGGCATGTCCCGGGGAATTGCTTTAACTGTCTTGGATCCCGCAACGAATATAATCAGAAAGAAAAAAGAAGGAGTTAGAAATGAATAGTTCCACTTCCCTCCAGAGCAAAGCGGGAGACAGAATGATGTATTGAGGCTATAGCCTCATAAAACGAGAGAAGCCAGCGTTTAAGAAAGCGTTGCATCATCCAATGCTTAAAGGTAGGCAAAAGGAAATGGAAGGAGAGGCTTTCATTACGAATGTATCTACTATGGGACACCGATGGCATGTCGTATGATGATGTCGTTGTAACGACCAACTTCTATTACCAGTAGGTACCCAGAAGTGTGTTAGTATTATATTATCTTTGCCCAGAAGAGTTATGTGACAAAGTGCTGATGTAGTGCGTGGGCACTAAGAATGCCCGCTAATAAAGTCTTGCGAGTGTCTTTAAGCGAAAAGTTTAAGGGGGTTAATTTTCTGACTGTAGCTCAGTGAATGTAAAATCTAAGTTATGTTCATAAAAATAAAGATTCCTTTCGTAAAAGAAGCGATACTCTTAATATTAATAGATATAAGCATAATCTTGGGTTCAATACTATACGTCTCCACAAAATAAGTAAATCTTGGGGAAATTTACAAGATTCTATTACAAACTTCCGAGTGATATCTATCAGAGAAATTTCTAAATCCAAATTGTAGCAGAGCTTACTACAAACTTCTCATAAGGGCTTGAGATTCAGTCGCACTAAATGAACACATTTAGTTAAATGCAATGTCATTTTAAGAAGTATTTAAAGAAAGGATCTCTATAGAATTTTCTGGCAATGTTTCTCAGTAGCTGCCGAGTCATAAGTACACTGCACGGTTAAAGAACGGTAAAAAAGAAATTGTCGATTGACACACAGATGTACCATTTTAACGGAATTAATTTAATTTGAATTTCATGACACTGCCAAAATTCAATAAGTAGGTATTTATGCTTTAGATTTGAGTTGTACGCATCTCACATACGAACTTTCAGAGTTCGTAGTCGTTAATTCATAGGGCGTATACTAGATGGCGCATGACGTCACACGTACTGATATCAAGTTTATGCTAAATGGTAGGTATATTCGGGTCCTCTATGTTGAGTTCTTTTAACGAATAGACAAAAACCAACTAAAGTCCGAACGCAGAAAGAATGCGTACATGGCAGGTAGCAATTGAATGGACGTACAACGTCCAATTCGTTATAATTACCGTTAATTTCTCATTTGACCTGGTAACAAATAATTACCATTTGCAATAGTACCTATATTACTGCCTCGTTGGTCTAGCGGTAGCGTGTTCAACCGCAGATAACGAGGTCCTGGGTTCAAATCCTGGGTCGGGCCGAAAGGGATTTTGGGATTTTTCCGTAAAAAACGAAATAATCTTAATATCAGCCCGAAGTCTGGGAGTTGGCGGTATTATACCCCCGTCCCTCGGAGAGCACGTAAAGCCGTCGGTCCTGTACCTGACCTCTTTCCGGTCGTGTCGCTAGTCGTCCAATCGGATCATGAGAGTGATGGAATAGAAAGTGCTCCTGTGTTTGCGCACACACTTGAGATATGTCCCGCGCAGGTGCCTAGTCTCCTTTAAGACTGGCCGCCGTAGCCGGATCTCGGCTAGGAGGACATTATATTATTCTATTGACTGTCAATAAATATTCTTATAGGTATATTTTTTAAATTTAATCTTATAAGTATATAAGAAATGACAGACGTAACGAAGTCTTTCAACAGCTGGACTGTAGGTACAATAGATTGAATTGAGTGCTAAAACTAAAGAGATGATTAATTAATCCACGCATTGGAACATAATCGATAACATTTGAACTAAGGAAATTGTATTCCATGTCATCGTAAGTAGAGTAGGCTGAGAACAGTTGAGCACGCTTTTCTGGGTCTATGTTCTTACTATCGTCGATTCGTCAAAGGATTCTCTGATGTTGCTATGCCTTTGCATCGACTCATGGAAGAGAAAATTTAGGAACATGAGTGTGATAAGACTTTCAATGAACTTAAAAATTGTTTCACGCCGATTCTCGGATGCCCTGACACCGAAGGAAAAATTATTGTTGACACCGACGTCAGAAATTTTTGAATCGGATGGGTTATATGTCTACAAAAAGACAATTAAGAAATCGTTATAGCTTAATTCAGTAAGTCACCGTCAAAGCCAGAGATGAACTACTGTCTTATAAGAAGGGAATTACTGCCAGTAGTAAATCTCTACAACATACTGAGAAATATCTACTTGGTAGAAAATTTAAATTAAAACAACAAGTAGCCAAATGGATTCAACAGCTTCAAGAATACGAATTTGATATCTTAAAATTAAAAAGTTTATTCAATCTACTTAAACTAAATTCTGTAACAATAAATTTGATACGTCTGACAAACTGCAAAACAGTATGTAAATTGTAAAAAAAAATCACATATTATTACAGTTTTTAATTTTTTGTATAATTAAGTACTAAAAGGAAAAAAATTACAAGATGAAATAAAAAAACAAAAGCAATTAAAAGTATTAAATATATTATGTTAGGTAAGTAAATACTTAAAATACTGACCCTTCCTAGCATCTATATACTAGAAATATGCAAATTTGTTAAAAAATACCAAAACTTGTACACAACGAGAAAGGACAAGCAAACAAAGTAGGTATGCACTTCGACATAATACCAGATTAAACTTACCAACTTCTAGGTTAAAAATCCACTCTACAAGTACTATGTGATGTCCATAAAAATTTATAACAAATTGCCCGAAATAATTAATAATGAAAACAAATTTTATCTATTTTCCGCTAACCTAAAGAATCTACTATTATCTAAATACTATTACAGTATCAGTGAATATTTAAGTGACAAGTTCTAAATGATAATAATGTATAGGTAATTAATGAATATATATGTACTAAGATACGATAATTATTTCTTAATAATATTAAATTTAATTGATAATAATAATATTTATGCTAAAAATAACTATACCTATATAATTAAATGAAACTGAAGCATGCAATCTATGTAAATGCTACTGCATTATCAATAAATATGAATTTGATCAATACATTATAATTTAATATATTAACTTAATAACTGATCAATGCATTATAATTATACTATATTATATATTAAAGTAACTAAGTTTAATATAAATTTACATTAAATGGCTGAAATAAATCCTCCTCTCTCGTACTTGGCTGTGCCCGACAGGGTCCATGATGAACTTTTCAATTGTACCTACCACCTAGACATACATTGTGGAATGCAATAAAGAATTGAGTATTGAGTAAATTATATAATATTTTATACAACCTAAGTATATTGTTAAATAATTTTAAAACATTGTAGCCCATTTTTATTTCCTACCACATTCAAAACGCCACACTTAATAACCCAACAGCCTACGCAGTACGTACCGAAAGCAACTCGGAGCCAAAACAATCATTGTACCACAAAGCAAAAAGCCTCCCGAGAACATCGTCAGCGAGAATCTGCACCCGCCCATATCCATAGCTGTTCATACATACATATGTACCTATGGCCTAGGCAAAGAAAGCTAGTCAAAGAATGAAAATACATTACGATCGCAAAGCATTTCGAGAATGTTTAACTAGAACATTTTCGAAATGTTAGAAAAGCCACCAAAAACTCTTTCAGGTACTGGAGTTCGAACTAGAACATAATTTTAATTCACAATGCCAAATTTACATAAACTTAAGATGGTTCTATAGTGACAAGAAAGAGATGGTGTGAATTTCCTGGACAAAAGAAAAAGGATACCTAGCTTATGAAAAGCATATTATATAAAATTCTTAATGCAAATATTGACATCTAGGTTCTAGACTGAAAAGGAAGATATGGTGCGACTTCCTGATAGAAAAGAAAGAGAAAAGTGAAGACAAGGTCAAGTGTTTCAATATTGGTGAACTTTATATAACAAAAATAATGACTTTCGGAATGTTTATAAGTAGGAACAATTTACGGATATTTGAGCAGTATATTGACGCAGAGCGGTGAGTTTTCAAGTGAAATCGAAGGCGAAACAGTAACAAGAAGAAAGTGGAAGTGATCAGTGAAAGTAATCAGTGGCAAGTGTTCCGTACACAGTGAGAAGTGTACCGTGTATGTCGGGACTTACGCGCACAAAGCTCCTCGCGGGGACTCGTTTAACTGCGTCACGTGTGAGCTCCCACGCAGTGCACGTCGCCAGGATTCTAAGTACATGTCATGTAGATTCCACGATCTCAGTGTAACACCAACTGACACTGTCCACGCCAACACATGTTGCAAACGTTTGCAAACAGCAGTTTTCTTTACAATTCCCTGACCCACCTCGTCACAATATAAAAACATTTATCAAATAGCTATTTCAATGGCTATGGAAAATATTTTGTTTTTTTAATTTTGTCTTACATCAAAATAGAACACCGGGTACTCCCCTCGGGGCTGGGGTGGCAGTAAGAGAAGTGTCTTCTACTGCCGCCACGTGAAAGCAGCTCCGGGAAGATAGCGATCTGTTTATGGCACAGTCGCTGTGCCGGACTGGCAGGAATCGGCAATAGGGGAGGGCAATCCAGAGTCCTCCCAAGGTACGTGTCCCGACTATCTGGGACATGGCGCAAAATGGGGCCACCGGGGTAGCATTCCCGCATTCCCGGGGATCCCCCACCAGGCGCCAAGAGAAGTCCACGGCAGGGTAGGGTTAGTCGGTGCGACTCCGACAGTCCATACCCACCCGCAGACACTTTTTGCAGGTGGCATCCATAAGAATTCCCCATACTTCAACAAAAGAAAAAAAAGAACACCGGGTACCCAAATGATAGTGATTTTCTATTAAAAATATTTACATTAAAGCTTGTTTTCATATGTTACAGTTATCGATTATTTTTCCAAGAATCGATAACTGTAAATATGTGAAAAGTGTAAGTATGTGAATAATTCATTAATGAACTATAATGTTATTCTTAAATCTTCCTTCATATTTCTTTTGAGATTTTTATATAAAAGTAACAATTTCCTAACTGCCTACTCTTATGAACCTTGATACTGCCAGTCTGTGCTTCAATTATCCATGTCACTTCGTTGTCAACAGTGTCACTGTAATATATAAGCTGAGTACGGGGTACGGGTACTAAGGACTTGAAATATAAACGAAAATAGGTATTTTCCAGCAGGCGTATATTATTACCATTAATGTTGCTACCTACTTGGTAGATACAATTTATCTAAAGAAATAAGTTGCCACCTACACACCTACCTACTTAATATTAGTGACGGATCGACACGGCAGCGGGGCGCCGGGCGCGACGCCATGCGCCATAGAATGAACGAGCAAGCCATAATAACATTATTAACATTGCGAACTGAGCCGTCTCAGTCGTGTGATCCACGACAAAATACAATCTCATGTTACAAATGACTCGAGTTAGACTCTACAAAGCTCAGATTCAAATTTGCAATACGTTATATTCTCATTTGTATGATCAATATGCCAAATATAAATGTGGTTGCCGATAACAACTTAGCTAGCGAGCAACCCTAGACTTTAGACTGCACATGTGGCGCATCGATTAGACAGTCACCTCGCCACTTAGTGTCCCAGGTTCGATTCCCGCGCAGGACAACTATTTACATAACCCGTCAATTAGTTGTCCTGAGTCTGGATGTACATTGTGTCCGTCAGTTAGGCATATTATTATGTTTGAAAAGCGATTTCCCTAGTAAAGGCGTTTTCTTAAAAAAAACAGCGGAACCTGCAGAAATGTAAAACGTACCTACTTATATGACGAGTGTCAGGCTCAAAAATCACATGTGTCTGATCTGAACAGCTACAGACTCATATCTTAAATATGGATGTAGCATACCAAATATAAATCCTAAACCGAACGTAAAGTTTCTGAATCAATTTAGAAACGTTATGTATGTCATCATTATCATGATATCAGCCGGAAGACGTCCACTGCTGGACAACGGCCTGCCCCAAAGATCTCCACATTATTGCCGGTCTTGCGCTATTCGCATCCAGCGGTTTTCAGGTTGAACACGTTACCACAGAATAAAAAGTACTTACGTTACCGACAAAGGTTACCGCTAACCAACGAAGCAGCCTACCTACGCCAAGCTACCGTCTTATATTTAGCTAGTCAAAAACATTAATAAAACCACGTTACAGGTTGGTAATTTGTTATATCTCATTATTTTTAATTTATTGCGGCAATAGAAATACTGATTATGTATGAATACTGATTCTACCTACGAACGAACAACGGAGGCTAATTTTTTGCCTACTTGTTTTCATTGCTTCACCGGACAATAAAGACGAGTGGTTGCTTAATTAATCCGTAGACAACTCTATAATTATATATTTCTGTTCGTTTTGTATATACGCAACACATAATATGAACCAATCCGTTTCAACATAGGTTACCGACACAGAATCTACAAAGTAGGCATAGACCAAAAACAACAATCAGTTATACTTCTAGCACCTTTTCTTTTGTATCTGCACGAGAGCAATGTCAATATAAAAAATAAAAATATAATGGGCCTATTGGCACGTTTTTTAAGCCGCAGGTCGTGGGTTGGATTCCCACCCAGGACAGATATTTGTGTGCATGATCATGTCTGTTTGTCCTGTGTCTGGGTGCAAATATCTATATAAGTATGTATTTAGAAAAGAAAAGTAGTATATGAAGAAGAAGAAGAAAAAAATTGTATTGAGCACACATAATAAAGATTCAAAAATACTAAATCAGAGTAACAATGGCGACATACAATATAAATACCGTACAAAATACTCTATTATTGTTACTAAAACAGATTTAGTGCGCTTATATCAGTTATCTAATTTCTATAATACAAGCTGTGCTTAGTTTGGGATCAGGTGGCCGTGTGTGAATAATGTCCTAGGATAGGATATTATGGGTTTATTTATTCAAGTAAAAATCGGCAATAGTAATGGCCAAAACTGGTCCATCTCCGATAAGAACTTCACTTAATTACAAAACAGCCCGAGCACATCTTTTAGATAATGTCAGGTCGGGAAAACAAAAAACACGAAAAGTTTTCGAAGATGAAAATAACAAAGAAATTGGAATACAGTGTTAAGGCTTCCTTTCGCCTTTACATTATGAATTAAACCAGGCTCAAATTCTGCGGGCGCAAGTCAAAGGGAAAGAATACAGAGAAAGAAGCTTTAGGTTAAACAGCTGTTGGCTTTAAGCCTTCAAAGTATTACGGCACAAAATTGGCTTAGGTGCATACGACCAAAAGGGCCATATAGTACAGAAAGGAATCATATAGCGGTGAGGTTTATCAAAGGCTACCTGTATCTGTACTCCGTCGTCGTTAAGTCTAAAATCAATACAAACACCGACATACATATGACAAGTATTATAACTTTTTTGTTTGGTAGGGGGAATGCCTACGCATGCCACCCGCAAAAAGTGTGGACTTCTCTTGCTGCCTGATAAGGGGAGCCCCGGGAACTCGGGTATGCTGCTCCAGTGCCCCCTTTTGCGCCATGTCTCAGATGGTCGGGACACGTACTCCGAGAGGGCTCTATGTTGCCCTTCCCCAATTGCCGACTCTAGACTTATAGCCTGACTTCTCCAATTTCAAATGTTAATTGAAATTCCGTATTATCATACGGATACCATTTATATTTATTTATTTATTTTATATAGACACTAACTGTCCCGGCAGACGCAGTGATACCCTGTCAATGTTAAAGAACACGAATTCTGATCGCAGTGCCACCACCTAAATTCAACCTATTCTAGGACCCACTTTAAATCACCATAAACATTACCATTTATCAGAGATGGCGCTGTATACTGATTTAAGTTTTTTGTGATTTTCTGATGTTTCCAACTCGCAGAGAATCTTCTCAAGCCTAAAAAAAAACAATAAGTTATAGCTCTCGAAACAGTGCAATTTTTGCCTAAACTATACTGTTATTATGTTAAATAGCTTGCAACCAATATCTGGAGTAGTTTATTTCTATGCAGACCTCGCGTAGCAACCAGGAATTACTTCCATGCTTTTAAGCCCTTTTATTATACCTACTGTCAAGAGGAGCTCACTTGATAGGGCCTAGGAATCTGAAAATATATCCAGGAAACTTTCGTAGCAAGATTCTCCATCTTAAATCGTCTTACTAACAAACCTCTAACCTGGTTATATAATTCTGTATTAGGTTTTTCTCTCAAGGAAAGGCCTTTTCTTGCAGGCAAAGAAAGAACTTTTTCTAACTTCTCATCTCTAGGTTCCGTGCCTATAGAGTACCTAAAGAACTCCTTTACTAAGCCGAAACGAAATGCCCCTTCTGATTAAATCAGACAAGCGTTCGCAGAATTAACATAGAGTACCTAAAAACCGACCAAACAAGACAAGATAATGACCGGTAGCATATTATGAGTCCTAAATTGATAGCGGCCGATAATAGTAATATATAGTACATACACTGTGAAGGTACGCCTTTTGCTGACCTTACATTGGGTAGGTATACGGATTAACAAGAAAAGCTGTCCTTTAAAGAAACATCTCCGCTCACGCTTATCTACCTTGTATCGTCATGTTATAAAAAACGAAAGAACCGGGCGAGTCCGATTCAAACCCGACCGGTTTTTTTTAGTGTAGTGACCCAACTGATTTGTACTTGCTTTGCTTGTGTCAACCGTGAACATGACAATTTGCAAAATTAACATATTTGTCCAGCATAAGCCATTGGTGTTTTATATTTTTGTACCGAAACACCTAAACGCAACTTGCGGTAGGACTTGACTGGTAGACATCGTCACGACCGGATAAAGAGTTATGCCGGCTTAATGCAACTTCTCCCTCTCTCTCTCTCCCTGTCTCTCGCTGTCTTTCTTTTTATTATAAACGAGTGCCTGCGAGTATCGAGATTCAGTATCCGGTTATATTTTTTTAAAGACAACGCCCGCACTAGGGAACCTTATCCCTGTGTCGCGGGGTACTTTATAAACATATAATATACGGACACAAATAATATCCAGCGCATTATGCGCCGCCCATGCGTGGAATTTCGTTATGTTACATACACGAGTTAAAATAATATATTGTTTCATTATTACAAAGTTTGAACACATACATATATAATTAATATATATTTGCATATCGATTTTCGATCGGAATTGAAGGTAAAGCGTAAGGAAAGCGACTATAGCCTGTTCCATGCATTGTTCTTTTTTGGAGCCACAGAAGACCTGACCAACCAAAACCAGCTTCGTTGAATCTACATACCGAACGTACTTGTACCGGTACACCTTGTAATAGCTCCATGGGTACACCTCAAATTAGCTTCCTTTCTGGTTTACGCGAAGCTGAACTCGCTCCTAGAAAGCCTTCTCTCCAAACAACATCCAATTTGGGCATATTTTTCTAAAAATGAACTCTTAGTCGCACAAAATTTTTGAATTCTGCGAATACAGAGATGAATTTGTAAAAAAAACTCTGCCGAAGTAACTTACCGTAAGTGAGTAAGTAACTGTAGTAACGTTACTTTAAATTTTTCTTAATAATATATGTATTATTTGTTATAATTTAAAGATTTTTCTGTAATACTTACTTATCATAATGTAGTAGTTAATAGCTAATCTGAAATAAAAGTATCTTGTGATTGTAAATGCTTTTTTTGCACTCAGTCATCTCCTTGAGACGGATCTTGCACTCGAGTGCAAAGATTCTTCTCGTAGTTTTTTGAATCAATCGCTCTCAGAACTCTAATTTTTTTATCACTAGCTTCCTCGGTCATCATAATTGAGACCGCGATGAAAAAGCAACTTTGCACTCTTGTATAATAAACAACTATTATTAGTTACAGTAACTGCCTTCATAAACCAACACTTCATACTAACTCAAAACAATCTCTTTTAATATCTACTCTTAACATCATTTACGGGGATAAGGAAACAATCTTGGATGGCTAATAGGGCTACCGGCGCGGCCGGGGCTGTTCGCTGTAAATTGTTACAAAGCTAACGATTGGCTTTGCTATTCTTGTGTAAAGCCTATAGAACAGCCTGAACAGAGGCCTTACCTGTAATAGCGGTGCCACTTCCTGTTCCTTCTGAGGCTCAGACATGCAGCGATGTATTATTTATAGGCGCGAAATTTTGGAAAACTATATAGTATCATTATAATTACGCGACCATACACGTACTAAACTAGGCTATTTATGTTATATTAGTTTATTAGTTCATCATCATTATATTAGTTCACGTAATTAACAAAATGCTAAATGAATGGCAAAGTATAATGCTGAATTACATATTTTTCAGGGTAGCAATTTGCCGCAATTATTTTTATATGTTATATTTTTGCAAATGGTTTAATAAAATCTGGCTGATGAAAAATCATTGAGATAGACCATTGTGTTGGACGTTTTCTAACTGGACACGGAAATTTGAAAGTGAGTTGTCTAAATTCTAATTATTACTTACCTACCTTCACCAATCTGTCTTTGTTGAACATCTTGTGGCAATTGTGAACCTACCGCCCACCGCATACTTTAGTAGTGTGAACTCTGGCAAAACGGGCGTGATTTTATATTAAATAACTTGAAACCAATATCTTGAGTGGAATATTTCACGGATCTTGTAGCAACCAGGAACAACTTCCGTGCGTTTAAGCGCTGTATAATAATAGCTCACTTGATAGAAACCCGTAAAATATACCCTCGGTGGTCTAGCTGGCTTATGTAGTTGCAGTTCTCCCATTATAATGAGGCTCTTACCTCACAATATCATTCTGTCTCCCCCCTTGCTCCGGACGAATTTTAACTACTTTTAAGGATTCCGTACCAAAAATAAAACGGGACCCTATTACTAAGACTTCGCTGTCTGTTTGTCTGCCCGTCTGTCACCAGGCTGTATCTCATGAACCGTGATAGTTAGACAGCTGAAATTTTCACAGATGATGTATTTCTATTGCCGCTATAACATCAAATACCAAAAAATAAAATAAATATTTAAGGAGGCTCCCATACAACAAACGTCAATTTCTTTGCTTGTTTTTATAGATAATGGTTCGGAACCCTTCGTGCGCGAGTCCGAGTTGCACTTGGCCGGTTTTATTTATTTTACAAATCCTTTTTGTTTAATCAATTGAAATATTGATTCCATCCCGTGGTTAATGTTCCCAGAATACTGAAAATTTAAAATTATTAAAACCTTGGCGGAGATAAAGAGGGCATCATCTGTCCCTTTCGTATGGAGATTCTATAGTTCAAATACAAGTGACGACATAATATGTGAATACTTCGTTAGTTCTATCTAAGGTAATTTTTATTTTGTTTTTATTATTAGACTTATTTCGTGTATAAACAAATAAAAATTTATCCCGCATCCCTATACTTTCTACGCCTAGGCAATATCACTTAGATGAAAATACCTGAATTTATTTACTGGACCTTATCTACTAAGTGAATTATTTATGGCCAAATAAATGGTTGAGTATCGCGGTTATGACGGACTACACACATTATTTATGGTTCTGTTCAAATAAAGTTGTAGTGGAAGTGCATGTATGCACTTATTTGTGTATGTATGTATGTGTAAGGCCATATACCAATGGCCTTTGAATGAAAATAAGTTGTCATATTCGGTCATACTATTGTTTAATTTCGAACCTCCCTACATAGCGTCCTTGCCAGTAGTGAAATAGCTCCACTGCTGCGTGGTATTCGGGAAATCATCAAGAATGTGCCGGTCTTATCAAAATATAGAAGGAATCATTCAGGCGCAGAATGCTGCACGCATTGCAAACATTGCAAATCTAGTGGATTTTGGGCTCAAAACTGAGCAGCCAAACCATACGTTCGTGTGAATGCTGATGGCGTTCTTCCTGTTCGTCGCGTACAAAGTGTTTACTTACTACTGCTATTCTCATTGCATGCGACACGAGATGAATCAGCATACTTTGAGACTCCTATGCTGGTCTGCTTTTGTCGTACCGTCGTTGAAGCTCCAAAGTAGTCCAAAGGGCGCATGTGCTTGGCTTGCATTGTAGTGTGCGTACGAAATATCCAGTGCGTTATAATAATATGATCGTGACGCGTAGGTATGACGTATGAAGCAAGTATAATCAGAGGAACGTTTGTAAACGTATAATTATTATTTACTTATAAAATTATTGAAATTATAAAATGTAAATTGTGATGTTATGACTTATAACCATTGTTATCCATAAATAAATGAAATGAAATGAAATGAACATGTGTATTACCAGTTTTACAAACCTTAAAGATATCTTATGACGGAAGAATCAGAAATAATTTGTGATTATTACTTACCTAAAATTGACAGTATTTAACGAAAATAGGGCCTAAGCGCAGAAGTGGAACTAAAATTTGAAAACATTTTATAGCTGAACAAATGAAGATAATTCTTAATTATGGTATTATAATAAAGTTGCAGAAATTTTATATCTTAATAAATCGCTTTTTTTAAGTGTGACTTCAAATTGCACTCAATTCAGTGCCAATAATGACAAGTAACCATGAATGTAGAATTAATCAAATTATACGATAATTATATAAATATAAATAATTATAGTATGGATAACCAATCTACGTAAGATTCAGATTCTCAGAAATGATCGGTTGTCTTTGTATTGAAAAGTCGTGTGTCTCAAGCTGCTAAATTTAAATTAAATACCGAATATGAATCTGTTGATAGATTAATTGAGGATATGAAGTTACAGTTGCCAAAAAAGTCTGCAATTGCTTTAAAAATAGACTATATTCTGTTGCGCAAAACAACTTCACGAGTGATGAATATGGTATAACTAATACTGAGATGTTTGTCGATTTGACTTTATCTCCGAAGGGAAAGCTGAACATAATAAAATCAGACCATAAAAATAATTGCCGAGGGATTGCGGAACCGTAGATTAAAACAATTACCACGGCTCGGAATTTCGTTGACCCTCTGAAAGAAGCATTACAGGTTGCTTTAGAGAAGGAAACTGGAAAGCTGGAGAAAAAAGGATTTTTAATAAAAAAATATTATTATTATTACTAATAATTATGTAAGGAGTCAACGTGGGCGGAGCTTTAAACGGCGGTCGAGCGGGGCTCAAGTTCCTGGTAAGCAGAACGAAACATACCAGGCTCCAAGGCCGAGGTCAGATGCCGACAGGTCCTCAGAGTCCACCGCAGAGTAGACCAAATAGAGGTAGCTCCATTATTCATTATAGTCATCGAAACAAGTGGAAGCGTAATTTCAATAATTCACAATCTATGCGGGTTACGTCGGAAAATATACATAGGTAAAAATAGGTGTGGAGTACCTAATGAATATATTTTTTCCTGCGACAACAATATATCACAATAACTTTCTTTAAAAGGTTATCGGTATCGATTCTTATGTGACTCCGGCACCTCAATTTCGGCCATAACACAAATATAGTTATAAATGTTATAATATTATCATAGAGCAAAATGTTCCCTTTTATCATAAAAATACAGAGATCAATGGCCCTAAGAAGCAACGTGTAATCAATAGGACACGTGTATTTAGACTTAGCTAACAACAGCAGCGCTCCTACTCACATGTTTTATGTTTTCACAACGTTGCCATGTTCGACGAATGGAATAATTGGAGACGATTTCTTACGTAAATACAATTCAATATTAGATTACTGTAACAATAGCTTAAGATTGCATCATTTGTACTATAATAGGATAAAGTTTTAGTTAGTTTATTTAAGTTCTAGTTAGTCAGAATGTATCCATTTGATAGACACTAGTGGAATAGAAGATTGCGTTGTTTACACTTCCGAATTGAATGTGCGTTAGTTTGTTTGTTTTTTAGTTTGCGTAATTACAACCAGTTCCTGGAAAAATATCAGAATTAAAAAAACTACACAGAAAGAATTAGATATTAATAAATGACACACAATGTCTATTTTCCATAGCACCTCAGATTATAATGTGTGTAGTTTTAATAAGTGTTATAAAAAGGCAGGTCGAGTCATATTGATTTCCGTTGTTAGATTTTAAACATTTAAATAAAGCAGAGCAACTTTCTATTGAGAGTATATTTGCAAAGTATTCCAATATTTTCTTTTTGCCAAAGGATTAATTTTTGACTACACATGCCGATGAACATTTCATTAGATTAAAGCCTAATTCGGAAGCCGTATTTATTGAACCGTATAGGTTTCCTCAGTCACAGAAGTACGAAGTACACAGACGGATTGATAGTATGTTATCAGATGGTATAATAGAGGCGTGTGCAAGTGATTGCTCTAGTCCAGTATTATTAAATTTAATATTCTACTGAAGAGAAAACATGGAGATTGATAATAGGCTAACGAAATATCAACAATTCTATTGAGAAAGATAAATTCCCCTTATTCAACATAATTGAAATTCTAGATTCATTCTCATATTGTAGATATTTAAGTCACTTGGATTTTAATGATGTAATTTTGGAACAAAATAGTAGTAAATATACAACTTTTAAATGGAGGAAAGTACCAAATGACTCGGCTCCCAATGAGCATGTCCACCAGTCCGGGAGCGTTTTCCCGAACGATGACAATAGCAATGCAGGGTCTTAATTAAGAAAATATTCTTGTATAAGTATATGATTTAGTAGCCGGCGAGTATTGTCTAAATAATCACAATAAAATTTATATTGGCGTTTTTTACCTTAACCTTAAGTTTAAACGCTCTAAGTGCGTATTTCTAAAGAAACAAATGCTTTATTTGGGTCAGATAATTTCAGATAATGGTGTGGTGGAGTACATACCATTATCTTTATATTATATATAGTACAAAAAAATAAAAGCAACTTAAAAAGACCCTATACCTAAGTCTTATATAGAAAATTTGTCAAAATTATGCTGCTATAGTTTACTCTTTAAACAATTAAAGTACAAATGATGTGCTTTTTAAACGGTATGAAAAATGTGAATTTAGTTTTGAAAAGTACAGAAGTGTTTAATGTCACCTTCAGATTTACAGAATATCGACTTAGCGCATGATAATAAGTTCACCTTACATTGCCTCGGGGTATGCCTCGGGGTATGCCCTCGGTCGGTATCGTGCTGTCTAATAAGATGGCCGCCCAGTGGCTTATAATATGTAGAAGTAAAAGTGAGCAAAGAATTACCCAACTATAGAAAAATAAATCTTGCCAAAGTAACTATCCCGTAAGTTGAAAATTTGACAGACCATAAACCACTTGTTTTTTTGTTTAAGTAATTTAAAAGATCCTCTAGTAGGTTATTGAGGTGTAGACTGATTTTGATGAGTCTGATTATGAGGTGATTTGTATGCTAGGGAAAGGAATGCGGCAGCAGACACAATAGTCTAGAGTAGGTACGTTTATCGTCAAAGAGTTGAAAGAGATGCGCGTTTGACTAGACGAAACGTAGGATATTAGGAAACAGTTATTTCAATGATAGTATGGATAACACTGACGATCGGTGTGATCAGCCGAGAATCGTTCGCATAGTAAACCCAAAGAATCTGTATAATTAAGATGTATTAATAAAACTTAATGCAATAAATTATTAAATTAAACTTATACCTAAAGGTAGCGTGCAATAATGTAGTGTCGCGCCGTCTTTAAACTTATATTATAAACTCGGTCATCCGATCGCAATTGAATCCGGGTTGAGAGTTTGAGAGTATAGGTGCGCTGGAGAATACTCACAAGCACCTGGATTCAGAGGATTCAGTCCCATAATTTCTCCCGAAACATGGAGTTCATGGTTACCCTACAGGTGCTTTTTATATAACATCTCAGTAGGTACAGACGCCAGCACATCCAGCTATCGATATCTGTCAAATTTCTTTTATGGATTCTCAACTTTATCACATAAGCATAAGGTTCACTTTCTATTGGGGAAATTTGACAGATTGGGGTAGCTTGAGGTGCTGGCGTCTGTACATAGTGTTACTAATTACACTCCGTTTGCGTTGGTATACAATGGGATAAAATGTAGTATTCCTAGTAATTTAACAAATAAAGTCGAGCTTGTTTATAAACAGATTAGTTTACATTTAGATTTAAAATACAGGCTACATGTTTCCGAGAACGATGCACGTAAAAATGTAAATCAACAACAATGGGCATTGCTATGATATAAAAAATAACCTATTTCTTAAAAACTCAATGATCAAAATCTATTGAAAGAGGATACACGTAATAAGTTTAGTCCAAAGTCCATTCTGGACCATAATTAGTTATAAGAGATTTGTCACCACCACATGATAAAATAATTAGAAATGGAAAGGTTGACATAATACATAAGACTAAGAACTAAGTTATATTGTGTTTAATATAAGTAGGTACCTAAATGAGTATAATCCTACCTAGCTATGTCAAACTTACCTATACTGTAATATTTTTAATATTTTCAGCGGCTAAGACAATCGCCTCGCCGCTTTGTGTCGCGGGTTCGAGTCCCGCGCCGACCAACTATTTGTGTGACCCATAAATAGTTGTTCTAAGCCCAGATGTAATTTGTGTTCGTCTATTATACTCGTATGTTTGTAAAGTACTCCGTGACACAGGGATTTGATTCAATAGTGCGGACGTAGCCCTCTCAGGGCACGTGTCCCGACCATCTGGAACATGGCGCAAAAGGAGAAAGGAGGGCACCGGAGCAGCATACCCGCGTTCCCGGGGCTCCTCCCATCAGGCGCCAGAGAAGTCCAAGGCACGTTAGGTTTAGTCGGTGCGAGTCTGACAAACCCACCCGCCACCCGCAGACATTTTTGCGGGTGGCATACGAGGAATTGCCCATGCTATAATAAAAAATAAAAAGTTATCCTACATGAATACTTAATTTGTAATCTATGTGTAAAAATAATGTTGTAATTGTTTAGTTATCATTTCTAATTGTTTGTTTGTTTAAGTACCGCCGTTTGTACCTTATAGTTTTAAGAAAATTCATGTTACGATGTGATATTTTGATTTGGTGCAATAAAGTGTATCTATCTATCTATCTATCTACATTACAATAATAACGTGTTCATTACAGGTATTTGTATATGTACCTACGAGTATGTGTAAGGCTTAAGTGTAAGGTAAACTAATGGCCGAACCATTCTACAAAGTTTTAAATTATTATCACGGGCTTATAGTAAAACTCGCTGAGTAAAGTTTTGGATTGAGGAGCTCGGTTCATAATATTAAGGTATTTATACTAATTTTATGTTTTGACTGGACTGTAGATGTAGTTGTTAGTAACCCTGACTGCTAACCAAAAGTAGTGGGTTCGATCCCCACCCATGAAAAATCTTGGTGCGATTAGCAGGATTATTTGCTCTGTGACTGAGTATAAATTACAGATTCATATAGTATCTGTAATTTAGAAATATATAAGTATGTATACCTGTTGTCTGGTTGCCATAGTAGGTAGGTACAGGCTCTGGCTAGTTTGAGATCAGATGGCAGTGTGTTAGTGGTACCAAGATATGCATATATTTGTTTTTTAATGAGTTGGATATTGTTTTATATGTTTTAGTTCATACTGACCTCACGATAGTCTACTGTCACACATGTTCATCGGCGCGGGGACCAAACGGCGACCGACCTTACTCGTTTGCAATCATCGACTGCCGACACACGCATAGAGATAACTCTATATTAGTCTATATATGTTCTAAACTTACCTGCAATATTTCATTTCTAAGACCTACAATACGACCTTCGATAACTCCACCATAAGGTCGCAGTTCCAACCTTACCTACGTTTAACCATTTTGACGTGCAATTAGAATACCTATTTGATATGAGCATAATTTTATTCATGAATATTAATTGATGGGTAAGGGTAGCGGTGTTAGGGCGCCAACACACGTCACGGCCCACACCAAAGGGGCTTCGACCTCCAAGGTAGCGAAGACACGTCTAGTCTCATCACTTCTTGTATTAAATTATCCTATTTATGCAAACAATATAAAATGCACGTAATCATTAGTAGCTTGCTTTCAACTAAACTTTGAGATCATATTTTGGACTAATAACACAAATTAAATGAACTATTTTATATCACATCAAAACTAAAAACTGGCCAAGAGCGAGTTCGACTTGCACACGAAGGATTGCATTGCACCATAAAAAAACATTGTAAGAAGGTTACTTAAAAAAATAAATGAAAGTGAAAATGTATTTTCCTAGATATTCAATTACATCTTCTTATTTTTTTATTTCAATGAATTTTTCTTGTTTAGGTATCTTAGGGGAAATTCGCGCTTTGTCAAATAATTAAATAAAAAAATGGTTTTTGTTCACGTAAACTTTAAAAATAGTTTGTAAATAGTCAGTAAGTACATGTTTGTAGTAATATATAATTATTATTCAGTTTATAATTATTTATAGGTACATATAGATATTTACGTACACGGATTGTATGAATTTGAGGTTTTGTCGCATTTATTTGTTAAATATACTTTTCTCCAAGAATCTCACTAGAATATACTTTGAAGTAATTAAGTATGCCGACTTTTGTGGAGGTGAGCATCCTATCACGGCCAAATCGTTATCGCTTAAAATCTATTGCTATAATTACAAATCTTGATAAGCACGTAATACTAAGCAGTCACTAAGTACGTCAGTCACTTGATGTACTGATGTCTCTTCCCGGCCGAATTTCAGCCACGGCGGCCATTCTCAAAGGAGATTAGCCAATTGCGCAAGACATATGGTGCACAAGAGTTTGCGCAAACACAGGGGCACCTTCTTTTCCATCACTCTCATGAACCGATGGGACGCCTAGCGACACGACCGGTAAGAGGTCAGGTACAGGACCGACGACTTTACGTGCTCTCCGAGGCACGGGGGTGTAATACCGCCAACTTCCTGACTTCGGACTGATACTGAGAATTTTCTTTTTGACGGATAATCCCAAAAACACTTTTTGGCCCGACCTGGGATTTGAACCCAGGACCTCATTTTATGCGGTTGAACACGCTACCGCTAGACCAACGAGGCAGTCAACTTGGTGTGCTATCTTAGACTTCAAGAAGCAATTTAATCTCAATTACATTCACATATTTATAAAACTCGATTTCCCCCACAGTACCACCGGTATTGGGGTAAGCTTATTTATCAAAAACTATATTATTTACTATGGGCCCCAATCCAGGCTACGTATATTTTACGGAGAGTGAGGGGCGGGTGATGTCTTGTTGTTTTTGACTGCTCAAGCTTATAGTTGAATAACAATTTACGACAAAAATGTTCAAAATACTAAAAAGAAAAGAGATTTTGTTTTGTTGGGACCGAAGGTATGACCGTGACGTGAAATTTGCCAAAAACGAGAAAAAAATGTACAACTATGAATCGTGCCAGAAGAAATATTTCGTACTCGGTCGGTTTCAGAGATTTTTCAGTCCCTTCTATAATTTGAACAAAAATATTTTTATACATCTAAAGCATACCAGAGACATAAATATGACAATTCTTAAACTTATCAAATTATACGACATTGATTTCAATTTAAGTTAATCTACTATATAAAAATAAGTCGGGTTTTCCTTCCTGACGCTATAACTCCAGAACGCACGAACCGATTTCCACGGTTTTGCATTCGTTGGAAAGGTCTCGGGCTCCGTGAGGTGTATAGCAAAGAAAATTTATAAAATTTAACGCGGGTAACACCGCGGGGCACAGCTAGTTTTTCTATGAAACTCGATTTTAGATCGTATCGTCAGTGTGTAGCAGAGTTTCGTTGGTAATCTTCGGGTATGGAACATTAGAAATCTATCTGCCAGGGACTTTTGCCTAGAGTATATAAACACATTCATTTGTGGCTTAAAATCATCCAAATAATTCCAAATATAAACTTTTCCCTATTTATTGGTAAGTATGACTATGCTTTTTGAAATTGATGGTAATCATTATTTTTAATATTGGTGGAAAATTGGATATTTAATTAATTATATAAATTCGACCACATCCATGGGGTAATATTTTAAGACTATTAGGTACTAGTATTTATTGTTCTCAAGTAAGTCTTTAGCTAAAATGAAAATCTTACTTGAAATTCTATGGTTTAACAGAGTTATTATAAATTATGGAAAAAAGAGCATTCTATACGAAGGAGCTCAAACATACAATAAGCTGCCAAAAAATATAAAAGAAGCGAAAACTTTGTTATCATTTAAAAAACTGTTAAAAGGACACATTTTAAAGGATTTTTCATTATAAAATTAAATTAAAAACATCCTAAAAATATAAAAAAAAAAACATTGTAAAACGAACCAATACTATATAAATACTATACACGCACTAAATACATATTATATACCTACTGTAAAATACACCAAAAGCTAGGAAAAACTAAGCAATAAAATATATATGATCACTATTTATTAAAATATATACCTATTAATTATTAAATACACAACACTATTATAAATAAGCATAAATTAAAAACAAATATATCAGTACGTACTATCTATGACATAACGACTAAACACATCATATATTTAGTTCTTACAAAAGCATAACCACCAAACATATATATATATGTGTGTATATATACGTATTACTTCTTTACGTCCCATATCAAATTGTATATAAATTGACATAAAGTTCGACACTACATTTTAACTGCGACACACACTAAGCCATAGGCCTTAATAAACTTGTATTGTTCCTGCACCAACTGGACTGTTTTAGCGTAACATGGAATGTCATTGTACTGATACGCTTTTAATAGTTTTTCAAACTACCCTACAACTAGATACGCTAATTGGTTAATATATTTAGTATTTAAGTGTATTTTTCTCTGTAAGCGATTACTGTAATCTATCGAAAAATAAGTATCTTTAACCGTATTACGTAAAAAGGATTTATAACGTAGAAAAGAGTCTAACTACAAAGGATCATGGCCATCTGGTTATAAAGTGAACTAAAAAAAAATTTCGAATTTTTCACGTCAATCAAAAGACAAAAGACTACCGATCACGGCCGCTATTGTTGGATTTTAATGTCGTGTATTGCGAGTTTGGACTGGAATTTACTGTGAGTTTTGGGGGGCATCCTCAGTGTTAACTTAAGTAAAATGAGTGAGCAATTGAAGACTGTTTCGGCGATGAACAAGTTGTACATAGGAAACCTGCCTATAGAAGCTGACGAAGCGGCAGTAAGACAGTTATTTGCTGAACAAAATCTGACCGTAGCCGATATCTCGGTGAAGAGAGGTGGATACGCTTTCGTCGATTTTCCTGACCAGTCTGCCGCAGATCGGGCCATAGACAAATTGCACGGTATTTATTTAATATTTAATTATTCTTGCTAATTCTGTTATGTAGGTAAATACCAATGGCGCAGGGCATTGATATAAACTATAACTCAATGGCGCAGGGTCTATGTAACCCAAAATTACCATCTGTGAATCAATGCCATAATAATGTTACTAGAGTTACAAGCAAGATGGCTTTTGAACTTCAGCTTTATTCAGGTATGCTTTTACATGCACAACTTAAACTGATGCATGACGGATAACTTATTGTTGACCGACTCATAGTCAATAAGGTTGTCGATGAAATGCATTTGGTAGGTCACAATACATCTATCTTTTTGAGCTTTTTACCTACCAAGTACATTCGTAAATTTAATTTCGTTTAAGGATGAACACAGAATATAAATTTTTAGGTTTTATACCATAAAAAATATTCACATATTCGTCATTGGCCTAACAAGTTCCAATATGTGTATTTGATGTATTATGCACGTATTAACATAAAAATTCTCTGCATTCAATTAATATAAATTATGAAAAAATTATGTCTGGTAAATATAAACTATTATAAATTTTATTAAATGTATGGATTGTGAACTAATACAGTAAGGTTCTCGAATGGCGACGAACTGGAAAAAGTTGCGTGGGCAGATCCCTGGCTGAATTATGATAATGAGGATGAATATGTCGTGACCTAAAAATCATAATATTACTTGGAACTTGGCAGGAAAGCAAGACGACGCTATGACAACAGCGATTTACAGAAATGTGCAAAGGATTGTATATAATAATAATAAAAAGCCCGTAGGCATCATTACTAACCGAAAATATATTTCGAGAAAAGAAAGAAAAGTAAAAAATAATAATAATATCTCAGGACAATGTCACACAGATCATCCTAGCCCCAAACTAAGCAAAGCTTGTACTATGGGTGCCAGGCGACGATATAGGTACATACTTATATAGATAGATAAATACTTACCTATATACTTACATAGAAAACATCCATAACTCAGAAACAAATATTCGTTCTCATCACACAAATATTTGCACTTACCGGGATTCGAACCCGGGAATATAAAGGAAGGACACATATACCTACATAAATATAATATGTTCTGAGTCTGCGTGTAATTATCTATATAAGTAGGTATGTATTTGCAAAAGAAAAAATTAATGTAGTATATCAGTTATCTGGTTTCCATAGTACAAGCTCTGCTTAGTTTGGGATCAGATGGTCGTGTGTAATTAATGTCCCAGGATATTATTATTATTATGTCTTTAGGATACATAACTACCTTACTCTCTAATCTGCTTATAGCATATTTATTATTATACTTATGTATATTATAAAGCTACGTTTCTAACTTTCGAATCTATCAAATGCTACAAAAAAAATCTTGTTATAAAATAACGTAAACTGCAGGTAACGCAACGGCCAAGACAGTCGCCTCGTCGCTTCGTGTCGCGGGTTCTAGTCCCGCGCCGGACAACTATTTGTGTGTGTGACCCATAAATAGTTGTTCTGAGTCTGGATGAAATCTGTGTTCGTCTATCATGCTTGTAAAGTAGGTACCCCGCAACAAAGGTAGATATTAAATTACATATTGGGGGCGAAATCATACAAAAAAAAATGTAACATTAAAATTAGGTTATGTTTTAAATAATGTTACATGTAAATTTAAGACATCACAAGGTAAATAAAATCATGATAATTGTATTGCATAATACAAATTATTTTATTTTAAGCAATAATTTATTGCTTAAAATAAAATCGGTGAGGGAGTAAAAAAGTATATAACATATATTATATACCTATCATCTACAAATTATACCACTTAAGTCTCCACCCAAAAAGTAGCTCGCTAAGCTAGTAGTATAATATTCAGTTTTCTAAACTACAAGCAATTAAATTCTATGTCAAAGATTTTTTTCGTTTGCATACTAAGATAGCAGTCGCACAACGTACAAACACAAATTACACCAGATACAACCATTTATGGGTCACACACATGTCCTGAGCGGAACTCAAACATAAAACACGAGGAAGCCGAGGCAGTACTTTAGCGACTGCGCCATACCTGCATTCATATACTAGATTAATTTGATTAATGAAAAATATATCAACAAAATATATACTTTCCTTCAAATTAGTTGTTTCTTGAAGTAGTTGCCCTTCCCTTGGACACCATATATGTAGATAGGTAATTTGATACTAGGTCTCATTGTGTAAAATGTTAGAGATCGTCGTGGCTCGGTATTCAGTTGTATTCTTGAATATTATTCCGATGCGGTTTATTCGGACGGATTGTATTGAACTTATTAACAACAGTATTCAAAAGCTTATAATTATAGTTTATACCGATATTGTGGTGGTTGCGGCAATAAAAAGCAGCTCGAAGGCACTGTGACAGGTATGCTATGCGTATCGAGGTAGGGCTCTAAGTTGAAAATGATGATATGTGATTACATGACTGACTTTAATGAACTGACGATGGACACCGTACCGCCACGTGTATTGGGTTTCTGTTTATAGTTTATATTCTGTTTTGATGAGACTAACAAGCTACTGACGACGGCGGGACCGATTTCATGATGGAAAATGGAGACATTTGACTGGTACTTACCGGTTCTTGTATATACCCTTTGATTTTTATCGTTGAAAAACTTTGACTTTTGGCTTCGTGCTCCCTTCGCCAAAAGTTTCGAAACAAGTTAGAAGTACACGTTTTCTTTGTTGGGTGGCCACAACGTGATATTCTGAACTTCAACTGTTTTTATGGCTTCTACCTCCCGTGTAAAAACCGAATTATTGCACAAGCAAAAGGTAGGTAATTAATGTAGATATGGATCGTGACTAAATACACTGCCTGTGAGAATATAGGTGTGTGTGATGAATGATATATTTATATAGATTGATAGGCGTCGAGAAGTTTAAACTAAAGACTAGATTATTAGTATTGTAGCATGAACAATTCTATACAATATCGTAATAATAGTTCGCAACCAAACTGAGCTTGAGGATATACTGTTAGTTTCCAGATCCACGGGGATAAAGTTAATACTCTTAACGAGTACAATAAAGAGAATAGATATTTTTGTTGTTTATATAGTAGATAAACTTAAAAACTACATAACTGATTTTACCAATTATATCACCCGTAGAAACGTACATTAGGTATCATACTTAGATACGATACGCAAATTATTGGTGATACATAAAATAATGTACTCTCGATTATTCCCCACTAACACAGTATTAATAGAAAACTTTCTGATCCAATATTTCTCGCATAAAAGTTTGTCTCGGTCGGGCTTTTTTCTGTGTATTGTATGTAGATATATATTTACATAAAAGAGTAAATACTAAACTATTTTAATCAGTTGTCTAGTAGGTATCCGTATTACAAGCGTACTTAATTTGGGCTAGATAGCGCATGTATGTATTTATTTTTATGTTATTAAGCTTATTTGTTCAATATATATTTTCTACGAACTATTTATCCGTCTGAATCTGGGGCGGGTCGTGATTTTTAGTACTTAATGATTTCAGAGTTGAGTTATATATGTATTTAGTTCTATTTTTATCGTAAACTATTATCACTCAAAAACCCATTATGTACGACGTGCTAGCTTATTGAAACCGAATTATAATGTGTTGTCTGCGCCGTGAGTTACTCTACGTTTCACCACAGAATAAAAAGTGTTTCACTACCATTGCATAAAATAAACTAATCAAATACAAAATTTTATACATTATTTTATAAAAAAATATTTCGATTTATAAAATTCTGAATAATTTGTCTCGGTAACTGAATTTCGGTCCTCTGTGTAGCATTAATGTTGAGTTGTCAGTAAACGTGGGACATAGACGTTTCCTGGTTTGAGCGAATTTAAATATCACACCTCTTAGAAGCAGCTGTTCCGGCTAAACGACTGGTCTGCCGCCTCGTTTAGCATGTGAGAAATTGAGTGAAACAAAATATATATTTACACTGTTGAAACGTTATGTAGGTAGGTATGTCAAACGCTGCATAAGCTACCGGTTCACCTCTGTCCCCAGATACGCATCGGCCCTAACGCTGTAAAGCACTGTTCATGTCTGTTAATATAACAACGTTTAACCTATGCAACAAAGAAACTTATTACAATGGCTTGGTTACCGGCAATCGATCCACTGGCATAATAGAATCATCTGAAGCAATCTTGAAATATATGCCACATTCAGTTAGTTCATTCATTCGTCATAATAAGCGGAATTATAATTCGTTTTAAACTAGTGTAATTAAACATATTTGAATTGATAAGTCATTTACTATTGTAAACTTAACAAATTATGGGTATGAATATCAACGTAAGTATTATAGAGGCATAAACTTGAATGAAAAAAAACGTACGTATGTTTATGATTGGTTGTAGTTGTGATGGCGTGATAAGTTTCGCCGATCACATTACGTCAACACCATCGGGTGCTCGAGTTCGTTAATACATTTAGTTACCCGTCGCGTCGACTCATACTCAGCTTATAACCACGAAACAAGATTATTTTGAAGGTTGGGTGAGGAGGATGCTCCATTTTTATATACAAATCTTTGTTATGAAATAAACAATTCATAACAAACACATTACAAATTAATGAAGGTTCATCAAGCTTCAGGTTTATGAACCCTACATTAGCTACTGACTCTTCGCAAATCACTTCTATTACTTAATTAAATAAGGAACATTAAATTATACTAAACGCCGGCGCCGTTTGCAAAAGCTCCAAGCAAGCACTTTTAGCAATTTAAAGTAAAAATACTGTAGTTATTGATTATTAGAAAATTGTTCAGGGATTCGAGGATTAACTATTAATAATCAATACGCAAATTTATCATTGGTTTGCGATAAGCTAGCACATATTTTTAGAATGAGTAAAAAGCCGTTCGTGTAGTGCATATATCACATTAGATACCTGTAGAGTAAACTTTTTAAGGGAGTCTGTACATACTTGAGAAGAAAACCAGGCAAAAATTAATATTTAAAGTAAATAATTATTTTAAACAGGCGGTTAGTTAAAGTAAAGGTACCATTTAAAAAAAGTTGAAATATTACTAAACTTGAAAAAATTAAAACAACACCAAATATTAAAAAAACGCGACAATTTAAAAGTGTATAACACTAATACCGTTTTATCTGGGGTTTACTTTGCATGGCATTAGACATTGTTCAACTAAAGTATATACAAATATAATTCCTTCCCTCCCGTTCAACTAAAGTATATACAAATATAATATAATTTATGCACTTCTCGTAAAGAAAACTGAAAATACATATGTAGTTACATTTATTTAATGCAATTAAAGATAAGCTTCAAGTGAAAATAAAATCTTTTAAATCTGATAACGAAATTGCCATCATGAATGCAGTATTAACCGTTTACCCAATCGCAGATGTTGTGGATGCTATCAACATTTTAACAATGCTATTTGGAAGTTCTCCAAACAGTTACAACTAAACTTAACAAGACAGAGAAGAAATATCAAAAGGACGTCGACAATAATACCTCTTATTCCTGCCAAGCTAATCCATGATACCTGGCAGGTATATATTGCAAAACGCTCCAAATTCTTTAGAAATGAGACCTCACCTCATATACTCAGCTGCGCTTGAGGTTTCCTTTAATCATTCTGATTTCTGTTTTTGGTTGGCAAAGACTGTGTGTATTATAACATTTTTACCATTTTTTTTAAATTATTCTCATTGACAATGACTCTGTGGTGGTTGTGGTTAGTAAGCTGTTTTTATTAGCCGGAGATATATAGTAAAGAAACCTTTCATTTAACTGATTGACCTGAATACTGAATATTAATAAGACATGGAGTATTTTAAACTTATTATTTGGCAACTTGAATGTTTTGAGACTAAACCGATTATGGGAGTGAAGCGATAAAGTGCTCCTGTTTTTGTACCTATTCATGCACTATAAATACATATGCCATGCGTCATCGGCTCGTCTTTATCAATAATGATGATATTGTTTATGTATGATTATTCCATACAATTATTTGACTAGTTACCTGATTGATGCGTTAACCGTAGATAATAAGGTCCTAGTTTAGTGATTTGGTTTGCTGGGCATGTCTCGGTATGGAAGTTGGCGGTATTATACCCCCAAGGCACGTTGGCTAGCTGTCCCACCGGATCATGAGTGAGGCTATAGAAATTACCTACACCTGTGTTTGCTTAGACACTAGTCCACTAAAGTATGTCCCGGGTAGTTGCCTAGTATAAAATGGCTGCCCATCCATGGGCAGTTAAACCAAGAGCATATTAATCAATTTGAATTAATTGTTACCTACTTGTATATTTAAGTTGCATTTTCTTTCAGGTTATTCGTATTGTGGCCTGCCGTTGATTGTGGAACCCTCAGTTGCCAATAAGAAAATGTGAGTATCTAGATCTAGTGCCATACTTAGATATTGTTTTACCATAACAAATTTATATATAGCGGTATAGTCGACGCAACGGTGGCATTACCAATGGGAGACCCCCCTTTACTAGCTTTGTGTCTCTTAATTAAATGATGGTGGTGGTGTTGCGAGTGCCCATGTGCGGTTGTGATTTATCTACCATCAAGTGACCTGCTTGCTTGTTCGCCTTGCTATTATAATATAATAATTGTGTTTTTGTATCTATGACCAAGGTTGAATAAGCTTCCTAATGGACAGCAATTTGAACATGATGAAGCAATAGTCGCTTTAGTTTAGGAATTCGGCTATTCGCATAATTAAGTGTCCATTAGGAAGGGAATTAAGCTTAGAAATGTCAGAAAAAATACATTTAATAAAGGTAATTTGTGTAGCATGCTTAGATTCTAGTTGGTACATTACCAAAGCCTATCGTTCAAAACAATCAGCACTGTTCTCTTGCAATGTCAAATACAGAACCTAAGCTTTCTACCCAGATTAGACCGATGCACGATTAGCGCTTGGCCTGGTTTGCCATCTCGTAACCCTGGCACAACGCAACGACATCCCTATTGCGGAAGTTGTTGAAGGAGCTAAATAAAATGCGAAACGTGTACCAGGTGTTTCTAACCAGTTACTTGGTAATTATATGCGTCCCAAGTATTCATAACAGAATAGAACTTAGTAGGTATCCCTTTACCTATCTACTAGTACGGTATAGGAAAAGCAATGTCCTGAGATTAGGACTAACAACTTATTACGATGTACATCCAACTAAAAATGAGTCGTCTATACGATCACCGCGGTGCCTATCTGTCCTTATGTTAAATCTACTTTGCGGCGAAAATTTTATAAATAGTTAAGTAAAGCACCACACATCCAGTTTTAAAACTACAATTTTTTAGGGATTTCTTTGGAGGAATAAGAAAGTGACAAGTATTTGTAAATCATATCGTAGTTAACAGCAATAGATACCTAAGCCTAAGCCATTTTTGAGAATAGGAGGATTATATTAGTACCAATATTATACCTCTCTCATAGGTGGGTCTGCATGTGTGATTTTATATGCAGAAGCCTACTTAAAAGGAGCCACAATCACTTTGTAACTTATTACTTAAAGAAATTTAATGTAGCACGGGATACCCTATGTTCACAAGGCTCGGCTGTCTAGGACGTTGGAATAATAATAATATCTACTTATAAATGCCATTTCATTTCCAGATTAAATATTTCCAATCTTCAAAGCGCAAGTACAACTCAACTCAAAGACGGCAATAGTGATTCGCTATCTGGAGGATGGAGGTAAGTACCTACCTGCCTACCTAAGTTCTTATATAAGTATGTTTATTGACAAATTGTCGTCTACCACTTGGCGGAAGAATTTTAACATTTTCCTACGGCTGCTGCGCGCCCAGTTCTGCTCAAATTTCAATTTAAACACTGTACCGATTGCTTTGGGTTTCCACATCGATCGAATCAGTCTTAATATGTCCAGATTGTCATTCAGTCCGCATTATATCCAGCTTTTTAATTTCTACCAAATAGGGAGTGAAATATAAATTTTTGAGTTAATTTTATTATTCGGGTTGATTATATTAATGTCAAATAAAACCAGAAGTTATTTACTTTGCCGCTTGCATGAAGTTACGATTGACTGCGCCACAAAGAACTGTTTGTTATCAGTTATCAGTCGCCCTCATATTAGAATTAACAGAAAATAAAGTGCGCTACCCATATGTCCGTTGAAGTGCATCGTCAGGGTACATCGGTTACAGATTAGCATATTGAATAGAAAGCAATTAGTCTTTACCACAGATGATAAATTTCTGTTGATTTTTGTCTGGATTTTATCTTTTTAATCTGGAAATCCTGTTCGTAAACAACAAATTATGCCTTCAAATGATCACCCTATCATGAAGCGGTACGAGTGCAAGCAGTCAAAGGGACCGGATAAGAAAATAAGTTACCCGTAAGTACGTTTAATAATTGCAAGTATTTTCTCTTAATTTGGTTGCTAAGTTCTAAGGTTTCTCTCTAAATTTTTATTTCAAGGACCCGTTTGTTCAAATAATTTTCTTTGTAACTTGTAATTTCAATCGCAACTGGTTTGAGCTTCACTGGGGCTTCACAGAAGAAGAAAAAAGTATTTTATATTATAGATGTGCCAACCACTAAGTTTATATAAGATATTATTTTATATAGGTTAATACCTAAATAAATTGAAATTATTTAAATCATAAAGGTACATAACTATTATAAAAAGGGAATAAAAAGATTTTATTTCCATTTTGTTCCAAAATGGTGATTCATTAATTTACACTTTACTGTCAAACAACCGTACTTTCTGTTATTCTACTAACTAGGCAACGCACAGTTATTTTTCATTGTTTTCATGTAGGTAAAACCGATTTATTTTCGTGGTGGTGAGGTAAGTAAGAAGGTAATTAATAAACCATAATAGATTAGCAGAATTAAATAAATGAACGGTGTTGTATGACTGAAAGCAAGGAATATCACTAACATAATAATATTTTATCCTAAGGGGGGCAGAAATCGTCAAACCGAGAGAATATCTCCCAGAGAAGGGACAGCAGCGTCTCACATATAAATGAGAGACGCGAATAATGTCCCCTTCTTGATTATGTCCCCTCCAAATGATGTACACTACTTCATTGTGGAAATCTTTTGGGGAGGCCTATGACCAGCAGTGGTCATCATTCCGCTGACATGATGATGATGAATATATAAATGACACTGCAGATATTGCCAGGAATTGTATAAACATATAAGGACTAACAAAGATTAGAGTATTCAAACGGAAGGTACGCCCGACACCCAACCATTCTTTAGTAACTTGGAAAACTGAAACGGTACAATGTCTACTTAAGTGCCATAGACGTTTATTTTTACTCTACTCTTGATATGGAGTGTAAAAGTAGGAGTTTTATCTGCGGGGTTAAAACATCTTCCACGAAATTCGCAACGTGGCGGTCATTTGTATCAACATGTATTTATTTTTGTATTAACGAATTAATTTATGTATTAACAAGTCCCGTAGAAAGATTTTATAGGCGATTTATTTACTTAGTAGAGTTTTAGTGTAGTTTATTTACATGTGGAGTGAGAGTGTGTGTGAGTGGACTGTGGAGTATAAAGGAGGACTTGAGAGACGTCTCAAGTCCTCCTTTATAATGCTGTAGCCGCTACGTCGTCGTACGAATCAAATTTGATTGATGGCCACGGACTGCTTAATATTTCCTCTGGATAACTATCTTCAAGTGCAATCAAAATTACTTCACCTACAGTAATCCTGTATAAAGGATAACATTACGCTTACTTTAAGGTTATCGCCACGTTACTACGTGTTTCGGGTACGATACAGTATAAATAAACTACCCACTGAAACTCACAAAACTCATTCATAGAGAAAGAGGGACTCTTTATGATGAATACCTTCTTCAGGGAGCCGGATTACCGCAAATGGCAGGTTCATCATGGTAATGGTAAGCCCTGATGGTAAAACCAAAAATGATTTAGACTTTATCTTGACTACGATACGACCAAGTTCAATGACGTCTCTGTGATCAAAGCTGTTAACACCGGAAGGTAAGAGGCTCATTTAACCTAAAATGCTAGAGGTCCCGACTGTTAAAATATACGCTCCGACCTTTACCTACCCACGTCTGAACCCCGAATCCCTGCAGATTGAACTGCAAAACCGATTCGAATGCCTAGCAGACTGCCAGGAAGGGGACTCATATCACAACAGGTTCGTAGAAGCTGTCCGTACGGCTGAGTCTAAGGTCTACAAAACCCGCCGTATTTAAAACAGAACTAAAAAGATCTCTGACTTTACTCTGCAGCTTATGTAAGAGAGATGAAAAATGGTTCTGTCATACGTGATATCTCGTCCAAAATACGGCAGTGTCTCAAGTCAAAAGTCCTTGACCTGTGCGTGTTGCTAGTGATGACTTACAGAACATAGACGTTATCACTTACTATGGGCCTCATAAGAAGGCTTAAGGTCACCCAAAAAGCAATGGCGAAGGCAATGCTCGGTGATTCCCCGCGCGAGATCGTTTCAGAAGTGGTGAAATCCGCAGGCCAACCAAATACACCGACATAGCCCGGAGAATTGCAAAGCTGGAGTGACAATGGGCTGCGCAAATAAATAGCTCGTATTACCGGCGGCCGTTGGGGTGGAAAGATGCCCACGTAACGGCCACGAAGACGCAGTGTGGGCAGCGCCCCTACAAGATGCACCGATGATCTGGTGAGGGTCACTGGAAACCGTTGAATGCTCTTAGTAATAAAATAATCGTTGTATGTGTGAACATTTTTACTTATAACGTACAAATTCGGAGAGTATTTGGTTAAATACACTATTTTGTTTTATTTTAATTTTTTTTGGGATAGTTACAGCTAGCAGGTACCTTACGAAACATAACTTAAAATCTGAAAGCCATTTACAAGTTTCCACTGATAGATAATACATTAATAAATTAAATTAATGGTCGGTTAGGAAATGCGAAATTACGAGAAATAAAAATGCGTTAATATATGCTTAAGCTTGGAAACACTGGTATTAAATAGATCCAAATCATATTCACAAGAGAGCTTGTTAAAAAGTCTACTGGCACGTATAATAAATGAGTTTTCTACAACAATCTATTCTATTAAGTTGTAAGGTAATTTATTATATAGCCTGGGGGCTATACAAAAAACAATTTTTATCGCACAGAATTGTTTAATAGGTACGGAAGTAAGCATAATTTGTTCATTAGTCTATAATTTTAGGGGCTCAAAACAACCTTTGTTCTTTACCTGACAAAATAATAATTTCATAAACATACAGGTAAGGAAATATTATATTTATTGAAGAAAAGTTTGCAAGAATTTGCCGATTTTAGTTAAAATACTGCACTTATATGGCTACTGAGCATTAGCAAAGCGTTAATTATCATTTCATTGTTTCAAAATTTCTTTAAAATTATTTTAGGTGTTTGAATGCCTATAGGTTCCCTAAAATCTTGTAATATGTATCTATAGAAGAAACGGAACACATTTATTTGTGGATTGACAAACATCGGGCTACTAATAAATATACATAAATTATTTACTTATTGCTTATGGCTCTCCTAGCCTCCTCGATACGCAAGTCCGACCTGAACTAGGCCTCATTTTTGTTAGTTGTTGGCGGCGGAATTCTAAGTTAAACAAAGTCCCCCTGTTTCGGCTCTCAGCACGCAGTAAAGGGTAGATTACAATTAAGTAGCGCTCATATCACTGAATGGTATCAAAGATCTCTCTCAAACCACGTAGGTACAGTGCGTACGTGGTTTCAGAGAGATTTAATACAATACAATCACAGCTGTGATCTGTACGATGTGATTATAAAAAGTTAAAGATAAAAACCGGCCAAGTTCGAGTCGGACTCGCGCACGAAGGGTTCCGTACTATTATCTTTAAAAACGTTTGTTGTATGGGAGCCGCTTTAAATATTTATTTTATTTTGTTTTTTAGTATTTGTTGTTATTAAATACATCATCTGTGAAAATTTCAACTGGCTAACTGGCACGGTTCATGTGATACAGCCTGGTGACAAACAAACGGCGAAGTCTTAGTAATAGGGACCCGTTTTACCCTTTGGGTACCGAACCCTGGTAAAAATGGAGAAGTAAGGAGTAACAAGTAAGGCAAAAACTTAGTTTAATGTATAATAACTTAATTTTTAAATAGGCTGTTTCCTTAGTCGTGAAAAAACCCATGTGCGTTACCACTGATTTATTTTATTTTATTTATTAACTTCAGGTTTACCCACAGCTTGTGCATACAATATAATATATCTAATGAATATTTTTTTTACAAATTTGACTTACACACTAGCCAATTACGGGTTAACCGGGTTACGATTTAGACCAGGTTTGCATAGGACGTCATTTACAATACTAACGTGATTTATAATACTAATCTGCGGTGCACAAAATGCTTTCAAAGATTTTATGCCTTCCCGTCCCCAGAAATTATATAGCAGAATCAATAATTATATATCAATGAACATATTAAATATGAACGGATATGAATAATAATTATCATATTTTCCCTTACAAATCTGAACGTAGTCTAGTATTTAAGCGTACTTTTCAATTCTTACATGATAGGATTTGCTGCGAATCTGGTCTATATGCAATCTGTACAGTATTTACTGGTATGGTTAGTGTTTTCTCTGGAAAAGCGAGTGTGATATTTTGGTAAATAGATTGCCAACAATATTTGGAGTACCTACATAGTTTTATTATACAGACCGTTTAGAAACAAGGATTGATTTTACCATACCTCTATAATTAATATTATAGTTCAATTGATAGGACCCTTAACATTTACCCTGGATGCTTTCCTCCTAGCTTCTCTAGTGGCAATTCTCTCGTTTTATGAGGCTCTAGCATCGTTATATCATTCTGTCTTCTTCTTAGCCCGGGAAATAGAACTACTTTTCTCTCGGTTCCACTTGTTTCTGACTGATTAAAAGTCCATTAAAGTTATTCCCCAGATCACCCCTGAGCCTCACCGCTCAGTGGTACGTCATTGTTGATCCTGTTACACCCACTCTTATGGTTATCATTATTACTATAAGAAAACAAACTGAGTGAAAAATTTCATGTATCAAGATGCTAGAAAGCAATCCAGTGTATTTGATGTAATAAACGTTTCATATAAAAATCAAATAATTATTCAACATTTTTTAATTTTTATCGGATTCTCATAATACTATTATGGGTCGAACAATAGTGGTTTCTCCATTTTGTGGATGAACATAGCGCACAATTATTTTATCAAATGCCCAAACTTTAACTTTAGACAGTTAGTTTCTTTTTTAGTTTTATCTAATTTTAATGTTTCCCTTTACCCCATTTATATCCTTAAGACTGTTCTTTCATGTTTGTTTCTGCAAACTACTCATCAGTTATTTGGATTGACCAATTTTTAATGAATAACAAAACGTGACAAAAGGAAGCGTTGAGGCAGGTGTTGTGATCTTTAATGCTTTTTATTGTGTATTGTTTGAGTGGGGACAGGGGTGCAGCCCCTTAGAAATGCTTCTGATTTTAGTACAACTCACTCACAACTTGTTTGAAGTAGGTACTTATACAATAAATGTATGGTGAGTCGCGTATTACTCAATGAAAGCTGGCCAAACAACTCAACCGAGAATGATCTCTGCAACGCGTGTCTTGAATGATGTCTTTTCGCAGTGTTCAATAGTTTGTAAATTTTTGTACATTTTTGGCATGCCATGTCATATGCACGTCATGCAATAATAGACCAGGGTCGATAATTTTTAAAACCAAAAAAAATAATAGTAGGATGAAACCCATTATAAAAGGAGGGGAATATTATAAAAATGAAAGGAAAAATTATTTACGAGCGATCTGAGTTCGGGAAGGGTATGGGGGTGAGTTTATAAGGGTAAAAAACGGTTTTTCTCGATTTCCGGCAAAACTAAAAGTCCTATCGAAAAAAGTCAAATGACAAAGTTGTAGGTAATAAAAAGATCTAAAACTTTTGTATTTACACTTTTTTCACATAACCTACAAAAAATTTATGTGAAAACTTCAAAAAACCAAGTTTTTGGTTTTTTATTTTTTACATAAATTTTTCTTTTTTAACGATATTTGGTGAAAACTTACCTTATTATGTCCCAAATACGCTGTAATTTATTTGATGAAAAATATTTATTTTATCACCTTATTTTGAATTAATATCGAAAAAACACCCTAATTTTCAATCGAAAAGTCATCCGTCAAAATATCAGCTTTTTTCAAAAAGTTGGTATGTTTTCTGTTTGTTGAAATCTCTTCTTTCCGATGGTGAAAAATATATATATATATATATATGTTACTGTAGTAAATTTTCTCAGAAAATGCAAAAAATCGAAAATAACTCTAATCCGAATGTTTTTTTATTTATTATGAAAAAAATCATCTAAAAATGTGATTGCTGCAATTTGTTTCAATTAAAAAGTTGATTTATTTAATGCTAATTACATTTATGTCATAGAAAATCTCATTATATATAAATATAAATGTAAATCGTACAATTAAATGTAGATACTTTATTCTGATTACGTTATTCATTACAATATTTTTAAACAACAAAATATTAAAGAAATAAATGTCAAAATGTATAAAAAAAACTTGTGTGTACTTATGTACACGCGTTAGAAGTTATACTTCTTAATATACAACTTGAACATAGTTATCAATTTTCATACCACCTAGGACTAACGTCATGCTGTTAAATTTTTTGGTGTCGGTGTGCGCGCGCATTGTAAGAATTCACTCTCATCATTTTTCTCCATCACGCCAAAAGAAGTATAACTTCAAAAATATATTATAAATATATTAAAAATCTATTTAAAATGTATAAATATATAAAAAATATGTGTAGTAAATATATTTTTAATAACTAACTTTTAGCTGATATTCATGTATATTTCATATATTTTGAATATATCTGAAATATATTTGAAATGTATAAAATATATTTGAAAATCGGCCAAACGTTTGTTATTAAAAATATATTTGGGACAGGCTCAAATTTTTTGCGCATATTGTAAAAATTTGGTGTCGGTATAGTTTAACTAAATAAAAAAAAACGAAAAGTATAAAAAAATTATATTATTTCTCAAACTTAGAGAAACTTTGTTATTTTTCCTACATATATTATTTTTTCCATCCGGGTAATCCTATTATATAATTTAGTACATAAAAAATAAAAAAGGTTCTTTTTTTCTCCCATACAATATTTTTGTGTCTGCATACGCCCACTCCTTACAAATCATTTCACAATTTTTGTTTTAATCTCTGCAACCTTTTATTTCCGTATATATCTTATTCTATGGAATACAACTGACGAAATTAAACGGTAACAGCTATAATACAACAAAGCGTATTAATAATATTATCAATGTTAGATGTGTCTGAACTTTTTTTCCGTTGTAACACGACAGGTTGTGCGACGCGATATTTTTGGACTGGTTAAATTTTATGCCATGACGAATTCATTTATTTAAAGTGGCAACACTGGCTCACAATATTTGATACATTTCTGAACGATTCCGCCATTTGGTGTCGTATCATTTGGGAGAAAGTGGTGAAGCACGCGGATGGTCATTAAAAAATAGTAAGTTAAATTCTTTTGTATTGACGTTAAGTGAATAAATATCTTGAATTTCCGCTTTAAATCCTGTAAATCAACTATTGTTCTACTGAAATATAACACTGCACAAGAGGTACGTCTAGTATTTTTGGTGTTATGATTTTTTTTAGGTTCGATCGTGTCGAAATTTTGTTCCCTTGTGCGACGTTGTGATACGAATTGTGCTACGTGTCACAACAGAATTTATAAAGGTAAGTGTAGATCATTGTTTTTAATTTTTTTTAACCTATCCTAACTTTAATATTAATAAAAAGCTTTTATTTACTTTCGCTAGTCCCGGTTTCTGTAATGAAATTTAGCAAGTTAAATTCGAGCCAATTGAGTTGGCATTTTGTTGTTGATTACTTGAATAAACTTTTACATAGTAAGTATTGGTTACCTATTTATTTTTATTTATTACTTTCAAGATGTCTATGTCTGAGGCGGAACGGTGTCGAAGGTACCGAGAAAAATTATAACAGAGTAATGCGGCAAAATATGAAGATTTGAAAAAAAGAATAATGAAAGAACAAAAGCCATAAAAAGGAAAATTGCTGAATTAAATGAAGATGAAAAAAATGAGGTCAGAAAGCAGTGGCGGGAATCAAAGCGTAATAAAAAAACATGAAGCTCCATCCCAGTCCGCAAATGATAAAGAGACAAAATGTCGTAATTTCTATATCTAGGTTTTCTTGATTATTGTTTAAATGATACTCATAGTCATATGCCATTAGGTATAATAAATTTTATTATCATTAAATAAAAATACCTTCTTAAGAATAATATTTTTATTTTATTTTAAAACTATGTTCTTTAATAAAAATATATATTTTTGAAATATTTTAAAAAATTGCACTCCGTGGTAGTTATGTGTACTAAGGTTTACAAATTCCGTTGTAACACATTAGTTCAGTTGTAACACGTTCCGATGTGATCTCCTTTGTGCGATAGCGCAAAAATTTTGAGCCTTACCCATTTACGATATATATTTTATATATTTTTTTAAGATTTTTAATATATTTTTATGTATTTTGAATTTTTTTTATGGGATTAACTAAATTTGTTTGTGCAAAATTAAGGAGATTATTATTAGTATGTATGTAGTAAGACCCAGACCCGCCTAGGCCCTTCCCCACTTCTCCATGTAATACCTTTTGATGGGCTACTATTTTTCGTAGGTCACTCAGGTATATAATTTATCTTAAAATATAAATAGACATCTACGCATATAATGTAAAGAAGATTCGACAACTTACTCCAAATATTGTAGATGTCTTATTAAATATTAATTTGATTAACTTATTTGTTTGATAATTATAGTAGTATATTTTTATTTGCATTTTTTTTTATCAATGTTACATGTAATCTAATGTTTTTGAGTAATTAAAGTGTTAATTTTAATAAATAGCTCAAAATTTTAGATGTAATTAAAAAAAGAATTCGATTTTTTTTTGCATTTTCTGACCGTATTTACTATAGGTACATAGGTATATATTTTTTTTCACCATCGGAAAGTAGAGATTTCAACGAACAGAAAACATACCAACTTTTTGAAAAAAGCTGATATTTTGACGGGTGACTTTTCGATTGAAAATTAGGGTGTGTTTCGATATTAATTCAAAGTAATTCAAAGAAAAAATAAATATTATAATCAAATAAATTACAGCGTATTTGGGACATAATAAGGTAAGTTTTCACCAAATTTCCTTAAAAAAGATAAATTTATGTAAAAGATAAAAATAAAAAACCAAATACTTGGTTTTTTTAAATTTTCACATAAATTTTAGGTTATGTGAAAAAAGTGTAAATACAAAAGTTTTAGATCTTTTTATTACCTACAACTTTGTCATTTGATTTTTTTCGATAGGACTTTTAGTTTTGCCGGAAATCTAGAAAATCCGTTTTTTACCCTTAAAAACTCACCCCCATCCCCTTCCCGACCTCAGATCGCCCGTACATTATTTTTCCTTTCATTTTTATAATATTCCCCTCCTTTTCTAATGGGTTTCATCGTACTATTATTTTTTTTCACTTTTTATTAATTTTAAACGCTTCTACCCTGGTCTATAATGTTTTCTAATTTCTTCAATAAAACATAGTACTTTTACTTTTTCTCATTAAACATCTGTCAAGCACAGAGTCACAAATCGTGTAATGCTTCCGCATGGCTTCTCGAGTTTCATATAATATTTATTCATTTTACAGCTCCATTAGAAGTTGCTTATTCAATTTATCATAAGCGAATGATAACAGATGACTTTAGCATTAAGTCCGCCTCTGAACGTTAATATGCAATTAGTTAAAAAAAACCGGCCAAGTGCGAGTCGGACTCACCCATGAAAGGGTCCGTAGCAGCAAGTATTTCAGTTGATTAAATGAAAGCAAATTGCGGTTTACGATTTATAACGTATTAAAAAAAACTACTTGCTAGATCTCGTTCAAACCAATTGATAGATTGCATGGTATTGGTAATGTACTTACATCATATATTTTTTTAGTTTTAACATTCTCTTATATTAGAAGTTACAGGCGGGACTCGACACTCATTTTACCAGTTTGAAAGTGTCTCTCGTGCAAATTATTTAGTTTAGAAAAAAATGATATCAAAGAAAGAAAGAAATAGATTTATTCAAAAACATAAAAATATAAAAACGAAAGATAAAATAAAAAGAAAAACAAAGGCACTTGTTGTCCGTGCAAGTCTGAAATGGCACCACCTCAACATTTGCTAGAACATTTTATTGTTCTAGCGCTGGTAATTCTGATGGTGCCGAGTGACTTTTACGGAACATTAACTTAAGTTTACAAATACAAGTAAATCACGGACAAATGAATGATAAAAATAAAAAAAAAAACATTAGAAATTAGAAACCTCAATATCATTTTTAACGACCTATCCATAGATATCCCACATGTATGGGTACAATGAAAAAAAAAAGATGAGTTTCAGATATATGTATGGGGCCCCCCAAAATTATTGTTCTTTTTCTATTTTTGTGTAAAAATCTTAATGCGGTTCACCGAATACATCTACTTACCAAGTTTCAACGGTAGATACAGCTCTTATAGTTTCGGAAAAGTGGCTGTGACATACGGACGGACAGACAGACAGACATGAAGAATCTATAAGCGTTTTTTGCGATTTGGCTACGGAACCCTGAAAAAATAAGTTTGGATGAAATAAAAAAATACCCTACCTAAACGCTTATTTATTTCGGACTTACGACATATTGGCACAAGCGCCTGAAGTCAATAGAAGAGTCATAGGCAATCAAAATGGCGTCTGTATTAATGTTGCATATAGTAAAGCGTCGTTATGTTTGGTAAAATTTTATATTATAAATTTTATATTATATAAATTGAACTTTGCTAGAAACCCATTTTCAGAATTGACCCGATGCACATTATAATAAAAGTTGGTGATGTGTAATAGGGACCCTTCCTCTTATCCACCACTGCAACTCCTGTAAGCCAGGATAAAGAGAGGCCCGCAATGAAATGAGCCCTCAGGCTCAGGCATGTCCTGATGAATCGCTTTAAGTGTCTTGGATACCGCAACGAATTTAAGCAGAAAGAAACAAAGAGGAGTTAGTAAAAGCCCTCCACTTTCCTCCAGAGCAAACCAGGAGACAGGATAATATAACGGAGTTAGAACCTACCTCATAAAACGAGATAATTGCCACTAGAGAAGACAGCTGCAAAAGGACCTACGCTATATTTTAAGGTTCCTGTCAAGTGGGCTGTTTTATATTTGATCCAAATACGGTAAAATACCAATTCGGTACCACGGTAATAATAGTAATTACATACAATACGGTATGCTTAAACTCACAGGAATTGTTCCTTGTTGCTACAAAATCTGTAGGTACCATTAACTAGTTCAAGTATTGGTTGCAATCTGTGATACATAATATCACGTTCGCAATGCCAGATATCACTCTTAAATTATGTGGTGGGCGGTAAGTTCATATTCGCAATACGAAGTTTACCAAAAACAGATTGGTGAAGGGACTATTTTGAAACGAAACAATTTCATTTTAAAAATTTCGTGTCCGGTAAGTTATTTTGCCACACAATGGTCTATGATTAACCAAGTTTCATTCAACCGTGTGTGGACGTCCGGAAAGAATTGATGACCGTCGTGACCCTTCTTGAGATATTCCATCCACATTCAATCTTTTAGCATTTCACCACTTACGCCAGCTATTTGCATAAATAGCCTGGAAATTTTACTCGTTTGCGTATTGATAGAGAATCATATTGAAGTTTTCACACGTGGAATAATATAATACGTCGCTGCGTGTCTTCGAACTTCAATATCAACTGGAAGTAGGTACACCTAATAGTATAGGTAGTGTCTATGTACTAGCTACACTAAGCTAGGCTTGGTGATGGGTAATAGCAGATTTAGCATAGCAAGATGTAACAATAGGTCATCTTGCTATGCTAAATCTGCTATTACCCATCACCAAGCATCATTATAATTAATTCAATAGGTCTAAAATCTTGTTTGAGATGTACCTATTTAAATGATGTCTAAAAATAGGGTTCGTAAAAATATCGTTGTATTTTACGAGATTTTGATATGTTACGTACATCATACAAAACGAGTTAGGTAATTAATTTAATACAAAAAATAATAAAAAGAACTGGAAGTTTATTTCTTTCATTGCACCACAGGTCTTTTACGTAGGCATGTACCACATATAGTGTACACTATATGTTACACGTCTACGTCTAGCCTACCCTGCTGTGTAGACTAGGATAGCATTCACGACGGTGGGAACTATACCGACCCTTCTTGCCATCTTAAGATCCCATGGAATTTATTCGCACCGCTACCAATGGAAAACTGAACTTTTCGCTCCAGAGAGACATAAGATCACACGGCGGCGGCGCGGCGTTTCGAGCGGTTCAAGAACCTGTCCCATAAGTAATACTAGTTTGTTCACATCAGCATCGGTGAGATTAAACATTTTATGAACACACGTATGGTACATTAAGGTGCTGACAACATTCAAATTAATATTGGCAAAAACATACTAATGTAAATTTTACTATATTTGAAACAGATACTTTGACTCTGTAGAAATCACTAATTAAGTCAAATACTTAAGGAGGGTTTTCTATTTGTGACGGATGGGAATTCAGAATCCTATAGGGGTCTGCTAATAAGGTAATAAGTGAGATTCTATACTTCAAACTGTTGTTATAATAAGTAATGTCTACCAAAATGCTACCAAAGATCAATTTACACTAGAATGTTAAAAATACGATTCTGCCTACATGTATTGTCACTCTATGAAGCATTCAAACTTGTTTTATTTATATATTTAAGCTTGAATTATGAATAAAACTACAACCTTTAATGGTTTACGAGTGTCGGAAGGCTATAAATGATTATATATACATACCTTAGAGTTAATAAGTGCATGTGAAAAAGCAAGATTTCTTTGTTTACCGGGCTTTATTCAATCGTATAAAACAACGTTATCGTCGGGCTTTATTTTAATTATGTATTAAAATTAAACTAAAATTAAACATTAACCAGTTAATACATAATCTAATAGTAGTTTTTTTTATTTTTTTTTTAATCTTTATTAGAAAAGAAGGGTTTTATCACATAGTGATGATGTAACCCTCGTAAATACAACAGTAAAACATACAAATTAAAAAGTACTTTCTTAAATAACATAATAAAAGAATCTTACGATCTATTACTTATACCAATACTAACAATTTCGTAGAGCTTCTTGGCTTCCACTGATAACGGAGAAGCCAAAATTATATTACATGTCCCAATAGCATTGAGGGAAATATTACTCTCCCTCTCAAACTTTTTCCTTTCAGCCCCGTTCAGGGCACACTCCACTAAAATATGAAATACATCTTCTCTCATATTACATCTCACACAATTAGGAGAAGGGATCTTACCCATCATATGAATAAAGCTATTCAGAGGAATATGTCCAGAACGGAGCCTCTGGGCCATTATAATGCTTTTCCTTGGCATATTGGAGTTACCAAACCATAATAGACGACAGGGGTGTGGTTGGATAGTTTTGTACCATATACCCTTTGTACGAGACCTTTCATCAAAGTATTCATTCCATAATTCTATGCACTTTTCTTTAACCGAGTATACCAAACCAGAGCAGTATGGTACGTGAAAGTATTCAAGCCCATCCTCTGCTGCAAATTTTGCAAGCCTATCAGCTTTCTCATTACCCCTTAAACCAACGTAGATGGAACCCACTGTAAAATAATATTTTTCTTATCTTTTAATAATTTTCTTATAGACTGTATGATACTATATGTTAAAGGCACTCCTCTGTAATTAGATGTACATCGAATAATATGTTGAAGTGCACTCCTAGAATCCGTAAAAATTATGTAATTTCCTTTTTGAAAAGAATCATTAGTTTGCGGGTCAAAGAAGGCTGCACCAACTTTACACCCGTCTTTAGAGGCATCGGTGTACAATGTATAATAGTTATTGTAACTATTTATTAAAAATTCTGAACATAAATCAAATAATTTTGAATTGGAAAAATTTTGTTTAGGTAAATCTACTAGTGGTATGAAAGGTCTCACTACACTGGATACATCGATATTAGTAACCCAAATGTCGAGGGAAAACATTTCAATTTTATCACTGGCATAAATGCTACCCATGTTACTGCCAAAATCATGAACAACTGTCAATATAGGCTTATTTCTACGTCCCAAATTTAAATATTGATTCATTTCATAAAGCTTATCAATTAATTTTAAAATATCATTATCTTTAACAGATTTGATCTTCAACCAATATTTTGCGGCCAAAAAGTATCTGCGTACATGCAACGGTTGAACACATAGTTCACTCTCCATTGCATGCACCGGGGTACTTCTCACAAAACCACCCAAAATCCGTAAAAATTGGTTCTGTACCATATCTAACTTATTCAACCGTGTTTTGCAGCAACTACCATATAAAAATACTAGCATAATCAATTCGGCTTCTTACTAAACTCCGATATAATCGCCTTAGATGCGATGGATGCACACCCCATTCTGTTCCTGATAACACTTTAAAGATGTTTACAAACCTACAAATCCTGTCTTTAGTCTCATTAACGTGTTTGGTCCATCTAAGCGAGCGATCGAGCCAAACACCCAGGTACTTGACATTTTCGATTATTTGTAATTGTATATTGTTAATTTTAAGATCTACAGCTTCTGTTGAATAACCTGATTTAAAAATACATACTTTACTTTTAATGGGAGAAGTATCTAGCCCTATGTCGTTAAGTAATTTACTAATTATGTCTTGAGATGATTGCATTGTTAACGAAAGTTCATGAAGTGTCTTTCCTGTTGAATATATCACAAAATCATCCGCAAATTGAGAAATATAAATACCACTAATATTATTAGCAGATTTCGCAATATCACTTGTTACTATATTGAATAAAAGAGGTGACAAAGGGTCCCCCTGTGCTAATCCACGTCCTGTAGTTCTTGAGTTTATTCCATGATCGCTAACCCTAATGCTGAGAATCCTTTCTTTGAGAAATTTCCACAAATATGTACAAATCCGAGAACCTACTCCTACGCTGTCCATTTTATTTAATAAACTAGGGACATCAACATTATTATATGCACTGTCTATGTCTAGAAAACAACCCACAGTTGTTAGCTTCCTCGCAAAACCTAATTGTATGCTATTAACTAAGCGGGTAAGATTGTCCATAGTGGACCGACATTTTCTAAAACCGGTTGTACTATTAGAGAGGAAATTATTGCTTTCTATATACCATTCTATTCTATTGAGTAAAATGCAATGAAAAACTTTACATAAACAGGATATCATAGAAATAGGTCTGAGGGAAGAAATATCCTGTGAATCTCTACCAGGCTTCGGGATCGGAACAATAGATATTACCCTCCATTGACTAGGTACAAAGCCATTCAAAAGAAATTTGTTGTATAATGTAATTAATATTTGTTTCCCATTAAGCGGCAAATTTTTAATCATCGAATATGATATGTTATCTTGTCCCGGGCACGTGTCCTTAGCTCGAATGCATTTTTGTAATTCATGCAATGAAATCGGCGTTTCTAATTTATCATTAGTATACAAAGAAAAATGTGTAGATAAAAGTTTTAACTGCTTTCACGATTTCTTTTGTCTCTTAAACAAGCTATGTTTTCCAAAACTTAAACTAAAAAAAATGATTAACAAATCTAGAACTAAGTGGATAACTAGAGGAATAAAAATATGTTGTAAGCAGAAAAGGTTTTTACGTTTTAGATACTACAAGAATAAAGATGTAAACAATAAGAATAAATATTTAAATTACTCAAAACTTCTTAGGCAATGCATAGATCTATCTCAAAAAATATATAATAACAAATACATAAGTAACTCAAAAAATATCTGTAGAAGTACATGGGAACTTATAAATGAACAAAACAACAAACTTATTGACTATAATTATATTAGCGAGTTAAATATTGACAACGAACCTATAAAAGACGCTGCTACCATTGCAGAGAGTTTCAATGACTACTTAATTAACTTGACAAATAAAGAACATATAGTGACACAAAATAACACAAATAAATTCAAACTAGATAATAGTCTGTTTCTTATACCATTGACCAGCATGGAAGTATATAATATTATTCATTCATTAAATAACACAAATGCAGAAGGTTACGATGACATATGTACGAAAATTATTAAATCATGTAGTCATGAGATAGCGCCGGTACTAACTTATCTCATAAATCTTTCTTTCGAAAAGGGTGTGTTTCCATCCTCGTTAAAATTGTCTATAATAAAACCTTTACACAAAAAAGGTGAAAAAACTAAAATAGGTAACTACCGTCCAATAACTTTGACCCCCATAATAGGAAAAATATTTGAGAAAGCTATGTACAATCGTTTATCAGGTTTCTTTAAAAAATTCAAAATTATTAAACCTGAACAATTCGGCTTTCAACAAAATAAATCTACTCAAATTGCAGCTTTCCATTTGATAAATAAATTAATGGTGAGTATGAATTCACGAAAGCCTACCACCGCTATATTCTTTGACATGACAAAAGCCTTCGATTTAGTTTCTCATAAAATTCTACTCAATAAATTAGAAAATTATGGTATTCGTGGTCTAGCTCTAGATTGGTTACAATCATTCTTACAGAGTAGAAGACAAGCGGTAGAAATTTCGATGATCGGAAAAGACAATACGGTAGTATCAACAAAATCAGCCTACAAAATTAATAAATATGGTGTACCACAGGGAAGTATATTGGGCCCATTGTTCTTTTTAGTTTATATCAATGACCTGCCTGACATAATTCCTTATCCGTGTATTTTGTTTGCTGACGATATCTCAATAATTGTGACCAATAATAATATAATAGAACATGAATTTGCAATAAATAAAACTATAGAAATAATAATCAACTGGCTCGACTGTAATAATTTGAGTGTAAATATAAGCAAAACTAAGTATATTCAATTTCTTAATAAAGGTAATTTGGCAAAACCATTAAATATAAAATATAACGATAATAACATTGACGAAACACACGAAACAACTTTCTTAGGGATAATAATTGACAACCATTGCAACTGGAAATCTCAAGTATTAAGGGTCTGCAACAAGATAAACAAATATGTGTATGTACTTAATAGGCTTAGAAGAACATCAACCATTCAAACTACTCTCATGGCTTATCATGGTTCTGTAGCATCGGTTTTAAGATATGGTATTATAGTCTGGGGGAACTCAACACACTTTAACAATGCTTTTATATCCCAAAAAAAATGTGTAAGGGCTATATGCGGTATACCAAACCACGAATCATGCAGGCCATTATTTAAAAAGCTAAATATCCTGACGTTACCATGTATGTACATTTTCGAGGCTGCTGTATTCGTAAAGCAAAACATGGAAATTTTTACAATGGCGAAAGACATGTATCCGCGAAATACAAGAAATTGTAATAGACTAGTAATGCCATTTAAAACCGAAACGACGCTACTCTCCAAGAATTGTTACGCAATGTGTGTCAAAATATTTAATGCTACGCCAACAGAAATTAAAATATTGCCGGTTGTACCCTTTAAGAAAAGGTTAAGGGCATGGCTTCTAGAACAAATGTATTATTCTGTAAATGAATTCTTAACAAGGAACAAAACATCATAATAACGTACTTACTACTATTTTATTTTGACTAGAATACTTTTTAATGACATTTTTATAAATTTGATTATGCGACGACTTATTTATTGTAACTGTAGGTAGTGATTTGATATTAATTTGTGTTTTGTATTTGCATGCTTTTGGGCTAAATGTGAGGCCTTTCTAATTTGTAACATCATTATGTAACCATATTTTTTGGCAAATAAAGTGAATTGAATTGAATTGAATTGAATTGAATAGAATATCAAATCTTCCGGTGAAGCAAAATCTGGTGTTAAACTGCTGAGGAGATCCTTAGCTTTTTGTGGACTGACAAATTCTCTGTTAAATTTATAGCCTTTGAGCCATTTCATCTTATCCCATACCTCTTTCGAAGATGCAGAGTGATCCAAGCTAGAATAAAATTGTTGCCAGCCCTTGCACTTAGCCAAACGGATGTTCTTTTGTGCAAATCGAAGCTTAGATTGTAAGAAAATTTAATTATTAGGTGTAGGATTACTTCTGAATTTTGAAAGAGCACGACGGCGTTCAGCAACCAACCTCGATAACTCTGGGCTCCAGTATGGTTTAGGGCGAAACTTAGTCTCGGGGTTCGTACTATTTTTTATAAAAGGAATGTGTAAGTCAGCAGCCAGATAGATATAATTTACGAATGTATCGTAACAATGTAAGTTTTGGGAGAACTCGAAATTACTGTAAATATTTTCTAGTACTTGCTGATATGAATACCAATCAGCCTTTTTAAAATTTCTTCTTAAAATATATCCCTCTAAGTTACACACATCAACAAAGTCTAGGGATACGTTATTTTGAAATCAAACATGGCTTTATTGTTTAAAACCTATTTAGTTTCCTTAAAAAGTTTATTTACAGATTTAAACCTTGTCTATTCTTTATTCAAAATTTAAAAATTAAAATGAGAAACAAATGAAAACACGCAAAGCACAGCGCAATCTTGAGTTGTATCTAATTTCAAGAAGTTGCATTAAAATTTTTTTTGCGTGTTAATTGAAGAAAACCTGATAAATTGTTTTATTTTCTTTTCTCAATTGGTTGTGTAAGCTTTTTAGCGTCATGCCACGCCATCATTTGAGTCGAGATGAAATGTTACGGGCAGTTGGCATGTTACAAAACGGTGCTATTCAACGCGTCGTTGCTGAGTCTCTGGGCACAAGCCAAAATGTGGTATCCAGGCTGTGGTCACGTTATCGCGCTACTGGAGATGTGGCAGAACGGCACACAGGTAGATATCGTGTTACCACTCAGAGACAGGATCGATTTCTCCAAATGACCGCCAGAAGACTACCCAATATCACAGCGATGCAACTAGTGCAAAGGCTCCAGGAGGGTCAGCAGCTGCTGGTGAGCGACCAAACCGTGCGAAGGAGGCTGCATGAAGTTGGTCTTCATGCTCGCAGACCGCTACGAGTCCCAGCGCTGCGACGTGGCAATCGCGGTAGGCGACTTTTATGGGCTCAAGAACATTTGACATGGAGTGATCAACAATGGTCATTGGTGCTGTTCACTGATGAGTCCCGCTATGGATTTCATCCAGATTCGAGACGAACACGCGTTTGGAGAACTCCAGGCAGGGTCAGCCGTCTCCGACATCCACAGGAGGTCCACTCTTACCAAGGCGGGACAATTATGGTGTGGGCAGGAATACGAATCGGCGGACGAACCCAACTCATTTGGATTCAGGGCAGCATGACTGCCCATAGATACCGTGAGGAGGTAGTAGAACGTGTCATTGTCCCGCTCAGGGCCCTAACGGGGCAAGAATTTCAGCTCATGCATGACAATGCACCTTCCCATACAGCGCGGCTGGTGAGGGCCGCCCTTCGAGAACACGATGTTCAGGTATTAGATTGGCCTCCACAGTCGCCAGACTTAAACCCAATTGAACACGCCTGGGACATGTTACAGCGAAGAGCATTGAGGGATTTTCCGCCCAACTTGACAACAGAAGAACAACTTTTCGAACATTTAAAAAGAACTTGGGACTGCATACCCCAGCAAGACATTGACACCTTAATTTTAAGTATGGAAAATCGTTGCCGCTGTGTGATTAATGTTAGAGGAGGAAATACCGATTACTGATTATCAGATTTGGTAAGATTTTTATTCATTTAATTCGATTGAATAATTTTATAAGAATAAAATGTTTTTGTTCACTCAGTAATTTTCTATGGCTTAATTAATTTAAGACTTTTATTAATTAGAAAAACAAAATCGCATCGTGTTGTTAATGTTTAAATATCGGCCATGAAATTATCTTTAATTCTTCCATTTACAGTCATAACAAAATGTTTATAGTTTTCTAGATAATCAATGAAATGTTCAATATCCCTAGATTGTGTTGATGTGTGTATTATTTAATTTCATATTATAAGTAATTTTAATGAACAAGTGATCACTTCCTAAAGACTCATTTAAAACTTTCCAATTAAACTTTAAACCTATATCCGTGGAAGCTAATGACACGTCCGGTGAGGACTGTTGTAGATTTCCACTTACTAATTTGACACGTGTATGCTGACCGTCATTTAAAGTGATAAATGCATTATCTACCAAAGAGTCGAATACGTGTGTACCTCTCTGATCCGTTTTGGAAGACCAGTTAGTATGATGACAATTAATATCACCTAATATTAATGTTTTCTTTTTAAGTACTGAAAATAATTGATCCCAGTCATTCCGGGATGTATGCACAGACGGAGGACAGTACACTGATACTAAGTACTCCAATTGATCGCAATTATAAAGCTTAACACATAATATTTCAATACCGGCGTTGGTGCAAAACACGGGATACACATGGCATTTAACGGACTTGTGTGTAAAAATGGCTACACCACCATAACCATCCCATCTATCCTTTCTATAAATATTGTATGAATTTAATTTAATTAGCTCCTCCGTTACTAACCAAGTCTCACTGATAGCAGCAATATGAATTTTTTCTTGAGCTAGTAGACATTCGAATTCTGTTAATTTATTTTTAATGCTTTGTGAATTCCACTGGAGTATATTAATCTGCGTTATACCCTTATCGTTAGCCATTGAAGAAATCTAAAATATTTTTTAACATAGGCCAGTCCGAAATATTCCCAACAGCTACTAAGATCAACCATTCTAAGCAACATTTAATTATACTTTTAACATTTGTTTGTAAACTACACTTCTTCAAAAAAAAAAATTCTTTTAGTCTATTTACGAGTTCATCAAATTTAACACTACTACTGCTACTAGTCTCCTCAGAAGAAGGTGGCGCTGACGTGTCCGAAATGTTTGCTTCATGCTCCATATCAACATCAGCTCTCATATAAACATGTGGTGTAGAAGGACGCTCTATCTTATTATACCTCTTGGAAATTTGAGGTCTAGGGATAAGATTGGACTTTGCAACTTGAGCATAAGATGGTGACAGATGTTCCTGTTTGCCCTGCTCGGGCGTAATTTCTTCTATCAACAGATTACCAAAATATGCTGGGCCACTTTTTTGATTATCCGTTATGTCATTTTGGGTGGTTCTTTTAGGTATGGGTGAAGATACAGGCACATACATTTCTAACGCCTTTGGGTAGGTGCAGTTAAACTCGGCCATTAGCTCCCTGACTTTCTTTTCCTTCAAATAAAGTGGGCACTTCCTGTCTAACGCCATATGCTGGCCTGAACAATTAACACATTTTAGTATAGTGACAGTACAGTTGGCGTGGTTTTTACCACATTTAGGACATACGATTTTTCGGAATGGGCAAAACTTTGATGTGTGACCGAACTTCCAACAACGTGAACATTGCGTCACTGGAAATATATATGGCTCCACTGGAATTCTGAGCTTGTCCACTAAAATATATGGCGGTATATAGGAACCAGCAAAGCATAAACGGACTGTCTCGCTCGGACACCACTCTGACTTTGACTTGTCCGTGTCACGTCGCTTTAGCCATCGTGCCGAAATCAATTTACCAGCGCCAGGACACGTCACGCTTTGAACTATCTCCTCATCCGAAATGTCAAGCTCAACGTTACGAATAACTCCATACGAGGTATACTTCTCCGAAGTTCTATGAATCCTCCATTCATTCTTTACGAAGACTTCACTTTGTTCTAATTTTTGGACACTTTTTTCAGATTCTAGTTCAAGTCTGACTTTGTAAGGGCTAACATATTTGACTTGTGAAATGTCCTCAATATTATTTGCCAAAAATAACTTGGCTAGTGCAAATTGCTTTGGCATTTTATCCTTACAAGATATATAAACAATAATACTCTCATCTTTCCATTTTTTTTCTTCTATCCCCGATATGTTTCCGTCCTCCACTTCTTTTCTTTTAATCGGTTTTAAATGTCTCCTTTCCTCTCTGTCTGGTGTTATTTCATCAAATTTCCCGACCAAATTTGTCTCTTCCCTGCTTGTTGTTAGTTCTTCTTGAGGTATCTGCAGCTCCATCTCCACTAATTCATCAATTATATTACCATCTTCCGAGCTCGAAATAGATTGCTCGTTGCCATCCATTCTTTTGTATTCATTTATCTACACAAAGCGTAGTTAAATACAAAATAACAAACCGGTTCCGGCCGCCGGCCGCAGCTTGAATAGTACACGGGTGACTCACTAATTAGCTATTAAGTAAACAACTTTATGAGACGAACTGCACGCGGGTATCCCGTGCGAGTGCCGCACACAAACTGTGCTAATAGTAGTTAATAGTCGTAAGTTTGAACATTGCATTTTTTGTTATAAGTACTTAATTTGAAGAGTCCTTCTTACAAGTTCTTGTAATTTAATTTGAAGTAAGTCGTAACTAGAAATATAAAATAAACTGACTTTTTAATTGTCATGAATAATGAAAAAACTTGTTAAATATCTTATGAAGGTACGAAATGCAAAGTGCGTGAGTCAAATATATTTGACGCATATCAGACTCAAGCACTTAAGGATTTCATACCTTCATAAGATATTTTAAAACTTGTTTGGTTATTCATAAATCACTAAAGCTCTAACAGAATAATGAATTATGATTGATTGTGTGTGATTATAGAAAATTTAAACGAATGTGCTTCTTAGATATGGGAACGCTATTGTTTCGAAATACTTCATTAATACTGAATTCCACTGAAATGTGTGTTATGAATACAGAATGAACAAGATGATTGTAGACGATAATAACAAATAATAGCGAATTTAATATTAGGTAACTATATTATTCCCACCCAGGACAGATGTTTGTGTGCATGAACATGTCTGTTTGTCCATAGTTTGGGTAAAATTATCTTTTACAAAAGAAAAGTAGGTATTATGTGTTAGTTATCTGGTTTCCATATATATATATATATATATATAAACTAGCTGTCCCGGCTAACGTTGAACTGCCTTAACAATAGAAATAAAACCCGAAATCTTAATGTACATACAGGGACTCAATCAAATGTACAAAAAAAAAACTCAGTAGAACAATTAAATATTAAAATCGCTATTAAAAATAGGGGTTGGTGATAAAAGGGGAAAAATTTAGAGTTGTATGTATTTTTAATGCCACATTATAGAAAAATTAAAACAAAAAATTTTGCCCAAAAATTTAAAAAAAAATGTTAAGTGTGAACAACCCTTATCACTTAGGGGTAAGGAAAATAGATAGTAGGCGATTCTCAGACCTACTGAATATACAGGGTTTCATGTTGATACCAAAATATATGTAAACAACTATGTACACATGAATGCAAATAAACATAGGTATAAAATTTGGCAAAAATCGGTAATGCCGTTTCGGAGGAGTAAGGTAACTGAACATTGTGACACGAGAATTTTATATATTAAATATACATTCAGTCAAAAAAGTATCGGGAATGGATGATTTGTTTATTTTATTATTCATTTATTTCAGATATAAAATCCATATTATGGTTCCAAATTCGAAATTTTGGTTTTTTTTGTTATTGTTAGATTGGCACAACTGTTTTCCATTTTGGCGCGGAGTTTGAGTTGCATCTGTTATTTATATTAAATACAGTGCTAGTTTTAGTAATATCATATATAGTGTGTATTGCGAATTTCATAATGGACCAAAATATCGAACAAAGAGTTTGTCTTAAATTTTGCATCGCTTATGGAATTTCGTGTTCGGAGTCACTGAAAATATTACAGAAGGCTTACGGTGAGTCGACTTTATCAAAAACTCGTGCTTATGAGTGGTTCAAAGCGTTCAGAAGCGGTCGAGATGTGATGAAAGATTTGCCTCGCTCTGGTAGGCCATCAACGTCTGCAACTGAAGTTAACATCGCAAAAGCGAAGGAAAAAGTGACTGAAAATCCTCATTCAACTCTGAGAGAGATAGCCGCCGAACTTTCTGTATCTCACGAGTCGATTCGACCATTTTAACTAATCATTTGGGTATGAAACATGTTGCCGCTCGGCTAGTCCCAAAAGATCTGAATTTTCTCCAAAAACTCAATCGCATGAAAGTCGCTGAGGACATGGTAGAACAGTAGTCAGTAGTAGTAATAGTCAATTCCAACCCAACATTCATGAAACGCATTGTTACTGGTGACGAGACGTGGGTTTACGAGTTTGACATGCAAACTAGTCAACAAGCTTCGGAGTGGCGCCTTCCAACTTAACCGAAACCAAAAAAACCACGCCAAAGTCGATCAAAAGTCAAAGTCATGTTGACTGTTCTCTTTGACTATCGCGGTGTTGTGCACTCCGAATTCTTACCGGAAGGTCGAACGGTAAATAAAGAATATTATTTTAGCGTTATGCGGCGTTTAAGAGAGCAAATTCGACGAAACAGGCCAGATTTGTGGAAGAAAATTCTTGGATTTTGCACCACGATAATGCGTCTTCGCACAAGGCCATCATTGTGAACGAATTTTTGATCAAACACTCAACAAATACCATCCAGCAACCACCATATTCACCAGATATGGCCCCAGCTGACTCAAATTAATTTATTTTTTTAATTACCATTTCATGGTACCCGTTTTCAATTCCGTTTCTGAAGGAGCATACTTTGAAGGTGATAAAATAAATTTGGATGAATAACAAACATTTTGAATATTATTGATCTTTTCCCGGTACTTTCTTGACAGAGTAGTATATCAATTTATATGAAAACCAATTAATACTAAGCCAAGCTATAGACAGTTGGTACATGTACTAGGTTTAAACTACGCCATAGGCGTTTGCCACGATTAAAATTTTAAAAAATACTTCTCAGTTTTTTTTAATTAAAAAAAATACTATTCAGTTTTTTTTCATTTAAAAAAATACATATCAGTTTTTTTAATATTTAAAAAATATTTAACTAAACCATACACAACAATTAATAAAATAGATTGGATATAAATACGAGCAGAAAGTGCTGTAACCCATGATATGAGCTATACGGGTATATAGGAAGTGATTCTTTTCTACGTAAAACCTTGGTAACCTAAGTAATGTGTTCGAGTTTTCTAAAATAAAAACAACATTCATGAAACGCATTGTTACTGGTGACGAGACGTGGATTTACGAGTTTAACATGCAAACTAGTCAATAAGCTTCGGAGTGGCGCCTTCCAACTGAACCGAAACCGAAAAAACCACGCCAAAGTCGATCAAAAGTAAGTCATGTTGACTGTTTTCTTTGACTATCGCGGTGTTGTGCACTCTGAATTCTTACCGGAAGGTCGAACGGTAAATAAAGAATATTATTTGAGCGTTATGCGGTGTTTAAGAGAGCAAATTCGACGAAAAAGGCCAGTTTTGTGGAAAGAAAATTCTTGGATTTTGCACCACGATACTGCGCCTTTGCACAAGGCCATCATTGTGAACGAATTTTTGACCAAACACTCAACAAATACCATCCAGCAACCACCATATTCACCAGATATGGCTCCAGCTGACTTCTTTCTTTTTCCTGAACTCAAATTACCACTTCGTGGTACCCGTTTTCAATCGGTAGAAGACATAAAGGAGAATTCGCGGCGAGCACTGAACTCAATTCCGAAAGCAGCGTTTAAAAAATGTTTTGATGAATGGATTATTCGTTGGCGTAAGTGTATCGTTTCTGAAGGAGCATACTTTGAAGATGATAAAATAAATTTGGATGAATAACAAACATATATTATTGATCTTTTCTCGGTACTTTCTTGACAGAGTAGTACCTACTAGCTCTCCCGGCAAACGTCGTCCTGCCACACAAATAGAAATATACTTAACTGGGAATCGCAGTGCCGCTTAGCAGGTTTATTGTAAATCTGCTATAAAATTATTCAAGGTCCCGCTCGCGCTGAAACCTTAAAAAAAGTTACCAAAATCGGTCCGGTTGATTAGAAGGATGACTGCACTCCACACTGTCCTATATCAGAAATAGTGTTGTGGGTTACAAATTTGATTATTTTGTGATTTTCTTAATTTCCCAATTCGCAAACGTTCTTCTTCAGTGGATTGATTCGCAATTTTATTTTGATATACAAATAGATACTGTAATTTCGAATCCATTTATTTATGAATTAATTTTCAATGTCCTCAACTTTGGGCTAGTCTGTTAAGAATTCATTATGAAGCCGTTCAAAGCTCTTTCGTACTGTATAGTATGCCGTTCTGTATATCATACTGTTACATTTTAGGTTACTTAAACATATCATTTTTATTAGTATTTTTCTAATTTGTTTAATAGTGGTAGTAATAGGTGTCCACGAAATAGGTTTGTTTTGCATTCGGTCGAATATTTTCATCATGTCAACCAAATTACGTGCACTGCTTCACAAAAGCCTCCCCAAATAATGGGGGTATATGCTACAATCGACACGCTTGGCATGTTCATAGAAAAACGCTGTAGGCCGTTCTCCGGTAGGTACCCTCGGGACGATTTCTACGCCCCCTACGTGATGAGATGGGGTGATGTGTGTGTTTCTTTAACGGCGTTAATTCTTCCGTCATTTTGAAGTATTGTAATTTACTTCTTTAAGGCCCACTTGCGCCACCCCAGGTTAAGTGAATTAACTCAGAGTTAGTGGCTAATATGGGGTTAAATTACAATTACGTCTTGCACCACCAAGAGTTAGGAACTAACCTTGGGTTATTTTATTAAAATTTTAATCCAGCTATTTTGGTGGGTTAAATCACTAACTCCGGATTAGTAATGTCAAATTTGTTTCGTTTGAGAAGTTATGTTGGGTGGCAGAAGTGAATGTCAGATTTTAAAACAGTTTTGTGTCCTAAACAATTATGAGTGATTATTTATTGTCTGATGATGATGAAGAAATCGTCGAATATAATATTAGCTCGGACTTTTATAAAAGAAGAGTAGCAGAAAGGTCGATCATGTCAACGTTGCCATGACAATATTTGAAGGACTCGATATTGACAGATTGGTTTCAAACACAAACGATCAAATTAAAATGTCTTTGAAAAAACTTGACACATGAGACAGTCATATACAAAGTTTTCTAGTGACAAAAAGAGGTGTATAAATATTTCGCTCATTGTTCACTCATTCATATTTGGTTGGATTACATTACGGAACAAAACCGCTTTAATGATACCAACGTAAAATAGAAAAACAAGGAGTTAGTTGACTCGGTGTTATTTTTCATTGGCGCAACAGAATGTTGAGTTAAAATTTTAAAGAATTAACCCGAAGTTACTTAACTCGAGTTAGTTTATTTTAGCCTAGCTTTTGGTGCAAGTGGGCCTAAGTAGTATTTATAATATATTTTCTAAATTTTTCTTCATATTTCTAGAGTGACGTAAGTAAGTCTTGTATCATATTGGATCTGCGAAATTATGTTCAGATTTTTAGAAGATTTTAATTTTAATTTCTCCTACCATCGTCGCCAATTTTATATACTAACTATTATTATGTAATATCGAATCCATTTATTTTTGAACTTAGCTAGCTTAATTGGAATACGGCTTCGTTGGGAAATATTAGTACGCGGCTGTTTTTAACAATTATACTCTCAAAATAATACTTTTAACAAAACTCGCACTAAACAAATAAATTAACCAGTAACCTATTTAAAACAAACAAACCAAACACAATTTCACGATTTATATAGATAATATACTGACAGAAAGCGATATTTTATTAGGTACTGATTATCCTATGTCCTATTCCTGACGAATAAAAATCCAAAAACAAATACTCAATGGGGTTCTTTATTCTGCTTAGGGCTGCAGTGACCAGGTGATTAGATTAAGACCTATCTTTGGGATATGATCTCAGAGCATTAGATATCTGTGGATATGATGCAAAGACCTAGGAGAAGATTTTGTTACGGTTTTCTGCTTACGGGTGAAGTTCTGCAGATTCTCTATAATGGCTTTGATGTCGGCTTGATTCTAGTCAAATCAAAAGAAGAATTAATTTAATTTGCGTCAAAAATATCTAGTTGTACCTTCATGGCATGTTTTTATAATATTTAACTGTAAATAAGAACAGAATTTAACAAGAATAGGTAATTAAAGTTTAATTGCGTAATAAAAATTGCAATCGTGTATCGTATTTTAAAGCATAATTTGGGAAACCTCAGTTGAATGAGCAGATTACGATAAATTTTCCATAGATTGGCCAAGAGCACCCCGACACGTGGCCGTCCGCTGTAGGTACATAATCCTCGAAAGAGCGCTCACGTGTCTCCACGACGATCAATATCCATCGCGCAGGCGCCAAATCTCCTGCCAATCTCCCGCCATTCAGCCGCCAACCGGCTAGGACCTGCTGAAAACCCTGTGAAAAATAAGTATTAAAATAATATATTTAATAATGATTAGGTACTTACTTAAAAGTAAATCCTTACTAATATTATAAATGCGAAAGTAACTCTGTCTGCATGACGCGCTTTCGCGCCAAAACTACTTAACAGAATTAAATGAAAAAAATAGAAAACCTATAGTTTAGTTAGAGCCTGAGAAAGGATATAGGCTACTTTTTAATGGGAGTATCGTAATTTTTTGAGCTAGAAGCTTGAAACTTATTTTTTGGCTGTTGATGCGATACACAGCGCGGCGTGGTACGGCGCGGTGTAGATGGGGAAATATGCCTAAGTGTGTTTACCCCACAGATATCTAAATGCTCTGAGGTTTACCCGAACGGGCAGACATGTTAGGTAGGACAAGCGACTATGCCACACGCATGCGATTACAGATATTCGAATACTACCCAAAGGCACTATTCTACGCGGATGAAGTCGCGGGCACAGCTAGTACTTTATAAAAAATAAAAATAAGTAGGGTTTTCCTTCCTGACGCTATAACTCCAGAACGCACGAACCGATTTCCACGGTTTTGCATTCGTTGGAAAGGTCTCGGGCTCCGTGAGGTTTATAGCAAAGAAAATTTATAAAATTTAACGCGGGTAACACCGCGGGGCACAGCTAGTACTTTATAAAAAATAACAATTACTTCCTTAAAAAAAATCTTTGTTGATCCTAAATTTAGTAAGTAGTTAATATCCATGGGCAAAGTTTAAACCTTGAACGTTTCTTTCTGGTAAGCGTATGATGTAAATAAAATACTAAATTAAAGAAACGAAATAATCTATTTGCTGTGGAATTAAGAGAAATAAGTAAAGCAAGGTTTTATTAATGACCGAGATATTTTTTAATTTCCATAAATTGTATCTTCTAAACTTCTGGTATAAAAGAATATACTAGTAGATAGGTACAAATCCAGCGACGATAGCGAGTTTTGTTACCTTTTGTTTAATTACCTACCTATATGATTGGCAATGCCCCGTCTCGAAACAATACCAACTAGGCAATTGAACCATTTTTTTTATCATTGGTTCTCTTTCTTACATATTTCTTATGAAGGATCAGTATCTTTAGTCGTCTCAATTTAGTTTAGCGCGAAATACTGGAGGAAATTTAACAACACGTTGGAACTTGGAACCCATGACAATCTGTCGACCAATTATGTGCCAAATGCACGTATTAGTACATAGTTAGTTTTAGTAGTTTGACAGTTATTTTCATACGGAAGAGAGAGATGTAATGACATATAAATTAAGTGGTGTAAAAGACAGAATCACAGCCAATAACAACTAAACAAATTTTAACATAATTAGCATCTCATTCTTACCTAATTCTTGGGAAAGGACATGGCAACTTTAGTTGCGCCAATTACGGTTTGGCGAAATAATGAAGGAAATACGACACGTTAGAATCTGTCGACCAATAATGCGCCCGGCGCGCGTAATTGGTTGACAGGTATAATTTAATAACCAATAGTATAATGTATTGAATACTTACCCAATTATTTGATCATGATTTTAGATAAGTATTAGTGTTTTGTGTTTTTAACAGTTTTTATGTTTGTCTACTGTGTATTTTTATAAATACGAAACACATCAAATGACGTGTACGGCGTGTACCCTATTTATAATTTCGCAGTAGGCTAAAGTACTTACCTATTAAACCATGCATATCTTTTTTTTTTTTTTTTTTTTTTATTCTTTATTGCACACAGAAAATAAATACATAAGTTAGAAGTAACAAAAGAAAAGGCATGTACATAGGCGAGCTTAATTCATTATTGAATTTTCTTCCAGCAAACCATCAGGAAAGAGAGATTTTCAAAATTATGGGTATAGGCAGTGTACAACAAACTATTATAATTAAGTACCTTGTCGGGTAAATATATTGATAAAATACACACTAATAATTACATACGATACCTTATAAAAATATATATCTATTTAATAAACTACATAAACCTACATACCTTATATATACGTAAGTTACAGAGATAAGAAGTGATTCTTAGTTCTGCTCTTAAAAATACTCAATGACGAGCTATCACGTATGGAATGTGGTAAGGAATTCCAAAGGCGTACTGCACGTACAGTAAATGAACCATTATAGCGGCTGGAAGTATGGGAAGGAGTCCTGAGAAGAAGAGATGTAGCAGTGCGGCAAGGTTTGCCACTGGGCACCAGATACTCAAAGCGTTCACGGAGATAGATGGGAGCAACAGGGTTATGAAGGATGGAAAAAAGTAGATAAAGAATATGACAGTCCCGACGCTGCCGAATAGGCAGCCACTTCAATTGCAACCGGAACTCCGACACGTGGTCGTACTTCCGTAGGCCGAAAATGAAGCGGATGCATAGGTTCTGCAGGCGTTCGAGCTTATCTAGAAGTTCTTCTGTTGCATCAAGGAAACAGACATCAGCATAGTCAAGAAGAGGGAGTAAAAGCGATTGAGCGAGAGTGACTTTAGTCTGAAACGGTAAGAATTTTTGGAGACGTTTGATGGATTGAAACGAACAGTATACTCTCCTGCTTACTTCTGCAACGTGATTGTTCCACGAAAGGTTAGAGTCGATTAAAACACCTAAGTTTTTGGCAAATTTTGTATAAGGTATCGGCACATCATCGAAAAGAACAGGAGGAATGGCTGAAAAATTTAAGGTGTTAAACATGTGTCTGCCACCAATAATGAGAGCTTGTGATTTAGAGGGATTGACCAGGAGGCCGAAAAATTTTGCCCACTTGCTAATGTTTACAAGATCATTATTGATGGCAGAAATAGCTTCCGTAGTTTCAATGCCTTTGAAGTGCCGATATAACTGCAAGTCGTCTGCATAGAGATGAAAGTTAGAAGTTAAGATTTTAGTGATTGCGTTTATAAAAACGGAGAATAGAAGAGGAGATAGAACGCCACCTTGAGGCACACCCGCAGTAAGGTCACACCACTGAGAGAAAGACTCGTCAGCGTGTACAGACTGTGAGCGCCCTCGAAGATATGAGTCGAACCACGCAATTACAGGAGCCGAGACATTCAGGGAGGAAAGGATACCAAGCAGGATGTCAAAGTCCACTGAATTAAAAGCACTGCTAAAATCCAGTAGTACTAAGACAGTGAGTAGCTTCCGTTCCATAGCCAAGCGAATATCGTCTGTGATTTTCACAAGTGCAGTGACAGTGCTGTGGCCAGGACGAAAACCGGACTGGAAAGGACTTAAAAGGTTGTGAGTACAGAGGTAATGAGACAGTTGCTTATGCACAATGCTCTCAAGGATTTTAGACAGGAAAGGAAGAATTGAAATTGGACGGTAGTGAGAGAAGGAAGAAGGATTTGTGGTTTTAGGAAGCGGCAGTACATGAGCTTTTTTCCAAGCAGAGGGGAAAGAACTTGACTCCAAGGAAAGGTTAATAATATGGGTTAAGATAGGAGCAAGTTCTTCCACAATGATAGTGATCATTTGTGGTTGGAGTCCATTCTAAACAGAATTTTAAAATGTGGTCTGTATCATAATTCATACCCGTATCATATTACATATACATACATATTCATCATAACATAAAACATACCTAAAGGAGAAAGTGTGATGACTAAAATTTCTAAATTCGTTGCTTATCTATATAAGCAACCTATGCAGGTCTATGCAGGCATTGAACTGTATGCTCTAAGCCCGCAGGTAAATTAGAGGTATTGTACTAATGAAGAATTACCTACGTCATCAACCTTCATATTCATATCTACAACAAATATATACGTACCACGGATAGGCAATTACAGCGTGTTTCAAACATGAGAAGTCCTAGGTACTTAATTATTTTACCCTTAAGTTTAACCTTTAGTACCAGTGTTGTTTTTGCTTCACGGGTATAACTGCTGATGATCAAGCACAGTATCCTGATGGCCACACCTGTAGAGTGTTCCTTTCTTTCTCGTCGCTATATTTACATAGTGTAGGTATTGTACAAACAGCTTCGCCCAGGCGTTTAATAAAGGCACCTAATTCCGCGGTGATTTCACTAGAACTTAAAAGAACAATATAAATTGAGTATTTTTTATACCGCTCTGTATAATTGGATAATGGATATCTTTATCAGAAGTGTTATTTATCTTAGTTTTGAAATATACTCACTGTTTTATTATACAACTTTAAGTAGGTCAGTGCAATTGTTTAGTCAGATTTAAAAAACCGATTTGGTCATTTCGAGTATCGATGCAAAATACGAAGGAAAAGAGATGGTGAAATAATGCATGATGGTCAAAAATTAAATCAATTTATTTTTTTTCTTTCGATTTTAAACACTATTTCTTGACTTCATTATCAAATATTCAAATTCATTTATTCCATAATAATTTTACATTTATGTGGAATCGTCATATTTTTTACCCTACCTCAAATATCTATCCTACAGCAAAACAATAATATTAATATTCCTATGCGCCTTGACCATTTTTATCTTGTCTATTGTATGTTTTGCAACTACTTAATTAATTTTTCTAAACTGAAATATATTTATTGAGCAACGTATTAAATAGAAGTTAAGAAACATTTATAAGTAGGTAGGTAAAATAATTTGTCATCAAAGGTGTTCGGCTACAGCGACCGCTTCTCTCCTAGCCTTAATGAGACGTCAGTTGTTCGTCTCTTGTGTGGCCTCCAGTGACGCACATAGGATACGTGCGTCACTGGAGGCCACAGAATGTGCACCCACACAGTGACAGTACGTATGTATAAGTATATCTGAATATATCATTTAAAGTTATTTGTAAAGTTCACTATTAAACCAAACCATACAAAAGTGCTTAACAAGCTGCCTAAGATTATTAACATTACATGTTTCAATACCATGGAATTAGTAGCTACTCGTATAACGTTATTCCGCGTTAAATACATTGGAAAAGCGTTTCCTAATACTAAGTCATGTTTTCTAATTCCAAGTTAAAAATGGTAAAAGATTTTTTTAATATTATATAAATAAATTAATATTTAATTGCAATATCTTTGAAAAAATGTGTAAAGTTCACTCACAATTATATAAGAACGCAATAAGAATTAACTCAACTTAGCTTGTCCATACAACGAATTAGTAAAGTACGGAAGTAGACCATCTTTGATCTGCTATATTTGGCTAATGGGCCGCCACAGTCACAGTGTACCTCGTCAATAGATTTTTAAATTAATGGGCTATTTCAGTAATCAGCACTCAAACATTAAGTAAGTAGGTACCTAATCAATAAACCTCAAATTTTTTATAAGTAAATAATAATAAAGTGTATATTAAAACGCGTATCCGATGTTTACATCGACATTTAAGAACTAAAATATTTGGCACCGGTAAATATTTGGCCGCGGTATTTTGAAAACATATTTTGTTATCAATTTGTGAAGAAAATACCTACTGAAAATTTTAGTATTTTCTAATAACTCTTCCAAAATTACAAACTAAACAAAAACTCCCACAGTATAAAACTTACATGCTGCGTCTAAAACACTATTTAGAAAATCATAATACTCACGTGTACGAGTATCAGGTATTCAGGTCCGCAATTATTTAAGCGCGCGTTCGACTCAGCGTCTAACTCATTGATTTTTTTTAAATGAACAGTGATCACGGACAAAGTTAATCATTCCTTTGCTCATTTACGCCCGAAATTAATAAACGATCCGCAATCTGTCAGTCAGTCCTATCTCTAGATTAGCTCTATCGCTATCTTGATCTTTACCTGCGTGCCAATAACAAAACATATCAATCCATCCATTTTTTGCCCAGAGATTGGGGTGCGATCCTTTCCCGCGTTCCGTTTTATGCAGAACTCGGTAACTCGGGACACAATTATACCATTTAATTTAAGAAGAAAATTTACTTTTAAATATATTAACGATAAGTCATCAATACTCACTTATTTATAGCTAGGTTAAAATGTTTTACTAGACGACTACGGTATATAATAATAAAATGAAACTTAATTGGTCAAACATTATGTTTTGGTGGAACGGAACGTATCAAAATATGACAAGCAAAACGAATCGGATCAAAAACAAAAAAGCAGTAAGTTGGTTGTTTGTTTTTGTTGCAAAGCATTTATAACTAATATACAAATAATTACTTATTAATAAATATAATACCTATAATGGATTGTGATATGTATGATACCTAAGCAATAATTTTATTATGTATTTCTGTGTTTGTTTTACAAATAATTTACACAGTGACGTGAAGTGGTTGCCGCCTATTTTGTAAACAAAAACTATTCTTATTATTAATTATTTATATGCAAAGCCATTTTGGAATATAATGAATTATTTCACCAAATCTGTAGAAGCTGTAGTAGAAGCAACTTTAGATTGTTTTGGCTATCGAAGCTTATTTCAAAATTGATGGATTGGTTATTGGCACGTGCAACCTGTCATTTTAGTACAGAGGCCTATCTTTTTCTATGATCCGTCCTCCCAAAGATCGCTCGTACGGAAAGATTGCTTTTTCAATCTGTGGATGCTTTATTGGCACGGTTTAATAGACAAATGGATCGAAATTGCTATCGTAGATAGCATAAAATGGATTAGGATCGTTTATTATTTTTTCGCCTGTTCATGTCTAACGCCATTTCGGGCGTTAGACATGAACAGGCAAACTATTAATTGAATTATTATGTATCCTCCAAAAAAGAACTGCGCCGTTATTCTAACTAAATACATCAGAATATGGTGCCCCTTTTAGAACCCCTCGGAATTGAGTGCCTTTACTTTAGTTGTCGTGCATAGATAATTTTATAAATCTCGTTCCAAGGTAGTATATTTGCAAACTCATACTTGTTTTTCCTGTAATGTCTAAAATGCTGCTCACTACTTATAATAACCGAATTATTTGTACTACACTCCATACGTGCTGACTATATTTTGTACACGTCTATAATTTCATTTATCGTCTACTTTAGCGTCTTTATTGACATTTAAGGATACGCCAGGTCGCTTTCATCTTTATTAAAAACCTAATTTATTATTAATGACTTAATGTTTTTTTTCAGCATCTTCTTCGCTAGTCTTGAGCCTAGACAAAGCTCAGGCTTAATACTCGTTACCCGCTGGCGCGGTTGAAGTTCCGAGTTAATCATGGAGCTCCAGTAACGCTCCATGATTAACTCGGAACTTCAACCGCCCCAGCGGGTTCTTAATCAACTCTAGTATGTTCAGACGCACCGCAACCTCCATCATCTCACTGTCACCCGACATGACCTTAATTACCGTGACTCTATTTCTGTTTTAAAGTTTTTACTGACACTTTGCATCTTATTGATTTTAAAGTGTCTACTGAAATTTTAAATGTTCTGTACATTGAATGAAATTTTAAATATCCTGTAAGTACGCTGAATGATTCCTGTCAAAAAACCCCGAAAATTGTTTAATTACACAATTACTTACACTGACTTACGGTTCTATAGACTACATTCATAATCTAAAGTATAAAATATTTTATTTTAAAACCTTCTCTCCATTTCAATTTACACTAATATTGTACTTATTACGCAAGTGTATCTGTTCGTTTGTGTTTGTAAGCGTTTTGTCTCAACGAATTGACCGGTTTGCCTGAAAAATTAATTTAGAACAATTTAAGGCTAAGACTGGACTAAGAATATAGGCTAATTTGTCCCAGAAGCGTTTGGGACAGTTTGGTCACAAAACTCCATAATCGGCATCGATACTTTGGATGGATCCTACGGGATTTCCACCGTTCAGATTGCTCCCGTAGGTACCAGATGGTTCAACTTACACCAGATTCTAATTTAATAGGAGGTACTGAAATATACATCAAAATGCAAAGAACACGTTCGATTAATTGGCGAGTGCCAGTTTTCTCGCGTTTGCATACTTAAGTAATAGCGAATCTTCGAACTGATAACTATAAAAGGAAAATAAAATCTATTTGTCGTAGGTAACTTAAATATCGAACCAATATATAGGTAGGTACTTAATAATTGTTACGTAAAGAAGAAATTCAATATATTAGTTACTACCATGATAAATCTATAGAAAACAAAAAAGTTTCATAAACTTATGCCAATAAAACATCTACCGTGTGATGTTCGTTAAAAGTAATTTCTTACCTTTCATAAGCAACCTGTTGCTTGTACGGTTTCCTGGCAACGGAATTGTATGTACCTACTCCAGCATTATTACTCTATAGTGGCGCACCTCCCCCCAACTCCCAACGCATAGGATGGTACGCTACCGTTCTATTATGCGTTTGGCCGGCTAGTTAGGGTGCAGTCAAAGCCTTACACTATATGTACTAACCTATCTTTACATACTTTTACTTTACATTACTTAAGTACCTACCATATTTAACAAGAAATGTATAACTTTAACTACAGGATAAAATCGGGCAAGTGCATATTGTACGTTGCACAATTAGCATTCCGGTTTTCGATACGACCGAATTTGCTTGGAATATAAATCTATCGACGAAAATAGTGCTATATTTTAGCCAAGTACCTATAATTATATTATAGCTTACCTCATTTAGTTCATAATGAAAGAGAATAATCTCTGAAGTACTTATTCGATGTAATGCACCCAGTATATACCGTAGTAGCTTGACCCCGCCCGTTTAGAGCAGAAACTTCCTATGGTTGGATCCTTTCTCCGCTCCCGTTTACGCTATATCACACTTACTTACAACATCCGTAACTTAAGAAAACCCACCTGGCTCCGTGCATATGAGGAGTCACTGCATTATACTACTCAAGCACTAGTCAATCTCAGATTTCTGTCTACGCCTTAGGCAAATGTTTCAGAAGGTGAAGAATCTAGGTAAACCTCTTGAAAATTGCCGCCATGCTCTTTTCGGCGGGCGAATATAATATCTTACTGGCGAATCAAACTGTCCAGTCCAAATGTTTAGCGAAAGCATTGGTCCCGTATAGGGTTACCATATGTAAATAGAGTGATGCATGTCTATGGTACCTAAAATGCCTGAATTTTGAGAAAAATGCCTGTCTGAAGCAAAACGCTAAAAGAAGGATATTTATTACTGATATTTGTCAGAGGATATTATTTTTTTTTATAGTTCTTTCTTTTCTAATATGTTATATACGTAAAAATCTTCACAAGACACAGTTTTGTAATTTTCCTGTGTAATGAATATTGCTTTTACTGATTCAATTGTCAGCCGATTTCTTTCTTTACTCGACTGGGCGTTGGCGAGAGCCTGCAAAAATGCCTGTGTCAGACCAATGCCGGCCGCACGCCTGTCTATACCTTAAAATGCCTGTCAAATGTGGCTAACGCATGTGATATGGTAACCCTAGTCCCGTAGGTACCTGAAGGAGCAATGCAGCAATACGATGAACAATTTTTAACGCAGTAAAATGGCTTTTGCCGACTAAGTGACAATTTCCTCGACGCGACGTGCATGTTACCCGCACAAACGTAAGGACGACCAGATCACGGCCTACTTAGATCACTAGAGCAAACCAAGGCTGTTAGGAACACACACATCATACTAGCATGCAGTGTTAAATTAAGCCGGAAAATTTACCCTGAAAGATAGACCTTAGACATACCATAGATAAATTACACCCAGACGCAGAACACAGACACAGACTCGTGCTCATCACAAAAGTTTTTCAAGGCATTAGTCCTGGGTAGAGAACGAACGCACGACCTCTGGCTAAGCCATTGAGTTAAGTTTATATCAATGGGCTAAGCAGTCAGGATCACTACCAACTAGAAGGTGTCAAAGTTAATTCGACTAAATACATAAGTTTACTTAACTTTAAACATCATTATTTCAATTAAATACATATAATATGATCACTTACTGTAATTATTTTAAGAACATTCGTAATGACTTAGGCGAAAAGTAGAGGTTATATTAGGTAATTGCTATATTTATGTAGACAATATCTAGCAATTATATTATGTTCATGAACATATCATAGTCGATCGGGTGACAAATTAGTGATCTATAGATATTTATATCTATCAAACAGATATGGAAAAGCCTGTATTTGAGTAGATATGGATATTGCTTATCTACCCAAATAATAATAAAAATTACTTTGAAATTAATACACTACCATTGTTTGAGACTGTACGGAAGTCCTGCAGGTCTTAGCAGGATAAAAACAGTGTGTTTGTATAAATCTGTATTACGATTTTACAAGGAATAATAACTTTAACCTGAATTGTTTGCGACTATCGAATACATTAATGAGTACGGAAATTACTTATATTATACATTTATTTGCTACTGGCAGTGAATTGAATGATTGTAAAATCTCCGCGAAGCAGAGACTCATTCCTCTAGTTCGGGCGTTAAAGGCTGAAAAATACAAAATTACCCGAAATACTAACTAGGTTAGTTAATATTTAGCATATAATCAGTACCTATAAGTTGATATCTATTTCAAAATAGATTTCGATACATACATAAAGTACGCAGTTAAACGATAAATTATTTTCTAAAGGGTGTGCCGATCCTTTAGAAAATCATGTTAAATTATGGAAGCTTGCACCACCAGGAACATACCTAGTTCCTGGTGGTGCAAGCTTCCAGAGGTTACGGTGACAGCTGACCGTAAAATTTCTCCCATCCACCTATATAATTTTAACCGACGAATAAATAATAATAATGTGAGTAGGTACAGACGCCAGCACATCCAGCTACTAGAATCTGTCAATTTTTTTTATAGATTTTCTACTTTATCGCAAAAGCATAAGGTTCACTTTCAATTGGGGAAATTTGACAGTTTGGGGTAGCTTAATGTGCTGGCGTCTGTACTTTAAAATATTCTCTTGGTAATGTAATTCTTAGATACCTATACATTAATCTTCAAAAAATATGTAGATACCTAAAGATGGCCAGCAATGGTAGCAATGTCGTCTATAAACGGGGCCGACATTAAGGTGCCATCTGAAACACGGAAACACTCGGAAGTTAAACCATTGTGGCGGTCACCCATCTGTAGAGCGCGCGTATAGGAAAATAACTTATAAGATAATTTTAATTAGGTTAATCACCTAATTAAAATCTTATAAGTTATTTTCCTTGAGTGCCTACCAGGTAAGTGGTAGGTACCTACCTGCCTTATGTGGCTGCTATGGATGATAAGAAAATATTGAGTAGATAATGGAGAATAATAAGTAGAGTCGTCCCTATTAGAATCCACTGAAACAAATATCGTCCGTAACAAAGGTAGGTAGGAAAGTTTACCACGTGGGCGTCGTCGGTCCTCGGCGGCACCGGCGTTGCCGTGACGACGCGCCCAGGCGGGGCGCGGGGCATCGGGGCTCCTACTAGCGGTCTCCCCGCAACGAGCGCGAACTCCCGCCCGCCCGGCGACTGCGGCTTGTGACGGAGCGAACCGTGTGACGTGCCGCTCGCGCGCACTCCGTTCAGTACCCGCTCCACGCGCGCACCGGTTTATTCCGTGTGCTCATTACTAGCAGTTAACGCTGCTTCGAGGCCCGCGATCTCGGCCCCTTATTCAATTTAATTTTATCTCAACATGGACGGAGAAATGTCCCAAGAAGCTTCCGGTGATGCCTCTCCCATTTATGAGGATAGGTAAGCGTTTATTATTAAGTACCTACGAATGATTGTATTAGCCAGGTACCACCTATAGGTAGGTAAGTATACATACTGAACTTAGGTTTAGTATTGCTACTAAAACTTTGTCGTCAACAGGTTACGATTGGCACAATAAGCGCATTATTTTTTATTAAAATGTTCAATCATTTAGGTATTTAAAAAGACGCGGAATAGCTACCAATCAAGTATTTTTGACAATATGTTTTAGTTCTTGGCATCCTACAATTTTTCGTACACTTAAATAAGCACGGTAGGTATTAGGTAATAAACTTGATACTAATAAGTCCACCTGAACTATTTGTGGACTGGTGTTTATCTAATGGGCGGGTACCTACATAGGTTAAATATGTAGACAGCTAGACATAATTACGTCGAATTCCGATCAAGCTCTAGCTACTAGTCTGAATTAGTATAGGGAAAGTCAATACCAAGCTATGCCAGAATCATATTTTTTCCGCGTAATTGGTACCTATGTTATAAATAAGTGAAACTTTGGATAAGTTATACTTACACCTTTGTTATTATTAGCTCTATTGTAAGATGCGTCCACACTTTTGTGAACCTAACAATGTCTATTGTTTGATATTTATTATTAGGTATTATTTTCTATATTTTAATTCTTTTTTTTTACTTAATTTTTTTCTCGCTTTACCGTAGCCTTTTTTTAGTTTTTTGTATGGTATGAAGATTATAATACACCGGGCTAGTAGGTACAGCAGGAACTCGTACACCTCTACTATACCTACTTTCGTAGTACATAGGTATATTTATATCTTATTTAATTATTAGACCTCTGTTTATGTGTGTAGTAAATTTACTTACCTAAGTATTTTAATTGGTACTTACCTACTTAGTTATTACCTACTTACACTTTTTTTTATGTCTCTACATTTAAAGCCCCATTGCAAACACGATTCAATGATTATAAGTACAAATATGTCCTCACACTTCAAGTAGGTTCAATAACACAATGAAAAAGTTAAATAGTTGGTAAACGTATAAGACAGTAGGTACCTATATACCAATACTCTCTACCACGCAGCGGTAAAAAGTAGTCAACTCGCTCCTTCGTGTTCCGGGTTCGACTCCCGCCCAGAAGAACTACACCAAGTTGGTGTAGATATATTGTTATACAAGTTCTCCATAATGTTATGTTATTGTTTACGTAGCAACAGTTGTTCGGAGTTGGGGTATGCTTTGTATCTTGTCAATTATGTTTGTAATGTACGCGACTCACAGATTTATTTCTTTAGTCCAGGCGTGAAGTCCGTTGACCACGAGTAATAGAATTTAATAAAACCTTTAAATTGCGCGAAAAATGTATTAAATTAGTGTAACCTTATTTTAGTAGTTTCTAATAAAAAGATGCCCGCATCCTATACCAATCATAATCAATATCAACTAACACACCTGTTTTGAGTTATGAGTTGGCTTTCAGTATCCCTAAATATAACATAATTACTGAATAATAAGATCACTTCGGGGAGTCTGTCTGTGTATCACTAGAGAACCAAATACCTATATCAGTTTGACTATTTCTTCCTACTATTATTAGTCAGGTAACATTAAAGTACTATTAGTCATATTGAGCGAGCTTATAGAGCGCTCTTACGCTATGGAAGCATCAGCACCAGGGAACTAACCTTACACAATACCATTTATTTAAAAGAGTATGGGTTTTTTTTTTTGTCAAACCTCCTCCAGTAATAAACCATGTCTTGTGGTCATGTCATAAAAGATATATAATTATATATAAAAATATATATAAATATAAATTTTACTATCACAGCAATGTTCAAATCGATCTAATCTATTTTTGGCTATTAGCGGATCTGATAGCCAAAAAAAATATGATTTTAAGCCCTAGCCCTATAATAACCCTCACTTGGGACTTAAATAACATAGTGTCAATTTCTCAAGGCAAACGTACAATCATGCCTTGAGAAATTGACACTGTTCAAATCAATCGCCAATATACCTATGTACAATTGGCCGTTAAGAAAAGGGGTTTTTACTAATTGCACTTGTAACAACTTCTTAATAACAATGAGTACACAGTATAAAAATCATTTATTTAAAGCACTTTAAATTTCAATGCGGAATGGGCTAATAATTGGCCCCAATCAAATAGGCGAAGTATGGGTATTCTTCCCTTATTTCGCCTAAAATGTGCCAAAGCCTCTTGATAAATATTTGTTCACGGACATCCAAATTAAGCTATTTAGTAGACCGGTAACAGAAAATATGAGCCTTACAATATAGCGTATGTTTTTCTGAATAAAATGTGTAGTAGGCGAAGATTTAGAAAATGGTTCAATACATTAATGTTGATACTGCTGCCAAAATTTATATTAAGTTAGCGTAGTATCGCAATACAAGTTGGTAATGACCTAAGAGAAAAATAATTGCTTCTTATAATATTTATCATAATAGTAAAAAATATAGGCCATTGCATTACAAACAAAAAAATTGTGGCAAAATATTTTTGAATAAGATATTAAATCAACCTGGCAGCGACGTTCTAATAACACAATAAACGAGAGATGCCATTTTTTTCTGTTGTTTTTCTTTAAACTAAACTTTTTTTAACTTTCTCTTAACAAAATTGAAAACCCTAGGGCCAGGCGAATTTGGCAACAAAAACGCCGCGTTTACTACCTTTTATTCAATTATGAATTCTAAACTTCACTTAGCTATAAAATAATAGTGTCATATGAAAGGGAAAAAGTAACAGGGTAAAATCAATTAAAAAGTTTAGCATTACCTGTTCTGTAGTACTGCCTAAAACTAAAGTTCAAAAGCAGACGAAAAAAATTGCACTGGTTGCCAACATCTTCACGATGTTAGCAACCAGAGCCTAGAATCAATGCGCCAGAATTAATCCGCAAAATCTTACCATCTATGAAATATATAGTATTTGAGCGGCTTTATGCTCAGACTGCCCTAAAAATATTTGACAAACTTCTACTTATAAAAAACCGGCCAAGTGCGAGTTGGACTCGCCCATGAAGGGTTCCGTAGCAGCAAGTATTTCAGTTGATTGAATGAAAGCAAATTGCGGTTTACGATTTATGACGTATTAAAAAAATCTACTTGCTAGATCTCGTTCAAACCAATTTTCGTTGTTAGTTTGTATGGTAATTACATCATATATTTTTATCATTCCCTTATTTTAGAAGTTACAGGGGCGGGGACACTCGTTTTACCACTTTGGAAGTGTCTCTCGCGCAAACTATTCATTTTAGAAAAAAATTATATTAGAATCCAATATCATTTTTGAATACCTATCCATAGACACCGCACATGTATGGGTTCGATGAAACCCCCAAAATTATTGTTCTTTTTCTATTTTTGTGTAAAAATCTTAATACGGTTCACCGAATACATCTACTTACCAAGTTTCAACAGTACAGCTCTTATAGTTTCGGAAAAAAGTAGCTGTGACATACGGACGGACAGACCAGACAGACATGACGAATCTATAAGGGTTCCGTTTTTTGCCATTTGGCTACGGAACCCTAAAAATAAGGCAAAATCAGCCCGTATCATCGCCTAGGGAGCCCAGACGATGATACGGGTCTCGACGGTAATTAGAACAAATGTTGATGTTGATTGTGAGATGTTTATGTTGAAGATAACCTTGGATTGTTATGACGTTTTCATGTTGATGAACTGATGTGTTCAATTATTTATTCTTAGCTCTTTGAAATGTTGTCATCATTAAAATCTGTATAAGTATACGCTTCTCATTAATTTAACACTGACAGATTGGCACATTCTCGAAGTAGTCGAGTAGAGTAGATAAGTTACGGAGTCAACATACTAAGATTTGTAATTTATAGACACTTGATTGACCCGTGGTTCGGTACATGTTTTTGTACCAGAGCCAAGCATTCTCTTGATAGATCTCTTGACTGCACAGATTCTTTGGACCGATAAAGTTTGACTGCAATCCTTATGTTTTACCGGCTAGCGTTTTATCTACTAAAAATGTACATGGTACAGGTAATTCATTGAAAAATATCCAAAATCTGGTTAAAGTCAATATTTACTTTCGGGAGCGCGCACCACAAAATGTAGTAAAAAGCTGTTTTAATAGCCTCGGAAATAATAAACCATTTGGAACTTTAAAATAAATAAATCTTTCTTATTTATTTTTCAAACTAGTTTATGTAGTAAGATAAAGTATTCATCATTTGATTATTATGGTCAAGTTAAGGGTGAATTTTATTTAAACTCAAAAATGGTATCATGATAGGCGTTCTGCGTTAAACTAAAACGATACACACTGACAGATATTCGCTTGCTAACAAACCCTTTCGGGGGATGTAGGTGTTAGCCATCGTCTTTGTTTTCTAGAAACATTACGACTGAACTGTACACATTTTTTATGAACGATCATATATTGAGAACACCTTTAAACCTACTAAATTAAATAATAAATCCCAAATATATCTAAGTCGCTATTTACGACTGCCATAGGATGGTATGGGTTGGTTAACTTGTTATTATTTGTGGGCTAAAAACCAAACGGCTATTGATACTTATATTCTTAATCTTTGTTATGAATGGGTAATTGATAAAATACTTTATATTAAAATTATACTAAAATTTTTATGTTTTGATGTTTGTTACTCAATCACGTAAAATCGGCGACACGGATTTGTATGATATTTGGAATCGAGAAAGGTAATAAATTTAAATACTCTGAATAAACACATAGGCAACAATAAACCGCTGTATCGCGAATCGCGGGTAACACAGCTGCGGGGCGCACCTAGTTATTTATAAAACAAATATAAACATTATACCGTGAAAAACCGTTCTAAAATTTACATTAGTATATTTTCCTTATACTTTTTGATGTGTATTTAAGATTCATCTGAATAAAACATTATCCTAACGTTCCAGTTCCGTGTGAGTCACACTGCAATTTTCATATTGCGTATGAATGGGATCGGTGAATGACTCCGTTCCTATTAGGAAGCGTTTGCACTGCACCAGCTAGGATATTACATATAGGTATTACACCTCATACCGTTATAAATTTTCTACGCGTCTTAATAGTACCTACGAGCCTTCTTAACAGAATTCTGACCCGTCTGTCAATTAGTATAGTTATTACGAAAAATATTACACCCAAAGTAACTCTGAACACTAGTTAATAGTGATAATAAAACGAAAATTGAAGTATAGATTTGCTAGTAGTTAACTAGTTAAAAAGATTCTGAGCATATTGTTATCGTAGTTAAAAATTGTGAATAGCATAAATATAAGTGGTAATAGTCGCATGATATTTTACTATTACTCTAGTAAAACGCACGCAACGTTTTCCTACAAGGAACAAAAGTTAAATGTCTACAACCGCCTCGCACTTCAAGAGGCAACCGTGACGCCATGACAGACAGGACATGCTTTTGACAAATCATAGATAGATGTTGCCGATACCCAAAATCCAATAAGTAAATAATAATCGAAGCTCTCCACTACAGTCTAGCTGTCACGACTGGAGAGAGCTCAGGTGCAGGATAAGCGTTGCTTTAGCATTGCCCACTTCTTTCTTGCCTACGTGGTTAACTAATTAATATTGATAAGGAACGTCGAAAGTTAAACACAAACACGCTAAAATCTTAATCTATAAATTCCAATCAGATTTAACGTAAACCTATGCATGGCAAATCGGTCTTATTTTGAACTATTATATATATTGCGATTTACCCATGTACAGTAGGTATATTTCAAGTCTAAACTTCATCCATAACCGTACAGGCATTTTAGTAACATACAAACACACAATAATTAGTAGGAAAACGTACGAACCGGTGTGAACCCACCTTTGAATATAATCTGAACCACGCAATGAACTCTCTATTCAAGTATAAATGAATACATCATTGAAGGATGGATGTTTTGATTTTATATTTTGTTATTGTTCTCTTAACTTATGTATGTATGAATTCAGTTCACAATAGGTAAGTTAGGTTTGGTTATGTTATGTTAAAACCATTCAGGATACACGAAATCAATATTATGGTACCTACTGTTATACAATGCTACCGGGATTTATCTACAGTTCTATATCCAGTTCTTTCGGTCAGAACAGTGGCAAGTAATATTCTACTATTAGTACCAGAGAATGTCACGCTGAGCAAGGGCCACGGATAACCGGAATTTTTATACAGGGGGTGCGAATAAAAGCAAACGTTTTGTTCTAATTACCATTTTTAGGGTGCAAACCACTACTTTCACTAACAGAACCGTTATATTTATTCCCATACTAGCTGACCGCCGCAGGCTTCGTACTGCCTCAATCGATAAAAGACCTAAACTATTGTTTTAGAAAACCTTTATATTTTTAACAGTTCAATGAGGTGGTTTGTATGATAAACTTGGTATGTATCGATAATTGACCAATATTTTTAACCGACTCCAGAAGAGGATGAGATGTTTCAAACATTCAATCGACATGTATTGAGGAGATTCCTCCGTTGTTTGTGAAGCTATTTTGTTAATACTTTTTCTAATCGATTAGAGGTGCTTTCGAGAATCGTTTTGTCCAAATTAATTGTTACAAATAACATTTAGAACAACCAATGTAAAACATAGAAAAGTTTTGGAATAGATTTGCACGACTTTAGAGGATTTTTTTTTTGTAATAGCGGCTTATGCTATTTTGCTAACCAGTAGGTTGCTTTATAGCAAATTATACCCCGAATCCAATTTTTAAAATTGTTTATCTAAAGTCGTGCAAACCTATTGTTGACAGTTTATTATGTTACCTACCAATTTTGGTACCAAATTTGTCACCTTATCCAATGCTCTTAAGACGATTATATGCTTTTAAAATATGCTTAAAAAAATAAAGATGATTTATAATAGCGGAATTAATTTCGTACTTCATATTCACGTTAGACATTGTGTTTACTGTCTACGCACTATCCTTTGTCCTGACACCTCGTAAGCTTAAAAATGGTATGCAAGTAGTATAGTAGCATAGTTTTTGTTCCATCCCAATCGGTTCACTCTATCGAGAGATATTACATTTTAAACTGTTCAAAAATAAAAATAAAACACGCCATTCTATTACTTTGAGAACTAATGTTGATAGTTGAACTCCATATTCGATAGATGCCGTTGTGCATATGACGTCATTTTCTGAATCACGGTGCTAAGATTTTGCGCGGAATAATGAGCCTCACCCGTGTTTGCAAATTGCATGAGTTTCGCAGTCGTGCATGTCTAAAAGTTTTGCTGTTCTTCCAAATTGGTCAAAAATCTTTGGTTTTGTTTGGGAAAATAGATTTATGTACAGGTTGGTTTTGGTAAGGTGCCATTCGTTCGGAAGTTTGTGCCGTCGAGTGTCGATTCGTTGTACCGCGACACGTACAGACGATCCAAATTTATTCGGGAGCCTATCCGACGACTGTTATTTGTTTAAAATTAGTAAATATATCATTTTTCGGTAATTTCTTAAGTTTTGTGGTTTTCATCTGACACTTGATTGAATTTATTTGATTTATTAGTAAGTATGCTTTCTTGAAAATGTCTTAGAAAAGTACAAACCTCTCGCTGCGTAGCCGAAATGCGAAAGAGATGAGATAAGTAGGTCTCGGGAATCTCCTGAACCTTTTCATATATTTTCCGAGTGTTTCCACCGTTAACATAGTATATAGTGGAGATGAATGGAGATCATTGAATAAAGTTATAAGTCCTCAATTCGCAATTTCTTTATAAGCCCGTGGCTTCCATTACCCTCTTTTAGCTTACATACTCTTATCTAAATTATTTTTCGACAACCACGCGAACGAAGCCGCGGGCACAGCTTCTTTTTAACTATAATGCTCACAGTATGATTTATCAACACTCGCACAAAACCAGTCAATTAACCGGTAACAAACAAACCAAGGACAATAATAACTCGAGATTTATAGCTTATAAACAGACAGCCAGCGATAATGGATACTTCTAAAAATACATTCTGTGTTGTCAATATTGAGTTCCTACTTTCTTTTATATGTAATTATTTTATATGTACATGTTTTAATTTTTCACAATACTATTTTTAGGTAAATTCCTATATTGTAATAGTTATTCTGCTATTCTTATAGAAGACGAATCCCCAAATTTCAGACATCATCTAAATCGGTGTACTAGATATAAATAGTGTAAATAAACCCGACTTTTTGTTGAATGCGAGTATATACATTTTCAAATCGATTTTTGGATTTAATCTTTTTTAAACGTCTTTTGATTTTTTTAATGGTACCTTGCCATGTACCTCTCCTCAAACGTGGTCTAACATTGACGATTTCTACAAATTATATGAAATACAAGGTTCCTAGGCGGTTAATTGCGCCTATGAGGGTATATAGATATATGTACATACCTCTATAAAAAGTAGCTTATCTTTAAAACCAGTGCAGAAAAAAGAACAATTAAATACATCAATTTTGGGATCATATATTTGACAGCACCCTAGTATTGCTCTAGAAATTAATTGTGCAAAAATAACAAAGGAATAGTACGAACTCTTACAGTACATTTCCATCAGAACATTTACAGTGGGTATTTGTTTATTCCGATTGAAGGACGAGATAATGTTGTGAGAAGAGGTCATACTGTCTCATTTCCAATCTACTTTCCAATTATAGAACAGTCTTGACCCTACTGGTCAAGACTTGTGTACTTACATACCTATTACAAGGTATAATGTTTGTCCACTTTAGTAGACACTGGTTGAAGTATATACAACCCTTGGTCAGGGTCCAGAAGTTTTCTTTGTTAACTTTACGAGGTAGGTTAGGTACGCTCTGTTTTTTACGAGGTAGGTTAGGTACGCTCTGTTTCCTGAAATATTTATAATCTATATCCTCCAGCCTCTTAATCTTTTACATCTGCATTTATTGTAAACGATTTGTAAACTAATAACTGGCTGAAAGACCACCTCGACATCGATATTTTATAATTTTTATATGTTTAGTTAAGTAATATACGCATGTTTATTACAAATAAATAAAAATGTGTCTAACTACTTACTTACACGTTTTGCATATAGCTCTCTGAATATAGTCGCTAAACGGATTTTATTATATAAGTATTAGGTAGGTAATTAATACATATAGGATTAGACAATACTTACTATGAATTTGAGAGTTGAATACGGCAGGTGTGCCAGTCTGTGGGAACGGGTATCGGTTTATGCAATGAGTAGGGTTGCAACCTTTCTCGGTTTCTGGGATCCGTGGACATTAGTCCTGGAATAAAAAAGAAGGAAGATCGTTATAGTCTTCTTTTGGTATTTTGCTATATATTATTAATTACACAATGTTTCGTAAAGTAGTAAATAAAGAGCGCAGGTATTTTCCGCTTACAGTATAATACGGATAGCAAAATATTAGCCTCTTATCAATTTTCGTGTTTTGTGCGAAATGCGCCCGCGGTGTTATTAATTGATTGCAGCGTATAAGTTAGTGTAAAACCTATCTTCATTTTAATTTCACCCAAATCTTGGCAGCCGTTCCATCATTATTACCCACAGACACCACTCAACATACTCAAGAGTTATTTAATTAATATTAGTATTTAATAGATTCGTACAATAGGCATTTTGGTGCAAGGGCGTCTTGTCTTATTACACGTATAATACTCAATCAATGTAGGTATCCACAGATGCTAAACGGCCCGGGAAAGTGGTAGCCCTAGCGGCGAGTGCACGCGTTTGCGTCGAGCACGTGCCAGTCGCCCCGCACGACGCACCCCTTACCCTCGCCGGACTTACTTTCTTCCGACTATGCATCTTGTTAACCCTTTTATTTGTAACTGAATTGCGTCGATTAAGTAAGTCACTATAAGTTTTTGCTAGTAAGCACGCGCCATTCACGAGCCGAAATATCATGCATAAGTAGATAATAAGTATTTAAGTATTGTACACCTGGCCGAATTTCGGCCATGGCCGCCAGCCACTGCGAACAATAACTTTATAGTGCCCCAGTGTAAATACAGGTGTAATTTCCAATACTTTCCTTACTCTTTTGAAATCAGGAAGTAGGAAATCCCTGAATCAGAACTGTTATTGTTGTTGAAAATTCGCTCTAACACTTTTTATCTGCAGTTCGGGCCTATTACATCTTGTAGAAAGTCAGTATACGAATGTATCTTTGAAGTTTTGTGGAGTGTTTGTTGCGCAAATTTCACTGCCACTAGGTCTTTTTCTTAGCGTGTCGATGGCAATCAAAATTAAGTCAGCCCAGAATTCAGCTACGAGTTGAGCGTTGTCAGTAGCGTCCATTAGTTCTTGTAACGTGCAGGCATTAGGGCACGCAGGACATGTTAACAACGCATAGTTTGAGGGACAGAACCACAATTGCAATCTAGGTTGGGAATCCACTAGGTTTTTAATAATGTGTTACGGAAAATGTAATGTGGATACCGGTACTCGATCGGTCCCGGAATCATAAGATCCGCGGTTGAACATGCTACCGCTAGACCAACGAAGGAAGTGTCTAGACTAAGTAGTGGTAGAGTAATATTAATATGCTCCTTCGAACTTACGCCATGGCGGCGGTCAGTCTCAACCGGGACGAGCTATCTGTGCGGAGCATGTTCAACAAGTGAGTGCACAAATTATACAGATTGATTGACACTATTTAATTGATTCATTCCTATAATCAGAATTGACGAACTAGCTAACATGACAACGAAAATAAACGTCACGCGCAGGACCTACAACTTGTTTACCTAGGTTACTATTTTATTTAACCTATTTTGATTAATTTAGTACGTTAAGGAGAGTGCCCTGATTCCCAAGATACAAGTTTACTTAGTTTGGGAATCAGGAACTACAACTTTTAAATTATTTGTTTTATGTGAAAATACACAATTTTTATTTATTTATTTACAACTTTACGTAATTAAGGCACCGGGGGTGTACAAAAATTTGCACTATCATGCATCTATAGATTAACTATTTAGTTTTTATAGTATTCCGTAAGTCAAAAGGAAAAATTATGCCTTATATGATCATGATCATTGACCGCACCGTTTACCTGACAAAACCTTTTATTTTAGAAATTACTAGAGGTATCGACTTCAAATTAATTTGTACTGAATGTATGATATTGAAATCAATATGATATACTCCGGTCCACAACCCTTGAAACTGATAAAAATCATTATTCTATGTCAAAGCAATCAAACGTTACAGCCATTGATGAATCTGGAAACCAATGAAAAACCTGTTTCATAATGGCGTTTCGTAAGTACTTCTCGTGGTCCTGGAATCGTAAAAGTTTTCAAAGAGAAATGAGAATATTTTTTGTTACAGTATATTTGTAGGGAACCCTCGGTGGCCGAATCAGACAAGCACTTTGTTGGTTATTTTTCAACCAGTGTATAATATAGCTAATTAGATTTTTAATTCAGATACCAAAACTTCGCGACGTCTCAATGTAGGCCAAATTTGATGCAAAACTATTGCAACAACCCTTGCACGTTGTGAGGAGAATTAGCGACGCGGGCCAATGGCATGCCAGCCACACCCCTCGCCCTTACGATGCACATGTTCCCACCCCGCCTCCCTACAATACAATTCATCACCATTACTAGCCATTGCCAGACATTGCTATTCCTATGTATCATATCATCTTGCAGTCATCACAGATAAGCCCCCCAATTATATATCTTTTAAATATTTATGATTTACAGCATTTTCACAATATTATTATTTTATCGGCATACTTCTAGTCCTTATCTCAATTAATTTTTTGGGTGCTATACCTACGTCTGCTCGCCAACATCTAAAAACTATTGAATGGTAAGGACTTACATATTTCTACGCCATCGTCTACTGTTATAAACTAGTGGCTTTTGTCACCTACAGCATATAAAAAAATCGCTGGCCCGTCTGTCTATCCGTCTATTCGGTGTTAAGACCTATTAATCTTGTCTATCCGTCTGATGTGATGCTCCATCACTAATAAATAATTGAAGGATTGTTCGAAATTGTATAAAGGAGATTTTGGGTAAGATTACCTGCCACGCACCACGCACTCCCGCCAATATCCATTTTATTTTATTAAATAAATAATGTAAATATCTTGAGACAACTAACACACTTCTGATTACAAACTAGGCAGAACCTTTACTAGGGCACACAGATAAATAATTAATGAACATACTTTATATTTCCAAATACATACAAAAGTAATATACTTTGATAAATTACACTTCCTGGGTGGGAGTCGAACCCACGACCTCGGGACGATTTAGTAGTCAGGGTCACTAACCACTAGCCCAAATGTACCTATACTTTTGCTTAAAGCTTGGTTCGGATCATCTAAACGACGCTTTTTTTTTAATAATTACACTATCGAAAACTAATTATAATAACTGTACTGACCTGTAAACTGCCCACTAGGTTTGTATTAAAATATTTAATAATTAGGTTGATAAATAAACTACACTAGCCTCATACCACATCTATGAAAGGAGAACACGGCCACCGATCACGTGGATTGCGCGTTTTATGTATTTATATAATAATATAGTGATATTCATAATGCAGATATTGTGTCATCACGATCTCATCAGATACCTACTAAATTGATGTAGCATTCCAAACAAATATGTATGTACATACATGTCCCTAAAGTGTAGTTCAATGGTTAAATTATGGAGATCAAAAATCTTTAAACGAAGAAGATAATAATTACAATGTTTAGGGATATTTTGATTTTATAGGAGTTAAAATTATCTAAGTAGTATAGTTATGTTCATAGTAGGACTTCAGATAACTTCCTAAACTCCAAACTAATCTAGTAATTCGTGGTACTTAGTGGCGTGGTAGTATATTAGTTTCGGTAAGTACCTAGGTAAATCATTAAAATAATTGGCCGTAATAGATAATTATCATATAACTCAGTATCACGGACGAAACTTAACAGTTACGTAAATAAAAAAGACGTTATGTTGTCCTTGGATGCTTACCTATACACAAGTATTTACGTGTTCTGGCTACGATACAAATTGCACATGTTCTAAATAAGATTTTTAACCCTTTCTTTAGTGGGGAATAACAATATCAACCCGATCCGATCCCGTTTAAAACCTGATCGTCAACTAATGCATATATTGGAAGGGTTGCCAGAGCGAACGGATGCCATCTAACGTTCATAACGACCTTGCTTTATTATTATATGTGGTACCTACTTGTAACAAACACATTCCGATTTGATATAATTATGTTATGATTTTTGATATATTTCAAACATATTATAAGTATAAAAAGAATTTACACAAGTTGAAAAGTTGCAGTGTAAAATATGGTCGCGCCGTTTCATTTCGCATAGTTTTTTAATCGGTGCAGTGAATTTGTAAACTAAACGCATGTTGAATAAAATTCCTCGCGATTGTTGTCACTTTCTACACAATTCTTAGCCAAGACGTACGTAATTAGACAGCTGAACTAAAATCTTGATTTGCATGTTATTGGGGCGTAAAACGCATATCGAAAGACCGCCGCGCGCCGCCCGCGCCACAAAATAATTTCCGCAGTGCGCTCAAAAATATACAGCTCCATCCATAGAGCTATATAAAACATTTCGCAGTGCAGGCTTAGCCTAACAGAATTCGGCGAATATACGCATGAAAATGTTTCGCAGTGTAAGTTAAGCCTTAGGTGACAAATCACTCACCGGCACGGAAACTTGGCCACCAATAACTTGCCGATAATTTCTATTTAAATATTTAATTTTCACTATATTATGGGTTTATGCACTAAATTAGGGTTTTTTTATGGTTTTGTAACTCAGTTATTGAAAAAATGATGCACCAGCAGTAATCTTTAAAAAGCAGTTTCACAAAAATATTGGTTTTAACACTGTCAATTTAAAAAGAACACAAGATGAAAAATAACCAAAAAGTCTTCGTTGTGTTTGCATTTTAACATCGGGTGTTTCCTCCCCTAGCCCCGATAACAGCTTGCATTCGTTCTGGCATACTTTGGATGATGTTTCTGATCTCAACTTGTGGTATGCTTTCCCAAGCGGTCAGTGCTGCATTTTGAAGCTGATTCAGAGTTTCAGGCGCGTTGGAGGAGGACTTTATTTTTCTTTTAAGCTTGTCCCAGATATGCTCTATTGGATTTAAGTCTGGACTACGAGCTGGCCACTGCAATTTTTGAATACCAACCTCTGTAAGGTATTCCTCCACGCAATGTGCAACGTGTGGGCGCGCGTTATCGTGCATTAGGAGGAATTCGTCAAATCCAATAAACCCTGAATATGGTAACACGTGTTCCTGAAGAATCTCCTCGATGTATCGTGTTGCCGTTAATCGGTTATCGACGATAACTAACTCCGTACGTGCATCGAAACTTATTCCTCCCCAAACCATTATAGAGCCTCCATGAAAACTAACAGTTTGTGTGGTGGTAATGGGTAAAAACCGCTCTCCTCTTCTTCTCCACACTCGCTCCCGACCATCTGGAGCTCGTAAAGCGATTCGACACTCATCTGTGAACAGTACTCGAGCCCACTGCTCATGGGTCCAGTTGGCGTGTTCTCTTGCGAATCGAAGTCGAGCTACTCGGTGACTTCTGAGAAGTTCTGGGCCGCGTGCTGGTCTACGAGCTTTTAAATTCACTTCCTCCATTCGTCTTCTCACTGTACGTTCACTAACATTGACACCTCTTGTGAACTGGAGTCGCTGGAGTATCTCAACAGCGGTGAGGTAGCGGTTTCTCAAAATTTCCAGGACAATAAAGCGGTCATCCCGGGCTGATGTGCATCTGACGCCTCCGCTGCCTGGTCTGCGGGAGTAGCGGCCTGTCTCCTGGTATCGTTTCAGCGCATACTGCATCGATGAACGTGGTACATTCAGTATAACAGCAACTTCTCGCTGTGTCAGCCCTTGTTCGATCAATGCTACAGCTTGTGCAACCTGTGATGGTGTTAATGGCATTTTTATTGGAATTAAATCACCTTTAGTTATTGAAGTAACAGTACGATATCACAATAATTGAACAACCTAACAATAAACTTTCACAAAACACAAATTTAAAACAGCAACTTAGTTGCTCAGATGTCCGGGTTCAACTAAAACTTAAAAATAACGTCATATTGCACTCAAACATGATAAATTACCCTCTTGAACTAAAGGTAAACATTTTTTAGACCAACCTTCATAATAAATACTCATAGGAAACACTTAAAGCTCTTGTTATCGCGAAATACGCGCTTGGCCAAGATTCCGTGCCGGTGAGTGTAGATAGATATATACATAAATATATATATTATTTTTTAACTTTAATGTGCTTATGTGTAAAGCTGTCCTAACTATACTACTAAACCAATCCTATATTAAGTATAGGTAGGTACTATTATTTTTGGCAACTTGGTTTCATCTTGTTATACTTACTCATATTACTTATGTACAGACGCCAGCACATCCAGCTACCCCAAACTGTCAAATTTCTTTTATAGATTTGCAAATTTATCAAAAAAGCATAAGGTACACTTTCAATTGGGGAAATTTGATAAAACGTCTGTGCTTATTTGATTTGCATCTTCATCTAAAGAAATAAACTTACAAAGATATTCTATAAAAATGTAAACTCATTAAGTCATTACATTAGGTACGTCGTGTAACAAATTTCTATGTCGGACGAAGCAAAATAAATATAGTCGCTCTCATAAAAAAAGGACTCAAGACAAACAAGTATATTATATCTTTAACTAAGCTATCTGATATCCATCATCTCAAAAAAATAAAATTTTACGGTATCTATTTATTTTGAGGAAACTCTTCTTCTTTTGTACGTAACGGCATCCTTTTAAAACTTTGTATATACTTGCGGCAAGCGTTGTAATTGCGTTTCTACATCGTGTACGAAATACGAATATAAACCTGGGCAACCTTTGTTTAGAAATAGTAACATTTAATTCTATAAGATTTTAATTTATATCTAGACTTCATCTGAGTGGTTTTGTTAACAGGTATTGGCGCGATAAACCTTGAGTCATTTTTTTATTTTTAATTGCCCGACGTTTAGGCCCGTGATTATGCAACTTGGTTAAAACTTTGAGAAAATATTCAAAGAATGTTATACACGACAGTTTACAAGTTCATATCGCTATAAATTGACAGCTACCTTAACAAACTTCCAGAACAAATTATTCATCAAAAATTGATTAACTAGGTACCTTGTATTTGGAGACAGCCTGTTTTTGAGAAGAAGTCACAGGCTACAAATTAGTTGAAAAGTCCCTTCATTAGCGGTAACTGGTCTATATGTAATTCTCTATATTGCAAGAATATCGTTATCATATATAAAGAATCCAAGCATACAATTCTTGGTAGGTAGGTGTACCTTTCTGAGACCCTGTAAGAATATCATAATGAGTTCTTTTATTTGAATTCAAAAGACGAGCCCCCTTAATATAAAAAATGAGATTTTATTGACTAAACAGCTTTAGAAATGGTTTGTTTTATTTGTTTGAATACAAACAACATTTAAATGATAAAGACTGGCGAAAGAAAACATCAATACGTAGTGAAAACTATTGTTAACATTCCCAAGTACTAGAAGGCAACGCATTGAAGATATTTGAGGTACAGATTTCAAAAAAAATCCACAGATTTAATCTTAAATCTATTTATAGGACTTTTTGAAATATGTAGTAAAGACTTTTTACTTCTTGATGAATTAGATTTAGAAAATCATTTAGCCCCAGCTAAACATCTATTTCGAAGAGTTGTGTCATTCTTGCCACGTTTCTTCGTTCTTACTTCCGTTCTTTGAGTGCAGGAGGACTGCCTACGTAAAGTGGTAGCAGCACGGTTGTGCGGTCTGTGCGACTTTTGTCAGGTTTTTTTTTGTAATTTGTTGTCTTGAGCGGCAAGCTACCACGTGCAGTACTTACGCGGCTTTTAAAACACAATATTATGTTTTGGCCTCCTTTGAGGCCAACATGTCCGGCTTTTTAGGGTTCCGTAGCCAAATGGCAAAAAACGGAACCCTTATAGATTCGTCAAGTCTGTCTGTCCATCCGTCCGTATGTCACAGCCACTTTTTTCCGAAACTATAAGAGCTGTACTGTTGAAACTTGGTAAGTAGATGTATTCTGTGAACCGCATTAAGATTTACACACAAAAATAGAAAAAGAACAATAATTTTAGGGGTTCCTCATACATAGAACTGAAACTCAAACATTTTTTTTTTCATCGGACCTTAATTATTATTGTGTGGGGTGTTTATCGATAGGTCTTCAAAAATGATATTGAGGTTACTAATTATTTTTTTTCTAAACCGAATAATTTGCGCGTGAGACACTTCCAAAGTGGTAAAATGAGTCCCCCCTGTAACTTCTAAAATAAGAGAATAATAAAACTAAAAAAAATATATGATGTGTTCCACCGAAAACTGGTATGAACAAGATCTAGTATTTTTTTAATATGTCATAAATCGTAAATCTCAATTTACCTTTAATTGAATCAACTGAAATACTTGATGCTACGGAACCCTTTATGGGCGTGAATGTAATGTTTATAATTAGTCTTTGTGGCTTTCGTTAGTCTAATGAGCAATAAAATATCCAACCATTTAGAGCACCGAACACATCTTATGTAACTTAACTGTTACCCGATGCTACCATCTAGAAGGTATTGTAAAGTTCCATATTACAATTTTTTTTTTGATTAGGTTAGGGTAATGTGTAAGTACGGAAAGTACTACACTAATCTTTGAAATATCTTCGTAAATACATGTACCTATAAGTATATTATTAGGTTTCTAAAAAATGTTAAGAGAAAGTAATTTTATCATAAGCTAGCTAGACATAGCAGATAAGTTTTAAAATGCATGATACCTTTAATAAGACCGACAGTACACATACGATTACATGTGCCATGTTTGATAGGAGGTCTAATTAGTGACCAGTAGTCCGCGACTAAGCAGCTGGTATACTTTGGACACAATGGGAACGTACAACGAAATGTGTATTTTGGACATGAGGGGCTGTCTCCCCAGACCGGCGGCGGCGCGGCTCAGGGTGCCCAGCTGTCGTTGACGTTAGAATCACATTAGAATCACATTGAATAATTATATTTATAGATGCCTATAGAAAAGAGAATATTCTGTTACTAATACTTTGATTTGAATATTTGTTGCCACTTCATAAATTCATTTTCGATTGCGACGACTTTAAGGCCTTTAATGCCTGAATACGAAAAGGTCTTCGAGCATAAAGCACTTCGCACGGTTTGGTCGCTTAGCAGCAGCTGGTGAACCTCCTGGCGCCTTTGTAGTAGTTGAATCGCTGTGATAATAGGTGGTCTTCTAGTGGTAATTTTGATTCTGGTGGTTTCTGCGTAGTACACTATATCTAACCCGTGTGCAGTTTAGCAACACTTTGTTACGTGATGTTGTTTCAATCTGAATATAAACTTTGTATTGAAACTTAAAATATTTTAAATTTTGACACCAATGTTAACTGCTGCTCTTACGACAAAATAAGAAAGAGTCTGAAAATCATCAGGCCAGTTGATACCTAATAATTTACATTTATCATAAATCTTTTTACCTCTGAAGTCTGCTTTTGTATGAGTTCTATATAAAGTACGTTTTCGAAAAGCAAAGAGAATAAGTATTTTAATTTAATTGCGGTTATTATAAGGTATCGTATTACCCTTAATCGGTCAATCTTATTATAGTTACCACCTCATTTTAAATTCTTATGTTGTATAAAGAGCTAAGTACCTACTTACTTAAAATAAAACCACTGAACAATGACATGCGCTATGACTGATCAAGGGTTAACGAGTAATGTTTCAAATTAAAATGAAACTTCTTCACCATCGTGTTTTGTTCAACATACTTCTATGTTTTTACCCGTAAAGATATTTGAAAAATGTTACAAACAAAGACGCAAACCAAAACAAATTCAGTATGTCGTATTTCCTCCCCGGGCTCCAATAACTGTTTACATGCGTTTCCTCATGGAAAAACGTCTCCGGCCGGAGCAGGATCTCATCATATCATAGAGATCTAGACCTCTAGTCTCCTAAACTCATCCTTCACACGATCTATGGGATGCATATGCGGACTTTTTGCTACTAACCCTAATATTGACTTCGCTCAAGTAAATTTATGTCTGGCATAAACTCTGACACCTGTCCACTACCTTTCATCAAACGTTACCATAGAGCAGCATGATCATCAGAAATGAGAACTTTGCTCCATGGAAAAATAGAGTTAAAAGGGCTTATTGGACGATTCGCACGAATTGAACTCGCACGAAACGTGCGAATCGATTCTTTTCAATAATATTATTTTTTCTGTAGGCGATTCGCGCGAAGTTACTTTAGTGGTGGCGCGGCGAATCGAAACCTCCAAAAATATAAGTAGGCTATTTGCACACAAATTGTTTTTTTTTTATGAAATGCAGTTATGATAAAGAACACTTGAGTAGGTACAGAAGTAATAAGGGTAAAATGTGTTTTAATACAAAAGAAACTAAGTAGGTACTTAATATCCTATGACCTAAAGTTTATCTTCTTATTCAATATGAACAATGAGAACTAAGTCCCAATCCACCGTTATAAATACACCCGCACAGCTGTTTTCACGTAACGTTACGACTGCTCTGCGATGTTTCTGCCGCCTGAACTATTCTGTGGCTACCCAAAATCAGCTAAATACAGTGTCCTTAGGCGTGCAAGCTTACGACTGCCGAGGCAGCTCTATCTAAGGCGCCCGAGCTCTACCGAGCCGCACCGATGCCGACCGATAGTGGGCGCCGGGCCTAAATATGCACTTGCGAGGGCGCGGGTAAAGGGTGCAGCGCTAGCGCCTTTGAACTTGATCCATTTTCTTTAGTCGCCAGCTGTCCATGTAAAATATTTTATTTCACATGTACTTATTTAGTTATGTATGTCCGAATTCGTACAACAAAACTTGTTGCGTATGCGTATAGTGTCTAGTCCTGCGAGGTTGTTTGTGTTTTATAAGTAACCCTGTTATTTACAAAGTGTAACATTTAGTAGGCGAGACTTAAGTAGCTTAATTTGTCTATGAAAGTGAACTTACAACTGCTAGAAAGTTCTAGTTGTACCTTTCATAGGCAACTGGCAAACAAGTACTTACTTACATACCAGGCTACACAGTAAAGTTTGTATTTATTATTTAAGTAACCCAAATGTTCCGATTTTACCACATCGTCCAAAGTTTGAGACAGTCTACAAATGTAGACTGGTAATTCAAGGAAAATTCCTTGAATTACTTCTTTACTTTTGTTCGAAAATCCTGGAAAAGAAACAATTCCATTGTGCAGATTGTCTGTTGGTGACGGACGCGTAATAATATATTCAGCTTCCATCACCCGTGAAACTAGGGTTGCCAGTTCCAAAAAGCCAAATCGGCGCTTAATTTGGCCGGACATCTCAGACTGACTGCATTTTTAGTGAGATTTTGTGTAGGTATTTAAGTAGTCTCACTCAACTCATTGAACCATATGACATTCAGTAATACGGGTTAGAGCTTTGTCTCAATCGTTTTGACTACTGCACGCAGAGTAACGTATTTACATTTTTAATTGCCGTTCATATGTAAAAACAAAAAATCACATCAGTCCGAAGGGTTCATTATTCGAAATAGAAATAAATTTCTATCGTGACACCAACGCATTACACAGACAGCACGCAATGTCAACGATATGAATGGACTATGGACCAGTTAACGCAAGTGAACGCACGGTGCATATCTATTCGCCGACGTCATCGTTCTGAGCAGTTGAACGATGGCGGAAGTGGAAGAAAATTAATCTAAAATCGAGTTAGCAGAACAGTCTTCAACCGCGTTATATAACGACACGGATTTATTTACGTTCAATTGGAATGATTAAGGACTCGAAAAGTGAGGTATGACGTCAAGTTAGTTTTGCTGTTGGTTTCCGAAACCAACAGCAAAATTAAGTGCCTACCTACCTAATATAATAATATCATCGTATCTTGGCTTAACTAGTTGAATAGGCAGTTAGGCACACAAGTAATTCTGAACAGATTGCAACATGTACCTAATGCAAAGTGGACTCTGTCCGTCCCATTCGAACACAAGGTAGGACTGAGGAATCAAGTTCCAAACACAAACAGTTTCCAAAGGAACCGAGTGTATAGTGGACCTTTGCTGGCTTTATTTATTACAGCTCTTTAAGACCAGGGACATCAATTAGTTTTCTATTCTTCACAGTCATGTGTAGTAGTCTCATGAATGTGAAGAATTGCAAACGCTAATGGAAAGTTTCTTATCAAACAAGAATAGCTCATCCTCTTTTTTCGACAACACAATTCACCGCAAACCGGGCCCTCATAAAACATCAGAAGTTACGACCGGAAAGTCAAACGGATCATCTAAACGGATTTATTGTTTTTATGTATTTATAAATTATTAAAAAGTTAGTTAAATAGAGTAATGCTGTTTTAGCCTTATATTGCATAAAATACCTAAATATGTAATTTCTATTGAGTAGGTATACTGTCTAACGATTCTTTCCTATCCTGTTAGTAAAGCATCTTCTACACGGTTGCAAACCAACGAATTACTTAATTCGTTCGATAATTTTATTCCGATCCAAAACAAATCTTCGTGTGATAGTGATTAATTTATAATATTACTAACTGAGCCCCGCGGTTTTACCCGCGTTAAATTTTATAAATTATCGCAGCTCCTCTCCCGTAGGTGATAGCGTGATAATATGTAGTCTATATGTTGACCCGACCTCTCAGTAATATTCATGCAAAATTTGAGTGCAGTACTTTTTGAGTTTAGCTCGGACATACATACAGACAAACAGACACACAGACAAAAATTCTAAAAACTATATTTTTGGCTTCGATGTCGATTGTAGATCACGCAGACGCAAGTGATTTAGTTGGCTTTCTTCTTTCATCTTTCCGTATTTAACATTTTTACAGGTGGTTCTCTTCCCGGTGTACGTACAGACGCCAGCACATCCAGCTACTCCAATCTGTCAAATTTCTTTTATAGATTATCAACTTTATCACAAAAGCATAAGGTTCACTTTCAATTGGGGAAATTTGACAGATTGGGGTAGCTTGATGTGCTGGCGTCTGTACATTACATATTATCCGAAAAAACTTTTTTAGGCAGAAGTAACCTTTAAAAAATATTTCAAAGGGTACCAAAAAGGAGCGTTTGTTAAGCGGTTCCCTAGCTCAGTAGGGGACTGCTCAACTTAATCATTATTTTCGGTAGGTACCTACTTGAGACAAATCCGACTTTGTCAAAATGTAACATGTTTTATTATAGGTAGCTAAATACATTCAGTCAAAAAAGTATCGGGAATGGATAGTTTTTTTTTGGTTCCAAATTCAAATTTTGTTTTATTTTGTTGTTGTTAGATTGGCACAACTGTTTTCCATTTTGGCGCGGAGTTTGAGTTGCATCTGTTATTTATATTAAATACAGTGCTGGTTTTAGTAATATCATAATGTAGTGTGTATTGCGAATTTCACACTTTGATTTTCTGTAAGAAATACCGTCATTGTGACACGAAGTTGCTAACTTGTATATCGTTTTGGGATAAGGTCAGGTGGGGTAAGAAGGACTAGGGACCATTACTAGTAAACCGAAGCGTTTATGACTATGAACTTTCCGTCGATAAAACAATGAAGGCGAAATAGTTTGGAGGTTTTTCAATAGATGTCGCTACGTGACTCAGAAGCCACAAAAATTAAGACACGTTTGTCAGTTGTGAGTTGTGAATAGTCACAAAATTACCGCGTTTTTTTTGCGAACCAATAGTGTGGTGAAAAAAAGAGTGCACATCTACACTAATACAATAAAGAGGAAAGATATGATTGTTTTTTTTGTTTTTGGCTCCGAAACTACTTGCCGTTTAGAAAAATCCTTTCACTGTTGGGAAGCTAGACTATCTCCCTATAGACTATCTCCGATGAACATAAAGTTAGGGATCCATACTAAAACTCCAATAATGTAACCCAAGGTGTGAAAAAATACCAAACTATTGATTATAGAATAAAATAATGTACTACGTCTTTGCAGAACATATAATGTTATGTATATCTACTATATAAAAATAAGTCGGGTTTTCCTTCCTCACGCTATAACTCCAGAACGCACGAACCGATTTCCACGGTTTTGCATTCGTTGGAAAGGTCTCGGGCTCCGTGAGGTTTATAGCAAAGAAAATTTATAAAATTTAACGCGGGTAACACCGCGGGGCCCAGCTAGTAATGTATAAATAATTATATATTAGGTCTTTACCTATGAAATTGCCGTTCTGCAGTACTGGCCATTTCAAATCAAAATAATTTTTGTTTGGCTAAGAATTCTAATTTCAAATTAATTTTATTTTAAAAACATGGATTCTTTTTTCCAAAAGTAGTCATTTCTTTATTGATTAGTGTTACATTTTCATCGCATTTCAATCTTTTTCGTCATCATGGATACGTTAAAAATTCGAGTAATTATGGAATATGAGTACCGTCGTGGCAGCAACGCGGCACAAGCGGCACGCAACATCAACGACGTTTACGGAGCTAACACTACAAACCAACGCACCACCTGTTATTGGTTTGCTCGCTTCCGTTCTGGAAATTTCGACCTGAAAAATGAACCTCGCGGTCGTCCGAAGACTTTGGTCGACAATGACGAATTAAAGGCGGTTGTGGAAGCTGATGATACACAATCTACGGCTGAATTAGCAGCAGCTTTCGACGTTAGCGTCAAAACAATATTGGTCCATTTGCGTCAAATTGGCAAGGTAAAAAAGCTTGACAAATGGGTGCCCCACGAACTCAATGATCGCCAGCGCGAAGTACGCGTCGAGACGTGCCTTGCACTGCTCAACAGACACACAAATGAAGGAATTTTGAACCGCATTGTTACCTGCGATGAAAAATGGATTCTGTTTGATAACCGCAAGCGCTCAGCAAGTTGGTTGGATCCTGGTTCAGCACCTAAACAATGCCCTAAACGAAAACTTACCCCTAGAAAAGTGATGGTCACTGTTTGGTGGTCTAGCGCCGGTGTGATTCATCACAGCTTCTTACCAAACGGGGTGAGCATTACTGCAGATGTGTACTGTGAAGAACTGAGCACAATGATGGAGAAGCTGGCGCATCTCCAACCAGCATTGGTCAATCGCTCGTCTCCGCTGCTCCTGCACGACAACGCGCGACCTCATACTGCACAGCAGACGGTCTCCAAGTTGCAAGAACTGGGGTTGGAAGCTCTCCGTCATCCGCCCTACTCACCAGACCTTGCGCCTACAGACTACTACTTTTTCCAGAATTTGGATAACTTCTTGGCGGGAAAAAAATTCAATACCCGAGAGGCAGTACAAAATGCCTTTGAAGAATTTGTTGCCTCCCGTCCAGCTGATTTCTTTAAGAAGGGCATCAATAAACTGCCACTGCGATGGCAAAGATGCATTGATTGCATGGGTGATTACTTCGATTAATACAAATAAAAAAATTCATGAAAAAAATTCGTTTAAATTTTTTCATACAAAACGGCAATTTCATAGGTAAAGACCTATTATATAACTATATCTATCATAATATCTACAAAAAATACCACCACAGCATATATATGTCTTACTATTATAGTTATGTAAAAACAAGTGTTTTTCCTTTTTCCATTTAAGAAAATATATGTAGGTATATAATACTCACCGCTACAAAAGCTCTTTTATTTTTACTTTGGAGTTTATCCTTATCAAAATAAATGACTTTACGTTTAACAATACCATTATATAACTTTGAAATGTTAAATTTCGCAAAATATCACAAGATAAAAAATTTAAGTTATTTGAAAAATGTCGCGTGGTCGCCGCTCACGCCGCTAGGTTAGAGGGCAGGGCACCATAATAATAAGAAGCAATGTAGGCGAATTTGCACGAAAACGACGCATTGGTTGTGTTCTAGGGCAATAGTGTCACTCAGGAATGATAGTTGTCAACGAAATAACTTTTATTTTATTTATAAATTATATAAATTTTGAAATGTTTGATTAATACCCGTGCGAAGCCGCTGCTAGTATTTTAAATGATACACGGAGAAAACTGTAAGTAATTATTTTTATTAATACTTGTAGTTTAAAAACAACTCATTGTATGAGTTTTTTTCGCTTTAAAATTTTAACATCCAGAAATAATAGATGAGGTAAGAGGCTCACTATTCACGGTGCAAGAGGAACATATGTTTCTTTTCCCCATGTCAGGGGTAACAAACATTTTGAATAAATTTTAATTTTAGGTAGATAAAATGAAAAGAATTTACTTACTGTTTTGTACCTACTACAATTTTATATTATAACTAAACTAGGAACATCCCGCGACTGCGTCCGCCGATTGCCGTTTTATCGTATAGTTTATAGCTTGTGTTACACAGGGACAATGCAGTATTCTATGTGTTAAATAACTTTTAGAATTTGATCAGTCTTGTAGTTTTGAGTTAATGCATAACAAACAAATAAAGAATCAAATATTTTCTTTTAATTATAATAGTTTAGATAACTGAAGTTTCATGCATTTTGTATACGACCCTCTCTTTTTAATTGTAATATTTGGTTATATTATAGCACAGCACGAAATTCCTCAGTGTTCATGAATTCAATAGAAGCGTCACCAAAGTATGTTTTACTCAACAAAGAAAAAGCTGCTGCATTGCTTAATATTAAGAATCTTCAACAGTTTTTGTATCTTTTATAATAGTTCTAATGTTCTATTTTATAAGAATTAAGACTGTATTGCAATATTGATCTAGTACATAGTGCTATTGTTATTTTAAAAGAGAATACTTGTTACAGAGAGGCTATTTATTATATAACTGGTCGACTTCTTTTGAGTTTGCTACCCCTTTTTTTTACGAGGTGAAAATGCTCTAATCGCACGTGGTGTGGGGTTCGACCCACTAAAACCACCACGGTAGCCAGCCTCACAGTGCTTGTAGCGGGGGCTCTGGGTACTCGTGAATGATCTCGCCAGTACCTCCGCTGTACACTGAGCATCCGCGAGACTCTCACCCGGGGAGGGGAGGGGCCTGATTGACTTGGCCTCCCCAGTACGCACAAGCGTGTTACCTGAGCTACAGCAGGTTACGAGTTTGCCACCCCTGATCGAACCTGTATGTCCCTCTTACCCCGAAATGATTTATTCTTCTTTCATTCCAAATGATACATTATTTCAACGATAGTAAGATCAAATATGGAGCGATGCAGTTCTACCTACAAATTAACGAACATTAATCAACGAATATTTTAATTCAAACGCCAATCTTAAGAAAAAAAATACTGTCCCCCTTACCCCATGTGAGGGGGGAGAGGAACGTTTATTTAATCTTGACATTTACGTCAATATCTTATTTATTTATTTGTCACCAATCTTACATCTACCATTACAGGATACATCCCAATGCAGTAGCGAAGACCCCAACTTGTCTACTTCCCATAACATATTTCTTTATATGCTGTCCTTGTAAATTCACTCAGTGTACAGTGAAACACGTCCAATTCCGAAGCAATATCGTTGAGAGTGCGCAGTGCGCGCGTCAGTGGCGCCTCCTTCAGTAGGTTAGTGCGCGCGCGCGGCAGGCTCAGCAGTGCCGGCCGCCGGCGTCTCCACACATACCGGTCCGGGACACACAGCCACATCGCACCTAGCACATCCTCGTTCTCTATTTTACCCCTAAAAACCTTAAATACGTAATCTACTAGGGTGAAGTCCCTCCTTACCCGTAATTCGTTGTACCCTACCATACCCAATATAAATAAAGTGGGGTACATTAAAGGGTAAAACGGGTATACCCCGTGCAGCCTCAAATACAGAAACCTAATAAATTTATTTTGTATTCTCTCCAGCATGATGCTATATTTAGTTTCATGTGGAGACCAAATGACTGCATTACACTCAATATGACTTCGCACCAGTGCATTGTATAAGGCCCTAATTGCTGCTAAATTCGTGAAGCCGCGAACGGTGCGAAGTAAGAACCCCAGGTTTCTGAAAGCTTTTTTACATATTTTAATTATATGACTACGAAACGTTAGCTCCGTGTTCAACGTTACTCCTAGGTCCTTAACCTCCGTAACTCTCATCATCGGCGTCCCTTCAATAGTGTAATCCCACAGAAGAGGAGTGCGCGACCGAGAAAAAGAAATCGTGACGCATTTGGATACGTTAAAATGTAAATTATTACGTTTACACCACTCTGTCACTCGATCTATGTCCTCTTGCAATTTAATGCAGTCATCCACTCCGTTAATAGCGAGTGACAGTTTTAAGTCGTCCGCAAAAAGTAAACATTTCGCTTTTTTAACAACTTTAGGGAGATCGTTGACCATAATTAAAAATTCCAAGGGCCCTAAGTTACTCCCCTGACTGACTCCAGAATTAGTGAAATAAGGCTCATATCGTCGGAACAACTGTTTAGCGTAATCACATTTAGCCCACGGGAAGCTAATACATAAAGGCAAGTTTTGTGTGATTCAAAGATCTTCAAAGACTTAATAAAGTATATCCCTCTTACCCCACCTGACCTTACCACAATGTATTATAAAATTTAAAAACGTAGCTAAAATTGCGTTAACTGCCACAGATAAAACAAATATTTAATGGGAACGAATGCTTAGGTAATGATGCCCATGGATAGTAAAGATGCCACAGATGACGGTTAGTACTACTAAGTTCAGACGTCAGCACATCCATCGGGTTAGTCCTATGGTATGGTACCGGTATGGCACCCTCATAAAATACCTACCAAAAAGTTCCGCTATGGTACCCATCTTTTAGATCTATATACGTCAGACAATAGGTTTTATTTAACAAAACGTTTTACTTTAGGAGTGTAAGATAATTTAAAAAAAACGGACTCGCGTACTAAGGTTTCCGTACCATTATCTCTAAAAACGAGCAATAAAATCACATTTGGTGTATGGGAGCCCCCTTATTTTATTTTGTTTTATTTTATATGTTATATTTTGTATTTGTTGTTACAGCGGCAACAGAAATACGTCATCTGTGAAAATTTCATCTAACTATCACGTTTCATGAGATACAGCCTGGTGACAGACTGACAGACAGCGAACTCTTAGTAATAGGGTCCCGTTTTACCCTTTAGGTACGGAACCCTAAAAATCACCAATGGAGATATCTTTATTTTCGCTTTTGAATCTGGCGGTACATGTCTATACTTGTACTATTTCTTGAATTTATAGAAATTTGACAGATTGGTGTAGCTTGATGTGCTGGCGTCTAGCGTCTGTACCTATTGTTTTTTTTTACGTTTTGTGTAGGGCTTGAACCCACTAAAACCACCAAGGTTGTCAGCATCACAGTGCTTGTAGCTCTGGGTACTCGTGAACGATCTCGCCAGTACCTCCGCTGCTCCGCTCCCTGGGTGAGCGTCCGCGAGACAACCTGAGCTACAGCAGGTTACCTCTTCACGGGACCGTTTATACCAGACGAGTGGAGTTTCCTTCCTCCAAACGCCAGCGATCCCAGGGTGGCGTCTGTAGTCTGTACCTACTTTAACACTTCATCAATGATCAATTAAAATGTTACCGTAATACCGTAAACACAGGTGATAGAAAACTATGTACCTACACTTTAAACGAAGCATAGTACGTGTAAAAAAGAAATAAATTAGCTCACATAAATATATTCAGAATAATACCGTAACGATCAGAATAATACCGTAAAAATCATACCGTAGATGCCGCGCCCCGATGGGCGGCTGACGGCTGCTTCCATGTGTAGGGCGGCATGGAGGTAGAGAGCAGAGAGTATATTTTCGGGGTGTCATTGGGGTAATTCACTTAATTTCTAGGGAGGTATTGAATAGGTTGATATTGTTACCTATTAATTTGTGGTTTCAGGCGAGTGGGACCGCGGTGTCAGTTGCCTGATAAGATTTTATTTTATTTCGTCAGGCGAGTTGGACCATTCCTAATTTTAACTACAAAATCCATTGTTTACGTAGGTACCAGATTTAGTACAGTTAGGTAGCAGAAAAGGTGTCACAAATAAAACAAAGTTATGAAGTTAAAATTTTTCATTTACCTACTTATACGTTTTTGTACCAACTAAAGTAGGTACCTACTCACTTACTAAAAAGTGTATGCGTGTGTCCTCCAGGCCGAATTTCGACCACGGCGGCCAGTCTCAATGAGTCTCATTGCCAAGTGCGCAGGACATATTTATTTAAGTATAGTGCACAAGTGCTTGCGCAAACACAGGGGCACTCTCTATCCATCACTCTCATTTTTCGATGGGACGACTAGCGACACGACCGGAAACAGGTCAGGCACAGGAAGGACGGCTTTACGTGCACTCCGGGGCTTCGGGCTGATACTGAGATTTCTGTTTACGGAAAAATCCCAAAATAACTTTTTGGCCCGACCCGGGACTTGAACGCAGGACCTCATTATCTACGGTAGAACACGCTACCGCTAGACTAACGGCTGGTCACTGTCGCGTTCCGAATTGCATCCTACTCGCGCCTGCGGAGTGACCGTTTCCGGGTTTAATTTTAGAGTTTTCCTTCTCCTAGATGTATTGCAGACCAGTGCTATGACGCTCATCTCGGCAATTTTATCGTAGGCCTCTGCTGAATCCTTTGATTCTAGAGCCACCCGATAAGAGGCAGTTTAAGGTAATACCCTAATCTGGTAGAGTATACCTACGTACCTACCTGTATTGAAAGAAAAGGACTGCCCTTTTATTTCAATACATTCTTACATAGTACACAGCTAGGTACTAAAATGAAGTACCTATTATAATTATAGGTGTAAGTAAGAATGTCAAAAAAGACTTGGTAGGTACCTACATGTTAATGATTCCCAAAGTCAACGACACACCATTAAGGCTGCCCTCTTTGTTTCAATAGGTACAGGTAGGTAGGTATACACCTAGACTACTGTAATAGGTACTACATAAAATTAAATCCTGAGTTATATAACTTGATTTTTCTGTTAGTTGTACATTAGAGCAAAGTAGGAATACGGTCCCAGTCGACCGATTCAAAAATGTTAGGTACCTACCTATCAGGCAACTCACACCGCGGTCCCAGTTGTGTAGTGGTCCCAGACGCCTGAAACCTTATTGATTTCTGTAAGGTACTTATCCAAAATAATTTTATCGGAGGCAACTTACGGAGGTTACTTTACACTTTTCATACAAAAATATAACTTATTCATTCATGTAAGCTGCTAGGTAATAATATGAATAAGCGAATTTAATCTGTGAATATGAATTAAATAACTAAGTAGTAATTTCAAATTCACGAATGTACCTATTTGTTGTTGGAATGTGGTTGTGGTGTAATTCTGTTTTTACTAGGCAGGTGAGTAGGAAGCTAAACACGACCTGCTTAAAAAAAAACCAGCATAATCAGACTCTATCTATTACTTACCTAAGTAGAACTAAGTAAGTACTATAGGTACCTACTTACCCATTCTGTCAACTATTTGATGTCAATTATTAGCTATTAGGTACCAAGGTATATAAAATATAGGTTACCTACCTACGTACGATCACTAAGTTAAATAATGATTCATTCAGTGACGTAGGTACGTAGGTATAGCGTCGGTTTAGTGCAAGCGTTCTGGATTCAGCTCGTTGTGTTGTGTTTAGTGGGCTCGTTCTCGCCGCTCGTACGCACGCATCGAATATGCGACGTTCCACCTAAAAAAAATATTTCCGATAGGTACGTACGTGGTAAAAATTTCGTATCTTAAGTTTTGTTTTTAATTTTTTTTTGCATTCCTTAGTACATAATTATTTTGATTAGGTTATCTTATCAGTGTTGATAAAGGACTATTTTATGATAATCTTATTATTGTAAGATAACTACTGTTTCATTGCAAGCTCGATAAGTGGAAGCTCAGAATCAGGTGGGACTAAGGCTTAGTGTAAGGGCAGGATAAACTATTTGAAGGGCGTTTTCTCCTTGGGACAACGTCTTGTCTACTTGTAATTTTAAGGTGAAGCGGGACACGAGGCGCGTGACGCCTGTACCAGACGAAGTAGGCGGTGTCGGGCGACCGCCCTCCGCGGGCCCCGGGCGAGCGCTGTAGAAAACGCATGGGCGCGGGGCGCCGTCGAACGGACCCAGTAACAAATATACTTCACGAACCTGTTATCGGTCTTAGTGATTGACTATAATTTTGTCGATATTCATCCCACCTTGATTAATTAACTACCAGTGAAAATACTGGCAATCCCGTCTTTGACAGCATAAATCCTGTTGTAAACTCCTGAGATTCCTATAAAATTAGAACCTCACTAAAAAGGATATGCCAGATTAGTAGGTACTTGCATAAGTTTTACACTACCAATCTAATGCAGTCGGAACCTAGGTTTTATCTAACCGGATTTCTGGTTTCAGGTGCTTATATAGGAAGGCAACCCGTTTAAATTTAATTTGGTAGCTTTACCGGTAGGTACATCGGTAGATGTAGTGCCCTGTTCAATAGTAAGTCTATACCTACCTACTGAGGGAACAATAAACATAGATACATGACAGGCAGTTCTAAGTACTTTGAACGATGTTTACGCAAAGAATATGGACTCTATAATGAATAGGTAATCGATAAGGAACCTATAGGGACAGTTATTAACATTGGACGGCTTTACCGGTAGGTACATCGGTAGATGTAGGTGCCCTGTTCAATAGTAAGTATATACCTACCTACCTACTGAGGAAACAATAAATATAGATACATGGCAGGCAGCTCTAAGTACTTTAAACGATTTTTACGCAAAGAATAAGGAATCTATAATGAATAATCGATAAGGAATCTATAAGTAGATACAGTTCTTAACATTTAACGATAACTTACACTTCACCATACCTGGTGTTGGTACGGCTAATGTGAACGGACCTAGGATCTCCTTGGCCGAGCTAACGATATTCAATGTTACCTAGGTATTTTGGCGGTAATCTAGTGTTTCAACTAAGTACCTAGGTAGAGTCTGTTACAGAATACTATTATTTTTATCATGATAATGATCTAATTTGATAGGTTTATTTTGTGCACCGGTTTCTATACTTTGTCAATTGCTCGCAAGCCGCAAGTCTTCTTATCATTTATATTGTATTTGGTATTACATAAAATATTAAGAACTTATTAATTTTGCGTTGTCATCAGTTCTTATAGCGGTATTATTAAATTGTATTGGTCGACGATATACTTCAACGTTAGTAAAAAAACATACATATTTTTCGCTAACGAGTCTGTTACTAAGTACAACAAGTAAGTCTGTACTCACTTTTATATCTCTTCGGCCGATCAAATTATACTACAAATAAATCGTGTCTTTTTGACTCTTATAGCTCTATATTATGAATGCCTGGATGATGTCCATGACTATACAATGACACTACACTATTAGGTACTACTAATCATTATCCGCAGAAATACAACAGAAGACTAGCCTACCGCAGGATTAGATACGGTGCCAGTCTTTGATGTCTATGAGTTACTTAACGATGTCCAATATCGGAGAAAAAACTATTCAATAGCTACATGAACGTCTTGTCATGCATGAATAGCTCTTGCAATGTGCAGGTTGACATTATAACCTCGCCAATCATCGGTAAGTAGGTAGCTTGTAAGCAATAAGTTAAAACCTAAAGATAACATGGGCGAATTTGAAACAGAAGTTAATTACATAAGCTCAAATTGGCATAATATAAATATTTTAGAAACCAAGAAGTATTTAAATAAGTACTACTAACTGTACTTTCCTGCTGTTGGCTTTTTGTAGTTTGCATTCATATTGGTTGACACATATTGAGAAAATAAAATAGGGCATAATACATTTAAGGTAAGTATATCATCCTATCACTTATGATATAGCAGTGAAGGTTAATTTAATAGTCAAAGAGACATACACCCTGAACGTGAAAATTATTAGCTACGTTCAATATGTGTAGTGGTGTTAACAATATTAGTTTATTGACTTACTAACAATTGTTTACACTTATAAAATTACAACTTACCTCAACAATATCTATCTACCATAATAATAAAAGTTCATCAGTATTTCTTTCTTGCACTTCAAACATCGACATGGTAGCTACCATCACTATTGTTTTAATGTTTCAAACTAAATGATGTGGTGAAAATGCAGTAACTCCAAGTTTCAATTATGCGTTTTTATGTTATAATCAGGAACAATATATTTAAATACATCTTGCCATAGTTATAACGAAACATTTAAGTCTGGCCGCTGATAGAATACGTTACTACTGAGTTCTTATGTTATTAAACATTAAATTTGGCAAGAAATAAAAATATTTAAGGTCAACTCGGCAAAGACCGTCGTGTACTTATTTTATTCAGTAGCTAAATTTAGCTGTTTTATATACTTAATATTTTTACAGGTTTAATTAAATTAGGTGATCATATATTTAGTTGACCATTAAAACCAACTGTCAAATTTATTCTTAGGTTATAATTTTATTAAATAAAGATTAATTTTGAATAAATGGCAAAATAGACGGAAATTACTATCGCGTCACGGCGTTTAACTGTATGGTGTCGTTTTTCATATTAAAGGATCTAATTAGAATAGAATGCGAAAAGAAGCGTTTGTCTGGTAAGTCGCGAGTGTAGTTCGGTATTCAGGGATAGAAAACATTTTTTTGTTAAATCAGCTTTATTTCAAGGAACAGTCTCCACTCAACTAATTTAGAGATCTAAAACAATCAGCTTCGAAAATACAGCAGCATCCTAGATTTATAACGCAGGTAATTATTATTATTACCGCATTAGGCGTCCTACTCGCAAAATCGATAACGACACATTGAAAACTACGAACCGTACTTAAAAAAAGACAGTGAGTTTTTGTATGTGCGGGGTGGCAAAGCACCTCAAAAACAAAATACCTACTCTTTACGGATTGGCGCTGTAAGGAAGTATGCGTTGAGTGCGTATAAGCCAACAGCACAAGACGAATTCTAAGAAAATGTAGGTAATCCACAATCACAAAATATAAAAATAATTTGAAATGATAATGCCGACGACACCCTAGTCAACATAGGTAATATATATTCTCGTAAAAATTACGGGTTGTCGTTAAATTTGAATATTCGTCACTGATATTTGCAACTAAAAGTATGGTTGCACCGATATCGTCGATCAAAGTACCTCAGTTCAGTAACCTGAGAAAACGATGTAACTGAGTGTAAATTCTCCTTAAAATTTCAACCTAATATGGGCTATGGATACTCACTACGTAGGACGCTCAAAAATACGAATCAGCTAATCAATAAAATTTACTTAGCCGTAAAAGGTTTACGATATCTGGAAATAACGAAGGCATGTGTTGTTCCCTTTTAATTTTGACGTTAAAATTTTTTCGTCATAATTATCCATCTTCGTAAAAAATATGTTTTATTCTATTTAATACAACATTTGGTGACGGAAAATACCCCCAAACTTAGAACAACTACCTATTTATGGGTCATACAAGTACTTAAGTAGTTGTCCGACGCGCGACACGAAGCGGCGCGGCGAGGCGACTGTCATAGCCGCTGCGGCCTGCGCCACACGTTACTTACCTAATGTGTTTACAATAGTTAAACTGTACTAAACATAAAAAGTTCATATTGCTAGGTACCTTTTATTAAAAAAAAACTTAGTAAATACCTACTTGTATTATAATATTACTGTACTATTATTTTTTGACAATCCTGATTGACATTTACCCATTTCTATCAAATCTATCAAAATTTGAAATTCTTTACCTTACTAATGTAGGTATTGGTAGTCCTTACTTAAACCACGGTAGCTTCAAACATAAATATGTAGGTAGGTACCTACTTACATTACATGTTTAGCGCCAGGACCATAGGTAAAGTTGCCAAAAATGAGTCAATTTAATTTACCCTGCTCATACTTTTGGGAAAGTAGCGATTCTATGTGAAATTTAGTAGAATTCAACGGTTTAACCAAATAAGACACACTTTTTATACAAAATCATTCAATAAACAATTAAATAACATGGTTTACATCAGTTTTGCCTTTGTAGAAGCTCATTATAACATATAATATTAACCCTTAACCACCTGTGACCTGACATACGTCTCTCAGACGCAAGGAAATTAAAATCGTTCATATTTTGGCGCACAAAACACGTATCAACTTGCACGTCCCTGTACCTTCCTGACGCGTCCCTCAGTGCTGCCCAAGCGCTCGTCATGGTCAGAGGTGCGTGCATTTGTCACTGGTAAGTAAAAAATGTTCGTATTCCGTCTGTGAGACGTATGGTAGGTGTTTGCGTGATTTTTTTAAGTAAGAGAGCAACCAACGACCAAGTGGAGCACCTAATGGTAAGTGATCACCGCCGCCCATGTACACTCGCAACACCAGAAGGGTCGCGGTTGCGTTGCCGGCCTTTAAAAGAGTCAACGAAGCAGTTTTGCTGACTCATCCCTCCACCCCGATGAGCTCTGGTGACCTTACTCACACGCAAAAACACACCATTAATGTTATTATTAGGTAATGTCTTCTGTAAAGTGGAGGTACTTCCCTAGTCGGGCTGCTCTTTTGAAATTGTGATTTATTTATTTACTCGATATTTTGGCCTCAAAACCGCTACGACGTCAGTTTTTGCTCAAGCCCAAAGAAACAAAATAGAGAGCAGGTTCAAATTTATGAAAAGACTAGCTAAACAGCTGACCAGACCGCATATGAAGCGTCGAGAAAATAATGTGAAGATTCAACGAGATATCCGAATCGCACTTCAGTGCATACTACACTGCGGCAATTACTCGATCCCACCAGCACTACCGGGTGGAAGCACTACAGTTCCAAAGACAGATTGGCTGCTCGAAAAACTGCTCAACCTACGACCCTAAACAGAAACGCAGGACACAATACATGTGTTTTGAGTGTAAAAAGCCAATTTGTATAGAATGCTCCCAAAAAATGTGCATTCACTGTCGGGAAAATCTCTAAGATTGATGCCCTGCAATTTTGCAAAAGATATGATTATAATGAGAAAGTTTTGGTTTTATATTACTTGCTGATTGTTATATTTTTACAAAAAGAAAGAAAGAAGTTCCTATGCCTTGTGGATATTTTTGTGTATCTCGTTTTTTGAATATGAAAATATTTACGTTAGAACTAAGAGTTGTTCCAAACAAATTAAGATTTTAAGAATATATGTAAATTTTTATATACTTTGTTTGCTTTAATAAAGACATGATATGTATTTTAATTGATTTTAATTAAAAAGGTTAGGTTACATACTTTCACTCATATGTTTTACATACTTTTTACTCGTCCGTCTGTGAGACGTATGGTAGGTGGTAGAGGGTTAATAAATCATATACATAATTCACCATAGTTTTGTTTGTATTGATAGTCATGGTGATTAGTGTTGCTAACCACCTCATTCTTAGTAACTAGATTTTCTTTTTCTATTTATTGTGATATTTTAGTTTTATATCAGGCTAAAACTATAATAACATAATGTTTAAAATATTCTTAATATAAAAGCACGACTGAAATAGTTAAACAAATATTTAAAATGTTATAATATTTTACACTGACACACTCTGCCAAACATACTTTATCGTTTTTGCGTTGGGTTATTAAAAATGAATAAAATGAAGAATATTCGAACATGAATTTTTTTTTGGGTTTTTATCATTTGTATATGTTTTTTTATTTATTGTTCCTGAAAGTCTATTTATTGATTCAGCTTTGTTGCAACGATATTTGATGTTAATTTATATGTTATTTTGTGGCAGCAAAATAAATTGATTTTCAGGACCTCCAACCCACGATAGACCAACATACAGTTGGCCATTAGTAAAACATTGTTTTCTTAGGTCAATCCCTTCTAATTCGAAATTTGGCCCTGGGAGTTGTTGATAGTTTTGGCTATAGAATATGTACCAGATCAGCGGAAGTTGAAGCCGTTTAAAAGGGATTGGCAGATCACTTGGGATCATCGGAATCCTCAGTACCTATACATGAACTAGTTGACCAGCTGCTGCTGGGGCGGTGATAATGGTTGCTAAAATTAAATTGTCCTTCAATTCCTTATATTCAAATAAGCAGCCTGGTCCCGCTGCACATGCTTGGAGGGCTTAAATTCTTCTAAAGCATAATTGGGATACCAATTTTTAAAGTCAATTCATGTGGTGGCAGTCTAGAAGGTTTTAATGAATTTAATTGAACTCCTGGGGATAATGGACTGCCTCTTCGATATTAGTCACGGAGTCTATTAATTTTTATTTTTTTATTTCTCCGGGAACATTTTTAATAATTAGATTGTTTATTTCGTTGACACTATTATTCCTGGGTAACACTATTGCCCTTGAACACAACCAATGAAATGCCTTTTCGTGCAAATTCGCCTACATCGCTTATTATTATTGGCGCCGTCTCACCTAGCGGCGTGAGCGGCGACCATGCGACATTTTTCAAATGTCTTAAATTTTTAAACTTGTGATATCTTTCGAATGGAATGTCCAAATTGAACATTTCAAAAAGTTATATGATGGTATCGAAGCAGACTTAAATAAGAAGTCATTGATTTTGATAATGATTAATTCCAAAGTATAAATAAGAGAGCTTTTGTAGCGGTGGTATATCTGTATATTATTTTCAGTGGAAAAGCACTTATTGTGATATAACTAATAGTTAGGTGTATTTGCGGTTTTTTTTCTATATGTTCTGCAAAGACATGTGCATTATTTTGTTCTATAGGTAATCAATAGTTTTCGTAACGCACTGGATGTAAGAAAGTTACTATTTGGTATTTCTTCACACCTTGGGTTACATTATTAGGGTTTTAGTATGGACCCCTATCTTTTTGAAAATTTTATATAGCCCATGTTTACCGGAGATAGTGTAGCTTCCCAACAGTGACAGAATTTTTCAAATCGGTCTAGTAGTTTCTAAGCCTATATACATACAAAAAACAATCAAACCTTTCCTCTTTATAATATTAGTGTTGACTACCTACCTAGAATATCTATTTATTTAAGTACCTATTTCACGTTGTGAACCTTTATTTTTGACACAAGTAAGTATATTTATAGAAAAAAAGCCTTATTCATAATTAGTACTAGAAAATCAATTTTAATTTATTACTTTGTAATAATTTCTTTAAGAAAAACATTAAACCTTGATAACAAATACATGGGATATTTTATTTCAAACTATGGTCATATTCATTCCTTCATAAATATATTTTTGCCACTTGAACCTCTATGGTTTGCATCGTCATATAAAGCGTGTAAAAATAAAATGTTGTCTATTGTGCCTGCATCACACACAGGAAGTTTCAACATGCTAAACTATAACAGTAAGTATAGTAGGTAAAATGTTCATTATTGTACATGCTTCTCTTATATCACATATTCTGATAACCCTTTTAACACAATAGAGAAAAATATGTGAGGTCAGGTGGTGCATCGTTGACACATTAAGTACAAGACCACTTGTAAACAAGAATAACAATATAATAAATAGTAAAATAGGTACACTGAGAATAATGAAGATTGTTAGTTTGATTAACTACGAGATAATGATCTGACAAATATTTAATAGGAATTATAATGAACACTTGCTAATATGTTCAAAATATTCCAACACTATTTTATTAGATAAGTTACACCATCAATTGTGGATTGAATTTACAGAGATATATATCTATCTATACCATATGTTTATCATAAAATTATCAAAAAAAATTATTTAAAAATATTAAGTTAACCACCCTAACTATTGTTATAAGTAACTATTTCGATTCTTGCAAATGTTCAATCGTTGACCAACTTTAACACGATTATCTAAACCCACCTCACGTAGGTACCTCATCCATGCTACCTTAACTATCTTTAAAGGCTTTGGTTGTAGTTATTTTTACATACATACATTCACGCCTAGAAATCCCACTTTTTTACATTCATAATAATCAACAATGGTTCTATGACCGGAAACGGAGATCTTTTATTTCTAGATTTTCTAATATTTATCATATTAATATAACTTAAAAATATTTTATTCCAAATTTCACAATTAACATTTACAATCTCAAATTTTTTTTCAATATTTTTTATATAGTCTTGTGGGTAGTGGCAACCCTCATGTCAAAGTAGTTTTATCCCAGTAGGCCCTTAACAAAGTTGACTATTATTTCCCAATGGCTATAGGTGGGATCATCACTTGGGACCGCTGGCGTTTGGAGGGGGGAACGGTGTAGTTCTTTTCCTCCGAGCGCCAGCGGTCCCGGGAAGGGTAACCTGCTGTAGCTCAGGTAACACGCCTGTGCGTACTGGGGAGGGGGGGAGACATTCAGGCCCTTCCCCACCCCGGTTGAGTCTCGCGGATGCTTAGTGTACAGCGGGGGTGGGTACTGGCGAGATGGTTCACGAGTACCCAGAGCCCCCGCTACAGGCACTGTGAGACTGGCTACCGTGGTGGTTTAAGTGTGTCGAGCCCCACACCACGTGCGACTAAAGCATTTCCACCACGTAAAAAAAAGGTGGGATCATCAGCTTCACGTATCCTCCACGCACGAAGTATTCATTACCTAACTCCTTGTTTCTTTCTGTTTAAATTCGTTGCGGGATCCAATACAGTTATAGCGATGCAGTAGTGGGTAAGAGGGAGGGACTATTCCCGAATCCTCCACACTTTGAAATTAACCCATCTCGTAGTTTGACCGCGCGCCTAGTCACATAATAGCGCTTGTTTACAATGAACGATCGCCGTAATAAGTTGATGGCATTCAATGTGGCCTACAGGACCTATGGCAACTTGTTATTTACAGTAGTATTATAGTTCTATGCATATTTTTATATGAGTACCTTACCTACTGACTAGTATGCCCCGCTCATTGTCCACACGTGCAACATTGTCCCGGTTCGTCATCGGACTGAAAGTAGCGACTGCGTCGCTCTTTGGTAAACATGGAAATAATTTATTATTGATAGTATAGTAATAATCATTAATGCTTGTATTCTACATTGTATAGGTACTCGTTAGTGTACGAGCCAGATTGTATAATACCTACGTGAAATCGATATGTGTTACCGACCATTCGGCACATTTTCTTTATTGTGTCACTGTATAACAATGATTTATTTTAAATGGCGGGCGAAATCATTCAACTATTGTGATGAAACAGGTTCGATCAACTTTTTACGACATAACTACTTCTATAGGTGGAATTTCGTATGTGCATATCCCGCATACAACATTGAAGTAAATAATGTTTGTATATCTTTTATCTGCGAGGCTGACGGCATAGTATATCACCACCCCATTTCATCCCGTAGAAATCGACCCGAAGGAATATCTCGCAGGGAACGGGAAGCAGCGTCACTTGGGCTGCCATCCGTTCGTGTCTCCCCGGATTTGTCCTAGTTTAGAGGGCGTAAAATAGTTATTTCTTATTTTCATACATTTTTATTTGTCCTTTCGGAGAGGAAAGAAAGTCTCACAGTCGTCGTAAGCTGGTGAATGCGTGACGAGAGCGTTATGAATATGCAATTTTGATACAAAACTGGCAATAACGAACACAAAAGTTTTATCCCGTTTGGTTCAGTTGTTTGCATATTATAAGGTTTATATGAAAAATAAACACTCAAGTCTTCTGTCTTATTTGCACAGTCACTTACAAGCATATCACGGCATCAATCCAAGCGCCAGCGTTTTAGCGCTGTCGGCAAATTATTCTAGCGTTAAGCTTCCTATCGCATACTCCGTGTAATATTTTGTGTAGTTGACTCATACCGATGTCTTAACTTGCCCTAATGTGCTGAATGTAGCTGTTTCATCAGCTTCTATGATTAGCCGCATAGCACTAGCGTTATCTTTACTGGTCGCCGTAGAAGGATGTATTTTACGAAACATTCAAGAGATGCTTTGCCCTTGAAAATCATTAAACCATTTAAAAACGAACAGTGACACGGGGACGGTGAGATACCCCATGACACTGATCATCTCATGATTAGTCATCATGATGCTCTAATCAAACTATCATAAGTTTGTTGATTGCGGCGGTAGTAAAAGTAGTAATAAATCATTATGTAATTTTATTTCCCCTTATATTAATTTTCACACACAACACATAGGTACCTACTTACTTTTGAATTGCCGTACATTTGTTAAATCAAATGACCGATGAATTCAATATAAACACATATTGGGTTATATGAAAGTATATAAGTACAACATCCAAAAGTTCTTTATTCCTAATTCAAATGACTCAACAATTTCAAGTTCGAGCAAAATTATTTACAAGCATCGCCCGAGATGCGAGAATCATGGAGGCTAGGTACTCGTACCGCGCCGATCAACGCGCGCCATCCGTTTGTCGGTGGCGCAGTCAATAAAAAAGCGCGCTCAATATTCAAACGATCCGGAACAATAATATGTACTTAAAAGCATAATTTTATTAGAGTACATTCATTTCTCCCTTGGATATAAAGGCACGAATTCTACATGAGCAAATCCGCGGGCGGAACCTGCTAATATAATTAAACTCTACTACTCTTATCATATCGCCGAAAGACGTCCACTGCTAGACCAAAGCTTCCTCAAGTAGGTCCACTATAGAATTGTGTGTACATCATCTGGGGATATAGCGGGTTGGCGACCGCAGTATCATGGGCATAAAATCAGAAAGCTGCTGCCCGTTCTCTGGTAGATATCCCCTTGGGATGACTTCTACGACTGCCAGGGGATGAGATAGGGTTGTGATATTTGTCGCTGTCAACCACACAGCTCCACTACCACTACTAATCTACTAGTCCAGTAAAAACGCTCGGAATGAACAATGTCAAGTGCAAACTCTGGATTGAAATAAGTATTAAATAATGATAAATTAGTAAAATTTACCGAAAAATTGCATTTATCGTAGTAACTTTTTTAATCCTAAGCCCGATGATAAGTACAGAATGTGCGTTCTTCATTAATCCTGCTAAGACTTATATAATGAAAATATATATGTAGTATTGTACTATGTATGAAATATATACCAAGCGGATCGATGCAGTCGTTTGTCGACTTAAAGATTAAGCGTGCATTAGTAGGTACAACTTGTGGTCAGAGAGTATTCTATTCTTTACCAAAGTGCATGGAATTTGCACACAAACTTTTATAGAATACTGCCATCGGCTTAAATCCGGACTTTGCAAGTGGTGTAATTTTATTATTTGGTAGGTACATACATGTAAAAAAATAATATTATGATGAATAAAAATATGATAGCTACATAACTTTACAACTGTGTCACAGTTATCAGCGCCTATCTCTGCATGTATAATATATTTAAGGTTTACGTTACAATCATAACGATAGTCTCGTACTAATCAGTTAAATTCCTTTCTTGTTATTTAAATTAGACAAATGAGGTAAACGTGGGCTCAATTCAACTATTAAACCTGGAGTTTGAACTTCGATTTTTAGGGTGGTTACTTACGGATAGATGCATGAAATGGTTGATTTTTGGGAAACTTTGCTTATCGTCAGGGAGCACTCTACGACGCACGGCCTTTGTTTAGACACTACTTTAGTAAGACAACCATCCCGTATATTCCCCTCAACCCGCATCAACATTTTGATTTTTATTTCATAACTACGCTGACTAATGTGCGGTTCTTTTGTTAAATACCTAATGTTACTGTAATTTTTATTAAATGTGTAAAAAATCAATGAGACAAGATTTTAATGTAGGTTAAACAGAATTAATGTAGGTTAAACTGAAAATTGAACTGAAACACCAATAATGCAATTGCCGCAATAAACTAATAGGTCCGTAAGTATTGTGTACGCATTAAGTATAAGTATTTAATTTCATCTACCTGAAAATAAATTCGTTAAAAGTAAACGCTATTTGTCTGTTTAATATAAGTGTTACAGGTTGAAGATACTCGTCCATATCACACGAATGGAAAAGAAATAATATTTTGAATAAACATGATTAAAAATTTATAAAATAAAAAAAGTGAAAAATTAGGGTGAGTATTTAGGTTTGGACTCAGGCGGCTCAATTTTCATAAACTTTATCTTTGTTTTATCGTTAACTGGGGTTCCCCACTATTATTATCTTAAGAATCTTCTTGTATGTCTTTTTTAAAGGAACATAATCTAAGTCCGGTTATTTAAATGATTTTTCTTAATAAGAAACCATTTGGACAAATTTTAATATAGGCGAATAAGTAGCGTCAATGCTGTAGCTATATATTTAATTTTCTCTCACTTAACCTTTACAGTTGGCAAAGTAATATAGGTACTCCCTGTGGCAATGCAAAAATAACGTATCAACTACTTACTATGAACGAGTTAAAGCATGCTTGATGCTATGAACAAGCTAAGTGCTTATTATGTATTAAGGAAACTATCTAGGTATCGAGTCTTGTATGTATTTTAGTTCTCCCCACCATGGCTTTCATTCAGCTTAGCGTTCCAGCTGGGAGTCGTCGTAACTAAGAGTGTTCTCTGGGCCTACCTCAATAAAATTTATTGAAGAAACACAACGGTGAGACACTCTTAGAAATTTAGTTTCTTTTTAACCTAGGTTTACCTACCTCACTTTCTGTAACATTTTTTATTGGAAAATTAATAATCATATATTAGTGTTGCATTTGATAAAATTCAGTTCAGTCATAGATATCAATTAATAATTCTAGAACAACGCAACAGTTAGCAATGAACACTCGATATTCTTGGAGATCGATACTTGCGCTTCACTAAGGTGTGGCATGCTCTCCCCGCGGGCCTCGGCTCAGCCACGCCCAGCGCGCGCATTCTCACACAAATCCTCACAAAATGTTGTGCGAAGAATCGAGTAGAGCCGGCGTAGTTGTTCGTTTCGTTCAGTCACGTCACATCAGTTAGTAGTGATCTCGATAGCCGACGAACCGTACGCGCGGCGCACACGTGCCACTCGCGCCCATCCCTTCTCCGCATAGCACTCCGAGCGATTCGCCGCTCGCTCGGTGGTGACGCCACCGTTCGTTACCATACAGTCGACACCGCTCGTGGTCGGTGTCGATCCGCACGGAGCTTGCTGCATCATACTTCCTATATTATGTAATACGAAAATAAACAGAGATTCCAACAAACCACGTGTGCGCGCCGGCCGGCTTACTCATTAATTTAATATTTTTTACATAGCACCAATAATCAAAATATACACGCTCCGAAATACGAATAACAGTGCTAGATTCAGATAATTGCAAAACATTCCAATATTAATCAGTATTTTATTTGTAGGTAATTTAAATCGGTAAATAATAAATAATTGTGTCATAAATCTAATATTATTAAAACTCCAAGTGAAATGTCTAATTCTGTGGAACAGCAGTTTAGTGAGCTGAGCTTGTCTCAGGAGGATCATGATCAATACGAGCAAGAAGACCATCAAGACCAAAGGTTAGTAGTATTACTGGTCATGGAATTATTTTCATATAGATAGATCGATGTTCTCTCTTGAGTTAGTCTTATACATATTAAGCAAAGAAGTAAATTGTCAAATAAATCTCTAAAATACCCGTCTTGAAATTAACTAAGGCGTCAATCGATATGTCGGGGACGCGAAGCGTCGCGCGGAGTAGATACTGATCTCTGCTGAAAGAGTACATGGCAGGTTTTTATATACAATGAATATTTTTATCCAATTAAAATTTGGTATTTACGTATAGAAAATAGTAACATTTTTAATGGTGGTAGGCCCGTGTTCATTCTTTTTGTGTTCCTGAAGCGCCTCCTGTATTTATGGTCAAAAATTTCGCGCACTTTGCGAATTGTACCAAAATTGCATTCTTTTTTAATTTTATAGCCAGATTACACCTGAATAAGTTTCAAGTGGAAGTAAGCATTTAAATGTACTGAGTTTCTAGTAAAAACTTAGTTTACTATATGGTTAAGATAAACACCACAAAGTACCATTTATACAGGGTACCGTAGCGACTTAAGTAGGTAGGTACCTAGTGACTTGCCGCGTCTGTCGAATTTGCAAGTACCTACCTACTGAAAACTAATGACAATTAGATATTACTTAGGCGCTATTATCAGCCAAATGTTTCTCCACGAGTTTAAGCCAATACTTCGAAATTAATAAGTTTACAAAACATGTACTGTGCGCTAAATTTTACTTGAACAACTTCATTGATCACACAACACACGTTTGATTCAACTACTTTCCTGTGTATAGGAAAAACCACAAATTCACCTGTAATAAATGCTACTAACAAAATAAAAAAGCTCAATCGCGGCACGCGTTTGAAGTGGAGAAGACGTTTTTTCTCGACTGAAAACTTTCTCATGTCCTTTGCTATGTTTTAAAATTTCACAGCCGACTGTTCTCTAATCCCTAACTAGGCCGAGCTTGTGGCATTGATTATTTATTTAAATAGGATAGTCAACGTAACAAACACTCATCCAGTTATAAGGACACATACATACTTAAAAAAAAATAGTGTTTCAACACTACAAGGGTTGGATCTCATATCGAGTCGCCTGAATTTGAGTTAAGTGTGTATATGGGGGGGTTAAGGGCGTTCGTATTAAGTGATAAAACGCATTTTTTCTGCCGGAGACGCGCCAATCTTTTTAAATTTTTTTTTTAAAGGCATAAGACTTCATACAAATGCATAAAACAGAACATAAGTTGTAATACAACGTAAAAACATTGCTTTCGTGTTTAGAAGTGATATTTTTTTTTGTAACACCTGTATATTATTTTCCGAAAATTATCCTTAACTGAATTGTTCTTTGTCACTCACTATCATAATATTTTTGCAAAAATGTACTTTTATGAAATAATTTGGGTTAGGTTAGCCCACTCCTCAATTCACTTACGTTTGAAGGAGACTTGATTTGAGATATTAAGCCTTAGACAACCACAGTATTACAATTTTGCATTATTAAAGTTAATTACAATAAATTAATTAAAAACTTGCACTAATTACAAACAAAGCCATAAATAATAAACATCGAAAAGAGAGAACATTGAAAAGCAGAACACGGACAAGTATTAAACTACAGAACACACAATTTGAATACATACAATAATACTTTTTTTGTTATAAGCATTAAAGCTCTATGGAGACCAATCCTAACCTATATATATATTATTGATTTGTAAACATTTTTACGAAAGTTTTATTTTGTCTTGACAAGTTAAACGTAAGCTCCCATTTTTAGCCAGATGCTAAAGTACTTTACAGATAGAATACAATTAAAATGTTCTACTAGGTTATTTATTATTCTTCATATCTTACCTACGTAGTTTTCGAAGTTATATTAGCAATTGTTTGGTTCTTAAGCTCGTAGGTTTTGGCAATTGAATTGTTCTTCAGTGCGTAGGTTTTTAGCAATAGGTTGGTTCTTTATCTCGTAGGTTTTTAGCAATTAGTTGGTTCTTAAGTTCGGTAGGTTTTTAGCAATTGGTTGGTAATTTAGTTCGGTAGGTTTTAGGCAATTGGTTGGTTATTTAGTTCGGTAGCTTTTAGTAATTTGTAGGGTCTTAAGCTCGTGGGTTTTCAGCAATTGGTTGGTTCTTTAGCTCGTAGGTAAACATTGAAAGAAATAACGTATGCAATGCAAAACATATGGACGATGATAATGATGGCAGATTAACGAGGAAGCTGGAATTTGGGTGCCTTGCACTTATAAAACGGGGCCATAGGTACGGGGTAATTATGGAGCCGTATATTGTTGGGGTCTAGACATCTTTTATGGTTTTTAGATGACTTATTTAGAATCATTCATTGGTTGGATCTCATATTATATGGGGGGGGGGGGGGGGGGGTTAAGGGGGGTTCGTACTAAGTGATAAAAGAATTTTTTTTCTGCCGGAAACGCGCCAAAATTTTTAATATTTTATTTTTAAATCAAGACTTCATACAAATGCATAAAATGGAACGCAATTTTGATACATTTCGTACCGATTTCGATACCTACAACGTTGTAAAACAACGAAAAACATTGCATTCGTGTTTAGAAGTAATATATTTTTTTATAACGCCTTTCTATAATAATCCGAAAAATACCCAAAACTGAATTGTTAATTGCCACTATCATGATATTTTTGCAAAAATGTATATTTATGAAATAATTTGGGTTAGGTTAGAATGGTGACCATTTAGCGCGCGAAGGCGAGCGAGCGTGCCGCGGTTAGGGTCGGAGTGTAGCAAAGGGTGTGCAAGGATTTTAGGACTTAGAAAAATTTTCACCAAAAATGAAAATTCTTACAAATGGCTAGTTTTTCATTTCCATCGCATAGAATACCTAAAAGTAACGCGAAAATCATCTGGACATTTTTTGCCTAGGTCTTCAGGTTAGCCTTAAAATGAGCACTGAAAGTCAGTCGGCGATGTACGTAAAAAACACTTAGAAAATTTTTTGAGAAAATTTTTTTTTTACTTTTACTAATATTTTGGTTTTTATTGTGTAGAGGGATAAAAAATAAACACTTTTCACTCTTATCACTTTTTGGCTAGCGCCAGCCGTTCTCCGGTAAAAGCGCATCAAAGGTCAGCCAAAGACTTAGAAAAAATTCATGAAAACTGAAAAGTTTCGAAAATCTTTTTTTTTTCAATGCTAATGTGTAGAACACGTTAATACAATTATTTTTTATTCTGATCTTTTTCCCGCTACGGGTCACCAATCGACGGATATTCCTAGTTGAAGGTAGAACACTACCAGGGACTTGTAATTTTTTCGTGAATTGATGCGGGCTGTTTACTATAGGGTGTGCAAAGGATTTAGGACTTAGAAAAATTTTCATCAAAAATGAAAATTCTTATAAATGGCTAGTTTTTCATTTCCATCGTATACATTTCCTAAAAGTAATGCGAAAATCATCTGGACATATTTTGCCTAGGACCTCGGGTTAATCTTAAAATAAGCACTGAAAGTCAGTCGTAAAAACACTTAGAAATATTTTTCAAGCAATTGATACGTTTCTTGCCTAGGACCTCAGGTCTGCCTCGTTGGTCTAGCGGTAGCGTGTTCACCCGCAGAGAACGAGCTCCTGGGTTCAAATCCCGGGTCGGGCCAAAAAGTGATTTTGGGACATTTCTGTAAAAAGAAAAAATTCTCAGCATCAGCCCAAAGTCTGGGAGTTGGCGGTATTATACCCCCGTGCCTCGGAGAGCACGTAAGCCGTCGGTCGGTCCTGTACCTGAACTCTTTCCGGTCGTGTCGCATAGGCGTCCCATCGGATCATGAGAGTGATGGAATAGAAAGTGCTCCTGTGTTTGCGCACACACTTGAGCACTATAATATGTCCCGCGCAGATGGCTAATCTCTGTTGAGGTTGGCCGCCGCGGCCGAAATTCGGCTAGGAGGACATTATTAGGACTTCAGGTTATTCTAATTTCGCCGACGACAATTTGGGTCGCGACACCGACAGTTTCTGAGCTTTATGCCCCTTTTTCCCAGTCCGGGATACACCCTATGCATATCCCGCAGGAGCCGGCGAAATCGAGCCGCGTCTGACGGGAGCTGTTTTAAAACATTATGGCGGTACATATATTCTCCCATGTACCACTTAAGGCGACGCTGGCTCCTACATGTCCGACAATGCTTTTTCAATTCGAGCCACTGACGCTCCAGGGTATTGGTGTGGATTTTAACCCTAACATTCCCGCCTGGAGCCGGTACTCCCAAGGAAGCGTCGACCGGAATGTCAACCGTCCCCCCGACAAAATTTTGACTATGGTTGACGGATGAATGACCCCTCATGCCCAAGCGCAAATGTATGTTGTTGTAGGCGCGATGCATGTCGGACATTATGTACGACCTTGTACGGACGTTTGCCTCCACTATAGGGTCCAGAGTCGTACGTGTCTTGTCTGGGATTAATTCCACATGAATTTTCCTTGTAAGGCGGCTTATGCACCCAAAAGACCATGTTTGCCGCCTTAACAGCCGGCCCCTGTGGTACTTCCTGGTATATAAGTGGGTCTCGTCAATTTCCACCACGTCGTTGTTTCCACCGAGCATTTCCCTATCGTGGGCTTCAGCCACCTCGCACACCTCTCTAAGGTAGTGGTATGTTTGAATTGCCGTCTTCTTTGTAACGCCGACATCTTTTGCCGCCTGCGACACTTTGTCCTTTCTAAGGAAATGCACCATTAAACGTAGCGTATTTAATACGCTTACGTGAGCCCTCTCGAAAAATGTGTTTTTTAGAGGCGACCTAATTGACGGCCTGCCTTCCCTATAGCACCTCCAGCACCTTAAACGATATTTGAGCTTATAGCTCATCTTCGGCTCTCGTGACATATTGCCTCGGCATGTTGGACACTGGGGCGTCCGGGTCGGAATAATAAGCCACGCCTTGGCTGCAGCGACCGCACTCTCCTCATTTGGTATTGCGCACGCGAAATTCCAGATATTAAAATTGCGCGCCAATATTAATTGGAATGGATCCATTTTAATTCAATTTAGTGAATCTGAGTAATAAAAAATCTAAAAACGAACAAATAACTACAATCTAAGTAATAAAAACTAAAAACTAACAAATAACTACAATCTAAGTAATAAAAAATCTAAAAACTAACAAATAACTACAATCTAAGTAATAAAAAATCTAAAAACTAACAAATAACTAAAATCTACTTAATGCAATTAAAAATGTTATTGTTTTAATCCTATAATAACTAATAAAGTAGTAATAAAAATCGAAAAACTAACAAATAACTATAATCTACGTACTACAATTAAAAAATTTATCGTTAGGAATACGGAAAAATGGAATATCGCATACGCAAACCGAAATTTGAGTACAAAATTTGCTCGGAAATGCAACGCTTACATCACCTCGGTCGAAATGCGGTGAAAACGTCAACATGGTGCGGACACCGGGTCGAGCGGGCACACGCAACAGACGTATCAATTGCTTGAAAAATATTTCTAAGTGTTTTTACGACTGACTTTCAGTGCTTATTTTAAGATTAACCCGAGGTCCTAGGCAAAATATGTCCAGATGATTTTCGCATTACTTTTAGGAAATGTATACGATGGAAATGAAAAACTAGCCATTTATAAGAATTTTCATTTTTGATGAAAATTTTTCTAAGTCCTAAATCCTTTGCACACCCTATAGTAAACAGCCCGCATCAATTCACGAAAAAATTACAAGTCCCTGGTAGTGTTCTACCTTCAACTAGGAATATCCGTCGATTGGTGACCCGTAGCGGGAAAAAGATCAGAATAAAAAATAATTGTATTAACGTGTTCTACACATTAGCATTGAAAAAAAAAAGATTTTCGAAACTTTTCAGTTTTCATGAATTTTTTCTAAGTCTTTGGCTGACCTTTGATGCGCTTTTACCGGAGAACGGCTGGCGCTAGCCAAAAAGTGATAAGAGTGAAAAGTGTTTATTTTTTATCCCTCTACACAATAAAAACCAAAATATTAGTAAAAGTAAAAAAAAAATTTTCTCAAAAAATTTTCTAAGTGTTTTTTACGTACATCGCCGACTGACTTTCAGTGCTCATTTTAAGGCTAACCTGAAGACCTAGGCAAAAAATGTCCAGATGATTTTCGCGTTACTTTTAGGTATTCTATGCGATGGAAATGAAAAACTAGCCATTTGTAAGAATTTTCATTTTTGGTGAAAATTTTTCTAAGTCCTAAAATCCTTGCACACCCTTTGCTACACTCCGACCGCGGTTAGGGTTACCAGATGAAAAAGTCAAAATTCCGGAGAAAGGGCCTGATATCCATGGAAATATCCTGAGATATTTTACTATTTGACAATTTTCCCTCAAACGTACTTAACAATTTAAAAAACTCATTCTCATTCATCAGTCATTTTAGTCTCACTCAGTCATTTTATCGTTATTTACTGCGAATCTCGCGCACCAATTGCACATCGCGCTCAAAATGGGGGGAGGAGGGGTTGAATTTTATTGGCAATTTTAAAAATCCTGAGATTTCATGAGATTCGCAAAATCCAGCCGCAATCCTGAGAAGAGTCCGCAAATCCTGAAATCTCAGGATAAATCCTGAGATATGGTAACCCTAGCCGCGGTAGCGGCCGTGGAGCGCTAGAAAAACATTGACCATGGATATCTCCGTAACCATAGGGTTATGCGGGGTGGGGATGGTACAGGAGTGTAGCCTCCTCCCCCTCCACCCCTCCCCCTCAATTCACTTTCGTTTGAAGGCGACTTGATTTAAGATATTTACCTCATTCATATTAAAATGTGATTGTATATGGACGGAATTAAAGGGCTCTTAAAAATTTAATACAAATTTAAAATAATTAAGGTGGTTTATACACCAACTAAGGTGGCAACCCTATGATTTTCTACCTCAGGTGGAACCGCCACCCTCCTGTTTGTTACAAGGTGTATGTATAGGTAAATAGTGAGAAAACGACGGCGCAGTTGTGGCCCATTTTGCACCTGTCGGCAGGTGGCTCTTTGCATCGCACGTGCCCGTTACATGGCGTGTGCAGCGGTCATGTTAATAGGTCTTTACCTATGAAATTGCCGTTTTGTATGAAAAAATTTAAACGAATTTTTTTCATGAATTTTTTTATTTGTATTAATCGAAGTAATCACCCATGCAATCAATGCATCTTTGCCATCGCAGTGGCAGTTTATTGATGCCCTTCTTAAAGAAATCAGCTGGACGGGAGGCAACAAATTCTTCAAAGGCATTTTGTACTGCCTCTCGGGTATTGAATTTTTTTCCCGCCAAGAAGTTATCCAAATTCTGGAAAAAGTAGTAGTCTGTAGGCGCAAGGTCTGGTGAGTAGGGCGGATGACGGAGAGCTTCCAACCCCAGTTCTTGCAACTTGGAGACCGTCTGCTGTGCAGTATGAGGTCGCGCGTTGTCGTGCAGGAGCAGCGGAGACGAGCGATTGACCAATGCTGGTTGGAGATGCGCCAGCTTCTCCATCATTGTGCTCAGTTCTTCACAGTACACATCTGCAGTAATGCTCACCCCGTTTGGTAAGAAGCTGTGATGAATCACACCGGCGCTAGACCACCAAACAGTGACCATCACTTTTCTAGGGGTAAGTTTTCGTTTAGGGCATTGTTTAGGTGCTGAACCAGGATCCAACCAACTTGCTGAGCGCTTGCGGTTATCAAACAGAATCCATTTTTCATCGCAGGTAACAATGCGGTTCAAAATTCCTTCATTTGTGTGTCTGTTGAGCAGTGCAAGGCACGTCTCGACGCGTACTTCGCGCTGGCGATCATTGAGTTCGTGGGGCACCCATTTGTCAAGCTTTTTTACCTTGCCAATTTGACGCAAATGGACCAATATTGTTTTGACGCTAACGTCGAAAGCTGCTGCTAATTCAGCCGTAGATTGTGTATCATCAGCTTCCACAACCGCCTTTAATTCGTCATTGTCGACCAAAGTCTTCGGACGACCGCGAGGTTCATTTTTCAGGTCGAAATTTCCAGAACGGAAGCGAGCAAACCAATAACAGGTGGTGCGTTGGTTTGTAGTGTTAGCTTCGTAAACGTCGTTGATGTTGCGTGCCGCTTGTGCCGCGTTGCTGCCACGACGGTACTCATATTCCATAATTACTCGAATTTTTAACGTATCCATGATGACGAAAAAGATTGAAATGCGATGAAAATGTAACACTAATCAATAAAGAAATGACTACTTTTGGAAAAAAGAATCCATGTTTTTAAAATAAAATTAATTTGAAATTAGAATTCTTAGCCAAACAAAAATTATTTTGATTTGAAATGGCCAGTACTGCAGAACGGCAATTTCATAGGTAAAGACCTAATATTTACCCACCGATGTTTGTGGTTTGTCTATGCCTCGGCTTCACTCAAATATGTTCGCAAATTACGTCATCTTTTTCAATAAATTTTGTGTTAATTAACAGGAATGATATTAAGTAATTTAACAGTAACTTCATTATCCATAAATAGTGTATGCCGAAACTGTAAGATGCACTAAACTCTCGTGTAGCACACATTAAAACATTGGCAATTAATCACTTTGCCTATTCTAGAGCAATTTGACTAAAGCCTTTTTTATAACTAGAAGTTTCTTTTTATTTCTTAATTTGTCAGTCTACTATTGTACAAACACTATATTCACTGTTTTAAGTGTAACAATTACTTACAGCCGTGTGGTTTCAGGCCCAAAAGGGCCATCCCATAACATCAAACATGGGTGTCATAAAAGGCAACTAAGGTGTACAACTAGTACAGGTAGTCGAGCAGCAGCGTCTCCTGTGTACTAACTACGACCTGTCTGCGGTCACCAAAACTGGCATGCCAAGCGCGGTGACAATGGCAAAGCCCTCCAAATAGAAACGTTTTAGAAACCTTACGCGGAGCCCTATGTCCAGCTGTGGACCATATCCAATAAGTATTTATTATTCATGACGACCAAGGCATGATACAATGGATAGATTAGATTTGACAATATCGAATTTCCTTTTGTTGCCTTACCACAATGGGAAATTCGAGGTTTCGTACTTCACACTACTTGAGCCGTGCCCACTTCGTTGGGCGGTAAACATTTTTCTAAGGATGAAATTATGAGTGTGTTTCGGTCAGTACTGAGTGCTATAATTTATTTCATGACTTGCTAAAATGAATGTTATCTTTTTACTGCATATATATGTATTTGCATGCCAATCAGGCTATATTTATCGGATTTAAAATGAGTGAATGAAATGATTGATTAAAGATATTATGTAGGTACTTACTATCTCTCTTTTATTTGTTCAAGTTTCTCTGTTTAGTCTTATACTATATTAAATGTAATTTTATGAATTGGTTCCAAAATGTACCTATTGTCTTTCAGGAGTCCCACCCAGAGATTAGTCGACATATAACTGCCATGGGGATAATACTGCTTGCTCAGGTAGATGGCCCACCAGAGAAAATGTTGACCCTGGGACTTATTAATAGTGAGGGCAAAAGAGATCTTACCGGGATATTGATGTAGCCTTTTAAACGGTACGGGTCGGAATCATGGGTATCCGCGGTACAAAACACTTCTTCCGCCAACATGTGTAATGGCAACTTTAACATAAGGCCGTGAGGAGGTAAGGCAGAAGCTCAAATAATTAAAAATATCTCACTGTATCCTTAATATTACAATGTGTCAATGGACTTATAGTGTCTATAAATAACACATGGCTATAATGTATTAAGTTTAACGCCGGAAAAACCGCGGGGCACGTCTATTTCTAAATAGATTAGTGTTTGTTCTATATGAAAAAAAAAACACCATAAACTCTGTAAGTTTCTCTAGAACTCTAATATCTCTCAACCTTCCCTAAAATATTTTAGTTCGACCGTTTTTCTCATCCGACTGCCACGACAAGTATTCGGTTTAATATACAACATGTAACTTAATTAACGCACATCCTGAAAATTGTTGGTTCAGAATCGTTTACTGAATCGATTTATATAATTTTTAATATAGGCAATTTTTTATTTCAAAAATAATTAAAACTTGAAATTATTGTCATATTAACCCTGTACAGTCAAAGCAAGTTGAAATTGACCGTAAGTCAAAGTAATAAGACGATTAAAATCGCAGTTTTAGTAGTATTCATACAAATTCCAGCATTAAATACAAAATAAAGAAAAATAAACTTGAATCCAAAAATCTAATTTAGTAAATAACAATGCATATACCTACATGTTAAATAAAAAAAAACTGTATGTATTATGATTACAACATAATATTCTAATTGGGGTGTCTGAGGGTGTGCGTTATTTACGTTACATGTTGTATAGGCAGTATATGACAGTCACAATTAAGGTGGCTTTCTATTAGTAAAATAATGTTCAAAATCGGTTCGGTGGATTCAGAGATTACCTACCCCCCTACGAACTCACTATTTTACCTGTATGTATATAATATCGGTATGGATCACCGATTTATGCCCTAGTCAGTCGAGCTCGAGCTCTTCTTTTCATACCGATGGGCATGCAGAAAGAAACTGCAATATTTGGTATATCTATTACTTGCACAACATAATTCTGTTTGTATACCGAAAGTTAGCTATGTAGATTCTATACTATTAAGAATTATTATCTAATTTATTCCGAATTACTCAACGATTACCATTCTTATAATACTTATTCAATAATACGAATATTGAGGAAGTCTTGGAAAAAGTACTCGTGGTCCAAATGACTACGGAGTAATCTGAGCGCTGGAACTTTTTTGTACGTCCTTTTACATTGTGTTGCAACAGTTGGTTGAAAGAGATTACCGAGCCGCCATGATATCGAAGCTGGCAATAAATTGGTCGAGACGTTATTAACTATAGGTATCAACTTGGGGGCCAACTGCGAATGAGACACATTACGAATGCGACGAAGTGGGCATATCCGTTTATTTATTTTTGGATCAGGTGCATTTAAAAGATTAATTAAAATAAAAGGAATACATTTGTGCGTCTGGTCGGTAAAAATATTTGCAGAATATATTTTTAACTGTATTCTGAAATAGTCGACTGTGCCGTTATATTTCTGTCAATTTTTACTATCTGAAAAATTTTATTTCGACCTTATTTACTTTCATAACAGACTACCTAGGCATTTTATACACGACTGTAGTTAATCGATAAACATTTTGTCACGCAGTACAGTAATACCCCACTTTACGCGGCCCGTTATATACGCGGTTTTACTATAACGCGAATTTCGAATTGTAATTAATTGTTGAGTGTTATCAAAATATTTTAAATAACGCTATCCAAAAGACATGCATAGATGTATTTTTCCGCAATCAATAATTAATACTATGTACTGTATTTAATCGTATTTTTCATGTGTATGTTCTATGTTTAATCATAAATCTCGATATACGCGAATTATGATTGCTTTCTTAATTATATTTGCGTCAATATTTTATTTATTCCTGATATCACTAAATTCAACATCAGTCCGATCCATCGATTATTATTTGTTGTGGGTCCCATGTCCCATATAGTACCACCTATAGTCCAATGTAGTACCTATAGTAGAATTAGGCTATCATTATTAATATAATAAATAATACAAAACTATAAGGCGCTCATAGCTAGATGATCTTACCGGTCCGTAAGTGAACGGCGAGGTTAAGTAACTAAGCTCGCGGTCAGTCCATTGATGGGTGACCACCAAAATGGTTTAATTTCTGGGCGTCTCCGTGCTTCGGAGGGCACGTTAAGCTGTCGGTCCTGAGGCTATCATTATTAATATAATAAATAATACAAAACTATAAGGCGCTCATAGCTAGATGATCTTACCGGTCCGTAAGTGAACGGCGAGGTTAAGTAACTAAGCTCGCGGTCAGTCCATTGATGGGTGACCACCAAAATTGTTTAATTTCTGGGCGTCTCCGTGCTTCGGAGGGCACGTTAAGCTGTCGGTCCCGGTTGTAGTCATTAGACAACAGTCGTTAAGCCATGTCAGAGGCCTACTGGGCGGCTTGAACAATACAAAACAGCAAGTAATACTAAACGCTATGAAGTAAATTTTCGACATTATTTAAAATTTATTGATATATCATAGTAATTCTATTTGTGTAGTATTTTAGTAGTTGGTTATGGATCAGAGATGAGGTTTTCTTTCGTCTGTGAATAAACTTTTTTTTTTAATTTGAACAGATTTGATATACTAGCATATTTTGTTCGGGACTGCCAAAATAAATATGTACTAGTATATATCGTTGGCACGGCGCGGTTAGACGCTTGGCGTGAGGTTCACGGCCTACGCGTGGCGGCGGGGCGGCGGTGTGGCGATGGCGACGCCATAGATCGTGCTGACGACGTCGCGTCCGGCGCGGCGTGTAACGGCCGGATGCCATTGCGTGCATTTCTAAGTCTAATTCAAACACGCTGAGACCCGTTCATGCCACGTCATCGATTAGCCGAAATCAAATTTTGCTAGGTTCCATGAAATTTCAAATTTAAATATTTATTTTTGCAAAACCTTCAAGAAATTAAATCTGCATAAAATATCCATTAAAAGCATTTTAATGGATATTTTATGAAGTTTTATTTTTTGAAGGTTTTAAGTATTAATAGCCGAATACAATTGCCAATAATTCCGGATTTTCAGGGAGTAGGTACCGGGTAAAGTAACCTGACTTACGTATTATTAGATCATCGAAAATCTAATGAAATACTGTGCCTTTTTACCATTAAGTATGTACATACATATGTCTCTATTTTTTAATTCCACAAAAATAACCGTGCTTCTGCAGTGTATCAAATCAGGAAGTTTCTGAGGAACAATTTGATTACCCCGCTGCGTGTTTAAGCGTTGCACTGAGTTTACTGAAGGGTTCAATGGAGTTACCGGTACTCTAAGGCGGCACCAACCAGTTCAAGTCGGTTAGAGTGCGACATAACTTTATTGTTATTCCCCCAGCAATCATGATGGATTTTACCATTGTTTAAGTAGAAATATATTGGGAAATAAGTAACTATTCTTTATAGTTTTGGGAAATTTGGCAGGATTTCATTGGTTTTCAATTTTTTATTCGATGAGAGAGCGCGATTAAATCATACAAACTGCGTAACTATCTAGCATACATTTACAATCGGGGATTAAGTTTAATATTTATAAATATTCGCTGAACGTGTTGCTAAGCGCAAATCTCCGAGAGAAGCTGAACCGATTTCGCTAATTCATTTGTTAGAATATTGAAGAACGAGGATTGTTCGTACGGAGAGAAAATTTAATAATTGCCTGTTATAGGCTTTTAAACACTTATATACTTCCATACAAACTATTCGTATTATTATTTACAAGTTAATTTCAACTTCAATACGAGGTATTTCTCGAAGCGCTACTAATGAGGCGCTCCTGTTTTATTCCTCGGATAGCAATTAAAAATATTAACTTTTATTTCCTCGAAGCGCCACTATGATTAACTTTCGAATAGAGATAGGATACTAACTGAAACTATCGATAAAAGTAAAACACGTTATTTTATACAATTTGCAAAACTCCTTGACCATAGATTGGTTTAAAAAAATTGAGCTTGCTTTGGCATTGCTTTCGGCACTATAATGAAATAATGACCAATGTTATTGTGTATTCAAAGAGTACATGTTATTCAAAGGAGGAATACCTCTTCAATACCATACCATAAGCAAAACCATTAATAAAATATATAATTATAATAAAATCTAATATATAGACAGCAATTGCATTAAAATGAAATAATAACAACTGTCAAGATTGACAATATTAGAATAACTATTATCGCGTTCTGTCGGTATATAAGCTATAAATCGCATAATATTCTCTTAGTTTGTTTTATTTTATTATCAGGTTACTGGTGGATTTATTTGTTTAATGCGAGTATTATTAAAATTTCTTATTTTGCGAGTGTTATTATTAATAATTCCGTGGCCTAATCTTTCCCAAAGAACCTGTATTGCAATTAGGTTTCGCATCTAATGTATATGCTCTTTAAAACTATTTTCATTGAAAAATATGTGATGTTTGAAATTGGACATTTAATTCATAAACTTTTAAGTCCTTATGATGGACCTGACCGATTTTGGTTATTTTTTTGAGTGTTTGAGCGGACCCTGAATAATTTTATAGTAAATTTACGATATACCTGATAAGTAGCACCGCGGTCAGATTGCAAGAAAAATATTTCAAAAATTAGGTACACCTTAGCAATTTTTTTTATTACTAATCATCTTTAGTTTTTGGCAAAATTACTTAAGCCTTCCTAGTTATTAATTACTATTCTATTTTAATCGTTTCTTATTGATCGAAATCACATTGAATGGCTGAAGTAGACATTATAAAAGAGTTCTCATAAAATAAGTTTAAAAAAATCTTTTAGTTTTACTAAATGACAAATATCCTTATAATATCCTGGGACATTATTCACAAACGGCCATCTGACTCCAAACTAAGCAGAGCTTGTACTATGGAAACCAGATAACTGATATATTACATATACCTACTGTTTTTCTTTTGTAAATACACACTTATATAGATAACTAGCTGTGCCCCGTGGTGTTACCCGCGTTAAATTTTATAAATTTTGTTTTCTATAAACCTCACGGAGCCCGAGACCTTTCCAACGAATGCAAAACCGTGAAAATCGGTTCGTGCGTTCTGGAGTTATAGCGTCAGGAAGGAAAACCCGACTTATTTTTATATAGTAGACTAGCTTTTGCCCGCGACTTCGTTCGCGGGGAATAGTGACTTCCGGCAGATTTTTGGTTTTACCCACATAGTTTCCGATCTCGCGGGATCTCTTCAAAAATGAAATGTGGAAGATATTCTAGGGAACTCTTCAAAAATCAACATAATGAGCTCTGCGTTTGAATTGAAGATATGTATACTCACTTAGGGCATTAAAGCCGTTATTGCCGATCGAAAAAGGCGAAAATGTTATTTTTCCCTTATTTTCAAAATATTATTTTGATTTGCCATTTCAGAAAAAAAATACTGTTTCTCTCTTGACACATTTTCTATTATTTTAGGCTTTAAAGATTATTAAAGTTTCTTACACCAAGACATTTCTGTATACCACGTTTTTAGTTTTGCCATCCTTTGCAAAAATATATAGGTCTTGTGGTTATGACACTCTTGAGCACGCAACGTAGAGTTGTCCATGGGAGAAACAGTCTTTTTCAAGATGTAAGTATCCCCGCAACTTTAAGCGTTTGCCCTTGGGCTTTATTCATGGTCGTGGCAAACGCAGTTTTCAGCGGAAACTGGACTCTTTTGGATTGGAATGGCAAATCAGTTGGAATGATGGGAATGCGGGGAATAATTACAGTTTCGCCTTTTGCCATTCCAGTCATAATAACGGCTTTAATGACATTCCGTCCTAAATAGGTTACTTGTAAACGTGTGCCGTTACATAGCCTTGGTGGATCTAGGTTTCTCATAAGAATCACAGGAACTCCAACTTTCAGCCTCAACTTGTGAGAAGGCACTCCTGATAACTCGGAGTTGAGAAACTCTGTTGGGTAAGATGTCACTTGCTCGGTATCCACGACGTTATCTACTGATAGATACTCGATGACATCTCCCTCTACGTCAGACATAATTTGGTCATTTATCCGGCCTACTATTTCATTTGTTGGCGCCAATATCGCCCTTTCGCATAACCATTCCCGATTTTCGATATTAGCGCGTAAATCCGGATAGACACTATTTTTTTAATTGTATGTGCTATCCACAATTTGGCATAATTCGCTGCTCAGCGTGATCATACTCTCGGAGTCGGTAGGCATACGATCCTCGCCGATCTTCAGAAGAGCAGCAGCATACTGCCCGGCTTGACAATCATTATGGAGTAATACTCCCATATTCGTCGACAGTGAAAATTTTCTTTGTACTAAAGTTTTATTATATTGATATTATTTTTTCATACTTTTTATCTATTTATTTACTTTTTTCCGATGAATTAAAACAATAACATGAACCGAACTCGTGTAACGATCGACACCATTGCGCGATCATCAACTCAACATATAGTACTAATAGAATTATCTATACTCCGTTAGAGCATTTTCTTTGTACTAAAAGTTGTATTATATTATATTTTCATACCTTTTTACTATTTATTTACATTTTTCCGATGAATTTTCAGTACTGAATTGATGCCGACTCTTGACCAATAGATGGCGCTGTATGTCCGGAATAAATTTTATTTTTTATTTTATTTTTTGTAATAAAAACTATCCTATGTCCTTTCTCAAGTTCCAAACTATGTCTGTACCAAATTTCACACAAATTGGTTAAGTAGTTTAGGCGTGAAGCAAAGACAGACAGACAGACAGAGTTACTTTCGCATTTATAATATTAGTTTGGATTTACACCCAGACTCAGGAAAAACAGACATGTTCTTGCACACAATTATTTGTCCCGGGTGGTAATCGAACCCACGACCTGCGGCGTGAAAGGCAGCGTATCTATCTACCAACCACGCCAACAGGCCTGTCAAAACATATCCTTAGTCATTTGCTAAAGACCTCATTTCTTGTTTTATTTTTAATTGAAACTAAATCGTTAAATTAGCCTCAAATCCAAAAGGGGAAAATAAGAGTTAAAATTTGCAGACGCAGAACATCAATTTCGCAAAATGTCATCGTGAAAAATTTGGTCACTTTTGCACAGTGACCTTGTCACTTTCGCAAAAGTGTCATTTTCTCAAAAGTGTGTGTCTCACTTTGGCCAACAGTTTCGACTTCTTCAGGAAGTCATCTTCAGGGCGAATGCGACCCGCACGACGTCCCGTCCCGTCTCGCACTGCGTGCGAGGGCGCTCGCGGCCCGTTACGGCAGGGCGGGTGGGTCTTTCATTTTATGAGGTCTTCACGTCAGTTTTAATAATATAGTTTTACTATTATTAAAGATTTTTATCTATTTTATTTGCTTGAAGTTAACGCCTGAATGACATTTTTGCGAAAGTGACAATGTGCTAGTGACCAAATTTTACGATTTGCGTCAAGGAGTTTGATACTCTATTTCGAATGACATTACCTCGATGGTCATTACCTCGATGTCTCTACCTAGTCGGTACACTTCACCGATGGTTCGTTACCTCGAAAGATCACTATCTCGAAGGATCTCTTCGTCGACGGGTCATTTCTTCGATGGTACATTTGATCGATGGGTTGTTAGTAAATGTAAAGTATTTGTGTGTGTAACTGAAAGGTGTAAAAATACTAGTAAATTGAAATGAATATCGATATAATAATAGAGGCAACATGATTATTGTGATCATAAATGTAAGTGGGTGGGTACACATATTTTTAACATTTACACAACAAGCTGTAATCAACAACATTTATTAATTATTTGAACAAAATGCAACAAAAAAATTTAATTAACTTTCTTCTATGGTTTAAACACTTGTCTTTTTTTTTATCAAACCAATGAACTTACATAACCATTTATTATTATTATTTCTTTATGGCTTTTAATTCCAATTGTTCTCTGTTCTTATATGTATTTTGTGTAATTGCCTATTGCAATTTCTTACTTTTCTTTTTCGGGGGCGTCTAGTACACACGAACGCGCCTTTTAAACAATGTGCTTAGTGCTGTTTTTTAGTTTTAGTGGATCGAGCCCTACATACCCCGTTGTCTTCCCAAGCGACGGACATTCGATTTGAGCATTTCCACCACGTAAAAAAAACTAACTGATAACCGGCGTCGCTTGGCACGTTTCGCGAACTTATTAAAGAAAATAACAGCACTAATCACATTGTTCACAAGGCGCGTTCATGTGTGGACAAGACACCCCTGAAAAAGATAAGCAAGAAATGGCAATCGCCAATTGCACACATTAGTAAGAACAGTGAACAATTGGAATTAAAGGACTTTCTGCTTTTAGTTAATTTCATTTTGTGACGATTTTTGTTCAATTAATTAATAAATGTTGTTGATTGTAGCTTGTTGCGTAAATTTTAAAAATATGTGTACCTACTTTCATTTATTGTCACAATAATTATGTTGCCTCTATTATCATATTATCGATATTCATTTCAATTTACTAGTATATTTACACCTTTCAGATACACACAAATACTTTACCTTTATTGTACTTTTGATGATTGTTCGAGGTAACAACCTATCGATCAAATGTACCATCGAAGAAAAGACCCGTCGAGGTAGTGATCTTTCGAGGTAACGAACCATCGGTGAAGTGTACCGTCCAGGTACAGACATCGAGGTAACGTCATTCGAACTAGAGTATCAAACTCTGCGTCAAGACCTTGCAGACCTGTGTCATAAGTGCAGATACGCATGAACTCCTTCCCTACTTTCAATGCGAATAATATTAAGTATTTAAAGTTATTTGATTGGGGATAAGTGAATGGATTGTTGTTTTTATCAGTATGCGGTGGGTCGGTGGAGGGCGGCGGCGGCGCGGCAGCGAGTCGTTTAGTATTGCAAGTTCATTCGGAACCCGCGTCGCGTCCGCTACTCAGCAGGTTCATTCGTTCCTCAGTCACAAGGCAACGCTCGCAGTGGCGCTACAGCTCGTGTGCGAATGTAGTAGGTCATCATTCCTTCCGGTTGATTTATTCACTCAGTAAACTAATGTTATAACAATCTTTACGAACATTTTATAAGTATCTCTACGATTCGTGAAATTGAAAGCTTTGCGGTGTATCCACGGACGCGTGCTGTGTTGCAAAACCTGCGTATGGAATACAGAATGGCGAAATACCGCAGGTATGATTAGATATAGGTTTATTTTGATTTATGGTAATGCCAACCTTCTGAGGCTTCTGGTACAACTGTTGCAGTCATAATGTCAATTAATCCGTGAGGGGGTCTCAATTTGATAACTCACTGTGGTAGAAGTTGTATGATGCATCGACAAGTTCGATGCATAAGAACACGTGGTGCGTAAAGTAAAATGGCGGCGGCGCGCGGCGACAGCAACGCCGCGCGCCGCCGCCTGTATTCCGGCCCGGCACGATAAATTATGAATCACTTGGTTGAACGTGCCGGCAACGCTAGTCAGGGTTTGTTGATAACACACTGTTCTATATTTCACTACTTACCTAATTTTGTTGAAGGTTGGACTATTTATTTAGTAAGATATCTTCATAAAAACAAAATGCTTCAAAGAATGGTATGAATACGTACCAAACATCTATGTCACAACAATGTTCACAGTTGGGTAAATAATAATAACAATTACAGATCTAATAATAGTCGAGTTTTAATGAGAAGATCCTTTGTTTGTTACCTAGAAGACCTTTTATAATTCACAGTTAAGAGAAAAATGTTAGGAACGTGACAGCTGTAAATTGTAGGGTTCCGTAGTTTCGATTTGTACGATAAAAAGCCATTTAATGCAGTATTGTGGCGATCTTTGGGTGAGGCATATGTCCAGAGGTGGTCGTTTTTTTTTACAGTCTTTATGAACAATGTACGAAACCCGCCCTATGATTAACCGGGTTATTCCCTGTATAACCCGATGAGGTTTATAAGTCAATTGTTTCGAAAAAAAAAATGTAAGTTCATACTTTGATTCCTAACGGGTCCACGACATTTTAACCCGGCGCCAATGACGCGAAAAAGTTGCAAGGACAATGACGTCGGGTCATTTTGACCCGAAGTTTGATCGAGGATTTATAATAAAAATCTATACTTTTACTAAATTAGAATGAATGCTTACTAAATAAGGATATTTTCTGCATAAAACGAGAATAAAATAAAAGTAAATAAACTTTTATTGACATACTCAACGAAGCGTGCAAAATCAACTTTGAAAAGACAACAAACGTAACTTATAGTTTTCTATAAGTCATTTTAATAATCATTGGTAACAAATATCTTATAATACTAAAAAGGAATCCAATTAAGTTACTTTTACAATTATAAATGCCAATGAGTCTTCTTTTTCACCATTCACTGACATCGAACTTACAATAATTATTGCAGTAGGTAATCAAATGATCTGGGCATGACTTGTTTTTATCTTTTATAGACGGACATATTTGGAATCTCTTGCGAACGCCTGGAATCTTTTTTCATTTCTGGTTTTACCCATGAACTGTGCGATTCTTTTGCGCAGTTGGCGTGGTAAATTCACTCGACTTCGTCGCACTTGTAAATGTTCCTGTACATGGCGAGTCCCAGATTTTTTAGGAAATGTCTTCTTTTCACGCGTGTAACATCATTGTTAGCCAGATATATATACCTGATAAATTCAGCATTGCAAAAAAAATCCTCAATGGCCATCGTTTTGTGTTTCTACTCACGTTGTTAGACGCAGAAAGTTCATGCACTACGCTCTTGGTGTGATGGTGTGATCTCAGGCTTCCTTATGTCGCCTGTAGACATCAATCAAATATAGTTTTGGCACTTCGAGCACCGAATCTAACACCAAGTGAATCTGATATAATATTTACTGATCTGGTATGTACATTTGATCACGCTGGTGTTTTTTGCCACAAGGTTCCATCTTCTTTCTATTATCAAAAGTTCGAGATTGCTTGATTAATCATTTGAAGAACACCATAAAAAAATATAAAAACACTAAATAGAAAAAAAAAGTATGTCACGAAAATAGTCCGTTTACAATGACGCTGGGTCAAACTTACCCGATTGAACTTGGCGCACATGTTACTCGTTGCGCAGGCTGCGTCGCTCTAAGTGAACCATCGGTACGGGTAGCAGGGACGTATCACTCCAGCTACTCAAACGCTTAAATCACATAACGCTGGTAAACAAGAAATATGTCCATAAAAAAACGTCTCGGGTCAATATGACCCAGCGTCATTAGCGCCGGGTTAAATTAAAAACGCTTCGATTACCAACAGGTCCATAAGATTGTTAGGTACAGTCAGCAGCAGTCGGCAATCTAAACCGTTAAGGTTTGCATGATTATAAATATAAACTTATTGTCTAAGATCTAGTACTAGCAACGTAAAAGCAGACTAGTCGGACTTTTGTTTATAGTTATAGTTATGACATTTAACACATTTATAAAAGCTCTTAATAAGGATATTGACGTAATAGAATCAGTTTCAGAATAATTACAGTAAAACACAATCTTAGACTAATGCTCTACTAGAATTTAATAAACCACACTTTCAGAATAATCATATTACCATAATAGGTATGCTTGGAATTAATGGCAGGTCCGAATTCGACAAGTTCGACATATGTCAAAAGTTACAATTCGACAATGATTCTGTTTAATAAAACTTACAGGTGACAAAATTGTCATGGTGGAAATCCACAAATATGTCGGGTTGATACGAAAATCCGACATATTTCTGTTTAATAAAACTTTTTGAGTGACAGGGGACAGGCGACAATTTGTTGTGAATAACTTGTCAATTCTGCTTTATTAAACAGAAAATTCTCGTGACATATTGCCATATTTGTAGAATTGTCCAAAAATTCTGACAGGCGCCTTACCTTCTGTCGCGATTAATATGTTGAATATTGAAGGTGTAAGAAAGTGTTAATAAAAGGTTTGATACAAAAAATGGTAGTTACATCGAGCACCGAGAGTAGTAATGACGAATACTTGGAACAAATACAAACGAGAAGACAACGACGGTTATATAAAAGCAGAACCAATTTAATAATATCAAATTATTATTATTTATTTTTGATTACTTCATTCTATTACTTTGTATATATTTTTCTTGTTTTACCCTCATTTATCTTCATAAAACAGAACGATCAGAAAATATGTCACAAGTTGACATAATTGTCACGACAATCCGACAATTGTTATTTATTAAAGAGCATAAGCACGACAATTCTACAATTATGTCATTTTTGGACATATATGTCGACTTGTCAGCTTTATTAAACAGGGCCCAGGTCGCCGGTCGGCATTATAATGCAGGTTATCAATTTTAACTAATTTCATAATCATACGTTCCCTGACAAGCAGGATCTTTTTAATTGTATTAGTATTGTAATCTTGTCAAACGTAACGTGCGGACTGTACTTCAGAAGAATCTCATGATCCGGCTGGGAATTCATATTAGGACCTTTTAAACCGTGTCATGGACCCAATGAGAAAAGACCTTGTACTTCTGGGAATAACCCGATTTACCCCACCCTGGAGCGGGTTTTTGCATTTCATTAGGTCGAACAATATTTATACCTTCTTTAAAGTAAAAAAAGTTGTGACTGGATAACAATGGGGGCAAATTTTATAAAACTATTTGCTACGGGGCGTTAGCCTGGTCATATCACGTCTACATCAATGACAGAATATGTCAAATTGCGAACTAATGGATGATATAGGAAGTACATAATTGGTACTTAGTATTATCACGATCCATTCGTTAATGTAGGTAGTTAACTATTTCTCGCCACATTCTATCCGATACAAAAATTCCAATCTAGTTAATATTGTTAGTTCAGAAACCTGCATTAAACGGAAATCTACCGTAGTTAAATAATTACAGGTATTACTTACAACTATTCTTATAGCCTTAGGATCCCGAATATTTTGTTGCTACTAGGTATATTTTTGGTTAGTTAAGTAGGCGGTGAGTTTTAGATTCTGCTCTTAAGTACCTACTCGAAATGGATACATTACTCTGAATAAGTAAGATTATTATGCGGCCGTTGCGCGAATGGTTTCATTAATCCTGTCAGTTCAGTGTCGTCTGAACTGACGGGTGCAATGAAGAAGGCAGAGGCATTCTTACAGCGGGGCATTATACACATACACATACATTTAGATACATAAATTTAATGCGTGAATATATAATAAATTGATTAAATAATGCGTTCTCCAGCTCGCTTCTATATTCGGAATGAACTGCATGATTAGGAGCAATATTCTAGAATGCATGGTTTTGGACTGTTTAACGACAATTTCAGGACTTGCTACTGTCTGCTTTTAAAGAACTAGTCATGTTCTGAAAATGCTATTAATGTCTGTTCTAATTCAACTGTTTGTATCGCCCTATGTTTCACATAAAGTTCCTAACTTACTTCAAACAAATCAATGCTCAGATATAAATAGATTGATGGTGGAGCGCGAAGTGACCCCGATTAGAAACTAGGTTAATAAATAGTGTGACTAGTAAATTTATTAACCTCTTTCCTAGAGGGGCTATATGGTCGTAGGTATTCATAAAATTTGATATTATTTTACTATCAAATTAAATCTGTTTGGAGCAGAGGTGATAACGTTTTATATTTACTACGAATAAGCTGGGAAGTACTGGTACATGGTCGGTCGATAATGCGGTAATCATTGAGATGCCGTGACTCCAGTGTATTAAGATTGCAAACGAAATTATCGAAGAGGTAACAATCCCTATTTTATATCCGGTAATTAAATTAAGTTCTTTGTTTGTTGATTTTAACCTCATCCGGCCAGCTTGTTAGCCGAATGATGAAAAATATGGATTGGTGGTTTCGTACATTATTGTACGATATCGTGGTCATCACCAAATTATAATATTCTCAGAATTTCACCAGATATTTATAAAAATCGATCTTGTCTTAAGAAATTTTATAGACGCATACAAAATTCGACATCAGTAAATCAATCCTCAGTCAGCTACGATGACAGAACTTATTAGAATTTTAATAAAATATTCTGTGTATTTATGTGGTACATAGTTATCATGTGCTTTTATCATACGAGTGCAATAGGTACCTCGTTCATTCTTAGACAGTGTTTTTGTATTCGCATGTGTAACAATTTACCCGGCTTCGCTGTTGTGTGGAGTGAGGTAGTAGGTTGGTACGTAGTTAGTTACATATGTATTTTAGTACGAAACGAGGGGTCATGCAACCGGCGAGTGCAATGGAACGGAGTTGTGAATGGGGTGCGGCTAGTAGTGGGGGAGCCGGGGAGGTGTATGGGGGGGGGGGGGACGGAGTGGCATGCCGCCGCGGCCGTAGTGACGAGACCACAGGTGATGTCATCGCTCCGCCATTTTGTAGTTAATGAGACCCGAACATTCAGACTAAAAAAAAATCTTTTAACATATTTTTAAAATCCTGCATGATAGTGTTTTCTTATTCTCATGCTTAAGTATTTTATTTGCTTATAGTTTGATTTACAATACGTTCTTTAGTAAGGTAGGTCATATTGAAAAGCAGATCGTTTTGTACCAATAAGAGTCGGACTTCACCCAATTATATTTCACGTCAATCCCGCCCATATGAAAATAAATTAATACGTTTCAATGAGTGAGTAGAAAAAGTTTTGTATTCGTTAAACGAATTACTAGATATGTCAACGTTTAGATCGCTACTTGAGCATTGTACTGGTCAAGAATTCTGTTAATAGGTAATAAGACTGCCTATATATTCCTCTTAAAAAATCTGCGTATGAAAGGTATGATGGTGGTGAGGAATTTTGCTACAGTAAGTAATTTCACCTCTACAATATTAAGGCTCCCGATTTATTCATATTCAGTTATTAATTACCCACATGATACGGCTTTTTCTATTTCAGTAATGAAAAGACATATGTGTCTTATTACCTTTTAGGAGGTTTTTTTTATGTTATCTGGTTAAAAATAAATAGCTGTGTGGTTCCTATTAATTTTATTACTGAAATTAACATGTTAATTGTCTACTAACACAGTAACTAAAATATATTTTAGATAATGCTTTTAAAACAATGTCTTTATATCAAACTGGCTGTCCCGCCAAACGTGGTCCTGCCACACAAAGAAATCTAAGTGGGAATTTGATCGCAGTGTCACTTCGCAGGATTATTGTAAATCTACTATAAAATTATTCAGGGTCCTGATCGCGCTGAAACGTCAAAAAATTGCAAAAATAGGTCCGGTTGATTACAAGGATAACTGCACTCCACACTGTTCACACTTGTATGGTATTTAATTCTTTTGTGTTTTTTTTTTATTTCTCATTCCGCAAACGTTCTTCAGTGGATTGATTCGTAATTTTACTTTTATATACAAATAGATACTGTGATTTCAAATAGATTTAATTTTATTTATGAATTAATTGTCAATGTGCCTCCTCCACATTTTGACGAAATTTTCACGATTTATATATCGCCTATATGAAAGCGATAATGGATTATTCTAAAAAATCTTGACAGATTGTATTTCATTTATAATATTTATTTGCATTATGTATTTTTTTTTAATAATTGTATTACAAATATTTATTACTTCTTATCCTATATCCTATTCATGACGAAGATAAATCCAAAACCACATTTAATGTCATACAAATATTTTAATTTAATCACATCGGAAAATGTTAAATTATTGTTGACTAGTTGAGCCCCGCGGTTTCACCCGCGTTAAACTTTATAAATTATAGCCTATGTGCTATTCGGATATATAAGCTATGTATATTACTGTAAGGTTTCGTCAAACTCCGTTCCGTAGTTTTTGCATTAAAGAGTAAGAAACATCCATATTAACAAACTTTGGCATTTATAATACATTTTGGAATTACTATTAATAACTATTAGGTATATGAGTATGTTAAGTCATTCATAATATTCAACCCACTCTCGTTGTATTCTCATTGCCCTTATCATACCATTTCTCAGTACTGATTTGGGGATAATGAACCAAAAGAACTCAATACTTGGCAGGAGTTGGCACGTAAATATGAACCAATGAAATCTGGTATTCATGCGTATAACAAGCCTTATGTTGCTCACTCCCGGTTATAATTAGTAAAAATTTAAACAATTGTTAGCCGGATCCTGGCCATTGTAGTTCGTTCAGAAATTGCATAATGTGTTATATGAAATAACTAGTAGCACCCTTAAAAACTACCTGATGGTTTTCGTTCATAATGTTGGAAATATATTTGTTTAACGTTTTATTTTGATTGACAAATCTTTACCCATGTCCTATAAAATCAATTAAAATTACATATTTAGGACAATATCACGATATTATATGAGTTGTTTTGAACAAGACATTGTTTCTTTTTAAATAAAACATGTTAAACTTATTTCAAAATAAGTAGTACAAAATAACTAGACAATTCTACAATATTTGAAGAGACACTTCACATACACTTACATAAAATACTTCTTGATTTACAAGGATGATTCGCGTTTCGAGACATTCTGTTTGAAGCGTAACATTTATTAACATTGTACGTCTTTTGAAACTTCTATGCTACGATTTGAAGATTCGGCTTATTCTTTTGAATTTTCAACTAATTCGAGGTGGATCTTGAGTAGGCAAAGGACCAAATCTAAAAAATAGTTTTTTTTTATAAAAAAAAAATGGTATTATTTCCGAAATTACTTTCGGATCTGACCAAAGTGGGATTGCTAAGTTTGTGGTTACAGAAACTTGACAATCCCACTTGTGAGTTATAAATCACAGAAACCAGCAGAAAGTGAAGCTTAATCATTGACTTAACGTAATTTATTTTTGGATGCTTTTTATTACCTACATACAATCAAAGCGATATCGAAATATTTAATACGTTGTAAAGACCAATTTCTACAATTTTGACTTACAACTTAACTTGGTTGTTATTTATTATAACTGTCCTACAGTTATAGTTATGAGGTCGAATATACATTGTTTGTTTATCCGTACTTTAAAATACTAATTACTACGGCTAAAATGCGACTATATTGAATGTTCGAGTCCTATGCTAAAACCAAATAAACTGGTAATGGGCTTGCTGGGCTGGCTAAGCTACGAGTCGCCCAATGCTCTTAATACTAACAATTGTTAATGTATATATTAAGAACTTTAAACTTTCAAATAACATTTTTAGATATTGTAAAAAACGTCTCTAGTTCGAACCAGTTCTCGATTCTAGAATAAATCTATTTATTCATTTATCTAATAATAGTGATAAGTTATTTTTAGTATATATCTTGTTGTTGTTTTCTTGTTTATTGACACTTTTCTCGCGCAGTCAAACCGACTGATCGGTTTTGGGGGTATTTTTCTGTAATTGTGTTTTAATATTAAGGAAACAATAAATAAATAATAATAATATAGACCTAATAAAATGTTTACAAGTCTGTATTTTTGCGATATTAGGCTTCCATGTCTGCGATGGGATAGCATAGCATAGTATAGAATTCTAACGCAATGAGGGTGGGTAAACATACATAATTTGGGAATTTGTTTACATCTAATAATAGAGAGTTAATAAGAGCCTTTTAATTTTGTTAAGTTATGCTACTTGTTTTTAAACGCATACCATTTGAATGTATCTATGCAACATTTTTAACCTCATACGTACCTATTTACCTAAAACCAAACATATTTTTTTGTACGTGGTGGGATTTGTAGGCTATGACACATCAGCTAGGTTAATTTTATTTAAAGCAGAGTACAACTCTCCACGTATATTTTTTTGAAATCCGTTCATTTCTAAGTGTGCTTTATGAATCCAACTTACCCAGAAAATTTAATTAGAAAAATACGCGTAACCACATATAAACTTCGTGACCCCCGACATGTATGCATTGAAAAAGAGAAATATGTTTAATTCAACTTACCCAGAAACAATACAGAAACACATGTTTCTAACATCCATAAATTTCGATATATATGTGCCATGAAATCAATGCTAGGGCTAAGATTTATTTGACAAAGCTATGTTTTGTAGATAAGGTAAAATTGTAAAGTATGAACAAATTGTGTACAAGTGGTAATGTCGCTTCTCGCAGCCGATCATCAAAGGTACTCATCAGTGGGCTACCTCTGCATGTTCGCTTCGACAACATCGAGCCCCTGCTCTCACAATACGGCAACGTTCAACATTGCGACAAAGCGAACTCCCGCGACGCCAACACGCAAGCGGTGTTCATCACCTTCGAGAGCCCCGAGCAGGCGCAGCAGTAAGTATTACACACTGTGTTCGGATCTCTGGGATGTGCTACCGTACTGCTTCGCAGCTTGCTTTTCTCTTGCTCCTCCGTCGTCAGCTCGTTGCATGACCCATTATCATTCGGTGTTAGCCCTTTCTGCTAGCTCGCTTTATTTCTTTCCAGATTCTATGTATGTTCTTGTGTATTCATAATTGTTTGTTTTCTTTGCAATATATGTGGTGATTACTTAGACGCAACGTTATAGTCATGCTTTTCTCAACAACTCCCATTTGTGCAAACAAGGTGTCTAGTGTAACTGACCAGTGTGCAACCCTTATTGTTTTTAAATTAATCAGCTTATCTCGTGCTCTCTTTAACAATCCATGAATGGCATGATTGTTCGTTTGGATTTTTCGTTGTAAAATGTACCAGTTTTTCTTTGTTTTATGTTTGATATATAAAGATTTAAGTAACTAAATATGACTTACCGGTTATATTTGATTAAATTTTAAATTCATTTTCTCTATTACTGCTGTTATGACGCATGTTTATACACACTGTGTACCTAATTATCTAGTATTGCATGCTGCATCACACGCCGTTACTGAATTACAACGAAAGTGTTAAAAACAAAAAGGAAAACAAAAATCGCATACGTACCAATTATGAAACGTTCTACACAACTATTCTTGGATACTTAAAACCTATATCTTTGGAACATTAGTTTAGGAAATATGTGATTCACCATGTATTTAGCTGATTGTCTGGTATTAATGCGGTTTAAACAATAATATTTAGATAGCTTTACTTAGACACAAGCTTTTCGCATAATAAGTATATTTTATTATTTATATTCCGCGATAGGAGTAACTTTGGGATAAAAGTATTTTGTATAATATGATTTCGATGAAATGTTATACTGAAAGAGTTTTAATCAAGCAAAAAAAAAAATGTCGAGCCTTTTTGTACTTGTATTTTATTAGGTAATGATTATGATAAAACGGGGATTCGTCCCGCCGAGTTTATGCGCCTTTTTATGCGGTTTATCTTGCCAGTAAAGCTCGGTTAATTTTTTAATTTATTTTGAAGACACAATAAAACTATTTCATATTCCTAAACTGTCGAGCTCACGCTCGCCTCTATTGCCTGGTGCCTCTAAAGCCTACAAGGCGAACTGTAGATGTCATGACAAAATATACAATGGCGCAATTTGAAGGGATATTAACTGCCACTTGAGTCTAGACGAAATGGACCTTTGGATGCCATGGCCACAAATACGTGTAAAGGGAAAACTTAACCGCCAAATCCACATATATGTGACAAATAATATGGTCCACGATAAACGTGTCGAAGGAAAATACCTTTTCTTTTAGGAGGAATATCTTTTCTTTTATTTATGTTCACCGATTAGTACATTGCCGCAAGGGGTATGCGTTTCTCCTCTTGCGGTTAAAGGGTTAGCTTTATGTGGTCTGTTTCAATATTTAAGATTAGGGTATTACTTTGTTTTTTATGAATAAGCAAGTTTCAAGGTCCAAGAGCAAAGTTCAATAAAAAACATTATTGAACTTTGCTGTTACTGGCTTGTAGAGGAAAAAAAATCGTTGCTAACTTATATAAGAGTATAACTATGTTGATATTTGTTGCAGAGCAATAAATGGTTTGAATGGATGCGAACTGGAAGGTAGTCGGATGAAGGTGGAATCAGCGGAGCAGAACAGCCGCGGAGGCAGGCGAGGGCGGCCCGGAGGTGGCCGCGGCGGCGGCGGCGCCGCCGGCGGTGGCTCGCGCCCCACCGACTTCCCGCTTAGGCTGTTGGTGCAGAGTGATATGGTCGGGGCGATCATCGGTCGTCAGGGAAGCACCATTCGTCTCATTACACAGCAAAGCCGTGCTCGTGTTGACGTACATCGCAAGGATAATGTGGGCTCTCTGGAGAAGGCCATTACCATATACGGCAATCCAGAGAATTGCACCAACGCATGCAAAAGAATACTTGAAGTCATGCAACAAGAAGCTAATAATACCAACAAGGGGTAAGAATAAATACATTCATATGTACTGTAGATCGTATAGAGATGTATGTGAGCTATCAATCTTGTCAGCCGCATGACCTCCACTGCTGGAGAAATGTCTCTCCATAAGATTTCTTTGTCCATAATTTGGTGGGATTTGCCATAATCGCTACTCTTGGCAGACCTGTTGGCGATCGCAGTATGATGGATATAGTACACAGACGCTGCTGTCCGTTCTCTGGGATATATTCCCTCGGGTTGGCTTCGACGCCCCCTCCTTTTTTTTACCGTGAGCCACACGGCAAGTTTAATAATAATATGCACTATGGCGTGTGTAATATACGTTGTAATCATGTAAAATTGGGGTGGTTTATGTTCTTTAACGCATTTAATATATTAAATAAAAATATTCTGTGTATAACTCGATGACGACATCTGCGTCCGTGCAGTATATGTAAATTGTCCGGTCGGGCGTATTTCGTTAACGCCCTAAATGTTCGAATACAGCACTCCACAAACTTTCTGTGAAATCAATGTTTGATTTCGGGGGTCCGGTTACCATGAGAAAATGAATATTGTTTCACCTAATCAGAAGCCGTATCAAATCTGACACGTGATCTAACCATCTTGGTTACTTTTCTTATGATTTTTGAAGTCTGATAGTAGTTTCTCGTTTGATGCTAGTGATTAGTCACAACTGGAAGCTGCATAGAATAGAGAATAGAAAAAGGCATGGAAGCATTGTTTAAGTTAACAAGATACACGTAAGTTGATGTAAGGCATAGTGCGACCAAACTTTAAATAGTGCTTCTAGAATCGCTCAGTCCAAATTTCGAGTAGAATATTTATGAATATCAGCGTATTTTTTTCAGATCTAAATAATAAAATCTCATTGTGTACTAAAAAAATATAAACGTATAAAGTTCTTCACTCTTTAATTATTTCTAATGACAGACTAAAGGTCAGGTATAATATTGGAAACTGGGCCTAAAAAGATTGCATCATAGAGGTGTTGTGAAAGCAGCTGTCTCATCTTTGAAAGCTTGAATTGGGACATTGTTTAGATACCTCAAAAAATTCAATAAGACTTCCCAGTCTAAATAAAACATGAATATTGGGTTATTTCAAATATTAAGTACAATATTATTTTTCAGAGAGATCTGCCTCAAAATCTTGGCTCATAACAATCTAATTGGACGCATCATCGGCAAAGGTGGAAACACAATTAAGAGGATTATGCAAGAAACTGACACAAAAATTACAGTCTCCTCTATTAATGATATTAACAGCTTTAACTTGGAACGAATCATCACCGTAAAGGGCACCATTGAAAATATGGCTAAAGCAGAGTCACAAATATCAGCCAAATTGCGTCAGAGCTATGAGAGTGATTTACAGGTAATATTTCTGTTGTTTTACTTGATCCAGTAGTCCTTTACTCATAACTTACTGCAAAATGTTTACAGGCTAGATTTATAAACAAATTGTCTGTATATTCAAACATATTAAATTAACCTAATTAAAGCATTGTTTTTTATTATTTGTTCTGTATCGTTCTGGTCGTAATTTATCTAATATGTTAGTATTTAGAAACCATAAACTGTTAATATACTTGTATTATATTAACAGTTTATGGTTTCCATATTACAGGCTCTGCCTAGTTTGAAATCAGATGGCAGTGTCTTAGTTGTCCCAATATATTTTGACATACTTGTTTAGACTAAAGTACACTTACTACTTCAATTGAATAAACCTAATTAACTTTTGTTAAAATATTATTAATCTTCAGATTCTTGAATATTTGTTATAGCTTTTATTCTCTAATACTACTAGTATACAGTCATTGATGATGTTTGACAGATGCTAGCACCGCAGAGTATTATGTTCCCTGGCTTGCATCCAATGGCCATGATGTCGACTGGACGTGGCTTCTGCGGAGCGCCTCCGCCGTTCCCGCCACCGATATACGCGCCCATGCCCGGGCAAGGCGGTGCTCAGCAAGGGGCCGGGGATTCGCAGGTATTTAGATTAAAAAAATTAAAAAAAAAAACATGTCTTATCACCACATATTATCCGTTTATAGTTCAAAAATCTAATGTAGCAACCTAGGATGAATTAATTTCGACATAATCTATAAGATCATTTTAATTATTGACATTGCTGCATCACTAAATTAGTTCCTTAGGGAAATTGTAAGAAGAGAGAAATATTCAGTTTCGTTACAAAATCAAACGACCTAACCGCTATATATACTTACTATCTTTGGTTATTGTTACTAAATCAAATACATCCATATTTCAATAGTGTTGCGTATAGAAACGTTTATTTAAATTTAATATGGTGAAACTATAAAGCGTACGATATGGTTGTGCACAGTATGCTTAGTCATACATGTTATTATTAGCAACTATTCCAGACAGTAGGCATGTTCGTATACCCATGTATTAATAATTTGTCTTCCTGGGTACATAGATTTTATTCGTATTTAACAACACTATTTTTATTTGGATACACATTCGGAAAGCAAATATTTATATATATAATAAGTCATAATTTCGAGTACTTAGTACTCGAAATTATGACTTATTTGGTATTCCTCTATATCTGGAGATTAGTTGTTTATTTTTGTAACTCTAATAAGTAAAAACTCTTTTATCTTCAATTTGCATTTAAATAAATGAATGTTTTATCGTAGGAAACTACATACTTATACATCCCAAATAACGCGGTGGGCGCAATCATCGGCACTAAGGGTCTGCACATTCGTAATATCATTCGGTTCAGCAACGCTTCCGTCAAGATCGCACCTTTGGAGCAAGACAAGCAAGGGGAAAACCAAAGCAATCCTCAACAAGAGCGCAAGGTTACCATTGTGGGCAGCCCTGAGGCACAGTGGAAGGTATGTATCGTGTAATGAACTTTGCACGTTCAACAATAATATTTGTACTGATGCCCGCGCATCGATAAAAGCGCGCGTAGCTGTACAAGTATGAGCTGCGTTCTACAGGATATTAATAATAAACCCACAGAATGCAAAGGGGGAGCAGCGCGAATGAACTCACGATATCAATGTACTCACGTATGCATATACTGACTACGTGTGCGCGTACCTATCCATCGCTGATGAGTTCTTTGACACTGATCGTTTGTATTGGCGCCCGCAGCTACTGCGCCCACGCCAACATAAGTCTGCTCCGTAGAAACCTTTTGTGTTCTGTAATAGATCTACGGCTCTTGTAGTTCTAGGGCGCGCATGGTTCCAGAGTCTTACCATGTTATGAAGCTAAAAACAATATTAACAAAGACTTTCCAACGAAAGTTATCACTAAAGTGAGCAATTATTGGTTGTTGTCATATTATAGTGTTTTGGCTGTTATATAGTGTTTGGCTGTAGTCGATAATAATAGGTCTTTACCTATGAAATTGCCGTTTTGTATGAAAAAATTTAAACGAATTTTTTTCATGAATTTTTTTATTTGTATTAATCGAAGTAATCACCCATGCAATCAATGCATCTTTGCCATCGCAGTGGCAGTTTATTGATGCCCTTCTTAAAGAAATCAGCTGGACGGGAGGCAACAAATTCTTCAAAGGCATTTTGTACTGCCTCTCGGGTATTGAATTTTTTTCCCGCCAAGAAGTTATCCAAATTCTGGAAAAAGTAGTAGTCTGTAGGCGCAAGGTCTGGTGAGTAGGGCGGATGACGGAGAGCTTCCAACCCCAGTTCTTGCAACTTGGAGACCGTCTGCTGTGCAGTATGAGGTCGCGCGTTGTCGTGCAGGAGCAGCGGAGACGAGCGATTGACCAATGCTGGTTGGAGATGCGCCAGCTTCGCCATCATTGTGCTCAGTTCTTCACAGTACACATCTGCAGTAATGCTCACCCCGTTTGGTAAGAAGCTGTGATGAATCACACCGGCGCTAGACCACCAAACAGTGACCATCACTTTTCTAGGGGTAAGTTTTCGTTTAGGGCATTGTTTAGGTGCTGAACCAGGATCCAACCAACTTGCTGAGCGCTTGCGGTTATCAAACAGAATCCATTTTTCATCGCAGGTAACAATGCGGTTCAAAATTCCTTCATTTGTGTGTCTGTTGAGCAGTGCAAGGCACGTCTCGACGCGTACTTCGCGCTGGCGATCATTGAGTTCGTGGGGCACCCATTTGTCAAGCTTTTTTACCTTGCCAATTTGACGCAAATGGACCAATATTGTTTTGACACTAACGTCGAAAGCTGCTGCTAATTCAGCCGTAGATTGTGTATCATCAGCTTCCACAACCGCCTTTAATTCGTCATTGTCGACCAAAGTCTTCGGACGACCGCGAGGTTCATTTTTCAGGTCGAAATTTCCAGAACGGAAGCGAGCAAACCAATAACAGGTGGTGCGTTGGTTTGTAGTGTTAGCTCCGTAAACGTCGTTGATGTTGCGTGCCGCTTGTGCCGCGTTGCTGCCACGACGGTACTCATATTCCATAATTACTCGAATTTTTAACGTATCCATGATGACGAAAAAGATTGAAATGCGATGAAAATGTAACACTAATCAATAAAGAAATGACTACTTTTGGAAAAAAGAATCCATGTTTTTAAAATAAAATTAATTTGAAATTAGAATTCTTAGCCAAACAAAAATTATTTTGATTTGAAATGGCCAGTACTGCAGAACGGCAATTTCATAGGTAAAGACCTAATATATTATTATGATCGTTTTATTTGATGTCTTCATTAACTTGAACACAAATTGCGAGGTATGACGAAAGTGAGATAAGTGATGTGTTAATCGTAAAATTACAGGCTCAATATCTGATCTTCGAGAAGATGAGAGAAGAAGGTTTTATGTCTGGTTCTGATGATGTGCGACTGACGGTGGAGATCGTCGTAGCGTCTTCTCAAGTTGGGCGCATCATTGGCAAGGGCGGTCAGAACGTGCGCGAGCTGCAGCGTGTCACCGGATCGCTTATCAAGTTGCCTGAACAACCGGCCGCACAACAGCAACCCACGCAACCTGATCACGACACTACAGTACACATCGTGGGCCCCTTCTACAGCGTACAGGTAGGACTACTTGCACCTTGATTTGACTAGACGTATTACAGTCGCACCATAGGCTTTGTAATCAGTCAGAGACGTGATCTTAAATGGATCACATGTCGTTGCTGTGCGTTTATAATGTGATAGATCCTCATGTCATCCTTCCCGGCGCACGACGCATGGCTTCATAAATACTGAAAAATGTAACATTGCAACTAGAGAGTAATAAAAGCTGTTTCATCACGGTATTTAGTCAATTTACCTAATAAAAGGCCTTTCAGTGCATAGATGCTTACTAATTTGTTTTTTATATATTTACTGTCGTACGTAGGTATATTACCTGGCGACACCGGTGACCTAAATTGTCCTCACGCTATCAAAGAGTGTTTAATCACACGTAACGTAAACCAACCAGAAACAACGAACGTTGTTTGAGCCGTTACATGGATAAATTATTATAATATTTTTTTCGCCTAGATGATGTCGCACGCTCCAGCCCGCGGGTTATCGTTATAACATATTCAGCCTTACCCCATGCCTCGTGCGCGAATATTCGGGTCAACTCCCCGCTTAATCTCAGTGTGACACACATACCTTATTTAAGTTTAAAACACGTGTATAAATTTACTTGCTATTGCGAATTGAATGATCTTGAATGGTTATAGTGATAAGGATGTTTGGTCGAATATTGTATGAGATGGAAACATGTAGTTACCAAGTCCAATTTTACGTTTTCATGTAAATTTACCAGTGTCTAATATTACGCAGTCATTATTTAATGGTGTCGAATTGTACATGAAAAGAAATCTGGTGCATTGCGAAATTGTTTGAAAGTTATTTCGACACAATGACATTTTTACGTTAAGAAGATATTATTATAATGGTGTCGAGTTGTACATAGAAAAGACCTTAAGATAAGTATCGAATTTGATTATTGCTGGTGCATTGCGAAATTATTTGAATGTTGGTTTCGACACACTGTGGCATAATGAGATGTTTACGTTTTGTAGCGAGCACCTGAGGCGGGATGAGCATACTCGCGACACGCCTGTGTCAGGATACACGATGCTCAGTGTGACTACGCAATATCCATGTCGAGTTATGTTATGCCTTTGATGACGATTTAGGTGAGTTTCTTCACTATTCATGTAGCCAGTAAACACAGCGAATGTTTGGAAATATTAAATAAAACTTCATACTTTTACTATACATTTTTAATTTCAGTGTTTGCCATTAATTTTAAGATATTTATTGGACTAAGTAACTACATGCATCTCGTAGTTTTATGTAGTTAATATAATATATGAATGGATGGGTGGATGTATGTCTTTAATTAATGGATTATAAACGAACTGTTCTAAATTGAAGTGGCGATAGTACTTGTTTTATTTTGTGTGCATCTTGACTTATTTGATTCAAGATTATGGGACGTGTTATTTGAAGTTATCGGCTCACTACTGTGCAATGAGGACTTATCTATATATTAATGAAACTATGATTTGTTTTGATTGGTTCAACACCCACTAGCTCCAGCACTAGGATACAGCGGTTAATAAATGTATTCCGCAATCCTACAATATATGTTGGATCCATCAAGCATTTACTTTGGTGTGCCCCAATGTTAGACTGCACATTCAATTAATTATTTGAGTGTTTCTCGCCTATTTAAAGTTGATTTCAATTACAGGAAATATAAAATTAGACATGTTGCGACCGGTTATATCGTGAACACTAAGTGTGCCAGTAACTTCAAATTATTCGATTTTACACACAGCTCTTTAATATAAAAAGTGGTGCATATGCGAATGTTAGCTGAATTGTATACACGTGTTAGTAGCTTAATGTATTGTTATTTGCTTGTGTTGTCAGTCGGCGCAGCGACGCATTCGCGCGATGGTGGCGCAGGCGTCTGCGCCGGGGCGGCGCCGTGCTGCGCAGCCGCCCCCCCCACCGCAGTAAGCACTCCCCGAGCTTCGAGCATCAGCGCCCACACCGCCCCCCAGCCCCAATCTTCCCATCAGCTCTGGCCGTTCCACACCACACGTAGCTACAGGTATAGGCACTATTCTTGAGCGCTACACTGAATAAGGTTTTGTTACGAGTACAGATCTATCATAAGCAAAAGAAGCTAACCTATAAAGTGTGTTGTACTACGCCGGGATATACACTTTGACGAATCCGCCGCATCCTTTGTATCCAACAATCGCAGTGACCGCATGCGTATCAAAGTTTAGCGCTCGACACTGTGCCCCTACCTATACACCGAACCACCGAATGCTTTGTCGGCTCGTGTAGTTGACAACACTACGTGTCCAAATATTGTTGTTGACCTAATTATATTATCGTAGTGAATTATAATGAAATCTATTGATAAATCCATATTTTATCCCCGGAATTATCTATGTTGATGATTAATATTTAAATATATATATGTATATTATATATATATATATTATATATATATAATATTATTCATATACACTATTTTTTAATGAGACGTGATTGTTATTATATTGTTTTCATACAGTGTTATTCTGATACAATGTAAGAAGTTAACATAGACTGCAATAGTTAAATGATTATGTTCTCTATACACATATTATACAAATGTTGATAGCAGTATCTCTATATTAGTACCACAGCATACTTTATATACATACACAGAAGTGCATATTATGTTTTTGTTATAAAGTAATAGTTTAATCTGTTAAAATCACTTCACTATACTGTTAAATATAATACTTTGAGGTGTGGGATTGATAGGAAAAGGAAATTAAATGATTTCGCTTTAACGAGGAGGCTCACGGAAAAATGGCTTTGCAAAAGTATAATGTAAGATTGTTTCTTTAACGATACAAGAAGTTTCTGCATGCATGCTGCTAAGAATGTGTCGTACGATGAATTGTATCAAACTGATGTGTCAGTTGGGTGATAGTAACTAATCCAAAGAGTGAACGCCGATGGTGTGTCAAGTTGGCCCTGCTAGATGAGCTTTGATGAGATGAGACGAGACGAGGCGCGGCGTGCGCGCGCCACCGTGCTGCAGCGCTGCCGCGCCGCCGTGCAGACGCGCCGCGGACGCCGGGCAGGCCGCGTCGCCGCCGCCTACTGCCCGGCGGCGCGGCCCGCATCACGCGTTCGCGGTGCCAATACTATACGGACACGAACCTAATTATGGTGGACAAATATTTTTGATATAGGTAATAGTAATTGTTGGAGAGTAAGGAGTAAACTTATGAGTTTTTAATTTGTAAGTAACATTTGTTGATCGTTTTCTTTGTAATTTTGTCTTTGTTAGCTTTATAATGTTTTCTTGTATTGAAAATGTAAAAGGAAAGTGGTAGAGACAGAACGATACCGTAGCTTTGAATGGTGCGAGTATCTGTCACGTCGCTGGTATTGTTCGGTTCTATCGAATCATGTTTTATTATTCGATTGTACGATTTGCGTTATCATTGTGCCAAGTGAGATCATTTCGCACTCTCAGTGCAACACTATTACTCTTCTCAGCAAAAAATTTAAACTTTATTTCCGTGTCAACAAAATAATGCATAAATATTACGAATAATATTCATAATGATATTATTTTGTACAACCTGAACAGGATCGTCCATTTTATAATTATATTTTTTTTTATTGTCCATGCGAATAATACATTGTTCAAGATGTTTCGATTTTTTTTTGATGAGAAGTGTACAATTGATATTATTAAACTATACATGATTGTATTTTTATTTTCATAAATCGTTGTCTCAAACAAATTAAAAATAAATCTTTTCTGTACTTTTAATTAAAATCAGAAGTTTTATTTATAGTATCAAATTGAAGTGAATGGCTTTACGCCTTTTTACACTGAGGGTGCGAATTAACTATGAGAGATTAAGATAAAGTGAATAATATCAAAATTAATGAAAAGCTTAGATATTTATATGTATAATTGTGATAATATATGGAAGTTTTGGCAAAAATGTAACTAAGAATGTAATACATTCTTGTTCCCATTTTCTCACTTTTTAGGTTAGGTTATAATAAATTGTAAGTAGGGAAGGAGATGGCGCGGCGGTGGGTAGTGCGCGCACGCAGCCGCGCCACCTCGCACGATGTCCCGATACTTCAACACTTATCGATCACGGTTCCGTATCCCAAATGCATCAAAATAATTTTCAATTCATCTCGTCGGACGACGTAATAATCGATAGTATTAGTGCTGAACGTAAAGGGTGCACAAGCATGCTTACTATCCCTATGATAAAAATTTATCACGGATGCACGCTACTAAAATACCAGGTAAATGGCACGCTCACGTCCACCATTCTATAAAAATAAAATTTCTTACGTGCCGTTTTTATAAATTGTTTTGGAGAATGCTTTGAATACCAGTCACAATAATTTTATACCAAAGGTAGCGATTTTAATATCTAGGTAATGAACCCATGACAGTTAGTACATAAACTAATGAGATTTCAGTCACGTCGTCTACCTACGAAGTCTTCAACTTGAGCCGTGACTGCCGTGAAGCAAGCACCAAGTACATACATGTTAAATAAATTCTTGACTCTTCCAGCTATAGAAAGGTTATTTACCTATCTTGCTAACGATGCCACATCCGCATGTTTGTTACAATGTTATATATTAATGTAATGTCATATTGCTATGTTATTATGACTCATTTCAAACTTTCCACGTAGCTAGTTCATTCTATTTTTATTTCGAGGAAGATGACGTTAACTGAAATTTCATAATTCTATTAATTTTTAATTTGATTTTATAAAAAAGAAAGATTAATGAATAATTCCAATTCCCTTTATTTAAATTGGAACGAAAATAAATACTGCAATTTTGTATTGCTTCCACATATTATTGAAAATAATCTCACTTACGGCAAATTAACCGACTTCTTCTATGAAAAAGAACAATGGCTATAGGTGCTTTATAAAGAAAGGGGCCATCCATAAAGTCCACGAATCTTTTCACCATCACCATCCCACCGTCCTTGTTACAGGTTGGTCACATCTGTGAGTGTAGCATCACGTATTTAGCAATTTTAAGTTATTTTTAATTATTCAAGTTACATTTGTGCCCATTAAACAATTGAGATACATTTAAATTAAACCGTAATAATGTAACGTCTATTGAATTGACTACTTCTGCCAAAATGTGGCGAAACTTATGGATGGCACCTAAAGGGTATAATAATACTTTTAATGAAATATGAGTCGCGTATAGATATAATTTGGTTGCTACTATAATTTTACGATGATCTCCATAGTCTACGATAGCACAATATGCGACGTTGCCTTTCAATAATTTGTTATGTTACCACCTTTTTCACACAGGCAATGCTAGCAATATGTGTTATTGTCGCAAACATGTCAAAACTGAGATTCGTAAACTTATAATGGCCTTATTTTAATAACAAATCCGTCTATTAGGTACATTCGTATTGTGCGAAAAAATCTGGCAAATATATTATATACGTGAGTTCTTCTACACGCTACGGATAGTTATTGTAAACTATGTGATACATACATTAGCTCATTGGTTTGTAAATATCTAGACATTTAATAAAATGTCATTGTAAAAAACCTGTCAGAAAAAAATAGTATGATAATACGATTGTTAAACTTAAGACCCCTTTCTAACTCTGTAAATTAGCCATTGGCGTCTATTATGTACAGGTGTGAATCGATTTTATCGTAAACAAAATTGTTTACCTCTGCATGTCAATGTGAAAATACGATTCGATACATGCATAGAACTTTATTACTCTCCACAATAGCTGTATGATTTACCAAACGAAAAGTAATCCAACAACTGCTTGTTGAAGCATTTAAATTATCGCACATCGAACGGTTCAACACTAACTCTCAGTTCTCAAAGTAATGCGTTTCAACTTACAGGAAAGGAGTTCCGAATCCAATGCATTACTTTGGTGTTGTAACCATGTGCTTGTCGCCCGAATTCAACAATAATTGTATTATTTTGTGAGAGGACTGAATTTATTGATTGGAGTACGAATTTTACTGGGAGAAAACTATAAGGATGATCTCGTTAACAGTTGGCATAAATAATAATGTTCAGGTACTGTGACGGATCTAATTATATCAGCAGATATTTTACATTCCAAACTACCCATTAATACCTTTTGCTGAAAGACCTGCATTCGAAATATTAGTAAAACTACTAAAATAAAAATGTCTAATTTTACGTATCCAATGTTATAAGTATACGGTATGAGTGAAAAAAAAAATATATGTGTAGATGTATGCAATCTAATTATTATTTCGCTATAAGAAAAATTGTATGCATAAACGATAATTGAATGTCTTAATGTTAGTATTGATATTGGTGTAATATTTTCACTACATATTGGTGTAACATTACCACTTGCGAGTATATAATATAAAACAGCAAGAGAGGTTTGCTTATCATATTATGTTCAGTAGCGGTCACTTCGTCGACCGACTACTGCCTGACACACTGACGACAGCCAGATTCCGCTTACGTCGGCTATCAATGGAAATAAATGTACGGTTACTTTCACTGCGACAGGAAGACTACATACATATATAGGCATGTTGTTTATTCCTTCCAAATGCAAGCAAGAGAGGGTTCATTATGATTTGTACTGTTAGGATGCAGAAATAGTTTTAGTTGTTTATTGTATCGTTATGAAGTAGTTTAAGTTGATGGAGGTGCGGGTGGCGCGCGGCCTCGAGACTGAATTACACCCCTGCCTCGCGCCCCCGCACCCATTACTTACACGTCATTGTCGCTAATCATAATTCTTATCATTCTTGTTTAATGGTTCTACTGTTATTTACATTATAATTCTTTCTCGTGTGTGTAACCACTTTTTGTGTATTTACGTGTGAAAGGATGAAACTTGCGATTTAATTATGCATGACGTGCATGATTGTATAATAGTAGAATACAATATATTACGTATGAAAATATCTCCAGAATTCTACATTGCATCTTATTATTTTCATTTGAAGTTCATTAATTGTTAGTTTTATTTAGTGGGAAAATACACATTATTTTTTTCGAATGTTACGTCCCCTCCAGTGTAATGAAGTTTACTGAGTCTATAGTAATAGCGTTAATTATGCATGTATTTTTAACTTTGCTGGAACGTAACATTGTGTATGGGTTTATTGCTCATGGAACACTATATTGAACACCATATTGTTAAAGAATCGGTTCAACAGTATATTTGCTCGATTGATTTTAACATGTGCTGTCATAAAAATATATGGAATTTATTATTTGAGAGATTTGTGTATTGTCTTCGATATTATAATTAAAAAACGTAGTGTGAGTATCAGTTATATACAGGCGATTTATTTTTAATTTGTGGGAAATACAATCAACGCTTAGTATAAAGTAGGTTATTATTTTATTGTTTGCGGTAAGCATATTCACCAAGAATTAAAATAAATCGTCCCTGTGTTTAGTTATGTGTTTCATGGGTATATTTGCATGGCGCCCCGGGACCGCTGGTCGACAGACACTGCGCGGCCGGGCTTATTATACCATCACCATTATAAAAGTAACAGGCATACCCGATCTCATAAGCTCTGGGACCCACAGTCTGCGTTATTTTTGTTTATATAGAGAAGCTGTTGTTGTTGCTTCTTATCCAATGTATGTAGTACCGTACCACCTTAATATATTCACATTATATTGTTTATATTTTCACTGTTCTTGCAAGACAATTTGACATACATATAGCTCACCATAATTTCGTAAAATGTTTACTGTTATTACTAGAACCATTTTATAATTGGTATAAGTTCAGAAACTAATAACTACCTCAATATAACTAAATGAATATGATAATTATGTTCGTGCATGTTTTTGGGAACTGAGTTAAAAAGATTACGAAATTCAATATAGTATAAGATTGCTATTTTAAACATAGTAACAGAAAGTTGTCAAAATTAGGTTTCTTAATGTATTAAAACTGGTGAAAATTAACAGCTTTTTCTTTCCCTTTGAACTTTCCTCTTCATTCCCTACGTACCTGTGTGCGTGACGATTGGGGGCCCTAATCGTATATCGTAATATTTGTAACACAATTATTAAAAAGAAATAGCACTTTTATTCATTAGGTCAGTCAATATTATTACTAGCGAGCGTTCCCATTGAGGGACCACATATGAATTTTGAGCTTTGGAAAGCGTCAGCCGTTAGTAAAAGTTCTCAAACAATTGTAAATTTAGCCTCTAGTTTGTAAAAGTAGCCACTCCAAAGTTACAATCGGTCAAAGGTGGTCGGTCAGACGTGACTGAGAGGCATCCATAACTCATAACATAGTTACAATTTACAAATGCTATGAATGACTACTTTTAGTAAAACATTTGCAAAACTAATCATATTATATGTTGACCTTTCTCGTATGAAAAAAATAAAACATGCATGCAGAAGATGGTCCCTTAACCGATCACCACAAGTTCGGTTTGTGGAAACCATAATGGAATTTGGAATTTTTGGATGGTTTTAGCGTTAGTAAAGAGTATTTGAAGGATTGTAAATTCAACCCTTAGTTTGTAAAAGAAGCCATACAAAAGTTACAATCTTTCAAAGGTGGTCCCTCAATTGAAACGCTTATCACAGAAAAACATACGGAAGTTAAATTGACCAATGATCAGCCAATGATACAGTCTATCCTTTAGTAGTTACAATCTTTCAAAGGTGGTCCCTCAATTGAAACGCTTATCACAGGAAAACATACGGAAGTTAAATTGACCAATGATCAGCCAATGATACAGTCTATCCTTTAGTAGTTGATTTTTACTAATTATTATATTACTAAACAGTATCAAAATACATCGCCCCTTTCAGCAAAACGGTAAGCTTTATCATAAAATTAACTGCGACAAATTGTAGATTAGATAATTTATAAAAAATGTCTCAATACTTTTTCTCCTAAGAGCCACCGTTTTTTAGATATAACGATTCAAATAGTTGAAAGAGTTGTAATCGTCATAATAAGCACACGTTTCCACGCCACCTTTGATGTAGTACTCGAAATAAAAAACAAGTGCAGTTTGCATGTCTCCCTCCGTAAAAGATGTTGATGAGCAGCCTCAGCGGCTGCTCATCAACATCTTTTTCGGGTATATTACCTATAGTTCTAAAAAAAAGAGTAGGTATAGTGCAAAAAAAGTATTGAGACGTGACTATATGTATGTATTTTGATACTGTTTAGTAATATAATCATTAATCATCATCATCATCATCAAGTCAGCCGAAAGACGTCCACTGCTGGACAAAGGTCTCCCCCAAAGATCTCCACAATTGCCGGTCTTGCGCTATCCGCATCCAGCGATTTCCAGCGACCCGCACAAGGTCATCGGTCCATCTTGTAGGGGGCCTGCCGGCTTATTCCGTTTATCCACCCTAAAAAAGCCACCCTAAGGAGGATACTCGGAAACGCGTGTCCTTCTATCCACCCTGAACGGGGTGGATAACCGTAATTCATATAATATGTTTCTTCCGATTTTTTACCCCAAGTACAGTTGAATCAAATCAATATCTTTTAAGTTTTAATTTAATATTTATTGTTAAGCGAATAACATAAAATAGTCTTAAAATCTAAATTGTAGGTACATGGTACTATAAGATAGAAAGCCGAAGCGGGGCTGGTGGTTTTTTATAAATTTTGCAATATGTCCAGAAAATGACCAACGCTTATTTCATTATTGAGTAGACGTAGTTGCGTATCCTGGATAAATTCGTCCCTTTTAATGTATATTTGCAATCGTTTTCTAAATTTTTTTGCTGCAGCAGACGTATTAGCGAAGAACTGTGCGTTTTTTTGCACGCATTCCAAAAACTTAGCTAAATGTGGATGTTTGTCTTTAATTTCATGTGATATTGTTTTATGCCAGGTTTCTAATGAATTTGTTGTCCTATGAGTCACCCCGAATGAATTCCAAACAGCCACAAAGGTTTCGTCCTTGAGCCATGTTTTTTCAAAATAATAGGTCTTTACCTATGAAATTGCCGTTTTGTATGAAAAAATTTAAACGAATTTTTTTCATGAATTTTTTTATTTGTATTAATCGAAGTAATCACCCATGCAATCAATGCATCTTTGCCATCGCAGTGGCAGTTTATTGATGCCCTTCTTAAAGAAATCAGCTGGACGGGAGGCAACAAATTCTTCAAAGGCATTTTGTACTGCCTCTCGGGTATTGAATTTTTTTCCCGCCAAGAAGTTATCCAAATTCTGGAAAAAGTAGTAGTCTGTAGGCGCAAGGTCTGGTGAGTAGGGCGGATGACGGAGAGCTTCCAACCCCAGTTCTTGCAACTTGGAGACCGTCTGCTGTGCAGTATGAGGTCGCGCGTTGTCGTGCAGGAGCAGCGGAGACGAGCGATTGACCAATGCTGGTTGGAGATGCGCCAGCTTCTCCATCATTGTGCTCAGTTCTTCACAGTACACATCTGCAGTAATGCTCACCCCGTTTGGTAAGAAGCTGTGATGAATCACACCGGCGCTAGACCACCAAATAGTGACCATCACTTTTCTAGGGGTAAGTTTTCGTTTAGGGCATTGTTTAGGTGCTGAACCAGGATCCAACCAACTTGCTGAGCGCTTGCGGTTATCAAACAGAATCCATTTTTCATCGCAGGTAACAATGCGGTTCAAAATTCCTTCATTTGTGTGTCTGTTGAGCAGTGCAAGGCACGTCTCGACGCGTACTTCGCGCTGGCGATCATTGAGTTCGTGGGGCACCCATTTGTCAAGCTTTTTTACCTTGCCAATTTGACGCAAATGGACCAATATTGTTTTGACGCTAACGTCGAAAGCTGCTGCTAATTCAGCCGTAGATTGTGTATCATCAGCTTCCACAACCGCCTTTAATTCGTCATTGTCGACCAAAGTCTTCGGACGACCGCGAGGTTCATTTTTCAGGTCGAAATTTCCAGAACGGAAGCGAGCAAACCAATAACAGGTGGTGCGTTGGTTTGTAGTGTTAGCTCCGTAAACGTCGTTGATGTTGCGTGCCGCTTGTGCCGCGTTGCTGCCACGACGGTACTCATATTCCATAATTACTCGAATTTTTAACGTATCCATGATGACGAAAAAGATTGAAATGCGATGAAAATGTAACACTAATCAATAAAGAAATGACTACTTTTGGAAAAAAGAATCCATGTTTTTAAAATAATATTAATTTGAAATTAGAATTCTTAGCCAAACAAAAATTATTTTGATTTGAAATGGCCAGTACTGCAGAACGGCAATTTCATAGGTAAAGACCTAATATTTAACAAATGCCGCCATATTATTTTCATCGTCTAATAAAAATGATTTCACAAACAACCAGCCTTCATTAATCAAGTTTGAAGGTAATAGTGGCAACCTTGCCGTAAGTAACACTAATCTTTTTGTATTTGGGTATTTATTGATACCTAGCTTATCTGCTCGTTTTTGAATGGACTTCACATAATGAAAGTAGCAGCCATGTAGCAATATATTTGGAAATACACTTTTTAATGCTCCCATTGTAGCTTTTTCGTAGTCGAGCGTGAATGTTGCGGGATTCCATGCAGGAATTTGGGATTTGATTAAATTAAATACCGTTAAATAAGTGCTTTTCTTTCTGTCACTCATAATTGCAAATGCCAAAGGTATTATATTTGTTGAAGTCGTGGTACTGTTCATATCAGCGTGTATACTGAAAACTTGGTTAAACGGTTTGGGGCATATTCTAAAAGTTGCATCGCCAAAGAAATTTTTGAGTTTACCCATTTGGTCTCTTGCGAAATTGTTACAGAATATCAAAATCCGAATATTGTCTATTTCATCTATGAAATCAGCTAATAAAAAGTTCTCGTATTTTTTCGGCACTACAACTTCGGCAACTTTTTTAAAATTAAGTTGTTTTAAACCCAATGCTGCATTTCTATGTTCATATAAAGAAGTTTTAATTTTTGTAAATTCAGGAACTTCATTTAGTAAGTCGACATCATCTTCATTAAGTGACGCTACCATGTTTTTATAGATTTTCGGCACCGGATCTAGTGAAGTGGTTACTTCGTTGATACATTGGTTTATATGCGAGTCAATTACATTTTTAGTGAAATCTTGTTTACATAACTGTATGTGTGGTTTTGTTTTCATCACAGTATTTTCCTGTAATAATAATGTTGGATGATGCTTATACAAATAATTAAAAGTTAAAAAAGTTTACATTTGAAAAACAAGGCTATTAAAAAAAAACATTTGACATTTACAATAAAGCAATTTAATTATAAATTTGCTAAAAATAAAATTAATAAATTTGACTGTGCATATTCCACTATGTCATTAAAAAGTAAGTACATTATAGAAGTATCCTGTATAATATATTGAATCAATGTTTGTCGCTACAAGTTATTACGACACATTTTTTAGGAAAGTACGAGTATGTGCCGGACACAATAGACGATGATATGACTCAATGTGATAGCCAAGAATCATTGGATATGGCAGAAAGTCAAAGATGGGATTCAATGGCAGTTAATATAGGCGATAAAGAAACCACGACTGAACGAGATACTCAAACGACTAGTTCCAGCTTCAGCTCGTCATCAACCCAAACTAATTTTACTGCTATTGACGAAGAAAAAAATACCTTAGCTAACAATGCTTTTGGGGCGTTAGTTGGGCACGAACTGGGTAATGTATCTTTATTTAAAAGAAAATATGTTATGTGCAAAATCCTACAACTATTGGATAATAATTAATTAATAATACTTTTATTTACCATTACAGTAATTGTCCCGACGCAGTGGTTTATTTTTCGTTTAGCACACAGCCAATACGTTGTTTGATTTGCGTATGTTTTCTTAAAGTGATATTGATATCCATTATGTAAAGCTACTCGACCCTTACCCCTTGTCAATATTTTTATTTTTTCAATTAAAGACATTTTAAAGTTTAAATCAAGCTATGATTTATATTTAAGCACATACAATAATATAACTGGAATGGAAATTAATTGCAATGATATGTGTCATTAAAAGATACGTCTAGAATGACGTAATAGTCACATAGAATGTTAGATGAGTAAACAAAACTATTTTCAGCTCAAAGAAGAAGGTAAGTATGTACATCTAAAGTATTTTATTGTTCACGAAGTTTCTTGGACTGGGTTTGTGTATGTTTTTGTGTTAATGACTGTACTTAGGCAGGTGAGAAAAACGGAAGAAACATATTATATGAATTACGGTTATCCACCCCGTTCAGGGTGGATAGAAGGACACGCGTTTCCGAGTATCCTCCTTAGGGTGGCTTTTTTAGGGTGGATAAACGGAATAAGCCACGCTGCGTCTTCCGGTTCGTGGTCGCCACTCGAGAACCTTACTGCCCCAGCGGCCGTCAGTTCTACGAGCTATGTGCCCTGCCTACTGCCACTTCAGCTTGGCAATTCTTACGGCTATGTCGTTTACTTTGGTTCGCCTGCGGATCTCAACATTTCTGATTCGATCTCGCAGGGAAACTCTAAGCATAGCCCTTTCCATTGCTCTTTGCGTGACCTTGAGCCGCCTGATAAGGCCCATAGTGAGCGACCACGTCTCTGTTCCGTAAGTCATCACTGGCAACATACACTGGTCGAAGACTTTCGACTTGAGACACTGCGGTATTTGGGACGACAAGATATTCCCGAACGCTGCCCAGCCGAGTTGGATTCTACGATTGACCTCCTTCTCGAAGTTGGACCTACCTAGTTGTGTGGTCTGTCCTAGGTAAATATAGTTCTCTACAACTATAGTGCAGTCTCCAACCTTAACTAGAGTGGGTGCAACATGGATGTTCGACAAGATTTTCGTCTTATCCATGTTCATCTTCAGACCCACTTGTTGAGAGACTGCTGAGGCCATCGAGCATTGTACCGAGGTCATCAAGGGTCTCAGCCATGACTACTATATCGTCGGCAAATCGAAGGTGGGTGATGTACTCGCCATTGACATTGATGCCAAAGCCTTTCCAGTCCAGAAGCTTGAAGACATGTGGTGAACAGTTTCGGAGATATAACATCTCCCTGTCTCACACCTCGCTGCAAGTGGATAGGTTTCGAGTTCTGTGCCTCTAGCACGAGTTTCTGCAGTTTACTTACTCGATCACACGTACAGTTTCCTCCCATACATTGAGCACCTCAGTTTTAGTATTAATAGTTTCCGCAAGCGGCGCTGGTGCTCAATGTATGGGAGGAAACTGTACGTGTGATCGAGTAAGTAAACTGCAGGAACTCGTGCTAGAGGCACTGGTCCTGGAGTCGCACTGACATAGTGGCGTTTTCGTACAAACACTTTAACACCTCGATATACCGGTAGTCGATTTGGCACCTTTGGAGAGACCTCAGTACGGCCCAAGTTTCGATCGAATCAAAGGCTTTCTCATAGTCCACAAACGCTAAGCATAATGGCTGGTTATAATCTTCGGTCTTCTGTATAACCTGCCGCAGCGTATGTATGTGGTTTATGGTACTAAATCCTTTACCGAAACCGGCTTGTTTAGGAGGCTGGAAGTCGTCAAACCTGCGTGCGAGACGATTCGTAATGACCCTCGAAAACAACTTGTAAACATGGCTCAGCAGTGTGATGGCTCTGTAATTCTTCAAGAGGGTTTTATCGCCTTGTTTGAAGAAGAGCACCACCACACCCCTGTGCCATGCTTGTGGCGTTTGACCTTCTAGTATGACGGAGTTAAATAACTTCTGAAGGGCCCGTAGGATTAGTGTACCACCCGCCTTCAGAAGCTCTGCCGTAACTCCATCATCACCAGGTGCCTTGTTGTTCTTAAGCTGTTCGAGAGCCATTCTAATCTCGCACAGGCTGACGTCCGGGATTGCGTCGGTGAAGTGTTGGGTTAGTCGTGCTCTGAGATCTGAGGCACTACTATCGACAGGTGACAGGGTTTTCGTATACAGCTGTCCGTAGAACCTCTCGATCTCTCCCAGCAACTCAGGCCTAGACATGACGATTCTGCCATCCTCAGTCTTCAGCTTCGTCAGTTGGCTCTGTCCAACAGACAGTTCTCTTGCAAACAATTTAGAGCATTTGTTCCGCTCAATGGCTTCTTTAATACAATATGTATTAAACTGGCGCGTGTCGCGAGTCAAAGACTGAGATCTGTCTGTTGAGCTGCCGGTATCTGGTAGCATCATCAGAGGATGTCAGAACCATTTTCCGTCTTTCGTTCATAAGCTGCAGGGTATAGTCAGAGATCTTTTTGGTTCTGTTTGTACGGTGGACCTTGAAGACCTTAGACCCAGCCGTATGGACAGCTTCTAAGAGCCTGTCGTGGTATGAGTCCACTTCCTCGCAATCTGCTAGGCGTTCGAAACGATTTTGCAGTTCGAGCTGAAAGGTAAACCCTTTGATGTGGATGGGTAAAGGTCGGAGCGTAGACTTTATCAGTCGGGACCTCTGGAGCTTGACATTTAGGTTCAATGAGCCTCTCACCAGTCTGTGATCGCTCCCGGTTTTAACCGTATTGATCACTGAGAAGTCATTGAACATCTGTCTACTCGTCGACAAGATAAAGTCTATCTCGTTTTTTGTTTTACCATCGGGGCGTACCCAGGTCCATTTGCGGTTTTCCGGCTTCTTGAAAAAAGAGTTCATCGTAAAGAGTCCCTCCTTCTCCATGAAGTCGGCCAACATTTGGCCCCGGGGATTCCAGTCTCCAGTTCCAAATTGACCCACTCTCAGCTCATTCCCGAAACGTTTACCCAGCTTCGCGTTAAAGTCCCCCATGACCTCAGTGAAATAAGTGTTAGAGGTATGTATGGCTCTAGAAATATCCTCATACATGACCTCAACCTCACCGTCGGAGTGCGTCGAAATCGGCGCGTAAACCTGTATGACCTTCAACGAATAGCGCTTGGTAATTGTGAGTATAAGGTACGCAACCCTAGTCGACACACTCTTGATTTTCACTATGTTGTGGACGAGGGACTTGTGGACTATGAACCCAACACCTTGGGACAGTTGGTCGCCCTCCCGGAAATAGAGCAGATTCCCGGATTTTAGGATTATCGTGTCCTCCCCCTCTCTTCGGAGATCAGATAATCCTATTATGTCCCAATGTAATCTGCTCAATTCTTGCTCCAGTTCGATCATCTTCTCGTAGGTCCGCAGTGTGCGTGTGTTGTATATTGCCAGGGCCAGAGGTCGTCGGTTTTGGTAACGCGGTATCTGCCGGGGATTCTTAGCACCCCCTGCCCTGCCGTAACCACGGCTGTTACCACGGCTGGGAGTAGCAGGGCTGCCGGGGACTGGCGGCCGCGGTTTATTTGTGTCCATCATTTGGGAGGATGTGACATAATCGCCACGCTTGGCAGACGGATTGGCGATCGCAGTAAGGTAGACATTGGTACTCATGAGAACGCTGCTGCCCGTTCTCTGGTATATATTCCCTCGGGACGCCTTCTACGTCCCCCCACGGGATGAGAGGGGGTGGCGATATTCTCTAGGCCGTCACCACACAGCCGCAATATAATCATTAGTAAAAATCAACTACTAAAGAATAGACTGTATCATTGGTCAATTTAACTTCCATATGCTAAGTAAATTGTAGTTTTCCTGTGATAAGCGTTTCAATTGAGGGACCACCTTTGATAGATTGTAACTTTTGTATGGCTTCTTTTACAAACTAAGGGTTGAATTTACAATCCTTCAAATACTCTTTACTAACGCTAAAACCATCCAAAAATTACAATTCTATTATGGTTTCCGCACAAACTGAACTTGTGGTGATCGCTTGAGGGACCATCTTCTGCATGCTGGTTCTTTTTTACAGCAAACGGGAAAGGTCGCAGATTTGCAAATGTTTTACTAAGCGTATTCATTCATAGCAGTTGTAAATTGTAACTGTTATGAGTTATGGATGCCTCTCAGTCACGTCTGACGGACCGCCTTAGACCGATTGTAACTTTGGAATGGCGACTTTTACAAACTAGTGGCTAGATTTACAATTGATTAAGAACTTTAACTAACGGCTGACGCTTTCTAAAGCTCAAGATTCATTATGTGGTCCTTCAATGGGAACGCTCGCCTATTACTAGAGTAATTATTCTATGCTAATAAATACAAGTAGAAGAAAATCTAATGCTCGTATTTTCAAAATTCATCAAGTAATTCATAACTTTCAGATCTACCTCATTCCTGACTGTATGGTTTGAGGGTTATCATAAATATTCAGGAGTGCCTAGAGTTGTGAGCTCATTGCCTAATAGCGCCTGCTAGTTGCTAAACTAGCAAGGATTATTCCCATTTCCCCCCGCATGTCTGCCCCCGAATGGGGGAAAATGGGAATTTTCGTGTCATCATGCCCTGCTTTTAATCGAGGGAAGTTCTGTTCCTATTTTCCCTCGTAAGGGTCCTCCCGGATGGGGAAAAATAGGAATGCTTGTGTCATCTTCCCCCAAACTTGTAATTGGGGAATGGGGAAGATAGGAAGTAGAAGTTTCATTTGTCCCCGAAATATTATAATAATTATTTAATTTTTGTGCCACCGCACCCAAGTAGGTATTGTTTGAATGAAATAAACACGATTTCTTACAGGAATTACTAAAACAAAATTATGATTACCAACTTTTTATAAAACAAATAATACAGATTTTTTTCAATTCAATTCACTTTATTTGCCAAAAAATATGGTTACATAATGATGTTACATATAAATAAATAAATAAATAAAAAAGGTTTTTATTCACGTAGACTTTAAAAAAGCGCTTGTAAATAGTCAGAACATGTTTGTAGTAATATAGTTGTATACATTAGATATTATTTCTAGTAACATAGATATTTAGGTACATCTTGTATGAAAACATTTATAAAATTTATTTTATTACAGCAATGATATTTAGCTAGCTCGTATCAAGTTATTGTCAAGAGATTATGTTTAATTATCTAGTTTAAGTCTAATATTTTTACTACATATTGTCAATGGTTCTGTCTATATTAAAGGTATTATTATTATGACGGACCTTGTGTTAATAACGACGGTCGCGCTTTAATGCTACCACCGGATCCAATGCGCCCCAACTGAGAAGATCCAGCGAAACAAACTCAGTGGGTTCATCTACTACCGGTTTCAACACGACCCAGTTGAGACGGTCCGGCGAAACATACTCAAGCGGGCATGAACACGGGATTTGGTCCAATTAGAGTAATTATTTAGTAGGCAAACACAATATATGCTCGATCGGTTGTCTGAATGCTTATTATTTTAGATTATATTTAGGTATACAAAAGAAAAACTTCGAAACAATAACATTATTCATTTTGAGACAGAGTCAATAATTTTAAATTAAGTAGGTATATGATAGCAATCATTTACAGATAGTTCACGTAACACAGCAGATCAGTCATGTCTATATGGCTACAAGATCTCCAGCGAGCAATGTGCAGGTAGGAAGTGAGAGCCAGACGTCTTTGTCATCGATGTACTCTTTAGTGGTGTAATAACCCCTAGCCATAAGTATACGTTTAATATGTGTTTTAAAACTTGTGTCAGGCAGATCAGTAATTTGAGTAGGAAGCTTGTTATAAAACCTAACACAATTTCCTAAAAATGATTTATTAGTTTTGCTTACTCTAAAGCCTGGCATGGCTAGTTTGTTTTTATTCCTAGTATTTATATTATGCATATTAGAATAAAGGCCTCACATTTAGCCCAAAAGCATGCAAATACAAAACACAAATTAATATCAATTCACTACCTACAGTTACAATAATTAAGTCGTCGCATAATCAAATTAATAAAAATGTCATTAAAAAGTATTCTAGTCAAAATAAAATAGTAGTAGGTACGTTATTATGATTTTTTGTTCCTTGTTATGAACTCATTTACAGAATAATACATTTGTTCTAGAAGCCATGCCCTTAACCTTTTCTTAAAGGGTACAACCGGCAATATTTTAATATCTGTTGGCGTAGCATTAAATATTTTGACACACATTGCGTAACAATTCTTGGAGAGTAGCGTCGTTTCGGTTTTAAATGGCATAACTAGTCTATTACACTTTCTTGTATTTCGCGGTTACATGTCTTTCGCCATTGTAAAAATTTCCATGTTTTGCTTTACGAATACAGCAACCTCGAAAATGTACATACATGGTAACGTCAGGATATTTAGCTTTTTAAATAATGGCCTGCATGATTAGATTTTTTTGGGATATAAAAGCATTGTTAAAGTGTGTTGAGTTCCCCCAGACTATAATACCATATCTTAAAACCGATGCTACATAACCATGATAAGCCATGAGAGTAGTTTGAACGGTTGATGTTCTTCTAAGCCTATTAAGTACATACACATATTTGTTTATCTTGTTGCAGACCCTTAATACTTGAGATTTCCAGTTGCAATGGTTGTCAATTATTATCCCTAAGAAAGTTGTTTCGTGTGTTTCGTCAATGTTATTATCGTTATATTTTATATTTAATGGTTTTGCCAAATTACTTTTATTAAGAAATTGAATATACTTAGTTTTGCTTATATTTACACTCAAATTATTACAGTCGAGCCAGTTAATTATTATTTCTATAGTTTTATTTATTGCAAATTCATGTTCTATTATATTATTATTGGTCACAATTATTGAGATATCATCAGCAAACAAAATACACGGATTAGGAATTATGTCAGGCAGGTCATTGATATAAACTAAAAAGAGCAATGGGCCCAATATACTTCCATGTGGTACACCATATTTATTAATTTTGTAGGCTGATTTTGTTGATACTACCGTATTGTCTTTTCCGATCATCGAAATTTCTACCGCTTGTCTTCTTTTCTGTAAGAATGATTGTAACCAATCTAGAGCTAGACCACGAATACCATAATTTTCTAATTTATTGAGTAGAATTTCATGGGAAACTAAATCGAAAGCTTTTGTCATGTCAAAGAATATAGCGGTGGTAGGCTTTCGTGAATTCATACTCACCATTAATTTATTTATCAAATGGAAAGCTGCAATTTGAGTAGATTTATTTTGTTGAAAGCCGAATTGTTCAGGTTTCACAATTTTGAATTTTTTAAAGAAACCTGATAACGATTGTACATAGCTTTCTCAAATATTTTTCCTATTATGGGGTCAAAGTTATTGGACGGTAGTTACCTATTTTAGTTTTTTCACCTTTTTTGTGTAAAGGTTTTATTATAGACAATTTTAACGAGGATGGAAACACACCCTTTTCGAAAGAAAGATTTATGAGATAAGTTAGTACCGGCGCTATCTCATGACTACATGATTTAATAATTTTCGTACATATGTCATCGTAACCTTCTGCATTTGTGTTATTTAATGAATGAATAATATTATATACTTCCATGCTGGTCAATGGTATAAGAAACAGACTATTATCTAGTTTGAATTTATTTGTGTTATTTTGTGTCACTATATGTTCTTTATTTGTCAAGTTAATTAAGTAGTCATTGAAACTTTCTGCAATGGTAGCAGCATCTTTTATAGGTTCGTTGTCAATATTTAACTCGCTAATATAATTATAGTCAATAAATTTGTTGTTTTGTTCATTTATAAGTTCCCATGTACTTCTACAGATATTTTTTGAGTTACTTATGTATTTGTTATTATATATTTTTTGAGATAGATCTATGCATTGCCTAAGAAGTTTTGAGTAATTTAAATATTTATTCTTATTGATTACATCTTTATTCTTGTAGTATCTAAATCGTAAAAACCTTTTCTGCTTACAACATATTTTTATTCCTCTAGTTATCCACTTAGTTCTAGATTTGTTAATCATTTTTTTTAGTTTAAGTTTTGGAAAACATAGCTTATTTAAGAGACAAAAAAAATCGTGAAAACAGTTTAAACTTTTATCTACACATTTTTCTTTGTAAACCTCTGAAAAAGATAAGCTTCTAAAATAATTTTTAAATTTTAAAATATTTTCTTCAATATAGTCTCTTTTGTGAACATACACTACTGCAGGAATATTGCTTTGACGCTCCGTTTTGAATGTTAGCATTTGCGCTGTACAGTGGTCCGATAAACCAAAGTGATATAACTCACTAGTATCTTCATGTACGTTACTAAGTATGTTGTCAATACATGTATTTATTCTAGGCTTGTCTATATGGACCTTTAAATTATAATTATTGGCGATGTCTTATAAGTATTGGGAGGCTTTAGATTGATTCAAGATGTTTATCTTAAAATCACCTGCTACGATGATTTTTCGCTGTTTTGTTTGCGTTATTTTTCGTAACATACAATCTAGTTTTTCAAAAAATGTGTCTATATTTGAGTTAGGTGTCCGATAGCAGCATATTATGTACATGTTGGGATTTGGAATACTTATTCCACAACACTCATAAGTATATTCAGTTGCAAAATCTCTTATATACTCTATCTCTTTGTATTTAATTCCCTTTTTTAACATTATACACATTCCACCCCTAGCTTTTGATCTGGAATAATTAGAACCTAGAGTATAACCATTTATATTGATGTTAGATTCGCTATGCTTTTTGATAAAAGTTTCGGTAAGACACATCACGTCCGGTTCTACCTTATTGTTACGCATTTCGTGTAACGCAACTTCTAATAAACTTTTTTTTGATAATAGGACAGCTATATTTTGGTGAAGAACCCTAAATGAAAAATTACACGATTTATAAGTGAAATCTTGGTCATTGATTCTAGGCTCGAAAAAACAAATCATTGGTTTTTTCATACCGTTTCTCTATAGAAAAGTAATAAGGAATGGTCCCTTTTTAGGATTTAAGTTCGTAATAGTCACTGGGCCAGAACTCTGTTCATTTTTGTTAGTACTTTGTTTAAATTTTAATTTAGAAATCTTTAAGGAATTAGAAATATTTAAATATGTTTGGTTGTAATAATGGACATCTAGAACATAATTTATCTGGTTACAAATAGCATTATAATAAAGATAATACATATAATTCTTATAGTAATACTGTGTCTTATAATAGTCCAACGATTTGATAAATGTTACATTAGGAAACTTGTTACATATCATCATCAACGTATCGTTAAGTTTAGATTCATTTAAATGTATGTTATTAAAAAAGTTTACCACAAAAATATGGCAATTAGGAAGTAATTTAAGAGTAGTGCTCAGTTCAATTGTCACTTCTATTGGGCTTGTATCATGCTCTCCCACTGATAGAAGGATGATATCATCTTGGGTAAAATTAAACAGGTTACATGTCCTCAATATCTCTTCCGAAGTGGCGCCAGGTTTCGTGTATGATGTAAATTGGTAGTTTTCATATTGGCTATGGATCCTTGATTTGATCAAATGAGTAGAAAGCCCACACTTTGTCTACCTCCAAATATATACACATTCCTTGGTGTAGGCGCAGTTTGCCAATGGTCAGCTTATGTCAATGGGTTGTCTTGTATGATATGGTTATCTAAATTCTACGTAATATTCTTATGTTCCATCGGATCGCTCTGTGATGCGTGTTCTGGGATTATTAAGTTATTGCGGCTGACCTCTGCCGTTTTCTGTAATATAGTCTGGCTTGTATGTAAAATGTTGCGGTTTTGATCATTTAATGAGTGTCTATTTCTTTTTCGGGCTAAATCTATATCTTGTTTCTGCTGCTTCCCTGAGCTACAACCAGTGCAAATACGTTTTAAATTGGTTATTTGTTCCTGTTGACGCGAAACAACGTTTTTTAAAGCATTTTTCTCTAATTTAGTGGTGTCCAATTCATGTGATATTTTTTCCAATTGCATTTTAAGATCGGCAATTTCACGTTTTAAGTCAGCAATTATACACATCTATGCCGGTCGATAAGTCTAGACTTCTCATATCCAATTGTGAATCCGTCGATATCAAAGAAATATTAGTAGGTAATGCGTTCAGAGATTCGGTAGATTTAGATTTTTGTAGCTTTTTTATTCTCATCGTTATATTATTTTTGTTAAAAATAGTAAGTTGTCTTCTGCCATACTGTTTATGTTATATTTTTGCCTGTCCTTGTAGGTATCACTTTATATTAAATAAGTAGCTGTCAAAGTGTGTTTTATATACATTGCAGTACAATTTAATTTGTTAAGTAGTCAACTTTTAACTATTAATCCATTTCAAATCTTCCTTTTATAAATATCACATAAAGAGCTCTATGGCTCGCTTCGATTTGAACTTCGGATCTTCTGCGGTAAAGCAACACTGTTACGAGTCACACTACCAGGTTCCTGTTTGATAGTGTGAAATAGTGGATCTCATAGTACAGCTGAGTTAATCGCAAATTGTCTGTTTGAAGATGATTTATTAACTGTTTGATTATGAAGAAATAGCAGGTAGGTAGAATATTAAAGCCACTTTAAATAACACTGATTAATTTGTTTTAATGTTTAAGATTTTTTTTTTAGTTTTGTGTTCTAGTTTACTTAAAGAATTAAAATTAAAGTTCGCACTGTTCTTATGCACTTTACGTAACTGTTCCACACTCAGATATTTTGAAGAGTTTTCACAGAATTTACACGGTTTACAGTTGAAATAACACTTGCACTTCCGATACTGATGAAAGTTTCGTGATTTTATCACTAATTCAGGTTCAGTTATACTGATTAAGTATTTTTAAAATGGTTAAATACACGGAGCTCGATGTTACGGTTCGCCGCCATCTTGGGACTCGATTTACAATCAGTAGGTAATATATAAAATATACTATAAATTCTCTAATATCTAGCAATTCCTTAATTTTTTTTATGTAACAATTTAACAAATCAGTCTTATGATATATAAGAAAAGATTACAAAATCCAACTACTTTATGTATTTAAATAATTTTTTCACAAAATTAAGTAGGTATATTATACAATTTAATCAGTATCATTGTTTTAACGATCAATATTTAAAATAAACAGTCATAACATTTTGTTATAATTAATCAATACAATTTCTAATCAGCATAGCATGGATTTTTGTATTCGTTTGTTTTGAACTCCTATTTGTATAGGTACGCTTTAAATTAGTATGGTAAAAAGAAGAGTCATTTTTCAAACATTCTGACAATTGCAATAAAATGGCTTCTTTTTTCTACATTATCATTATATTTTAGGATTGTTTTTGTAGATTAGAGTGTTACCATTTAGAATTGTGTTTGTATTTATTGCTAAGACTGTTATTTTAGGAGTGGTTGGTGAGATTGAAATATTAAAACTACATCCATATTTACTATTGTTGCTACTATTTTAGTCAGTAAACTTTTTTAGTTAAAGGAGTTAAATTTTGATTTTGCATACTGTGATAATATTATTATTATCTTGATTTGGCAAAAGTATAGATAGCTACCCATTGTATTTTGATATTTATGAAAAAGTTACTAGAGGCATACCCTATACATCTTCGCCGGAATGCTCATACTAAAAAAATGTGATCACTTCCAGGAAAGCAAAGTAAAGATCGGACAACGGAGTTATTGAGAGGGGCAGTTGTCGGTGTACATGTACATGACAAATGTACCTATGGGTACACATGATTAAAAAAAGAAAATATAAACATATTATATATACATAATATACAACGTGTAACAGAAAGGGTGAACGTAACTTAAGGGGCTTATAGGGTATCAGGACGGCTTCCTATGGACGAAACTTCAAACAGAAATAATCATTTTTTATTCAACTAGTAATTTATTTTTCTATCGACCACCTAAATCAACAAGTAAGATTACCGACATTATGAACAACACTAAAAACTCAGCCACAAGGGTAATGAACCTTACCGCGAACTGTTTGGGTACCTACTACTTAGACTGTAAATAGAAAGTGTGGTTATGTACAGTCACATAATTTATTACACGTGTTTATTTTAAGATTCAATCAAATGTTTAACTGAATATTTGCTCAAATTTTTAAAGGTTCCCTTTAATTTTTTAAGGTGTAACGACATTTTAATCATTCATACAAATTTGATAAGGAAAAATCACTTAATTTAATTTAAATTGATATTCCGCAAGGTGTTGGATCTAGGAGAAATAAATAATTTAATTGACTTATGTAACTGCAGATATTTTTTTGTGTGTTAAATAGTAAGAATATTAATTTTTCTTTTAGTATGTGAATTTAATCTGACCGGAAACGAATAGGTACTTAATTTTTAATACAAACTATACAAACTAACCAGATAAACACACGCGGTACGACTACTGATAAATTACGAAAAAATATGAATAATGTACTAGGCTCATATGAACATTAGGGGACATTTCGAATTCCGTCCTGATTTTGTCGCAAGGAACTCTAATACGGCGGCGAATACAAAGGATTGATGTAGGTAAATAATAAACGGTTAAATATTTTTTAATATTCATCAAAGCGGGCCCCGCGCGTGGCGGCATCATTGAGAGACTCAAAGACGCCGCCAACGCGCGCCGCGCCATTTGAATGTGTTCGTGTATAACTCATTGGTCTAGCGGTAGCGTGTTCAACTGCAGATAATAAAGTCCTGGGATCAAATCCCGGGTCGGGCCAAAAAGTGATTATGGGAATAATGAAGTCCTGGGTTCAATTCCCGGGTCGGGCCAAAAAGTGATTATGGGATTTTTCCGTAAAAAGAAATTTCTCAGTATCAGCCCGAAGTCTGGGAGTTGATGATATTACACCCCCATGCCTCGGAGAGCACGTAAAGCCGTCGTTCCTGTGCCTGACCTCTTTCCAGTCGTATCGCTAGTCGTCCCATCGGATCATGAGAGTGATGGAATAGAAAGTGCAGGGGCACTTTCAATTCCACCTTTAAAATTTAGAGTGATACTCTCTAAATTTTAAAGGTTCCCTGTAACGACATATTAATCATTCATACAATACATACAAATAAAAAAATATGGATAATGTATTAGGCTCATATGAACAGTAGGGGACATTTCAAATTCCGTCCTGATTATATCCAAAGTTACACTAATATGGCGGCGAAATCAAAGAGTTGATGTAGGTAAATAATAAATGGTTAAATATCTTTTAATATTCATGTAAGCGAGCCGCGCGCGTCGTCGATACCTAGGCGGCTCTTTTGAGTGGACTCAAAGACGCTGCCAAAGGGGCCGCGTTCGAAGAAAGCCGCCAAATTCATCAAATATTGTGCAATTTCATTTATTTAATAAAAATATTAAAATCATCAGTTGTTCGTAAACTGCTGTCTATTTAGGTCGTGTTTAGTTACTAAATCGTCTAAAATGTCGTTTAGTAATGAGTAAAGTGTTCCGCGAAATCCTTAACTATGTCGTTTAGTGATCGTAATAATTTGGTAAATTTCGTGCATTCATCTATGAAAGAATAGCCTCAGACGTGCACTTTGTGATGATGAGGATTCATAGGTCACAGAATTTAAGGCTGTTTAATTACGAGGAACCTATGTCGTGAAGGGTACAGTGTCGCGATGGAGGCCACGCCTCTTTATAACTAAGAAACGTGAAAGCTTTACGATTCTATGAATATGTTGTACATGAGAGAGACTCGTGTTAGTTGGCAAGTCTTAGAGTTAAGCTTTCGGTGTCGGTGCAGATTTTAGTGAACGTGAAATAATGAAATTCTTCCATCAGTACTGAAAACAACTTCAACTAGAAGTTAACTATAAAAAGGATCTCGTAATGTGTTTGTGTTTCACGTACTTATACGATGTAAAGTATCCAATAGCTATTCAGCAGTGCTATAAATAAAAACATAACTCTAAAATAAAACAAAATACACACATCAACAAAGTCTAGGGATACGTTATTTTGAAATCAAACATGGCTTTATTGTTTAAAACCTATTTAGTTTCCTTAAAAAGTTTATTTACAGATTTAAACCTTGTCTATTCTTTATTCAAAATTTAAAAATTAAAATGAGAAACAAATGAAAACACGCAAAGCACAGCGCAATCTTGAGTTGTATCTAATTTCAAGAAGTTGCATTAAAAATTTTTTTGCGTGTTAATTGAAGAAAACCTGATAAATTGTTTTATTTTCTTTTCTCAATTGGTTGTGTAAGCTTTTTAGCGTCATGCCACGCCATCATTTGAGTCGAGATGAAATGTTACGGGCAGTTGGCATGTTACAAAACGGTGCTATTCAACGCGTCGTTGCTGAGTCTCTGGGCACAAGCCAAAATGTGGTATCCAGGCTGTGGTCACGTTATCGCGCTACTGGAGATGTGGCAGAACGGCACACAGGTAGATATCGTGTTACCACTCAGAGACAGGATCAATTTCTCCAAATGACCGCCAGAAGACTACCCAATATCACAGCGATGCAACTAGTGCAAAGGCTCCAGGAGGGTCAGCAGCTGCTGGTGAGCGACCAAACCGTGCGAAGGAGGCTGCATGAAGTTGGTCTTCATGCTCGCAGACCGCTACGAGTCCCAGCGCTGCGACGTGGCAATCGCGGTAGGCGACTTTTATGGGCTCAAGAACATTTGACATGGAGTGATCAACAATGGTCATTGGTGCTGTTCACTGATGAGTCCCGCTATGGATTTCATCCAGATTCGAGACGAACACGCGTTTGGAGAACTCCAGGCAGGGTCAGCCGTCTCCGACATCCACAGGAGGTCCACTCTTACCAAGGCGGGACAATTATGGTGTGGGCAGGAATACGAATCGGCGGACGAACCCAACTCATTTGGATTCAGGGCAGCATGACTGCCCATAGATACCGTGAGGAGGTAGTAGAACGTGTCATTGTCCCGCTCAGGGCCCTAACGGGGCAAGAATTTCAGCTCATGCATGACAATGCACCTTCCCATACAGCGCGGCTGGTGAGGGCCGCCCTTCGAGAACACGATGTTCAGGTATTAGATTGGCCTCCACAGTCGCCAGACTTAAACCCAATTGAACACGCCTGGGACATGTTACAGCGAAGAGCATTGAGGGATTTTCCGCCCAACTTGACAACAGAAGAACAACTTTTCGAACATTTAAAAAGAACTTGGGACTGCATACCCCAGCAAGACATTGACACCTTAATTTTAAGTATGGAAAATCGTTGCCGCTGTGTGATTAATGTTAGAGGAGGAAATACCGATTACTGATTATCAGATTTGGTAAGATTTTTATTCATTTAATTCGATTGAATAATTTTATAAGAATAAAATGTTTTTGTTCACTCAGTAATTTTCTATGGCTTAATTAATTTAAGACTTTTATTAATTAGAAAAACAAAATCGCATCGTGTTGTTAATGTTTAAATATCGGCCATGAAATTATCTTTAATTCTAACATTTACAGTCATAACAAAATGTTTATAGTTTTCTAGATAATCAATGAAATGTTCAATATCCCTAGATTGTGTTGATGTGTGTATGTGTAGTGAGTGCAATCGGAATCAAACTACCAGGCGTGCATAGAAACACAGAGGTATGTCAAACAATTTCTAGCGTAAATCAGAATCAGCTGTGCTGTGTTAGTACGGATGTTCGTTATATCGATAAAAATACTTGTCGATATATTGAACGGTATATTATTTTACGATCAAGATTAAAAAGATGGTATTTCGGTATGAGATTTTGTGTATAGGTAGGCTTAAGGAGACCGTATATGCCCCTTAACTGCCCTTAAGTTACGTTCACTCTTTCTGTTACACTTTGTATATACAAATAATAAAAACATATAATACTACAAATAATATTTTAGGTTCCTAATTGTGTTGTGAGTCTTGTAGTGACATATAGTGATTCTTGACAAGTCTTTGGAATTCTTGCAGACCGTGCACGTCTCTCTATTAAAGGCAGTGCATTCCACAATCGAACACTTTGTACGGAAAAAGATTTGTCGAGAAAATTAGTAGAATGCGCTGGCATTTTTAACTAGAGATTTTCCGACGATCTCAGTAATCTTTAATGTGACTCATGCAGGGAAGAAAACCGGATTTAGAGATAAGAGGGAGCGGATGGACTAAAAATAATGTTGTAGAGTTATTACACTACTCTTTATTTATTATTTGTATATATATTATGTATATATAATATGTTTATATTTTCTTTTTTTAATCATGTGTAGGTACCCATAGGTACTATTTGTCATGTACATGAACACCGACAACTGCCCCTCTCAATAACTCCGTTGTCCGATCTTTACTTTGCTTTCCTGGAAGTGATCACATATTTTGATAAGACCGCCCTTTTAACGTTTTAATTGTTTATTTTTTATTTTGTAATACTTTGGTGTACGATAAAGAGTTTATATATCTATCTATCTACGTCCAACAGTGGGCTGAGAAGGTTTTTTTTATTGAACATTGCTATGCAGAATTGAAATGGTATGATGACGTATAATGATAACGTCACAAAGTGTTATTTTAAATATTAATCGTTAAAACCATGAGACTGATTAAAATGTATAACATACGTAGTTAATTTCGTGAAAAAATCATTATAAAACATAAACGAGTTGGATTTCACAATCTTTTCTTATATGTCATAACTGATCACGACTGATTTTATGTAGATAAATATTATAATTGATGTTTTATTATTGCTAGATATTAGAGAATTTATATATTACTGATGAAAAATACTGTACTATATGTTTAATAAAAAGTTGGCAATCATTATTTCGTTAATTCCTGTATAAATTATGTTTATTTCATTCAAACTCGAGTGCTGTGGCACAAAACAAATTAATTGTTAAAAATATTTCGGGGACAAATGAAACTTTTAATTCCTATCTTCCCCTGATTACAAGTTCGGGGAAAGATGACACAATCATTCCCACTTTCCCCCATTCAGGGCATACACGTGGGGGAAGATGGGAACAGAACTTCCTAACTTCCCCTGATTACAAATGCGGGGGAAGATGTCACGAAAATTCCCATTTTCCCCCATTCGGGGGCAGACATGCGGGGGAAAATGTGAATAATCCAACTAGCAAGCGATATTTGGCTGTAAACATACGTACACTGCATTATCCTTATTCATCGAGTTTAAAATTCATATTCAATACAATTATTCCGCGGCACATCGTGGCACGCCACTGCGCGACGTGGTGGCACGTTTCGCCGCGGCATGTTCTATAACTTATAGTGTGCGTCACGACTGCTCCGCCACGTTATCCGCGCAGAAAAAGATCGCTAAAATTTTTGTCGTAATTAGTCAAAATCGAAGGGAACATGCCAAAAAAATGTCAAAGCAGAAATAAAGTTATAGGAGCTTTTAAGTTGGCCGCGCGAACGTAACGTGGAAGATTGAGCGGTCATGGAGATCTCAGCAACTACTTGGGATAAAGATCTATTTTTTTCTGTTAGTTGAACATTTCATTTGTCAACAATTGTCGAGAAAAAAGCAGTATAAAGCGCGCCGTTGTTTTATGCGGAGATCGCAGCGTCAGACGCATGCGTCAACATCAACGGATGCGTCTACCGCGCATGCGTTCCAAAAACAAAGCCTTCTTTTTTTAAACGCTAAACGCTACTGCTAGCGCACTCTCATTTTCCCTTACTTGGAAATACATAGTACAACACTGTTTAATACGTTTGACGCTGCGTTTGCAATTGTTTGCGATTACTATTTGGAATTTGGTAAACAGTGTTTTTGAAGCAGGTAACGTGTGAGAAAACAAAATGGAAGACAGGAAAAGAAAAATAATAGCATTATTATTATTATTAAAAAAAGAAGAAGAAGAGGAAGATGGTTTTATTTATTTACAATGGTGTCGCGGTAAAATCGACCCTATGTATAAAACAAGAGAACATAAAGAAACACAAAATTTATTGATTCAAAATCATTTAATCAACAACGAAGATAAGTTATATGATTATTTGAAAGTTACAAGACACGTATTTAACGAATTATTAACATTGATTGAAAGTGAAATAAAATATGTTCCTACTTTTTGCGTGCCCAATCCAATATCTTCGAGTACTAAACTAGCATTTACGATGAAGTAGGTAGGTACCTACTCGCGGACTTTAATTAATAATAACAAGAAATAATATAAATCTTCTATTTCATTAGAACATTGTGTTATTTTGTTCGTTATCTAAAGTTGTTGCCGAATTCGGCAGAGGTTGAGTAGAATAACCATAATTAACGTCATAATTATATGATGAAGCCGAACTTCCAGAGAAACAAGGATGAGGCAAATTGACATTATGCATTCTGTATTCTAATTCCGATACTATTTAACAAACTCTAAATGTGAATGGCAAATATCGTACCCCATACTTCTTTTGGTGTTCAGCTACATAATTTGTACCACTTATTAAGACAACTAAGGCATTGATTTTCATGTATGTATAATATCTTTAGAACTTGGGATTCATTAATAAAATCAAAAATAATATTTCAATTATTTTCAATAAATAAACGTAATAAAATGGTAAACTAAACGCAGTTACGTTTTCAGAAATTGCCATGTGTAAAATAATATAAATATCGAAATTATAATTAATTATTTTTAAATGGAAACAACATATTATATAAATTATATACTTATTTCTTATACCTATGAAAGCGCAGTAGTTGCATTAAATCGTAATAATTAATGATTTGGAATAGGAACGATTTTCGTCGTCAATATTTTTTTGTTCATGGCAATTATTTATTGACAGGCAAAGACAAACTGTCAGGTATTTATTGCTATTGTTTTGATACAAGTCATCAATTTAGCAAATTATCTTGCAAACTTTTACGTTGAGTTATCCACCGTACTATAATACCTATATATCTGTTGACAGTGGATACACGAAAGTGCTCGTTATCATTATTATAATATTACGAGTTTGCAATGTGTTAATAGCTATATTCGCTTGCCCCGCCTAAGAAGACATGCTTTATCCGATGAGAGTGAAGTTCTCTATAAACCCAATGTTGCTTTGTGCTATGTGATAATTATTGTTTGGTAGATACTTATATGAAGATGTTCTTGTATGAAGTAATACTAAGGATGAATTAATAATACTAATAAAATAAATGTAGCTACAAAAAACAAAGAACCTATTGTTTTATTTACCTCCACTCAAAACCTCGTATAAAACCCCTCGCAACCTCACACAAATGTACACTGGGGTATGAACTTTGTAATTAATGGAAATAAAGAACTTTTCATTATTTCAAAAAATAATAGTTTTTTGCATATTCCTAACCTAACTTACGACAACCCCGAAAACCCTAACCGGGGTTTTCGGGGCAGTTTCGGAATAAATCTATGTAAAGACTACAAAAAGAGCGACCACATATTTTACTTTATCACCATAACAATGTTTATGTAAATATAATATGTAACAATCTTCATTAGTACACTAGTTAACACTAGCATTTCATTACCACATCAGTAGACACACTTTGATATTTATAGTATCTTTATTACTTAGGCAGTAAGAGTCATGGGGTTGACCCACAGATTACCAAACGTAACCTTAAAATAAAACTGGCTATAACTTTTATACCCCAAGTTCAAAAAATCTAGGAAATTAAAAATGCCTTTTCTATCACATTAACTGCCAATTAAAACATAAAATATCCCGAAACACGAAATTTTACTAGCGGTACAAAAATCCCATACAGACCTGCCGTTTACCTTTAGCTTCTACAGCCAAATTTGGTGGAAAAGTCACACAGCTCACAAAACAACACGAATATGCGCAAGCGCTAACCGCTTGCGTTGAACGGATACGTTTCACGCAATAAACAAGGATACTCCTTACATAAACTATGAAGATAAAAAAAATTCAGTCAAAAAAGTATCGGGAATGGATGATTTGTTTATGGTTCCAAATTTTTTGAAGTTATACTTCTTTTGGCGCGATGGAGAAAAATGATGAGAGTGAATTTTTACGATGCGCGCGCACACCGACACCAAAAAATTTGTGTAACAGCATGACGTTAGTTCTAGGTGGTATGAAAATTGATAACTATGTTGAAGTTGTATATTAAGAAGTATAACTTCTAACGCGTGTACATAAGTACACACAAGTTTTTTTTTGTTGTTGTAGATTGGCACAACTGTTTTCCATTTTGGCGCGGAGTTTGAGTTGCATCTGTTATTTATATTAAATACAGTGCTGGTTTTAGTAATATCATGTATAGTGTGTATTGCGAATTTCACAATGGACAAAAATATCGAACAAAGAATTTGTCTTAAATTTTGCATCGCAAATGGAATTTCGTGTTCGGAGTCACTGAAAATGTTACAGAAGGCTTACGGTGAATCGACTTTATCAAATCACTGAAGTTAACATCGCGAAAGTGAAGGAAATAGTGACTGAAAATCCTCATTCAACTCTGAGAGAGATAGCCGCCGAACTGTCTGTATCTCACGAGTCGATTCGTACCATTTTAACTAATCATTTGGGTATGAAACATGTTGCCGCTCGGCTAGTTCCAAAAGATCTGAATTTTCTCCAAAAACTCAATCGCATGAAAGTCGCTGAGGACATGGTAGAACGAGTCAATTCCAACCCAACATTCATGAAACGTATTGTTACTGGTGACGAGACATAGGTATACGAGTTTGACATGCGAACTAGTCAACAAGTTCGGAGTGGCGCCTTCCAAATGAACCGAAACCGAAAAAACCACGCCAAAGTCGATCAAAAGTCAAAGTCATGTTGACTGTTTTCTTTGACTATCGCGGTGTTGTGCACTCTGAATTCTTACCGGAAGGTCGAACGGTTAATAAAGAATATTATTTGAGCGTTATGCGGCGTTTAAGAGAGCAAATTCGACGAAAACGGCCAGATTTGTGGAAAGAAAATTCTTGGATTTTGCACTACGATAATGCGCCTTCGCACAAGGCCATCATTGTGAACGAATTTTTGACCAAACACTCAACAAATACCATCCAGCAACCACCATATTCACCAGATATGGCTCCAGCTGACTTCTTTCTTTTTCATAAACTCAAATTTCGTGGTACCCGTTTGGTAGAAGACATAAAGGAGAATTCGCGGCGAGAACTGAACTCAATTCCGAAAGCAGCGTTTAAAAAATGTTTTGATGAATGGATTATTCGTTGGCGTAAGTTTATTGTTTCTGATGGAGCATACTTTGAAGGTGATAAAATAAATTTGGATGAATAACAAACATTTTGTATATTATTGATCTTTTCCCGGTACTTTCTTGACAGAGTAGTATTTTTATATGTACGATTGACGCATCGCGTCTCACGCTGCGCTTGCCGCTGCGTTAACCGCGTAAAACAATGTTTTGTAATTATATAACCTGATATGAAATGATGTGCGTCAATCGCATTGCGTGTAGCGCAGCATTTATCGCATAAAACAACCGCGCGCTTAAGAACTTGTCCAGAAGGACGGAATTCGCCGCGATTCTCGTGCGTATCACGCACGCGCGACCGTTTCGCCCAGGAAAGAGCGTACCTACGCGCGAATATTTAGACGAATTTAGTCGGTATTTATTTAGTCAGTACGAAAAATGGAGATGAACGAAGCGGTCACGTTTTGGTTAGCTTACCGTCTCTGGAAAAGACAAAAACGGAGGGAAAATAGAATGTATTTAGTACATCCAATTCTTAATGATAGAATGACACATACCTAGTATGTTTGTAATTTAGTATCCAAAATTAAGACAACATGAAAAGAATTTTTTTCATTACTTTCGTATGTCCGTGAAATCATTTGATGATTTACTTTTATTAATTGAAGAAGATTTATCGCCACGTGTAAACTATGTTCCGCGGGAGGATATTGTCTCAGCAGAATAAAAACTCGTGATAACTTTAAGGTAAGTAATGTTTTATTCATTTACTCTTATAATACTAATACAGTCTTTTAGGATAAAAAATCAGGTTTACTGTTAAAAATCAAATCAAATGTAGTCAAATTAAATATATTAATTAAACAATTTCATCGTTTTGGAAGAGTTCAAGAAATTCACTATCCTGAGAATCTCTTGATGATGTTGATGGAGAATTTATGTATAATGCTGCCTGTGAAGATCTCGGCTCTGAAATAGAATTTCGGCCTTGCCATGCTGTTAGGGATGGCGTTTCTGGATCATATTCTTGAAAAGTTAATTCGTTTAGTCTTGAAAATTCTGCATGGTATCGAGGTCGAACCGGAATTGAAGTTGAAGACGAAGCCGAACTGTTACACAAATACGAATTGTTTGAATACAGACTTGATTGCGACGATTGTTGAGCCGCTTGCAAAGTTTTCATTATTTAAATTTTTACTGCTATACGATTGGCCTCGGGTAACTTAAGTAATTCTTTGTGTAAAGAAATTCAGCATCAGCAGCAATCATTTTCTTTTAATATTTTGATTCGGCGGCCTCATTATGTATTCCCTTACATCTGCTGTAGACTCTTTGTTACCTGTCCCTGAGTTTTCAGAGGTGTCTTGAATATTGCTTTCTGTTTTTTTATTACGCACTGACCTTTCGAGAAACATAAGGCGTTGAAAATATATATACTGAATCTTCGACGCTCCAGAGCCTGATGGTGCATTCTTTGTTTTTTTCATTTCACGAACAAATGTGTCGCGAAGGTCTTTACACTTTTTTTGAAGAGTGTTACCTGAAATCAACAGTTTAACAATACCTAAGTTTTCAATTTTGTTTCAGGTATTTAGCAACTGGCTGTTATTTCGCTGACTTACATTATGCCTATAGATTAGGAAAATCAACTGTAATTGACATCGTTCAAGAAACTGTATTCGTTAATTGGAAGAAGTTAAAATACAGGGTAATGAAAGTACCTTCGACAGAAGAGTGGATGGAAATTGCAAGGGGATTCGAAAAATATGCAAATTTCCCTAATTGTATTTGACCAGTTGATGGTAAACATATTAGAATCACAAAACCTTTAGATTCCGGCTCTATGTTCTACAATTATAATTATTTTTCGACTGTGCTGCTTGCCGTGTGTGATGCAAATTATTGTTTTATCTATATAGATGTTGGAGCATATGGAAAGGGCAATGACTCAACAATTTTTAAAAACTCCACATTCCACAAAAAACTTATGGAATGATCTTTAAATATTCCGGGACCAAAAGCAATATCAGAAATTCGTACAACACATTTACCTCATGTTATAGTTGGAGATGACACTTTTTGCTTATCAGAAAATATTATGCGACCATGTTGCGGTAAGAATTTAACCAAAGAAAAACGAATATTTAATTACCGTCTCTCTAGAGCTAGAGCGCGAAGTATTGGTGCCTAGTATCTCACTAACGCGCGAATGAGTTCGCGCGAAACGTTTCGCGGCGAATTCGCCCTTTCTGGATCAGCTCTTAGATCATATTTTCGTCTATGAGTGAATTGAGTGAGCACCCTTCTGAAATAAATATTAAAAATACTATTCATTTAGTAAAAGTTCTAAAACAATTGTAAAATAATCTCCACATTTGTAAAAAGAGAAAACAAATTATTACATTCTATAACGTGCGCTCACTCAGTTCTCAGAAACTACCAATGAAGTCAGTGAATCTATTAATTTAACATATAATAAAAGTCTTTAGTAAAATCTATGCTAACTTACCGTTATAATTTGTGGATCATCTGATAACGTATTTAAGGTTTTACAAATAATTTCATATGCTCACTCAATCCGCACACTTCTAAAACCCGATATCTGATGAAGAAACTGAAGATATAAACTGCTATATATGTTTATAGTTAAGTAATCAATAAAGTACTTCGTAATGCACAAAAGGAACCACTGACATGGCAGGTCTTTACATACCTAATACATTTTTGTGAGTGCTCACTTAGTCCATTTGTTATGAGAAAGTTAAAAATGTTAATACCTTAAACCAGTGTTTTTCAACCTTTTTCATGACACGGCCGCTTTATTACGTACAAATATTTCGCGACCCCCCCCCCCCCCCCCACCGTTGTTTTTTCATGTATTTTATTCTATGACAAATACTTATTTATACATTTTCAATTTATACATTTTCAAATTGGGGTTTAGGTGAACACATAATCAAGTACGTAAATAACATTTTTTAAATCGAATGAGTCGCCATTTTGACATAGATAGCGTAATTTATTTGCATTTATACGACCTCGGCCGATTATGGCTGCCCTGCCGCCGCCGCGCCGCGCGCGAGTGCAGCAATTGACAAGCATGCGAGTTGAGTGAATGAGCGCGCGAGACGCAATGGGAATTTCGAGAGCGAAGCGGCGCGGGCTATACAACGGCGCATGCGCGATCAGGACTCCTCGCGACTCCACGCGAGTCCTCATCGCGCATGCGCGAGCGCCATTGTTTTTACGTATTTAACTGCATTTGTAATTGATTTGTAAAGTTTTAAAATGGATAAATTTCTAAAAAGAACTTCAGAACCGTCTACTTCTGGAGGGAGTGATGAAATTAAAATTAAGAAAAAACGTCTTTATGACGATAATTATTTGAAATTCGGATTTACTGTAATTGGGAATAAACCACAGTGTGTCATTTGCTTTGAAACTTTATCAAGAGAAAGCATGAAGCCATCAAAGTTATTACGCCATCTCAATACAAAGCATCCAAATGAAAAAAATAAATCTGTGGATTTTTTTGAAAGAAAATTCAAGGCTCTTCAAAATCAAAAAGCTGCTATAGTACAAATGTCCAACGGAAATGAGAAAGCGTTGCTGGCTAGTTATCGAGTAGCTCTTCGTGTGGCTAAAGCAGGAAAACCTCATACTATCGCCGAAAATTTGATTTTACCTGCGGCTTTAGATATTGCGGAGATTATGTTTGGCAAACAAGAGGTCGAAAAACTCAAAATGATACCTCTCTCTGACAATACTATTCAACGCAGGATAAGCGATATGGCGACTGATATTCGTGATCAAGTCATAGAAAAAATAAAAGAAAGTACTTTTGTGTCCCTGCAGTTTGATGAATCTACGGATATTGCGGATTGTGCACAGTTTGTAGCTTTTGTGCGCTTTGAAGCCAAAGAAAAATTAATGGAAGAAATACTATTTTGTAGAGCGCTTCCCACGAACACTACAGGCCAGTGCTTACATAACATGTTTCTTGAAGCTACGCAACATATGAATATCCATTGGGAAAAGAAATGTATTGCAATTTGTAGTGACGGAGCAAAAGCCATGACAGGTGCGAACAGTGGATTTATTACCAGATTGAAGGAACAGATGCCAAACGCTTATTGGACGCATTGCTTTATCCATCGCCAAGCTCTTGCGGCCAAAACCTTGCCACAGGAGTACAGTCAAGTTTTAAATATTATTATAAAAATTGTAAATTCTATTAAAGGAAAAGCGTTGCAGACACGACTGTTTCGAAAAATTTGTGAAGATATGGGAGCGCTCCACCAAAATTTACTTTACCATACGGAGGTTCGGTGGTTGTCAAAAGGCAAAGTACTAGCCAGAGTTTTGGAACTTCGTGCTGAACTTTTAATCTATTTGCACCAAGCCAAGTCAGAATACTCCAAATTCATCTGTGACCCGGAATTCCTTTTGAAATTGGCTTTTCTTTCTGACTTATTTGAGCATTTAAATATCTTGAATAAAAGTCTTCAAGGGCGTGATGAAAATGTCATCACTGCTAAAGATAAGATTCATGGCTTTACAAACAAAATTAACTTGTGGTCATCGTCTATAAATCAAAATCATTTCGATTCATTTTCTTCGACTCAGTCGTTTATTGAAGAAGTCGGATGCGATATAAACATCAAGGAATTTATACCTGGTATGAAAATGGTGTTAGAAAACTTGAAAGAAGAACTGTTTCATTACTTCTCAATGCAAGAAATATCGAAGAATACTGGGCAAAGGTGGATTTTAAATCCGTTTTTAAATGCAGCCATAAATGAGGCAAATTTGACAACCAAGCTCAAAGAAAATCTGTTGGATTTATCTGCCGATGGAATGCTGCAATTGGAATTTAAGTCTGTCAGCTTGGATACCTTTTGGTTAAAAAGGAAATCAGAATACCCAAAATTAACAATGGAGGCCTTAAAGTGTTTGATTCCATTTGCCACTTCCTACTTGTGCGAATTGACATTTTCATCAATGGCCCAACTAAAAAGTAGGGAAAGAAATCGTTTAAATTTAGAAAACGATCTAATTCTCAATGTAGCAAAAACGGATCCACGCTGGGAGAAATTAGTAAATGAAAAACAAGCGCAACCCTCGCATTAAAAGTTCTCTTTATTTTTTGTTAATTAGTCACTAATGTTTAAGATGGAAGAGATCTCATAAGTTATTTTTATTTTTTTGTTTATTTTAATACCAATGATTACGTCCTTTAGTTACCATTTTGATTAATAAATCTTTTAAAACTTTATTGTTTTTTTTACTGCAGTTGCTTTCCCAACTTTTTGCAACTCCTCAATAGAAGCTTCGCGACCCCCCTGCAGAGGCTTCGCGACCCCCCAGGGGGTCGCGACCCACAGGTTGAAAAACACTGCCTTAAACTATTAATTAGTTCAACTTTTAGTAAAATGTTTTACTACATATCCACCGTATAATATTTTATATTCGTTGTCTGGTTTTCAAGATATTCAATTGTAATTTCTTGTGTAAATATATCATTTAAGTGACCACACCTCAGGACATACTTTTTAACCGACTTCACAAGAAGGAGGTTATCAAATCGACTGTATGTTTTGTATACAATGTATGTTACGCGATTTCTCCGCCGTTAGAGAAACGATTTTGAAAATTCTTTTTTTGATCAATAGGGAATTCGTTGGTATTAGTATAAATTATATTCAAATCAGTTGGAAAAATAGTTACAGCCGATTTTGTGACTTTTAATAGGAGACGATGAGAAAGAAGGTGGATGCAGTGCTCCATCTCGACTGCCAAGCGTGGAGGCGCAACGCCTCGTTTGGCAAATCGTTAACGTTGAGGTGGCAATTTTCAGGTGGCTAGTCTCGACGGAGACCAGCCAAATACCCAGGACATATAGTGCACGATTGTGTGTGCAAACACAGGTGCGCTCTCTATTTCATAATCGGGGATGGGACGGCTGTACGACACGATCGGGAAGAGATCAGGTGCAGGACACGCAGCTTTACTTGCTCTCTGAGGCACGGGCGTACAACACCGCCAATTTCCAAACTCCGGGCAGTTACTGGGTGTTTCTTTTGTCGGAAAATATCCAATAACACTTTTGGGTCCGACCCGGGATTTGAACCCAGGACCTCATTATCTATAGATATTGACTGTGTGGCTGATGGTGAAGAATATCACAACACCATTCCATCCTGTAGGGGGCGTCGCTACGCATATTAATATATAAATTTAATTATGTTTCAAATGCAATGAAATAGTATAATTATTTAAGTAGGTGAAATGCAATATGAAATGTAATGTCCGCGAAATACCTATAGGTACCTGTGTAAGTAAAATAACTAAAAGTAAGTACCTAGTAAGTATATAAAATAGTTTTACAAACAATAAAAAGATATATGTAGATGATGATACGAGTGGTATAGTATAGGTAAGTGCCTATACTACGGGTATATCCCAACGACATTTTCCCCGCTTAGAATCTAAACCTACCTAAAATTACCAGAATAAATACATAATTAAGTACAAAAACGACTACTAACTAGGTACTCCCATAATGTCTTCTTGCCTTTTAATATCGATATGATTAATATTTTTTATTTTAGTATGTTAGAAGTATCTATTTCGATAGTGGAAGGTCAATCAAACATCATGTGAAGGAATAGAAACCAGTAATTATGCAATATCAAATTTGATCTCTTTTGGTTTAAATTGGCTCGAAAAAAAATGTACCTACATACGTCAAATTGTCAATGTCAAGCTAAGAAGTCAAATCATAACTGCTTTTTGTCGAGATTTTTCGCGTAATAAAGCTTCTGTTCTGTATAGAATACATATTCTACACAGAACGTCACGATGAGAGGCAAATAATTCAAAATCTTGCCGTTCATTGCCTTAGAGACAAGTAACAATTAACATGAAATAAAAGCCTGGAAGCAGTAGAAGTAGCACCACTCGTAAATATGAGAATGATTTTATTATTTTTGAGAACCGACACGGTGGCAGTCAACCGACAGGCATCTTAAATGGAGTTAGAGTTCGTCAGCTTACTAAATTATAGAAGCAAATAGCTTTCAATTCTTGAGAGCTATCCAAATATAAAAAAATGTGTTCATACAATTTAACAAAAGTGTGTGCTCATCAGGACCTGTTGAAAGATTGTTTTCTTTAGCTAGTTTTATTTTTTGACTGCCACGTTGGTATAGCGGTAGCGTGTTCACCCGCAGAGAACGAGGTCTTGGGTTCAAATCCCGGGTCGGCCAAAAGTTTTGATTTTGGGACATTTCTGTAAAAATAAAAAATTCTCAGCATCAGCCTGAAGTCTGGGAGTTGGCGGTATTACAGCCCCGTGCCTAGGAGAGCACGTAAAGCCGTCGGTCCTGATCTCTTTCTGGTTGTGTCGCTAGGCGCCTCATCGGATCATGAGAGTGATGAAATAGAAAGTGCTGTGTTTGCGCACACACTTGTGCACTATAATATGTCCTGTGCAGATGGCTAATCTCTATTGAGACTGGCCGCCATGGCCCAAATTCGGCTAGAGAACATAATTTTTTATTCACTCCAACATATCTAATGCTGTTTTTCTGACAGTACTTACATTTAAAAATCTTGTGTTCATGAAAGAAACCTCTGGTTTTACTGATTAATTGATCTTGTTTTCCTCCACTTTTCAGCCCGTGCTGGTCTATTATGTATTTTGTAATTTGTATTTCAATTAAAAATGGCTAAAATACTGTATTTTGTATTATATATTTCAAATACCTTGCTTAAAGGTATTTTGTATTTCGTATTATAATTAATTGCGATACAGTATTTTTTAATGTGTATTTCAATTAAAGCAAAGCATGTTATTTTCCCAGCCCTGGTCGTTACAAAGCTTATCATTTAATAAAGGACACATTTTTTGCTACGACAATAACTGTACTAAAATCACTGGAAGTACTAACCAATACATTCTGTTACACCTTTTAACCTATATTGTAATTGACACTTAATAATTCAGTTATTTTGAATACCTAACATTACGATAAGTAGTTTGGAAATTATGAGGTACATACATATATAGCAGTCAAAATAACCCTCCGGAACGGAAAAATTACCATTTTTACCCGACCGAAGCGAAAACTTCGGTCGGGTAAAAATGGTAATTTTTCCGTTGCCTAATTAAATGCAGAAGATTGATTAAGTAAACAAATTGGTTTTCTTTTAATATATCCTGTTTTTTGGACATGATCAATAATGAAGTGTGGTCACCTAAATAATATAATTACATGGGAAAAATTACAATTGAATATCTTGAAAACCAGACAACGAATATAATATATTAGACGGTGGATATGTCGTAAAACATTATACTAAAAGTTGAACAAATTAAGAGTTTCTGTGATACTACAAAACTTAAGGTATTAACATTTTTAACTTTCTCATAACATGTAGACTGAGTGAGCACTCACAAAAATTTATTATGTAAAGACCTGCCATGTTAGTCGTTCCTTTTGTGTTTTACGAAGTCCTTTATTGATTTTACTTAACTATACACATATATAGCAGTTTATATCTTCTGTTTCTTCATCAGAAATCGGGTTTTCAAAAGTGTGCGAATTGAATGAGCATATGATAATATTTGTAAAACCTTAAATAAGTTATCAGGTGATCCACAAATTATAATGTTAAATTAATATATTCACTGATTTCATTGGTAGTTTGTGAGAACTGAGTGAGCGCACTTTTAAGAATGTAATAATTTGTTTTCTCTTTTTACAAATGTGGAGATTACTTTTACAATTCTTTTCATAAAGTTAGTATACCTACGTTTGTTTAATGTTTTCAAATTCACATTAAATTAAAATCGTCAATATTAAATTCGTTTCCAGTGTTATTATCCTTATTGTGTTACATTAAGTCAGCATGAAAGTTTCGAAATTTAAAACAGTGAGTGACAATTGACAATTTTACATGTCTTATTTGGCATTAATGTTTTCGTTTAAAACATTGGAATGCTTAGGCAAAGGAAACTACCTTGTCCGCCGTATAAGTGACGTCATCACACCTTTTTTAGTTTTTATTTTTTTCCTCAGAAATGAAGAAATAAAAAAATATACAAAAAATATATTTGTACTCAGGATACAAAAATAAAGAAATGGTATTTTTGTTTTAAGGTGGTGTCAGTTTTGAAATGTTGTCAATTGTTGACTAATGAAATGTTCAATTAACAAAAAGATTTAGATATCTATCCCAAGTAGTTGCTGAGATCTCCATGGCCGCGCAATCCTCCACGTTACGTTCGCGCGGCAAACCTAAAGCCCCTATAACTTCTTTATTTCTGCTTTGACATTTTTTTGGTTTGTTCCCTTAGATTTCGACTAAGTTCGACAAAAATGTTAGCGATTTATTTTTCTATTCGGATAACGCGGCGGAGCAATCGTGACGCACACTAATTTAAATAGACTTAGGTATAGAGAACTTCAATAGACTATCAACATTAGTTTAAGTTTTCTTTATATGCGATTTTGGCAAATCAAATAATTGTACAAATTTTTCGTAGTCTACGTACATAATAGTCGCATAATTAGGTAATATATTCAATAAACTGCGCATGTCTTGTCTCAAATCACTAAATAAGTTGTTGAATTCACCATTTGTACAGACACCAGCACATCTACCTACCACAATCAGTCAAATTTTTACTAAGGTCAGATGGGGTAAGAGGGACGCCACGTAAAGAGAAACAGTAACTCATAATTAGAAAACTATAAAACCCGGCTCTATGGTTACTCCGTCGATAAAACAGTAATATGTGTAGTTTTTGTGTTTTTGGACAGATGGCGCTACAACACAATAGATAAGTGAGTAAAAGATACAGACAAAAATCAGTTGACAAAGTTTAAAATTATAACCTAGCGGCGTTTTTTGTATGTGATTCTTTAAGCATAAAAACCATCTGTGATAAGGCTAATTTTGTTGGTAAGCGTGATTCTAATGTTAAATCTTTATTTTCCGCATGTTATGTCGTTTGTAGTATGTGTTTTTAGTGCTTTATCTATGTCATCAAAAACGTAACCTATAAAATACCAAGCCGGTAAAGAGGAACTACAACGCCAGGCTAAGAGAAACATATGTTCCTCATTCCCGGTTTAAGGGCTAGCAGACATTTTTCAAGTTGAAATATCACCTACCTAGATTAGGTAGGTATGGGTAGTTTAACACATCTTGGCGCGCGAACGCTATGTGTGCATGCGCTTGTAATTACATATTTATTACACAGCTTTAATGTATGTGGCAGTGCCTCGGGCCTTTGCATTTTATTTATTTTGAGAGTTTCTTATATGACATAGAAAAATTAATAATAAAAATACACCACTAAATAATTGTTAATCGTGGTTATAACAATTACATCAATATTTAAAAAAGTCTAGTTAGTGTCAATTAATTAATTGTTAGTTGTCCCTGCAATTTATTTTTAACGTATAGAGGTCATATATGTATTTGTTAGAAAAAATTAAATGCATCGAAATTACGTAAGAAAAACTGACCGGAGCTCTTACCCGAAAGAAAAATTATTAGAAGCAGTGAGGGCTGTTAAAAGTGGTGCACTGTCGAGTAATGCAGCCTCAAAACATTATGGAATACCAAGAGCAACTATAATCAATCGGGTTTATGATCGTAAAGGTGTAAAATCTAATACTTTGGGAAGGTCTATAGTTTTGTCGCAAGACATAGAAGAAAACCTTGTTAAAAACTTGCATATAATGGAAAAATATGGTTTTGGCCTAACTAGGAAGGAATTAATGGAGACTGTAGGGCCCTATGTAGAATAGATGGCTGTGAAGAATCCGTTCAAAAATTGCGTTCCTGGAGATGATTGGTTCCTTTCATTTAAGAAGAGACATAATCTTTCCGTAAAAAATCCGCAACTGGTTGAGTATGCATGCAAAAATGCATGTAGGCCAAATATAATTTTTCCATATTTTGATTTGCTTGAGGAAACCGTGGAACAACTGGATCTTCGCAACAAACCATCACATATATGGAATATAGATGAGACGAGTTTCAGCAAAGATCCGGCGAAGTCTAAAGAGTTGGTCTTAGGGGATTTACTTCCACAAGAACTATAGCATCTCCCGGAAAGGATAATACTACCGTCTTGCTGGGTTGTAATGCTCTTGGAGAAAAAGCTCCCCCTTTAATTATTTTCAAGGGCAAAAATGTATGGGACGAGTGGACCTCACTAAAAGGCTATCCAGGAATAGCGTATGCTGCTACATCTAATGGATGGATGGAGACGGCTGTTTTTGAGGCGTGGTTCAAAAAAGTTTTTCTACCGACAGTAGGACAAAAGCGTCCTACTCTTTTGGTTTACGACGGACACTTAACCCATGTAGGTGTAAATATTATTGAAAAGGCCCGAGCTGCAAAAACAACGATATTAAAATTCCTCCTCATACCAGCGATGTTATACAACCATTAGACTTGGCTGTAAATAAACCTTTTAAAGATAAGTGGGATGCAGCTTTAGTCAAATGGCAACGATCAAACATCGGTAAGCCACTTCCGAATAATGAGTACGCTAAAATTTGGACTGCTATAGATTCTAATGTATGTGCAGCTGGATTTAGAAAAGCAGGAATTTACCCACTAGACAAATACATTATTCCAGAATCTAAATTTAATCAAATTCTTTTGCAAGTATGGAAACAAAATTTAGTATCAAACGTACAATTTTTGTCAACTATGTTATATGTGAGAAATAATAATGTATAAAAAATAAAATAAATAAAATAAAATAGGTTTTTATTCACGTAGACTTTAAAAAAGTGCTTGTAAATAGTCAGAACATGTTTGTAGTATTATAGTTGTATACATTATTATTTCTAGTAACATTGTATTGATTTAGGCACACATTGTATTGATAGTATTAAAACATTAATAAAATTTATTTTATAACAGCAATGATATTTAGCTAGCTCGTATCAAGTTATTGTCAAGAGATTATGTTTCAGTTTAGTTATCTAGTTTAAGTCTAATTATCTAGTTTAAGTCTAATATTTGTAATACATATTGGCAATGGTTCTGTCTATATTAAGGTGATATTATTATGACGGACCTTATGTTAATAACGACGGTCGCGCTTTAATGCTACCACCGGATCCAATGCGCCCCAACTGAGAAGACCTATTATTACTACAAACATGTTCTGACTAAATAGTCAGCGCGCTTTTTTAAATTCTACGTGAATAAAAACCTTATTTATTTTATTTAACGACATAACAAAGTCTCAAGAAATTTGTCCTACAAACCATTTCCAAAGTCACCATCAATTAATCAATCCGCCAAATAGTAGATCAAATCCAGATTTGTTATTTAACATCACTTTGTTCAAAGTTAATTCCTGTATACTTCATACGCAAACTCAATTGCAACAATCACAACAAAATTGTCAAACTGAAACCGGAGTTCGAATAAATTACCAGAAACAGAAAGGCCAAAATCTGAGGTAAACATTCTTGGAAAACGGCTGGTCACATTTGAAGAACTTAATTCCTGTATACATCAGACGCCTATTCCACTACAACACTCACAACGAAATTGGAATACTGAAACCGGAAGCTCAAATAACTTACCAGAAATAGAAAAGCCAAAATCGGAGGTACAAATTCTTGAGAACCGGCTGGTCACATTTGAAGATTTACTGCTTATGAACATTAAAGCAGGCACGAGTAATACACTTAAGAAGAAAAAATGCTACTGGCGCTGAGGTAATTACACACGATAATGTTTATAAAAGATCTAAGTGAATAGAGTTTGATAGAACTGAAACAAAAACAAGAGAAGAAGGCCAAAGCAAACAGGATACAAATTTCACCAAACTATAAAGAAAATAAATAAGGTTGTAAACACTGCAGAGAAAGACGAAAAAATATATATAAATACCTCAATAGAACAAAAACTTAAACAACAAACCTTAAACAATATGTACTCAAAAAGATAGTTAAAAAAATAAGAGAGTAAAAAGAAATAAAAAATCACGAGTACGAGCTTCATCCATGTCGACCAGCAAAAGTGAAATGGATATAGAAATTTGTGATGATAGTGAAAATGATTTAGATTATGAGCTATATTGCGAAGACTTATTGATGCAGGAAGACGAAGGAGTAGCGATAAATGAAATGAAAATGAAGCCAACAACAAAAGAAACAAAATATGTACACGGATGCGAGCCAATACTTCTAACAATGAAATGGACATTGAGGATGACAGTAAAGATGAGCATAGAGAGGATAAGTCAAATTTACAAATTAATCAAAATGATTGGCTGTTAGTTAAATTTTGCACGTAACAATTCGTTAAAAATTATGTTGGAGTAGTGTTACCAATGATGATGGTGTTCCAGTGGTTAAATATGTTAGAAAGACAGCGACTAAAATAGAAGACCAGACAATGTTCACTTATCCTGCTTTGGAAGATATATCTGATTAAAAATTATGTTGGAGTAGTGTTACACACCAATGATGATGGTGTTCCAGTGGTTAAATACGTTAGAAAGACAGTGACTAAAATAGAAGACCAGACAATGTTCACTTATCCTGCTTTGGAAGATATATCTGAAGTCAAGCATCATGAGGATATTGTTGCAAAGCTGCCTAAGCCAGTAGCCATTGGTCGTAGGGGCCAAATTATATTCAAAATATCCTTTAAAAATTTTAACGTTCAGTAAATTCATTTTATGACCCACTCGCAGCTTCGCATGGGTACATGCTTTTATCTATATAATCCATTGATATACAAGAAACCAAAGATACACACTCAACGTCTCAAGAACGGCAACAAAAAGAGGGCGCATAATCTAACATTATGCGCTCTTTTCTTTTACTTTTTGCGTTAAAAAAATAACTTTATGTCGTAGTTATACAGTCGCAATTGAGACTTTTGGATGTGACATTTCATCGAGAACACTTTACGATGTGACATTTGCAAGGAACTGTGCATCTAGAGTTTTTGTATATCAATGATATTATCGCACCAATACGGGATAAACGCATATTTGTTAAGACTGATGAGGTAGTGGTGTGTGATCTATATTGAAATTTAAGGCCTATGCCAATTTGATTTTATATAGTAAGTAAGCAGAGGTTTTTTTAAGTATTGTTTATTTTTTTATAAATAGAACAGTTCTGTTGATTGAGACTGTTGAAAGTAATGGAGAATATTTTTTAGTTATAAGGTAAGCCATATTTAATTTGAAATATATTGTGATTTTGAGAATATTTTGGTCATTATGTATAAATGCAGTGCACTATAGCCGTTTACGCATAACGATCAAAGTTAAAAAAATGTCAGAGAAGTGTTTTAAGTTTTTTGTACCTTTGCTAAGTACAACAAAGAGTTACATATTTTTTGTTTTTGTTTTTATTCAGTTGTGTTTCTCAAAGCTGAAAACGTGATTTAGATACATTTATAATAAATAAACACTTACACAAATTTTTTAGTGACTTCTCTCGTTTATTTTTCTTCAATTTTATTAACAACGAAATTTGTACTTATGGTTTTCATTACATTCGTAGTTTGCCACCCCTGACTTTACTAATATGTTCCTCTTACCATTTCCGTTAGGTGGAAAGGCAGTTCTCTAATTTCTAGGGATACATATAAAAATATGTGTTTTTACTCGTATCAATCGAAGCGTTTCTCTTACCCCCAAATCTCGGGAAAGAGGAACAAAAAGAAGACCTGGTTTTGTTTTCAGATTGTGCCGATATTACTGGAAGAATCAATTTCTGTGTTAAAATAATAGTTAGCATGGTTCGTTAGCGAAACTTTGTTTATATTGCTATTAGGATACACACATATTTTTATTAGTTGGGGCTCATAATGTTAAAAAAAACCGGCCAAGTGCGAGTCGGACTCGCACATGAAGGGTTCCGTAGCAGCAAGTATTTCAGTTGATTAAATGAAAGCAAATTGCGGTTTATGATGTATTAAAAAAAACTACTTGCTAGATCTCGTTCAAACCAATTTTCGTTGTTAGTTTGCATGGTAATGTACATCATATATTTTTTTTTAGTTTTATCATTCTCTTATTTTAGAGTTTACAGGGGGGGGGGGGGGGGACACTCGTTTTACCATTTTGGAAGTGTCTCTCGCGCAAACTATTCAGTTTAGACAAAAATGATATTAGGAACCTCAATATCATTTTTGAAGACCTATCCTAGACATGTATGGGTACAATGTAAAAAAAAATTATGAGTTTCAGTTCTATGTATGGCGACCCCCCATAATTGTTGTTCTTTTTCTATTTTTTTGTAAAAATCTTAATGCGGTTCACAGAATACATCTACTTACCAAGTTTCAGCAGTACAGCTCTTATAGTTTCGGAAAAAAGTGGCTGTGACATACGGACGGACAGACAGACAGACATGACGAATCTTCTGGTTATAAGGGTTCCGTTTTTCGCCATTTGGCTACGGAAACCTAAAAACCAGTAAACTATGTTTCTCTTATCCCACCTGACCTTATAGATTTTCAACTTTATCACTTAAGTATTAGGTTCACTTTCAATTGGGGAAATTGACAGATTGGCGTAGGTTGAGGTGCTGGCGTCTGTACATCAGAACGTTCGGCCACTCCGATATAGGGAGCTATTCAGGCGAGTTGTGACAAAATTGTGACGTGTGCGTCAAATTTGCGCAGGTACCAACGTTATCCAAACAAAAACATAAAAACGCTAATAATTTGTGAGCGTCAGAATGGCGGCTGGTTGCCTATAGCAGGCGGCTCTGAAAGTATATTGAAGAATTTCTATTCAATTGCTTATATTTGCTTCGTTTCTTCAATAATTGCTACATAAGATACATTCAGGAGAAATATGAATAATTTTTGGACGTCAGGATGGATGGAGGCCGCCGTTTTCAGCGTGAAAGACGCAGAATTTCTAAAAGATTGTTGTAAATTTTCATAAAAAAATTCTCACTTTTTTGCTTATAACTTCTTTAATTTGTAATTTAGGGGAAAAGTTATAGGTACAGATTTGTAGGCCAAAGAATTTGCTATATTTTGTAAGACGCATAGTTTCCAAGATATTGAGAAAAAGTGCTTTCACCCCTTTTGCCAAGATGGCGGCCGTGGGACAAGGGTGGCAACCCCACACACTTGAGCTCCCCCAAACATGACCCAAAAATAAAATTGCGTCCTCTAAAAAATGCAAAGCTCATGTACCATTTCAATGGACTATCCTGTCTGTTACAGAAGATATATTTTCGATCTAGATAAATTGGGTAAGAAATAAGTAATAAATAAATATTATAATATTACTGAATAATATGAATGAATTAGATTCAGTGTTTTACATTGAAGCAAATCCTCTCGTGAAAACTAAGATGATAATCGTTCATATATCGTTCAGGTTTACCGGTTCTTATCGAATGCCCATCACTAGAGATTATCTTAGTGTGAGTCTAAACAATGCGTTTATTTTATACATGTGCGCAAATTTTAAGTTGGTGTGCGGGATTGTTATCGTGTGCGTTTACATGAATAAGATTTTGGTTAGCGCGTGTGCCATGCGTGTTTACCTCGTCCCCTGTAAAAATTGGTAGAATATAATGTTTGGAAATTTAAAACCATGACGTCTCCATTGACAGCTAAATGCTCGAAGGTTTTCTTATTTTAAATAATAACAAAATTCTATATAACATTACCTAATACTATGTTTTGTCCAAGTAAGGATTAAGGATTTCTTCGCTAATGAAGTGCATCTCACACGTTCGTGGAGGCGGGGTGCCAGATTTCTATGCAATTAATCTACTGTTAAGTATCGTCAGTGAGGATGGTAGCAGCCCGATTTAAAGGGTAGGTAAGACCGTACACTAAGAAATACTACAAATTCTGAAGGACTACAAACATAACACAACAAGAAACATAACCTTTAAACCGTTCTAGTTTCAATAAATACACACAGGTGGCGCTATTTATAACAGCTAGTTAGTAGTAAAATTTGGTCTGGTTATCAACTTTCAACAAGACCAACACCAAGTTCACGAAAAAAAAATATTGAAGCGCTTTTTCTTTCAATTTAACAGGGTTTGTGTAGATAAGTTGATTATTGATCAATCATCATCATCACCATCATCATATCAGCCGAAAGACGTCCACTGCTGGACAAAGGCCTGCCCTAAGGATCTCCATAATAGCCGGTCCCACGCTGCCCGCATCCAGCGGCTTCCCGCGATCCGCACAAGATCGTCGGTCCACCGTGTAGGGGGGGGGGGGGGGGGGGGATGCCCACGCTGCGTCTTCCGGTTCGTGGTTGCCACTCGAGAACCTTTCTGCCCCCCTTGCTATTCCCAGCCGTGGTATTGATCAATATCTTTACCTAATCGTTGTATTAGAATATATAAAACATATTTTTACGAAATTACATTTGGTGAAAAAATTCTAATGTCAAAGTCAAATAGTGGCGAAGTCCGTCTACCTAGTTCTTGGAGGGAAAGATTGGCACATATCGGTCTTCGACGTTTTTAGATATATGGTAAACCTTTTAAGGTTGATTAAATTGATTCGTATTTTTGAGCGTCCTGCGTAGTGAATACCTAACCATATTAGGTTGACATTTTTTGTGGCGGATTTACACTCAGACACATCGTTTTCTCAGTTTACTGAATTGAGGTACCTACCATGATCGACGATATCGGTGCAACCACACTTTTAGTTGCAAATATCAGTGACGAATATTCCAATTCAACGACAATCCGTCACTTTAACGATATTAAATTTGATGTTGACTAGGGTTTCGTCGGGATTATCAGTGTAAATTATTTTTATATTTTGGGATTGTGGAGTAGATATTTTATTAGAATTTGTCTTGTGCTGTTGGCTTGTACATACGTACTCAACGCGCAATTTGCGCTCTAAGGAAGTGTGCTTCCTTACAGCGCAAATCCATAAAGAGTATTTTGTTTTTGAGGAGCTTTGCACTCGTCATTGACCACGCACGTAAAAAAAACAAACTGTCTCAAATGACTGTTTATCGATAATGACCGCTATGTATAGGTACCTACTAACTATGCTAACGACACGTTGAAAACTACGAACCGTGTATCAAAATACATGGTTCGTAGTTTCAATGTGTCGTTATCGATTTCGCTAGTAGGACGCCTAATGCGGTAAGTATATATAATAATAATTTGTACCGATGTTATAAATATAGGATGCTGCTGTATTTTCGAACCTGATAGTTGATCTCTAAAATAGTTGACTGAAGACTGTTCCTTTAAATACATTACATTCACGCCGTTTTTCAATTGCCTACCATTATGGGATAAAGTGTTGTTCTAGAAACATCTTAAACCTCTGAATTACGATTTACCTAGAACAAGTCAACTAGTTATCAGATATTATATCATACTCGCTGGCCGAGAGTACCACCACGTTGCGCCGCCGTGACTGCTATCACCCTCCATAATCCTTAATTTATATTCGTCCCAATGCCTCCTTCGATCCTTAATCGGACGAGTGGCCCGAATTTTAACGTAAAGGGACATGCGTCAGTCATTCAAAACTTCTCTAAATACTGACCTCTCATCCATCTCCAGTACCGTAACAACCCTGAGCTGAGATACGGAACCCAAAGGGTACCCTTTAACGCCTGGCGCAGGTATGCAACTATGTAATTGTATTAGCTAAATGTGTTGAGCGGCTTTATTGCCCGTTGAAACAATGAAACCCTCCAAGGATCTTTCATCTGATCCTTGGAGGCTTTCAATGTTCGTTTGGGTTCAGACTGAGACTGTCCAAAGTACATGCGTATAAATTTCAGGCTGATTGAAGAGGATATTAAAATATATATGCCGATGTCTGCTACAAAAACTGAGATGAAGTTTGCTCCGTATTTTAATATTTTTTAAAACACTGCTGCGCAAAGGGGATTACTTGGATAAAAATAACAAAAAGCATTGTTTTCAGGAAGCGGTGATGGAAGTCTAGTACTGCCTTGCAAGAACATCTTCATCGTAGTCTTCTTTCTTGTAGAAACAAAAATTGTAGAAACGCCCGCCGTGTTATTGCTGGATTCGGGTGTAGTGTTTTTTTTCTGGTCCTTTTTTCGATTTGTCTTTTCTGTCCAAAGAAAATTTATAATGTAAATATGTACCTCTATGTACTGACAGTTAGTTTGAATAAAATTTACGAACCCAATTTTTTTTTCAATTTTTCTCCCGTAAGTGAAGATGAAGATGATGATTATCAATGGAAAATAAACTCGGACGTATCTGAATGTTTTTGAGATGTTTTAGATGCCCTTAATGTTTGCCTGCGACTATTAACGCATAGAATTGTCATATAACACACATTTTGAATTTTCTTATTAGAATAAAGAATATAATATTAATTAGTTTTGGTATTCTTGATTAACATTCAATCATTTAGCGAATTTAGGTATTCTGATGGGAAACACACCCAATTACTTTGAATTGTATGGATAAACACAGTAACAAAAGTCATAATAACTTATGTCTTGGTTTCATAACAATTTGTTTGACTGTAATTACCTGTTGGCATTGTTTGCGTCAGCTTTTGTATATCACTAGAACCTTTAGTATCAACTTCATCAGTTTTCGTCTCTTCATTTTCATTTGTCACTTCGGTTTTTGGTGTTTCTGTCGCTTCATTATCATTTGTCACTTCGGTGTTTGGTGTTTCTGTCGCTTCATTTTCATTTGTCACTTCGTTATTTGATATATCTGTCACTTCTTTAGTATTGTTTAATGCATCGTTTGGTGTAGTATTTTCTGTATCTGGTACGCTCGGAGTTGGATCTGTAGGTATACAAAATAAGTCAATAATACACCACTAGAACCACATCAAAGCAGATCGGGAACACATGGGAATCTTGCAACCGCATGTTCGTCTGGTGTATAAGCTACATTTTTCAGTAGAGGACCGATTATCATATTTTGGATAGATTTATCAAATTTGGTTATTAGGTCGACATATTACTATCTGATCTTCACCGCTGCCGACCGAAACCTTTGTTATAATTTTGTTAATCGGTATAGTGTAGATTTGAGTCATGAAGAATTGGTGCGATTTGTCTAGCTTACTTACCTTTGTCGAGATTGTCAGTTTTTTGCTCATCAGGAATGGGATCATTTTGTCTTCGGTTGGATCCTGAATAAAAAAGATAAAGTTTTAAAATACTACTCTTTGAAAATCCTGGAGGTGATCTTTCAAAAATAAAGATTAAGGTAGGTGGTCGTTAACATAGGATAAAGCCTATAAAATTAAATCAAAATCAGCTTGTTAGACGTAGTGTTGATGAGTTGTGTCGCTCACGTACTCGGCGAGTGAACTGTACTCGTAAATAAAATCCTTTCATAGTGTGCTAAATCAGGAAATAAATAGGAATGTAATTATTATTAGTGTGCACTGGAAGCTTGTACATGTAGCGTGTACAAAGCATATAGACATTATAGACGGGTAGTTAGGCAGAATTCTTTAATTTTGGAAACACACTGCAGGCTACTTTGAATCCGCAAACTGATATGTTTGTAAAATGAGCAAATGTGGCAAATCACATATTATTGGTGCCGAATGTGTTAGCTTCATAAAAAGCCGCTGGTAAGCCGAGGGGTAATCAGAAATTTAAGAAATAAAAAACAACTATTTAATTTTAGCCTTTGTGGGAAATGAGAACTTCTTTCAGTACTTTAATTGTACCTACATAGTACAGTCGAATAAGAACAAATGTGGCGCGTAAACGTATGTTGTCTGCGAAGCGAGGCAGGTGGGCTGTTGTATGGATAGGGATGCCGCAAGTGAATTGCGAGAATAAAAACTAGGAAAGCACCGAGAGGAAGCTCCTTTGATTCGGTATCGAAAGATTCGAACGGAAAGGAAATCTCGTGAGATGTGCACGAGCCGTTCCGGATTTTGAGTTAATGGTGATAAACAACATCGAAGAAGAGCGCTCCGGTTTGGGCACGATGCCGGACTGATTTGACAAGTTTGTGTTGGACGATGCGGTGCACCTCGTGAACACTGCTTGTCAGGAAGGACCATTCATGATGAGTTAGGTAACTCACCTATTCGACGAGGGAGCCGGTTCCTTAAATATCTTCTGTATTTTGCTAAAACAAATTAAATAGTATTTATAAATTTAAATATAAATATATACGTAGTTCATGTTATACGAGTGGTAGTATTAATAGTAGTATCTTAAAAATCTGTTTACCGAAGTTTAAGTTTATATGTGCCAGCTCTAGGTATAGGTAAATTCTCTGTGCTCATGCACAACGCTTCTCTTTTTGAGTCTGTTAAAATATATTGAAATGAATGAAGGTAGCCGAAGCTATCTGTCTCAATTGGCTGCCTGATTTCTACTCGTATTCCAGTTGGATGTAATAGTTCTACTCCTACTTAGGCTATTTGCACAAAATTATATTCTAAAGTTTAGTTTCATTTTTTGATATCATTAGAAAGATCAATGCTGTTATTAAGTACGTTTTCCTAATGATCTTGAATAATTTATGTATGTAAAATTCTACGCGGCAGTGCATTTATTTAGATAGGCCAGCAGTATTTCTTAAAGAAGAATTCAAACCCTTAAATACTCAGTGGATGACCTGTACGGATTTTACGATGGGTACATAAGGCGAAAGACACCAAGTCTAGGCCCCATACAAGACGGACCAATGATCTAGTGAGGGTTGCTGGTCACTGCTGCGGATGGTGCAAGACCGGCAATTTTGGACATCTTTGGGGAGACCATTGTCCAGCAGGAGAAGTCTTTGGTGGTGATGATGATGATAATGATGATATAACTGTTATAAACCAACTTTTAAAATTGGATTTATTGATGTAGGCAACTCACCTGCCCGTCGAGTGAACTGGGAACTTGCAACTCCTCTGTATCGTGCTAAATCAAAGTAAATAAAATATTATCATTAACAGGTAGGTATCTATAGTTACCTGCCACATTTCGTAGTTTATAACTATAACCCCAGCTTCCAGAATTATTATACTTACAAATCTTAAATTTTAGCTTATGTATATATACTGTAAATATATTAATTATACTGTAAATATATACGGTCACCGTAGCCTAGTTGGTAGTGCTCCTGCCTACGAAGCTGGTGGTCCTGGGTTCAATCCCAGTAAGTGCAAATATTTGTGTGATTAGCACAAATATTTGTTTCTGAGTCATGGATGTTTTCTATGTATATAAGTATTTATCTATCTATATAAGTATGTATATCGTCGCCTGGTACCCATAGTAGAAGCTTTGCTTAGTTTGGGGCTAGGATGATCTGTGTGACATTGTCCCTAGATATTATTATTACTAGATATTATTATTATTCTTTCATAGTTTTGTTAAAAAAAATTACTTTTTAGTATAAAAATATATCACTTAATGCGCTAGTAAAAATACAAAAATCATTATTACAATATCAAATCAATATGGTGATATATTACCTTTTCGAGTTGAATGGGTCACCTTCTGTCCTTTAATAGGAACATTTATAATATTTTTTTGTGTTGTTGTCGTAAAACTTATAGTTTTTAAAGTTTTATTTACTGTGTGCATAGTAGTTTTCATGACTTCTGATTTTACTGTTTCACTTGGGGCTAGGGCTGCAAATAAAAAATAATATTATAATTTACCTATATCTGCCTTTCCGTGCCTGCCATAGCACAGGCCATATACTATAGGTAAATGACAACACATGTCAAGAATGAATCTAGCTCATAACATGCGCATACCTTAACATATTTTTAATTACCATTAGGCTCATCACCCAGACCCAAGGGAGGGTGGTTGGCAACAAGGGAGTGATGCCATGTGTGTTGCAAATGTCATCTTGTCTTGTTGGGGTGTACTTTCATGCAGCTCTTCGACTTATGAGTATATTATGTGCTTGCACTTGCAAGGGAAGCTTTTTTTTTCTTTTATGTATAAAAGGGCGACTTACGAGGAAGTGGCACCTGATGGTAAGTGCTAACCGTCGCACATGGACACTCGCAACACCAAGGCGTCGCTGTTGCGTTGCCAGCTTTGAAAAGGGACGGCCAACAATGATTTAGTAATTTTTAACCTTCATCTATTTGAACGCCGATAATGATTAGCCCCCCCCCCCCCGCAAGTTAGAGGGTTTAGGGAGGTCTCGTGTGGCTCGGGTAAATTAGTTTGTAGTTTTATATTGCTAGATGGCTTGAGCTTCAAAGCAAACTGTAAAATTCATTGAAAACAAAGGTCCCTAAAATGGAATAAATCATAAACATAGACATGCGGAGATAAATTGCATAAAATTATTTCAATAATGAAAGGTTACGGCAGCATAATACTTAGATAGCGCAAGACCGGCAAATCGGCGGACTCTTTCGGCTGATATTATGATGATGATGATGAGTAAGGAGTGTAACTCACCGATCTGTGGATTTAATTGGGAACCCAGGAACCTTCTGTGGGGTGCTAAAATGTAATAATTATAACAATTAAAATGCATTGTGAAACATACAGTTAAAATAGCGCAATTTCTATTGTATAATAAATAAGAAGCTGACAAATAATAGCTAGCATTAGCTGTCATTTTTACAATTGGATAATTTACCTTCAGTTTCACTTGACAAATTATTTTCTGTCGGATTTGCACTGTTTTCTACATAGTTAGCAACCTGGGTTTTTTCTCTAAATACTTTCATGTAACGTTGCACTGAAAATAAAATAGGGCCATATTGGTAGGGCCTTGATTACATTTTTTAACTAACTATCTTTCTATAACTGCATTATCTTTATTATGTGAGAGTATACGGTGCACCACTGCTGCGGGATTTTTGGGATGCTCTGTAGCGGCGTATTGGTTTTTGATAAATACGTTGTTGTACGATATTGTTGTTTAAACGAAATTGTTTATTTACTATATAAACTACTAAATAAACTTAGTTTTTTCTTATTTCTATTGCTTATGGAGGCAGATGACCTAGCGGCCCACTTGATGGTAAGTGATAATCGCTGTTCATGGACATTTGCAATGCCGCATGCCGGGGGCACAGCAAACCACCTACCTTGATATTAATACTCTTTTTAAACTTCATTTAAAGAAGGACATGTCGTAGCCCTGAGGAAACACCGCAGCAGGTAATTTTAAATCCCTCAAGCCGTTTTAGGCCACATAACTGATATATTAAATATATTACTTTTCTTTTTCTTTTGTAAATAGTAAATACTTTCTTATAAAGATAATTACACCCAGACTCTGGACAAACAGACATGTTTATGCACAAAAATATTTGTCCTGGGAATCAAACCCACGTGTGATTACTGTGAAAAAGTACCTCCAATATCTTCAATCTCCAATATCTACATAGCTGGGAGGCACCGTATACCTATGTATTCGACACTGGCGTGGTTGGAAAATGCTTGCTCACGCCGTAGGTCATTGGTTCGATTCCCACTCAGGACAGATATATGTGTACATGAACATGTCTGTTTGTCCTGAGTCTGGGTGGAATTAACTATATAAGTATCTATCTATATATATATAATATGTATTTACAAAAGAAATCAGGATATCAGGTTTCCATAGTACAACCTCTTCTTAGTTTAGGATCAGATAGCCGTGTGTGAATAATATCCCAGGATATATGTACTACAGTAGGAGCAGTAAATTCAACTATTCAATAAGTAAAATCTTACCTGATCGAAGCAATTCTACTATGAGTAAGGCTTCTTTTATATCACCGTCGTTCTCAAATGATTCGAAGTCTATAGGGTTACAGTATTGACAACTAATCATCATCAATATCATTATAATATCTTGCAAATACGCATATAAAATCATGATAATTAATTTAACATGTTTTGGTTACTCAGAAAAGGTTTACCATTTTTAATTCTGCTTTTTACCCTATTAATGTTATGTGGAAGAAAAAATTTGATTTGTATTTTAGACTGGTCTAATAAAATATCGCATTGCTGTTCAAACCTGATTTAAATAATCGTGGGTAACAATAAAATAATTCAATAAAGTTTTATATTGAAATTTTATTTTCTTTGAAAGCAATAAAAACAACTACACACTTATTATTTCGGTAAGATGTAAAATAAAAACATTTCTTCAAATTTGAGGGTGTTTATTAATAATATGTATAATACAACGTTTGATAGTCACGGTATCTTAATAATAATTTACTTCTATCATTAGATTTTTTGGAGGTGCTCATAAGTGATCCGCGACGTAATCACCTAGGCACGCGGTAAGTCTTTAGATGGGCGACTCCAAAGTGTTTAGTTTCTGAGCATATCCGTATTTGAGAGGGCACGATAATTACGTGCCCTCTGAAGCCCACGATCATGGTAGGTAATGGTTAGTCTTACAGTAATTAAGTCATGTCAGAGATGTACTGTGCAGCTTGAGCAACTCTGACACGTAGCGTAAAGCACGCTCTACACTACTCGCGAATTTGAGCGAATACGATAGTGTTGAGAGGCAGTTCTGCTTACCTCGTCAAACTTTACCTCGCCTCGGGCGACTTCGGGTCGTTGTCGGTTTTGCGCCCGAGGCAAAGGGCCCGAAGTTGCACGAAGTTCGAACACGAAGCGTCTGACTACACTACTCGGCTCACTTCAGTTCGCATCTAGTCTTTCCGTATATAAAATGTACTCTGCGACTGAGCTCCTCCCGAGGTTGCACGAGTGTGTAGTCACATAGTTCAGACTTCGGTCAACTTCGATGAGTACTTCGTCGAAGTAACTTCGCGACTAGTGTAGAGCGTGCTTAAGCGTAGTATATCTATAACTAGTCTGCCTTCTGCACATGTCGTAGCACTCGTTCAATTGAGTTGAGTTTAACTTTCACCGGGATCTTCATGCCAGAAACTGCTTATCTCGTTATATGGGGACTGTAGTTCGGCCACTTCCGACGATGTGCTTCCATCGTGCTGCAAATGTAACATTAATATCAAAATGCGTTAAACACTATTACAAAAGTAAAGTACAGACGCCAGCACATCCAGCTACGCAAATCTGTCAAATTTCTTTTTAAGATTTTCAACTTTATCACTTACTTAAAGCATAAGGTTCACTTTCAATTGGGGACATTTGACAGACTGTTTTATAACAGTTTTTAAAGTAGTAATAATACAACTTTTAATTCAACTTTCTTGTAACTTACTTATTCCTTTACATAACCTATTATTAAAAGTCAAGACAAATGAGATCCAGCGATCTTGCTAGCTTGCACAAAACTATGGCCTTCACGGCTAAAGTACTAATCAGCGTCATGATGAAAACACGATTAACGATAAAATTGGGTTGTAAATAACATAACCCATTTAAACCACCCGTCAAGCAAAAGATGCCATGCACGCTAGGGCTATTCATTATATTGTTTAAAAGATACAGACCAATAATTTGGTCTCCGACACCACGGCCTTGATGATGCTAATGGGTTCATAGCTAGTGGCATTAAATAATTCGAGCGGCCATATGCCCACCATGTGTTAATTATGGCCATGTTGTGGGAGTTGAATACACCTGTTCGCACCAACGTGTAGGTATTCATCAGAGAATAGCCTAAGGGTAAAAGCCTCCATCCTAGTATTACTATTAATCAGTTTTAAGTTAAATTATAGTTTGCTACTAAATTGTACCGGAAGAAATATGAAGGGTGGCGTAGAAGGGACGTTCAATGGAAAATTTATACTTTCACGAATAAAATAATCTAATTCGTAAATAAATGGACGCTGAAAAAGCTTTGACCAAGAGTGAAGAATGCAGTTGATCTTTCAAAACATTAATTTAAAGTTTTTAAAGGAATTTACTTTAATTGCTGGGTAAGTTTAAGTTTACGCTGAACTGCTTTCATAATGATAAGAAAAGGAGTAGTTAATAGGATATTATTAATTTGCTTAAAATATCCCTCAAAGACTGTGAAGTTTATTTTATTTTGAACACCTTTCTAAGGAGAAGGAAGGAAACCTAATAATTATTTCCTACAAAGTTAGTCATAATTTTCGAAAAGAAACCGGAACTTTAAACCGGAATGCGAAACCGGTGGACGGCGCGTGCTTTTGCGAGCGCGCGGCGGTCACACCCTTATTTATAGTTTATAAAAAAAATACGTTTATATTATACTACATTGTTTTTAGGTCTACATATTTGCATGATATTAAAAATACGGCATTACCGTTATATTCTGATAAGATACATGTTTCGTCGCTATTTTTGATACAAACAAAACAAAATCAAATAATCAATCACAAGCTAGTTTAAAATTTGCGTCGACATAGTTGTTTACTTCAATGAAGAAAGGAAAATATACGTCATTTTACCGATAACTCAAAATAAATTTTTCAAGTATACTTGTCGAGATAAAAAATTTATGCAAATATCACAGTCGGATGTTTGTCTTTAAGAAAGTAGTAACGTACCTTAAATATCTGAGGACGATACCGAGGTACAGCTCCATTTTTCCTAAACGCAACTAACGTCACTGGTCTTGGTCGTCTTTCAAAGGGCTCGAAGTAATCCTAAGTAAAAGAAATTGTGTTTTACCTTAAACTACTCTGAAAGTCTACAGAAATGGCAAAAGAATCGGTTGATGGAGAATGGACCAATAAAATTGAATATAGTTAGTTCCATCACACCCAGATATCGATATAGCTGTTACTTGTCTTTATCGATATCTGGGTGTGATGAACTAACTTTTGTTCATTCTCCATCAACCGATTCTTATGCCATTTCGGTTGACTTTCAGTGTAACTTTTATTATAAGAAGGGTTGATGGAGAAAGGAGAAATAAAATTGAATAAAGTTAGTTCCGTCACACCCATATATCGAAGTAACAGTGTGACAGAATGTGAATAAAATACTCTTGAGGAAAGCTGTAACACAATTCCTAAAGAGTCACACAATATTTAATGGCGTGGCAGAACAGCAAAAGTTAAGATCATTGAATTACACTCGAAGATGACTGTTAGCACACACCCCTATTATTTTACGCCGTGATTTTGAAAAAAGCGTAGGTTATATTTTCAGCAAGCGCGATAGTGATAACGCTGGCGTTTTTGTCTTTTACCCTACCATAACCTAATTTAAATGTCATATAGCTCCTTTGAAAAGAACAGGGGTATACATACAACTTTAAACTTCTCAAACTTCTTGTAACCCGCGCACCAACTGCATAATTGGGCAACTGGTTCTATCGTTCCGCTTATTTTCATAGTATGTGTGCCCCGCGGTTATACCTCTGCCGTAGGTGATAGCGTGATAATATGTAGCCTATATGTTGGACCGACCTCTTAGTAATATTTAAGCAAAATTTGAAGACCTATAGCTTTGGTATCTATTCTGTCCAAGATATTTGAAAAACACATTTATAAAGAGATACGTGACTATGTTGAGAAAAATGATATTCTGACAAAAGAACAAAAAGGCTTTCGCTGCAATAAGACGATAGATATGGCCATTTACGACTTTCTGGAATTTATAATGAATAATATTGATAAGAGAATACCGGTTTGCTCTATCTATATGGACATGACTCAAGCCTTCGACTATGTAAAACATGACACACTTTTGTCGAAGCTATATGCATATGGCATACGTGGAAATATCTTAAAATTAATTGAATCGTACCTGGAAAATCGTATACAGCATACTGAGCTAGCTAGAATAAATTTAATAACAAAAAGAGAGGAAATATACAGATCTGAGCCCCGTAAAATATTATATGGTGTTCCTCAAGGTAGTGTACTTGGACCACTACTATTCATATTGTACATAAATTACCTACCTAAAATAACTGCGAATCCAATAACCCTATTTGCAGATGATAGTACGGTTACCATTAAATTCCAAGATAAAAACACCTACGAAACGGACATAAATAATACACTAAGCTTAATTGTTGACTGGTTAGATATAAATAACCTAAAGATTAATATTACCAAAACAATGATAATGCATTTCAGTCAACGTATTCCAACAATAGATAACTTAAATATAATAATGAATGGCCAATCTGTACAAGAGACAGAGTCTACAAAATTTTTGGGACTAACAATAGATAAAAAACTTACTTGGAAGCCGCACATACAACTATTATGTAAAAAGATTAGTAGGGCCTCCTATGCGCTATATGAATTGGCACAAATTGTGAATTTGGATGCACTTTTGACTGCATACCATGGTTTAGTGGGATCGATCCTCAGATATGGGATTATTTTTTGGGGTAACTCAACTGATAGACTTCTTATATTTAGGGCACAAAAGCGCTGTATACGGGCAATGTTCTCAATAAAAACAATTGATAGCTGCTTACCATATTTTAAAAAGCATAGGATTCTTACTCTGCCTTCTCTCTACATATACGAAATAGCTGTTTTCGTAAAACTGAACTTGAATTTATTTGAGCTAGCCTCTGAAGTTTCTAATCGCGAGCAAAGGGATAAAAGCCGCCTATGTATGCGTAAGGCAAATACGACATTAATGCATAGCAGTATTTTCTGTATGGCTCAGAAGATATATAACAAATTACCAAAAAGCCTGAGAGAGACGCAAGTGACCATATTTAAACTGAAATTAAAAAACCTTCTTAGCGATAAATCTTACTATAGTGTCAAGGACTTCCTATCAGACAATTTTTGATGAGGATGGACGAATTTACGATATTAGTTTGACATCATCAATTAATCAATGATATTTAACATGCTTAATTATATTCGACTTCTTAATTTATAAGTATTTGACATTTTCAATTATTTTTGACATTTCGTATTACATAATTTGACATTTGTTTTTATATTATTTTATTTTTAAGAATTCTTTGACATTATAATATTTTCTTAATAATTTTTTCAATTGATCAGGCTCAATAGACGTACTATTTTTAAATTATGTTATTATAAATTATATACTTCATTGGGGTTATAATTTCAGCACGCATGTCATGTTATTATTACTAAGCATTGGATAATGTAAAAGGTGACTGTGACTTAAAATTGAAAACTATATTATATTTGCAAAAAAAATATATATATTTGCATGCCCATGATGGTAAGACACAGTGCACTTTAAAATTTTATTGTACCATCCTGTATCACCTGTGTTCTGCAAATAAAATTACATAAGACTTATGACTTATGAAGTAAATCTATGCAGTACTTTTTGAGTTTATCCCGGACATACTGTATACCTACAGACAAACAGACAAATATTCTAAAAACTATATTTTTGAGTTCGATATCGAATGTAGATCACGCCCCAAGTATCCTTTAAAAAAAATATTCAATGTACAGTTTTGACTTTCCTACGATTTTATGATATGTATAGATTGCATAGAATCATATAGAATCAGAGCATATTCAATAACGGTTTTGAATAATAAGTTGAGTAGCGCTCATTGTTTTAAAATATTATTATATTCTTAATAATAAATCGAATATACATATTCTTTTCTGTAATAGATGAGTAGGTACACGACAATAGCATCAGGAAATGTAATAATGTGTACCTAGTGTAATTTTTATCGTATAAGTATTGCAATGATAACTAACGGGATCTGACCGAAAGATAATTTTATTCCCATTCAGTCACACTGCTATATATATTTAAGTGTGATCAAACACTTTCTATTTAGCTTGGGCTTCTGTCAAAAATACAACGTGCCTACTGGAAATAATAAAGAATCATTTCTTATATATAATTGCCGAGTGGCAAACATACCTAGATATCAGTGAATATACTCACATCTTGGTGTAAGTAACTTATAGCAAGATTAGAATATTTAGAATAGATTGCTAAGATATATATTTTTAGGAAAATAGCGAATGAAAAATAAATATTATTATTTCATTTCTAACATAAATATACAGAAAGGTCCTAGCAATATTTAGTAAATATGTCGGTGAAAAATCAATAAAGTACTCTCGAGGTTTCTAGTCTTCGCCAATGATGTACCCACTTAAAGTAATGCCGCTGAAAGTATGCGTTACTGATGACTGCCTGCGTTCTTATATAATGTTAAATAACATAAAATTTTGCGAATAATATTAATATTTAATGTCAGTTGACATAATAATGTAGTTTTTAAATGATAATTATTTGTCAGAAAAAAAAATTACTATCGTAAATTTGACGCTAATTCACGAATGTTAGGTAGGAGTATGTTATATAATCAAAACAATCTTGATGAACCTATTGCTACCTACATAAGCATACATTTTCCATTTTCTTATTTTGTTTGTTAATAATCCATTTTCCTTTGTTACTGGTTCTTGTATACTGCAAACTTCAATGGCTCTAAACTCCAGCTTTTTAGAGCTTTAAAGTCTTATAATACTTACATGCTAATTCGCACAACAGTTAACGAAGAAGATTGGCTACAGCAGCAATCTTCGGGCGTCTAACGCCGTACCTACCGAATAGGAAATTGAAGTGGTCACTATGACCGAAATGTCGAATACTATTATACTATACTACTATATTTACATATACAGACGGCCATACGAGCCATAAGTTAAAACCAACATAGTAGAGGGATGTCAGAAACATACCTTGCTGAATGATGGATCGAATCCCAGAGAAAGGGCTTTCGCAAGTTTCGTCAGCGAGTGTGGTTGTCTTAACAACAGTTGGTACCGTAAGTTGTCGTGCACCTGTACAGGTTGCTGAAAACATAAAAGAGACCTAAACCATACTAATTCGAATATTCAAATTTGATTGTTTTACTGGATCCTAATTGGTCCTTGCAACAGAACCAAAATATTACGAGACACAAAGTGGATAAAAATTCCGATATATAATTAAATAAATTATAATGAAATATAATTTCTTTGTAATAGATATTTTTATTTGTTTCCGAATTTCCGTAGAAAAGTTTGCGGGGACGTATCGCAGGCTGCTGAGAGCCTTAAGCGGAGGAAATATGCTGCCATCGGTCAAGGTTATATGTTTTGGGTTGAAACAAAGGAATTATGCAGTCCTCCAGACGGCTTGCCGAATAATTTAGTGATCAGACAGCTGGCAAGTATCTCGGCCAACACTTAAGACTTGCCATCGAAAGCGATAACTTTGCTAGCTCTAAGATTGTTCGAGGCGGAGTACTTAAGTACTACTCGTGGATAAAATTGTTCTGCACTGAGAGATTTTGTAACAGGTAACCCAGCACTGAACATCTAAAGAACGGGAATATCTTATAATTAACAAATAATTGACGTCATTTTATATCATCCAAGAGAAAGGCAAATGCGCTTTTACTGGTCATCTACTTGTTGTTATTGTGTACTTTATACATCCAGTTTCACCCCACGTAACAATAAATTTTTAATGCACATTTAGACCCATGGAGAAATCTAGACATTCGTTAGTGCATGACGCTTCGAGTAGGTATCATTGGAATGGGGTGCAACCGGTGCAAATCATCGGGAGGGAGGGGCAATAGTGGAAATGGTGCCAATCATCGGAATGGGATGAAAGGGGTTTCGGGGAGGAGTAACACAATAGGGAGGAGCTAGAGCCAGTCATTACGAGGACACTGACTTGCAACTTGTATGCATTCTAGTAGGCAAGTAAACTAGTGATGCGACGCATACTATAAAACTATCACGAATAAATAAATTGATGTTTAAATTGTAATTAAATGTTTTCCCGTTGTTAGATTTTACTTTGATCTAGCTATTTATGTGACCATTGAGAAATACAAATTGAGCGTCACTTTGTATTTGAGTTTTGTCCAGCGTTGGTTGATACCTCAGAGCATTAAATGTTGATACCAATGCAGTAATGCCAGCGATTTGTATGTATAGGGACCCGTTATCGCAAGTCAACGTACGGTCCCTTTTAGTTCTTTAAGCTTCCATTCTGGTAATTTTAATCACGTCAAGAAAGAATTTTAAAGCAAATCCGTCACACGTTGTAATTAGAAAAAGTTTAATCGTAAATAACAAAGTTCTGAAGGTTAAATTTCACAAAATCACTTATGTTATACTTCGATAAGTCACTTATAAGTAATCAATCCTCTAGCTCTGCACGGTAATAACCGCGTTTAAATTGATTTTAGCGATCTCCGTACCCTGGGTCTCTATAGCTCACCGGAACAGCATACCAGCGTTCCCGGGGCTCCCCCTAGCTGGCGCCAAAAGAAGTCCACGGCAAGTTTAGTCGGTGTGAGACCAACATACCCACCCGCAGAAACGTTTTGCGGGTGGCATGCGTAGGCATTCCCCCTGCATTATCCTAATATAAACATGCCTTTTAAAAAAAAAAATGAAAAAGTGTCTATAGCTGTGGCGTCAATAAATTTGCATTAAATGGCAAAAGTGCATTAACAATAATAGCCGATACCTCGATTACTTAAATACATGATAAGTACATTTTCATGTTGTAGAAAATTGACTTATTTTAAAAGTAGGTATATACCTACATATATTACGGCAATGTCATTGATAAGGACCTAATACGAGTATATTCGCTGACGTGGCGTTGACATAGGTACGGTTCAAGCACGTGGATGGAATATTGATAATTTAGTAGACAAATGTACTAATTAAAATAATATCCTGGGACAATACACACACGGCCTTCTGATACCAAACTAAGCAGAGCTTGTACTATGGAAACCAGATAACTGATATACTATATACAATCTAACTGCTTAGTATCTAATTAGAGTGCTTATCTTTTATACCAGACCATTGATATTATTCTATCCACAACTTATCAACTTACTTTGGAACTAGGTTGATACATCCACACAGACTGAGAGTTACGGCTTGTGTATTCTGATGTACTTGTGTGTTTAGTTGGTGTGCTAGTTGTACTTTTCGAATCAACTTCTTTTGTTGGTGCTTTTGTTGCTGTAATAGAAAAATAATATACTTATGGTTCTGGTGACAGTATATTTGTATTAACAATTATTTTTTTGCAAGTATGTTTGGGGGTTTAGATTGTAATTGCGTTAAGTATTTAAGCACTTCATTTTAATAAAGCATTGAAAACGTAGGTAAGTTTAGACATGTCCAAATATTTTGAAATAAATTTAAAGAAAAATATACCTATTGTCATCAATGATAGATCAATGTGAATGTTATTATTTTTTGGTATTAAATACGACTGATTACAAATGCACCATTCATCATAATTATAGGTAGGTACTGTTTTAATTTGTATACATTTGGCGGCCTTGTGGAATAACAGTGATATTATCTTCCAGATAAACGATGTTAGATATACAAGATTAGCGGATACGTAAGGCGACAGGTAAAGTGCCGTAAAATATATCAATTATACATTTAGAAGATAGTGAATTCGAAGAACAATTATAGCTCGTTTATTCATTTAAAAAAGTAAATAATTAATATAATAATGGAAGTAATTACCTATAAGCTAACAATTAGAAAAAACTACAGAAACCTTATTTACACTAATAGGCGTCGAATAATCCCTCCGCATCGCATATGGGAAAACTGCCCACAAGGCTGGCCGCATTGCCACAATGGATGGTAATGCTGATCCTCTGACCCAAGAATAGGCCAACCCTCTGATCATGGCAAGCAGAAATCTTTTTGCGATTTCTCGAAATACTAAATGTGCGATAGGGGCCCATGGTCCTAAGGTTTCGAAGTTTGTTGGATGTTATTACATAATTACTTTCAAGAAATATTTCGTATTGAGGGTAGGTTTATTACAATTAACGATTTATTGTTCTTGCTGGTACATCACCAGGGGCTTAATTCACCGGTCATTGTGATCGTGATCGGCGTTCGAATAGATGAAGGTTAAAAATGACTAAATCATTCGTCTATTCGGCTTCCATGAGCAAATGTGACCTCATAAATGGTCCGGAATCGATTTTCAACGACAAAGCCGACTGAACGTTTGAATTAATAATTTGTAATCTTCATCTATTTGAACGCCGATCACGATCACTATGACCGGCGAATTAGGCCCCTGGTGATGTACCAGAATAAACCTACCCGGCGAATTAGGCAGTAGCTCCCCAGAAGTTGCTTTAACATTTTATTATGTCTGATGGTTAATATATTACCGAAGAGGCTAAGGAAAGTACTAAATGCCTAAGATTATGATGGCAAAGCAATGACAAGCATATAGGTACCTATAACCGGTATGATCAGGACCAGTACCTACTGGCGCCGTAAGACTGTATAGATATCCGAGAGAAATCTAGTTTGTGTCGAAGGCACGTTGCCGTAATTAGGTACTCCTACTTACTAGAGAAATTAAAAAGGAATATAGTAGTAATGCAAATAAAAAAGTTTTAGATATTTACAAGCGCTCTTAATAATGAGTCCTTGTAAATTATTATTATTTATACTTTCAAGGAGAAAATAAATTTCAATAAATCGCTGGATGCGTATAGCGCAAGACTTGCAATTGTGGAGATCTTTGGGGGAGGCCTTTGTCTAGCAGTGGACGTCTTTCGGCTGATATGATGATGATGATGATACTTTTAAGGATATTATTTATAAGCGGATTTCAAATGTGGGCGGAAACGATTAGTCTTTAAAATATGATTGGTCAATAGGCCGTTTAACGAATTTTAAGTAAAGTTCAGCGCGCATCTCGCTCGCACATTTTAAACGTTTTATCTACAAGGCATACAATAATATTATGCATTTTCTACAAATGTTCTTTAGTCATTACGAACGGTTAACTTTCTAAAATATATCTAAAGTGTAGGTCATCTTTTTTATTATTAATATTTATCAAAAATAAATATCTTAATAATACTAACACAACGCCATCCGATCACAAACAGTCCGTACTATAAGCAACCAGACAACTGATAAACATTAAACTACCTCACCAATCTGTCAAATTTCCCAAATTGAATGTGAACCTTATGCTTTTGTAATAAAGTTGAAAATCTATAAAAGACAGACAGATTGGGGTAGCTGGATGTGATGGCGTCAGTACATTGATCATTTGGTGATCCCGTGCAAGTGATAACACCCTCATTTAGAATTAAATCTTCAGCGGTCCCATGAGCCGTGGCCCGAAACCCCATAAGCGTGCCCTCCGGTATTAGTCGCTTAAATAAAGCTACTGGCTGAGAGCCTTCTGCGCTATCCACCTGCTCGTTGTGTTCAGTTCTTTAATTTTAATATAGTCGTAATAAATTTAAAAATAATAGCTGAGTAACTTGTTATTTATTTTAGGATTAAAAAAATATATGTGATAAAACAGACCGCACGCGCGCACGGACTGTCCAATTATTTTTTGTTAACTTTATAATTTTTACGACTATGTTTATGTACTGCATTGAGAGCTTGATAATTACCCAAGTGTTGAATAAATTTCATTATTTCATTTAATTAACAATATTTGAGATAGATTAGAGTCAGGCACAGAACAAATTATCGTGCTCGTGATACAAATATTTGTCCTCGGTGGGGATTGAATTCACGACCTCGTCAGGATCTCTAACCAAACCAACAGTCGTAACTACCTGGGACAACCGTCTGGTAAATTCAGTTTATCCTATTTATTACGCGCGACAAAAAATATGTGAAAGTGGCAAATGCTTTGAATATTTAGGAATATTAATCTCACAAAATTACCGATGCACTTTCTTCGAAGGCGCTAACCTTATAAAATATCTAAATACGCGGTCGAAATATCTTCGCGTGGAATTCTGGACTAACTACTACTTAGACATCGAATCAGAAATAGGATTCGTTTATAAATACTGAAAATAGAAACAAAGGACAAAAGGCAAAATTTAAAATGGTTTATAAACTCACTACGAGTGACTTTAGTCATTCTTTTGCGTGAGTCTGCTTTAATAAAGGTATTATAAAGTAGGGCAGTACTTACATTCGCATGTTACTAAATTTGTGACTACTGGAAGAAGGGCTAAGTGTACGAAAAACTTCATTTTTCTACAACTGAGTTCAGTTTTAGCCCACACCTCCTACCTGAGTAAAGTATAACGCAAATATGACCATCAGTAATACAATGAGTCTATTGTGTACTAAGTACGAAGAACCTGACCAGCAAGCGGGTATTCTATGAAAAATATGTTTTACGTTGACTCTGGTTTCATGTTGGCAATGGGTTTCGTGGTATTGTTGCAGTTACAAAATTGCGTCAGTTGCCGGGAATACTCCATACCTAAGTACTTATACTATGTATTAGGAAGTTGAGTGAGTTGTGTACTCGATATTTATCGCTGGTCATGACTTTGAGTTCTTATGGAGTAATATAATTACTATTATTAAGGAATTGTAGGTAATATGCCATTTAATATAGTGTGTACAGTAAATTTTGATTTAATTTATTCTACACACTATTCCTTAATTAGTCAAATTCTTCCTCTGCTAATGTCTGCATAGCTTAAATAGCATTTTAAGTTTGTTTTTATTAGTATGTTTTTTTGTTGATTATTGTGAGGAATAAATAAATAATGATTATTGTTATAATTATGACTTATTAAATGGTACCTATATTAGCTATAAGTCCATAATTAATCATCACAATATATCTGCGTATATTTTTTACTATAATAATTTCAATATCTACATCCTTGTGTAGATAGCGGATAGCACAAGACCGCCCATTGTGTAAACCTTTGGGGCTTTGTCTAGCCGCTGACGTCTTTCAGCTGATATGATGATCCTAGGGTACGGGTCCCAACTCCCTAGAGCATGGCGTAAGAAGCCTACGGCAGGTCAGGTTTATTCGGTGCGAGTCTGACATGCCCGGCTGCATTTTCCGGGTGGCAAGCGTAGGCAATCCCCCAACTTTAACCAAAAAAAGTTCAATATCTAGAAGTTCTTCTTAAAATATTTTGTATCTAATTTAATTATATCGCCATAGAGAGGAGTGCCATGACATTTTAATAAGAAAATCTTGAGAGGAAATGTATTTGAAAAAGTAGTCGTGGCGGGACACCAAAGGTAACATGTGTCAAATCAAAGAGAATGTGCAGAAGGAACTTATCGAGAAGTCCAAATGCAAGCCATGGGAGGCTGAGAGGAAAGGAGGAAGTTACACTGACAACATAAGAGCATAGTTATCAAATTAGTTAAATGGTTTTTAAAGATCCGCCTGAGTGTGATGTTGATTATGTTAGCTCCAAATATAAGTTGCAGAATGAGCCTTAACGCTTAAGAACTACAGGATTTCCTCAACAATGCACCTCTTCGCAACAACGCTCAAAAAGTGGAAAAGGATATTGTTGTTATTGCAACAAGATTCTGACTGAGTTTTGGTTCGATTTACAACAACGGATGAATCATGGCTCCACCACTATTACTAGGTAAGTATCTTCGGCTCCTAAGAAATTCAAGATGAATTCTCTTGTTGCTAAGACTTTAGAATTATCTAGTTCTGTGGTCTTTGTGTTGATGGTTGTTATCTAAAATGTCAGTTTGTTATCATAAATATCTTCCATATTTACCAGGCCTTGTCCTCTTACTTACTTCTATCTATTACCTAGGATTATTACTTCTTCAATTATCTGGGAGGAATTGACGATAATAAAAGTAAAAACTATCTATATGTACCTACAAATAATTATTTATACTACATGTTCTGACTATGTACTTGAGTAGTACGCGAGTACTTAAAAAGCTCTTGCTTTTTAAATACTCGCGATAAATAGGTTATTAAGTTATAAAAAGGTAATTTATCACAAAAATTGGAAACACAAACTTGGGAGAATTCTTATAAAGGTAAACCAGTCTTAAAAGAAAATTAGCCTGTAATAAACTCACACCCCTTTTTTACTAAACGATCCAAATAGGTACATGTTTGCAAAACCAAAAATATTTCGAGAAGGTTGTAATTTACGACCGCAACATGTATCGCTGCATCAGAATGTTGAGTATTTTCGCGTACCTACCACCTTTAGGCCAGATGTTTCTTTTCATAAATATTACTGAATGGTACTTGTACAACATTAAGTTCGGTTATTAGCGCTACTAAGTAACCGTTACTTCCGTCGCTACGACCAAGTTGCATTGATCTTGACAGGATCTCGTGACCACAATCAATACAAATTGAAAGAAAATACGAAGTGGCAAAAATAATTGTTACTTACGTAGTACATGAACATAATGTTCTATAACTTTTATAACTTATGTGTAATAAGTTATAAAAGTGTAGGTATACTCATAGAGATTTGTACCAAACTAGCTGACGTTCTGATCTCTTCTTGCGAGTGGAAATGCTTTAAGCATACCAACCGCTTGGGGAGGCGACGGGTTATGTGGGACTCGCCGGGCTAATCCCAGGATATCTACTAAAACCACCATGGTATGCACAAAACGTCCCTGAAACTGAACCTCTCATGCATCTTCATGTCAGTAAGCGCCGTAAGTAGAGTTTCGAACCCTAAAGAGCATTTCCTCTGGATCGGGTTACTTAGTTTGGAATCATATTTGCTAGACGGCTTGCGACTCATTGGGCTCGGTTGGGCTGTTGCCGGAAGAAACCACATCCAGTGCACGTAGGTATTTGTAAATTGACGTAATTTGGTTATTTTGGTGGGTTACGATAGCGCTTTCGATTTACATGCAACTAGAGTCTGACGATATTACTACCCCAAGATTCATTCTGATGCTAGCTAACCACCTTGTAATTATTTAACAAAATGCCGCGATATTAATGCCCGTCGAAAGAATAGTATAACGCGGCTTTTCTTTTTGATGGTCTCCCACTAGGCCCTATAAAGTGTTCTGTTTACATCGAAGTGTTCTGCGTCTAATTCCTACGCAGAGCGTTTTATTAAATGCGCAGTGACTACCCTAGTGTCAGGGTTGTTCAAGCAGCTTAGTAGGCCTCGGAATTGGCTTATCGTCCGTTGTCCAACGACTAAAAACCGGCACCGACGGCTTAAAGTTCCTTCCAAAGCACAGAGACGGTCCGAATTTAAACTACTTTGGCGCTCACCTATCTATAGACTGACCGATCGCCTAGTTCCTTAACCTCGCCGATACACGGGCTGGTGAGAGCAACTGGCTGTGAGCGCATATAAATTTCTGTAGCTTGGCTACCGATGAATTGTTTGATGTGCTGGCGTCTAATAATAGACGCCAGCACATCAAGCTACCCCAATCTGTCAAATTTACCCAATTGAAAGTGTACCTTATGCTTATGTGATGAAGTGGAAAATCTATAAAAGAAATTTGACAGATTGGGGTAACTGGATGTGCTGGCGTCTGTAAAAAGATGTTAACATAATACCTGCATAAGCTGACTGCTGACTTTGATAGCTACCACCCTCACTTGTAGCACCAACAGTTATTGATGTATTTCATGAAGCTTATCGAATAGGTACCTACCTATATGCTGTTATAACTTCATGTTGTTCCTGTGTACAAGTTTGCTAGAGCTTATTTATATTGGAACCGGGTCAGTCACGCCCTCGATGTTGATTAAGGGCTATGGCAACGGCGGCTTACCCGAAACGACTCAATTCAGTAAGACAGTAAATTAAGTAAGACGGTAATTCAGTATTAAGTCAGACAGTTATTCAGTATTAAGTCAGACAGTAAATTTAGTATTAAGTCAGACAGTAACCAAATATTAAATAAACAGTAATTCAGTATTAAGTCAGACAGTAAATTCAGTATTAAGTAGGACAGTAATACAGTATTAAGTAAGACAGTAACACAATATTAAATGAGATAGTAATCCAGTGTTAAGGAAGAGAGTAATTCAATATTAAGCTTTATATTACAGAAATAAATAAGTTGTTATTTTATTCGAAATCGTGTAGATCGTCGGTGAGGTTAGTGGTGGGTGCAGCGCATCGCGAGCGCGTGCACGGCCGGCGCTGCTCCTCGCGCTCGCCGGGCGCACACCTGCCGGCCACGCATAGCCGGTGACGCGTGATTACTCCACCGCCGCAAGTCACTGAACAATCGCCCCACTTGCTCCAGCGACTCCATACTTTGCGATTCTTCAAAGTATTTTCATCTTCATATAGATCTGGTTAAAAATACATAAGTTCAACCATCGTAATTGTTGGATTGTTACCTAGGCAGCACCGTGCGCTCGAACACATTTTCGCACGACCGTACGGTGTAAGCTTTGGTGCTCGTGGGGTTGTGGGTCCGTTTATCATATTATCTTTGTTCAAACCGATTTTGTGGCCTGTTTGGTTGAGGATCTACCGTCCTTGCCGCGGGAGAGACATAATCTATGCCAATAATTAATTACAGATATTCGGAAGCCTGGCAAACCTCTCAAAATGATGAACACAATTTAATTGTGGAGATTTTTAGAGGAGGTCTTCGTACTGGCATGGTAAACTTTCGGCTGATATGATTCGGAAGCCTGATAGAATCCGACACCTGGTCTAACCATCTTGTTTAATGTTTTCCAATGGGTTAGGTGTTTTCCAATGGGTTAGGAAGTCAGAAGCAGTTGCTTAAGTCCTTCGAGTTCGACTGGGAGTAGACCCTAAATAGCAAAGCCTAAATTTTCATTAGAAATCGCTAATATCTAGCAGGCCATGTTATTATTATTTGTTAGAACTGTGATTGCGACTTGAGATCAGAGAATACCAGAAAAGAATTGCATCGTTGATTTTCAATTATTGAAAACACAACACTCGCACTCTATTATTTTGATTAATGATTTTTATTAATGTTTACCAGTTAAGTCACGGAAAGTAATCTTTTTAGGTGCTTCTGATACGGGGCTGCGATTATCAGACTGACTCCGACTGGCCGTATTCTCTTTATACACTTCTTCTCTAACGAGATCTATCAACTCAACTGGACTTAACACTAGTTTATCTTCTTGTCTTCTACTGTGACTGACTTTAGCTAAAAATACGCAAATAATAAATAGACTAAGTTTATGCATAGGTATTCTAAAACTCGCACAACACGTAAAAGCAAAATAACAAAATAAGTTTCATTTATAACGGGACATACAGAGCAGGAACAGTATGACAAGTCTGATCTGTCAAAAGAACTGAATTCTATTTAGTCAAGTCAATTTTTAACTGGTTTCAAGGGATTATGGTTTTAACAAAGAAATAACGGTCAAGTACAATTAGGGATACTAAAAACGCTCCTTTGCAAAAAGAACGAGCACCTTACCCTTACAGTTATTTGTTTTTCTATGAATAATATTATAGTTTTTAGTATTCCATTAGAATAAGTGTCTAAAATTTCTTATTATGAATGAGAACCGCTGTGACATGACACTAAAATCCTGGAATCGGTGTTTTAATCAATGTTAACAGAGAGCTGTATTAAAATGGTCATTTTTGTGTAGGAATGCCACAATATTACACGTATTATTAAAATAAAATACGAGAAAGAGACTGACCTCCCGTTACGATAGCAATTACGACGTGTATTCGTCGTGGCATGCTTTTCATCAGGATTTTGATTGTGTCCTCACTCAGCTGAAATTACATGTTTAAACTCCCTGATGTTTTGTTATAGTGGTTGGAAAGCGCGTACTCGCCTTTTTATGAAGACGTGCTGAATGGGGTTAAGGTCAGGGTCCCGCGCTGCCCAATCCAAACAACGATTACCTACAGACTTCTTGCAAATAAGCATTTACGTCGCCAGAACGGTGGCCCCGAGGATTATCGTACAACGTTAATGGCGTCATCAGTGATGACGCCATTAACCATTAAGTGATGACTCATCACTAATTACAATCAGTGCGGGTTGTGCATGTTGACAATGGATTTATGTTAAGTACCTTTGCGAATTTAGTGAGCCATTTTGTATCGGTACTATCTCGTTACGATACCTGGAAGTTACGCCCGCCGAAAACATAACGGACAATCAACCATAAGGGGTGATTTCTTGAAAATGTCGGCATAGAGCTCTCCCTGGTCTTCATAACACACGCCGATGTCGGTCCTCGCCATTCAGACTAATCGAGCCCCATCAGAGAAGATACTCCAGTTACCTACTCTTCGAGATAGGCAATTTCCAGCGAACCTCAATCGAGTAATCCGGTACTCTCGGAGTAACTTGAGTCCACGTCTGCGTCTCCTCCTTTCTATGTATCTATAGACTAACTTGTTCTCGTTCCTCTTCAAGGTTTATTTTGAGGTCTAAGTAACTGCATTTGCGGTTCCTCAGCGCACTAAAAAGTGGTCGTCGCGTAATTGTGTGCAACGTTTTCTTCCATAACCTTCCAGCTCTTGGTATCGAGTTCAGGTTATTTGGGCGAACGTTACAGTACAAAACGTTTACAGTTTTAATTGCTATAATTTTACTAGCACCTATTGCTTTTTCTGCTAATAGGTACAATGGACAGTAAGATATTTAAGATAAATTATTCTACTAAAAATAACGAGAAGTTAGTTTTAGCTGCCTGATAATCTTTTAACCGCAAACTCGAGAAAAGTAAGTAAAAAGACAAACTGAACAAGGGTTTATTATTTTTAAACACAATAGTTTCGTATTTGAAATAAATATTTCGTCTTAGAGCCTATGCACACCACGTTTATACGCGCGTCGACGGCGCGTTTTAATCCTGCAGAGCAGTTTGTTTTCGTTTGTATCGATACAAACGTGATGCTATTGCGCGTGTGTATGGCTACAAATGTGCATAGGCCCTTACCCAGACACTTTATTAAGTGCCAGTAACATATTTTGGATATGAACCAAATTTAAACCTAAACTGCCCGTTTTTTATTTGCAAATCAGGGTAGGTATATAATATATGTGTGCAACGCTTCATTCTTTTTTTTTCCAGTATCTGACTAAGTACTCAAAAATATACCTATATATCGTAATAGCATTCAGAATTAAATTGCTTATGTATAATAACAGTTTTGTATAAAGACTTTTTAATATGTAATTAATATTAAATTTCTAAATAATAGCTTAGTAACTTGTTATTTATTAAAAAATTTTTTTTTGTTAATGCGCTGCTGTATTTGACTATGAGCTTGACAATTACAAGTGCATGTTAATAGCCCAGTTCTAAATAAATGTCATTATTTCATTTCGTCCTTGTGATCACCATTTATTTTAAAATAATCATAGACAACTTCACAAAATGAAATGTTTAACAGTTACAGAAACCGATAGGAAAGATGTTACAGATTAAAAAGTCTAGTTGTCTTTATAATTAAGAACACATAAATATTAAATCATCATGATAACACATAATTTGGGTTTATAATTTACTTACTTAGATATTTATTACCTTTTTCTAGTGGCATGTTTGAGTCCAAGATAAAAGTAGACTTCAGTTAGGTACAGTCAAGTTTAAGTTACGTAGCGCCATCTTTCGAAAAACAGCTATACTCTGACGTCAACGGAAGAACCAAAACGCTACAAATCTTGCCTCATACTTATGAAAAGAAAAGTAGTGAATGTTTTATGAACTACTAGCGGCCCGGTACGTGCTTCGCTACGTATAAGGCATAGTAATTGATATAAAACTCATTACCTAAATATTTAGATAATCCTCCTTTTATAGTCTTCTCTATGATGATGTTTGATAGATAAATATTCATGTCACAGTTGTCAACAATTTCAGTCAATTAAAGCCTATAATAATGTTTTCAGGCAATTCATAGTTTTATTTCAGTAATAAAAAAATGATTTGTAGTTAATTTAAGTATACAACCAAAAAAATATTTTAAATTGCTAAAAGATGTTGATTTTTCACTTTTAATTTTAATTTTCTCTGCGTACAAACCTTCCCTGGACTTGTGTTATATATAGATTATTAAACCGAAAATATAAAAATATTTTTTAAGAACGTTACTAATACTATGAATATTGATAGTAACTGAATAATTTAGTCGTATAGATATATCTACAATTTCACGGATTTTTGCACAAACGCTATGGTGGCGCCATCTCTTTGATTTGGACGTTATCAGACATGTATTGTGTCTAAGAATATAATGTAATTATTATAGCCTGTGACGGCTGTAACTGATAATAACAGAGTTCTTCTAAGTTTCCGCGCCACTTTGGGAAATAATTACAGGGATCTTGCCTTTTAAAAGGATTTTCCATGTAAACCCATATATTTGACTAAAGCCAACTACTTAGTTCGAAACTTTTAGCAACTAAAAAGGGGGCTTACCTAATGTTGATGTGCGTTTACTTCTCCCATTACAAGACGGTATGAAATGTAATACTTACCTACCGCAAACCGGTGAAAATATATGTCACAAAAGTTGTTAAAAACCGGAATGCTTGGTGATAAGATCCGCCGATGAGGTACCACCCCCAAATGTAATCAGGTTAGTAGGTATGGCCGTGGCGTAAAGATTTTACAAACCCGTGTGACGTGGGGTAGGACTGAGGGATTATATTATTAAAACAACAGCTGGGCTAGTAAAATATATTTTTATTTTTTTTTATATAAGAGTGCGACAAATGAGCAAGTGGGTCACCTGATGGCAAGTGATCACCGCCGCCCATGTACACTCGCTACACCAGAGGTGTCGTGAGTGCGTTGTCGGCCCTTAAGTGTCAGCAAACCAGTGCCCCTGACCCTTCCCCCGCCCCGACGACTTTACTCACACGCAGAAACACAACATTAAATTATTAATGTTATTATTAGGGAAAGTCTTCTGTAAGGTGGAGGTATTTCCCCAGTCGGGCTACTCTTTGAGCGAATGAACGCTGTGTCCAGGTAGGGCACAGCGTGCACTCGCTAAAAGATTAAATTCTCTCTATTTTAGATGTATGCAAAAAAAGTTCACTTGACCTGTACCTACCAAAGAAATTATACCTAATAGTACGGTAACTTAGTATATAATAGTAAGTACAGTACAGTCTTGGTTTGGAAATTTCAGTCTGTTTTCATTGTGCTCGTTATGTTACAAAGAGAATAAAATATCAAATTTCTAATTTTTTCCATGAAATTGGGTAGGCGATATGGAAAGTATTCTGAATTTCATATCGCTAACAATGGTAGATGCCGGGATAAATCACTGCGGCCGTCGGACGGTTTGAATCACAGAATAAGGCACTATGCGGCCAGCCGTACTCAGATATTTGTACGAGAAAGTATTTTTTATTCGCAATTTGATGCGGCAGTCGGTCAGCAATATTGATTGCTGACGGCTGACCGCATTCCGGCTAACCGCATAATGCGAAGGAGGCCGTAGGGCCCATTTTAGGATTTCGTAATAATAAAACCACTCATATATTTTCATCGTTTATTTAAGATAGATATTCTTCGGTTACAATTTATACAATAATTTTACAACAAATACTGAACATTCAATCGGTCACACGATGTCGGTAATGTTTTGTAACTACACGCATTACGGATGTTGGATTACAAAATGTCTTCAGGAAGCATATTGCCACAAGTTTATACAGGGTTACAGGTTAAGTCGACCTAGATCCTTTAAGAGGTGATAGTTTCCATAATTCCCGACTGATTTGTCTATGAAACACCGTACCCCAAACTTAACCGTTTTCAAGATATTGGACTTTGAAGCTTTTTTGAAAAAAAAAACGGTTTTACATCTATTGGCCTATATTTTTTTGGGTTTTTTGCCTCTAATTTATTTGTGTTTCCGATTTTGTGTAGTAGATAAGTTGCTTTATTATTCTCAACACTAAAATAGCAGTTCACTGAACTGACTGGGTCGTAGTAGACGATTGATAGTTATAAATTGAAATAAATTCGTAAAAAATAATTTTTCTTTCTGTAATAATAAAAAAAAAGTCTATGACAGTTATGCTGCAGATGTGCTTAAAAATATCTACATTTCATCAGCTATCCAACAAGGTATAACAAGCTAGGGTATTATTATAATTCTTAGAAAAAAACTTCGATGAAAGGCTCTCGGGTAGTAGTAGTAAAGATAACGTGTTTCCTTGCGTTACTTGTTGCGCCTATTGTTCTTCATGGGACTGCGGTGCGTGCAAGCGAGATATCATACAATGTAATTAGGTGTGAGCGAGAAAAAAAAGCCACAGCCATTTTGTTGTTATTGTTTGGTTAGTCTGCTTACGCGATTCGTCTGTAGTAGATGCGATTCTTAGTGCTCTTGGTTTTTCATTCGACTTGGCTTGGATTTCTGGACTGTTTCTTTCAAATCGTGACTGTGCTTGCAAACTGGACTATTGATTTGTGCTTCTGATTTGGAACTGTTGAAGATGACGACCTACACGAACGAGGAATATGCTGATATTTTGATTTGTTATGGGTACTGCAATTGTGTATCCGCACGAGCTCGTGATGAATACATATCACGTTACCCAGGCCGCCGAGTACCGGATGTTAGTGTCTTTGACGGAGTTTACCGACGACTTCGAGAGACTGGCTCTGTTTCGAGGCGACGAACAGACTTGGGTAGACCACGTGTCAATGATGATGATGAAGAGCAAGACAATGAAATAGTTCGACGGTTTAGATTGGATCCAACTACTTCGACCAATATTGTTGCCCGAGAACTTGGACTCTCGCAGTGGACAGTATGGTTTACGGTGAATACTGCCGGCCTCTATCCTTATCATTACACGCCGGTACACACCATCGAAGAAGGAGATCCTGTGAGGAGGTTGGATTTCTGCAGATTCATGCTCAATGCAGATTTAGAAGATCCATCATTTTTTAAAAAGATCTTGTGGACAGACGAGTCCAAATTTGATAAAGACGGCATAACCAATTACCACAATGTTCATTATTGGGCCCCAAAAGTTCAAAGAAATCCCAATAAGAAGTGGCCAAAGGCATCACAAAGACGATTCAGTTTGAATGTATGGATGGGAATCATATCAAACCATTTGATTGGGCCTTACTTTCTTCCCGACAATTTAAATGGAGAACATTATGAAAACTTTTTAAGAGAAGATTTATCCGACTTACTAGACGACGTACCACTCTATCTCATTCGTGATATGTGGTTTCAACATGACGGTTGTCCTGCACACTACAGGAGAAGTGTCAGAGAATGGCTAGACACTAATTATCCTAATAAGTGGATCGGAAGAGGTGGACCCATACCGTGGCCAGCTAGAAGTCCAGACCTGACCCCCATGGATTTTTATGTGTGGGGACACATGAAGAGTTTGGTGTACAACGAACCTAATCCAATCACATCTGTTGATGTTTTGAGACAGAGAATAATCGATGCGGCAAATGAAATAAGAAGGGGTTTAACAACTGGTGTAGTAAAGAGTGGATTAAGACACAGAATGAGAATATGTGTGCGAAACAGAGGCGGCCATGTGGAACATGAATCATGACTTTCTGTAAAAATAGCAGTAATAGATGTCATTTTGTACCTATTTGGATTGTTTTATTTTGTTTTCTGACCCGTGATAAATTAGTACTGTTATCTTTACTACTACCCGAGAGCCTTTCATCGAAGTTTTTTACTAAGAATTCTGATAATAACCTAGCTTGTTATACCTTGTTGGATAGCTGATGAAATGTAGATATTTTTAAGCACATCTGCAGCATAACTGTCATAGACTTTTCTTTTATTATTTCAGAAAGAAAAAATATTTTTTGACGAATTTATTTCAATTTATAACTATCAATCGTCTACTACGACCCAGTCAATTCAGTGAACTGCTATTTTAGTGTTGAGAATAATAAAACAACTTATCTACTACACAAAAATTGCAAACACACGCAGTTAGAGGCAAAACCCTCAAAAAAATATAGGCCAATAGTCATAAAACCGATTTTATCTCAAAAAACCTTCAAAGTCCAGTATTTTGAAAACAGTTAAGTTTGGGGTATGGTGTTTTATAGACAAATCAGTCAGAAATTATAGAAACTACAACCTCTTAAAGGATCTAGGTCGACTTAACCTGTAAGCCTGTATATATCATTTGGACATACAATCATTTGTAAAATTAAGACACTAATAGAGCAGTACCTACGTGACTTTTTAAAGAAAATTTACTTAATTGCCGCTCTATTTATAAATACAATCAATATTTGCCACAGATGTGTTGTCGCATTCGCTCGAACGTAAATGAGCTAATATTGGCAAAGGCAAGCAGATTTTGCACGTCAATCATTTATAATTAAAGAGGTAAGCAAGTCTATTTGAAATGAGATGGAATAGAGCTAAGAGACTCCGGAAGAGGCCCGTTGAAAAAGGTTTCTACCTGGATTGTTATTCTCAATTACATACAAATATTGTAAGGGTTAAAATTGTGTATTGGTATCATCGAGGACATATGCGGAGCATCACCGGTAGGACTATCGACACTTATTTTGTCCTATTTCGGACGTTCTAACATGCCTATATGGCGGGATAGATTTTTATAAATGATAGAACAATATTTTAATTAGTAATATATGAGTATACTTATAGTATATATATACGTTCCAAGGAACCAAGCGGTGGTGTGCCTTCTATGTCCCCAATGGTACACACGGCTACACATCAAGCTATACATTTCCATAATAAGCTGACCACTCATTTTATGTAAATCCTATACAACGTTAGATCAGCTTGTACTGGAAATGTATAGCTTGATGTGTAGCCGTGCGTACCTACCGGACTTCAACATTCAAGCCACTTTGAACTTAATATAAGCTCTATGCTCGTAAGCTGCTATAGATACATTAGTACATTGAACATTGACGCTTATAAGAAGACTTAGTGTCACCTGTCAGCTTAACGTAACAAACAATACGAATAGATGGGGATATGGGTCTCAGTATAAAAGTAGACAGTACGGAAACTGCCTACAAACGGTCGAAAAGGCACACTCACACAAACATGCGCATCGACAACACCCTTAAGCGGTTGTCGCGGTGCTGTCAGTAGTGAGTGTCGCCTCAAAATGAGTGGTCGCGTATAAGTTTATTTCCGATTTTTTTTTACAAAATCCACGTGCGTATTGCGTAGTATACGGCTATTTGTACTAGACTTTATCAAAACGGGGCTTTCGACATTTCACCGCCCTGCAGATTTATAACAAATATGTTGTAATAAAAATAATAATAGGTATCTAAAACATTAAAAGTTACAATACTACATCTTCAATAGAGCTTAGGTTATTATTTTCTCAACTAGGTTTAGTAACCTTAGGGGGGTACCGGAGCAGCATACCCGCGTTCCCGGGACTCCCCCATCAGGCGCCAAGAGAAGTCCACGGCAGGTAGGTTTAGTCGGTGTAAGTCCGAGATACCCACCCGCAGACACTTTTTGCGGGTGGCATGCGAAGGCATTCCCCCTGCCTTATGAAAAAAAAAAGTTTAGTAACCTTACTGTCCATATTTATACTGAGTATGGGTGCAGAGCTTGCGAAAGGGTTTCTGAATGGGTCACACGAATTAGCATTTTAATAACAATGACAAACTTCTTGAGGGCACATGTGACCAACGTTAGGGTTATCACCTTGTCAAATCTCAGCACCCTCCTGTTTCGGATTTGATTCCCACACAAGACAAAATTATGCACGAGGTACGTAACCAATATAGCCATCTATAAAAAATGTCTTTTCTTTTTAACTTTATTATAGTTTGTTTTATTACATCACGCTCACAGTCAATGTGGCTAAATCAAGCGCTCGATTTTTTATAATTAGGTATACCGAAAATTTTAACCATTCATATTCTCACCTAGAGAGGATGTACTCTACTAATTAACCAAACAATAGTTTAACTATAAGTTCTATCCATAGAGCTCACGTTTCTTGTTTATGGGTCTGCTAAGAATTTATGCGTTAGATAGATTTAAAACCTTTTATATGATCATAAACTGCCAAATCTGATTGGTATGTGAGTCCCATTAACATTAATATATAAAAAATAATTATTAACTCCGCAGATAAAAAAGGCCCTTAAAATATTTTCAACATATGGAAGTGGATTGAATAATAATGTGAGTTAATTTTATATCCTGTGAACACATTAGGAGTGCGCTAAATTTATCTTCACGATTATTAATATTTTTTATTAAATAAACTTCATTCATCTATAACGTACTATGTACCTACAGTATTATATTTACAATACTGTAGGTTAATTTTCACTTAATATTTTAAAGTTAATTAAACTAAAGAAAGTGAAAATTTTCAGAGTAGGTACCTACTTGTATCTTACATAAAACGTATACAAGCTAACAGTATCAAACGTGATACTGCAAGTGCGTGGGTAGTTCGCTTACAACTTTCAATAGATAATTCCCGTAACCCTGGCCTAGCGACATTGGACCGTCAGGTAACCTGTAGTAACTAAACTTGGTGCACATTTTACCGGGTAACATGGGCGGACCCATTTATCGGGAGCTTAAATCCCCTCCGCGCTATATTCATGATTCAGTGTTTGAATTAAGGGATCGTTCACAAAATCAGGGGTTGGCCCCCTTCGCATATGTAATGAACGATTTAGCCATCGTACAATGTTACAGCGTAAATAATATCTGGCAACCCTATGCACCTAGTACATTAAAATATCCCAATTAAATTAAATGTGTCAATACTTATTCTATAACTAAAGTCTTACCTTTTAAAAACCTTTTTTATAATCATTTTAAGATACATGTGACATCTTTATTTGTATTTTGACTAGTATCGGTAAATAAGTGAAACTTGGGCCTTTGCACACCACGTTTTTAACAGTGCCGTCGACGTGCGTTTTAGGAACGCGCGTCGTCGGAGGACATTTACCCTACGGAGCAGTTTGTTTTTGTTTGTATCGATACAACCGCGATGCTAACGCGCGTGTGTATCGCTACAAACTCGCGTCAACGGCGCGCTTAAAAAACGTGGTTTGCATAGGCCCTTATGTTAAAACCTTAGAATCATTACGTGAACAGAAATTCAGTATAGAACGCGTTCGCAAGATTGAAGCAAACCTAGTTTTTATGCGCTCATACAAAGTGCGTCATTAACGAATTGCGGAACGGCCGAGAAGTGTCTTATGGCTATTATTTGTTGCTTCTTATTGGGTCTCTAGATATATTCTAAATAGAAATAATAATAGCATAATAATACCTACGGAACAACACAAAAATAATACATAGATTGTCTTTTTTCTAGGCAATTCTATACCTAATTCATCAACGTCACATAAAGCCTCTATTTAATATTTCTTGTTTCCTTTGAATAGGTTATAATACACTTAAGTACCTACATATAAGTACTTAAAATGTACCGCATTGTACGCTATCACCAGTTAGCTACTGTTCTCTGAAGGTACTCTATTGCCTTTAGATGAAAGTGCGAATGCTATGGTGAATTCCACGACCGTCATCATAATAGGATGAATTTGATTAGCGAGCGCAAGAAGTAATCATTGTCAAGTTAACTAATAACGACCTTATAGCACTATGTGAAAAGTTCCATTAATTTCTGACAATGCGGAACTTAATCATATTTTAATTACACCATAGACGGGTGCTAAATCAACTATATTTGGTTTCTTATATTATTGCTTCTTGTCTGAATATAAATAACTGTATTGGTGTTTAAACTTTTGTACTATTATAAGGATTTTCTTTGTTAATAATATAAAACGCATTAGGCCCAGATTTGAATGTTTTACGAGTACCATGCATAACACGTTTACGATTGGACAAGAAAACGAGTAATTATCAAAGTGTTAAATAGTTGGAGTTAATCATGAGTATGGCCTGGTTAGCCTATTAGACAAACAATTTAAAAATAATCTGTACTTTGATACATGGCGAAATGTATATTGTAATTGTCTGGTACATCACTAAGACTAGATACTTATTATACTTTGCACAAATCCTATGGGTGTAGTGTAGGCACTAAACAATAATATTCTCTTTAAATCTCTCATCTTCAATTACTTAATATAGTTCTAAATTGAATTAGTATATTTGTATGCTTTAAAAGCACAAACCAACTATGAATGTACGAACTTATATATTTTGAATTTCCATCTAAATTTACTCATAATACAATTATTTACATAGGGTTCGATCCCATTATATATATCAGACTTTCGTATGTCTTCCATATGGGGATTATTAACTATAAATTCAATTTACAACTAGCGAACAAAAATTTATGACACTCCCGATAAGATTGGTTTTAGAGAATCTTCAAAATACAGAGAATTCGAGAAATATTAATAAGCTTAAAATATGTATGAATGAGTTCACTTTCATAACCTATATAATAATCAACACTATTGACTCGCATAATATACATTAACACAGTGAACATTTATAATAGCGTGCATGGTAACCGATGCGTATAATCTTGGGACATATATATTTTTAATTACAAGCTAATAATGTAATAAAAATAATATATATTAGCTTATATTAAAACGGTTAGCGAGGTTACGCAAGGAATGTTATATTTTTTCGTTACTTGGCTCCATAAAAATAGTCAAGAATATCATACTAAAGATAAGAATATCTTCCTATTTCTCGATGTCTGTTTTTCCAAGTGTTCTCTGGCGACTTTACATACTTGGGATCATTAACTTATTGATTACTTGGAGTAGGTATCTCCTATAAGAGCGAGCTAGTACCCCAGTCTATCTGTACATCGAGCGAAATACCGCTATGCGCTCTGTGGAATAACCTTTTACATTTTATGGACCAGAAAATCGGACGCTACGTAACATAGCTGCGCTTTCACCCACTGATATAATCTTACCCATATTACCTCCAATCTGTATTTGCTCATATGCTGTCTCAATAATTCAATGTTACATATAATAATTTGTAGTTATCTTACATAAGTATGTTTAATTTTACTAACACTTATTCTGTGTTTGTCTTTGTTTCAGGTACTTAAATATTTCCACAATTGAGTTTTAAATTCTCATACACTTGCCATCTTTACAAACCCATGTTGACCCATTACATGACACTGGCAGAAATTGCTGCGCATTCGGCAGATTGCCATTAAAAAAAAAATTAAAAAAATAAATAATTTGGGTTATAATTATAACTATATATAGCGCTCAGATCACATTGGTAGCAATGGAGTATTCACACTGTAGTTCACATCGCAATTATAATTAGAAATATAGTTATTAGTGCAATAATGTATTGTGTTTAAGAAATAGGATGTTGGTGATCAACTCTAATTCAACTTATGGAATTGGAGGTAGTACTGACAAAATTAAAATTATTTAAGAGGACAGCCATATCGGTAGCATGGACTAGACTATGTAATACACGTATTGATATGAAATAATAAGGTACTGCCTAAACAACGTCGTTATTACGTCAGTAATAAAGGAAGTTTTCGCCGAGCAAGTTTTTGTAGTTTCGTGGCATCGACTGTTATTGTTTGGATTCATTTTCAAAAATTATAGAACTAGAAAAATAAAGTAACAAGTATTTGAGGTAATGGTACACCCCAATCTTATCGTTGCGCGCCAATCTTCCAGCTATTGTACAAAATTGAGTGAATAGAAAATAAGGAAAATCAGTTAAAAAACCTTTTGCACCTCGGCGAGCTTGCGTACTGCAAGCTCGCCGAGCTAAACCGTCGAAAATGCCATGCCACAACAAACAAACGTATTAGTATTTTGGACGAATTGTTACGTCAAATGGCGGCACATCCGCCGGCAAGTATGTATGAGCCTTTAGCAGCATAGTTTTTCATAATAATAAATTTCACTGCATACAAAATACTTAATAACTTCATTGAACATTCTTTTATTTGCTGAAACACCCTTAAGCTTTCATTTTTCTTATAAAAAAAAATTATTGCATCGTGTCTTGGGATCAATGAGATTCTGCAACACATAGTAAACAATTTGGTTGTTTTGTACGCAAGAGAAAAATAACACTAGTAGTCATGAAACCGGGTTGTAATAACATGGCTTACAACTATTTACCGCATCAAGGTATTATGTGCCCAATTGGCATGCGATTTTGAATTGTATGTAAATATAAATAAAGGTTAATGTTAAGGTTACGTTGAAGCGCCTTGAAGGTTTGCAACAGTTACGATACAACGTAAAAACATTGTTATTTATATACAATCAAATATATTACTAAGTCTCCATAACATATACTACACATAAAACTAGGCTATAATTTCAACAAATGTACATTTAAAATCAGTCAAATTATGTTATTGCATTATATTATAATCGTAAGCCGTGCCCAACTAAAATCTTAGCCGCAACAAAATATCCATGGTGGATTTTATACCCTGATATTTCGGCAAACTAGCATTGTTACCGTATGGAACCTATGACGCTTGCGACACACACAGCATCCCACGCGCGTTGCCAATCCTTCCCACATCGCCAATGGACTACGGCCTTTTTTTACACACAATAGAAATGAGTTAATACCTCCAGTGTATTCTCCCTAAGGTCTTCTGTTTGGATGGACCACTTATAACGTTTGCAATACATAAATAGAACTATTTGATTTAAACAGAATTGTCTTCATAATAAAATGATAAAAATAAACTGATTTATAACTTAATGGCACATGATATAGGTAGCCACCTCACTATTTTTACAAAGCCCGTTCGGATTCGAACCCCGTATAGGACAACAATTTGTGCGGCCCATTCATAATGTTCCGACTCTGGGTATGATGTGTCAGTGCGTGTCACATGTTAAGTCATCCGATTTGACTGCCTTGTTAGTGTAGCGGTAGCGTAGTCAACCGCTAATACTGAGCTCCTGGGTTCAAATACCGGGTAGAACCAAAACGAACAATGGGGATTTTTTGGTAAACATAAAATTCTTTGTACGGAGTCTGGGAGTTGGCGGTATTAATATACCACTGTGCTTCGGTCCTGTCCTCAACTTCTATCCGGTTGTGTCGGTATTCGTCCCATGGGATTATCATCCAAGAGCGATAGAACAGAAAGTGCTCCTGTTTGCACAAGCACACACTTGTACAATATAATATGTCCCAGATGGCTGATCTCTATTTAAACTGGCTGCCGTAGTCGAACTTCGACCGGGCATTATAAGTCAATTGCGATAAAGGGAATAATTTTCCCTAGTGCGGTGTTGCCTTTAATAAAAAGATTAAAATAATTTACATCCTAAGTGTCAAATTTAATTTTATTTTTCATAATCTTTATGCACATATATGTACAGAGGCGGCTAAATTCCATAGGCATTTTCTAACAGGCAACCTTTGGGTGATGCAGATAAAACTATTCGAGTAGTAGGTGCAATTTGGATAGAGGACAAAGGACAAAATGAGAAGGGCATTGTAAAAGACGGTTATAGGAAGAACGAAGATTTGTATTATGGTTAGGAGAAAGGTATTGAAAATGGGAAGTTAAGCAAGCAGCTCTTGCTTACTTAATGAGAAGGGCATTGTAATATAGATTAATAAAATAAAAGGGGAGAAAGCATACCGCCTTGAGGGACGCCATTGTCCAAATCACGCCGAAACAGATTGGTAGGGACAAATGAAGTTGTTGGAAGAATAAAATGGGAAAGTTGTTTAAGAACAGTGGACTCAAGTACTTTAGTTAGAAAAGGGAGGATGGAGATGGGACGATAGTCAGTGGGAATTGGAGATTTTAGGTAGTGGGAGGATATAAGCCTTCTCGCTATAGTTACTAGGAACGCTTTGCGCGTTAAAATGGCATACGTTTAGTAAATTACCGTGACAATCCATAAACTGTTGTCGAATCAATTCCCCGAGTGTATGATCCAGTCAGCAAAAACTCGCGGAAATTACAGATTCGTTTGCAGAATAAAACAAATGTTTATCAGAATAAACAGACATGATATCATAAACCAACCCTCAAAAAAAGTCAAGACTGTCTGTGAGGTATGTCATCCGATTGATTGAAATTTCAATGTTGGACTACAAATGCTGTGCCTCTGCGTACAGTAGCACTTTCTGTCTGTCTATCACAAATCTTAGGATTACTATAGTAAATCTGATACAGTTATATTTAGCTACTATTGTTAAATATTACAACACATAAATTGATTCCAACAAGTAATACAATAATCTATATGTATGTACTACAAAATCATATTTATACAATATGTATACTTGCAAAGGAGTCGGTTATTCATATAACAGTTTCGTACAGCTAGGTAAACCTAATTTAGAATTGGTAACATTGCTATCATTGTAACATACAGGGTGTTTACTTAGTTGTGTAAAATATTTAAATTACGATATCTACTTTTATATATAGAATAGTGGTAAGCATTATATTATATACATTACGATTCCTTACTCGTGGAAAAGCTTAAAGAGCTCCTACGCACACACGCGGAAATTATTGAAAATAATTGTCAAACGTTGTCTATTATATGTTTGTAAAGTACTCCGCGACACAGGGTACCAGGATTACCTAGTGCAGGAGTTGTTAAATAAAATATCTGAAAGTAGTATAACTACTAACATTTTCAATGTGGGAACTTCTTCTTAGTATTTATTGTTAAAATATCGTAATTATTATCTTAAGTCGGTATTATTGTCTCTAAGCTAAACTCTCTAAACTTGAACGGCCTAACGAATTGTCCTGACACATAGCTGCAACCCATCTACTTACACTAGCTTCAAATCGAAAAATTTCCATTGAACTTGGTCAATGGTTGGACAAATGGTAACCTGTTCAACCCCAGATTTAGTTCCTGGGTTCCAATCCCGGGTCGGGTCAAGTAGCGATACAGGTAATTTTCTGGAAAGGAAAGGATCTTTCGTTCTCTTTTGGGTCTGATTCCAGTAGTGTCGTATTGCAACCTATTATAGCCCCCTACAAAATGGACCGATGATCTTGAGAGGGTCACTGGAAGCCGCTGGATGCAGGTAGCGCAAGACCGCGCAATTATGAAGATCTTTGGGGAGGCTTTGTCCAGCAGTGGGCGTCTTCTGCTGATATGATGAGGGGATAGAGAGTGCACTTGTGTTTAAGCGAAAACTCCTGCACTATAATATGTCTAACTAGTTGGGTAATCTCCGACGAGATTAGCCACAGAAATCCGGCTAGGACAACTCTTATTAAGAGACACACAGATACGAATGTGTAGGCTTTAGACTTATAATACCTCTTTCTTCATATTCAGGTTTAATAACGAATCTGCTCCCATAATACGGGTCAAAAGTGGAATAAACAAACAAAAAACTTTTCAAATGGAAAATCCCTACCCTTCCAATGCAGCGTGTATGTATAGTGAATTCAATATTTGCATATCCTTTAGGATAACATTATGCATGCCAAATTTTCTTTCCAGCTTTCTAACTGAACCAGGGGCTCTACCGGCTAAGTCGCCGAACATCGATTTCCAAAATGGCGTTCAAATAAATAAAGGTTAAAAATGACTTAATCAATCGTTAAATCGGCTTCAAAGTTGACAATCGATTCCGGACCATTTATGACGTCATATGTGCTCATGGAAGCCGATTTAACGATTGATTAAGTCATTTTTAACCTTTATTTATTTGAACGCCATTTAAGAAATTGATGTTCGGCGACTTAGCCGGTAGAGCCCCAGGCACCTGTGAGGCCATCTTCTCAGTGCGCCAACTCCAAAAAAAAAGCAGAGAACAGGGTCGCTCATTATATCTCTGTTTCGTAGACCTGGAGAAGGCGTTTGACAGCGTGCTTCGTGTAGCACTGTGGATGGTGTTGGAAAGATTGCGATGCACGGAGAAGTTTGTAAAACTATTTAGACCCCTGCACGATAACATGGAGTGTTGTGTCGCTCTCAACGACCAACAGTCTCACTTCATTCCCGTTACCTGTGGGGTGAAGCAAGGGTGCGTATTGGCGCCCACACTGTTCGCGCTGTACTTTGCAGTTGTAGTCAAGGATGTCTTACAAACTTCTTCAGAATTTGTCCGTATTCGTTTCCACACCGATGGCAACGTTTTCAACCTGGCGAGGCTCAGGGGCCGCACAAAGGTATCATCACACGCTGTAGTTACCGAGATCATGTACGCCGATTACTTGGGTTTGGCAAGCAGTAGCTTCTGTCCGATTTCCACGAGTCTTGCCGTAAATTTGGTCTAAAGTCAACGCCAAAAAGACGAAGGTGATGTTACTACACCCTCACGGTTAATAGGCTACCTGGAGAGCACAGTAATATCCAAGTGCGACCTTGATGCTGTAATAAACAGCAGAACTAATGCTGCACTCATAAAGCTAGCCATAAATATATGAAGGCAATATAAAATTCGAGAAGTCTATTCTCGAATTTTAATATTGTTTCATTTTAAATTATATAACTATGTTACTTCTCCAAAGATTAAGTTACAGATCCGATCTACTCGATCTACTGCTTTTCAGATCATAGGTAGAATTGTGACTAACATAATAAATAAGAATAATATTGGTTCGTTTTCCCAACAGGACGCTCGGTTTGCCACGCGGGCTTTTATAAACTAAGGTATTACAAAGCAGCTGAAACATTATTGCCAAGCAATACGCATACACAGTTTATTAAATAATATATTTTTCTAATAAAACCATCATTTAAGTATACTTATAATAAGTTTAGAATAGTCCTATAACGCAAAGCCATTATAATTTATTAAGGCTGGTTTTTGAGATCATTTGAATTTAACTCGTGGGCTTTAAACATTTTGTTAATTCGAGTATAAAACCTAAGGAGTTCAAGAATCTACCTCTGAGACTTATATCATCAGCCTGATATCATCCTCTGTTAGACTTAGGTCTCCCCCAAAGATTTCTAACGTTGCCATTGGAGGGTTTGCGTAGTCACCGCGATTGGCATGCAGTTGGCGACCGCAATTAGGTGGTAGCTGCCCGACTACCTGGTGTATCTCTTAGTCGACTTTTACGACACCCGCGTAATGGTATGGGGTGGCCCTGTTGAAAAACAGGGCCACCCCATTCCATCCCATTTATTTCTGGGCCGGAAACCACACGTGTAACCACAACTTTGACACTTAACTCACGTGTTCAAATGTTGAACAAGTTGACGATCATATTAGTTCGTTCAAAATTTCATTACACAAAATTATTAACTTCCCATATAAGTACAACAACATGCATGCCTATTGCGCAAACTGATTTTGTCCCATTGTTTCATATTCACGGGTAGATAGCTCCTTAAGTTTTCTCCTCTCTTTACTTTACAACTTGTATATATTATAATTTCTATAATTTACGAGATCTGATACGAAATTGTACTATTTATTACACTACATATAAATATATTTTATTTAGAATTTAAATAACTTTGGTACATGAACATTGGTATCTAATATTTAACATAATAGCTTAAGATCGCAACACACATTAACTAATCGATGTAAGAGGAGTGAGGTATTTCTAGGGAGTGGTAGTTATCGCACATTACAGTCGTACAAAGTAGCCTGACGAGAAGCGAACCCGGGTGTATTTTTGAAGCTATATCTTTATAGCTGTATATATGTTATAGCCTAGCCGGTCCGTAAATGACGGACTACCTGTTGTTGGTGTTACCCAACAACAGGTATTCTGTCACTTACGCCAGAGTTAGCCCATCACAGTCATTTTTCGGCCATTTTTGTACCGTCCATGTGCCTAGGTCCGTACCTAGGCACGTGGTCAGTATAAAAATTGCTGACCGCCCAAATCCTTTGATTTCTGAGGTCCCCATGCTTAACAATTTTATTCAAAAGATTCGGACACTCATAAACAATCTGAATAGAATGCAGCTAATATGATAGAAATAAACAAAGAAAGGTAAGTCAGTTCATTTTCTCTAATTTCTGCATTTTAATGCGATGGTTTTTAAATACGTCTATATGTCAATAACCACGCTACTCAATAAGTTTAGCTATGAAACACAATTCTACTATCCTATTTTTATAAACAATATATTTATTAAAATATTAGAAGAAAACACTATACAAATAAAAATACAATGTTTCTGCAGAAGATGCGACATGTATGACTAACCATCTCAGGGATAAACGTTTCGTCTTGTGCGAGCTTATAAAATCTCCAAAACTGAACTTCGGATTTTGTATTTTCCTACCTGGATTTTCAGGCAAGACCCTTGGACTGTGGACTAAATGGTCTCGAATTCAAAAAGTGAGTACGCGTTTGTAATGTGCGATGACATTTACCCAACATTTCCAAGACGAACTCAAAAGTTAGTACTACAGATTATGCATGGTTTAAACCAGCGATCCACAAAATGTTTTCGTGTAGAGAATCACTTCCCACTTTTCGTGAATGTAGAGTTTGTGCAATCACATCAACTTACATAAGCTTGTTTTAAACACCAACACATAAAGAGGCGTTATAACTCAAACCTATGGCGGCCTATCTGACTCTAGCATCTAAACCCTGAAACGGATGGACTTATATATTTTATACCGGGTGCGCCAGAGAAACTTACTTATTTGAAAGGTCAATAAAAAAAAGTACTTCAGTTATTGTTTTAAATTTTTTTTTATTTGAGAATACAATATCCCAATTTTTTTTATGCAGTCTTAAAAATAACATTTGATAAATGGCGACCCCCATTGCGAATACACTGATGAAGTCGATTTTTGAAATTCGTATCCACTCTTCGCAGCATATCAATCGGTATGTTGGCAATGGCGTCGCGAATGTTGTTCTTGAGGTGTGCTATGGTCCGTGGTCGATCGACATAAACCAGGGATTTCAAATAATCCCATAAAAGAAATCGCATGGAGTCAAATCTGGAGAGCGTGCCGGCCATTGGAGATCGCCTCTGAGAGAGATGAGGCGGTCGGGGAAATGTTGTCGCAACATATTCATTGAGTCTCGTGCTGTGTGAAATGAGTTAACCCACGACAGAATCGAATTACGGCCAGGAACGAGTCTGTGAGGAGGAATTTCAAAGCGAGCGCGGAAGGCACGTTGCGTAGCAACAAGTGAGCGACCGTTAGAAAAGAAGCTCTCAACCGCGAAGGCCCGCTGCTCTCTAGACCAGAGCATGATGGCAACTGACTGGAGGGAGAAACAAACTTGGGAACTTCCCCCTCCAGATGCGTCCCCTCTTGCCCCTCTACCCGCCCAACTCACTGCGCGGGAATTTTTTCAAATAAGTAAGTTTCTCTGGCGCACCCTATATTTGAAGGCTAGTTTAATCAGCTACATGAAAATCCGTTCCGCCGTTTAAAATTTACAGCTGTTCATTTAATTTGAGTCGATGTCTAGCGAATAGATATTAAGTTAAAGCAATTGTGGAGAACTTTGGGGAGCCCTTTGTACAGCAGTGGGCGTCTTCCATCTGATATTAATATTAATAATATTCTGGGACAGCTATCTGACCCCTCATTTTGTAAAAATAACGCATTCCATGGAACTGTTACACAACATTACAATGAATTAATTGCCTTAGTTGCAGATCATATTATACTAAACATTTACAACCCCATCCACACAGACGCCCAATATGGGGGTCTGTGTGGATGCCGTGTCTCTCGCACCCTTAGAAATTGCATTGCATTTAGAAATCAAATTACTAGTAGTAATTATCAACTACGTATAAGCATTCAATGCTTGGTCTTTGTAAAAACGAGGATCTTTAGTGCTAACTTTAGAGTTCGCATTGGAATAAGGGAGTTTAGTTTAGGCTAAAAGAATTACAAATACACGAAACGAATCATTCATATAATATTACCAACGCTCTGTACAACTTTTACGAATCCAGCAGTGGTAATTGTAACTTATTATGGCTAGAATTGCCACATTATTAAAATTCACCGAATCTGGCGAGATTTCAAGGTATGATATTCTTCATTATAATTACTAGATCCAATGACACGTTTACGGTACACATACCATTTTGTTATTCAATATATTTTCTATACAATTACAATAAAAAAATTATGTTTATAGGGGATTGTCACTAATTTGGCGGAATTTTATTTTCGGTACTAAATTTTATGCCATTGATTTGGACACAGACTCAAGATGTTAGTCGAAATGTTTAATGGGAGTTTTCACAGTTGTTTTATGGCTTATTGTAGTATTTTCTAAATATTTAGACAAACAATATGTGTCTAAATAATTAATCTCAAAAATGGGAAATCATAAATTTAATCGTCTGGCGGGTCTCGAACCTGCACTATCTACCAATCCGGGGTAGGCGCTCTGTGTTAAGCTACGAACGATACACGCTGGCAGATCAAATTTAGGATTTCCTTGCTAACACCCTTCGGGAGGATGTAGGTATTATCTATCGGCTTTGTTTTCTAGAAACATAGCCGACTGATATGATGATCCATTTTTGAGATTAGATTAACGCTTTACATTGCGAATAATGCTATAAAATTCATATCTAAATATTGTTCATAATTTAGTGTTCATCAAATCTAGTATCATAAGGAATTTATAAATCTGTTATATGGTGAAATTATATAAATGATATAATATTCGTGTATTTATATATATTTACACTAAGGTAGGTAATCTTACTGGACCCAAGAGGCGGGCACCCACAGCGGCTCCGACTGTACCCTCCAGGCCGCTTTGACGAGCAGCGTGAGCGCGCTCGCCAAATTCTCGTTAACTATCTCCTCGTCAAACATGTAGCCGTACAGGAAGTTGATTCGGTTTGAAGAGCGCATTATGTCTGAGAATTCTTCCTCCTGTGAGTAAAAAATAATAATATCTAAGTTTTCGGCGACAACATAAATTGAACACAACTATAGAATTCGGGCAATAAAATAATTGAAATCTATAAAAAAGTCAGGTGACTTTTTTATAGTTTTGAAAAAAAATCTTATATTTATATATATCATTAATCTATACATATAATAAAATCGTAGGAAAGTCAAAAATGTACATTGAATATTCTTTAAAAAGGATACTTGGGGCGTGATCTACAATCGATATCGAAGACAAAAATATAGTTTTTAGAAATTTTGTCTGTGTGTCTGTTTGTCTGTATGTATGTCCGGGCTAAACTCAAAAAGTACTGCATGGATTTACTTTAAATTTTGCATGAATATTACTAAGAGGTTGGGTCAACATATAGGCTACATATTATCACGCTATCACCTACGGGGTAGGAGCTGTAATAATTTATAAAATTTTTCGCCGGCCTAAACCGCGGGGCACCGCTAGTATGATCTAAAGTGCGCGACTACACTTTAGATCATACTAGCGGTGCCCCGCGGTTTAGGCCGGCGAAAAATTTCAAAGGTCAGGCAGAAATTTATACAATGACCTCTTTACCTACTAAAGTGGTTAAAACATTTTTAAGTGTGAGTTTATATAAATTTTTTGAAAGAGAGAAACAAACAGACCCAAACTGTGAAATGCACATACATACATAGACTCACACCTGTTTCAATGTGAAATGTTATGAGTTCATGTATTTAACGAAGTATTACTAGAATGGATCTCTGTTATGACATAGCTATATATCGATTCTCTAATGTTAAACGTTCATAAGCAAAATGTGCCACCTCAAAACATGTTATTACTAAGACCTAATTCTTAGTATTCCATGGATTCACCGGGATCCATGTCGTGGTAGAGGAGGGAACACTCGACAGAGTCTGGAGACTTGCGACTCAGATTTAGGTTTAAGGGGCTCACTTTCTCTGGCTTTCAGTTTTCTCCCTCTTCATAGCCAAATAATATAATAAAATATTTAGAGTAGGATTGCGTAGATATTAGTATTTAAAATTAAACCGCATTATATCTATTGCAACCAATATTATAAAGGAAAAGACTTGATTTTTATATGAGTGTAACGGCTCAATTAAAAAAGTTTTAAACTTATTTAAAAAATCTTTCGCCTATAGCTACATTAGCGCGTAACATCGACTGTATTTTAACATTTAAAAAATCTCCGACATTCCGACAATGTCTCCAAAATTCACCATATGAATTTGACACTTATTGATGATACATAAAACATGTCTATAATATTCATCATTTTAACATATACTATCGGTCTAAAACTCAAAATCTCAAATATTAAACAGATCTGCCTAGTTTAGTATTTACGAAATGAAGAAGTAACAAACTAATAAACAGCCAAACACGCTTTCAAAGTTAGTATGGATAGATCGGATTAGACACACTATAGATCCAAAAAAAAATGGTATAAAATTTAAAATAAGGGGTCGAAAAGCTTCGCAAGGTTGTACAGACGCCAGCACATCAAGCTACCCCAATCTGTCAAGTTTCCCCAATTGAAAGTGAACCTTATGCTTAAGTGATAAAGTTGAAAATATATAAAAGAAACTTGAGAGATTGGGGTAGCTGGATGTGCTGGCGTCTGTACCTATATTCAGTCTCGAACTTACCGTAAAAGCTCGTGAGCAATCCTTATCAAACGTGGAGCGGGCATTAGCCGCAGTCCGCGTTTCCACCAGCCGCTCATGAGTGGGCGGCCTTATGAACACAATGTAGGGTCTCAGTCGGGGCGTGCGCAGCATCTTTAACGCCTGCCAATGAGGACTCAGCACACAGACCCGACCTGCAAACGAGTTCCAAACTTATATCATTACGTGTTCTCTACAATCTTACTAAACTCTTTTATAACGGAAGTACGAACAGGATTGAGGTCAAGAGATCAGTTTACAACCTGAAAGCCTATCTTCCTTCAGGGAAGGAAAGGGGGAGGATCTGTGCGAGTGGTCTTTGCGTCGAAAAAAGTAAGTTAACTCTTTATTGTACACAAAAACATGACAGGATACAAGAATACAATAACATACATCACACAATTGTACAATTTGAGGCCTTATCACTAAATCTCTTCCAGGCAGGGATTGAAATATGGAGTTACAGAGATAGGGTAGTTGTCAGTGTACACAATTAAAGAAACGGTACGCACTGATGTCATTGCAAAAATAAACACAAGTTATTCTTCTTTTACTTTTAAAACTGATTTATCTTCCATTTAATTGTCAGGTGGAATCATATTGTCTCTATAACAAAGCCAATAGATGACTTCTACATCCTCCATAAGAATGTTAGGAAGGGAACTCGTAATTTGATCTACTGGTGTTTATTCTTCTTTACACTTTGCGTTGGGTAAAAATGATATAAAACTGTAATTTGATAATAATACCAAGTATTTTTAGATTCCATGTAAATCCGCTCAGCTATATTTTGATATTGAGGTAACAGGTAGTGTTTTAGTGGGAGTATATATCTAACCTGAATTAATGATGGTCTCTACGCTCTCCGCAGAGGTGCCGTACAGGTTGCCTTTATATTCTCCATGTTCTATAAACTTGCCATCTGCTATATCTTGCTCCATCTTCTCTCGGCTCACAAACATGTAGTCTTTCCCATTCTGTTCGCTTGACTTCTGTGGCCGAGATGTAACTAGACAAATATAAAACGCATCAATATATGGAACCATACATAGTTTAGGAGTTAAAGCAGTTAATAGAATTTGATTATATCTTTTTCAGAAATGGATGAGATCCGCAGGCGAACCAAAGTCACCGACATAGCCCTAAGAATTGCCAAGCTGAAGTGGCAGTGGGCAGGGCACATAGCTCGTAGAGCCGACGGCCGCTGGGGTAGAAAGGATCTCGAGTGGCGACCACGAACCGGAAGACGCAGCGTGGGCAGGCCCTCTACAAGATGGACCGATGATCTTGTGCGGTTCGCTGGAAAAGGCTGGATGCGGATAGCACAAGACCGGCAATTGTGGAGATCTTTGAGGGAGGCCTTTGTCCAGCTGTGGACGTCTTTCGGCTGATATGATGATGATGATGATGATATCTTTTTCACAATCGATAAACGTTTGATTATTATTATGGTATGTATAGATATTTAATATAATGTTAAAGCGCCTTAAATGCGTTAAGAAATATCGAATGGATTGTATAAATTTGAAGTGTCAGTACCATGTGCGGTGGCGGAGCGGTTAACACACATGGGGCCGAATACCCCGTGGTCGTGGGTTCGATTCCCACCCGCACTTAAATTTGTACCATTCATTTTAAAGATGTCTGAAAAATTATAATTTTAACATGTAATCAGACAGCTGATTAAGCAAATATGCGGCGTCCGCCTGCAAAATAACTTTATTAAGTGGGCCTAATCCCATGCCTACATCGTCGGGTAGATAATCACTTTCGCTGGGCCGTTTTAAATGAGCCGTATTAAAATCGGTACTAGAAGAGCCGAGATTGTTTCGCTGGGTCTTCTCAGTTATCCATAAAGAACAACAATATTTGTTAGTATCGCGGATCTTGTGTGAGTAACGAGAATGGCGCTTCAATATTAACATTCAGTTCACTCAGAAATCCGTGCGAAGTGTACTTCTCTCCCTAAACATCCACAAGTCCAGTGGGCCTGATGCCATCCCCCTATTGTGCTGTCAACTGTCCTTAAGAAACTCTTTCCTACACTGTGGTATAGCCAAGAAAAAAACCATTTGCCATCGTGGTTTGATCGAGATCAATGACGCTTAAGAATTAATATGTTATGAGTAGTAACTATTATTGACAGAACCTCGACAGAATTGCCTTAAGGCAAATAGTTCCGACAGGTAGAAATATAGATATCTTTAATATACTGGACGGCTAATATAAGTTACGTTATAGTAGGCCTTGAGTCCCCCTTATTTAGGCATATATTAGGTTGCAGTGGTCATTTAAATACTTCGTTAACGTACAGACTTCAGCACATCAAGCTACACAAATTCAAAATATTTTGTTGCATTAAACCGTTTTTAAACTGTGTTTATATATTGCATTGTGAGCTTGACAAGTACAAGTGTATGTAAATACCCAAGTGCTGAATAAATTTCATTTCATATAGTTAATATTGGTGTTTCTATCACATAATTACTATATTTTTACGGACTCTTAATGCCATTGTGGTGTGTTACTATACGTACAGACGCCAGCATACCAAGCTACCCCAATCTGTCAAATTTGTCCAATTGAAAGTGAACTTTATGCTATTGTGATAAAGTTGAAATCTATAAAAGAAATTTGTCAGATTGGGGTAGCTCAATGTGCTGGCGTCTGTACATCTATATTCGCTATTATCAAGGAGTGTAACTTACAGGGTATCGGCGTGACGTACTTCTCGGGGTCGGTAGCGATCAGTCTCCGACGCAACTCGTTCCTGCCCACTCCGGGGGCCCCCACCAACACTATAGGCCTGACCAACCCAGGGCGTGGGTACAACCGCGCTACCTCTTCATACGTCGGTATCATTTCACGGTCAAAATCATCATTCTCTGTAATATCATACATTATTTTTTTGACTTTTGGTGTAGACTTGCATGGTAGGAGGGCGGTGGCGGTTGGTGTTGGTGAGCAGGGCGTTTTCGGTGCACATTCGGAGTCGGATGGCCTGCAAAGCGCCGGCTTGCCTGCGCGGCCGGCAAATGGGTACGATCATGAATGATTATGGAGCGTTACACAACAGGTATGCGAGTGCGGGTATACACAAATACATTATGAAATATTACATATTAATTCATTAAACATGTTAATTCGCAACGGCTATTAAGTAATCGCAAAGTTGATAAGTTTCAAGTGAGAGGCAACCCACCATCCATAGATTGTGGATCCGTTTGTCGTTCGTGTATAATGCGACCTTCTTGTAAAGCTCTCGACGGTATTAGTCCAGCTCTCATCACTCTGTCTCCCTCGCGTCGGGCCTGCCACCTGGAAAATTAAAGAAGTTGCAATTATTTCAGTAACATAACCGTCACCGTAGCCTAGTTGTTGGTGCTCCTGCCTACGAAGCTGGTGGTCCTGGGTTCGAATCCCGGTAAGTGCAAATATTTGTGTGATGAGCACGAACATTTGTTTCTGAGTCATGGGTGTTTTCTATGTATTTAAGTATTTATCTATCTATATAAGTATATCGTCGCCTGGTACCCATAGTACAAGCTTTGCTTAGTTTGGGGCTAGGATGATCTGTGTGACATTGTCCCTAGATATTATTATTATAACATTGAACTATGACGTGAGAATGTAAAGAGCGCCAAGGATTGACAGACTACCCTACAATAAACGCTTAGGCATCACGTTAGTTTCTTATGGTATATAGCAGAGTTTGAAATTAACTAAATAAATCTACCTCTTGATGAATTGATGTCGTAAGTTTACTTTTATTCTTAGGAATTTAAATATAATGTCATAAAGTTTTAAAGCTTGTTTTTGTGCCATTGTAGGCGGAAAGTTTTAAGAAATAAGCTTGTTTTTGTGCCATTGTAGGCGGAATGGGAACATGTATAGACGGTAACGGTGAACGCTGATGGATCATTAGAGCGTACCATAAAGTTTATGAGGCTAGTGTCTGGATCTCATACACTGGCAAATAGTTCTTCTATCGTGCAACTGACCGGTACCTTAAATCCATGTTATAAAGAACAAGGTATGCTTACGTCACTACGGGCTGTCAGTTTAAACCCAACTAAAAACAACTACACATTTTGCAGAAATATAATAGAACATTTTAAAGTGTCCAAAGCGTTTTTAACAATAGAGTTGAACCTGGCATAATTAAAATAAAAATAAAATAAAATAAAAAAGGTTTTTATTCACGTAGACTTTAAAAAGCGCTTGTAAATAGTCAGAACATGTTTGTAGTAATATAGTTGTATACATTAGATATTATTTCTAGTAACATAGATATTTAGGTACATCTTGTATGAAAACATATATAAAATTTATTTTATTACAGAAATGATATTTAGCTAGCTCGTATCAAGTTATTGTCAAGAGATTATGTTTAATTATCTAGTTTAAGTCTAATATTTTTACTACATATTGTCAATAGTTCTGTCTATATTAAAGGTATTATTATTATTATGTACTAGCTGACCAAACAGACCTTGTCCTGTCTTAACGATGACTATTAACGCGCGCTATCTGTCAATACTATGTCAAATAAAAAAAAGTTACATTAAAAAAGGTTATATTTTCCAAAGCGCTAATGTTAGATTAGAAATAATATTTGGTTGTGAAGTATTCTTAAATTTTCTTATTTTCCGCGCAATTTTAAATTCTTTTTTTTACATAAGAACCATCTCCTGACAATAACAAACACAATAAAAAAAGAAATAGTGAAATCGGTCCAGCCGTTCACGCGTGATGTCGTGACAACGGAAAACGGGTTTCATTTTTATATATATAGAAATAATTGTAAGTTCAGTATCTTGCGTCTGTTTGTGTGCGTTTTAGAATTATAAATTCTAACTAAGAAATATTTGCTGTGTGGACGGCGGCGAATACCAGAATATCATCACCCTATCTTATCCCGTGGGGGGGAATATCTACCACAATACGGGCAGCAGCTTCCTTCTGAGTACGACTATTTACTGCACATTTTAACTATTATACTGCGTTCACCAACCCGTCTGCCAAGCGTGGCGATTATGGCATATCCCCAAGATGATTCTTGGACAAGCAGTGGACTTCTTTCAGCTGTAATGATGATGATGAACTAAGAACTACAAAGGAAATAGTTGCCAATACTTGCCAGTATGCATCGTCTTGAGATACAATGTGTAAAACATCGCCTTTCTTAAAATCGAGTCCTGCTTCCTTGCATGGTATGTACGGGTCCTCTGACGAGTCGTAGTTGAATAATGCTCTCACACGCACTTTGCTTTCACGAGAGCCTCCCTTTCCGAACGAAGGCACCAGTTTAAATGTTATAGTGCCTTCTGAACTTTGCTGAAATTACCAAACATTTAAGATCTTAAACGGGAAAGCAAACATATATGCAGGGAACAGAAAATATCCTTAAAGAATATGTCGTGTACTTCTAAAACAAGCAAATGTTTTTGAGTGGTATGTATTCGTACCAATATAGCGAGAACGTCGGCGGGAGTCTTGTTTTCAACGCTGATACCATTCACCTCGATGACTTCGTCTCCAGCGTGGATCAGGCCCGATCTGTCGGCGGCACCGCCATGCATCACACGTGCTATCACTATTTTCCCAGTTTCTTCGTCAGTTTTTATTGTAGCACCCTATCATACAGAATGAATGGAAATATAGCATCGATTAACTTCAAAAAATTTAAGGGATGGAACTGCATAATATATGTTTTGTTTAGGCTAGAAAAGAAAATTATGATCATATCTATATTTATATCGCTATATTTCTAACGTTATTTAGCCAGTTATTGGTCATAGTAAAAAGCCTGGACTGCAAGCTAACTGCTTCATTGCATTTTTGATATGGCTTTCCTCCATATCAAAAATGCAATGAAGCAGTTAGCTAGCAGTCCAGGCTTTTTACTGAAAAATGTAGGGAATTATTTTGATACTAGCTGTGCCCCGCGGTTTCACCCACATTAAACTTTATAAATTATAGCCTATGTGTTATTAGGATATATAGGTAAGCTATATTAATACAAAGTTTCATCAAAATCCGTAACGTAATTGTTGCGTGAATGAGTAACAAGCATCCATAAACTTAAACTTTCGCATTTAAAATACTTATTAGTAGGAAGTAGAATATACCAGACTTTGATGAGTTTTAATGAAAACTATAGTAATAAAACAACTTAAAATTGTCGCAACGTAATGTATAAACTTAAATATCATGTCTTGAATAGAATAAAATGGAAACATTACAGAATATCTACTCGAAAATTTGTAAATAATTATTAGTCTGAACATATTTCTTGAAGAGATTGAAAACGAAAATAAACATGGTTTGGCTAGTTTCTTTCTTCCATATTTCCGGTGAGAGATCAAATTTTTCCAACATTCGACACAAGAATTCCTTCACCTTCCACACATTTCTTCCCCAAATCAGACTTCATTTTTAATTATGATTTGGGGTTCAAAAGTGATCTCTAAGCTGAATCGTATATGGTATATTTTAGGGTAGAGTGTTTCTACATACTCCAGTAAGATTATGGAAGATACACATTACAAAAGCATAGGCAAGTACTATTTAATCCCAAGTGACAGTTTAGTTATAGTTTTATTGTTTATCTGTGCTCCCGTTACACATAGGTAAATACTGTTTAACCCCAAATTCGAGATCTGAATAAAAAGCGATTTAATTAGAGGCTATTAGACTGATAAACAGTGTTACTCTATGATTCTGTTGCATTGTAGAACATAAATCATACAGGAGTATGAACACCATTGAACCCAAAATCATAGTAAAAAATTCGTAATCAATTTTAATTGCTAATACCTACTGGCTCAAATTCCAAATAATTAAAATGATTATAAATTATAATTTTTATTCCGGATTAAATACTGAGTTTGTATTATATATCTGGTACTGGTACAATTTGAAACCATAATTATTTCGTGTATACCTATAAAGGCTTCAGGTATAATCCCAGCAGCTTTCCTGTGTCGAGATATGCGAGCTTTGGATTTTCCTTGAATTTTCTACCTCAAATTAGTCCGGCTTAAGCCTAGTCTCCATATGATTTCATATGGTTTAATGATCAAACCCTAGCGACAAAATGATTTACTGCTACACTCATTACGTCATTATGCTGATGTTTAATTTAAAACTGTTTTATGTAATTTTGGTCTTATCAGACAGACTTTGAATATCAGAAGACTTTAATTATAATTAAGAATATTAGAAGACTTTTTATTAGTTAGTTTCTATATCGATTCTAAACGCGCATGTGCAGTGCCGTGGGCGCCCCTTGGCACGTTCTCAATAAAAACCTACGCGCCAACGTTTTGTTTACGATAAAGCATTATCTACGTTTCGACGTACATTGACGTGACTTGCGACTAAGACATGCGCCATTCAAGGCCTTTGGTGCTCGCGAAGTCCCATAATTGTCTAAAACATTCGTCTTAGACAATCCTGATGACGAGATCACAGCTTGCCTAGAACAAGTCAAGCATATTAGATACTCTTGGACGCTGTACACGTTGTGATATATCGTACTCGCCGGCCGAGTATTCTTTTCCATCATTTGTCAATCCGACAAGCAGCCCGCGTTTGCGCTATAAATTAGAGCGATAGTTATAGTTAGTCAGTGCCCTCGTGGGCGCGGGTTACTTTGTGTGTAGTCTACACACTGAGTAACTCGCGCCTTCGTCACGTTGGAACTTCGGTCAGGGTGTTTACAAACGTGGATATGCATGAGTGTCGGTTTTAGGAAATATTTATGGACGAGAGTATTTGCTAGACGACTTGAGCTCCCGACCGCCTCTTATGTCCGGAGTAGCATAGAAAGCCTCCTAGACAACATGTTAAAAAGAAACACGCAGAATCAATATAACTATACATGGGACTCAGAAAGGAGATCGAAATCGAAACACGAGGACGTAGCAAGGCATCTATGTTGGCAGTTGCGTGTTAAGCAATGCTAAGATACACCGTTGTGACGGTCTGCCGCGACGGCAAGAAAGTTTACCAATCCGAAGTACTAAATCCAAATACTACTAAAAACGCTGACTGAATTATTTCAGTTTGCGTCATTTATATCAACTTCTCATTTAATATTGAAACTGTATGCCATGTTAACTAAATTATTGATTTCAGCTCCATTCTTAGATGCACTGGCCGATTTTAGAATGGCCCAGTTAGCGACGAAACTGTGTCCAAAGTGGGATTAAAACGGCCCTTTAGTAACTTAACGATGACAGTAGCAATCAGTTGAAATTTTGTCATTTAAAATATGGGCATTTCTGAAGCTAGAATAGTCTCGTTTGTAAAGCAAATACTCATTGATTAACGGATATGCTTTATGATATGGATAGATTTTTTATATGATTTGATGTATTTATCTGATATTTCCGGATGCACAGTTTATGACAGGTTGATCCAGGTGAACATCCTTTTCAATGTCATTTCCCCATTTCTACCGGTGTCAACTCTCAGTCTAGCTCGTTGCGGCTAGCTGCCACAATTAATTGAGCGACTGCCATCACACCTCAAAACATCTAACTAAAGTCTATTGAGGCCACCCAGCTCCCCATCAAACGAAAAACCAAAATCAATTGATATCTAATAACGCTTCATCGCTGATATATGCCACGCATTTTTATACATCAGCGAAGGAGGAAAGACCTGACAAGACTTAAGTCTTTCCTCTAATGCCCAAACTTCTGCGCACAGCAATCTCCGCTACACATTTATTTTACATGTTATAAAATAATTGTATGCTCTGGCTAAAAAGGAATATCGAACGAAGATCAATATGTACTTAGATAGAACTTGTAAATAAGCACATCAAAAACCGGTTTGCCTAGGTCAGATGCCGGCCCGCAACAGGTTATGAGTTGCGGGAGGCACCTGAATCTTTGTAAAATCCTTAATTAAATTTAAAATCATTACTAAAGTAAAGTGATAATTTGTAGCTTATTTTTGTTTATGCTTTGTTGTGACGGCATAGAATGTCATCAACCTATCTCACCCCGTTGGGGACATAGAAATCTTCCGAGGGAATACCTACCAGAGAACGGGCAGCGGCGTTTTTCTGTAAACTACATATGACCATCAAACTGCGATCACCAACCGTCTGCCAAGCGTGGCGATTATGTCATATCCCCCCCATGGGCGCATTGGATCCGGTGGTAGCATTAAAGCGCGACCGTCGTTATAATCACAAGGTCCGCCATAATAATAATATTTAATTCGTACCTTAATACGAGTATAGACAGAACCATTCAGACAATATGTAGTAAAAATATAGCTAAAATTTAAAATTTTGATAATTAAACGTACACATGATCCTTGACAATAACTTAATTTAAGTTAGTTAAATATCGTTACTGTTATAAAATAAATCTTATTGTAAATCATTTCCTACATCCGTGTACCTAAATATCTATATGTACCTAGAAATAATTATAAATTAATTATATATTACTACGAACATGTTCTGACTATTTACAAGCGCTTTTTTAAAGTCTACGTGAATAAAAACCCTTTTTATTTTATTTTATTATTCTTTGGAGAGGCTTTTGTCCAGCAGTGGTCGTACTTTGGCCGACATGATGATGATGATGATTACTAGAGCTTTTATTGAGTTCTAGCTAAGTATATAGGGAGATATCGTACGTAATAGTTGTGAAATTGAATTTTGTCTTTATTTGATATTTTTGTATAGTTGTGTACATTTTTTGGAAATATCAAAATGTAATAAAATAGACAGTAACGAAGAAAAATAGTGTCAACCAACATTTTGTGTGTTTGATTAAAATAACATAATAGCATTTAAGGTAAAGTATGATTTTATTAGTTTACTAGCTGTGCCCCGCGGTGTTACCCGCGTTAATTTTATAAATTTTCTTTGCTATAAACCTCACGGAGCCTTTCCAACGAATGCAAAGCCGTGGAAATCAGTTCGTGCGTTCTGGAGTTATAGCGTCAGGAAGGAAAACCCGACTTATTTTTATAGTAGACTAGCTGTGCCCCGCGGTGTTACCCGCGTTAAATTGCATAAATTTTCTTTGCTATAAACCTCACGGAGCCCGAGACCTTTCCAACGAATGCAAAACCGTGGAAATCGGTTCGTACGTTCTGGAGTTATAGCGTCAGGAAGGAAATCCCGACTTATTTTTATATAGTAGATGAATATGAAAATAAAGAAAACCGTTTGCGGGGGTGAAGATCGAATTTTACCAACTAAAGGAAGAATACTGAGAAGAAAAAAGAAACTGACGAACGGAGAATACATGAAATTTTTTGAATAAATACATGATGATAGAAGTATTTATAAGATAGTTAGTTACTTCTATCTTATAACTTCAGTAAAACATATTAATGTACAGACGCCAGACATCCAGCTACCCGAAGCTGTCAAATTTCTTTTATAGTATTTCAACTTTATTAAATAAGCATAAGATTCACTTTCAATTGGCGAAATTTGACAGATTGGGGTAGCTTGGTGTGCTGGCGTCTGTACGTTAAGTATGGACGGGCGTGACGTCCAATAATCCAACTTCCAATAAAAGAATTCTGAGCCTGAATTTAATATAGAAGTAAAAGTGACAACACGTATCGTGGTATCTTACAAACAAGTCATTATATATTAACATAAAGACTTAGCCTGTGGGGTAGGAATGGGTACTTTCAACTGAATTAACATTATCGGTTTATGATCGCCCAAAACCTTCAGAGGAAGATGTTTGATTTCGTACGTCATTCCATTGATTTTTTAAGTAGGTATGCCAAAATAAACTAAGCATCCTTTATTTACAAAACAATACATTACTTACTAACTTATCGTTTGGGCAGTGGTTACCCTAGTACGTCAGAGTCGTTCAAGACACCCGGTAGGCCACTGACATGGCTTAACGACTGTTCTAATAACTACAGCCGAAACCGACAGCTTAACGTGCCCTCCGTAGCACGGAGACGCTCAGAAATGAAACCATTTGGCGGTCACGCATCTATAGACTGACCGCGAGCCTAGTTGCTTTACCTCGAGGATCGCTTACGGACCGGTGAGGGTATCTAGCTATGAGCCAAGACATTTATCAAGTTGAGATCAATACAATATAAATTTTCTCGAGCGGACGAGAGCAAATCATAGTTCTAAGAATAGCTTCAGAAATGGCCGTAGTTTAATAATAAATGGCAGCTCCATTGTACTGTCATTTAGTACTAAAGGGTTGATTAATTCCAATTAATGTAGATTTTACAACGGCTTCCTTAGTAACTAGGTCATTCTAAAAACGTTTAGTGTGGCACTTGGATTAAGTCTCTATGCAGTGAAGGGGAAATCAATAACAGCTAAGACGAGGGCGTAATCGGAACACGGTAGTAGCGAGGCGACTATTTTAGACTGAGTCGCATGAGCCAGACTGAGCGGGGTCACCTTGCTGAGCAGCACCAATGAACAATGTTTCAGGATCGGGGTATTTTTCCTTTTGAGGGCATCCCCTGCGTGCGTTGGGTCAAGGTTTCGCAAAAATCATGTGGGTCATAATTGATTCCCTTTAAATGTTCTAAAAAAAGGCCGCGGCAGCATATGTCTATCGTCTATCTTCTAAGGTTGGCTAACTATAACCTTTTTTACGGTAACCAAAATGCATTATTTTCGAAGGTGTTTTTAGGAACATGACATTGACCCTTGTCCAAATAAATACGTTTTCATCACAAGTCTTTAATTTAAAACTAAATTGTCATTTCAATGAATATCTTAGGATATCGCAGTTTTCAAATAAAATCGCAGCGGGGGGACGATGAAGGAAGAGGGATATGTTGCGATCAGTTTAGATATCATTCTGTTACATCGTTCAGTCATTTCAAAACTTGGTAAAACTCTTTTTATTTTTACGTATATTTGCGCCTCACCAGCGCAGGCGCTCGGTTCCTTCACTTTTTAAAAGATATGTTATGATCACCGATTTTGACGTCGTCCTTTCCACTGTCTAACATCCATTTTTTCCGTTCCGTACTAAAATAGTACAATAAATAATAAGATGCGAATTAATCAGAACTTATAATTATTAATATTAATCCATAAAGAGACCCTTTAGCTGAATTATGGGGAATTTTAAAAAATTCCAATTATAAAATAATTTTATACCGTATTATTCATAACTTATGAATTATGATGGAAAATGTAAAAAATATTTAATGCAACATATCTGAATAAATACAGTTGGACAAAATTAACTAATAATGATAACTTAGATGGGACAGAATTAGGTGTTATAAATCTATAGGTAGAAAATCTTCTGGTTTTATGGGACCATACATATATGGGAAAAAAAACAACCGACACAATATCGTAAAAGAAACCAAAAATAAATGCAAAAAATTAGTGACTCACTGGCTCCTTAAGCTGAATTATAACCAAACCGAAGATTTTATCAAAATTCTAGAGTAAGTAATGCAGACACGCACACAAACACACACACACACACACACACATACACATACATACAATCAACAGCACACACACCACACCACACACACACTCCACACACACACGCACACCCCATACACACACATATACTCAAATTATGTTGATTGTTCTAGTTTAGGTTTTAAGTTCTAGAATTAAGGATTTGTGAACGGATCGCAGAGCCTAGGTCCTACAACACAGGGAATCCTAGTGTAGGATCTAGGGCATAACCAATAATGTAAAAAAATTCTTGCAATAAACGATTTTTCATTTTTTCATTTTCAAGTCTTTCACATACAACTTATTTATGCGCTCTGGTTTTTAGCTTAATAATAATAAAAAACTTTTAACTTGTCTGGATTTTTCGCCTCACCTGACTCCTTGGACCTCGGGCGACCAGAGACACACATCCGGTAAAAAACCTAGTCAGTCGAATGTTGAGGGTATAGGCCAGAGTTCGAAACCGTATGAAAATGATTTCAGTGTTAGATAGCCCATTTATCGAGGAAGGCTATTATAGGCTAAATATCATCAAGGTAAGACCAATAGAGTACTAACGAACAATGTTTCAAAATCGGGGTATATTTTTCCTTTTGAGAGCTTCCGCTGCCTGCGCTGGGTAAACAGTTAACGTTTCGCAAAAATCATGTGACAGAATTGTTTCCCTTTAAAAGTTCTAAAAATAGTCCGCGACATCATATGTCTATCTGTTAAGGTTAGCTAACTATAACCTTTTTACGCTAACCAAATTTGTTCTATTAATAAGCATTATTTGCGAAGGTATTTTTATAAACATGACATTAACCCTTATTAAATGCGTTATTCATCACAAGTATTTAGTTCAAAAGTAAATTGTTATTTAAATCACCCGATATCAATGAATACCTATCTCAGAAGATAACGCAGGTTTAAAATTACTTCGCGACAAAATAATGATCAAGTACTGCGCGCGCATGTATGATCTGCCAGGCGGCCAGTCATGAGTGGAAAACAAACAAAACAAAGTCGCAAGTTAAAGTTAGCTTTAGCCCAAACTATTCCAATCCAATCAAAATTCCAGTAGATAATAAAATGTAGGTATGCCAGTAGCGAGAACTGTTCCAATCTAGGGTTTAATGTCTTTATTGCAGAAATTTCCGATAATAATGCAGTTGTTCTTTATAATGCATGATATTACGTCACGGAGAGAGTATGTGCTAAATATGGCAGAAAATCATGGAACTTTCAAAACTCTCAAAAGCCCTAAACATGACGAAGGCTTAAGTTATTAAAACAGATATATGCCTCATTAACATATTTCAAAATAACATGTAATTTATAGAAACAAATAATAACAAGACACTATGCAAAAACGAAATAAGTATAGGTCAGGTTGACAATCAAAATAATAAGCAAAATGTATTGTGTGGGATTACAGTGTAAAATAAAACATTTGAGAATGGTGTAGTACTGGACAACACAATACAAATTGCATCAGCATCTAGAGATAGCAGCTAATCATTCTCAAACTTGGAGACACGAAATGAAGAGTAACATATACAGAAGAACATCGACAAGACAAATCAAAAAATAGGTGAATGCGTATACGTAACACTAAGTGGAAAGGATTCAAAATAATTTGAAGCATTCAAATAAGTAGCAATTATTTAACACATTATAATACTTACCACTATTGGTTCTGCACTCTGTGCGCCACCCTTTTAATGAAAAAATGTATTCAAAATATGCCCTGGACAATATCTCTTACGCTTAGAGATTGGAGTCGAAAGTATTACTACAAACCATAAGAAATGACATCATGATATATATGCAGAGTTACTTGTAAAACACCAGCAATCTCGCTGGACTAGATAGCTAACATCATAAGCATAACATTTGTTATACGAGTTCGGACATAATTATAATAAAAATATATATATATTACAAGTTTTCGTTGTACTGTCGTGACATTTGTAGGTCTATGTTTTATTCGCTCGACACTAGGCTCATTCGCGCTTGCGCTTTTAATAATAATAACACTTTCTTTATCAGATATTTATCTAACTAATTTCACGGCTTGGTGTAAGCAAATTTGGAAACCTTGTTTCATATTAGCGGCAGTAATCTCTGCGATGCGCGTAGAGTTTAGAGCATTCAGGCGGGGAATTAAATTAATACTTATTTTTGTACGAAAATAAAATCTAACAAATCATCACAACATGTAGAACAAAAGTTGCATATGGTGCTATCTATCTAGACCTGTAAGCTGCCGCGCAATTTATAAACGCAGTAAAGAAAATGTCGTTCACATGACCTTTACTGCGTTTATAAATTGCGCGGCAGTAAGGTTGTTGGTGTTTTATAAGTTACCATGTATACTTCGTTTTTAAATTACAGTAATTGTTCTGCTACTTTTTTCAGTATATTCCATGGTTTAAGGAGCAGACACTTTCACCTATGTCAGTATACTACATCATTATAAGCCTTAACACCACAACTATAACACATTAAATCTTTAGCTGCTATTTCTAAATGAATTTACTGTTATTATATATAATTTTCATTAAATACACAGGTCATCAATGAAATAGTTTAATTGTATGTTTACTTTGATGATGATCATAGACATTTTTGCGCAGATTAAATTCAGTTTGGGACCTAGTTAACTTCATTCAGACTGATTTATCATGTTATCTGTACACACTCACCGAGATATCTTAAGTGTATTGACAAGGCATGATCATTATAAATAAATATCCAATATACGGTAAATGGTCGGTATACTGTGGGAATAGATGAATGTGGGGATAGGCAGTACCTTCTAATCCCACAGTATACAGACCATGTGCTTATGGCAACTAGACGACTAGTTTTATCTGAGTCTGGTAGAATGCATTGTCATATCTAGTCAGTATTTAGATGGTGAACAATAGACATTTAATTATTTGATAAAATAGAGATACTTGTATATAGTATTATTTTTCGTAACAGACTTGAATATGCCGAATAAACGCTTTTCCGTTCATATTTCTAAACACATATTATTGGTAAATTACACTCAGACTCAACAAATAATTGTGTCCATCACACAAAGATTCTCCTGTGTGGGCATCGAACCCACAACTTCTGGCTTAGCAGTCAGGGTTACAAACCACTAGACCAAAGGGCCAGTCAGTATTATATGACATTATATATTTGAATAGGGGTCTATTATATCAAGCAGGTATTTCCAAGTCTATTGCAGCAATTACACTTTCCATAGTTTAACTGATAAACCAAGACTTTTGACTTCCAAGATTCCTAAGACTTTTGTGAATAGTTCTCACTGAGTGTGTACATTATCAGGTCTCAAACTCTTCATTATGAGAAGATAAGAATGCCTTTGAGCTGAGTTTTACCATTGGATGTAGATCTAGGATCTTGAAATGATGCAGTTATTATTTACACAAATAATTCATTTCAATCTTTTGATTTTGATCCTTAAATATAATAATGTGGGAACAAAAACCGTCTTATGACTAATTTATGAAGTTATTACCAAATTGTTCAATTTCTGTCTATTTATTCTTACATTATCTTATTATTAACAATATTGTGTCTGGGAAAACTAAACATATGAATACATGTTTTGCCTAATTGCACATCATCCCTTGGCTTGTTGATTACTTAAGCTTGAATAACTTAGTTATTTAGACACTTGTTTGTGTCGGATCAGCTAAAAATTATTGTCAGTAGGCCGATTTCACTGATGACCAATGAAATAATAAAGATTGGTTAAAGATATTATGGAACACTAAATCTCTTACCAAAGGTTCATCACTTTTAACTAATTGAACAATTTTGACCGTTTCTTCCTCATCATCAAGTTCTGGTGGTATGTCAGGCAAATGGGGGTAATAGTCTTTTTGGGCCACAGCATCATGAGTACACAATATTGCCTGGAGAAAACATGAAGTTATAATTGTATTCCTAATATATTTATTATATTAGTCAATCACTAGTAATTTCATGACTTATGTAATTATTAGATATCTATTTCAGAAACAAATAGTTTTAGCTATACATTTCGTAATTATTTGGAAGCATTATTGTAATGCTAGATTAGGTCAAAGTAATGATAAAATTGTACATCTTTCCATCATATTTAATTTAGTGTTTATTATTATTATAAAAATTACTAAAACTTACCTGAAAATGTGGTTTCTGTAGTAAGCCGAGAAGTTCCTCATAGTCTTTTGATACTTTCTGAGTTGTGCCAAGTAACTCAAAAACTTCTAAAGTAACTTGCATAGCATTTGATAGAAGTGGGTAGAATTTATCATCCTTCCCTTTTGCAACAATTTTGTTATGGACTTGAACAAGAGCATGGAGTTGCTTCGACTGTAGCAACTCTCTGAGAAATGCAACATCCTCGCCTCCGGGTTGTACTTCTTTCAATGATGCTAAAAGCCTAGTTAGAGCTAGGAGGAACAAAAGACAATTCATGTAATATATCTAATATTTAAATAGCAAATAGTTCACAGAATTCTAAGTATAATTATTTGGATATATGATCATGACTGTAGTAACATATTATCTTATCATGAATGTTATAGCTAGCCAAGCATATCTGACTTAACAGTGGCCCCAGCGTTTACAGACCCAATCTTATTTTGCATTTCTGAAAGTGTATTACTTCCATGTCTTTTCCACAACAAAGCAGTTGAGTACCTTTATTTATTATAGGTGTGGTATTTTAGTAGTGCAGTAAAACTATATTAAGATGGTGGTTAAAATATCCAGGCAGCTACGGTATGATAGGGGTTTCTTAAAGTGCACTTTAGATCACAATATGAATTAAATATTAATGTTTTAAAATTAATGTCATCTTTTTTTTGTTTCATATCAGTTGGATGTTGAGGATGGAATGAAAAGTTAGATTTTAGATATAGTCCCATTATTACAGATGCTGCATGGGAATACTGACTTACTTATACAGGAAGTAACAAGCTCATGACTCTATATATTCAGATATCCTATAATACTTCTGATGAAATTTTTAATTTAACAGAAGCTGATATTATAGCTTAAGAAATTTTTGTTGTTATTGTTACTAAATTTGTAATAACTACAACAACATCAACTATGTAATAGTCATAGGTACACATTTTAATCTCCACTGAAAAGTAAATTTCTTAATATTTAATTAAGCTACTCATTTAATTTTAATTGATTATTACTTGTTGTTTAAAATGTATTGCTAAATTTAATGTTTAAATTGTTTGTTATGTGTTTCAATTTATATAAGATTTCTATTCAATATTATAATGTTATGTATAAATCTTGTTTTCTATCAATTAATTATGATTGCATAATGGTCAAAATAATGTAAAGTACCTACTAAAGTAAAAGGGTAAAGTCTGCAAACATTGTGCAGACCTTTAAGAGACCTACTCACACTGGATTAAGATTAATCAAGTCCAATTTGGTTGTATGAATAAGTTGCTGGTATGCCTTATCAATAAAATAAAATAAAACTTAGATAAGCATACAATCTCCAGCCAAGTAGAAAATGAGTTAATGATTAACTCATTTACTCCCTCTTTATGAGCAAACTTTAGCCTGTGGCTTCATTTATTTATATTTAGTTGTTAAATTTAAGTACCTATTATTTAATTGTAACAATAGTTTCTTAATCTTCTTAAACTTTAGACATTAAATGCCCTGAATGTATGTTACTTATTTGTGCTCAGCAAGTTAAAGTTTTTAGGAAGGAATTTTAAAATTAGATTTCCATTATTATATACGTCTATATATTTAGCAACTGGAGACAGCAAGCAAAATACTAAGACCTAAAATCATGTACATACCAGGATCCCAGTGCTCTGATGAAGGGTCCATATTTAGATACATTTATCCACTTCCAATTGAACTCTTACAGTAATAAACATTCAGTGATCGTTTACTGTTTTATTATCCAAAAACTATACTGAACGTAGACGACGAACAGTATTAAGATAATTTACTGCACCATAATTTTCATAATCGTGTACAACCGCGCCCTATATTCATAGTTATTGAATTTTTGTGAAACATTAAAATTTAATTTATAACTTTGTGTTTGCTTTAGTTAATATCCACCACACTTAATTGAGATAATCTTGTAATAATAATATAGTAATTAATTTACTTTAATGTAAATCGACAAGTTATGGCCTAAAGCAGTTGTGCATTAATATATTCGTTTCTATATATTAAAAGCCATAATGCAATGTTGATTTCAGCGTGCTAAGCATTTTGTAGACAAAAAAGTACTAGAAAAGATGAGAAATTCATCTTTTTCACTATAAATTAATTTAGAATTTATACACTCCTCGAGCAGATCAAAGTAAACTGAAATTATTACTGAAAATAACCTGTGCTGTATAGATGGCGCTGATTGTTATAAAACACGAGCTGTCAAAATAAAATCAATACTTCGATTTATGGATGCGTTCGTGATTACCTACTGTAATTAAAGTATGATTGATTTCTAATAAGATTGACTACGAATCAGGTAGATTTTGATTTGACCCAGCAGTAGAAGTAGATTTGGATAATCATTAAAACTTTGAAATCTTTTATTAACCGTGAACAGGAACGGCTGAATGATATCTTCCTCCGTCAGAACTTCGCAAGCAGTGAAATATAGTATTAAAAAAAAGAATATAGATTGTTTTTGAGACTCGGGATTCGCTATAGTCGGAACAAAATTCTAAATACGAAGGCTTATATCATATAATCTTTTATCAATCACATTGATTTGCTTGATATTGCAGTTGGTTACAAGAAACTGGTTAGTATTTTAGAACTACTAAGTTTGTAGAAACTATTTGACGTCGGAAATAATGGCGCTAGTGTGTAAGAGATGTTACGTTGAGGTGTTGAACACAAAAACACAAATTGATGTAATATGAAGTGTCACTGGTGTCACTGTGTGTAAAGATATCGATTGACCTTTAATAAAATACCGATTGTTTACTTAGTAGTTTCTAATTTATTGTGAATATGTTGTGTTAAATATTAACCTGTATACGTGTCCTCAAAATACATTTCCCGAGATCTAAAGAAGAATCTAATTGGTATGTACGCGATTTATTAGTAGTGAATTTCTAGAAATTGTGTGCTATTTACGTTGTACCGTCATCCAATAGTTATCTAAGAAAGGTAGATTTACTGTACAAGAGTTGATATAAGGCATTTAAATATCTTGTATCGCTTCTTAAGTAATAAAACAGGTGTGGATTCGGAACAAAAATAACATAGTTTTCGAGTTATGAAGCCGCTGTTGCGGGCTGCGCAAAATCTTGTAGGGAATCCAAACACTACATATTATTTTTTATTGAAATAAACCTTCGTAATCATGTAGGTAACATGATTAGGAAGGAAAATTTAGAATTGAATCTGAGTATATTACTTTTATAGATACATAATCTGACCATAGAATAGGAATTTAACTGTGATGAACGCAGTTGCTAAAGTATTTTATATACCTACCCACTTCTTTAATTAAAAATCTGAAGCACACACTTAAGTTTATATTTAATGTATTATCATTATAGTTGGTATAATTATAATACATTACCATAAGAAATTTATTATTCCCTTATCATCATGATTATATCAACTAAAAGATGTCCACTGCTGGACAAAATCCTCCCTGAAAGATCTTCCCATTTCCCAGTCTTCCTCTACCCTCATCTCGCATATTTTTCAATTTTTTTTTATAATGTTTATTTTAAAGCAAAAGGAAAATCATAATTCACATTGAATTCTCTTTAAATTTATACCAAAACCTAAGAGCTACAAGTATAAAAAATATAGAATATTATACACCTGTTGGCATGGTTTGTAAATGCTCGCTTTCTTCTCCGCATGTTGTTGGTTCAATTTCCACCCAGGACAAATATTTGTGTGCATGAACATGTCTGTTTGTCCTGAGTCCTGATCTATATAAGTATGTATTTACAAAATAAAAGTAGTATGTGTAGTATATCAGTTACCTGGTTTCCATAGTACAAGCTCTGCTTTAGTTTGGGATCAGGTAGCCGTGTATGAATAATGTCCCAGGATATTGTCACATGTTTATTACCAATATTATTTACAAGATATCATACAAAGGTATTTTAATACAAATACAACTCATACAATATATGGGCTACATGGAGAGAAATTTTTTGGACATACCTGGCATTCGCCAGCAAAACTGCCTTCTGCGTGTAACTCTTCAGCCAGATATCAAGTCCTAACTTCCAAGGTTGATTTTCACAGATTTAGGAATAACTCTATTTGTGGATATAACAATAGGTATGATCGCAGGCCTTGAGGTTTGCCATATTGGTGCATATAAAAAATTCAGATCAAGGTATTTTGAAATTTTTTCTTTTTCTACATTAGAGATGTTTTCATCATAATATCATAATATATTATATCCCAGGATATTATTGTTATTATTGCCATAAAACATGTAAGTTTCATGTACAATTAAAATAGCTTTAAATTAAATAATGCCTGTGTGATAGTTTTTATCAAAAGTTTTGGAATTACATTGTAACAGTCTGATATATCATACTCCCAGGTTAAGAGTAGGACTTTGTATGCCCCACCACCACCATTATCCTCCATAAATTTTCCAAATGTCAGTCACAAGAATAACCAGTGGCTCTGGGTAGAAATATAATAATAATAATATATAGGGACAGTGTCACACAGATCATCCTAGCCCCAAATTAAACAAAGCTTGTACTATGGGTACCAGGTGACGATATACCTACTTATATAGATAGATACATACTTATATACATAGAAAACATCCATGACTCAGAAACAAATATTCATGCTCATCACACAAATATTTGCTCTTACCGGGATTTGAACCCAGGACCACCAGCTTCGTAGGCTGGAGCACTACCAACTAGGCTACGGTGACCATATATAGAGCAACAGTTGCACATAACACATCTAAAAACTGGCTCTCTTGTGTATGTCTGTGTATGTGCCCTTGTGTGTCTGTGTGTGTATCTCCATGTCAATGAAGCTAAGCTAACAGTAATAATAAAGCCTTGTTGGTGTTCATGTTCAAATGCTGGGTCAGTATAATTATTATTTTTTGGACTTTTCTGTTAAGTATAAATTTCTAAGTATCAGCCCAAAGTTTGGGGAGTTGGTTGTATTCCCCATGAAGCTCTTCGGTTCTGTGTCTGACTTCTTTCCAGTCATTACACTAGTCATCCCATTGACTTATTAATCATGAGAGTGATGTAATAGAAAGTGCTGCTGTGTTTGCGCACATGCTTGTGCACTAAAACATGTCTCATGCAGATGGCTAGTCTTCAATGAGAGTGAAAACTGTAGCCAAAGGGGACAAGGAAGGACATTTAATAATAAAGGATATTTATTTCCCGTAACATGTTGAGTGATATCTAGGATGTTTGGAACAAGGAATGACTATAATATGCAGACTGCACGTGTGGCGCAGCGGCTAAGACAGTCGCCTCACCGCTTCGTGTCGTGGGTTCGAGTACCGCGCTGGACTACTATTTATGTTACCCATAAATAGTTGTTCTGAGTCTGGATGTAATTTGTGTCCGAATATTATATGTTTGAAAAGTACCCTGCAACACAAAGATCAGAAAAAAAAAACATCGTCATTTCATCTCGTCATTGGGTGTCTATGTTTGCTACTCCGTCTCTCAAGTACCCTAGATATTTACATGAATTATAAATAGCTTAGGACAACTAATACACTGCTATCTGGACAGAAACAAGGCAGAACCCATACTGTGGCTACCAGACAACTGGATCAGACTATTATGGGAATGATACCCAGACACAACAAAGAATCATGCTCATCACAAAAAGATTTTTCCTGTGTGGGGATTGAACCTGTTGTAGGTTCAATCCCCATCCAATCTCTGGTTTGGCAGTCAGGGTAGTAACTAGTGGTAGAGGTTGTGGATGGTCTAGTGATTAGTGGAACACTAGACCAACAGGACCACCTGTCACCATAGCACCACTTGTTTGCTCCATTTGTTTGTTTTATATCCAGCCCCATTTCAAATTGTTATGCAATGTAGTATATGAAAATTTGGTTGTCCTCTTTATTTCTGAATTACTGGTTGAGTCCCTTAGAAGGAAGGACTTCTAACAAGGTTCTTTCTATCGCCTTTTGACCTTTTTCTAGCTACTTCCCATGGTTATCAGTGTGTGACCAAGTTTTTATCATAGATGCAAATGTTAAAAGGCTTTTGATTTATAGGTAAATCATTACTCTTCATTATCTTCTACTATATAAAAATAAGTCGGGTTTTCCTTCCTGACGCTATAACTCCAGAACGCACGAACCGATTTCCACGGTTTTGCATTCGTTGGAAAGGTCTCGGGTTCCGTGAGGTTTATAGCAAAGAAAATTTATAAAATTTAACGCGGGTAACACCGTGGGGCACAGCTAGTACTTTATAAAATATGCCACAATATTAGATTAATGCAATAGAATTTACTACGTAACTGGGAATTTAGGAATACCTATATGTATTATATAAATGAAATGCTGATTAAATTTCATTACATATTGTCCCATATAATGTTATTTATATAGTTATAGAGTTAATTTAAACCACTATTTTTCTGTTAAGGGGCTTTGGGCTAAACTTTGTAAATTATAGCCTATGTGTTATTCGCATTTATAAGCGCCATTACTACAAAGTTTCACCAAAATACGTTTTTGCTTGAAAAAGTAACTATCAGCCACACATCCATACATCTATACATCCATACTTAGAAATCGCAATCTTTCGCATTTATAATATCTGTATGATTAGTAACATACATACGTACATAACATACGTAGACTCACGCCCATTAGGGGCGGGTAGACAGTGACAACGGTCATCCATTTGTCAAGATCCTTGCACACTTCTTTTGCCTCATTTACTGTCATTATATTCTTCATACATGCTCGCCAGTTTAGGGTACTTTTGATTAGTAGGAAGTAATAATGGATGGAATGGAAAAATAATGTCCTCCTGGTTGAATTTCGGTGGTGGCAGTCAATCACATTGGATACTAGCTATCTAGACATTGCTGTGCAGTGGCGTGTGAAGCAGGGGGTCAACACTGCCAATTTCTGAGCTCCAGAATGATATAGAGAATTTTTCATGATGGACAAAGCCCAATATCATTTTATTTTAATAAAAGTAAGAAATTAAATTGTAACATTACAAAGGTCTTTTATATAACCTTGTAAACATTATTAGCTTTGTTTATTTTACCTATTCAAAGCAGTTAACTAGTTTGCTTATCTTAAATTTAATTCGTAATCTCACAAAGGTCATGTTCACTGTCTGTCCATGCTTGGTTAAAGGGTTCCCATGCGTTTTTTTTGTTTGACACTAGTCTATCCATCTTATCTAACACTACAAATACTAAGCCAGGATCAACAGTGGCTCAAAGAAATAACACTGAGCGTTGTAGCTCAGGCATGTCAACCGGGAGACTTGTATCCTGCACTTATTTAATCAGAAAGAAACACTGAAGGGTTAGGAAAAAGTAGTTCCATTTCCCTCCAGAACAAAGCGGGAAGCAATGATATAATGAAGCTGGGGTCTCATAAAACGAGAGAAGCTACCAGCATCTTTAAAATGCCAATTGTAATGACAGACATACAGCTTAATATCCTACAATAGTGACAGATTACTTTTATAAATAAAATAAAAAAAGCTACCAGCATCAAGGGTAAATGTTTAGGGGTAATTTCAAGTGAGCTGTTGCTTGCTTCTGATAGTAGGAATGGCAAAAGTACTTAAACATACGGAAGCTGTTTTGTTGTTGCTACAAGATCTGTGTAATAAACTACTCTAGTTGTTAGTTGTAAGTTATTTAACATAATTATCAACCCTAAGTTTGTAGGGATTGGTTGATTAATTAATTAAGCAACTTATATGCATTGAATCATGGCTCTATTTTTGTGAGAATCAGGTAAATGGAGATAGGTAGTTACTAAATTTCTCAAATATTATGCCATTACAGTTGGGGTAGTGTTTGGTAAAAATGAGTGAGGTATCTAATAAAACCATTGCCAACCCATCCCTTTCTATTTTCAGTATTTTATTCAAATGATTTGTCTGTTGAAATGTCCAGCAAAGATTTCTGGTCATCCATACACCAGCTACAATCTGATTTTTAACTCCATTGTGGTGTGTTTTTGAGCCATTTCATATATCTTTGAGTTGTCAACAAAAAGAAATTGTTTTGTGCATTCAGCCTACCCCGTATTAATATGTTTAATTGTGATACTGACATTAAGCCGTGTGGTGCCCCATGCCATCCCATGGGTGTCCATACAAATAAATAATGAAAGTAAATAATGAAAACCTTTGGGGTAGGCCTATGTCCAGCAGTGGACGATATCAGACTGGTGATGTATGATGTGATATTGAACAATACAAGTGTATGTGAAACTCATCATCATCTATATATCAACCAACTGCTAGACATCCTCGGGACATCTACACTGTAGATGTCCCGAGAAAGTCTAGCAGTTGGTTGGTCTAGCCACTGCTGGACATAGGCCTACCTATGTCCAGCAGTGGACGATATCAGACTGGTGATGTATGATGTGATATTGACCAATACAAATGTATGTGAAACTCATCGTCATCTATATATCAACCAACTGCTAGACTTCCTCGGGACATCTACACTGTAGATGTCTAGCAGTTGGGTAGCAGTCTGATATCGTCATCTCATCCTGGAGTGTAGATTCTACACTCCAGGATGAGATCGGTTAGTGATATTTGTCGCTGTCCACAGCAAAGAAAAACTGAACACTCAACACTGAATAAATATCATTTATTTAATTGATCTATCTCAAAATTATTAATATTAATTTTATATTGGCGTTTTAAGTTTCTCTTAGTAAAGCATTAAACCTAAATTAACACTTAATCAGACAACTGATCGAGCAAATATCACAATATTTGCTCGATCAGTTGTGTTTTTATTCTAAATAATTCCAGAAAGTGGACCAAATCCAGGAGCGTCTCAACTGGACCGTGTTTAAATCGGTGGTAGTTTGTTTCGGGACTTCACAGTTGTGGCACGTTGGATCCGGTGGTAGCGTTATAAACAAAAGGTCCGCCATAATAATAATATTCAAATCTTACCTTAATATAGACAGAACCATTTGGATAAGATTAAGTAAAATGTGGACGTCTTTAATTATAAATTAAATGTTTTCATAGAATCTGTATATCTGTATATTTAATGTAATATCTATATGTTCCTAGAAATAATATATACTTAACTGTATTAATACAAAAGTGTTCTGGCTATTTACAAGCGCTATTATAACGTCTACGGCTTAGGGGGCAACTGGCCCACATTACACGAAGTAGGAACACCAGTGGCAAACTGGGCCGAATACGTAGGCCACAATACTATGGGATAAAAGTATCTTACTTTTCCACTGGTGTTCCTACTCCGTGTAATGTGGGTCGGTTGCCCCCGACGCGAAGTCTACGTGAAAAAAACCGGCCAAGTACGAGTCGGACTCGCACATGAAGGGTTCCGTAGCAGCAAGTATTTCAGTTGATTAAATGAAAGAAAATTGCGGTTTAAAACGTATTAAAAAAACACTACTTGCTAGATCTCGTTCAAACCAATTTTCGTTGTTAGTTTCTATGGTGATGTACATCATATATTTTTTTTAGATTTATCATTCACTTATTTTAGATGTTACAGGGGGGGGACACTCATTTTACCACTTTGGAAGTGTCTCTCGCGCAAACTATTCAGTTTAGACAAAAATTATATTAGGAACCTCAATATGATTTTTGAAGACCTATCCATAGACACATGTATGGGTACGATAAAAAAAATTGTTTTGAGTATCAGTTCTATGTATGGCGACCCACCAAAATTATTGTTCGTTTTCTATTTTTGTGTAAAAATCTTAATGCGGTTCACAGAATACACCTACTTACCAAGTTCCAGCAGTACAGTCTTATAGTTTCGGAAAAAAGTGGCTGTGACATACGGACGGACAGATAGACAGACATGACGAATCTATAAGGGTTCCGTTTTTTGCCATTTGGCTACGGAACCCTAAAAAGCCTTTTTTATCTCTTTTATTTAATTGATCCGTTTTTATAAATATTACTTAGTTTTAATATTCTAATATTGTCATTGCACTATTAGCAGAGTGTAGTGTTAGTATTTGAAAACTCACTGGAATTCAAACTAAGTTACTGATGTCATTATATTCTTATGTATACGAACAATAGGCACACGGCTAGCATTAATATGTTTTGAGGAATCCTTTTATGGATATCCGTGAATGATTGGCATTTTAATGTAGCACGTTTATATTACACGACAGGCCGGGTGTCGTGGTTGGTAGATGCTTGGCTATCATGCCGCAGGTCGTAGGTTCGATTCCCACCCAGGCCATATATTTGTGTGCATGAGCATGTCAGTTTGCTCTGTGTCTGGGTGTTATTATGTATATAAGTATGTATTTACAAAAAAGCTAGTATATATAGTATATCAGTTATCTGGCTTCCATAATACAAGCCATGCTTAGTTCAGGATCAGATGACCGTGTGTGAATAATGTCCCAGGATACTATTGTTTATATTGTACTGGTACGCGACTTCATACGCTTAGCTTCTTGCGTTACTCTTACTCAACAGCCTTCATTAACCGACTTCAAAAGAGGAGGTTTTCTATTAAATCGACTTTGTGTTTAATTTTGTTTTTATGTTAGAAATAGTCAGAACATCTTTGTAAAAATATATATAAATTTTGCGTTTGAACGTCAACTCCTCGTATATATATACGAGGAGTTGACGTTCAAACGCAAAATTTAGATACTTTATGATGAGGAGTATCCGCATCACCCCCATGTATGTTCTACGATTTTGCGTAGTTTTCCAGATATAATTTTTTTTATGATTTTTTCATAAATTTCACCTAACATCAGTTTTCATTATTTTTTCGTTCAGTGAACATTTCTGGTTCAGTTTTTTGTGATAACGAATTAGCATAGTTTAACCTAACACCCTAAAAAGTATGGTTTATCTAATCATTGCAGAACTGACTTAGAATTTATTCGAAAGTTCAAAATTAGTTGAGCTCAGGACTCATAAATTTTCAAAGTATCAAATAAACGCAAAATCGTAGAACATACATGGGGGTGATGCGGATACTCCTCATCATAAAGTATCTAAATTTAAATAAGTACATCAGTTGATCGTCCTTTTGCCGGCGGTGTGAACTCGTTGCAATTGAATAGAAGATTAAACGCACCATATTCCATATATACATATATTCACGTGATGAAACTTTGCGCAACTCTATTTTTAGTAGAAACCTGAGAGTTGTTTGTATAGAAACGTTAACTGTTAGATCACGCAATCTGATGTATCGGCCCTGAGTACGAGAACACGGCGCGACCACCATCCCCCTCCATGACCCTTTGAATTTGGGTCTTAACGTCTGAGTTGTACTAAACATCCCTAAATATCGACCCTCATGCATGTCCACGGCCTCGAAAACTTCCAAAAGGAGGCCTTAATCAACGCCCTCTTGCATGGTTTATTTAGTAGTTTGTTCTCGTATTAGCTAGTTAGCCGTCCGCCTCTATAGCCCGGTGAAGCGGTGAAAGCCTCCTAGAAAAACGTACTGTAAAAAATTGTTAGATCATGGGAAATATCTATACATATAATAAAATCGTAGGAAAGGCGAAACTGTACATTGAATATTTTTTTAAATGATAATTGGTGCGTGATCTACTATCCATATCGAAGTCAAAACACACAGTACAGTTTCGACTTTCATACGATTTTATTATTATATGTATAGATAAAATCGTAGGAAAGTCGAAACTGTCCATTGAATTTTTTTTTAAATGATACTTGGTGCGTGATCTACTGTTCATATCGAAGCCAAAAATATAATCTTTAGAATTTTTGTCCGTGTGACTGTGTGTCTGTATGTATGCCCGGGGTAAACTCAAAAAATACTGCATGGATTTACTTCAAATTTTGCATTAATTTACTAAGAGGTCGGGTCAACATATAGGCTACATATTATCACGCTAGCACCTACGGGGGAGGAACTGTGATAATTTATAAAATTTAACGCGGGTAAAACTGCGGATCACAACTAGTTATTAAATAAATATATATCATATCTATCCAGACAACTCATAAATATATTTATGTATTTCTAAATATATAGATATTTTAGATAAATTACACCCAATTACACCCAAATACAACAAATATCGTGCTCTCATACAAAGTTTGTCCCGGGTGGGACTCGAACCCATTACGTCTGGCGCAGCAATCGGGGTCACTAGGGAATCATTAGGCCAATAAGCCAGTAGTAGTGAAGTAATTGGAAACCTTAAAAAGTCGACGATACAAGCGACATAGTAATGCGGAAGATAAATATATTTTACTCACTTTCCCTACTGCAAATGGCATTGTGTACGGCGCACTGTTTCCCAGCAATATTGATGTTTTGTTCGCCTAGTTAATTACCTAAATCATTTGACCTATTGCGGTAATTGGGACCGCATAGATATTTAAGATTTTAAGGGCTTCGTTTAAATTCGTTAAAAATGTAAAGAAGAGAAACGCTGTACAATAGATTTGCATGACTTTTGAGTGTTGCAGATTTCATTTAATCTAAGGAATTATGCTATAATTTGTTAACAAGTGCGTTGTTTATAGAAAAATAGATGTGCCCCGCAGTTTTCATCAAAATCCGTTGCGTAGTTTTTGTGTGAAAGAGTAACAAACATCCATCCACACCTATACACAAATCTTTCGCATTTATGCACACTCATTTTCATTTCATTAAGATAGACTGGCAGAAAATGCCTTGGGCATTAACCAGCCTTTGTAAATTTTATGTGCATTAAGTAGTAAATAAATTTTAATAAAATAGACGTATTCAGTTGAGCAAATTTTTTGCACAACTTTTCTATTGTTTACATTTTTTATAAATATTGCCGATTTTGGTAGAATAAAAGTGTTTTGATCATATTCAGCATATCCAATGCCCTTAATTTTTTTTATTGTGATTTTAACTAGTATAAGAGTATGTGAATACTCTTCATCATCAATATGCCAGCTGACTGCTGGACTTCCCACGGAACACAGTGGAATTGTGTCAATGATCAAGAGATATTGACAGACCGGTGGGCGATTGCTGTATGGTGCTCTTATACAGAGCAGCGCAGGTTGCTGCCCGTTTTCTGGTGGATATTCGGTCGTGATAAGATGGGGTGATATTACTTCGCGAAAATCCACTTGCATCCATCCATCCATCAGAATAAAAAACGTAATATTTCGTGTTAATTACGCTAATTACAAGTATAATAAAGCCGGGATGCATTTTGCCCGCAAAAAATATCCACATGCAGAAAGGACAATATACCTCTATATAATTAAATAACATGCACCAGTATGATATCCAACAGGTGTTTCAGTCCCTCACAGACCATTCGCAATGGTTGCTAACTCGCTGAGTTATCATTAATCTGATCAAACTGAACTTAATGTGAATCATTTCACAAGTCCTGCATACATTGCATGTGCATATTTCAGATAGACGAGCAACAATTATGCAGTACCTAAGGTCGTAACGCTCGATACAGAATATTTGATATGACTAACGATTTGGAGGATTCGATCACCGTTATCTCGTAAGGTCAATCAGATTACAGAAGTTGTTAATTTCATTAAACATTGACCGCAACAAATTTAGACGGCATTGACATTAACAACTAAACGCGAATTATTGTGGAAGTCTTTTTTTACAGCAATATGAATGTATTCAATTGTTGGTATTAATATCTCTCTGTACGTAATATGGAATTAATAAAAACATGATGCACGCTGCATGCCGGATATACGCGGGACATGCGTACGCGGCGCATGAGTGACCGCATGGTAGAACAGCAAGGCGTGTGTTGGTATTTTAGCGAAGGAAACGTAGATTTTAGACGTCAGAGGGTGGAGGAAGCTTAGTAATAATAATATCCTGGGTCATTGTTTACACACACCCATCTGATCCATTTGACGAAACTAAGCATTATAACTAGTAACTAGTTTATAAGAAAATTGTTACTAACTTATTGGACACTAAATTGGTCTGAAAATAAAGTCTTATTATTATTATTAAGCAGTACTATGGAAACTTGATATTTTTTTGTAATACGGAAAAGCTGTTTTCCATATGAAATATAAATTATTTATTGTGAATATATTAGGATGTTGATGATTACATGATGACCGAAGCACGTTTTTAGAAAGTGAATACAATTATTCTTTAGCATGTAAAACATTTAAATGTGCGTGCGAGTAGGCTGCGTGCTGAAGTCTTGGCCTTAAGGAACATTTGTAAATAAATTTAACTTTATACTTTGAAAATGAGAACTTTTACTGAGTTATAGATAGGGAAAACTAACGATAGAGGAATATGATTACGATTAAGTAATAAATTATTTCTGATTTCTTGCATTAAGTGTATTATTATATTGTTCGGTGCTAAATGACGACCTGATGTAAACAGTTAGCGGATACTATTTTAGTACTTTATGTGTTTCATAGAATATTAGTATAATATGTTAGTAAGTAACTCTTTATTGTACACCAAAAATATTACATACAAAGAACCATGAACATGTTATCAAGATTGTACAAATGGCGGCTTTATCGCTATGTGCGATCTCTTCCAGGCAACAGTTGAATAGACCAGGAGTGAAGAAAGTTTCTTTTTATATGTTGTGATACTTGTTTGCCTACTAGTATAAAGATAATGAATTCGTTTCAAATTGTCAACTATAATAGTTTTAGGTGCCACGTAAATTATGGTTACCGTTTTAACCATAATATACGTAGCACCTAATCGTCATGGTACAGATGCCAGCATGTGCTGGCATCTGTGTGATGATGTTGAAGCATTAATGTAATGTCAATTAATGTCAATATAACTTTGTTGTAGGCGTAAGAGATGCTTGATGCCGGGCGATCGCTTGAAGACTAAGCCGGCGGCGGCGGACGAGGTCTCTGCTTGTAACGAGGAGTCTCTGCTAGAGCTACAGCTTCAGAGGCAGCTCGAAGAGGATGTCGCCAGGTATTGGCAGTACAAAATGTACATCTAATTTTATATTGACTTTAATAATATTAGATAACGGGGATGGTATTTGCCGAAGACTTGGTTAAAATGATGTTGATTAAGTATAACCGCATAGTGGTTGGTTAACTTTTTTTTACGGATATTTTTATGGTAAAGATAAAAATCATTTAAAACTTCTTAAGACGCCGTGTATGCCTAAATTCGAATACGTATGGACGTTCAGCCTCAACTGTTCAAACAAATATACAATTAATATAAAGATTTAGGAAGTTGAGAATCGAGGTGAACCCCACTAAATATGACGGCGCAGTGACGTCCTCGTTTCGTGGGCTTGTCTCTCTACTACAATCCAACAAGTCCAAATGTTCGTGGAGATCATTCCTCGGGAGAGGAAAGGCAAAGAAAGTACCTATGCTTTATTGAGTATCTATGTGGTACAAGCGAAGCACTCACATAATTAACTTTACTGTATCCTTGAAGCGCGTCCGGATTAGTTTTTTTTTACTAACAATATGAGAATTATGTGTGCTTGACCCATTATGACCATCGCATATGCATCTACTAGGTTTTTATACTCACTTCAAGCGCTTCTAAATCTGTTTGCGAAATGATGCCCCGAGATATGATGACGTCAAGGCAAGGCATGTATATTCGCGTCAATAAACCCGTACAGGATTCAGCCGGTGCCACATCAGTGGATACACTTTTACTACTAAACCCGCTCCTACTTTCTATGTAATAAAAACTATCGATGCTATATCGGACACTAGTGTAGTGACCGATATAGCGTTCACTGTATCGATCAATAAAACATAGGATACAAATTTTGTATGAAGACCAGAGGGGGCATTTATTTGACACGGATACTTAATTTGTATTCGAATCGTTGCAATGCGCCTTCGAACTTTTATCGGACGAGCGTGTGGTCATCGTTTTCGCGTATCTTTCTACTTCAGCAAAACATCTTTAAAAATCTAACTTCACCTTTGAGACTTCGGGGTCTGCCCTTTGACGCTAAGGTAACGGCTTCTGCCTGCGCTTATTTAGTTAGTTAGGCTCTTAGGTACTGCGGAAAATATAAATACTAAAATTAAACCAATCGTGTTCCTGAAGAACAGGCTAAGACGTGTGTATTCCTCCAACTTTTAATAAAAACATTTTGAGTGAAAAATAATGTGGTTAAATCTTGTTGACTGGAATAAGTTTACTTAGTGTACCTACATATTTTCGTATTAGATTTTTTTTATATTATCACGTGTCTCATTCTTCTCACAGAATAATATTACGGGCCAAGACAGCAGCTCACTAATTATTCCCCGGCTGGTAAAAACGTATTTGGTACTTTATTTTGTTTAATTTTCTGTTTTTTGTCTTTCTCGTTTTGTTCGGCTTTTGCGGTAAATGTTTGTATGTAAGGATTATTAATATTTTGTTAACACTAATTCCTGCTGTTCCTGTGTTCGTAACTGGTTTTGGACATTTAACCACGAGGGTCTGGGTATGGTTACTCAAGATAAAATATAACTTATTAAGCTCAGTTTAAAACCGATTTGTTATTGCAACGAATACCTCTGTAAGGTATGTTTGTATGTATATTATATGTTACATAATTATTAATAATTAAATCGTACGTTGGTGCGTGAAGGGTAATACAATGTGTAACGTATATAGTGTTCAATATTTATGTTAAAATCTTTAGATGAGTTTTTAAAACACCTGTACCTGTTGCTTTTTGTACAATTCATAAGATGACATAAAGGTAGATTTTTCAGCGCGGATAAGGTTCATTATAATTTTGGCAGGCTTTAAGAATTGTTTACAAATTTAAGTCGTTTAGTTTTCTTTATGGGCCGTGAGTGTCATAAAAGGCGACTAAGGAATAGAGTAGGTAGTCGGGTAACCTCCTAACTTCGTTCGCTGATTGGCATGCCAAGTTCTGAGACTACGGCAACTCCAAATAGCAACGTTGCCACACCTTTGGCGGAGACCTAAGTCCAGTCCAGGCGAATGATTACAAAGTTTGGGTGGGCTGTATAATTAATTATATTAACAGATATCTATGTCTTCTTCTAAACGTTGACAAAATTTGTTGCTTGGACATATATTTATATGAAGGGTAATATTACATTTTCCGTTCCCTTATTTACGTTAATATGTATATATCTAATGTTATGGTATCTAAGGGCTGGGAAGTTTTACCTGTGTATGTGTTACGCAAATGCTTTTATTGTGTCTAATATACCTACTTATATGGCATTGACTAATTGTTTATTGATTAATAATATTAATTTATTTCAAAATATCTTTACTCGAAAAGGGAGTCTCTCCTAACAAAATACAGTAACTACCGCATTGATTACCCTTGGGCGCGGATTGGCCATTACTTTGCTTTTTATATGGGCAGTCGTCAGAGTGTCAGAGTTGTTCACTCTGACAGCCTGAGCCTCTTCCATGATTCAACAACTGCGGCCGGGACCGAAAGCTTAAAGTTCCCTCCAAAACACAACGATACTCAGATATTAAACCGCTTTCGTGGTCCCCTGTCTGTAGAATGACAGCATACCTCCTGCTAAACCTCTGCGATCACTTAGGGACAGGTGAGACCAGCTGACTATGAATGGCGCCATGGATATGTAATGGATTTATGGTATTACATATCTATGTGAACTACAGCTGATAGAAAATTCTAAGGTCAAACTTGTTTATGTCTTTGGCTAAGTGAATATTATTCGTTTGATTGGGAATCGTCATTAGTGACACTAACTGCTTAGCTAGAGGTCGTGCGTTTGATCATCTCCCAAGACAAATACTTGTGTAATGAGCACGATTATTTGTTGTGTCTGGGTACTTACTTACTTATCGAGTGGTTACCCTGGTGGGTAGGCCTCTGATATAGCTTAACGAATGTTGACTAATGGCTACAGCTGGAACCGACAGCTTAACGTGCCCTCCAAAGCAAAGAGATGCTCAGAAATTATTCCACTTTTGGTGGTCATCCATCTATGGAGTGACCGCGAGCATAGTTGCTTAACCTCACCGATCGCTTACGGACCGGTAAGAGCACTAGCAATGAGCGCCTCTGTGTCTGGGTGTAATTTCTCTGTAATAATTATGTGTTTAGAAATATATAAGAATGTTTATCAGTTGTCTGGTTGCCATAGTACTTGCACTGCCTTTGGTTCAGTTTGGGATCAGATGGCATTGTGTTAGCTGTGCTGATTGATGAATTAAATACATTTACGCCCTTTTAAAATTGTTTCAGAATTTTTGACGAATCCATATTTTCTGACCTCGAGCTGGTGTGTGGAAAATTAAAAATACTAACCCATTCTTGCATACTTAAAGCGCGCACTAACAAATTTTACCAAAAGCTACATACTATTTTGCATGTGAACATTGAACGCAATTCTTTCGACGAAATATATTCTTTTATAAGGTATGTCTGTGTTTAATATGCTAATGCTGTTGTATTGAAATGTTGTTCCTTCAGCTTAAATTACCCGCTCGATCCATTTTACAGAGCATGTAGTAAAATCCCTTATAATTAACGGATTAATTATCAATAGGCATATCAGTTATATTTTCTTTGTCAGCCGAGTAATCGTCTGGCAATTGGCTATTGTCTAATGATTCCAATCGAGACCGACAGCATAACACGTCATGCGCACGGAGATGCACAGAAAATAACTACATCGGTGGTCTATAGAGTGACCGAATGCCTAGGTGCTTACCATTGTCGTTTGGTAACGGACCGATAAGTGCACTTGGCTATAAGCGCCTCTGTTATTTGACTGGCGCAAATAATTATCTCATGGGTTTAATTTCTATCAAACTATTAAGTAATATTAGATGTTTTCCAATAAGAAAGTATTCTTGCTCTTCGAACTGAGTAAGGAGTTGACTGCGATTCACCCTTGTCTCTCAGAACGTGTGTAGAGTCATCGAAAACACTTGCGCACAATAATAATTTCACAGTCGAGACTGACTACTATATAAAAAAAACGAGTTGTAAGAAATTCAGAGATCTAGCTATAACTAAATATTGTCCGTTGCAAATTATCCCATAAAGTGTATTGGTAATCGTAACGACCTAAAATATATTATAAGTGAGATTATGAATACATTAGTAAACAAAAATTCACTCAGTGATGATTCTCAGGGAAGAAAAACATAGCGCGTTCAGTACCTCGTACACATGATAAAAGTGAAACCTCTTGATAGGTCTTGAAGATAAAATTAAACAATCACAATACACAAATTAATAATATGAATATTAGCGTATGACGTGTACACTTTGTTATGCATATATATCGCTCTCTTTTGCTTAACTCTTAACGTCGTATATTTTGATTAACCATGCGATGTATGCCAAATTAAATAATGAAAAGTTTTCATTATCGAAGTATCGGTCACTAATTTGAGTGAAGTGCATATAAGAATTTAGGTAATTCTTGCCCATACTCTACAGTATATGTTCAGAATTTTTCCTGTTGTTTGTTTCGGTTACTTTGATGTCGGCGACCATTCAGATCCATATGCCTATAACCGTTAATCCCTCTATACTCAAAATTTGGTGCTATTTTCTATGCATACTTGTTGAAAATACTCACTCATTATGTTACACGTAACATTTATGTTATCAATTGATTTAGGTTTACCTCGATCTTACCCAATCTTAAGTGAAATTTCGTATTATATACTTAAGTATTTCTTTCGAATTAATTACATTTTCAGTTAGTTTCATAAAATGAAAAACAGTCCTTACTTTTAGGAGATTTTTATTTCAGACACGATGGCCATTGTTCTATTAACATTGTTTTATTCTTTTGCAGCGATGTTTACACTGAATGCAATATTAAACATGAAGAAAAAGAAATAATTACGTACTTAGACCACCATTTACATATAATAGAATCAGTATCAAAGAAACCTCTAAAAAAAAATGCCGAACCAGATGAACCCGATGTATTTTTGACACCGAAGTGTGTGACTCCATACGTAGAAAAAGACGTCCCATACGTAGAAAAAGACGTCAAAAAAGTAATCAATTCTAGTCCCAGTACTGAACTGACAAAAGAGTACTATGCGTTAGTCCCCATAGAAGGGAATATTTTAGACAAAGAACTCGACGAGCAAGACGCTCTCTCTAATGCATTTCATTCTATTATAAAAACTCAAGCAGACGATACTAACCAAGCTAAACTCGCGCAACGTAACAAGCCTACGTCGTTGTCCCTCACTTCTAGTCATACATCCAAAACAGTCAAACATTCCAGTACTTGTGATATTTTGAATAATACTTGTCTAAAAGATAATCCCTCTACGAAAGATCATAAAAAATCAAATACAGTCGTTGATCACGACTCTAAAACTAATCAAATTATTACATTAAGTGATACAATCGAAAGTAATACTAATAAAAATATAAAAAACACTGATATAGTTACAGAGAAACTATTGGACCCAGCCTATTCCCCTGACAGTTTAATTACTGACGAGCCCAGTTCCTCTTCGGATTATTTGTCCGCTGCGTATGCTTGCTCTCCAGGCGTTAGTTCGTCTGGTTATTTAGTTCAAGTAAATGTTGGAATCAATTCTACGAAAATGGATCACGCTTACACGTTATCAGATTCGGGTTTGGAAGATACGGGAATGCTGGGCAGCATCAATAGCCACAAGGACGTTACAGTAACAAATGTCTCACTGTCGGAAAATACTCTTCATGATTTAAACGCGGATGACGCAAGTATCTCCGCAGTCTCAATACCCAGTTCCATAACAGATATAATTAATTTACAAAGATCTAAAAATAGCGGGTCGGTATATGAAAATGACTGTAATGGACAAACACCGAACTCTAGTTTAATAATAGAAATGAGTGGACCATCTCTCAAAGAGGAAAAGCAAAGGCAAAACGAAGAAATAGTTATATTAGAATCGTCATCCTTATCTTCAGAAACCGGCTCTTGGGAGTCTGTGTACCCACCTAAATTCGCTGACAAAGATATATGTGAAAAATTCCTCATCAACGAACGCAAACATTGTATGGAAGATGAATCTTTAAATAAATCACCCGAACGTCCATTCTCACCTAGTCTAGTTAAAAAATCTCCTTACAAATCTACGGCTTGTTTTATAGATGCATCGAGCTTAGTCGACGAAGAAGAAACAATTAGTGTAGAAAATATTGCCAGTGAACCATCCGCAGCTGTTAAATTAGATATATTACCAGCACCCAGTCAGCCCGTTCCTTGTTCCACAGCTAAAGTTGATATTAGCCCAGTGGACTGGTCGGAGCGCAGTAATGATAATGAGGATTCCCTGGAACAGGGCGAAAAGAAAGATCCAGATTCAATACAAAAAGATTTGTCACCAACGATTTTTGAAATGACTCCTATTACGGAAGATTCATTATGCACCAACGCATTTGAAAATGCGACGCAAGCAACGCAAGAGGCAGTCCAAAACGTAGATGATAGCGCTAATTATGCATCTAATAAAGAGAGGTCTCTTCGATCGAGTACTGTTTTTATGTCAAGTACGCCTAACAACTCCATAATGTCATTGAAAACATACAAACAGTATGAGTCGGAAGATAGCGAGAGCACACACACTGTTGTAGATTCTGATGGTGTTTTTATAAGAAAGCAAAGAAAAGGAAGTAATTCCCCTCCCATTATATCTGGAGGCGTGTCAGTGGAGGATCACTTACCGCAAGTTGGTAGTCACGAAAGCAGTCCATTGCCAAAATTTAAGTTAGAAAATGTACCTATAGTGACTGGTGCGTACTTACCACAAGCTAAAGACAACTCAAACCAGGGCAAAACAAGAACAAACTCAGCATCGGCTTGGGTAGTTGACATGTCTAGTGAACCAAGTATCGATGATAACAACAGTAGTAAGCAATCGGAAGAGAATGTCCCTTTAGAAAAAAAGAACATATTTTCCATGTATATTGACTTGGGTGAAAAATCGACATTGAAAGAGATGCCGGCGAGGTTATCTTCCACGATCAATACAAAAAAGAATTCTGCTAATGCCGAAAGCAAACCAGCACCTCGGAATTCTAGGGTTGCTTCGAATACAGTTTTAAATAAAGGGAACGATGTATCTATTTTTGAGAAATATGAATCTTTGTGCAATGATCCCAATATAAGCATTTCTGAAATCATTGCGATTCCGGAGAAAAGTGAGACCAATGATGAGTTTGTAGAAAATCCTGTTACTGAGATTCCTAAAGGGAAACAATCACGAGCAATTGGAGGCAAAGATCAAATATCATCACAAGTAGACAGGCCGCCACAAAAAGAACCTTCAACTGAAGTTGAGGCTAAAGATCTTTTCGTGAAACTGTCCGATCTGGATAAGCCTGTGAAATCTGAGGTATCGATCACAAGCGATACGAAAGAAGTTGATGTAAGAATGACAAGATCGATCCCCGAGAACAACTGGGGAGATCAACCATTTTCCAACAATTCAAGATCAATAGAAGTTATTAGCTCTTTTCATTCAGAAAACGCGTTAAGCTTGAATAGGCTATTTCCCCATTTGAAGAATGAATTCAGTAGAAGTATGCCGGGCTCTTTATCAAGTAGAACAAGATCTCCTCTAAGGTTAGCCACATCGAGTACCCTGGGTGATCCTGATGAGCCAGCGTCAGATATGTCTGAAATGAGCAGTATGCAGAGCAGCAATTGTAGATCTGGCTTCGGTAAGTATTCTAATTGCTGTAAGATTTTATTTAGTAAGCTATTTAGCTCGAACTTTCAAGGTTTCCTTTTCAGGTGGAAGGTATAATCTTAAATATTAGGGACATAATACAAATAATTTAGCCTGGAACGTTTTATAATGATTCGTGTAATAGAATTTGTAATACTTTTGGGGCTCAATCAACCTATGAAACTAAACAACTAGTACTAAAAGCCATACATGGGGTTCTGTATTTTGCTTATAGGTATTCTAATAGTCGATAAGCTCATGGGTAGATTTGTATTAGACCATAGTATTTTTGAATCAAAACTAGCACTAGGCTACTTTTGCCTGTGTCCCCAATAATATGTTGAATTAAATCAGTGTATTTTTTCAGGCAATAGTACAACAGACAGTCAAACATCGAGTCTGATTGAAAACTGCACGTCACGTCTCGGTCAGGACTTACTCAGAATGTTCTTGGAAGAAATATCTCCTGACGTTATAGTCGAAGTATCAGGGAAGCGATTTAAGGCCCACAAATGCATTTTATCATCCAGGTAAAGTAATTTTTCCACTTTATTCAGTGTTCTTCTCACTCGAACTCATAAACTCTCGGTGTTACGTATTATTGGAATGTTCTGTCGATAAAGTATATCTGTTGTTTTTTGCAGAAATCGAAAAATTATGATCTTATAAGAAATATGGAGCTCTAAGTGCTCTATTAAAGTGTAAGCAAGTAGATAAATATATAGGTCATATTTTTATAAGGGCCATATAAGGTCTGTGGGTAGCAAACGATTTCTCCTACATTTCCTTAACGGGTTCCCGTCATACCAAAAATCTTAAATATTTAAGACTGCCCTGAGATTTATCCTTGCCGGCGTGGACCCTACCCTAGCTAACCAGCGGCTTTCCGTAGCAACTTAGGTGGAAGACCCGGAGAAGAAAGCCAGAAAGAAAAACCGGGCTTGCTTTTGCATACTACTAATACTATGTACACATTAATAATAATGTTTCATTTGTTGTTTAAATAATTCCACATATTTATTTGGAATTCAATACGGCGTTTATCATTTTAAAGATTTGCCGGAGTACATTTATTTAGGACAATTGTGTAAAGTGTAAATGTTTGCAGGTGTCAATACTTCGCGGGTATCTTGAGTGGAGGATGGGTCGAAAGCTTGGGCAATGTCATAGTGCTGCCGCCGTAAGTGTGATTTATTACCTAATATGATTATTACATCAGCCAGTATAGTTCAAACCTGATTACTTTTTTCTGAATCACTAAATTCTATCATGATTTTAGTTACTCGTTAGAACTCGACTCCACAACCTCTACTGTTTACCACAACCACAACCTGTTTCTGTCAATACTGCCTGTTTATTTTTCCCTGCCAATATAATCATTGTCTATTGCTTGTTGCTGTTCTTCACAACATCATTATTATTATTATTATCAGTAAAACGGTTCGATTTACTTTTTCCACTTTTATTTTTCTTTCCTATTTGTTTATTTTTTTTCGCTTTCATATTTTTCTAGACAATACAAACGATTTCTAAGAATATTCGTAGGTATTTTCGGAAACTTATGATATTTGTTTTTTTTTACCCATGATATTTTTTTACTATCCTAAGGGGTCGGGTCAGTAAAGAGTCTTTTTATTATTAGTGAGACAGTTAGATGGTTTGAGACGTATCGCCTCTATCGTCCGGTGAAGTAGTGTTATGTATCTTGCATTTGTTGTGATGTTATTGAGTTACGTTCAGTATCTATGTACAAACGCCAGCACATCGTGCTACCCCATTCTGTCAATATTCATTTATAGATTTTCAACTTTATCACAAAAGTATAAGGTTAACTTTCAATTGGAGAAATATGACAGACTGGGGTAGCTTGATGTGCTGGCGTTTGTGCATAGAAGTTGTTGTACTCGTATATAATTAATCTGCCCATATGGGGTAAGCGAGAGCGAGAGTTAGCCTATTGTCTTTGTGACTCCTTTTTCGGTATCAACGTTTGTTAGGGTCTATTATTGCACCTTGACTTATGCTGCCGTGTATATACTAAAAGGCCGTTATAAATGAAAAATTGTCATGGTAAATGCTACTCTATGAGAGCGTATTAAATCGACATTTACCTTAATATCTAGTGATTGTACGGCAGTATGATTATTTAACAAGGTGCTTCTTTCAGGTTTTCCTACAACGTGGTGTATTTTGCACTGTGCCACATTTATTCCGGTCTGGCAACAATCCCGGACTCTGTGAGCATTGTGGAGTTGGCTACCATCGCTGATATGCTGGGTTTAGAGGGCTTGAAGGAAGCTATCATGTTTACACTCAAAGCGAAATATTGTCACCATTTCCATAAGGTAACAATTCAATACTTTATTATTAAAAGTCTATACGTATTCGACATGTAAAATTCGATTTGGAATTATTTGGCTTTTTATTAATTCTATTACCTAAAGTTTGAACTATTTTAGACTGTCGTTTGAGCTACAATTCGATATAAAATTATAGCCTAATCATCAAAGGCCGTTCTAATCTATTGCTAAACTTTTTTACTGTATACATTTTTATTATTGTTGTTGAGGAATTTGGTAGAAAATGAACAATGTGTGTTGCGCACATTCGAACTATACACAGCTTTTAATACTTCGTTAATATGATATTCGCAAATAAGTATGACATGTTGTACCTTTTAGAACTGGCTGTCTTAGTGAAGAATAATCAGGTTCTGGTCAACATTTTTAAACGTACGACTGAAGTATTAACAAGACATAAGCATGACATTAGTAAACTATGTCTCTAGAGCGTGATTATAGCTTGATTTGTTTTTTTTTATTATCATTTGTCTTCTTCCTAACACCGCGCAAATGTCTGCTACATAGTGGCATATGTATACAATGAAATACCAAAGTTTTACATACATACATAGACTTACGCCTGTTTCCCAGAGGGTTAGGCAGAGACAACGGATTTCCATTTGTCACGATCTTTGCACACGTCTTTTGCCTTGATAACTGTCATTATATTCTTCATACATGTTCGCCGGTTTAGGGTACTTCTGACCTGCCCTTTTGAGAACGTCTCCGATTTGGTCAGAGTACCAAAGTTTTGGACGTACTTTAACACATATAGTAAAAAATTCTTTTTTAAACTGCAATATAATGTTTGTGTTTGTTACAGCCATGTCACCTGTGCATAGTTGGTGTTTTAGAATGTTTCCCATTGTGTTCCGTTTACGGCTTGGATGATCTGTATCACAAATGTCTCAAGTGGATAACAAAGTATTTCTCCATAGTGTGGCCTACTAAAACCTTCGCTACGTTGCCTACGGATTTGTTAGACAAGTGTTACCAACATCACATTGTCAATTTGACCACAGATAATTTAGTGGACACCGTATATGGTTGCGGTATTACAGGTAAGTTACATACAGGGGAAAGGGATCAAAACTCTCCAAAAATTGCGCTAAGTAATACTTTAACGCTCCCTTTAAAGTATTACTTAGCGCAATTTTTGGAGAGTTTTGATCCCTTCCCCCTGTATAACGTGCCATAAACTTTTTCTGTACCCTCTCCCCCTTATTAAAACGTTACGTGAACACCAAGTGGTCATTTTCACCTAAAATCACAATTATGTGTCTTAAATATCTTTGTTAATGTTTTTATCACACGTAAAAATCTATAGCCTGCGTGTTATTTGGATGTATAAGCTATATTACTACAGAGTTTCATCAAAATCCGTTGGATAGTTTTTGCGTGAAAGAGTAACAAACATCCATACTCAAAAACTTACGCATTTATTATATTATAAATGCGTACTAATATTAGTAGGATATGCAATGTTACGGAACGCGTAGTTAAACCCCCTCGTCCCGCCTCTGAAACACTTCGTAACGTTTTACAAGACCCCTCCCCCCAAATTCGTTACTGAATACTTGAACGCTCCCTTATTTAACGAAATACCTAGTAATTTTCTTTTATTAAATTATTATTTATATAGTAGGTGTAGTAAAAGATACCTTATACTTCAGAATTTGATCAATAGCAACACAAACCTTAAATTACCATTTTGACAATACCTTTAGATAATAAATTAACTCTAAACAGAGCTCAAAGAGGCAGAATTAAATTATGCAGCATTTTAGTTTATTTTAGGAATGATATCATAAATTAAATTATCAAATACCTATTTGTACTTAGAATGAAATACATCTTTTTATACTACAATTCATGTTCTAACTATTTACAAGCGCTTTCTAGTGTCTTTGTGGTGATTTATTTAAATTTATTTTTGTCTAGTGACTTGAATAATTAATCACACGTAATTGTAAAAATACTCAATCGCCAACAAGACAATACTGATTAAAATTTCAATTAAATATTTACTTTATCCTTTATCGGTCATGGAGTATATTCATAATTAATTGATTTTAGATCTTATTACAACACGATAGAGTTTATAATGAAGTGGTAAATACTACACCATTAAGGGTTAAAATAATAAAATTACACCACCACTTCTGCATGTTGTAATAATGGCACATACCTCTGATACGCAAATGTATGGACTCTGTATAAATACGGCCCGGTTGGTAAATACTTGCCTTTCACGTCGCAGGTTGTGGGTTCTATTCTCACCCAGGACAGGTATTTGTTTGCATGAATACGTCTGTTTGTCCTGAGTCTTGGTGTAATGATCTATATAAGTATGTATTTACGAAAGTAAATTAATATATGTAATGTTATCTGGTTTCCGCAGTACAAGCTCTACTTAGTTTGGGTTCAGATGGCCGTGTGTGAATAAGGCTCAGGATATTATTAAATTAAATAAAATTAAAAAAGTTTATTTTTGTCAAAAAGAAATCTTACCATACATAGCAAAAATTAAACAAACATTTTGTTGGGAGTCATAAAAGGCCCCTATCTCCATCTATTATTATAATATTATATATTGTATACCCTGCTGTGCCTCGCGGTTTCACGGTCGTTTAATTTTATAAATTATAGCCTATGTGTTATTCTGATATGTAAACTATATTACTAAAAAGTTTCATTAAAATCCATTTCGTATTCTTTGCGTGAAAGAGTAACATAAATATTCACACTCTTAAGGATTATTAGGATTTCCGTTTGCGCTATTTCTAAAACACATAACGTTTCTCTATTCATATAATTTTTATATTGTTATTCGCGTTATAACTATGCTTCGGTCAAAACCTACCTTTGGGACGTTACAGTACCTCATTAAATTGAGTTTTAATTCAATCATTTATTGGTAAAACTCAATTAAATAAGGTACCACACCATTAGTAATGATGTAGTGAATCAAGTTACTTAAAATATAATTACGTTATGTATATTATTATCTATCTAAGGACAATGTCACACAGATCATCATAGCCCCAAACTAAGCAAAGCTTGTACTATGGGTACCAGGCGATGATATATATATTTATATAGATAGATAAATACTTAAATACATAGAATACATCCATGACTCAGAAACAAATATTCGTGCTCATCACACAAATATTTGCACTTACCGGGATTCGAACCCAGGACCACCAGCTTCGTAGGCAAGAGCACTACCAACTAGGCTACGGTGACCGTCTTAGTGAAGCGAATAAGAGTTAGCGTTTGCAAGACACAGAATGGCCATCCTGGAGCTGGCATATCCAGAACCAGGAGACTACAAGGATCTTCCCCTAACAAGCGTACTGAATTATGTGCAAACTTCATTCAGGGCTCTAAGGATAAAAACCAATGGGGGTTAGTACAAAAGATCCTGAAGAGTCGAAGTGCTGTACGCAAGTACAACCCAACCAAGACAAGATATTAGTGATTCTGTCCGAATTTTGGGTACGGCGGCTGATCTCCTCGGAGACTAATCAACCTCGCAAGATTTAGAGTACGAATGTCTGCCCAAGCACGGGTGCATTATCTATTACCTCACTGTCATTACCCAACAGGACACCCAAAAGACTAAAGGGGGAGAAATTCAGGCCCAGATACGTTATCATTGCATGCTCTCCAAGGCACAGCGGTATATGACTGCAACCTCCATTTTCTGGAACTATTCATTTTCTAACTCCTTTCTGAAAGCGATTCCCCGGGCCATGTCTGAGCCTCACTGCTCAGTGTCATTTCATTGGGTGCCACTGTTGATCCTGGCTTACAGGAGTTGCAGTGGTTGGTAAGAGAGAGGGACTAGTCCGGACTAAAAAAATCCTCCACTGGAGTGCTTTTCCAGTTCAAAATATCATAACGATTTTTTACCTGAACCGGGTTTTGAACCCATGACTACATTGTCTGCGTTCGAACACGCTACCGCTAGGCTAAGGAGGTAGTCAAATAAAACATGTACGGACAATATGGTCCACATAGCACGGCTATGTGGTGAAAATCAACTAAGCACGGCTAAGCTGTGCACGTAATCACCCTCCCAAACGACGTGTTTCCAGACTCATATATAATGGGTTTATTCAAGGTTAGAGCGAAAAGGCATCTTAGGTCTGGCGCCCACTGTCGGTGGGCATCGGTGCGGCTCGGTACAACTCGGACGCCTTACGGCGGCTTCGGGCGCCTGAGAGCTGCGTCGGGCGACTTCAGGCTGCCTCGGCAGCCGTAAGCACCCAAAATCTTCTTTGCCTTAAGGCTCCAAGTTTCTCTTCTTCTTCAGCAAGATGAACAATGAGAACTAAGTCCCAATCCACCATTATAAATACATACGCACAACTGTTTTCACGTAACGTTACGACAGCTCTGCGATGTTTCTATCGCCCAGACTATTCTGAGGCTGCCCAAAATCAGCTACGGCGTCCTTAGGTGTGCTTACGACTGTCGAGGCAGCTCACAGGGGCCCGAAGCCGCCGTAAGGTGCCCGAGTTGTACCGAGCCGCACCGATGCCCACCGATAGTGGGGGCCGGGCCTTAAGGATGCCACATCTTAACTTACCATCACGTGAGATCGTTGTCAAGCGCAAACCCATTTTGCATAAAAAAAGTCGTAGATTACAAACACTTATATTCACTACTAGCTGTGCCCGCGACTTCGTCCGCGTGTGAATTAGTTTATTTTGTTTTTTTTTTCAGAAATAAAAGTAGCCTAAGTTACTACTTATTACAACAGCTACCTGTCAATAAAAGTCCCGTCAAAATCGGTCCAGCCATTTCAGAGATTAGCCGGAACAAACAGACAGACAGACAGACAAAAAATGTAAAAAAATATATTTTGGACTATGTACCGTATATATATTCATATACATGTAGTAAAAATCGGTTATTTCAATATTACAAACAGACACTTCAATTTTATTTATTTGTATAGATGATATGAGCGTGAGTAAACCTATTACCTGCCTAGTTATAAATGAACTACACTAATTGTATGAGGCTTTGTTTTGTCTATTGTCTTTGTCGATCTGAAATAATTAGAGAAAAACAATTTGAAGCAAAATAATTAGAGAGGGACAGATAATTTTATTTTGGGGAACTAAGTTTTTAGTATATCCATATTGTGGCACCGATTACGCATATAATAAAAACTTATTTATTCGCCGTATCAGGCAACGAATGATTTTACGTAGACTTTATAAAAGCCATTTACAAGCGTAAATGGTCAGACGATGTTTGTAGTAATATAGGTAAGTACAAATATTTTTTCTATCTTATTCTTATTTTATTTGTGTTGTTTTTTTCGCGTAGACTTTAGGTATGCCCTTGTCAATAGTCAGAACATATTTGTAATAATATAGTTAAGTTCATAATTATTTCTAGGTCATATATTAAGGTCAAATATTAGTAATTCTTGTACCTAAATACACAAATCTGTATGAAAACAATTTTAATGCAGATTTTTTTTCTCTTCTATAGATCTGTCTATTTAAATACTTACGTTTAAGACCGTATATTTTTAAAATAAAAGATATTTTTAGTTCCTGTGTCCTAAGAGCAACCACTGTTAATGATCATTAACATGAGGGTAGTAAACGATACTGTATATGATACAGTTGTTTTACGCCTAACTTAACCTAATGGTTTATTTAAGCTAAAGTCAAGAAGTTATTTCAAAAATCATATTGTAATAACTATTGTTTATTTTTTTTGTTATTTGGTTCTCCACTAAAATCATGTTTTCATGCTTACTACTATTGAGCTTCAAGGAATCGATACGATATTAATTTTTGTACGATAAGTCCCATCCTGACGTAATTTTATTTGTAGGTGGTAGGTTTTAAAGTACTTTTTTACGTCTTCGAAGTTGGTTAATATTTAAAATGTTGAATGTGTGCGTGTGCGCAGCCGCGTCTCTGCATAACAGTAGATGGGCGGACAGCGTGGCGCGCATGTGCCGGCGGCTGATCAATGCGGCGGCGCACTTCGCGGCGCCACGCCTCGTAGCTGTGCTACGCGCCGCAGCGCCGCTACCCGCCGCCCCGCCCGCCGCCGCGCATGCGCTTGATGACTGCCTTGCAGCTGCCATCGAGTGGGCCCCGCCAGACGAGGCCTGCAAAGCTTACGCCTTTCTCTCCGCTCTTATCAAAGAAATGCGAAGCCATCACTCTAAACCCGACCTCATCACTGAAAAACCCTTTATCTCTAATACCCTGCTGCACACCCACGCACCAAGTTGGCGTCTACAATGCGAGGGTGCCCTCGTCAGGGCGTCCCCCCGCGTCGTCACCACCCAGGCCTTCAAAGACCTTCCTTCCGATCTAAGAAAAAGGCTACGAGAATTAGGCTGCATTAAATATGGCACGCATGCTTTACCGGTAACTCCGCCTTTACATTACCAAGACAAAAAACCTCTTCGTACATTGAACAAGAATAATAAAGTATCCAGTTCTTCGGCTCGGAGTAGTGATATAGCGCAGGTGCGGGCTTCCTTCGTGCCGTACGCGCCGAAGCCTGTGATACCGCTCGGCTCTGTCGACACTATAGTAAAAAGTAACAACGACCTCCGAGACCCAAGGAAACCACTGGCCGCCACGCATCCACCCAAAGTGAGAACTACGAAAGCGCAAGAAGAACGCGCCAAGTTCAATAAGACGAAGAACACCAAATCTCAAGACAGACTGAACAGTAAGAGTAGCGTTCGAGGTCCATCCTTCGAAAATACGAAGCCGAGGTATTTGGAGCCTAAGACAGCCAAAGAAAAGAAAACGCCGGTGAATAAACACTTGCCTAAGGTTGAGTCATCAAGTGAGTCTTCGAGGAATTCGAGTCCAATAATGCGTAACATGCGCGGGAGATGTGGGAAGGGTCGGCGGGGCGATGGTGAGGTCGCTCACATGTCCCAGGACAGCCTTGCCACCAGCTCGCGGCCGCGCACTGCCGAACCCTCCACGGATTCGCTCACCGACTCGCTGACTACCAACAAGTATGCCACTTACACTAAAGTGCATCACACTAAGGGCTCCGTCGAATGTAAGTTTAACTTTGAATATTATTATTTACTAACTGTGCCCCGCGGTTTTACCCCCGTCAAATTTTATGAATTTTTACAGCTTCTCCCCCGCAGGTCATAGCGTGATAATATGTACCCTAGATGTTGACCCGACCTCTTAGTAATATTCATGCAAAATTTGAAGTAAATCCATGCAGTACTTTTTGAGTTTGTTTACATACAGACAAACAGACACACAGACAAAAATTCTAAAAACTATATTTTAAGCTTCGATATAGATTGTAGATCACGCCCCAAGTATCTTTTTAAAAAAATATTCAATGTACTGTTATGACTTTCCTACGATTTTATTATATGTATAGATTTTGCAGTTAAATTTAGGTAAAATTGCAAGTGGCTGACGGCAAATAATATCATTCCGTGGGGGGCGTAAAAGTCTTCCGAGGGAATATGTACCAGACAAACGGGCAGAAGCGTTTCTCTGAGTACCATGACCATCATACTGCGCTCGCTAACCCATCTGGCAAGCGTTGCGATTATCGCAAAACCGTCTAAAAAGGATGTTTGAGGAGGCATGTTTCCAGCAATGGACTTCTTCGGCTGATATGATGATGATGATGTTGAAAAATGCCATCGTTAACACCACGTGTGGTGCAGTTGTTAAGTTAGAGGCAGCACTTCTATCTTGGCACTATTGTTTTCCGATTCGACACCCGCACGGAACGAAACAATTTCTGGGACCCATATATATTTATTCAGAGTCTTGGTGTTCTTTGTGTGAATTGCATGTTTATAATTTCCCGCCACACATGAATTTACTTCACTGTTTGCAAAGTTTGTAGACTAATTGGTTTACTAAAATCTTGAAGGTAATGAGGCGACGAATTGATTCGAAACTAATTCATTACCGTAAAACTGTAAGTTAAAGGGATCTATGGGCGGGAAGAAATTATTAAAATGTTTCCTTGCTATATCTATTCTCCCCTAGATCCTGTTGTGAACATTTCTATTGATAAAGAAACCGTAGCATTTTGCTTACTAGTCTGTAACGGACTTTTGCCGTCACAGTACTCATAAAATTACTGTTATTTACAGCAATTAAAGTAACACGACATCAAGAGTACGTTCGGTCCGTTCCTAATAACAAAATGAAAACAAAAATACCAGTATATTTGAACCAAGGTTTGAAATCCAAAAATACAGAAAAGAACTGCAGAGACATAAGACGATCGGCGCCGGCGCCAAAAACTGATGGGGGCAACAATAAAGCGAGCGAGCGGAAGGTCCCAGGGTCTTTGATGAACGCTACGAAATCCAGTTCTGCAAAAATCGTTCCCAAAGTATTAAAAGAAGCATCAAACAAAAACACGCCCAAAAGTCAGAGAAGCACGTATTCGAGTCGGCAGCACCAACTCCAAGACGAAAAGGAAGTAGTCAGAGATATACCTATGATGGAGAGGTCTGGCACCTTCTTAAAAGATGAACCTACCTTCGGGGATAAAACCACCAGTATAGATATAGATCAATGAATTACGCCATCACTATTTATTAGAAACTAGTAGATATATCAATTATATTTTACAATCAGATCATTATGAATGTCTTCATGATAACGCAATAACCTCGATAAACTTTGATATACATGTTATTTTATAGCAGAAAGCTTTGTTTGGATTAGTTGATGTGGTTATATATTTTATTCTGCTTTGAATGTTGGACATGAATTTTTGGTTTGGATTCGTATAATTTATTAGAAATCGCCCAAGGAATCGCCATTTGAGGTGAGTTTATAAAAATACGATCAATGCCCTTAACACGATAATATTATATCAAAATTAATACTTTCTAGTCCCAAATATTGAGCCACTGATCTGCTTTTTATTAATTAACTTTTAATCAATTGGTTTTAACTCTTATTACAACTAAATAAAGTTTAAAATGAAGTGGGAACTTATTATAGCGTTGTCAATTTAAGGGTTAATGAATTGTTTACTACACTCGCTCAAATTTATACAACAGTGTGAAAAAAAAAATTTGTCGATGGAGTATTAGATCGAGTATTAGTGTCTAAATTTTTTTTTTAAATAAACGGGTTAGTTTTGTTCCTACTAATAATAACAGCTGTTTCCATAATAACTGATGTAAAATTTCAAGGTTTGCGAGGGGATCTGTCAATACCAAAAGTAGACAAGTACTTGCCGATGCGAGGGAAGCTTAACAGATGGACAGCTTATAAGAAAACGAGCTTAGAACAGAGCGGCGCCTTGGATACTACTTTTAAGGTAAATATTGCAAACTATTGTTCACCCGGACTATTCCAGCCTAGTCTTTAATCTTTTCTTAAACTTTCTGGGCCGCAACAATTTAAATTTATCACAGAAACTCTAAGATGGTTTTTAGAGTTTCTATGATAAATTTATATTGTTGCGGCCCAGAAAGTTGCCACATTGACCGAATTCTCGGGGAGAACAACTAAATCCTTCTGCGTACACGTGCTAAGGCATGTAGGTCATAAATAATGCCACCATCAGATGGGACATCCTAAAATACAGATAAGAAGAGTTTGTGAATGTCACGGTTATGTGCTCGGCCGATTCATTAATGTATTTTAAAAGAGATCCTCCCTTCCTAAGGGTTTGAATCTAGCTTTATATACTTTCATATTCAATGGATTATTACGCACTCGTAGGTTCTGCACATTGAAACTCCGAGATATTTTTCACACACAATATTTAATCGAACAAAGTAACGTTCTCATCTACCGTCGTACAAAGAATGCCTCTTTTTCATCATTCTCCTACCCTATTTCTATTTTTATCAGTGACAGCCATTTGAAAGACTAATATCAATTATTAATAGTTTTAAGATGTAAAATTATTATAGTAATTAATAAAATGATAATCACTAATCAAATAAATAATCACAGTTTAAAAATATTATTATAACATAGCAGCTACGTCATAACCGTTGCGCGGCTATTGAGTACTTGATAACAAGATGCACAGAACCTAATGAATCTTATTCACGTTGTTATTTCGCAAAAACCGGCCTTATTATCGACTACATCGTTAAGCAAATCGAAGACCAACAGCACATTTTAATAAAAATTAAATTATACATTTGTAACAATCCACCCATCGGAGTAGAACATCAGTTATAAAAATATTTAATTGTATACAAGGAATTACTGATCTTCACGCAACACATTGCTGTGTGGTGACGGCATAGAATATCATCATCCCATCTTATCCCGTGGGGGGCGTAGAAATCGTCTGAGGGTTTATCTACCATAGAACCCGCAGCAGCGTTTCTCTTGCGTTGTATGAATAGCCTGAAACTTTTACTAGCTGTGACCCATGATTTTACCCGCGTTAAACTTAAAAAAATATAGCCTGTGTTAATCCAGAGAGTCAGCTAACTCCATATCAAATTTAATTAAAATCGCTCCAGCCGTTTAGACGTGAAGTAGTAACAAACATACACACTCACAAACTTTCGTCTTTATAATATTAGTGTGATTTCTCGATTTGAGGTTCTACAAGTTCAGTTCAGTTTCACAGGTATATTGAGATAGATATTACTCCTTAAGTATGATATATCGTAACACGTTGTATAATTGCAAATCAATAATATACACCTAAACCTTCCTAAATATTCGCTACGATGAGTTAATAGTGTTATTTTGGTAGCGATGATATCATAACAACCTTGCAAATTGAGCAGGTATGAAGTTGCTATGACCTTTTCACTTAATTATACTCCGAATATAATGTGTTGTATGTAACCACATAATATAAATATAATATTTTAAATTGATTTTAATATCTGGCCTGGGCCTGGGATCCAGGGTTGATTAGGATGGGGAGCTTGCCCCTTCCTAATTAACCCTGTTCTACTCGTTTAAACAGAGGTTCGAACCACTCATTTCTGTATGTCTACTTATATGTAACTTAAACAGGTTGGATAGGGATCCAGGGTTGATTGGGGTGGGGAGGTTGCCCCTTCCTTTAATCAGTTCTACATATTTAAATGGAGATTCCAACCACTAATTTCTGTATGTCTACTTATATGTAACTGAAACGGGTTGGATAGGGATCCAGGGTTAATTTGGATGGGGAGGTTGCGCCTTCCTTTAATCAGTGCTATTTGTTTGAACAGACATTCCAACCACTAAGTTCTGTATGACTACTTATATGTGACTGAAATGGGTTGGATAGGGATCCAGGGTTGGTTGGGATGGGGAGGTTGCCCCTTCCTTTAATCAGTGCTACATATTTAAACGGCGATTCCAACCACTAATTTCTGTATGACTACTTATATGTGACTGAAACGGGTTGGATAGGGATCCAGGGTTGGTTGGGATGGGGAGGTTGCCCCCTTCTTTTAATCAGTTCTACATATTTAAATGGAGATTCCAACCACTAATTTCTGTATGTCTACTTATATGTAACTGAAACGGGTTGGGTAGGGATCCAGGGTTGATTGGGATGGGGAGGTTGCCCCTTCCTTTAATCAGTTCTACTTGTTTGAACAGACATTCCAACCACTAACTTCTGTATGACTACTTATATGTGACTGAAATGGGTTGGATAGGGATCCAGGGTTGGTTGGGATGGGGAGGTTGCCCCTTCCTTTAATCAGTTCTACATATTTAAACGGCGATTCCAACCACTAATTTCTGTATGACTACTTATATGTGACTGAAACTGGTTGGATAGGGATCCAGGGTTGATTGGGATGGGAAGGTTGCGCCTTCCTTTAATCAGTTCTACTTGTTTGAACAGACATTCCAACCACTAACTTCTGTATGACTACTTATATGTGACTGAAATGGGTTGGATAGGGATCCAGGGTTGGTTGGGATGGGGAGGTTGCCCCATCCTTTAATCAGTTCTAATCTTTTAAATGTTGATTCCAACCACTAACTTCTGTATATTTTCTTGTTTTTATTACAGGCGGTTAGTTACGAGAACGAAGAATCTTCAACGTTTGGTGCGGCGTACGTCCATTTGGGACCTATTATGAAACTTCCTTGGAGTACACACATAAAAGGAGGTTCTGACTGTTTGGGGAATATCAGTATCCAGCCCAAGCTATGAGATAAGTCTTTAATTTAACAATTAGGCGTACGCAAGTGATGTTATAAAAGGTTTCTCGTAATTTTACTGTAAAGGCAGAAAAATGGTTAAACCATGCATTAAATGGCGATAAATTATTTACAAAAAATCCATTTCACTAGTATTTATTTAGGTTATGACTACGACATCAAAACCTGTCCAAATGAGTTGGTCAAAATCTTTAAAATCAATAAAAGTTGACAGTAATTATATTTACTGTTATATGGAGACTATATATATATTAATGTTATACTTGCACGAATAAGCGTGAAAAAAGCTTTTTGATTATAAAAGTTCTTTTGAATGTTGACCCAAATTCTGACCTACCCAATATCAATTTATTTGTAACAATGGTTGTAATTAGTATGGTTTCCAATATGTGTTTGTAAGCCTTGCGCAGTTTCTGATAAACAACGAATAGGTCGACCTATTCCTAGAATGAAGTTAGTAATTATATTAATAGGACGAAATCACCTATAACATTTTACACAATTTTCTAGCAAAGAAAAAATATCAAATTGCAAATGTAAAATATTGTAGCTGATTTTTTACTAGACAAATTTCAAATCACTCCTTTAAAGTAGGGATTACGCACAAGTAACTCTATTCTATGGATAGGTCGAGGTACGGATTAGGTTGAGTTGTTAAAAAACTCCTGTATTTATTGTGACTATCATCAACTTTATCAAATGACAATTTTTGTTGCTCCTGAGCGTTGGGCTTTAGTTTATGTCATGTTTTATTACAATATCATAAAGTCCAAATTGCCTCTTCGTTTTGTAATATTATTATATTTAAGCGATTTTATTATAAGCATTTATAACAAAAATCACTGAACAATTATTTTTCTCTATTGCGTAAATAGAATACTGTGCTTGTTATGCACTTCTTTTTATTATTATTCGAGTTTCCGAGGTTATTTAGTTATGATTAAGGCTCTTGGTGTATGACCCATATCGTATATCCTTCTCACAGGCTTACCAATAATCAGATCAATGGAAGTCGACTTTTGGTAGGACAATTACCACCGTACTTATGAAAATATTAAGTCACTTATCAGTTATAGGAATCTTTTGCTTTTTCTACTTTTCTTGACATTTTTTTTCTTATTTACTTATTTTATTATTAAGTATAATTTTATAATATTTATTTTGGTCTTCTGTATAAAGCGAGTTTTTTAGTTATTTTTAACTATTATTTTCAAGTAAAGTTGTCGGTGTGTAATTGTATATTATGGATATAATTGGACTGATTAAAATCGGTCATCGTCTAATATCCTACAGTAAAGTGTATAGATTTACAGCACAGCTTTGCTCCTTTCACAGTTATATGCTTTAATAGCTAGCTGGTTCTAGTACATACCATTCTACCATAGATATAAGATTATTGTTTAATTTTACAATTTCGTTGCCATTATATTTGTGTATGTATGTATATTGAATATTGTAGAGCTTATCACACATGCTATAACATCCTAAATTTAACTATATATTATTAAGATTACATATAACGCAACTGTTTAGATTTATTGTAAGTAATGGTTAAGTTTAAATGAAGTTATTAGAATAGTTTAAGTCCTATATTTGAGCGCGCTCCCGCATTTAATGATTTTTTTTCGATATTATATCGTATGTACTTTCATAAAATGTGCTCTACTCATGAATTAGGTTTAAGTATTCTTTTTATTTTAATATGTGGGAAAAGGTTTAGTACAAGTGTTATCTTTAATATTTTTGGAACGTCCAAAATGAATAGGATAATAAAGAGGTTGCTTTTGTATACATTGCATTTTATTAATAATAATGATTGAAATGTAAATGTATTCTATATACTTTGGAAAGGAAACTAAACTTATTTTGCGAAAGTGCCTACAATCATGTTTTTACTCTAAATGCTTTAGCGTGAATCAAGGGCTTTATTAGATTTATTTCCAAAAAACCACCCGCTCAGTATTATACGTTGATGATTGTTTATTAATTTCCCTCCGAATAGTTACAAAATTGATCATGTGTAGATACCGAGTAACGCGGGGTGAGTGCAGTGGAGTTAACGAACAATTTGTGTTTACAATTTAAATGTCCCACCCCGAGTTACGGTACGTTCGTTTTAATTAATTAATATACTAACTAATTCGTAAATTTAAACAAATGGTACTGAAGTTCTTAATGTTAATGTGAAACTGTGTTTTAACTTAAGAATACTGGGGATATCAAATTAGTGATTGATCTTTGATTGCTGGTTCTAAACCTCGATTAAAAGAAAAAAAAAGGTGAAATCTAGTTGAGAAGACATACAATTACAATAAAAATCCGGCCAAGTGCGAGTCGGTTTCGCCCATGAAGGTTTCCATTATCTATAAAAATATTCACGTTTGTTGTATGCGAGCCACCTTAAATATTTATTTTATTTTTTAGTATTTGTTGTTATAGCGGTAACAGAAATACATCATCTGTTAAAATTTCAACTGTCTTACTCTCATGGTTTATGAGATACAGCCTGGTGAGAGACGGACAGACAGACAGCGAAGTCTTAGTAATAGGGTTCTGTTTTAACCTTTGGGTACGAAACCCTAAAACATAGACAGTTCAAAATGAGTACTCATATGATGTTCCTGATTGGCTGCAGTCCAACATTACACCACATTAAGAGGCCTATTACAGTCCACTAGCGCCGCCAATCGAAAAAATGTCATAACTCGTAAATAGAATCAAAAATACAAAATGTGGTCTATTATTACTGTGGAAAAGGCAATAACGTAATTGTATAACACCTTATCAACACTTGAAATATAGCTGTTTAGCTAAATCGTGCATTCAAAACATAAACGGCCGTTTTTGTTACAAATGCACGATTTAGCTAAACAGCTATATTTCAAGTGTTGACAATGTGTTATAAAATTACGTTATTGCCTTTTCTACAGTAATAATAGACCACATTTTGTATTTTTGATTCTATTTACGAGTTATGACATTTTTTCGATTGGCGGCGCTAGTGGACTGTAAAAGGCCCCTTAAGGATGACTTTCGTGTTAGTATGTATATTACTTAACTTTGATTGAAACTTTACTTATTCACTTCAATATATTTGTATACCATAGATATATAAGGCTGGCCGCGGAGTTGACGTTCAAACGCAACATTTAGATACTTTATGATGAGAAGTATCCGAATCACTCCCATGTATGTTCTACGATTTTGCGTAGTTTTCCAGATTGAATTTTTAATGATTTTTTTCGTAAATGTCATCTAACATCAGTTTTCGATTTTTTTCTGGTTCTGTTGAACATTTCTGGTTTAGTTTTTGTGATAACTAATTAGCATAGTTTAACCTAACATCCTAAATTGTATGGTTTATCTAATCATTGTAGAACTGACTTAGAATTTATTGGTAAGTTCAGAATTAGGATTTAGGCTCAGGACTCATACATTTTCAATGTATTCAAAAAACGCAAAATCGTAGAACATACATGGGGGTGATTCCGATACTCCTCATCATAAAGTATCTAAATTTTGCGTTTGAACGTCAACTCCTGGGCCATTCTGTATATACCACTGTCCGTGGCGTTGGCGTATGTTGAAATTCAGTGCTACAATTGTCTTTGGTATTAAACCTTCGGCCCCTGTGACGCTTGGTTATGATTTGATGGATGAATTGCCTCCGTCAATTCTAAATTCGACGAACGAGTCGCGTCTTCAATGTTAATAAACATTGCGACAGTTGTGGCAAAAAATGTCGTTTATAAACCAACCTGTTCATGCATTTCCACGTCAAATTCAAATGCCAAAAATGGTGATTTTTGAAAAGCCTGAACTCACGATTAGATCTCTTTTTATAACAACTTTGCTTATAATCATTACATATTTTTTTCTGTACTATTGACCTAGTGGTTAGTGTTCCTTACTAGGCCAGAGGTCGTGGGTTCGATCAGAACAAATCGTTGTGTGCACGATTATTTGTACTGCGTCTGTGTGTAATCTATCTATAACAGACGCCAGCACATACACCTACCCCAATCTGTCAAATTTATTTTATAGATTTTCAACTTTATCACAAAAGCATAAGTATCACTTTCAATTGGGGAAATTTGACAGATTGGGGTAGCTTGATGTGCTGGCGTCTGTAAACCCCCCACCACCTGATCCCCAACTAAGCAGAGCCTACACTGTGGCAACCAGACAACTGATAAACATGCTTATATATTTATAAATATGTAGATATGTTTATCAGTTGTCTCTCTACTCTGACTAGTTTGGGATCAAATGGCAAATTAGGGTGCCCCAATATTATTATTTATACTAAAGTTTGTCACGTGTCCAAAATCATCCCAATATATAGCCAGTGACCAGTGAGTCTCGATTTAGGTTGTAAAGGTAGGTTATAAATACACAATAACAATAGTTTCATCGGTTCATCTTGTAGGCCCCCTACAAGATGGACCGATGATCTTGTGCGGGTCGCTGGAAATCGCTGTTGCGGATAGCGCAAGACCGGCAATTGTGGAGACCTTTGGGGGAGGCCTTTGTCCAGCAGTGGACGTCTTTCGGCTGATATGAGGAACAATAGTTTATGAGTTCCATTATCAATAATTTGAAAGAGTATCTTACTAATTTGATATACCCCAAAATACACAGTCAAAATGTAGCATATTCAAATTCTAGTTTATACATAGACTCCTTATATCACAACATCACATGAAATATACTTAATGATAAACTAAGCATCATAATTATGTACTAGGTATTACTTGTCTCATTAATATTATTATAATTTTAATGTTGTGAAATGCATTGTTGTGGTTACATTAGTTATATAAAACATATTTTTTTTGTGACGTGTGAAAACTTATATAAAGTTTTGTAAATAAAAGTATATAAGTTGCAGATTTAAGGTAGAGCAACGTCATATGTGCCAGAGTTTAAGTTATCTTTTGTTTATTTTTGTCTAAATTGTGTACTTATTATTTTTTTTTTTATACATTTTACTTGGCCTAGTGTTTGCTTAAGTATTGTTGAAGACTTAATAACGGGACTAGAGATATTCTTATTGTTTTTGTTATACAACTGGTAGGAGAAATATACATTTTCAGTTATACATTCATTGGTTTTACTGCACAATGTTAGTATTAATTACGATGAATTGTACACTTTACTTAATGATTAGGGTAGACATGTAATTGTTAAGGTTGAAAACAACGTAACTCCTTTGGAAAGAAGATTCTAATGTTTATTTTTTACATTGTCACTGTACGTTTATACTCAAAGCAACCCATTTTTAAATAAGAATTATTTTAAGGAATTCTATTTTTGCATAGTAAGTAGACAAATTTGTATATGGTGCTTGTGAGAGACCTCAACACTGCGCAGATTTCGATCAACTCAAAGACCACATTAAACATAATGTCTGGTTATACTCCTTGGTCTTCTGTATAAATTTCCGCACCCTATGGTAGTCTTTTCGGAAACCGGCTAGTTGGATAGGCTAAAGTCTTCAAACTTGTTCGCGATATACAGAACACAGACATTATGCTTGGAGTTTATGCACTCGAGTCTTTGGATCTTTTAGTCTCGAAAACAACTAGTAAACATGGCTCAGCAGCGTGATGGGGCTGTAATTATTGAAAAGCATCACTACACTTCTGTGGATTTCTAGTGGGATGTGACCATTTAGCATGACAGAGTTAAATAACTTCTAAATGGGGTAGGATCTGTGTGCTACCCGCCTTTCAAAGCTCCTCACGCTGGCGCTTTGTTGAGCTGTTTGAGAGGCATTCTTATCTCGAACAGGCTGACGTCTAGAATGTCTTCGTTATAGTCGGGTTAGTTTACTCTGGGATCTAAGTCAGGTGACTTTACTGCCTTTGTTCCGTTCGTATCACAATCGGTATTAAAGTGGCAAATGGAAATCCGTTGACTCTGCCTATTCCTCTGGAAAACAGGCGTGAGACTTTCTCAATTGGCGCATGTCGCCTGACAAAGACTTTAAGATCTGCTGCTGAGCTACCTATATATAAGGATGTCAAAACTAATCCTTTTTCGGGGTTAAAAAGCTTGCAGCAATGCTTGTAGCGTTGCAACGATCTGTAGTCTTCGATGATCGATCGGTCACCGTAGATTATGAATGCTTGCCATAACCTGACGGTGACTGTCTATTTGTTTACTATACAGCAAGAACGATTACAAAAACAGTATGGAATGGTGTCCAGGAGAGAATCGTTAACAAAAAGGAAATAGGGGCCTATTTTTATTTACCATATTGTGTTTCTTATTAAAAGTGGAACGCAAAAGAGAATTTGGAGATACGAGGTTTCCGACGTAATCCAGCGATATATTTTTTTTTATTGTAAATCTAGGTTAATTTTCGTAATGATCTCAGTAATGCACAGTATTCAATATTTATGTTGGATGTTTACAATATCAGCGGTGGTAATAAATAGGCCATGATAATGTTTATTTGCTATTTACCTTCTTAAATTATAAAACAAATTTACGAAATATTTCATTGGTATTTGTTATTTTTAAGTGAATATTTAAAGTGCATTCCTCTATCGCGACTTGCACAGTTTGTATAAAATCTTAAGTCTGTAACTCTTAGATTAATCGTGAAAAATATTTATTATTCTAATTGTTGATGACAAATATTAAGTACTTATGTTATTTTAGAAAATAAATACATTCAATAAATATGTGCAATGCCTGTTGGATTTTTATTTGTACGTTAGAATGATTTGCGGGCCTGTTGGCGTGGATGACAAATGCTTGCTTATCACGCCGGAGGTCGTGGGTTCGATGGCAAACTTAACCAACCATCATGAACCATCTTTACACTATTATTCAAAGTCATATCTTCATTTGTACCTACTTTTATGAAATATTTTGGGTTGGGTTAGGTTAGGTTAGGCGTAGCGAGCGTACCGCGGTAGCGGCCGCCGAGTGTACATACTATGCTCTACCCACATATATTTTTTTATTACACTTGGTAAATATTTCTTTCTGAGTATGAGTGGAAATATTATGGTAATTATGTTTAAGGATAAATAGTAGTAGATATAGGGGTAAGGTTACAATAATTCCCATTAGGCTGAAATTTGCTAGGATCGTTCATTACACTATTATAAAGGAAATGTGAAAAGTCCTCATCGATCTGGCACGTGGAAAAAAAATTGGCGGGGTCAAACGTCACAAAAACGGGTTTTTAGCGATTTTCAGTAAAACGGTAAGTTTAATCATGAAATTAGCTGAGACAAAATTGTAGATTATATAATCTACTATATAAAAATAAGTCGGGTTTTCCTTCCTGACGCTATAACTCCAGAACGCACGAACCGATTTCCACGGTTTTGCATTCGTTGGAAAGGTCTCAGCCTCCGTGAGGTTTATAGCAAAGAAAAATTATAAAGTTTAACGCGGGTATCACCGCGGGGCACAGCTCTGCCCTCCTTATTGCAAACGCAGTACTTGCAAAATGGCGGTTTCGAGAAAAGCGCGGTTTACATATTTCTTGATGTCCAAACAAGAAAACTATGTGATATAACTTTTAAAGTGTGCCTAAAAATTATGAAAAAAATCAAGCTTTCTTATAATATATGTTTTTCTTTTACTTTACTGTCCCATTTGAATAAAATGCACAGTACTGCATTTTCATCTATCGTCTGGGCTCACAAGCATTACAGTATTACTAAGGTTGAATGCAGTATTTGTGTTTATTACTGCAAAATCATCTAGCACACGTTCAATACTGCTTTTCTAGTTAGCAATCGTGTAATATTTTCATACCTGGTACTAGTTAAAAGTGTAAGCGTTTAACTTCAACAGCTGATATTAATTTTGTAAGTGGTTAAGAAAAAAAAATAAAACAGATTTTAGGTAGGTACTAGAAATATACTTATGTATTTTTATATTTCTACATTAGATTATTTCACATTATTATCACAATCAAATTTTAATTATATAATAATCAGTCTATCAAATTTGCTTTAGGAACATTTTTTTGTTAAAATCTATACTTATGTAAAATAATAGGTTCAATAATCAAAATTACATGAGAATATTATTAAGAATAAACTAACTATAAATGAAATAACTTTTCCTGAAATAAAAAAACAATAACTTCCTGTAGAAGAGTTACTCAATTTTAAGAGCCTTTATTCTATATAGTTATTTAAAACGTGTTCTGCGAAGATGGTGAGAGAAGGGGTTTTATATTTTAATCAGGCTTAACATTGCTTACTTACTTATAAATTATAATATCAAAAATAACTGCACTTAAATGAAGTCAACTTTCAAAAACTGTTAGTCTACAATTCTTAATTACTAGCATTGTAACAAAAAATAAGAATTCTTTTAAAACCAAATAACAATTAAAATGTAAACTAAAAACAAACTTCTAAAATAAAAACAAATAACCTTTAACTATTATTCATCAGACTCCCTTTGTTCTACGAGATCAATGGAATTATCGTTTACGGGAAGATTTTCCCAAAATGGCAATCGGTTTTGAGGTATTATACTACCTAATTTTTGCAATATTCCTGATTTTCTTTCTTGGGTTATCCCGCGAGGCTTTGTATTTTGAACAGCACAGGGTATTAAACCCTGTTTAACTAATTTTGTTTTGAGGAAGTCGATTTCTTTCATACTTCCATCGTGAGTAGTTTTGACAAAAATTGACATACAATTTCTATGTACCTCGACACAAGCAATATCTTTTATGTACGTACATAAAAGATATTGCTTGTGTCGAGGTATTCAATATGTTTTTTTAATTTATATTGAGATGAATGATCTTCATACATGTAAAAATCTGAAACGTCCATGGGCTTTACATTTACCTTTCCTGAATTTGCAAGTTGCACGCAGTCGATAAAATCAGCAAAATCGTACACTTTTTTTGCTTTTTGAAGCTGATTTTCTACTTGGTGGTGAAAGCTGTCTGCTGACATAAAGGTATGACCTGGTTCGAGGTACTTAATTATTATTTTTGTGGCAGCAATCTCTGAGCTGTTTACAATCTGCACTAAAAATGACAACAACGCCCAGTTTTTGTTTTGTGCTGTACAGTTATCACTCCAAATAGTGATTTCAGTGCAATCACGCTTGCTTGCAAAAAATGCTCTATAAGCACTTATTATACGTTCCTGCTTCCTTCCAGATATGCCTTCATGCCACAGCACTGCAAAGGGTTTTTCTTTACTTGAACCTAGGGGAACAAAACTCTCATTGAAAGCTATGATTCTAGGGCAGAATATGGCAATTTTAAACATGTCTAATCTGGGTAATAAGACAACTTTCTGTAGGTCTGCAGAAAAGTAGACTTTGGAAGAATCTCCACCGTTTTGTGATTGCTCAGCGTCTTGTTGGTAATAAGTTCGCGCTGTTTGGTACTTCTTGCAATGGGTATAATATGACAAACATTCTTTACATTGCTCGGTATTCTTGCAGTTTCCCTGATGCAATTTATAGCTCTCACAAATCTCGCATTCCTCATTGCCTAACTGAGCGAATGAAATGTTCATGTCTTTTTTTAAAAAAATTCGGAAAAGATCATAGGACACTTTAACAGTTGGATGTTTTGTAAGAAAATCATTATGCATGGCAGATGCGCTTATATCGCTTGGTAGATATCTTCTATTGGGTGCATGCACTCGTCTATAGTGCGCGATAGCCGGTCTAAAACTCTCTATATGTTCTTTAAGCATCTCTCTGTTCACTTTCTTTGGATTTTCTTGTTTGCTACGTTGGTCTGCTTGAGCATTTCTAGGCTTTTTTAAAATGTCTAATATACGTCTATCATTTTTTTAGCATATCCGAGAGTTGTTAAGAAGAAAATTTTACAAACTTCTTTTTTTTTATTTTCAATCTCCAAAAAATATGAATATGTATGTTTCCGCATCTGGCTACTTTCTTTTATACGTCGATTTACTTCTTTATCAATAACCAATGACTTGATATATAATCCTTGAGCTTCATACTCGATTTCCCAAAATAGTTTATTTATATTTTGACGTTCAGATTCTGTAAAAGACGAGGAACATTTCTTCACGCAAGTTGAATTGCATCCAGGTTTTACGCTCATTTTCTCTAATTTTAACTTTTTCTTGTTTTCGTTTCTTATACTCAGAGATTCTTCATATTGACGTCTAAGCCTTGGTTTTCCACTTTTTGTTCTTCCTTTGGGAGCTTCACATGTATTCGTTGTCTCTTCATTCATTTCGTGATCAACAAAATTTTCTTGTAGTTCTTGATTTGTGACATTCTGTGTATCTTCCATGGTTTTTTCATTCATATGCATTCTGTTATCCGTGTTTTCTTTATTTGCTTTTTTTGTTTCATCCATATTTTCTTCAGTTACAAGCATAATCTCATCCTTGTTTTCCTCATTTACATTATTTATTTTATCATCATTTTGCTTTGGTTTTTCTGTTAAAACTGATTCCTGAGACATTTCTTCTAATTCTAATGTTATGTCAACTAAAGTAACATTCATCACTAAACTTGGTTATGTCTCATCACACAGCAAACTGAAGGAATCTTCTTTTTCAAGGTAATCAAATTCTTTATATAGTATATCAAGTTGTTCCTGTAAAACAGTTTGGGTCAAATTCAATGTCGAAGCATATTCGTATTCGTAGTTATCGTAGCAAAATTTATGTGCCCATAGGCCGCCAAAGTCGTGAATATTACATATGGGATCTATCTTATTTATTATTTTCTTTTTTAGCTCATCTTGTCCAATCGAAGACACACGTGATTCTATAGATTGGTTCGATTTTCCAAACACCATTTCTAGCATATTTCTGCTTCGAGTATTTGAAGACATTTTGAACAAAATTGTCTGAAAAGAAAACATTAAAAGTTGAATCACGGGTAGGCATCTCCATACCTCTACCTCTATATCCATTCCTATCCATATTCATCATATTTCAAATAGTAAGACTTTCCTTCCTCCTCACATAATGCGTACTATATAAATGAAATACTTCCTTATAGAGTCAAAGTAGGGAAAAATCTAGCTAAAAACTTTAACTAAAACTTTACTAGTTACTTACGAAATTCACAAGATAAAAGCTAATACTGATAAATTCGTTCACACAATAAACAAACTTGAATGTTCACATGAAAGGTAGGTATCTAAAATATACTTCTTTAAAATCTTATTACAACAAAACATGTGCTACGTTAAACGAGTATAAACTTAAACAAACATACTTGTAAATAAATAGGTAGGTTTGTCTAATAAATGAATAAAAACTTACCGAAATAACTGGAGCAACTAACAACTTATAAGCACCTCGGAGTGGCTGAGCCACACACGTGTTTCGTCCGCGAGTGACGTCGACGCACTAATTTACTAGCACGAATCGCGGCACTGTACCTTGCGGCTTCGGAGTGTGCGTAGGTATTTACTACCCTCGCTACGCTCAAACACAGCTCTGTAGAGTACTGCGTTTAGTCTTAGCGGCGCAAGAGTAACTCTTTGTTATTTGCTACATTAAAACGCAGCACTGTAGAATACTGCGTTTGGTTTTAGTTAGTATTCGTTAAAAAAAGTTGTATGTCTAATGAATTGGCAGTAAACGTAGCAAGTACTGCACTACCTTCTAGCACATGCTGATTGCTGCAGATCTTGTTAGCAAAAGCAAAACTTTTGTGCAAGTACTGCGTTTTCTGTTAAATAAAAAACATGTTTAAATTAAAAAAAAACATGATAAACATTTTTTTTTGTATAGATTAGCCCCTTGAAATGTCATTTTTGCAAAAAAGTGGAATTCCCAAAAATGTCGATTACTGCAAGTACAATTAGCAGGGCAGAGCTAGTTATCTATAAAAATGTATCAATACTTTTTTTACTCAGACCATAGATTCAAAAAGTTGAATTACACCTCTTTTATCATTTTCAACCCTTGCCAATATCGATAGTCATTCAATAGCTCCAAATTAAACAGAATCACAACAGATCAGTGGAATAAGCCTACCGGGGAACCACATTTAAAAAAACGCGCTAATACTAAAGGTTTGGTGTACATAGGTACGAGTATTATCTAAAGAAATACCGAGAATAAACTATCATACCCATGATCATACCTTTGTGAGAGACTGGCGTCTGTAGTAGGTAAGACCTGTGTTACAGATCACCAGGCTCCTCCCACCTCTGGGTCACATCTTGGCGATAATTACAAATTATTGACAATACTATGTACTTAATCTAAATATACTATATATATATACGTAACTTTATGAAATAACGAATATAGTAAAAATGAAACTAATTACAATGTTTGTGTAGTGTGAGTGTGTGCAAGTGAGAATTTGTGAGTGAGTGTTTGTTTGTCCATTTAGCTTACTTATTATTTATTTAGATCGACATAGTTAGCAGGTTTTCAGTATCATTATATGATAAATTCTGCAACCACGCTGTTAACTTTATTTTTAATTTATTCAAGAAGTAAATGGAAAGAATAGAGTTAATTTTGTGGTATAGATATGGGCCCAAAAAGCAATAGAATCTGTGTGAAAGAGTCGTTCTGTATATTGTATCAGCCTGGCAAATTATGTGCTTACGGCGTTTTGTTGCGTTCATTAGAGGATCGTAATAAGTTTAAGAGTGACACTTGAGAACCATACCAGAAATAAAAAGCTGTCGTACTGTTAGGACATTGAACTTCTGGTAGAGTTCAGCCGTGGGGTGTAAAATAGGCAGGAACATTGCCTCGTTGAGCTCGTTCTAACGTTATCAGGGTTGATTTAGCAGTACCGCCCCAGGATGTAATACAATACGTCAAAATAGCTTGGCAAAATGCAAGGTAGGTTACTTTTGGGATTTGTGTGTCCGCGACGTGACGTAGGTTCTTAAAAATGTATATCAATTTTCTAGTTCTGGCTGCTAATAAAGTTACGTGAGCTTTAAAATTTAAGTTTTTGTCAATTATTACACCCAGATATTTAACAGTGTCTACTGATTGCAGTTCCTTACAGGTGCAGCTATTGGTTGTATTTTGGTGATTAAAACAGAAATGAGCAAATATAGGTGCACTAGGATTACTGTTATTCTTTAACGTGAATGCTATGTACTTGGACTTGTCAACATTCAAAGTAAGAAGATTGTCGTCTAACTGAGCACACTGTGAGCGGTCTGTGAGGTAACTCGAAAGAATTTTCTTTGTGTGCCACGTACACCTAATCGTTCCAGTTTATCAATCAGTAGTGGGACAGAGACCGTGTCAAATGCATATACCTAGGTAAATACATAATATACCTAGGTGAATTAATAACCTCTAATTCATATGAAGTCGGTTATAAACTAAATAATGCATGCTTTTCTGAATGCAAGCAAGCTCAAGTCAGGCATAGAACACGAAGGGTTTTGTATCATTATAAAAGATAAACTACTAGAAATATGTAGATAAAAAAATCCACTAGAGGTCTTATATCAATATATATTGATTTTTAAAGACTTTAAAAATCATATAACACGCTATGGTATCACTAATATTATGTTTATGATGATATAACGGTTATGGTACCTCTCATATTATGATTATGTTGATATAGCAACTATGGTATCACTTATTTTATGTATGCCCATGTTTATATAACAGCTATGGTATCAACCATTTTATGGAAATTTCATGTATCCCAATCTTAAGAAATATACTGTGAACGGTAAAGGCAAGGCATAAACATATCTCCCCATTCCTTGGGGAGGCTTTTGTTCAGCAGTAGACGTAAATGACTGAAATGGTAAACCTATGTATAACACCTAAAGTGAGCGAGCGAGGAAGTTTCACTACTTCAAACGCTTTTTTTCAAATGTGTTACTTATCTACTGCATTCAAATAACTTTGTCTACGCTGGTTTGGTAAAAATAAAACACATGATACTCATAAATTAAGTCTTTTATTTGAGAAAACAATATAATATAGCATAATAGTACAATATAACAACAATACCATACGGAAATTTAATAAAAATGTTCACTATTGTTAATTTAAAAGTAATCCCATGCACTGATGCTTATAAGTGGCCTTATACCCATACATCATCTTCCGAAATATTTATTATAGGAATCATATGAAGACTTAAATGTGTATGTTTGTCTAACACATTGCTGTAAAAATTTCAAATGGCTATTACTGTGAACCGACTAAAACGTCGGTGTATTGCAAGACTCACTAAACCCTTGCAACTATCCTGTGAACAATAACATATATTCCAGTATCCGGGTATCCTAAGCAGTAACTACAACGAGTAAAGGTGTCGTTTACACACTCAAGTCGGACAATTCTACATGCGACACTCCTCCAGCCATAGATCTTATAACGGCTTGCAACTCTATGGAGTCGATCTATCCACCGAGCCATCGACTGTGAGTACACAACGACGTTAACACATTGCCAAGACGCGCTAGTCCTGGAGCTCGAAGCTGATACAAGCTGATACAAGCTAATACTGAACTTGTCCAAAATATAAGCTACACTCGAGAATTAGACTCGAGTATAGCCTATCTATTGGACATTATACTATCAATCAATAATAAACTTGCAGCTCAAACTCCCTTATTAAGAAGTTTAAAATTAGTACTAAGTTTAATTCTCGGTTTACCGCAACGGTTACTTAATAATAAAAATGTCCGTATATAACCGTACCGAGTACTAACATTAGACTTCCGTTTTTTAATTAGTGGAAAGCGATCATCTTAATATTACCTTACTGATACTTTTAGCAAAAAGATCTTTGTTCGCTTATAATTTTTTTAATATATTATATATACCGCATATATGGTGCGAATCAATAAAATGGGTAACTAACAGTAATAGCCTACTGAAATTTCAATCGTGGCGTTGGGTACATGATTGTTACATTTCTTAGTCTCATAAAATAGCTTCATTTCTAAATATTTTCAGTGAACAACTATTATGTTAATTTATTGTTCCCAAATGTGTATAGATCTAACCAGTCGTTCTTTCAGATTCACTTTTATACACAGACATATTGTGTCCGGTTCACTAGGTAACAAATTTGATTTTAACCGCAAATCTGAAAGTGAAAACTGCACAAGATCTTCAGTGGTGCTCGGTCAAAGATGCACACTGAGTGTTTAGAGATCTTACCTAGATGATGTAGAGATACCATTAATACAAATCAAGCATTGTATTCAACGACATTAATTATAAAAATAAAACCACCACAAATGAAAATGCTTTAAACAAGAGTCAAATTCATCTAAATATACTGACACAAAACTACGATTAAATGTGCTATGAAACATGACATATTGACGCCTAGTTTATCGAATAGTGGCCGTGGATTTAACAAAACGGTGCCACGGTTGTATCAATTAATTAATTCACAATCCTCACTGCGCACCATGCATCTCAGTTCGACATTAGCTGAGCTTCAATACTTTATATATTTAGTTATTGAAATCGTTATCGGTCACGATTAAAACATCGCTTTCTACATGCAGATGGGTATGCAACAGCTCAGCTAGCGTCAAACACGTCGGGGACAGTCGGTTCTAAGCGAGTACCTTAACCTCACTAGTTCGTCACTCCCGCTGTGCACTTAATGTAACATAATATTCGTTGTAATAAAACAATGGTATTGACTCACACATTTTTTAATTCAATATCGGGATTTGACCCATCATCCAGAACATGAGGAATAATAACTAAGCTCCGAATGTCATGTGATTTGTGAAATAAATTGAATAGACAAGAAAAAAAATTGTATAACAGTCGAATATTTACGTAGGCTATCAAATATTTATCATGATATAGATAGATAAGCAGTCATTATATATATATAAAAAATAATTACGACATGCTATCACTAAATTTTACACCGAATAATCGTAAGTTTCCGCATATCACACCATAACGTTATATACTAGGTTCAGGGGATGGACACTACAGATATTTGACGATAATAGTATCCGATTACCATCGCCCAAACCCGGAAGTATATGTCGTGGTAAATAGAAGTACACCACTTGCTTTTTTGTTTATAGCAGTGTTTTTCAACCTTTTTCATCACGCGACCCCCCTACCCATTTTTTACCCGCTTTTTTTCATTTTGTGACACATCCAACATTTTTATTCATTTTCGTAAGGTTCGGATAAATACATCATTAAAATTTGTGAAGAATTGGAATAGAAAGCACTCCGCCAAAATTTACTTTATTATTCAGAGGTTAGTTGGTTGTCAAGAGACAAAGTGCTAGTCAGAGTTTTGGAACTTCCCACTAAACTGTTAATGTATTTGCAGCAGGACTAATAATAATACTCCAAATTCATTTGCGACTCTATGACTAGCTTTCCCAACTTTTTGCAACTTCCCTATAGAAATTTCGCGACCCCCCTATATATGCTTCGCGACCCCCCGGGGGGTCGCGACCCACAGGTTGAAAAACACTGGTTTATAGTAACGGTGTGACGTGCAGCCTAATAACAAATACATATAATCGATAAATAATGATACCTACTAATTTAATAAATAATTACGGAGTTACGGATGATTTAGATAATGCACTTAGTTTCTCATTGTCACGGTATTGTATAGTAAATTATGATAACGGATTTATTAATAAAATTATTCCTTGAACAGCAAAAATTATATTATTTTTCATTTACAATCATAATAATTAATTTAACAATAGTACTATTATAAGTATATATTATAATTATATTCACGATAATACAGTGATACACGGTAATTTTAACCTATGTGTGGTACACAGGCAGCCACGATCTGAAACTAACAGCGCGTGCTTATCCTATCATGTGACAACTGAGACCTGTCAGTAGTTTCTCGTTTTAATTATCTGTACATTTACATCAAAATTAATAAATACTTGCATTTTTCGTTTCAGAGTCTATATCTAACCACGATTGACTAATAATAACACATCAAAGTGGACATCAACATAAAAGATTTAAAGTATTTGACTAAATTGACAAATATATATATATATATATATATATATATATATATATATATAGAAAACCACTCGCTACAGAACCTTACATATATATAGTTACTCGGTTCTATTATTACATTACTTTTTCACTTTCGATTATTAATTTGTGGAAGTAGCACGTGAATAATATCAAATTAAAATCAAACATTCATACAATAATATTTTAAAATAATGCAGTTACAATATAACATTAGTTAGGATATTATAAATGCAGACGACAATGCTCTTGCCCTCACACGCAATCATATTTATTATCTTAACACATACAAAACTATTGCCGCTTTAGTACGACTTACAGATTTGTATATGGTTTTAAAACAAGGAAAAAGGCTGGAACTAGGATGGTATTATATGCCTCAACTATATAAAAAAGTAGTCACCAAATTAAATAAAAAAAAATGATCTTTCATATTATTAAGTATAAGAGTTGAAATTAAATTAGTCAATAAATAAATTTGAAATTAGATCTTATTAGATGTGTGTGAATTGGTCCGAAAAAATGTTATTTAGTAGCAATTACAACTTCGGCAGAGTCTTTAACAGAAACTTTAAAGTAAAATTAATTAAATATCTCAAGAATATACGAGGTGTTTGGTATTTTTCAAAACCATAGAAAAATATTATAATAATTTGGACGTAGTTAAGCAGACTCTCTTGTACACTCCCAAATTCATTGCCATAATATGTTCTTCTTTGAAATAAAATTTATATTCTTCATGGACTCAATCAAATTTTGCTCAACAATTTAAAATTTACATAAGTTATACACCGATCGTTTAACTGGGGTATCGCCTACGCAATAAGAAGGAGGCAGGGGGTGAAGTTACCGGGAGGCTGAGGGGTGCGTCAAGCGTGGCAGTACGCTGGCGGTGCGAATAACAAACAAGCTAAGTAAGTTGCATACCACGTACATTCCTTTTTTAAACCAGAAAACAAGATCATAGTTGTACCGAGAATCTTCAAGACGTAAATTTAAACAAACTTGTTGTTCAAGCCAAAGGACTCTCGGTGACTACCATAAATAAAGTAATAGAAGAAGGAAATTAACTGAAAGATGAACCGAGAACCGAAAGAAAAAAAATGAAGTTTACCGTTTTATAGAAGACATAATTAGAAGAAAAAATACTCAATTTTATACGGTTTACAAGCAGGTACCGACATTATCAACTTTGAATACGAAACTGAAAGAAGAAGGAATTTTAAATTGTGGCCGAGAATATTTGAGAACGTTAATTCATAAACTGGGTTTTCGATTTAAGAAATGACTTGACAAGACGGATTTATCGATTTTTTAAACTTCAGCAAATGTACTCGAGTATATGCCTTATATCACTCGGTACAGGTGGACAAAAAGACTACGATGATGTTAGATTTTATATGTTGTTTAGAAAATATGATATGTTGAACTTAAGCAACACTAATCTGAAACAGTCTTCGGATGTAGCGTTACCCGCCCCCTTCTTACCGCGCAGGCGATACGCGAGTTAAATGGTTTCAATAGCTCATTTAATGCTTCAATACGTATGAAGACAATCTTGACTCACAAAGTTTTGGTTTGGGGTAAGTTTCGATACAGAGTTTCAAAGAAGAGTTATAGTCTTCTGACTGGAGGTTTTGTTGGCAGGCAGGTGCAGGTTTCGGTAATGCTAGCCTTCTTTGTGTGCTGCATTTTGCCAAATCTGTGGAATCAGTTCTGTCTGCTTAACTACGTCCATTTGTAGTGTGACAGAAAGCAAGTTAATATAGCATTGTCATCTAGTTCTGAGCTATGGTAAAAGTTTTATGGCTATATCGGTGACAGTTTTGTAATGACGATTTCAAAACAATAAGTTTGGAAGTCACCTGGAATACATTATTGAGCTAAACTAGAGGCATTTGCATAGCACATTATGTTTAAGTAATGATTTTCTGTAATTACTTCAGGCACCAACACTACAGCGTTATTACACATTATTCATTTTCAATTCTGTAAAATACCTTCTATCATTATTCTATGTTGAGAAGGCAATGAAGGGTATAACTGAAACCCGTTTTTACATGTAACTGCAGAAGCAATATCCTTACTTATATGAGACATGTAGCTACTTTAACAGTAAAAAGGCCTTCAACTATAACCACCTTTGCCTTAAATTAAATGAAAAAGCTGTATTATTATAGCTTATTATAAATCACTGAATGTGTACAATGTTCAACTAATTTTACAATCATACAATGAATTTAATATGAATACTGACATACGCTTGGCAAGTCGCATTGACGCTACCCCGTTTTCTTAATAAAATATTGGTGAATTGCCAAAGTAATTATGCTGAAGTCTTAATGGCAAATGTTAATGACATCGTGAACCAGATCGGAATATTAAATGTGAGCAAAAATGATGTTGCCAAAATACTGATTATATCGACGTAATGAAATAATAGCTACAAGTAATATAGTCTACATAATACCAATGCACTGCCCTGGTACATACCTAGACATACTTGAATGCCTCGTTTACATAGAATTAAAATAATTTCAATAAAGATACATGCTTGAAATAGATTGGCATGACAGTTTGACCCGCCTCAACTAGTCTTTTAATGGTCATTAATCAAGCTTACAATACTTAACACAAAAGTGCAAATACAAATTAAACTCTTAATTGAATAATAACAGTAATAAATTAAGTACAACAGAAACATTTTTTTTTATTAAATAAAAAAGCAAGCTTCCTATGTAAGAATAGTAAAATAAAATAATTATAATTGTGAGATTATATGAATGAATTGGGAAATATAAGAGGGCTCTTCAGGGTTCGCATGTAGCTAAACAGGGCAGTGTATGGTTTCGAAAGTAATTGAGACTTATGCTTTTACTAGCTTGTAATGAGATGGTCAACTTAGACGCATGACGAAGCACTGCAATGGATTTACTGTGGATATTTTAAGTAATATAAAACCTGAGATGTGATGAAAATAATTATAAAACATGACTTCATTTGAAATTAAGACTAGTTCTAAACATTTGCCTTTTGTAATTTTAGGCCTTCATTTATTTAACGATTTAAAACGATGTTTAAAACATCCGATATTTGTATTTGAAACAGTACAATTTTAAATTCAATGTAGTTATGTGACTCACGGCGCCATGCTAGAGCTCCTCCAATAGTCTACAGTCGCACTTACGTTTTAACATCAACTGTGGCATGAATCACTATTTTACCAAAAACATTCTCATACAATACAAATTGAAGGCGTATAAAACTCCATTATTAGTACCTAAAGAGATTTAGCCTGCTATTTGTGTAAGATTTTTTTTAGACAAATTATTTTTTGGAAGAGATGTGTTAATGACATTCATAGCAATTTTTCTAGCGGCATTTACGCGTGACATGCACGCACTGATGCGTTAGCCAAGTTCAATACTTAGTGCTTAACACAAAGTATTGATTTTCAGCCACATCTCTTCTGCCATGAAGTAACTACATAAAAAGCCCGTTAAAATAGAATGTAACTTCATTAACAGTATTTATATTTTGAAAAGATTCCAATTTAATATTTTTGTCAGTTAGTATAAACATGAAAGCTTTATGGTATCAGAGTTAAGTTGGGAAAGAAAACACAAGTGCAACATGACATTTTTAAGCTCGGAGAGGTCGCTATGAAAAGAAAAAGCTGCCTTACGGGATGCGTTGGGAGTGTAACAGCGGGTACCGTGAGGCGTTGTCTGGGGTCACCGCGGCTGCGCGACCATTCACATAAGGAACTTGCCGATGATGATGCCGAGCAGCGCCATACCGACAGCGGTCATGAGCCAGGGCATGAGTGTGATCTGCGCGTTCTTCTCCGGCCCGTATGAGTGCGCACGCGCGTGACCGTCGCCACCCGCCTGGCGCAGGCGTAGCAGCTCCTCCTGCACACACAAAAAACGCTATACTCCTGTCTTTTACATCAGTTTCGACTACATACTAAGGTCTGCTTGCCGATATTTTAAAAAATGTATGGAGAATGTCAAACACCAGCGTAATCTATGTTATTTTCGGACGTACCTATTGTTTAATCGTCGATCATACAGCATAGCTTAAAATATAAAAAAAATGCTAGGCGGCTTTGGTGGAGACGCGACGTGCCATATAAGAATATTTTCTCACAAATAACAAAAATAACCTCTAAGTTCAGCCGATTCGCTAACTTACGTATCAGTAGAAGTTTTAAGCTTAATTTGAAAATATGAAATTCAATTCAATATTTTTACCATGTCATTAATGCTTCTCGCTTTTTGGAAGGAATTGTGTCAAGCAAGGAAATGCGTTATGCCCTTTCCAAGTAACTTTATTTCTCTGTCTCTTTGTGAGCGGCCAGATGTGTAACATCAAAACTGAATGTTGAATATATTATTAAAACCTATTTTTTATTTGCTTATGATTTAAATCATATCTGAATTATATTGCCTCATTCTTGCAATTTATTTTTTTCCTGAGACACTTGAGGAGTAGGTATACGTTATTTCATTCCTATATATTCCTACTTGACTGCACGTGTGGCGTAGCGGCTAAGACAGTCGCCTCGCCGCTTCGTGTCGTGGGTTCGAGTCACGCGCCGGACAACTATTTGTGTGACCCATAAACAGTTGCTCAGCGTCAGGATGTAACTTGTGTCCGCCTATTATATGTTTGTAAACTACCCCGCGACACAGGGATTAGATTCCCTAATGCGGGCGTTGTCTTTTTAAAAAACGAAAACAAAAACAAATATGAACATTATAAAGTGATTTTTTACCAAACTTCGGCGAGGCAAAAAGAAAAAGAACAAGAAGAACATTTTTTTTATTTTATAATGTTAAAAAGAGTAGTCTTAATCATGCTCAATCAAATCTTAACATTAAGCATTTTGCCATTTCACCGATTACAGCAGGCACCAAAAACGCATATGCAAACGTGGCCAGTATCTGGCTAAAACCGGAGACGCGAGCTTTTATTTCGAGAACCAAATTTGTCCGTGTGCCGGAATTAGAGATAATATAATGTATTTTTTGAAAATTGTATGAAAAATCGTAATTAAAATATACTTACTGGGTATTAGGTACCGTCCGAATGGATTTTTTTTTATTTAGAATCGTTATTAGAGCTAGATAAACACAAAAAATAAATAAACGTTAACAAATAGTGTCGTCGTGTTCGCGTTAGCCAAGTTCGGATCGTCAATTTTACGAAAATTGAAGACATTTATATTATACATTCATAAATGAATCTATAATATGCATTTTATATGAATATTTTCATATAAAATACATGTTTGAAATGACAAGTATATAAGCGAATATTTGAAGTGTAGTTTTATTAATACATAAAATAATTATTTACAAGCTCATTTCTCTTTAAAAGACAAGACAGGCAATTGTGGGATTTTTTTGAGAGAGGGTTAATATTAAGCAGTAACGTTATTTTTGTTTTATTGGTTAGGGAAAGAGAACGTTGCACATATTTAACCTAAAAATAATAACAATGAGTAACCCATAACATTTTCCACTGATTATGTGAGCAAAATATATATTATTATAATATATATATATATTAAATATATATTTGGCTGACTTGATGATAATAATCCTTGTTTTTCAGTAAAATAGTGTACAAGTTCAATTTCAACTATTACTACTAGTTCATTAGCTAAAGACTAATAAAAAAATATTTCTGATTGCCTGGAGATCTGTCATACAGGTCTTGTACCCAGTATAGACCAGCTCTCACAAAGGTCTAAATCTAAACTATCGAATTGTAACTATGTTTAAGATGCTATGTACCTAAAATGAGATAAATAAATGTTCAATTATTATTATTATTATTCCACGTGCTTCTAAATACTACACGTAGACAAGTGCGTACAGTAAAAATTCGCTGGTAGTTTTTCGCAAATCTAAACTCGCACAGGCACATAATAATAACAGCATACGTAAAGATTTACAATTATTTTAGCCATAGCGAGCAGTCTCAAATAGCCTCGGCTCTAGTCTAGTCTCAGCTAGCCCGTGAAGTTATTGGACTTCAGTGTGTGCGACATAAAATATCCCGTAGGACCCGATGCGACGGCTAGTCTACACGACCGGAAACAGGTCAGGTACAGGACAGACGACTTTATGTGCTCTCTGAGGCACGGGCATGAAACAGCCAAAGTTGTAGACTCCGGACCGATACTGATAAATCCTTCTATCAGACTAACTCCAAAATCACAGTACACATAGAAATTCTATTCTTAAATAGCGATATATCTGGTATGAAAACTATATGGAAGTCGTTTGATAAAATAAATAGTGACCACTTGCGCCAGCGGAAGGGAAGGGGCGGGGGGAGATGTCCTTTAGCTATAAAACCAGAACCACTATCCGGGATAATTGTAAAAACAATAACATCTAGTTTCATCCGAGGCATTAATGGTAACAAACAAAGTAATAGCTCCACTTCCATAACAGCCCGCACTTGGGAATCTAATCCCTGTGTCGCTGTCGTCTGGATGTAATTTGTGTCCGTCTATTATATGTTTGTAAAGTACCCCACTTTACAAACATATAATAGACGGACACAAATTACATCCAGACTCAGAACAACTTATTTATAGGTCACAAAAATAGTTGTCTAGCGCGGGACTCGAACTCGCGACACGAAGCGGCGAGGCGACTGTCTTAGCCGCTGCGCCACACATGCATTCAAATTAATTCAATTGAAGTTATATTAGTTTTGGATATTTGGAAATCTGCTTAAAGAGTTGCACTCGCTGGTGCGTAATTGATTGATGAGCATCTAGGCAAGGGTTCAGTCATTAAGCCATATTAGGCGGCTTGAATAACCCTCGACATCAGAACACTGCCTATTATAGACAGATTAACAATTTAATTTCAGATGCTTTAAATTTAGTAAGCATATTTGCTTGAAGTACAATTTGGAGATGCTGAATAAGAGAGTTGTGTAAAGAAAAAATAATTAAATTAACATGCTGAACAGAACAAAATCACGATAATTTCGAACGTCCTGTTACAAATCAAATTTTTTTTTATGTTCAATAGTAAGTGAACCAGCCCATACTGGACGAGGTGAATTCCAGGGGTGAATATGGAACAAAATTGAAGTTTTTGCCTCTATTTCAATTGAAGTGGTACATTGCCCCAAACCTAAGTTATGTATTGCCCCTATATCTATTGAAGTTAATTTATGTATTGCCCCTATCTCCATCGAAGTGATACATTGCCCCTATCCTAAGTAATGTATTGCCCCTATTCTATCGAAAGTATGTACTGCCCCTATCTCTATTGAAGATAGGTTTTAGTTTCTCCCCGGGATCACTATTCAATACATTTTACCATTAGGCAACATATAGGATAATGTCAAAGACAGTAATTTCAAAAGCAAATTTTGGTTTGACATAATTGTTATGACGGATAACACGTTAATTTATAATAATTAATGTTAATTTATAATAACCAATATTTGTTATATATTTTGATCGTACATATTTTGATCAAAATTTGCAGTAATATAGCTTACAATCCGAATAACACATAGGCTATGATTTATAAAGTTTGACGCGGGTGAAATCGTGGGACACAGTCAGTATTTTAATAAGGATGTTACGCTTATAGCAGTTGTCCCGAACGGAAACTACAGTAAAAAAACACTCGCTTCTATGTAACTAAAGGATTTTTACTGGCGCTGTATCTTACCACCCAGGAAACTCCATAAAATGGATGAGACCAAACAGAACCTTCTTATACGTATGTTCATGAGCCATTGGTTAGAATTTTCTTAAAGACGACGCCCGCATTATTTAACTTAGTGCCTGTGTGGCGGGGTATTTCACAAAAATATAATTGACGGACACAAACTATATCCAGACTCAGGGCAACTATCCAATACAAATAGTCATCATAAATTAATTTATGATAGTTTATAATGACGTTAAGACATTGTTGGCAGGTGTGACGCCAATCTTTACCTTACCACTGTCACGACAATTTTCTAGGGAGAAATTATCGCCACTATCAAGTTTAACACTTTTTCAACCAGGGATTTGAACCTGTGACGCCCTTTTTTAAGTCGCATTTGCAACCACCACCAGCGCAGCTTTTATCAACATACAACAACCATAACATAGAATATAGGCATACAGATCGCTTAAGCAATTTATTACACATAGGTAAAACGCAAAGCTAATTGCAGAAAGCAGCGTGAATCATCACAATGTAAACTGAAGCGTGTAACACAACAAAACAATAAAAATACCCTGTAACATTGATATTAGATACATCTGTTTTTGAAATTTTGATATTATGACTTCTTACTTTTTAATTATGTAAGCAATAGCAGCAAGGTATCTAAAATACCCTGTAACATTGATATTAGATACATCTGTTTTTGAAATTTTGATATTATGACTTCTTACTTTTTAATTATGTAAGCAATAGCAGCAAGGTATCTGCCTTTTGCGATTTAAAAAGAAATATCGCCGAAGTTTATGACTCAAAACTCGAATATTAGCAAGTCATTTCGATAGGAATTGAAAGTAAATATTTTAAGTGTAGTTTTAAAATTTGTGACAATTGTTAATAGTAACACATACTTGTCTGCATTTTCTTTAAGTAGGATCGTGGAAAACTCCAATTTTGATATTAAACTAGTTTATAAACTAAACTTTAGTATATTTCAATAGATAAATTCAATGTTATTTTAACGAAATATAATCACTTCGTTCGTATCTTTCTATAGAACAATGAATAAAACATTTCTTGTGCAATGTAAATTGTTACATACATTTTGGTATGATGGTATGCAAAAAATGAGGTGCTCTCACATTTGGAATGATCTCTTTTGCAGAGAACTGTTCAGTATTCGATCTTTGACGTCACCATTTTTTTTTGTCTATTGACACACGAGAACAATGAACTTCAGCATTGTTCTCGTGTAAGAAAACAATTGTATCACCTGGGACTTAAACCAAGTAACTTAGATCTATGAAACTAGCAACTATGGTCTCCAACTAAGCCATGCACTTTTTTATTAGTTATGCGCCAAGACACAAATGTTTCTGGCATAATTAGACACCGCGATGAGTGACGTGAAAAGACACTTCCATGCTTGTCCTAATGCCCAAAGGCCTTTAATCCATATTAACACTTGTAATACCCGATACACACAATGCCACGCCTACCCTAGTCAACCTTATTCCGTTAGTAATACAGATGCTGTAAAAGCCAATGAGTATCCACCGAAGTCCGTCCGATTGTAAGTTGCCATATACAACAAGGCAAGGCAAATAATATAATCATTATTATAATATTGAATTCGCTCAGGAAATACAATAGTTTATTTAAAATTCGCAATATTTGCATGCAATCGTAAATATACTTATGGTGTTCTATAGATATACTTATACACGTATATATAATAAAAATAAGGAAAAAGAATATAATTCTTACACATCGTCGAAAGGCAATATTTATTCACCGTATTATACGGAAAATACGCTAATACAAGGTAAGATTTATTTATGACGTGTTGATGGATGAATACTTGAAGTGAATAAGTTCGTAGAAATTTTATATTTTACCTCCGCTTAATACTCCTTATTATACATATAGATAAAAAGAGTTTGAAGTATGAAACGAATATCTACTTGTATAACTTATCTTCTTTATAAATGACAATTCGTACAACTTTAGACCAAAGTTATAAAACTTCTACAAGCCATTCAGTTAAGAGGCAGCTTGCGCTTCTTAACAAATTGTTTGGGGCATTCTCCGAAAAGTAAAATGTAGTTTTTATTATAAAACGTTCACTAATGCACTGACGTCACATCCAGAGCGACAATGCTTTATATTTTATCCATCTCAACTCAAACTAGGCAGAGCCTATACTATGGCAACTGACAAACATACTTATATACTTTAAAAGTCTATAAGTATGTTTTCATTCGTCAAGCCTTTTTTGATTCTAAACATGTCAAATATAAACATTTTTTATTTTAATTTCATATTATAGTTAAATAACAACAGACAAAAAACAAATAATCACAGAAATATTTGGCCCGGGTGGGAATCGAACCCACGACCCCTGGCTTAGCAGTCAGGGTCACCAAGCACTAGACCAGCAAGCCAGTTAAAATTTAATGCACGGGAGGTCAACTTATTAAATATCACACACCATTACTGATTGTATATAGAGATTTAGTTAAGCGCACCGCGTAAATTACTCGTTTTACGAACAGCCATACAAACTTAGATCACGAAAAAAAGAAACAAAAAAAAATATTTAAATTCAGCATGGTCTAAAAACTATTCCAAATAAAAACAATAGTACAGTGAACGCAATATGCCTAAACCCCTGTTGATGGTTTATTAAACAAATACTCACACAGTCGTATAATTTTGAACAACACAATTTGGCAGCTTACATGGTGATTTAAGACTTAAATATTTTCCAGTGAGCCAATAGAACACTTTGCGTATAGCATGTTGCCTATATCTGCAGCTATAGCTAAATACTTTCAGTTTATAGTGATATAATAATGTGTTGTTGCCTTACGATGAGACGGTGCAACTCGGTGTACCGTTGACCTAAATCTTTCATCACATTACCGTAGTCGCGAAAGATCGGCGTGTTAGTTTGTCGCGAAATTATTGCCTCACCCCGAGCAATACAAACAAATACGGAAAAGATAATCGCAGATGAAATAACGTCGGGTTCAATACTATATGTCATCCGTAATTATCTTTCATCAAGAGCAATACACATTACTAACATTGTAGATTTCATTTGAGACTTCTAAATATTTTAAGGCAGTTTGGCAATTTTTAACATTCTCCATACACTTTTTATAGATTTAAAAGAGCCGTAACATATTTTTCAATGGAATCTGAAAAGTATTATCTTCACGGTAATTGGTGACATGAGAAATAAGACCAATAATAAGACCTTTTCAAATTATAGCGCAGATTTTGCCAAGTCATCACGGACACAAGTACATTGCAAGATAATAAACGTTGTAATATTAAAATGAATCGTAATTAGAACATAAGTATGTATAATAATTGTTAATATAACTTGCAGTTAAACGTAGATTATCTTAACTTCCGTTAGATTTATCGTTGAAAACAATATTTCAAACACATCGTGTAATCACAAATTGTCACAATCAAGAACTTAGAGCCTATGTACACCACGTTTTTTAAACGGGCCGTCGACGGCGCGCTTTTATCCTACAGAGCAGTTTGGTATTTTTTAAAATCGATACATATTCGATGCTAACGCGCGTCTGTATCGCTACAAACGCGAGTCAACGGCGCGCTTTAAAAACGTGGTGTGCATAGGGCCCTTATGTTTAAAAAGTTTTTCGTCGTGACTGAATTGTACTTTCGCCATTTATTAATATGTTACCGTTTTAAGATTGATGTTATTTAAAGAATTACTAGTATCTTCGTTATTCTTGATGCAGTTTTGGTTTCGATTAAATTATACGGCTCAATTGGCTATCGACTCTACGTTAGACAGGTGGCGGAGGAAAGAGATTGCTTGGCTATTTGTGAAAGAGCTTCGCTTTGTTAAGACCATACAAATGCATGATCTTGATATTTTTCTGGCGGAGCTCGTCGGTGATGACTTGGTCAATTCTGCATAGGTATAAAGGACAAAATACTCACTTTTAAATACAGATTTTCATGTCTTAATTTGCTCTCCTCCTCTCTCAAAAGTATAACTTCTAAAGTCGCCTTTTGCAAATCAGTTTCTGCATTCTCAGACTTGGGGAAAGTCAAAATCTGAAATGCATTAAGAAAACATTAATCAAAATAATATAGTATACACACCCATATTCAAAAACAATACTAAAGTATTTATAGAACTATTGCCAGTGCAATTTTGGGGCTACTCACAATACTCCCCAACAACAACTTCTTGTTCTTGAATATGGGCGTTAATACTCACACTCAAAAAAGACAATTGCAAATAAATACGTAACATGCAAGAAGGGCGAGGGAGGGTATATTAAAATAAATAAAATGTGTTCTCGACAATGGGGTGAAAAGGGTGTTATTCACAAAACAACACTAAGCTAAATGAAATAAAATTCTATTTAAGCAACAACTTAAAATACAAGTGCATTGTTCCTTAAATTTTGACTAAATTAATTCTTTAAATTTATATAGCGCGCGAAAAATTCGAACCGAATGTACTAAAGCCGTTGGACCCCCTTAATTTTTAGATCAATAATAATTTGGGCGTGTACCGTTTTCGCGCCTGTAGTGTGATCATCATCCTTCCGCTTTGCTTCGTTCTGGATAAGACCTTCAACAGCATCCTGGAAGACAATTCAAATAACATGCCAAGCTTGGACTCAACTTTAACCCGAAATAGTACCTAACAAGTATAGTCAATTCAATGATGTGATGGTCTATCGATGACAATGAATTTGTAACAATCTGCAGGAAATTAGTTGCGAAACTACGTGACTGACTGGATAAAGGGCAAATAAATATTTAAGAAGCTCACACACACAACAAAACGAAAAGGTCACAAGTTTGTTTCGTGTACTTTCGTGTGGTAAGCACTAGAAACTCCTTGAAAAGTAACATTTATAGCAGTGGGGTAAATATGGTTTCCAGTTATTACCTTCGTTGAGGCTTTTGCATCGTCGACCACTGCAACTCGCTTTTTAGAGACCTCGTTCTGGGCGGCATTGTCACCAGCATCCTGGAAACATTTATTTCTTTAACATGGGTACTAATCCGACCACTCCAAGTCCTGTACACCTTCAGTGGCACATACTCAAAGAGATAAACCTGCACTAAGCCTCGCTAAGCCTGGAAGCTAATCAAACTTGGATTCCGCTATGAAGCTCATTAAAAATAGGTGATGAGTACGACAATATTGTTTCCCACTTCTTTCCATTGCAATGCGGTAGAAAAGAGACTTAGGTACTAAGAAATGAGACCAAGAGTCTTAGAGAAGGACAATTAAAACACAGGGCCTTAATTGTGACTTGTTAATTTAGTTTCGAAAACATGAGGTACGGTAAAAGTTAAACAGATAAAATTGACTACGTAAGTAAAAAACTTGGTATTGGTAAATAACAAAGTTTCGACTCAATCTTTGATATTGGTGTTTAGTGGTTATTTTTCTGTAATGGTGAACTTACATTGAGGTTAGTTCCACGTGGAGATTCAAACACGCATTTCAGTTTGTAGTCCATAAGCTGTTCTGGGCTGATCTCCTTCCACTACAAAACAGAAAGCTTTGTTATAAAAACACACTTATTTTCTTCGGAGTTTCCTCTACATATTTCTATATGCGTTACCATTTTAACCTGTTGGGGTAACTACCAAAATAAATGAACGACTGCCTTCTGACTTCGAAGTCAACAATAATTACGCAGCATTCCTTGGATTCGGATTAAACTTGTGCGCATATACATGATAGTTCACTCTAGGTCTTATAAGTGAAAGTGGTAGTAAGCCGGAAAATACTTAAGTGTGGGAAGATTTTTTTAATAGATTGTACGGGATAGTTATAAGATTTTTCCTTTAACACAACTATCCAACCAATAAGGAACACACTTAGATCGTAAAGGGTTCCGAGCGTGTTACTACTGCTGAGAGGACAACCTATATTTAACGATCTTCTGGGTCAATTTCAGTCAAGCACAATGACGCATTTGAGTACTATTGCACATTTCCAACCCCTTTAATAAAATAGTTAACAGATTGAAATAACTTACCACTTGATCTATGTTAGTCTTGCCCTCTGGAGCAACAACACTTTGCACCATAAACTTATGTTTGTGTTTCTCATTGGGATCAACATACACAGGCTGTGGAGTAACTGAAAAGAAAAAACGTAGTACTTTAGAATGAAAGTGGAAAAACAAAACCAAATAATAAATACTACTTTATTTCCCTCAAAATTATAAGTAACGCATCAGCTTTGCTAGCGAATTTGTACAATTATAGGAATATACTTCTAGAATATAGGCATTGCCCTATGTAGGAAACTTTGCAGTGCTTAGACACCAGTCTTTCTGCTTCCTCTGGCTACTACGGGATCAGAGACTTTCGGCGTAAATGAAAATATCTTATATAACCAAAACCATCAATGCAAAACCAAAAGAAAAGATGCTCTTACGGCTCCTAATTACCATACAATTCATTAGAAGTGTAATTGGTAATGAGTAGCTTGATCAAGAGAATGCGAGGGTAAGGGAATTAATTAACAAACTTAATGTAGTAGGGTCTACGTCTTGGGGACTAAGAAAAATCCTTACCCAAATAATAATATAAGATTAAGTAATTAATTCTACAGTTTGAGAAACAACGTGAACAATAAGTTTGTAAGCAATAAAGTTTACTTACTAGCTATTTCCACTTTGGAATTTGGGTCCAGTATTCCAGAGTTAGGACGTACACAATACTTCTTTGGCGCTGTTGTTTTAATCTTGAATAGTACGGTATCGTTTGACGGATTTGTCAGCCGCATGTAGGTAGTACATCCTTGCTCGAACAGTCCTGAGTAATCAACTAAATTTATCAATAATAATGACTATATCCATAACGGCAGGGACAGATGGCAAAATAATGGAAACTAGGGTATTCATTAACCGGCCTAACAAGAGGACAGCAACCTAACTAAAGAAAAGCTCTTGCTGTTCGTCATATGTGGGTTATGTGGTCTGGCACAGCACTAATACACTATTCTTTAAGTAATAACCGACTTAAATAAGGAGTTAATAAATTCGACTTATTATATTAGCTGGATGCGGGCAGAACAGGACCGGCTATTGTGGAGATCCTTGGGGGAGGCATTTGTCCAGCAGTGGACGTCTTTCGACTGATATGATGATGACGAACTTCTACTTTAAGTTATTTTTTATATGTATTGTTACGCGATATCTCCGCTGTTTGTGAAGCGATTCTAATATAAGTATTCAATAGGGAATGCGTCAATATAAATTTAGTTCAAATCATTCGTTACTAAGAACGTCGGCTCCATATTTTTAAACAGTTTTTATATTATATAAAAACTATAACTATAATATATATATAATATATATGTAAGGGGAGGAGGCGTTGGTGTCTGACACACAGTGTATACTAGCACGGACTCCGCCGTTTTACTCTATCTTCACATTACTAGTTTCCTATAAAAAATGTACTTTTAATTTTAAGATAGATACCTACTATGTACAAAATCCTTATTGATTGAATAAAGATTATTATTATTTTCCGTGAGTAGCTTCATTTTGATGAGACGCTCAACAATTTCCTGATCAATTATGGTAGCTAACAGAGGTAGCAAGGATAAAATATGTTGATTTGAGATTCTCAAAAAAATATTAATAACTGGCTTTTGTTATATCGGATGATATATTTTTTCGAATAATTTAGATAATTATCCAAATTATTCGAAAAAATATTGGTCCTACAAAATGTATGGTTTGATCAAAGAATCCCTTCCAATATGGTTCCATAAAGAAGTCACTAAAAGTTTAAACTAACCAGCCGATTTTTTTTACTTACGATGGACTATAAACTTAATCTAAGTTAAAATTAACGTCTTGTTAAAAAGGTGTTAGTGATGGTAATTGCTATGCATGTCCTACAGAGGGGTATTTTTGTAAAGTACCCATATATTATCTAATATATTATGAACGACATATTGATGACTTGTATTACTAAAATAATATACAAAATAGATAAAATACTACACTCTAAATATAAGAACATGTTGTCGCTCCCTACAAACATTTAGCTTAGGCAACCCTATCAACCCATAGAACAGAACAAATTAATACCAATCTTTATACAAAGAGAGCAATTATAATTTTATGCATGAAAAGGTGTTGTTATACCAGTAATAGTATGGCTTGCGAAACTTGGATATTGATTGGGAACGGAAACAGGGAAATCGACATTAATTGAATATTTCTGCGCCGACTTTATAAGTATTACTAGTGACGTCCCACAAGCAAAGTAGGCTTTGTCTTTTTTTAAATATATATTTTTAATTATCATCACAATCCACACAACAAAATAAATAAACTTATGCTATCTAAGCTGTGCCTATGGTTGTTAGTAGACCTGTAGTTACAGGTCACCAGGACTCCTCAATGACCTGTATGCCAGATAATTCTGTATCTGACATATCTCTTATCCCAAATTTCATTTAAATCTGTTAGCCAAAATCCCTACATCTAAACCTACAAAGTTTCACATGTATAATGTTTGTATATGTGTCACGTAATAATTGCGTTAAACACTTTAAAGTGGAACACTGCGACATCTACCTGTTCAATTATTAAGCTATTGATTTCGCGGGTGTAGCCTGGATTTTTACTACCGACCGACGTGTTATGACATGTCTAGTTCAACGTGGTTAAGATGATGAACTGAGAATGTACTTTTTTATACTACTTTGTACCGTTTTTACATTTGTAGGATCAGTCCTACAAATATAAAAATAGGTAATAATGTACTGTAGTTTTATAATGCACCCTATAAAATAGGGTAAAACCCTATAACTAAGTTGGCAACAAGCTGCCTGATGGTAATCGGTCACACTTGGGGAATCACTGACGCGTTGCAGACTAATTCGCCAGGAAACGAAACTTTATCACTCTTATCTTAAAGGGGTTTAACATACTGTATTGACAGGGAACTCATGCCGGAGCCTCAGCGTACGTGGGAGTTTAGCTGGAACCGTATAGTACTAAATATACTTTCTAGGATGTGGTGTTGTATTCCCTTTCTATTGGGAGAGATGCGACGGTGGGCGTGGACGTGGGCAGCAAATCAATAAAATTTTCCGTACACAGCCCATTATACAGGCGATAAAGCACAAGACAAGGACACAAATGTATCGTCGGATTTTTTATTTAATTGCGGCCTTTCAGCTAGGGTTATCGTCGACAATTCTCAAAAATCATCTTTACATTAACTATATATATTTAAATATTTATTGACGTCAATATTAAGAAAATTTTATTAAATTCTTTCTAATATAGTCTGATAGCGAAGTGTTTAAACAAATGGGCTGTGGAAGACAGTGGTCTCGAAAACAAATCCAAGGCTTTTTGAGTTCACTATTAGTGAGTGATAACTAGGAAACTAACCGAACAATAATAGAAGACCAGAAGAAGACCAATAGAAGACCTTAAACCGGTACAAACATAACCGCATTATAAGCTACCGAAGCTACGCTATCTCTCATACGTCATTACTAGTTGAACATCAAAACTTCGAGTTATCATAAGTTCACGTGTTTATTACTTTCTTGGGTCCGTATATAGAAATTAATTACCAGGTGATGAGGTTAAGAATAATTTCCTATTTCTTCCTCCTAAACTGTCCAAATATTGTTATTAATTAATAAGTAACTACGCTACGACGCCTCCTTTTTAGTTTTTAGTTAGAATATAACTATTTATCAGAGTTCTTATTCGATTATAAATACGTTTTGATTACGAATATGTATCTAAAATAATTTATGTCTTGTTTAAATGTATGATATGTTAACATATTATTTGTTGCCATGAAGTCCGTTAATTTATAATTGATTGGTTTTTATGAGATTACAGCTAGCCTAGGTTTTCACTGCTTCACCGGACTATAGATGCGAGTGGGTGTCGCAAAGAGCTGTCTAATAGGACTACAACTAAGTAAATCGCACCAGAGGGAACCTCGGATCAATATACACGAGGGTCGGTTCTAAGGGATGTTTTGTATTCTAGGTAAGTCGTGATATCGTCATCCGGATTATCTAAGACGTTTCTGGGACGATGGTGCTCACAGGAGTGAACGATCGAGCTGTATTTGAATGCCGTGACATTGATAGTGTATGGTTGAGTATTATAATTGATAGGCAAGAGATATTTCGATGATATTTGGATCAAAAATAGTGTTTCGTGATTTTTCGCGATCGCGGCTACAAGTACTGACGCTGCGAGTGTTTAAGTACGTGGTTAAGTCAGTAGGTTAATACGTTTCTTATTAATATATTTGACACCTAATTTATTTCAAACCACAGCCTATTTACAATCATATCCTATTATAAATACGAAAGATGTGAATATGGATGTTTGTTACTCTTTCACTTTAGCATTTTGAAGAAACTTTGTAGTAATATAGTTTATAGATCCGAATAGCACTATAATATTATTTATAAAGTTTAACGCCGGCAAAGCCGCGGTGCACAGCTAGTATGTAGGTATATAAATGAAATCATTTTTACATTTCATTTAGTGTTTTCAGGCGTCAGGAATAATTTAAACTCGATTATTCTAATGATTATGAAATAATTAAAATTCGACGTACTTACTTAGGTACTATATGCAATATACCAAAATTTACTACTGAGTGATAGTAAAACAAAAAAAATAGTGTTTTCTTATTATTGAGGTAACATAAATCAACCTGAATGTCATTCCAGACGTTTATTACGTAATTCGAATTTTAAAAACATTCTCAGTCCGCAGACATTTTCACAGATAAAGTACAACATTTAACGGTGGGTGACAGAAGACGTAGGACTTAGGGGCACTGGCGGGAAGCGTGAGGTGTGAAAAATATCCACATGTCAATTTATCAACTCACGCTGCCACTTACTACCTTACGAACTTTTATATCAAATGGACTGTAGTTAGAGGTAGAGAGTGAGGAATTAAAGTAAACATCCCTGTTGGATCCATTATTTGGAGGGATATGCCATAATCGACACTTCTTGTCATTTAGTATATATTAATTCCTCACTCTCTTCCTCTAACTACAGTCCGTTAGATATAAAAGTTCGTAAGGCCGTAGTTCAGCAGTGGATGACATTGCATTAAGGAATTAATAGAAAAAGAATATTGTCAATCTGATAAAACAAAAGCCTAAAAAGGATTATATTTTTCTCGAAAGTCTTTTTAGTCAATCTATTTTCTTTAATGTTCATGTCCATATATAAAAATTCTCAGTATGGAACCAAAGCTTTTAATTCTGTTGTTTTACGTGAGTTGATAGTTTCCTTGATTCTTATTTTGACCCGTACTTGGTAGGAGACTAGCGTGGTACTATAAAATAGGGTGTTGTAAGCCTCTTCATGAAAATGTATTTATGTTATATTCTGCCGTTAAAGTAGCAAGAAAGTTGAGGTTTGAATATATCCGTGTCACAACAATTAAAGACCGACCCTTTAATTGTTGTGACACGGATATATTCAAACCTCAACTTTCTTGCTACTTTAACGGCAGAATATAACAAAAATACATTTTCATGAAGAGGCTTACAACACCCTATTTTATAGTACCACGCTAGTCTCCTACCAACAGACAGCTTAAGATTTAAATTTGTGGTCTAACGGCACATGTTATTATATAGGTACTTGCTATAGCCATGAAACAGTTTTAAAGTAAATTATACTTTCGAACCATTTAAATAAAATCTGCAAAAGTAATGAACATTTTGAGATGCAGACGTTAACTGTATTTTGCATCAGGTTTCAATAACAAAGATATTACCATCGTCCTTGTAGACATTCAAATTTAGTGATATGGAATAATGAAATTTATTCAGGACTTGGGTGTAAACATGAACATGTACTTGTCAAGTTCACAATTGAGAAATGAAGTATACTTTAAAGTCTTACCTTATCACACAAAAATGTTGAGTATCTTTAAATAAACAATAAGTTACTTTGCTGACATTTCTACATATAATGCTTCCATTAAATTGGGAGGCACCGAAGAGTTGGCGAGCGCAGATAGCTCCCAACCAGTTTTGTTATTTTACGCGACTAACACGTGAGGGCGGGTGCCCTCAGGTGTGTATTGGGTTCCAGTCAAAGGTGTGATCACTGGTACCGATTACAGGTATAGGACCAGTATTAGGGGGCCTGCGCGGGCCTCGCTAGCGATGAACTTACCATAGATAATATACACATAAAGGCCTAATTTATGAGTATATTATCTATGGTAAGTCTACTCATGTAGTCAAAATAATTAAAATCTTGCCAAATGTATGTCGAAAAAAGCAAGCCCATTCTGGCAACTTTTTTCCAGGACGTCCACGTAGTTGGAATTGAAACTGAATGTCTGGTCTAGTGGTTAGTGAACCTGATTCATAACCTAGAGTTCGTGAGTTTGATCCCCACACAGGACAAATCTTTTTGTGATGAACACTATTATTTGTTCTGTGTCTGGGTGTAATTTATCTATAACATGTATGTATTTCGAAATATATATGTATGTTTATCAGTTGACTGGTTGCCATAGTACAATTAAATATCTACAGTATGCAGAATATTGCTTAAGAATGAATAATCAGTGAGTGTAATTAATTAAATCAGTCACGTGTTCGGCGAATGAATATACGTGTTGATTACAGTTCGTAAGAGGCTTTCAACACCAAATTTATAGCTTCACGCTAATCACACTAATATAAACTAACAAGTCTGGATTTTGATTCAGACTTCTTAGTAGAGTGAACTGAAAATTATCAAAACGAGTTAAAGTACATGGTGTAATTTAACTAAACAAGGTAAAATACATTATGAATTTGGACAATACTAGTTAAAATACATGGTGAAATTGAATAAAATTATCAATTGCGGGTACAACACGGACGCAACAATATGGACCCAAAATATACGTTCGAAAATTATCTCGCAATGACATTGGTTAAAATTGTAAAATATCATATTTTTTACGAATAAAACGTAGTGAATTAGTTTATATATTAGACGTTAAAACACCAAATGAACATAACTATTACCGGCATAACTAATTTAACCCAAATGATTGTATAACCATACAATCATTTGGGTTAGAAAACGTGTCGTTTTGGGGCCACACGTTTCTGCCGACATCAATTTTGTCGAAGACCGGTAAAGGGATTGATTAGTTAAAAAAGGTGGCAATTTACAAATAACTACTTCCGGACTACAAAACAACATTCGCTATTCATTCTTGAATATCGATTTCGAAACCGATTGGTTAGGTAAGAAAAGGGCTGTAACTGACAACCGTTATTTTGGATTGTGACGACAGAATCACGTGGATATACCAACTGGCTAGGAATATAATAAAACAATTGCTATTGGAAAAGTGAAGTTGTTGAATCATCATAACCGTATAGAAAAGTAGGAAAAGTATTGATATAACAGTTTCTCTGGTAATACTAAAATTTATAAAATAACCTGGCCCAAAAAGCACCATAACAAATGTATATAAAAAAACTTATTTATTTCAAACTTATTACTGTAAATCTCAAGAAACGCCAGGTCCAAAGTACCCCAAAACCGGTGAACATGTATGAAGAACATAATGTAAGTAAACGAGGCAAAAGAGGTTTGTAAAGATCGTGACTATTCGTGACAAATGGAAAACCGTTGAATATGCCTACCCCTCCGGGAAACAGGCATGAGTCTATGTATGTATGTTTGTTATTAATGTAAACGTAGTGGTGTAATTAAACCACCATTAACTTGTATGGCTATTCTACTAATATACAATAGCCGTGCTAGGAAATGAAATAAAATGAAAATTCAGACATAAGTGGAACAGTGGAGGAAATTTAAGGACCAATTAAAGAAAACCAGTTTTAGCGAGGGGTTCCCACGGCACGTCACATGAACTGAATCTATCTTTCCTTTCCTCATTTATATTGGGGTTCCATGCTAACCAGTTGAGGTCACCAAACCAGAATTAGTCAAGAGACTGTCATATGAATCCACTGCTAGATAAAGGACTCCGCCAAAGATCTCCATAATTTTTGGGGCTATGCCATAGTTGCCACGCTTGGCAGGTGGGTTGGCGATCTCAGTATGATTGTCATAGTATTTAGAGAAACGCTGCTGCCCATTATGTGGTATATAAATTTCGATTTCGATTTGTTGGCAAAAATTGTTTTATAATAACAAAAGTGAAGATTAATGAGTGAGAAAGAAAGAACTTACATACATAATATATATAAGGAGGTATGTACAGAAAACAAACAGGAAACCGATTTTAAACAGGTTTCAGTTCAGTGACCTCAAAGTAGCTAGTAAAATGGATCACCCTTGCATATTTAGTAACTTGCATAACTATGGCTGACAGTCAACTTAGATGCGGGTGCAAACCTAACATATCTCCATTTTGTGATGTCACCAAAATGACATATATACATTAAAATACACAAACGGTAAAAAAACGTTTCTTCTTAAAAAAATAAATATATAAATTAGTGGTAGGAATATATCGATAATTCATTGTAATTTGTAACATATTTGGCAAAAGCCTGACACCGAGCTACGCGCAATATTGATGATTTGATAAAAGAATAACAAATTGTACGCCAATTCCGTTATCGCTTGGTTTCTGATAGATACGTCCGGACGGCGTGGTCTACCTTAATAATAATACACTTACATACATACATCTCGATTCACACGCATGTAATTTAGAAGGAAATGTGAAATTACTGCCTTTGATTATACTAATTCTTTATAAACAATGTTTGCAGTTGACTTTTCGTTGCACGATAAGCAATGACATCTTTCCTACGATTTTATTATATGTATAGCGTGATAATATGTAGCCTATATGTTGACCCGACCTCTTGGTAATAGTCATGCAAATTTGAAGAAAATCCATGCAGTATTTTTTGAGTTTAACCCGCACATACATACAGACAAAAATTCTAAAAACTATATTTTTGGCTTCAATATCGAATGTCGATCACGCCTCAAGTAACCTTTTATAAAAATATTCAATGTACAGTTTTGACTTTTCTACGATTTTATTATATGTATATAATAAATATCATTCTTAAAACGTTGGTCGATAGGTGGGACTCTCCGATCTTGGGAAGTTGGATACGACTGCACGCAGTTAAGTAGACATTTCTCAGAGTCGGCGAACTCTGCGACGATGCTCACGCAGCAAGAAATAATGGAACACATGGAATTTATTGTGAATTAAATTATTATAATTATTATTATATACATATAATATGATAGGTTGGGAGATGACACCATTGATACCATTTGTTCCTTTTTATTAAAAAGAGACAAAGTGTCTTATTATTCTAACGATCCGATTAATTATTTAGTAAGAAAAATTATAAGACTAAATTTATATGATACTCTTTGTCAATACAAAAGACTGATTATGACAAAGATTAGAATTAATATTTTTAGTTTACTAGTAGAGTACAAAACTTCAAAGTTCTACCAAATATTGATATTCGTTATGTTTCTGGACTTTTTTTATTAAAGCCAATTAATAGTAATTAAGGCGTTGTTGATTTTAATATTTTTAATTAAAAGTTGATTATATCTAAAAATTGTATAAAAAAACTATAAACCACGCGGGATCCCGCTGTAACGAAGTCAATCCAGCAAAAGTCCCGCGGGATTTCAATCAAAGGTAGTGTTGTAGATTGTGTATAGAATGTCATTGACAATACGCATAGATTTTAGTTGGGTAGTGACGCGCCGTATAGCTGCTGTACCGGCCTGAGCGACGTCGTGTATTATTTTATCGGTGGTACCTTTAATATCTTCTAAAACATTCATAAGAATGGCACACTGTTAAAGTCATTGTAATCTACTTTTAATTCCCAAGATAATAAGTCATTTATTTGTATAAAAGTTGAAATGAATGAAATGATTACTGTGTTTCAATCGTAACATATCATATATCAATAGCAATACCTATTCTTATAAACCTTTTTTCACTTCTACTACTTCTGTGAAAAATTATCGCAACTGATGGTGAGGACTACATCAAAAGCTGTTGAGTAAACGTATATACATACAGACTCGAAAAGCGAGTTTGTTTTATACTATGTACAGATATCGGACTACAGTTTTCATAAGAATGAAAGAATCTTAGAAAGCTTTTCTTATACCAATGACACAAACTGTATGTCCCAAAATAATATCATAAGATAACCCTTGTTTTGATATGGCACACTACGTAAATTTGTATTTATTTTCAATTCTCACTTTAAAATGACAGATTTATTTCCATTAACGTAACTCGTACGTTCCATTTGCATAATACATGCAAGGCATGAACAAATTATGTTTGTCTTGTGATTTTATAGCATTGCCAGGAATGTTTCGTTTAAGTTTTGTTTGTACAGACGCCAGCACATCCAGCTACCCCAATCTGTCAAATTACTTTTATAGAATTTCAACTTTATCACATAAGCATAAGGTTCACTTTCCATTGGGGAAATTTGACAGATTGGGGTAGCTTGATGTGCTGGCGTCTGTACAAGCGCCGGTGTTTGTGAAAAATAATCAATTATTCGTTGCTATTACCTTCTATCTTTCTAAAAACTATTATTTCTCAAAATTAGAAATGATATTTTGTCTTCTACTGATAAAGCTCACGATATTTAGTATAATTTAGATGTGTGGTAATTGCGCACGTGATTTTCAAATAGAAAATCTAGCTACATAAATACTTACTATACAACATGTAACTTAATTAACGCACATCCTGAAAATTGTGTGTTCAGAATCGTTTACTGAATCGATTTATATCATTTTAATATACCTAGATAATTTTTGATCCCAAAAATAATTAAAACTACGGAAATTATTGTCATATTAACCCTGTACAGTCAAAACAAATTGACATGGACCGTAAGTCAAAGCAATAAAACTTTTAAAATCGCAGTTTTATTTCGCAAAATAAAGAAAAATAAACTTTATTCCAACAAACTAATTAGGTAAATAACAATGCATACACATGTTAAAAAAATAATTCAGTGTATGTATTATGATAATCATAAAACATACACTGAATTATTTTTAACATAATATTCTAATTGGGATGTTTGAGGGTGTGCGTTAAACCTTACATGTTGTATATGGGGTGATCGTGGTGACCCCATGATATATACCTTACATAGTTAAAAGATGGTCTAACTAAAGCATAGTAATGTATAAAATAACTGAATTAAATAATTAATATCTCCGGACAAGTTACACACTAGTAGTACTAGGCAAAGCCTGTACTATAGTAACCACAGAAATGAAAAACTTTACGCAATTGGTTAATTGAGAATTCCTTCTATACTGTCAAGGAATTCCTGCAGGCCAAATAATTGTCTTCACAAATTTGCATGTCATTATTATATGATTAGATATGTTTAGCTACTTTTGTGCTACCAATACCAATATAAGACCTTTTAAAACCATATTTACTAGCAAATAAATCTTTGACTTTATACATTTCTAAATATCTACATACATATTATTGGTAGATTACACGTATACGCAGAACAAAATGTGTGGGGATTGAACTCACGACCTCTGGCTTAGCAGTCAGGGTCACTAATGACTAGGCCAACAGGTCAGTCAATTGTGAATTAAACTTATATGTATATAGTAACATGTTCACAATTACATGTTACTATATGTTCACAATTACAGTAAATAATCAAAGAAAAGTAAATATTTAAACAGCTTTAAACTTACAAAGAACATGGAAAATATTAAAAAGATGTAGATAGTACTTCTGTTCAAGAAAGTGGTCTGAATTAAAATGACCTTCAAATCAAACCATGACCTCAAAAAGCCTCCATTATGTAAAATTAATTTACAAAATCTTTCGATAATTTGGGAACATCAAAGGTTGTTGAACTGAGCACTGGCAAATCATAAATATATCTATCTTGTTGGCATTTAACTTGCAGCTTCTGCCAACCAAACAAGCAATGGACATTTGGAAATGAATGACATGATGTAGTGGTAGTGAGGAGTGTTTGCTTTGAACAGAAACATATGGGGAATGCTACTCTGACATATGGGCGATCAGTTTTCGCACTTAACCTCCAATGTAATAATAATTGAATTATACCTCGCATTTATACGGTTAAAGATATTTATTTTTCTCAAAAGATTACAGTAATCGCTTACAGAGAAAAATACACTTAAATACTAAATATATTAACCAATTAGCGTATCTAGTTGTAGGGTAGTTTGAAAAACTATTAAAAGCGTATCAGTACAATGACATTCCATGTTACGCTTAAACAGTCCAGTTGGTGCAGGAACAATACAAGTTTATTAAGGCCTATGGCTTAGAGATGTGTCGCAGTTAAAATGTAGTGTCGAACTTTATGTAGTGTTATTTATTATTTCTGACTACGTCATAATGATTGACTACCATGGTTGACATCAGGGAGCTTGACAAAGATAGTGAAGAATGAAGTAGGTGTCACCAAGAACATGAGTTTTTAAATCTATAGATGCATAGATTAAATTTAGAATTGATATCCTGATCCCAAATTTTAAATTACATTTTAAATCACAAGTGTCACTTCGAAAGATACTGACTGATAGACAAAGGCTCCCGGTTTTACGCACATTAAACTTTATAAATTATATATAGCCTATGTTTTAATCCAGGGTGTCAAGATAGTGAAGAATGAAGTAGGTGTCACCAAGAACATGAGGTTTTAAATGTATAGATGCATAGATTAAATTTAGAATTGATATCCTGATCCCAAATTTTAAGTTACATTTTAAATCACAAGTGTCAGTTCGAAAGATACTGACTGATAGATAGACAAACATACACACTCACACGGTCACACACTCACAAACTTTGGCCTCTATAATATTAGTGTGATGAATGTCTGTAACTGGAGAACAAAGATAGTTTAAGGAAATCCCACAATAAAATTCATAGTCCACCATCTTGGTTTGGTTGTGATACTAAGACCGATATAAGAAGATAATTTATTCATAAATAAAAAAAAAAATGAAACAAAACAATTTTTCAGGCTCGAATTAACCTGTTAAGATAGTAATTAACTTTCACTGGACTTATTTACTGTTTCACCAGATGACACATATGGTTTTTGGTACTGCTGGTCCAGTTCTGTTTGATCATTGTTTAACTTTATAGTACATATTATATACAACATGTATATCTGTAACCAATAATTAAACTACAATCAAACAGAACTAAATCAACAGTACAAACAACCAGTTATCCAGCCAAAATGTCATCCAGTTAAACAGTGAAAGGTTTGTAACCTAACTGTAATTGTTGTGTCTATAATAAATATAACAGTACATGAATATAAACATTTTCATGGTAAAATAGTCTGATGTATGTTGAAGTAGTTAAATACTTAAAAAAAATTTGACATTTATGACCTGATTTAAGTAAAGATATTTTATCATCTTCCTAACTATAAAAAAACCGGCCTAGTAGGTTCCATACCATTATCTATATAAACAAGCAAAAAATTCAAGTTTGTTGTGTGGGAGCCCCCTTAATTTTTGTTAGTATTTGTTGTTATAGCAGCAACTGAAATACATCATCTGTCAAAAGTTCAACTATCTAACTATGACGGTCACAGCCTGGTGACAGATGGACAGACAGGCAGCAAAGTCTTAGTAATAGGGTCCTGTTTTACCCTTTGGGTACGGAACCCTAAAAGCAAGTAACAAAGTGTTTTTAGAGTTACTTTGGTTACTGTATGTAAGCCATTATTTGTATATAAATATCTTGGGACAACTAACACAAGGCTATCTGATCCCAAAGCAAAGCCTACCAACTATAGACTATTTGACGGTCACTGTAGCCTAGTTGGTAGTGCTCCTGCCTACGAAGCTGGTGGTCCTGGGTTCGAATCCCGGTAAGTGCAAATATTTGTGTGATGAGCACGAATATTTGTGTCTGAGTCATGGATGTTTCCTATGTATTTAAGTATTTATCTATCTATATAAGTATGTATATCGTTGCCTGTGATGTGATGATGGGTAATGAGTGTGATTATTAGATTTGCAGTTTATATTTAATAATATATAATTTCTTTCATAATTGTAATGGTTTAGTTAATAAGCTAATTTCTTGAAGTTATTGTCTTAATTGTATTTGGAACTAATTGTCAATATTTTAAATACATTTTACTATCTATTAATTTTAAATATATTTTACTATGTCTTGTCTGAATTATTATTATTTATGAATATTATTATTATGATAGATAAATGTGCTAACTTCACTATCAGTTTCAAAATGGAAAAGCTGAGACAGTTCAACAAAACACACTCAAGTGGGCAATAAATTAATAAAAATTAATATTAAATAAACAACAAACACTCTATTTGTTTATAAATGGCTAGCTTTGGTAATTTACATATGATATTTAGACATTTACTTATCATATTTATTGGAAATAGGTGGTGACAGAAAGTACAACAGATACATGAAAATCTACTTACGGGTGCACCCTTAAGGGCATTAGATAGGATGAATGTGTGCAAAACATATTTTGACATATTTTTTGCAAAATAGGTAACATTCATGGCTAATGGGTAAAAATGCCACAAACAATATAAAATTCGATTTAAGAATGGAATAATCAGAAGAATTATTTTGTTTATGACTAGTTTTTGAATTCTACTAGTGCTCATCCACCAAATAAATTGTTCAGAATAATAATGTCCTTCTAGCTGAATACGGGCTATGGCGGCCAGTCCCAATGGAGACTAGCCATCCAAATGGGACATTTTTTGTGCACAAGTGTGTGCACAAATATAGGAGTAATTTGTGTTCTATCAGTCTCATGGTCTGATGGGATATCTAGCAATACAACTGGAAAACGGTCAGGTGAAGGACTGACAGGTTTGAATGCTCTCCCAGTTGTGTAATATCGTAACTACCAGACTAAGGGAAGATACTGAAAAATTTACTAAACAGATAATTACTTTTTGCCTCATTCCAGTATTTCAACCCAGGACCTCATTGTCTGTGGTTGAACATGCTACAACTTATGAGAATATTTCTAAACTAACTAAAATATAATCTATTACTATTTAACTATGTTAATGCTACTTTGCTACAGAGAAATTTTTTAAGGTTCCGTAGCCCAATGGCAAAAAACGGAACCCTTATAGATTCGTCATATCTGTCTGTCCGTCCATTATGTCACAGCCACTTTTTTCCGAAACTATAAGAGCTGTCCTGTTGAAACTTGGTACTTAAGTAGATGTATTCTGTGAAGGGCATTAAGATTTTCACACAAAAATAGAAAAAGAACAATAATTTTGGGGATTCCCCATACATAGAACTGAAACTAAAAAAATTTTTTTTTATCATACCTATACATGTGGGGTATCTATGGATAGGTCTTCAAAAATGATATTGAGGTTTCCAGTATATTTTTTTTCTAAACTGTAAAGTTTTCACGAGAGACGATTCCAAAGTAGTAAAATGAGTCCCCCCCCACCCCTGTAACTTCTAAAATAAGAGAAAATTAAAACTAAAAAAAATATATGATGTAGATTACCATGTAAAAAATTGGTGTAAATGAGATCCAGTAAGTAGGTTTTTTTAATACGTCCTAAATCGTACACCGCAATTTACCTTTCATTTAATCAACACTTGCCTCTATGGAACCCTTCATGGGTGAGTCCGACTCACACTTGGCCGGTATTTTAAATCTACCTTCCAAATTTTATTTTATTTCATTCTTATTGTGATTACATGTATCCTTTCTGAAGATATCTAAACATCCTACCATTAGAGCAGCATGGACAGTTATCACCTCATCATGCATATATTACATTTTATTTATTATTCTGAAGACATAGTTTTAAATAGAAACATCAGCAACAAAACATCCAAATTACACTAATATACTAACAAATACATTTTCAAATTAGGTTAATTAGTTGAACATGATAATTTTTAAGACTTACAAAGAAATAGGAAGGGCTGTTTCAATAATTACCAACTACCCACTTTTATTAACTTATTCAGCATACAATGCTCTTAGATTTTTTAGAATGCACTATCAATATAGTTGCGTTGATTGCAATTGAAATCCATTAGCATAATCACAAGCATGAAAAATATGAGATCACCATATCCAGTCTGTTGTTCAAAATCATCAGTTACAAATATAACAACATACCTACCTAACAACATATATTATCCTTGAATACCTGTATATTTAATATTATTCATTCGATTATACTTGCGTTTAATTCTAAAGCGTAAATATAAGCTTACAGCTGCTAGTACTCTGTTTTCTTACATTTATAGTCAGCTTATTGCATCGAAATTAACCATCTTTTTTTTCGTCAGAGCACATCTTGAATCATGCTAACTAATTTGAATCAGTACTATTACCAGTAATTTGCATCAAATATCTAGGAAAATGTAAAAAACCGCGCCCTGACAAAACGCCGATATCTGGAAATAGCAACTCCATTTGTCAGCGGCTAGCTAGCTCCCGACCTATGTATGCTACGCAAGTTTCAATGCGGTGGTTTTTAGCTCACGTACAGTAAAAAGATTGATTACTTACCCTTGAATTTGAGTTCGTTTTGTGGCTCTATAGTTAACACCTGGTTGGGCATTTTGTTTTATTTTAACTGTAGTATCTCGTTGGCAAAAATTGCAAGACCACGGAAAAATCACCGTTCACGATGTCGGCCACAGCGAACGAACGATGAATGACGAATTCGACATGCGCATTGCGCATGCGTTCTCATTCTTTTTCTCAGTGTTCAAATACTTTTTTTTGCGACCAAGTTTTACATAAAAAAAAATTCTTATATCCTATACTTATTAAAAATGTAATTAATAATGTTAAGGTCCCATCCATATAAGTTCAATGAATTTTATATATTATTTTAGCGATTTTTTTATATTTCGATTACTTTTGCTTAACAGTGTTGCCTATGAAGATTATAAAAAAAATACATACAATGCTAACTAGTGTCTAAAAAGAATCCACTAATCAAGACCATCTATATAATATAATATGTTCGCTATACAGCGCTATTGTTTTCCTTTCACTTCATGGAAGAAGTTATCTCTTCTACTGCGATCATGTCTAAATATGCCAGACGCGATAGTTTCATGTGTTTGTAATTGATTGAGGAAATTATGCCTAATGACATATTAGTACTTTCATGGTTGGATTATATTTTCATATTGCCAGATCCAAGTAAATTTGGTAAAAAACGAACGTTAAAAAAATAAATAATCGAGATCAATATATGTTGTCAGTGTTATTCAAATGTCTTCTTTTTACTGGGCTGACTTTATACCGATTTTTTCTAGGTCCTTTGTCTAAGTATAAAAAAACACCGCGCGGTGGTGAGATGGAATGTAACAAAAATGGGGATTCCTTGACAGCACGCATCCCCTTGTCCAAGGCTGGGCTGATATGTGTACTGATAAGTGTACCTACAAATTAGTTCTGACACTAAATCTTCGAACAGCGCGCGTATGCTGAGCGGCGGCGAACACGCAGCTGGGGAGCGTCCAGCTTTGTCTCTACCTCCAGCCAAAAGGAAGCCTCACCTGAGACTAACACCCACCCAACCCGCTTCTGAGGGTAGACCACGTTCCTTCAGATGTGTTCCTCTCTGGCAGAGTTGTCACTACGCGGCCAGTTAAAGAACAGGCCCGCCGTTATTTGTGCCATTTAGGCTAGTGGAGTTTTGGATTACGAGTTTCACGGGTTTCGTGTGTGGCCCCGTGGTCGTTAGACGGGATGACTGGTGGCAACCGTCCCAGCTTTTTCATTTGGCGCTGGCCCTAGTACTGTCGGCGTCGGACGGGTGATGGCTTCGGTGGCGTGGTCTCCCTGACGGTCTTATGACCCGGTTGTACACTCAAACGACGTTTGAGCCTACTGATCACGACTGTGTGACTGTACTTGGCGAGCCACGGAGCGATCCAAGCAGTATAAGTTATAAGTTCAAAGGCACTAAATTATCAAAATAACAGACACTTAAAAGATGTACTGGTATAGAGTGCCTTATAGGCCACAGCTTAGCATTACGCTCCTACCATGCAAAATAATGTAACCTGTACTACATACTATAGTTCGATTCCTACGTGCGTCACTCCTTTCGATGTCCTTAACTTGATAAGAATGGCGTCTTAAACGCACATGGTATGACAATGTTAAATATGAAATCTGGGAAAACTATATGGTAGCGGGTATGTATTTGACCCCTGCCATTGATATTGAAGTGACCAGTAATAATTATCATAATGGACAGTTTTAAGTGTTATTTTAGGGCTAAGACATTTTTTGTTGCGTACTTTGCCATGTTATATAAAGGTAAATTTAGATAGATAACTATTTATAACATTCTAAAAATAGGGATACGGTAAATAAAATGTAATAGGACTAGGTATAGCACAAATGTTAGCTAGTAGTAGTCCAAAAGTACATAGCATATATGTAGTATAAAAAAATATAGGATTTGGTTTAAGGAAAACATATTATTGAAATGAGTAATATTATTTTACGTGAATTTTGAATTTCGGGCATATCTTACGAAAGTAGTAACTAGTTCAGTTCATAAAATGTACGAGACAAAACTTTGGGAACCAGTACTTCCGCTATTGACGTAAGTTTGGGCAAAAATGTGTACCCAGATCAAGCCGTCAACATCATAGGCAAGGGTATCCGAAGCCTATTAAAAAAAAAATATGTCACTTGACAGAGGTTTCTTTATTTCCATTAATTTATTACAATTGTCGGCAGAATTGTCGACATCGGCATAACTTGCCATTAAAAAAAAAGAAGAAGAAGAAGAATTTATTACAAATTTGCCTGAGTTAAATTATAATGTTTACGTGAATTATATAAAATGAAAATATGACTTTACTTGTGATGATGAAATAATAAATAGCCATTGTAGTTTACAATTTTTTTTGTGTTGCATTGCATAACATGCCAATGAATCCCGGCTGATCCCTCCAGCCGTGTAAATATGAATTGTTCAAAAATAAATATTATTTTGGGTGTATGTCTGAAATTAGATCTGATTAGTAGACGTAAGTTGAGGAGCGCTGTTCATGTCACCAATAATATATTAGTCAGTCAAAAATGTGGGTTTAGGACTGGCTATCGTTACTTTGGCACATCGCATATATCCTGTGGAGCTCCCAAAGATGGTACTACTACCTTACTTTCACCTAAAGAAGTGAGTACTTTATTTTCCTCCTACATCCTTATTAGACAAAACTTTATGTCACAAAAAGTACTAACTATTAACAGGCTTGAAAAACTGCTTCTAAAATTTAAGAAACTAACCCCGCGGTTTTACCCGCGGTAAACAATTGTAAATTATAGCCTGTATGTTATTCAGATGTATAAGCTATTTTACTACAAAGTTTCATGAAAATTCTTCCAGTAGTTTGGCCATAAAAAAGTAACAAATATACATCTATACTCACAAACTTTCGCATTTGTAATATTAATAGGATGTGTACCTACCTCTAGTGGTTCTGGCAGTGCACACTGGAATAGCTTGGAGATTTTGGTCAATTCACACAATATCTTTAAAAATTGTAGCTTAAGTATTATTCTGATGTATATATATATTAAATGGCCTTTTTTTATAAAAATAGGCCATATAAAAAAAGCTATATTATTGTAAAGTTTCATTAAAGTCCATTTAGTACTTTTATGTGAAAGAGTAACAAACATCCATCCATACTTACAAACTTTAGAATTTATAATATTAGTAGGATAATAGGTCTTTACCTATGAAATTGCCGTTTTGTATGAAAAAATTTAAACAAATTTTTTTCATGAATTTTTTTATTTGTATTAATCGAAGTAATCACCCATGCAATCAATGCATCTTTGCCATCGCAGTGGCAGTTTATTGATGCCCTTCTTAAAGAAATCAGCTGGACGGGAGGCAACAAATTCTTCAAAGGCATTTTGTACTGCCTCTCGGGTATTGAATTTTTTTCCCGCCAAGAAGTTATCCAAATTCTGGAAAAAGTAGTAGTCTGTAGGCGCAAGGTCTGGTAAGTAGGGCGGATGACGGAGAGCTTCCAACCCCAGTTCTTGCAACTTGGAGACCGTCTGCTGTGCAGTATGAGGTCGCGCGTTGTCGTGCAGGAGCAGCGGAGACGAGCGATTGACCAATGCTGGTTGGAGATGCGCCAGCTTCTCCATCATTGTGCTCAGTTCTTCACAGTACACATCTGCAGTAATGCTCACCCCGTTTGGTAAGAAGCTGTGATGAATCACACCGGCGCTAGACCACCAAACAGTGACCATCACTTTTCTAGGGGTAAGTTTTCGTTTAGGGCATTGTTTAGGTGCTGAACCAGGATCCAACCAACTTGCTGAGCGCTTGCGGTTATCAAACAGAATCCATTTTTCATCGCAGGTAACAATGCGGTTCAAAATTCCTTCATTTGTGTGTCTGTTGAGCAGTGCAAGGCACGTCTCGACGCGTACTTCGCGCTGGCGATCATTGAGTTCGTGGGGCACCCATTTGTCAAGCTTTTTTACCTTGCCAATTTGACGCAAATGGACCAATATTGTTTTGACGCTAACGTCGAAAGCTGCTGCTAATTCAGCCGTAGATTGTGTATCATCAGCTTCCACAACCGCCTTTAATTCGTCATTGTCGACCAAAGTCTTCGGACGACCGCGAGGTTCATTTTTCAGGTCGAAATTTCCAGAACGGAAGCGAGCAAACCAATAACAGGTGGTGCGTTGGTTTGTAGTGTTAGCTCCGTAAACGTCGTTGATGTTGCGTGCCGCTTGTGCCGCGTTGCTGCCACGACGGTACTCATATTCCATAATTACTCGAATTTTTAACGTATCCATGATGACGAAAAAGATTGAAATGCGATGAAAATGTAACACTAATCAATAAAGAAATGACTACTTTTGGAAAAAAGAATCCATGTTTTTAAAATAAAATTAATTTGAAATTAGAATTCTTAGCCAAACAAAAATTATTTTGATTTGAAATGGCCAGTACTGCAGAACGGCAATTTCATAGGTAAAGACCTAATATTATTATGTGTTTAATATTAAGAAATCAGAATACCCATGGCATTGAGTCCTTGTGTACAGTAATGATGTCCAAATTCTTAAGAAAGTTTTAGGATTTAGTCATATAGTTCTTCACTTTCGTTAAAATACAGGTTACAAAAACAAACCACTGCATTGATCATTCTACAGTGATAATGTGAAATACATCTGTGTTAAAAATGTTAAATTATTTGTGGTTAATTCTGATTGCTTTACTACTTAATAAATATTTATCTCTAAGATTGGACTTTTAATACTTTATTATAGGTATACTAACAATCCATATCTCAGTGTGTATGCAATGACTAAATATATAATTAATTTATGTTAATTATATAGTTTTGGTATAAAATTGCCAGTATACTGTTGCCTAAATTGTCAATACATATTTTACATGACATTTAAGCATTATTTTCTTTTGTTTTCAGGTAACAGACATTTTACGAAAAAATGAATTCAATAAGGAATTTACAAAAGGCTGTATCAAGTCCTATGATTCCAACCAGTTGGCATCAAATGATCCTATTGAAGATGCTCGAAGTGAGGCAGTGTGCACAATGACTTCAGGTATTAATCCCATATATATCCCACTGTACATTGTTTGGACTGGGCTAAAGGGACCAGACCAGATTTATGGGATCTAACTTTAAAATAAACCATGTACTAAGAGAATTGTAACCATATGACCGTGTCTTTTTTTCTCATGTGAAACTCACTAGCCAGTTTTACATGAGAAAAATAGTCTGCAGGTCATTTGTTTATAATTCTCTTACTGTGTGTTATTTTTCTCATGTAAAACAGGCTAGTGAAAAAGTATTGTATTGCTTGCCATAGTAATGAATACAAAACTTCTTCACTATTCAATTAGTTTGACATGAGAAAAATAGTCTGCAGGTCATTTGTTTATAATTCTCTTACTGTGTGTTATTTTACTCATGTGAAACAAGCTAGTGAAAAAGTTTTGTATTGCTTGCCATAGTAATGAATACAAAACTTCTTCACTATTCAATTAGTTTGACATGAGAAAAATAGCCTGCAGGTAATTTGGTTACAATTCTCTTAGTATGTGTTATTTTTCTCATGTGAAACTGGCTAGAGAAAAAGTATTGTATTCCTTGCTATAGTAATGAATACAAAACTTCTTCACTGTTGAATTAGTTTGACATGAGAAAAGTAGTCTGCAGGTCATTTGGTTACAATTCTCTTAGTATGTGTTATGTTTCTCATGTGAAACCGGCTAGTGAAAAAGTATTGTATTCCTTGCTATCGTAATCAATACAAAACTTCTTCCTTTGAGAAAAATAGTCTGCAGGTCATTTGGTTACAATTCTCTTGTATGTGTTATGTTTCTCATGTGAAACTGGCTAGTGAAAAAGTATTGTATTCTTTGCCATAGTAATGAATACAAAATTTCTTCACTATTCAACTAGTTTCACATGAGAAAAATAGTCTGCAGGTCATTTGGTTATAATTCTCTTACCATGTGTTATTTTTCTCATGTGAAACTGGCTAGTGAAAAAGTATTGTATTCCTTGCAATGCACAATATGGGTTTATATCCGGCCGTTCCACTGATAGCTCAGTATTAGATCTTGTCAACTTTTTGGTAAACAAATTGGATGCTAAAAATAAATGTTTAACCATATTCCTTGACCTTACTAAGGCCTTCGACACCATCTCTGTCCCTCGGCTTATGCAAAAACTAGAGAACCTTGGCATACGCGGCACTCCACTATCATTATTCACAAGCTATTTAAAAAATAGAACCCAATGTATAAGCATTGGGGAGCACATTAGTGACGAGCTACCGGTTGAATTTGGAGGGCCACAAGGTAGTATATTGGGCCCTACCCTTTTTCTGTGCTATATCAACGAGCTCTGCAACCTAAACCTTCAAAATTGTCGAATCTCAGCGTATGCTGACGATACAACGCTAACTTTCTTCGCAGATTCATTGGAAGATTTATTTAATCTTGCGCAAAATGGTTTCAACACAGTGTACCACTGGCTATCCTCTAACTCTCTGAGTTTGAACGAAGACAAAACCAAATACATGGTATTCCATATTCAAAATCGATTGGAAGTGGCTGCTCTCTCAAATACCATCTTTGCACATAAATGTAACTTCCCTCCATCTCAAAATTGTAACTGTCCCAAAATTGGTCGCACTGAATGCATTAAATATTTAGGAATCGAGATAGATGCAAAATTAACTTTCGCGAACCACATAAAGTCCCTATCTAACAGAGTTCGCAAGCTTACATACATATTTAAAGAGCTTCGTGATGTAGCGCAGAAACAGACTGTTAGGATGGTGTATGAGGCCTTAGTACAATCAATAATCTCATACTGTATCACCACATGGGGAGGTGCTGATAAAACTAAAATAATAATTCTGGAAAGAACTCAGAGAATGATTTTAAAAGTAAGTTTATCTAAACCTCGTTTGTTCTCTACCTTACAACTCTATAAGGAAGCACAAGTGCTTACTGTTCGCCAGCTGTACATCATGCAAACAGTATTACGTAAATATATTAACCTTCCTGAAGAAAGCAAAAAACGCATGGCATCTACAAGAAGGCATTATGCAATATGTGAACCCACAGTTGTACATACTTCCTTGCACAAAAGTTCTTTCCATTTCGAGGAAGTATGATTTATAAAAAGTTGAACAAGGAAATTTCCCTAGTAAACTACCGGAGAGCTGAATGCAGAAATGTGGTAAGAAATTGGCTGCTTAAAATGGATTACTTTGATACTGAAAACATTATCAAATTGCTGCAGTAACTTAAATGCGATATTGCTGCAGTCTATTTTTAAAATCTTAAAACTACTATTTACATAATATTGTTTATCATAATCATTTACTAATGTATGTATAATTTAATTCAATCCAATGATTAAAGTAAAGATGTATCTACTCAATTATCTATATACAAAAACACACACACGAGCATACACACACATACACACATACACACACACACACACACACACACACACACACACACACACACACACACACAGAGACACACACACGCTTATACAGGTTTATTCACAACTTATATATAGCAAAATAAAAATAAAATATATATATAATATAACATAAAAGTATCTTGCTGACAAATTTATATAATGTACTAGGATTTCGGGGGGGGCCTGGAGTGCCAAATAAAGGCCTTGGCTTAGTTTGGACTCCAGATCTCCCACAAGTTGCAACTTCTTACATTTTGTCAACTTTATTTCATTCATTTTTGTTTTGTATTGTATTGTATTGCTATAGTAATGAATACAAAACTTCTTCACTATTCAATTAGTTTGACATGAGAAAAATTGTCTGCAGGTCATTGGGTTACAATTCTCTTAGTACGAGTATGTGTTATTTTAAAGTAAGAGCCCACTACTTTGTCTACTTTACTACTGTGAAATTATCCATTAATCTGTGGAATGTTAATGAAAGGCAAGTCGGAAGCTAACTAACTTTATTCAGTATTACCCACATCACACATAATAACAAACGCCTACGCTACATACCCCACCACCAAATCGAAGACAATATTGTAATAATTACATATTTATGTTTTTACATAATAATATGATTTACATATTTCTTTTATTAAGAGCTCTATTAAATGCACGAACGGAACGAGCAGATGCTGCGGATGGTAAATCAGCTTTGAGGTTCTCGGTACAATCCTCGTCATCCGAATTGTCAACTGCGTGTCCATAGTCTGACTCAACCTCTGACTTTTCCTCGGTCGCTATTTTACTATCACCGATAGCCGACCCACCGGCAACTTCTGCTGTTGATTCCTCACCGCCACTGGCGCCGGCCAGACCACTTCTATCTCCTTTTACAGGTGTAATACTCGTACGTTATAAAGAGTAACGATTCTTACCTCGCAAAGGAATAATCTGATCTTGATGCCTACGCCACACTGTCCCATTTTTAATCTCAACTTTGTACGAAACTGGGCCCGTAGTGGCAATAATCTGACCCTCTGACCATTGGTTACCACTTTGTGAAAAATCGCGCGCGAGTACCGGGTCTCCCGCCTCAAACTGCCTATGCCGGCCGCCGGTGGCCTCTACCTGCCTATCCTGTTTGTCACGCACCGCGGCCGCGGCGTCCGGACGTAGCGCGTCCAGGCGCCCGCGCAGGCGGTGCCCTAGCAGCGCGACCGCGGGTGGGACTGCTGTAGTTGCGTGTTCACAATTTCTACACTGGAATAGAAATGTATTTAAGGGTGCTAAAATGTCAAACCCTTCAAAAATCGCGCGTTTGATCGCCTTTTTCAAAGTTTTTACCGCGTTTTCCGCTTCCCCGTTACCTTGCGGTCTGTACGGCGCCGATGTTGTGTGCTTAATATTATTTTTATCCATTATCGGTGACTAGCTGCGATGGTAGGCCAAAACGTGCAAACACATTACGAAAAGCATTTATGGTAGACGTCGCAGTAGTGTTAGTCATAGGTAACGATTCGATCCATTTCGAATGTGCGTCTACTATAATCAAAAATCGTTTACCTGCACAATCGAAAAAATCAGCATGTACTCGCCGCCAGGGATGTAAGGGAAACTCCCATGGATGGAGAGGAGCACGGGCGGGCGCGTCGCGCATCTCGCGACACGCGGCACAGGCCCGACCTGTCTCCTCAATATCCTTATCTAAATTCGGCCAGTACACATAATTACGGGCAATGGTTTTCATTTTGTTTATCCCCAAATGTCCCATGTGTATTTCCTTTAGAACATCCCCTTTTAATTTACCTGGAATGACAATTCTATACTTAAAAATAATACACCCCAAGTCAATGTATAATTCTTCTTTTCTTACAAAATAAGCCTTCTCTTCCTCGCAGCTAGCCGACAGTGGCCATCCGAACATAATATACCCTAACACTTTACTTAATAAAGGATCATTTTTGGTCTCTCTAGCTACATCTTTATAATTAATTGGTAAAGTTTCAATCATATTCATAAACAATGTGGTGGAAGGCCGACGCCGCTCTTGTGGCAATGGTAGCCTAGACAGAGAATTAGCCGGACCGTTGTTTGCGGACCTTACAAATTCCACCTTATAGTCGTAGCCCGCCAGCCGCGCAGCCCAACGCTGCAGCCTACTGGCGGCCGTCTGTGGTATGCCCTTTTTTTCCCCCAAAATGCACATTAACGGATTATGATCCGTGCGGAGGGTGAATTGCCTACCAAAAAGATATTGGTGATGCTTAGTCACACCATAAAAAATCGCTAAAGCTTTGAGTCCAGCTTCTAAAATCCGAGTATAATAACTTGAAGCATACTAAGTTACCAAGAATTTGTTTTAAATGCTTTATAAGCATTTTTATGTCATGGTGTCCTCTAGCAATAATCATAGTTCCAGTTCCAGTTCCCCATAACTATTTGTGTAACCCAATATAGTTATTCACACATGGCCATCAGATCCCGCATTACGCAGAGCTTGTACTATGAAAACCAGATAACTGATATACTACATTCACTACTTTCTTTTGTTAATACATACTTAAATGGAAAATTCCACCCAGACTTAGAACAAACAACCATGCACACAAATATCAGCCCTGGGTAGAAATTGAACCCACAACCTGCGGTGTGGAAGGCAAGTGTCTACCAAACACTCCAACCAGCCCATCATTTGTTCCGGGCCTGGTGGTGACTTGTCTTTGAATTGGATGTTTGTAAATACCCTTTCAATACTATTTTCTCTTGCAACTCAATCATTTTAAATGTATAAAAGGTGTTTTACCAATAGAGAATTTTTATGATTAAAGTAGCATGCTGTGTGTCTGATTGAAGATTGGTGAAGGCATTTCATTGATAAGAATTCAAACTAGGGATCATTTACTTTACTCTAAGCCTATGATTATTGTTAGAGGACACCATGACATAAAAATGCTTTGAAAGCATTTATTTTATTATTTATTTATTTTTCTTAGGAAGACCAACAGCTTTCAGCGACATTTTAGCTTATTAAAAACATAGTCTTGGTAACTTAGTATGCTTCAAGTTATTTTACTGGGATTGCAGAAGTTGGACTCTAAAACTCTAGTGAAGAAGTTTTGTATTCATTACTATAGCAAGGAATACAATACTTTTTCATTACCCAGTTCACATGAGAAACATAACACATACTAAGAGAATTGTAACCAAATGACCTACAGACGACTTTTCTCATGTTGGTACAAAACTTTGAACAATTCATATTTGTAATTTCTTTACAATAACTTTGTAAAATCGGTCAAGACGTGCTTCTTAATGATAGTAGCCATTTAATAACTCAGACTCGTCTCCTTACCTTAGTTCACGTGAGGCGAGCTCCTGGCTTCAGGCCTTACCATCAGCCAAGTTGAATACTTTAATATTCATCAACAGTTTTCTATAGCCATCCATTTGCGTCTAGGCATCTGCGGAATGGAACCCCACACCTGACACTGCAGAACCGAGGTATACCGTTTAGGCTACCATGACCTTTCCTCCCGCCGCAGTACGGGACGACTTTCAAGTCACGCTGTCCTGAATGATGTCATCCGTCAGGCCCTTGCCACCGTTAGCGTGCTGGTTAATTTGGAACCAAATGGCATCACCACAAGCAGGAAAGGCCCCGGTTTAAAGACACGAAACTTTGCAAAGGATTAGTTTAGACGCCTTGTTGAAACTTCGGGTGACCCAAGAGCTGACGTACCCAGTCACGGCCAGAGTATCGGTTTGGCTATACAAGGAGGTCATTAGGTTTTTGGGCACTCTACCCGGTTGTTAGCCTATTGTCACCAAGATTTTTTTATGATAATGTATAAAATAAGCAAACGATTTTAACAAAAAATAAAACTGCCTCTAAGAATTACTCCACTAAAACATTAAAATTTATTAGTTAACTCAAATATTCTATGCCTGCCGGTTAAGGTTACGTTGCACGTTGTTGAATTTTGATGAAATGTGCTCTATTAAATTGGCCCTACTTTACTTAACATTATACACCAATCAACTAAAAATTCACGCAATTCTAATAAAAACTTCTCGACTTGTACACCATTCCCAATAAACCAGTTAGTGGAGGTGGATGTGTGAATCCTATAAATATGGAATAATTCAAAATTTTAACTAAATAAACAAAATGAGAAAATTCGTAATTTTAAATAATTTATCTTAAGTATTAATCTTGTTTGTTTACAAAACACTTAATATTGTACACTAATCCCAGCAAACCACAACCTATTCAGACCATTCCTATTAAACCATTTTATATCTTGTAGTTTTACCATAATTGATTGTTTTTACAGGTATGTTGATGGGTGTGTTTGATGGTCACGGTGGTCCAGCTTGTGCCCAGGTCGTTTCCAAACGTCTTCTCACCTACATAGCTGCTACACTACTGCCTCTAGAAGTCCTCAATAAATACATTAAAGAAGGGTCCACGGATAAATTGCTGGAAACTTTCAATGATAGGGTAAATGTGTGATTATTATGTTTTAATTTTGGCCATGCTTTGCTTGTTTTTAGTACATATTGCTTGAACTTAGGTTGTAAGTTATGGAATTATGAACTAGAGTGTAATGTGATTACTAAGTTAAATAGCACTGATAGCTATGGAACTTAGACATCATATTGCCCTGCCGATCTGCCAATTTTCATATAGTGTATTCTATTAAAACTACTTATATAAGATTGATTACAATAATTTATGAAGGTTTAATACGATTTGGTACATTGTTATTATCAGTTTATTAATCTGCATTAAATAGGTATAATAATTAAATTCGTTTTGGACTAAGTTTTTATTAAATTTAGTTCTTATCTGTTAGTCGAGCCATTTAAAATATAAATATATTTATAATTTTTTTTTAAATTGAATTCATTAAACCTAACATATACTACATTATAATATAGTATATGTAAAGGTTCAATGGCAATGCAATAATGATTTATATGTTATGAATATATTTTAGTCTTTATAATTTAAATTATTTTATAAATAATTGTTCGTTTCTCCCAATAACCGATTGCATTCCATATGTCATATAATGTATACTGTTTTAGATTATCCTTACCCCCTAAAATTAACCTCCATTATTGTGGTATGGCCTCACTAGTTTTATGTACCAAATTAATAATTTTAGCGCCATCTGGTGGTTTTTATCTGAACTAAGATAGAAATTAAGCGTAGTTATTAGAAATCGAGCTCGTCCATGCTCTTCTGTGGCTCAAGGAACTGTATTGAATAATGCTAGCACAGGTCTTAGAAACACTCACAAGTAATGTCTTATGGAACGATTTTCTTTTGGTATATAGTATCGCTTTCTCTCCTGTATCCAACTAATGCGACGGAAGTTTATCCAATTTAGAATCCAGGGTTAAGGCAAGCTCCAATGCGATTTTATTGTTGTTATTTAATGAGTTCATGTATCCACATTGCGAGCTGTTTTTTATCTATTCGCATTAACGTAGAAAGCTGTTCATAATTACTGCATGGTTTTAGATAAATTCGCTTCCACTTCATCGTTATTGACGTTCATTTCCGGTCACCTACGTGGTACATTGTTAAGGTCAAAATTCTAAAGAACGGAATCAATGTAACCAATGCTTTCCCTTGCTATACCTGGTCCGTATACGTCGGTAATATGGCGCGCAGTCCGTGTTGCTGTGGTTTCAGATCGTATTTAAAAGCCAAGATAATTAATTGTACCAGGAGGGCCTGGAGGTACCTGGAGATTGGCCGCCAAAGACGAAATATGACTAGGAACACTATTATTACTATTTTATATGTAATTGGTTCCCGTTTATATTTGCTTGACATAATATATTACTGAAAATAAGTAAAAGGTCTTCTTTTTTATTAGTATAAATAAACACAGAGTAGTGGCGAAACTTGCGAAACTATCGCAAATCTGACAGAAAATAGATGCTGTAGCTGTCTTTTTGTTCTTCTAATTTGCTGTTCTGCGATTGTATTTATGATTTTTGCAATAGCGAATTATGTAATTTGTGAATTACTATTTTATCACTTTAAAGTATTTTTTCATCTGTATTTATTTCAGGCGGAAATCGTAGAAGATTTGAAAGTAATATACAATAAAAGTTTTAAGGAGTATTTGAGCGATCTGTCTGCACAACCCAAAGATTACTCCAATGTCGGTGCAGCCTTAGAAAGAGCAATTTTGCAATTAGATAATGATATATCAAAAGAAGTTATTGACGAGTTTAAGTCCGATGGTGTAGTGAATCCCAAGACATTGTCAGTGGCTCTATCAGGTTCGGTCGCCTGTGTGTCACATATTGACGGACCTCACCTATGTGTGGCCAATGTTGGCGATTGTAACGCTGTGCTTGGTGTCAAAACCGAAGACAACGAATGGATAGCTAAGAAAATTACCAAAGAGCACAATGCAGAAAATATAGACGAATTAAAAAGGATTTGGAAAGAACACCCTATTGATGAAAGAAAGAGTGTTATAAGAAGAGATAGGTTGCTTGGTGAACTGGCACCGCTGAGGAGTTTGGGAGATTTTAGGTACAAATGGTCGGCAGAAATTTTAGAAAAGGTAGCCGAACCATTCGTTGGACCAAAAGCCGTCCCGGCCAACTATCACACTCCGCCTTATCTAACAGCGAGACCGGACGTTTACTATCATAGACTCACTCCTAAAGATAAGTTTTTAATAATCGCTTCCGACGGACTGTGGGATATGATGACTCCTCTTCAAGCGGTCAAATTAGTCGGCCAGCATATGAAGGGAAAAGTGTTCTTCAATCCGTTAAAGTTGCCGAGGAAAAATATACAGTTAGGGGATATAAATGAGCTTTTGCTTCATCGGAAAGAGAGCCTGAGGAGTAAGCCTAAGGATAGGAATGCTGCGACTCATTTGATTCGTCACGCTGTAGGGGGCACGGAGTACGGCGTGGATCACTCGAGGCTGGCTCACTTGCTCAGCCTGGCGCCCGATGTCAGTCGGATGTTCAGAGATGATATGACAGTTACGGTTGTTTACTTTGATTCAGAGTTTCTTAGACAATGTCCAGCATGAAATGTAACGTAATATACATCGAAGTGCAGTGCCTTTCTATCATTGTTATATTGCATTGAGACACGACTTTAATTGTAAGGATATTGTTATTTGTAAATTGATTTGAGGTCACTCTTTAATACAGATTTTGACTTCCAGATGGATAATAATGTAATGTTGACTATGTGTATGTCCGCGTGTGATTATTTTTTTGGTTATCATATTTCTAGCACATAACTAAATATTTATATATCTCATGTTCAGATTCGTTTTTATATAGGTTTCCAAATTTAATGTTTTTTGAAGTGTCTTGCCAATTAGAAATTGTTCGGTTATATTGAGCAATTTTAAAAAGTTCCAAACATATAAACTTATATTATAAAGAGTTGATTTTAAGTATGTTTGTATAGAATGAATAATCTCGAAAATTTTCTCTTGATTTTAAAAATGATTTTATATTTATAAAGCTTTATTGTCAGTGAGTAATATAGAATGTATAATGTTTACAAAAATTTCAAGATTTTGCAACGAAATTTTTACAAACTGTTGTCTAAAAATATACTCAACATGATCCACAAAAATTATATTATATTATAAATAAGTCATAATAACGGCTTTTTGTTCGAATTAGTCAAACAAATGAATCAGAACACGGGTAAATTGAAAGATGATTACATTTTAGTGTAAGAAATTGTTGTTATCTTGTATTTATCCATGTAAAGTACAAATTTAAAAGACTAATTTATCTTTACTGCACGTGCGAAGCCGGGGCGGGTCGCTTGTATATGTATGTGTATATATTTGTACATATATGTTATGCACAATTCTAATGAACTATATTTATGAATTCTAAGGCGGTAACAGTGCCGCCTTGCTGTGTGGTGACGGCGGTAATTATCAGAATATCATCACCCCAACTCATCCCGTGTGGGGCGTAGAAGTCGACCCGACGGAAGATCAACCAGAGGACGGGCAGCAGCTTCTTTCTGAGTACTACTATCTTGCTGCGATCGCCAACCCGTCTGCCAAACGTGAAGATTATGGCATATCCCTCAAGATGATTCTTGGGGCAGGCTTGTTCAGTAGCGGACTTCTTTCAGCTGTATTGATGAACAGTACCGCCTTAGAATTCATAAATTTAGTTCGCTAAGAATATTTTCTAGTGATAGTAGACTGCAAGGATTGAGTCTGTGTAAACTCATTTACTGGTGCCTGTTACATACGCCGTTTGCCTGAATACTCCTGCACGTGCCGTGTTACTATGTATTTTCACGCCATAAAATTGATAAACGAATTCCACGCACTTGCAGCTTATTGATATGTATATTGGCCATATGTCGGTAAACATTAGACGGTATGGTACAGTGCACATTAGAAGGTATGCTAAAATGCACATGTGATATAATGATCAAATATCTTTTCAAAGGTTGTCTGGAAGAAATAGCTTAATGTGATAAGACCGCGCTATGTAAATTATATTGAATTCAATGTATAATGTCCTTTTTTGGGAATAAAAAATGTATTTTATTATTATGTATGTAACAACAGGCAATTTATTAATTTCATACTTATAAATCATAATGCTTATGAATTTAAATTGACAAATCATTCTTGAAATAGAGTATATTATTATTATTTATGTAACAATAGGTAATTTGTTAATTTCATACTTATAAATCATAATGCACATGTATTTAAATTGACAAATCGCTCTTGAAATAGAGTATTTTATTATTATTTATGTAACAATAGGCAATTTATTAATTTCATACTTATAAATCGTAATGCACATGTATTTAAATTGACAAATCACTCTTGAAATAGAGTATTTTATTATTATTTATGTAACAATAGGCAATTTATTAATTTCATACTTATAAATCATAATGATTATGATATTAAATTGACAAATCAGTCTTGTAATAGAGTATTTTATTATTATTTATGTAACAATAGGCAATTTATTAATTTCATACTTATAAATCATAATGCACATTTATTTAAATTGACAAATCACTCTTGAAATAGAGTATTTTATTATTATTTATGTAACAATAGGCAATTTATTAATTTCATACTTATAAACCATAATGCACATGACTTTAAATTGACAAAACACTCTTGAAATAGAGTATTTTATTATTATTTATGTAACAATTGGCAATTTATTAATTTCATACTTATAAATAATAAAGCACATGAATTTAAATAGACAAATCAGATTGTAATAGTATATTTTATTATTATTTATGTAACAATAGGCAATTTATTAATTTCATCATATAAATCGTAATGCACGTGTATTTAAATTGACAAATCACTCTTGAAATAGAGTATTTTATTATTATTTATGTAACAATAGGCAATTTATTAATTTCATACTTATAAACCATAATGGACATGAATTTAAATTGACAAATCACTCTTGAAATAGAGTATTTTATTATTATTTATGTAACAAATGGCAATTTATTAATTTCATACTTATAAATCGTAATGCACATGTATTTAAATTGACAAATCACTCTTGAAATAGAGTATTATATTTAAATTGACAAATCACTCTTGAAATGGAGTATTTTATTATTATTTATGTAACAAATGGCAATTTATTAATTTCATACTTATATATCATAATGCACATGTATTTAAATTGACAAATCACTCTTGAAATAGAGTATTATATTTAAATTGACAAATCGCTCTTGAAATGGAGAATTTTATTATTATTTATGTAACAAATGGCAATTTATTAATTTCATACTTATAAATCATAATGCACATGAATTTAAATTGACAAATCATTCTTGTAATAGAGTATTTTATTATTATTTATTTAACAATAGGCAATTTATTAATTTCATACTTATAAACCATAATGCACATGAATTTAAATTGACAAATCACTCTTAAAATAGAGTATTTTATTATTATTTATGTAACAATTGACAATTTATTAATTTCATACTTATAAATCATAATGGACATGAATTTAAATTGACAAATCACTCTTAAAATAGAGTATTTTATTATTATTTATGTAACAAGTGGCAATTTATTAATTTCATACTTATAAATCATAATGCACATGAATTTAAATTGACAAATCATTCTTGAAATAATAATTTACGTTGTTTTTTTAAAGTAATTCTAAAGACGAGGTTATCAATACGACAAGACGATTTTATTTTATAAGGTTACGGGATATCGCCGTTGATCGGTTGGAAGAAAGTATGAAGTTGGTTGTATGATTTTTTAATAGTTTTCTATTTCTACTTCTTGGCCGCTTCTAGCCTTAATATAGTTTAAACCTTAATATTTTACCACCTCGTTTTAAACTCGTAACTATAGCGTTGTAATAAGAACTAAAAGCAATAAATTATGTACATACACTATGAGCGATTAAGTGTTAAATTAATTAGCGAGTGGTATTTTGGAGATATATATATTAGGATTTGTTGCGATCGTCTCTAGCGTTAATAACAATATCACTACATATGTATATGTATAAAAATAATATATATATTATAAGAATAATAAAAATTATATTATATTTATAGTAATTTTTATGTAATCTATCTGATAAAACTAGCATTCCTAGTATTTGATTGTTCATTCGATTTAACCCAGTGTAGTCCCCGCCGCTTTTGTTTAAATTAATCTAGTCGTACTCATAAACAGACCTCAAAAGAAGGATTTCTTATATTTTTCATCTTTCTCTAATAAGAGAAAATGTTGTATTTCATATAGAAATACAACATAACCAATAGGTTATGTTGTATTTCTATATGAAATTGTCGCAATTCTTCCGTTGCTTGTGAATTTATTTCAAAACTCATTCAAAATGGTTCAATATGAAGCGATCCTATCTCTTTCTTAATTCCGGAAACACGTTTGCGGCTCCTCTGGTGTTGCGAGTGTCCATGGGTGGCGCTAAACACGACCATCAAGTGACCCACTTGCTATCACTATAAAAAAAAAGCAAACCTACATCGATCTTTCCGAAAGTGTAAACTAAACTTACTTCACATCAATAGTAACTTTAACTTAGTTTTTCAAAACTATTCTTGTAAATAAGCATCTATCCGCTTCAATTGTATAAATAAGTGGCGTTAAATTACCAGCAGGGATTCAGTCAATATTAAATAAGCAATAATCTAAATAAATTTAGTCTAAACACGTGATTACAACACTTATAGTCTTAACGCTTAGATTTAGGACCCAGAAAGATTATTAACTAGTTGTAAAAATCTGTATTAAGGCGGTCTCAGGTTGTGACAAATATTGTTGACATGTTCGTCCATGCGACTGCACTTCTGTGGTTACACTTCTACTACGAGAAGAGCCTTTGCTGTTCACGTTATAAGTCACTGTCGTAGTCAAAGTGTGTCCATAGAAGTGCCGTTAACTGTACGGTTATACAATTACTTCGTTTATGCATTTTATACATAATATTTTATTTTTAGCAGATTATTAATAATAAAAATACGTTTGTGCCGCGTTGCCTGTGAAATTAAGCAAGTATTTTTTATTTAAATTGTTATAAGCGATTTTTTGCTTAGCATTATCTTGTGGATAGTAGTTTCCCTAGTGTCTAAGTATTTAAATTTGTTCAATTAATAACGTGCCCTCCGAGGCACGTCGAAATGGTAAAACTCATCATTTTTTACCGAAATCGGCAAAATTTACTATTAACGTAGATAAAAGAAAAGTAGTGCAATAGGTACTTGGTCGCTGTTTCGATAAGTTGAGATTTAAAAAATTACTAATGGATTGGGCTACAATTTGCTGCACAACAACCTGCTTTATATAGAAGCATAAAAAATATTGAAACCATCAAACGTAGTGTAAATCCATATTGCTTCCATCCATCCATCAATATTGCATCCATATTGTTTACATATTTAATTAATGTTGCCGAATTTGGTAAAAATATGTGTTCTCCACAGTTTATCTAATGCCCTTTCAAAGCGTTAATAAAAATGAGAGAAATCTCTTGCGGCAATTACCGGCAACGCGGCACATACACGGTTATATGAATATGTAATAATAAGATTTTATTAATAAAATGCTTTTAAGGTGACGCAATGATGAACAAAAATAAGCGGACTAAGGGGCAAACAAAAAGTTTTCTTGTTTTGTTGTAGAAATTATCAAAAATACTCTATAAAAATATCAAATACGCTGTGTTAAGTGTAACAGTTCTTTTCAAACTTAACGAGAATTTAGACTCCTAATATTCGGTAAAAATAATTGGAAATGAATAATGAAATCTGTTTATAGGATTAAATAATTCGGTGGTCCAAGAGTTCCTTTTAAAATAATAAAAATCTCATTACAGAGAGATCTATTTTCCAAGGTAAGGAGAACGACGACACAGCGTATTTGATATTTTTATAGAGTATTTTGATATTTTAAAAAGTGTAACTAATAATTAAAATTCTACAACAAAAAGGCCGCCAACGACCTGATAAATAAATACAAAAATGTAAAATGAATTTACCGGCCTGTTAGTCTAGAGGTTCTTGACCTTGGCCAAAGGTCGTGGGTTCGATATCCGCCCAGAACAAATCTTTGTATGATTATTTATTCTGATTCTGAGGTTATTAATTCCGAGTCTGGCTAATTTATCTATAACATATATATATATTTAGAAATATATAAGGATGTTTATCAGGTGTCTGATTGCTACGGTACAGGCTGTCAGTCTAGTTTGGTGTTAGTTAGTTGTCCTAAGTTATTTATTTATTTATATACATATAATCAATGCGTCGCCTTAACTAAAAAACATGAACGAAGAAATGGTATCGTTAGGTTACAGTTATAAGTCTAGTCTCGATGTGGCATTACCCTTTATTGCCTATTTAAATACGCATACTGTAGAATGCCGATTCTCCGAATTAATTAGGACCGGGTCGATTCGGATAATCGGACATAGACCGGTAATCAAGCAAGACGAACAGTCACACATGGAATAAACTTTATTAAGTTTAACAAATACCGTTCTACAATAACTCTAGATTTTATCCATAACAGTTGAAATACCAGTTATCTGGAGTCCAACGAGTTCCAACCTGTTATAACAAAACAAAAATAATAATTATATATGAACTTGGTTTTAATTTTTTATATTACGCTTAGGACCGATTCTGATAATTGGCGATTGGGTTATTGGCCGTTCGGATAACCGGCGTTCTACTGTATGTAATTTATTAGTGAGTATTTTAATTGTATTGTATTTATTGCGTGTGTGTTATATGTTTACATGTTTTACTATTTGCTATATTAATAATTTTGATTTGTGTAATTTATTGATAAATTTATTTAATAATGGTGCAATAATTTTAATATAGTTGAATCATTGGTGCATTTAAATTAAAATGCTATTTTAATAAAATATATCGTTTTATTATTTTAGTTAGTGAATTTCGCTTAGTTCATAATAGTAGTACATCTGGTCGAATATTGTACAGCACCCAAACTCGACGCATACTAGCCAACTTTTTTTAATACTATAATTTATATATGTCTATGTCCAATGTACTTCTCGGTTCCTGTCACCATCCTGTTTGTGTACAAGACTTGATTTTATTTTAATCGGCACTAGTCCCTCCCTCTTACCCACCACTGCAACTCCTGTAAGCCAGGATCAACAGTGGCACACAATGAAATGACACTGAGCGGTGAGGCTCAGGCATGTCCCGGGGAACAGCTTTAACTGTCTTGGATCCCGCAACGAATTTAATCAGAAGGAAATAAAAGGAGGAGTTAGAAAATGAATATACAAGACTTGATAAATAAAAAAACTTTAATTACTGATCTGTTGGTCAAGTGGTTACTGACCTTCACTGCTAAGCCATAGGTCGTGGGTTCGACTCCCATCCAGGTTAAATTCTTTGTGTGATGATTTGTCCTAATTATATACTTAACCAGAGGGTCGTTAATCTGGTAGACATAACCCATAGGTAACATTAAAGATCAGTGTAGTAGTTGGCCAGCAAGATCACTAATAAAAATAAATAAAAATAAAATCTTTTTATTTCAGACACTTGGCCCATAATATTGTTAGTAAATTACATCTTAAAAAACTATGTTACTAATAAAAACATTATTAATTTAATTTAGATATCTGCCACACTCTGGGGTTCCAGGTACACGCACTTGTACTTGAACCCAGTGCCCCAGAATGGGACTGTCTATCTTCTGACTGAGGACGTTTAGGATGGTGTTGCGGCTCCCACGCGTACGAAACATCAGCGAAGCGATCCGGCGTCGCAGCACCGTGTGAAAGCCGTCTGTGTGGGCGTACGCAAACATCGCAGACGCACTACAGAAGCGCGGGAGCCCCACCAGCACCCTGAACGCGTTGTTGAATTGTACTCGGAGAGCGTTGATGGCCCGCTGCGTGTAATTGACCCACAGACTGCAGGTGTAGAGAGTTTGGCAGAATGCTTTAAAAAGAGCGATCTTTACCCCTAAGCTACACCCCGCGAATCTGCGTGCCAACATGTTACAGCGGACCGCCATCGCTCTCTTCTCCCTTTCGATGTCAGAGTCATCTTTTAAATCCTCGGTAACTACATGGCCGAGGTATTTAAACTCGCTCACTCTTCGAAGAGCGACTCCGTTAAGCAGCACAGGTGTCACAACCCCCAGTTTACGACCCTTGGCTTGAAATACCAGGAGCTCACTTTTTTTGCAATTGTACAGGAGGCCGTGAACCCTCGCATACTCTTCACACACGCTTATCAGCTTCCTGAGAGCGGCTTTTGATGGGCAGAGCAACACCATATCGTCTGCATAACTAATACTGTTGATACAGTGACCATCAATTGAGCATCCTACACCGGTGTCGCTCAGCTCAACAATCAGCCCGTTCACGTACAAGTTGAAGAGTGAAGGCGAGGTTAACCCCCCCTGCCTCACCCCACACCTCAACCCGTACTCGTCAGAAAGTTCACCAAGCCATTTGACCTGGTTAGTTTAGTGGCCATACCAATATTTAAATATATTAATTAACTCAGCCGGCACACCTTCATTCTTCAGCTTTTTCCAGAGAATATCATATCTAACCAGGTCAAATGCCTTGGAGAGGTCAAGAAAGGCTGCATAGACCGGCGTTCTCCTGTCTGTGTAATACCTGACGGTCTGCTTGAGAGACATAACTGCACATTCTGTCGAAAGTCCTGGCCTGAAGCCAAACTGTGCATCATGCAAATTGAGGTGTTCTTTCAGCTGTTTCTCAAGCAGACCATCAAGCACCTTAGCTGTGGTTGTAGCTAATGATATCGGGCGGTAGTTGCACTTGTCGGAATTATCTCCCGTCTTGTTTTTAATTATCGGCACTACCACCGTCTTCATCAGCCCAGCCGGCAGGTAGGAATGCCTTATACAGAGCGTAAATAACAGCCCCAAAAGCCTCGGGAGGTGTGGCCCCGCATGCTGAAAATGCTCGATACTGAGACCGTCGTGTCCGGGCGACTTTCCTCGAGTCATGCCTTTTATTATTAGAGCCACTTGTTTTGCTGTGACACGCTCAGGCACCTCTGACATGACGATCTCAGCATCCCTGGTCTGGTCACCTTTTAGCGGAGACTCCACTTGAAAGTGACATCTAAACATGTCAGCAATGTCTTTCGGATCGCTGATGCCGTTGATACTGACGGGGAGGCCAGGCTTTGGGTTCAAATGTTTAGTTTGCTGCCAAAATCCTTTAGAATCTTTATTTTTGTGTTTGGCAGCTAAAATATTCATTTTAATGTCGCCTTGAGACCACGGTGATATTAATGATCTTGCTGGCTCTACTGCGAAGAAGTCATGCTCCAGAAGTTGCCGGGAAATCGGGAACGTGCCGATCCCGCTCCCAGACGGAGGAGATGTCGGGTCGGCAGCCAGTTGCCCAAGTCCCCTCGGGTCTGCGGCGACAGTTTGAGAAGTGTCCTTTACTACCGCCACGTGCAAGCAGCTCCGGGAAGACTTGTTTGTGGCGCAGTCGCTGTGCCGGACTGGCAGGAGTCGGCATTCGGGAAGAGACAATCCAGAGTAATGTCCCGATCATTTGGTGCAAAAGGGGGGCACCGGAGCAGCATATCCGCGTTACCGGGGCTCCCCTCATCAGGCGCCAGAAGAAGTCCTCGGCAGGTTAGGTTTAGTTGGTGCAAGTACGTCATGCTCACCTACAGACAGTTTTTGCGGGTGGCATGAGCAGGCATTCCCCCTGCCTTACCAAAAAAAAGATCATTACTGTAGTAGACAGCCAGGCCTGATTAAGGTGGATCGTGACTTAGGGAAAAATAACGGTAAATTGCGGGTAGCGTAAGACTGGCAACTATAGAGGCCTTTGTCCAGCAGTGGACGTCTCGTGGATGGTTAGGGAGCAGTAAAAAGGTGATTTCCTGGTAGGTATTGTATAAACTAAATGTTCACTAAGCAACCTCTTTTTTCACAAAAATCCGACGATTTAAAAGAAGAATGCGTGAAGCCATAAAAGAGCACAAAAGCTTAATGTTAAAAATAGTGTCATATTAAAATTTTAAGTCATGTGTTTTTATCTACAAAATTAAACGAAATTCTAGTATTCTAATCTGTAACATATATATTTTCAGAGGTAAGCAAATTAAGATGTATTGTAGTTATGTATGATGACGTAAGAATTAGATGTACTGCATGATTTATGTTGTACTTTTCAACTTGTGCGTTGAATTCCTTGAAGAGAGTTCTTATTAGGAGTTCACTGAGAGTGGCTAGAACAGTGGTTAAACATGGTTCACCGCCTCAGTTCTAGGTAATAGTGTTTCAGCTGTGCGTTTAAACTTAATAACTTGCTTGTGACGCTGAATGTCCTATAACTTGCTTGTGACGCTGAATGTCCTTTGAATGGTATGGGTATAGTGTTGTTACCTACTAAATATGGTATACTATTGTGGCAGTATTGTGGAAGTTCCCCCTACGTTCACTAAGCATGGTACATATTCTTGGTTTTCTCTTAATACTAAAACATGAGACTTTCTAGAGTGGTACCACAGGTACTGCATGCGTCCAAAAGCACTTACCATCAAGGGGAACATATGCTTGTTTTGCTGGCTTATTGGTTTGACTTTAATGTGGCTTAGCCTACACAAGCCGAGGATGCATTCAGAACCATTCAGAAAATATGTAATCAAAATATAGCTAAATTTTTTTTTTTTTAAATTAAACGTACCTACACATGATCCTTGACAATAACTTAATTTAAGTTAGTTAAATATTGTTACTGTTATAAAATAAATCTTATTGTAAATTATTTCCTACAACCCGTGTACCTAAATATCTATATGTACCTAGAAATAATTATAGATTAATTATATATTACCACGAACATGTTCTGACTATTTACAAGCGCTTTTTTAAAGTCTACGTGAATAAAAACCTTTTTTATTATTTATTTTATCCTAAATAAGTTAACCTGCAGTTTTCTCTAGCTACTTACATGGTCTACCCAGAGAAGGAACTGTGAAAGAAATAGCGAGCAATTAATCTTCTTTAAAACTTCTAATGTTAAATGCGAACAGTAGACGAGGAACTTTGCTTTCCGTAATGTCTTTATTGTTGCTAAATTGTATGGATGATATATGTATGTATATGTTCTGCATCTCTCTTCTTCTCTTTTGGTCCTCTTCGTATGGCCACCCTAGTATTAATAGTTGTTTTAACCGCCCAGTAGTTCTCTGACATGACTGAACGTCTTTTCTAACGATTACAACCGGGACTGAACGCTTAATGTGCCCTCCGAAGCACGGAGACGCTTAGAAAATAGACCACTATTGCGATAAGCCATCTACAGACGTCTAACCTCACCGATCACAAATGGACTGGTGATAGCAACGAGCTGTGAGCGCCTTACTATTTAAGTATGAAGCACTTAAATATACCTACTTATGATTGTCATACCTACTTCTATAGGCATAAGTATGTTTCAGTACTTCATGCTAACTTCATTAGTAGAAACTGTACCCATTCGCGCCATCTCCAGTTTTATTGCTTACCGAAAGGTTTTCTGGAAGATATAGGTAGATACTAAGTGGTGATCATCGATTGTATTTATAGTTTTAACGTCAAACAGCTTTTCTTTATTCTTTTTTTTACAGTACTCTATAAAATAAACAAAGTGAAGTATAATTTCGATTTAATTATGTAAAATACTTAGGTGAGATATAAAACTTCTCACATTTTGGTACCTTGAGGAGGAAGATTAATTTGGACAACGTCTTTTGCACATGACCGTCGTTCAGTTAGTGCAAAATCTCATTTAAATCTCGAAACTATACCAGCCATTTTCAGATATCTTTAGGCCTACCCCTTTGTCCAGAAGTACACGTCTTTCAGTTTCCGTTGATAGGATGATGATATATATATATGGTGTAACATAAATATTGGAAGGATATTTAAGAGCGCCACCAACTCAACAAATTGTATGAACCCCTCGCCCCTCCCCATACATAATTCGTCAGCATTTTTGTGTATTTTGCAAACATAAATAGAAGACGAGACTTCGGGAGTGTATCTTGACTATAAAGCTGAAAAACGTGAGACGTTTTTCAGCTTTATAGGTCAAGATACACTCCCGAAGTCTCGTCTTCTATTTATGTTTGTTTAGTTTTTAATATTATTATTTTATATTTTCGGTGTAAGATGCGAGCGAGCGCTTGCTGCCGTCGGAGAAGGTGAGTATTATAAAACTCAGGAACAAAGTTTGTATCAACGCGTGGGATTTAGGATTATAGGATTATTACTTTGAAATAGACCAAAGTAGGTAACGTATAACGGTAAGTGCGAAAGTATTGCACACTGTCGAATGTTTTCCAGCGCGATAAATACAGACGCCAGCACATCAAGCTACCCCAATCTGTCAAATTTCCCCAATTGAAAGTGAACCTTATGCTTTTGTGATAAAGTTAAAAATGTATAAAAGAAATTTGACAGATTGGGGCGGCTGGATGTGCTGGCGTCTGTGCATTGCCGGCCTTTAAAGGTCGGCAACGTACCTACTTGCAGCCCTTTTACGACTAGCCTGTTGGTCTAGTGGTTAGTGACTCTGACTGCTAAGCCAGAGGTCGTGGTTTTGATTCCCGCCCGCGTCAAATCTTTGTGTGATGAACACGATTATTTGTTCTGTGTCTGGGAGTAATTTATCTATAATATGTTTGTATTTATAAATATATAAGTATGTTTATCAGTTGTCTGGTTGCCTTAGTACAGGCTCTTTCTTGACGGTTCTCCTGTCAAAAGTCTTAGCTGAGTGGAACACACAGGGTGTTCTCCTCCAATCGTGTTCTAAGACTTTTGACAGGAGAACCGTGGAGGGTGGAAAAAATGCGAATTAAAGAGAGTTCAACAACTGCGCTACTGATGTCTTACCGTTATCAATTTCAACTGAACTAAACAATTTGTCTGACTTTCAGGTCGCGGAACCGAACGTAAGTGTCATTCTTAGGACTCTATTTAAAGGTGTACGTCAGATGAATCTTAATTAACACAATACAGCAGTGGTAAGCTTGAACATCAACATAGCTGCGATATAAGATGCTTCTCTTAATACAGGTATACATATACATATATACTTTTATAATTGCGTTATGCTCGTCCCGCGGAGAACTTGTAAGTGGCCAATTCTATGCCTGATCGATCCCCGGTTGTATTGGATATTAATCCCATTGGAAGAAGTGGATTAAAGCGGCATCCTCCGAATCCTTGAATTATTATTTTTTATTCGTAATTTTAAACACTCTAATCAATGAGTTACTACTAAAGCACGACTCAATTTCTTAAGTTCCGTTTTTTTGTCTCGCCCCAGGGAACCTACCGCTTATGTCGCTGATCATCGTGATCGTCATTGGCGTTCAAATATTACTTAAACATTCGTTCAAGTGGCTTCAACATTGAAAGTCAATTGCGGACCATTTATGACGTCACGCGTGATCGGCGTTCAAATAAATGGAGGTTAAAATGACTAAATCATTCGTTCAATCGGCTTCCATGAGCACATGTGACGTCATAAATGGTCCGCAATTGACTTTCAATGTTGAAGCCACTTGAACGAATGTTTAATTCATATTTGAACGCCGATCACGATGTCCGACGAATTAGGCGGTAGCCTCCTTGTTTATGCATTGTGTCTTTGAATTGCTTGTACGTAAGTTAAGGACAACTTGCATTTACGAGTCATATGAGTTGTGGTTTTTGCGGGCATCGCACCCGAAATATATGTGATGCCAACTAGGCGACTACCTATTTGGTCTACGCTACAGCATATTTTTGACTGATTTTCAATCAGGCTACTTTCCTGTTACAATATTGTACCCCCAAGGTACGAAAAATGTTGCAACAATACTTAGCCATAGCCGGTCTATGAGGTATTTGTTCTGAATACAAATATATGATCTTAACAGATGGGCAAAATTTTAAGGCTATTGTTTTCCAGAACATTCTTAATCAATAGCCCGCTAGTACTGGCAGGTATTAGGCGTGGTTGTTCTTTCAAGCACCATCCAGGTGCATGCTTCATCTAAGCTTTAAATCACTTTGTACATAACGTTTTACGTGGCATTTATTGATAAGTCAGGCAGCTTTAATCTAGTGCTCTTATAAGCTCTTCCTAACCCCCATAGACCTCATAAAACGGGTGGAATTTTTTTATTTCTCTAACATTCATCAAGAGAATGAGAAATTCTCTTTAATATCGTATTAAAATTTTACTATTATTCAATTTACATTTAAAATTCAATGTTACAATAAAATTCATTATTTAAGTGGGAAAACATGGGCTCATTATAATAATAATTGTTTTCTATACAGTGTGGATACGTGTATGATATACGAGTTTTAAAATGTCGTGTTACTCATAAATTTGATATTAAAATGTTGTCATGTCTGGTTGGCATTACGTCAGATTAGTTCATGGAGCATCCGGAAAAAGTACTTAATAGATGCAGGTATCTTTACTCATACAACTCATGTTTGCAGGATAGTTGGTAAATTATTTAATGTTTATAACTGTCCAACTTGTCATTCATATAAATTAGCTCCGCTGTATGACAATTATACATAAGCGTTTTAAGTTTTGGTTTCGTCCTATATAAAATGTTGACCGCTCTTATGTATTGTAGTATCAAATCAATAAATTGGCTTTTATTTTAGCAGCTTCTTATTCTTACTTTGACGTGCAATCTTTTATTATTGACTAGCAGTGCCCACGGACTTCATTCCGCGTTATAAATATTTTTGTCCCTGCCCGTTTGTAAAAGTTCGGGATAAATCAAAATTATGATGATGAATCATAGCCTATGACAGTCCACAATAACGTAGCTTTCTATTGGTGAAGAAAACCGGTTCAGTAGATCCAGAGATTACCCCTTACAACTTCACAAACTCACAAACGTTACCTCTTTATAATATTAGCATAGATTATTTTAATCCATTATTGATTTCTCCCTAGCGTCTGTCGTACCAAAAAAGGGAGATTCAAACATTGCCGCCGGTGTGACAGGCGTTATTCTGTACGCAAACCGAGCCGGTGCCGCCGCGGTCGCCCGCGCAAGCGCAGCTGTCGCAGACGAAAATGCCGCTGTCCTTCATAAGGTGCATATCATCCAATCTGATTCATTCAGGACCTATGCACACCGCGTTTTATAAGCGTGCCGTTGATACGCGTTTGTAGCGATACAGACGCGCTTAGGCATCGATACAAATAACAAGAAACTGCTCTGTAGGATAAAAGCGCGCCGTTGGTGACGCGTTTAAAAAAACGTGGTGTGCACAGGCTCTCATGGCCTATCTATGATAATGCAAAAATTACATTAGCCTGCTTTTATAGCGTTGGATTTTAGCCATGCTTAATGTTTTGGGCGGGATTGGTTAATAACTTCGGTGTTTGTCCCCGCAATTGTCCCCGTCACCTGGTCCATAGCTTGTTTACCGACCAAGTAGAATTGAATATAAAAATATGTATTAAACCTTCTGTTTACACGCTGCAGATAGCTTTATTGCCCACTTATATGTTCTTATAGTCTTGTCTTCTGGGTCTTCTATTTTACGACCAAGTAGGTACCTATATAAAAATCAGAGAAGTTCCACCTTCATGCTAGAGTCACCGCGATCTTATTGTAAGAAAAATGTTATTACTTACAGGTGTTTACACAAGTATTACAGATACCTGCATAGGAACTCCACAAACCCTGAGCAAAATCCAAGAAAATGTAGAAACTGCTACCGTATGAGCCGGCCAAATCCACAGAAAACCATTACCAAGATTCCTCCAGCGCACGTTGAAGTGACAGCTTATGAGAATACGAATATTTAATATTTAATATTTTTCAACCAACTACAAACAAAAATAAATGTAACAGAGTCGAGTATTGACAGGATTAATTATATATTTGTATTATGTACTTATTTATTTAGAGTTAAATTTTTTGTGACGGTACCTTCTTACGTATTTATTATATGTATGAATTGATTATGAAATGCCTTTTTTTATTAGACCAGTGAGGCGAGTACCTACACTGTTTATTCCGACCCATGAGATGTTTATTCCAGCCCACATATTTACGTGCTTCAGACGAGCCCCTCTCTCTTAGTTGTTAGATCCTTCATTGGCGAGGGACCACATATGAATCTTGAGCTTTAGAAAGCGTCAGCCTTTAGTAAAAGCTTTGGAGTGGTTACTTTTACAAACTAGGGGCTCAATTTACAATTGTTTGAAATTGAGGAAAAGTTCGTAGAAGTAACCACTCCAAAGCTACAATCGGTCAAACGTTGGAAGGCGGGTTAACGATTGCAGTAAGATGGGCATAGTACTCTGAAGGAAGCTGCTGCCCTTCCTCTGGTGGTTATTTACACGGGTCGAATTCTAAGCAGGGGATGATATGGCTAATGGCCACCGCACGGCAAAGTGTTGCGTGCGTTCCCATTGAGGGACCACATATGAATGATGAGCTTTAAGAAGCGTCAGCCTTTAGTAAAAGTTCTTTTTTTTTAGCCATAATTATTAGCCTTTAATTTAGCCATAAAGTGTTAGGTCCTTAGTACATTACATTTATATTTCGATTTTTGATTTTGTTTCTCTGAATTGTCAAGAGGGTTGGGCAAGCCTGATCTTTTTGCGTGCGTCTGGTCAGCTTCACCCTCGTTAGCTGCCGCTCTGGCAAGTAATTTTGTTGGTCTTTGGCTTTCTTGGTAAAGAATAAATAGCAATTGAAGAGCGCTGGACCTGTTTACCTAAAGTCCGGCCCTTTCGGAAAATGCGACAAGAAGGCTATTTACCTATGAACAAAGCCTATGTGCAGTTTTTTTTTTGTTGATTAATTAAATATCTTGGGACAACTAACACACTGCCATCTGATCCCAACCTAGGCAAAGCCTGTACTATGGCAATCAGAGAACTGATAAACATAATTATATATTTTTAAATACATACATATTATAGACTAGCTATACCCCGCGGTTGTGGGTGAAACCGCGGGGTATAGCTAGTCTAATGGTTAATGTAGTTTTGGCATCCATACATCTATAGTCACAAACTTTCGCATTTATAATATTAGTTGTGTAACTAGCGGTTTTGGCAGTGCACGCCGGAATAGCTCGCAGATGGTAGATATTTTCCTACTTCCTGACACTTATCGTCATTTTTTTGACAATTCACTCTATATCTTTATAAATGGTAGCCTATGTATTCTGATGTCTAAGCTAAATTATTGTAAAGTTGCATTAAAATCCATTCAGTAGGTTTTCCGTGAAAGAGTAACAAACATCCATCCATCCATACTTACAAACTTTCACGTTTATAATATGTACTAGCTGTGCCCCGCGATTTTATCCGCATTAAACTATGTGTTAATGCAGGGTGCCAGCTAACTCCATACCAAATTTTATTAAAATCGCTCCAGCCGTTTGTACGTGAAGAAGTAACAAACATATACACACACACACACACTCACACAGTCACAAACTTTCGCATTTATAATTATATATATATATATATTATATATATTAGTAGGATTAGTAGTATAAATTACTCACAGACACAGATTTGTCCCGGGTGGGAATAGAACCCACGACCTCTAGCGTAGCAGTCAGGGTCACTAACCTCTAGTCCAACAGGCCAGTCAAGTCTTGGGATGTTACTAGATGGGAAGATTGTAATAACTAAAGGTCATTGACGGGCCTGTTGGCGTGTTTGGCAAATGCTTGCTTTTCACGAGGAGGTCATGGGTTTGATTCCCACCCAGGACAGATATTTGTGTGAATGACCATGTCTATTTGTCCTAAATCTGGGTTTGTTTATCTATATAATTATGTATTTACAAAACAAAAGTATATGTACTCGTATGTAGTTTATCAGTTATCTGCATGGTTCCCATAGTACAAGCTGTGCTTAGTTTGTGGTATAATAAGTAACTAGAAATAATCACTGTATTACTACAAACCAAACATGGTCTGACTGTTTACATGCGCTTTTTAAAAGTCTACGTGAATAAAAACCTTTTTTATTTTATTTTTATTTCGGGATCAGATGACAGTGTGTAAATAATGTCCCAGTAATTATTATATTTTATTTATTTTGAAATGAAAAATCTAGTTCCTATATAGATACTTACTCTGCGCACATTTTGCTGTCGAAGAGTTCACTTTTATGGAGCGCCACGCTACTAGCCCTCCGACAATAGGCACCGTAAATATATAACTGAACGAAGTTATGGTTATGGGTTGACCAGGAAGAAGCCCGCATATGGATCCCATAGACTGCGTCAAAACGAGATATCCTGCTCCTAAAACGCTTGGCGAGCTTAAAACAGCTATACAAGATGAGTGGGATAACATCCTACAACTCAAGACTGACTCTCATCCGTGGTATGAGGAACCGCAATGAGGCAGTCTTTAGATCTCTGGGAGGTAATACCAGTTACCTACTGAATAAAGTTATTTTTTCATTTTAGGTTCTAGTAGTTCTTTGTCAAGTAGTTATGTGGTATAAACTGTATAAAAGACAGAATCAACGTTAATTATATAATGTACTAGCTATGCCCCGCGGTTTCGTCCGCTTTAAATTAGTTTTGGCGTAAAAGAGTAACAAACATACATCTATTAGATTCTCACAAACTTTCGCATTTATTATATTAGTAAGATGTGTAGGTACCTCTAGCGGTTTTGGCAGTGCACGCCGGAATAGCTGGCAGATGGTAGATTTTTTCCTACTTACTTGACACTTATCGTCATATTTTGGACAATTTACACAATATCTTTATAAATTGTAGCCTATGTATTAATTTGTGTTATTGTAAAGTTTCATTAAAATACTGTCAGTAGTCTTTACGTGAAAGAGTAACAAACATCCATCAATACTTACAAACTTTCGCATTTATAATATTGAAACAGTGAACGCAAATAAACATGGAAGCATTCCTAGCTCGCGAAAATGACCCAACGCAGATTGTGCCGCGGTAGGCGGGGCTTAAAAATTGTGCGGCGGACCGAGTGGGACCGAGTTTGCGCACTACACGCATCAATGGCGGTCGTCTGTCAGTTATTAGTTTCAGCGTGTTTAATTTCCAAAAATGCCTTCCTGTCAGTGAACGCAAATAAACATGGAAGCATTCCTAGCTCGTCAAAATGACCCATCGCAGATTGTGACACGGGCTTAAAAATTGTGACGCGGAGTTTGCGCACTACAGGCATCAATGGCGGTCGTCTGTCAGTTATTGGTTTCAGCGTGTTTAATTTACAAAAATGCAAATCTCATTTGCATAACAAGAGTGTTGAAATTAGTTATTACGGGTAAGTACATCGCTATATATTTTAATTTATTTAATATGAAGTCAATCTAATTCACACAAAATATATGGTGATGTTGTTATGCAAACGAAACAATTTATTTCTCGACACAAAAATTATGATAAATATTTTTATTTATTATAATTATTCATTTTATAATAATCTTAGATAAAATACTCAGCATCTTTAGAGTTTGTTCAAAAGAATAGTAATGGTGGTATTAAAATTACTTGGTTTCTTCAGATGTCTACTAGATCTAAAGTGAAGAGAACTATAGACGAAAGCCGTTCCTTTTGAAAGGAATGCAATTGAATGGAGCCCAAATAAAACGACAAGGGTTTGTTCGGTTCATTTCAGCAATGACAATTTTTCTGTTTCAAAAAAGGGATACAGGAAGCTAAAACAAACGCTACGATACGTACGGTACAATTATTCGTTTAATGCATTATAAACAGGCAATTCTATTTTATTTATATATATATATAGGGTAACTTGTAAAACACCAACAACCTCGCAGGACTAGATAGCTAAAACCATAAGCAATAACATTTATTTTACAAATTTTGATAATTTGTATTTTTATCTATATCTATATTTTTTTTTGTAAAAAGTCAATATCAATTTACTTTCACACTTGAATGTTTATAACTCTACGCGTATCGCAAAGATAACGTTACCAGGCGGGTTACGTAATCTTTGCGATGCGCGTAGAGTTAGTTGTTGCTTATGGTGTTAACTTCCTAGTCCTGCGAGGTTGTTGGTGTTTAAGAAGTAACCCTGTATATATACTTGATCACCTATAATTTCAAGTCGAGTCCTCCACGCGTTTTCAAGATCAAGGGTATTGATAGACAGAGGGATGGACGGATAACAAAGTGATACTATAAGGGTTCCGTTTTTTTCTTTGAAGGTACGGAATCCTTAAAGGTCACTACCTACTACTACAACGTATGTAGCACGTATACGGAAATTGTAAATAATAATTATAATAAATAAATGACCACAAATTTGTTTTATTTACCTTATTATCATAGCAAACAAACCCATTACTTGCCAAATACCTAAGAAAAGCTCTTGCCGTAAAGTTCAAGAAACTGTATATTTTATCGTAATTATATATTATTTTAATAACATCAATGTCACGGTGAATTATTTTCGTTGCACTTTATAGCATAAAACATCCCTCGGCGAATGACATGAACATAGCAATTTAGACCCAAACTTCACGTCATAATGTCTACTTTTAAAAGGTGAACCTGAGCGGCAATATTTTTGGCCAATCAGAGACGGTATTCCTTTGTGTCAGTTTGATTGGAATATTGGGTCAAGATTTGAGCTTAGTTTCCTTGAAGTAATGCTTCCATGTTTATTTGCGTTCACTGCTTCCTGTGCAGCGAAGTGGTGTATTAATAAATCTCATTTGCATAACAAGAGTGTTGGAATTAGTTATTACGAGTAAGTACATCGCTATATATTTAAAGTTTATTAAATATGAAGTCAATCAAATTGACACAAAATATATGGTGATGTTGTTATGCAAACGAAACAATTTATTTATCTACACAAAAATTATGACGATTTTTTTTTATTTATTACAATTATTTTAATGTTAGATAAAATACTCAGCATCTTTATGATATGCACAAAGAATGGTAATGGTGGTATTAAAATAGCTTGGTTTCTTCAAATTCCCACTCGATCTAAAGCAAAGAGAACTATGGACGAAAACGGTTCATTTGGAAATGAATTCAATTCAATTTTATTTATATATTTACAGGGTAACTTGTAAAGTACCAATTACCTCACAGGACTAGATAGCTAAAACCATAAGCAACAATATTTATTTTACAACTTTTGATAATTTATATTTTTTTTTTTGTAAAAAGTCTATATAAATTAATTTACCACTTGAATGTTTATAACTCTACGTGCATCGTAAATAATATGTGACCCGGCGGCTTGCGTAATCTTTGCGATGCCCGTAGAGTAAGTTGTTGCTTATGGTGTTAGCTTCCTAGTCCTGCGAGGTTGTTGGTATTTTACAAGTAACCCTGCATATCTAGATCACCTATAATTTCAAGTCGATTTGTCCACGCGTTTTCAAGATAAAGGGTATCAAGACAGACAGACGGACGAATGGATAAAGAAGTGAAGGGGGCCCTAAAAAGTAGTACTTAAGTATTATGTATACCTACGGAAATTGTAAATAATAATTAGTGAATAATTGGTCACAAATTTGTTTTATTTACCTATTATCATAGCAAATAAACACATTACTCGCCAAATACTACTCTATTTAAAGACCTTAGAAAAACTCTTGCCGTAACGTTCAAGATACTGTATATATTATCATAATTCTTTATTATTTTAATAATATCAATGTCACGGTGAATTATTTTCGTTGCACTTTATAACATAGAACATCCCTCGGCGAATGTCATGAAAATGGTAATTTAGACCCGAACATGACGTCATAAAGTCTACTTTTAAAAGGTGTATCTGAGCGGTAATATTTTGGCCAATCAGAGACGGTATTCCGTTGTGTCAGTTTGATTGGGATATTGGGTCAAAATTTGCGCTTAGTTTCCTTGAAGTAATGCTTCCATGTTTATTTGCGTTCACTGTATTGAAATATATAATATAGTAGGATATTAAAAGTTTTGGCATACAACTATCTGTCGGTAAGAGAGTAAAACTCGCATAACACAACGCCCAACTAAAAGAGAAAGATGCGACTTAATAATTCCTAAATATCGCTCTAGATGTCAGTTGAAGGTTGAAGAACCGCTGCGAAAGGTACCCTTTTATTATTAGGTAACCGACATTTTACTCACTTTTAATATCGCTAAAAATAAATGAGTAGATTCTGATTTATTTATTACAATGTTAAAATTAAATAAATTTTGTATTTACGGGCTTCGTGTCACTTATCCGACGTGACCTGCTGCAGGACGTCGTGGCATGCCGTTTCATTCCGTGGCGTCCAGCTACTGCCCGCAAGTGATATGGGTCGCTAAACTAATGGAAATAAGGTTTGAAACGGGTGCGGCGGTAACTGCGGCCAATGAAGACTCCACGCCTTAATCGCCGCGCATACCGCTTCATACCAAACCGTCCTTTGAGCTGCCCGAAGCACACCGTGCCGTGCCGAGACGTCAGTCTATTATATTCTTCCTGCCATAGTACCTACCCACCGCTACACTTAAGCTATACATTTCCAGTATAAGCTGATCTCGCATTGTTTAGGATTTCTATACAATGACAGGACAGCTTATATGGGCAATGTATAACTTTATATGTGGCCGTGCGCACAGTACCTAACTATTGACTACCTACCTATCTAAAACTATCAAATCTAAAACTATCATATGATAATACCGAAAACCTCATAAATATTATTAAATAAAACTCATAAATAAATTAGTACCATAACTTATTAAATATACAGGATTACGTGATCTTACTGTCATACACACACACACGCACACACATACACACACTCACGTCCACACACACACATACACACACATACACACACTCACGTCCACACACACACATACACACACATGAACACGCACACACACACACACAATAACCTATATTAGTTTTATGTCATAGAATAAACTGTTTAGATTTTCCGGAGAGAGCCTGGAGTTCTGTAGTACAGGTCTCGGCCTAGTTCAGACTCCAGACTCTCACAAGGACCTATTTATAGCAACGAAAATTGTTAACTAGATATTTTTACTTGTACATTCCTTGTGAGATGTGAATAAACATATTATTATTATTATTATTGTTGAAACAACCAAGACACTTCAACCAAAGGGCAACAAATAAAACAAATTCAATTTCAACTCCGTTTATTATTAATCATCATTATTATTAAAAGTGAATATTATCATAATATCTATGAAAGTAGGCGAATAATAAATTACTATTTACATAGAAAGAGAATAAGTATGTAGGTATTATCTGGATAAATAGGTATGATTAGAAATCTGTGAACAGCGACAACCTGACGAAAATGTGATTCAATTAACAGTTAACAAATATACATTAGTATCTCCCATATCTGAATAACTAGTTACACTGGAATATGAGTTTATGTACTTAGGTGCGTTATATTTTAGTTGTATCATCTTCACCATATTTTAATCAGCTCGCCGCTATATAGATGCCGCAAAAACCAAGTACATGCTTGCTTTCTTAATATTTACTTAACGGAAAAAGAAAACATTGTGTATGCATTTTTGTGGACAACTGTGCTTTAGGAGAGTCCACAATCCACACGTGACATACTAATTAACGAACTAAATTGAGATTTTCTGAGGTTATTTGAGATCGAAACGTTAAAGCCCCACACAAATCCTTAGATCTCGAAAGTTGAAATAATGCCCTTCAGCTTCCTTCATGATGTGAACTACCCTGGGTCTTTAGAATTTTCTACGGGGGTTTGGGGAAAGACGATCTTCACATATAGGCGAATTTACTCGAACATAGGTGCGGGATAAACTAGTATAGGTATACTACTATACTATCATTATATGTTTGTCACTAGTTTTGTCCATCCCAAGGTTGTCTGGAAGAATATGCAACTAGCGATAAGACCACCCTTTAAAAGATATAGATCCGTGTCAGAAAGCTGAATCAAATAATATATAATACAAAACGTTAAGCGGGACATATTGCCAACCAAATAGTTAAATAATAGGCACTATCTTGCGCCGGCCTAATCGCAACAGGATGCATAAAACGTCGTAAAAAAACATGTTTCTTTTTAAATATTATAGCAAACGGGTCACCTGATGATAAGACATCAACACTGCCCATGGACAATCCTAACGCCTGAAGGAAAAACGCCTTAAGAAAGAAATAGACTCGCTTCTCGAAACCTTACCTCCGCAGTTAATTGATTCTACAGAGTGGTAGTGTGCGGTAAGGATTTTCTTGAGAAACATACGGTGGTAGACGAACTTTTATCCAGGTGATAAGGATGAAATTCCTATAAAAACACCCCGTGGCGCAAGGAGTGGAATTAAAAAGTGTATTCTTAAGAGACACGAGCAGTTTGTGGACCGATCCATTAATTGGAGTAAATAATTAATTTAATCTAAAATGGGTTATATAACATAATTCTTAGTTAATAAAACAGTGGCTTAAAATGCCTGGTTAGGTATTAATATTTCTCTCGCTAGCTAGGCACAAGAAATTCGTTTGGACGCCCTTGTTTTCAAAAACGGTAACGGTTTAATTTTAAAGTTAATAGAATAAATTAACGTAAAATTATAGAGTGATAAATAGACCACGCTCCACCTCCACCACGACCATATACGCTCTTGAGTGGAGTTCTGATGATAATCGAATCTCGACCGTTCTCTTTCTTTGAGTCTATTATATATTGTACATTTGAGTTTCTCATCGTGAAAAGGGACATGTTCGTGTAAAGTTAACCATGCATGCGCCAGGGCGCCTAGAAGATATTCATATCTCTTCTACTCCTTGTAATATTAGCGCAGTAGTTGAGGGCATAGGCTGAACGCATGAAAGACACTTTTGAACTAAAATCGACAACATTAATTAATAATGTAAATGATAGAAAAGCTTTGCAATATACTTTAGATAACAAAATAACTAAATGATTGAGCTACAATTTGCTATAAAACGATCAAATAGTGTTACTAGTGACTTGTTATCAAATAGTAGCCTAATTCTTTAGTTTAACAAAAATCTAAAATCAACGAACGCCGTCAACAAAATTACACACAACTTTTGTTTCCATATTTTCATTAATTTTGTCCATTTTGGTACAAAAAGAATACGTAAATGTGTTTTGCACACACTCGGCCTATGCAATGCCCTTAAGTGGTAAACATAGTACGAGATCCGACTACAATATTACTATAATCATATATATCTAAATGGAATTTAATATTTCTAGCGTGCGATATTAGAGGCGCCTGTAATATTTAATATTTCTTTCACGTTACTTTAGAAGAGATATAGCTTTCTGAGAGATTGCTGTTTGTATGTTTTGTCTCTGTGTTGTGCTTTGTCCCCATCAGATGGTCAGTTCATCCACTATCATAATTATCCAAAAGTATGTATTTTATTGCACAACCACAGAGATTATTCTGTAATATCTATATATTACAGAATAATCTCTGTGTTTGTGCAATAAAATACATACTACCTACATACTGCTATCAGTTATACCTATTCTAAAGTAACACGAAAGAAATATCAAATATTACATATACGGCTTAATTAATGACAAATGGAAATCCGTTGTGTTAGCTTACCCCTTTGGGAAATAGGCGTGAGTCAATGTATGTATGTATTTTATTTAAAAAGTATAAGAAAGTAAAAGTGTCGTCGCATCTCTTACTATTACGCTGTATCGTTCCGATGTCATAGAACTCAAATAAGTATTTCTGTCTTTTCGTCATCAGTTGTTGCTGCATTTTGATAAATAATCTCTTCCGTTTGTGTAATATTATCGTGGGGAATATGGCCAACAAACAACTCGATTATTCGAGTCGGGATCAGAATTATGAACTATATAGACATAGACAGGGACATTCAATCTATTACAGTACACATTTACAAATTATACATTGGTAAAATACATAATTATACTTAATTTACACGTCACAGAATAGCGAAGCACCAGAAGCAGTTAAATGGCTACAGAAAACGACTAATACTACATAATAATTATTTCATTTGTGTAATTAAATATATCGATGGTTTGTAATACAATTTAATACGGTTTCAATTCGGAGTGGTGAACCATTCGTTTTAACTGTATTATCGCATTTTCAAGTGTCAGTAGGAAACAATACCCTACTCAGTACAAATAAACAGATGTGTCTAGAGAAAAGGAAATCATTAATATAAAATCAGCTCTTATGTAGAACTTCGATGCTTCAGTACATGCCAAGGTAAACCTTCGAGTTATTTCATTAAACGTTACACTAACCTTATTCGGTTAAGTTTGTTAAGTATGTATGTTTAAATTAGTTCAAACTTTGTTTTATGTTATGAGTAAAATAATAATGTTCTTCATCAGAATGTGACTCTGATATTTAGGGCTGCATATATGACTGTACTGCTATGCTTTAGCTTATGTGCTGTCCTTTATAAAGTACATAAGCAACGGGACGGTTAAGCTAACTGTCTATAGTAAGCGATAAACTAACTTCTTTAGTTCGCTCTATTTTACATAACCCAGATAGCATGAGCTTCGTTTTCGGCAGTCTGTATTGTACAGCACTCGAGTAACAAGCGGGTTAAGAAGCGCTGAAGACGTAAGTAAAATTGCCAACAATCGTTAAACTCGAAATCCGCTACTTAAACCTATACGAAATGCACAGCCGACGATATCCCTACTCTAGATCGTTTAAAAAACGCATCTCAATTACTACAAACACTTGAAAGATACAAATTGACGCGTGATACAAAACTACGGATGTAAACTTATCTAATGTCTTAAATGTCAAACGGACAATGCCTTGTGATAATAGCAGAGTGGTTACAAATCGCGAAAAGTTCTTACTTCACACATTAAGAGTATGAATATAGAGATCCATTACAATTTATCATAAGAAGTACTTTACTTTATAAGCAAAAGATATCAATTAACTTTGTATAAAGCTGTAGGTAAGTTTTCTTACACGAGTAGTAAGTAGAACACTTATTAACTATATTATGTTGAGAATCGCTAAACGGAAATATCCAAAAGTTTTCCAAAATATATGTTTTCAGAATACGCGAAGAAGGATGGAGATAGATGTAGATATCTCTAGTTTTAAATAGAGTAATTTGTATAGGTAAGTAATATATATTTGGCAATGACGACAAATAATTGTGCTCTCCGAGAAATGTAACCGAGGCGGAGTCTCAGTGGCTCCACCTCGGCCAACTGGAAACGTGACATAGTGCTATTATTTCAAAGTTATATGTATTTCACAAACTACGTCATTTACTACTGCTCTAACACATGGGCAACATGTCATAAACATAGTACACATTTAAATATATATATTTCCCTTTAATAAAACTCGCCAAAAGATGGCACCAAAACCATCCCAGCTGTCTCAACAATCGTCATTATACGGTTACTTACATATACCATATTTTAATAATTTATTACGATTCACATTATTCATGTTCATTACCGAAATATTTATGTTTTTAATTCTAACGCGTTGCTTCTTTTTTCAATTTTACTACGTATTAATACTAATTAAAATAATATACTTTTATCGTATTTCAAATTAACTCTTAAATCCATGGAGGTATAATGTATAGGTACTACATCCAGAAGGTGGCACATCAAATATTTTTCTTTTAGATATACTGTAAAACTAAACTTTAATATTATTCAAGTCGAGATTTTAATTAAGTAAGTAATATACGTTAAAAAGCCACATCCGTGGACAAAATCTTGTGTCTTCTCTGGCATTGGATTAGGGTCCGTATTCATATTATTCCTCTCGGTTTTCCTTTGAATCATGTCAAATGTTGGTTTGCTATTGACAGTGCCAAGGCTCGAAAAAGTTTTAATAAACTTATTTAAACAGTTTATTTAAGTACAACGGCTCTCGGCATTGGCTTCATATTAAAGAAATATATATCACCCGCCGCCACCGTTCTATAGTACATATATAATTATACCTCAATACCTAATTCTTAAAATTTCAAGAACGTTTTTCATAAGTTGTGTTATCCGTCATTGCTCGTCAAATCTACAGACGCGCAATGCATTACTTTTTGACATACACTTACGACTTTTTGATTAAAACACCTCACAGTTTATTACTGGCTTTGCCATAACTGCACACAAATTTATGAGGTTTTATTACATTAGCATGGGGCTGTAAAAACCCAAAACGCATGTACGCCAAAAATGTTTATATTGTCATAAAATGCAAATTTAACGTTAAACTGGGGCGTAACACTTAAAAAACTAACTATTTAACAACAACAACAGTAAAGTGATAACGTTATGTTTCGACAAAAAGTACATAAAAATACCAAATTTTGTTATTAAATAGGTACCTAATGTCTGATTATCAACCGGAGGGACATACTGAGGCCCTCCGCGATCATTTTAGGTTGTTGATGATTGATGACTTTAGGCGAGTTACTTATCTTGTTATAATCGTTATTTTATCGTAAGCTAAGTATTTCGAGAACCTATCGTAGTGCACTATCGAAATAATAGACTGTTACGACATCGATAAATGTCGCCGATCATTCTCTCGCTCGGATTCGTTTTTATTATTGAGTATCAAAATACCTTATTCTGTTTAAATTTAGTTTTTTTTTAAATATCTGGTACTTTAAGTACAGTACCTTACAAGCAAATTCAATGAGTGCTTATCTGAATGTTAAAGCTGTGATAGGTTCGTAATTTATTTTAATAAAAGCGCTATTTAATTTGCCAACATGAAGTGTATGGTGAGGTTATAGGTACTTATTACATGTACAACTTATGCACATATTAAAGCATTTTACAATTTATCATCACACCAATTTTGGAAACAATATTTACAACGACAACCTTGAATTAATTCAAAGTTGAATAATATTATATTTTATAATATTATGTTCATTGCGAAAAATTGTCGTCGGAATTTTCACGGGTGAATCAATGAAACTATTTTAAGGCTTCTTTAGATCCTAAAATTTAGAGACAAAAGAGATCCTATTCAGCATTATTGATAGTGATTTGTCCTGATAAAATTAATGGCCTGTTTCTGTATTTATTGGAAATTTCACGCTCATTAGTTAGAAAAGATATACTTTCAATTCAATTCAATTTCAATGAGGACTATACATGCTAATGTCACCTGTATTATTTTTAAATAATAATATTTATGATTTAAACGGATTGATAAGCAAAAGCGTTGAACTCTCCTCAGAATACTTAGATCCGTCCAGACGTAGTACGTCGTCGTTTGACGGAGGAAACTCTTAGGAGGAGAAAAATAAGCTAAAACATTGTAATTCCATTAATATTTTATTAAACGGTCAGATATCAAAGGCCGATATTAAGGATGAATTGAGTCGGATTGACACACTCAATTTCATCGGTATCAGATGTTGAACTTAGCTGTGTGACAAATAGTCCAAATCCGACGCTATTTTAGGGATTATAAACTTCAAAATAAACTTAATTGCCATTCCAGTATTGTGATTGCACTAACAGTAACTATGTATGTCTTCTTAAATTAAAATATTGAATATTATGGCAAAATGTAAATAAGAATATATTTTTTCATATATCGTGCAGAAATATAGTCTCAATTCCTAAACATAGTTCAATGTGAATCATACGGGTTTTGATCCTGTTAAATTTAAGCATTACAATATGATACTTTTTATACAAAATATCCTTCACGGGACCTTTAAACCGTCGTAGATAAAACATTTAAATACATTTTTTAGATGCATTAATAACTATCAAAAATTCAACTGGTTAATCATGTTACCTTATACTGGATTGGCATTACAATATTGTGGGTAGAATATATTCTCAAAGCGTACAGATTAAATATGCCTTCATATAAATAAAACTCAAAATAATATAAATTGTATAGAAACATGAAATATTTGGCATTGCACACAGTTAATTTGATCTTAAAGTCAAGCAACGTAAATATTAAAAAATAAATCTTAAATAATGAGTCGCTCATAGCCTGGGATTCATATTGGCAAATTTTACATTAAATATTTTAACATAGTATTCTTCCATCGCCTGTGTTGACCCAACATTTAATTGATAAATATGATTACTATACCCATATGTCTTCTTAAATACTTATATGTAAACATCACATATTATTATTACATTCCAATAAGTAGACACCAACGTAAGTTATGTTCATTAGATTAAGACTCAGTTTATTTATAGCGTTACTCAGTTGACAGTTAAGGTAATATATCTACATATATAAGTAGGGTTACCACATGTAGTCTATAAACAATTGCCTTCGTCTTATTTTATTTTGTGGAAACTATAAGGCCGTTTAGGCGATTTATTTAACAATCGGCCTATTTTTATTTAAAAGTAATACAACAAATGTCACAGATTGTTACTAAAATTTGAAGACGCATATATAATTATTTCCTCATTCCTTTTTCTTTTTAATAAAGTTTAAAATATTGGGTCTTTTATTTGTATTTTATTTAGTAGTTTTCAAAAAGTGGCAACCCTTTAATAATACATCTAAGACAAAGGAGTATGCTGTATCAATAAAGATAGGCTCATCAATTTGAATTGAAACTCATTTACTTTTGTGTTCTGATTTTATTGTGTTAATAAGGAAAATATACCTATCAGTGGCAACAGTTTTTGTTTATACGATTAACATACCTCTTCCCATACATATAAGAAACATGTCAATTTCATGATCTTTGGAAAGTTATCGGCTTGGATCAGGCGTCCGATAATACTTTTTGGGTCATTATTTTAGTGAAGATATAATATTGTTGCCTTGTGGGATGACTCAAGTGCAATTACTCAATTATATGCTCTTTTTGGTGCTGTCAATGGATTACGGTAACCACTTAGGTATTATAACTGCTCCGAATTTAGTTGTGAGTTGGTTGCTATTAAGACTGACTCTTAGATCTTACAAGAACCCATATTACAATAACCCAAACACACATATCCACCGCTTATTAGTAATATTGCTTTAGAGTAGGTTTCCACTTTAAAGTATCATATAGCTGTGTTAAAATTTAACTCTGTTATATAATACTTTGAAGAGGGCAACCATGGGGAAGCCATTTAATGGTTTAGGATATTTACCAGACCCCTTCGCTTCGATATACAACGTAATCATCATCCTCTTCATTATCGATATAATCTTAAGTATAAAACCATGAACACTGAAAGTTGGCTGATAAAGAGTTGACAATTGTGTTGAGAATAGAGTCAAGAAAATTTATATAAAGAACAATCTTCTCACTTTTCAGTTATCTCTTTTATATTTGAAAAGGTTATGGTGGAAGTTCTATTGTTATGAAGTAAAAAAAAGGCAATTACATTCTCAATTTAAAAATAAAGACTTTTGTAAAAAAATTGCCTGTATTAAAAATTTAATTTGAAAATGAGTTCCATGTTCAAATAATTCGAAGACCGAAATCAAAGGTCAAGCACAAGAGAGGGTAGGAATACAGCTCTCTAAGTAAATGTGAAATCCGGCGAGAGTATGACCGTAGATTAATCGCCTCCAAGGGATAGGGCCTGAACGATGCGGGGGTCAGCCTTACTGCCCTCGCGGAACTCCTCCAGCGTGAGGCGGTCGTCGTGGTTCTTGTCCATTTGGTCGAAGATCTTGTCGACGCGCTTCTGAGGAGTATTGTCGTCTTCGGGGAGAGGTGTCTGGCCCTGAAGATATAAAAATAAATTAGTTTAGTAAAATAAAAGGTATACCTACTAATTGATTGTATTATAAATAAGGATTTTTTTTCTGTTTCAATTTAGTGGTTGAATGAAAAGGTAATAATAATAACAACATATCACATAGCGCCATCTAGCCTAAACTACACAAAGTTTGTAGGTACTATGGTTACTATACAACGGATAGAAATACTTATTTTCTTTTTTTTATAATATGTACTTATTGTACATTCGATATTCAAATTCGAAATTGATTTATTCCGTTAAAAAAATAAGTGTCTTTTTTTACCCCACCGTACAGTGCATGTCGTGGAGCCACTGAGAAACACTGCCAGAAAACTCAGTAGGAATCCCTGTTTAAAATACAATTTACTTAAGATTAATTACATATTGTTTGTGTGTTGAATTAGAACAACTCAATTTGAAGCACTTTTGTCACTTAAATAATCAGAAATTTTGGAATATGCTACACAATTTGGCTTTAAAAATATTTTAAACTTTATTCGTAGATAATTCTCTAATATCATCGGGAAGTTTGTAGAATCCTATACATTGCCCATTAAAGAGTTTCTTATTTTGTGGATACGGGTATTATGTAACATAAGATTATTCTTATTCTATTTATATTATTTGTATCGCTTTTACAGATACACAGAAAACACCCAGACTAAGACAAATAGTTCATGAATACAAATGTTTGACTTGTGCGAGAATCGAACCCGCAATTTTGATCAGAAGGCAGGTTCACGATCGAGTCACGCCGGTCATAAAATAATATCTTGGGACATTATTCACACACGGCCATTTGATCCCAAATTAAGAACTATATAGATAATTACACCCGGACTCGGGACGAATAGACATGTTCATACACTCAAATATCTGTCCTGGGTGGGAATCAAACCAATGACCTGCGGCGTGCAAAGCAAGCATCTACCAACCACGTGAGAATACAGGTCGTATTTATTTATGCAGGTTTGAATAGATCCCGACTCAGCAATAGCTGCAACATTTAAGTGTTACAGCGCTGCTAGTTTAATATTATTTATTTTACTGCTGCAATGAAGTTTATTTTATTATATACGTTTATTCGTTGAATAACCAGTATTCAACGAAAAAAACCAAACGGGTTCCTCATTTATTTAGTTACGGATCGCATAATTAATGTGGAGGTTTTTTTTGTATATAATAGGATGGCAAACGAGCAAGTGGGTCACCTGATGGTAAGTGATCATCGCCGCCCATGGACACTCGCAACACCAGAAGAGCCGCAAGTGCGTTGCCGGCCTTTAAGAAAAGAATAGGCTCGCTTCTTGAAGGTTGCCGTGTCATACCGGATCGGAAATACCTGCGCAGCTATTTGATTCCACAGAGCACTAGTGCGCGGCAAAAAGTTTCTTGTGAATCGCACATTGGTAGATGACCATTCATCCAGGTGATAAGGATGAAATTTCCACTTTTGGCGAGAGGTGAAGGAATTTGGATAATTTCAAAACACCAAGTGTAAATAAATGCCGTTGGGGCAAAAAGATTCTCGAATGGCAACCACGAACTGGAAGACGCAGCGTGGGCAGGCCCCGTACACGATGGACCCAGGATCTTGTGCGCTGGAAACCGGTGGATGCGGATAGCGCAAGACCGGCAATTGTGGAGATCTTTGGGAGAGGCCTTTGTTCAGCAGTGGACGTCTTTCGGCTGATATGATGATGATGAAGTGCAAATAATAAACATCGTTGTGTTCATCTCATAATATTTACGTACAGTCTACCAATACGTTTTTATATTTATATTAAAAAAAATGACATTGATAAGACTACACGTTTTTCTTCAACTTTATGGGCAGTGGTTATCCTGGTATGAGAGAGGTTCAAGCCACCCAGTAGGCTTTCGATATGGCTGGACCGACAGTTACTTAACGTGCCCTCCGAAGCACGGGGACGGTCAGAAATGAAACCACTTTGGCGGTCACCCATCCGTAGACTCACCACGTGCATAGGTGTTTTACCTCGGCGATTACTTACGGACCGGTGAACGCGACTATCTGAGAGCGCCTCAAGGTTGCCTTACATTACAATGGGTTTTACATTTTTTGGTGACATGGAGGGCCCTACGTATAACTACCGATCGGAGGTGGTAAACTAAAGATCAGTGAGGGCAGTGGAGGCGTTCGCGTTCTTACTTTCAGCTGGTGCCACGAGAGTTTCTTATAAATTTGGCTTGTTCTAAGTAAGTTGTGATCGTCATGTGGATCGTCTAAAACGTTCCTGGAAGGACGGTGCTTATGAACAAGTATGATAGAGGTGTATTTTACTGTCATAAATGATAGTAAAAAAATGTTAAAAATATTTAATTGCTCAAACACTTACCACCATCTGGTATATAGCGTCGACTATGTTGTACATTTCGTCTCGTGTTATGTACCCGTCGTTGTCCACGTCATATAGCCTGAACGCCCCTGAAATACATGATAATAGTCAATTATCCTGAGACATTATTCACACTATCCCAAACTAAGCAGAGCTTGCACTGTGGAAACCGATTAACTGACTATACTATACTACTTTTCTTTTGTAAGTTCATACTTATACAGATAATTACACCCAGATTCGGGACAAACAGACATGTTCATGCACACAAATATCTGTCCTGGATGAAAAAGGATAAATTACAGGTTTTTTATTTGAAGCTTATTACACTCATTCAAATAACATGAGGCCTAGTCCCTCCTACGGTCTAAGAGGTCTCTTCCCGGATGAATGATTTGGCGCAAGGCCCTGAATTCGATGCAAAGCTTGACGCAAAGAAAACTCGCTCGCGCAATATATTTTAATCTATATATATAAAAATCAATGCCACTTTTCGTTGTAATGTTATAACTCAACAACGCCTTTACCGATTTGGCTAATTTTGGTCTTGAATTATTCGTGGAAGTCCAGGGAAGGTTTGTTCGTAGAGAAAATTTTTAAAAAGTCTTGAAAAAGTGTAAATTCATCATCTTTTAGCAATTTACAATATTTTTTGTTTGAATAAATGAACTTAATAATCATTTGTTTTATTACTATGCCTTATACGTAGCGAAGCACGTACCGGGCCGCTAGTATAGGTAGTACCTATAGTATATACCTACCTACAAATATTGTAAGCTCATTAATACTCCAAAATATTTAAACAATTTTCACATTAATGTTTTTGAAGTACCAAAAGAAATAAGAGAATCAATTTTTCAATTTCTTTTTGTTAGTACCACACTTACATATAAAGTAATAGTTACGTCTTATTTGAATATTTATCACACACAGTTGATATTTAGAAAGTGCATATAATAATTTTATAACATCTAAAAGTCTGGGCCTTAAGACGACTGTCGAGGCAGATAATACAAAAATAAAAAAACTATAGTAGACAAATATGAAGTTCTGTATCCCCTACTTACTAACATAGCATATGGGCAGTGCCAGAATTGTTGAACTAACCTAATGGCTACAACCGGGAAAGACAGATAAAGTACCCTCCGAAGCGCGGAAACGCTCAGAAACTAAACCACTTTGGCGGTCACCCATCTATGGACTGACCGCGGGCCTAGTTGCTTAACCTCGCCTATCACTTACGGACCGGTGAGAGTATGTGGCTATGAATGCCTCGAAATATGTAGGTTTTCCCCTATTACATGCCTATTACGTTGCAGCAAGCTACGTAAAGCGAGATGGCTATTACTGAGCCACTCGTGTTTATTAAAATAGAGGGCACCTTCATAAAGTGCCTCTTAAAATAACCTTAACAAAAGACAATCGTTTTCATTCCAACCCGAAACACAAAGAATGTACAAATAGTTATATAAATAATGAGAAATCGTGGCTCGAGGTAAAAATGTACCCAAAATGTTGACTTTTCGAGCGGAACAGACCGCCTGTCGCCAACGTTTATATCCGATCAAATAACAATAGCAAGCCACAAAGCGAACGAAACAATAAAAAGCAATAAGTTCCTAAACTAAATCTTATCTAAAAATGATCGCGCACTAGACGTTTGTTCTATATAAAATCGGGGTCGAATGCTACCGCGTCCTTAGGCTTAAGCTACCTTTACACGGCTAAGTCGCCGAACATCGCTTACATGAGCACATGTGACGTCATAAATGGTCCAGAATCGATTGACAACGTTGAAGCCGATTTAACGATTGATTAAGTCATTATTAACCTTTATTTAATTGAACGCCATTTAAGAAATCGATGTTCGGCGACTTAGCCGGTAGAGGCCCTGCTATACTCAACCTGCGGCCCGCGGGCCTTTATTATTGGCCCACTGAAGTTACAATTTTTTTAATTATTAAAGTAACTACATCGTTAACTTGAAATTACGTTTTATTAAGGACCTAGATAATGATTGCGGCCCTCGAAAATATGACAGTAAGTAAAATTTTTGTGGCCCCTACTAAAATGGTTGAGTATGACTGCGCTAAACAGTATCTTTAACAACATTTATTTTAAGTTATTTAGAACGTCTCGTTTAGCTCGACTGTGAAGGCCCTTATTCCGTTGCAAGTTTATTCCACATTGTATCTGAAAATCACGGTGTATGTTGTTTACCTCTAAGTTATATTCAAAAAGATGGTCATCAGTTCAATACTAATTGAAAATATACTGTAAAAATGTTTTTATTACGGAATTAAAATTAAATAAGTAAATAAATACTATAAATAAATATACCTGGTGGGCTTTAGATCACACGGACAAAACTGATTAATATAGTATTAACACTAAAAAAATCAGACGTGTGTAACATGTTAGAATAAAGCTACTAGTAAAACTAGAATTCTCCGTCTCCTACTACAGTTACTCACGTACTCTACATTCTTTAAATACGATTGAATTGTAGAAATCAGGGAACATTTACAGTCACATATTGGTTTCACAAAAAAGGGACGCGACAACATTCGTTGTGGTCGAACCGGGAGGTCTTGTTAAATACGTGAGCGAGATTGACTCACAAGTGACGCATTTAAATCAAAATATGTTTTAATACTAAAAGGTATTAAAACATTGTAGTTTTTATTATTGTTGCAATAATACAGAATTCTAAGTTTAGATCTTTTACATTCTTGTTGTTATTACAACTTAAATAGTAATTATGTTTAGAGACAACAAGTATGACTTTGAAGTTTGATTGTAGGTAGGTATATCCTGTCATCACTCCTCCAGTGTCCAGGTGCTGAGGCAACGCGACTCAGTTGTCAATTATTATCTTCCATTTATATGTTATTGAATCTACAGTATCCAATTTCTGTATGTAACCTATTCACCATTTACTAAACAGGGGATCTATCGCCTAATTCGCCTTATTAAAATATCATCGTGAACGTAATCCGCGTTCGAATGGATGAACATTAAAAATGACTAAACCATTCGTTCAATCGGCTTCTATGAGCACATGTGACGTCACAACTGTTTTGGCCATTGAATGAGTGATTTAGTCATATTTAATCGTCATCTGTTTTCACACGATGATCGGCGACTTGACGGGAGCAGCTTATTTTTAGATAAGTCGGACTGTACTTATAGCTTACTAATTAATAACTACTTCAACTTACAATGCAGTTTTTCATCCAGATTGCCCCGTGACGTCACCGATAAGGCCCGAATGAACTCCTCAAACTCAATCGAGCCATCCTGAAACGGGATGAGATAATTTATTAGTCTCCTTGTGAGATTATTACATTATGGGGTCGAGGAAATTGGGTTGTTCTATAAAAACTGTAATATTCGTTGCTACTGTATTTTTTCGTAGTATGGGCGGGAATTATTTGTTGGAGTTAATAGCCGAGATAATACTGTAACATGGGCGATTAGGCGTGATGGGAACTCTTTTGTCTTTGATTTAGGTCATAGATTGCATAACATTTTAGGCTGAGCTTTGTCATAATGTGCCTATATTAACTGACGGCACGTTTATCGCGGTGGCTGGGGTAGTTGCTACCACAACACCATTATTGTGTGAGCCACAAATGGCTGTCCTAAGCCTAACCCGTTTTGAATCCGTTAATTGCAAGTTTCTAAAGTCCCGAGATTTATTTCACTAGTGCCTTCATTATGATGAAGGCACTAGTGAAATAAATCTCGGGACTTTAGAAGCTTGCAATTATTTCGTATTATTTTTCATTCTTTATAGTTACTATGGTAACTATAAAGAAAGAAAAATAATACGAAAGATAGGTTCCTAAAGTTACTAATATTAAATTAAATCTACTATATATTTTTTCCAGCTAAATTCCTCACGTGGAGGAAGCTACGAGTAGAAATCCAGTTTTATCCTTTATGTAAGGATAAAAATGGATTTCTGCTCGTAGCTTCCTCCACGTGAGACATTTAGCTGGAAAAAATATATTGATATCCTAAATATAAGAGGTCTTAGAACTAAAAAATAATTATTAACAGTGAAAGAGAAGAATATTAGAATATGTATGCATTATATTTCAGTATTATACTGTAAATCTATGTATAATATAATAAGTTATAACGCAATATTATTCTATTAATTATTATCAGTAATAAAGGCTATTGAAGAGGTCTTGCTTATTACTAAAATCACTTAGATTGCTTGCCTTAAAAGGTAATAAGCGAACAAAAGCCCAATAAATTAGGAATTGACAACGCACGCACCAGGGAATCTAATCTCTGTATCGCGGGGTACTTTTCAAACATATAATGGACGGACACAAATTACATCCAAACTCAGAACAATCATTTATGGGTCCTACAAATAGTTGTCCAGCGCGGGACTCGATCCACGAAGCGGCGAGGCGACTGTCTTAGCAGCTGCGTTTTCGGAAGTTTTCATCTGTGGTCGAATACGCTAACTATATTTTATGCAGTCAAAATTAAAATGGATGTTGTTAGGAAAGTGTCACCAGCCGAGAGTGGCACCGGAGCCCGGCAGCCGGCTCATGAATATTGAACACTGCAGTCATCTGTTACCTAATATCAATTAAGGGCGTGATGCTCTACTCTTAATTATTATGTGGAAAGTCGGCCAAAAACCGTTTTTGCATCACTCTTAAGCGATTTGGTTTCACCTCGTTAGCGATCAGATGTAGTGGTTATATTAAACATATGTATCAAGTGATTCTTGGACTGTTTTGGGCAATCCAACCAAGGAAAATGCATGGATTTGTTTTTAGGATTTGATCCTAATATCCGTGTTTCTATAACTAGATGTAATAACATCGTAACTGTTGAAAAGTCGTAAGTTCTGAGTATTTTTTATTGTGATTTCAATGATGTTGTAGGAAAATGCTTGGTTTTGTTCAGTTACCTTAATATCCGTGTTTCTATAACTAGATATAATAAAGCCTTGACATTTGAAAACTGGTAACTGAGTATTTAATTGTGATTTCAATGATGTTGTAGGAAAATGCTAGGATTTGTTCAGTTATCCTAATATCAGTGTTTCTATACTAGATATAATAAAATCGTAACCGTTGAAAAGTGGTTACTGCGTATTTTTATTGTGATTTCAATGATGTTGTAGGAAAATGCTTGGTTTTGCTCAGTTATCCTAATATCAGTGTTTCTATAACTAGATATAATAAAATCGTAACCGTTGAAAAGCGGTAACTGAGTATGTTTATTGTGATTACAGTTTGCGTGATACTAAGTAAATGACTTACAGAGCTATATGAGGCATTACTGAAAATTTAAAGTGAAATGTATTTTAAACTACTTTAAGTAGACATATAGTAGTACAAGCTTTGCTTAGTTTGGGCCTAAGATGATCTGTGTGACATTGTCCCTAGATATTATTATTATATATTATATAGAAATTAATATCTTAGGATACACAGCCATCTGATACTAACTAGGCAGAGCCTGTAATATGGCAACCAGAATAGTGATAAACATACATATCTATTCCTAAATATAAATACATTGTACATATATTAACAAATGATCGTGTTTATCACACAAAGATATCAGATCCTGTGTTGGTATCGAACCCACGACCTTTGGCATAGCAGTTAGGGTTACTAACGTAATAACGTCCTCCTAGCCGAATTTCAGCCACGGCGGCCAGTCTCAATAGAGATTAGCCATCTGCGCGGGACATATTATAGTGCTCAAGTGTGTGCGCAAACACAGGAGCACTTTCTATTCCATCACTCTCATGATCTGATGGCACGCCTAGCGACACGACCGGAAAGAGGTCAGGTACAGGACCGACGGCTTTACGTGCTCTCCGAGGTACGGGGGTATAATACCGCCGACTCCCAGACTTCGGGCTAATGCTGAAAAATTTTTCTTTTTACAGAAGAGTCCCAAAATCACTTTTGGCTCGACCCGGGATTTGAACCCAGGACCTCGATTTCTGCGGGTGAACGCTACCGCTAGACCAATGAGGCAGTCAGGGTTACTAAACACTAGACCAACATACTCAGCTAGACATCAGAATAATACATAAACATTAAGAAAGTTATATATTTGAAACATAAACACATAATACTTGTGTTAATTTATTCTACGCTATAATAATGTTGATTTTAGGATATTATACATATACGCTAGCGCGTTTCAAAAATGGTTATGCAAAGGATAGAATAGAATAAGAATAATTAATTTCAATTCAGCACACCTATTACATGATTACAGACAATATTTTGTAATATACAAGTATTATATATATGTATATATATATATATATATATATATATATATATATATATATATATATATATATATATATATATATATATATATATATATATATATATATATATATATATATATATAACAATATATTTATTACAGTTCCAGTGTACAGTTCCTTAGTATAGTTTATTTGCCCTCCTGCTACTGTTTACTTTACTTTCAGTTCCTATCCATCCAAACATTGTCTGGAAGAGATCGCTTAATCGCTAGATCGATAAGACCACCCGTTGTACATTATGTTCTTTATATCCAATGTATTTTCTTTCCGTTTGAGTGTGTACAATAAAGAGTATTCTATCTATCTACCTATATCGTGAGGTTCAGTCTCTTCCCAATATTACAAAAAAGCAACAATACGCAAAAATAAGATCGTTATTAATATTGTAACAAGTATCTGATAAGATATGTGATATTAATTTGTGTATGTATGTAAAATTAAATGAAACATACATACATACATACATGCCTGTCCCCCAGAGGGGTAGAGACAACGGACTTCCATTTGTCACGATCCTTGCACACCTCTTTCGCTTTGTTTACTGACATTATATTCTTCGTACATGCTCGCCGGTTTAGGGTACTTCTGACCTGACCTTTCTTGAGTACGTCTCCGATTTGATCAGAATTAAATGATATGTAGTAGGTATATAAGTATGTAGCATTACGTATGTACATTAAAAATTAAATATTATTTATGAATGGCTCACGTAATATATATTCTTTTTCATATATTTTTTTTGTCATATAACAATAAATAACCACTAACTAACAAAAAATAAGCAGCAGTAGTAATTAGTCTCAAATTATAGTGAATTATCTAATTTCCTATTGTTTATGATGCAGAAAAATCATATGTGATCAGGTAGTTAGATATCGGACTTCAATAACACAACAAGAATCTACATTTTCATAGCGTTTTGAGGTTCTATAGTCTTAAAACTGTGATTTGTTTCATTATGGTGCATATGGCTACCAATACAGCTTTTTTTTATTAACATTGTAATACAATATTCAATTCTACTTTTATAATTGTATGAGATTTTCACCCAGATACTATATTCCAAGATCAAAAAGTTCTTTCTTAGCGGTTTCAAAAACAGGTTGTTTGTGAAAATACTCTGACATCCAGATCTAGATAGAATACTCCGTGCTAACACTGAGTATTGTATTTGGATCTGATAGATTAAGAAGAAGAGAAACCGACAGATGTTTTAACGAAAAATTTGCATTGTTCCAGCCTTTTAAATTTACGAGATGATAAAATGGAAGGACACTTACATTGTTCTCATCAAAGACTCTGAAGACTAATGACGCAAATTTGCTCGGATCCCCTTGCGGGAAGAACTGCTTGTAGATCTTGATGAAGCCCTGGAAATAATAAATACATAAGTAATAATAAAAAAGACACTAGAATTATACAGACACCCTGTATAATTATAGGGTATTTTGTCCCACGAATATACTTCACGGAGGGAACGCACTTCAAATATTGAAGACATTTGAATGAGCCTTATATTTATTCCTTTATTCAGTAAATTAATGTATAATTTAAAAGAAAAATGTCATCTTAATTAACGACCACCTATATTACAACTAACTATAGGGCATAGATCAAAACTTTGACCCTAAAAAGGCCAGCTCTCTGGTAACGGAAAGTGTCGATCAAACGATTCGCAATTTCACAAAACGCTAAATGTTCGTTAGGACCACACAAGAAGCCTACATTTTTATTTTTAAACAAGGAGTACTAATATTTTATCTAAAATAGAATTACGAGTATTAAGAAGAATTAATTTTGAATTTCTTTTATTTATTGTCTGTGATACAAACATTTCTTTGATTACTACAAAGTACAACAAAAAAAGACCACGCCTTTAAACATTTAGCTCGAGTAAGAAAAAGAAATATATTATTTATTTTTGCTCAGAACATCGGCGCTTATAAATATTAAAACACAGCGTATTAAACAAATTGTTATGAACTTATTAACTTCTTCTTAAAACTGTAGGTACTAACAAATATAATATGACTATTCTTATAACTATATGTCATCAATAATAAGCGCATCTTACATAGTGCGCCGCTTCGGAACAAAAATATGTTGCGGTTCAGTTTGGGTACCGTGGCATTGCATAAAGCAGCACCAGTGGAAAACTGATTTTCAACCACTATCTGAGAGTGACAACTTTAGCGTCTCCTCGGTGGAAGACCTGTTAAATCAGTAACAAAAAATAAAGAATTTACTTCTAATAAAAGAGTACTGCATTTTACATTCAATTGATTTTTAAAAAGTGTTCTGTAGTACACAATTCTCGATTTTTCAATTATTTAGTAATTATTCATTTATCTTTAAATGGTAAATGTTTGAAATAATACTCCTAAGACCAGCCTCCTCCTGCAACTATCTTACCGGTTCTAGTAAACAAAAGCTTTTTCCATATAAAAAAGCCATTGGAGTTAGACTTGGGATGAGGGATCTTGGTTGTCATACAATTTGTCCTTGTCTATAAGTACCCAACCAGGAAAGAAAATATTAATAAAGAAACCCGACTGTTGTCAAACTGTTATGAGCCGTAGCCCCATCTCGTTGCAAAATGATATACCGTAAATCTACATCAGGAAGATTATTAATCTTCCTTATATTTCCAATCATAAAGAAGAAAAAGTAATTCTAGTGATTAACTCCTTTGATGGCAATATTAAAAAACCGGCCAAGTGCGAGTCGGGCTCGCGCACGACGGATTCTGTACCTAGCAAAATATTCACGTTTGTTGGTATGGGAGCCCTCTTAAATATTTGTTTCATTTTGTTTTTAGTATTTGTTGTTATAGCGGCAACAGAAATACATCATCTGTCAAAATTTCAACTGTCTAACTATCACGGTTCATGAGATACAGCCTGGTGACAGACGGACAGAAGCAAAAGGTAAAACGGGACCCAATTACTAAAATAGGGTCCCGTTTTACCTTTTGAGTACGGAACCCTAATAAAATATGACGTTATTTTTACAAATTATAGTGAGCTCGATTTATGAAAAATATGTGTAAGTTCAACTTTTTTATGTAATGAATGAAGTGTTGATTCAATAAAATTTCGTATTATCGGCGCTATCGCTGCCGAATGGCGGCATTATGAAGCGCCGCGGCACGTCAGCGCTGAGCAACGTTTTTTTTCACACACATAATATACAACCCAACCCTTTTGCCCCACTGTGCCCTCCAGCGTATTTCTAAATTTTTACACTGATTGTACCCGAATGCCGGTAACACGACACTAGCGCTGCATAATCCCGCGTTGGGTAGCTAGACACTCGAAAGGCGCTAGTGTAAAAAAATATGGAACTTTAACTTTATGTAACTAATGTATGTTTTGAAAATGATACCTATATCTATACAAAGGTAACATTTTCAAAATATCAATTCTGTTCTTACTGTGAGTTATTCTAACTACTTATCAACAGGCAAATACGCGTTTTTGAGGAACAGTGAAAAGCTGAAATCGAAAAACGGTTAGGCCGACTACCTGCTACTATTCAATACAATTATGTTGATGGAAAACTCACGTGCGATTAGTGGGCACGAAAGTTTACTAAGAAGATGAATTTAATAATAATAAATAGTTTATTAGCAGCCAATAGTACAACGGTTTGGTATTTTAACAATAAGTTTTAAAATACTTTAACTTAAAATAATAGACGTGACAAAAAAAAACAAGGAAAATGTACCAATCAGATATTATCGGAACTAAATTTCGGCTATACAAGTAGTAGATAGAGTTGACTCTGACTCCCAAACTAGGAGAGATCCGGTGTTTTGAGTGTCATAACCATAACTCATTTTCAGGTCCACCAGGGCAAGCATGACCGAATACGGTTGAAAGAATCATCAAATAATAAATGATGAACATTTTGGTTTAGTGTGTTCAATCTATTTACAAAGTAACATCCAGAGAAGAAGGTCTAATACGGTCAAGCGAAAAAAAGCTGATATAAATGTAGACTACCTACTAAATAAAACACTAAAGGATTTTGTTACATACCTGCTCCGTGAGGAGGCCGTTGGGGCAGTCCTTGAGAAATCCTTTGTGCCTAAAAATAACACAATATTACTAGATATTTACATTTTTACTTCAAAAGAATAAAATATAATGGATATTCAGATTTAACATACCACAGTCTGATCTCTTTCTCGGTAACTGTAACAATAAGAAAAACAATCTTTGAATAGTGTACATTAAGTAATAAATGGATTACCTCTAAACACTTTGATGTTTCTAATAATACAGCAATGGGTTTTGTTGTAACTAATTATTGTTAGTAAAAAACTAAAGTAGATTTTTATGTAAGTTGGATTTTAAGATGTGTCAGAATTACTTCATCTAATGAATTGTACGACTTGATTATTGTATAAAATAGTCCATGAAAACAAAGAAGCCTGATGTTATTTGTTTAATAAATTATATTCCAAAATTAATTGTAGTTTTATTTGCCTGATGGGTTGTGTCCACCTCTAACTGTGAACGTCTTGTTAAAAATAATCAATATTAATATAATTATGCTGGACACAATTGTTTGATTTTGTTCGAATAACCTTATATTAATTACTTTATTTCATTGGGTCATACGATATACCGCGGGTATAACTTTGTATAGGCAAAGACATTGTATTTGTTACAAGCGTATGTGATTAGGTGTTAGTAGTGATTGTTCTAAATACATTCTAATCTAGAAAGGACGACACCTGGCTGTTACGATTATGTACAAAACTAGAGCTGATCGTTAGTATTTAATTATGTAGGCTGTCAGTTATTACGTATTTGGTCAACTTGCTATTATGTATGTTAGCTTTCTATTAATTTATTTATTAAGTTTATATTTAAGTAAAAATTTCCTAATGGCATGTTTAATATAGTTAGTACCTAAGTTTATTAATTACAGTGGTTGTATGTAATTATATGACAGTTGCACTTGATGGACTAAGCATTTCCTGCATCATGGCTTTTAACCCTCACTCCATAAAGACGTGTATGTGTGAGTGTTTGTTTTTTTTGTGAGTCGTCCCCCCCTCTTGCCCACCACCGCAACTCCTGTAAGGCTCCTGTGAGCGGTGACGCATGTGCGTGAGTTTGTGAGTGTTATTAATTTTACATATGTCTTTGAATGTGAATACAATGAAGTTTTTAAATTGAAGACTACTAGATTTAGATAAAAACAAACCGCGCGTCATCTTATACTACGATAGGTAGGCTATGTGTTGGTTTGCCTACTTGGAAGCATTAAAAATAAAACCTACTCGAAACTTGAAAAGCACAAATCCGACAGATTATCTATATGGCCTTATAATTCTATTTCTGTGCTAGCTGAAAGTTTTCTGAATGAATAAAATATAAGCATTTATTTACGCAAGAAAATTAGTAAATATATCAATATATCAGTTATCTGGTTTCCGTGGTTTCAGATGGCCGTGTGTGAATAATGTCCCAGAATATTGTTATATTATTTTTAAAGATATCAATTAAAAATTAGGCACTTGAAATTCATTTGGGCGATCTATGAAAATGCGCGAATTGCCACTAACCATAGACATTCCAAATTGATTCTATTTGTTTATCACCTACCGGTTTAAAAAGATAAAACCAATTTTGAGTTTATACAAGCGACATTTTTGATTTCTTTATTAATTTCATCTATCAACAATAAATTTATCCAAAATAATTCCAAGTTTTAAAAAAAGTTTTTAAATGAATGCATCTTTTTAAATTAAATTGTATGTTTAAAAAAAGAACAATAAAATTGCCGTGTGTTAAGTGCCATTGGTACACCATACCTTTAAAATATATAGAAACGATAGCGAATTCGAACGTCCAATCCGATAGCTATTGCATATGGCGCCCCACCTGGTCCCTGTTTCATAATTCATTGGTCTTTCACAGAAGAACAACGGGAATTGTTATTTCACGGGGCATTAAATCTGATTTCCGTTTGTAACAGGGTATTTTTTTCTCGTACAAAACGTGAGTTTGTTCTAAATTGTGCTGCATTGCACAATTTTACGCTAGTACACATAAGAGGGATAAACTCAAAATATTAATGATTTTGGTTATGTTTGTATCCATAAATTTAAAGGGGTGCCATCGGTGCTACCGCAGTCCGAAGGTCTCTGACATGGGTTATCCGGATTCGTTCAGAAATTAATCTTTAGTGGTCATGCATCTGAAGATGATAGGCTGCCTAGGCACGTGGTGAGCATATAGATGGATATCCACCAAAGTTGATTAAATTAATTTTAATTGCGATTGTTAATCTCGCCACGAATAAGGTGTTAATAGAGCACAATAAGTAGCACTCTGCCTCATTTCAGTTGGAACCGCGATAGCACAATACACCATGAACTTACTATATAAATTCACAACTCATTTACAGAGTTCAACAAATTCTGTGATGATAAATCACAGAATTTGTTGGTTGGTTTGGTTTTATAACAAGATATATCTTATTTTCCCTTTGTAATTGTATAAATTTAATTAAATTTGTTAAAAATAACACATACTCTTAGTCTTCGCACGAGCACGTGAAAAAGCAGGTGGAAGACGTGACTTATAAATAATTCCGCACTGCGTTATTTTCTTAACCCTGCAAAGATAGACCCATTTAGGTCAAAACTTGACGTTATTTTTCTAAGGACAATCCAAGACAAATATTGGAGGACGTTTGTTGCCGAGAATTATTTTTTGGAAATAGTGATACTCATAATGAAATGGCATTCACTTTCCATAAGTATTATTAGCTGGTACCTAACTCTCACAGGTTTTGGAGTTGAGGAATACCTCCACTTTACAGAATATATTTCAATAAACTGTACAATCCATTTTAGAAAATATCCCCAAAAGGGCACATAGAGCAAAGAATGGCAGATATGAACTTCCTCCCTAATCTTGGTCCATGATGGTGGCACCCACCTGCAACTTGTAATAAGTCATCGAGCAAAAATGTTTTCTTAACATTATATAAGTAGAGAGGTTAATAAATTTAAGACCCTTATGGGTCAAATGAAACTGAGTTTACAACAGATTATTAATTGGAGCATTTGGTAAATTCAATTTATAATATTACAACAAAAATGTAATATTTCATGCTCTTTTTTCTAAGAAATACTAACTTATTTAGGTAAATATAATTCATATAATTATCCATTTCAGTAGCTAACACATACATAATGTTGTTAGTATAAGTACCATAATAGGATTCCTTTTTTTACGATTATTATCTTCCCGATTGAGGCTGGCGATTGTTTCTGAAATCTGTAAATATAGTTCTACTGATTATTGAATAAAATTACGGTGCAAGATTCGGACTGAATTAATATATCCTGCGAATAACGCCTTAACCTATTTTATAAGAATATTACGTAAATTAAACAAACAACTGACGTAATATTCTTAAAAATTGGACCTCGTTTAGGTACACAGTGATTTCTAATCATCTGTTCTTGTGTCATAACTCACTAATTATTAAATAAAACAGAATACACGTACTACTTAGTTTTTCTTTCGATGTCTAGTATAATAAGATAGATAGATAGATAGATGACACTTTATTGCACCAAATCGGAACATACATTGAAACATATGTAAGTTAACTTATATTATGAGGTACAAACGGCGGTCTTATCGCTAATATAGCAATTCCAGACAACCGATTGGATGCACCAAAGCAATGCAGGGAGACAAAGTGGTAGTTGGCAGTGCATCTACTTATATTAATTTACATATACCTATGTACGAATATTTATATATAAACATATAAGATCCTCCGCGTTGATGTTTTATATAAACATAAGGTTTCTATCATAGGTATTTATATTAAAAGGAAATGCATTGTATGTTAGTTTATCGTCTTGAAATAATGACCGGTATTATTTTGACTAAGACTATAATCACTCAATTCAGGTTTTCAGTATTTCATTGAAAATAGTAAGTAGTTCAAATTAAATTGTTCACATCAGTAAGTAATGTAGACCTTACTTGATTCGATACCCGCTGTATTCAATTCAGTATGTAAGATCCGTATTGCTTGATTGAGAATCGAATCAAATATGGTGTTCATTATTTTATTGAAATTTGTATCATATAATTCAAATTAAATTGATCGAGTCGGTAAGGAATCATGTTAAGGCCTTATAAGTCGGTTTATTATTTATTTGAGATAAAATCTTTATTACAAGATTAGGTATCAAATCATTTAAGGTCGTCTGAATTTGATTGAGGGCCAAAACAATTAATGAGGATTCCTAAGTTAATAAATTTTTCACATAGTATTGTAGATTTATTTTCAAATCAGGGTTATGCAATATAAAAGAGACACACAAAAATAGGTGTTATTAGTTTGGATATTTGGGTATTAGTCCAATACAATCGTGTCAATACCCATTACACTTGACCCCGGTAGGGGTAGGAATATTTAAAGGAGCTCCCATAGCTCCTTTAGCGTCTCCTCCACGTAGAACACTACTCGACTCGAAGCTCTTTGTCGAATGATAACATTACACTATTAATAATATATGCCCTCGTTACTAGTTTCGGGTAACAATTAAATCAATATCCCTAAACAAAAACAAAGATTATTTCAAATCGAAGTGAAGCCAGCGCATGTAACTAGTATAGTATGTGATAAGCGTGTGATCTCTGTTATGACACAGTTTTAAATATTAATGCCACAATCGTGAATGAATATAAGCCTAAACTGCATATTTTAAAATTAAAGAGGAGGACATGTTAAATTTTGCAGCGGTAGAAATGACAGCGGATTGTTTAGAAAACAAATAAATGTTGGGAATACTACACATTGTAATTACTTGCTAAAGTCGGGTGAAATATTAATTAAAGACCTTACTCGCTTTTGATTGTTGGGGACTAAAGTCAAATGCAATCTGACCGTGAGGATATAATTATTTCATGATAACAAAAGGATCGTCTCTTTACGTTTTAAAATAATTCTTCTGAGAAAATCTATATTTTATACGTAATAATAAAAGGAAATAATTATATTCTACTTTTCAAACTACTATGCTTTCCTGCTTGGTGAAACTAGACAATACAGTAAAGATACTCATATCCTCAAATAAAGCTTTTTACCACTAAATTAAAAGTAAAATTGTGTTTATTCCCATAAATTGTTGAATGCGTTCCTTTAACGCGATCTGTACTTGTGAGTTCTACTAATTGAGACAGATTGCTAAAGCTAAGTAACGTTACCTACCTGATCCAAGCTTTCATCAATCACCCTCCTTCGCAGTTCATTGATTAATCTGTCACAATACTTAGCTACATTTAAATTTTTCATGAGATTGATTGGATTAGTCCATTTATCACGCCAAAACTAAAACTAATTTCGATATAAAAGTTTTGGAGATTAGCATATTAAATAATCCGCCATTATTGTCACCAAATCCGCTACCTTAGTGTCACCGGAAATGTGATCGAATCGAATCGCATCAATTATACAAAATTAGCAAACCTCGGAGACACATTTTATCACAGAGAAAGTGTTTATAAATATTGTCACTAGACAAGCAGGCATCATTTGTGAGTGTGATTGGAAACACGATGTTACGACTGCTGGTTAGTCCCTAATCTGTATTATTATATCAAAAGTGTTAGTGAACTGTGAGTTTTTAAATCAATAGTGTGATTTCAATATTCTCATTTTGTGTTTTAGGTGATAACAGTAGCCATCACGGCATCGGCAGACGCCGGTTACCAATACAGTGCACCAGCACCATCCTTCAACATAAATGGGAATACCAACCATGTGAAAAACATTCAACCATCATATATTTCCCCTCCTCGTCATATAGAAATAAACTCCAACCAAGATAAATCAGTTGTATACACAGTAACATACAAGGACTATTTTTACTTGAAAAATGATAATCTTGGACGCAATGGACATCAGCAGCAGTTAAGCACTAGCCAGGTTAATCTGCCCAATGGATACAGCTACAATGTTAATCATAACGGAAGAGATGCACCACAGCTAGTACCACCACCTGTACCTAGTTTACCTGCAGCAATTGCTAGTCATAATATTAATCCAGTGCAGCCCTCATTACCTCTACCGAATGCCAATTATCACCATACTCAGTTGGACCAGACGCCTTGGACACCAATCACTAATGTTAATACAAATAATGGTTATGCACAACAATTAACACATAGTACACATTATAATGTTGGGCATCCCATCACTTTGCCTTCTACATCAGGTGCTAATTACAACATAAATCACGTCCAACCACAAGCTAATATTAACTACCAGAATAGAAATACGGAACATTTACAGGTACTGGCACCTCAGACAAATACTAACATAAATAGTGGGTATTCACAAAATGTACCGTCACATACCGCGCAAAACTTGAATGTGGGATACGTTCAAACTTTAACGCCACCTAGCAGAACTAATCAAAACAATGGTTTTGTTCAAGATTCTGCGCCATTACATGTCAGTTTGAATAATGGGTTTACACCAAAATATAGCTCCCCTTTACCTATCAACAACAATTATGATCAGGTATCATCCTCTATTACTGTGAACAACTTCAATAATGGTTACTCACAAACTTTGACACCATCTACAAATGTAATTTCCAATAATATTTATCCTCAAACAGCATCTTCCGAGGGTAGTTTAAATAATGGTTACCCGCAAACTTTAATACCAACTGGAAGTGCTAATTTGAATAGTGGTTATGTCCAAAGTTCAACATCTTCGAATAGCGCGAGCTTAAGTCAGGGATACACACAATCGTTATCGTCACCTACTAATGTTATTGCAAATAATGGATTCGCTCACGCTTCGTCGACACCGTTGGAGGCGAGTTATAATGTTGCGTATTCTTCTAATGAATTACCATCAGTGACTTCTTCTTTAAACACGAATTATGTGCAAACAACTACGTCATCACAATCTACTTTAAATACTGGACTTATTTCATCTTCCTCATCGTCTTTAAGTGATCCTTTAAATATTGATAATGTAGAAATTAGTTTAAATAGCGATAGCGGTAATCTTGGTACAAGTCTGTCTAACTCTGCTCCAATAGCACCGAGAGTATTTAAGCACGTCTATTTCCATGCTCCACCGCCTGAAATTGAAGAAGAACAAAGAGTGCTTCCACCGCCACCACCTCCGAAGAAAAATTATAAGATTATATTCATAAAGGTGCCTTCACAAGAATCGAATGCGAATATAGCTCGTTTGCAAAAATTAGCACAGCAGCAAAACGCAGCGGTGGAAGAAAAGACACTTATTTACGTTTTGGCAAAGAATCCCGAACCTCAGCAACCAATAGTTGTTCCAGAACGGGAGCCGTCCAAGCATGAGGTGTTCTTCGTAAAATATAACGGTAATCCATTTGATATTGCGTCACAGGTCAGCGATGAGTTGAGCGCGACAGGTTCAGTTCAGAGCATTGTCCCAAATCTGGAGCCGGGTTTAGTGAACGGACATAAGTGAGGAAATAGAACGACAACATTTCTGAATTTCCACGTCGGTCTCAAATAGGTAATTTATGCATGTTGTGGCACACTATGAGCGAAGTCGACTGATGTAGGTTCATTATAACAATATTGTTCCCAATTTGGAATTAGGATGTAAAGGCGAGCAGCATGTATTAATTTGATCGCATTTAGAGATACAATCAACTTCGTTTATGTTGTGAACTATTTTTATCCTAATTAATTAGTATTTAGAATAATCCGATGCCAAACTATTAAAGTTTAAATATTATTACAACATCGCTGTTCGCGGAGTTTTATTACTTAAGGACATACATAGTTTTTATCAATTAAGTATAATGTTATTTGCTTGTTGTTAGATTAATTAAGTTGCTTTAATGCGAAATAAATGTGAATTATAAATGCCATGCGAGTAATATAATGTAATTATAATATTAATTATGATTATTATCTAATTATTTGTTCCGAATATATTATAAGTTACTGACTCACCTATTTTTAAAATCCCTCTTATCTCTTGTATACCAAAGTTATATGCAAATATCAAATTAACTCTATTTAATAATATAAAATTATGCATCTATATAGAAACTCTATGAAACACACATAACATGGATATAGTAAATAATATGTTATTATTACCATCATTACATATATGTTTTGGAATTTTAATATGCATTATTTCGAATAATCCAATGGTATAACGATTCACCCTCTGTAGTTAGTAGTTTCTAGTTTTCACATACCAGTTCCAGAACGATATAACTATGAATTAACAGTTAGTTGAAATTTGACTTCTAAGATTTGATCATAAAGTTTAAATTCTAAGCGGCTTTAAATATCCGTCCCGGTTGTAGTTATTAGAAAACTTTATTAGTTAAGCCATGTCACTGGGTCTACTTGGTGGCTTGAACAACTCTGTCACTAGGGTAAACACTGCCCATACGTTTAAGTAAAATTAAAATACAATTGAAGCTTATTATAGAACTTTCTTTATTTAGCCTGTTCTACAAAGTTAAAGGCATAATAATAAGTTCTAACAAAAACAATAGTTATACATAGCTACACATTCACGTTATAAATTATTTAAAGTGTCGCGTATTACATGGTATAAACGAGTTCATTATACATAATAGGTCCCCAAAAGTTATGCAATATCTACGTGGGACAGTGAAGTTATAAACATAATCGAGAAAACAGAGGGCTCCAGAGGGATAAACTGTAAAGACACACTAACATTGACCTGCGTAACTCCAAGATTGTTTTATTAGAATAATTATGGAATTAAATAATAATAAATCAAGGTGTGTATTTAAAAAAATATATCAAGAAGATGTCACACAGCGCCATCTAGCCCAGATATAATAAAACTTATACTATGGATACTGCAAAACGTGTGGTAGAAGACCTAATTCTTAGCATTCCAAGGATTCACCTTGCGAAAACCGGGTCCATCCCGTGGTAGAGGAGGGAACACTCAACAGAGTCTGAGACTTGCGACTCAGATGTACATAGGTTTAAGGGGGGCCCCTGTAATGCATCAACGCTCATCTTCTCTGTCTCTCCGTGTTCTCCCCTCATCCTAGCCAAATTTAGAATGATCCTAACAATGCCGCTTTGGATACTCGTTCCAATAGAGAACTTACGGAAGATCTTGATAATCCTAAGTCTTTTATAGGTTGTAGAGAGATTGTGCTGGTACTAATACACTGTATTTTTTGTAAATGTATACCAATTTTTGTCTTGAGGGAGGATCGAATCCGCAACCTTTGCGTCAGAAGTCAGGTTAAGTCCCAACTGACTCATGGCAATGATCTGACTTTTATTCAGAATTTGGGTATTCTCATACCCGTATGCTTATTACCATCGCAATGTAGGAATTGAATTTAAGCAACATAGATGAATAGTTAATAACATAATTAAAATTTATGTTAAACGGGTTAGTTTCGTAACACATTATTGGTTTTCTCTTATTTTTTATTTTATTTATCTCATCTGCATAAATTATACTAAGAGCCGGTCTCTCTTTGATTGGTCAACTTGCAAGAACAGAAGGCACTCAACCAGTAGTAATAAAAATCTTCTGACGGTGACTTCGATAAATAGCATCATCAAAAATATGATAATGAATTAAATTAAAGTGGCATCTTGAGTCGTGAACTTATGGGGTAAAAACTACGACTCAAGATGCTGTTGACGTGTAATACAGATTTATATCAAGAGGTTGTCGAGATTCGCTGGCTTGGTATACAGGCGTGGGATCACAGAATAGGAGTACCTACGCGGTGATTGCGGCAATCATCCTTACTAACCTACAGTTTAACAAGTCACTTAAGTATCGTCTACTTAAGACCCAGAGAAGAAAGACAGAACGTCAAAAAAACATACCTACTGAAAAAACTACGACTGAAGTAAAAATTTGATATAGCAAAAATAAAAATATATCAAATATAGTTAAAATTAGATAAAGAGAGAAAGAAAATGTGTGCTCGCACATCTCTTTCTTCCCCCTACAGAATATACGAAACCCTCTCAACATCGTTCGCCTCGCCCGATCACACTTTTCGTAACGCTCTCGCCGCGCATGCACCAGCTCATTCCCGAAGTCAAGCGTGCGTAAAGAAGTTTTAATACAAAAATTCAAGTAACACTTTCTGTTCCGACACGGATTTGATCCCGTCTCTCTCTTTAATAATTTTGTATTTTGGTTCACGTTATTTCGTTCCATCTTAGGATATAAATCTCATTAACTGCGATTAAACATGTTAAAACTAAAGTTCCAATTCAAAAACCAATGTACTCGTACTACGCACCTAGAATTAAAACAACTAAACTACTACACACATTTATGTAAATTAAAACACATTTTGGTTACTCAACTGAATTATATAATTTGTGAAACCCGACATATAGCGTAATAAATATACACAAATGAGATGATTAAAGTTCAACAAATGTTTGCACTAGTTTTTTTGTATATTTACATATTAATGGTGAGAACGGATGAAAGTTGTCAACGTTATTAGGTAAGTCATATAGAGTTAATAATAGAAAATTTTATTAGATATTTAAAAAGATTCCGTTTACTTTGAGCGACTCAGTTTTGAGGTCGCGTAATATAGTTATATATATGTATATATATTTATATATATGTAGTTACTTATAAATAAAACTATTGAAACCACAACATAACACAACACAACAAACACAGTCGGATTGAGTCGCTCAAGGTTAGCGCAATTACCACATAACTGAATTAATTGTTGTTTTATATTTACTTGTTTACCGACGATTGTCTGATATCATTTCGCAATTAAAAGTAAAATTTTATAATTTACCACTAAAAAAAATTACAAAAGATTAAACAAAACTTTTTTAAGATTTATTTCTTTTTAAAAGACTGGAAGTTCGAGAAATGTTGTCGAATATGGTAACCCAGTAGCATTTACTTAAAGATTAGCTCCAAAATTTCTGATATCTATGTTACTTTTATAAAATTACTAGCACAGTACCCAGCAAGAGTTGAAATTCGACGTAAAGAAAAATGTATAACTTATTTTGATTATATATATAGCGTAAATAATATATAATATTTCTTAGGACCAGTGCCTCTAGCACGAGTTCCTACAGTTTACTTACTCGATCACACGTACAGTTTCTCCCATACATTGAGCACCAGCGCCTCTCGCGGAAACTATTAAGAACTAAAAATCTGGTGCTCAATGTATGGGACAAAACTGTACGTGTGATCGAGTAAGTAAACTGCAGGAACTCGTGCTAGAGGCACAGGAAACTTCCCGGTCGAACACATAAACACTCACCAAAGTTTTACCAGAATCGTATCAATAGAACACATAGAAAACGATTGCACAAACATTATTTTTTATTTACATAGATTACATACCGTCTTTTAAAAATATAGGGAATAACAAATATATCGTATCTTTGACTTGGAGATATTTTTAGTTCGTGTTGCAATAAGTAGGTAGGTAAATTTTTTTACTCAGTGAAATGTAAAACTTTCTGTAAAGATTAAACTATCAATGTACAATTGTCGGTCTTATCCCATAAATGTGATTTCTTCCAGATAATCGTGGGATGGTTTAGATTAGCGGATCAGAAAGGCGCTGGCAATGAACCGTTAAATACGTAAATTATTAATTAAGTATTAAAAAAAACATGTACACATGGCTACATAAGTTCCAGTATAAGCTGACCCCGCGTTGCATAAGATTTCCATACAATGAGAGGTCAGCTTATATCGGAAAGGTACATAGCCGATCGTACTAAAACTCAGTTGGTATTGAACCTGTCTCTAAGCCAAAGGTTCCAAGTTCAATCCTCGCACAAGACGAAAATTTGTGTTCATGGACATGTCTATTTGTCTTGGAATTTATATATTTTTTAACAAAATAAACATGTTAATATTTATATCCCGTGTCTAAAGGGACAGATAAAAAATAATAATATCCATGCCGAATTGTACGAAAGTTTTTACAAGATGACACCTACATATACCAATCGCTGCAAGATATACAATGATGCCGACTTGGGGGCTAATCCCGTGGGCATCATTACTAACCGGAAAATATTTTACGAGAAAATAAAGAAAAGTAAATAATAATAATATCCTGGGACATTATTTACACACAGCTATCTGATACCAAGCAGAGGTTGTAGTATGGAGACCAGATAACCGATATATACTACATGATTATACTACTTTTATTTTTTAAATACATACTTATATAGATAACTAGCGGCCCGGTACGTGCTTCGCTACGCTTTTAAGAGGCCTATTACAGTCCACTAGCGCCGCCAATCGAAAAAATGTCATAACTCGTAAATAGAATCAAAAATACAAAATATGTTCTATTATTACTGTGGAAAAGGCAATAACGTAATTGTATAACACCTTATCAACACTTGAAATATAGCTGTTTAGCTAAATCGTGCATTCAAAACATAAACGTCGTTGTTCCTTTGTCAACTATTGTATGCCAGGATTACATTATAAAGATATAATACATAAATTAATTCAGAATAAACACAGTGCCAAATCATGTATAACTCTAATGGTAGGAAATTGTAAAAACTTAAAGAAAAAAGACATTACAGATAGTTTCACTGAGATGTTAGAATTAGACTGTAATAAGATAATATTGTGTGCCTTCCCCTATGTGTCCAATGTGCCTGATAGTACAAATAATTATATCCACTAGCTAAATATGCACCTACAGTTTTTGGTTAGCCATTATAGTGATAAATTTATATTTTTGGACACAAATAGTTTTATAGATTCTTGTAGGGTAACCATGAGTACAGTTACTGTTTCAAGAAAATTTTTGAACATACTTGCAAGTTTAGTAGCGGCACATATTAACTCAGTCATAAGTAGTATGATGAAGTCACTTTTTATACCATCTTTTAGTAATGTTATTAAAATCAATTTAGTTAGTAGTTTAAACATGTAAGCATGACAATAGAGAAGTGTGATAACTTTCTAATTCTATCACATCAAAATATAAACCGCTTCTCTGGCAAAATTCTAGACATAGAACTTTTTAATGAAAAATATGAAATAGATATCCTTTGTTTTACAGAAACATGGCTGAAGGCACACAAGATGGCTTTTAGTGTCTGTGGCTATAGGGTCGCCAGCTTTTATAATAGGGTTTCGGCAGAGGGTGGTGGAGTACTGATACTACTTCGAGACCAAATTAAATTTAAAGAACGTAAAGATATATGCCAACTATCTATTGAGCGTGTGTGTGAGGTGGCATGTGTAGAGACGCAGTTTTATTGTATAATATGTGTGTATAGACCACCAGCATCCGATTTAAAGCTTTTTACAGCAACAATAGAAGACATTCTTAGGAAAATTAAAAGTAAAAAAAAAATCCTTGTATGTGGTGATTTTAATATGAACATTTTAGCAGATTCACCTGAAATAAACATATTTCTATCTGTATTTCGGTCCTTTAACCTTAAATGCTTGTTCTCTGAGGCCACGAGAGTCACACCCACATCTGCTACTTGCATTGATAACATAATTACCAACTTTGATGTCTCTGAGAAGTGTTTGGTGGCTGGTGTTCGCTCTGACCATAAATGCCAAATAGTAAAGATAAAAAATGAGATAAATATAAATAAACAAAAAATTAGTTTTAGACCTTTAACAAAATCTAATTTGGGAAAGTTCAGTAACAACCTGGAGAATAGTTTGTGCCATCTATTGCCAAACAAAAGTAAGCCTAACGATATGTACACTACATTATTCCACTGTATTTGCAAAGAATTTAATAAAGTTTGTAAAATAAAAAACATAACGGTTGACAGTAATAAGATAAAATTTAGTTCTTGGGCAACTCAAGGCATTAGACTGAGTAGAGATTTTTTATATGAGTTGTATGACAGAAGGTCCTATAACCCTGATGTCAATTTCATTAATTATGTTAGAAATTATTTAAAAATTTTTAAAAAGGTTTGCATTCAAGCGCAATCTTTATATATAAGAGATAAAATTAAAAAATCTGATAATAAAATAAAATCAGCTTGGCAAATAATTAATACTGAAACTGGTAAAAGTAGATCAAGAGATCAAACATTAGTATTGAATATTGGTGATGAACTGGTTTCAGACAAGCTTACCATTGCCAATTTTTTAGCTGCTTTTTTTGCAAATATACCCGTGGATATTACTAAGTGTCTCGCATCATCACCAGATGTGGCTGAACTCTTTTTAAATCAAAGCGTAAAACAAACTGTACCTAACTTTAGTTTTAAATCCGTAACAAGTGATGATATTATAAAAGCTTTTAAGAGTATTAAAAAAACTTCGTTTAAAAAAACCGACTTCAAAAACTAAAAAGTATTAAAAAAATATCTTAATAAAGATTTAATTTAATACATCACTTATAATATAATATTAATGAAATAATATAATTTGTATGTGCTACCTATTGATAGGTTTGAAGTCGGTGCCAAGACCAATGGAATAGTAGGTACCACACTCGCCGCGCGTTACTTTCAGCGGGATAGCTTCGTATTTCTACACAAACAACCCAAGCGTGCAGACGTCGTTGACGGTCGTCATATATTTTTATGATACAGTTTCATCTGTTTCATATTAATTCTTATTGTTCTTTAAGTTTATTTACTTAGGTTAATCTTTGGTGTAGGAGTTTCATCACAAAGTATGAAAGCTGTATGTAATATTAACTTTTATTTTGGTTAGGGCTTGGCACCGACTTCAAATCTATCAATAGGTAGCACATACAAATTATATTATTTCATTAATATTATATTATAAGTGATGTATTAAATTAAATCTTTATTAAGATATTTTTTTAATACTTTTTAGTTTTTGAAGTCGGTTTTTTTAAACGAAGTTTTTTTTATTTGTTACTTTTTAGTGTCTAGCTGTGGTTAGGACTTCAAAAGGTGCCGCGCGCCTTAAAACTATAGATCCCAACAAACGAGAACGGAAAAAAGAAACATCTTCCGAAAAAATGTTGTTCGAAACTCTTTTTCACGTTCTTGTGGGACAGTGAATGATCTAAAAGACCGTTTTTAAAGTAAGAAAAACTACATAAAATTACGTTCACTCTAAGAAAACTTGCACAGTACGAGTCTAGACTAGCTAAGATTTATGAAAGTCTGAACAGCAAGCGCATAGGTTGTGTGCTGAGGGCTTATACACTAGATCTTATTATGAATCGAATGATCTTATGATCGAATAGCCATCTAGTCTGCTGAACAGAGGGTATGAGTCTATGAAGACTAGGTCTTATTAATGATCGATTAGCCAACGAGTCTACTGAGCAGAGGGCTGATAGCCTAGGTCTTATTTATCATTGATTAGATAATGAGTCGGACTCGCCCGTTAAAGGCGGAATGTTTCTTTCCGTAGCAGCAAGTATTTGAGTTGATAGAATGGAAGGTAAATTGCGGTTTACGATTTATGACGCATTAAAAAAACCACTTACTAGATCTCTTTCAAACCAATTTTCGGTGGAAATTTGCATGGTAATGTACATCATCTATTTGTTTTAGTTTTATGATTCTCTTATTTTAGAAGTTACAGGGGGGGGGGGGCATTTTACGCCTTTGGAAGTGTCTCTCGCGCAATATTATAAACCTCAATATCATTTTCGAAGTCCTATCCATAGATACCCCACATGTATAATTTAATGTTTTTTTTTTAAATTCAGTTCTAAGTAAGTATACCCCCAAATTTTATTGTTTGTTTTTCTATTTTTGTGTGAAAATCTTAATGCGGTTCACGGAATACATCTGCTGACCAAAATTAGACAGTATAGTTCTTATAGTTTCGGAAAAAATGGCTGTTACATACGGACGGGCAGACACACAGACGTGACAAATCAAGAAGAACCTTTGTGAAAGACATTTGACTACAGAACCCTAAAAATGGCAGCTATTCCGCATCAAACTAAAGAAGAATCACGTACATAATCGGTTCATAAATCTCAGCGTAATCGGTGTACGTAGGTACATAAAAAAATACGCTGGTGCTAAAAGGTGCGCCTACATGCGCTTCCAAAAAAAAGACGTATTTAAGCTTTTTTTTTGGAAGCGTATTAAACGCTAGTCGTCTGAAATTGTTGTTTATGTTCATGCCAAGACACACTTGAACAGGATGAGTCTAGCTTGACTAGCTAAGATTTACAAACGTCTGTGCATCATCGACATCGTCCACTTAAACAAAAAATTTCATACAAAAATGTCCATAAAATTGGTCCCATAATAAAATTTTTATGGGACCAAATGGCAACTATTCCGAATCAAACTAAAAAAGAATCACGTAAATCGGATCATAAATCTCCGAGTAATCGATGTACATACATAAAAAAAAAAAAAAAACCGGTGAACTTGAGAACCTCCTCCTTTGGAAGTCGGTTAAAAAGGAAAGGCACAGAAGATTTGTGGGGACTGTCTGTTAAAGCAATTGAATCAATCATACTAAACATTGCTACAATTCTTGCAGCCATCTTCAATGGCTGTATAAGTGATGGTGTCTTTCCCGATTTAATGAAAATAAGTAAGATAATACCCATTTTCAAGGCAGGTTGTTCAAAAAATGCCACGAATTATAGGCCTATCTCAATACTACCAGCTTTAAGTAAAATATTTGAAAAGCTGATGCTCAGCCAAATGTTGTCGCACTTTAACGTGAATGAGATATTGCATAACAAGCAGTTCGGGTTTACAAGGGGCCGCTCTACTCAGGATGCAGGTTGCACATTAATTAGGTCAATATTGGAGGCTTGGGAGGGATCACAGGATGCGCTTGGAGTTTTCTGTGATCTCTCTAAGGCTTTCGATTGCGTTGATCATCGTACGCTCGTTGTTAAACTGAAGTACTATGGAATATCTGGCACATCTCTTGATCTTGTGATGTCCTATTTATCGGGGCGACAACAGATGGTTTCGATAGGCGGTGCCACTTCGGCACGTCATCCTGTGAAAATGGGGGTGCCCCAAGGATCTATATTGGGCCCATTTTTATTTCTAGTTTATATAAATGATCTCCCTTATCTGGTAGAGAAAGTATCAGACATAGTTTTGTTCGCTGATGATACTTCGCTCATATTTAAAGTAAATAGAAAGGATAAAGATCTTATTGAGCATAATAAAACACTCAGCTTTATATCAGAATGGTTTTCGGCAAATAATCTCTTGTTAAATGCAGGGAAAACTAAATGCATCAGGTTCTCATTGCCGAATGTGACTCAAATTGTACCAACAGTTGCACTTAATGCGAAAATATTAGATCTAGTCCCATCGACCGTATTTTTAGGATTGACACTTGATTCAAAATTGCAATGGGGTCCTCAGATTGAAAAGTTAGCAGGTAAATTAAGTTCGGCTTCCTATGCTGTCTGGAAAATAAGGCAATTGTCAGATGAACAAACTGCTAGATTAGTGTATTTCGCGTACTTTCATAGCATTATGTCGTATGGCATTCTGCTGTGGGGTTCGGCGGCTGACATAGGTACTATTTTTGTATTGCAGAAAAGAGCAGTCAGAGCCATTTATGGTTTAGGCAGTCGCGATTCTTTGCGAAATTTGTTTAAAGAAATAAATATACTTACTGTGCCATCGGAATATATATATCAGAATATAATGTTTGTTAGAAAAAATATTCATAATTATAAAAAGAAAAGTGAACTGCATAATATAAATACTAGGAATAAAAACAAACTAGCCATGCCAGGTTTTAGAGTAAGCAAAACTAATAAAACATTTTTAGGAAATTGTATTAGGTTTTATAACAAGCTTCCTACTCAAATTACTGATCTGCCTGACACAAGTTTTAAAACACATATTAAACGTATACTTATGGCTAGGGGTTATTACACCACTAAAGAGTACATCGATGACAAAGACGTCTGGTTCTCACTTCCTACCTGCACATTGCTCGCTGGAGATCTCGTAGCCATATAGACATGACTGATCTGCTGTGTTACGTGAACTATCTGTAAATGATTGCTATCATATACTTAATTTAAAATTATTGACTCTGTCTCAAAATGAATAATGTTATTGTTTCGAAGTTTTTCTTTTGTATACCTAAATATAATCTAAAAAAATAAGCATTCAGACAACCGATCGAGCATATATTGTGTTTGCCTACTAAATGATTACTCTAATTGGACCAAATAATCCCGTGTTCATGCCCGCTTGAGTATGTTTCGCCGGACCGTCTCAACTGGGTCGTGTTGAAACCGGTAGTAGATGAACCCACTGAGTTTGTTTCGCTGGGTCTTCTCAGTTGGGGCGCATTGGATCCGGTGGTAGCATTAAAGCGCGACCGTCGTTATTAACACAAGGTCCGTCATAATAATAATACCTTTAATATAGATAGAACCATTGACAATATGTAGTACAAATATTAGACTTAAACTAGATAATTAAACATAATCTCTTGACAATAACTTGATACGAGCTAGCTAAATATCATTTCTGTAATAAAATAAATTTTATAAATGTTTTCATACAAGATGTACCTAAATATCTATGTTACTAGAAATAATATCTAATGTATACAACTATATTACTACAAACATGTTCTGACTATTTACAAGCGCTTTTTTAAAGTCTACGTGAATAAAAACCTTTTTTATTTTTATTTTTTTTATTTTTAACGGCCGTTTTTGTTACAAATGCACGATTTAGCTAAACAGCTATATTTCAAGTGTTGACAATGTGTTATAAAATTACGGTAGTGCCTTTTCTACAGTAATAATAGACCACATTTGGTATTTTTGATTCTATTTACGAGTTATGACATTTTTTCGATTGACGGCGCTAGTGGACTGTAAAAAGCCCCTTAAGTATTAGTACAAATTGTTTGTATATGGGAGTATAGAAAGATGTTGATTTTACACTTTTTCAAGACTTTTTAAATATTTTCTCCACGTACAAACCTTCCCTGGACTTCCATAAATAATTGAAGACCAAAATTAGCCAAATCGGTAAAGGCGTAGTTGAGTTACAACGAAAAGTGGCTTTGATTTTTATATATATAGATTACACCCAGTCGCAAGACAAACAGACATGTTCCTGCACACAAATATTAGTCCTGGGTGGGAATCGAACCCACGACCTCCGGCGTGAAAAGCAAGCATTTTCCAACCACGCCAACAGGCCCGTCAAATAGTTCTTCAGTGACTTTTAAAAACGTTTGGTGAACTGAACGCGACTCATTGGTAATTTAATGGAATATACTCTTATGCGGGAAGGATTAATCATCATCATCATCGTCATAGCAGCCGTCAGACGTCCACTGCTGGACAAATGTCTCTCCCAAAGATCACCACAATAGCCAGCGGATTCCAGACTACTCCCCAGGTACTTCCCCAGTCGGGCTGCTTTTCGACCAAATGAACGCTGTGCCCTATTTAATTTAGTATAAATTTTAGAATTTTATGACCTAGATATCACAGATTTATGTAAAAAATCGCGTAGCAAATTTGTCTTAAGTAGCAAGTTTCTTAATTACTACTGATCTAAATCGAAAAAGACCCAAATTTGCTTTTCTATGACAAAGGCAAAATTTCACCGGCTAAGGATTTATTGCCAAGTATTCATCCAAAAACCTGATTCTTTTCCGACACTTCCCCTTTTATAATTTTGTAAGTTGTGAAGTGCATGGCACCAGAAGGTTCTTCGAAGTATTTGTGAACCAATAAATCACGCAAAACGTAAACAAGTTAGATTTACTGCCCGCCGGCGGACTGACCTTTGCCAAACAAAAGGAAATTACATTCTTATCTCTCTCATCTACGGCTGTTAATCCAGCTGAACAAAATATAAGTGGCGTTCGTCCTTCTCTTGGTTCTTACTATGACCCTCCTATTCTGGTCGATATTGTTATGAGGGTTCTGTAAGAATCTGAATAAGCTTTTGATGAATATTGTATAAACGGGACTATTCCCTCCTCTTACCCATCATTGCAGATCCTGTAAGCCTGTGATCACATGACACTGAGCAGTGGGGCTCAAGCTTGTCCCGGGAGATAGATGGTAGCCAGTACACAGGTGGCGCTGCTGCCTGACTATCTGGTGTATCCCTTTTTTTCTAGGCCGGACACCACACGGCTAGTTATAATATGGGTGCACTCTTTTTCCGGGATGCGGTTTAACATGACTAAGGGAGATCAGATGCAGGATCGAAAGCTTCATGTGGTCTTTGAGACCCGGATGTGTAGCACCGACTCACATCAAACATCTTTAGTTTTGATGAATAATATGTACATTTAAATTTAACTAGCTGTGCCCGCGGCTTCGTCGGCGAGGAATAGTGTCTTTGGGTAGTATTCGAAAGCGTGTGGCGCGGTCGTCTGCCCTCTAGTGTCTGCCCGTTTGGGTTAGCTCAATTAGGCATATTTACCCATCTACAGTGCACGCTACGCCACGCCGTATTGATCGAATAAGTCTAAGAAATAAGTTTCAATCTTTTAGCTCTAAAAATGACGATACTTTCATACAGCTTTTTTCACCCCCTTCGAATCCCATCTATGCTTTAACAAGAAGCATCTTCAGGCTGGTGAAAGTGCGACAGGAAGACAGACAGACAGAGTTACTTTCGCATATATAATCAGTAAGGATTTCTAGTGTTTTATATGGGAATAGTTTCCTGAAATATCTGCGGAAGCTATCCTGCTATATCAATGACGTAGTCATAATACCAAATAGTCTGTTCCATAAGTGTATTATACGGCTCCTATATAACTATTCTCGTATCGCGCCAACAGAAAATACATTAGGAATAGTTCAAAACACCTGCCGCTGCCGAAGTGTTAGCTTTATTAGTAGAAGTTTCACGGTAACCGCAGCTGGGTAACCAATTATACTGAACCCCTTACAAACTTCCGCTTGGATTCGCTCTTGACCGTTCTTTTTCCTCCGGTAGTTATAACAATGTGCCTATAGGCATTCACGGGGCAAAATTAGGTTAATGGAACTTAATTAATTGCTATTACGACGGCAGACATTATTATATTATGGGAATCAAAATGGACATCCACTAAAAGAAATATTTTAGGTAAAGCTGACTAGTGGTTAGTGAACCTGACTGCTAAACCAGAAGTCGTCAGTTTGATCCCATCTAGCACAAATCTTTGTGATGAGTACGATTATTTGCTCTGCGTCTTGATGTAATTTATCTACATCTACACTAGTATTATAAAGAGGAAAGATTTGTTTTTTTTTGTTTGTTTGCATTGAATAGGCTCCGAAACCACTTGACCGATTTGATAAATTCTTCACACAAAGCTAGACTATCTCCGGTAAACATAAGCTACATAAAATTTTCAAAAAAGTTAGGGATCCATACTAAAACTCCAATAATTAAACCCAAGGTGTGAAAAAATACCAAAAACTTACTTACGTCACGTGCGCTGCGGAAACTGTTGATTATGGAACAACATAATGTACTACATACGTCTTTGCAGAACATATATGATATAATTATGACCAAGAAATATCACGATAACATTAAAAAAATATATAATTTCATATTCGAATTTTCTTCATTTTACTCTTTTTTAATGACCCCACACACAAACGCGAAAGTATGTATGGGAGAGTCTGCACAAAAAAAAAACTTGTGTGTACTTATGTACACGCGTTAGAAGTTATACTTCTTAATATACAACTTGAACATAGTTATCAATTTTCATACCACCTAGAACTAACTTCATGCTGTTAAATTTTTTGGTGTCGGTGTGCGCGCGGATCGTAAAAATTCACTCTCATCAAATCAAATCAAATCAAATCAAATCAAATATTTTATTTGCGAAAATGGGTGGTTTACATTAGGTATCACAAAGGTAGTAGGTATCACCATAATCAGCTTTTAGGCATGCAAATATTTAGAAAAAATGCTCGCAAGACAAACATTTACCTAAAATTACAAAATATAAATGTGATAATTAAAAAATGAATGTCAAGAGAATTACAGAGAAAATAACGAAGAAAATAACTAACACCTTACAAATATAAAAAATACATTAAAACAACATGAATTATAAATATTTATCCGTCAAATAGTCGTTAACAGCATAGTAGCACTTTTCAATAAGCCATTTCTTAAGATTACGCTTCAACACCACAAACTCTAATGTTTCAAGCAGTTTGGTTGGTAAGTGGTTATAAATTCGAGGGGCCATGCAAAATATGCTCTTATTTAGTAATGCAGTTTTGTTTAATGGAAACCGTATTTTATTGTTATGTCTGCGATTACTTAATTTTTCAAACATATTTATATTACTTCGAGTAAATAATACTACTTCGAGGATATAGATGCTAGGTAGTGTGAGTAAATTAAGTTTTTGGAAATATTGTTTACAACTATCTATTGGTTTTAGTTTACAAATGGCTCGTATACATCTCTTTTGTGCTTTGAATGCTGTGTCCTTATCTACAGAATTGCCCCAGAACATAACTCCATACCTTAAGAGGGGAGTAACATGACCGTGATATGCCATTAAAGCTGTTGATATATCAACTGTTTTCCTTAAAATATATAGTGCATATGAAAATTGGTTAATTTTTGAAACTATTGAGTCTAAATGTGAGGTCCAGTTTAAATTGCAGTCAATATTTATGCCTAAAAATCTTGTTTCGTCAACTTTTTCAATTCTGTGTCCTAAGTAATAAATGTCAATGTCATTTTTCTCCATCGCGCCAAAAGAAGTATAACTTCAAAACTTCAGAATGTTTGTTTAATACCCTTGCGGAGCCGGGCGGGCTGCACGGTTGGCGCAGCGGCTAAGACAGCCGCCTCACCTCTTCGTGTCGCAGGTTTGAGTCTCGCGCCGGACAACTATTTGCGTGACCCATAAATAGTGGTTCTGAGACTGGATGTAATTTCTGTCCGTTTATTATATGTTTGTAAAGTACCCCGCGACACAGGGATTAGATTCCCTAGTGCGGACGTTGTCTTTTAAATAAAATATATTAATAATGTTACAGATAATACAAATGAAAGACACATCGGCTAGTAAATTATAAATGCGAAAGTATGTGCGTATGGGTGTCTAGATGTTTGTTTCCCCGGACTACAGGGGCAGAGGTAAAGCACTTAGGCTGGCGATCAGTGCATGGATGGGTTACGTTACCCTGTCCGTTACGGTCCTTGACGTAGGACAATAGTAGTTAAGCTATGTCAGAGACCAACTGACGGTCACCGTAGCCTAGTTGGTAGTGCTCCTCCTACGAAGCTGGTGGTCCTGGGTTCGAATCCCGGTAAGTGCAAATATTTGTGTGATGAACACGAATATTTGTTTCTGAGTCATGGATGTTTTCTATGTATATAAGTATTTATCTCTCTATATAAGTATGTATATCGTCGCCTGGTACCCATAGTACAAGCTTTGCTTAGTTTGGGACTAGGATGATCTGTGTGACATTGTCCCAAGATATTATTATTGTCCCAAGATATAACTTCAAGTTTTTTTTCACTGCCATTCATAAGATAAAGAAAGGAAGACTTAGATATTTACAAACTTGCGCAAGTCTCAAGTGTCTCAACTATCCAACTTTTGAGTACGAAAATGGTTGGTTAAAAAGTTATAGTTTCTTTGAATATGAAATATTTTCGGTCTTGTTATGAAACGACGAAGTTCCGGTCCCCGGTATACATTTATTTACTCTGGTATCTTAAAAGTTACACGACGTCGTGGTGATAGATACACTACGTGACTCAACTTGTGTGAAGAGGGACACTAACTTATGAATAAATATTTATCACAAGCGTAAACAAGGCAGTATATATATATTTTACTTTTTGAAAGTCAATTATAATATTAAACTAATGCACAATAGCAATACCATCTCATACCTGATCTTCATGTAAGGAAGGGTTTGAAAGTGGAATGACAGTTAACGATTATATTATTATTTTATAATAATAAAATTAAAAAAGCCGGCCATGTGCGAGTTGTACTCGCGCAAGAAGGCTTCCGTATCATTATCTATAAAATGAGCAAAAAATTCATGCTTGTTGTATGGGAGCCCCCTTAAATATTTATTTTATTTTGTTTTTTAGTATATTTTCTTTTGTTGTTTAATACATCATCTGTGAAAATTTCAACTGTCTAACCATCACGGTTCAAGAGATACGGCCTGGTGAAAGACGGACAGACAGACTGCGAAGTCTTAGTAATAGGGTCCCGTTTTACTCTTTAAATTGGGTACGAAACCCTAAAAATTAACGCTTGCACTTAGTAAACGTATCAATATCGCGGGGATTTTACAGACATGCAGTGCACAGATAAAAAGCACACCCAAGACAGTACAATACAATACATAAGGGTCACATTAATTGATTTGCCACGCGGGCATCGAACCGCCACGTCAGTGCCGCGCCATTGTGGTAGCGACGCCACTAACCAACCACTGCGTCACACATGCACAAGGTTCTGTTATTGTCTGTGTCTTAACGGGCTGACAATAGCTAATTGTTGGTTTCTGCAAGTTTTGATCCACTACTACTTAGTTGTACCATGCGGGAATCGAACCCGAAACACTTGCGCGTCGCGACGATGTGGTAGCGACGCCACTACCTAACCACTACGCCAAACAAGCGTAAGGTCTTAACGGGCTGACAATAACTAAATTGTTGGTTATCCGCAAGTTTTGAGCTACTACTACTTAGTTCAATTACTTAAAACAATAAAAATGACAAATATAACTATACTAGCTGTGCCCCGCGGTTCCACCCACGTTAAACTTATAAATTAAAGCCTATGTGTTCGGATATATTACTACAAAGTTTTTAAATCCGTTCCGTAGTTTTTGCGTGAAGAGAAACAAATATCCATACAAATAGAATTTAAGAGAATAACATAGATCTCACGACGCATTCCACTATTTTTCTTTAATAGAAAACATCACAAAGTTGTCTCTAACAATTACAACAGAAGAATCCCGAAAAGATAACACAAAATTTTTAATTTTAATGTGGTGCATTTTATAAAATGACCAACATTAAAGTATATTTTAAATTGAGTGATATTTTTGATATGACATAAAGTTTTTATTTCACATTTCTATTAAAGTTTTTCTTCGATTTGGCATTTAACAATAAGTTAATAACTGTGTCAGGTTGTTAACTCACATATGCATTGTAATTAATACATTTCCTATAAGTTTAAACCATATTCTAGACCAGTTTTTGAAGGACATTATTCAAACCAGATTGTCAATCTATTACTTCGTATAACTGCTAATGCACATATGAACTCGACGGTGCAATTTGTGCGCTGAGCTAGAAGAAGCAAATGGATCGCTAAGTTTCAATTAAATTTACTAAAGTTATTATCCACTACCTTTATTATACATTATATATGTATAATAAAGGTAGTGGTATGGTGATAAACTGCAGATTTACACATTTATTGAAATCTTTAGTTAAATAACAAATACCAAGTTACTATTTTTTTTAGTACTATTATATTAAAATGAAAAAAAAATGAAGTTAGTAGTAGTTTAATTTAATTGATTAATATCTAAAGGTACCCGTATGGGGATCGGGTATAGCTCATGGAGACGCTGAAGTAAAAATACGAAATTCTAAAAGAGGAGTGATCACTGGCACTGTTTACGGGATCACTGATCAGGTTAAGAGGCCAACACGATCCACACTGCCAAGGCATTCACTAGCTGCCTAGGTGGACGACCCGGAGAAGAAAGCCACAAAGACACTCCGGGCTCGCTTTTTACGTCTTCTCTTGCATTTGATTTTTATAATTGGGTTTAAGGTGGATAAAGATAAAGTGGTATTTGGATTAAATTTCTTTTGTCTTGCGCCTTGTCACTCTCCTGATTTGGCAAGTCCATCCTGTAAGAGATTGAGAATGAGGGAATAGACAGAGCGAGAACACACTTGCATCCCGTTCTCCGTGTCTCTAGCCGAAATTGGGCTAGAAAGGTAATTTACTTAACATTCTTTTGTTATTAGAACTGTACAACACCACGGAATTTTCAGCTGTAGGAAACAACAACAGAGTGAAAAGTTGTGTAGGATTTCCGGTGGAAAAGTGAAAAGTTATGTAGCTAAAGTGACTGGAAATGTATACATATTTTATTATGACACTTGTAATACGAATAGGGATTTAAGTACGAGTAATAATGGATTCTAATATAATCACAAGTCAGTACGACATGAAACAAATGTACCATTTTGTTTCGTAAATAAAATATACAGCAGAATTAGACCGCTATTTATAAATGCTTAATTTATAACCGGATTAGTTCAAAATGTACATGGGTTAATTCTTGCTTTAGGATCAATGACGTTTTTAAAAATATAGTCAAATCTGACTCATATGTTTCTTAATACGATCAATAATAATATCCTGGAATACTATTCACAGAAGGCCATTTAATCCCAAACTAAGCAGAGCTTCAATCTCGTAGTATTTTTTGGCTTTGCAAGTAAAAACTTTAAAAATAAACGAACAATACCGATTTGGCAGATTTCAACTGTTCAGAGTCATCGTTTGTACAGAACAAACGATGATGTCTGGGTGTAATTTATCCATAACTAGCGGCCCGTTACGTGCTTCGCTACGTGTAAGGCATAGTAATAAAAAAATGTTAATTAAGTTAATTTATTCAAACAAAAAAATATTTTTAATTGCTAGCTAGTAAAAACTACGATTTTACACGGTTTTCAAGACTATTTTTTAATTTTCTTATTTACGTACAAACCTTCCGGGACTTCCACAAATAATTCAAGATCAAAATTAGTCAATTCGGTAAAGGCGTTGTTGAGTTATAACATTACAACGAAAAGTGGCATTGATTTTTATATGTCCATAATAAGTAGGTATGTGTTATTTATTATTAAGTACAATTTAAACTCCAAATCTAGTCTCTATAAATCCAATATTTAATTTATATTTGCAAAAATTAAGATTATTTAACCTCAGATAATGTCATCAATTAAATGGTTCAAGTCTGGGAGACTAAATTTTTTGTAGGTACATTATGAAATACCAAGTATCCAATACTTGGTTTTTTCATAATTTACTTGATCCCTAGACACTTTTTATTTCTATTTTACATGACGTATATAATCGAATCAAATCTATTACATTTCAATAATTGTATACATAAGAATCTAAATCGTGGTAAGCACGACGCCTATCTCAAAACGATGTGCAATAAATCGTATAAGTACTTTAAGTATCAAAATGTTAGTAGGCGCAATAATCTGTTAGTTTAACCTTCTTTTTGTCACCATCAAAATGGTTTTTTTTGACTGGATATTAAGTTATTAGAGCAAAAGGTATTGTCATTTATGTTTATATATTAAGTACCTACCTACTACCTTTGTTACTTTTCGCTTGGTAGCGGCAAGGGGGGTCTAGAAACGCCTGGCAAATAAAAATACAAACTAAGCAGCCCGCGCTAGAGGGTTACCATCTTTGGGGCTAGAACAGTAGCTCAGGACTCTTGTACAAATGCATTTGAAGGTTTTGGAGACTATGTGTGTAACTTGCTCTTTTTACGTTAATACGAGAATCCATCTGATCGAGGATTATGTTTATCGATATTGTAACTCTATCGCTTTACTTTACAATAGAAATGATGAAGGCTATTGGGAATTGCTCTATGTTTTTGTTTTCTTTTGGTCAAAATAATAAACCCAAATCGGATGAATACACTTTGTAGTTTACTTTATATAGTTTTGTAGTCGAATTGGTCACAGTAATAACGTTAGTAAGTAGTACCTGAAGCAAAAGCTTTGTACCCCTTTTTACGAAAATTTCCGGTCAGAGGAGTACGAAATTTGGAACAGTTAAAGTTCATATGGAGAAGGAGTGTGGAAAGCTTTTAATATAATACGTAAATTATATTAATTAAAAAACCTTACACATAAGTACTAACAGATGATAAAAAGTATATAGTCTTTGATATTAATTGGTTGTAGAAATCATTTCAAATTAACTGTGACATGCTGCTAGTTTTGACAGAACGGTAATAGATTTTATGAAAGAGAAGATTTAGCAAAAATTTAAATTTTATATTTTTAGTTAATTTCAAGAAATAATCATTTTACAGAACTTAATTAAAATGAATGTTAAAAAATCGTATCGTGCCAGTAATAAGTTGGAAGCTATTGAAAAAGTATGAAGTCGCGGAGAGTATTGAATTGAAAAAAAGTAATTAGTAAAAAATTTAAAAATATTTTTTAAATTGTCATTAATAAATTAATATATCTACACATTTACTTATTACAAATATCAAAGTGATTAATTTTATTTTGTAAATCTCAATACATAATGTTCTTTAATTTTATCTAATCAACATGTTCTAATAAGACCCCAGCGATGTCTCCTAAACACCTACGTGCCAAATTTCAGCTCAGTAGCTCAAATAATTTTTGATAGTTCATGACTTGACTCCGGTTGACCTTTCATTTTTATATATCAAGATAATACAGGCTTTTTTAAATAACTTCCGTCCGCCCCGCCGAACGCTTCTCACCTGTTCCTCTTAAGGTGAGTATAGACTACAACATTTACTTGTAACAGAACAACGAGCTGCTCTATGATATGTTCTAGTGTATCATCCTTTTACAAACTAAACGTCGAGCACGCTCGCCTCTTTGTTACAGCCTATTGTACAAACCAACGAGCATATTGGTGTAACTCGCTGTGAGCATTTACCCGTAACAACGCCGAGCATTCGCAGGAACGTTACATTACATGGAAATGCTTTGGAAACTGAACTTTTGCCTGTATTGTATCATTCGTAAGAACGTTACATTACACAGAAATGCTCGAGAAAATGTTGTAGTCTATACTCACCTTTACATAGCCGAATAGAAGGTATTACACCTATCCGACCGTAAGTGTTCCTAAGTTATATTTTATTACCCATAAAACCTCTATTTAGCCTCAGACAGTAGTGACAGTTTGAATGCTCGGTTTAAAAGCTCTCCACGTTTATAGTTATACGTATGTTGATACTTACCCGGATACAGACAATTTCCATATCAAACACAATACTCTGGGTTGCGTAGTAATATTCTACCGTAAAATTGAATTAAGTAGTCTGATAACATTGACTTACAGCCGGCATATTTTTAAATTAGCCAATATCTGTGTAATGGCATTTGATATTCATTGGAATTTTCATATTAACACAGCATTGATTTTATAACCAAACATAGCATGATCAGGAAAATGCATTAAAAGTCCAATGCGAGATTTGGCACCGAAAGCTACTAAATCCCTTTTAAGTAGTTCTATATCTTAAATAAGAATACACCACTCTACTTTACTTTTGCCACGATATTCTTAATTGCACCTTTATGTTCATCTGTCACTAGGCTGCATATATAGGCTGTATAGTTAGACAGTTGCGATTTAGATTTTAGATTAGAGAATATTTAAGGGGGGTTCCCATACAACAAACGTGATTTTCTTTGTTCTGTTTTTAAAGATAATGGTACGGAATCATTAGTATGCGACTCGCACTTGTCCGGTTTTTTAATTTACCGTGCAGTGACCGTGACAGCTTCTGAAAAACATTGGCAAATAATGGGTATTTTTTACAAAATACAAATAATGGGATATGACATGTTTTGATATTTGACGAATTTGACAACTTTTTTTGGAATGTCAAAGTTCAACAGGTCTAAATAAGATTCAATGTGTTGATTTAACGCTACTAATGAGTATCGTTAATAATAATTATGTTACAACCAGGGCAATGAACATACTGAAATAAATTTAATTGGTGACAAAAAGAGGCGAGACGATTTAATTTAAAATAATATAATTAAGTATTTCAGTCTAAATATTCGGAGGTGTATCTATAACAGTCAGTAAGACTCTGATACATTTAACTAAAAATTCATCATCATCATATCAGCCGAAAGACATCCACTGCTGGACAAAGGCCTCCCCAAAGATCTCCACAATTGCCGGTCTTGCGCTATCCTCATCCAGTGATTTCCAGCGACCCGCACAAGATCATCGGTCCATCTCGTAGGGGGCTTGCCCGCGCTGCGTATTCCGGTTCGTGGTCGCCACTCGAGAACCTTTCTGCCCCAACGGCCGTCAGCTCTACTGCTAATTTAAAAATATTTGACAAATAATTCTTGGGAATGCCCAAGAATTATTTGTCAAATATTTTTAAATTAGCAGAACACGATAAAGAATCTCTTCTAGAAAACCTTAGAACTACGATATTTGCGCTACCGGGTTTTGTACCGTTTTAGCTCCATAATGCGACCTCTGGGTAGCGTGAAATGTTGGCATTACTTCAGTGACGTAGAGCATACTGTTATTTTGCTCTATAAGCTACTCAAACTGCCCCTTATAAAATGAACCCATATGTGTAATGGCCCTGGGTCTGCAGTCCATCAGAGTTAATTGGGAAAGGGAGCCAGGTGAATGAATCTATTAGTGTCGCATGCTACGGTTACCTATACTTATCAGATGGGCTGTGGGTATGATTGGCCAAATGGTACATGCATCACAGTCAGTCTTATAGAGCGACGCCATCATTCCATCTACCGAAGCAAAATATAATAGCGACTCCTATGACAAAGAATTTCCAGAACCCTCCAGTGTATCTCAGCTCGAGATACACTGGAGGGTTCTGGAAATTCTTTGTCATTGGAGTCGCTATTATATTTCCTTTAGCAGCTTAAGGGAGCTGGATAAGCTGAAGTTTAGCTAAAGTCATTCCTTGAAGTTATGTATGTTTAAAATTTAGTGTTTTGTGGATTTTTGGCAAGGGGTTGTATGTCAAAGTATAAACATAGGACAACTAACACACTGCCATCTGAATCCAAATTAAGCAGACCTTCTTTTTATCGTGGGGAAATTCTTATGGACTTCATCCGCCCTGGAATGGGCGGAGGGACATGCCGGAGTCAAACCGGCTAAAACACCACGGTGGCCACCCTCGGCACATAGTGGAGGGACTCCGGGATCTCCAGTGGAACGCACCGGGATCCCTCCAATGCTATGCCGAAGCTCATCCCGGAAGGAAACTATATTGTATCCTTCTAAGCTCTCGATAGAAGTCGTCCCGAGGGAATATATTCCAGAGAATGGGCAGCAGCGTTCTCATGAGTACCAATTTCTACCTTACTGCGATCGCCAACCCGTTTGCCAAGCGTGGCGATTATGGCAGATCCCCTCAAATGAAGGACACAATTAAACCGCGGCCCCCAGTCCCCGGCAGCCCTGCTATTCCCAGCCGTGGTAACAGCCGTGGTTACGGCAGGGCAGGGGGTGCTAAGAATCCCCGGCAGATTCCGCGTTACCAAAACCGACGACCTCTGGCCCTGGCAACATACAACATACGCACACTGCGGACCGACGAGAAGATGATCGAACTGGAGGAAGAATTGAGCAGGTTACATTGGGACATAATAGGATTATCTGAAGTCCGAAGAGAGGGGGAGGACACGATAATCCTGAAATCCGGGAATCTGTTCTATTTCCGGGAAGGCGACCAACTCTCCCAAGGTGGTGTTGGGTTCATAGTCCACAAGTCCCTCGTCCACAACATAGTGAAAATCGAGAGTGTGTCGACTAGGGTTGCGTACCTTATACTCAGAATTACCAAGCGGTATTCGTTGAAGGTCATACAGGTTTACGCGCCGACTTCGACGCACTCCAACGATGAGGTTGAGGTCATGTATGAGGATATTTCTAGAGCCATACATACCTCGAACTCTTATTTCACTGTGGTCATGGGGGACTTTAACGCAAAGCTGGGTAAACGATTCGGGAATGAGCTGAAAGTGGGGCAATTTGGAACTGGAGACCGGAATCCCCGGGGCCAAATGTTGGCCGACTTCATGGAGAAGGAGGGACTCTTTATGATGAACTCCTTTTTCAAGAAGTCGGAAAACCGCAAATGGACCTGGGTAAGCCCCGATGGTAAAACAAAAAACGAGATAGACTTTATCTTGTCGACGAGTAGACAGGTGTTCAATGACGTCTCAGTGATCAATACGGTTAAAACCGGGAGCGATCACAGACTGGTGAGAGGCTTATTGAACCTAAATGTCAAGCTCCAGAGGTCCCGACTAATAAAGTCTACGCTCCGACCTTTACCCATCCACATCCAAAACCCTGAACCCTTTCAGCTCGAACTGCAAAACCGTTTCGAATGCCTAGCAGATTGCGAGGAAGTGGACTCATACCATGACAGGCTCGTAGAAGCTGTCCATACGGCTGGGTCTAAGGTCTTCAAGGCCCACCGTACAAACAGAACCAAAAAGATCTCTGACTATACCCTGCAGCTTATGGACGAAAGACGGAAAATGGTTCTGACATCCTCTGATGATGCTACCAGATACCGGCAGCTCAACAGACAGATCTCAAAGTCTTTGACACGCGACACGCGCCAATTTAATACAAATTGTATTAAAGAAGCCATTGAGCGGAACAAAGGCTCTAAAGTGTTTGCAAGAGAACTGTCTGTTGGACAGAGCCAACTGACGAAGCTGAAGACTGAGGATGGCAGAATCGTCACGTCTAAACCTGAGTTGCTGGGAGAGATCGAGAGGTTCTATGGACAGCTGTATGCGAAAACCCAGTCACCTGTCGATAGTTGTGCCTCAGATCCCAGAGCACGACTAACCCAACACTTCACCGACGACATCCCGGACGTCAGCCTGTGCGAGATTAGAATGGCTCTCGAACAGCTTAAGAACAACAAGGCGCCTGGTGATGATGGAATTACGGCAGAGCTTCTGAAGGCGGGTGGTACACCAATCCTACGGGCGCTTCAGAAGTTATTTAACTCCGTCATACTAGAAGGTCAAACGCCAAAAGCATGGCACAGGGGTGTGGTGGTGCTCTTCTTCAAAAAGGGCGATAAAACCCTCTTGAAGAATTACAGACCCATCAGACTGCTGAGCCATGTTTACAAGTTGTTTTCGAGGGTCATTACGAATCGTCTCGCACGCAGGTTTGACGACTTCCAGCCTCCCGAACAAGCCGGTTTCCGTAAAGGCTTTAGTACCATAGACCACATACATACGCTGCGGCAGGTTATACAGAAGACCGAAGAGTATAACCAGCCATTATGCTTAGCGTTTGTGGACTATGAGAAAGCCTTCGATTCGATCGAAACTTGGGCCGTACTGAGGTCTCTCCAAAGGTGCCAAATCGACTACCGGTATATCGAGGTGTTAAAGTGTTTGTACGAAAACGCCACTATGTCAGTGCGACTCCAGGACCAGAACTCGAAACCTATCCACTTGCAGCGAGGTGTGAGACAGGGAGATGTTATATCTCCGAAACTGTTCACCGCTGCATTGGAAGATGTCTTCAAGCTTCTGGACTGGAAAGGCTTTGGCATCAATGTCAATGGCGAGTACATCACCCACCTTCGATTTGCCGACGATATAGTAGTCATGGCTGAGACCCTTGACGACCTCGGTACAATGCTCGATGGCCTCAGCAGAGTCTCTCAACAAGTGGGTCTGAAAATGAACATGGCTAAGACGAAAATTATGTCAAACATCCATGTTGCAACCACTCTAGTTAAGGTTGGAGACTCTGCACTCGAAGTTGTAGAGAACTATATTTACCTAGGACAGACCATCCAACTAGGTAGGTCCAACTTCGAGAAGGAGGTCAATCGTAGAATCCAACTCGGCTGGGCAGCGTTCGGGAAGCTACGTAATATCTTCTCGTCCCAAATACCGCAGTGTCTCAAGTCGAAAGTCTTCGACCAGTGTGTGTTGCCAGTGATGACTTACGGAACAGAGACGTGGTCGCTAACTATGGGCCTTATCAGGCGGCTCAAGGTCACCCATAGAGCAATGGAAAGGGCTATGCTTGGAGTTTCCCTGCGAGATCGAATCAGAAATGATGAGATCCGCAGGCGAACCAAAGTCACCGACATAGCCCTAAGAATTGCCAAGCTGAAGTGGCAGTGGGCAGGGCACATAGCTCGTAGAGCCGACGGCCGCTGGGGCAGAAAGGTTCTCGAGTGGCGACCACGAACCGGAAGACGCAGCGTGGGCAGGCCCCCTACAAGATGGACCGATGATCTTGTGCGGGTCGCTGGAAAACGCTGGATGCGGATAGCGCAAGACCGGCAATTGTGGAGATCTTTGAGGGAGGCCTTTGTCCAGCAGTGGACGTCTTTCGGCTGATATGGTAAGCTCTCGATGTGTGCAACAGCGCGTGGGCACCACGCACTGCTACCTTCCCGGGGGTCGCTTGATGTATGCACAAAGTCCCCACTTCATACACCTACGACCCCGGGGGCCCCCCTGATTGATACTAGGCAGACCTGTACTATGGCAACCAAATAGCTGATAAACATACTTATATATTTCCAATTACGTATATATTTATTTATTTATTGTTATATACACCACCTTAGATCTTATTATCATAGTCATAAATATAGCAATAGTGTAATAATCACTTAAAGATGAACTCTGCATGCACGTGAGATATTATAGATAAATCACATCCAGACACGGAACAAATTCTGTTTGTCTTGTTTGTTTGCATTTTAAAAAAACAACGCCCGTACTAGTGTAGTCATGGGGTACTTTACAAACATACGCAAATTACATCGAAACTCAGTACAACTATTTATAGGTCATACAAATAGTAATTAGTATACAACATGTATCGTAATTAGCGCACACCCTCAAACACCCCAATTAGAATATTATGTTATAATCATAATACATACACTGAATTTATAATTTAACATATATATGCATTGTTATTTACTAAATTAGTTTCTTGGAATAAAGTTTATTTTTCTTTATTTAGTATTATATGATGCAATTTGTATGAATACAAATAAAACTGCGATTTTAAAAGTCTTATAACTTTGACTTACGGTCCATCTCAATTTGTTTTGACTGTACAGGATTAATATGACAATAATTTCCGTAGTTTTAATTATTTTTGGGATAAAAAATTACCTGTATTAAAAATGATATAAATCGATTCAGTAAACGATTCTGAACAAACTATTTTCAGGATGTGCGTTAATTAAGTTACATGTTGTATAGAAGCGGCGAGGAGACTCTCTTAGCCGCTGCGCCACACGTTATCGTGTTCATCACATGACTCTTGTTCCGGGTGGGAACCGAACCCACGATCTCTGGCTTAGTAGTCAGGGTCACTAATCACGAGACCAACTAACCAGTCCTTCAGTTCTCATGGAATTAATGACCGTGTTCTGATTGTGCATCTGAATCAGTGTTCATTCTATTGATACTCGATATACAAGCCATCTAATTGATTCAAAGTTAGTTCAAAGTGAACTGACCAAATACGCTTCGTAGATTTATGGGGACACACGGATGCAGAGAATAGAAAACATAAAAAATACCAGAATTTATCTTTATTCAAGAATAAAATAAATAATGTTATTCTATAGTTCCAGTGAACGGCAGAATAACATTATTGTAATATTCTATTGTAAATAAGAATTAAGTAGGTCGATAGTATTGAGTTATACAGCGGGCCTATTTCTAAATTATCCAATATCTGCGTAATTGTTGTACAGGCTCTATATTTTTTGGACATTTTCAATTAACGCCAACTTTTGTTTACCTAACTTAGCATTTATTTAAAACAATCAGGAACATGAAAGTGTCCAAAGGGAGTTTGTGTTCTCTCTAGTTCGTGTTACGATATTCTTAATTACGCCTTAGTAATGTATTAATTAGTTTGCCGTGTGGTTTCCGGCCCAGAAACCAACCCATACTATCCCGTGGGTGTCGTAAACGGTGACTAAGGGATACACCAGGTAGTCGTGCAGCAGCGCCACCTGTGAACTAATACCTAATTGCGGTCGCAAAATGGCAAAGTTATAAAAACCTTCGGGGGAGGCCTATGTCCAGCAGTGGAGCGACGCAGGCTGATGATGTTATGTTTTATATTTGTTTAAGTAATCACTTTTTACCGGATTATTTGTGTTATATATCATACTAGTTTCCGTTTCGATTTCAATCCCATAAATTATTCAATCGTCGAAAAGTTATTTTTATTAGAAACAGTAACCTATGTATTTTCTGTATCTGTAAGGTGTGTGTGAAAACTTATGACCAATTTGGTGAAACGTTCTATTTAATTGTGTACTAAAAGAATATAATACCACCAATATCTAGTTTACTGCTGTCACGATATTTTTAATTACTTACACGTTAGTTCCATTAATTATAATCAGTTCAGATTGAATATTGGGTATTCAAAACATTATTTGTCTGTGCTCGTGTGTACGTGTATTTAACTCAACTGATGAATGTTGGGTATTCAGAATATTATTCGTTCAGCTCAGTCTGCACACCTATGTACGTGTATTTAACTCATCGATGTTGGGTATTCAGAATATTATTTGTTCGGCTCAGTCTATGCTCGTGTGTACGTGTATTTAACTCAACGATGTTGGGTATTCAGAATATCATTTGGCTCAGTTTGCGCTCGTATGTACGTGTATTTAATTCAACTGATAAGTTTTGGGTATTTTGAATATATTATTTGTTCAGCTCAGTCTGCACACCTATCTACGTGTATTTAACTCAACGATGTTAGGTATTCAGAATACGTGTTTCGTATACAAATTCTTATAAACAAACAAAGCGCGGCGATCATCCTACTAATATTATAAACGCTAGAGTTTGTAAGTATGGATGGATGTTTGTTAGTCTTTCACGTAAAAACTACAGAATTGATTTTAATGAAACTTTACAATAATATAGCTTATACATCAGAGTAACACATAGGCTACAATTTATAAAAAAATTGCGTGAATTGTCCAAAATATGATGATAAGTGTGAAGTAAGTAGGGAAAAATCTACCATCTGCGAGCTATTCCGGCGTGCACTGCCAAAACCGCTAGAGGTACACATCCTACTAATATTATAAATGTGGAAGTTTGTGAGTATAGATGCATGGATGTATGTTTGTTACTCTTTTACGCCAAAACTACTTTATCGCGGGTGAAACCGCGGGGCATAGCTAGTATAAAACTAAAACGCCACAACCAAAGATGCCATGTCCTTTACATAAGAACTATGTTAGCAAAGGATTTTTTTACGTCCACACTAGGGAAGCTAATCCCTGTGTCGCGGGGTACTTTACAAACATATAATAGACGGATACAAATTACCTCCAGACCCAAAACAAACCTTTATGGGTCACACAAATAGTTGTCCGGCGCGAGACTCGAAACCGCGACATGAAGCGGCGAGGCGACTGTCTTAGCCGCTGCGCCAGACGTGCAGTCAAAAGGTATTGAAGAGGAATCGGGGGCATTATTATAAATCTAACTGACCCTTTTACATTAGATACTCTGAAGTCAGTTACCAGAACTAAAAGATCAACTAAATAAAAAAAAAAGTGTTTATTCACGTGGACTTTAAAAAAGCGCTTGTAAATAGTCAGAACATGTTTGTAGCAATATATAATTAATTTATAATTATTTCTAGGTACATATAGATATTTAGGTACACGGATTGCAGAAAATAATATACAATAAGATTTATTTTGTAATAGTAACCATATTTAGCTAGCTTAAATTAAGTTATTGTCAAGGATGATCGTGTTTTAATTATCGAAATTTTAAATTTTAGCTATATTTTTACTACCATCTTACTACGATACACAACAGAGAATGAGGACTGGTTATGATCAGCTTATGTTAGATTTCCCGTTTGACCGACTTCTTTACGCCATTTCCTTCAGGAAGTTACGCTCCAGATGTGCTCTAAAGTGAACTCTGTGAATTTTACTGCTTTTTAAAAGATATCGCCCGCACCAGGAAAACGAATCCCGATTAAATAAATTGGATACTTTACCCGAGTATTGACAAACATAAAGTCCATCCAGACTCAGAAAACTAATTATGGGTCGCATTAATAGTTGTCGTGTCCGGGAATCGAATCTGGGACTGTCTTAACCACTGCATCAGAGCTCATAGGGGTGGGGGAGGGGAGGGTCAGCAACAATTGATTGCGGACTCTTCTAAAGGCCGGCAACGTACCCGCGACTACTTGGTGTTGCAGGTGTACATGGGCGGCGGTGATCACTTACCATCAGGTGACCCACTAGCTCGGTCGTCGTACATTTAAAAAATACAACACTCGTAGTCGTCTATTTTAACTTTTTCCCAATTTCAATTCAATTCTATTAATTTCAAACCAATCAAAACTAATTTTAAGACAATGATCACATGAGCACCGGTAATACCAATACGTGCTCTCTGTGGCAAATAGAGTATCTCCTCAAACCCATACCCCTCTAGTAACTCGAGAACCAGGTCTGATCACACCAGTTACCTTGTTTCAAATGATTTTACGTTTTTTGTTGGCCACAAAGTTTTGAATTAGAAAACTTTTGATTGGAATCGAGAATTAGAACGTTTGTGTTCGATTTTGTGGGCCGAACAATTCCACAAGTCGTTTGGAAATTGTATAAAAGTTGTATACTTTAGTATACCGACAAAGAGTAGTCGGTAGCACTTAAGAGAAAAATATGGGTGTTTGGAGACGGTCTCGTAGAGCAGTAGATACTCCTGCTTGTAGTTTTAATTACGATTTCTGTGGAGTTTTGCCGTTGCAATTTTTGATAACTCATAACTTCTGTCTCGTTGTTTTTTTTTGTATGATAGCAATGCAAACGAGCAAGTGAGGTCCTGGTGGTAAGTGATCTCCGGCGCCCATGGACACTCGCAACACCAGAAGAGCCGCAAATGCGTTGCCGGCTAAAAAGAGGCATAGGTTTGCTTCTTGGAGGTTGCCATGTCATATTGGATCGAATATACCTCCGCAGTTAATATCCTGGGACATCATTTAAACGCCTATATTTATAACTAAGCAGAGCTGTAGGTACTATGGATATACTACATACACTATTTTCTTTTGTAAATACATTGATAATTACACCCAGGCTGAGGATAAACAGACATGTTCATGCACACAAAAATCTGTCCTAGGTGGAAATCTAACCAGGCGTGAAACCATGACAACCGCCCCGTCAATTGATTCCAAATAGTGGCAGTGGGCGGTAAAAAGATCTTGTAAAACGCGCGATATTAGACGTGTATTCATCCAGGGGATTGTACAAAATTCCCACTTCTGTTGAGAGGGTCTCTGATATTGCAGCAGGTTTGAGCAGTTTGAGCAGTTCGTCAGAACACTCCCCATGGAGAATTGTGACGTGTCTATGTGCCCTTTATTGCTTTCATGTTTAGAATAGGTGTTTATATATAAAAGTAAGTAAAGATCATGAACCCGGTCACGGTGTTGCAAATACATTTATTTTTTTAGTTTAAGATGTCACGCCTCTAAGCAAAATAAGAAGATCAAGCCTTAACGGTGGAACCTGTCGTGTTCAATCAATCTTGCTTCAAAAATTATTCACAACTATCAGTTCTATTCTCACGCCGTACATCTAGCTTCAGTTATAACATAGATATTTAAATTCATTACTTGGAAAATTACAAACTTGCTTGAGATATTTAACTTAAGTTTAACTTGAAGACTTAGTTGTTAATTTCATATAAACTTTTAAATACCATGGAAATTTCCACAAATCAGGTGTGCCTTCGTTTTTTAGAAGACTGAATGAAATTTCATCCTGTTTATTTAAAAATAATCGCCGATCCCCTACTTCAGACCTTTAGTGGCGGAATATCAAAAACTCGTATCTGTCGGTGTCTTATATGTAATAAAACTACCGCCAGTCACCGTTTATTCAGGACATTTGTCTTTAAATGTATAGAACATCGTACTCATAATATTTCGCATCATATATAGGTTCATACGCTTAGGTAATACTAGCTGTGCCCCGCGGTTTTACCCGCGTTAAATTTTGTTAATTATCACAGCTCCTCCTCCGCGGGTGAAAGCGTGATAATATGTAGCCTAAGTATATGTTGACCCGACCTCTTAGTATTCATGCAAAATTTGAAGTATATCCATTCAGTACTTTTTCTGTTTAGCCCGGACATATATACAGACAAACAGACAAAAATTCTAAAAACTATATTTTTGGATTTGACATCGACTAGGAACAGATAACGCCCCAGGTGTCCTTTAAAAAAAAATTAATGTACCTTTTTGACTTTCCTACGATTTTGTTATATGTATAGATATTAACATACAATTATATGTATAAATTATACTGAGAGACCAATCAAGTGGCGATTACAGACGACTGTCAAGAGTCCTTAAAACTCTGATTAACAACACTGCTGTAATCTTATGGCGTAAGGACCACTTAAGGTAAGGACGTCGCTGAAGTATGGGGGCGTATTTTGCAGCCTATTTGCAGTTAAACTATCCTGAGAAGAAAATTAAAAGGTAACTTCGAACTTTGCTCGCTTATTCATCTGAGTTTTCTTTGCTAAGTTTTTTTTTCAGGATATATTGTAAATAGGTTTGCATGCATGTTTGCTTGCTCAATAATTAGTTTGGCTTAGTTAGTTACAAAAACATAAACAGTTAATGTCCTGGAAGGACGTGAAAGCATCCACGGCCATTTAAAAATTGATAAGTTACATGAGGTCAAAACAAGGACGTAAAAATATAACCGATTTAAACTTAATCCGCTACCCCTGACTGCTTTTAAATAAAATAAAATAATTAAAAAAGGTTTTTATTCACGTAGACTTTAAAAAAGCGCTTGTAAATAGTCAGAACATGTTCGCAGTAATATATAATTAATTTATAATTATTTCTAGGTACATATAGATATTTAGTTACACGGATTGTAGGAAATAATTTACAATAAGATTTATTTTATAACAGTAACGACATTTAGCTAACTAAAATTAAGTTATTGTCAAGGATCATGTGTAGGTTTAATTATCTAAATTTTAGCTATATTTTTACTACATATTGTCTGAATGGTTCTGTCTATATTAAGGTACGAATTAGATGTTATCATTATGGCGGACCTTGTGTTTATAACGACGGTCGCGCTTTAATGCTGCCACTGGATCCAATGCGCCCCAACTGAGAAGACCCAGCTAAACAAACTCAGCGGGTGTCTCTACTACCGGTTTCAACACGGCCCAGTTGAGACGGTCGGTCACCGTAAGCACCGTTCACGCACAATACCTCGATCTATCAACTTCGCACTATATTAGAGGGAAGGAAACGAGCCTCCCCCATTGCTACCGGAAGCAATGACGTACACTAACAAAATATAATTGTTTACTTATTTTATTATTTAATTATGGTCACATACAGCATTTATAACTGTTGTGAAAACATTTCCACATTTGTGACCATAATTTCTGCAGTCGCGCTTTTTAAGTAATTGAAAACAATGCCGCCAACTCATTGTGACCTCGTATTTATATTGATAATTTTATTTTCGTGTTGGATATGTTATAGTTAATTTTTAATTAATGTCCAATGACGCGTTTATTTCCACCGACCTATTATTCTTCTTCAAGCCAACTGGCAATTCATGTTTTTCAATGAAAGCGAAAGTGACAATTTATTTTACTTGAATTTGTAGTCTAACTTATGTAGATACTGAGGGCTTTTGTGCACAAAACGTCGTCCCGATACGGCAAAAAGGGGACGAAATACATATGAGTATCACTGGAGTTTGTCGCCATCGCGAAAAAAGACGCTTCGGCGCATTGTTTCATTTTCAAAATTTGGTATAAATTCAAGTTTTTATGTGTAAATATGGTGCATTTTTAGACATAACCTCTTCGACAACGTATATAACTAAGTGAAAGAATGCGCCATATTGCCGTGAATTGCGATTTTCTGTGTTGAATCTAAACTCTATAAAAGCCTCTATTAAAATCTCTACTGCTTTACTGGGGTAAGGCAAGGAGTATGACTTGACTGTGACGGACTTTACAGAACATTGACGTAATGACGAAAAATAACAATATGACGATATATATACTACTGAAGAGGGCTCATAAGGCCGAAGAAGCCAGGGCCGTAAAACTGAATTAAAAAAATTTTAGTACCACTTGTTTTTCATTTTGGCATTCTTAGTATGTCGGGATGATATTATGGTATCGACACAACAGAAATCACGGTTGGTAAAATAAAGTATCGACCATGTTTAATGCAAATAAATTGATATTATCTTATCTTAATTTCCTCGAGTTGTGGCCATGGCAGCAATGAACAAAAGAGACTTGCCAGATTAGCTACCTGGGACTTGTTGTAGTTCATAAGTGCCCTTTTTATTCCCTCATTCAGATGATCCGATGGGACGGCAAGTCGACTACCAGAAAGAGCCTGACCTCTTCCCCGTCGTGTCGCCAATAAGTCCCGTGTAGATAACGAGCCTAACCACTTTCCGGTCGAGTCAACAAAGGACATATTTTTGACTCGACCAGAAAGGGGTCCGGCTCTGATTACTTACCTGGCTAATCTTCATTGACCGTCCGCATATGTATTTACACTAGACCAATCAACCACCAGGCAGAAATTATTAGAACCATTTTCCAGCGTCTAATTTCATTTATATCAATATTGTCCTTTTAATAGCAATGGATATTGCTCGTCTATATTGACAAAACTAAAATTTAAACAATTCGGCTATAAAGGTCGTTAAGCGGTACTTAAGTCAACGTCAATTTTAAGTTATTCCATCTTAAATCGTAACTCGAGCCGTTTGCCAACTCACTTTAATGAAGAGTGCCTACTTAAATTACATAAACTTTAGTGCTTAATTTGTAAAACTGTGAAAAACGCGTTTTTCACGATTTGTAACGAAGATGGCTGATCTTTGTGTAACATTGATATAAATTTTATTGTATACAACGTGTCATTAAAACACTCGGTGTATAACCCGAGCAAACTTAGATTTTGTCAGTTTTCCCGACTTTTGTTGTATGAGAGTCCCGTTAAATATTTATTTTATTCTGTTGTTTTAGTATTATCTGTGAAAATGTCAACTGTCAAACTATCACGGTTCATGAGCTACAGCCTGGTGATAGACGGACATACAGATTGACAGCGGATCTAAGGCCCGTTTTACTCTAGGGGTATAAGACCCTAAAAAAAGGATCTAGACAAACAATGAAGCGATCTTATAAGGGTTTTATTTTAATTTTGAGGCACGTAATCCTAAAAACAGGTATTTTAATACGTTCCTTACAAATATATCACTTACTAGCTGCGCCCCCCGGTTTTACCCGCGTCACACTTAATACATTATTGACTACTTGCTGTGCCCGGCGGTTTCACCTGCGTTAAACTTTATATATTATAGCCTATGTGTTGTTCGAATATATAAGCTATATTACTACAAAGTTTCATCAAAATCCGTTCGGTATTTTTTGCGTGAAGACGTAACAAACATACATATATACTCACAATCTTTCGCCTTTATAATATTAGTGTGGTGTGTTAATCCGGGTTGTCAGCTAACTCCATACCAAATTTTATTGAAAACACTCCAGCCGTTTAGATGTGAAGAAGTAACAAACATACACACTCACAAACTCACAAACTTCCGCCTTTGTAATATTAGTATGATTTAAAATATGGGTGGCCCGTTAGTGCCGTAATAGAGTTTGTAAATATAAAAACTCCGAATACGAAACTTATTTCAATGTGATCGAGCTACTATACGATAATATTAGATTTCTATAGGAATATTCAATAAGAGGGGAGAATTTTGGTCGACAATCTGAATGCCAGACCTTCATACCTCGTGGGAAATTATTTCGAGGTGTAGTTTGAGTGAGGCGTTTGTGGTCGGGCGCCGGGCCCCTGTGTTGAGAATTTGTACCCGATTTGTTCTTGATTAGATCAGTCTCTCAATCTGTCCAGAGGTGTTTCTACAAGATGAACCTGTACAGATCGAGGAGAAACTTTGCTATAATTTGTTCGGTAGTTAAATTAACTTATGGTAATTGTATTTCACAGTTACATAGGATAGTACAACTAATACGACAGTATGGAATTAAGGTTCTATTCGGGTTCCTTGGTATAGCCTGTTTAACCGCTAAATATACTGAGATGAGACAAAATACAAAATATTTGGTAGGTATTGATATGATAGTGAGGGGTTCAAATCGGGCCAAAAAGTGTTTTTTGATTTTTTTAAGTAAAACTTGTTCACACGCGCTAAATTGAATTGTAAGCTGGTGAACCCGTGGCGAGCATTATGAAAAGAGTGATCGGGCAAGACGAACACAAGAATTTCCATAAAGAAAACGTTCCGTATAGTCGTAGTTCCGTTAGTTTAATCAGATAGCCGTGTATCAACAAGCCTTCACAGTTCGCCTGCGATAGATCTGGTATAAGAATTAAAACGTGATTGTCCTCTTAGATACAAGGTCCCCTTAATATCGATAAGGCAAAACAGTCACGTTGACAATGTAATTCAATCTATACTGGATAATATTATTACTATATAAAAGAAAAATATCAGCAAAATTAATGACTAGTACTATCACTAAGCTTTAGGGCGTCGAAATATTTCTCCCTATCATCGGGAGGTAAAGTGCCCAGAAGGGTGGCCGCATTGCCACGCTGTATGGCAATGCTGATTCTTTGTCCCAAAAAAGGCCAGCTCTCTAGTTATGGGAAGCGTTGATCAAACTTTTCACAAGTTTACAAAACAAATAACGTACTAACCTAACCGCCCTAGCGTTCACTCCCAAAAGGCTCAAATACATAACTTCCAAAGAGGTTGGTGTATTTCCACCGTTTGAGAGTCTCATAAGACCCTCAAACTATGTATTTGAGCCTTTTGGGAGTGAACGCTAGGGCGGTTAGGTCCTAACGTACAACGATGAGGTAACGATATACTAAATTAAAGAATTAATGCCGTTAAAGTGCGCAGCATTCCCGCGTTCCCGCGGGCTCCTTTCACATGCGCCAAGAGAAGTCCAAGGTTTAGTCAGTGCGAGTCCAACATGCCCACCCGCAAACCAACTATTGCGGGTGGTTCATGTATTCCCCTGTCTATCAAAAAATGCCATTTTGTTTTGAAAGGCACATGGACTAAACTTCATTAACCTTAACACTGCTTGTATAGATTTGGCGTGCATTAAACTTAAAGATAAAACTTTATAGTAGTCGCCATAAAATTTTATTTAATAACACAACATAACCATCGTGGTCCCACCTGTATGCGTTTTGGTACTTTGGAACTATTAAAAAAGTTAATGCCTAAAGCTATTTAAGGTAAGGGCGCAGTTTATTACGCGATACGCATCTGTGGCCGAGTTCATAACCTTAAAATGACAAGATTTATGGAAAACCGATATCCCAAATTAGATCCGAATAGTCTGAGATGCGATGTGACTTAATATCGTTATTTAAGTTTTGAAGGGTGTCCTCAAATGTTTTACTTATGACGAAACACGATATGTTACATAGGTACTTAGGTTAATATAATATGACTTTTTAGCTTGTAGGCTAGGTTATAATGCAAGTAAAGTTCTATATCCTGGGTCTTTATTCACACACGGCCATCTGATCCCAAACTAAGTAGAGCTTGTAGTATGGAAGCCACATAAATGATATATTTCGTAGGTATAGTACTTTTCTTTTGTAACTACATACTTATATAGATAACTAGCGGCCCGGTACGTGCTTCGCTACGTATAAGGCATAGTAATGAAAAAATGATTATTAAGTTCATTTATTCAAACAAAAAAATATTATTAATTGCTAAAAGATGTTGATTTTACACTTTCTCAAGACTTTAATAAATTTTTCTCTGTGTACAAACCTTCCCTGGACTTCCACGAATAATTCAAGACCAGAATTAGAAAAAATAAGATAAACTTAAAAATAAATAAATAATCTTCTTCTTTCACGACAGCACTATTAACTCTCGAATGACTCGTATCCGTCCTGCCCTTAATAATATCCTCCTGGATTCGAATCCAAGCGCAGCGTTTATGACAGCCGCCTCGCCACTCCGTGTCCCGGGTTCGACTCCCGCACAGGACAACTATTTGTACGAACCTTAAGTAGTTGTTCTGAGTCTGGAAGTACTTTGAGTCCGTCAATTATATGTTTGTAAAGTAACCCGCGACACAGAGATAAATTACCCTACAGCGGGCGTTGACCTTAGAAAAAAAAAGATACGAATGGATGAACATAATGTCCGTTTGATTAAGATACTGTGAAAATGATTTATGAATAAAATTTCTTACGGATAACGATGATATTATAGAAAGGAAATTGTTATATTTTCACTGCCAGTGTGGGTGTACCCTACGTAATTTTTGGAATAATGTATCTGCAATGCTTTGAAGAATCAGAAATCTTTATTGCTTTTAGGGAAATATGGTACGCTCATACACGTCAAACACTTAAGCTACATTGCTATTGCATTTTAGCAATACATGTAGGAACTCACAAATAACCTTAATTATAAAAAGAATGGTGCATCGAAAAGCTATTTTTTTTCTAAAATGAAGATTATGCGGTACTATAATGCGAAAAAACCGCGAATTAATTTTTATAAATGAACTTTTATAATAAAGTTGAAAATCTATAAAAGATATTTGACAGATTGGGGTAGCTGGATGTGCTGGCGTCTGTACAAATTAATTTGTGCTGGATGGGTTTGCGCTTGAGCACGACCTCATTTGATGGTAAGTCGAAGGTGAACCTCGCGTACCCATAAGACGCATGTTCACTCTAGCCTTGAATAAACTCATGATATATCAGCCTGGAAACACGTCGTCCGGAAGGGTGTTCCACAGCTTAGCCGTGCGTATGATGAAAGAGGAAGCAAGGCGTGAAGGAAGCAGGCTAGGATATCAACAACAAAGTGGTAGAGACCCTCAGGGATAACTTCTTATTTTGTGATCTGAATTAATTGTATCTTTCAATAATAATTAACATTTGTAGATAAGGTTCAGACAATATACAGACAAATATAGCTAAAAATTCGATAATTAAATATAATCTCTTTGACGTTAACTTAATACAAGCTAGCTAAATATCATTACAATTATAAAATAAAAATTAAATGTTTTGCGTGGGGACCGAATCCCGAAATTCCGTAACGAAAAAAACCTAACACCCCCCACTCCAACCGCCATCTATCGATAAATACCAGAACTTTTAATGACTTTTTGAAATATCACGCTTGTCTCTTTAGTTCAGCAACCCGCCTTCAGGGTGGCATTGGTTGTATTGGAAAACTACCGTAATCAGCTGTTTGTGAGAAAGTAGGTATATAGGTGTATAGGTATTTATCATCTACGTACAACAGTGAATATCTGTACTCGTATAATTTGTGTACAAAGTGTTTTAAATATGAATAAACAAAGTGCATTTACTAATGACGAAAGTCACGAAAAAATAGTGAAAGAAAATGATTTAGTATATATATATATATACATTCATTTTATTATTATTATCACAAATGCAGTATTATAAAATGAATAAATAATTATAATTGCATAAGTTGATAAAAAATGCTATGCAATAGCTGTACCGCGGCAGTCTCCGAGTGCCACACGTCTTTTATTTTATTTTATTTTATATTTATTGCGTCCAATTTCAAGGTTTGTGTGATTCCATTTGATATGTTGCATGTAATATCAGTTGCAGAGATATTCGGTAATAGCACAAATGTCACGAGACACGATGTTCACTAACAACTTGTTAATTGCCGACATAAATCGTGGCCTAACTGCGGAGAACCTGTCACCAGAGTTTATGTAACAAACATACATTAACTTAATTATTAGATACTATGACTAATGTGGACTATATAATTTCACTATACAGGGGGACTGGCACCCAATTCTGTTTCGTTGTTTGTTTCACTGCAAACGTCTGTTGAGCAATATCCTATCCTACTAATATCTATACTAATATTATAAAGAGGTATCGTTTGTGAATTTGTGACGTTGTAAAGGGCAATCCCTGGACCTACTGAACCGATTTTCAATATTATTTTACCAATAGAAAGCTACGTTATTGTAGAGTGTCATAGTATATGATTCATCATCATAATTTTTATTTATCCCGAAGTATTACGCGGGGCAAACGGGCAGGGGCATAAATATTTATAACGCGGAACGAAGTCCACGTGCACTGCTAGTTATAAAATAAAGATAAATTTAACGCGGGTAAAACCGCGGTGTTCATGGCGTTCAATTTTATTTTATTACTACAAAGTTTTATTAAATTCCTTTCAGTACTTTTTGCTTGAAGAATCACAAACCTCCATAATCCATACTCACCAATTTTCGCATTTATAAAATTAGTAGGACTATGACTAATGTGGACTGTATAATTTCACTACACAGCGGAACTGGCACCCACTTCTGTTTCGTCTTTTGTTTCACTGCAAACGTCTGTTGGAAAAAATTATATCCTACTTATCCTACTAACTAGCTGTGTCCCGCGGTTATACCCGCGTTAAATTTTATAAATTATCGCAGCACCCCGTGGGCGATAGCGAGATAATATGTAGCCTATATGTTGACCCGACGTCTTAGTAACATTCATGCAAAATTTGAAGTAAATCCATGCAGTACTTTTTGAGTTTAGCCCGGACATACATACAGACAAACAGACACACAGACAAAAATTCTAAAATCTATATTTTTGGCTTCGATATCGATTGTAGATCGCGCCCCAATTATCCTTTTAAAATAATATTCAATGTACAGTTTTGACTTTCCTACGATTTTATTATATGTATAGATATTAACTACAGTAACTCGGTACACCAATTAGGCAATGTAAATAATAAGTGCTTTGGAAACTTGTGGTAAGGCTGCCATCTTTCTAGGCACGTTCCCGCGACAACGATAAGGAACAAGTTTTTGACATCCTTCAGTTTTAGTTTAATTTATATTTATGTAATAAAAGCTAGCTAAATATCACTGCTATTGTAAAATAAATTTTATAAATGTTTTAACAATCCGTGTACCTAAATATCTATAATAAGTAACTAGAAATAATAACTGTATTATTACAAAAAAATATCTGACTATTTACAAGCACTTTTTTAAAGTCTATGTGAATAAAAAGCTTTCTTATTTTTATTGTATTTTTATTCTATTTATTTAACTTATTCGTTGTTTTTATTTATATAGTTTTAGTTTTCAATAAGAATTTTATGTTTTGGATTTGAATAAACATATTGATAATGTACGATATTTATAACAAGGAGGAAGAAATTTATTTATGCAAATGCTAGACTAGGGCACCCAATTATTGCTTACGATAGTTTCATTTGCTATGATCATAGCATGATCGATCCTCCTTTGGCTATATAACGTAATAGTGTGGCCGGCAAAGTTCTTCAGGTTCGCGTACGGATGATCGAAACTGCTGAGTGACACAGTCCTGTTTTAAGCAGCAACAGAAGCCTGTTCGTGTTTAAATAAATTAAAAAATAAACAGAAGTGTGCGTAATTCAAATAAATGTGATTTCACTGTACTAATCCCATATACCACCATTTTCTTAGGGTTTTACAGTTTACCTTAATTTATTGTTCTAAAAATGTTCACTACATACCCTAAGCAAGCTATATATAAGTTTCACAATTCAATGGTCAACATAATTTTATCAAACATTGGTGATACTGTTACTAATCAAGAATATTTGTTATCAGAAATTCATAGCCTACCTAACAAAAGCGCTATAACATTTTATAATACAAAGTCGAGAAATATCCCGAAAATATTACTTTTCGATGTCAAAGTCGAGAAATATCCCGAAAAAAATACTTTTCGATGTCAAAATCGACATTGAAATAGGTCGCCTTGTTAAGGAGCAATATTGCCACAGACAGACACACAAGTACAACGTTAAAAATATCTCAATATTTTAGTTGGCGGATGCGATGCGTAAGTACAATCTTGGAGTACAAGAAAGAATGTTTGTATTTGTAGTGTATAATATTATACTTAAATGTAATGAGGTGTGTGTATTAGGTAAAAGCAACGCCTCATCAATGGATACGCATGCACTACGAAAACAAACCTTACTCCCTACATTATAAAGACACTACTAACATCAAAACGTGTATCTACATCTTCCTCCATTGTATATTTGTACCCACACGGCGCTTGTTTTGACACTGATACATAGAATCATATACATCCTCAGACTCGGGTGACATTTGTTTTTTGAAAACAAGAGCTACACTACAATAGTGCTTTGATTTGACTTGTCCCAGTTCGTCGGGTAAGACAGAAAGTAATGGTTTTTAATAAAAAGGATTCTTATGGAGCCTGTAAGTCTAAATCATTTTATTTTTAAAACCCTACAAGAAAGATGAAGTATTTTATATAAGTTAAGTTTATATATTTTTTTTTTATAAATTTGGTCTAATACGTTCTAGTGAACTTTAAGTTAGTGAATATAGTATGAGAATTAAAGTCAACTATATTCTAGGTATCTATAAAAAACCCTTATTAATATCCACTTTGTATCGGTTTTATATAAAAATGTAATTTTGAACCGTATTCCGCTAAAAACTTTGGATACCTACTTTGTACTGAACTATTTTACTGTCGTTAAACTCAAGGGCGGCGATAAACCTGCTATAGGTATATTTGGCTAGCAAATAAATCATATATTAGGAGATTAATCGTAGCTTTAATTATATTTTTCTACATTTGATATAATTTTATGTTGAGTTAAATATATCTATATATATAAAAATCAATGCCACTTTTCGTTGTAATGATATAACCCAACGCCTTTACCGATTTGGCTAATTTTGGTCTTGAATTATTCGTGGAAGATTTGTACGTAGAGAAAATTAAAAAATGTCTTAAAAACGTGTAAAATCAACATCTTTCTATACTCCCATATACAAACAATTTGTATTAATACTTAAGCACGTACCGGGCCGCTAGTATTATAGTAATTGTCATACTTAATAAAATCCTACAGGGCAGTCTTTGGGGACTATCGATAGGAGTGAAAAGTATTTTTTACACTTCTAATTTATTTTTATTTATTTATTTTTTATTTGGAAAACCAACAGCTATAACAAAAATACTGCTATAATAGGAAACATAAAGCCAATTACAGGTTTCCATGGATAGCGACTGATACACACATACAATGCTTCCGATTTTACTCTTAATCAAAGTATGTAGCTGAAGACATAATAATACGTTAAAAGTTATTGGAAAAAAATTAAGGTTCAGCTGCCTGCGTGCCACCTCGCTCTTGGTATTAAATGGGTCAAAATAAAACTTTATAAATAATTTATTAAAATCCTTGCTTACTCGCACTATATATGAATTTTGCCTATAATTAGTTGACGAAAATGGAATAGATATAGGTGTATGAAATCTAGGCGTTCTTTGGGGAACGTTAAAGTGCAGTTTCTGTAAAATATGGGGACAGTCAATCTCATTAGATAATCTATACATATAATAAAATCGTAGGAAAGTCAAAACTGTACATTGAATATTTTTTAACAAGAATACTTGGGGCGTGATCTACAATCGATATCGAAGGCAAAAATATAGTTTTTAGAAATTTTGTCTGTTTATCTGTTTGTCTGTATGTATATCTGGGCTAAACTCAAAAAGTACTGCATGGATTTTCTTCAAATTTTGCATGAATATTACTAAGAGGTCGGGTCAACATATAGGCTACATATTATCATGCTATCACCAAGAGGGGAGGAGCTGTGAGAGTTGATAAAGTTTAACGCGGGTAAAACCGCGGGGCACAGCTAGTAGCTTTAATAAAAACGTCCAATCGGCCAAACCGATTCGATTTATAAGAGGTTAAATGTGGAACTTCTTACATACACTAACTAATCTAAATAAAATACTAATCTAAATAATCTACAATATAATAGTTATACAGATAGCTCATGGGAAGCGTGGTTTGACGATGACGAGAGTCACGGTTTTTGTTTACCCAATAAGTACACATTTTTTTTATTCCGTTTTACGTCTCTGGCTTCTTTGGCCTTATGAGCCTTCGGTAAATATATTTTTATATCATTTATTTCCGTCATTGTCAAGTAAAGTCCGTCACAGTCAAGTCACACATAGTCCTTGTCCAACCACAGTAAAGCAGTGGAGACTTTACTAGAGGCTTTTATGAAATCACAATTCACGGCAATATCGCACTTTCCTCCACTTGTGTACGTAGTCGAAGATGTTACGTCTAAAAATCCACCATATTTACACATAAAAACTCGAATTGACACCAGTTTTTGAAAATAAAACATAGCCTCGATGCGTCTTTTTCCGCGTTGGCGCCAAAACTCCAAACTCAAAGAGTTCCAGTACACATATATACACACACACTATACGTATGTATGACTGATGGGAAGCGTGATGTGAAGATGACGCAAATTCCATTATTTTTGTTCAACTAAAAAGAACTTAACGCAAAATAATAAAACTAAAGATATTTTTTTATATAATAATTTTGATACCACACACATTAATGACTGGCTGACACCGGGTTGGTCCCATATATTTGGTAGTAGATATCTTTTGAATTTTATCTATTAAATTATCTACAGTTTTGCCTAAATAGGCGCATCCATGTCGTCTTCCCTAACCTTTTATGTAAATTTATGAATATTTTAATAAATAAAATTATGTTTCTTTTCAGACCATCACAACAGTTTTGATAATATTCACAGCAAATATTCTAATCCAGGGTTTGCCTATAGAAAATGGGTTCACGGTGAGATTTAATCCCATATCTACTTCCGAAGATCTGAAACCAAAGCAGTTCGGAACAATGTTTGCGAAGATACCTCAAGATTTCCGTATCCACAGTGAAAATAGGCGAAGAATACTTGCCAAATCCATCTTCTCTCAAGCAGCCGCGTTAGGAATGGGCCGCACAAATCAAGTGGCTAAATTATTATACCCTTTCAAGAATGGATTTGTACATAATAGAATAGATTGGGTACATAGTGCTGATGAATGGAACTTCATTAATCTTCCCTTAATGAAACAGCCTTATGATGATTACAAGATTCTAGTGGCCACCGCACCACCTCATATGTCTCTTAATTCCAAAGACAACGACAAAATGGTAATATACATCGTTTTTCCAGACGATGGTGGTGACCAGTCTTATAATATACCAGCTATATATTTCGTTAACGGAAAAAGTCGATTTAAAAGAAAGGAAACTGTGGATCCAATACTGATTATCGATCAGAATAGGACTGTTACTGGTTTGAAGAGTAAAGAGATTGCGAAGATCATCTCGTTTCGGAAGAAGTTGTCTGACCGCTTTAGTTATGAGGTGACGCGTTAGAAGTAGTCTACCTTATCCAAACTATAATTGTAGAAAGAACAAAGGTAATAATTATGGGAATTAGTAGGGAAATAGAGTCACTTAGAATAGGAATAGCTTTATCGTCTGGAATAAAATGTAAGAAAATATAAGTATTCTGGTTCAGGTTTATTTTAATTCATTAACAGATTTAATACAATTGGACAAATTTCTGTTCATATTATTATCGGATTTATGACATATATTTTATGATAAAAAAAACATTGTTCTTACCTATATAAATAAAAATGAATCACAGAAATGTTTGAACGCTCAAAACTTCCAACTGTCTGCACCAAATTGGTTAAATCTGTCTTTAATGTGTTCGATATTGTTAGGAGAAGGTATGTTTGAAACGCAAATATTGAAAATTTCGGAAAAATGAGTGTGAGAATGAGACAGGAAACAACGTCTGTGGTTTTTGGCTCTTTGTCTTTTCCCCGGAAGGAAAAACGACAAATGTTGTACATTATAATGCATTAAAATATTAGACTTTAGACAGTATTGACGGCAAAAAATGGCAGAATGAAGTTCGTTGGGGCAGCTAGTTCTCTTATATCTATAATAAAAAGGCATTTTCATAGAAGATTAATCAAAATTCTTTATTTTTGAATGTTGAAAATACCGGTAAAAAAATTTGCTGTCAAGGAGATAAATTGTGACATTATAAATAATAATAGGTAGTTGCTTGTAAACTGGTTAGTTATTAAAGGGTTCCATCGTGATATGTTCTATGGTAGTTGTAACTTGTAAATAACCAGAATTTTATATATAATTTTAGGTACAGAAAAGGGCCATAACCATCTACAGGATTTCATTTCTAACATTGAGAAGAAATAAAATATACGCTTTCCAAGGAACCAAACTGCATGCCTGGAATAATAAATCACTTATCCAGCAAAATGAAAGTAAAAGTAAAAATTTCTAAATTAAAGTTAAAGAAACTTGTAACCCGTTATATTATTTAATTAAAAGAACGGCTTTTCAAGGAAATACTAAAAAGGTAACTACTATCCGATGTTCTAACGTTGTAATCTTTCCGCAAGCAAATCAGTAATAAAATCTATATGCTCAGAGCAATGTATCAAATATTTCAAAAAAAAAATGTATCCAAATAAGGGGTCGAGTTTTACGTCCTCCACGGGATGAATTGGGGCGGAGATATTCTATGCCACCATACAAACTGGACATATAGACTAATCGTATAAGTTATATTTTTAAATACACACAAAATAACATATCACCCTTCGATTTAAACTCATCAATTAAATAATTTTCATATCAAATATACTGATTGCACACTAAATTAGCCGGGCGTAGCAGTAAATGTATTTCGCTAATAGAAAATTGGTTAGGTTAGGCTAGAACTGCGCCAGAAATAAATGTACACGTGAATGGGTTGTTTGTGTAACACAAAATGTTGTGTGTTACAAACAACCCACTTTAAATAAATAGCAATGTGTCATAAACTTAAATTGCTGCTAAGATATGTTGAGTCAAATATTTTACGGTGCAATCGATATGTTTGCTTCTAGCATACGGAATTTTATGTAACCAAAAGGATTATTTTTTATTTTCAGTTAAATACTACCCATAATTTAAGAACTAGTTTTATTATATCCTGAATTTAAATCAACATATATTAAATAGGTATCGTAAATTTTTCAATTACTTTAAATTTACCGTAACATTATATGATTCTTTTATAAACTTTACAGGTTTTCATAGTCGCTAAATGTAATAGAATACAGTCAATTAAATTTTTTCATCATCATCATGTCGGCTGAGCCAGTGCTGGACAGAGGCCTCCCCAAAAGATATTCGCAGAGTTGTGTCAATCATTTCGATGAATATAGCATAATCGCCTTGATTGTCAGACGGGGTGTTGCCCGTTTTCTAGTATATATTCCCTCCGGTGTCGACCCATCACGCGCTCCACGGAATTAAATCAGGGTCTTTCCAGGGAACGTGCAGCAGCGTCTCTGTGTATTATGAGCAATATTGTTAGATGGTAGGGTTTATTGGTCCTACCAATATAAACTCAAATGTAAACATACATATATATAAAAAATAATATGAAACAAAAAAATGTTCTCTTTTCTTGGTCAAGCTGTTGATTTATTTTCTGTGTAATATTATAAAATAATATAAATGTAAAAGATCACTCGTGTTTACTTTTGAGTTTATATTGGTAGGACCAATAAACCCTACATCTAACAAATATACTGCGATCGACAATCGGTCTGCCAATAATGGCGATTATGGTATATCCCCATTCATAGGAGAGTCATCATAACAGACTCACCCAAGAATGGGGATCCTGATTCACAAAGACATTAATTTTACAATACTAGCGTCTTATTTTGTCCGAGGTAGGAGAGAACAGTTAAAGGTTATATGGAGAAGGGGTGCTGAAAGCTAAGATTTTTATTTAAAGAAGTAAATTATTTTAATAATAAAAACATTACATACATTTCCGCGCTTTTGACACATTGGTAAACTGAGAAGAGATATTTTTTTTTGTTTTACCCTCTTTGGGCAGGCTAAGGTCTGTGACCATACCGCCTCGTCTTCAGTTGTAAAATATAAATTTCAAAGTCAGTCAGTCATGTCCGTCACGTCCGTCACAGGCATGTCCGTCACGTCCGTCACAGTCAAGTCATAGTCCTATCCCAGTAAAGCAGTGGAGACTTTACTAGAGGCTTCTATGGAGTTTTGGGTTCAACACGGAAAATCACAATTCACGGCAATATTGCACTTTCCTCCACTTATGTACGTTGTCGAAGATGTTATGTCTAAAAATCCACCATATTTACACATAAAAACTCGAATTTACACCAGTTTTTGAAAATAAAACATAGCCTCGATGCGTCCTTTTCCGCGTTGGCGCCAAAAAACCTGAGAAGAGATATCAAACTGAGTGTCAAAACTGATAACAGAGTAATATTATTTCCCTGTAATGTCTATTCTCTTTGACAATAGAACCTTGATGGTCGAATTTCGAAAGGTGCGATCTCTTGTATTATTAATTGTAGCGACTATATTGTTGCCAAATCATTCTTTTATCTCTAACATATATCTTAATAAATGATACTATATATTTATAAACAATAACGTGCAATTGTTGTGAGTTAATAACTTGATACTGCTCGGTGGATGAGAAACACATTCAGGTACAATGTAATTGAACCAACTTCGTGTACGGAGGAGGTTCTAGTCTGTTGCTTTGCGAACCAATTCAGAGTAAATTTCATTCTAAATAGTATGATCTCGAGCTGTTTTATATATTGTTCATATCATATATGAACATGTGATTTTAAAACATATTCTCAGCATAAAACAATTCGTTAATGTATTTATTTAAACATTCCTTTATCTGCATATCTGTTTTGGGGATAGAAGTGCATCCAAATTGCCTCCCAATTTGATTATCTGATCGTAAGCAGAATTATTACTATCATCATCATCATATCAGACGAAAGACGCCTACTGCTGGACAAAGGCCAACCCCAAAGACTCCACATTTGCCGGTCTAGCGCTATCCGCACCAGCGACTTCCAGTGACCCTCACAAGATCATCGGTTCATCTTATAGGGGGCCTGCCCACACTGCTTCTTCCGGTTCGTGGTCATCACTCGAGAACCGTTCTGCCCCAGCGGCCGACAGCTCTACGAGCTATATGCCCTGCCCACTACCACACCCCTAAATTATTACTACGCCTTTCAATATTATCCATATTGTCTCTGATAGATTTATGTGTGGTTATACAAGATTTTATTGCCTATGTGATAGCATAAGGTTTACAATTTGCGTCAACTCGATTCAGAAGTGATTTGAAAAATAAAAATATGTGAGTACGTTTAGTTTAGTCTTTTTGTTCTCTGAAGGGCACTATTTGTCAGTCTATTCTGTGGTTAATGGCTGTTGCTTAATAATGATCCGGAGAAGTATACTGAGCTGACTTGAAGTAACCACACACAAAAAAGTAAGGACAAATAGATTCCCAGTATATGATAACGTTTCAATGGAGACTAGGCATCTCCTCGAGACATATTATCCTACTAATATTATAAACCCGAAAGTTTGTAAGTATGGATGGATGTTTGTTACTCTTTCACGGAAAAACTACTGAATGGATTTTAATGAAACTTTACAATAATATAGCTTTACAACAGAATAAAACATAGGCTACAATTTATAAAGATATTGTGTGAATTGTCCAAAATATGACGATAATTGTCAAGTAAGTAGGAAAAAATCTACCATTTGCGAGCTATTCCGGCGTGCACTGCCAAAACCACTAGAGGTACACGTTCCACTAAAATTATAAATGCGAAAGTTTGTGAGTATAGATGTATGTATGAATGTTTGTTACTCCGTTTCGACAAAACTGCTTTAACGCGGGTGAAACTGCTGGGCGCAGCTTGTAGTACATAATTGTGTGTGAGCAAACACAGATGCACTTTCTATTCCCTTAAGCTCGTGAGCTGATGGGTCAGCTAGTTGTCACGGCCGAAAATACATCGATTACAGGGCCGACGGCGATCTCCGAGGCACGGCAACTTCCAGGCTCTGGGCTGATACTAGGTATATGTTTGGTCCGACCCGGGATTAAAACAAGAACCTTATTTTACTTTACTTACTTACTTCATCGTATAGGCAGTAGTTACCGTAGTATCAGAGTTGTTCAAGTCGTCCAGCAGGCCTCTGACATGGTTTATCGTCACCGGCAGCTTAACGGGCCCGGCCGGAGACGCTCTGAAATTAGCAACTTCGACGGTCACCCATCTATAGACTGACCGCATGCCTAGGTGCATAACCTCGCCGAGCACTTACGAGCCGGTGACAGCAAATGTGTGTGAGTGCCTCAAGAAATGATCCGCAGTTAAGCTACTTCTAACGAGGCAGTAAATCATTGTATTTTGCTATCAAATCAGCTGGAATACCTTCAAGTTTTTAATCAGTGAGTGATCTATTGCCTTTGTGTAATGAAACCTTATCGATACGTTCGCAATTTTCATCTCAACAATCATACAGCATTGTTAGTGATACAATACTCCGGGCTTACTATTATTGTTACTATTAGGTTCGTTTATATCTTGAAACTACTATTGGTTCTTTGTTGCTATAGTACAGGCACTGCCTTGTTTGGACTCAGATGGCAGTGTGTTAATTGTCCGCTTATATTTATTTATTATATATATAATGGTTTCAGTATGCTGCTGGGACTATCAAAGCATTGTAGGGCATCCTTTTTTTTTTTTAATAAGGCAGGGGGAATGCCTACGCATGCCACCCGCAAAAAGTGTCTGCGGGTGGGTATGTCGGACTCGCACCGACTAAACCTAACCTGCCGTGGACTTCTACTGGCGCCTGATAGGGGGAGCCCCGGGAACGCGGGTATGCTGCTCCGGTGCCCCCCTATTGTAGGGCATGCTAATGTTTGCAGGTGTCTATACGGATCGTTTCTATGCTATCATCCGTAAGAGGATGGCGTCAATACAGTAGGTACACACCGCATATTAGTCACAACAGTATTATAAGACTATTTCAGCGCAGGTTGACAACCCCATATTAAGCCACTGGGCAAAGTCATAGGGGCTGGCTAATTTAATTATATCTGTTTTTATACTAACACTAGCTATGCCCCGCGGTTTTACCCGCGTTAAAGTAGTTCTGGCGTTAAAGAGTAACAAACATACATCCATACATCTATTATATACTCAAAAACTTTCGCATTTACAATATTAGTTGTGAGTCTAGCAGTTTTGACAGTGCACGCCGGAATAGCCCGCAGATGGTTGATATTTTCAGTACTTATTACGTGAAAGAGTAACAAACATCCATCCATCCATCCATACTTACAAACTTTCGCGTTTATAATATTAGTAGGATGGATACAAACATCAATATAAAGGACTCCTTTTTAAAAAGTACGCCAATAAAATTATTAATAATGAACGCATTATTTCCCACACCTATTCCTATGACGTGCCGTGACGTTTAAACGTCATTGACGTAACATAAAGTGATATCACTGTTTTTATTTTGTTGTTAAATGTATGATGATGGGGAAATAACATGACATTCCGCCCAATCCTGGGCAACATTCGTACTGCACTTCAATATCTAAATCAATCGGCGAAATGTTACAGTCGACCGACAATAAAGATAAATAAAGAAGGATTGAAGCTAACTCTAGAATTACGCCAATATAAAAAGAGCGAAATTCGAGTGAAGGCACACGAACAATATGTAATTATAGAGGGTAAGCAGGAACGGAAGCATTCTAAAGGCTATGTAATACGAAATTTCACTAAAAAGTATAAATTACCTGAAGGTTGTAACTTAAAGACTTTGAAACCAAGGTTTTCTTCAGACGGTGTTCTTACAATAACTGCAGACAGATCAGACTATGGTTCAACAATGACTGAAGAAACCCATCTTCCAATCGCCGATGCTCCCCCACAGAGGACAAATATAGAACAAGAAGAGGAAGTCCTTCTAGAAACTTCGAAATCTAAAATACCTCCATGTAGCGTTTATCCAAAAGTGATACCGAAGCAAAGTAAATAGAATCTAAATTTAACAAGTAATATGTTTGTTTATTTTGTACACACTTGATGATATTCTTCTATAAGACATAAGTGCACCTGTGTCTGCGTACACGCTTGCGCACTATAATATGTACCTCGCAGATACCAACTCTCCCTTGAGATGAAATTAAACCAAGAAGACATTAATATATTATAGGTTTTTTATTTCAATACTTTTCCTATACTGACTGATCAAACTTTGTTTTTCGTCTTTGTTTTATACTACTTGGGTGGCAAACAAGCTTACGGCCCACCTGATGGTAAGTGTTCACCATTAGCTTAAGAAATGGTAATTACAAAAATGTCTCGAACATTATTTTTGAAGCTCTAGGTGACTCAAGTCTAAGGCGTTTCCGCCTATAGCCTATTTTTAAGTTAACGTTTATAGCGAGATTAGAAAGCTTTTACGATTTACCGGTGAAAAGGGCAACAGAGGGTTCTAATAACTATCTGCACCATTCTTCTATACATTTAGGGGGTAATATGAAAACGCATTTGAACGCCCTCTAATAGGGGCATTGCATTACCGGGGTCCTATATTTCAACCGTAAGTAATACTTATCAATGAACTCGCCCAACGTGATTCTAATTCTTACTTTCGGAGCTACTGTTTTTTATTTATAAGGTTTGCTGTTTTTTGTAAGCAATTGAAAATCTAGTTGGCCAAGATTTTATCTGCATGTATAGCGTTGGTAGTTAACGCCTTTCTGTTCACATAAAATTTAAACTTGACATATTATAGTGTGCAAACACATGTAAACACCCTGTACCCTCACACTCAGAATCCGATGGAACGGCTATCCGCCATTACCCAGGAGGGATTTGATAAAGGAATGACAGCCTTAAGTCCTCTCCGTTGCGACTAAGACCCCCAGGCAGGTAATGGGTGTTTATTCTTGCCAGAGATATCCCAATAACACTTTTGATTCCGCCCAGGTCCATATTAACTGTGGATAAAGATGTTTTCAATGGATTACGAGTCAGTTGAATGATTAAATATTTGGCAAGGTAATCCCTCAGATTTGTTGGTGTTGACAGAGTCGAATGTTGTAGATTTTGGGTAGCGCTGCCTAAAGATACCTACTTCATAAAGTTAGGGGACCGATTGTTTACATCTCAGCCGAGTAGCTTTTAACATTTCCATGGGAGAAAAGTCAAGTGCAAGAAACTTCCCAATATATATACTGCTTTAAAAAAAATATATATATGTATATAAATAAGTTTTAAAACATCTAACGGAAAGAAAAACAAGTACAGAAATTCGCGTGACATACGACAAGCAAAAAACAATCAAATCTAATCAATGGTTTGAGAAACTGCAGGTTTTGCATAAGTCGTTACATAACACCTACTAATCTAATTCCTAATCTGTATTTAGGCATGCTAATATTGAAATAATATTCATAAGAATAGGTACATTACAATTGAATTTAGTACCTAAAATTATAAATATTATTATATAATTGTTAAATGTATACACACACACATTTCTAAATACATAACAAAATACAATTATTGATTGGTTAAATACTGCAACAAATAGTTAACACATTTCAACAAGCAATTATTAACGCTATACTCAAACGTCAAAGTAAAAGATACCTGAAATACTTGTATTGTTACGCAGTTACGATTCTCTGTGTAGGCCATGAACCTACAGCTCTTAGTCTATGGCACCGATGGGATTCAAAGGTGTAATTACTTAACTTAGTTAAACTTCAAACTTAAATTGTCATTCAAGATGACAGTCTGAACTAAATATAGTTTCGAGGCGCACGCAATGAAGGGTTGCGTGGGAAGTTCTTGGAAGAATTATTAGTTTTTAGTAATTACTTACCAGTAACTTCGGTGTCATGATTGTATTTTATCAGCTTATGTGTTGAGCTCCAAGTTTATATTACCAATTTTAACACTCAGTCTATAATAATACTGTAGAAACACAATTATCATTACAAATTGGCAAAATTATAAGTGGATAACGTGTTTAACCATAAATTTGGAATTATTGTACAAGTTTGTAAATTATGTGGAATCTAATTGCCATCTGTAACAACAATGCTGCTAATGACGCTTTCCAAACATTTTTCATACCAAAAGAATTAATTTATGAACAACAAAATAGCTTTTTATGAAATATTATGTTAGTTTATTCTTTATTTTAAGCTGTGAGGGGCTGAGGTTTAATTCTAAAAGGTAATTTTTGGGTTAAACCTAAAACGGCAATAAAACTGCACGACATGTAGAACATCAACTATAAATTCAGAATAGTTTTAGATATTACTTAACGTTCCTTACAGCCAGTGAAAAAAAAATTGTTATTATTTCAGAAGTGTGTGGTGTTAAAGATCTGAAGTAATTAATAATAACTTGATTTGAAATTTGCATTTTATGAAAATCATCATAAATGCATCGCAGACGAATTTAATTTTGCCTTGAGGTATATGTCTTACTTAATGGATTCCTTTAAGCACATGGAAGACGGGGAACCATCGGTGCATGAATCCAACACGCACTTGGCCCGTTTATCGAGTATACATAAGAAAATATTATATATTAAGATGTGCAATAAATTAATTAGTTAATAACTGAAAATATATATTATTTATTACTATAAATTACAACGATATAGAAATTAAACAATTTCGAAGAGGAAGGATTATTAAGAAATATCGTTGATACTCGTAATGTCGTTGCGCTTGCACTGAATCCCACCTGATGGTAAGCAGAGATGTCATTTAGAGAATACCTCGCGTACACAAAAGAGTGTTGTTGTTGGATTTTGTGGCCAGAGTAAAAGTTCACTCTGGCCACAAAAAAAGTACTAACGTACTGGCTTGGAATAAACCCATGTTGCATGTATCTGGAAACAAGTAAAGAGACAGAGAATTCCACAGCCTCCGTACGAATGTGAAAAGAGAAATCGAATCGCTTGGTACTGCAATGTGGCCTGTCATTTCTATAGAATATCGTTTGAAAAGCACACGGGTACCTATCTGTCGGTACAGTTAACGCAACGTGGGTGGATACACCTTGATTGACAGCGTCTTTATAATGTAGGTATTAAGGGTAAATTTTGCAGTGCAAATGTATCCTTCGACATATCTTTGAATATTCAAGCATCTTGTGTGGAACCCATGTTTAAACTCAGTTGCATTCAGTTACTGAACACACGATATCACTTAGAGTTGCGTTGAATGAACCGTGGAGGATATGTTGATGCCATGTAGCATGTAGTTAGAACTGGTAAGTAACTCGATTGATAGAATAGAAATGGTTAATCACACTAATATTATAAAGGCGAAAGTTTGTGAGTGTGTGACTGAGTGAGTGTGTATGTTTGTTACTTCTTCACGTCTAAACAGCTGGAGCGATTTTAATAAAATTTGGTATGGAGTAAACTGACACCCTGGATTAACATATAGGCTATGATTTATAAAGTTTACGCGGATAAAACGGCGGGGCACAGCTTGTTAAATATAATCAGACTGCGCGTGACCGCTACGTCATAACTAGTCGCCTAACCTGTTTTCACACATTTTCCGCACAGAACAAGTCAGAGTGACAAATATTGACTCTTGGCAAATCTTTGGAACCCTTGCAGGTTTTGTTCACGTCTTACTAATAAAGGCAGTGCATTCCACAATCAATCACTTGCCGTAGAAGCTTTTTCCAGGATTAGGGTTAGCGATTTCCGGGTTTTATTAGTTGAATGCGCAGGCAGAATACTTAAGTAAAAAGTATTAAAGAATATTCAATCTTAGTTGACGGAAATTTGTATATTTCCTTGATTTATCATTTTTATGATCTAATAAGAAAAGTTATAGGAGTAAAATACTTTTGCAGTAAAAATAAGATAGGGCTCTCGGTACAAATAAGTAGGTCTAACGGCTTGGGGCATAAATTAATGTCTATACTTGTAGAAACATGTTAAGTTAGTTGACGACCATAGTGCTTCATCGTATAGGATAGGGGATGTCAAGAACCTAAGCTCGCGGCCAGTCTGTGGATGGTGCACTGCAGTGAGTACTTCGGACTGCGTGCAAAGCTATTGTGATACCATTGGGTGGCTTGAACATCTCTGACCACTGCTACACGATTAATATACAAGGTGTAACGTAAATAGTGGAATTAAACATAATTAGTTTGAGAAACGCGTAAATAATTTTTTGTTGTGTATTTTACACGTTGATAGAATATACATAAAAAATGTTGTCTAGTTACAAATGTAAAATAAGGTTCTTAAAACTACGTCCACAACTTATCTTATACATTGAATATAGTATTTTTTCCTAAAGATAAATCAGATGGCGACAAACGAGCAAGTGGGTAACCTGATGGTAAGTGATCACCGCCCCCCTTGGACACTCGCAACACCAGAGGAGTCGCGGGTGCGTTGCCGGCCTTTAAGAGTCAGCAAACAAGTGTTTCTGGCCCTTCCCCCCACCCCGATGATTAAAATTATTAATTTAATTATTAAGGAATGTCTTCTATAAGGTGGAGGTACTTCCTCGGGCTGCTCTTAATTTATTTAATTCTAAGATTGAGAGATGGTATTTGTTTGAAATTCAACTATTAAGGTTCTATTGTCAACGACTAAGAGACATTAAAGACAATACTAATCTGTTCTCAGTTTTGCCACTCTTCTCAGTATGGCAGTGTGTCAAGAGCAAGGTAGTTTATTTAATGTTTTTTTTTTATTAAAATAATATACTTCTAAAGCCTTTTATATATAAAAGTATTAGCTTCATGCACTACTTCTCCATATGAACTTTCATTGTTCCAAATTTCATACTGCTCCGTCCTCGCAATTTATGTAAAAAGGGGTACAAAGTCTTTACTTCATGTATTAATATTATGATATACTCAGAAGTAAATAAGGCCAAGCGACATTTTATCAATAATTGAATCTATAGATAGTGGCCACGTAGCTACGTACGGTAGTATGATTATCTTTGCTTCTATCGATTGCGGGCTCCGTAAAGTTCTGACAGATATCGTCTTAGACGCACATGAAGCGGAAAATTTATTAGTGGAGACCGAACTCCGGGTTAGTGCACCGCATAGTATGGCACTACTCGTAGAATCTCGTAGATCGGCTGTTTTTATTTTACTTATTCATATGACTTGTCGTTCCAGGGCAGTTTTAAAAGAAGATTAGTCTAGATTTAACTTAGTTAAATAATAAATATCCTATGCCCCGCGGTTTCACCCGCGTTAAACTTTATAAATGCGTTATTCGCCTATTTAAATTCGGATATATAAGCTATATTACTACAAAGTTTCATCAAAATTCGTTCTGTAGTTTTGGCGTAAAACAGTAACAAAAGTACATCCATACATCTATACTAACAAACTTTCGCATTTATAATATTAGTAGGATGTGTACCTCTAGTGGTTTTGGCAGTGCACGCCGGAATAGCTGGCAGATGGTAGATTTTTCCTACTTACTTGACACTTATCGTCATATTTTAGACAATTCACACAATATCTTTATAAATTGATGTAATAAGCTATATTATTGCTAAGTTTAATTAAACCCATTCAGTAGTTTTAACGTGAAAGAGTAACAAACATCCATCCATCCAACCATAATTACAAACTTTCGCGTTTATAATTTTAGTAGGATTACACCCAGACCGAAGAAATAATCGTGCTCATCGCACAAAGATTTATCCTAGATGGGGATCGAAGCCACCAACAGGCCAGTCAAATTTTATTTAGTTACTAGCTGTGCCCCGCGGTTTTACCCGCGTTAAATTTTATAAATTATCACTGTTCCTCCCCCGTATGTGATAGCGTTATAATATATAGCCTATATGTTGACCCTACCTCTTAGTAATATTCATGAAAAAAAATAAATACATGCAGTACTTTTTGAGTTTAGCCCGGACATACATACAGACAAACAGACAAAAATTTAAAAAACTCTATTATTGGCTTTGATATCTGTTGTAGATAACGTCCCAAGTATCCTTTAAAAAAAATATTCAATGTACAGTTTTGAATTTCTTACGATTTTATTATATGTATAGATATTGAGTTTATGTTACGATTATTAAAACACTTTTCACGATTCTGCGGTGACTCTTTATTCAAATAGTACGATTTTTAATTTTCAGAGTATGGCAAAATTGTTGCTTTCACTTCTAAGTCTCCTAAAAAGAAAAAACTTGAATACAAATTACCTTTCTACTTAGATGAACGGCGTTTAGCAATTATTATTATCACTTTTTGCCAATATATATTTATAAAAGCTGTTGTCTATGTCTCGGAGCTTTATCAAATCGTTCTCGATTTCAAAAGAACTTTAGGTAGAAAGTTAGAAGTCCATTATCGAATACAAACTTCGATAGTAATCAATTTCAACATTTGGAAGTATTGGTCAAATCATGATGGATCTCTAAAACTCGAAATTATATTTTAGTTGGACCCACATTTTCAAAGATCACATTCTGACATTTCTAATAGAGAGCATCTTCTTGAATTTTTCTGGTATGTTTTCTTTAGTTATTATTTTACTTTAATGGATTTTACACGTTTTATTTACACGTCTAATCTAAAAATTAGTACAATATTATAAATAACTTGAACAGCATTATAATCATACAAATAGGTAAGCTTCAATTGTGTTAAGAGGTCTATTAAAATTAGTACTAAAGATAACTACCTATAACCCATTACATGGTCAATATCACTTTGAGAGGAACAGCATATTTGCGACGGTTAATTGTTGTTCTTCATAATATCAGGGATAACTAGCATAAAATGAGGTTAGAATTACTTTATTGTCGCTTAGACTAAAACAACAAGTACATATCGACGCTTGAAAGGCAATCCTCACTAAGCGACATTGAGTAAACTTTACAGGAGAGTGATTTAAAGGTCAATAATTTCAAAAAAAAATTCATGAAAATGTTCCAAATTGTTCGATTAAAATGATGTTAACACTCGTAGAAATCATTTTTTTATAGCTATCCAAATTGTCAAAATAAGACACCTGACACTTTTAAAAACACCGGTTTGTGTCGGTTAGATAAAATTTACCTGATTTGATAAACAGTTAAAATTATCTAAATCATCACTGTAGTGTGTGCAGTAACATGTAAAAATAGGTAAACTTACTTAGTTTAGAATTTAGAAACAGAAAGATTGATCTAAAAAGAACTGACAGTTTAAAATAAATCAAGTAAATTTACCTATACATTATTTATTGATTTTTGTGATTGTGGAAATTGTATCTTAGTTATTAAAATTACCCCAAACCTCCCTTCATAACTGACATTTAACCAAGAACTGTACAGGTAATTATTATCATGCACTAAAATAAATGAAATCAATTATTGTTGAATAAAAGTCTTTATTGAAAATTAAACAAATACGCTACGTAGTGCCGACCAGGAAACTAATTATGACATAACATTCAGTCTGAGATCAATATATTTTTTAATTGAACAATTATTATTGCTGTCGCAATTATAAATTACCTATAATCTTCATCACTCAGTTTCTAAAAAAAAATATAACTCACAATTGTCAGTAAATGAATTATTAATAAACTATTAAACATAGTAAACAAACCAAATAACATTCTAACAAAATAACAGCAAGATTAACCTACTGTGAAAAGTGTAAACATTTTTGACACAATTATTAATATTGCTGTAATAATTATAATAACAACACTTATATTATTCTCACAGCATAATCAGTCTCTAGAAACAATCAAGATATTTTTCATATAAAAAATATAGCAATATAAAAATAAAATCCTTATTCTAATAATAGTACCCGTACAAAATAAATCTTTAGTATGAATTGCAACGTGAGATCTTGTTAGTTACCCAATCTAAATGTTAATATCACAATCTTCAATGTCTGATTCGGGTAGACAATCTTTTACATTTGTTGCGCGTGGAATGTTCATAAATTCATGTTTGAAGCAGTTAGGAATAACTTTGTCCACGCAAAGTTTCACTAAATCGTCATATTTAGCTTTTGATATGGGAAGCTGCGATCTATAACAAGGTAAAAGAGATACCTTGGTTTTAGACTGAATTTCAACATCAAAGGACGCCGCAGTAGGATTCATAGATGTTTTATATTTAACGCTTTGCTTGTCTTTTCTGAAAGTCATAATACGGATCTTGCTTATCTTTCCAGTTAAGTTACCTTTATAATATTTGTCACTAATACTATCCCATCTGTAAAAATCTTCATAACTCAGTCTTTCTACCTCGAAAGGCGCTGGTTCTTGTCTGGCAGTTGCAAAAACTGTAAACCATTGTGATGGTGCGTAAACAGTTGTATTCTTCAATCTATTTTCAATAATAGCATGCACTGTATCTACGGGCATGTAAGTGTGTCCAGTCAAGAGAAAGTTTATTTGAATAGTGTCGATATTTTTACACTCCTGTAATGATGAATGCAACATTGCCAACACAGTACGGTTGCGGTTTTGGCCCGGACAACAGTCACAATACAGAAGTAATCGAGTGACGTTTCCTCTGGCATCTACCGATTGAATATATTTGTGCAATATAGATGCAATCTCGTTAGCGCCACGTTTACCATTGCTCTCATCCCAGTAGTAACAGAAAACTTTACGAGTTCCATTTTCGTAAACACACAAATTGTACACAGCTAGTTTTCTACTGTAGTACAAAAGCATAGATTGTGCATAGGGTGTGTTAAGTACTTTTTCGAGATCAAAACTAGCACAAAGAGTTGAAGGATCATCCTTATGAACATTTTTGTGAACTTTAAAACGGGCATAACTTTCTTCTTTTTCTAGTTCATGTTCTTCCTTTTCTTTTTGCTTTTCGGGATTATTATTATTTTCGTATTGAAGACACTTAAGGCACTTGTCTTTTTTAGGTACATGGAATCCAATATTAAAATTATCTTGAAATATTTTACGAAAAATTCTATCACTTACTACGTCCACACCCTGATCCACATAATGCTGCTTGTAAAGTTTATACAAGTTGGTGATATTTTTGTATTCTTGGGGAAGGTAAACTTTGCTTGAGTCTTGACGACAGTAGTGCGAAGGTACAGCTGGTAAATTTTTGATGAACCTGTTAACGGCATCTATAGTGGATTCTTTAGTCTTATTTGGTGGTTCACATTTCCCTCTCATATCTTCCCGTGCACATCCCCAAGAAGCATTTTTTACAATACTGTAAATTGTTTTATCAGAAATGTTCAGAGTGGCTGCTAAAAATTGTTGGCAAACAAATCTTCTACCTTCTCCTTCGTTGATTAAATATTTGATAGTGTAATTGCGCTTATTAGAATCGGTGCGTTTCCGTTTAATATTTTCTTTTTGAGACAAGGATACTAACCAATCACGGCGACGTGTCTTGTCAAGATTCCAAAAAAATTTAAATAAGCTTTCTCTTCTTTCATCAGACAGAGACCCGCAGTCATTGCCACATTTCTTGCCAGAACAAGGATTAGCCAATACGGTTTTTGCTGGTACAACGACACCTTTATTTGTTATATATTGTTGACCGGAATGTTTACTTTTTGATCGTTCTTTTCTTGAATTGGGTTTTTTTATTCTCTTCGCAGATTCTCCGACTACATCATCTTCCGTATTGGCATCTTTGAATTTTGACCCCTTTTTAGTGTACCTTTTATTTCTTCTAACTTTTTTTTCCGCTGATAGCAAATCATCTTCTGATGTTATTCTTTCTTGTCCTTCTGACCAATTATCCGAATCAGCTATGTCACCATAAAAAGTAGAAAAGTCTTCTTGATCTGACATATAATCAATATATTTAATATCTTTCTTGCATTTTCTTTTACCAACTTTACTTTTAATTGGATTTGATACGATAGATTCTTTACTTGGTCCTGCCGATGTAGACGGTACATCATGATCGGACGTAAGTATTGTATATTGTGTGTTTTCTTCAACCTGGTGATCATTCAAAGTCGGTTCTTCAATGTCTGGTTCAGCAGTTAAAGTGATATTAAATGCGTGATCAACCGATATACGTGGAGCACTAATCGATGCAGTCGTTTCAGTGTGATCTGTTGTGGTGCATAAACTATCGGCAAGAACCGGAGAAGTCAAATCTTTCGAAGTGTCGATGCTGATAGAAGCTGACTCTAATGTTTTGTTAAACTGCTTTGTGTTGCTATTAAATGACGAAGCCGCAGACTGCAAAAAAAAAACCGATTCGATGATGTCAGCTTTATACCTACTGTGTATTTTTACTAAGTGAACCTACAAGATAAATAACTATTATTTATTTATCTTGCAGGTACTCAAACAAATTATAAAAAAGTAGGTACTTACTGTGCTTAGATCATAACTCAATCGTCTTCGACACTGCCGAACATTTCTCTCAATGCCGGCATTCGCCAACGCCATCTCGACTATGCATGAACTACGTCGTTTTAGCTCGCGACTCATTTTTAACTGCAAGGAAAAATAAAATTGATTTAAAATGAGTACTTTGTTCCATCTAAAACATAATAGGGTTTAAAAATAATCCGAAACGCAATGCAGTTTTGAAAATAGGTACTACCTTTGCATAATTTGATTGATACTTACCATGTCTTCATAGAATGCGCGCCAAAATGGGAAGTACGTCCTCCCTAAGCGACGGCGGGTGCCTGAATGAGAACCCGTATAGACGTGTCACGACGCGTGTCGCGCATACCTACACGACGTTTTTTAAACGCGTGCGGTTCCTTAGCGACGAGAAAATATAATTTTGCGTACGGGTAATTTTATCTACGCGCCATACATAGCCATTTAGCAAAACAAGTAAGACTATCTAACCGACACCATTAATATTAACCGTTGTCAAATAAAAATATCTAAGGGTAAAAAATAAATATTATGATATACAAGTAAAAATATCTAAGCTCTAATATTCTTCCACTTTATTTCAGATTAACTTATACAAATGACACTGTCACAAAATATATTATCAAGTTAAAATATATAACCACATAAATTACAATTGCTTTGTGTAGGTAAAATCTACTAAGTAATTTCAAAGGAAAAATTCTTAACAAGTAAAAATACGTAAATACAAATAAATGAAAAAGTCAATACATGAAAAACCGACTAAGTTCATATTCCTAATTGTTAGAACGTCATAACTGCTGGATATTCATAAAATCACTATTTTTTGGTCGTTTAGTAAGCACAAAATGTAGATTTGACCGAAATCACGCAATATCTAAGCGACAATAAAACTCGTCGTAGAACTATGAGACCTAGAACAAACGACGCAGAAAATTCTGGCGGTTCGAATGGTATATATAACTCATTTTACGGTTTTTTGTCGGTTAGTAAGGATTGCCTTTCAAGCGTCGATATGTTAGTCGAGAAGAACAGCAAAGTTGCGATAGTAAAGTGGTTGCAGACCGAAAAGCCTTACTTAAGTAAAAAGAGGGATACAGAAATAATATCCTGGAACATTATATACGGCCATCTGATCCCAAACTAAGCAGAGCTTGTACTATGGAAACCAGATTACTGGTATATTACACATACTACTTTTCTTTTGTCAATACTAACTTATATAGATAATTACATCCAGACTATGTACAAGCAGACATGTTCATCACATAAATGTCTGTCCTGGGTAGGAATCAAACCCACGACCTGCGGCCTTAAAGGCAAGCATTTACCAACCACGCCAATCGGCCCGTCGAATGTCTAATAGAAATGAGTTGTCCATCATTTTAGAAACCTCGGGCTCACCCGCTTGTTACTAGATCCTTATACAAGGGATAGCAGACTTGCGACATTAAATATATGTGCTCGGCCACAGAGCAGCAAGGGCGAGCGCGCGGGCGTTTACAAAATTGGTATAACAAATTGGTCTTCATTAGTCCTGCACCGCTCGCTGTAGCACTAAAGCTATTGATGCTCGTAATTACAAATTAAACTACACCATTTCAGAAAAAAACAGTTTAATTAATTCTTAAAAAAAAATACCTATTCACACAAAAGCCTCATCACTATGTGTGCATGAAAATTTATTTGACATGTTAAATATCCCATAATATTTGTATTAAACGATTTATATTATCTTTATATGTCTAGTTTGCATTCATTTTTAGAATACACGAACCATAATGTTGCGAGTCCTCCATCCATCCGTAATAAGACGAAGAGATAAAAATCCAATATGGAAATTGGTCAATAAATTTAAGTTCGAAACAACCCATAAATAAGAACCTTTGATGTGGAACCCTCAAGTGTCACGAACAGATATAGACGGAAATAAATTCTAGAATATTTCAATTCAATATCCGACCGACAACACAAATCTCCCATTAAGAATTCTTGGTTAAAATCTATTATTGCTAATCGATCTAATGATCGATTAGCAATCAATTTCAATAATAGAAGAAATAATAGAAGGAAGAGTCGAGGGGTTGAGAAGAGGGACAAGGTAGGTAAAAGTACTTTTTATTCATGCTGATATATTGTTTATCTCTTCTAGATTTAGCCTGATTTTTTACTTCTATAGGCATAGACACTGTTTTAGCGTTCCATTAGAATTAATATATTCTCGTCGTATTATTGTACAGACACCAGCACATCCAGCTACCCCAATCTGTCAAATTTGTTTTAAAGATTTTAAACTTTATTACAAAAGTATGACGTTCACTTTCAATTGGGGAAATTGGATAGATTGGGGTAGCTTGTTGTGCTAGCGTCTGTACAACGAGGGTAAGGGACTAATGAACAAACACAATTTTATGATAAGTATTTTGATAGCTAGCCCGATCAAAGTATTCATGTTATGCTAGAAAATATATTGGAAAGAAATTGCTAGAAAACATGATTACCGTATTGATACGTGAATGTAGAAATAGTGTCGTGATATCTCGTATAATTTAAAAGTTCAACGATTTTATAGAAGTTTCTGGAAAATTATTTAAATCAGTCTGCATTCGCAATAGATTTTATTTACAGCTTTAGAGAGGAATCAAATGACATCTTAGCATGGAGTTTATTTGCCAGCAAAAGGGGATAAGAGTTCCTTTCCATAAAAATACGTGAACTTAATGGACCAGAGACAGTAAAACTTTTCTCTATAAAGCGCTTTATTTCCTATAATAAGGATTATGTTTAAATGATTATTTGTAAATGAGATTTAAATTTGACACTTGAATGAATCGTTCCAACGCGACATTCTAGTAAACTAAAGTTAAAATGAGGCAATGGTAGTTACGTGAATACGCTGATGTCGAATATGATTACTGTAAATGAGTTCAGTTTAACGTTATTTCCTATTATCCCATACAATTAAGGCGCCGCATTGATAAACACAAACAAGGATCCAGTCAGTGTCGTTATACTTATGCACAGACGCCAGCACATCCAGCTACCCCTACCTCTTTAATTTCTTTAGTAGATTTTCAACTTTATCACTAAAGTATAAGGTTCACTTTCAATTGGGGAAATTTAACAGATTGGGGTAGCTTGATGTGCTGGCGTATGTACATACAAATCTGTATGAATTCTAGCTAGTGTCGAGGGAACGATTTCCCCGAAACCATTATAGAAAAAACATTTAACTTTTGTTTTATTTATTTATTATAAATAAAATAAAATAAAAAAGATTTTTATTCACGTAGACTTTAAAAAAGCGCTTGTAAATAGTCAGAACATGTTTGAAGTAATATAGTTGTATACATTGTTATTTCTAGTAACATAGATATTTAGGTACACATTGTATGCAAACATTTATAAAATTTATTTTATTATAGCAATGATATTTAGCTAGCTTGTATCAAGTTATTGTCAAGAGATTATGTTTAATTATCTAGTTTAAGTCTAATATTTTTACTACATATTGTCAATGGTTCTGTCTATATTAAGGTATTATTATTATGACGGACATTGTGTTAATAACGACGGTCGCGCTTTAATGCTACCACCGGATCCAATGCGCCCCAACTGAGAAGACCCAGCGAAACAAACTCATTTAAATCCTATGCACAAACTTTGCATTCAGAATGATCTCTTTCGAAGATTTGGAAACAAAATTCGTTATAGCTATATTCTACAGTTATTTCTTTTTAAACCAGTTCTTAATATTTATCTGTTATAAAAGTTAATCAATCGCGTAACAGTAAAGTACCTACGTTACCAAACACCTGAAAATAAAATATATCAGTTCCGTAATTCTTTTTTTATTATAATCGCAAATATATACATTGTGTAGTTTTATTTGAGCAATAGCATCACTAAATTATGAACCCAAAGACGTCCCCTACAGGACAAAAGCCTCTTCCAAGGATCTCTATAGTGCCTCATCTTGCGCTCTCGTGACCCTTTCTAAATTGTTGGTCTACTATTTGGGCGGCCTGCCCACGCTGCATTTTCTGTGTAATGAGCACAATTATTTAATTTTGTTCTGTGTCTGGGTGTAATCTACTATATAAAAATAAGTTGGGTTTTCCTTCCTGACGCTATAACTCCAGAACGCACGAACCGATTTCCACGGTTTTGTATTCGTTGGAAAGGTCTCGGGCTCCGTGAGGTTTATAGCAAAGAAAATTTTTAAAATTTAACGCGGGTAACACCGCGGGGCACAGCTAGTCTACTATATAAAAATAAATCGGGTTTTTCTTCCTGACGCTATAACTCCAGAACGCACGAACCGATTTCCACGGTTTTGCATTCGTTGGAAAGGTCTCGGGCTCCGTGAGGTTTATAGCAAAGAAAATTTATAAAATTTAACGCGTGTAACACCGCGGGGCACAGCTAGTCTATACATGTAATAAAATAGTAGGAAAGTCAAAACTGTACATTGAATATTTTTTTAAAAGAATACTTGGGGCGTGATCTACCATCTATATCGAAGCCAAAAATATAGTTTTCAGAATTTTTGTCTGTATGTCTGTTTGTCTGTATGTCTGTTTGTCTGTATGTATGTTTGTCTGTATGTATGTCCGGGCTAAACTCAAAAACTACTACATGGATTTACTTAAAATTTTGCATAAATATTACTAAGAGGGCGTGTCAACATATAGGCTACATATTATCACGCAATCACCTACGGGGGAGGAAATGTGATAATTTATAAAATTTTACGCGGGTAAAACCGCGGGGTACAGCTAGTTTATCTATATAAAATATAATTAATTAATAAAGGGTGTAATTTATGTATATATTTAGAAATAGGTATATGAGTATGTTTATCATGTCAACTGATATTTGTATATAGTTAACTGATATTTATGGTTGCCGTAGCCTCTGCCTAGTTTTCGGATCAGTCTGGCAGTGTATTAGCTGTTCCTAGCAAGATATTATTATATCCCAAGATATTTACTGAATATTTATCTATCTTCGTATTTAGCGTTTGTCGCTTAGATTAATATAATACAGGTAGACAGCCTTCAGCGCGCCTCTTAAAGCTCTTCAATTATACTCTTATTACTTAATTTATTCAACAATATTTGTGTGACTGATGGACGGAATAGATAATCCTCTACAATTTGAATTTATTGGCCCTACTGCTGCTTTCATGGAAATGTCATTGTTTAGCTATTGAGTCCAAAATAAGTGCCGCTGAGGTATTATGTAAGGAACTGTAATATATTGAACTGATAAAGTCTTTCATAAGTAAGTTTAGTTTCAATTCGGGTCCCGAATCAATATTTATTGGTTAGTATATGAATATTAATGATTGGCTATGTTTTACAATTGCCTCTATTCGTAAATGTACTGGATTTACAGAGGTAGAGGTGCCTCGTTGGTCTCGCGGTAGCGTGTTCAACCGCAGACAATGTGGTCCTGGGTTCAAATCCCGGGTCAGGCTAAAAGTGATTTTGGGATTATTCCGTAAAAAGAAATTTTCTCAGTATCAGCCGAAGTCTGGGAGTTGGAGTGCCTCGGAGAGCACGTAAAAGCCGTCGGTCCTGTACCTGACCTCTTTCCGGTCGTGTCGCTAGTCGTCCCATCGGATCATGAGAGTGATGGAATAGAAAGTGCCCCTGTGTTTGCGCATACACTTGCGCACTATAATATGTCCTGCGCAATTGGCTAATCGTCATAAATGTACATCATCATAATAATATGTCTAGCGTAGAAGTCTAGTGTCCACCATGACCGAAATTCGACCAGAACGACATTATAATTATATTCATAATATGGGTACAGCTACTATGTATTCAGGTGCAGTTAAATCGAACCAACGATCAGAAATCGGGTCACTGCTATACAAACTTGTTCATTTTTTACGATCCTCGTGTGAAGTTAGGCCAGTCGTAAAAGCCGGGAAGCTTCCCACATAAACGGTGGGTCGTTAATTAGTAATTTCGTTAAAATTGTCTCTTCTGTAATTAAAAAGTAAGTGCCGCTCGAGAGCGAGTGTCGAATTGATAGGTCTTAAAAATGAAACATCCAATTTTCCAATACGGTTTGGGGATTAGGAACAAATGAGATAATAATTATATCGAACGATGTTTGCTTTTCGTGATATAGAAAAGTTGTGAGATAAGTGGGGGCTTTGGCATCGACAAATAGAGATCTATCAGAATAGTTTACTTTTGAGTTTAAACACAAAACTTTAGAAGCATGCCACCATTGACATTGAATTTAAACATGCCGGCTGGTTGGTTGATTTAGGGTAAGTCAAGCGATTAGCCTTGGAGTTTAGGTAGATATTATGTGCTAAGAATTTTAAAAGCAACAAAATTTGTAGCCGAATACTGAAATTATGGAGCTGGTACTGTTATTTATTCGTGACTTTGAGAGCGCGGTTGACCGGTTTGTTGGCCAGATCGAGGCAGCGAATAGCTTTGTGGTTAGGGAGATATTTGCTGAGAATTTTAAAAGCAATAAATATTTCAAGTAGCATACTGAAATCTCTCAGTGAGCCTGGCCAGCCAGTGCGTTAGTCACAGCGAGGCAGGTAAATAGCTTGGAACTTAGTAAGATTTGCCATCGCATATGTTATCAAGCCTACATTTTCAATAGCAAGAAATACTTCCAAAAACACCTCGGAATCATGGAGTTGTTGGTGTCATTCCTTCTTGTTTTGGAGAGCGCGGTTGGCGCGTTCATTGATAAGAGTAGGCCAGACGAATAGGTTGGCGCTTAGAGAGATATGTGCTGACAATTTTCAAAGCAGAAAATATACCAGTAGCAGACAGGAACCTTGGCGTTGGTGTTGTAATTCCAGTTTCAGAGAGTACGTTAAAATAATTCATGTATACTTACATCCTATGTAAAAGGGTACCCTAAATTTGATCTGCCCATTAATATCTTAGCTTAACGGCTCTGCCGTAGTAGTAGGCGATCTGTCGCCTACTTCAGATTGGTAAAAGATGCTAATTCGTAACCCGCTGGACGACATTTCTTTTTGTTTTTATTTATGATACGGCCCATAATATACGGACAGATGCCAGGAACGCATTCTAACAACGCATAGACCTTAAAAGAATTATGATGAATGGAAAAATCCTCCAAATACTCGATGCACCTTAGATGTGTATTCGAATTAAGATTTTCGTTGTTGTCCCCAATCTCGAGTGTGCTTATCTCAAAGTTAGACGAAGTAGCAAGCAAGCAGCAGTTTAAGTGCTTTTTCTATTGTTATCGCTGCTTTACTGAAAGATAAACAACGAGAGTCCGACACGTGTCAACAACCCAACGCTACCTACTTGTTCAGACGCCCAGACGGAGTGGCACCACTCCTACACCTGCCTTGAATGCCTTATGAATATGAAATGCAGGTATATGAGACAGAGAACTTCGACAACTAGAGACAAAGGTGGCTCTTATTGGGTTCTACAGGTTGGCCGAGGAGTTGATGCTCAAATGCAAAATTTAGATACTTTATGATGAGAAGTATCCAAATTACCCCCATGTATGGTCTACGATTTTGCGTAGTTTACGAGATAGATTTTTTAATATTTTTTTTCGTAAGTTTCACCTAACATCAGTTTTCGATTTTTTTCTCGTTCTATTGAACATTTCTGGTTAATTTTTTTGTGATAACTAATTAGCATAGTTTAACCTAACCCCCTAAAATGTATGGTTTATCTCATCATTGCAAAACTGACTTACAATTTATTCGAAAGTTCAAAATTAGGGTTTGAGCTCAGGACTCGTAAATTTTCATATATGGGGGTGATTCGGATATTCCTCATCATAAAGTATGAAAATTTTGCGTTTGAACGTCAACTTCTCGGCCACCCTGTATATAGAAATTATTAAGGAAACATTATGGTGAGAGTAAATCGGTCCCCTGTTTGCCACGGTGGTATATCTCAAGGATTAAAAATACATTATAACTTATACAACTTATCTACTCTAAACTTATATTATAAAAAGCAAAATTTGACACTTTGTTTGTTTGTAATGGATGAACTCAAAAATTAGTTAGTTGATTGTATTTTTAATGTTTCTTTCACCTATAGAATGATCTATAACGAGTATCTGTATTTTAAGATGTTATTTTAAAAATTATTATTCTGTAACTGTGTGTCAAAAATGTGTCTATAAAAGTAATCGTATTATGCATGCGCACCGAAAAATATTGAAGATAGATAAACCTGCCTATGATATTCATCATTATCCAATGCGCGTGTCTCCAGTATGCTATTTTTTTAAACCCAACGCCCGCACTTCGATATCTAATCCCTATATCGCGGGGTACTTTACAAACATAATTGACGGACACAAATTACATGTTAAATGGAAATTCTACTTAGAATTTCCATTTAACATGTAATTTGTGTCCGTAGTTTAGTTTAAAGCACAATTGGAGCAATAAAACGTTTCAGTCATAAAATTTCAGCAGCACAACTTCGTTGCTATGAGTTGCTTTTTGTGTGCAAGCAGGAGAAACGTCCCCAGCTGGCTGACAGGGTTTTAGACTATAGTAAAACATGAAACTATTTGACGAATAGACAATTTGAAAATCTAGAATAAATCTAATTCTTACTTAATAACTGCCCAAGTGCGAAACAGGCTCGAGCGCGAAAGGTTCGGTACCATTATGTTTTTATAATCGGTTTATAAATAACGGAGAAAACGCGTGATATTCATAAATAAATTAAATTAGGTCCCAGTTGTATTACAACAATGAGAGCTAATATAACTAACCATTACACTCAAATGTTGTTAATTTAGTTAAAAAGTTGTTTATGATGTGTTATCTCACCTTCCTTTTAAATTATAAGTTACAAAAAACATTCTCCTTATTACCGAAGTTCGCGATGCAATCATTTTAAATAAGTATAGAAACAGATTCGGACCTCTGTGTATGCGCGACCTATTATTTTTTTACAATCAAGTCGAAATCTCTTAAATATTTGAAAATTTAGCTAAATTTACAAACTATTTATTTTAGAGAGTATATAAAAAATTGGTAAATTTTATTGTGCAAGCGGAGCTAATGAAGATTTAGTCGTGGGCGTGTTGAATATGGCGCCTGTTACGTAAGATCCCACACCCTAGAACCTTTTCGTATTCGTACGGTACGGTTTAAGTGAAACTTCGACCCACGTACGCTGGGTCTGTGGAATAAGCTCCCCGCCACGGTTTTCCCGAGAGATTACCGCATGGGGCACTTCAAAACAGGAGTGATAAGGTTTCTAAAGGGTCGGCATAGACTACGGTAATCATTTTCCACCAGCCGGGCTGATAAGACGATGGGTCAATAATAATAATTCAGTATCACACTAATATTATAAAAGCGAAACTTTGTGAGTGTGTATGTTTGTTACTGGAGCTGGAGCGATTTTAATAAAATTTGGTATGGAGTTAGCTGACACCCTGGATTAACACATAGGCTATAATTTATAAAATTTAACACGGGTAAAACGACGGGTCACAGCTAGTGTCTAATAAGTTTTAAGCTTGGGAACCCCTGGTGCACATGTAGTACAACTATCCGGTACATTTGAGTTTAACGCGGGGCACAGCTAGTTAAATCATGCTTATTTTTGTCTGTAATATAAATGACATAAAGCACATCCAGTAACGGAATAACTATAATATGCGTCACATAAATGGGTGTAGGTATTATGCCAAATCGAATATTATATAATTATATATAATTGATCGACCATTATAAATCGAATATTATATCGAATGGTTGTTTAATCGAATATACAGCCGAATGTATTTAGCGATAAACGATTCCTTTGTTTCTGCCGTATGATCTGCGTTGTATGGTAGCAGTTTTGACATAACCTGACTTAACTTATCTAGTAGTGAATGTCCGATTTATTGACCATTCGATATAATGAACGTTATGAAAGACATGATATGATGATAATGATGACGATTATGAACGTTCAGTTGTATAGAGAAAAAAAAAACGATTTTGTCTGCGGTGATATATTATGATTGCATGATGTGATCTCCTATAATTAAAGGAACACATGGAAAAATGTATAATAACTGTATTATTAGCATGTAAGGTGTATTCTTTGTTGGAGATCCAAATAAATAAATATAGACAGTCGAATATATTTCATTCTATTGATCGTCGTTTGTTTGGTATTTTATATGGCCTAGTATACGGCGGTGGAATAGATGTCCTGCACGAGAATCAAACCGGAAACACAAAAGTTATAGCGAGGCGACCACCACTGCGCCACACTACTTGACGATAGGAATTGACTACTTAACCCTTAACCAGGCTTTGCTATAGTATTATTCATTGATTTTGGAACTTATTCCGAGGAAATTAGGTTGAAGTTGATGTGGTGTCGTATAGTCCACAGCCGCAATTCTGCCGCGCAATTTATAAACGCGGTATAAAACACTGCCGCGCAATTTATAAACGGCGTAAAGAACATGTCGATCACATGTTCTTTACGTCGTTTATAAATTGTGCGGCAGAATGCACTTGTCATATTATTCTCAATCTAAAAATTATACCGAAAACGCATCGAGGTCAAATGACAAAACGTTTTGTAATGTTCTATGAAAACGCGACCGGTAATTAAATGGTACCATCCAACGAACGAGTCACTCATAAATATTTAAAAATAATGCAATAATGATTCTACATTAGGTCATATGTGTTTTTAAAGTACAACAGTACAGACGCCAGCACATAGAGCTACCCCAATCTGTAAAATTTCTTTTATAGATTTTCAACTTTATCACAAAAGCATAAGGTTCACTTTCAACTGGGGAAATTTGGCTGATTGGGGTAGCTTGGTGTGCTGGCTTCTGTACATAAACGATCATCAAAGTATCGTCATTCATTATCTTGTGTCAGGGTCACACACACAACAGTATTTAGTTATTATAATTAGAGAGTTAAAAACGTGTTTTTGTATCTTATTTTATAAGTTTTCACGACCTCTGTTTGGAAATTTCGAGCCGGTTGGCGTGGTTGGTAAATGCTTGCCTTTCGCACCACGCACGCGCACGCGCACAATATTATTATACGAAAATAGAAATTGGCTTTCAATGCGATATCATAGCAATATATAGATATACAACATGTAACTTAATTAACGCACTTCCTGAAAACAGTTTGTTCAGAATCGTTTACTGAATCGATGTATATCATTTTTAATATAGGTAATTTTTTATTCCAAAATAATTAAAAATACGGAATATATTTTCATAATAACCCTGTACAGTCAAATCAAATTGAAATGGACCGTAAGTCAAAGTAATAAGACTTTTAAAACAGCAGTTTTATTTGTATTCATACAACGACCATCATTCAATACAAAAACAAAAAATTAAACGTTATTCCAAGAAACTAATTTAGTAACTAACAATGCATATACATGTGAAATAAAAAAAATGCAGTGTATGTATTATGATTACAACATAATATTCTAATTGGGATGTCTGAGTTAATTACGTTACATGTTGTATATAATATTATAAATATATCGACAACTCGAAGGCGTCAGCTAATCCGCAAGTGAAAGGTAAAAGGTGTGGCGATTGTACATTTAGTAGTTCACTACGAATTGGTTTCACTGCCTAATTGGTCTACAAGTAGCGTGTACCGGAGTTAATGAGGCCCCGGGTTTGATTTCCAGGTTTTTTTTTATGGCAGATGTCGACAAACGAGCAAGTCGGTCACCTGATGGCAAGTGAGTCGCGGGTGCGTTGCCGGCCTTTAAGAGTCAGAAAACAAGTGTTTCTGACCCTCCCCCCCCACCCCGATGAGCTCTGGCTCTACTCACACTCAGAAACACAACATTAAATTATTAATGTCATTATTAAGGAATGTCTTCTGTAAGGTGGAGGTACTTCCCCAGTCGGGCTGCTCTTTGAGCGAATGAACGCTGTGCCCTACCTCACTTAAACTACTACTCAAAACATGTTATCTGGTTTTTCGGGCAAATAAGCTTTCGTTATTCAAGCTGATTGCTTAGATCCAGGTACTTGGCAATGTTACCGAAGGAGACGTCATCATCATCATAACAGCTGTAAGAAGTCCACTGCTGGACAAGATTCTCCCTCAAGAATAATCTTGGGGATATTCCATATTCCAGAATCGCCACACTGGGCAGACGGGTTAGCGATCGAGTTTTTGGCGCCAACGCCGAAAAAGACGCATCAGGGCATTGTTTCATTTTCAAAAACTGGTGTAAATTCGAGTTTTTATGTGTAAATATGGTGGATTTTTAGACATAACATCTTCGACAACGTACACAAGTGAAGGAAATTTTCTGTGTTGTATCCAAAACTACATATAAGCCTCTGTAAAGTCTCCACTGCTTTACTGTGGTTGGACAAGGACTATGTATGACTTGACTGTGACGGACTTTACTTGACAATGACGGAAATAAATGATATAAAAATATATTTACTGAAGGCTCATAAGGCCGAAGAAGCCAGAGCCGTAAAACAGAATTGAAAAAAAAAAGGGTTAGCGATCGCTGTAAGCTGGTTATAGTACTCAGAAATAAGCTGCTGCCCGCCCTCTGGTAGATATTCCCTCGGGTCAACTTCTACGCCCCTCATGGGATTAGATGGGGTGATGATATTCTGATATTTACCGCCGTCACTATACGTTAAAAAGAGCACGTAGATTATTCCATTATACAATTAATGATTAATTAAGAGGTTGACAACACTCAATTTTATCGTATCACATCGTATCGAGTGAATAGAAAAAACTTGAACAAACTGGATGGAATATAGAAAAAACATGAATTGCAAGAAGAAAAGCGAAATATATTTTGTATGCCAATCTAAGACAGAAAAGTAATTGATAATTACGAAGTACACTACATATTATTATAGCCATTTGAATTTAAATGAGACTAGTGATAATCTATACATATAATAAAATCGTAGGAAAGATAAAACTGTACATTGAATATTTATTAAAAAGAATACTTGGGGCGTGATCTACAATCGATATCAAAGCCAAAAATATAGTTTTTAGAATTTTTGTCTGTGTGTCTGTTTGTCTGTATGTATGTCCGGGCTAAACTGAAAAAGTACTGAATGGATTTACTTAAAATTTGGCATGAATATTTTAAGAGGTCCGGTCAACATATAGGCTACATATTATCACGCTATCACCTACGGGGGAGGAGCTGTGATAATTTATAAAGCGTAATGCGGGTAAAACTGCGCGGCGCAGCTAGTCAAAAATATAGTTATTAGAATTTTTATCTGTGCGTCTGTTTGTCTGTATGTATGTCCGGGCTAACTAAAAAAGTACGGCATGGATTTACTTAAAATTATGCATAAATATTACTAAGAGGTCGGATCATCATATAACGCTATCACCTACGGGGGAGAAGCTGAGTGATAATTTATAAAATTTTAGGGGGGTAAAACCTGTGCCCCGTGGTTTTACCCATAATAGCTAGTACATAATATAATAGTGGTAATGAGAGTATAGTTCTTTTTGTTTTAAGTCTCAATTATGAGGCTGAGAGGATACAGATGGCACCTACCCCTTAGGTCATTAAAGTCAGGTTCCCTACAAGATGGGCCGATGATCTTGTGAGGGCTGTTGGAAACCACTGGGCGCGGATAGCGGAAGACGGGCAATTGTGAAGATCTATGGAGAGGCATTTTTCCAGCAGAAGACGTCTTTCAATATGATGATGCTGATATGCTGATGACGTTTTTATATTATAAGTATAAGAGTAGGACTGTTTTGGCATGTACAATCAAGGTAGATCACGCGTGAATTTTATCCAGCCTAGCACCGTTAACTCTTCATCATTTATTTTGCCGTTTATTTTTGTTTATTGATGCGTCGCCTTAACAAGCCAACAGACGTGTCATTCATATTGATTTTGAAGTGAAATTACTTGAGGCGCACTATACATACCTATTTAAAGGCTTCTATGCCTCCGTTAACCAATAGTATGCTTGATAGTGACATAATTGTGGAAAAAAGCTTAATTACAGTGAAAGTTACTTAAGGCACGAATGGAATACTTTTTGGTGGGCTGCTAATTGGCAATATACTAGTTTAAACATATAATAATATATCATATTTTTTTTTATTTTAGTTACGGTACTAGTCCCTCCCTCTTACCCACCACTGCAACTCCTGTAAGCCAGGATCAACAGTGGCACACAATGAAATGACACTCAGCGGTGAGGATCATGTATGTCCCGGGGAAACGCTTTAACTGTCTTGGATCCCGCAACGAATTTATTATCAGAATGAAATAATAGGAGGAGTTAGAAATATATATATATATATATTTATATATATACTTATATATCATTATATGTATAATGGCTAATGCTCAGTAAAATGTGGCGCAGCGGCTAAGACAGTCGTTCGAGTCCCGCGCCGGACAACTATTTGTGTGACCCATAAATAGTAGTCTGTCTATAATAGGCATTTTTCTGATGTTATTTAAGCCGCCTAGTAGGCCCCTGATATGGCTTAATGACTGTACCCTTGCCTAGATGCTCAACAATCAATTACGCACCAACGATTGCAACTATTTAAGCAGATTTCCAAATATCCAAAACTAATATAACTTCAATTGAATTAATTCGACTGCACGTGTGGCGCAGCGGCTAAGAAAGTCGCCTTGCGGCTTCGTGTCGCGGGTTCGAGTCCCGCGCTGGACATCTATTTGTGTGACCCATAAATAATTGTTCTGAGTCTGGATGTAATTTGTCTCCGTCTATTATATGTTTGTAAAGTACCCCGCGACACGGGGGTTAGATTCCCTAGTGCGGGCGTTGTATATTTTAATAAAAAAAAATATAAATATATCTATAAAATATTTTTTCTGTGTCAGGGTGTAATTTATGTGCCCAGTTTGGAATCAGATAGCATTGTGTTAGTTATTTATTTGTATGGGTCTCGGCATGTGTGTTTCCTGGAGGAGACGCTGGATGGAGCTAACTCGATATCTTTCCAGTTTTCTTATCTTGCTTAATCATTACCATATTATGGCTAACGCTTTAAATTGCAGGGCAATGGTATCTAATTATATTGTATTACAAAGCCATTATTAGATATAGTTATATTATACTTATTTTTGATATAACGGAAATAACTTCGTTTCAGTTTTCAGTTCAGCCGAAAGACGCCACTGCTGGAACAAAGGTCTCCTCCAAAGATCTCCTCAATTGCCGGTCTTGCGCTATCCGCATCCAGCGATTTCGATTAAAAGTATAATTTATATATGATAGTAAACCTTACGCACAGTAATTTATGTACTGCTGTAAACAATTAAATCCAGCTATATGCAACATTATGCGCCAATTAAGCTTGGAATATACTGCTGTTTGATCAGTGGCAATTTTCTAAAAGTGAAGTTTTCTTCGCCAATTGATGACTAGCACTCAGTAATTTGTGTACATATGGCTACATATAAAGCTATACATTTCCAATATAAGCTGACCTCTCATTGTATGAAAATTCTATATAACGCGAGATTTTATACTGGAAATTTACATGTAGTATTATTGATATGTAGCCGTGTGTACAAAGCCAATTCTTATAATATTTTGCAAAACAAAAGTTACGCAAGTGATAAACAACTATAAGTAAAATGAGATCAATGCCAATTTTAATGAAAATAATTGTAAATTGGTGTAATGAGGGCTTTTCAAGACTTACGACCGAAAACGTAAACATCGATAATCGACATGCCATGACATAATAAATTGACAAGTGATAAAGTCAATTCCGGTCAAGTTCGAGTTGGAACGTTCACCGTGGGTTCCGTCGTGTCATAATTCATATCTTTATTTGCCAATGCCATATACAGGGCTGTTAAAAATAGAATTAGACCATACATGTTTTGCTTTAAAACAAAGGCATGTAAATTTTCAGTTTCTGGAATTCCTTAGTGCTATAGAAGTTATTTCTATTCAACCATTCTCTTCATTCTTCAAAATAAATTATCTGCATTGTAGTGTTTTTGATTGTTAGGTAATTTATTATAGAGACGTACATACACACATAGCCAGACTGCTTTTATTATATTTTGTGACCTCGGGATCTGGTCAATTACAATTCTATGTTGATCCTGCCGATTTCTAGAACACGTGTTTGGACGTATAAAAGTTATTTGGACGGTGACGGTCACCGTAGCCTAGTCGGTAGTGCTCCTGCCTACGAAGCTGGTGGTCCTGGATTCGAATCCCGGTAAGTGCAAATATTTGTGTGATGAGCACGAATATTTGATTCTGAGTCATGGATGTTTTATGTATATCGTCGCCTGGTACCCATACTACAAGCTTTGCTTAGTTTGGGGCTAGGATGATCTGTGTGACATTGTCCCTAGATATTATTATTATTTAGGATATGCCATAATGGCCACGCTTGGCAAATATGTTTGCGATCACAGTATGATGTCATAGCATCTACACATAGAGTCGCCATTTTGGGAGATATTCACTCTGGACGGCTTCTATGGTGTGATATTCTTTGCCGTCGACCACACAGCAACATACTTTCATTCCACAAATCGGACGATCCAATATTACCTTCAAAAGATTACACATTAACTCACTTTATAAACTTCGTATGGCCCTAAAATAGATTTGTACTGTATGGTACTTTTTCAACATGATATTTTAAGTTAGCTTAGAGAACTTTCATTTCTTTATTGGACAACTCAAGTCATGTAATAATACTGTGGTATCCAACATAGTGTCCAACATAGTATCCAACATGTAACCTTAGGTAACCTTTTACTGACATATAGGTGCATGAGAGGATGTTTGATGTCTTTAGGGATGTTTCGTGCTGTCGTTCTACGTGGTGATGCGAGCCACTCCTCCGATTAAGTATCGGAGGGGATATTTCATCGAAACGTATGCAAAATAAAGATTATAGAGGGCGGTGGTAGTCGCGGTGCGCTCGAACCTTTAGGGTGCGGAACCCTAATAACTTGATAAAGGTTACTAAGACCTTCAGGTTTTTAAAGTTAATCACCATTTAAAATGTCCTTTGTATGGATGGTCATGGACTTTTATTGTCGACCCAAAATACCTATACAGGGTCAGGCAGTCGCATGCAGTTTATGTAAAATGCTTATTCTAAGCGTACCGCTTATAGGTGTAATAAAAAAACATGTGGGGGAAACCTTCGGGAATGCCGATAGATGTGAAAACTATTTTTTCATTTCTTATACTCGGAAAGTAGTGTTTATTTGATCCGAGTAGCGACTGGAAGATGCTTCTTCCGACCTTTGGCCGGTAAAGACGAGTAATTTCTTCCTTCTCTAAGAGAATAAATTTTAAAAATGGAACTAAAGGAGACGGGGATTTTTGGGCCTGACTGTAATAAGTTGAGATATGGTTTAAAAAAAGCGTTATATTTTTCTATTTCAAACTGTTAAAAAATTTACCCAATTTACAATCTGGAAAACGAGAAATCTCAAAATAAGTTAGTCAAGAATTATATTGGTTGTTGATTACTATAATCGATGAATGGTAATGAGTTCAAACAATGTAATATAAAAACTCTTGCACCAGACACCAGATAACCGATTTAATCATAATAATAATTAAATACATTAACATAATATCAACAGTAAAAAATAAAATATCAACAAAATAAATAGAAATCATAATATTGGTTATCGTTCAAATCGATTTATTAGTTATTAGCAACTATATTTTTAATCTATGCTGACAGTGACTGGTGACAGATTTTGAATCCTAATCTATGATCGGTCCCTCGTTTCTCGTATCGTTTAGTGCGTGTGTGATTGAGAATTTTTTATTATTTTGTTTATATATCCCTCGACAACTGCATTTTCTCTACGGACTTCCGATATTGCTTAACGTGTACGACTTTTGCTAATATACTGGACACGGATAACTATTAAATAGTAATCGCCCTTAAAAATCAGCTGTTACAATAGGTTGGTACATAACCTCTCTATTAAGTACTAAATCTTTTATAACTCTGCTCATAGATTGAAAAAATCCATGCATTTTTTAGTGATTGGCTGATAATTTATAGACCCATTAATTGACACCACTTTTATCTTTTTACATCCGAGTCCAATATTGTAAGAAAACGTATCCGTCTCCTTTGGTTGGGCAGTCGGCCAGTCGGCTGTAAAAATGTAACATAATTAAGAAAAAAGTGCACAACGCCGCTAAAGAAGTTTTCACTTCAAACATGTTGCGGTAATATGAGTGTATAAATGGCCAGTTTGAATTTAAAAAAAAACCCCCCGTCTTACGAATATTTGATCAGGTCACGTATCCTGACGCGAGTTTATAATTTTTTACCCAACCCGAAACAGTGCACTACGCCACTAAAGGTTCACTTCAAAAATATATTTACGATTTTTTGATTTGGAACCCATGATCATTATCTGTGTTACGCTACCGCTAGACCAAAGAGGGGGTCAGTTTATTGACCCCCCCTTAGGAACAAAGTTATACTACTATTCTATGATACGAGTACTTCACTTAACTTATAACATGCTACGTTATTAGCGACTAACATGATTTGTATTACTTTGTCTATTTATCTACCTGTGCGATACCTCGGCGGGGCACTAGCAGGATATGAAATTATTGTGAACACTTTCGAAGAATGGTACACACGGCTACATATCAAGCTATACATTTCCAATATAAGCTGACGTTTCATTGTATGGATATCGTTTACAACACGAGATCAGCTTATACTAGAAATGTATAGCTTGATATGTAGACGTGTGTTCATTGGTTAATTTGTAAGCTTAATATTTGAGAACCAGTTTTCTTTTTTAAATGTTATATAGTTTTTGTGAGTATGGAAAAAATAGGAAAAACAGTTTATTTCCCATTTTTAGTGCCAATACAAAAAAAAAATTAAGACTTTTCTGAATATTTTTGAATACTAATGACACAATATGAAAAAAGCACACGTAAAACATTTGAATGTGGGAGCGAGATAGCTACGCAAAATCTGGGCCTTAACTAACAAGCATAGGCCACAATTTGGCATACATACTTACGGGGTTGTTAAGCGATTTCATACAAAGATAGGCATTTACATAATAAGTGTCCTTCATTTGCATGATATGAAATAATTTTATTCACAAACTTTGGCCGCTTTGATGAAAGCGGTGGATTTTCTTATTACGGCGCGGGGAACATCATTTGACAGTACCTATGTCTTTAAAACTGTATAGGAACCACAAGATGATTTTTTAATTACGTCAATTAAACTGGTTATTTAAAGTCCCGACCCCCAAATGTATGAAAATGAAAAAGGTTTTATCTACTAAAACTCATTAAGAGCGGCAGTAAATTTTGAAATATGAATTGTACTTGTACATCATATCATCATCATCATCATCATCATATCAGCCGAAAGACGTCCACTGCTGGACAAAGGCCTCCCCCAAAGATCTCCACAATTGCCGTTCTTGCGCTATCCGCATCCAGCGATTTCCAGCGACCCGCACAAGATCATCGGTCCATCTTGTAGGGGGCCTGCCCACGCTGCGTCTTCCGGTTCGTGGTCGCCACTCGAGAACCTTTCTGCCCCAACGGCCGTCGGCTCTACGAGCTATGTGCCCTGCCCACTGCCACTTCAGCTTGGCAATTCTTCGGGCTATGTCGGTGACTTTGGTTCGCCTGCGGATTTCGACATTTCTGATGCGATCCCGCAGGGAAACTCCGAGCATAGCCCTCTCCATTGCTCTTTGGGTGACCTTGAGCCTTCTAATAAGGCCCATAGTGAGCGACCACGTCTCTGTTCCGTATGTCATCACTGGCAACACACACTGGTCGAAGACTTTCGACTTGAGACACTGCGGTATTTTGGACGAGAAGATGTTACGTAGCTTCCCGAACGCTGCCCATCCGAGTTGGATTCTACGATTGACCTCCTTCTCGAAGTTGGACCTACCTAGTTGGATGGTCTGTCCTAGGTAAATATAGTTCTCTACAACTTCGAGTGCAGAGTCACCAACTTTCAATTGAGTGGGTGTAACATGGACGTTTGACATGATTTTCGTCTTATCCATGTTCATTTTCAGACCCACTTGTTGAGAGACTCTGCTGAGGTCATCGAGCATTGTACCGAGGTCTTCCATGGTCTCAGCCATGACTACGATATCATCGGCAAATCGAAGGTGAGTGATGTACTCGCCATTGACATTGATGCCAAAGCCTTTCCAGTCCAGAAGCTTGAAGACGTCTTCCAATGCAGCGGTGAACAGTTTCGGAGATATAACATCTCCCTGTCTCACGCCTCGCTGCAAGTGGATAGGTTTCGAGATCTGGTCCTGGAGTCGCACTGACATAGTGGCGTTTTCATACAAACACTTTATCACCTCGATATACCGGTAGTCAATTTGGCACCTTATGAGAGACCTCAGCACGGCCCATGTTTCGATAGAATCAAAGGCTTTCTCATAGTCCACAAACGCTAAGCACAGTGGCTTGTTATACTCTTCGGTCTTCTGTATAACTTGCCGCAGCGTATGTATGTGGTCTATGGTGCTAAAGCCTTTTCGGAAACCGGCTTGTTCGGGAGGCTGGAAGTCGTCAAACCTGCGCGCGAGACGGTTCGTAACGACCCTCGAAAACAACTTGTAAACATGGCTCAGCAGTGTGATGGGTCTATAATTCTTCAATAGGGTTTTGTCGCCCTTTTTGAAGAAGAGCACCACCACACTTCTGTGCCATGCTTGTGGCGTTTGACCTTCTAGTATGACGGAGTTAAATAACTTCTGAAGGGCCCGTAGGATTGGTGTACCACCCGCCTTCAGAAGCTCTGCTGTAACTCCATCATCACCAGGCGCCTTGTTGTTCTTGAGTTGTTTGAGAGCCATTCTAATCTCGTACAGGCTGACGTCGGGGATGTCTTCGGTGTAATGTCGGGTTAGTCGTGCTCTGGGATCTGAGGCATGACTTTTGACAGGTGGCTGTGTTGTCGTATATAACTGTCCGTAGAACTTCTCGATCTCTCCCAGCAACTCAGGTTTAGACGTGACGATTCTACCATCCTCAGTCTTCAGCTTCGTCAGTTGGCTCTGTCCAACAGACAGAGCTCTTGCGAACACTTTAGAGCCTTTGTTTCGCTCGATGGCCTCTTTAATACTAATTGTATTAAATTGCCGCGTGTCGCGAGTCAAAGACTTTGAGATCTGTCTGTTGAGCTGCCGATATCTGGTAGCATCATCTGAGGATGTCAGAACCATTTTCCGTCTATCTTCCATAAGTTGCAGGGTAAAGTCAGAGATCTTTTTAGTTCTGTTTGTACGGCGGGCCTTGAAGACCTTAGACCCAGCCGTATGGACAGCTTCTACGAGCCTGTCATAGTATGAGTCCACTTCCTCGCAGTCTGCTAGGCATTCGAAACGGTTTTGCAGTTCGAGCTGAAATGGTTCGGGGTTTTGGACGTGGATAGGTAAAGGTCGGAGCGTAGACTTTATCAGTCGGGACCTCTGGAGTTTGACATTAAGGTTCAATGAGCCTCTGACCAGTCTGTGATCGCTCCCGGTTTTAACCGCATTGATCACGGAGACATCATTGAACATCTGTCGTCTCGTCGACAAGATAAAGTCTATCTCATTTTTAGTTTTACCATCCGGGCTCACCCAGGTCCATTTGCGGTGATCCGGCTTCCTGAAGAAGGAATTCATCATAAAGAGTCCCTCCTTCTCCATGAAGTCGGCCAACATTTGGCCCCGGGGGTTCCGGTCACCAGTTCCAAATTGCCCCACTCTCAGCTCATTACCGAATCGTTTGCCCAGCTTCGCGTTAAAGTCCCCCATGACCACAGTGAAATAGGAGTTAGAGGTATGTATGGCTCTGGATATGTCCTCATACATAATCTCGACCTCATCGTCGGAGTGTGTCGAAGTGGGTGCGTATACCTGTATAACCTTCAACGAATACCGCTTGGTGATTCTGAGTATAAGGTACGCAACCCTCGTCGACACACTCTCGATTTTCACTAGGTTGTTCACGAGGGACTTGTGGACTATGAACCCGACACCACCTTGGGATATTTGGTCACCCTCCCGGTAATAGAGCAGGTTTCCGGATTTCAGTATTATCGAGTCCTCTCCCTCTCTTCGGACTTCAGATAATCCTACAATATCCCAATGTAACCTGCTCAATTCTTCCTCCAGTTCGGTTATCTTCTCGTCGGACCGCAGTGTACGTGTGTTATATGTTGCCAGGGCCAGAGGTCGTCGGTGTTGGTAACGCGGAATCTGCCGGGGATTCTTAGCACCCCCTGCCCTGCCGTAACCACGCCTGTTACCACGGCTGGGAATAGCAGGGCTGCCGGGGACTGGGGGCCGCGGTTTGGTTGTGTCCATCATTTGAGGGGATTTGCCATAATCGCCACGCTTGGCAGACGGGTTGGCGATCGCAGTAAGGTGGACATGGTACTCAGGAGAACGCTGCTGCCCGTTCTCTGGTATATATTCCCTCGGGACGACTTTTACGTCCCCCCACGGGATGAGAGGGGGTGGTGATATTCTTAGGCCGTCACCACACAGCAACACTATTGTACTTGTACAATTATTTAAATTTAAGCATTTTTGAGATATGAGTTAGATTTAATTTCGATCGTTGATTTAAATTGTGGTTTAAACTCAGAAAGTAATTATTAGAGCTGACCCTATGTGTTTGATGACGATCAGGCTTTATATCATCTAAATCTATTGTCTTAATGATAGCGCAAGACCGGTAATTGTGGAGATCTTTGGGGGAGGCCTTTGTCCAGCAGTGGACGTCTCTGTCTTAATCTTTTATTTAATTCAAAAACATCTGTTCCGAAACAAGTCAACATCATCATCATATCAGCCAAAAGATGTCCACTGCTGGAAAAGGCTTCCCCAAAGACCTCCACAATCGCTGGTCTTGCGCTACCCGCATCCAGCGATTTTCACAACCCTCACAAGATCATCGGTCAGAAAAACACATACAATAAAGTAGGTAAATTTTGCCTACAAGTCCCCTGAAAATTATTTACAGAAGACAACGCGTGCCATACGTCTTTATTGTCAATATATGAGTGGACCATTAGTGTGCATCTTTCATTTTGCAATAGACAAGTCAGTATTGTCAGCTTGGACGTTCACTGCGGAAAAAATAAATATCTGTAATATGTAACTAGAAATAATAACTGTATTACTACAAACATGTTCTGACTATTTACAAGCGCTTTTTTAAAGTCTACGTGAATAAAAACATTTTTTATTTTATTTTAGAACCCCTTGAGCCGTCCTTCTACTAGATTTTAGGACATTAATGCTCACAGTCACAAGCAAAACTAATTAATAAACGAGATTTTTTATAATTTTTATTTATAAAGTCGTTTTAAATATTGTTAATGCAAAAATACGTGTTTTTTATGAAGCTTTCTTTTTAATTTTATGTTGTGTATAACTCTGTATTTTTTACATACATAACATACCAAGGCAACCGAGCAAGCGGGTTACCAGATGGTATATAACGGTCCGTGGACATCTGCAACACCAATGGGCTGTGGTATGTGACTAGTGTTAATATACATCTTCGAGAAATACCGAGATGTTTGTAGACTTTAAGTTTTCCAAGTTTCACAGGTTACTGTAACTCGTTAGCACCCGGGCAAGAGACTAATGAGCAAGCGGCTCGCCTGATGGTAAGTGATCACCGCCGGGAATGTACACTCGCAACACCAGGGGCTCTACCGGCTAAGGCACCGAACATCGTTTTCGTGAATGGCGTTCAAAGAAATGAAGGTTAAAAATGACTTAGTCAATCGTTAAATCGGCTTCCATGACCACATGTGACGCCATAAATGGTCCGGAATCGATTGTCAACGTTGAAGCCGATTTAACGATTGATTAAGTCATTTTTGACCTTTATTTATTTGAACGCCGTTCAGGAAAACGATTTTCGGTGACTTAGCCGGTGGAGCCCCAGAAGAGTCACGGGTGCGTTGCCGGCCTTTAAAAGAGTCAGAACACAAGTGTTGCTTACCCTTCCCCCCACCCCGATGAGCCAGATTGATCTATTATACAATAAGACTCCAAATGTTAGTGAAAATTTAACATGAAAAATGTTTATTCACAATTAATGTACCGTCACGTAATCACATAAATTTTACACTTTTGGCAAACTGCACGACAGTTTTTTGGCGCATGTGGCTCCCGTTTTCCAATTTTCTTATAATAATTGTGTACTTTAAGCACTAGTTAACATTTGCATTTATCATATCTCTTCATCATCTTACTATATTTTTAAACATATTTTTTACTAGCTGTGCCCCGCGGTTTTACCCGTGTTAAATTTTATAAATTATCACAGTTCCTCCCCCGTAGGTGATAGTGTGATAATATGTAGCCTATATGTTGACCCGACCTCTTATATTACTAAGAGGTCGGGTCAACATATAGGCTACATATTCATGCAATATTTGAAGTAAATCCATGCAGTACTTTTTGAGATTAGCCCGGACATACATACAGACAAACAGACAAAAAATCTAAAAACTATATTTTTGGCTTCGATATTTATTGTAGATCACGCCCTAAGTATTATTTAAAAAAATATTCAATGTACAGTTTTGACTTTCCTACGATTATATTATATGTATAGATGTATAGAAGATAGCATCGGGAATCAATCGATAGACGTCCACTGCTGGACATAAGCCTCCCACAAAGCCTCCCTAGCGGTTTCCAGCGACCCTCACAAGACCATTGGTCCATCTTGAAGGAGGAATTAATATAATCAGGAAATATTTGTTACAAATATGGTTTGTCCTAAATAACAGTTGCCTGGCCTAAATCGTTACCTAAGAATTATTTACACTGATTGGAAAAAGTGGAATCCGTTGCGAGAAACATACCTAGCGATTAAACAGAATTATAATAATCAGTTCACAAACATCATGAATAAAAAAAAAACAAACTAATTAATCAAATTCATTCTTCTTTTGAAGACGGTTATACACTTGGGTTCATCGGAACATACCAGTAGGCAACTTTTTGTGTAAATCTGTAATTCACGTGAGCACTTAGTTTAGCAATCAAGCTAAGGAGTTATCACATTTAGTTTCAATATAATTCGCTTTCCAGTGAAAAACAAGATCAGACATAAAGATTTTTTCCAGTAAGTAACTGCTATTGCAACTTGAACATTGTTGGTATTAAGTTAGACTTGGATACACTTTCACTAATTGGATAAATGTAATAATCATTAAGACGTTAACTTAAACAAGTTAACTCTACCATTAATAGAAATTACGTAACTTCGTAGTATACAGGTATACTAGCTATTCCGGCAGACGCTGTCGAACCCTACAAATAGAAAAACGAAATTGGAAGACTCCAATTTCCGGTAGAGCCGGTAGAGCTCGTCTGAGCGCCACCTATCAAGGGCTCTACCGGCAAAGTCGCCAAACATCAATTTCTTAAATGGCGTTAAAAAAAATAAAGGTTAAAAATGATTTAATCAATCGTTAAATCGGCTTCAACGTTAACAATCGATTCCGGACCATTTATGTGCTCATGGAAACCGATTTAACGATTGATTAAGTAATTTTAACCTTTATTTGTTGAACGCCATTTAAGAAATCGATGTTCGGTGACTTAGCCGGTAGAGCCCAAGATCTATCGTAAATCCAGCTGTTTTGAGTGCGTGCGTTCAACATTGACTGCACATGTGGCGCAGTGGTTATGACAGTCGCCTCGCCACTTCGTATCCCGGGTTCGATTCCCACGCAGGACAACTACATATTTGTGTTACCAATCATGGTTGTTCCGAGACTGGATGTACTTTGTGTCCGTGCATTATATGTTTGTAAAGACACAGGGATTAATTATTACCTAGTGAAGGCGTTGTCTTAAACAATACTGTTATGTAGGTATACAGATTGTATGATCATGAAATGCGCAAAGAAAATTGAAGAGGTTCAAAAACAGAAGACAAATAAAATACACACATCAACACAATCTAGGGATATTGAACATTTCATTGATTATCTAGAAAACTATAAACATTTTGTTATGACTGTAAATGGAAGAATTAAAGATAATTTCATGGCCGATATTTAAACATTAACAACACGATGCGATTTTGTTTTTCTAATTAATAAAAGTCTTAAATTAATTAAGCCATAGAAAATTACTGAGTGAACAAAAACATTTTATTCTTATAAAATTATTCAATCGAATTAAATGAATAAAAATCTTACCAAATCTGATAATCAGTAATCGGTATTTCCTCCTCTAACATTAATCACACAGCGGCAACGATTTTCCATACTTAAAATTAAGGTGTCAATGTCTTGCTGGGGTATGCAGTCCCAAGTTCTTTTTAAATGTTCGAAAAGTTGTTCTTCTGTTGTCAAGTTGGGCGGAAAATCCCTCAATGCTCTTCGCTGTAACATGTCCCAGGCGTGTTCAATTGGGTTTAAGTCTGGCGACTGTGGAGGCCAATCTAATACCTGAACATCGTGTTCTCGAAGGGCGGCCCTCACCAGCCGCGCTGTATGGGAAGGTGCATTGTCATGCATGAGCTGAAATTCTTGCCCCGTTAGGGCCCTGAGCGGGACAATGACACGTTCTACTACCTCCTCACGGTATCTATGGGCAGTCATGCTGCCCTGAATCCAAATGAGTTGGGTTCGTCCGCCGATTCGTATTCCTGCCCACACCATAATTGTCCCGCCTTGGTAAGAGTGGACCTCCTGTGGATGTCGGAGACGGCTGACCCTGCCTGGAGTTCTCCAAACGCGTGTTCGTCTCGAATCTGGATGAAATCCATAGCGGGACTCATCAGTGAACAGCACCAATGACCATTGTTGATCACTCCATGTCAAATGTTCTTGAGCCCATAAAAGTCGCCTACCGCGATTGCCACGTCGCAGCGCCGGGACTCGTAGCGGTCTGCGAGCATGAAGACCAACTTCATGCAGCCTCCTTCGCACGGTTTGGTCGCTCACCAGCAGCTGCTGACCCTCCTGGAGCCTTTGCACTAGTTGCATCGCTGTGATATTGGGTAGTCTTCTGGCGGTCATTTGGAGAAATCGATCCTGTCTCTGAGTGGTAACACGATATCTACCTGTGTGCCGTTCTGCCACATCTCCAGTAGCGCGATAACGTGACCACAGCCTGGATACCACATTTTGGCTTGTGCCCAGAGACTCAGCAACGACGCGTTGAATAGCACCGTTTTGTAACATGCCAACTGCCCGTAACATTTCATCTCGACTCAAATGATGGCGTGGCATGACGCTAAAAAGCTTACACAACCAATTGAGAAAAGAAAATAAAACAATTTATCAGGTTTTCTTCAATTAACACGCAAAAAAAATTTTAATGCAACTTCTTGAAATTAGATACAACTCAAGATTGCGCTGTGCTTTGCGTGTTTTCATTTGTTTCTCATTTTAATTTTTAAATTTTGAATAAAGAATAGACAAGGTTTAAATCTGTAAATAAACTTTTTAAGGAAACTAAATAGGTTTTAAACAATAAAGCCATGTTTGATTTCAAAATAACGTATCCCTAGACTTTGTTGATGTGTGTAAATGGTAGTGGGTTCGATTCTCACCTGCACTTCAATTTGTACAATTCATTTTAAAGTTGTCTGTATCATCATCTTAATTTTAATAAACATGGCATGTCATTATTATAAAAAAATTTCGTTACAGCATGTTACAAAATTCCTTGCTTATACCGACTGCCTAATAAATGGTTTGGTTATCCAAATACCGCGAAATGCAATCTGATACCAGTGCTTATATAATTTATATAACATCACCATGTTATGTAATTTATGTTAACATTGGTAGCAAATGCATTTTCTAGGTAAGCAAGTCCCAAAAATATGTACATTGCTTATACTCAGGAATAATATTGAGGTGAAAACTAACCACCAGTGCCAAGTTGAAATGTCCCAAATTTCAGACTTCTAAAATGTATTGCATAAATTTAAGTGCGGGTGGGAATCGAACCCACAGACCACGGGGATCCAGCCCCATATGCGTTAACCGCTCCGCCACTACACCGTGGTTCTCAGACTCGAATTTATACAATCCATTCGACGTTTTCTTAACGCACTTAAGACGCATTTAACGCCAAGAAATAATTGAAAACATAGTTAATTATAAAAGCATGATTTATTTAAAAAAAATCACTATTATAGGTATTTACTATCTCTTAAATCTCTTAGTGATGATTTTAGATATTTCCATACAACCCTCAGAATAAATAGGCTGATAGGGGGTGGAAGGGAACAAAATGAACATAAATTCATTGTTTATACAACCCGGGCGCAATTTATTCGATACTGGGGATCCCGTCCCCTGCAAATTGAATTTCATGAAAGGTATCAATAAAAACTTTATCAAAATAAACAACGTCGGAACAAAAAAGGGAAGTTACAGTTCAGAAGGTTAACTGCACTGAAAAATGTTCTAGAAGATTATACTTTTAATTAGAACATAAATAAAATATCCACGTGCGGTAAAATTCAAATAAAGTCTGTGGAAGCTATCACAGTGAATACTATACAACAAAATATGGGACCTTATGATTACTAGAACTGATTTCAACCGGAAAACGTAGCGGGGACCTCTACAAGAGGGACCGATGATTTTGTGAGGATCGCTGGAAGCCGCTAGATGCACGTAACGCAAGACCAGTAAGGGAAGTATATGTCCAGCAGTGGCAACAAAATTTGAATTCATAAAATCTAAACCTCGTTACGATTTAAAATAATAAAGCCTCTTAAATTTAATCTAAAATAATAAGTCTTAAGAAATCTCTCGATGTATTACTTCCAAAATCGGGACCCGGTAGGCATCACTACAGTGCAAGGTATTTTTGTCTAAGTTTAAGTGGGTCAAAAGTTAATAGGTTGATTTATATTTAGACTTAATACTTTTTATTATTCTACCAATTTCAGGACCGAACACCGACAGCTAGCTACGTTTTAAAATTTTAATTTATTCCATACCTACCAACTATATTTTTAATAGTTTTTAACAGATCTAGGCGTAACCTATTCTGTTAATATTATTATGAGCTATTTTATAGATAAATTAGAAATATCATTAAAATTGGTTTCGTGCTGTAAAAGGCAGAATCGCCAGCAATGAGTATTATTTTAAACAAGGTTTACTTTTTTAATTGGATTTTTGTTTTTGTGAAATTGTGCAATCACGCGCAATATACAAGCTCCTAATGTTATTATACTCGTATATTCCCGCTCTCATAACATGCGGGGACACGCCCTTTGATTTTCGAGGTGGGTATCGTAATCTTATAACGAAGTGAACAACTAATTTCAAAGAAGTAATGCCTTATTAAATTTGTTGTGTTACTGACGGTATAGAATATTGCCATCACAACCCGTGGGGGGCATAGAAGTTGACCTGAGGGAATATAAGAGAAAGAGCAGCAGCGTCTCTCTGTGCAACTACGACCATCATACTGTGATCGCCTACCCGTCTTCCAAGCGTGGCAATTATGGTATATCCCTTACTTACTTATCGTATGGGCAGTGGTTACCCTAGTGTAGAGTTATTCAAGTAGGTCTCTAACATGGCTTAACGTCTGTTGTCTAATGACTACAGCCTTCGACAGCTTAACGTACCCTCCGAAACACGGAAACGCTCAGAAATTAAACCACTTTGGCGGTCACCCATCTATGGACTGACCGCGAGCCTAGTTGCTTAACCTCGTCGATCACTTACGGACCGATGAGAGCATCTAGCTATGAGCTATTCTATCCAAATGATGGACACAACTCCATTGAGGAAATCTTTTAGGGAGGTTTTTGCCCAGCGGTGGACGTAATTCGGCTGACATGATAGCCTTATTAATAAACAAATATCTGGGTATTTCCATTCTGTGTTTGAGAAACTGAGTCGTATTTCGTACTAAGTTACATGTTGTTGCTGGATCATTGCGTCCGTCCTTTTTCCATTTAAACTGGATCCATTTTCTCTCAACGGGATCCCAAGCGCCAATCGACGAGCGAGCTTATGTTAAACATTTTCTTTAAAATAATTCCAATGAATTCTAATGCTACCGTCGTCCCTTAAATAATCTACGTCGTTTTCCGATTTCCGGTATTACTTTTTATAACATTACGTTTGAAATTTTCCTAGGCGGCTTTCACAGCTTTCCACTGGATGATGGGCTTCCATGAGGGGGTTCAGCCTGGTTAGCAAGTGAAATTATAAACTAAGTATCGGCGCTAGAGGGGTACAAACCTTAGCTCTCGGGGAGTAATGTGGAGATGCATGGGTGGATCGATTTTGACACGTTTTGTGCAGTCCACGGGCCGCTCGTCGGACTGAGGATCATTAAGGACATTTCCGTGATACGATTTTTTTATATCAGAGGGCGGCAAACGCGTAAGTGGGTCACCTGATGGTAAGTGATCACCACCGCCCATGGACACAACACAAGAGGAGTCGCGAGTGCGTTGCCGGCCTTTAAGAGTCAGCAAACAAGTGTTGCTGGCCCTTCTCCCCAATGAGCTCGGGCGACCTTACTAACACGCTGAAACACAACATTAACATTATTAATGTTATTATTAAGGAATGTGTACTGTAAGGTGGAGGTACTTCCCCAGTCGGGATGCTCTTTGAGCGAAATAAAGCTATGCCCTACCTCTTTTTAAATGCAATCCAAAAAATGCTGTGACAGTACCACAAGACCTTCAGGGGACGTTACATAGGTACTAGGGCAAAAGGGCATATTCGCCTGTTGCGACCACTATGGAATTTGGTTGGTGTACGGCTGAGTCGAAAAATTGAGACTCCATCGTTATTCAATGCTTGAATCGGTCACTTCATAGGTGATTTTATTCATGGTACCAGTTTATATCAATTATTAATATAGAAGAAATCCATCCCCAAATGCATCCGCCAAGTACGTGGCGTGGTAGCCACCGTGGTGACCTTGCCACGTACTTGTTGGATACGTTTTGAGATGGAATTATTTTTTCTTCTTAGCCACAATGCTATGAAGTTTTCATACTGAATTAACTGAATTGTAGTAAGGTAGCTAGCTAGCTAGTTGCGGCTTTCAAGAATGCATGAAAATGCCTACACCTGAGTAATTAGAGGTTGGCTAATGTCCTTGGCGTTGTGGAACCTGTGTGCAACATGTTATAGAGTACAAATCAGTAGAACAGGCCAAATATATCTGATGAGAAGGTCATGCTTACACAATGGGAGAAAGGGCAGAAGAAGGAATCACTTGGTTTTTTAAATTTAGATGGAACTGGTATACACTACTTGCCTGTGAAGCTCATCCCATATACCAACCTGCGATAAGATCGACAATTCTACTATTTCAATGGGTGAAATTTTCTACCTAGTTTTGTTTCTTTAGGTGTACCAACAGAGTTCTATCTATCTATCCCTATAACCTACTTTGCCTTGACGGTAGTCGTACCAAGGACCTTGCCATCTTTAGGTGGACGCTACTAAGCTAATTACGCTTTAACATAGCTACTGAAGTAAGTATACCTAAATCAAGTCGTATCCGTACTACTAATAATAATAATAGTGAGACGTTCACAGCCCATTCCACTCACCGGTACGTAAGTAGGCGAAGTAAAGCATCTATAAAAGCGGCCACTCCATATATGGGTGACCGTCAAATTGGCCTAATTTTAAGCGTCTCCGTGATTCAGAGGACACGTTAAACGGTCGGACCCGGTTCTTGTCATAGGCAACATACGTTGAACCATGTCCCCTGACATCTACAGGGCGGCTTCGATAATTCTGGCACCAGGGTAACCATTATCCAGACGATATAAGAAATACAAATAAAAATAGAAGTGCTCCTCGACTACGGTGGCCAATTTCAGCGAAGAATAGTCGAATATACAGGTAATATTATTGTGTTAGGGTTTGACACTTATTGTGCTAGAGTACACGCAATGCTCTCTCAATCCCTTCAATTTCATGATCCGATGGGACAGCTATTAAAAACGTCTGGCACAGAACCAAATGCTTTACTTAATTTCCGAGGACGGGCGTTTTACCGCTAACTTCTAGACTCCAGGTGGATTTAAAAATTTAATAGGACTTGCAGAGTCACCTAATTGCGAAGCTTGTGGTGTGGTGGAGGTTGTCCAACAAAATTATACATGCAATACTTTCTTGGCTACACCGGGATCCAGACAATGCTATTTCTTGTATAAGATGTATGTACTGTCAATGAGTCCTAGTTTAAGTTCGATTTATAGTACGCTGTCTCACGGAGGTGACATCGACATTTAATATACAAAGCCTCCTTAAATAAAATACATAAAAAAGTATATACTCCTGGTGGTTATTTTAAAATATTTCTTTGTTAACCCTATGGGCCGTGGTAATCCTGGTGTCATCTTTGTTCAAGCCGACAGCTTAACGTGCCCTCCGAAGCACGAAGACGCTCAGACATTAAACTAAAAAACTTTAACGGTCACCCATCTATGAGCTGACCGCGTGCCTATGTGCTTTACCTCGCTGGTTACTTACGGACCGGTGAGACCAACTCGCTCTGAACTGCCTCTCTCGAACTATAAATATCGCAAATCCGCTTTTTGTGCTAACCCGGGGTTTGAACCCAGGACCTCCTTGGTTGAGTACGCTACCACGAGACTTGCGAGGCAGTAGTTGGCAATCATTAGTAAAGAATCCAATACAACTTTCGAAAGAAATCGTATGCAAAGTTGATTATTACATATTGGAAACAAAATTTCACAAAGCATACCTGTACTTTTATATTAGTATTTATAAGTAGGTGAGCCTAAGTATAAATTATGTATGTATTTATACTGTATCGTAATTTCTTATGTAATGACCTCTAACACTTAGATATGATCGGTATTTTAGCATATATTATATATACGTTGTGGCAATTATTGCGAAATTCTCGGGCAAAAAGTACGTAAAACGTAATCGTAATGACGATGCCCCACTTTTTATCAGTTATGTTAGCTATTAAGGGCCTACCGAGAAATTGTCCCCGCGATTGATCTGAGTGGGACTATATAGTAAGTGACTAATGCCTGTACTACAGTGTACAGCCACTTAGTTATATTATACTAATATTATAAAAGCAAAGTTTGGGAGTGTATACATATTTTGATCTGCGTGGGATTTCAACCCGGGACATGAAGAGGCGAGGCGATTGTTTTAACCGCTGCGCCACACATGCAGTCAAAATATTTTATTATATAATCATTAATTGCTGTTCGGTGTATAATTGATTGGTGATATACAATATGTAACGTAATTAACGCGCACCCTCAAACACCCCAATTATAATATTATGTTGTAATCATAATACATACACTGAATTTTTCATTTAACATGTATATGCATTGTTATTTACTTTTCGTTTCTATAATTCGTTTCTTGGTATAAAGTTTATTTTTCTTTATTTTGTATTGAATGATGGAATTTCTATGATACAAATAAAACTGCGATTTTAAAAGTCTTATTACTTTAACTTATCGTCCATTTCAATTTGTTTTGACTGTACAGGGTTAATATTAGAATAAATTCCGTAATTTTAATTATTTTTGGAATAAAACTTACCTATATTAAAAATGATATAAATCAATTCAGTAAACGATTCTGAACAAACTATTTTCAGGATGTGCGTTAATTAAGTTACATGTTGTATAGAATAATGTACTTACTATATGTTTAAAGTACTCATTATAACCCACAAAAATCTGTAACTATTATATCACATTGAGTGATTTTTATATAATACTATAATTTTTTTTATATAATATGCCTTATTTCGGTGATAATAGAACATGTATTCAAGATACATAAACTCACAGATCTAGTTTCTAATATTTAAATCAAAAACAATTTGGTAAACGGAAAACAACAAATTCTTCGACGTAACCCCTTAAGTGCAAGTAAATATGTGCAAATAAGAGCATTCTTACAAATTAACTTGAAGATACCTTCTAACTTATTAGTAATATATCATTAGGAATAAAGTATTAATGTTTATGATACGGCCCTAAATGAGAACAATTCACAAAGGACCTCATGAAGCAAGACCGAAGTGAGCCCAATTTATTGTCCGTCCCATGGTATAGCAGCAATAGTACGTAATTTCATACAGAACAATCTGTATATAACTGAACCGAACTCATTTAAAATACAAGTACAATATTTTGTAAACCACATTCATAATACAATCAAACTAATCATGTTGACGTGGTTGGTAAATGCTTGCTTTTCACGCCGGAGGTCGAGAGTTCGACCCAGGACAGATATTTGTGTGCATGAACATGTCTGTTTGTCCTGATTCTGGGTGTAATTATCTATCTATATATATCAAAATCGATGCCACTGTTCGTTGTAATGTTATAACTCAACAACTCCTTTACCGATTTGGCTAATTTTGGTCTTGAATTATTTGTGGAAGTCCAGGGATGGTTTGTACGTAGAGAAAATTTTAAAAAAGCCTTGCAAAAGTTTAAAATCAACATCTTTTGGCGATATAATTTTTTTTTGTTTGATTAAATGAACTTAATAATCATTATTTTTATTGCTATGCCTTATACGTAGCGAAGCACGTACCGGGCCGCTTGTAATGTATAAGTATGTATTTACAAAAACGTATGTATTTATATAAGAAAAGCTCTGCTTAGTTTGGGATCAGTTGGCCGTGTGTAAAATAATGTCCCAGAATTTTATACTAACAATATCAACAAATTATAGCCGTGTGGTTTCAGGCCAAGAAAGAATAACAGAGCCTGTTTTTTTTTTATGGCAGAGGTCGACAAACGAGCAAGTGGGTCACCTGATGGTAAGTGATCACCGCCGCCCATGGACACTCGCAACACCAGAGGAGTCGCGGGTGCGTTGCCGGCCTTTAAGAGTCAGAAAACAAGTGTTTCTGACCCTCCCCCCCACCCCGATGAGCTTTGGCGACCTTACTCACACTGAGAAACACAACATTAAATTATTAATGTTATTATTAAGGAATGTCTTCTGTAAGGTGGAGGTACTTCCCCAGTCGGGCTGCTCTTCAAGCGAATGAACGCTGTGCCCTACCTCTCTTAAAAGCCTCCCCATTACTATGGCTGTTGTAAAAGACGACTGAGGAAAACAGGAGGTAATCGGACAGCAGCGTTACTTGAGTACTAGCTACTACATTACGCGGTAACTACGGCAAGGACCTCCAAATGGCAACGTTAGAAACGAAACGTTAGAAAAGAAATTCTTGGGAGAGGCCTACGCCCAGCAGTGGATGATACCAGCCTGATGATAATGAACAATATCATGTTCGGAGTCCCCACAGTAAGCACCGGTAATGAAACATGCCATCGATATACTTTAACTAAACATAAAATTCTGTCTAAAGATTGGAAATTTCGCATAACGTAAGATTATTTTCAACATACGATGTTTAGGGATACCCTGTCGAGGAATTTTCTATATTGAATATTTGAAATTTAATTTTAAAAGAACCATTTTTATGTCAACTGAGTTTCATCATACGTCATCTGAATAATGTTTCTTTTGAAATTAAAATTCCAATAGGGATTAAGTTTGGTGTTGTGGGCGATCAAGACCTTATGTAAGCTTTTTTAGAGGCCTCTATATATCATTCTGTTTCCCGCTTTGCCCTGGAGGGAAGTGGAACTATTCATTTTATAACTCTTCCTTTTTTCTTTCTAATTAAATTCGTTGCGGGATCCAAGACGGTTAAAGTCATTCCCCGGGACATGCCTGAGCCTCGCCGTCCAGTGTCAACTCAGCGGTGAGGCTCAGGCATGTCCCGGGGAATCGCCTCCTGTAAGCCAGGATTGTGTGTCACTGTTGATCAGGATCAACAGTGACAGTACCCGCCAGTGCAACTCCTGTAAGCCAGGGCTTACAGGAGTTGCACTGGTGGGTAAGAGGGAGGGACTAGTCCCGAATAATAATAATAAAAAAAATAGTAATGGAATGGAAAACTCATACGTTCATTCGCATTATAATTACATTTCGTAGGGATTTCTATTAATTTTTAATTAATTTCTCTGGACAAAGGATCTCCACAACGGCCGGTGTGCTGCCCGCATCCAGCGGCTTCCCGCAACCCTTGCAAGTCCTGCCCACACTACGTCTTCCGTTTCGTGATAAAATTAATGTCTTTATAAATAAATACTAAATAAACAAACATCATCACTAACACTGCCATATGATACAAAACTAGGCTGAGCCTGTTCTATGGCAACCAGACAACTGATAAACATACTAATATATCTACAAATACATACATACATAGAAAAATTTCTCAACTCATCACACAGAGATGTGTCCTGCGTGGAGATCGAACCCACGACCTCTGGTTTACCAGTCAGGGTAGGTACCCTGACTGGTAAACCAGAGGTCGTGGGTTTGGTATTGGTCTGCTGGTTAGGTAACCAGCAGACCAATAGGCCAACAATTTATATCGAGATACTCTACATATATGCAATTGTCCAGTGCGGGAGTCGAGTGAGGCGACCTTATCCATTACCATATCCACTGTGCCAGACGTGTCATCTACACTTTTAATATAGGTTTATTCAAGGCCAACGATCTCGACCAGGAGTGGCTTAAGCTGTCCAGTTAGGTTTTCGTCTCGACGAGATCATGGGTCTAATAATAAGTTTCCTTTCAAGATTTTGTTGCTTGAGGAATTGTTCTATCTCTCCAACCTCAAAGACCAGGTTAAGGCATCCGTAATTATTGTCATGAGATCATATAAGATAATCTATATATTTACATATATATAATACTAGCTGGTGCCCGCGACTTTGTCCGCGACAATTTTGAATGATGACCAATGTAACTACTTATTACTTAAGCTTAATCTAAAAAATATAACTTTTAAAACAAATAAGCAATATAAATTGAATAAAACCTAACCTCTAAATAACCTTACTAAGAAATAAATGAAAAACTACTTTGCTACTGTTATTTACAAAAAGGACCCGATATCATCACGCAAAAATCAAAGAATACATATCAATTGTCCTTAAGTATAGTCAGTAAGTTAAATAAAGTAAAATAAAATAACTACCCAAAAATCCTGAAATATATATTTTTAATTTTTGACTGAAATTCTAAGTACCAATTTTCATGCGTTTAACTTCAAGTCGCAGTTTACATAGAAACTTACGTACCCTACTTTACGCCCTTAGGGGGGGGGGGGGGATTCTCAAATATTCAGAAATATATATTTTAAATTTTTGACTGAAATGCCAAATAACAATTTTCATGCGTTTAACTTAAAACGTTTCACATTTTTCATACAAACTTACATCCCCAATTTTACACCCTTGGGGATGGAATTTTCATAAACCCTTCTTTAGTGGATGCCTACGTCATAACAAAATGTCAAGTCTTTAACTCCAGCCGTTTAGGCTGTGCGTTGATATGTCAGTCAGTATAAACTTACATCACCTATTTAATGCCCTTCGGGGTGGAATTTTCAAAAATCCTAGAATACATATTTTTATTTTTAACTGAAAGGTCAAATACCAATTTTCATGGGTTTAACTTCAAAAAAGTCGCATTTTTCATACAAACTGACATGCCCTATTTTACGCCCTAAGGGGTGGAATTCCCAAAAATCCTGAAATATATATTTTTAATTTTTAACTGAAATGCTTAATACCAATTTTCATGCGTTTAACTTAAAAATTGTCACATTTTTCATACAAACTTACACCCCCTATTTTACGCTCTTGGGGCTGGAGTTTCCAAAACTGCTGAAATATATATTTTTTATTTTTAACTAAAAGGCCAAATACCAATTTTCATGCGTTTAACTTAAAAATTGTCACATTTTCCATACAAACTTACATCCCCTATTTTTCGCCCTTGGGGGTGAAATATCCAAAAACCCTGAAATACGTGATTTTTTATTTTTAACTGGAAGGCCAAATACCAATTTTTATACCTTAAACTTGAAAAACGGCAAAGTTTCATACTAGTTTAGCGCCCCAGTTTTACCCCCTTAGGGGTTGAATTTCGAAAAATCCTTCCTTATTCCTTGTCTACATTATAAAACAAACATTTGTGCAACATTTCAGCTTTCTAGGTCCAAGGGTTTGGGCTGGGCGTTGATGAGTCAGTCAGTCAGTCAGGACTTGTCTTTTTATTTATATAGATATTCTAGCTGTGCGTGTATAATAATATTCTAGCGGTGCCCCGTGGTTTTACCCGCGTAAAATTTTATAAATTATAGCCTATGTGTTAATCCAGGGTGTCAGCTAACTCCATACCAAATTTCATTAAAACCGCCCCAGCCGTTTAGACGTGAAGAAGTAACAAACACTCACCCACTCACAAACTTTCGCCTTTATAATATTAGTGTGACATATCATCTTATTAATCTTGTTAGGTATTTTATTATATGTATATTTAACTGATGACCGGTAACACACAATGTAGCGAAATTCACAATAGAAATAAAGAAAAGTAGGCCTCACCACGGAGGATGCTAGCGAGGACCACACTAATTAGGATAATCTATATAAATAAAAAGACAAGTCCTGACTGACTGACTGACTCATCAACGCCCAGCCCAAACCCTTGGACCTAGAAAGCTGAAATGTTGCACAAATGTTTGTTTTATAATGTAGACAAGGAATAAGGAAGGATTTTTCGAAATTCAACCCCTAAGGGGGTAAAACTGGGGCGCTAAACTAGTATGAAACTTTGCCGTTTTTGAAGTTTAAGGTATAAAAATTGGTATTTGGCCTTCCAGTTAAAAATAAAAATATGTATTCCAGGATTTTTGAAAATTCCACTCCGAAGGGCATTAAATAGGTGATGTAAGTTTATACTGACTGACATATCAACGCACAGCCTAAACGGCTGGAGTTAAAGACTTGACATTTTGTTAATATATAAATAATACATAAAATCACGTATTTCAGGGTTTTTGGATATTTCACCCCCAAGGGCGAAAAATAGGGGATGTAAGTTTGTATGGAAAATGTGACAATTTTTAAGTTAAACGCATGAAAATTGGTATTTGGCCTTCCAGTTAAAAATAAAAAATCACGTATTTCAGGGTTTTTGGATATTTCACCCCCAAGGGCGAAAAATAGGGGATGTAAGTTTGTATGGAAAATGTGACAATTTTTAAGTTAAACGCATGAAAATTGGTATTTGGCCTTTTAGTTAAAAATAAAAAATATATATTTCAGCAGTTTTGGAAACTCCAGCCCCAAGAGCGTAAAATAGGGGGTGTAAGTTTGTATGAAAAATGTGACAATTTTTAAGTTAAACGCATGAAAATTGGTATTAAGCATTTCAGTTAAAAATTAAAAATATATATTTCAGGATTTTTGGGAATTCCACCCCTTAGGGCGTAAAATAGGGCATGTCAGTTTGTATGAAAAATGTGAAACGTTTTAAGTTAAACGCATGAAAATTGTTATTTGGCATTTCAGTTAAAAATTTAAAATATATATTTCTGAATATTTGAGAATCCCCCCCCCCCCCCCCCCCCTAAGGGCGTAAAGTAGGGTACGTAAGTTTCTATGTAAACTGCGACTTGAAGTTAAACGCATGAAAATTGGTACTTAGAATTTCAGTCAAAAATTAAAAATATATATTTCAGGATTTTTGGGTAGTTATTTTATTTTACTTTATTTAACTTACTGACTATACTTAAGGACAATTGATATGTATTCTTTGATTTTTGCGTGATGATATCGGGTCCTTTTTGTAAATAACAGTAGCAAAGTAGTTTTTCATTTATTTCTTAGTAAGGTTATTTAGAGGTTAGGTTTTATTTAATTTATATTGCTTATTTGTTTTAAAAGTTATATTTTTTAGATTAAGCTTAAGTAATAAGTAGTTACATTGGTCATCATTCAAAATTGTCGCGGACAAAGTCGCGGGCACCAGCTAGTAATAAATAAATCATAAATAAATGAGAAAATTAATAGAATCTGACATACTAACATGACGAACATTTGACGCACTTTGTGTGATGATGAGTCATTTTTTGCGTATTTCGCAAGTTTGATATAATCAAAACTTTCGTATTCGTATGTTTTACCTTAACAACGTAACCATGTTACGTTAGTAACGAGATAAACTACTTTAATTATTGGGAAACTGTGAGAAACAGTGCTCCAGACAGAATTTTTGTTACACTTTCATATCTTAATAGAGTTCCTGGGTGAATTTCTGAATAGACTTTACTAGCTTACCCAATGTATGAGCTCACTGTTTAAGTAAAGTACTACTCAAATGCACTCTAATAATCTAATGGGTTTGCTAACCTACCCCTCTGGGAGTGGGAGGCGTAAGACAGACAATTTTAAGTCCTCTTCGTGGCACGAGTAAATTTACCAGACTGCCTCGTTGGTCTAGCGGTAGCGTGTTCAACCGCAGAAAATGAGGTTCTGGGTTCAAATCCCGGGTCGGGCCAAAAAGTGATTTTAGGATTTTTCCGTAAAAATAAATTTCTCAGTATCAGCCCGAAGTCTGGAAGTTGGCGGTATTACACCCCCGTGCCTCGTAGAGCACGTAAAGCCGTCGGTCCTGTACCTGACCTCTTTCCAGTCGTGGCGCTAGTCGTCCCATCGGATCATGAGAGTGATGGAATAGAAAGTAGTGCCCCTGTGTTTGCGCACACACTTGTGCACTATAATAAGTCCTGCGCAATTGGCTAATCTCCATTGAGAATGGCCGCCGTGGCCGAAATTCGGCCGGAAAGACATCATCATTATCATATTTACCAGAAAAATCCGTATTACACTTTTTCGCCCAACTCGATATTTGAACCCAGGGCCTCATCATCTGCATAGCTTCCTTGGGTTAGCATAAGCGTATCCAAACATACGCTTATGCTAGCCCAAGGAAGCTATCATCAGGTTTACAAACTAAAGTAGACATCATCATCATCATCATATCACCTGAAGGACCACTGCTTGACATAGGCTTCCCCAAGGATTTCCACAACGTCGGGTCTTGTGCTGCTTGCATCAAGCGGCTTCCCACGACCCTCGCAAGGTCGTCGGTCCACCTTGTAGGGGGCCTGCTCACGCTGCCAAGTAGACATCACTCTGAGGCAAATTGGAGTTTCGCACAGGAGAACTGTATGCGCCGGGAGACCAATAAATGAATGTTCTTAGTCTAGGTGTGCTTTGTAAACGTAAATTTTCTGTGTGTGTAAAGTCCCCCGCGACACATTTAATTACCAAGTGTGGTCATTGTCTTGTTAATAAAAAAACATGCAGGGTGTTCTCTGGGGACTGCTGATAGAAGTGAAACTATTTTTACACTTCTAATCTAAATAATCTAAGATATAATGAAGGCTCATGGGAAGCGTGACGTGACGATAACGGGAGAACTATGATTTTTGTTCTACCTAAGAGTCCTAAACGCGCCTAAAGCAGTTTTTACTTCTTTAAAAGCACAATTGGAGCCGTAAAGGTGAGTTTCCCCGTTTTTGTATGCAACATGTTCTGCCGATGGAACACTATGATATATTCAATATCATCTGTCTCATAACCTGTTGAAACTATGAAATGTCAAAAAGCCGGGTATTTATGATGCTCACACACATGGAGCATTAACAAGGTCATGTTTTCGACTACACGGTAAAACTGAGAGCTTTTCCAGCTTTTAACCTTTTTGGTCCGATCCAGGATGGTTGGACCACTCTGAATACGGTACCTACTAGCACCTAGGCACCGCTGTTACTGAATTAAAATTCATCCCACGTACGTGCAGGCTCTGGAATGAATCACCTGCTATGGTGTTTCCTCAGCGCTACGATATGACCTTCTTTAAACAAGGTTTAAGGAGAGTACCAATTTCACGGTAGACAGTGGTTTGCTGTATACCCTGGCATTGCGTCCATGAGTAGCGGTTTCATTTTTCTATCAGGTGCGCCTTACTCGGAAGAAAAAAAGTACTGGTCCCATACAACTGACTCCTTCTCCTCCTTTTCCTCTAATCATTACCATACTCAATGCTAGGTGAACAGCAAAAGACGGGGCAAAAAATGATTTCCAGTGAAGAAAAACTCAGTAACAGCCTGGAGTCTGGACATTGGCGGTGTTATACGCCCGTGGCTCGGTGAGTGCGTAAAATTGTCGTTTCTGTGCCTGTACACACCGCAGTGGTTCCGGATAATCTCCATAATCATAGTCCAAAATCTTCGGTCACTCTTGCACTATATGGAGGCCGCATATTGGCCTAGTATCCATTGAGATTGGCCACAAAATAACGCTAGTAGCACTTTGTATACTATATACAGCTGCCTATTCTCATATACCAGAGCTTACCAAGTCAAAGTGTAAACAAAAGGATGGTTTCATAACTTCCTGAGTGGAATGTACTCGTCGGTACAACATGTTACCGTGTTATGCAATAAGCTTACCAGTTTCCAAAATGTTCTCACAATAAAATCGATTAACCCTTGGCATGCTTCATATGGTCTGTTTGAACACAGGGATATTAAAACAATTGTTGAAAAGAATTTTTATTATTTGAAAGTAATAACATCGTAGTTTCTGTTTAGTTATTGTTTTAAAACCGATAATTTCATTGAAATTATAATTAATTAATCTAATATATAAGATTTCGAACATGGTCGTATGAAAATACATACTTGTAAACGTATCACAAAACATTTTTTATAATTTATTTATGTATTTCTTATAAATTTCATAAACATAGATACTAAATTACAGTATAAATATTATAGTCCGGTGAAGCAGTGAAAGGCTTCAACGCTAACTGTAACCGCCATGTTAAAACAAAAGTATTAATATTTAATTTATAATTTGCAATATATTGCTGGGATATTTATTATAATATTCTTGTTTCATTCTCTAAGCCTCATTTCAGCCTCTCGTGTGGTCATACACGGATGACCAATAAAGTGGTTCAATTTATTAGTCAAGATATTGACGGACGCCACTGTAGTTAGTTATCAGATAGGTCTTGTCATGGGCTGACTGTGCGTCATGAATACTTCTGACACAAGGTTAACCAGCGATTCCGAGGCTCCCCATCATATCGGGGCTCCCCCATCAGGCTTCAAGAGAAGTCCACGGCAGGTAGGTTTAGTCGGTGCAAGTGCGACATACCCACCCGCAGATACTTTTTGCGGGTGGCATGCGAAGGCATTCGGCTGCATTAATAAAAAAAAAATTAACTACTGATTAAATATATTGGGCTCTCCTCCCCAAATTTCAGTAACTTCTGAGACCATTTCTCAGAAAATATAAAAGGATAAATAGATTTTTTACTAAATTATTTCTACTAAATGAAATTTTAACTACGGGTCTATCAGGCCCATAAGGAGTGCCAAGAAGGTTAACATGAAGTTAAACCTGTGGGCCGTAGAAAGGAGCCCGTTTAAAACATCTTCCACACACATTTTTTGTACAAGAGCTATTACTGCGGAGACGTGCCATTAGGGCTCCATACAATTTAACTATTAAAGTTATTAACTACGAGTCGATAAAAAGAATCCATTCGAATGAGCAGTCGTAAATATCTTATTGTAAAAGGTGATCAGTAATCACGGACACTGTTGATCATGAGCGCCGTCTTTGAAAACTGTCTATACATATAATAAAACTGTAGATAATTCGTTTCTTACATCAAAAATAAATCTCTCAAAAAAAAATAGCCAGGGTGTTAAAGGACAACCAATAGAACCCATTTCCAGCATTCTCCGAATTGTTGTAAAAGATTCTGTTTTCTTTTACATCCAACCTTGTACGGAGTCATAACAAAATATGCGCACGAAGTCGCGGGCACAGCTAGTTATAAATATTTGTCTAATTAGCAACAGCTCAAAAAGAAGGGGAATGTCCCCATGGACATTCTTATCGAGACGTAATTACATTATGAGCACGCGTTTGAGATAGCAATGCTGATGCAATTGTGTTTATTTATAAAGAAATTACATAAATATTTTGTATTGTGGTTACAATATTAAATGCTTATTTTTATATCTTATTCTTTATTTTATATTTATAGCAAGGCAATGAGCAAGTAAGTGACCTAATGGTGCTCAACCCTTTTTTTTTTCTTTTGATATGGCAGGGGGAATTCTAATGCATGCAATACCCGCAAAAAGTGTCTGCGGGTGGGTATGTCGGACTCGCACCGACTAAACCTAACCTGCAGTGGACTTCTTCTGGCGCCTGATACGGGGAGCCCCGGGAACGCGGGTATGCTGCTCCGGTGCCCCCCTTTTGCGCCGTGTCCCAGATGGTCGGGACACGCACCCGGGGAGAGCTGTGGGTTGCCCTCCCCATTTGCCGGCTCCTGCCAGTACGGCACAGCGACTGCGCCACAAACAGTTCGCTGTCTTCCCGGGGAATGGTGCTCACCCCTACCCTTAAGCACCACGGCGCGCGGCAGGCCCGCAAGTGAGTGTCGGCTTTCAATAAAGGAATACGCTCGCTACTTGAAGGTTGCCACGCTTTTTATATTGTACGACAGGAATAAATGATAAGATTTTAGCATAATTTATATCTATTATTAAGTTTGGGGTGTAATGTTACTTCGAGTATATGTAAACAGCTATTAAGTATATTAATTCAACATATTAAGAGGGGCACAGCGTTCATTCGCTCAAAGAGCAGCCCGACTGGGGAAGTACTTCCACCTTACAGAAGACATACTTTAATAATAACATTAATTACTTTAGTGTTGTGTTTCTGCGTGAGTAAGGTCGCCAGAGCACATTGGCATGGGAGGGATGGGTCAGCAACACTTGTTTGCTGACTCTTGAAGGCTGGCGACACACCCGTGGTACCTCTGGTGTTCCGGGGGTACATGGGCGGCGGTGATCACTTACCATCAGGTGACCCGCATGCTCGTCTGTCGCCCTAGGTCATAAAAAATATTAAGAAATATTAATAATTATTCAAATAAAGGATACGCAATGTAAAGAGTGTCCGGAAAATGAGGAACTAACCATGTATTTAATTCAATCATAATAATAGTGTGTCTCATGCTCTCAGTGCCTCATCACATCCCGTGGGGGGCGTAGATGTTGACTCGAGGGAATATCTAATAGAGGACGGGCAGCAGCTTTCTTCTGAGTACTATGAACAACTTACTGCGATTGCCAACCCGTCTGCCAAGCGTGGCAATTATGGCATATCTCCCAAGATAATTCCTAGGTGAGGCTTGTCCAGCAGTGAACTTCTTTTAACTGTAATGATAATGATGAATGGTGAAGTTAGTACCCAATGATTATGTAGCTAATCTAAATATACAAATTATATATAAATTTTATGATGGATTCTTAATTTTACATTTAATTAAGCGATAATCTATATCTATACAAATAAATAAAATTGGAGTGTCTGTTTGTAATATTGAAATAACCTGTTTTTACTACATAAATATGAAATACGGTACATACACCAAAATAACATTTTTTACAATTTTTGTCTGTCTGTTTGTTCCGGCTAATCTCTGAAACGGCTGGACCGATTTTGACGGGACTGTTACTGGCAGGTAGCTGATGTAATAAGGAGTAACTTAGGCTACTTTTATTTTAGAAAGTCTTTTATTTTACTAAAAATAAAAAAAAAACGAAATAAACTAATTAACACGCGGACGAAGCCGCGGGCACAGCTAGTATGTATATAAAAATCAATGCCACTTTTCTTTGTACTGTCATAACTCAACAACGCCTTTACCGATTTGGCTAATTTTGGTTTTGAATTATTCGTGGAAGTCCAGGGAAGGTTTGTACGTAGAGAAAATAAAAAAAAAGTCTTGAAAAAGTGTAAAACAACATCTTTTAGCAATTTAAAATATCTTTTTGTTTGAATAAATGAACTCAATAATCTTTTCTTTTTTAACTATGCCTTATACGTAGCGAAGCACGTGCCCGGGCCGCTAGTTTGTTATAAAATACACAAGTCCGCATGTAAGGAAGTGAGCGGCAGATGCAAAATGCAAATGGCGTTATGCCACCGTAATACAATCTTGCCGGTCTGTTTGTAACAATCACTAATACTAGCTAAGTACTGGAGAAACATTTGTTTTACAATCACTCAAAACATTTCATTGTATGAACGTCTGCAGTCGGAACTATTGATTGTACTAATGTAATTAGCCTTAGAGTAACATTTACAGATCTGAGTGAAAGGAAATTGTGCTTTCGGTACAAATTACATTATGTGGGTTATACCCGTATACGCGACGCCTCGGCCATAAAATTTTCCTTGTTCTGAGGTCTCGTATATGTTTTATTAGACGGTTAAATTGTTACAATATGGTATTAAGAAATGTCATCTCGACCCACACCGTCTGTTACGAGATACTGGCTCATGTCTAGTGGCGGAAATAAAAGCACAACGGTTATCAGGAAGACATTTCTTTTTTGTGGTTGTTTATTCGATTATCTCACCGCTTCTGAGGCGGCGATTAGACAGTTGAGTCTAGAAAAGAGAGTCAATTGTAAGGATGTCTTAAGTTTAGGCACATTTCGTTATGTGAGAAAGAAGAGAGAGATGACGTAGATAGAAAAATAATGAGAGCACAACAACGAATCCACCGAAATGGAGCAGAAGAGAGCGACGGCAGTGCGCGTTTTAGACTTACGCCTCAGACGCTACATTTGAACAGCTTACGTAGAACACTTACATAATTTCATTTTAAGACGCTTCACTTTCTCTACACTGGAGGTGGCTGATATTGAATTAGAACCCTGACTTCCTTACCTTAGTCCCATTTATGTTATGATCAGTTTTCGAACTGGTCATGGCTATCTACTAGAATTTAACGAGCGATTGTCGTCTGACTTCGAAACCCTATCCACTGAGTACCCATATAATGGGTAATTTTCCAAATACGACAAAATTGTGCCCAGGCCACGTCATGAACTCCTGGCATGCGTCGGCCTGTTGACGTGGTTGTTAGACGCTTGCCTTTCACGCCGCAGGCCGTGAGTTCGATTCTCACCCAGGACATATATTAGTATGCATGAACATGTCTGTTTGTCCTGAGTCTGGGTGTAATTATCTATATAAGTACTAGCGGCCCGGTACGTGCTTCGCTACGTATAAGGCATAGTAATAAAAAAAATGATTATTAAGTTCATTTATTCAAACAAAATAATATTTTAAATTGTTAAAAGATGTTGATTTTACACTTCTTCAAGACTTTTTTAAAATTTTCTCTACGAACTAACCTTCCCTGGACTTCCACGAATAATTCAAGACCAAAATTAGCCAAATCGGTAAAGGCGTTGTTGAGTTATAACATTACAACGAAAAGTGGCATTGATTTTTATATATATAGATGTATTTACAAAAATAAGTAGTATATCAGTCATCTCGTTCCCATAGTACAAGCTTTGCTTAGTTTAGGATCTGATGGCCGTGGGTCATTAATTTCCCTGGCTATTATTATTATATTTTATGTCTTAAGTGGAAAAAATAAGCAAGATTCACATTTTAAAAGTTATTTTATGTAGATTAAGTTCGTTAAATACTTCACACTGTTTATGTTGTACCTTCTTAACGCTTCTATTTCTCAACAGTGATATATCATGTATAAGTATTTCAGGTTCAATCGAACCGCCATCTTAAAATTGATTTTGAAAGCTAGTATTTCTTAATCGCAATTGGCGAATGGTAGGTTGGTATTCCAATCCGAATTATATCTTTGTGCCAATCTAGCCTTTAAGAACACCGGCCAAGTGCGATTCTAAGTCGCACACCGAGATTACCGTACTATCCTCAGGCGTTTATAAAAGTAAAAGGACAATGGTATTGTAATTTACTTCAAAAAAGGAGGTTATCGAAGTAAATCATACATTTCTTCGGACTTCTTCATTGTTTGTGAGCAGATTTAGATAATTATTTTCCTTATCGATTGAGAAGGCTTTGGGAACATCCGGTTGGAACACAGTTCGCATAAGCATTTTGTTCCTATCGGTTGTTTAACCGATAGTTGAAGTTAGATTTAAGGATTTTTAATTGTATTTATATTTGTCATTCTTAACAACAGACCAAGGCTAATGTGATATAATGTAAAACAAAAAAAAACTATCGTAATTTTGTAATTTGCGATATTGTTAATAACACAGCACATCCAGATGGAACATCATTTTTATGGGTAGTCCCATAAACATTTTGTTCCTAACGGTTGTCTAAAAGATATTTTGAAGTCAGTATTATTGAATTTTAAATAGTAACTATGTTTGTCATTTTTAACAACAACGCGACCAATATTTAAAAAGAAAATAATAACATATTAAATAATATAAAAATATTTTCTATATGTTTTATTTGGAATATTGGTAACATTGTTTACTTAATAACGTAAAAAGTAAATTACTTTATAATGTAAAAGAAATAGAAGAATATTAGCTAAATTAACGACTACAATAATCGACTCAAAATATCTTCTGCATTTGAAACATACAGAAATAATAATTTATCATGGTAACATTTATAAATTAGAATCAATGTGCATAAACATAAACTAAGTGTACTAATAGGAACATACCTATTAGTACACTTAGTTGATGAGGTTCACCGCTATAGAAGATTGTGGGACTAAACGTTTTTATACGGAACCCTAAATATAATCCGTCGACTAGAGAAATAAGAGGAGTTGAACCAATGCGGCTAAGTTCTGAAATCGAGTGAGTCATTACTTTTACAAAAGTATTATGTCTTACCTTGAATTATAAATCAGACGGTTGGTATCTCACACGTAATAAGACCTTCACAATTATTGTGTTCAAGTCGAAAGTACTTGAACTAGTGTGTTGCCAGTGATGACTTACGGAACTGAGACGTGGTCGGTTACCATGGGCTTCATAAGAAGGCTCAAGGCTACCCAAAGAGCAATGGAAAAGCTAGACTCGGAGGTTCCTGGAGTACCGTTTCAAAAATTTTGAAACGTGCAAGCAAAAAAGAATTGCCAAACTGACGTAACTGTCAGTCATTAAACCGACGGCCGCTGGGGAAAAAGGTGAGTGATTGAGTGACGACCGCGACCTGGAAGACGCAGTGATATGCCCTAAATAAGGTGAACCAAAAATCTGAAAAGAGTAGGAGCCATTCTAGAGATCATTTAAGGAGGCTTTTCTTCAGCAGTGGACGTTATACAACTGACAGATGACATGAGAGGACAGGCCATAATCCCGGGGACGGGAAAGTGTTCGCAGTGTGATGGCTATAGTTCGCAAAGTGATACGCTGCCTATTCTTGGCTAGTTATTCCCTCGGGACTATTTAGACGCGTACGCTCCTACCACGAGATTAGATGATAACTTAATACAAGCTAACTAAATATCATCACTATTCTAAAATATATTTTATAAATGTTCTCATACAATCTGTGTACCTAAATAATTTTGTATTACCTACTATTTATATTATGTATACTATTAGCCATTATATTACTACAAAAATTTTCTGACCATTAAGAATAAGAATAATCTATTTCAATTCAAAACACATAGTACATGATTACCGACAATATTTGACATATACAACTATAATTTAAATAAACAAAATATTTCTATCTCTTTCTATTTACAAGCGCTTATTGAAGTCTACGTGAATAAAAACCTTTTTTATTTTATTCATCCGCCACCATTACACTGCAATTCTTTAGGGCTTGAAAATTCATGATCTATACTTACTAGTTTTTCAGAACATTTATTAAATTTTTTTTTCCAATTAGATTTAGTTAGTAGTTTGGAGCGATACTGCGATTCTTTACCTAAAACCACATACATATAGTTCGTTTTAGATATCTCTGGAAAATTTAATTATCTGTACTGCTGACACCGCTTTATTAGGTTCAGTGTATAACTGAGCCTCAATAAACGTGGCTCATAGAATTAAAGGTGAACCTATGAATATGTAGGAACCTATAGCATACCTCCTCATTTTCCTTCCCTTCTCTTTAGTAATTTCAACCCCAATTACGGAATGCGACGCCGTGGAATGTATATATCTAATACCGCACACAAAGCCATACATAAAATCATTTCATTTACCGGTTGGCAAATCCACCTTACACGTTTGATATTTAATTTAATTTTTCCTGTGCATCTCAAAATGTAGATTAAACAGGTTTGAATCAACACCAATTAGTTGAAAGCAAAAGTACAAGATTTAATCAGCAAATGAGTCAGACTTATGTAAGAAAACAAAGCCTTAATGTAAGTTATTGGACATAACAAGCAATGAATCGTGAATATAATAGATATCACGGGGGCTTGGCGTAAGTATAGATAAGCAGTTATTTGTCTAATAAAGCTTTACGGAAACTATTCGAATACTGAAACCATTATTTATTCGGTAGCAGAAACCTTGGTACAATTCCAAACTCAACATCCGATACGCACTGTAAGGCACAGCGTAAAATTCATACCAAAGTTTCAGTAGGTACGTGCTTCTTCTTAACCTTCCAGAATTCCGTCGAAGACGCTATATATGGTCTAATGCCTCGTTGGTCTAGCGGTAGCGTGTTCACCCGCAGAGAACGAGGTCCTGGGTTCAAATCCCGGGTCGGGCCATAAGTGATTTTGGGACTTTTCTATAAAAAGAAATATTTCTCAGCCTCAGCCCGAAGTCTGGGAGTTGGCGGTATTATACCCCCGTGCCTCGGAGAGCACGTAAAGCTGTCGGTCCTGTACCTGACCTCTTTTCGGTCGTGTCGCTAGGCGTCCCATCGGATCATGAGAGATGGAATAGAAAGTGCTCCTGTGTTTGCGCACACACTTGAGCACTATAATATGTCCTGCGCAGATGGCTAATCTCTATTGAAACGGGCCGCCGTGGCCGAAAATCGGCTAGGAGAACATTATATTGTCTCTGCTGAAAATTATACGAAATATTTATTGTTATTGCCTTGTGTTTAAGTTATGGATCCGTATCAAAATAATAGAATGGAACCATCAAGGTTAGACTCCATCCCTCGGTCCGTCTGTCACTATGGTAAATCCGAGCGTATACTAATGTGAATATTGCGTAAAATGATAAATATTTTTGTCCTCTTTATATAACATGATGTATGGATTTATGCATGTATGGATGTTTAGTACTCTTTCACGCAAAAACTACAAAACGGATTTTGATGAAACTTTTTAGTAATATAGCTTATATATCCGAATCCCACATGGAAAAGGCCTAGTTATACACCTTTCATTGTATGGAAATCATATACAACGCGGGATCAGCTTATACTGGAAATGTATAGCTTGGTGTGTAGCCGTGTGTACAAAACCAAAAATACAGGTACATATCACAATTCAAAATATATTGAAACATAAAATATCGATGCCTAAATGCCCTAAAGGAAATCATTTAGGTTAGGTTAGGTTAGAACTGTGACCATCTAGCGCTAGATACACTATCGTTGGTGAAGATTGGCGCTAGAAACAATCATTCGGCGTTTAATTTTTGTGATGTCCTCCATAGGTAGTTTAAAATTCGGTCTTTTAAATGTATGGTTGAATATTTTAGAGTTAAGTATTTAGTTTATTACATTTTTGGGCATCGGTTATTCCACCCTAAGGTATTTTACATCATTTGTATTATACATACTTGTCCTTTTGAAAGGTATTTCGATTATGGATATGTTGGGCTCATGCATTGGTAGGTATTATGTTTTCTAACATTAAAATATGTAACCGTTCAGTCACCAGCTTCCATTGTGTGTTAAATTATAACATTCCAAATAACTCGCAACTCGTAAATTACTTTACTTCATTTCAGTACCGTTATTTATTACAACATTACGACAGCAATTACAGGTCTCGTAATAGTAGATACTAACTATATTTCCCGAGGACACCAGCCGTCCATAGACAAAGGATTCTTTGTGCTCAACTAACTGATCTCAAAATAATAGACATACAAAAATGGAGGTGGACCGGCCATTTGTTGAGATCAAGACAAGAAAAATGGAGCCAAATGATAACGAATTGGTATCCAAGAGATGGCAAAGGACGTCGAGGACGACCACTTACGTGCTGAGGAGATGAGCTAAAACTTACTGCGGGACCCAAATGGAGGAGAGTTGCTCAAGACAGGAAGAAATGAAAACAACTGGAGGAGGCCTTTGCTAAAAGGCATACTGAGTTGAGGATTAAACGATACAGCAAAAAACAAAAATTAAATCTCTCACCCAGTTCAACGGGCCAAATAAATAAATAATAATAATAAATAATAACCGATCTCACAGTCCAGTAACAAAAGTAAATTTTACTCATATTTCCGAATCACAATAGTTAGATGTTAAAGAGAAATGAATGAATGAATGTCCTCCAGGGCGAATTTTGGCCACAGTGGCCACTATCAAAGGAGACTAGCTAACTGCGCAGGACATATTATAGGGCACAAGTGTGTGCGCAAATACAGGGGCACTTTCTATTCCATCATTCTGATGATCCCAACGACTGGAAAGAAGACAGATACAAGACCGACGGTTTTATGGGTTCACCGAGGCGGTGTGTAAAACCGCCAACTCCCAGACTTCGGGCTGATACTGAGACATTTCTTTTACGGAAAAATCGCAAAATCCAAAATTTGTGTCGACCCGGGTTTGAATCCAGGACCTCATTATCTACGGTACACGCTACTGCTAGTAGTAGAATTTAAAACAAAAGAAATAATATGATGACATTAATCGAATGTTGGAACACCAAAGATTATATAAGTTATGCAAAGATTATATAAATATAGGTTATACATACCTATATTTACTTATATAATCTTTGGTGTTCCAACATTTGATTTATGTCATCATATTATTTCTCTTGTTTTAAATTCTTCGGCTTAGACGGTCCGGGAATGAATCAGGAATAACAAAACGTGATTAGAATTTCAATCGTGAGTATGATTGAAAAGTTTGAATTGCAGCCGGGAGCGTAGCTCTTTGGTAATTAAAATATTGTGTAACAGCTCATTACTTATACGTACAGACGGCAGCCCATCCAGCTACCTCAATCTGTCAAATTTGTTTTATAGATTTTCAACTTTATCACAAAAGCGTAAGATTCACTTTCAATTGGGGAAATTTGAAGGATTGGAGTAGATTGATGTGGTTGCACTATGATACATCTCGTGTGCCATAGTACACACGGCTACATATCAAGCTATACAGTTCCAATATAAGCTGACCTCTCATTGTATGGAAATCCTATACAACGAGGGATCAGTTTATACTGGAAATGTATAGCTTGATATGTAGCCGTATGTACATACCATACCATAGAAAACGTTACCGAAGGATGCCACCATTTAGTACCGATACGACATTATTACATAACCATTTTTTAAATAAGTTATCTAAGTGTATTATGAGTTATTTCGTATTCAGATGGAATACTGTGTAAGTTTAACTTATGACACACGAATAAATAACCCCACAGAACGAAAGCTCCAAAGAAACTAATTACATTTACATATACTAATAATAATGTCCTCCTAGCCGAATTTTAGCCACGGCGGCCAGTCTCAATAGAGATTAACCATCTGCGCAGGACATATAATAGTGCTCAAGTGTGTGCGCAAACACAGGAGCATTTTTTATTCCATCACTCTCATGATCCGATGGGACGCCTAGCGACACGACCGGAAAGAGATTAGGCACAGGACCGATGGCTTTACGTGCTCTCCGAGGCACGGGTGTATAAAACCGCCAACTTCCAGACTTCGGGCTGATGCAGAGAAATTTTTCTTTTTTTTTCAGTATAATCCCAAGCCAGGCCAAAGTCACTTTTGGCCCGACACGGGATTTGAACCCTGGACCTTGTTCTCTGTTGGTGAACACGCTACCGCTAGACCAACGAGGCAGTCATTTACATATACATGCGCAGCTGTGTGTGCGACTGTCATGAAATCATCATTTTGCTGGCCACCAATATGTTCGTGACGTAATTAAGGTTCTAATTCTGCTCAATGCTTATACTCTGGTACCAGAATAAGTAATTTATCAAACGTGTCAAAACGTCACCACGGGCGCCCCACGCCATGGCCGACTGAATTTAGGGTGAATATTGCATTGTATACGAAAACGCTAAGGGTGGGTGAAGATATATAACTTGTACTAATAGGTAGCTTTAAGATAAGGCTTGCTTAATTCATGTAAATATGTTTGCTTCTAAATAAACTATTTCAATTTTTATTATTAAATTAAATTATGTTCTGGATATAATTATTTTTTATTTTTTAAAGAATTTTTATAAATTTCTTTGGAAATATTTTACTTTTGAATTTATCCCTTTGTCCCCACCTAGGACAAATGTTTTTGTGGTGAGGAAATTATTTGTTCCGTTGCTGGGTGTAATTTATCTATATATATATATATATATATATATATATATATATATATATATATATATATATATATATATATATATAATAAAATCGTGGGAAAGTCAAAACTGTACATTGAATATTTTTTTAAATCGATATCAAAGCCAAAAATAAAGTTTTTAGAATTTTTGTCTGTTTATCTGTTTGTCTGTATGTATGTCCGGGCTAAACTCAAAAAGTACTGCATGTATTAACTTCAAATTTTGCATGAATATTACTAAGAGGTCGGGTCAACATATAAGCTACATATTATCACGCTATCACATACGGGGGAGGAGCTGTGATACTTTATAAAGTTTAACGCGGGTAAAACCACGGGGCACAGCTAGTCTTTAATATGTATGTAACTAGAAAAGTATTATATATGGTTGCCATAGTACAGATACTGCCTATTTTGGGATGTGTGTTATTTGTCCCAAGATAATTATTGTTATAGACTATTTCTAACTAGACGGGTAGCGTTAAAAAACAACCACAACAAACAAGAGTGGTTCAAAAAAGGCCAACATAAGCTTTTTAGTCTTTTTATTTCTTTTACACAAATTTTCTACCGATTCACAAATAGCAGTTACCTTCTTTTTATTTGAATTCGATCAATTTGAAAAAAGTGAAATAGACAAGACGGGTCCCAAAAAGGGGGTGTCTAAGGACCTACCCAGACCACGTTTTTTAAGCGCGCCGTCGACGCGCGTTTGTAGTGATACACACGCGCGTTAGCATTGCGTTTGTACCGATACAAACAAAAAATACTGCCCTGTAGGATGAAAGCGCGCCGTCGACGCGCATTTATAGTGATACACACGCGCGTTACCATCGCGTTTGTATCGATACAAACAAAAATAACTGCCCTGTAGGATGAAAGCGCGCCTTCGACGCGCATTTGTAGTGATACACACGCGCGTTAGCATCGCGTTTGTATCGATACAAACAAAAATAACTGCCCTGTAGGATGAAAGCGCGCCTTCAACGCGCATTTGTAGTGATACACACGCGCGTTAGCATCGCGTTTGTATCGATACAAACAAAAATAACTGCCCTGTAGGATGAAAGCGCGCCTTCGACGCGCATTTGTAGTGATACACACGCGCGTTAGCATCGCGTTTGTATCGATACAAACAAAAATAACTGCCCTGTAGGATGAAAGCGCGCCCTCGACGCGCATTTGTAGTGATACACACGCGCGTTAGCATCGCGTTTGTATCGATACAAACAAAAATAACTTCCCTGTAGGATGAAAGCGCTCCTTCGACGCGCATTTGTGGTGATACACACGCGCGTTAGCATCGCGTTTGTATCGACACAAACAAAAAAAACTGCCTTGTAGGACAAAAGCGCGCCGTCGATGCGCGTTTTAGAAACGCGCGTCGAAAGCGCGCTTTTATCCTACAAAGCAGTTTTTTTTAAATACGTGGTGCATACGCCCTAAATGGAGTCCAGTAGTTACTTTTTACAATTGGGTCTAATGGGGGTCTCTTGAGGGTCCAGAGGTACCTAATAATTATACTATATTAGGTTTAAATATTTAACATGGTTGTCTAGATAAGTTGTCTGTTGTTAGTTGCATGTACTTATCGTTGTTGTTTTTACTTTCGTATAAATTTTCAAAAGTTCGATGTTGTTTTGTTCTCGAGAACATGTCAAGTTTAATTTCATAACTTTTCTTCAACCAATTTAGTTGAAATTCAAGTCACAGCAATACATGGTTTGTTGTTTATACTTTGGCGTTGTGTAATAGTCTACTTTTAAAAATATCTACTTGAGTAAGTATTGTGCAAAATATTTACAGACGTACTTATGTCCTTTTAAAGTTTTGTGTTAAATCTGAACTAACTTATTCCTTAGTCTAAAGTGACAATACCGAAAAATATAAAAAGTATATATATATGGAATTTGATATCTTTACATTCTGGGCACGCCCATTCATTTCATTTGTCTACCTATCAAACGTCAGTGCTTGGTGACCCACATAAATAATTATTTTAAACCAATCAATATTATTGTTTTATCGTTTTTAGGGTTCCGAATCCAAAGGGTAAAACGGGACCCTATTACTAAGTCTTTGCTGTCTGTTTGTCTGTCCGTCTGTCTGTCTATCTATCCGTCTGTCACCAGGCTGTATCTCATGAACCGTGATAGTTGGAGAGTTGAAATTTTCACAGATGATGTATTTACATGTACAAATACTAAAAAACAAAATAAAATAAATATTTAAGTTGGCTCCTGTACAACAAACGTGAATTTTTTTGCTCGTTTTTATAGATAATGGTATGGAACCCTTCGTGCGCGAGTCCAACCCGCACTTAGCCGGTTTTTTTATTTTAATAACTATTATCCAATCTAACAGTTTTACTTGTAAATTATGTAACTAATCCTAACTTTGTATTATACATAGATGTTATTATATGCTTACAAACTTATTCTGATTATTTACAAGTGCTTTTTAAAGTATACGTGAATAAAAACTGTAGTTTGTGTTATTCCCCAAACTCCCCCCCTCCACCTTACCCGATGAACCCTTGACCTTATTCACATCCAAGAGTACAACATTTACGTTATAATTTATAATGCAATTACCTGTATAATCTGTATTTACCCAGTCGAGCTGCACATACGAGTATAGCGATAGAACGCTATGTTCCAGCTCACATTACATAGTTAAACACGATTAGGGAAACACCTGCTCACAGATATTGCTAATTAATAGGGCAGTTAGATAATCGTATTAAGCCAGTGATTACAAATTAAGATCTCAAATAATATCTAGTGAAACGTACATTCTAAGGCCCGTTCCTAACTTGTCGGGGCAGAAGCGGTGCGTTATCGTATGTTCGGTGGTCCTGTTTGGTTCGGAATGCGTTCCGAACGGGAGCGGCGCAATATAAATAAAATATAATAGGACATTATAACCACACGACCATCTGATCCCAAACTAGGCAAAGCTTTTACTATGGAAACCAGATAACTGATATACTGCATATACAACTTTTCGTTTGTAAACACATACTTATTATATAGATAATTACACCCGGACTTATGAGAAAAAGACATCTTCATGCACACAAATGCATTTTTTATTTCTGCCCTTAGTGGGAATCGAACCCACAACCACAAAAGGCAAGCATCTACCAACCTCGCCGGCCCGTCAAATATCAAGAGTATCATATAATAATAATATCCTGGGACATTATTCACACACGGCCATCTCATCCCAAAATAAGCAGTGCTTGTAGTATGGTAACCAGATAACTGATATTCTACATATATTACTTTTCTTTTGTAAATACATACTTATATACATAGTTGATTGCTTTCACAAGACTTTTCCTCTCGTAGAGCGACTGTTGCATAGCGACGAAATATAGGCGTTCAATGAGCATTTGTATTTGGAATGCGCGAGAGCGGCGCAGCACAGATTGGGCTTACCACGTCTCTTTATGCACCTCCAGTGACTTCTCTATAACTTATCGAGCGATACGCGTACGCCGATTGCAAAAATGGTACAAACAGTTAATATTATTTTTAATATAAAGATGACGCCAATAATGTTTTTCGTCTTTTTCAGTTGAACTTAAAGACGACATTCTTGCTGACGGCACAAGTGATACTGCATAACTTTTTACTGACATACATGATTATGTGTAGGTGCAAACGACGCGTCATGTGCCGCTGCTGCACCGACAAATCAGTAAAGGGCCTAATATTGCCACCGTGTGCAGTCTCCGACGTTCGCGTAGCCTCACCTAATTTGTATAATCTCGAAATGATCGCTGTATGTGGTCGGTAACCACTCGTGGTATGTCGTCCATTCACCGGTGACGTCATGAGAGCGTAACGATAATTTTAAGACGCGTCGATGGTGTAATAACAAACGGGGCGGAGATGGTGTCCAATCTACTTGACTCTTGGCTGCGGTGAGAGTTTTTAGAACGGGTAATATGAAACTATTTAACCATGGTTTGACCTTACAAGGTCAGGTGTTTATTGTGCCGTAGTTATTTATATTTATTTCATAATTGGACCTTAGTCTTCGATGGAAATTGTGAAATGATTGCTCAGTGCCACTTATGAGGTTAGGGAACGAAACGCTTACCACACATGAACATATAAAAACACAAACGCAAAAACTCACATCAGCATCTAGGGCTTAAAGAGTACATAACGAGAAATATGTTCTCCAAACAAAAAAGAGTCAGCTAATCATTATTCTTGTAAAAAATAATAACTCCTTATTATTTTTTGTGTATTTTGTATTGTTCACAGGCATTATAAGCCCCTGAAGATACGTCCACTATTTATATTATCATCATCATTCTTATGCTGCCCGCATCCAGCGGCTTCCCGCGACCTTGCAAGACCGCCGGTCCACCTTCTAGGGTGGCTGTCTACGCTTATTATTATCACCTCTTTACTTACCGTGCCCCGCGGTTTTACTCGCGTTAAACTTTATAAATTATAACTTAAATCTTAATCCAGGGTGTCAGCTAACTCCATACCAAATTTTATTGAAATCGCTTCCCCTGTTTAGGCGTGAAGAAGTAACAAACTTACACACTCACAAACTTTCGCCTTTATGATATGAGTGTGATTATTAGCTAGCTCTTTATTACCCATAAGGTGATTACCACCTTCATTTCTTTACAATTTTTTGCCCTTCAACTGGTGAATTGCCAATATAAATGTAAAACAATGGCATCTGCAATATATATATATATATATATTTTACAATGTCACACAGATCATATTAGCCCCAAACTAAGCAAAGCTTGTACTATGGGTACCAGGTGACGATATACGTACTTATATAGATAGATAAATACTTATATACATAGAAAACATCCATGACTCAGAAACAAATATTCGTGCTCATCACACAAATATTTACACTTACCGGGATTCGAACCCAGGACCACCAGCTTCGTAGGCAGGATCACTACCAACTAGGCTACGGTGACCGTCATTAATCGTAAACAGTTTCATACAATGAAATTATTCTATAGTATTGATCTCTATTCAATCTAAATAACCGGCGTCAGGTATAAACTAATAGCTATACCACAAAATTACACCACTCAAGGGTTCAGTGTAATTAATGACACTGCTGTAATTATACCATTACTGACGTGGCAGCAGCAGGGTTTGCCAAATGTCAGTTATTCCATTGATATGCAATACGTTTGCAATTAGAGAGTGGAAATTATAAGGTACGACTTCTGGCAAATATTAGCACTACGTCGGCAAAATTGGCATGCTTGTTTGAGAATTAAATTTCGTAGACGTATTTAACAAATTAAGTACGTGTTTAACAAATTAAGTAATCCGTGTACCTAAATATCTATATGTACCTAGAAATAATTATAAATTAATTATATATTACTCCGAACATGTTCTGACTATTTACAAGCGCTTTTTTAAAGTCTACGTGAATAAAAACCTTTTTTATTTATATATTTTATTTATTTTAGTTAATTAGGTAGTTTAGCATTATTTTGTCCCTGGTATGTTATCATAATTTATTTGTGTGATGAGCACGAATATTTGTTCTGAGTCATGGATGTTTTCTATGTATAAATAATATTTATCTGTCTATATAAGTATGTATATCGTCGCCTAGTACCCATAGTAAAAGCTTTGCTTAGTTTGGGGCTAGGATGATCTGTGTGATATTGTCCCTAAATATTAAAGAAAAAAAAAAAAAAAAGAATAATTTTATTCACAGAATACAGATTTTAAAAACAAAAGTTGTTATAGTGTTGGTATTGTACTCTAGATTCTATCTTAAAATAAGGCATGCGAACAGTATTTTTTGTTTTTAGGTACATCATCTTAAACAAGTGGTAGAAAATAATTAGTATTTAAGAATAAGTTGATATGTATATTGTAACCACGCATGGCATTGTATTAAAATAACATTTAATTGAAGAAAACAGTAAACAGTAAAATAATGACAAAAGAAGCAAAATAATATCAATTCAGTATAATGAAATAGTAATGTCAATACATAGTATAAAAGTAAAAAAAATAATTAAATAGAATTTCCTGTACGGATTGAAGCCATGGCTATTCCCCACGTTGCGTAGATATTTGCACCCACGTTTCACCTGATTGCGTCGAGATGATATTACAGATGTGTTCAGAAAGCCCTTTCTCTCCTTGTCCTTATACCTCTTCTGCGTTAGAAAGAAATTGTTTAACCTTATACTCCTCATTTAAAAAAAAATAATTAAAGGTTTTATCTGCGTCAAAGGGTGTAAATTATAGCCTATGTGTTATTCGGATGTATATGCTATATTAATACACAGTTTCCTCAAAATCCGTTGGGTGGTTTTTGCGTGAAAGAGTAACAAACATCCGTTCATCCATCCATACTCACAAACTTTCACATTCATAATATTAGTATTATTACACCCAGACTCAGGACAAACAGACATCTTCATGCACACATATCTGTCCTGGGTCACACCCACGACCTGCGGCGTGAAAGGCAAACTAACCGGCCTGTCCGTATAGTATGTAGAGTAATCGGTCCTTATGAGTGTAAGGGTCTTTCCATTGTGGATGTGTATACACTGTCGTGCCGCCGACTGTACTATAAACTTAAGTAACAGTTAACGACTTAATCGTTTGAGTGGCTTACAACCAACTTCTATGCGGTCATCGGTGAGATTGTACTAAAGATTAATTTTATCACGCACCCAACTGTTCGATCGTATGGGAGCAACTAAACCTGTTCGCATCCACGGTTTGTTCTAATCGATATGTGAACGTTGTAAGTGGTTACTATTGTATAACGCCTAATCTAAAAATACAAGACACACTGACCCTAACACTCGCATTCCGTTTTCACATTTCATATCCTTCATAATTTGCCCCCTACGTTATAAAACATTTCTTTTTATTCAAATTAGTGTAACTACAATTTTTGTCAATATTTTATTTATAACAATAATAATATTAAAGAACCAACCACCTAAAGAGGCTTACGTTAGGCGGTTGGATTAAGAACAAGATCCAATAAGCGGTGCTTTTGGTCACTGCGTTGTCAGGAGGTTCCTGTCTCTAGAGCCGTTACCTTCGGTAGCATGGACCCTGCTCCTGCTGCCTGGTTGCATATCCTATTTTTTATATTTTAAACTGTATATTTTTGTTTTTTTTTTCACACATGGCCATCTGAACGTAAACTAAATAAAGCTTCTATGGAAACCAGATAAGTGATATATTACAAATACTAGTTTTCTTTTCTGAATTCACTTATAAACATAATTATAACTAGAGACAGGATAAACAGACATGTTTATACACACAAACAGATGTTATTTTTTGTGTATAATATTTAACAATTAGAAGTAGGTACAAAGCCTTTTAAGATTTTCTCGATAACTTTACTTTAAAAAAAATAGTTTCTTATTTTGATTGAAGTAGGTAGATACAAAGGCAATTCGCAAAAGCAGTAAAGCCTAACATATCCAAATATTCTTAAAAATGGTATCTCATAATTCGCGACGAGTCAATCCCTATTAACATTCGACTGTTCGCAAACATTCAACTGAAATTAACAAAGACGGTGAAATTTCATTTTGTCAGTAACATTATTTACTACACAAAAGAATTTGATTCTTTGATCCAAGAATAATAATAACGTCTTCAATTTAATTATCTCGTTATCGCACCGAAAATACTTAATCGTATCGTCGAGAAGTACCTATTTGACTTTAAGATTAGATATTTTTCGGATTCATAGAATGTATTTCATGTTATTATAGACTAGCAGTGCCCACGTACTTTGTTCCGCGTAATAAATATTTTTGTCCCTGCCCGTTTTCCCGCGTAATACTTCGGAATGAATAAAATTATGATGATGAATCATATTCTATGATACTTAACAATAACGTAGCTTCCTATTTGTGAAATAATTTTGAAAATCGGTTCAGTAGATCCAGAGATTACCCCTTACAAAGTCACCAACTCACAAACGTTACCTCTTTATAATATTATTATAGTATAGATGAACATTTTTATTGTTCCATCAAGGATGCTTAGGATGCTGAACAAAGGCCAGAGTGATTGCTTAACAAGGTGGATTACCTAATCGGCAAAATTTTATAATCACGATGCGGAACACGTACTGTGAGGTGTGTTTGTGTTGAAAGAGGATTTGGGTCCCTCCTTGTATTATGCGCCAAATGTAAATTTGTGTGCAGAATTGCATATTATGCTACGGCAACTAAGTGCCCAGCCGACTATGTGCGTAGATTTGAGATTGGTTTAACCACAAAGCGAACGGATTTGACCTAAAGTCCTCGGATTCTCGATTCGGGGATTTCTTTTTTTATGAACTTGGAACATACACAACAATGTTTTCGGCTTGTTATACGATTCTCTATCAAAACTGTGCAATGATATTATATGACTTTTGTCCAGATATAAGTTTAAAACAACTACTAATTCCATACTGTAATGAAATATGTGACGATTTCTTTAATAAATGTTTGTATTTATTCGTCTAAGTTAAAGGAAAATGTTTTTAAATCTTAAGAATACTATATTAAGGATAAGAAGGAAGGAATAATATTTTTAAGGATTCCTTAGTAGAAATCCTAAAATAGTCTCGTGGCAGGTCACGCTTTGCGAATGTAACATTATAACGGAAATAGCAGCGCCCACGGACTTCGTTCCGCGTTATAAATATTTTTGTACCTGCCTGTTTGTTCTGCGTAATACTTCGGTTTAAAAGTTCGGTATAAAAAGAAATTATGATGATGAATCATATCTTATGACACTCCACAATAAAGTATTTTTGTATTGGTGAAATCATTTTTGAATTCGGTTCAGTAGATCCAGAGATTACGCCTTACAACGTCCCAAACTCACAAACGTTACCTCTTTGTAATATTAGTATAGATAAACCACTTGAATCTGAATCAATACAATTTATATGACCCCTGTATATAATTTTATTGTATACAACCTACGATGTTACCTAGAAATAACAATGACACTTCGGTTATTTATATCGTTTACGAGACACCATAAAAACGCTGGGCTAAACGGGCTGGCGTTCGCAGTATGGTACTCATTCTACTTAGAAACACTCTACTGACTATTCTCAGATAGCCATTCCCTCGGGGTGCCTTCTACAAGCCACCCGGAATAAGCAGCTTGACACACCAAATGATACAATGAGATACTCGTTTCTAATTCTATATATTTATAGATGACTAACTATGCCCCGCGGTTTCATCTGCGTTAAAGTAGTTTCGGCGTAAAAGAGTAAGAAACATACCTCCCTACATCTATACTCACAAACTTTCTCATTTATAATATTAGTAGGATGTGTACCTCTAGCGGTTTTGCCAGTGCACTCCAGAATATGGTAGATATGGTATGGTAGATTTTTCCTCCTTACGACACGTATCGTCATATTTTGGACAATTCACACAATATCTTCATAAATTGTAGCCCATGTGTTATTCTGATGTATAAGCTATAAGTTTCATTAAAATCCGTTCAGTAGTTTTTATGTGAAAGACTAACAAAATGCATACTTACAAACTTTCTCATTTATAATATTAGTAGGGTATGGCGACAACTACAAAATTAAACATAAATAAGTACATTACGCGTTAATCGAGGCTTGTATTAAGCTCACTAATAAAAGTGAGAGTACAATCTAAGCCAATAAAAAATGACTTCCTAAACCTGCCGATCAGCTGACACGCTTATTGCAGGTATTAAGTTTCTTGTCTGGTCACCTCGTTGGTCTAGCGGTAGCGTGTTCAACCGCAGATAATGAGGTCCTGGGTTCAAATCCCGGGTCGGGCCAAAAAGTGATTTTGGGATTTTTCTGTATAAAGAAATTTCTCAGTATCAGCCCAAGTCTGGAAGTTATACCCCCGTGCCTCGGAGAGCACGTAAAGCCGTCGGTCCTGTACCTGAACTCTTTCCGGTCGTGTCGATGGGACGCCTAGTCCCATCGGATCATGAGAGTGATGGAATAAAAACTCGGTCGGGAGGATATCATTATCACATTATAACTTTTTCGCCCGTGACTCGGAAAGAACGGTAAGATGTCGGTCTTGCCATAGCATCACTTTGTCTTTTACATCCATCGTCAGGGCACAAACTCGTTCATACTTATAAAAACTTGTCAATAACACACCCGGAAATTGAAACCGGGTACTCATTTCCTGGGATTAATTCCCGGGTGGTGCCAAAATGTTTATTACCCAATCACGTAAATGTCTTAACTGATCTGCTTATTACTTGGCATCCACCGTTTCTTGAATATATGATATTGGTAACTAATCGTAGCCAATTTTCCCCTTAGCTTTAAAGTAGGTAACTACTACTACAAAATTGAGGTATGTAGACTCTTAACTGTTCTTCTACTATTATTATTGCTATGAAATTATAATTTTTGTCTGTTTTTTTTTGCGCGATTGATATGAACTTACTCGATTTGAGTATTTGATAGTGACAAGTCATTTGATAAATCAAGTTATTTGCATATGAATGAATTTAAAATTATTATTAAATTAAAATATATTTTCGTAATCTACTCAAAGACATGTAAAGTGCGTCATAGTCAAGTAAAAGTCTTATCCCAGCAAAGTGGTGGACAGGACACCTTACTAAAGCTATGGAGTATTGGAATCAACGCGGATCACAATTCGTGTTTTTGAAGACGTAATGTCTAAAGTTTACTATATTTACACAAACTGTCTGTGCTCAACTTCCAGTAACGAATATGAACAAACTGCTCACCACATCCTTTGGAAGTGTGTGCGTTTAAGCGCTTTTGCCATACCTACTATTGGAATCAAATAGAACATCTCACTTAGGACCCTTAAATTGATCCGCGGTGCTTTTGCAGCTGGCTTCTCTAGTTGCAAATCTCTCATTTGATGAGGCTATAGCCTCTTTAGATCATTCTGTCTCCCGCTTTGCTCTGGAGGGAAATGGAACTATTCATTTTCTAACTCCTCCTTTTTCTCTTTCTGATTAAACTCGTTGCGGGATCCAAGACAGTTAAAGCGATTCCCCGGGACATGCCTGAGCTTCACCGCTCAGTGTCATTTCATTGTGTGCCACTGTTGATCCTGGCTTACAGGAGTTGCAGTGGTGGGTAAGAGGGAGGGACTAGTCCCAATAAAAAAATATATTTACACAAAAAGATTCAAATTTACATCAGTTCTTCAAAATTAAACAATACCTCGTTGTGTCATTTTTCACGATGGCGTCAAAAAGGGAGATTTGGCGCGATCGCAGAAAAAGATTCCACATTTAAAATTGACAGATTCAATCCTAAAGCTATACTTTTTTTTATTCGAAATATTTCTTTTATACACTAAAAATAACTATAATTTCACCCACTTCAGTCTTCAGTTGGATCAATACAAGCAGAATATAGTATTTTATACTATAATTTTATCTGAAACTTGCCATAATTTATTTAAATTATGGTTATTCCGCATTGCCACCAAAAATGAATAATTTGTGTATAATTTAAATATCAAAAGCGTATAATTAAAATGAGACTATAATTTCAGGTAAAATCGTAGTTGATCGCAATCCGTTTTGCATATTTTAACGCAAAATGATTGCTGTATATACGTAGACTAGCGACTCTCACCAGCTTCACATGCGTGGAATATACTACCTTTTGATTTTACCGTGTTTTGTTTGAATGTTTTCACAAATTTTCAATGATTGTGGGTAATGTTGAGTACTGAAAACAATAAGTATAATAGATAAATTCTTTATTGTACACCAAAGACTGTTCTGCATAGATTTTAATATAATTTTGGTACTTTATCTGTTCATTGTAATAGCTGAGGATAACTGTAATTGGGCTTATTAATTAGTAATAGTGTTTCTTTATTAAATTCATTTGTAAACGACTGTTGTTATCGCTAATAAATAGAAATAAATAAATAAAAAAGTCCACTGGAATCCTTCAAAGTATACAATCGGCGTAGAAGTATATTGTACCGTCAATAGTGTTCGTAGCGCACGCCAAATAGTCACTTTTATAAGCAAATTTACGATACCTTGGTTAACATTACTGTAATGTTCTTAGAGATAATATTTTTCTAAATATAATAAAGCCTTGTTATTCTTTGGTAAAGTAACTTTCTTTCGTAAAGTTAACTTTAAGGGAATACATACAATAGTAAATGTATTCTTTATAATATTAATTCAAATATAAATTTTAATAAAGAATATATCCTAATGATAATACACGAATTTAGAAAAAATATTAGATAAATGTTGTTTGCATGATAATGTGATAATGATTTATTACATTATCAAATCGAATCAATGATTTACGAAAATACATAAAAGCAGTTTATGATATTAAATTAGATAACATAAAGTGATAAACTTTTAAGTAATTACTTTAAAGCAGGTGGCCCCCTTGCTTGTTAGCCTTACTAATATAAAAACATACTTCCAAAACCTTAACACCATAATGTTTTACGTAATGTAAGTACTTTATTAGCTGCATAGTGTCCTATCCTGCCTACATGAGTTAGTGAAGGTGAAAACAAAGACCTATTCATTTAAAAATAGAACGCTTATCTCTTTATCTCTATGGTCCAGTAACATCGGAGATCATTTTCTTATCTATAGACAATCTAGAGTAAACTCGTCGAAAGTAAAGCGTGAGTCACGGTCCAGATTAAAAAGGCGCTTACAGTCTTTGCCAACGAGAATTTCTTATGCGGCAAATATTTCTTAGTTAAGTCTGGGGACTTAATGGTTTGGCAACGTCGCATTAAATAATAGTACCCAATGATGGCTGATATCGGCGGCGCTACCGATAATCAATGGAAACTAGGTGGTCGATTAGTTTGAATGTGGCAACACAGGAAAAAAATATATAGTTTACGAGTATAGCCTGTTGGCGTGGCTGGCAAATGCTTGCTATTCACGCCGGAGGTCGTGGGTTCGATTTCCACCAGGATAGATATTTGTGTGCATAAACATGACTGTTTGTCCAGAGTCTGGGTGTTAATTATCTATATAAGTATGTATTTACAAAATGAAGTATATCAGTTATCTGGTTTCCATAGTACAAAACCGCTTAGTTTGGGATCAGATGGCCATGTGTTTAATAATATCCCAGGATATCATAATCATTTTTAGATACACAAACTATCAAATACATGTGTACTGCTTTTTTGTTTGGGAGTGGGAATGCTTATGCATGCCACCCGAAAAAAGTGTCTGCAGGTGGGGGTGTTTGACTCCTCACGTCTATACTAACTAACCCTACCGTGGAATTTTCTTGGCGCCTAGCCTGGTGGGGGATTGCGGTTATGCTGCTCCGGTGCCTCCCTTTTTGTGCTATGGGCTAGAAATCTATGCGCGTATGCTCCTAATCCCTTGCTATCATAACCTGATTTGACGGCAATCTGACACTTTCAGAGACTACTCAAACTTTATTAAATTTAGATAGTGGCAATAAAATCCCTCATGACATCGCGAAAAATAAACTATATTTATACATAAATATAGTTAGGGTAAGAGTTGGGTAAGAGTATTTATTTATTACTCAAGAACAGCACCTCCGATTCCGATAGATTTTATAGTTTTGGTCTGTTTCTACCCCAAATAACAGAATAACTAACAACAAATAAAACAGTAATAAAACTATTAAATAGAGGTATAGCATCAGATCACGAAGTATAATTTTAGTCTTTCAATAATTAATTAAACTTTATAAATTATAGCCTATGTGTTAATCCAGGGTGTCAGCTAACTCGTTACCAAATTTTTTAAAATCGCTCCAGCCGTTTAGTCGAGAAGAAGTAACAAACTTACACACTCACAAACTCGCCTATATAATATTAGTGTGATAACCAGTTCCTTTTCATTTACTTGACTTATAAAAGACAAAGATGATACCTAAGTATATATTTTAACTTATATTAGCATTATATTATATAAGTGAAGTGTTATATAAAGTAACAAATGACTTGGCGTTTGATCAAGTTGGGTTAAGCAAAAAGACGATGGATGGTATTGCAATAAACTGATATTGAGACATTTCTTCAGAAATATCAGCGATAAAATGGAACCGGTATATCAGTACCCATCGGTCGTTTCCTCAAAATATTTGGTATACGAACAAAATCTCAAGAGTAGTCACGTCACAATACATACGGAATAACTTGGGATGATATTATGACGTTTGATCAATAAATATAAGGTTCCGTACCAATTAGGTAATAACGCTTAATGTACGCCTCAGTAAAGCCGTCCATTGGTCTATTACAGCAGTATATCTCAACCTTGACTGCCTCGTTAGTCTCGCAGATACTGAGGTCCTGGGTCCAAATCCCGGGTCGTGCCAAAAAGTGATTTTGGGATTTTTAGGTAAAAAGAAATTTCTCAGTGTCTGCCCGAAGTCTGGAAGTTGGTGGTATTACACACCCGTGCCTCGGAGAGCAGGTAAAGCCGTCGGTCCTGTAGCTGACCTCTTTCCGGTCGTGTCGCTAGTTGTTCCATCGGATCATGAGAGTGATGGAATAGAAAGTGCCCCTGTGTTTGCGCGCACACTTCTGTACTATATGTCCTGCGCAATTGGCTAATCTCCATTGATACTGGCCGCCGTGGCTGAAGTTCGGTCGGGAGGACATTATTATATCTCAGCAACTACTATTCTTCTATGTATCTAATTTGAGAGCTATGCTTTTCTTCGTGGAGCTTTCTCCATTTGTGTCTATTTACGGCATGCTGTTTGACTTTTCAACTGCTACTTCCAGTTTTTCATTGAGTCGATCATGTGATAATGCGTGCCAATAATTTAGTTTTTCATAAATATCGTTTATTTAATTTGTTCAGTTTTCTTTTTATCTACCTTAAGTTTCCTATTTCTTTATGTTACATCTAGTCTAATAAGATTTTGTACGAGCTCTGATCGATACACTTTATACAAAGCTCTTCCAGCTACCCCAATCTGTCAGATTTCTTTTATTGATTTTCAACTTTATCACATAAGCGTAAGGTTCACTTTCAATTTCAAATTTGACAGATTGGGGTAGCTTGATGTGCTGGCTTTTAAGTCAGTAATGAGCTGTTCCAGAAATATATATTATATATTAATTACCATTTTCCAAAATATTCTTCTCAAAATTTGAAATATATATATTCGTTTATATAAATCAGATTACAATATTATATTTAAAAAAGGGACGGAGGATTGCGAAGCATTCGCCGAATTTATTAGCAGTCTTAGTTTGTTCTACGTAGGGTCATGTTTAGGGTTCCGTATAAAAATGGTAAAAGAAACTTTTATTCTTTTACTTTTATGTCCGGTGTCAGTTATAATGGGGTTTTGCATTAAGGGTTTCATTTGCACAGTTCTAAACAAATTTCTTTTATACCGTGATATTTACGACTCATCACTAAAAGTGTAAAAATCAAATGTAACTTCTAGATATTGGACAAAATAGCAGTGGTTTTGTTTGATACCTCGGAGTTTCATGGTGATCTTTAGAATTTTAGTGGTAAGTTGTAAATACCACGATATTTGCTTGAAATTTGAAAAACGAATATTGCTATGTTTCAAACTACTCAATAAAGTTTACACAGTTAAAACTGAAGTAAGTTAAAAAAATATGTGCCAAATAATTTATAACTCAGAAAATATTTAATTTAGGTGTGGGGTCCAGGTTTAGTAGTATATTTTATGCAACTGAAGGAGTATTATCCACCCACAAAACTGTACTAAATAAGAAAACTATTTTTTGTGTATTTTGCTTGTTGATGTGGTGTTTTATAAGGAAATTAAGCTTCTTAATCTATTTTCCACTATTTATTTTGCACATTGTATATACATATTTAAGGAAGGAACGGATTCCTCGGTGCGTGTAGAAGAAGTGCAATTTTGCACTTCGCCGGTTTTATTGAAAAGATGGAAAACAAAACAGGATCGTGATACCGGGGTGGTTTGGTGGATAAGGAAGTAATTGGTTGGACATATATAGCGGCCAAAGTTACTATTGCCTTGTGTGGCATTCGGTACTTTAAATTATAATAATAATATCTTAGGACATTATTCACACACGGTCATCTGATCCCAAACTAAGCAAAGCTTGTGCTATGGAAACCAGATAACTGATATACTACATTTCTTTTGTAAATTCATACTTATATAGATAATTACACCCAGACTCAGGACAAACAGACATGTTCATGCACACAAATATCTGTTCTGAGTGGGAATCGAACTCACGACCTGCGGCATGAAAAGCAAGTATTTACCAACTACAAAATGTTTATCGATCCGTCGCCATAAATGCATTGCAATTGACGCGTGACGTGTTATTACATGGAAAGCAATTACGACGCATTGTTTCATGGAACGTGGAGGCGTCGTTTTTGCTTTTGATATAATAAAAAAGTGCTCGTCAATCGGGATGTGTTTATGGAGGCGGATTGATAAACAAAAAATGTGAGCCGTCACGGGACGCCTGCCAGATGTGAAACATCGACATTATTTTGTAAAAGTAATATGTAGAAAAGAACATATTGTAATAGGAACTAAATATGTCATAATGATAAAATAAAAAGTCGATTGCGCATGCGTCACGACATGCGTCGCCACGCCAGAAATCTGTTTTACGTGCGGCTAGCTATTATAATGTACTCTGTGTTGCGGCTATAGATGTTTCACATCAAAAATACGTTGATAGAGGGGTAGGAAGTGGTTCTGGACTTCATGTAAATGCGCACTAGCTATCTAGCCTTAACAAGTTTATTTAATTACGCCCGCGTATTCTAATCACATGTCTAAAAATTTATTTTCCTATCCCTTGGGTACAGCACATCTTTTCTGGATTACATTTTTCTAATAATGTATCACCTACTTTAACAAACACCTTTTAAATCTAAAATGTAAAATCTAAAACCGTACGCACAACTGATTGTGACCGATGCGTGTACGAAATTTAAAAATAATAGCTTAGAAAACAGACCGCAAGGACGGACTAATATAATTATTTTTGTTACTTTTATACTGTTTCTACTATGTTCATGTACCTGTGAGCTTAACAAGTACAAGTGTATGTAAATGCCCAAGTGCTGAATAAATTTCAATATTTCATCATCATTTCATTTCAACATTAAAATTATTAATGTTATTATAAAGGAATGTCTTCTGTAAGGTGGACTTACTTCCCCAGTCACGCTGCTCTTTGAGCGAATGAACGCTGTGACCTACCTTATTATCTTACAACATCTATCTCCCGGCATACGCACACAAACATACACACACACTTTTGTATATCTATTCTAGTGTCTTCTTTTTTAAATGATGCTCTTACCTATTGCAATTTCATTTTTACGATTAAGCATATAATGCTTAGTCGACCTTGCTAGTAATAGTTAATTACGATCTGCGTTTCAAATTTTTAAGGTTAATTAAATTATTATTATATAATAATTGTTAACTTACGAACTTATAGAGGCGCCATTGATAGTTTATAATTGGTAGTTCGAGAATCTTTAATACCGTGTTTTGCAATAATCCACTTACGGCCTCGATGCTTGAGTAACTATATTCTTTTAAATGAATGTTTTAAATATATGCGTAAGAAAGTACAGACATGTCATAATAATAATAATCTAATTACATCATATTTCAATTTTAACATTTTAAAGCAATAAATATTATTTCTATTATGTAAGTACTAATTATAATAAAAAATGATCAAATGAATAATTATTGGAAATTTATAACAGGTTATGGTATAGACGCCAGCACATACAGCTACCCCAATCTGTCAAATTTCTTTTATAGATTTTCAACTTTATCACAAAAGCATAAGGTTCACTTTCAATTGGGGAAATTTGACAGATTGGGATAGCTTGTTCTGCTGGCGTCTGTACCATTAAAGCGCGACCGTCCGCCATAGTAATTATATTGATTTATTACTTCAATATATGTAGACAGCACCCTTAAGATACGATGCAGTATAATTAAGGTTACCATATGTCCCGTATATACGAGACTATCACCGTATTTAAGTATCACGTCCCGTATTGTTACTTGTCCCGTTTATCACTACTTCAATATGAAGTAAATATGCCTACTATCTGTATTCTACGCCAAAATATGACTGGGTGAAGAAACAGGTACCTTTTCCTGGTGATTCTTCTCAACAGTAATTGATCTTGTTGTCTATTAATTTTATCAAAATTGGAGTGAATTGTTTTTTGCAGTCGTTGTTTTCCATTATTAAATGACTAATTATTGATAATCTGTAACAGGTTATGGTACCATTAATGTGCGATAGTCTGCCATATTAATTATATTGAATTCTTAATTCAATATAGACAGAACCCTTCAGATACGATGCAAGATAGGGTTACCATACGTCCCGTATATACGGGACTGTCACTTATTTAAGTATCACGTCCTGTATACTTGTCCTGTTTATCAATATGTCAATATAAATTAAAATTTACGTCTTTATAATATGACTGGGCGAAGAATCAGAAACCTCGTCCTGGTGGTTCTTCTCAACAGGTTTTCGATTAATTTATCATGATTGGAGTGAATTGTTTTTGCTGTCGTTGTTTTCCATTGAGTTTTTATTATAATAAACTGTTACTACTCTTATTTTCAGTTTTTATTTATTTTGCACTAATAAGTCGCGTATCAGTTCCCAACAATATTTAGATAGATAGATAGATAAACTCTTTATTGTACACCTTAAGAAATAATACAAAAGCGACAACATACAAATTATTATAGTACAATTGGCGGCCTTATCACTAAGTGTGATCTCTTCCAGGCAACCTAGGTAGTGAAAGGAGAAAGGAGTTACAGAGATGGGGCAGTTGCAAGTGTACAAAGTACTTATTATAAGGTACTATTTGTACCATACTTAAAACTATTTATACCTACTTACTAATTATATGTACATTCATAATAATAATACGTGTCATTATGTGAACTATTTATTTATTTATTTATTTAAACTTTATGCACAACAATGTACAAAGGTGGACTTAATGCCGAAAGAATTCTCTGCCAGTCAACCTTGGGGTGATGAGATTACATGGTAGGTGCACTATGAGCTTAAAGAATAAAACTGAGAGTAAAAATATAGACACTTCATACAATTACATAAAATACACAATACCTATATTATAATATACTAATATATATCCATATATATTATACATATAAATAAAATAATACTAATGTGATGATTCTGCCAATAACTTTTTGGTTATATGCTCCCGAGTTTTCTTTTTGAAAGAATAACGACTTTTAGCCATTCTGATTCAGGTGGATGAGCATTCCAGAGGAGAATGACAAATCTAAGTATAATACATGTGAATTTATAATATTAGTCTAGAAACTATTCATTTATTAATACCATAATATTTCACTAAGTTATAATGAGTATTTGATCTTATGCATAACCATTTTAACAATAACTTCAATAAGATAAGTTACTTAATCATTACTATTATATATATGTACAATGCCAAATATTCAGACATTTAATTTCACTTCGCTGTAAATGAGAAGGGCTTGATGATCTGAGACACAGGTCTAGACTTTGTTTTTTGTAAAGCAGGGGGCGTGCCCACCCGCAAAAAGTATCTGTGGTTGGGTATATCGGACTCGCACCGACTAAACCTAACCTGCCGTAGTTCGAACAACAGCTTCTAATTAAGGGCATTGGATAGACGGATTGTGTGCAGAACACATGTTTCCTCTTGTACCGAAATTAAAAACATTAAGTTAAATGTAAGCAATAGAAAAGTCGTGGAAAAGATTTAAACGACTTTTGATCATTTTGGATTTATAATTAGGCTACAATTAGCAAACAGATAAGTTTTTTTATAGCATCAATTATGCTACGAGTACGGAGGAGCCCGAACAAGATACTAAGAATGTGGGTGCCATAAAAGGCAACTATGTACAACAACAGGTAATCAGCAGCGCCTCCTGAGTACCACTGCACTACACTGCGATTGCCAACTCGCTAGCCATGCACAATGGCTAAAGCAAACCCCTCTAAATGGTAAAGTTATAGAAAACTTTGGGGGAGTGTGCTATGAGGCGATGATGACACAGTATGATGGTCTTAGCTCTTAGCAAGATCAGCTTCTACGCAGCGTGGTAATTGACGTGGAGATGCAAGAGAGGGTCAGTTTCAGAGACAGTTTGTTCAACTTTTCTGCATTAAATACAGATGCCTTAACGAGACCTGTTAGTTGAGTATCGAAGGAACCTTTCAGTGATACGAATATAAACTATAGGTCATATAGGGCGATGATGAACTGGAGTAATCGCGGTGCGTGAAGTCACGTTTGCTTTAGTAGTGAGTGTATACTTGCCCCCTAAAAATTCACACTGTTGCGCAGACCTCTGAGTAAGTAAGTGAGTAACTCGTTATTGTACACCAAAAAATATTAAATACAAAGAACCATGAGCATGTTATCAAGATTGTACAAATGGCGGTCTTATCGCTAGGTGCGATCTCTTCCAGGCACCCGTTGAATGGACCTGGAGAAAGGCATTTGAAGATATAATGTTATTTTAAGTTAAAGAGAAAGATCATCATCACGTCTCACTGTCTCTGGCAATGCATTCCACAATCTGCAAGGTCCACAGCCACAGGAGTCCACAGCCTACAGGGATAAAGAGAAATAAATATTCATATTTGTACGTAAGAATAAAATTACAATAGGTATAACAAAAAAATACGTATCTCATTGTCTTTTCTAAAATTATACGGGATTCTGCAATAAATATAAAAGATGATTAATGTGAGTAGGAAGCTAATATTAACAAACGACTCGACGAAATGTTTATGGACAAAGAAATATGAAAAATGGCTGACGGTTAGATAAGGAGAGCCGTGGGCGATGCAAAATGACATTCAATATTAAGGTTAACTCAGTCGATCATTTTTCCATACCAACGTTTTATTGCATATCTTCACTGAGTATAAAATTAAATTTATCGGTCTCCGTCATAAACAAAGAAGCATGCTACAAAAGAAAAAAATGTTATAAGTTAAACGCTTTATTCGTACTTAGAGGGTAAATTTGAATTTCGTAATTATTAAAACATATTTATCTAAAGGCGTGAAACTTATATCTATAATTATTTTTTATTATTTATTTGATATTTTTACGATGGATATACTTTATGGGTTTAGAAAACAAATTACATTTATATTTTACATTACTTACTAATAATCATACTATTATCATAAAGGCGAATGTATGTGTGTTAACTCTCACGCAAGAACTACCGTACTTATTTTGGTGAAACTTTGTAGTAATATAGTTATTATATCCAATAGGCTACGTTTTTAACGCGGTAAAAACCGCGGGCACAGGTAGTATAAAAAATAAATAAAACAAAAAACCAACAAAATTAAATAAATTATATTTTTGTTATTTTATTATACATTACAAAGTTTCTATATACATTAAAACCAAGTAATCCTTGAGCGTCAAAAAAGTGCCCATAATGCTGGCAGCATTTCCATGCCGCATGGCAATACTTAATCACTATCCCAAAAAATTATATATTATAAATGATAGCCATGTGCTATTCGGATATATAAGCTATATTACTACAAGGTTTCTTCAAAATCCGTTCAGTAGTTTTTGCGTGAAAGAGTTAACATCCATACATCCATACGTACAAACTTTAACATTTATATTAGTAGGATTTTGAAAGAATAATGCTTAGAACACAAGACGTGACTTGAATGCGCAACGGACCAAGTTTAAGTAAGTTGTTCAATAAAAAACTGAACCAAAAGCAACATTTACTCAGAAAATTTACTGAGAAAGAATGGTGTGATAAGTTTAAAGCCCATGTCTGTGATCGTTAAAACCGATTGTTCTATAGCTGCTTTATGGACGTGGTTATTGCACGTCGCTATGTTTCATATCCGCTCGTTCCGCCGTACAAAAAATTCTGTTGTAAAAAGTATAGAATCTATTTAAACTATTTTATACAATAACCGACTTGAACAAAATGTAAGTGGGAATGTACGGTAAGCATTTTCTATGCAAAACCAGCCAAGTGCGAGTCGGACACACACATCAGGTACAGCGTTCCTATTATTATTTTTTACTAGCTGTGCCCTGTCATTATATAACATAACCCCGTTAAACTTTATAAATTATAGCTTATGTGTTATTCGGATATATAAACTATATTATAATAAAGTTTCATCAAAATTCGTTCGGTAGTTTTTATAAAGTATTGAGTATGTACCCAAAGGGCATGGCAATAATGATCATAATCGCTTAACAAACAATGGACAAATCGACTAACACAGGTACACGTAGAGTGCATACAAAAATGAAAAAAATGAAATATGTTTATTGTGTCTTAAATGGTTACATCAGCAAATGTGAATGAAACAGCCCCAGTAAGTAATTAATAATACTTGTGTTGGGGTTGTCTCGCTCCTTCCCTTATTCCATACTTAACAATATTTGAGAAAGAGATGAATATAATTATTACAATAAAATAAGATAAAATTAACAAACATAAATAAAAGTAAAACTAGAAGAGAAACAATAATAACTTAAACTAGTTTGCAGCTCTGTGTATTGTTTGATTGTGAGTGGATGTATGTATAAAGCAAATAATACAATCATCGAATTGATAACGTCCCTCTCTTACTACCTACAGCTCTTTTCCTAGTTGCTTTTATCTTTCCATAATTATTCTAAACGTTATAATTGTAACATTCTAACATTATATTGATTATGTACAGACGCCAGCACATCCAGCTACCCCAATCTGACATCTTTTATGGATTCGCAACTTTATCACGTAAGCATAAGGTTTACTTTCAAATGGGGAAATTTGACAGATTGGGGTAGCTTGATGTGCTGGTGTCTGTACCCAGGTTGAGGTCAATAGAGAATAATACACCTACGTGTGTTGTGTGTATGTGAAACGCCCGCACCCCCACCATTGTCTTCCTAAATCTCTGCTGCCCTTGCAACTTTGCTAGTGCAGCGTAGACTTGAGTCTCACTAGTGCGCTTGACTAATGTAATTCCGTAAATCGTCTATTACATGTTCTAAGAGACAATTTTCAGTGATTTCAAAGGACACGAGAGTACTTATTTACTAACGTATTACATTTTACAGTGTAGTATTAAATTAGGTGTACCCTCCTAATTTAATACTGCACAGTAAGATGTAGTAAGTAGCTAAAAGTAAATGAAATTGTGACGTCAAAATGTCAGCTTTATATTTTATATAGCTTTGACTGGTCTGTTGGTCCAGTGCTGAATCTGACCGCTAAGCATCAGTCAGGATGTAGGTTCAATCCCCACCAGGAAAATCTTTGTGTGATGAACACGAATATTTGTTTCGTGGCCGCGTGAAATGTCTCTTTAATATCTGTAATATGTCTCTTTTATAAACGGTAGGTACCCAAAGCAAAACAATCTACTTATGAATTTTTGTTTGATTGTTGGATCCGCCTGATGTGTGAAACGAGTGTATAATATTATATTCATTCAGACAAAATTACTGTTCCCAAGGGGTAGACATTTTTAAACGGTGAATAAGTGACGCGGGGTTCCTCGGGGAGAAGTTTGTAAAAACGAGCAGATTTTTTTTCAGAAAGCCTATCACTTTTTGCCGAAGACATAAGACGAAGCGGATTTTTTAACTGACTTCTAACCTTAATATATTCTTAAAGACATGACAGTAAAGGTTTGTATTGTAATTCCGTAGAAAACTAAAGGTAAATAACAAGTAATAAAACGATATAAACTACAATTTCTGATATATCTTCAACGAGATCATGTTTACTCTTCGAGGAATATGAAAATACCTACGCTTGTAAAGTGATAGGTAAGTTGAGCGTTCGTATTGGCACTTACCCGATCACGACACTCAGCGGAGGTTTAAAATGACGAGAACTGCATCTAACCTCCTTTTATCATGCTTTGAAAATATTAGAAATTGTTTTCAAGTAACTTGTTTTAAAGTTTAATCACCTTTAATGATACCCACGGGATGCTATGGGGAGGTCCACCCCATAACATCCCGTGGGTATAATTAAAGGTTATTCTTATCGGGCCGGCAACCACACAGCGCTATTAATTGATTGTCCTGTAGGTCCTTAGTAACCGAGTCCTTTTTTACATTTGAATATGCCAGTCTTAAAAATAATTAATACAACACGTGAACCTATTCGTGTAATTAATGAGGCAGTTTTCTTTTAATTTCCTCGAGTTGTGCGCGCGCGGTGAACGTATGATTGTTCTGCAACGTGTCTGCCACAAAATGCCATCCGAGCTACTTAAAGATGGCCTCAGAGTTCTTAGGTATGCTTACTACTGCCGAGGGACCTCTCAGGTGGTCAAAGTCCCGCAAGGCGCCCGAGCTTCACCGATGCCCACCGAAAGTGGGCACCGCGCCTAAATTAGTATACTTCTTTAATAAAAGGTTACAATAGGAATTGCAAAATCGTCTGAACGTAGAGACCAAATTGTAAATGCGGCGGCAACACAGAAAAAAGTTTTATAAGAATATCTTGGTTAGAAAGCTCAGTTCCAAAGAAGGACAAAGACCGTAATTATTCCCACTGCGGTTCTTATAAAATATTTTTTCTTTAAGGCGATGTAGATTATATAAGTTGTTATGATTTTGCCCTAGTGGGTGTAAACGAGTATGTAAACCTACAATATAAATTGTAATAGCAGTATCGTAATCCTCTTTCATTTATAGTACCATTAAAATATTTCATTTCTTTTTTAATTAAACCTCTGTTTTAGAATTTATAGCTGTAGATTATGAGACTTCGAGTTTTAATGTGAAGTCAGTAAAATTTCATAGTTAATTGATTACTAGGTGAATGTATTGGAAAGGTCGGCCCAAGGTTTCACCAGTTTCGGGCTTCGTGCTATATTGTGTAATATGACCTCCAGTGTACATGTAGGTAAGTATAATGAGAAGTATTTTTGTGAGAATAATAATATCTAAATCATTACTGACGGATTCTATGAATGGTTATAGTTCAAGGTGCCGTTTTTACTAATTGGTATTTTATGTTAACTGCAGTAGTTATGACTTATTGAACTTTTGTGGATGGTGATAAAATGGGAATGCTTTAGCAAAACCTTGAGAATTCTATAGACATCAAAATGCTGCCTAACAGCTTCGATTAAATATGTTTTTTCAAGCAGACTCATCAAAATATTGAGCCCGGAAGCGGAGAAACTTTGGCTAGCGGTCTGCTTGTTTGAAAGACTACCCTCCTTGCCTTGGGGAAGTACGATGCTGGCTACACCCAACTTTATCGTATAACAGAGTCACATTTGTATAAAAAAATTGAGTGAACAAAAAACTATCAAAACATGTAATACAAATCTGAATCATCTGACTATGGGCAATCTTTATATTTAATCTAATACATAAAGTTTGTGCTAATCATAAAGTGCATTACATATTGTAATAAAAATGTAAATTGAGTTGTAAATGTATAAATATTATTTTGTTTTAAGCATTTCTACAGATATTTTTAGGGTTCCGTAGCCAAATTCCAAAAAACGGAACCCTTATAGATTCGTCATGTATGTTTGTCTGTCTGTCTGGCTATCCGTCCGTATGTTACAGTCACTTTTTTCCGAAACTATAAGATCTGTACTGTTGAAATTTGATAAGTAGATGTATTCTGTGAACCGCATTAAGATTTTCAAACATAAATTTAAAAAGAACAATAATTTTGGGGGCTCCCCATACATAGACCTGAAACTCAAAAATGTGGAGTATCTATGATAGGTCTTCAAAAATGATACTGAGGTTTCTTATATCATTTATTTCTAAACTGAATAGTTTGCGCGAGAGTCACTTCCAAAGTGGTAAAATGAGTGTACCCCCCTTTAACTTCTAAAATAAGAGAATGATAAAACCAAAAAAGTTATATGCTGTACATTATCAGGCGTACTGCCACCGAAAATTGGTTAGAACGATCTCTAGTATAAAGGAATTGATTACGAGACGCTATTCTTTGTAAGTTAATTAATGAATCTTTGCCTGGGTACCAAGTTCAACCGCGTTAGGATCTGGTTTTAAATTCTGGGTCGAACTGAAAAGTTTTAATAGTTTTATTTTTCAGTATTAGTTCGCAGTCCGGAAGTTTATTTATATAAAATAAATATATTTATTTATTTATTTATTTAAGGATCGTCAACGTTACATACACTCATGCAGTTATAGTTTTTCAAGTTGGTTCTCTTGTGCCTCGGAGAGCTCGTAAAGTTGTCAGTCCCGCATCTTTCTAGTTGTTTTCTCATTAAATCGTGTTAGTGCAGGAATAGAGAGTGCACAGGTGTATGACTGTTAAATTTAAAATTATTATTATGGATATAAGTATAACTGATAGCTCCAACTTCATCAAAGTAAAGGTATAACATTTAATAAATTTCATTAAAATAAAACCATAAATCCTTATAGAAGAATTATCACTTTCGACGACCCAACTGGGCTACCTAGAATGCAGGTTCGTTCTTCAATCCCGTCAGTTTAAATTTATTACAATTTGATTAGATATTAGTACCTAGAATTGTTTATACGTACATATCCAAGTCCTGAATAAATTTAATTCATATATTCATGTGCATCCGGCCATTTGTGAATGTGGTATTAGCCACAGAAGGGTAGTTAATAAATCAGCACCGACCAAGATCAAAGCAATATTATCAAAACGTCGGTAACATATACACCAGATAAGCTGTCATCTCAATATCAAATTATTCCTATTTCAATTACTTTACGCAACGGAATTTATAGAGCAGCTTTTTATCAGTGAAAATTTCCAATATTATTCATCAGCGGAACGTAGCATTTCAATGGCTACATTTGAATCCTTTCATAAAGAGAAATGCGGTTTGATTTAATAGTGGTTGTCTTATGTTCATTTGATCATAATAACCAGGAAAGCGGCGCCGCAGCCAAGCGGTCTTAATCTAGCGTCGGACGACGCACTGACTGGTATTTGGTCTAAAAAGTTGGCCAAAATCGATTTTTTTTATATTAGAGCTACTCCCTCTAAGCCATTGTTTCCAAAAACTAGTATAACCACCCTAACTGATAACAAAAAACACAAAGCGCTTGCGTGATCCAGCGCGTCGTGGCCTCAGTCAGAAGTTACCGTTCGCTAACAGTGTTGGTGTGATTGTTCGATGCGCTCAAAATTCGCTGTTTTCAAAAATTTGCCATCTTGTTTTTGAACGATTTTGTGTTCGTTTTTAATATGGATTGTGCACAACCAGGTATGTATTTTATTTGGAACCTAATTTTTACGACTTATCTATAACGTTTCTTTTTTTATATCCTTGAGAAGTAAGCACCAAAAACCTGTTTTAAAAATCACATTTAGACAATTCAAAAGGAGTTTTAATATATTTCTCATCATTTCTAAGGCAATATTGTAATAGTACGTTGTAGAATAGTCTTTATAAAATGTAATTATGCAAAAAACAGCCACCCCAAACCACCCCTCAATTTTTGGTGAATTTTTTCCTTAGGCACTATCGATGTTCAGTAAATGAAATTCTACCTATATTTTGTGTATTTTTGTTATAGGCTCTTCTGGAATGAGAGTATTGACTCGAAATGATTTGTTCAATATAATGGAACGTTCAAATACCTCAACTATTAATGAAAAGTTGCAGTTTATGGACCGCGAACTGCTCAATCATAATGCAGAAAATGACCCAAATATTGCTGATGTAAAGCAAAAACTGTCGATTATCAGACACCAATTTAAACAAAAATAGTCAGCTGATTGCAACACAAAGGCCAGATTTCTAGGAAACAATGCCGAGTGGCTTAATGGAGTCATATCGCTACCGAAAGGAGGTAGGTGATCCCCAAATTCAATTACCTTTATCGTTCTGTTATGCTTTGAAGCATTTTGTTATAATGGGTTATTTATTTGAGTACAAGTATTCTCTTTTTCTTATAGGAGAAACTCCCGATCCACCTCAAAAGTCGTTCTTACACTTGAGTGAAAGAAGCAAAAGACGAAAAACTAAAGAACTACGATAATCTCGTACAGATGAATTGCCTTATGCAACACAAATGAAACTACGATAAACGGGCAAAGTAGATGCGTCAAACATTGTAAAAGATTTAACAAAAAGTTCCAAAAGAGCAAGGAAATATGTGATAGCAATGAAAAATCTACTTCTGAACAATAACAGGAGATTTCAAACAAATTAAGACATTCACGTGCATTGTTTATGTTTGTTGAAGCGGGATTAACACAGGCCCAATATGAAGAAGTGCGAGAAACGGATCCTAACTTTTATCCGTGCTATTCAATATTGCAAAAGTTAAAGAAAGAGTGCTATCCTGAAATTCCCAGAGTAACTGTAACATGCGCTGAAGTTAAGTTTCAAATCTCGTGGATCACACGGCAGTACGACAGATTTTACATCTTGGTGAAGCAGTGGAACAGTTGACTGGCTCGGAAGAACAATCATTAGTTTTAATAAGTAAATGGGGCTGCGATTACATATTCCAAAGTTCTGCTGTACCGCTTCAGTGTGTGTGTTTTAAATTTGTTACTAGAAAGTGACATTTCTAAAGTAAGTTTTGTAGATGACGACGAAAATGATGAATAAATGATTGATTTCATCACATATGCCTTTTTTTACCTTTTCCAGGCTAAAACTAAAATAAAACATTGTTAGGCAGCTATTAGGCGTACCAAATATTTTTGGCCAACTTTTAGGACCAAATACCAGTCTGTGCGACGTTGATATACAATGACTATGCACGTAGATATTGGCGCTTTTAGGTTACTGTTACCTTGAAAAAGCTGTCTAAAGTCTAGGTCTATTGATGGCGTAATAATACTCCTGGCCGATATTCCACTACGAAGGTTAGAGAACCACGCAAAACAAATTAAGCCGGATAGGCCAGGGAAGTATCATACATACATAGACTATACTCGTGTATATATATATATATATATATATATATATATATATATATCACGCCTGTTACCCAGAAGGCTAGGCAAACAAAACTGATTTCCATTTGACTAATTATGTTCTTCATGCATGCTCGCCGGTTTAGGGTACTTCTGACCTGACCTTTCTTCAGAACCTCTCCGATTTGGTCAGAGAATATTCTACGAGGTCTTCCCATTCCGGCTGTACCATTCCCACAGACCAGGTAAACTTATTTTGTCAATCTTTCATTCATCCTTTCTAAATGCCCAAACCATCTATACCTTTTTCAATCTTTGGGAAGTATTACTGGCGACATATTTACTACAGGGCTGAGCCAATGACTCGCGCGCTGCGCACGCTCAACCAGGTTGCTAAAAATTGTGGACTTATTTGCTTACCTACGAATGACTTCACAAGGGCTGCTTATTTTAATAGGCAAATGAATTGTAACTTTTTCATTTGAAAGGTTCCCTGTAATGGCAGAATTAAGTTGACGCCGATAAATAAATAAATATTTTATTGCAGGTGTAGAAGCGAAAACATAGGTGAGCTTTATATTTCTTCAGTCTCATAATTCTATAGGACCGAGATTTACCTACGTACGTAACACCGTCAACGTCCAGACCCGAAGAGGATGTCATGAAAGTAATGAAATGGAAAGTGCACCTGCGTTTGCGCACACACATAATCAAAATAATATGTCCCGCGCATATGGCGTTTTTGTGTGACTCATAAATAGTTCGTCTGAGATACTTTCCTACTGGTCGCGTTTCAGCCGTGGTGGCCACTATCAAAGGACTCATTGATATTGGCCACCCAGGCCAACACGCGACCAGTAGGAAAGTATAGTAATAATACCCTGGGACATTATTCACACACGGCCATCTGATCCTAGACTAAGAAGTGATTGTACTATGGTTTTTTTTTGGAAAATATTAGGTCTTTACCTATGAAATTGCCGTTCTGCAGTACTGGCCATTTCAAATCAAAATAATTTTTGTTTGGGTAAGAATTCTAATTTCAAATTAATTTTATTTTAAAAACATGGATTCTTTTTTCCAAAAGTAGTCATTTCTTTATTGATTAGTGTTACATTTTCATCGCATTTCAATCTGTTTCGTCATCATGGATACGTTAAAAATTCGAGTAATTATGGAATATGAGTACCGTCGTGGCAGCAACGCGGCACAAGCGGCACGCAACATCAACGACGTTTACGGAGCTAACACTACAAACCAACGCACCACCTGTTATTGGTTTGCTCGCTTCCGTTCTGGAAATTTCGACCTGAAAAATGAACCTCGCGGTCGTCCGAAGACTTTGGTCGACAATGACGAATTAAAGGCGGTTGTGGAAGCTGATGATACACAATCTACGGCTGAATTAGCAGCAGCTTTCGACGTTAGCGTCAAAACAATATTGGTCCATTTGCGTCAAATTGGCAAGGTAAAAAAGCTTGACAAATGGGTGCCCCACGAACTCAATGATCGCCAGCGCGAAGTACGCGTCGAGACGTGCCTTGCACTGCTCAACAGACACACAAATGAAGGAATTTTGAACCGCATTGTTACCTGCGATGAAAAATGGATTCTGTTTGATAACCGCAAGCGCTCAGCAAGTTGGTTGGATCCTGGTTCAGCACCTAAACAATGCCCTAAACGAAAACTTACCCCTAGAAAAGTGATGGTCACTGTTTGGTGGTCTAGCGCCGGTGTGATTCATCACAGCTTCTTACCAAACGGGGTGAGCATTACTGCAGATGTGTACTGTGAAGAACTGAGCACAATGATGGAGAAGCTGGCGCATCTCCAACCAGCATTGGTCAATCGCTCGTCTCCGCTGCTCCTGCACGACAACGCGCGACCTCATACTGCACAGCAGACGGTCTCCAAGTTGCAAGAACTGGGGTTGGAAGCTCTCCGTCATCCGCCCTACTCACCAGACCTTGCGCCTACAGACTACTACTTTTTCCAGAATTTGGATAACTTCTTGGCGGGAAAAAAATTCAATACCCGAGAGGCAGTACAAAATGCCTTTGAAGAATTTGTTGCCTCCCGTCCAGCTGATTTCTTTAAGAAGGGCATCAATAAACTGCCACTGCGATGGCAAAGATGCATTGATTGCATGGGTGATTACTTCAATTAATACAAATAAAAAAATTCATGAAAAAAATTCGTTTAAATTTTTTCATACAAAACGGCAATTTCATAGGTAAAGACCTATTACATACTTATATACACAATTACACCCAGACTCAGGACAAACAGACATGTTCATACACACAAATATCTGTCCTGGGTGGGAATCGAACCTGCGGCGTGAAAGGCCACGCCGAACCGCCCTTCAATTTTACTGAGTTCAGCTATATACGGCGTGTTATAATCATATTACATGCTAATTATGTTACACGCTCTATACCAAAAGTCGATTTTCAGACTTTACGGCTTTACACTTTTCGTCCCGTTGAAACGGATGTTTTTGTTTGTTGAAACAGCAAGCTTTAATGGAATCGCTCTGGGCATCAAAGCATGACATATGTGGGAAGGATTTCCAACGAACGCCGGCGTCGTATGGAAATATATTCATATATTCCGGCGTTTTACCACAGTACGAATAACCTACATCCAGAATGAGAAGTCGGAGTCGAAGTGTGGTATTTCTATACTTCTACCTTGACTTTATCACATTTCTATTAGGGACCGGTCCCAGTTTAAGGGCATTAATGTTATTGGACTGCACGTATGGCGCAGCGGCGACAAATAATAGACGGCCACAATATACATCCAGAGTCAGAACAACTATTTATGGGTGTGGGGAAATAGTTGTCCGGCGCAGGGCTCGAACCCGTGACTCGAAGCGGCGAGGCGACTGTCTTGTACCAGAATCGGCAACATTAACTAAACACGTAAATAATATTAAAATTTCGCATTAGATTTTCTCGACTTTTGATGATTTAAGATTTTTAAACTAATGAATTATGTTACAATTGGCGAACAAGTATGTTGTTTTATAATAATATATATTTATATAAAGCCGTGCACATCTATGAACATTTTTTTATTGTTTACCTACATTTTGAATTAATGTTGCCGATTTTAGTAAAAAAGGTAAATATGTTTTATACACGATCAGCCCATCCAATGCTCTAAACCTTTTGCGGCTAGCTACCAGATTTATTAAAGTTGAAGAAGAAGGTTAGACCAGGTGTAGAAATTGACACCTGGTTCAACCTTCTTCTTTACCTTAGGATTCTGACTTCCTGTAAGGATTGTAATAGACATTACGACAAACGGGACCGTAAGGTGAACGTGCTCTGTGAGGAGTGAAGATAGTCCCACAACCTACCAGACCACGATAGTCATCTTCGTCAAATATTGTTCGGTGAGGTAATCGAACCTATGATTTTCCGGGCGCTAAGGATATACCGAATGGCGTATATGATACATACAGAGTTATTTTGTGTTACTATTATCACTTAAGGTCAAATAAATAAATGAATTAACTTTACATGAAACACATAAGCTTAACTAATACTATAAATGTAAAAGTGAGTTTGTTTGTCCGTTTCACTTTCACGCCTTAACTACTCAACCGATCATCATGAAACTTTACACACACGTTGTAACGAATACAGCAAATGACATACAGTAACCATTATTACAAAAAGATTAGAAGCTAGTAAAAAATAACATAAATCCTTTCTTCAGCGGCCGTCAGCATTTATACGGTATCTTTAATCTAATTTATTCAAAACAAACAAGCGTAAGCAACTTTACGACAATAATAGTAATACATAAGCTATATTACAGCAAAGTTTCATCAAAATCAGTTCGGTAGTTTTTGCTTGTAACAAACATCTATACATCGATGCATGTTTAGATGTATGGGCATTACACATATATATATATATATATATATATATATATATATATATATATATATATATATATATATATATATATATATATATATATATATATATATATATATATATATATATATATATATATATATGCTCAGAAACTTTCACAATTATAATAGTTGTAGGGTTGTATGTACTGCAAAGTGTTCTTATCTAATATATTAAAATCAGATAACCGGTAAAATACATATACCACTTCGTAAAGACATACTCGTACTTACACATATAGATAATTACACCCAGACTCAGGTCAAACAGACATGTCCATGCACACAAATATTGGGAAATTGGGAATCGCACCCACGACCTACAGCTTTAGACAGCCCGTCATTCATTTTGAATTTAAATCTGATATAAAGTCTCATAAAATATATTAAAATATGCATAATTAACTTATCTAACATTCAACTAAATCAAATATATGTTAAAATTTCAAATTTCGTCGTTGTGTTGACTATTAACAAACGGTCATAACGTGAGTTATGAGCATTTGTAAATAGGCACTTAATTTAATTTATATCGGCACTCAAAATGAATGAATACACGTTAAATCGCTTATCAATGATACAAAACTAAAATGTTACTATGAAATAGGAAGTATATTTCCATTTCATAGTTCTCCGTCTCTTTGCCTCCAATAAAACAATGGAGTTTAGTTTCCTATCTGTCTAATGTCTAAATGAACTGTAACATTCTCGTACTATTTAAGCGGATGAAGTTACGATTCTATTGTTAAACGTCATTGTAAGTTTCAAATAACATGCGCTTTTCTTCTCATTGAACAATACTAACGAGCATTGAATTGTAACAGATCAAATGAACTGTTTTCGTCGACGCGTCTAGGAGGATCGAGTAACCGCCACCGCCTCTGTTTGAGAGCTAATGAGCCGCATGTATAACCGTTTTGCTTTCTCCTAACAAGCATAATGCGCATTTATGTTTAAAATATATTTTCTGTTGTAACAAAATACTTTTTAATTATATCATTGGAAATATGAGTTTTAATTAAAAGGTACTACAAACTGTAGTGGCATTAGGAGCATAGAGTTATGTACTCTTAAACCGACCGAAGCTCGTAAACCGACGGCCACTACGGCTGCGCGATGACGGTAGAATGGTTCTCAAAAGGGCAGGCCTCCTACGTGGTGGACCGACGATCTTGCAAGGGTCGCGGGAAGCCGCTGGATGCGGGCATCACAAGACCGGCCATTGTGGAGATCCTTGGGGGAGGCCTTTGTCCTGCAGTGGACGTCTTTCGGCTGATATTATGACTACTTTTTAGGGTTCTGTAGCCAAATGGCAAAAAACGGAACCCTTATACATTCGTTATGTCTGTCTGTCTGTCTGTCCGTCCGTATGTCACAGCCACTTTATTCCGAAACTATAAGAGCTGTACTGTTGAAACTTGGTAAGTAGATGTATTCTGTGAACCGCATTAAGATTTTTACATCAAAATGGAAAAAGAATTATAATTTTGGGGGTTCCCCATACATAGAACTGAAACTCAAAAAAAAATTTTTCATTGTACTCATACATGTGGGGTATCTATAAATAGGTCTTTAAAAATGATATCTAGGTTCCTAATATGATGTTTTTCTAAACTGAATAGTTTGCGCGAGTGACACTTCCAAAGTGGAAAAATGAGTGGCCCCCCTGTAACTTATAAAATAAGAGTTTGATAAAACTGAAAAAAAAATATGATGTACATTATCATGTAAACTAACAACGAAAATTGGTTTGAACGAGATCTAGTAAGGAGTTTTTTTAATGCGTCATAAATCGTTAACCGCAATTTACCTTTCATTTAATCAACTGAAATACTTGCTGCTGCGGAACGACCGACTCGTCCGACTCGCACTTGGCCGGTTTTTTTTTATTTGTAAAGGTAAGGGCAGCACTAGGGATATTATTCCCTCTGTCGCGGGGTACTTAACAAACAGATAATTGACGGACACAAAGTACATCCATACTCAGACGAACTATTTATGTGTATAGTTGTTCTACGTGGGAATCGAACTCGTGACACGAAGTGACGAGCCGCTGTCATAACCACTGCGCCATGCTTGCTAGATTGACGGATCGAGTTGCACAATAACCTTTTTACCGTTTCAGTACAGAACCTGTAAAATAATAGTAGTGAATATGGTAGGGAATAAAATTGGGATTCTGTATGAAAATTTATCCGTTCACTATTTATGTTTAACCAGGTAATAAAATACGCCTTTTATGGGATTGGAAATGTAGTCGGGGTTGCACGTTCGTTCAATATCCCCTAACCGTACATCATAGAGTGACATATACTGTAAACGATGTGTCTCTCCAATGGCGGAAAAAATGTTCTTAATAAAACAAGTTAAAAAATAACTTTTCATAGTGTAGTTATTTTTTAAGTAGAAGTATAAGTATGGATGTTTGTTACTCTTTCACGCAGAAACTACCGAACGGATTTTCATGAAACTTTGTAGTAATATAGCTTGTACGTCCAAATAACATATAGGCTATAATTTACATAAATTTTAATGCGGCTATAACCGCGGGGCGTGGCTAGTCGATTATATATTGTTAGTTTGATTATTAACGTTTGTAAGGTGTTCTATATTTGACGATTTAACGTTAAAGAGAATGATTAGACTTTTGATTAACTTACGAATTCGGGACAAAAAATGTGACAGGATTAAATCCATAGATTTGAGCATACTTTAAAGGGTACATGTTACATTAAATTTAAATTTTATAGCATTAATAATGGGAAAAAATGGGAAATCATAAATTCAATCGTCTGGCGGGTCTTGAACCTGCACCATCTACCATTCCGGGGTAGGCGCTCTGCGTTAAGCTACGAACGATACACGCCGGCAGATCCAATTTAGGCTTCCCTTGCTTACACCCTTCCGGAGGATGTAGGTATTATCTATCGGCTTTAATTTCTAGAAACATGGCCGACTGATATGTTCAGAGTTGCATGTGAAAGATGATATCATATTGATAATACCTTCCAAATTATTAAAATTTAATTTTATAGCATTATTCGCAATGCAATGCGTTAATATAATCTCAAAAATGGGAAATCATAAATTCAATCGTCCGGCGGGTCTCGAACCTGCACCATCTACCAATCCGGGGTAGGCGCTCTGCGTTAAGCTACGAACGATACACGCCGGCAGATCAAATTTAGGCTACCCTTGCATACACCCTTCCGGAGGATGTAGGTATTATCTATCGGCTTTGTTTTCTAGAAACATGGCCAAGGGAAGCCTAAATTTGATCTGCCGGCGTGTATCGTTCGTAGCTTAACGCAGAGCGCCTACCCCGGATTGGTAAATGGTGCAGGTTCGAGACCCGCCAGACGATTGAATTTATGATTTCCCATTTTTGAGATTACATGTTACATATCAAAATGGTAAAATTCTGTTTCTCCATCTGTCACGTACAGTGAAGTTAAAACGTTGTACCTACTTACCAACAAGAACCCGATGTAGGATTATAATATTAATAATAATTTCCTGGGACATTATTCACAGGCTATCTGATCCCAAACTAAGCAGAGCTTGTAATTTGGATAACTAATACTACTTTACTTTACCAATACTATTTTTCTTTTGTAAATAAATACTTATATAGATATTACACTCAGACGCAGGACGAACAGTCATACTCACGCATGAAATCATCATGAAATCGTGGAACATATGTACATGGGGGTGATTTGGGTACGCCTCATAATAAAGTATCTAAATTTTGCGTTTGAGCGTCAAATCCTAGGCCAGCCTCTATAGTGATTTTATGAAATAATAAAGTTCACTCAGCACTTGGTTAGTAACACACTCTGTACTTGTCAAGTTGCCAATTAAATGGCTCGAGTGGGCTGTTGGTCTAGTGGCTAGTGACCATGACTGCTAAGCCAGAGGTCGTGGCCCCAACCTTTGTGTGATGAGCATGATTATTTGTAATTTTATGAAATAATAAAGTTTACTCAGCACTTGGTTAGTAACTCACACTTGTACTTGTTAAGCTGCCAATTAAGTGGCTCGAGTGGGCTGTTGGTCTAGTGGCTAGTGACCATGACTGCTAAGCCAGAGGTCGTGGCCCCAACCTTTGTGTGATGAGCATGATTATTTGTAATTTTATGAAACAATAAAGTTTACTCAGCACTTGGTACATAACACACACTTGTACTCGTCAAGCTGCCAATTAAGTGGCTCGAGTGGGCTGTTGGTCTAGTGGCTAGTGACCATGACTGCTAAGCCAGAGGTCGTGGCCCCAACCTTTGTGTGATGAGCATGATTATTTGTAATTTTATGAAATAATAAAGTTTACTCAGCACTTGGTTAGTAACTCACACTTGTACTTGTCAAGCTGCCAATTAAGTGGCTCGAGTGGGCTGTTGGTCTAGTGGCTAGTGACCATGACTGCTAAGCCAGAGGTCGTGGCCCCAACCTTTGTGTGATGAGCATGATTATTTGTAATTTTATGAAATAATAAAGTTTACTCAGCACTTGGTTAGTAACTCACACTTGTACTTGTCAAGCTGCCAATTAAGTGGCTCGAGTGGGCTGTTGGTCTAGTGGCTAGTGACCATGACTGCTAAGCCAGAGGTCGTGGCCCCAACCTTTGTGTGATGAGCATCATTATTTGTTCTATGTCTGAGGGTAATTTTATGAAATAATAAAGTTTACTCAGCACTTGGTTAGTAACTCACACTTGTACTTGTCAAGCTGCCAATTAAGTGGCTCGAGTGGGCTGTTGGTCGAGTGGCTAGTGACCATGACTGCTAAGCCAGAGGTCGTGGCCCCAACCTTTGTGTGATGAGCATGATTATTTGTTCTATGTCTGAGGGTAATTTTATGAAATAATAAAGTTTATTCAGCACTTGGTTAGTAACACACACTTGTACTTGTCAAGCTGCCAATTAAGCGGCTCGAATGGGCTGTTGGTCTAGTGGCTAGTGACCATGACTGCTAAGCCAGAGGTCGTGGCCCCAACCTTTGTGTGATGAGCATGATTATTTGTTCTATGTCTGAGGGTAATTTTATGAAATAATAAAGTTTATTCAGCACTTGGTTAGTAACACACACTTGTACTTGTCAAGCTGCCAATTAAGCGGCTCGAATGGGCTGTTGGTCTAGTGGCTAGTGACCATGACTGCTAAGCCAGAGGTCGTGGCCCCAACCTTTGTGTGATGAGCATGATTATTTGTTCTATGTCTGAGCGTATATTTATGAAATAATAAACTCTTCCGGTGTATATTAATAATTTAATTGTAATAAATTATTAATATACACCGGAAGAGGAATATCTCGTAGAATATTCTCTGGCCAAGTCGGAGATGTTCCCAAAAAGGCCAGGTTAGGAGTACCCTGAACCGGCGAGCCTGTATGAAGAATATAATAACTGAAACGAGGCAAAAGCGGTGTACAAAGATCATGACAAATGAAGAAATCCGTTGCCTCTGCCTACCCTTCTGGAAAAGAGGCGTGTGTCTATGTATGTTAATTTAAATTTTCAGATACCGAGCAATCGACAAGCGCAGCAAACTCTTAACCAGAAGGCTCAAGGGTAAGATAAGGAAAAACTTTTTTATCCTAAAATGTCATAAAACATTGGTATATTTAGTCCGAAATTGATAATTGTGTTAAAATTTACACGTTTTAATATTTTTCTGATCACTACAAATTGTAAGGTGAAACAGACAGATGTATATTGATGTATTAATTCGATCCCCTATCCTATATATTAAAGGAAGTTCTTCCGCGTTTACTATGCAGTATGAAAATGAAATATTTAAAGAACCAAATGAATACTTGCGCATGCTTTCCATTCTCGGCTCCTGGAAGGTCCATTAATTTACTGCTCCGAAAACACAAACAAAACAATACCCGAACAAATCCATAAGTAAATAAAATTACCAAGCGAATGAAAAGAGGAACTCCGGCTGTTGGGAGCTTACTGCCTTATTTTTTGCTCTTTATAAGTATTTTTCTGATACTTTCATACTCAAAGAAGTGAAAATGTGTGGGGATTCTGTGCTGTTTTTCAGAGTTCCGTACCCAAAGGGTAAAAACGGCTACCAAAACGTCTATTGGTCATACATTTTTTTTATCGGGACTAGTCCCTCCTTCTCACCCACCCCTTGCTCGATCCGCGATTTGAACCCAGGCGCTCCTACGATCTACGATTGAACACGCTACCGCTACACCAATGAGGCAAACAATTTGCATATACAGTATTTATAACAAAACCATTGTCTTTCTATCTGTTTTTCTCTCTGTGTTTATTCCTGAGACGGGAACAATTTTGACAGGACCTTCTGAGGCAGATAGCCGACATAATTCTCCTCCCTGTCCTACTTAAGAAAGCATCCAATTGCTTCCCCCTTTCAATTGTCCATAAAATCAGTTATATTTTTACTATACTCTTAACTCACTCTATTATTTTTACCACATCACTTTTTTCTAAATGAGTGGTATACGAAATTAGGGGTAATTTCGTATACCACTCATTGAGAAAAAAGTATTATTAGTAATTGGGTTGAAAATGACTTTTAGACTACTTTTACTCCACGTGTGGCGCAGCGGCTAAAACAGTCTCCTGGCTGCTGTGTGTCGCGGGTTCGAGTCACGCGCCGGACAACTATTTGTGTGACCCATAAATAATTGTTCTGAGTCTGGATGTAATTTGTATCCGTCTATTATATGTTTATAATGTAACCCGCGACACAGGGATTAAATTCCCTAATGCGGTTTCCCTAATGTTGTCTTAAAAAAAATACTTGCTAATCCGCGGATGGAGGCGAAGGCAATTATAAATTCGTTTCAAAATCCTGTCTACGCTCATTTGAACATTCATAACCCATCAAGCTCTTCAACTAGCACCCATTCATAACCGGATTACTTTTAAAAACGAGTTTTATTTATTATATGTATCACATATGGCTTCACAATCACTTTTTACGCTCTCCTTTCTCCATGCATTACTGAGAATTTACTTTTGTACAAGTGTTTGAATTATATGTAAACGTAGGTATTAATTATACTTGATATAAGTGGTTCGTTAGTATATTTGTTGTTGTGATTTTGTGACGGCAAAGAAAATGATACTAGAATAGAAATACATTTCTATTCTAGTATGAAATACATTTCTTGCATAAATGTATTTCTTCTTCTTCTAAATACGGCACGTGTGATGCGGTAGTTAAAGTAGAGTTTTCGCTACTAGTATTTAAGGATTCTATTATATTCATATTTGTTTTCCTAGATTTACTTAACATAACCATCTTTTACACTAATATTCAACGTCAACGTCATATCTTTTTTGTTTAGATTTCTTTGTTAGAACTGGGACCATAACAGTCACGCCGAGCGAGTGAAGCCCGGGACTCTGGCTTCACTCGCTCGGCGTGACTGTTATGGTCCCAGTTCTAACAAAGAAAGTCTCCAGTCATTCAGTCAAGTTCCAGAAACGAATCGGTCCTATTCATAATTATTGGTTTAGGTTAGGTTAGAACTGTGACCACAACGCACGGGCCGAGCGAGGAGCGATGCGAGCGTGCCGCGGCAGCAGCCAGCGAAATGCCAGGGGCTCTACCGGCTAAGTCGCTGAACTTCGATTTCTTAAATGGCGTTCAAATAAATAAAGGTAAAAATGACTTAATCAATCGTTTAATCGGCTTCCATGAGCACATGTGTCGTCATAAATGGTCCGGCATCGATTTCCAACGTTGTAGCCGATTTAACTATTGATTAAGTCATTTTTAACCTTTATTTATTTGAACGCCATTTAAGAAATCGAAGTTCGGCGACTTAGCCGGTAGAGCCCCTGAACCGAATCGGTCCTATATTACACGTGGTAAATGTTTCTTTCTGATTATGAGTGTAAATATTATGGTAATTATGTTTAGGGATAAAAGCGTTATGATAAAAAAAGTAGGAGTTTAAATATGTTTTTACTAATGATATTAATAATTACAATTTTCGGAAAGATGAGTGTTATGAACATCGCCAGTAGCACTACAAATAGTATGAATGAAAACTTTAGAATGAAAAACTTTAGGAAGAAAGATCATTTGGATTACAAATCGTTAGGAAGAACAATTTCAGGTAAAGAACTTTAGGTGAGCCAATATGTACCCGATATTTAGGTACATGGATTGTGTGAAAACGTTTACATAAGATTTATTTTATAATAGTAGTGATATTTAGCTAGCTTATATTAAGTTATTTTCAAAGAGATCATGTATAGGTTTAATTACAGAAATTTATAATTTTAGCTATATTTTTACTAGGTACATATTGGCTGAATGGACTGTATATATTTTTTTTTATTTATTTATTTATATAATTTAAGAAACTTTAGTACACACAGTCTAAAATACAATACCTTAACATACATCTTATAAATAAACCTTATAACCCGTAAAATAACTACAAAAATAACGATTATATATTAACAGACTCGTATCTAGTAATAAATATAAAATCATTATTATGTGTAAAAGTAAAAATGTAAACTATAATAAACGAGCATTACTTCACTTATAATAAAATAGCTAACACTAACTCCAAACGTACCAATGTATGGCAGGACATAAACAAATTCTGTAATTGCACAACATCGTCTGACCAGTCTTGTGGATATGTATGGATATAACATCTTCCTCTCAACTACCGTTCATCTCGCCCGATCATACTTTTAGTAAGGCTCTCATCATGCATTCACCACCATACTCTCCAAGTCAAACGTGCGTAAAAAAAGATAAAAATAATATCTCGTAATGTGTCTGGTGTAAGCTTGTAACGCTATTGAATACACTTACACTACCAAAATAATCCTTATTATTTAATAAATAAAGACGCTATCTGGGTCAGAGTGTACACAGTGACTGTACTTATTTATACTGTTACGATAAGAATCCAGAAGACTGCAATAACAACAGAAACTACCAAACTATATACGACATAATTATTATGTCGTACATGGTTGTGTAGTTGCGTAGTAATGCAACAAGTACTGTGTAACGAAAATGCATAAATTAAACTTTTTTTCATAAATAAGAAGGCTAACTACACAACTACTGACGATATATAGTTAATTATGATGTGCATAATTGTGTAGTTATAATCTTAATCTATATATATAAAAATCAATGCCACTTTTCGTTGTAATGTTATAACTCAACAACGCCTTTACCGATTTGGCTAATTTTGGTCGTGAATTATTCGTGGAAGTCCAGGGAAGGTTTGTACGTAGATTTAAAAAAGTCTTGAAAAAGTGTAAAATCTTCATCTTTTAGCAATTTAAAATATTTTTTTGTTTGAATAAATGAACTTAATAATAATGTTTTTTATTACTATGCCTTATACGTAGCGAAGCACGTACCGGGCCGCTAGTGCAGTAAACATTTTATGGGTATAATGGGTGCGAAACACAAATGGGAAGTAAATTAACTTGACCGGAAGGTTGCTACTAACAATTTTTCTAGTGCAAAAATCTGAAGACTGAAGTTCTGAAGTGCTAAAAGAAGGTCACCCCATTAGAATGGCAGCATACACATATTTATGTCACTCGTTTGACCAATGAAATAGTAGAAAACTTTCTGTCTGATCACTTGATAGGTCGGTCGATTCAATGATTTCATCATGTCAGCCAAAGTACGTCCACTGCTGGAATAAAGCCTCCCCAAAGAATGGTAGATATGGGTTGGCGATCGCAGTTTGATGGTTATAATTCACAGAAAAACCCTGCTGCCCGGTCTCTGGTAGCTCATAGAGATGGGGGTGGGGATGGTCAGCAACAATTGTTTGCGGACTCTTATCAAAGCGGCAACGCACCCGAGACTCCTGAGTGTTGCGAGTGTCCAAGGGCGGCGTTGATCACTTATCATCAAGTGACCTACTGGCTCGTTTGTCGCACTCTTATATATAAAAAAAACTCTGTGCGCATCACTTTTTGGCCCAACCCGAGATTTGAAACAGGACCTCATTATCTACCGTAGAGTTAAATGAATAAGTATTACAGTAGCCAAGTAACTATTTATTCCTAAATTTATATTCACCTACTTTAGATGAAATTATGTTGATAATTCTCTCACTACTTGTCTGAAAGTGTGGTGCAATGGTTACGGTGGTCTCCTCGCTACTACCTAGACGCCCTCGCTTTCTGGGTTCAATCTCGGCAAAGGACTACTATTTGTGTGGCTGATATATGTAGTTTTTCTCAGTTTGGGTGTGTTTTTTGTCCATGAACATGTGAGTGTTTGTAAGAGCTGGCGTTTAATAATTTAGTTAAATTAAATGAACTTATTAAATGATTAAAGGGACTAGTATATATATATATATATATATATCTCTCTCTCTTACTCACCACTCCACATCCTGTAAGCCAGGATGGTCAGTGGCACATAATGTAATGACACTGAGAGGTGAGGGTCAGGCATGATCTAGGGAATCGCTTTAACTGTATTGGATCCTGAAACGAATTTAATCAGAAAGAAACAAGGAGGAGTTAGAAAATGAATAGTTCCACTTCTCTCCAGAGTAAGGGAGACAGAAGGATATAACGAGACTGAAGCCTCATAAAACGAGGGAACTTAAATTAGTAAGTAGATACTTATTATGTTACTCGTTTTGTAAGTTGAAAACACTTATATAAGAGCGTAATAACTACATACCTAATTGACACCAATTCTGTACTATACACGATACATTTAAATAGCAACATAACGTCTCTGTCTAATAAAGTTCAAATGAAAAGGATAGAACATTTGCAATTGAATTGTTAGTAGTCCGTTAAGTGTACTAGCTACTTTTATACGTTGATAATTCGTGTCCCGGAAACAAACCCGGGACACTTACTGGGACCACACGGTTTCGGATAATTAGTTGTTTTGAGTCAGGGTATGCTTTGTATTCGTGAATTATATGTTTGTATAGTACGTACCCTCCGACATAGGGCCACATGTGCGAGCATTGTCTTCATAAAAATAACCTTTCTAGGAAACAGGTTGCAACTTAAAAACAAATCTATTTCCATATGTTTTTTACACAATAAGTCAGCAATCAAGCGTACGGTCTACGTGATGTTTTGCGGCCACTTGTAAGCGTACCTACGCGCTTGTTTGCCTAAGCTCGAAGCACTCAGGGAAAACCTAGCGCGTTAGGGAACGTTAATACTCTGCCCATTCATTTATCATCTTTTTGACAGTTCAAGACAGTTCAAAATAAGTGACACCCTCAGACGTTACAGACTCGATTTGAAATAATAATCGATTTTATTTAAGAGGAACATCAATCTATTTAATCCATCTAAATATTTGCTATATCTATGACTTCATGATTAATTATTTGCAAGGAATTAAGTTGAAGTCTTGGAATTTAAATTCAAACCAAGAGAAAAGAAAAGAACAATAACTCTGTCCATTCATGTTATTTCCTTTTTTAATACATTTACAGAATCAATAATTACATAAAGTCAAATTAACTTTATCATATGGTTAATTCATTTTATTTCAAGACCTGTTTTATAGTCTATGGTTGCTTTGTTATGCACAGGGTACTTCACTAAGTTAGCGTTACCCGCCAATAAAGTACTAATTCACAGTAATACGAGTACAGGTTGTACACCGAAAAAAATGGTAATTCATAGGCGTGAGCTGTCTGTAAAGATAATAAACGAATGGACAAAGCATGGAAACTTGATTAAGTACTCCTTTTTTATAAGGCTCCATACTGAAGTATTTTTGTAACACCATTCTAGATTGTTATTCTACAACTTGAGCGTACGCTTTGTCAATAAATACAGAATCCCAGCCACTATTTAATTTAATTAGCAAGCATGTCTGCTCTATGTAATAATCATACAATTATTAAGTATAATTTTAATGAAATTAATGATAAGTAGTTACTATTTTCAACAATCCTTATAATGAGATATGAAGAGTCGTGAGTGTCAATCTAGAAATACATTTGTATAATAACAATTATAATTTCATAACAGACAGTCGGTTTTGCGGTTACGTCTTTCCAATTCGGTTCTTTGATGTCATCAATTTCATTTAAATTTATATGGAAAGAGAGGGTTGGGAGGGAATACATGTGGCTATGACGTCAAGTAATGTCGTTATATTCATTTTAGGTGAGATTTGAACTTTACTTTGTGGCACTAAAGCTACGTTTATATAATACGACAACAACTTACTTTTTGTAGTTCCGTGCTTCAAGTAAAATGAAGAAACCCTTATCACTTGCGTCTGTTTGTGTGTCTATCACAGCCATTTTTCTTCAAAACTGAGTGGAAATTTCGTAGAAACGCGTGGCAGTGCGTTAGTTTTCCCAAGATATTAAGTTATATAACAATAATGTTTTGTTATATATGTAATAATATATAACTCCTAATTATATTAATATAGATTACAATTCCAAAAAGTACTCCTTGGTTCTGCTTTTAAAGACATCTGAAGATGAGCGCTAGCTCAAGCTAATCATCTGGATTCTTGCTAAAGAATCCAGTGTGGAAGAAAGTACCATAGGCGCGGCACGAATCGTTAAAGAGCCATCGTAATGGTTCGAAGTGTGAGAAGGCATTCGAACAAGAAAGGAGGTGGCTGTGTAACAGAATTTACTTTGAGGGACTACATACGCAAAACATTCACGAATATAGACAGAATTATTTTAAAATTCACACACGGCCATTAGATCCCAAATTTTGCAAGGCTTGTATTGTGGAAACAAGATACTAGAGGTACATTTTCTTATGTAAATACATACTTATATAGGTAATTACACCCAGACTCAGGACAACCAGACATGTTCATGCACACAAATATTTTTCTTGTGTGGGAATCGAACCCACGACCTTCGGCGTGAAAGGCAAGTATTACCAACCACGACAACCGGCCTAGTATTAAAGTTATGAACGATTGGAAAAACTAAGGAAAGAGTTTTACAATCTCGAAACGTACTGGCAGCCACTACAACCGCCTCCGAAACTCTGATTCATGGTCATGCTAATGTGAAACCGCACGCAAATGTTGTATGTTTTGACTCGACTAATTTGAACCATTAGCCTGTCTGTGTTATTATGAGCTTTTTTAGGAAATGGTTACGAAATTGGACCTAAGTGCTCGGTAACTACTTTATCTTTGAAAAGTCAGTTCAAATGGGGGTTTTGCGTGACATTACTTACTTATCGCATGGGCAGTGGTTACCTTAGTGTCAGAGTTATTCAAGCCGCCCATTAGGCTTCTGACATGACTTAACGAATTTTGCCTAATGGCTACAACCGGGACCGACAGCTTGAAGTGCCCTCCGAAGCACGGAAACGCTCAGAAATTAACGCACTTTTGTAATCTACATCCTGACCGCGAGTATAGTTGCTTAATTTTATGAAATTCACCGCAGTCTACTACGCAAGCTACACCAAATGGGGTCATTTCATAAATCACGTAGTCGGCACTAATGTATTGTCTTAAAGTAAACTTGGCGTAAGCAATGTCTAAAATAGAAATATATTTCCAGAATTCTTCCCTACCTTTATTTGATGGTTTCATGGAAACCAAGGAACTTATTCGTGGAAAAGGTACGACTCGTCTTTTAGGTGTGCTATTGAAATCGATTAGGGCAGGATTTAAGTAAACAGTAGTATACTATATTGAGTACTAATATATTTATTTTCTCGAAATATGCGCAGAGGTGAAAAGGTTTTCCTGTATAAACGAGTATGAAACACGTGATAGATCACATGTTTCATACTTGTTTTTGCACTACTGTTATCTTTATATTTATACTAACCCTGGCTGCTAACTCAGAGGTCGTGGGTTCGATCCCCACCCAGGACAAATTTTTGTGTCATTAGCACAATTATTTGTTCTGTTTTTGGGGGTCATTTATCTATTCATCATCATCATCATATCAGCCGAAAGACGTCCACTGCTGGACAAAGGCCTCCCCCAAAGATCTCCACAATTGCAATCGCTGGATTTATCTATTATGTATTTAGAAATATATAAGTATGTTTATCAGTTGTCTGGATACCATAATACAGGTGCCTAGTTTGGGAGCAGAAGGCGGTAAGTTAGCAGTCCCAATATAATTGAAACGAAGTTCCTTATCCTATATATTATAAAGTTGTCACGACACTTTTTGCAGCTGTGCGGCGTGCGCATGTTTCTCTGTCTGTCTCTCTCTCTCTCTCTCTCTCTCTCTCTCTCTTATAGAAAGCAAGCCAGATATTTTCATTTCTATTTCGCATTGAACAGTGTGGTGTCGCGACGATTATTTTTGTTGAGTGTATACAGGTTTTTTGTACATAATAAATAATAAGAAATAACTTCGTTCCATCCGGGTGTCCCTTGACACCTCTCAAGTTTTATTTTAATTATATGTCGGTGACCAAGCTTACACCCCATATGATGGAAAGCGGTTAACGTAGTGTATGGCTCTTAAACCATACATAACGGACCTTGAAAACACAGACAATCTTACCCCGTGATTATATTTTATTGTGCCTAAAAGAGCCAAAGCATGATAGTAGTAATTTTAATGGAATTTAAATAATCTATATTATTTTATATCTGTATGTAAGTAAAATAATAAAAAATAAATAAATTAAATAAGGTTTTTATTCACGTAGACTTTAAAAAAGCGCTTGTAAATAGTCAGAACAGAATCCAGTCAGAATCCAGTGTGAATGAAACCTGTTTTAGCAAAACTGTAAAATAATAAATATCTTGGCAACCAGACAACTTAAACATACTTATATATTACTAAATAATTAAACAGAACAAATAATCGTTCTCATCGCACAAAATTTCTCCTAGGTGGGGATCGAAGCCACGACCTCTGAGTTAGCAGTCACGGCCACTAACGAACTAGACCAACAGGCTAATCAAATACAAGCTAGTCCCATATTGTAATTTCATTTCATAAATGCGACTTATCTAAATATATTGTATATATTAAAGAAATATTAACATAGTTGCTCAAGGTTTCCTTTATGGTGGAAATATTTTGAAAAATAACAGCCATAAAAGAATACAGAAGTGAATATAAGTGGACAAGTAATTATGCAGGCACGTCACCAAACCGGTATCGCAACTTTTGTAATAATGCAAACCAATAATGACATTATTATGCATGAATAACTGCATAATTTATTTGAAAACAGTGTTATTTTGTAAACACCGTTTTTAGTCGGTTTACAATATAATAATAATATGTTAATTTCCATGTTACAAGTAATTTACAAAAGAAAGATCTAGTTAACAATTTTCGTTGCTATAAATCGGTCCTTGTGAGAGTGTGGAGTCTGAAATACGTCGAGACCTGTACTACAGAACGCCAGGCTCTCTCCAGAAATTCTAAACAGTTTATTCTATGATATAAAATATAAATGTTGGTGGTGTGGCTGACCGAGTAATCACCAACCAATCTCAAGTGGACAAGCATCGACGGAATACCTAACAGAGAACGGGCAGCAGCGCCTCTCCGTGAGGAAATCCGTTTTCCAAGCGAGGCGATTATGGCACTTCCCCCAAAGATAATTATAGACGTCACACGTGACACGTGAATGTCAACTTTGCTATTTTATATCTAAATTCACCATTATGTATAAAGAAATAGCTGCACGCCTTGTTGAGGCGACACGTTCCCAGAATGCTGGATTATATTTTGCCCAACAAATAGGTATTGCCATACAGCGTGGTAATGCTGCCAGTAAAATGAAATAAAATTTATTCAGCACTTGGGTATTAACATACACTTGTACTTGTCAAGCCACAATGCAGTACATAAACATAGTAGATAGTATAAAAGTTACAAAAAAAATTAATTAGTCCGTCCGTGCGGTTTGTTTTATCGCATATATTTTCTGAAATCCTTAAATAAATAACAAGTTACTAATCTATTATTTTGAAATTTAGTTCTACTATATTAAAATTAAAGAATGGAAGACTAAAGCAGAAAGACGAAATTCTAAATGAGGGTGTGATCACATGCACGGGATCACCGATCACGCGTTAATGGGCCAAAGCGATCGGCGCTGAGGAACCTACCCTAGCAAGCCTGCGGCTTTCTCTAGCTACCTAGGTGGACGACCCGGAGGAGAAAGCCACAAAGAAACTCCGGGCTTGCTTTTTTGTCTTTTTTTGCTTTCAGTTTATGTACATACATAGTAATGTCATGTATTTTACTTACATTGTGATTGGTTGTTATGTAGGCTAATGCACGCACAGAACCGTTGTCATCCAGTGAATCATAATAAAATTAATAAGCAATAGCATTCAATTTCACTCAAGCACTTAGAATATCCTCTTGCTAGACGAAAAAACGGTGGGTGCATCCGCGTACATTTACAAAATTAACAAGACACACGAAGTCTACGAGAGGCGAAAAAAATAAATGAGTACCCCAACAGCAGTTTGACCAGTTACCGCAAGCAGCACCCGTTCACGAGTATGACGTGTGGGCCAGCCATCGCCTATATTTTGGTAACATTACCAATACAAGAATATTTAGAATACCTTTAACTAAATATTGACAATAAATTGTGCTAGTCTCAGGTACAATTTTTTTGCTTATCATTAAGTGCACTACATATATAATGTCGGAGATTCCATTATGAACATCATTATAAAAATATAGAATGAGAGAGGTCCAGCAGTGGATGTATTTCGGCTGATATGTATGCTCAATTTATTAATTTTCTGGCCCCTAAATTTTTTGAATTAAGTTCTTTAATAATGAAAATACAATATTTTTTAATTATGTTTCAATATACCAAAACTTCCCAAAAGCGTTATTTGTAATTTTATAAATAAAGATATTATTTTCATGAAGTTGAGTTTAGCTATGTAACAACACGCGTTCATATCATCCTGCTTACACGCGGGGAAATTCTACATTTGGTGTTAGTAACTTAAGTATTATTTAGTTAACTTGTGATCATTATATATTTATACATAGATACATACATATACTCACGCCTGTTTCCCAGAGGGGTAGGCAGATACAACGACATATTCTTAATTTATACACCTAATGCTTTTGGGGCAGTTTTGATATGACGCTAACGACAAAATTATACAATATTTTCATACGTGTAATACTCGAGACTGTATTGTAATCATTTGTTTCCCAAACAAATTAATTACACAAACGAACTCGTTAAAATTGGAATTAAAGTCTTCAAGATTTTGAAAGATACGAGACGTTGTAATAATAATATCTTGCAACTGGAACCAGAAAACTAATAAACGTACATATAAATTTCTAATTTTTTACAAGATGGACCGATGATCTTGTGCGGGTCGCTGGAAACAGCTGGATGCGAATAGCGCAAGACCGGCAATTGTGGAGATCTTAGGGGGAGGCCTTTGTTCAGCAGTGGACGTCTTTCGGCTGATATGATGATGATGATAAATTTCTAAATACATAAATATTATAGATAAATTACATCCAGATACAGGCCAAATAATCTTGCTCATCACACAAAGATTTGTTCTGAGTGGTTATCGACCCCACAACCTCTGGCTTAGCAGTCGGGGACGCTAACCACTGGACCACGCCTTGTCTTCTCTTCTTCCTTGTATTACTTATAGTAGCAATATTGGCGGACTTATAGTAGGTTCATAATAAAATATACCCAACCAATGTTTTCGTGAAAGGCGTTCACATAAATAAAGGTTAAAAATGACTTAATCAATCGTTAAATCGGCTTCCATGACCACATGTGACGTCATAAATGGTTCGGAATCGATCGTCAACGTTGAAGCCGCTTTATTTATGTGAACGCCATTCACGAAAACGATGTTTAGCGACTTAGTCGGTAGAGCCCAAGAGCGAAGCTGAGTTTCAGCTTTAACTAAATTGAGACTGCATTTTGTGCAATATTGTATCGAATGCATTTCTAATATTTGGTTAACAATATTGGATACATTTATTTGATATTAAAGAATATTTGCTTGAGACTTCTGGATCTTCTCATCGTATGGGAAAGTTCCATATGAATTGGTTTTGTTTTCAGATTTTTGTATATTGTTCACTAGCAATCCCTGCGGTTTCACCCGCGTCAAAGTAGTTTTGGCGTAAAAGAGTAACAAACATACATCCATACATCTATACCCACAAACTTTCTCATTTATAATATTAGTGATGTGGTTTTGGCAGTGCACGCCGGAATAGTTCGCAGATGGTACATTTTTCCCACTTATTTGACACTTATCGTCATATTATATTTTGGACAATTCTCACAATTTCTTTATAAATGCCTATGTGCTATTTTGATGTATAATCTATATTATTGTAAAGTTTCATTAAAATCCATTCGATAGTTTTTACGTGAAAGAGTAACAAACATCCATCCATACCTACAAACTTTCACGTTTATAATATTAAAAATAGGATTTAATACACACAAATACGTCGTTGGTTCGCCATCAACCGTTTACCTACTTATTTTTTTTATTGTGTCGCGTTGGCGATGAATATTACCTCCCCATCTCATCCCATGAGTCAAGTAGAAGTCACCCCGAGTGCAAATGTACTAGCGAAAGGACAGGAGATTCGTTTTGTGAACTATGACCATCACACTGACATTTTGTCCAGCAGCTGGAAAGCAATAGTAAAAAACACAAAGTATTTAAAAGGCGAACCAAAAGCGTATCTTTGAAATGATCACAAATGAGGCAAATACTTATGAAATTATGTTAATTTATTACATATTACGTTACTTTTGGGACCAGATTCAAGGTCTATAATTATACGTTTATAAAAATATTGTAATTCTTTTGACCCACCAATTATACCGTAGAGAATTAAGCGTCTTCGTTTATGTAATGGGTTTAATTTATTCTAAATAATACAATGTACCTATGTAACAACATTATTTGAATTGTTTAGTATGTATGTTGAAATGTAAATATGTTTTAATTTCAACGTTATAATATACTATGTGTGCTTTGTGGCTGATAGCAAAAAATGCTACCACCCCATCTTATCCCGTGAGGAGTCCTTCACCAGACTAACAATACCATACATACATATTTTATGTATACAACATGTAACGTAATTAACGCACACCCTCAAACACCCCAATTATTAAGTTACATGTTGTATAGACTCGCGCCTGTTTCCCTATGGGTAGGTAGAGACAACGGACTTCCATATGTCACGATCATTGCACACCTCTTTCGCGTCATTACAATGCCAGACTGACAATAAATTTGAAATAGTGTTGTCTGCATAACGCTAAAATGAGGCTTCGGGTTTGCATGGACTTCGTGAGCCACGGCCATTTGACTGAATTTAAATGCAATAAGTACCACACTAAGCTCGATCAACTGTCTATGCGTTAATAATCACACATATTCTTGATCACATCACATTTTCTAAATAGAAATAAACATTTTTGCCAGCTTGACACAAAAACAGAAGGGTACAAGTTCAGCCTACGTATTAGTGTCTATCTGTGTCATCGTCACTCTAGAATGGATGGGATATTGGTATGGGTTTGTTTATTAGTACAGTAAATAAAATTAAAACCATATTACCTGGATGAATTGTCGTCTACCACCGTAGGTTTCAAAAGAAACTTTTTACCACGCACCACCAGTTAGTAGAATCAATTAACTGCGGAGCTTATTAAAGGCTGGTCTGGACTTCGGGCTGATGTTGAGAATTTTTTTTTTATATAAAAGTCTTAAAAGCGCTTTTTGGCCCGACCTGGGATAAGAACCCAGGACTTCGTTCTCAGCGGCTGAACACGCTACCGCTAGACCAACGAGACAGTCAGTATGATAGCCAGACAACTGAAAAATATACCTACTTATATTTAAAAACTAGCTGTGCCCCGCGGTTTTACCCGCGTTAAATTTTATATATATTATTATCATAGCCCCTCCCCCGTAGGTGATAACGTGATAATATATATATATATATAGCCTATATGTTGACCCGACCTCTTAGTAATATTCATGCAAAGTCTTAGTACTTTTTAAGTTTAGCCCGGACATACTTACATACAGACAAACAGACAAAAATTCTAAAAACTAAATTTTTGGCTTTGATATCGATTGTAGATCACGCCCCAATAGTCTTTAAAAAAAATATTCAATGTACAGTTTTGACTTTCCTACGATTTTATTATATGTATAGATGATTTATTGATAAATAAAATCATCACATATAGATTTCCTTTATAGATGATCCTGGATGGGGATCGAACCAACGACCTCTAAATTAGCAGTCAGGGTCACAAACCACTAGACCAATTGGCCACTCAACCCAGAAATATTCTTAGCCACTTAAAATACCTTCAAGCTGCCATTCAAGGCATCCAGCTCAGTTAAAGCTTCGTGAAATATCCGGACTGTCTGTAGATAACATGGTTAAAATTATCGCACAATAACATTCTACAGACTAACTTTACAACTCTACACCCGCATCTACACCAGAATTCCTGTAAGATTTATAATGTGCTGAATATTTCACAAATTCACAGGTGGCTTGCAGGAATCTGCTGAAATATTGATAGAACGGCGCGGCGCCGTGGGGGCGATGTACTGTCTTAGTAGTGATAGTTGGAATTCCTCGTCGGAACCAGAAGTTTGATGGTACGTACTATTATACGAATAATTATTAGTGTTGTCGGTACATTACTGCTAAAGTCGAATCTACGATAACTTAAACTTTTCTTATCTAGTTTTTATGGTTCCGTAAGCAATAGGCAGGGGCTCTATAGGCTAAGTCGCTGAACATCGATTTCTTAAATGGCGTTCAAATAAATAAAGGTTAAAAATAACTAAACCAATCGTTAAGTCGTTCCAGAAGTTTTCATTCCATAAAAAATGCTACCCGCCTTCTATGTATGCTTCCGTACAACCGATTGCGTTAATGATCTTGCGGTAGCGTGTTCAATCGTAGGGCATTAGGTCCTGGATTTAAATTCCGCGTCGGACAAGAAGTGTTATTGGAATATAGCGGCCCGAAATCTGGAAATTGACAGTGTTATACGACCGGGCCTCGGAGAGCACGTCTCATCCCTACGCCTGATCTCTCTCTGGTAGTATAGTTTAGCAGTTTCATAGGATTATGAGGTTTAGGGTATAGAGATTGCGCCTGTGTTTACGCGAACAGTCTTGAACTATAGCCCAGACCTATTTGTCCTACGTATTTGGCTAGTGTCCATAGAGATTGTCTGCTGTAGTTACTTTCACTATTTACTGTGTAGTACTCCTATAGCCTCCTAGCACTATGCAGTACTAACTAACTTAACTCAACTGTGACTACAGTTGAGTTAAAGTAGGATTCTACTTTATATTTTCTTTACAGCTAGAACATATTACGATAAGTGTTTAGTTGTAGAGAACCCGACTTAGAGGACGACGCTAACTTGGTCGTCTTCGTACGTTTGCTAAGTTAAACAGCTTGAGTGTTTAAAACAGCCAACACTTCGTCTCGAGTTTAAAGTTAGAAAATATTTGTTTTCGTACAGTGTCAAAAAGAGACACGGAACATTTTTCATCCCTCGCTCGAGTAAAAAGAAGTAAAGTGACATTTGTTCGCTTTTATATGCGTAAACACGTTGAAGTAAATACATTTCTTTCTTTTCTTGGTTTTGAAGGGAAGATAAAGATATTAGCCTCCGGAATGTTTGTAAGTATTTTTTGGCAGTTTGACACTTTTGGGTTTGTTTGTGTCATCAAAGGTGTCTTTTTACAGAGAATATGGGCGGAGAAACAGTGTATATTTGTATATATATACTTATATTTTAATTTAAAAGCGTCTTAATGCATTAAGAAGTATCGAATCGATTGTATCGATTGTAGCGTTAAGAAGTATTAAATCGAAGTGTTAGTACCACAGTGCGGTGGCGAACGGTTAACGGACATGGAGCCGGATACCCCGTGGTTCGATTTCCACCCACACTTAAATTTATACAATTCATTTTAAAGATGACTGAAAAATTATTTTAAAAGTGGTTGTTAGCTTAGATTTTCCATTTTATACGGGCAGGTTGGCGTGGTTTGTAAATGCTTGCTTTCAAGCCGCAGGTCATGAGTTCGATTCCCATCCAGGACAAAAATGTCTGTATGTCCTGAGTCTGGGTGCAATTGCACCCATCTATATATATTATATTTCTAATAGAATTGGCTATATAAGTCACATGCAAGCACACGAACGTCGGCTACAGTAGGAGAAGAAGCGGTCACCGTTGCTGAAATCGGTCGGGACCACATCATCGTCATCATCACGACCACCATCACGGGATGGTATGGGGTTGCACTGTTATTCTTTCTGGACCAGAAACTACACGACTTTACGTATACAAATTATTTATTCTGTCAATACTGAAATTTGTGTACTGAGTGTTTTTTTGTTTTTTATTATTATAAAGGGATTTTTATCCACACGGATACGTCAACCCCATTGTACCTTATGTTCTGTTAACATACAACTGTACCTATTCAATAAACTATGAAAATAGAAAAGAGAATCACCGACTAGACTTTTGAATTAAACCACACATTATGCGTTTAGTCTTTTCAGATTTAGGGTATGCAAAAATATTTTGGATCAGACCAATATCCCATATATTTAAATTAAACTCCCTAGTCAGAGATTCCCTTATATGCTTGTTCTTAGCACATTCCATCAGCAAATGTACTGAGTGTAGAAGATGTCTTTTCAAAAACTTGAATAACAAAGAATATAAATTCGATAGTCATCTTCGCCTTATCCACTGGCTGTTAGTGGATTGTAGTAAGCCCAGATGTTAGCAAGATTTTCTGACAGCCTCTGTTCTCTACTAAAAGTAACGTATATTTATTGCTCAAACGTGTTCCATTTTACACTGCAGCTTTCCCGTTGTTTTCCATCAGCGGAAGTAGCCGTCAATTGCTTTAAATCTGATAAAAATATTTTTCGTGCAAACAAAAGACAAATAAGTTGATATATGTCAGGAAAATACAATATACAATTGTCATTCTTTCATGACATATTTATTGTTCTTATTTTATTCATAAGAAACAAATATAGGAATATTAAAAAGGAGAATAAACAATGCAATCGTTTTTTATTAGATTACATTAAACCTAAATATTGTAACTCTTATTCAATGTCCTTCACAATCCCTCATAACCCGCCTACCTATGGGAGCTAAGCGTTTCTCCTTTATTCACTCATCTGATGCCTCTTGTAGGTCACACCTGAGATCCCTCCTTAAATTTCCTATCCACAAAACCGATTTTTACTCCTACTCCTTTACGGTGCAGGCCGTGAGGTTGTGGAATTCTCTTCCGCCTAACATCTGTAACATAATGCATGTGCAATGTTTTCCTTTTTTGGTAATTTATTGTTCTTTTTTACTGTGTGTACATAAATTATTAAATAAAATAAATAAATTAAAAAAATCCTAGGATATTGCTTTTTCCTTTTTTTTCTAAGCAAAAAAGCAAGCGAGGGCATAAACCGACTAGCAAAGAAGACTACACATGAAGTAAACCGCATCTGATGATACCGATTACTGACCTGCAAATGTGGGTAAGCGTTGGTTTTTATATTTGGGCGACGAGGGCCAGTATGAATGCGACCTATCCGTGCGGGATATATTACAGTGCAAAAGTGGGTACGTAAGCACAGGGGCATTTTCTATTCGATCAGTCTCATGGTCCATGGGATGACTAGGTACAGGACTGACGATGTTACAGGCTCTCCGAGGTATGAGGGTGTAACGCCAACCCCAGACTTAGGGCTGATACTGACAAATTATCTTTACGGAAAAAATCTCAAAATCACTTATAGGTCCGACCCGGGATTTGAACTCGGTATCTCATTTTCTGCGGTTGAACATACTACCTTTAGAACAATGAGGTGGTCAAATTTCTGTAACTGACGATCGGTTATATGTTGAGCGGCAGGCTGCTCGTCCAGTTGAGGATCTGCTATTATCTTTTGGATATCTTCGTCGTCGTACGCTTGGTTAACGATTACAATAGATCAGATTATCACGATTACAGTGCCACGAGAGTTTCTAATTACCTTGATTGTTTGTGGTGTACTAGGATTGTAGCAAGTGGTAATCCGTTCGCTCTATCTTCCCCTCTAGGAACTAAGTGTAAGTATACATCTACAAATGGCATCAATGAATTAATTTGAATAGGTCAATGTAAATGAATTGAAGTTTATATCGCACCAATGACGTATTGGTGTGTAGTGTCCATTGAATAATGAAATACTTCCCCATAGGTTGCACAACCAAGCAATACCAGAAACAACACTTCACGGAAATTTAATTAATAAAATTGACAAAAAAATTCAGTAAAATAACGCATAAAAATCCATAGTGCATAGTTTGATAACAAACAATTGAAGTAGGAAAATCTCAACAGCTCTAAAACAAATGAACGTGACAAAGGAAAATTGACAATATGATGGAAGGTAGATAGATGAATCCTTTGACGTTACGTGATCAATGAAAAGCTTATTGTGACAGGTAAATATAGTAATAATAATGGAGTTATTCCTAAATCACTGAAAATCAACCTTGCAAGTTTAGGGCTTGATATCTGGCTGGAGAGTTACATTTAGGAGGCGGTTTTGCTGGCGAATGCCAGGATTGTGAGGAAATTTCTCTCCATGTAGCCCATATATTTTATAAGTGGTATATAATATATTGTAAATAATAGTGGTAATTAACATGTGATAATAATAAATATTTATTTCACTTAAATACACATAGTAGTTACATATTAATTAGAACATAACACATTAGGTACGCAAACTCGTTGACGTGCTGCCCTCCTAGATAGGCTACTGATTAGCCGGTACTAAGGAGAGACAGTGACGTATCCTAGGAAGTAAATTTAAGATGTTATTCGCAGTAGATGAGGTGAAGTGCTAAAAAGGTACATATTACAAACTAGAACACAACATTCTTTTTTCATTCGTGCACCCGCTTGAAGCCGGGGTGAGTTGTAAATTTTTTTATAATTAAACATTCCTCGTTTGTAATAATCATTAGTTTTTATTGTTTTATGCTAATTGAACCTTTTCTTTTATTTTATCACCGAATTATTTATATTAAAATAATTATCTAAAAAAAAATTGTTTAGATAATTAGAAGGTCAACGAAAACTAAACCTAAATTGTAGTAGAAATATTTATTTTTATATTGTTTTCGTAAACGAGCGCCTCTCTCCGATATGGCAAAATACTTTTAAAACATTTCAGATTTCATGCAGGATACTTCCAGATGAAGTTCAAAATCAAAGGGTAAAATGGCTTGTTACAAAAGTTGTTTTATGGCGTATTATATAAGATTACTCTATGAATATAGGACACCTGGTTAGCTACCACCCCTGTGTAAGGAAAGCATATTTGCGTAAATAAGGGTTAATATGAAAATAATTTCCGTAGTTTTAATTATTTTTGAGATAAAAAATTACCTATATTGAATACCTAAAATTACCTAAAATCATATAAATCGATTCAGTAATCGATTCTGAACAAACTATAATCAGGGTGTGCGTTAATTAAGTTACATGTTGTATAGAGGCTATATATTCAAACATAGATTTAGAGAGCCTATATATTAAGTGAATCTTAGGCATATAGTATTTTTCCGTAATAGGATGGCAAATGAGCAAGTGGATCAGCTGATGGTAAGTGGTCACCGCTGCCCATGGACACTCGCAACATCGTAAAAGCAACAGTTACATTGCCGGCCTTTAAGAAAGGAATAGGCGCGCTCTTGAAGGTCACCATGTCATACCGGATTGGAAATACCTCCGCAGTAATTAATTCCACAGAGTGGTAGTGCGCGACAAAAAGTTTATTGGGAAATGCACGATGGTAGATGACCATTCATCCAGGTGATACGGATGAAATTTACACTTTTGGCGAGAGCTTTTGTGGTGGAATGTGGCGGCACATAAGCTAGAACAACTCCTCTGAACCCTCCTCGTGACAAATGCGGTAAAGGACATAGGACGAGTTTGCTACCTAATTAGTTATATTCTTTAATTTTTTCATCTCTACATGGCAATCCTGGCAGTCGCGGACTAGCCCTTATAAAGTTGTGAACAGTTATGTATTGGGTATCGTCACGTAATAGTGCCTAAGACTCCCTACGGACGATTATTGAATCATTTACGTCTTACCAAACCAAGGAATAGATTAGAGAGACTTACTTAGTTAGAGAGATTTAGGTTCCATTCTTTTTTTTATATCTGAGGGCGACAAACCTGATGGTATGTGATCACGCCGCCCATTGACACTCGCGACACCAGAAGAATCGCAGGTGCGTTGCCGGTCTTTAAGAGTCAGCAAACAAGTGTTGCTGACCCTTCCCCCCACCCCAATGAATCCTTCCTTCTGAACATACGAAAAGTCATTTCTATAGTGCTTTTTGCGCGTAGAAGTATAATGGTGTTTGCAACGGGAGACAAACAAGGAGGCTTTTAGCGGTGTGCGTTCGTTTCATCTCAGGCAGAATATACAACCAGAAGCGGCTAGATGTACGTTCCAAGAAGTGTCAGCGACGTGATTTTATATTACCTATTTCCTTTGTTTAATTTTATTCATCCCGACAACCACATGTTATATAAGTATTACTGAGTTAATATGTTGGGATTGGAAAGTATCTGAAATTGTATTACGTTTACTTTATGTTGTCAACAATTTGCGAGTAAGTAAGCACAGTGGAAAATCCTGTTGTAAACAGATTCATTTTGTGGAGCAATGGTTAAGCATTCTGACACAAACATCCCAAGATGTACCTCTCCCAAATTATGAGCAGATTTGAACTGTAAGTGAGACAGAAAGACGTAACAATCATACAGAAACATTTGAAATAATAACACTGATTACGGTTTGTATGTAAGTAGTACGTACAGTAATATAATACTAGCAACAATCTTATTAAAAGCAAAAATCGTAGGGATACCGTGAAATGCCGTTAAATAAATAGAATAGAATTAAAAGATATATTTCTTCGTAATAAATAAGAGTTATTTTGTAATTCTTGCGATGGTAGACACCCTCAACACAAAACGGATACCCACCAAAGGAGGAGGCGAAATTCTTTGCTGTCAGCACAGCAGCCCCAATACTAGGTTTATTTTGTTCAAAGCGTATAGGTATATCAAATTTAAATGTATTTTAAATAACCTCACCGACCCCAAATCAATAAAAAACTATTTTGGCTCGATAAAATAATAAAATCACAAAGATGTGATTCTATTGTTTAAACAAAAAAAAATTGAAAAACTACAACTTAATTTAAATTATTATAAATGATGTATTCCATTTTGAATAGGAAGTGCGAAACGCGAAAGTATGTTTGTATCGATGTTTGTTACTCATTCACGAAAAAACTACCAAACCGATTTGGTCCGAATAACACAAGGCTACAATTTATAAAGTTTAACGCGGGTAAAACCGCGTGGTACAGCTAGTAAGTATATTTCGTCCGTTACATTAATAATATAATGTAACGGACATCTTTTAGAAATAGTGTATAATAGCACAAAATATCTTTTATTATTATTTATATTACATCATAATATAAGTAATAATAATAAAAATACACAAATTTATTAAGAATGTGTTGTGGCCATGCCTGATAAGGCGACTAAGTTATTAATTCGATCATAATTTTAAGACCTTCTATAACACTTAGTCCGCAATAAAAATCTTTGAATCTAGTTAAAGTTGACGAGCCTTATCCCTACCCCCAGTTCAGGAGGTGTTAATTCTGAAAATGGCAAGTACCTTACGTAGCGAAATCCACTTGGTAATACATCAAACAAGGCTTTGTTTTGTCAATGCTACTTATCTGCTTTCATTCTTCGTCCTTAAGTCTTACAAATATTGGTTAAGGACTCCAAGTACCTATTTGTTAGAATTTTAATACCTAGTTTTATTTGTACCGTATTTGTAAGTTTATTTTTCAAGCTTTGCTTAGATTGGGGCTAGGATGATCTGTGTGACATTGTCCCTATATATTATTATTATTATATATTTATTTATTACTTTGAAAACCAATAGTTATAAAATATACATATAAAACTGAAGGGCAACATAAAGCCAATTATTTTTCTTATGGATAGCGACTGATACACACTTACAATGTTTCATATAATACTGTAACCTAATTCATATACCATTTACGAATATAAGAATAGTTAAATAAACAGCTAACTAAGCAAAGCTTGTACACACGGCTACATATTAAGCTATACTTTTCCAGTATAAGCTGACATGTCATTGTATGGAAATCCTATACAACGCAAGATCAGGGGCTCTACCGGCTAAGTCGCCGAACATCGATTTCTAAATTGCGTTCAAATAAATAAAGGTTAAAAATGATATAGGTAATCAATCGTTAAATCGGCTTCCATGGGCACATGTGAAGTCATAAATGGTCCGGAATCGATTGTCAACGTTGAACCCTGATTTAACGATTGATTAAGTCATTTTTAACCTTTATTTATTTGATCGCCACTTAAGAAATCGATGTTCGGCGACTTAGCCGGTAGAGCCCCAGCTTATACTGAAAAATATAGCTTTATATGTAGCCGTGTGTACTATGGATACTAGCCTACGGAAGAAGGAAATACTTATTTACTTATTTTTATTTTAATATAAACATACAATACACAGAAAACTTCTAGACCTAGTCAAATAGGCATGTTCATGAACACGAATATTTGTCCAGTGTAGGGTTCGAACCCGCAATCATTGGATCACAAGGTTACTACTAACTGAGTCACGGCGGTCGTCAAAACGTTGAAATAATGTTGCCAGAACATTACACACACATTAGAATAAGTGTTACTATTACATTAAGATATATTTTTTAGTATCCTTAAATTAAATGCTTTCTAGCATTGACTTTTTATAGGTTATTTTCGTAATGTTTCTGTGTTAAAATAATTTTAAGAGCAATTCTTATAATTCCTTCCAGGATTTTAAGACCTATATATCTATCAATACCCGCGAAACCGCGAAACCGCTTTTCAATCATTTTTAATCAACAAAAGTCGGACATATTCTATTTTGTGTTGCTCGATTAGAAAAGAAGTCGATTTTGTCCTTAACACATATGCATCGAAATAAGCAACTTACCCGCCGCTGCAACTTCTGTCATAAAATAGCTAGGGTCAAAAATGACATACAGTGAAACGTCACTGAGTAGTGGAACCCATTCTTGGATCTCCTAAAGAATGTAATCAGTAAAATAAAAATAGGATAGGTTCGAACATGTTAGCTCCAATTTACGTTAGGAGCCCGCTGCAAAAGAACCACATTCAAATTCGTTCCTTATTGCTATAAGATCTGTTTAGTAAACCAGATATGAGTTGAGAGCTATTTAACATAATATCACACTCATGTTGCTAGGGAGTACACTACCAAAGTATGTGGTACTTAGTTTGTTTATAGTCGCATATGTCTGGAGAGTGAAACTGACGGCAGTAGCAATTCGTCTTAACTCTCGGATTATTAAGTCTTACTTTTTCAATGCTGTGTCTAAAGTTACTTTCAATTTTGTTTGTAGGTAAGCTAAGTGTTTAAACAGAACGAGGTAAAGGTTTGTGGGCCAGTAATTATAATTACACATGTATTGTAACACATAATTTTGTGTGTAAACAATATTGTATTTATAAAATGTGTATAATCGTTCGGCCTAAGAACCTTTACCTACTTACTGAGTAGGTGCGTGTTAAATAAAATGACATAATAATTTTAACTAATGTTGTATGTAACGCTGTGATATTTACAAAATATTATAATTTTATCGTGTCGTATTCAGCTTTTAAGGAAATATGAACAATTATTGTGGTTTACGTGTAAATTTTATCTTAATGGTTCCACATTTGAATCTTAATTCGCTGTAAGATTGTGAAATAAATTTACATAAAATTAAAAAGAATTAGTATGTACTCTTTGATACAAATGTAAAAATTAGCTAGCTTTGAATTTAGCCAAATAATTAGTTCTCGTTAAGACGAATTTAACAACTGCAATCTCGAGAGATAATCTAATACAGGAGTGCCACTGATTTCTGACTCTCTAAGGAGATCTGATCCAAACACATTATTGCAATTTTATATAGAGAACAATCACAGGTACCTACACAAGAAAGTTTCAAAATTACAAGAAATCGATTAAAATTGTACATATTACCCAAAACCAGTAAAGTTAGCTGGAAAAATTGTATATGAAAACAAAGCCAGTACTAAAAAATTCCTGTTCCGCGGGAACCCTACAAAACTGAAAACCGTAAATATGAAGCACTCCTTGAGTACGTAGATTACGGTTAGACATTATATATATACTAGGTATTTATATACCTAATGTCTAACCGTAACCGTTAGATCCCAATCTAGGCAGAGCTTGTAGGTACAGACGCCAGCACATTAAGCTATCCCAATCTGTATAATTTCCCCAATTGAAAGTGAACTTAATGCTTTTGTGATAAAGTTGAAAATCTATGAAAGAAATTTAACAGATTGGGGTAGCTCGATGTGCTCCCTGGGACCGCTGGCATGGCGTTTGGAGGAGGGAACGAATGGAGTCCTTTCCCTCCGAGAACCAGCGGTCCCGGGAAGGGTAACCTGTTGTAGCTCAGGCTTGTGCGTACTGGGGAGGGGGGGAGGCATTCAGGCCCCTCCCCTCCCCGGGTGAGAGTCTCGCGGACGCTCAGTGTACAGCGGGGGTACTGGCGAGATCGTTCACGAGTACCGGGAGCCCCCGCTACAGGCACTGTGAGGCTGGCTACCGTGGTGGTTTTAGTGGGTCGAGCCCCCACCACGTGCGACTGGAGCATTTCCAACACGTAAAAAAAAAAAGCTGGATGTGCTGGCGTATGTACTATGGTATCCCGGCAACTGCTAACTCGCTACAAGACTTAGACATATGTATATATCTAGACTACCTATGCCTAGCGTTAAACTTTATAAATTAAAGCCTATGTGTTATTCAGATATATAACCTATATTACTACAAAGTTCTATCTAAATCCGTTCGGCACTTTTTGCGTGAAAGGGACACAAGTAACATCCATACATCGATATTCACAAAATTTTGCGTTTATAATATTAGTAGGATATAGCAGAAGATTGATATTATAGATAAATGACCCCCAAAAACAGATCTGATAATCGTGGTCATCACACAAAGATTTATCTTAGGTGGGGATCGAAAGGACGACCTCTAATCACTAGAGCTACAGAATAGTCAATATTTATCAAATACTAGCTGTGCTCCGCGGTTTTACCTACGTTAATCTTAGTAAATTATAGCATATGTGTTATTCGGATATAGAAGTTATATTACTACAAAGTTTCATCTAATCTATCTTTGCGTGAAATAGTAACTACCCTCCATACTCGCGAACTTTCACATTTATAATATTAATAGGATATAGATAAATGATTGATATTATAGATAAATGACTCCCCAAAACAGATCAAATGATCGTGCTCATCACACAAAGATTTAACCTAGGTGGGGATCGAAATGTCTCTTAGATTAACATGTCTCTTAGATTAACAATACCCCAGGAGGGTACCGGCTCTGCCGGAGAATCCCTCCCGGGTCCTTCGGGACCCGGCTGTCCCACCGTATCTGGGGGGGACACTAATAGACATACACCCGCGGAGGTCGCGGATAGGGTGCACACGCCCAGTTTTGTGCACCCTTATACAGTAGGGGAAAATAATATGTCGGCTGGCGTCGAGAATAATGCCGGGACCGCCACAAGGAGGAGCACCAGGAGAACCGTGAGGTCGTGTACCCGCTCGGCCACTCCTGTACCGGGGACATCCAGGGGCACCGCGGACTTGGAGAGTGATGGCTCCCTGAGGTCCGCGGTGTCCATGGAGTCCCTGGATAGTCAAGTGGAGACTCCGGGGGAAAAGCGACGGAGCCCCGCCGGGCATAGTGGGCGCCAGGTCAAGGCAGCCAAACGGAGCGAGGATGTGGACTTGACCCGGGTCGAAGATCTGGCGGAAGAATTTCGCCAGCAGCCGACGGCCGACCTGGGCGCAGCGATACACGAGGCGATGGCGACGGTGGAGATGGTGGCGGAAAAATCCCACCGCTTGAAAGGCGATTTTGTCCGCGCTCTGCGACTGGCGGCCCGTAAAGCTCAGGCGGCCGCCACTGAGCTGCATGGGAGGACTGGCGGGGATAGGCTGGAACTGGAGAACCAGCAGCTTCGTTCCCAGTTGGCCTCCTTGGAGTCGCGAGTGGCCGCCATGTCAGCCGAACTGGTGGAACTTCGCCGGCGTGAGGTGGGGGCTCTCCCGCCCCAGTCTTCACCATCACGTCCGTCGCAGAATCTGGTGTCTCCGCCAGGATCACCGTCTCAGGTACCGTTGCCGCAGCGGATACCGGACAGGCGCCGGTTAGCAGCGCAACCGGCCCCGGCAACACAGAAGACCAATCCTGGCGCTTCCCCCTTAGCTCCAGCCCGGGAGGATTCAGCCTTGCCAGGTGAGAGGTTTGCGGCCCTTTTGGACCAACGCTTGGTCCAAATGCGCCGCGACCTGATAGCGGAAATTTTCCCGGAGAGAGCTATCCGCCCACCACTTGCTCGGACCGTAGCGCCACCCACAATGACGCAAGTCGTGGGGGTCGCGGCGGGAAGAAAACGAGGTGGCCGTCAACGCAGGCGCCGGGCTGCTGCCGTGGATGCAGCTGCTGCTCGGTCGGCGGCGCCGTCAGCCATGACAGGACCACCGCCACCCGCTGATGGCACTTGGGCTCAGGTCGTTGGCCGAAAGGCCAGAGCCAAGGCTGCCCGGGGAAATCAACAGCCGCCGCATCCAAAGAGGCCGCCGACGCTTCCGAGACCGCCATCCACAGCAGCGGTGACGGTCAATTTGCCGCCAAACTCAGCCACTACTATGGCCGAGATTATGAAGTTGGCGAGGGCCAAGGTACAGTTGAAGGACCTTGGTCTGGAGGCGGGCCTTCGCCCTAAGAGAGCCTTGACTGGGGGTCTCATTTTGAGAATCCCTGGTCCGGAGGGCTTCGCGAAGGCGGAGGCCCTGTCCACTCGGCTAAGGGATGCCTTAGCCGAAACGGGCGCTGTGGTGGCGCACCCTGTGGCGATGAGAGAGCTCCGGGTGCTAGACCTTGATGACTCCGTCAACCCCACCGAAGTGGCTGAAGCCTTGGCCACGACGGGTGGATGTGCCGTTGCCGACATAAAGGTCGGCGTAATTCGGTTCTCCCCGTCCGGTTTGGGTTCAGTGTGGATTCGGTGTCCACTGGTGGCCGCCCGCAAACTAGCGGCTTGTGGGCGTATACTGGTGGGATGGATGTCGGTCCGGGTGGAAGCCCTTCCACCAAGAGCTCTCCAATGCTACCGCTGTCTGGAGAAGGGGCACGTCAGGGCTCGGTGCACGGGATGTGACCGGAGCGCGTCGTGCTTCGTCTGTGGCCAACAAAATCACAAGGCGAAAGAATGCACGGCGCGTGCGCCTCACTGTGTTGTGTGTGCCGACCTTGGCAGGCCGGCTGGTCACCGGCTAGGTAGCGGTAGGTGCACGCCGCCAAAGGCTAGGAGTAGAGAAGCTGGACGTCCTGCCACGTCCGCTCCAACAACAACGTCGCGGTCTACAGATCCGGGCTCTGGCCCCGTTGGGGTGTCAATGGAGTTGTAAAAATTCTTTCCCCCCCAACTTATTTTGCAGGGCAACTTGAACCACTGCATCGCTGCGCAAGCTCTTCTTGCGCAGACGATTGCCGAACGTTCAGTTGCCCTAGCGATAGTGGCGGAGCCTCACTCCGTGCCCGACCACCCTCGTTGGTTCGGGTCGGATGGGGGCCTCGTCGCCATATACTGGGCGGGGGGAGAACGCGACCCCCATTGCTCACTTCTGGCTAAGGGGCCCGGATTCGTCGTCGTGGAGTGGGGACCAGCAGTCGTGGTGGGCTGCTACATCTCCCCGAATTGCGGCCTCGCAAATTTTGAGGCGTACCTGGACGGACTCACGAGCCACATTAGCGGCTACCAGTCCCGTCCGGTACTCGTCCTGGGCGATTTCAACGCCCACTCTGGTGTTTGGGGCGATGCCCGGGACGACGTTCGAGGGGAGATACTGCTAGAATGGGCCGCCGGACTGGACCTCCGTCTTGTAAACCGAGGTTCAGTCAGTACCTGTGTGCGTTGGCAGGGGGAGTCGATCGTTGACTTGACGTGGGCGACTCCCTCGGCCTTGCACCTGGTCTCGGGGTGGAGAGTTGCGGAGGAAGTGGCCACACTGTCGGATCATCGACATATTCTTTTCAGCGTGGCCCTCCGTCCGCCCCGAGGCGGCCCCGACCGAAGTAGCTTTATCCCACCGCGGCGCTGGTCCCTGCGTCACATAGACCGCGACATGTTGACGGCTGCCGCCATTGCCATCCATTGGGGCGCCAGTGAAGGTGGAGAAAGGATCCCGTCCGATCCCAATTCGCAAGCGGACTGGTTCCGCGGCATCATGTCTCGCGTCTGCGACATGTCAATGCCTCGGATCCGTCCGGGTGACAGACGAGGCTCGCAATATTGGTGGTCGGCCAAAATCGCGCGACTCCGATCGGAGTACGTCGCAGCGCGTCGCCGACACCAGCGAGCCCGTCGGAGGAGGCGAGCCAATGCCGAAGAGGATGCCAGAGCGCATACGGCGTATAAAGTCGCCGTCAAGGCGCTATCGATTGCGATAGCAGAAGCCAAAGCTCGGTCCTGGAACGAGCTAATCGAGGGACTGAATAGGGACCCATGGGGGCGCCCGTACAAAATGGTACTGGGCAAGCTCAGACCGTGGGTCCCTCCGTTGACGAGTACCCTGGACCCGGATTTTCTGAAGAGAGTGGTAGACACCCTCTTCCCTAGGGTCCAGGACAGTCCCTCGGACTCTCCGTCACCGTCGCACCATGATTGGGACGACCAGTTTGAGGTGACGGAGGGAGAGATGGACCGAGCAGTACGGCGACTTGCAGCCCGAAACACCGCCCCTGGCCTGGATGGGATACCGGGCAGGGCGTGGGTGTACGCTCTGGTAGTCTTGGGGGACCGGTTGAGGCAACTTTTCACAAGCTGCCTCCGTACTACCGTGTTCCCCTTCCTGCTGGAAAGAAGCCAAGCTTGTGCTGTTGCAAAAGCCGGGCAGGACCGCCGATTCTCCCTCGGCGTTCCGACCAATCTGCTTGCTGGATGAGGCGGGCAAGCTCTTTGAGCGTGTCATTGCCGCCCGTCTCAGCGAGCATCTGTCACGCGTTGGCCCCGACTTGTCGGACAACCAGTTCGGCTTCCGACAGGGACGTTCGACGCTGGACGCGATTAACCGCGTCCGAGCCCTGTCGGAACCCGCCGTCCGGGCGGGGGGGGTGGCGTTGGCGGTGAGCTTAGACATCGTCAACGCCTTCAACTCCGTCCCCTGGTGGGCGATACGGGAGGCACTGGTCCACCATAACGTGTCTCCCTATCTGCGTGGTATAGTCGGGGCATATTTGCGTGACAGGACGATCAAATTCGTCGGTCGGAACGGGATTGAGATCCAGAGGGAGCTCTCCTGCGGGGTTCCTCAGGGGTCCGTGTTGGGACCTCTGTTATGGAGCCTCGCCTATGATCCGGTCCTGCGGATTGGCCTACCTCCCGGAGTGAGCGTCGTCTGCTATGCGGACGACACGCTCGTTATAGTCCGGGAGGTCAGCTTCCAGCGGGCGGTACGGCTCGCCGAACTCGGTGTTGCATGTGTCGTTGCGGCCATAAGGAGACTGGGCCTTCGGGTAGCGCCTCACAAGACCGAGGCGTTGTGGTTCCACGGATTACGCCGTAGGCAGGAACCACCCAGTACGTCGATGCGGGTAGGTGACGTAGAGGTCAGGGTGGGGCGGTACATGAAGTACCTGGGCCTCACCCTAGACAGTCGATGGGGCTTCGAGGAGCACTTTGAGCGTCTGGCACCCCGAGTGCGCCGGGTAACCGGCGCGTTACACCGGCTGTTGCCGAACCTCGGGGGTCCACGGGAAGAAGTTCGCCGCCTCTACGGAGGTGTCGTGCGATCCATGGCTCTTTACGGGGCGCCCGTCTGGTCTGAACGCCTGACGGGCGCCTCCCGCTGCAGAGCTATTTTGAACAGCCTGCAGCGTGTGGTGGCCATACGGATCGCACGAGGATACCGAACGGTATCCTTTGAGGCGGCGACACTCCTGGCGCGCCTCCCGCCGTTTGATCTCCTGGCGGCAGTCGACGCAACGGTTTACACCGAGATCCGCGTCCGCCGGGAGAGCGGTGAGGCGCCAGAGCAGACGCTCGTTGCCTATAGGCGGGATGCACACCGGCGCGTACTAACACAGTGGCGCGCACGGCTGGAGTTGCGCCTGAACGCGCGCCAACGTGCCGTCGGTGCTATCCTGCCTCACCTCGAGGCCTGGGTGGGAAGGAAGGGTGGTTACGTCACCTACAGACTGACTCAGATACTCACCGGACACGGGTGTTTCGGTGAGTATCTGTGCCAGATCGGCCGAGAAGCGACGACACATTGTCACCATTGCGGGAGCGACCTGGACTCTGCCCAGCATACGCTGGAGGAGTGCCCGGCCTGGGAGGCCGAGAGACGAGTCCTGGTCGCTGAGATCGGACGGGATCTTTCGCCGCCAGCAGTCGTGTATGCGATGCTGGCTGGCGACTCCACCAAATGGGACGCCGTGGTCTCCTTCTGTGAGGCAGTTTTGCTGCAGAAGGAGGCCGCCGAACGGGATCGGGAACGAGCCGATCCCGCTCGTAGGCGGAGGAGGCGTCGGGGTGGCGGCGGCAGCCGTTAGCCCAACTCCCCTCGGGGCCGCGGCGGCAGTGTGAGAAGTGTCCTCTACTGCCGCCACGTACAAGCGGCTCCGGGATGACAGCGATCTGTTTGTGGCGCAGTCGCTGTGCCGTACTGGCTGGAGTCGGCAATAGGGGAGGGCAATCCAAAGGAGCCCTCCCAGGGTACGTGTCCCGACCATCTGGGACATGGCGCAAAAGGGGGGTACCGGAGCAGCATACCCGCGTTCCCGGGACTCCCCCATCAGGCGCCAAGAGAAGTCCACGGCAGGTAGGTTTAGTCGGTGCAAGTCCGACATACCCACCCGCAGACACTTTTTGCGGGTGGCATGCGAAGGCATTCCCCCTGCCTTAACAAAAAAAAAAAAAAAAAAAAAAAAAGGTGGGGATCGAAACCACGACCTCTAGCCTAGCAGTCAGGGTCACTAATCACTTGACCAATAAATCAGTCAAAATTTATAAAATACTAGCTGTGCCCCGCGGTTTACCCGCATAAAACTTATAAATTATAGCCTATGTGTTAATCCAGGGTGTCAGCTAACTACATATCAAATTTTATTAAAATCGCTCCAGCCATTTAGACGTGAAGAAGTAACAAACATACACACTCACAAAGTCACAAACTTTCGCCTTTATAATTTTAGTAGGATTGAATTTATGCTATCGGAACATATTAAATGACACATAATATATAAAAACACATTTAACAGAAAAAAATGTATGAAATAAATTAAGAAAATGGTCATACGCCCCAAAAATCTTTTGCAGGTCATTTATTTAAGCCCTTTAATTTTATATTGACATAGGTCAATATCTCTAGGTAATAAATTTCCTATTAGTGACGTAAGATCAATTTATTTATCGGGTACGCCACTATAACAAAAAGGATAACATAATGTAATAATAATATCCAGGGAAATTATTCACACACGGCCATCTGATCTCAAATTAATTAGAGCTTGTTGTTTCTTTTGAACATAAAGGTTTCTTATATAGATAATTACACCCAGACACAGGACAACAGACATGTTCTTGCACACAAAAATCTGTTCTGGGTGGGAATCAAACCCACGAACTGTAGCTCGAAAGGCAAGCATTTACTAACCACGCCAACTGGCAGGTTATTAGGATTATTACCAATAAACAGGAAATATTTTATGACACAAATAATTTGTTAAAATATCTTTAGAAAATGATGCATAAGCCAAAGTGAAACGGCTTGTTAACGCTATTAAATTCGATTGGGGTAAAAATAAAAAGGTTTTTATTCACGTAGACTTAAAAAAAGCGCTTGTAAATAGTCAGAACATGTTTGTAGTAATATTGTTGTATACATTATTATTTCTAGTAACATAGATATTTAGGTATGAAAACATTTATAAAATTTATTTTATTATAGCATTGATATTTAGCTAGCTCGTATCAATTTATTGTCAAGAGATTATGTTTAAATATCTAGTTTAAGTCTAATATATTTACTACATATTGTCAATGGTTCTGTCTATTATCCCTTTTCTATAGAGCCTTCCGCCTCTAAATACTAAAAGAAATCAAACTTACACTTACTCACTAAAACATCTGATTATATTACACTTCTAACTGTCTGTAACGATTTTCATAGATATAATTAATTTATGTTTATGAAATATTATTTTATCATTTTTATGTTATATATTGTGTTTGCGTATTGTTTTATTATACTTTAGTCTAAGATTTGATGTTTATTAGGTCTCACCTTTATGTAATTAGCAATTAAGTCAACACCAACACAACTATCAATTCAACTTACTGGGTTTACTCATATATGAATATGATAAAAATTAAGAGGTAATACAATGAATTGAATTGAAAATAAATAATAATTGTGTAAAACACTGTGCACTATCAAGCATTAATTACCACATTTTCATATTACCCCAAAATAGCTCATAGCTAGATGCTCTCACCGGTCCGTAAGCGATCGGTGACGTTGAGCAACTAGGCTCGCTGTCAGTCCATAGATGGGTGACCGCCAAAGTGGTTTAATATCTGAGCGTCTCCGTGCTTCGGAGGGCACGTTAAGCTGTCGGTCCCGGTTGTAGTCATTAGACAGCAGTCGTTAAGCCATGTCAGAGGCCTACTGGGCGGCTTGAGCAACTCTGACACTAGGGTTACCACTACCCATACGATAAGCAAGTAAGCATATTACCACAACGACACAGGAAACTACAAGGCATAAAAAGCCCTTTTTATGCGGTATGACGGTAGCTAACTAGCAAAAATAAATTGTTGGTGATAGTGTCGTTGGTCTAGAGCTGTAGGGTGTTCAACCGCAGGTACCAAGGTCCTGGGTTCAATGCCCAGATCGGGCCAAAAAGTGATTTTGGGATTTTTCCGTAGATACAATTTCTCAGTCCGTAGTCTGGGAGTTGGCGGTATTATACCGCCGTGCCTCGGAGAGCATGTAAATCCGTCGGTCCTGTACTTGACCTCCTACCGGTCATGTCGCTAGTCGTCCCATCGGGTCATGAGAGTGCACTATAATCTCCTGCGCTGTTGGCTAGGCTCTATTGAGACCGCCTGGAAGACACACATACAATAGACATAGAAATGTAGGTGTTTGGTTTATATACCAAAGCTGTCTAGCGTTGTTATATTTTATACTAGCTGTGCCCGCGACTTCACCCGCGTGTTAATTAGTTTATTTTGTTTTTTTTTTTCAAAAATAAATATTTTTACAAAAATAAAAGCAGCCTAAGTTACTCCTTATTACATCAGCTACCGGCCAATAAAAGTCCCGTCAAAATTGGTCCAGCCATTTCAGAGATTAGCCGGAACAAACAGACAGACAGACAAAAATTTTAAAAAATGTTATTTTGGTGTATGTACCGTATATATATTCATATTTATGTAGTAAAAACCGGCTATTTCAATATTACAAACAGACACTCCAATTTTATTTATTTGTATAGATATATAGATAACAAACATCCCGTCTGGGAGTTTAACTTTTTCCGCAGCCCAGGCCACACATTGTTGAAAGGTAACAATCGACAACCTAGCTAAAAAAGTTACAGCAAAATTTTCAAACACCGGGTTAACTATTATTACCGAGTGGGCCGTCAAACAATGTAATAAACGGGCTTATCCTTCCACGTGGCTCTGAAAAGTTTTGTCGGTCAATTTCGTTTCCGAGCATTTTGTGTTATTAATCTTGTTTCGAAATTACGTCAACGTCAATGCATCTCCTTGCATTTATGATCTATCATGTAGAACGTTAAATCCCGGTTTGTTATACAACTGATGAGGAGATATAGAATTTCAGATATGCGTCCGCCTCTCGACGGATGCATTATACGAAGCGTAACAAAGTTATTGGTAACAAGAACGAAAAAAAAATCGATAAGGTTGCAATAAGTTTGATCTACGATGGAAATTAGACTATAGTGGTTATGGATACTGAGTAAGGCAGTGCGTGGATACGAGCGGTGGTCGCTAAGGCAGCGTATCGAATGCGCCCGCGCCGACCGCGGACCTCGTCGAAAAGAAAGGACCGTATATTTGTTAAATAATGACGATAGTTGCATGTTACCGAGTGAAATGCTCGTAGGGATGAAGTGTTCTGACGAGATGAGCACCTTGGTATTTAAGAGCGGGTCGGCATGGCGAATGTCATCAGTTAACACAAGCTCACAGCCACAGGAACATCTCCTCAAGCGGAGTTGTTCAAAGCGGTCCCACCACACCTCATCGGATAAAGTTTTAAAAACTTGACTGCCGTCACACCCAAGCACAATATGCGCGCTTTCATGGTAAGTAGCTGGCGGCATATTTAAATAAATAAATAATTTAAATTAATTACTATTTGGCACATGCGATTGATATTTATTGCAATTTATATGATCTTTATAATTAGTGTTCATAATGTGATATTTCTATACAGAGTAGATTTTCAGGCAGCTTTGGAAGTAAAGTGAAGTGTTCAGTGAATGGACTGTCGTTGTGTGCCAGATAGTGAACATTCCATAAGTTTCAGTGATATCCAACTTGGGAATCTCCTTAAATATAATAAGTGTTTGTGGATTTAACCGTTTCAATAACCGTGTTAAAGTCTTTAGCCTGAAAAATGAGTCCTGGATTTACAAAGTCATGAAAATTTTGTCTATATCTTCAACGAAGTAAAGTGAATCGTTTTTAAAATTAGTGCAATATTTTCTCTTGAAGTGAACGATGAGACCTTCGATTATGTGAATTGCATACATTACTCAAATGGCGCACTCGATCTCTATTCAGTCGCAGTGTGATTTCCATTTGACAGAGGGCATTTTCACAAAGTGTGAGGCGCGACAAAAATGTTAAACTATGCACGATAAAAGTAATGCATCATTCTGTATTCTGAGGAGCCAAGTCAACGTCACAAAGTGATTACAATGAGAAACCTAAAACTATTTACTATATGGACCATTTTCCAATAAGAATGGGCCTATTGATGTGACGTTCACTGTACAAATGTTCAAATTAACGCCGACCGAAATTCCGTGTGTTCCCTCTATTGCATAACTCAGGTTCTTTACTTTTTTATGGCTGCCGCATACGAGCTGATGGTTCTTACGTCACATCCTATCTTATACAGTCTCTTATTTCAAATAGTCTCTCTCGTATTTGTTTTATTCACTATTAAACTAACATGGACCATCAAATTTATGGGATAATTATGCTCGGCGAATCGGTAATGCTCCGCGTTTTAGACTTTAAAGTGTTCGTCTATTAGTAAGAGTAAAATAACAGTAAACCGTTCATACTTCCCGGGCGTCTTTCACTTCGCTTCGTTTAATGTGATGCGGTTGGTAATGCGGTGTTGTTAACCAACACAACCATCTTATTGCCTCGTTTTGTTAAGGGTATAATATTATAGTGGGATAATATAAACAAACGTATTGGATATAAACGTCGCCAGTTAAACATAAACCATGTTAGTTAATTACTTCAACTTGCACGAGAATAGCAAAAGTAAAGAAATAAGCTGTAAAAGGGGGTTCACATTTCCGTTTTAGGTCGTATGTGGAAGAAATTGAATAACATTTGAGTAAAGTTGGCGAGCGGCACGCCATGTAATCGGACCGGGTATCGGGCGTATCCGCCTGTCGCGCAGAGCGCATTCGCTACAGTCGCAATCCCATCATTTCAACGCAGGATACCCACTTTAACCCTGAGTGGGCATCGGATAAACCAGCACATTGTGAACGAGATTAAGTATGTTAAAGTTTAATCTTTATTGTTACAGGTACTCGCCTGTGTGGCGCTGGCCTATGGCCGCCCTGAACCTCCAGTAGGCTACAGCTACTCAGCTCCGAGTAGAGGATATTCATCCGCCTCCCTAGGTGGTGGTCACAGGACCGTGTCAGTAGGAGGACACTCTAGTGGCGGTCTGTCCCTAGGTGGAGGCCACTCTGGAGGCGGGCTCTCATTCGGCGGTGGCCATTCAGCTGGCGGCCTTTCTTTCGGCGGCGGTCATTCTTCCGGTGGATTGTCCCTTGGAGGCGGTAGCATTGGCGGAGGATTTGGTGGCGGATTCGGCGGTGGTGACGGAGGATATGCCGGTGGATACTCAGGAGCTCCTTTAGTGCAGAAACACATCTATGTCCACGTACCTCCCCCAGAACCCGTTGAACAGAGACTGCCCCGCATCCCTGAAGTCGCTCCTCCCCAGAAGCATTACAAGATCATTTTCATCAAGGCCCCGACTCCTCCTACCCCCACCGCACCTATCATCCCCATCCAGGCTCAGAATGAAGAGAAGACCCTCGTCTACGTCCTGGTCAAGAAGCCCGAGGAACAGCCCGATATCGTCATTCCTACCCCCGCGCCCACTCAACCCTCAAAACCCGAAGTCTACTTCATCAAGTACCAGACCCAGAAGGAAGGTGGCGCTATCGGTGGTGGTGCCATCGGCGGTGGTGTCATCGGTGGCGGTGCCCTCGATGGCGGTGCTGGTCTCGGTGGTGGAATCAGCGGCGGTGATGACCTGGCTGCTCTTTCTCTCGGTGGCGGTGCTGGAATCAGCAGCGGCTCTGTTATTGGTGCATCCGGACACGGTGGAGACATCAGCGCTGACTTCGGAGCTAGCGGAGGAGACGCGGGTGGATCCGACGGCCATAGCGGCGCCACCAGCTCTCAGTACGGACCCCCAGGACACGTCGCGGGACCCATCCACTAAATTAAAATGGGAGCAGGTGGTAGGATGTGAAGTGGTGTTATTTATTGCTAAGCGAAAAATTGTATGCTAGTTTCAATGAAAGACGCAGGTTTTCCTTGCGCTCGCTCTACGATAGCCATGGGATCCTGCCACCGTTGCGCAGTGCGCGGCTGAACGCTCTGTACATAGTCACTTGCACCGTGTTCGACCGCGAGCTCGCTGTCAAGACGCGAATCATTCGATTTGTATAATTATCATCATCGCCACTCATCTAACTTGTTATTAGTGCACAGTGTTAAATGTTGTTCGAAAAGAAGCATTTTACTGCGACTGTTATGTTATGTATTATAAAATAGCTTTTTTTTACTTTTGTAATTAAACCAAATGTGATGCTTAATCTGTTTATTGGTGGTTCCTAATCATATGAGACACGATTACTTTAATTGTAGATTTATATTTATACATTATCAACCGAAAATGGGGGAGTTATAAGTAAGAAGCCCGAGTCCGGCTGATTACAATGCTGTCGGTTATTAATATAGCTGTTCGTAACACCATTATTTTATAGTTAAGTTTGTATCCAGATTGATCTTCAAACTGGTGACATGGGCTCTAAAAACAAAACATCTTATAGTCTTTGTATCGAAAACTAAACATCATACAGTAAAATACCTTATTAAGAAATGTCTCTGAAAGTACTTAAATTTATGCCTAGACATATTTATTTATTTATATACATTGCAGACAAAAATAAATATACGTAAATGCGACGATATGTAGGTAAAATACGTAAAAACATTGAAATAGTAGAATGTCCAATAGATACCTACATGGATAGTTACAGTGGACAACGTTAAGTTTCAAATAAAAAAATACCTATCGACTTGACGTTGACTGTACTGGTATAACGAAATGATCATTGCGTCACTCCCGAAAGTAGTCGTGAAAGGTAGCCCTGGCGCGTCCGAGGGTATCTCGGCTCTAGTCCTTTCTCGGACTCGCTACTTTACTCTTCAACCGTAACCATTCAGTACATAGATCGGCTAATAATATTTATTTCTTCATAATATCCGCTGAAGGACGTCCATTCTTCTTCGACAAAGACCTCCCCCTAAGATCTCTACAATTGCTGATCTTGCGCTACCAAATAATTCTTATCTTGTTTCATAATATTTTTTACTTTTATTTGCCAATTGTCCATAATACCGAGCTTTTAAATGAACTTATAGCGAAAAAATCTTAATTCAAGTTGAAATAAACTTGGCCCGACTTCAAAATTTAGCTTTACGGTTAATATACGCCGAGTAATATTAGAAAAACTGTGTCACAAATTGGAGTCCTTCGGGACTGCCCCACCCCAGGTAATAAAATAAAACCATTTGAAAATTAAAACATTCTAAATAAGTAAATAGTAGGAAGTTATCTACTTGAATTTTTTTTAATTTGTTCCACGCGAGAACTTACATTTGACTGTGAGTCGTTAAACGCCTCTTTGTGTTTAAACACTGTCTTGTTAAATGTATGAGAAAACAAAAACATAGCCGGTCTATAAGGCATACCAAATGCTAAGTCTATGGTTTCGACATAAAATTGAAATACGAACAATCACAGAGTGGCGGGGTTACGCAATGCGCACCGAGCGGCGGCAACAGGCGCGGGCGCAGCGTGTTCGCCGCCAGTCTGTGTGTGTGCGGACTCGCTCTCATTAATGACCGCCTTAATGGATCATACATGTAATTACACTTTCATATAATTTAGTGGCTCTCAGAGCGGTTACGTAAGTCCATCCGTGTCTTAACGGTGTGGTCATTATTACTAGATTTATGAATTTAGGGTATTAAAACACTACACGGGTTATTTCACTGACCATAAAATACGTGTAACAAGTTTTATGTTACAAAACATATTGAGATTATGTTTTATAAACAGGAAAAATGGGTCTTGTACTTTTGATACCTATATACCGAATGCTCAACGAGTCGATTCTTTTTTTGACATTAGTTTAGGACGCTTACACTGCTCACAAGAACAGAAGAGGCGAGCGAGAGCTTAACAAGTAAAGGAAAAATGTGTTTAGCATACATTGAGACAATGCCCACTAGATTACCTCAATGCCCACTCGATTACCTTAGGTTAGCTCAATGTATGCTAAACACATTTTTTTCTCTAACCATTGAAAAGTTGTGCAATAGTGGTAGATTTTCATGTGATGATTTTAGATTATTTGTTCAACTAATTAATTAGGCTACAATATGCTAACAAAAAGGTTGTTTTATTGCAAATTGTAGTCTAGTCCTTTCGTTTTACTTTAAATCGAAACAAATTAAAAGTATTGCAAATGTATTGCCAAACTTTGTGGTTGCACATATTAAGCCTATCCAATGCTTTTTCTTTCTAAAAACAAAACAAGCCCCGCCAAGGTCGTTCCTTTCGAGTTTGAATCTTGAAAAAGGACAGTTATTTTTTTTAATTTAATCTTTATTTCAGACAAATATGTACAATGACAGATATAAGTCCATAATTTAACTACAAAACTAGGGTTAGTACGGGTTGTTAGTAGTACACAGAAATAAATACAAATAAAGTGTTAGTAATTTGTTAGTAAACAAAACAGATTAACACAATTATTATTATCTTCTTGACGAGTGCCTGAGAGGGTCGGATCTTAGGGGTTTTTCGTAGATATGCGACAGTCGCTCTATGAGTGAAAAAGTCGTGTAAAAGCAATCAACTACCTATATATATGACATAATTCTGATATTTGACGGGCCGGTTGACTTGGTTGGTAGATACACGCCTTTCACGCCGCAGGTTGTGGGTTCGATTCCCATCCAGGGCAGATATGAAAATGTCTATTTGTCCAGAGTCTGGGTGTAATTATCTACGTAAGTATGTATTTACAAAAGAAAAGTAGTATGTGTAGTATATCAGTTATCTAGTTTCCATTGTACAGGCTCTCCTTAGTTTCGGATTAGATGAACTTGCGTAAGTAATGCCCCTAATAATATCCAGGGACATTATTGTTTACGCAAGGCCATCTAATCCGATAGAGAATATTAGAAGATAATATTATTATTATATACATAATACTAGCACAGATCAAATCAATTCAATTTATTTCTGTTTTACAGGTGACATATTAAGCAGCTTAATTTAAAACATACGTATAATGTCCTTTTCCGTCTCCAACCTTATGAGATTATATATTCATGTATGAAAGGTGAAACAGGTTGTATTGCTTAAATTAGTATGGAAGATTACACACAGGACCTGGAGAGGCGGTGGGATAGCGGGGAGGAGGCGACAGGGTATGGGACGCTAAAAAATGGCATCAAAGTCGTAGATGGAGGCCCCTTGCTTTCTAGTGTATTAGTTAGCAGTGCGACTTTAATTGTGGTTTTGAAAGTAGTATTTTTTTAACTAATACTGCGACAAAAAATTTGAAAGGCGATCAATTAAAGTTGACTGCACGTGTGGCGAAGTGTCTAAGAAAGTTGCCTCACCACTTCGTGTCGCGGGTTCGAGTCCCGCGCCGGACAACTATTTGTGTGTTCCATAAAGAGTGGTTCTGAGTCTGGATATAATTTGTGTCCATCTATTATATATTTGTAAATTACCCAGCGACACAGGGATTAGATACTCCCATGTACTACCTGCCTCTTCTTCATTTATTTTACTTTTGATATTTCTGTGTGTACAAAATCTTTAAATAAAAATAAAATAAATTAAAACTCTGGTGCGGGCATTGTCTTTAAAAAAAACAAAGCAATTAATACCAAGATACATATACAGAACAGAGTATGTAAAATGACACCACAAAAATACAGGATTGCGCCACTACTTAATTAGCATCAATTAATTTATTTTAGTTTCTTACGTAATAAGGTTTAGATTACTAGATGGCTGAGGTCTAGATTTGGAAATTGAATTGTTTAATTTTGATATTTTTGTTGATAAAACTGAGACAATGAGAAGGGTACTCAGCCTAGACTTTTTTTAAAATAAATTGTGTAATCGTGTTTAATTATTGTAACTTAACTTTATTTGATCACACTTGTGTATTCGTGAAGACGCTCTCAGGAACTATATAATTGCATATGATGGTTACTATTTGCTGTTGGAGTTCCCAAAAAATAATAATAATTAAAGATCGCTTCCCACTAACTCCGTGCTATGCCTTAGTAATGTTTACCCGCAACGACATCGCTACGCCTGGCAAGGCTCCGCACCGCCTCCACTACTCCCACACAAGTACCAGTGCGTAGACAACTTAAAGGATAAAATATTCATATAATAATTAGCATTATAATACGAGAAGGTAAGAGCTTGATGAAAATAAACCGCCTGATGTACAAAGTGTACCTAAACACGACGTAACTTAAAGCAACAAAAGTAGTATGCTAATAATGAAAAAATAATGTTTGGCGCTATATAAAATGCAACAGCTGGTCATGTATGATGATACGATATTTTATATATATAATAGGCAAATTAAGTTTCGTAGGTTACGTCCACAAATTATCCTACACCTTGAATATTTTTTTTTTACTTAGTTTGTAGTTTATATTTGCTAGGCCGGTTAGAGCCCACGCTCACCCCTACTGTCCGGTGAAGCAGTAAAAGCCGAGAGGCTAACTGCACGCGTCACGTTAAAAAAAAAAAAAAAAAAACCTTCTATATGTCGAATTTTTAACATACCTACAAACGCTATCCCGCAATTTAAAGATAAAACCAGTATTTTACAGAAATAATGAATCGTTATTTTAGACAACGTATGTAGTTCATAATATTAAATAAAACTCTATGACATCAACTTCATATCAGACGATCAACATAATTACAATAGAAGATCAATGTTAATTTTAGTGTTATATAAAAAGGTGACATATCAATTTATGTTAATATAAATACAACCAAAGAATTTCGTACTAATATTACTATATTATTAATATTATTTATTTTTAATTATATTAATATCAGTTAAATTTTTATATAGGTATTATTTATTATTCTAATTTACTTTAGATATGTAATTTTTTTATAACATTCAAAAAGATGTTTGTTTAAAATGTAATTTGAATCGTTAATTATCACATTTGAATTATCATTTATTCATATTTGATAAATAAAAAATGTTTTTTACATATGTATGTTCCGCTATGATTTCTCCGTTGTTTTGTGAAACATTGTTTTCAACCTCCATCATGGCCAAACGGAAACTAACAAAAGGATGCATAAATGCGCCGTGTGGATACAAAAGGATAACAAAACTGTATGATATCTGTATTATTCAAAACGATATCGTAAATATGTATACCTACACACATCATCAACGTCAGAATTAATAACTTTCAAAGCTGAACAAAAGCCTCTCCTAAGAATGGTGCGACATGCGTTAATCGCCGCGCTTGGTAGACGGGTTGGAGATCGCTGTATGATGGCTTAGCGGAGACCAACAACTGAGTGCAAAAATGTGCATCTATTGTAGATAAAAAAGGATATCATTCCGGATAGATATTGTAAACAGTACATACAATGTATGTACTGTTTACAATATCTCATGTCAGGTGAATGACGTCCACGGTTGGACAAAAGCGTCCCCCAAGAATAGTGGGAATTAAGTTAGGTTAAGTGTAATTAAGGTAGGTATTCCCTCGGGATAACAATAAAAAATGGAATGGAGATATTCATGTCCGTCAGCGCACTGCTAGGTACATATAAGTACTAGCTGTGCCCTGCGGTTGCACCTGAGTTAAACTCTATAAATTATAGCCTATGTGCTCAATCAATCAATCAATCATTTATTATTTGTAAAACATAGGTACAAAAAATACAGATCTTAAAGTTAATGTGTTATTCGGATATATTACTAGGTTTCATCAAAATAAGTTCTGCATGAAAGAGTAACAAACAACCATACATCCATACTCACAAACATTCTCAGTCACTCAATGCAAATCATTCCATAATATCAGATCTGGTGTACAAAAACAACGAATTTTCAGAATTAAATATTAATATTTAATTCTGAAAATCGACGTAAATAAATAAATTATTATTATTGAAAAAATAAAATTATTATATATTTTAATTAAACAATATTTTCCTAAAAACCTATCTTATTCGATTTTCGGCGTTGAAGCCGATTGAACGAATGATTAATCATTTTTAACCTTCATTTATTTGAACGCCGATCACGATCACGATGGTTGGCGACTTAGGCGGTAGGTTCCCCGTGCGTATGGATCGTCTCCACTGATATGACCCGCCATGGACATAATGCGACCAGCAAAACAAAGCTATGTATATACATCGCCTAGTATAATACTACAATACCACGAGTAAAGCGGAAACGCTGGTGAATTAAGTAAGCTAATAACAAAAGTAGCAAACAAAGTAAATAGTAATAGATACATATGTGTTATATACATAGTATAGTACGCACACATACAAGTGTAAGCAGTGTACGTTTACCAGCACTAAGCGTACAGACTATAGGGTTCCCATTGTCTCTGAAAATCCGGGAGAATCCCGTTTTTATAGGCGGTGTTAAAGTTCCACAAGCGTTATTTTTATATGATAACTAGTTTAAGGCGAAACTTTGATAACGGGCTGGTTGTAGCAGTTGGAAATTGATTGCCTTTCACGCTGCAAGTCATGGGTTCGATTCCCACCCAGGACAGATAGTTATATATAGATAGAGTCTGGGTTTAATTATCTATATAAGTATGTATATAGAAAAGCAAAGTAGTGTATGTAGTATATGAGTTATCTGGTTTCCATAGTACAAACTCTGTTTAGTTTGGGATCAGATGTCCGTGTCTGAATAATGTCCCAGGAGATTATTATTGATAAATAGTGTGACGGACTGAAGCGCAGTGAGCGGGATTGCTACAAATCCGCGCGATATCTAGCAATATTAACCGCTGCAAAGTAGTTTTACTTACAATTAATGTCGAAATGATTGTATAAATACGAGTCTGAGAACCACGGTGTGGTGGCGGAGCGGTTAACGCACATGAGGCTGGATATCTCGTGGCTCGTGGTTTCGATTCCCACCCGCACTTTAATTTACAATTAATTTTAAAGATGTCTAAAACTACTTTTATTTCTTTGAAATTATATAGAATCATATAAGCAGATTGAATACGTATTTAATATCCCAAAATATTGGTACATTCATTTGTTATCTTATAATATACCTAATCATGAAAACATTTATTTTTAAAGTGTTGTTTTCTATAGTCTATGTGCTTTTTTTATTAAAAGTAACAAACCGGGTATAACTATTATCAAAAGTCTGACTAAGACATAAACAATAATATATAAATATGAGTTTTAAATGGTTTTATTGCTAAGAAGATATAAATTAAAAAACCAATAATATATGGAGCGTGACGCCTTAAAAAAGCTTTGAAGCCAGTTATATTCTAATCAATGTTGCTATTATTCTAATCAACCCCCTGTTGCTCTAGTGGTTAGTTAGTTGTCACATATTTGTCTTGATTCCGAAAACCCCTTCAATTAGCAAAGGCCAAATTGGAATACAAACATATTAAAGGTTAAGGTATAAACTATAATATTGTACGTCAAATACAAATTTGGATTCGTAGATCTTAGATTATTAGTTACCCGAAGCAACCACAATACGTCAAAAAGATTTGCATGAAATACCTATAGAAAAAAAACCATCCCAATTAATTAACTATCATTTAGTCTATTGAATTAATTATATTTATGAGTAAAAGACTTAAAGTTATATTAATCTTGATGTTTTTTTTCTGAAAATTATGGATTTGGATCTACTATTATATTGCAGATAGAAAACACGTAGGCGTACTCAATCTTATAATTGTCATATGTTCGGGTCCCGATAATTCGCAAAAATTTTTAAAAGGAAGCATATGTATATGGTAAATATACATATTATTCGTTGTGCAGGAGATCTTGTTCGAAGTTTGACATGTTAATAATGGGTTTTGGTATTTTTATTCGGTAATTTTGGTTTTTATTTTTAACAAAGTTTTGAGAACAAGTTTTTATTTCTATACTATCGGTAAATGGGATTTGCAAAATATGGGAAAACAGACTTTAATGTGTTTTTTGTTAGTACAAAAAACAGTAAAAACATCTTCTGATAATTTCATCACACAAAAGTGACAGATGAAAATTCTTCGAAAGTGCTGACAATTATTTTATATCGTATAAATCATTTAAAAACGCGAGCCAGATAGTGTCTTGAATTTTATCCCCGCACACGAGAAATGTGCTGACTTAATGTGATATTTAAATAATCTACTTAGAAATATATAACCATGTGTTTTCCTGTCATTTTTATACAGCACAGGACTCAAATTTAAATATGATATCTCTAACTTACTAAGTTACTATGACAATGATAATACCATTGGAAAAAATAATAAAATAAACGAGAAAAGAAGTGATTATTGAATTATGTAATATTATATTGGATTCACAGGTAAGAAAATATGGCTTCTACAACCCCTATTTTATTCTATTACGCTGGTTACGTCACGCTAATATCGATGACAGGTGTCAATTGTCAAATATCAACAAGCTGCAATATATTTTTCGAAGTAGGTATCTTATATATGACATCTGTCAAGAATATTGACAGCTTTATACGCCATTGTTATGAATGGGGTCGTGGCTTGCCGGTGAACTGCATGTTTTAAAAGAACGGGACTCAACACATGTGTATGAAAAAAATCCAACCGTGACGTCCCTAACATACGGTCGATATGAGAGTTCCCCTAACTTCTGGCTACCTTACAAGAAATGACATTTTGTATTGGCATCGCGCCCAAAAAGTTACGTTCTGGCATATCATTGGATAGTCGGGGAACCCGCTCGATACACGGGTCGGTGCACGTTGGAGGCGGACATGGGAAACTATGCATTAGTTTGAGATAACGAAAGAATGGTTGACTGTTCATAACTGGATTAAGCTTGGCTATTAATAATAATAAGCTGGCTGCCCTCGGAAAGAAATAGCCTTTTATATTTTTGTCTACCTATCGGTTGGTATATATACTGTGCGGTTGACGGTAATGTATATAACCACACCATTTCGTCCCGTAGGCTGCGTAGAAGTCGTCCCTAGGGAATGCCCTCAAGCGATCGAGCAGCAACGCCTCTCTATGAACTTTGAGTGCCATACTATGGTCGTTAACATCAACTCTTCTGCCAAGCGTGCCTGGTATGTTATTCAAAAATTCAAAAAGTCATTTATTCCGTTAAAATATTACATTTGTGTGGAATCGTCAATTTTTTTACTCTACCGTGCAGTGCATGACTTGGCAGCTACTGAGAAACACTGCCAGAAAACTCAGTAGAAATCCTTTTGTAAATATTTAGTACTTAAATGTGTTAATTTAGAGCGACTCAATCCCAAGCTGTTTTGTCACTTAAATAATCAGAAGTTTTGTAGTAAGTCCTGCTACACAATTTGGCTTTTATAATTCTTTTAAACCCTTATTGTCTTACTTATTGTTATATGCCCTTATTGGCATGATGATGATGATGGGTTGAAGTTGACCTAGAGCTTCGAACTGACCAGTAGGTGTAATATAGCTTAAATACGGTTGCCTAATGATTGCAGTTAGAACTGACACCTTGACCTGTCAATGGAACTACGGAGTTACCGTCAGAAATGTGAGTAAAAGCAATTTTACGGTCGCCCATTTACAGACTAATTAACGACACCCGCACACACACTACTTTAATTCGCCGATCGTTGACAGACTGTTGATGGTAACTTGCTTATGTATGTCTGCGTTTCGGTCTTTATCTATGTTCATCCATCTGTCAGTCCATCGGTCTGTCTGTCTGCCAGCATAACGAATAGAAATAAAGCCGGTTTACACACATACACACACACACAAACATATAACATGTCGTGTATTATATACTTATACGAAAATAAAAAGATAATATGTAATTAATTTGTACAGTGAACGACGTCCATCGCTTTCGTATCCTTCCCAATGATGATTATATATGTATATAGCAAACAAGTATGTTATAGTTTCGATACTCCCAATTCCAAATTACTAGTATCGTACATTTATATCGTATCTCGCGAATAGTATCTGCTCCATCCTGATTGATGTATGAATATGTCTTAAGCGAGAAAATTGAAAACATTGGAGGGATTGACACAGATTGAGAATTCACAATGTCTTTCACCAATATTTCAGCGTATCAACATATTGATTTGCTACTCGAACGCAGATTGAATAAGTATATATTATATATATTCAGTCGAAAGAAGAAAACAGCAATGCAAATTCTATTCTCTTGCGGGCCTCTAATGCGTTATATAAGTATCTGCTTAGGATACAACACCATGCAATCATCTCCACATATGCAAAAGGGATATAAACCTCATGGAAAAAAAATATAGTTTCTAAAAGAAGCTATAGCTGCTAAACTGAAGTGGCAGTGAGCAGGACTCGGCAGTTGTTTTGCTACAGGAACGCAGATAAAGTTAGTATATTATTCGTACTCTTGCGGGTCGCTAATGTGTTGTATAAGAATCTGCTTAGGGCACCACATCATGCAATCTACACACAAGCTTTGTTAAAAATATTGGAACTTTCCTTATAAATATTGGAACTCCAGCTATACCTAGTATATATACATATATAACAAACTCAAGGAGTTTGCCAGCTGTAGTGACAGTGGGCAGGGACATAGCTCTTAGAACCGATGGCCGCTGGGGCAGAAAGGTTCTTGATTGGCGATCACGAACCAAAAGACACAGTATGGGAAAGTCCTCTACAAGACGGATCGATGATCTTGTAAGGGTCACTGAAAACCACCAAATGCAGATAGTGCAAGACTGGCCACCAAATTCCTACAGATACATTAGTATAATAGTGTTTTGTTAGCGCTGAAATAATTATAAAAATCTTTGGAAATATAAGTCAAAGAATAAATGTCGAAGGCTTTGGTAAATGGTAAATGCATCGCGGTTTAGAAATTGAAGTGTGAAGGGCACTTAGCTAGACTCGGTGTTGACAGATGGATAAAATCCCCCAGAGTGAATATCGACAATTTGAAATGGAAATGTTGGCAAACCGCGAGCTAGATTGGAAGACAATATTCGGAAGGTTACTGAAAAGATCTGTGTTTGTTTGGCTATTTAAAGCGGGACATGAAACAGAATGGAAGACGATCATTGTGGGCGAAAATCATTTTCCTTATTAGTTAATTCTAATTGAAAACACTATATTTATATCTAGAAAAATATACTTGTGTTACTGATTTCCTAATTCAAGCTCCTCATATAACAATAATAATATCCTGGGACACGGCACAGGCAAGTATTTTCCAACTACGTAATTAAAAGTAAAGTTACACAAGTACTGTATAAAGTTCGTTAATTTATAATTATTTTTATGTCATTGATGGAACATTGTCTAAACAAAACCTTCAAGTTCAGGACTATAATATATTTAAATGCTAGATAGCTTCAGCCCCCACTCACCTGTTTTGTCTGGTACAGCACTGAAAACCTCTTAGGATAACTCATCGCATTCATCGACTCATCTTAGCTCATCACCACAACAGCTCAGTGTGTGATACCATTTATGTTACAAGCATCATAGGCTGCGGTAATCACTTACCATCCGTTAAAACTTATTAAAGGAAACTAAATCATTTTACAAATACCGAAGACATTGGATAACAAAACAAGGTAGAAAAAACAACAACACATATACATCACACTAATATTATAAAGGTGAAAGTTTGTGAGTGTGTGAGTGTGTATGATTGTTACTTCTTCACGGCTAAATGGCTGGAGCGATTTTAATAAAATTTGGTATAGAGTTAGCTGACACCCTGGATTAACACATAAGCTATATTTTGTAAAGTTTAACGCGGGTAATATCGCGAGGAACACGTAGTTCGAAATAAAAATCAATGTATTTATATTCGTTGAAAACTCTTTGTCCAGCTAAGCCAGAAAACTTTTAATGATGCCACATTTTGACACCAGCAATGAACGAATCGCTAATTTAAGTTGGCGGCAAAACTTGGCAAGTTGTTTTAACCTAGTTTTTACGGGAGCTTCGGCGAATGATAACAAGAATGTTGATATTTCTTATACCGGTAGTTTCAAGGTAGTTTTTTTACCAGTATTATTAACCTCGAGCCAAGGGAACCATTTCAGATATAGACGGTAACGCTAAATTTTTGGATGAGGTACTCAAAATTGTATAAGTTAAATTTAAACGAGTAACCGGAATGTCAGCACTACAAAAACCGGTCAAGTGCGAGCCAGATTTGCGCACGAAGGGTTCCGTACCACGTATCTATAAAAACGAGCAAGAAATTCATGTTTGTTGTATGGGAGCCCCCTTAAATATTTATTTTAGTATTTGTTGTTATAACGGCAACAGAAATACATCTGTGAAATCAAAAATCTGTGAAAATTTGTTCCGTTTTACTATCCCGGTTCATGAGATGACAGATGGACAGACAGACAGTTAATTCTTAGTAATATGGTCCCGTTTTACCCTTTGGGTTCGAAACCCTAAAAATCAATAACTTGCTGATGTGGCTAATGCTGCATCCATGCTCCAAATGGTAATGTTATAGAAACCTACCTTTGGGGGAAGCCTAAACCCAGCAGTAGTCGATCTCAGGCCATCTTACACTCTAGCCATTTAGCGCCTGAATAATTACAAATCAACTCTCGGTAATAACGAGACTTTAATACACAAAAGCGTGCATTGCATTGTATTTTTGTAACGTAGGTACCGAAAACGAAAACAAGCGTTATACAAAGAGTTTGCGTCAAAAGGTAATGAATGTACACCGAAATATTCTTGAAAAGCTGTTGTCGAGTGTCTATTAGTGGATGTTTTGTTTGCAAACATAACATTTTTACAAAACGAAAGTAAGTGTTGGTGAGGATTATATATTTATAAGCTGTCAGTCAGGTACTCGGCCATGGAAAACACACTGAGAACCTCTCACCTCTGCTAACTCGTCTGGGTTTCGCGGACCTCATACCTAAAGTAAAGACAAAAATAATACCTAACTATTGATAACCCAGTGAAAATCCTTCTTAAATTTGGTCAGTTAAACTTCAGTCTACCTTATCCAATTTTTTTTATCAGAGGACGACAAACGAGCAAGTGGGTCACCTGATGGTAAGTGATCACCGCCGCCCATGGACACTCGCAACACCAGAAGAGTCGCGGGTGCGTTGCCGGCCCATAAGAATCAGCAAACAAGTGTTGCTGACCGTTTTCCCCACCCCGATGAGCTCTGGCTACGTTACTCATACGCATAAACACAGCATTAAGTTATTTATGTTATTATTAAGGAATGTTTTCTGTAAGGTGCTCTTCGAGCGAATGAACGCTGTACCCTTCCTCCTTAAAAACGTTATCCAGATCTAAGTATATATACACCTCGTATATCTCCCTGATAACATTTTCAGGTTATATCCTATTAAGCTACCTGTCACAAGCTTTACACGCGCTCAATCAACGAACACGTTCAACAGATTTCACGTACACAAAACAATATGCTTCGGAAACTCATGTTCACACAATGCACCTCGGCTTCTCACTAAAATTCCGCTAAAAGTAATTTATTTTTCAAAAGAACAATTTGTATTGCAAAAATGTTCCCAGCTTACTCCAACAGACAATATCCTAAAAATATTAAAGTGTTTTGAAAATGTAGGTATTTACTTTAGAAGACCGGAACGAAAAGGGCAGAAAGTAAAAAAAATACAAAAATAAATATTTGGGGGGTATATCAAACAGCACTGTCTAGCGCAAACTAAGCAGAGTTTGTACTATGGACAACGTATAGAAATACTTACATACTTTTATTATTACATTTATACACAGAACGCCCAGACCAAGACAAAAATACATGTTCATCAACACAAACTTTTGTATTGTGCGAAGATCGAACCCGCAACCTTTGGAGAAGGCATGTTGACAACTGAGTGACGGCGGTCGTCGAAAATATTGCTAATAATGTCCCTATGTATGTATGACTTGTATTTCTTTGGAACATTCTCTGAAACAGCTTTGAACTGATAGACGCTTGAATATAGCATCATATCAACGGTCTACCTATCTGCTGAACTCCCTATTAGTAACGGAGAACCAAAACAATACAAGAGGATAAGTACCATTATATTATCGTCGTCGCGGATCGTCTAACAGGCAATACATATATACGTTTGCTCCGTACATATTTTAAAATTATAGTAGTTTAAAGTGCAGTTATAGTGTTGAACATTACATATACATGCAGCTTGTACCGTGACGCTTCCTATGGTTGTTGTTTTGTGTAAATCGGCCCAGGAACACCGAAGATATAAGTAAATTAATGTTTAAAGTTTTTTAATAACGGCCGCGTAACTGACCTACCGCAACCCGCGCATCGCCTGCGCTTTGTTCGGTGGCGTTAGATACCTACCTACGCGGTGTTGTGCATTCTTCGGTTTTAAACTGTTTGCGCCATTTTTGATTTAAATTCGTCTCTGCTCTGTGCCTACTGTGCGTAATTAAAAATAACCTGTGAACTTGGAACTGTAACAACATTTATAGACCTACTAAACACATTTTCGCTAATAAAACATTAAATTGTGCTGTGCTGTGAAAAAATGCTAACATTATGCATTCCGTAATCCGTTAGTATTCAAGTGATTAAATAGAATTAACGCAAGCTCTATTTATTATTGAGCATCAAAATCAAAACAAGACGCACCATAGTGTTGCCAGTCATCAATATTGTATTTTACAATATAAGCATTTCAAACAACGACATCTATTGACCACGATATACAATTCTAATGGTTATAAAGTGTTACCAAAGTTAATTTAGCGTTGACAGCTCTAAAAATAATTAGTAGTTTGGCAGTTTTTATGTGACTATTGGAGACATATTATTTTTGATATAGAATTAATTACCTGCCGATATGAATTTCTTAGAAAATATAACATTCCGTCGTAATCGCAGCAGAAGATCCGAATGTAATAGTGATGACAGTAACAACTCATCTAAAATCCTGAATTGCACTACAAGCAGTATACCAGAAATGTCGGACGATGAAGAAAACAATCAAATAAAAAAGCTGAACGAAAAAATAGAAGATTTGACATCTCAACTAAATAGCGCACACAAGAAAATCGAGGTATTGTCTTTAGAAAATAGCAATTTGAAACAAATAAATGAAGAACTGTCCAGAAAAAACAGTTCATATACATCAATTGCTATTACTCCAGACAAACATAAACCAACAACCCCTAAGACAAAAACCCTGAAACAAAAAACAAAAAAACAAATTGACAAAAATATTGATGATACTACTTTTGCACATCAAGAGAATCAAAACAGCATAATTCAAAGCACAAACATTACTGCTGCTTTTCATTGCAGAGAATCGTCCAATGTTACTATACGAAATTTACAGGAGACACCTAAAAAACATAAAATATGCATCCTCAGTAGTGAAAATAATAGTAGAGTATGTAAAATAATGGATAGCACTAACCTGTCAAATAGCCATGATATCTGTCACTATCGTAAGCCTAACTGTAACATAGAAATAATATTAGATAATATAGATAAAAAAGTTCAAAACTTTACCAAATCAGATTTCTGTATTATTTTAATAGGTCAAGAAGATTTCAGAAGGACACAAAATTACATAGAACTTGTTGTACTTATTCGTAAAAAATTGTTACTTCTAAATCACACCAATTTTATAATATGCCTACCTACTTTTAAGTATATGATTAATAATAATATTATGTTCAATAGCAGAGTGGAAAATTTCAATAACTTACTCTATATGGATGTAGAAACATGTAACTATGCGTACGTTTTGGATTCTAACCTTAACTTACCATACACATATGGCACATATAGCCCACAATACGGGACATTAAATAATAAAGGTTTACAAATTATTATATCCGATCTAACAGATATGATCTCACACTTTAGCACTATGACAGATACGACTGCTTATAACACAGAAGCTGATTCTTCACAAAAAATACAAATAGAATTAACAGGCACGGACTTACAAAATAATTCTCAGTTTTTTCTGTAAATACATAAATATACTTCACCAAAATATAGCGGGACTGATAAACAAATCTGATACGCTGATAGTTAAATTAGAAGAGCTTCGGAAAACAGAAATTAATATTGATGTAATTTGTATAACAGAACATTTTATCGAGACAGGTTATGAAGATCTATTGCATATACCCAATTTTGTACCAGCAGCTTTCTTCTCCAGAAAAGTAAAACGCGGGGGTTCGTGCATTCTTGTTAGAGCAGGACTTCAATTTAAAGAAATATATGATGTAGCAAAACAGTCAGTATCAGGTGTCTTCGAATCCTGTGCTATAGAACTAACACAGCATAAAATTATTATAGTTTGTATCTATCGCGTACCTAAACAAAATTACAATATATTTTACGAAAAATTTGAAAATATATTAAGAAAAATTTGTCCATTTTCTAACAAAAATGTAATCCTTACTGGCGACTTCAACATCGACGTCCTAAAACGAAATAAGAGAACATTAGAATTTGAAAATTTTCTCATACAATTTAATCTTAACTTAGCCCTTTACAAGCCTACTAGACTAAACAGCAACTCTTGTATAGATAACTTTGCACACACCTACAAAAAAGATTGTAAAGCACAAATCATAGACCTAATTCTATCAGACCATACATCTCAAATATTAAGTGTACCCATAAATAAAACATGTAAACTTAAATATTGGAAAACTCAAAGAGAAGATATCTCACAAGACAACTTAAAGAAGTTCAAACATCATCTGAGCTGTTTATCTTTCCCACAAGTTTATAGCACAAATGATGTGAATGACTCGTATGACTGTTTTGCAGAAGATTTCTTGATGCTCTATAAATTATGCTTTCCAACAAAATATGTAACGATAAAGACTAATACTAAAACTAAATGGATATCTCATGGAATAAAAATCTGTAGTCAGAAACAAAGAAAATTACTTTGGGCGTATAGACTTAAACCTAACTCAAAAAATAAACTAGTTTTTATCAATTATACAAAGCTTTACAAGAAAATTATACGTTTAACACAGCAAACTCAAAATAACTACTTCATAAATAACTCTAACAATAAATCAAAAGCTGCTTGGCAAGTAATTAACAAATCCAAATATCGCCTACCTCACGGTCTAATATCATCCATAAAGACAGAAAATTTGATTATCACACATCCTACGGAGATTGCAAATGAATTTAATAACTTTTTTATAGATGTAATTGAGAATAACATTAAAAATAACATTAATTCGACTATTAACAATACTTTTAACAATTTAACTCCGCAATCTTTATATATGGAACCTGTTTCACCCATTGACATAATAAACATAGTAAATAATCTTAAAAATACAAATACTGTTGGCTATGATAGAGTATGTACACAAGTTTTAAAATATGTCAAAGATATCATAGCACTTCCACTAACGCATATTATTAATTTATGTATAGAAAATGGTGTTTTTCCTAACAGCCTTAAAAAAGTTATTATTAAGCCTTTATTTAAAAGAGATGATAAATCATATGTAAAAAATTATAGACCCATAGCAAAAATTCCTATATTTTCAAAAATTATTGAAAAAGTTATTTATAATTCTTTATATAGTTATTTTGAAAAAAATAAGTTATTTTGCAATGAACAAAAAGGATTTCGAAAAAATATCAACATCAATATGGCACTGTTCGACCTCCTTTCTTATACAATGACATCGGTAGATGAAAGAACTCCAGTATGTGCTTTATATACTGATATGACGAAAGCATTCGATTATGTGAACCATAACATTCTGCTAAATAAACTATATGGCTATGGTGTCCGAGGTAATGTTTTGAAATTAATAGAGTCATACTTGAATAATAGATCTCAGTGCACAGAAATATCACAACTATGCACAAAGAGCCATTTAGTTACCATTGACACATCTCAGCCAAGAGCGATAAAATCCGGGGTACCTCAAGGTAGTGTGCTAGGGCCACTACTTTTTTTGATATATATTAATGATCTCCCAAAATTCGTATCCCAAAATATGGTTCTTTTTGCCGATGATAGTACAGCTGTTGTAAAGTGTACCAATCCTGAAACTTACGAAAGTGATATTAATAATTGTCTTAAAAAAATTATTAACTGGCTTGATAATAATAACCTTGTTATTAACCTGAACAAAACAAAAGTAATGCACTTTCAGCAACGATCTGAAAATCCCTCTGTTCAGATTGTATATGATAAAAGCAAAATTGAAGAGATGAAACAGGCAAAATTTTTGGGTATAATAATTGATAGTAAACTCACATGGAAACCACACATCGAACAAATATGCTTAAAATTGAATAAATCTGCATATGCACTGTTTCAACTGTCAAAAAAAGTAAATACACAAACACTTTTGATAGCCTATCACGGATTGGTTGCATCAGTTATTAGATTTGGTGTTATTTTTTGGGGGCTATCCACTGAGAGAGAGACTGTTTTTAAAGCACAGAAACGATGTGTACGTTCCATGTGTGGCTTAAAAACTACAGAATCTTGCCAACCCCATTTTAAATCTCTAAAGTTGTTAACTCTGCCATCTATATACATTTACGAGACTGCTCTATTTGTTAAAATCAATCCACATCAATTTCAAAAACAGTCCGATGTAAAGAAGACTCCTATGCGTTCACAATACATTAATCAACTTTGCCACATAAAATGTAAAACCGCTTTAATGAAGAAAAGCTTTTTTGGAATAGCTCCGAGAATTTATAATAAAATACCCAATAGCATAAAAAATTTGCCCTTAATAAAGTTTAAGAAAACTCTCCACTCACTTCTATTAGAAAAATGTTATTATGCCGTTGAAGATTTTTTAAATGATAAGTTAATATAAAATAGTCATAAGTTTTAAGTATTTTAAGATATTATATAGATTCATTTTTCAAATATAATTAAAATAATATTTTTGTTTTTCACTTAGAAATATTTATGTTTGTTTTTTCTGATAGTTGTTATGTTTATTGTAAGTTGTCATTTAGTTCTTAAGTAGCTATAGCTAAGTTCAAATTATATTTGTACGCCTCCACGGCAAAACATAGCGCCCATATATTATGTCATCGTACTAACACCTTTATGTAAATACCTATGTTTTACAAATAAAAATTCTGATTCTGATTCTGATTCTGATTCTGATTATTACTGGCCAAAACCTTGATAAATCCTTTCTGGTTCAGAGATTTCAAAGTAGAATGCGCTGCCAATAGCCGTCCGAAGTGCGCAAACTTGACTTAAGTTCCGCCGAAGTGCAAAGTCACATCACATTGAAGAAAAAATATAGTCAGGTACATAATTACTTATAGTATCAGTAGTTACCCTAGTGTCAGAGTTGTCCAAGCACCCCAGTAGGCCGCTGGCAATGCTTAACGTCTGTCGTCTAGTGACTACAGCCTGGACCGACAGCTAACCGTGCCCTCCGAAGCACGGAGACGCTCAGAAATTGAACCACTTTGGTAGTCATCCATCTATGCTTTGACCGTTGAGAGCATCTAACTATGAGCGCCTCGTTAAATATATATCGATTTATTATATTTTATTCATTCTTCCATTTTGCTGAATAATCTCATTCGGGTCAGGACGGCTCTAGCGATTCACCGCCGAGCTTTCTAATTGTATCCTACTGTTCATCCTGGCTTACAGGGGCCTAGCTTTCCCATGAAGAATTAATAAACTTACAAACAGACTGTAATCTGGATTTATAGACTGGAATATTTTAAGTAAAAAGCGTTACTTTAATAATTCTGGTACTTTTTATGAAGTATCTTTAGCTAGTCCAATGTTTCGTATACACAATTTCAATGGAGTCGTAATTCAATGTATTTTGCACTAAAAGTTAAAAGAGAAGTTTTTTTTTATATAGGAATAGAGCGTACATTTCTCAACGTTGAACTGACCAATCACGTCAAGAGTACTAGTCAGCGTTCTAATACATAGCCCAATTATGGTGCGGGGCAAACACTGTAAAGGTAAAGAGGGAATGAGTTGGCTAAGTGGCATGAATGCTAAGAAATTATTCTGTAAGAGAGTGGGCTAGTACCCATTTAGATACCTAATTAAAATAAGAAGCGATTAAAAAACCAGTCCAGTCAATACCTACGCATTCCACCCGCAAAAAGTGTCTGTCGGAAGTATGTCGGATGTGCACCGACTAAACCTAACCAACCTGCCGTGGTTTCTTCTGGCGCCTGATGGGGCGAGCCTCGGGAACGCGGGTATACTGATCCGGCGCCCCCCTTTTAAGCCCTGTCCCAGGTGGTCGGCACACGTAGCCTGGGAGGGCTCTGGATCGCCCTCCCCTATTGTTGACTTCTGCCAGTCCGGCACAGCGACTGCGCCACAAACAGATCACTGTCGTCCCTGTGTTCTCTGCAGAATGAATGATAATACTCTATCGAAGACTTTTAGTGAGGATTAAAGTATAAAAGCGCGCGGACATGGCTGGCCTGTAAGCCAATACTTAGTTTAATTTCTTAGCATGTCTGTGTTAATTAGAACAGAAATAGCTTTCTGCTTTTGCTGTTTGCTGTTATCATAAAAGAACATGTCAGAACATGCGAGGTGACACGACGGTGAATGACGTTCGTTTGTTTACTTACATATGACGTCATTGCACGTGCTTATTGTTCGTTGAACTTTCAGTTTGTGCTGTTATCATAAATGAACTTGTCAGAGATTGGGTGGATGCAGTATACAGGGTCCGTATCTGTGCTATCTAAAAGAAATGGGGCGCAATCACTTACCTCAAATCTCACTTAAAGTAATTGATTACAGACTGATTTTATAAAGCTAGACTAATAAAAATAATGCTTAATATCACCGTCGGTCGTTGGAAACCCTCAATAAAGTATATTCATAACATTTTAAACTCCAGCAATAAATTCAGTCAATAAAATACGTCCTAACATAACTATTATTTAAATTTTATTGTTTTAAATGTATATTTAGGTTGTTGGTTTTTATGGCGGCACCCGCTGCTTTAGAGGCCACGTAAATCTATGGACTATTATTTCAGTGGAATTCGATTTTGAATTTACAATGACATTCCGATGTCAACCTCAGTTCGTCCGGAAATTATTTGCCCGTTGTAGTCCGGCCTTTTAACCGGAAAAGGCGCGGCGTGCGAAGCTTCATGGAGAAAAATAGAATGCCAATAAATGTGTCTAGTAAGTAGTAATCTGGTTATAAAACTTGATTATTAGGTCACCCTTTACTTCTATATTGGTCTCATAGATTTAGTGGTGGTTAGTGTGCAACCGGAGATAATGACATTCTGGGAACACATCCTTATGCTTTGGGTTATAGATTTTTGTTAAGAAATTTTCTATATGCCTGGGACTTGGCGATATTACAACCCCGTGCCTCGGAGAGCACGTATATTTTTTTTTATCGGGACTAGTCCCTCCCTCTTACCCACCACTGCAACTCCTGCAAGCCAGGATCAACATTGGCACACAATGAAATGACACTGAGCGGTGAGGCTCAGGCATGTCCCGGGATTCTCCGCTTTAACTGTCTTGGATCCCGCAACAAATTTAATCAGTAAGAAATAAAAGAAGGAGTTAGAAAATGAATAGTACCACTTATAGCTGTCGGTCCTGTACTTGAATCTTTCCGGTCTTGTCGATAGGCATCCCATTGAATCATGAGTGTGATGGTGGAATAGAAAGTGCCCCTGCGGTTACGCACACAGTTGTCCACTATAATATGTCTGGTCTGTTGGTGGTTTGTGACCCTGACTGCGAAACCAGAGGTAGAGATTTGGATGCCCACCCAGAACAAATCATTGTGTGATGAACACGTTTTCATGTTCTGTGTGTGTTATTAGTTTAGTATGTATATTTACGGACATACATACAGACAAACAGACAAAAATTCTAAAAACTTTATTTTTAGCTTCAATTTCGATTGAAGATCACGCCCCAAATATCCTTTTTAAATATATTCAATGTTGTACAGTCTTGACTTTCCTACGATTTAATTATATGTATAGATTACTATAAACTTTCATCAAAGTCCGTTCCGTAGTTTTTGCGTGCAATAGTAACATATGTACAAACTTTCGCATTTATAATATTAGTAGGATTCATAACGGCTTTAAAAATTAAAAGAACAATATAGATGAAATGAGTGGCAAATAAAAAAACTTAAATTTCTAAATGAAATATATTTTAAATATTTTAAGTAGCCACTTTTAATATATAAAATAACAATGTATAATACTTATAACTAAAGAACTTTAGAAAGACTAATAGGATTTTCTTAAGAATTAGTTAAGAAATATTTCACGGAAAGGAATCTCATGGAACAAAGTTAAAACCAACTCCCCTAAATTAGCTTTCAGATAAAAACGCATTAATAAAACCCCCATCTCTTTGTGTCAGTGGTTAAAAACTAAAGCGTTTCCGACAAAAGCTTTTCATAATACCCCGTAGGTCTAGCGGTAGCATGGTCAACCGAAAATAATGAGGACATAGGTTAAAAGTGCGTCGGTTTAAAAAAAAAAAACAATATTGATTTTCAGCTAGCTAGATTCTCTTATCCGTAAGTGATTAGTGAGGTTCAAATTCAAATTCAAATGTCATTTATTCCGTTAAAATATTACATTTGTGTGGAATCGTCAATTTTTTTTACCCTACCGTGCAGTGCATGACGTGGCAGCTACTGAGAAACACTGCCAGAAAACTCAGTAGGAATCCTTTTTTAAAATATTTATTTCTTACATAAAGTTACATTGTATTTAAATGTGTTAATTTAGAGCGACTCAATCCCAAGCTATTTTGTCACTTAAATAATCAGAAGTTTTGTAGTAAGCCCTGCTACACAATTTGGCTTTTATAATTATTTTAAACTTATTCATGGACCAGGCTCGCGGTTGATCCATAGATGGGTGACCACCAAAGTGGTTTAATTTCTGAGCGTATCCGTGTTTCAGAGGGCACGTTAAGCTGTAGGTCGCGGTCTAGTTGTTAAGCCATGTCAGACGCCTACTGGGCGGCTTGAACAACTCTGACAACAGGGTAACCACTGCCACTACGATAAGTAAGCTAAAAAAACTCAGTATCAACTCGGAATCTGGAAGTTGGCGATGTTACACCCCCGTGCCCCTCAGAGCACGTTAAGCCATCGATCCTGCATCCTAACTCTTTCCGGTAGCTAGCTCCACTATCGTGAGTGAGGGCATAGAAAGGGCACCTGTGTCTGCGCATACGCTTGTCCCGTACAGACAAGTCACTATTGGGACAGATTATGACAGAATATCGGCCAGGATATACATAATAATTTGTTAATTTTAGTTTAATTGCAAATAGAATAAGTTACGTTTACTTTGTTCTGTTCAAAAAATCATCACGCCGCATGTCGTGGGTTCGATACCCACCCAGGACAGATATTTGTGTGCATGAACATGGCTATTTGTCCTGAGTCTGGTTGTAATTATCTATATAAGTGTGCAATTTGTAAAGAAAAGTAGTATAATATGTAGTTATCAGTTATGTGGCTTCAATAGTACAAGCTCTGCTTAGTTTGGGATCAGATGGTCGTGTGTGAATAACGTCCCAGGATATCTTAATAAAAAATATTTTTTGTTCATGTTTGACTGCACGTTTAGCGCAGCGGTTAATAATAGTATGAAATGTTTTTTTAACCAGGATTCCGGCTTCTTCTATCTTTGTGGTGATAAGTTAATCAAATATGAATATCAAGAGAACATTCAAGTTACAAACAATAAAAAGCATAGACAAACATCAAACATTCCTCCGGGCGTTAGTAAATAAAACTCTGACACAGATTACGAAAAAGCTGCAATATTTGAAGGTTTGAACGGAATTTCATGATATACAGCGAAGATAAATATTTTATTACACTCTGAGACCTATACGATCTCCAACTTTAGTTTCAGAAGAAAGTGGTAGGAAGTAAGTTGAAGCCGCCGGATGAAATTCCAGGTGTGGTTTCTCCAAGAGTCTAAGGCGATTAACACACTGCCACGTACCACGCTGCATTTTGCATGTCGACGCATCTACGCGTGTACTTGCGGGAGTGCAGATCTGCATCATCGTGCGGGGTTTGTGTGGTTTGGTACTTGCCTTGCGTCTCGACAAACAACTCAAGAACACGCACTCCCACGCTACGCTGCATGATGCGGTGCAGTGTGCGAATCGCCTTAAAGTTTGGAACCTTAAGAAAAGTGCTTGTCGCCGAGACTCTAAAATTTCTAATGTATCCCGTGATCTTAGTGTTGTACCAACTGTTACTGTCGACGTCAAGAGAAGTTCCGTTTGCAAACACTAGTAATATTCCAATCTCCTGCCACAATATGCATCATTATTAAAACTTTGACACCCGTCCAGTAGAAAAAAAGTGCTGCTTTATAAGATACATAGAATACTGAATTCAATTCCGTCAGTGTCGTTCCTATACCGATGGAACTGAATTCAGATAAAACCGCATTGAGTTCGGTCTCTTCCAGACAGACAGACTAGACTCAGATTGTAAAATGTTTTAAAAATAAATCTTATGAAAGCTGCATTGAAATACTTGGACATAAATGTAGACAGACACACTGAGTTGAATAGGGTTGAAACTCCTGACATCTTTCTGTTTTCGTCGGGATTAAAATAAGAAAATTTGAATAATCTTTATGTATCTACAGATGTGACAAAGCTTTGGCCCGCCTTAACACTATAAGACGCCATGACAAAAATGTTTTCATTATGAAAGATACTTCAACAGTGGCTCTGTTGTTAGTCAAGTCACAGACAATTATTATCTTTGGCACGAACTGTACGTTATACAACGTGTAACTATTATAGTTGGTCAAACTCGGAGTGATTACAAAACTCTTTGTTCAATAATTACAACTTTGTATACGTCAAATTTAAGTGTCAAATTCTTGAGCTGTGGTATGAGATCTTAGAAATCATCCATGAATATTAACGACCTCTGTCTCTGACTAATAAAAGCTAACCAAAAAACTGGCCGAATATTTGACCCTCACACCGGACAAATCTTTCTATATTTTTGGGGTTTAAGGCGCTCATAGCTAGCAGTCTTCAATTAAGCATCCTCACTAGCCTATAATTGGTCGGCGAGGCACCAAGTTGCGCGGTCAGTCACCGCCATAATGGTTTATGTTGTTCCGCAGGCAGAAGGTCTGCGAATGAAACCCTGGATCTCGTTATCATCGTAGATTGAAATCTAGGTTCGGGCCAAAAGTGATTTTGGGATTTTATATTATACGCCCCTGCCTCGGAGATCACGTAAAGCCGACGGTCTTGTACCTGACCTCTTTCCGGTCGTGTTGCTAGCCATCCCAACGACTCATGAGAGTGATGGAATATTAAGTGCCCCTGTGCTTGCGCACACACTTGTGCACTATAATATGTGCCGCGCCGGCTAGTCTCCATTGAAACTGGCCGCCGCAGTGGCCGAAATTCGGCTAGGAGGATATTATTATTTGGTTTTCGGTTTGAACATCTTGTTAAAGTTAGCTTAAGAATGGATATATACCTATTTATTTCATAATCTGGTTTTGGGCATAAGTAAGTAAAACTACAAACGAAAGATACGAACGAACGGGGTTCGAACCCCTCTTACGGAAGTGGAAAATACTAAAACGAAGAATTTTAAAACAGTATATATTTTTAAAACACTTTAAAAAAAGACTCGTGCGATACATAGCTACGTAACATTTTGTGTAAGTGCGTATTGGCAAATTTGTTTTCCCCTAATTCGACGAATACTTTTGTGGAACATTATTTACATGAGAAGCACAACACTACGTGACGACAATATCGATGATAGCCGTGACATGAACTCAAATGTGGATGGAAATCGAAAGTGCTTTCGTCATCTCACCCAAATTACCTACTTGTATGTAACTCAGTTACTATGAATCATGACAACCGATCGAAATACGCTTAACGTAGTTGCCATTGTCCCTTAACAGTTGTTAAACTCGTACTAGACTGGTCAGAGATGTAGATGCACAGACCGTTACTGCTTCTTTAAATATAACGGTAACTGTCAGCCTAGGATGTTTTTAATATACAGACGCCACCACATCCAACCTCCCCGATCTGTCCAATTTCTTTTATCGGTTTTCAACTTTATCACATAATCATAATGTTCACTTTCAATTGGGGAAATTTGACAGATTGGGGTGGCTTGATGTGCTGGCGTCTGTACCACCTGACAATAAGACTCGAGAGAGAGTCGAGCCATCTAACAAATATCACTACAAATTGAGTAACCAGTGCGGGAGGACAGCACCGTTGTGTTGCGTACCTCAGTTCAGAGCAGTTGAGCCGTGTGCGCGGGCCTACTTTTGGCACCTTTTCTGCAACCCTCTGACGAGAATAACCTTATATATTTGTTAAGCGTACGTGCTGTGGCGAGAAGCGTATATCTGAAGATTCACTACGGTAGTCGGTTTTATACTATGGCAGTTTTGCAATACCGCGGCATGCCGTTAGATGTGTGGTGGTTTCTAAAATTGACAAATATAGAAAATGTTTTGTGAAATGTAAAATAAGGAGACGACTACAAGGTATATACTTAAGTAACATTAAGATTCATGATGTTTTAAGGAAAGTCGGTATACACGTAAACTTCTGTTTGTGAATAGTAAAGATAAATATATTTCAATTAGAATTCGACGTAAAAGTCATATTTGTGTATTAGACTTACCATTTTCTGAAATTAGAGTTAAAAAAATATTTTTGGTATTGTTTACACAAATCAAAATTAAAATGTAGTTATTTATTTTTTTCATAATCATCATCATATCAGCTGGAAGACGCCCACTGCTGGACAAAGTGTCCTCTAAAATAAAATAAAAATTAAAAAAGGTTTTTATTCACGTAGACTTTAAAAAGGCGCTTGTAAATAGTCAGAACATGTTCGCAGTAATATATAATTAATTTATAATTATTTCTAGGTACATATAGATATACACGGATTGTAGGAAATAATTTACAATAAGATTTATTTTATGACAGGAACGACATTTAGCTAACTAAAATTAAGTTATTGTCAAGGATCATGTGTAGGTTTAATTATCTAAATTAGAAAGACCTAGTCCCGCGCTACCCGCGCCCAGCCGCTTCCAGCGACCCTTACATGATAATCGGTACATCTTGTAGGCCCGATGGGGCAGAAAGGGTCTTGAGAGGTGACTACGAACCGGAAGACGTAGCGTGGGCGGGTCACGCTGCGTCTTCCGGTTCGTCGTCACCACGAACCCATTTCTGCCCCATCGGCCATCGGTTCTACGAGCCATGTGTCCTGCCCACTGCCACTACAGCTTGGTAATTTAATTGCTCTGACTATATCGGTTACACAAAATACTCCCAGACTTACGACAGCCGCACTTAAATTGAGTAGATAATAGAGTCTTGTGCGGGGATCGCAACTGACATTCACGGGAGCTGAGGTGATACTGAGACGACTGTCTCAAGGGCATCAGATAGGCTGAATGTATTCAAAACACATTTTTCCCCTTTGGAACAATCAGCAACAGATATTGAAAATTTAAAAGATTTGCAATAGTTTTCATTACTTTTGATAACTCTACAGTTAGCTTAAAACATCCTACTTATTACACTAATGTAAGCTATTTTGCTACTAAATAAAACCGGCCAAGTTTGAGTCGGACGCGTGCACGAAGGGTTCCGTACCATTATCTATAAAAACGAGCAAAAAATTCACGTTCGTTGTACGAGAGCCCCCTTAAATATCAATTTAATTTTGTTTATTAGTATTTGCTGTTATAGCCGCAACAAAAATACATCATCTGTGAAAACTTCTCAGATGATGTATTTCTGTTTCAACTATCACGGTTCATGAGATACAGCCTGGTGACAGACGGACAGACAGACAGACAGCGAATTCTTAGTAATAGGGTCCCGTTTTACCCTTTGGGTACGGAACCCTAAAAAACGAGTCTGCTTTAGACCACACGACTGAAGTAAAACTTCTTTAGCTCCATCTATGAAACGTAACGTTTTTCAAGCTTCTGGACTGGGAAGGCTTTGGCATCAATGTCAATGGCGAGTACATCACCCACCTTAGATTTGCCGACGACATAGTAGTCATGGCTGAGACCCTTGACGACCTCGGTACAATGCTCGATGGCCTCAGTAGAGTCTCTCAACAAGTGGGTCTGAAAATGAACATGGATAAGACGAAAATCATGTCGAACATCCATGTTGCACCCACTCTAGTTAAGGTTGGAGACTCTGCACTCGAAGTTGTTGAGAACTATATTTACCTAGGACAGACCATCCAACTAGGTAGGTCCAACTTCGAAAAGGAGGTCAATCGTAGAATCCAACTCGGCTGGGCAGCGTTCGGGAAGCTACGTAATATCTTCTCGTCCCAAATACCGCAGTGTCTCAAGTCGAAAGTCTTCGACCAGTGTGTGTTGCCAGTGATGACTTACGGAACACAGACGTGGTCGCTCACTATGGGCCTTATCAGGCATCACACCATATCAAGGTCACCCAAAGAGCAATGGCAAGGGCTATGCTTGCAGTTTCCCTGCGAGATCGAATCAGAAATGCTGAGATCCGCAGGTGAACTAAAGTAGCCGACATAGCCCAACGAATTGCCAAACTGAAGTGGCAGTGGGCAGGGCACATAGCTCGTAGAACTGACGGCCGATCGGGCAGAAAGGTTCTTGAGTGGCGACCACGAACCGGAAGACGCAGCGTGGGCCGGCCTCCTACACGGTGGACCGACGATCTTGTGCGGGTCGCGGGAAGCCGCTGGATGCGGGCAGCGCAGGACCGGCTATTGTGGAGATCCTTGGGGAGGCCTTTATCCAGCAGTGGACGTCTTTCGGCTGATATGATGATGATGATGAAACGTAACTGGCTATGAGATAAAGAGAGAAAGAAAATGTGTGCTCACACCTCTATCTCTTGCCCCTAGAGTAATATTATTATACGAATCAGAACTCCTATTTTGCTATCTTCACTAACGTATCTCCTTCTCAACTTCCGTTCACCTCGCCCGATTACACTTTTCATAAATTACTCGTTTTACTTCAAAAACCGAAATCGTCTAAAGTCAACCAAAGCACAACTCTCCTATTGTTAACATTTTTAAATAATGTTTCCAATTATGTTACAAAAAATGTGTTTATACACACTCAGCCAGTCCAATGCCCTGAACTACTGTGCCAAACGTGCCGTCTTAAGGTCTCTGCACACAGCGGGCGCGGCGCGGCGGGACGGGACGGCGACGCGACACTGAGGAGTTGTAATGTACTAGATATTACGGACGACGCCACACACAGCGTCGCGTCGAGCGGGACCGGGCGGGACGGCTCTGTGTGGCGTCGCCCGTAATATCTAGTGCATTACAACTCCTCAGTGTCGCGTCGCCGTCCCGTCCCGCCGCGCCGCGCCCGCTGTGTGCAGAGACCTTTATTCATACAAATATTCCCATTTCATTCCATTCCATGCCAGAAAACTTTAAACAGAGCTGAGATTTAAGCTTTCTACGATTTATTTCCATTCTTATCCCTTTGAGCAGTTTTTATTTATAGTATGTTTGTGACATGTACAGACGCCAGCACATCAAGCTAACCCAATCTGTCAAATTTCCCAAATTGAAAGTGAACCTTATGCTTTTGTGATAAAGTTGAAAATCTAAAAAAGTAATTTGACAGATTGGGGGTAGCTGGATGTGCTGTCGTCTGTACATATGATATAAATCACTTTCTATTATTCAATGTGCAGAATATCGCACAATAGATACAGGTTTTCAGAATTCATCTTTTATTACGTAGACGTGGACGCGACAAGTTGGTTTATACAAAAAAAATATAGTGACCTGATCTTCCGTTGGTGAAACTAGGATAGCGTAATTTTTCAGAAAGATTACGCAATAAATTAATAATTGCGATGTAACGGGGTGAGTAGCTATGACAGTTACATTGGTTCATCCGCACGACATTTCTGATTTGATCTCGGGGAATTAACGGACACAAAAGACACCCAAACTCACGACAGACATTTATCCACTCACCTAAGTGTCCTGTGCGGGGATCGCAACTAACTAAAGGTAATCGGATTGGCTGAATGTGTTAATAAGACATTTTTCTTATTGTACCAAAATCGGCAACATATGTATATTATGTTGCTAATTTTGGTACAATGAGAAAAAGGTAAACAATAGAAGAGTTGTGATAGAAATATCGGAGTGAATTTGCGTTCACCAACTGCTTGTTGTCTTTAATTCATAATATAGTACTCAATTTAAAAATAGTAGCAGAACAACTTGTTATTTACTGACCTGTTGGTCGAATGGTTAGTGATCTTGACTGCTAAACCAAGGGTCGTCGATACTATTTCTATGCGATGAACATGATTATTTGTTCCGTGGATCCTGGATGCATTAATATATGACTATGTTTATCAGTTGTTAGGTTCCCCTCGTACGAGGTTCTGCGTAGTTTGGGATCAGGTGGCGGTGCGTTAATTGTCGCAAGATATTTATTTAATGAAGGATTTCTCAACATTTTTAAGCAGTTAAATAAACCAGACGGCCCAGTTTAAAAAATCTAATTCTTTTTATATTTTACTTCATTGTGAGGTTGTGAAGTATCCATGTGTACTTCACAATGTCAATGTCCATACATAAGTAAAATGTTGATCCCGTTTCTAACCACCCCATTTTACGGTAGTCATTTGTGCAGTTCTTAAGATAGCCGACGGCGACGCTGAAGCGACGCTTAATGAATGTAACAAGGAAAGTCTCGTCCGAGACAAAGCAGTCGGGCCTTTAGATTGCCGGTAAAGATCCTAAACTCTCGCTGATCCCGGTTCAAATTAGAAATTCAGCCGTGAGTACTATTATTATTAGACGGGAATAGCGATAAGGAAAATAGTTGCTGCAGCCTCAATAAAAAAATAGTTGGAATTTCTATTTTATAATGTTTATTGTGAGAGATCCAATACGATCTGATAAGCTAATTTAATTTATTTACTAACGTTATTTTTAATAAAGGTATTTATTTCAATTAATTACATCATCGCGGTAGCACACCTGGATTCAGAACAACTATAAATGGGACTTGGGATAATGGAACAACTACAAAAATATTTTTCTGTTTGCGGTTCGCACCCGAAACAAAGGGATGCCGAGCTAGTATTCTAAGATTGACTGTAGTTTGATTTGACGGAGGAATTAAATTATAAGAATAAAAAAGTAAAACAAAATATAAATTAAGATCAAATTCGAGCTCAAAACTGGTCGTATTAGATTGCCTAAGGGCCTATGCATACCACGTTTTTTAAGGCTGATTTCAGAGTCGCGCCGGCGAGCGGTGCCGTCCAAACGCGCGCGCTTACAATTACACTAGATAGTATTTGCGTTTCATAGTCACGCTGTTCAAACGCGCCGCCGGTGACTCGCGCGCCGTCGCGTCGGCCAGCGTTGCCCGAGCTCGTCTACTGGCAGCTAGCGTTTCAGAGTGACGCGTCTCGCACGCGCCGTTGCGTTCACTTAAAATGGCTGTTGAGACGCGCTGGCCTCCGGCGCGTGCCGCGCGCGTCACTCTGAAATCAGCCTAAGAGCGCCGTTGACGCGCGTTAGCATTGCGTTTGTATCGATAGCAACAAAACAAACTGCTCTTTAGGATTAAAGGCGGCCTGCTTAATAAACGTGGTGTGCACAGGCTCTAAACGATACCTATTACCTAAGGATTTTTAATTAATTCTATAAAACGCGGCTGGCATCGATGAAGATAATAATATTTTTCCTTTATTTTATATCATCATTATCATCATCATCATATCAGCCGAAAGACGTCCACTGCTGGACAAAGGCCTCCCCCAAATATCTCCACAATTGCCGGTCTTGCGCTATCCGCATCCAGCGATTTCCAGCGACCCGCACAATATCATCGGTCCATCTTGTAGGGGGCCTGCCCACGCTGCGTCTTACGGTTCGTGGTTTATTTTATATCAGTATTTTAATTTATTATCTGTAATACTTTGAAAACTTGCAAAGTTAATCTGTGGTAATAATCATACCTAATCTATTATCATTTATTTAGCTGAACGTAAAATCTAAGAGAAATAAAATTATAATATTAATCTGATTTGATAGTCTCAGCTGTACGGTCTAACATTTTAAGAGCTCCGCGTTACTATAATCTTGCCGAAGGGAGGAAAAACAACATCTGAACAATACAACGTAATATCAAACGTAAGCCCACAGCAAAAAGCTCAGATTCCCTTGTAACTGTAATATTTACGATTAGGAGTAACTTCGCTATTCAAGATTAGGGTAGTTGTTATCAGAATGCGTTTGTCTATTAAAATAATATTACTTGGAAACATATCTAGTAAAATGTAAGCGTACGGATACTAAATCGTTTCTATTCAATAAGTAATTTTAGTTATCAATGTTCAAGTCACGATTTCTACGAAGACTTACAACAGGGGATTGAACTGATATAATTTATTAAAGATAGCAAATTTATATAGAATACACAAAACCAAAAGGTGAATACATTTTTGCTTTGTGTATTATATTTTTCTATTAAATCGGTTGATAGAGTTTTTAGATGAATGCCTTTTAATTTCTTGGCGGGGATAAAGAGGTTTCTCTGTCCCTTGTACGCAAAGACTGCACATGTGTGGCGCAGCGGCTAAGACGCCTCAGCACTTCGTGTCCCGGGTTCAATTCCCGCGCCGGACAACTATTTTGTATGACCCACAAATAGTTGTTCTGAGCCTGGATGTAATCTGTGTGCGTCTATAGTATGTTAATAAGGTACCCCGCGACTTAGATTAACTAGTGCGGGCATTATCTATATATAATTGACTGTCAGTCTAAAGCTTCTATGGCTACAACACAATTAATGACGTCATAATTTAGTATCGCGCGTTCTTTATCTAACATGTTTTCATAATTCGACGGTCACCGTAGCCTAGTTGGTAGTGCTGCTGCCTACGAAGCTGGTGGTCCTGGGTTCGAATCCCGGTAAGTGCAAATATTTGTGTGATGAGCACGAACATTTGTTTCTGAGTTATGGATGTTTTCTAGGTATTTAAGTATTGTTCTATATAAGTATGTATTCTCCTGGTACCCATAGTACAAGCTTTGCTTAGTTTGGGGCTAGGATGATCTGTGTGACATTGTCCCTAGATATTTATTATTCTTTATATCATCAGCATTGTTTTCCCACTAAAATGCTAGTGGGTTTAATTTCCACACTTAGTCCTGTTGTGGACCATTGTACGTGAACCATGGCGGCCGTCATTTCTACGTAGTAATTAAATGCTATAAATATTTAAATACTACGTTTCTATACTTCGTTAATTATAACGTAATTTGAATTTTGTTTTTAATAGACTAGACTAAGTTTGTCTAGTGGTTGAACCCTGACTGCAAAGCGTGGGTTCGATCCCCACCAAGGGCGAATGTTTGTATGATAAGCACGATTATGTGTTCTGTGGAGCTGCTGTGCGTACTGGTAAATATTCCCTCGGGTTGACTTCTACGCCTGCCACAGGATGAGATGGGTTGACGATGTTCTGATGGACGCAGTCACCACACAGCTGATAACATTACACTTATATATTGTAAAATTATTGTGTCTTCTCCATGTATTATATATATGTATATATAATATGTATGTATGCATGTTGGCGTGGTTGGCAAATGCTTGCTTTTCACGCCGGAGGTCATGGGTTCGATCCCCACCAAGGACGCATGTGTTCTGTGTCTGGGTGTTATTTGTAATAATAATAATAAAGGCCCTTTTATTTCGAATTCACTACAAGTTTGGCAATATATATTTTCTATAGTATGTCTCGCAATTCGGCGGGCCTCCTGGCATAGGCCTCCTCCAGCTCTCTCCACTGGGTTGTCTTCTGCAACTCTGGTCCAGTAAGGCTCCAAGGTTAGGCGGATATCGTCAATCGTTATTTAATTGGTGCAAATAATGTAGGTAATTTAAATTTGTGTTGTTGAGGCACCGCGCCTTTTCCAGCAGTGGACGTCTTTCGGTGATATGATGAACTACCACTTTTTTGCAGAAATAAATTGGTGGTTGGCAAATGCTTGCTTTTTACGCCGGAGGTCGTGAGTTCGATTCCTACCCAGAACAGATATTTGTGTGCATGAACATGTCTGTTTGTCCTGAGTCTGGGTGTAATTTATCTATATACGTATGTATTTACAAAGGAAAAATAGTATATGCAGTATATCAGTTATCTGGTTTCCATAATACAAGCTCTACTTAGTTTGGGAACAGATGGCCGTGTGTGAATAATTTTTTAGAATATTATTATTAATTTACCAAAACCCAGTTACACTGTCCAGTATTTGATGTAACACAATTTAAATGTCTAAGTATATTAAGTACCTACTTTCTTGTTGTAGACATACACATTTTAACTTTTGGATAAAATAAATATCCATCGTCACCGAAACAAACTCATTGGCTTACTGCTATTTTCGCAACGTTGTTGGTTCTCGAGACAAAATAAGAACCTCATTAAGTAATTAATTTAGCAACTTATGAAATGAAGAGAGCACTGTCTCTCATAGTCAATGTTTATTAGATCAAATTAATTACTTTGGCCGACAAAAGGCACTTAATTAGAGTACCTAAAGGGTCCTATACACCAATGGAATGCCATTTTTTATACATAATAATAATATCCTGGGACATTATTTACACACGGCCATCTGAACCCAAACTAAGCAGAGCTTGGTACTATGGAAACCAGGTAACTGATATACTACATATAATACTTTTCTTTTGTAAATATATACTTATATAGATAATTATACCCCGACTCAGGACAAACAGACATGGTCATACCCACAAATATCTGTCCTGGGTGGGAATCGAACCCACGACCCCCGGCGTGAAAAGCAAGCATGTGCCAACCACGCCAACAGGCATACATATAAACATGGAGAAGACACAATAACTTTTCAATATATAAGTGTAATGTAATCAGCTGTGTGGTGACTGCGTCCATCAGAACATCATCAACCCATCTCATCCCGTGGCAGGCGTAGAAGTCAACCCGAGGGAATATTTACCAGTACGCGCAGCAGCTTCCTTCTGAGTACTATGACCATCTTACTACGATCGCCAACCCGTCTGTCATCCGTAGCGATTATGGCATATCCCCAAGATGATTCTTTGGGGAAGCTTGTCCAGCAGTGGACTTCTTTCGGCTGTAATGATGAACATAATCAGTGGTGGAAACTTAAGGAGCCAAACTGAAATTAAAGAATACCAGTTTGTAAAATATGGAATATATTTTCTGGCCTCCCCATACAAGATTCATCATTATTTTCGTATGTTAACTAAATCTTTTTCTGTGATATTTTCATACTATAGGTAAAATAGCTCCGCAGGTTATGTTCAATACTTACGTTACACTATCTATTTTTCAAATTTTAGGTGGTTTTAAACTATAGGACGTTATATAACCCGCTGGTATAATATATAGAAATATTCGACGGGCCGTTTGGCCTGGTTGGTAAATGCTTGCGTTTCTCCCCGCATATCTTGGGTTCTATTCCCTCCCAGGACAGACATAATATGTGTGCATGGACAGGTATGTTTGTCCTGAGTCTATATATAAGTATGTATTTATAAATATGCATGAATTTATAATAAATAAAAGAAAAGTAGTATATATAATATATCAGTTGTCTGGCTTCCATATTACAGACGCCAGCACATCAAGCTACCCCAATCTGTCAAATTTCCCCAATGGAAAATGAACCTTATACATATGTGATAAAGTTGAAAATCTATAAAAGAAATTTGACAGATTGGGGCAGCTGGATGTGCTGGCGTCTCTACAAGCTCTGCTTAGTTTGGGATCAGACGGCAGTGTGTGAATTCTAAATTCACGGGAAGTACCCTGATGATGTTATGATGACCCTGTAGGTTTTGATCCGCTTGCTCGTTTGAATATTTGATATAAATTCCAGCTTGATACCTCCACGTATTCCTGAGAAAAAGTGTCTTGACAGACAGACGGACAACAAAGTGATCCTATAAGGGTTCCGTTTTTTCTTTAGAGGCCCTAAAAACGGATAAAACGATATCAACTCAGCCGTTAGCTACAAAAGTTCAGTTTTAATTCAAGTCACCTAGCATTTCTTTAGGTAACAGCTGTTTCACTTAACTATAATCATCAGAAATTGATTCGTTTTGCAAAATCGTAAAAAGTTCGAATTGAAAATGTTGAAACTTTGAAGAATATTTAATGAAGAGAATTGAGAAAAAAAGGGAGTAATTTTATATACCTAAGTCTTATTTTTGTAGTAACGATTCTGAATTCCACGCTTAACATACAAATAAATAATGCTTAATTTTTTATGTCTTATTATTTGCAGTAACCATTCGGAATTCCGTTGAACGTTAAAAAATAATCACACTAATATTATTAAGAAGCTAGAGAGTATGTATGTTTGTTACTTGTTCACGTCTAAACGGCCAAAGCGATTTTAATAAAATTTTCCATGTAGCTGACACCCTGGATTAACACACACATAGGCTATAATTTATATTTTAACGCGAGTAAACCGCGGGGCATAGCTAGTTTTATATAAGTCTTATTATTGGCTGTAACAATTCGGAATTTACGTTAAACGTACAAATAAATAATGCTTGAGCAATCTGCTAACTAATTTAGGAGCTGTTTAGTGTAAATTATTAATACAACTACACTAAATAAAACTGTATACATATAAACTAATAAAACTATTTTATTTTCCTTTAAGCGCCTGATAAGTTAATATAGCAACTAATGAAACAAGTACCAACTGTAGCGCTGGATAATGAAACACGTCAGGCGCTAAATGTTATAAATATTCCAATAACTAATTACATACATACATTACATTTGGCGGGACGCTTGGCATTGTAGATACTTGCTTTTCACGCCGCAGGTATTGAGTTAGATACTCAGCCACGACAAATATTTGTGTGCATGAACATGTCTGTTGGTCCTGAGTGTAGGTGTAATAATCTTCGAGGTATTTACAAAATAAAATTAGTATATAATAATATGTAGTATATCAGGTTTCCATAGCACAATGGTTAATTTCCATCCTTCGCATAGGGATTGAGTTGTTCTGAGTCAACATACATGATTAATCTTAAGTATATTTTATTTAAAAAAAATGATTCCTACTGCGTTTTCTGGCAGTGTTTCTCAGTAGCTGCTACGTCATGCACTGCACGGTAGGGTAAAAGAAATGACGATTCCACATAAATGTAACTTTGATAAGCTTTGCTTAGTTTAAATCAGATGGCCGTGTGTGAATAATTTCCCAGGATATTATTATTATGATACATACATACACTCACGCCTGATTTCCAGAGAGTAATGGTAATGTGAAAGTTATGTTATGGTTAAGATTTTTTGTACCAATAAAGAGAAGTAAATAACAGAGAGAGAGAGAGAAATAAATGATCCTATGATTAGATATTTGTTTAAATAAGGTTTTAATGGATAACCTAGTCCGTCCGTCAGTCTCGTAACACAGCTATTATTGATTATAGATTTATTTTATTTATATTGAAGGGCTGACCAAGTCGAATACAGAAGGACTTCGTCCTGTAGTGTTATATTTACGGGAATTACGGCTGAGGGAATTTGCTACGTAATTCAAATCTTAATTTTGTACTCGATAGGTTTACAAAATACGCAGTGTACAGTTTTAGTTATGTAGTATCTTAGACCATATGTACATACTCCAGCACATAAATCTACCCCAATCTGTCAAATTTCTTCAATTGAAAGTGAACCTTGGCCTTTTGTGATAAAGTTGGAAATCTGTAAAAGAAATTTGACGGATTGGTGTAGCTGGATGTGCTGTCGTCTGTGTATTATTGGTTACTTACGTGATAGACAGCCGTATTTTACTCGACTCGATTAATGATCGGACCACTATTCAGAAACTGATTAAATTTAATCATATTGAATATATATGTACCCGGGCAAAATAAAAATAATTTATGTAAAGGTATAATAAACAAAAATTAAATCGTAAAGTAAAACTTATGTATACGAAACTTAACTGGCTATGAGAGAAAGGGAGAACGGAAATGTGTGATCACACCTCTGACTCTTGCCCTTACAGCATTACACGAAATAGTCTCTCTCTCTCTCTCTCTATCTTCACTAACTTATATCTCCCTGTCCTCTCCGGAAGGATAAACGAAAAATGTTGTACAGACGCTAGACGCCTACACATCCAGCTACCCCAATCTGTCAAATTTCTTATATAGATTTTCAATTTTATCACATAAGCATAAGGTTCACTTTCAATTGGGGAAATTTTTACAATGACATGACTTTAGACAGTATATTTAGGCTTTGTAATAGCTCCATGGTATTACGTAATGACAAAAAATTAAGGCGGTAAGAAATTCGCCGGGACAGCTAGTATTTAATAAATAATAAAAATAAAAATACTCCTGGCCAAGTTTACGACTTTTCCAATCTGACACTACCAAATACGCAGGACGAATTATAGGGCCTAAGTATGCCCTATAATTCGTTCAACATCCGTTCGCTTCGTTCGATCACCACGCATTTACCAGCTTACTCCCCAAGTCTAGCATGAGCAATAAGTTTTACTTCAAAAATATGTAAAAGCATTATAAATGCCTCGCAAACAAAATATCAGTATTATTTAAATGTTGTGTAAAACTAAGAGTCGTTATGAAACGAAAAATATATCAAACATAACAATAACGTAGATTTCCCTACAGTCAAATTCGAGTCAAAAAGGTTTGTTTGCTTACTTAAAAACAAAAGAAGGAAGTGTCACATTTTTTTAAATATCTTTTGGTATCACAAGTACAATCTATTTTTCCTTACTTGTCTTATTTAGTACACAAATATGGCGTACTGGTAACCAAAGACAATTGATAGAGTTGGGAAATTATCGAATGAAGGACTGAACGAATTCATACAGCTGTAACCGAATGATATTAGTAATGTAGGATTTCCTGACAAATAAAATTTTAGTTCTGGCCCTGGGAATAAATTAGCGTTGATAATTTTGTAGTAAGCTGCCAGAATATCACACATTATCTCAATCACAGAAATAATTCCTGAAATATGTCGTTGGCCTATATAAAAAATAAAACAAAACTATTTTTTATTTATTTATTCATGTGATTCACTACATGTATCTTCACTTCTGGAGTCTTCCGATTCTGACAGGTGCATAATGAAACCCTGGGTAGGTGCATCTGTTGCAGCATCTAAAAGTCCGTCGAGCTGCATCATTTTATCCTCTTCTTTTTTTATATGGTTTATACAATTATTCCAAGACATCGTACCAATTTGGCTTAAGCCTTCTTTTAGTCACTCCTTGACTTCAGCCATTTTAAAAGTTTTGTTATTTTTGACAACATAAGATTTTAACTGCGCCCATATCAGTTCAATTGGGTTTAATTCGCAATGATAGGGCGGAAGGCGTAAAACGATAACATTTTTGCGGGCCGCCATTTGCTCCACAACTTTGTATTAAATAGATTTTTGTTAAATTTAGATAAAAGTTGCGCTTTTATCTCATTCTCTTCAAAATTAATATGTTACTCCCGTAGCCACGCTTGTATATCTGCCTTCCGCCAACTCATGTTTGGCACTCGTTCTGCAAGTCTGGAGTGGTACGGTGCATTGTCTAGTACTATAACCGACCCAGGTACCACTTTACTCAAAATTTTTGCAAACCTGTAATGCAGATAATTCCATTATCTTATTTTCATCTTGAGCTAATAAATGTTCGATAACACGATTTTCTTTAATTATTTATCCACAAACCATAATGCTTGCATAGCTTAAGTATATTATCTAATTAGGAACATGACACCTAGTAATAAAGTCACTTATCTTCAAAATATTATCTTATACATACGATCATTCGTCATAAAAAACGAGAAAAGCAATCAATTACAACTGTCACTTAGAAATGAAAAGACAAAGGTTAAATAACTATTTTTGCCACTTTTGAACCCACATTACGGCATTGTGAAATGTGTTTACATTAGCCGTGTTTCAAGCGAACTAAACAAAATAAGAGCTCACGTCTCAATTGCGCTGTTATTTACCGAGACAAATTTGGTGGCGTTGACCCGATATCCAATTATTATTGTTATTCAGGATTGTTTATAGAATTCCCAATATGAATAAATAACATTAAAAAAGATTAGTTTACTTACCTTGTTTAAACAAAACAATTGCACTAAAATCACAGTCGTATGCAATATCGATGTCCTTGAAGAATAGCCAAAGGTCGTCAGTCTAAAGAATAAAACCGTCCAAATCACAGAAAGAATCAGCAGAGTCCAGTAGAAAGCCAAATCGTTACACTTCAAACACACACAGAGAGCAGTAGAGCACCCGTAACATACAACATAAAGCGAGGCGACGAGACGAATGACAGGACGTATCCCGTCAAGTCAAAAAATTTCACTTGTCAAATAATACTTTTAGTCTACGACCAGTTACAACAAAAACTTTAGGTTTTAAAAATAATGCCTTACATTACCATACATATATATATATATATATATATATTATATATTCTGCTTTATTATTCAGTTTTTTACATTAAAATTATACAGTTCACACTGGTCAGAATCATTCATTCACTTTTCCCTTCTCTAAGTTCCGAAGACAAACTAGCATTTTGAAATGTCAAATTGCTAATATAATTATTAATCTGTGAAAATGGATCCTGATATTATTTTGATTTTAAGAGAATTAATGTGTTTGGATGGTTAATTTGAAGCAGTTTTTGGTGTTATTTATATAGTATGTGTTTCTTCCAACAATCTAGATGTTCATACCTAACTAAAAGTGCGTGATTGATGACGAAACTAGCGATTTTCGTGCCGAGTAGTGTTTGTTTACCAAATAAGACAAGTAAGAAAAAATGGACCGTAGTGTTATCAATGTAGTCTCGTCAAAATTAAATGAAATTATTACACGAATTTCCATTTCACATCTGACATTGGTAGAATTGTCGACATCGGCACTATTTTCCATTTTAAAAAGAAAAATAACTTTTGGTATTATTACACTGTGCCTTATATCAAACCTTTACATTGTATTTGATATGATGTTGTGTGGTACAAGTGGCTGGGGTCTTAGAAAGACTTTTGATGACTACCCACAAAATCGATTATTCCTACAATATCTATTCCAACAATCGGAATACACAAAATCAGTCATAGTCATTTATTCATAAACAATATTAATTGTGTTTGAATGTAACGTAAATGATTACAATATGTAGTATAATTATCAATATTATCTAAATTCTCAAATGTATGCTTAATACATAACCAAAACCATAAATATAAAATAATCAAAACAATACATACGTCAATCTAATCTACATACCCGAAAACATAAATACGAAATAATCAAAACAATACATACGTCAATCTAGAACATTTCATAAACTTCTTATGTTTTACTAGCTGTGCCCCGCGGTTTTACCCGCGTTAAATTTTATAAATGATCACAGCTCCTCCCCCGTATGTGATAGCGTAATAATATGTCGCCTATATGTTGACCCGACCTCTTAGTAATATTCATGTAAAATTTGAAGTAAATCCATGCAGTACTTTTTGAGTTTAGCCCGGACATACATACAGACAAACAGACAAAAATTCTAAAAACTATATCTTTGGCTTCGATATCGATTGTAGATCACACCCCATGTATCCTTTTAAAAAAATTTCAATGTATAGTTTTGACTTTCCTACGATTTTATTGAATACTAGCTGACCCGACAGACCTTGTCCTGTCTTAACGATGACTATTAACGCACGCTATCTGTCAATACTATGTCAAATAAAAAAAAGTTACATTAAAAAAGGTTATATTGTCCAAAGCGGTCCAAAGCGGTAAGGTTAGATTAGAAATAATATTTGGTTGTGAAGTATTCTTAAATTTTCTTATTTTTCGCGCAATTTTAAATTCTTTTTTTTACATAAGAACCTTCTCCTTACAATAACAAACACAATAAAAAAAGAAATAGTGAAATCGGTCCAGCCGTTCACGCGTGATGTCGTGACAACGGAAAACGGGTTTCATTTTTATATATATATAGATAGATATAGATTTTCACTATTCTTACTCAGCCGATATGCCGTACCTATTAAAATTTGGACAATATCTCCAGTTATAGGTCTCATTATAAGTTTGTAGCCCAATAAGTAGAGGTACTTATAGATCATGATAAATCACAGCTAATATTTGGAAGTTCTCTTGAAGATCGAGTTAGAATGTTCCCGGATTAATACAATTCTAAGAATGTTGAGTATTTCATTTAGTCCATAAATATATCAGAGATTTTAACTAGGTATATTAGGAAGCAGCTAAGGTCAAACCGAAAGTTATTTCAAACAAAATAAATACGAGATGTTAAGTGTATAGAGCTTCACGGATGGTTATTTTAAACCAATTTGATTTAAATTCAGCGTTCCAGGCTTGCTGAGAAGCACTTTTCACTTGATGGAAATGCATTTTTCATTTCATTTTATGAGTGAACAAATAGGTACTTTTAATTTCATGCCCACATAGTTCCGCTTGCGCAGATTACCATATTTCTTGCTTCTTTTTTAATTGTACGTTATAATTAACAGAGATACAGTAGTAATTACAATTATAGGTATTAATATCGAATTGATTAGTATACGTCTAGATTCATGTAGAAAATTGAGAGTATTCAAAAAAGGCCTTAAGTTTAAAGGTGATTTCCATCACCCTGAGAATATAAACCTTATTTTGAACAAAAAGCCTTTCGTATCGAGGTTTAAATCTCTCTGAACCACTTTTCACCCTCGTAATCCTATAATTCCTACGGAAGGAAGAAGCCACCATAGCTTCAAGTCTAGTAAAAATATTACCGTCGCTGACTGTACATTTTGTTTCCGTTTTCTGAACGCAACATTTTCATGAGTATCACGTACATAAGTCTGGAAACTACAGAAAACTAGAGCTACTAGCGGTATACATTTTGTAAGAACCTAATGGGCTTTCTAAAATAATTGAATGTCGCCTTTTTGGGCTTTGGAAGAAATTAGAGTCGACAGGTCGATGTCATGTGTATGTTGAAAGTATTTTATGATACATACCTTTATACAAGACTAGCTATGCCCCATGGTTTTACCCGCGTCAAACTTTATAGCCTATGTGTTATTCGGATATATAAGCTATATTACTACAAAGTTTCATCAAGATCATTTCAGTAGTTTTTGCTTGAACGACAAACAAGACAGGACAGACAGGACAAGAGTCTCCCTAAGAATTTTATTTTTTATTTTATTTCATATTTCGAAAACTTACAGCTAGTCGGTAACAATTATTTCAGATTAATAAAAAAGAGATGACCAATTAAAAGTTTTCACAAATAACTTAATAAAAACATAATTTATACAAAGGCAAGTCAAAATACAAAATCAATATGTAGTGTTAATTCCGCTAATTGTCAGTTTAATCATGCCGGGATGCAATTTGCACCGCCCTCCCGCCCGCAAAAATGTGCACATGTAAGAAGGACAATAGAAAAAAGCAAATTACATGCGCCAGTACGATACCCAACACGTGTTTCAGTACTCCACGGACAATTCTCAAGGGCTGCTAACTCGTCGGGTGCTTGAAGGAGACTAAACTGACAATTAGCGGAATTAACACTACATATTGATTTTGTTTTGTATTTTTATTGTTATGGATTTCCGCAAAGTGACGCCTGATTCCATTACTTAACAAAGGCAAGTATTTGTTAGGATATCCTAGCACGCATATCTACTATGTTATTAATTCAGATATTTATAATGCTAATGCTAATTATTTAAATTTACTGCTATTAGTCATAAACTCATTACACATGCTTATTTTTATGCTTGAAGCGCTTGGGTGAAAGAGGTCGATGTCGACTCTCTGACTTACAGTGTTATATGTACGGCTCGCCCTGATTAAGAACGAATTCTGCCTGTAACTGCAATGTAGCAGGCGTATGCAGAATGTCCTTTCGTCTAAGAAATGCTGACGGTACGCGGAGCCCTATTTTGTCCACCAACTCAGAAACATCTGTCAATCCATTCGCAATGCTATGTAATAAGGAGATGTCCGCTATCTTCCTTCTCTCGTGTAAAGGAAGCATATGAAACTTTTTGCACCTACTAAAATAATCAGGAATCTGGAATGAAGAAAATCAGGTATGGGGTAAATAAAAAAAGGATAAAACAAAGAAAAGTTTTTTATTCACGTAGACTTTAAAAAAGCGCTTGTAAATAGTCAGAACATGTTCGTAGTAATTTATAATTATTCTAGGTACATATAGATATTTAGGTACACGGATTGTAGGAAATAATTTACAATAAGATTTATTTTATAACAGTAACGATATTTAGCTAACTTAAATTAAGTTATTGTCAAGGATCATGTGTAGGTTTAATTATCTAAATTTTAAATGTTAGCTATATTTTTACTACATATTGTCTGAATGGTTCTGTCTATATTAAGGTACGAATTAAATATTATTATTATGGCGGACCTTGTGTTTATAACGACGGTCGCGCTTTAATGCTACCACCGGATCAAATGCATGGGTATATAATCGCCACGCTTGTCAGATGGGTTGGTGACCGCAGTATGACTCTCATAGCACACATTGAGATTGCTGCTCTGTCCCTGGTAGATATTCCGTTTTGTCACTGCATTGGATGGGGATTGTGGTACTCTATGCCGTCAACCACACATCAGTAATGTGTAGCAAAACTAAGTTACTTGTATTAAAACAAGTAATTAAACATGTACATCAATAGTATTGACCTATTTTCCCAGACCCTTATAAGTCAAGGGACCCGTAGACGAGTATAACAGTATTAGTTACAACTGAATACGTCTACAATATCTTAATTCGAAGTTCTCATTAGAGAAGCTTGTGTAAGAACTACTAATAGTTCTACTATTATTACTTAGCAAAATCAGAACGATATTTCAAAATAGGAATTTAGTGCTGCTAATATAATCGTTTCGCTTTGCGCATGGCAACGAGGAATTTTAAAATGGAACCTCGAAATTCGAATTCGAAATACAATTGTTATGTTAATTTAGCAGACCCCATCATTATAGAGAAAGCTTTGCCACATACCGCCTATGCCAAATGTACTATATATGTTCGGTCAGTTTAGTATATAATCTAACTTTGGAATTCGAATGGCTGCTCGGTAAGTCTGGGTAGAAACATTTAATAGACGTGATAATAGTGAACTTTGTGTCCACAGTGCTAAAACCACACTAATTCAGAAGAGTATTTACCCAGTGTATAGTTGTTTCAGTTAACTGTCAACGAGTTGCGAAAAATTTAAAAGGAATCTCAGTCCCAAGACTTTCTCGTTCTCCTAATAAAACAAAAAATAATAAATTGTCATTTTTAGGGTTCCGTAGCCAAATGGCAAAAAATGGAACCCTTATAGATTCGTCATGTCTGTCTGTCTGTCCGTCCGTTTGTCACAGCCATTTTTTCCGAAACTATAAGAGCTGTACTGTTGAAGCTTGGTAAACCGCATTGAGGTTTTTACACAAAAATAGAAAAATAATAATAATTTTGGGGGTTCCCCATAAATAGAACTGAAACTCAATTTTTTTTCGTTGTAGCCATACATGTGGGGTATCTATGGATAGGTCTTCAAAAATGATATTGAGGTTCCTAAAATCGTTATTTTCTAAACTGAATAGTTTGCGCGAGAGACACAATCCAAAGTGGAAAAATGAGTGTCCCCCCCGCCCCCTGTAACTTCTAAAATAAGAGAATGACAAAACTAAAAAAATATATGATGTACATTACCATGTAAACTAACAACAAAAATTGGTTTGAACGAAATCTAGTGAGTAGTTTTTTTTAATGCGTCATAATCGTAAACCGCAATTTACCTTTCGTTTAATCAACTGAAACACTTGCTGCTGCGGAACCCTGCATGGGCGATTCCGACTCGCACTTGGCCGGTTTTTTGTTTTCTGAAAACAATATCTATATAATAAAAAGTTTGTAGGTAGTGTTATTTTGATTACTGTAATATTTTCTAGGTATGTAGAGACTGCCTAGGCTATAATATTAGTAATATCATAAGCTAAGCCAAAAAACATGCCCTACATCGTTTCTCTTTATGAAATCGGCTAAAATTATACAACCTTCTATATATGCTTTTACTCTAGATTAGGTTAATTTATGTATGCGTTTCGTTCACACCCTTTCCCTGTTTGGGTTGAGATCGATACTAGAATGGGTTATTCGGTGTACTGGCATCGCAGAGAGAATGGCGCCTGCAAAAACATATTATGTAAGTATGTCTTATAAGCATTTTTACTTAATATGATTATACGTTTGACTGTTTATTAAAATAAAACGGGCACTGGGTCACTTTTGGAAAAGGAAATATATATTAGGTTTAAGATCGTTGTATTGATTTTGATATGAGCTTTTTTCGCATGAATCAAAAAAGAATTGTAAAATGAAATAATGTATCCGTCAATGTTTCTTTCTCTCTCTACCATCGTGAGTAAGGTATACGATGAATATCAGAGGAATCTGTGAAAGACTCTTTTAAAAAACAGAACAATAACTTCAAAACCACAAAAAAGTATTAAATAATTTGAGTTATACACTGAATTATTATAAATTAATTATTATGAATTATTATTTATTATTACATTTAAAGTTTGTGCTAATAAGATAGTGAAACGAATATACCTATGTTATTATTGTTGCAAAAACTTTTTAGAAGGTTTTGAAGTCAGTGTTTATTTTACAAAATAGTTTTTAATTAACTCTTTTTAGTGACTATTTATTTATGGAACGCCAACGCCAGGCGCATGACATTTCCCAACTTTTATGTTCTTTATAAATCCTAACAACATTAATTGATTCTTGACAAAACTTACATGGTACCATTTCGCAAGCATATTAATTTGCATAACAAAATAATCAAAATCAGTTCTAAATTATGAAGTAACCGGTGTACATATATGATGAAAGAAATCAATTCGAATTGAGAAACAGCCTTTTTGAAATCGGTAAAAAATTGAAAAACATGATGTCAATTATAGCGGCAACTGTCTTAAAAAAACCGGCCAAGAGCGAGTCGGACTCGCCCATTAAGGGTTCCGTAGCAGCAAGTATTTCAGTTGATTAAATGAAAGCAAATTGTGGTTTACGATTTATAACGTATTAAAAAAAACTACTTACGTCATCTCGTTTAAACCAATTTTCGTTGTTAGTTTGCATGTAAATGTACATCATTTTTTTTAGTTTTATCATAATCTTATTTTAGAAGTTACAGGGGGACACTCATTTTACCACTTTGGAAGTGTCTCTCGCGCAAACTACCTAATCAGTTTAGAAAAAAATGATATTAGAAACCTCAATATCATTTTTGAAGACCTATCAATAGACACACCACATGTATGGGTACGATGAAAAAAAAAATGTTGAGTTTAAGTTCTATGTATGGGGACCCCCAAAATTATTGTTCTTTTTCTATTTTTGTGTAAAAATCTTAATGCGGTTCACCGAATACATCTACTTACCAAGTTTCAACAGTACAGCTTTTATAGTTTCGGAGAAAAGTGGCTGTGACATACGGACGGACAGACAGACAGACAGACGTGACGAATCTATAAGGGTACCGTTTTTTGCCATTTGGCTACGGAACCCTAAAAAAGGTGATAAGCAATTCGACTGCGTGTTTATTTGTTTTTGTATGTATGCAACGCCATTCTGGCGTTATTTGAAAACAAATGTAATTAATTCTTGAAAAAAGCTATGCTAAAGATCTCTTTAGCAAGCTTTTTCAAGATTTAATTAAATATATAAGTATATAAGTTTGTATCTAGTCCTACATAAATTTCGTTTAAATCGGCTACACATAAAGTCTTTTCTTTATAACTTACAAAAAAATAGATCGGGAAATGGATTTTATACTTTTTGGCACCGTAATTGGTAAATAGAACATATAACTTAATTAACGCACATCCTAAAAATAGTTTGTTCAGAATTGTTTACTGAATTGATTTATATCATTTTTAATATAAATCAATTCAGTAAACAGTAGTTGTAATTATTTTGCAATAAAAAATTACCTATTTTTTTATTGCAAAATAATTAAAACTACTGGAATTATTGTCATATTAACCCTGTAGAGTCAAAACAAATTGAAGTGGACCATAAGTCAAAGTAGACTTTTAAGATCCCAGTTTTATTTGTATCCATACAAATTCCATCATTCAATACAAAATAAAGGAAAATAAACTTTATTCATATATCATATATACATGTTAAATAAAAAATTCTGTGTATGTATTATGATTACAACATAATATTCTAATTGGAGTTTTTGAAGGGTGTGCGTTAATTTCGTTACATGTTGTATATGATTCTAGCGTGTCTAACCACTAATAAGATCTCAGGACCATATGTGATTCCTGGCAAAGAAAAGTCATTCTCTAGTAACCCAGAGTCTCGAAGTCAGTGGAGAACACGTAAATATGTCGGACGGTATATTCCATCCAATTCCATCAGATGAAGCACTTTTCATCTGATGGAATTGGAATACACCGCCAGGTCCGACATGTTTACATATCATGACTTTGATTTGACATGATCTTTAGCATAGCATGACACAGAGTGCTCATGTGTTTTGCACAGAGGTGCACTATAATATTATATTTCCATATGCAGATTTGCCCCTGATTGTTCGCCTATTGGGCCATAGCAAATTACTACGGCGAGATTGCCTACGACCCGATAGTGACCTATTTTTTCCCCACTTGACTCTTATCATTTGCGCGGAAAAAAAGCTGCTTATGCAAAGCCGCATTTTAATATTAAATTCTAAAGTGCCGCTAACGGTAAGTATAAAAATAGATCGATGTGCTGTAACTAGCTAATAATGTCTCAGCTCCGGGCTGATACTGAGAATTTTCTTAACAGAAATAGCCAATATAACTTTATATCCCGACCCAGGAATAGAATACAGGACGATTTAAGTTGTGTTGAATTATTTATTTGTAGATTTTTGTGCTTTAGTACATTAAACATACTTTAGACATACCTATCAGAGGTATATTGGTCAATAAGGCAATACACAGCGCCATCGTTACAGCTAGTAGTCAATAAAATTTGCAGGACGACGATTTTAAGTCTTATCAGGACTAGTTCCTCCCTCTTACCCACCACTGCAACTCCTGTAAGCCAGGATCGACAGTGGCACACAATAAAATGACACTGAGCAGTAAGGCTCAGGCATGTCCCGGGGAATCGCTTTAAGTGTCTTGGATCCCGCAACGAAGTATATCTATAGCATTTCCTTAGGAATCTGAGCGCAATAACAAATTGATAAATAATTTACTAAGAATCATCGTATTACTAATTGTGAGGTCCTGACTTCAAATCACGGGTCGGGTTAAACGGTTGTATTCTCTATTGGTATTTGTCAGTTAATGAAAATAAGCTAAGTTGGAAATTGTTGTCATAAAAAAATATTTAATGTGATTTTTCTGTTAAGATTCATTTAATACTAGTATGATCTCAAAGTCGGGAAGTTACTAGCTAGTTACCGAGCGTCAATTTATTAGTGTACCCACAAATTGTATCAGTTTAAAAAGTTTATAACATAAAATTTCGTTATCTACGGTTAAATACGCTACCACTACACTACGAAGGCAGTCAAAGCCTGCTTTTAACGTAATGGTCTAATCACTATAGAGAAATTATACGGAAGCCCCTTTTTCCCTATTTGTAACAAGCAGGTTGGCAAGAGAACTGCGCGACGCCATGACATAAAAATACTTTTATGTTGAATAGTAAGGAATATAGGGTACTTTAGGGGACGTCGTAAATGTTGTTTTATCCAAGAGTTAGCTAAAATTGAGTCACCGCCGCTGGGCTAAGTTGATATTATATCTTTCGACGGATTTATAGTTTATTTTATTGCTGTTACTCTCAAATACATTTAGTACTCATAACTGTATACTGATAACAGATGCATTCGATGCTACATCGGTCGATACACTCGCACTGACGAAGCCATCCTTACCGTGCACATGACGGTCAAAGACTTATCCCTCCTTTCCCTGTTTTTTTCATCAGACTACCAAGCTTCGGAAGGGTCTCCACCGCGTACGAACAGCTTTGCTTCCTCTTTCATATGCACGGTATTTTTTTATTTAATCTTTATTTCAGACATATATGTCAGCACATCAAGCTACCCCAATCTGTCAAATTTCTTTTATAGATTTTCAACTTTATCACAAAAGCATAAGATTCACTTTCAATTGGGGAATTTGACAGATTGGGGTGGTTTGATGTGCTGGCATCTGTACAATGACAGATATAGTCCATAATTTTAGTACGAAACTAGGGTTAGTACGGGTTGGTGTACACAGGCTAAGCTGTGGGGTCAGCCTCCCGAACGATGTATTTCTAGACTCATATGACATGGGTTTATTCAAGGCTGGAGCGTTTTACGGGTACGCGCGGTCCATGTTCAGCCACATCTTTCCTTACCATCAGGTGAGGACGGGGTCAAGCGCGAACCCATCCACCACATGAAAGAAGATCAATTGGACATTTAGTTCAATATTGGTATAATAATTTATTATTACAAGATCGAACTAAGCGCCCAATTGAGTCATTGTTCTTTGTTATACTGTCCATAGCTGTAACCCTGCCTGCATTCTTAATTTGCCAACTAAATGTCGGGTCGATTAGCAAGCCAATTTGTTTTACATACAGTGACTGATTATCGAAGTCAACTCAGCTCCACATGCGAGAACTACGCATGATAATAGCTTGGTATTTAGCAGGGTTGACAGTGACACCAAACCTACTCAACTAGTTTTATATAAAGTGTAAGTCCAGATTGTTTTATAGCTTTATTTATAGCTTCTGGCAAACTGTATTAGCTCCCATAACCTAAAGACAACAGATAATAAATTGTAGATTGAATACCGCCTTAAGGAACAATAGTGTTTATGTCATAGCAGAGGCTTCACACACGTGTACTGATGCCCATAAAGATAAGAGGAAAGCCATTCCAACGCTTGGTCCGTAAAAGGATATTGTGACTTTGGTATCCTCGACCTGTCCTAATATCGGTAGTCACTTGGTGGAGTGCAGTGGTCACGCTTGAACCCAGATTGTAGCAGTTATAAGAAGGACCAACGACACAATGGGATACTTAGTCCAATATAGGAATAATAATATAACCAACAGCTGGTGGTCCTTCAACAAAACAGACCTGGAAGAAAATCTTTGCTTTTAATAGATGATGTCCCGGGAATTAAGGCCTGGTCTGCACATGGCATGAAACAATAAATAATAGCTAACCATAAGCCATAGTTAAAACTATAAATTTCGATAATTAAACCTATACGTGATCTCTTTGACAATAAGTACTAACTAACTACTACTAACTTGATATAAGCTAAAACTTTTTATTCTAAATGTTTTCATACAATCCCTGTACTTAAATATCTATGTGTACCTAGAAATAATTACGTATACTAAACTAAATTAGTACAAATATGTTCTGACTATTTACAAACGCTTTTTTTTAAATCTACGTGAATAAAAACCTTTTTCGTTTTATTTTTAACGCGGCCGTCACATAAAATCCTGTTTATTTTATAACTAGCTGTGCCCCGCGGTTTTACCCGCGTTAAACTTTATAAATTATCACAGATCCTCCCCCGTAGGTGATAGCGTGAAAATATGTAGCCTATATGTTGACCGACCGCTTAGTAATATTCATGCAAAGTTTGAAGTAAATCTATGGTGTACTTTTTGAGTTTAGCCCGGACATACATACAGACAAACAGATAAACAGACAAAAATTCTAAAGACTATATTTTTGGCTTCGATGGCGATTGTAGATCACGATCCCTTGTTAAATAATATTCAATGTACAGTTTTGACTTTCCTACGATTTTATTATATGTATAGATATGAATGCGTTTTACTGCATTTTAGTAGTAGATTTTATGCTTAAAATATTTAACACCGCTATTTCAACGGTATTCTAAAAAGTTAAATTTTCAGATGAGTGGCCCACTTTTATCGCTTCCGAGGCCTGTAGAATAAAGGGCGGATTAATAAAATTGAACGCTTTGGTGACTGGCTTTAAATGAGTTTCAGGTTCAGGTGGATATCGCTTTTTAGGGTTCCGTACTTCACTACATACCATTTTTATGATACCGCGGATAATGGGCAAAGGTGTTTTTATTTTTAATCTGGATAATATAGATTTCATCTTGGGGGTAAGTGAAGACGTTGTTTAAGGTATCCACATAAGATGCACGTTCACTCTTGCCTTGTTACATGGGTATGGAAACACGTCGTTCGGTGTGGTGTTATTGCGGTATTTCTTTCAAAGAAAATTATCAGTTGCGGTGCGGACTTAGGCAAATGTACAAATGAAAAGTATACCACTTTTGCTTTAGTATAAACTCTGCTTAGTCTAGGATGGCTTGCAGCTTGTGTATAAATAATGTCCCGGGATATTATTCATTAATAAAAGAATACTCTTTATTGTACACACTTAATTACTTAATTTTTTATAAACAATCGTAGGAGCTGAGAGTAAGTACAATAATATATTAACTATACAACAATAATAAATAATGTAATTTAATAATATGTGGATTAGTATTAATATTTAGTATGTTATATAGTATAGTCCTTACTATACAACAATGCAGAGAGTCGACATCCTACACACTCAAGTAAGTATAAGCCGTGGATCCAACGTGCTACCAATAATAATCCCCAAGTTATTGAGCTTGTCACTGAAAGGGGTAAAGGTGCCGTCATAAGTGATTTGTAGAGTTGGGGTAGTCCACTACATGTCTAGCTGTCACTGCGGTGTATCTCATCAATTTCTGATGCTAATAATTTGAAATTTAGATTGATATTGCATACCTTTACCAAATATTGCATACCCAAACCTTATTTCAAATTGATAAATTGGGTGCTTCATTGCGTTGGGCGGTCAACATTTCATAGTACGGGATCTAGTGCAATTAATCTATCCCTTAAAAGGGCTTCACATAATGGCTACAGAAGATACTTTACGGCGAAAAATGTGGAATTTTTTTTGTATCAGTGGGCGACAAACGAGAACTAGGTCACCTGATGGTAAGTGATCACCACCACCCATGGACACTCGCTACACCAGAGGAGACGCGGGTAAGTGCCGGGTTTTAAGAGTCAGCAAACAAGTGTTGCTGACCCTACCCCACTGAGTTCTGGTAACCTTAGACACACGCAGAAATATGACATTAAAGTTATTAATGTTATTATTAAGGAATGTCTTCTCTAAGGTTGAGGTACTTCCCAAGTCGAGCTGCTCTTTGAACGAATGAATGCTATAATGGTAGAGTTCAGTCATATTTTAATGGTGTTACCTGTTCTGATGGTAAGTGATCACTGCTGCCTTTAGACACTTGCAACACCAAAGCAGTTGCAGCCCGCAAGTGCGATGCCGGATTTTAATAAAGCAATAGACTTGATTCGTGAAGGTCATCATGTCATGACGGATCGGAAATAGGTACCTAATAATAATATCCCGAGACATTATTCACAGATGGCCATCTGATCCTAAATTATGTAGGGCTTGTATCATGGAACCAAGATAACTGACATACTACATATACTACTTTTCTTTTAACGCATAATTCAATCTGATCCAGTGTAGGTACGAGTTAGTAAATACCTCCGTTAACGACTACAGTCTAAAAAGATAGTTCAAATTGGCGGCATATAAATAAAATATATTTTCGGCAAAACTGTAAAATGACCTTACGATTTATAAAAACACTCAGTTACCAGTTACGTGGTCACCCATTTTTTGCAACCCCACAAAAAGCAATGTCTTTAGATACTTAACCTCGCTATTCGCTTATACACCGGCTATTCGGCTATCAGAAATTAAAATATAATATGAAAGCTACCTACCCTTATATACTTTCGTTTACGTGAGGTGTGAGGCTCGTTGGTTCTGTTTGGACTGAATAATTCAAGTTAATTGTTTTGGCCGAAAGGCCCATTAATGTCAGCACAACATTAAACTATTCATGGTGGACGGTAGCGTTGCCAGTTCAAAACTGCCTTTTATTATTTTTCTATTTAGAATTAAGTATCACATTTTTGGCGCCATTTTTTTTCATTTTCGTTATAATTATGTTATCCTGGGACATTATTCACATACAGCCATCTGATCTCAAACTAAGCAGCGCTTGTACTATGGAAACCAGACAACTGATATATTACATTACTACTTTTCTTTTGTAAATACATACGCATATAGATAATTGCAACCACACTTCGGACAAACAGCCATGTTCATGCACACAAAAACACTGTACTGGGTGGGAACGAACCCACGAGCTGCGGCAAGAAAGGCAACCATTTATCAACCACGCCAACCGGCCCGTCAATTTGTAAGTGTTGATTTATTAAATAAAGTGATTCACTTAACCAGTACCCATGTTACTTATCTCGAGAAGCCAAGCGATACTGAAGTTTGTGCTAATTTGTGTTATGTATTTGTATCCTGTAATTCAAGAAGGATACTGTTCAGACCTCTTACTTCTTACCATTGGTCCATTGAAAATACGTGGTTAAAGTATTTAAAATAATAGTTATATTATATAGTACGTAAGCTATCTTTTTTTTATTAACTCCAATAAATTTGTACTTACACTTTTTGCTACCATTATCCATTGATAATACATTCTGGTCCATCCAACTCAAATAGGTTGCCTGGAAGAGGTAGAGCTGGCGCTCTCAGAGATAAGGTCACCAATTGCAAAATATTGTTCTATGCATATTGTTCTGTTTAAATTTCGTATGAAATAAAGTGTAAAGTGTAGGCACTTCTTCTTCTTTCTACATGTATGATACAAAGATTTGTACTTTCAGAACTGCCAAGATAAGTTTTGTTATTTTTTTAACATTACGTTTACAGTAGGCTAAGGTGGCTTTCTCCCGACAAGCTGCTCCGGGAAGACAGCGATCTGTTTGTGGTGCAGTCGCTGTGCTGAAATTGCAGGATTCGGTAATAAAGGAGGGCAATCCAGCCCTACCATACATGTCTGCACCATCTGGGACATGACGCATAATGGGAGCACCGGAGCAGCACGCTCGCGTTCCCAAGACTATCCCCATCAGGCGCCAAGAGAAGTCCACTGCAGGTTACGTTTAGTCGGTGCGTGTCCGACATACCCACCCACTGACAAATTTTGCGGGTGGCATGCGTAGGCGTTCCCGCTGCCTTCACCAAAAAAGGAGACTTTCATCCAAGATACAGGAGAACAAAAGATAAGGGAAAATTCAGACGCTGTGAAAGTGAGCAGAATGTAAACTTACCTTTAGTATATGGTAACACCGTTCTTAGCACCTCCAAATGAGACCTTTTAGGCAAGGGTCCCTGACATTTACTATTTATAAGACCAAGCGTCGAATAAATTAAGATTTACCCTACGAATTACCGAGACATTAATTTAGTAATTGAGCGTTGACTCAGAGTAATTATTACTAGGAAAATAATTTTCACGGTGACTTACAAATTAAACTGGAACTATATATGACATTAAACCTATATATACAATGTATACTCTATACTACTCTATACTACTAATATGCGTAGAAGTCCTCCCAAGGCCTTAATTACTATGGAAATATAACTTCATATTATACGCTACGGTAACCGCTTAACAATCGGCTAAGCCGTGTGTTTGTTAACTTACATAGGTATATGTTTGCAAAAACAAAAATGGTTTTTAGTCACTTAGACTTTAAAAAAGCGCTTGTAGATAGTCACAATATGTTTGCATACATAGCTAAGTATACTTACATCATTGTGTGTGTTATCGTGAAAATTATAAGTATATAGGTTTAATTATCGAAATCGAAATGACTGCCTCGTTGCTCTAGCGGTAGCGTGTTCAACCGCAGAATATGAGGCCCTGGGTTCAAATCCCGGGTCAAAAATAGATTTTGGGATTTATCCGTAAAAAGAAATTTCTCAGTATCAGCCCGAAGTCTGTGGAGTATTACACCCCCGTGCCTCGGAGAGCACGTAAAACCGTCGGTCCTGTACCTGACCTCTTCCGGTCATGTCGCTAGTCGTCCCATCGGTTTATGAGAGTGATGAAATAGAAAGTGCGCCTCTGTTTGCGCACACACTTGGGCACTATGATGCTATGTCCTGCGCAATTGGCTAGTCTCCATTAGGACTGGCCGCCGTGGCCGAAATTCGGTCGGGAAGACATTATTATTACATTCGAAATTTAAAATTTCATTTCTATATTCAAATAGATTATAAGTATTACCATAGAATAAGAAAAATATTACTAACCTACTAAAACAAGCATATAATTAAGTTACTAACATATTTTTAAGACAATTTGTGAGCCTATGTGCTTCTAAAATAAAGAATTATTATTATATTAAGGTAAGAATATAAAAATAAGTCCTGGACACAATGTAAGTGTGGAAATAAAGCGAATAGTATTAATGAAAAATAAACCATTAAGTTTCGGAGACGGCTTCAATGCAACTTGGGGCTGCACGCTAATAGTGCAACACGTCGGCTTCACTTACCGTGCGGGTATATTGAGGTTTACAGCTCATTAATCGACGGAGATCGACGGTTTATCTAGACCAAAAACTACGTGAGCCATCAGAGAGTGTTTGCAACGTCTATGCGAAAGAATAGGTATACCATACCTAGTATGTTTGTGCATCGATAACACAGAACCACGAAACAGTACTGACATACCAGTAGAGTTATTTGTAAAACTAGCCTGCTCCAGCGGCTTCGCCCGCGTTAATTATTTCGCCGTCAGATAATTATTTTTCTAAAGTACCCTACGGTACTCCTTATAATATCAGCTATCTGCCAATGAAAGTCGGTTTACTCATTTTGCAGATTAGCCAAACGAATAGCCGCACAGTTTTTTTTATATAATTTTTATCCTTTGCCATTACAAGCACTATTCCAATAATATTTATTTGGGTAGATAATACTATCTTGCCAGTGGATATTGACGTAAATAAATATATATCTTGGAACAACTAACACATTGCCATCTGATAACTAACAAGGCAGATCCTCTACTATGGCAACTCTCCTAGTACAACTGAATAAATAATCGTGCTTGTCACGCAATGATTTGTCCTAGGCCGGGATGGAACTAACGACTTCTGGCTTTCTTAGCAGTCAGGGTCACTACCACTGAACCAATCAGTCTAACATGTAGAGATCGTCGCTTCTTCGTTGTTCTTTTTTAGGGTTCCGTAGCCAAATGCAAAAGCCAATTGCGTAGCAAAAAACGGAACCCTTATAGATTCGTCATGTCTGTCTGTCTGTCCGTCCGTATGTCGCAGCAATTTTTTTCCGAAACTATAAGAGCTGTATGGTGAAACTTGGTAAAAAGATGTATTCGGTGAACCGCATTAAGATTTTTACACAAAAATAGAAAAATAATAATAATTTTGGGGGTTCCCCATACATAGAACTGAAACTAAAGATTTTTTTTTTCATCGTACTCATACATGTATCTATGGATAGGTCTTCAAAAATGATATTGAGGTTCCTAATATATTATTTTTCTAAACTGAATAGTTTGCGCGATAGACACTTCCAAAGTGGAAAAATGAGTGCCCCCCCCCCCTGTAACTTCTAAAATAAGAGAATGATAAAACTAAAATAAATATATGATGTACATTACCATGTAAACTAACAACGAAAATTGGTTTGAACGAAATCTAGTAAGTAGCTTTTTTTTAATGCGTCATAAATCGTAAACCGCAATTTACCTTTCATTTAATCAACTGAAATACTTGCTGCTGCGGAACCCTTCATGTGCGAGTCCGACTCGCACTTGGCCGGTTTTTTATAAAGTAAACTTGTCGACAGCTGTCGTGACCCTTACATTCCAAACAATAACGATGCGTTTTTGTTTAATTTAAATCATTCAAATTTTTTAACTAGCATCGCCCTGATCGAAGGCTTGTAGTAAAAGCCGTTGAAAGTCTCAGTAGCAGCCCAGTTTCGGCTTCGCGAAGCTTGGAAAGCACGACAAGCCAGTCTAAGATAAAATAAAGGATTGAAACCCCTGTTCTGCAGGAATTTTCATACCGAAATGATATCTGTTCTCAGCTTGATAAATAGGGCATTACAAGATCAAGAGATTGCCGGACATTCCACAGTATTTGAGTATCACAATGAGTGTATGGTGATCCACGCAATAGAAAGCTTTAGGGAGATCACAGAAAACTCCCTGCTCATTCTGTGACCCCTCCCAAGCCTCCAATATAGACTTAATTAGTGTACATCCCGCATCCTGAGTAGAACGGCCCTTTGTAAACCCAAACTGCATGTCATACAATATCCCATTCATGTTAAATGAGACAACAGTCATCATCACATTATTTAGTTTGACTATTTGACATTTATGGTCAGCACGAAAACCACTTACTAAATAAAATTAAAAGGTTATTATTTAAATTGACCTTTAAAAAGCTTTTGTAAAAAACAAGTCATCTCGCCACTTCATGTCCTGGATTCAATTCCCGCACAGGACAACTATTTATGTATCCCAAAAATATTTGATCTGGACTTGAGTGTGCTTTATGTACGTTAATTATATGTTTGTAAAGAACCTACATTGGCAACACTGCCGATCGGTTGTCAAAAATTGTACTAGCGAATTAAAATTAATAATTACTTATAAATAAATGTTTTTACGTTGTAAAATATAAAATATTACTATTAGCAATCTAAATTGTAAGCTAAATAATTGAATGTGATTAGTTTTCTGAAGAAATAAACCCGAAATAACTGATATCTGTCGACGCATCAGCTGTCTGTCACTGCGCTGCTCGTGTCCAACGATTAAGTTTAAACTTTTGTGTGAAATCTCGGGGAGTATATTACTTATTCTTTATTTTACACATACATACTAACCTAACCAAACATTTATTCGACTCATTGATGTGAGTCACGTCCAATTTCACACTGCCATATTCTGTCTCCATTTGCTTGACGTACATTGTGGAAGCAAATTCGACGACTTAATTAGCTGGCTACAGACATCACACACTTCAATTACTCCATAACTATACTGATATAAGATTGGCATTCGATAAATTTATTCCTATCTACACATACCTACTAAGTTAACTTGACTAGACCCTAGTAATGAACTCTGATTAGGTGTCATATAGATAAATTTAAAAGTGCCCCACTACAGTTTGTAACTAAATGTTTAAGTGTTGCTTTATGATAAATCTATTATAAAGTTAATTGCCCATCTGTCTTGTATATACTTACTTATATTATTTCTACCTATAGATCTCTGTAGTTTATTTTTCATATCTCACTCCTTTGACTTCAAATACATCTTAACCTCTTATTTCTGTCTAGTTTTCTGTTCACCCTCTCTTTGTTTTCAGCCCATCCTCATTCACCTCACATCATGCAGACCCGAAGCATGGCTGTAACTCAAGTAGCTGAACATAAGTTGAAATCAGCTCTCAAGGACTTACAGACATACCAAGATCAGTGTCATAAACTTGAACAGGAGCGTGAGGAGAATGAGATAGAGATAAAAAGGGTCATTGATAGTAACACATCACTGAAAAGAGAACTTGTGAAACTCAACCACCAACTAGAGTCTACTATTGAAGAGCGAGACAGACTGCATGCGGAGACAGAGTCTTTTGATAAGTGTAGAGTGTTATATGAAGAAGCACTGTTCAAAATTAGAGATCTTGAATTAGAATTAATTAATTGTAATGAGAAGTTGTCAAATTATGTAAAAAACACAACTTGTCCAGTAGCCTCCATTAATCAGAGCTTGTATGACGAGTTGGCCAGTTGTAGTCCGGTGGGTCTCCCTATTAATACAACGGTGACCATTGATTTGACTGGGGATGACTGTGTAGACTGCCAGCCAAGCGTTAATTCCTTATGTAGTGACAAGCTAAAACAATACATACTTGAACTAAGTAAAGAACGTAGGGCATTATTAAACAAATTAGAAAATTATGAAATTAAATTAGAGGATAACAAACTAATTTATGAAAAAGATACTCAGTGTTTGCTTTCTGAGATAAAAACTCTTGAGAAGTCCCTAGCAATCTCATATCACAGTTTCCAGTCATACAAAAATGAAATGCAATTGCTAGCTGGAAAGTGTAATCCTGAAAGCAATAGGACATTGGAACCGATTAACACCAGTAGTGCAGTAGTGGAGTCATTCACACAGCTGGGATCAGAGTCACCAGTATCTCCACAAAATGACATTACTAAACATAGCTCCATACTGTATTCCGATGAAATGGGTAAGGGCCTTGGTACCTTGCTTTGTAATAAGCTGAGTTGTTCCTTTGTCAACTATTGTATGCCAGGATTACATTATAAAGATATAATACATAAATTAATTCAGAATAAACACAGTGCCAAATCATGTATAACTCTAATGGTAGGAAATTGTAAAAACTTAAAGAAAAAAGACATTACAGATAGTTTCACTGAGATGTTAGAATTAGACTGTAATAAGATAATATTGTGTGCCTTCCCCTATGTGTCCAATGTGCCTGATAGTACAAATAATTATATCCACAAGCTAAATATGCACCTACAGTTTTTGGTTAGCCATTATAGTGATAAATTTATATTTTTGGACACAAATAGTTTTATAGATTCTTGTAGGGTAACCATGAGTACAGTTACTGTCTCAAGAAAATTTTTGAACATACTTGCAAGTTTAGTAGCGGCACATATTAACTCAGTCATAAGTAGTATGATGAAGTCACTTTTTATACCATCTTTTAGTAATGTTATTAAAATCAATTTAGTTAGTAGTTTAAACATGTAAGCATGACAATAGAGAAGTGTGATAACTTTCAAATTCTATCACATCAAAATATAAACCGCTTCTCTGGCAAAATTCTAGACATAGAACTTTTTAATGAAAAATATGAAATAGATATCCTTTGTTTTACAGAAACATGGCTGAAGGCACACAAGATGGCTTTTAGTGTCTGTGGCTATAGGGTCGCCAGCTTTTATAATAGGGTTTCGGCAGAGGGTGGTGGAGTACTGATACTACTTCGAGACCAAATTAAATTTAAAGAACGTAAAGATATATGCCAACTATCTATTGAGCGTGTGTGTGAGGTGGCATGTGTAGAGACGCAGTTTTATTGTATAATATGTGTGTATAGACCACCAGCATCCGATTTAAAGCTTTTTACAGCAACAATAGAAGACATTCTTAGGAAAATTAAAAGTAAAAAAAAATCCTTGTATGTGGTGATTTTAATATGAACATTTTAGCAGATTCACCTGAAATAAACATATTTCTATCTGTATTTCGGTCTTTTAACCTTAAATGCTTGTTCTCTGAGGCCACGAGAGTCACACCCACATCTGCTACTTGCATTGATAACATAATTACCAACTTTGATGTCTCTGAGAAGTGTTTGGTGGCTGGTGTTCGCTCTGACCATAAATGCCAAATAGTAAAGATAAAAAATGAGATAAATATAAATAAACAAAAAATTAGTTTTAGACCTTTAACAAAATCTAATTTGGGAAAGTTCAGTAACAACCTGGAGAATAGTTTGTGCCATCTATTGCCAAACAAAAGTAACCCTAACGATATGTACACTACATTATTCCACTGTATTTGCAAAGAATTTAATAAAGCTTGTAAAATAAAAAACATAACGGTTGACAGTAATAAGATAAAATTTAGTTCTTGGGCTACTCAAGGCATTAGACTGAGTAGAGATTTTTTATATGAGTTGTATGACAGAAGGTCCTATAACCCTGATGTCAATTTTATTAATTATGTTAGAAATTATTCAAAAATTTTTAAAAAGGTTTCATTCAAGCTAAATCTTTATATATAAGAGATAAAATTAAAAAATCTGATAATAAAATAAAATCAGCTTGGTAAATAATTAATACTGAAACTGGTAAAAGTAGATCAAGAGATCAAACATTAGTATTGAATATTGGTGATGAACTGGTTTCAGACAAGCTTACCATTGCCAATTTTTTAGCTGCTTTTTTTGCAAATATACCCGTGGATATTACTAAGTGTCTCGCATCATCACCAGATGTGGCTGAACTCTTTTTAAATCAAAGCGTAAAACAAACTGTACCTAACTTTAGTTTTGAATCCGTAACAAGTGATGATATTATAAAAGCTTTTAAGAGTATTAAAAGGAAAGGCACAGAAGATTTGTGGGGACTGTCTGTTAAAGCAATTGAATCAATCATACTAAACATTGCTACAATCCTTGCAGCCATCTTCGATGGCTGTATAAGTGATGGTGTCTTTCCCGATTTAATGAAAATAAGTAAGATAATACCCATTTTCAAGGCAGGTTGTTCAAAAAATGCCACGAGCTTTAAGTAAAATATTTGAAAAGCTGATGCTCAGCCAAATGTTGTCGAACTTTAACGTGAATGAGATATTGCATAACAAGCAGTTCGGGTTTACAAGGGGCCGCTCTACTCAGGATGCAGGTTGCACATTAATTAGGTCAATATTGGAGGCTTGGGAGGGATCACAGGATGCGCTGGGAGTTTTCTGTGATCTCTCTAAGGCTTTCGATTGCGTTGATCATCGTACGCTCGTTGTTAAACTGAAGTACTATGGAATATCTGGCACATCTCTTGATCTTGTGATGTCCTATTTATCGGGGCGACAACAGATGGTTTCGATAGGCGGTGTCACTTCGGCACGTCATCCTGTGAAAATGGGGGTGCCCCAGGGGTCTATATTGGGCCCATTTTTATTTCTAGTTTATATAAATGATCTCCCTTATCTGGTAGAGAAAGTATCAGAGATAGTTTTGTTCGCTGATGATACGTCGCTTATATTTAAAGTAAATAGAAAGGATAAAGATCTTATTGAGCATAATAAAACACTCAGCTTTATATCAGAATGGTTTTCGGCAAATAATCTCTTGTTAAATGCAGGGAAAACTAAATGCATCAGGTTCTCATTGCCGAATGTGACTCAAATTGTACCAAAAGTTGCACTTAATGCGAAAATATTAGATTTAGTCCCATCGACCGTATTTTTAGGATTGACACTTGATTCAAAATTGCAATGGGGTCCTCAGATTGAAAAGTTAGCAGGTAAATTAAGTTCGGCTTCCTATGCTGTCTGGAAAATAAGGCAATTGTCAGATGAACAAACTGCTAGATTAGTGTATTTCGCGTACTTTCATAGCATTATGTCGTATGGCATTCTGCTGTGGGGTTCGGCGGCTGACATAGGTACTATTTTTGTATTGCAGAAAAGAGCAGTCAGAGCCATTTATGGTTTAGGCAGTCGCGATTCTTTGCGAAATTTGTTTAAAGAAATAAATATACTTACTGTGCCATCGGAATATATATATCAGAATATAATGTTTGTTAGAAAAAATATTCATAATTATAAAAAGAAAAGTGAACTGCATAATATAAATACTAGGAATAAAAACAAACTAGCCATGCCAGGCTTTAGAGTAAGCAAAACTAATAAATCATTTTTAGGAAATTGTACTAGGTTTTATAACAAGCTTCCTACTCAAATTACTGATCTGCCTGACACAAGTTTTAAAACACATATTAAACGTGTACTTATGGCTAGGGGTTATTACACCACTAAAGAGTACATCGATGACAAAGACGTCTGGCTCTCACTTCCTACCTGCACATTGCTCGCTGGAGATCTTGTAGCCATATAGACATGACTGATCTGCTGTGTTACGTGAACTATCTGTAAATGATTGCTATCATATACTTAATTTAAAATTATTGACTCTGTCTCAAAATGAATAATGTTATTGTTTCGAAGTTTTTCTTTTGTATACCTAAATATAATCTAAAATAATAAGCATTCAGACAACCGATCGAGCATATATTGTGTTTGCCTACTAAATAATTACTCTAATTGGACCAAATCCCGTGTTCATGCCCGCTTGAGTATGTTTCGCCGGACCATCTCAACTGGGTCGTGTTGAAACCGGTAGTAGATGAACCCACTGAGTTTGTTTCGCTGGGTCTTCTCAGTTGGGGCGCATTGGATCCAGTGGTAGCATTAAAGCGCGACCGTCGTTATTAACACAAGGTCCGTCATAATAATAATACCTTTAATATAGACAGAACCATTGACAATATGTAGTAAAAATATTACACTTAAACTAGATAATTAAACATAATCTCTTGACAATAACTTGATACGAGCTAGCTAAATATCATTTCTGTAATAAAATAAATTTTATAAATGTTTTCATACAAGATGTACCTAAATATCTATGTTACTAGAAATAATATCTAATGTATACAACTATATTACTACAAACATGTTCTGACTATTTACAAGCGCTTTTTTAAAGTCTACGTGAATAAAAAAAAAACCCCGTAACATAGGGATTTATACTTTGTGTTGTCTAAAAACAACTAACGTTTTAATTCATTAAACCGTATGGTCATAATCCTAAATTCATAAATCGACGACGTTCGTACTTCTGAACGAGGGGAACACCCAAATACTCCGAAATATTTTATTCCGAATTTTGATATTCCGATTTTCAAAAGTCCGAATTTCATAATACCTAAGAATTGTAATGTCTATTATTAAATATCACGAAATTTATCTTTCCGAAAGTCGTAAATGCGATTTGTTAGTATTCCGATTTTCATACTTTCTAAGAGCCAAATGATCGAAGGGTTCTCGGTCCGAAAAACGACATTCCGAATTTCAATACTTCGAATAAACTAAAAATCAACACGTTGTGCTACAAAATTTTTTGACAAAAACGAATCGCTGCAAAACCGACTTCACGTAGTCTTGTCTGCCCTACCCTAGAGTGTAATTTAAGCCCGCGTAGGCGCGGAGGGGTGGGGCGGGCCGCGAGCTGAGGAGCAGGTGGCTTGAAGGCCCGCCTCCGCGGCTGAGGCTGGCCGGCTAAGCCGGCCAGCAAGCCGAAGCTGCGGTGGTGGGCGTTAAAACCATCTGCAACGATAAGCTCGCGTGAGGCCGCCCAAACCCCGCAGCGCCGGAGCCGTGACAGAAACAATGCTTGCTGCATGTTGCATGCCTGCTTGCATGTTGCATGCCTTCTTGCTTGCTGCATTCCTGCTTGCATGCTGCATGCCTGCTTGCATGCTGCATTCCTGCTTGCTGCTATGATAAGCTCGCTAGGGGCCGCCCAAACCCCGCAGTGCCGGCACGGTGACAGAAACAATGCTTGCTGCATGTTGCATGCCTGCTTGCATGTACATGCCTGCTTGCTTGCTGCATTCCTGCTTGCATGCTGCATGCCTGCTTGCATGCTGCATGCCTGCTTGCATGCTGCATGCTTGCTTGCATGCTGCATCCCTGCTTGCATGTTGCATGCCTGCTTGCATGTTGCAAGCCTGCCTGCTTGCATATTGCATGCCTGCCTGCTTGCATGTTTCATGCAGCCGCCGAGTGCCAGATCCCTCTATTGTTGGTGAATCATTTGGGTTAGGTTATGTTAGAACTGTGACCGGGGAAACAAAATATTTTTATTCGTATTGTTGATGTTTCGAATTATCATTAAGTCGGACTTTTTGTTATACGATCTATTGAAGCTCGGTATTTTGAGAATAGTAATTATAAACGTTAGGAATATTGAAATTTAGGAATTATAAAACTAGGAATAATGATAAGTCGGAGTTGTAATATTTGGAATTTTCTACCATTCGGAATTATGAAAGTCGGTATTTTGAAATTCGTATTTGTGACTGTCGGAATAAAGTTTTTCGTATTAATGTAGTGTACCCCTGAACGAGTCCTATTCTATATCTACCAGGTCTTTATAGGTAAGTATGGTTTAAAAACGTTAATATCAGTTTAGCGGTAATTTAAGCTACCTATTAAATAGTCTGAATAAAGCAGTTCGCACAGAGATAGTAATATCATTATCATCATCATCATATCAACCGAAAGACGTCAACTGCTGGACAAAGGCCTCCCCAAGGATTTCCACAATAGCCGGTCCTGCGCTGCCCGCATCCAGCGGCTTTCCGCGACCCGCACAAGATCGTCGGTCCACCTTGTAGGGGACCTGCCCACGCTGCATCTTCCGGTTCGTAGTCGCCACTCGAGAACCTATCTGCCCCATCGGCCGTCTATAGTGCTACGAGCTATGTGGCCTGCCCACTGTCACTTCAGTTTGGCAATTCTTTGGGCTATGTCGGCTACTTGAGATTATAATATAATATTCATAAACTTAAATTAAATTGAAAAACTAGATTAGATAATCACACACATAGTATGCGCATATATATTTAAATTCAATTATAAAGGAGACTCTCTGAAATGCATTGAATAGATTTGGCTTTAGCGCATTTCACTGCGTATAAATAATTCAAAAGCAAATTTTAATATTTCAGGTACAATAATCAAACTGCTATCATCAGGTAATAATGGCATACAGTTATTAAATTATGACAAGTTGATGGATTGAGTGCTACAGCTGTCGCAATTAGTAAACAAATGCCTCTAAAAGTTATTTCAGCTACCAAGGCGACATTATAGGTTCAGTTCAGTTTACTTTGAGAGCAACTTGAGTTTGTGCTGTTTAGTTTTGTTTTGAGACAGACTTCTACATTTAGGGCGTTCACAGACGAAGAAAGAAACCAACCTGCAGTTTTCATTAACCTGTCAACCTAAACCAAGTCAAGAAATAATCCCGAGCTTGATGATTTCATCATCTTTTCTGTTTTACTTGTCTTGTCTTCGTTGGGGTTACTTGCATACAGCACTTCGACTCTTCAGGATCTTTCGTACCAACCCCGTCGGTTTTTACTCTATCCCTAGAGCCCTGAATTAAGTTTGCACCTAATTCAGTACGCTTGTTAGGGGTAGATTCTTGTAGTCTTCTAGTTCTGGATATGCCAGCCCCAAGATGGGCATTCTCTGTCTTGCCAACGCATCGCACTTACATATATATGGAGCATTGCTTAATTTTTTCCCCACAGGACCTGCAAATTAGGCTATTGGACAGTCCCAGTTTGGGTAGGTGCTAGTTTCTCCACATACAACGCGTTAAAATGTATCTAAGAAGCGAACAAGGGGTCATGGAGGGGGATGTAGGCTCTGTGCCTAATTTTGAAATAAGTCTGTCCAAGGCTGCCCAAGTTTCAGCTCTCAATAATCCAAGAACGTCACTGTTACCTCTCAGCTTGAGCGATGGTTTCAAATGAAAGGCTATGTACTCGACGTCGCAATAACCCACTTTATACCGTCAGAGCGGTCACAAATACCTCTGATAGCGTCAGTGTATGGAGTGAGCTTAGCTCTAGTCGAGGCAATTACCTCTTAAGATTTGAAGACTACATTACTCGTATTTCAAAGGAATTCCTTTGTGATGCGCATAAAGGTTTTTAATATAATACTTAAAGCAAACCGAGAAATGCTGGTAATAAAAATGGAAATAAGCATTTAAACGATGGTTATTAGATAGTGAGTTCACATTGTACGAGGTGTCACATAAATAGTGTAGGAAACGTAAGTAACGCTTTCTACCTATAAAAACTGCGCTTTAAAATAACAAATATGCGAAACACCAGAACAAAATATATACATTTATTGTGTTTAGTACAGGCTGATGCGCTGCATGGTGTTCAGTTTTATGGAAAAATGGAGCACCTAAAAGACGCCCACTGCTGGACAAAGGCCTCCCCTAAAGTTCTATTTATGTTACACCTTGTATAATATCACATAATTATTCAACCATAAAAGTCGAGAAAATGGTTACGGACGCTTATTTTATTCCCCGGTATTAAGCGTAAGTATGGACGGTATCATAGAAATTGTCATTGTCACCGATTCTATGCAATATGAACTAAATTACTTTTAATATCATTGAATTTCTTGTACACTTAGTTCTTATGAAAAGGACAGGGCATTAGTTCTGTCATTATAGATTTGGTTCTAAATACTGCGTAAAAATGAGCTAATTTTGAACATCATTTTATTTCTTACTTCCTTAGTTCTTATGAAAAGGACGGAACATTAATTCTAAATTATAGATTAGCCGCTAAATACTAAGTAAAAATAAGCAAATTTTTTACATCATTGCATTAGTTGTTTGGCAATTCTTTGTATACACTGCTCTTTTTATACCAGGTAGAGAGAGACATTCCTACTGACATTTAAATTAATTCAGTGATGTAAATCGAATCGCCGATTTTTTATTTATTAGTCACCTATCTTTAAATAATAAAGTATTAGTTATGTATTTTACATTTAAATTATGGTGTGATTCTGTTGTATTCATAAGTTATTGTACTTGTATAATTAATTTGATATTGGATAAATGGGGTTAATGTTTACTAACGTTAACATTAGTTAACGGGACACTGCCCCATAAAAGAGTTACTGATTTTGTGCAGACAAATAGGACGTGCAACCAGATTATGCTTATTTCGAGTATTTACATTATGAATTTATTAATGTAAATATTCGAAATAAGCAAGTATTTACTTTATGAATTTCTTTATTAATTCATCTCGATCAATACTCGTCTCCACAAAATTAGTTACTCTTCTATTGGGCAGTGTATAATATGCTTTTACAAAAAACTTCCTAATGAAATCAGAAGACTGTTAATCAATAAATTTAAAACAAAAATTAAAGCTAAATTGTGTTGCAAGGCATATAACAATGTTTCTGAATATGTTAATGATAAAACTGCTTGAGAATGAGTAGATTTAATTCAACGCTTTTAGATAATAAATTTAGATTGAAGAAAGATGTTAAGTTATTATTTAAATAAAGGATTATTACAGAGTTTTTTGGCAGTGTTTCACAGTAGCCACGTCAACCACTGCATGGTAGAGAAAGAAGACGAGACGAATAAAAAAAAATAATTACTGAATAAATATATATGACTATGATATATAACTAAGAATCCGCTGCCTTTCTGCTGGTCCGTCTATAACCAGGTTGTATCTCAAGAACCGTGCTAGTTAGACAGTTACATTTTTCACAGATGGTGTATTTCGGTTACCGCTATAACATTAAATACGAAAAAACCTCAGATCATTAAATAGTACTAGAGAGAGGACAAACTAACGCGTATTAGGTGTCTAGCTAATGCTGAGATGGTGCCATTTCAGGCTTGCACGGGCAACTAGTGACTGTTTTTATTTTATTCTTCATTATGTTATTTTATATTCTTGTTGTCTGTGCAATTTTCTCAATAAATCTTTTTCTTTCTTTCTTTTCTTTCTACAGTACGAGCATACACCGCCATCAGTTCGCTCTCTTTCGCGGCCGAGTGAATACGTCTGTGCTTCTGACACAAATATTGAGTTTTACCCGAAATGCCGTCCAGTGCAATCGTTACATGTAAACATCATAGTGAAACTACTAATTTACACACCAATGGGATCACTTTTCACAGCTACAGTTTATTTTAATAAAAACTACATATTTAATGTAGTATTCCGACTTTTACTACAAAAATGCAAGTGGTGAATTTAAATTTATTAGTTTGAATTGTGCAGTAATTGCTGCTTTTCATAGCTAAATGTGTCAATGTATAGTTCTTACGCTGCAATGAATAATGCATTGAACGATATGATCGCTCACGTATTTTTGCGTAGTACGGCCGCTGCTCATGTTCTTGGTGCAAGCCATGCTGTTTGCGACGTACCTAGTGATTGCCTTCGTCACTGCCCTCGAACGGGTATATCGATTGCTCTCACGGTTTTGTCATTGTCATTAGATAATGCTGTAAATGGAAAATATTTGAAATATCAAAAGCAAACATAATAACTGACTTTAAAATAGTTTGTAATTTACGAATGTTTTAAAATTATACAGATTATTGATAGTACATAGTTTTGGTATATAACTTTAAGAGAGAATATAATAAATAAGATTGATTAAATTTACCTCTCTTACTCGAAATTATAATAAAATTGACAAATCAAATATTTCCTTACAATTCGTACATGAGTTCTTCTGTAATACAAATTTGATCATTTTTAGGTTTCCATCCAATCCAAATGTATTGTTGATTTCACGTCATCGAATACTTAAATTACCATTATATCGATGACATTCTATCGACTACCCGTTGAACTCACTATAGCCTGCTATAGTGTAGTAGGTACTCCCTTTGTGTGAGTGCATGCTGACGCGATTTGCACATTGTATGTATTAACAACAGTAGGATTTTTGAACGACAACGGACATCACTGTATTCGTATTGTCTCCGTAAAATATTAGTTAAAAGTGGTTAAAAGTTGCTCATTTCATAAGTGCTATATATCATTGTGAAGGTAGTTAAACGGACTACATAGTGATATATATAACACATCTGGACTTCATCGGGACTGTGAGTAAACAGTGAAAACCTTTCAAAAATATTCCGCAACGACTAACGTCCCTGACCTAGGGCAACCCGCAGATCGCCCGCTTCTACGCACACATGCACAACGCTTACATATTGCATGGCGCTTGCTTGAACAACCTGAGCCTACGTTACACGTTTATAGCAGACTTAGATTACGCCAACGCTACTAAGTGCAGAAATTTTGTCTATTTTTTACATTGAATTTTTTATATATTTTTTTTCTTCACTATGAATTTTTTCGAAAATATAACTTTTCGAAAAACACGTACCCGATCTATGTCAGAAGATCTAATATGTGATGAAAGTATCCATAATGACTCAAAGCTAGACGGCTCCACCAGCAGTATGCCCAACTTATCATCTGATGAAAATAATTTACTAATTCAAGATCTAAAAGAACAAATAGAAAGACTTACCTTACAACTAAATTCTGCCCACAATAAAGTTAACTCCTTATCCATTGAAAATCAAGCACTAAAATTAACTATCAAAAATTTTGAAACTATTGATTCTGATAAGATCATAAAGTGCGCTCAAACTATTCAAAAAACTTTGTCTGAGCCAACGATCATGCCTGATGAAAATACAATGCGATCAAAAGAACCAATTCGTAAATCTAAACCTAAAATATGCATTATCAGCGCCAATAGAACAAATAAAGTCCTCTCTATTGCTGAAGACACTTTCTTAAATGCTGATATATGCCACTACATGTCGTCGTATTGTGGAATGAAGATACTCATCAAGAATTTGGACAGTAAAATTGCAAACTTTTCAAAAGAAGATTATTGCATCATATTTCTATAAATATGATGCAATAATCTTCTTTTGAAAAGGAGAAGAAGACTTCCACAAAACAAACAACTATTTGGATGTCATCACAGAATTAAGAAATACCTTGCAAAAAAACCAGCACACTAATATTATAATATGCCTCCCTACTTTTAATATTCATTCACTATTATTTACTTCTAGAGTTGAAACATTTAACAACATGCTTTACTTGGATACTGAAAAACACAATTACGCAATATTAGTAGATTCAAACTTAAAACTATCCTTTGATTATAAAATGTTTTCTAAACATAGTGGTAAACTAAACAATTACGGAATGAGAAATGTAATGTCTAATATTCTAATAGCAATGAAGGAAATCCAAGAATTAAAGACGTTATCAGATATATACAATAAGACATACGAAAATACAGCTACACCCTCAAACCCTGGATTTTTTCTATTTTAATCATATACACATCATGCATCAAAATATTGCTGGACTGCTAAATAAATCAGACACATTAGCTGTTCATATTCAGGAACTTCAAAGTAAACAAATAGATGTAGATATATTGTGTATAACGGAACATTTTATAATGTCTGGTAATGAACATCTATTACATCTACCTAATTACAAGCTTGCAGCGTACTATTCAAGAAAAAATATAAAACGGGGAGGAGCATGTATCTTGATAAAAAAAGGCCATGAATACAAGGATTTGCCAGACATAATGAACTACTCTGTATCTGGTATAATTGAATGTTGTGCGATAAAGTTAATTAAACATAATATAATTGTTATATGTATATATAGACCTCCAAAAACAATTAACATGTGTAAATTTTATGAGAATTTAGATAATATTTTAAAAAAAGTGTTAAACAATAATAAATATAAAATTATATTATGTGGCGACTTTAATGTAAACACTTTGAATAAAAATAGTCTAGCTATGGAATTTGAATACTTTCTCCTGAGTTATAATCTGAAAATTGTTATAAATCAACCGACGAGACTTGATAGTAATACTTGTTTGGATAATTTTGCTCATAATCTTAGACAAAAATGTAAACACGAAGTTATTGATTTAGCCTTATCAGATCATACAGCTCAGGTACTAAAAGTAAAAGTTAGTAAAACATGTAGAATAAAAACATGGCGTAAAATAATCAGAGATACTTCCAGTAATAATCTAATTAAATTCAATAAATATCTAAACCAATTAACTTTCTCGGAAGTATTTAGTGCCGATGATCCCAACATTGCATTCAACAGTTTTATCGAACAATTTTTACTCCTCTACAATTTATGCTTTCCCTACAAAACAATTACAGTAAGGTCAGAAAATCCTATATAATGGGTATCACGAGGTATCCGAGTATGTAGCAAAAAACAACGATATTTGCTCTGGCAGAAAAGACTTAAACCGACAAACGAAAATAAAATTAAATTTCATACTTATTCCCAAAGATTTAAAAAAATTATTAAGCTCACCCAAAGGGCTCAAAACAATTATCTAATTCAAAATTCAAAAAACAAATCAAAAACATCGTGGCAAATCATATACAACAACAAAACAATCCCAGAACCAATCACTCAAATAAAAAAACAGAATTTAATAATAAGCAATCCCAAAGAAATCTTAAAGTCATTCAACGGTTTCTTCATTGAACAGATAACAGATATAGAAAAAAATGGATTAGAAGAAGTTAAAAAAATTGATTATAACCCACACTCAATATTTATGGCCCCAGTTATTCCACAAGACGTAATAAGGCCATAAATTCACTAAAAAATAAAAAGAGTTGTGGATGCGACGGTGTCTCCATGCACGTTATTAAATCTGTTTCTGTTACTATAGCGGGCCCTTTAGCCCATTGTATTAACGCTAGTATAACCTCCGGTATATTTCCTGACAAATTAAAAACAACAATCATAAAACCACTACATAAGAAAGACAGTAAAGAAGACATGTCAAATTTTAGACCAGTTGCGCTTATTTCCAGTTTCTCGAAAATATTTGAGAAAATTATGTATGAATCAATTTACTTTTTCTTCTCTAAATTTGATCTACTATGCAATGAACAATATGGGTTCCGAAAAAATAAAAATATTAACTCAGCAGTATTCGATCTACTAAAACCGACAATGGCAAACGTAGACTCAAAAACTCCTGTATGTGCAATATACACTGACATGTCGAAAGCCTTCGATTATGTGAATCACGAATTATTATTGCAAAAACTTAACTGTTATGGCATTCGCGGTAATATTCTTAATCTCATAAAATCATATTTGAGCGGTCGCAAACAGTTCACTGAGATTTCTAGAATATGTGACAAATCTAAGAACGAACTTAAATTCGCATCTTCCCACAAAGTGACAAAATTTGGTGTGCCACAGGGAAGTGTTCTAGGGCCATTATTATTTTTAATATATATCAACGACCTTCCACGACAAATTCACCATCCGATGGTCTTATTCGCTGATGATAGTACGGTAATAATCAAATGCTATGACAAAGAAAACTACGAGAAAGATATTAATGATGCAATAAATTCAATAATAAATTGGCTAAAACATAATAATTTGATCATAAATATTAAAAAAACTAAAATTATGCATTTTTACCAAAGGATTCGCAACGAAGACATAAATATTATACACGAAGGCCAAAATGTAGAGTGTGTAGTTGTTACCAAATTTTTAGGCATTCAGATTGATAGTCAATTGACATGGAAGTCTCAGGCAGAGACTATTTGTAAAAAGCTGACTTCATCTGCTTATATGCTTTATAATCTTACCAATAAAGTAAATAATAAAACAGCACTTGTTGCTTATCACGGTCTAGTAGTATCGGTCCTAAGATTTGGAATAATTTTTTTGGGCAACTGTAGCGAACGAGAAAGTATTTTCAAAGCCCAAAAGCGATGCATAAGAGCAATATTTAAACTTAAAGTTACTGATAGTTGTGTACCTATTTTCAAAGCTCATAATTTGCTAACTTTTCCGAGTCTTTACATATTAGAAGTAGCCAAATTTGTTAAAAGCAATATAATCCTATTTCCAGCGTTAAATTAAACCCGAAAACGAACCGTAACTCTAAGATCTCAATATAGAAATATGTTAAGTACCGGAAGCCATAAAACCGCCCTCTTAAAAAAAAGTGCATTTGGTATGGCACCTTTAATTTACAACAAAATTCCATCAGTAATCAAAGAGCAACCATATAATATATTTAGGAAAAGACTGATTACTCTATTACTAGAAAGGTGCTACTATTCAGTTACGGATTACTTTAACGATTCATTCGATGTATAGTTTTGTTATTTAATTAGATACAATTTAATTTAGTGATTTATTTGATTCCCTATTTAGTTTAATTTTAGTTTTAAGCCTAAGTAGTTTTATTTTAGTTTTAAGTCACTGCAATGTTTGTATGCCGAATTGGCAGAATGTACTCGGTATCTTTTATTATTTATAACATCACGTATTGTAATCACCTACATTCTATGCAAATAAAGAATTATTATTATTATTATTATTATAACAAACACATAAATCCTTTTTGAATGTGTTACCCAATGGGAGCCAAGATATCCAAGGTGTAATGTGTGCGTGTCTTTGTATTTATTCAGTGAGTCATTGTGTGCGTAAATTCATTTGGCGACACTTGGACTGCATAGGAAATAACTGGGGAAGCCTATCTCCTATTTTAGATATCTGTGGAAAAAACAGAATGAAAAATATATTCAAGGGGCTCCAATACAACATTTTTATTTTGTTATATATCCACATTAAAGATAAATAATTAATTTAAAATAAAACAAATTTTTAAGGTAGTTTTATCTAAATATTTTTCCCATACAACAAACGTCGGACTCGCACTTGGCCAGTTTTATTAATATTCCTTACATGTCGTTGTCATTCGTGTCTCAAATTATTATTTACTAGCTGTGCTGTGCGGTTTTACTCGCTCTAAACTTTATACATTGTAGCCTATGTTTTATTCGGATATATCCTAATAATAAAATAATATGAAAGTCTGTGAGTATGGATAGACGTTCACGGCAAGCTATGTTATTATAAAGTTTCATTAAAATCCATTCGGTCGTTTTTGCGTGCAAGAGTAACAAACATTCATCCATACATTCATCCACAAACTTTCGCATTTATAATATTAGTAGAATTATTTATTTTATATGAGGACAGCCACATCATAAACAGTAACAATTCACATAGCAAATATTATAACAATGGTCACTGATGCATATGATACTAACGGCGTACATAATAATCGCCACATTTAACAGTTATACAAGATTAAACTAAGTACAAAATAAAAATTAAACATTGAAAATATTAAATTAATATTACATTTACTGATTATTATTATGACTATAAATTTTCTGTCGGAAAGACTGGCAACCGCTGAATACGGGTAGCGCCGATAATTATGGAGATTTCAGAGGGAGGACTTTGTCAAGCGTTGGACTTTTTGCGGCTGACCTGCTGTACAACGAGATCGACAGCTTTGTAACCATGTTTGGAGCAAATCAAGACCATTCATTCGATATTGACAGGTGCCCGAAAGGGAAAACCACATCGATCAAATTTGCGGTAATGTGGGGAGTCCCTAATAACGCTAATGTACTTTCATAAAACATACTTTGAGCAATTAGATGCCGTCACGGTTGACACGCCAAGTTCATCGCCGGAGTAATATGCCGAGCGCCAACAAGTTTTAGCGAAATGCGAAGGACGAGGTATTTATTATATTACTAATTGCTATATTTATACTTGAACCAGTAATTAATTAAGAAATTAAAACATATGCAGAATGTTTATGTTTACCTTTCTTACGCAGAAAAGTCTATTTCTTCTTCTAAGACTTTATCTACTCAGTATTTAGAACAAAATCTATAGAGACAGAACTAACGCCCCGTCCTTTTCATAGGAACTAAGTTAGAAAGAAATGTAATGATGTAAACAAACCACTTTCGCTAAATATCTTCTTTCTTGGGTGTTGACTGCACGCGTGCCGTAGGGATTAAGACAGTCGCCTAGCCACTCCTTGTTCTGGGTTTGAATCCCGCACAGGAATTATTAATGTGACCCATAAATAGTTGTTCTGAGTCTGAATGTACTTTGTGTCCGTCAAATATATGTTTATAAAGTACCCCGTGACACAGGGTTTCAACGCCCTAGGGAGGTTGTCTATACTAATATTATAAAGTGGTAACGTTTGGGAGGTTTTGAGTTTGTGACGTTGTAAGGGGTATCTCTGGATCTGCTGAACCGATTTTCTAAATTATTTCACCAATATAAAGCTACGTTATTGTGGAGTGTCATAGGCTATGATTCATCATCATAATTTTTTATTTATCGCGAACTTTTAACCCGATGAATAACGCGGGAAAAACGGGCAGGGACAAAAATATTTATAACGCGGAACGAAGTCCGCGGGTACTGCTCGTCTTCTATAAAAAAAAGTATTGTCAAAGCGAAATTTTCTTTCCAAGCGAGCCAATAATACTAAATAGCTTGTGTCTATGGATACAAGCGGGACCCACAGCTTAACTGGTACTCTGAAACATATTGATGCTCAGAAATGAAACCGCATTCACGGTCTCCCATCTATAGACTGACCACGCACCTAGATGCTTAACCTCACCGATACGCACCGGTAAGCTGGACCTGGCCATCTGACCATAAACATTTCGCTTTAATTATTCTTATACATATTTGTACTCGGAATAAAATGAAGAAATTCCTCGTAAAATTAAATTTTCGTTATAAAACTCGGGTAGGTGTGAGGAATGGCGAATGCCATCACCCCGGGCACCTTCCGTCCCAAGCGGAATTGACCGCCGGCACGCGAACCGCGCTTTTTACCACGCTACTGTTTCCGAGCGAATTCACTCGATGCTTATGTAACACAGCTATTGTGCGAAGCGGATTCACTTAATTTTTACCAGAAATAAATACTAAATAGCTGCCTGTTGCTATTTATTTAAAGGAAATAATTCATTGGTATAATACCAATGAATTATTTCCTGTGTTCTTGTTCTTAGAGCCACAGAAGTCCTATGGTTATAAGAGGACCGAAGAACATTTTTGGAAAGTGAAGACTTTTGTTTTGGTCTATTCTATTAAGTCAAGTATTAAATAGGAAGGGCTAAACAGTGGTTTTGCACATGGAATCGTTTGTACGTAATGAGTATATTTAAATAATGAAAAAAATAAGGCTTTCCGGTAAGTAGGCTCTACAAGTTTGTGAGTATGGATGTATAGATTTAGCCACTCTTTGACGCAAAAGCTACCGAATGATTTTAGATGAAACTTTGTTGTTATATAGCTTCTATATCCGAATAAATATCCTTATATATCTGTGAAAACTTTTAATTGGCCTTCATCTTATCATTTCTCATCTCATCTTCATCTCATCTTTTCTCATCAATAAAATAAAATAACACACAGGGTATAATTTACAAAAGCTTAACGCAGGTAAAACTGCGGGGTTCGGCTAGTACTTAATATTTATTTATTGTTACCATGCAAGAAATACCGCGACTCGAAGATACTAATTCCATCCATAAAACAGCCACCGCTACTTCTTCAGATCAGGTCGTTAATAGCACTCACATTGAAGAGGCGCTAAGCAGCGATGCTCAGACACGTCTTGGGCAAACACTAAACTGAATTGTTGAAAACTCAGATCAAACTTAATTATGTCTATTTTAAAGAATTCATGAAAAAGTTGTCTTACAAACTTTCTTTTTTTTTGTCTTTCTTTATGGAGCTGGTAACACCCAATCTGTGCGTACCTCATCGGAGTTTTGGCGCCAACGCGGAAAATGACGCATCAGGGCATTGTTTCATTTTCAAAAACTGGTGTAAATTCAAGTTAATTTAATTATGAGTAAATTTGGTGAATTTTTAGACATAACATCATGGACAGCGTACACAAGTGGAGGAAAGTGTCATATTGCCGTGAATTGCGATTTTCTGTGTTGAATCTAAAACTCCATATAAGCCTCTAGTAAAGTCTCCACTGCTTTACTGGGGTACGACAAGGACTACGTATGACTTGACTGTGACGGACTTTACTTGACATGACGAAAATAAATGAAATAAAATATATTTTACGGAAGGGTCATAAGGCCGAAGAAGCCAGAACCGTAAAACTGAATTTTAAAAAAGGCGTACCTCACCAACATCTACCGCTCCTATAAATTAATAAGTCCAGTAGGAGTGGACACAAAAGTATCAAAATAAACAAAATCTTTAATTGTGGGCAGAATATATGAAATATCAAAGATTACCAATTCTTTTCTAATCATAGGAAACACAACATAGAATTATAATACATATTGAGAAGTAAGTTTTGTGATTATAGTGTCAGATTTACACCGACATCTTAACAGGCCCTCCGAAGCACGGAGACGCTAAAAATTTAACCAATTTAGCCAATGTATGGATTGACCGCGTGTTAAAGTACTTGACATCGCTGATCACCTCCTGACTAGTGAAAGAAACTGGCTCTGCGTCTTAATCGTAGTAATTATACGGACGAATATGAACAGCGGCCAGTCTTTAAATGAACCTCGGATTGAGGTTAGCATTAGGAAGACATTTTCGTTCAACTGGACATTTATAGATAACTAGCTGTGTGTTGTTCTGGAACAACATGGCAAAGAAAAGCCGCGGATAGGGGTATGTGGAAAATTCTAGGGGAGGCCTAAAGGCCTGCCAAAAGGCAAACTGATAATACAGTTACCGATGTCGAAGATAAGAACTATTAGATTGAATATTAAGTATTAAAAGTGAAAGAGAAGAGTATTAGAATAAGTATGCATTATATTTCAGTATTATACTGTAAATCTATGTATAATAAGTTGTAACGAAATTGATGTAATTATTATCACTAATAAAGGCTATTTTGATTTTGATTTAGTGCTGTGCCCGCGGATTTCTCCGCGTTTAAATTTATAAATTATACCCTATTTGTTATTTGGATGTATAAGGTATATTACTATAAAGTTTCGTCTATCAAACGTCCATACATTTATACTCACAAACTTTCGCATTTACCATATTAGTAGGATTCTAACCTGAAATCAAAATGTAGTGTTGTCTTACAAACGATTACACACTTATTAACTCCGCGCTCTCTGTCACCTGTGCGCTGAAAGAAGTATAGATGCCACGGATATTGTGATACTCGCAGCTAACTTCCGGACTGATACATTGTAAGTAGCCAAACCAGCCAACAAATGTTTAGATAAGCAGTAACTTGAAAGCGCCTGGCATAGAGCCTTATCACAACCTGTAAGGGTCAAGTCAAGGGCTTCGTAAGCACGCACTGTCTTAGCTTTAATAAGGTAATTTATTTCTTGAATAGATAGCACATAAGTAGACAAGCCTTCGGACAAGTAGGTAAATATACATAACATGATTCAACAGTGAGGTCAACTAACAGCATTCTTATTGAAATATATTTTTATTAAGAACAAAATTTACTTACATATAAACTAAGCCGGAAGAGTTCCTATTGCCGGTCGCTGGATGCCGCTGAATGCGGGTAGCGCAAGACCGGCGATTGTAGTGACTTAGGGGACTAGACTTTAGGGGAGGCGTTTGTCAAGCAATGATGTCTTTTAGCTGATATAATGATGATGTTTACGTTGTACAATATCAACAATTTTTTTTCCAGCATCGTTGGGAGGTGAAGTGTTCAGACGGTTGTCCGCATTGCCACATTGTATGCTAGTTCTTAGGACCATAAAAAGACTTTGGTCACGGGAAGCGTCGATCTAGCGTTTCGAGATTCCGCGCAACAATCAACGCGCTTTATTATATTAAGTGTAACCGTAGCCAATGGTAAGTCTATTTATTAGTACGACTATACGAGGTCAAAGCGAGGAACAAAAGAACTAGAACGACGTTGTTTCTACCACTTCGGCTTAGTTAATATAAAAGATTTCAACAGTATTCGCAAATTCCCAGAAAATAGAGCCTTAATGTCGCTCTTAGTTGTTGAGTTTTTCAACTTTAGTATTCTATAAAATTTTGCTAAAAACGTATTTAAAACACATGTATTAGACAAAAATAAAGAGGGTACTTACTATGGTAATTGATATGCTTTCATTTTCCTATTTCACTCAATTATAATGTAACACCGTATATGTTAAGTACAGACATGCTTACATATAGTTTACGCTAAAAACATTACCCTCCTTTTGTCGCAGGCGGATGAAAAGCAAGAACTATTTCGATTTTATATTCTTTACTAGGGCGGTTTCTCGTCCAACCGCCCGCCCGCACCACAGTGCCAGAGCTTAGGGTATATACCTACATATATTATTCCCATTACCTACCTCAGGGAACAGTTACTGGCCCGAAGCCATAATGTTGCCAACTACACTTCAAATTCATAGGAAAAATCCATTTATTTTGTAAGAAGATTGAAAAAATATTCTTTATTTTGATCCCAGAACTGTTGAGAATCTATGATATGCATGTTATGGAATATATGGATAAAATGATATGTAGGTATATAATGCTCAATGCAATATATATATATATTACAATTGTATAACATATAAGTAATCTCGCCAAACTGTTACGTTTAATGGCGAGTAACGCGCTCTTTTAGTACATAAAATCTTAACCTACATACATCTACATTTAAGTTTTTCACTGACGGAACACGCAGCGTGGGCAGACGCCGTACAAGGTGGACCGATGATCTTTTGAGGTTTGTTGGAAACCGCTGGATGCGGTTGTCGCAAGATCGGCATTGTTGGAGTTCCTTGGGGAGGCCTTTGTCCAGCACTGGATGTCTTTGGGCTGATATGATGATGCTACTCTGACTAACAATCATTGCGTGTGGCAGAATACATGCAATGAACAAAAAGTAATATAAGCAATTACATTGGTTTTTCTTCTTTAAATGATAAAGAATTGAGGTCTAAGCGAACCGCACCAAAAAAAATACTCCTAACAATATCTGGTATGTATTATTTGTAATGTAGTATAAGAAAGTAAGTTAACTTTTTTCGTTAAAAGGAAAAATTATAAGCCTAGTTTTAAACTATATGAACCAATCGGTCTACAAAATATTAAATATTTGGACAAAAGAAAACGATTAATTTTTTCGTATCGGTACTACTACCCTCTTATTTCACTAGATATACTAAAAATCCATGAATAAATCTGGCAACAATGTGTGGCGAGTAGGTACTCTCTCAGCCCGTCCGGCGCCGCCAACAAACTTCCCCACTTAACTTCGCCGTAAAGCCAAGTTCGCCACTTATTTGGCAAAACTCTGCAATTACTTGCGGGCTAAGATCCGGCCACTACGGATTTAGATGTTATTTATAGAGAAATGAACTTCAATTACCGTTTGGAGCACGCTAAACACTTTTCAATACCCCTATTGAGGATTGAAACCTCTGAGTAGATAATAAAATTACAAACTGCATGTCGGAGGAAACATAATCTAACACGGTTGGTCAGACTTCATATGTAAAAGTAAACTCTGTAGATTATTTGGATGGAAAATTTGACCAAATGGTAACGTTTAACATAATAGATGATGGGACTAGCCCCTCCCCCTTATCCTGCAGTGGCAGTGGCACACAATGAAATGATTGCGAGCGGTGAGGCTCAGGCATGTCCCAGGGGAAACGCTTAAACTGTATTGCATCCCACAACGAATTTAATCCGAAAGAAACATGGAGGAGTTAGAAAATGAATGGATGATGATGAATTATTAAATGTATAATAGTTACATTTACGACGCAAAGCTGGCTAGCACTTCATCCTTCCCCTTCACACTTAGCATTCCGATATGCTGGCAATGTGCACTTGCCAACACGGCGGAATAATAAACATGAGAACATAGTGAATGTTTTTGAAGATATTTGTAATTTTAAGATTTTATTTGGTCCCATTGACATTTCTTTTTATAGACATCGTTCGCTCTAAAAAACTAACACCTGTCTCTCAGGGTACTTTACAAACATCTAATTGACGGATATAAATTGCATCCAGAGTCAGACCAACTATTTATGGGTCAATCTTACATCAATTATATCAATTGTTCATTTGCCGCCTCCGTTCCAATCCTCGACAGTCGCACAAAATATTCCGGAGCCGACGTTCGTACCCTCTAACGGGGGTAATTAGTTACTTGTTAGGGCTGGGTTACTAGGTTAAGCCGTGAAAGCCGACCAGGCTAAGTGTAACCAACAACATAAAAAAAATTGCCCACCCTAGCCAACATTCACCCAGGGCTACCGCTTAATTCGCTGGTCATAGCTGATAGCCTAGATCATCGGCGAATTAGGCCGTAGATCCCCAGGAGCAATTATTTTATTAGATTAATCAGGCCTAGAGGGTAGGTATCTTTTTTACGTATCTCATACAAGGCAATTACGGCTCGAGAAATATTATGATACTTGATCATTTTGTATTTGTTTATGTAATCCTCTATCGATACATAGTTATCGATAAAATATTACATAAGTAATGTTACTGATATTCTTACTATTATTTGTTTGTTGGGGCTTAATGCTTTGGTGGTATACTGCTACTCCGATAATTTTATATCGATTGTAGCAAAGCTCTTTGTTAGTTAGTTCACTGCTTTGTCCTAAAGCTTCAATAAACTTCCAGATTGTTTGAGCAGTGTATGTGTGTACCTGTTCCGAAGTACCCTAAACCAGCGAGCATGTATGAAGAATATAATGACAGTAATTGAGGTAAATGACGTGTGCAAAGATCGTGACAAATGGAAATCCGTTGTCTCTGCCTACCCCTCTGGGAAACAGGCGTGAGTCTATGTATGTATGTATGTACATTTCTATAGCTGCTGTTGTGCATTAGTCGTTGATTCTTATTAAGTTTTGATTAATATTCCATAGTAGCTACTTGTGTAGTAACTATTTGTGTGGCCCATAAATAGTTGTTCTGAGATTTCTGAGTCTGGATGTAATATGTGTCCGTCTATTATATGTGTGTAAAGTACCCCGCTACACAGGGAATCAATTCCCTAATGCGGGAGACGTCTTTAAAAAATAGGTATATTCTAATAAACTATAATTGTGAGAGTTCAATGCCTTGCAGTACGAAAGTAATGGGCTACATCATCGTCATATTATTATTATTATTATAATTGTGTTAAATGATACGATTGTTAAAACCAAATTAAAGGTTTCATAACTTTTAATGTATTACTCATTATGCACCCACCCTAATGCCACCCCAAGGTGGTCTGGCATAGAATATATTTGGTATTTAGTCTTTGTACAATGCTCTACATAAAATGAAAAAAATAGCCAATCACTCGATGCGATAACTTTGAATTAAATATTTTTTATTATTTGTCTACGGGTAAAGATTTTGGAAAAACGCGATAGCAACTGCAACACAGTGGAAACACTACTGCAGCTTTTGTCCTTTCACCTACGTGTTATGGTTATATTAGTAAATTAATTCAAAAAGAACAATAAAAATTTACTGGCCTGTTGGTGGTTAGTGATCTGACTGCTTAGCATATCGTTTGTTCGAACCCCACCTAGGATAAATCTTTGTGTGATGAGTACGATAATTTGTTTTGTGTCTGTATGTAATTTTACTGTAGTATGTATGTATTTTTTATCTTCTTTTATTTCATCGTACATTATACTATATTATTTGCGTTATAGCATGGTGCGGGTGACAGTTTCAGTAACATTTCGTTTCACTCTTGAAAGGCGCAGCGATTTACAAATTATGTTTTATTATCTCAGCTGTACCACATTTGTTACATATTAAATCATTAATAACTGTAGTAAATTGAATTAAATACAACCAGAATGTTCATCTCTCCAAATTAAATTAAATTGAATGAAAAATAAGCAAAGCGTTATGCGTATAACGTAACGTCATAGACGTATTTAGTGATGGGATGGCCTGCTACGATGGGTAGTCGATATTTTTGTATAATGAAAAACGTATTTTGTGCATAGGTAAATTTTTATTGTTAAAATGCAATTTTGCCTATAATTATACAATAGAACATTAGGGTAAGGTAAAAAATGCATTTAATTAGTTTGAACTCGTATCAGATCCTGACTCTGTATTGTCACTTAATTCATCATCAGAATCTGTGACGGGTATTATTAATGATGACTCTATATTGACAATATGGATGTCAAGATCCCAATCAGACATAAAGTCCCTTTTTATTTCATAACAATATCATAGAGAACTTATTAGATTTATGCTGCGAGTATCGTTAGCAATAAAAATGTATTACACAACCCTAGTAATGTGGTACTTATAGATGTCAACGTCAAATCAGCAACTGTCACCCGCACCATGCTACAAGCTGACTCTTAAATTACACTATACAAAGCTAATTATTAACCCAACGACTACATAAACGGGTAATTTAATTTTAAAGAAATTTAGCATTCTAGCTCTAAGAGAGCACAGTTCAGCTTAAATGCTATGAAATACAGCAACTTCTCTTAAATGTATATTAAACCTTCTTATCATCTCATCTCGCCTACAATCGTAACAAACAGAGTGTGTTTGTTAACAACTTAACATATGGTAAACATCTTCCCGTTTTCCACACTGTTCACAATTTGGTGAATCAACTTTTTTCATAAGAAAAGCAAAGCTTGTCGAAGGAATGTGTCCGGAACGCAAACGAAATGCCGTAATAATCTGTGGCCGTTGCAAACTATTAGGACTAAACCATGGGATACGAGGGGGGTCACATTGTATACATTTAAACCGTATTCCTTTAGTTTAGATCTTTCATCGAAATATTCTTTGAAGGCGTCATTTGACTTTGTATTTTGACAAGTTTTCTGAGTAATGAGGTAAAATGTCAACTTCTGTTCCTACATAGTATTGTGATAGTATGTACTAATTATAAAATCGTAGGAAAGTTAAAACTATACATTTTTTTTTAATGATACATGGTCCGTGATCTTCAATCGATATCGAAGCCAAAAATATAGTTTTTAGGAATTTTGTCTGTTTGTCTGTATGTGTGTCCAGGCTAAAATCAATAACGCAAATTTTGCATGAATATTACTATGAGCTCGGGTCAACGTATAGGCTATATACTATCACGCCATCATGTACGGGGGAGGAGCTGTGATAATTTATAACATTTAACGCGGGTAAAACCGCGAGGAACAGCTAGGTTATAAATATAATGGACGTTTATCCAGTTCCCTGATTACCATAAGACAGGCTCCACGTAGCTTGAAATCTGTGATTGAGATCGGCGTTCAAATAGATGAAGTTTAAGATGACTAAATCGTTCGTTCAATCGGGCCATTTATGATGTAACATTTGGTGATGGAAGCCGATTTAACTATTGATTAAGTCATTTTTAACCTTTATTTATTTGAACGCCGGTCACGATCAAGATGTTCGGTGACTTAGCCGGTAGCCCCCTTGGGGTCTATCGTCTATCGTGATCGCCATCGGCGTTCAAATAGATGAAGGTTAAAAAAGACTAAATCGTTCGTTCAATCGGCTTTCATGAGTACATGTGACGTCATAAATTGTCCGAATAAACGAATGATTTAGTAATTTTTAACCTTCATCTATTTGGAAACCGATCACGATGACGATAGCCCCCCATCGAGTCGCCGAACATCGATTTCATAAATGGCGTTCAAATAAATAAAGGTAAAAATTACTTAATCAATCGTTAAATCGGCTTCAACATTGACAATCGATTCCGGACCATTTAAGACGTCACATGTTCTCATGAAAGCCGATTTAACGATTGATTAAGTAAGTTGTTTGAGCCCCTGATTGCAATGTGTTACTTGTCCCAAGATATTTATTTATTTACTATTGCAAAACTGAATAAAATATCTATTTACACTGAAAGTAAAACTACATCAGTATATTTTTAATCTAATCAATACTTTGTATAATAAGCGCGGCGGCCATGACCTAGAATGTCTTAACGATAATGCATGTAACAAAACAATCTGCGAATATCCAAGGCGCCACCTAGTGGGCGGCACTGATTACATTAGGACTATTTAGAGAAAGGTTAGGTCCATGATTAATGAGTCAGTTGATTAAACAAGTTTATTAAATTATATGGTTCACTGAGAAGACATCTGCGACTATTTGAGATATTCCATGATAAAGCATTATGGCTGTGTGGCTAAAGGCCTTAAAGAATATCGTCACCCTATCTCTTCCCATGGGGAAGTAAGGTCATCCCATGGGAATATTCCCTACATATATATGTATACCAGAAAATGGGCAGCAGCTTTCTCCTGGGTACTACATATAACTATCTTACTGCGATCGCCAACCCGTCTGCCAAGCGTGACGATTATCACCGAACATCGATTTCTTAAATGGAGTTCAAATAAATAAAGGTTAAAAATGACTTAAATAATCGTTAAATCGGCTTCAACGTTGACAATCGATTTTGGACCACTTATGACGTTACATGTGCTCATGGAAGCCGATTTAACTATTGAGTAAGAGTTTTTATTTAACCTTTATTTATTTGAACGCCATTTAAGAAATTAATTGATGTTCGGCGATTTAGCCGGTAGAGCCCCAGGGGAGGCCTTTGTCCAGCAGTGGACGTCATTAGGCTAACATGATGTTATAGGATGTTAATAACAATATTACTTATTCTAGATAAAAATTAAATGTGTACGACTGCACTTGTGGCCCAGTGGTTAAAAAGGTCGCCTGGCTTCTTCTTCCCCGCCCCCGTGTCAACTAATAATAATAATGTCCTCCTAGCTGAATTTCGGCCACGGAGGGCCAATGAAGTCTCAATGAAGGCTAGCCATATGCCCGGGACATATTATAGTGCAGAAGGGTGTGCGTAAACACAGGGGCATTTTCTATTCTATCACTCTCATGATCCGATGGGATTACTAGCGACACGACCGAAAGAGATCAGGTACACGACCACGACACAGCTTTACGGGCTCTCCGAGGCACATTGGGTTATGTATATAGATGTGTATATTAGGTACTTCTGAAAGTGGTTGTTGTAATCCAGACTCAGAACAACATGTTGATAAAGTCTCCCGCGGTACAGAGATTAATTTCTCTAGTGCGCGCGTTGTATTTTTTTATAACGAAAACTAGGGAAATTAACAAACATAAAATTTAGGGATTTAAAACATACACCGGCTCAGAGGAATTATAAATGGGTCATGGGTCGTACAAATACTTGTCCTGTGCGGATATTGAACCCCAAACACGACGGCGTTGAAGTTAGAGGTGACTACCATAATCATTGCATCACACGTGTAATCAAAGTCAAGTTGTATTTTCTGGAAACAGGTGTATAAATACATATACTTAAATACGGGCCAGTTGGCGTGTTTGGCAGATACTCGCCTTACACGCCGCAAGTCGTGAGTTCAATTCCTACCCAGGACAAATATTTGTATGCATGGCATTATCTATACAACATGTAACTTAATTATCGCACATCCTGAAAATAGTTTGGTCAGAATCGTTTACTGAATCGATTTATATATTTTTTCTATATACATAGGTAACTTTTTATTCCAATATAATTAAAACTACGGAAATTATTGTCATATTAACCCTGTACAGTCAGAACACCGTGGGTTAAAGTAATAAGACAAAATCGCAGTTGTATTTGTATTTATACAAATTCCATCATTCAATACAAAATAAAGAAAAATAAACTTTATTCCAAGAAACTAATTTAGTGAACAACAATGCATATATATGTTAAATTAAAAATTCAGTGTATGCGTTATGATTACAACATAATATTCTAATTGGGGTGTGCGTTAATTACGTTACATGTTGTATAAGTACAAAATAAAGGTAACATATATAGTATGTCAGTTATCTGGATTTCCATAGTACTCGTACAAGCTCTGTTTAGCTTGGGATCAGATAACTGTGTGTAAATAATGTCCCAGGATATTATTATCACTAATATACGCCTTAAAAACTTTATTTTTGGAAATACGTATAATGTTAAACACGGTCTTATTCTTAGTTATGAATTCGAGCACGTAATTTCGTTGTAAACAAAATTATGAATAATTTTCTATTTAACGTATATTTGCATTAACAGCAACAGTTTGGAGAATTCTCGATTAGGCGGGCGGCGAAGACTGATATATTTCTATTTAACTTTTATTTTAATTAACAGCACCGCTTTAGAGAATTCTAGATTAGGTGGGCGGCGAAGACTGATATATTTCTACTTAACTTGTATTTGCATTATCAGTAACCGTTGGAGAATTCTTGATTAGGCAGGCGGCGAAGACTGATATATTTTTTTTAACGTTTATTTGTATTTAACAGAAACAGTTTGGGGAATTCTATATTATGAAGGTGGCGATGACTGATATATTTCTACTTAACTTTTATTTGTTTTAACAGCAACAGTTTGGGGAATTCTAGATTAGGAAGGTGACGATGACTGATATATTTCTACTTAACTTTTATTTGTTTTAACAGCAACAGTTTGGGGAATTCTAGATTAGGAAGGTGACGATGACTGATATATTTCTACTTAACTTTTATTTGTTTTAACAGCAACAGTTTGGGGAATTCTATATTATGAAGGTGACGAAGACTGATATATTTCTACTTAACTTTTATTTGTTTTAACAGCAACAGTTTGGGGAATTCTAGATTAGGAAGGTGACGATGACTGATATATTTCTACTTAACTTTTATTTGTTTTAACAGCAACAGTTTGGGGAATTCTATATTATGAAGGTGACATGACGATGACTGTTATATTTCTACTTAACTTTTATTTGTTTTAACAGCAACAGTTTGGGGAATTCTAGATTAGGAAGGTGACGATGACTGATATATTTCTACTTAACTTTTATTTGTTTTAACAGCAACAGTTTGAGGAATTCTATATTATGAAGGTGACGATGACTGATATATTTCTACTTAACTTTTATTTGTTTTAACAGCAACAGTTTGGGGAATTCTAGATTAGGAAGGTGACGATGACTGATATATTTCTACTTAACTTTTATTTGTTTTAACAGCAACAGTTTGAGGAATTCTAGATTAGGCAGGTGGCAATGACTGATATAGGTATTTCTGCTTAAATTTTATTATATTGAACAGCATAAGTTTGGGGAATTCTAGATTAAGCGAAAATTTGTAGGTATAATGCGAATTTGAGTGCTTTGATACTAGAATAAGCACATAATTATAAGTATAAATATGCACATTAAGTCTAATTAATCATAAGAGATGGCAAATAAATAATTTGGAGCATTCCAAACCATGAGAGGTGGGCCGAAAGGAAGTAAATACTCAATATAGTTCATTTTCCATACAACGACCTATTTGAACAAAAAGGTTAAGTACATGGAGCAATCATCACCATCATAATCATCCGAAACGGCTAGACAAAGGCCTCCTTTAAAGATCTCTACAATTGCCGGTCTGCGCTTCTTGCATTCAGCGGTTTCTGGCCAATCTCACACGAACATCAGACTATACAGAAAGCAATTCGACTAATCGTAAAAAAAATGAATTAACTCAATTAAAAAGCGAGCTTATTCGTTTCTGAAAGGCTGACAACGCACTTGCCGCCCCATTGGTAGTACGAATGTTTATAGGCTGCGGTGAACACTTACCATTATAGGACCAGCTTGCTCATTTGGCTTGCTATTATATTGAAAAAAACTATTTGAACGCCTTTAAAATTAACTTATCGGTATACGTATTTAATAATAACAATAATATCCTGGGACATTATTTACACACAGCCATCTGGTCCCAAATTAAGCAGAGCTTGTATCTTGGAAACCAGATAACTGATATACTACACATACTACTTTTCTTTTCTAAATACATACTTATATAGATAATTACACCCAGACTCAGGACAAACAGACATTTTCATGCACACAAATATCTGTCCTGAGTGGTAATCGAACCCACGACCTCCGGCATGAAAGCAATCATTTGGCAACCACGTCAACAGGCCCGTCAAATATCGTATTTGTCACGATGCAACGACTATTTTCGTTATTTATATAAAATAGTCGTTGCTTATGGAGGATGAACCACTGCTAGCTGCGTTGTCTTCTCCAAATACTTTCTGTCCAGTTTTATACTTATATATGTTCATTATAATACGAAGTTCCAACAGCTCCCAGACAGGCGTAAGGTGCTACAAAGGTGCGGTCATTTTGATGACGTCGCGGCACGCATAGCCTTTTCATGAATCACGTTCATGACAATGTCACATTCCCGTCACCTTACCATTAATACTGCTTAGTCTAGCCAACTGGATGAGAAACTTGCCGTGGCGATTATACAGTGATATTACGTATTCGTGCTAATGCTTTGAGGCACGTTATCTACTATCATTATTAGAGAAAGGGCCAATGACGGCCAGACCTTCGTTATTTTATAAAAGCTGAAAGTTTTCTATGCATGTCCCTTATAGGGGATACCTCAAGGTAAGAACGATCAGCGACAATGGAGTTTGGGTTATGGTTAATCTAGCAGAAAACATGTAGTAAATGTGTATAAAATAGTACCTATAATTAATTCTGCTGTGTGGTGACGGCGACAAACATCAGAATCAGAATATCATCAACCCATCTCATCCCGTGGGGGGCGTAGAAGTCGACCCGAGGGAATATCTACCAGAGGATGGGCAGCAGCTTCCTTCTGATTACTATGACCATCTTACTGCGATCGCCAACCCGCCTGCCAAGCGTGGCGATTATGGCATATCACCCAAGACGATTCTTGAGGGAGGCTTGTCCAGCTGTGGACTTACTTAGCTGTAATGATGATATAATTAATTACTAATATAAAATATATTATAAACATAAATACTTAACTAATCCTACTAGAAGCCTTGAGAGACAAAATATTCTTCCGCGCCATTATCCACCGACAACGTGGCCAGAAAACTAGCGTTTCAACGTTGGATTGCAATAGTTTTGTCCAAAGTAAGCGCCAGCCTCTGGTCACGAGTTAAGTCGACCAGGCGTTTCGATAGTTTACGAAATAAAACACGCGCGTTCAAGCCTCAACTCCCTAGCGGCTCGACCCCAAACGGCTCAAATACAAAACATGACTAATGTTTATTATACATACTACGGTGATGAGTATGTTTTGATACTATTTATATATTCTTATTTTATGCGCTGTCTTTAGTCGCTATTCATTTATGAGTATGAAAAAAACTTATCTATATAAAATTAAATTAGAGCGTTCGTAAAAGTTGAAACTACAATCAGTTTTTAGAAATACTTATTCAAACAAATTTAGGACTTATTTATATATACCCATAAGAATCGCCTAGCCCGCATTAGCAGAGTGTGCTGGATAATTAAACTTATCTGGGGAATGAGAAGTTAATCGTCGGGCACCCAGTGAAGAATCGGCCACTCAGAATTTTAGGGATTTTAAAATATGCTAAGCTGCTACTAAACATTATTCGCAATGTGTCCTACATTGTGAATAATGCTTATTTTGGGATCAGATAGCCGTATGTGAATGATGTCCCAGAATATTATTATATATTAGGTAATGATATTGTAAACATAATACTGGGTTATTTGTAAAACACCAACAACCTCGAAGGACTAGATTGCTAACATCGTAAGCGACAACTTTTGTTCTACGACTTCGGACAAAACTCAATACATGAAAAACAAATGATTTAAAAACTTTTTGTTGTACTGTTGTGACATTTGTAGGTCTATGTTTCATCCATAAACGAAATAGACCAGGGTCGATAATTTTTAAAACCAAAAAGAATAATAGTAGGATGAAACCCATTAGAAAAGGAGGGGAATATTATAAAAATTAAAGGAAAAATAATTTACGGGCGATCTGAGGTCGGGAAGGGGATGGGGGTGAGTTTTTAAGGGTAAAAAACGGTTTTTCTCGATTTCTGGCAAAACTAAAAGTCCTATCGAAAAAAGTCAAATCGCAAAGTTGTGGGTAATAAAAAGATGTAAAACTTTTGTATTTACACTTTTTCACATAACCTCAAAATTTATGTGAAAACTTCAATAAACCAAGTTTTTGGTTTTTTACTTTTATCTTTTACAATTTTTTTTCTTTTTTAACGAAATTTGGTGAAAACTTACCTTTTTATGTCCCAAATACGCTGCAATTTATTTGATTCAAAATATTTATTTTTTCACCTTATTTTTTAATTAATATCGAAAAAACACCCTAATTTTCAATCGAAAAGTCACTCGTCAAAATATCAGCCTATTTCAAAAAGTTGGTATATTTCTGTTCGTTGAAATCTCTAATTTCCGATGGTGAAAAAAAATATATATGTTATTATAGTAAATCTTCTCAGAAAATGCAAAAAAAAATAAAAAATATTTTTGAATTATTTTAAAAAAAATTGAGCTATTTATTAAAATTAACACTTTAATTACTCGAAAAACATTAGATTACATGTTACATTGATAAAAAAAATTGCAAAAAAAAATATACTACCTACTATAATTAACAAACAAATAAGTTAATAAAATTAATATTTAATAAGACATCTACAATATTTGGAGAAAGTTGTGGAATCTTCTTTAAATTATATGCGTCGATGTCTATTTATATTTTAAGATAAATTATATACCTGAGTGACCTATGAAAAATAGTAGCCCAGGTATTTCATGGAGAAGTGGGGAAGAGGCTAGGCGGGTCTGGGTCTTACTACATACGTACTAATAATAATCTCCTTAATTTTGCACAAACCAATTTAGTTGATCCCTAGAAAAAAAAATATATTTCAAAATACATAAAAATATATAAAAATCTATAAAAAATATATAAAATATATATCGTAAATATATTTTTAATAACAAACGTTTGGCTGATTTTCATATATATTTTATACATTTCAAATATATTTCAGATATATTCAAAATATACGAAATATACATGAAAATCAGTCAAAAGTTAGTTATTAAAAATATATTTACCATACATATTTTTTATATATTTATAAATAGATTTCTTCATTTTTCATTATATATAGATTTCTTTAATATATTTTTATTTAAAAATATTGTAATGAATAACGTAATCAGAATAAAGTATCTACATTTAATTATATATAATGATTTATATTTATATATAATGAGATTTTCTATGAAATAAATGTAATTAGCATTAAATAAATCAACTTTTTAATTGAAACAAATTGCAGCAATCACATTGTTAGATGAAATTTTTTATAATAATTTAAAAATAAAATCAGATTCGAGTTTTTTTCGATTTTTTGCATTTTCTGAGAAGATTTACTATAGTAAAATATATATTTTTATTCACCATCGGAAAGTAGAGGTTTCAACGAACAGAAAACATACCAACTTTTTGAAAAAGGCTTATTTTTTGACGGGTGACTTTTCGATTGAAAATTAGGGTGTTTTTTCGATATTAATTAAAATATATTATAAGGTGAAAAATAAATATTTTTAATCAAATAAATTACAGCGTAGTCGGGACATAATAAGGTAAGTTTTCACCAAATTTCGTTAAAAAAGAAAAAAAATTGTAAAAGATAAAAATAAAAAACCAAAACCTTGGTTTTTGAAGTTTTCGCATAAATTTTGAGGTTATGTGAAAAAATTGTAAATACAAAAGTTTTAGATCTTTTTATTACCTACAACTTTGCCATTTGATTTTTTTCGATACGACTTTTAGTTTTGCCGGAAATCGAGAAAAACCGTTTTTTACCCTATACACACTCACCCCCATCCCCTTCCCGACCTCAGATCACCCGTAAATTATTTTTCCTTTAATTTTTATAATATTCCCCTCCTTTTCTAATGGGTTTCATCCTACTATTATTTTTTTTCACTTTTTATTATTTTTAAAGGCTTCCCTTTTTTTAAAGGCTACCCTGGTCTAAAAGGCCGACGCGCGAACGACGCTACACTCGCGCGCGTGATCGCGTCTTTGCGATGCCCGTAGAGTTATAAACATTCAAGCAGGAAATTAAATTAATACTTATTTTTGTATGAAGCTAAAATCTAAAAAATAATCAAAGATTGTAGAACAAAAGTTGTTCCTTTTGGTGTTAACTATCGAGTGCTGCGAGGTTGTTGGTGTTTGAGAAAAAACAAAAAAATATCCAGTTACACTGATATTATAAAGGCGAATATTTGTGAGTGTGTGACTGTATGTATGTTTGTTACTTCTTCACGTCTAAACGGCTGGAGTGATATCAATAAAATTTGGTATGGAGTTAGCTGACACCCTAGATTAAAACATAGGGTATAATTTATAAAGTTTAAGGCAGGTCAAACCGCGGGGCATAGCTAGTAATCTATAGTTTTGGCAACTGCGATCAGCTGTACCAAATAATAATTAACAGAACACCAGAACGCCTACTTTATCTATAATGGAAAAAGCCTTTTACAGTTGTGTACCTAGTTTGGGCCGAATAGCTATTATAGGCATTCATTTTTAGACCCCATATAAAATGCTGCAATCAATGTTCCTAATCTAGGCACAGCTAGGTGTGATAACGTGTTCATGTTAAACAAAAATCAATCCTATATTCATAAAAGTTAAGTTTGCGATTAGATTTATGAAACATTCAAACTGAACACAGTATCACATAATACTATGTATAGTTTCATGAAAACTTAGAATTGCTTAAAGGTCGTATTCTGATGATTTTAATATTTGATAGCGTCGTTAGTTCAACCGCATATAATAAGGTTGCGATTCAAGTTCCCGGGCAAAATATAATACTGAGGTTATTCTGAAAACGAGATAGTGAAATCAAGAGAGAATAGAGAATTCAATTATGTTTGGACCCGAATTCACATAAGTCATTATTATTGAAGTGAAGCACCACAAAATAGAACAAGCTCTCGGCGAACTGGTAAGCATTACCGTAACCTATAATATAACTTTACACCTATCCCGATGAGTTCTGACGGCCATTCTCACACTCACCGTTACGTCTTACGTATTTAAAATATTGTGAGTATCTATACATATAATAAAATCGTAGAAAGTCGAAACTGTGCATTGAATATTTTTCAAAAAGGATACTTGGGGCGTGATCTACAATCGATATCGAAACCAAAAATATAGATTTTAGAATTTTTGTCTGTTTGTCTGTATGTATGTCCGCGCTAACCTCACAAAGTACTGCATGGAATTACTTCAAATTTTGCATGAATAATACTAAGAGGTTGGGTCAACATATAGGCTACATATTATCACGCTATCACCTACGGGGGAGGAGCTGTGATAATTATAAAGTTAAACGCGGGTAAAACCGCGGGGCACAGCTAGCATTCAATAAAGTACTTCCCGCAGTAGAGCGAAAGAACTCTATATTCATCCCCATATAAATGTTACTACGCAGTTACGGTTAAGCGTTACCCAGAGGGGTTAAAGCCAAAGCAAAGAAATATATTATTGACAGGCCGGTTGGCGGTGTTGCCTTTCACACCGCAGACACATATTTGTGTGCATGAATTATAATTATCTATATAACGTACTAGCGGCCCGGTACGTGCTTCGCTACGTATAAGGCATAGTAATAAATAAAATATTATTAAGTTTATTTATTCAAACAAAAAAATATTTTAAATTGCTAAAAGATGTATTTACTCTTTTTCATGACTTTTTTATATTTTCTCTACGTACAAACCTTCCCTGGACTTCCACGAATAATTCATGACCAAAATTAGCCAAATCGGTAAAGGCGTTGTTGAGTTATAACATTACAACGAAAAGTGGCATTAATTTTTATATATATAGATGTACGTATTTACAAAAGAATAGTATTATATGTAATATATCGGTTATCTGGTTTCCATAGTACAAGTTCTGCTTAGTTTGGAACCAGATAGCCGTATGAATAATGTCCCAGGATCCCTAAGAATATAGAACCCACAGGTAGAGTACCTGTGCATTCCTCTATTGCACCGATTGGACTAATTACTTACAAGATACCGCAATCAAATTAAATAGACTAAGTGTTAGTCTATCTAATTTGATTGCGGCAGCAATCATTCAAAGTAAACAGTACTGTTCAATATAATCCAATATCTTCCGGCAATGAAATTAAGTGGGTATTGTAGCGTGACAACTATTAAGAGGCTGACAATCACGCAAACCCGGGTCGAGCTACGCTGAACAAAAACTAAACAAAACACGTAAATAAACAGGGTGAAGTATAACGAAATAATTAATAGCCAGAACAAAACAATCTTTATGACTAATCTAATACAACAAAGTTTATGCTGATCGTAAAGTGAACTACATATTATAATAACAATTTTAATTGAGTTGTAATTTTTGGAGATTATTTTGTTTATTGAGGTAACTCTGTATTTTTTTATTGCGCTTCCAGTTGAACTTCTTTCAGTTGAATCTTTTTTTTTTTAATTTATTTTTTCAATTAACTATGACCCATATATGTTAATAGGACTTACAGCTATATTAGTAACATACATTATTAATAACCCTGCAGCCGTCATCCCTGTGACAAGCCATGGGAGACGGCACAGCAACGACTTATGTAGGCGCAGTCCAACCTACTTGCAATCATGTTTAGGATACTGTTATAGCTGGTTCGCACCCTATGCACCAGAGAACCGCATCTTTTACGCATTGTTGTTTAAAATCAATAACGGGGCAGCCCTACCAGCACCCTAAACGCATAGTGAATTGGGATTCATTATATTCTTCAAAATATTATGGAATTTTATTGAACGCCAAAGTGGTTTACATAGATAGAGTAGACTTTATTGCACCAGCAAACCACAATACATAATTCAAAATAAGCAAAATACAGGTACAATCATCATCGCTTTGTAGTTATCTCTTCCAGACAACCGTTGGGTGGACAAGGAAAAAATAACATAGAAAAGGCTGTAGTTGTTAGTGTACTATAGATTATAGAATGTCAATTGTTTAAATTGTGTACGTATGTACAATTTACAATAACATATACTTATATTGTTAAAATATTAAGGATTTATGAATAATGAAAAGGATAACTTTTATTCGTAACATCTTTCATGTTACGAATAGAAGTTAAGAGATAAAAATAAAAATGTGTTTTTTTGGATATGTGGTTATCTCTGCTGATCTCAAAAACTCTATGTCTGTCTATATATCTATATATATATATATATATATATATATATATATATATATATATATATTTTACTTCAGGTAACAAGGATCTGTGGGATTAAATAAAATATTGTAAAGGAGACGAAGTACGTGAGAATTACGGTGAAACGTCTCCGTACTTTGAAGAACTGTGTCGGTTCCGACTGTAGCTAAGCCACGAGAGAATCCTACCGTGCGGCACGAACAATTCTGACACTATCGTAACCACTGCTCATTCGGATAAATGAATGGAATTGAATATTCGATATTTATTGCTAAATGAAAACCGCGCCTTTCTTGTTTAGTGGTGACTCTGATAGTGTACGCAAACGCGTCAATTATCCTTCGCTGCTTTAATACCAATTTGCACGCGACGGGTAAATCGATTTTCACTTATACCGATCGTCAGGGAATTCAATCTAGTTGAAAACGTTGTTTAACTGGGTAAAATATTGATTCTAATTTAATACAAATATAGGTCTTCTTTCTTTATTGTAAGGGCAGTGGTTCGTTATTAACTATGACCCATATATGTTAATAGGACTTACAGCTATATTAGTAACATACATTATTAATAACCCTGCAGCCGTCATCCCTGCGACAAGCCATGGGAGACGGCACAGCAACGACTTATGTAGGCGCAGTCCAACCTACTTGCAATCATGTTTAGGATACTGTTATAGCTGGTTCGCACCCTATGCACCAGAGAACCGCATCTTTTACGCATTGTTGTTTAAAATCAATAACGGGGCAGCCCTACCAGCACCCTAAACGCATAGTGAATTGGGATTCATTATATTCTTCAAAATATTATGGAATTTTATTGAACGCCAAAGTGGTTTACATAGATAGAGTAGACTTTATTGCACCAGCAAACCACAATACATAATTCAAAATAAGCAAAATACAGGTACAATCATCATCGCTTTGTAGTTATCTCTTCCAGACAACCGTTGGGTGGACAAGGAAAAAATAACATACAAAACGCTGTAGTTGTTAGTGTACTATAGATTATAGAATGTCAATTGTTTAAATTGTGTACGTATGTACAATTTACAATAACATATACTTATATTGTTAAAATATTAAGGATTTATGAATAATGAAAAGGATAACTTCTATTCGTAACATCTTTCATGTTACGAATAGAAGTTAAGAGATAAAAATAAAAATGTGTTTTTTTGGATATGTGGTTATCTCTGCTGATCTCAAAAACTCTATGTCTGTCTATATATCTATATATATATATATATATATATATATTTATATATATATATATATATATATATATATATATATATATATATATATATATATATATATATATATATATATATATATTACTTCAGGTAACAAGGATCTGTGGGATTAAATAAAATATTGTAAAGGAGACGAAGTACGTGAGAATTACGGTGAATGGTCTCCGTACTTTGAAGAACTGTGTCGGTTCCGACTGTAGCTAAGCCACGAGAGAATCCTACCGTGCGGCACGAACAATTCTGACACTATCGTAACCACTGCTCATTCGGATAAATGAATGGAATTGAATATTCGATATTTATTGCTAAATGAAAACCGCGCCTTTCTTGTTTAGTGGTGACTCTGATAGTGTACGCAAACGCGTCAATTATCCTTCGTTGCTTTAAAACCAATTTGCACGCGACGGGTAAATCGATTTTCACTTATACCGATCGTCAGGGAATTCAATCTAGTTGAAAACGTTGTTTAACTGGGTAAAATATTGATTCTAATTTAATACAAATATAGGTCTTCTTTCTTTATTGTAAGGGCAGTGGTTCCCCTTAAGTCACAATCGTTCCAGCCGCCCAGTAGGCGTTTGACATCGCTTATTGACTAAAGTCTAATGACAACAACCGAGACTGACATCTTAAAGTACCCTTCGAAGCAAGAGACGCTCAGAAATTAAACCACTTTGACGATCACCCATCAATGGGCTGACCGCGTGCCTAGGTGCCTTACCACGCCGATCACTTACAAACCGGTGTATGCTACTGGCCATGAGCACCTCACAACTGTAGGTGATAAAACAAATAAAAAAATAAAGGTTCTCGAATGGAAGCCGTAGTCAGACAGGTGATCTTCATGGGGTCGCTAGAAATCATTGAATGCGGATAGCGGAAGACCCATGGCCTCTATTGAAATTTTTGGTTTTTTATCTAGCAACACAATTTAAATTATACTCGTAAATCTAAATTAAGAATTAAACGCTTAACTCTTTCTTCCAGACGTTCTACACAAGCGGCCTGTGGGCGAACTTTACATAAAAATTCCACCATGCCTTGCACGTCCAGTACAATAATTTACTCAGGGCACTGTTTTGCTCAGACATCCGGCATGTTTGCTGACGCCGGGGTGGATGACTTCTTTGCAATTATTCGTAAAAAAGTCCCGTGGCGGTTGGTAGTGCGACGAGTACGAGGGAGCTCAAATAGCGTCCTAAGTAAGGATGATTGACGACAGGAACGGTAGTGTTCGGAGGTTCACAGAATGTGTTGTAAGATCTATGAGCGTGGGTAGACGGCGTGTCTAGTTGCTTTTTAATTACTAAGATTAGTTATAAGGAAAATTCTTTTTACTAACAACCTTTCATGCCTATGAACTTGTAGTCTAAAATAAAAAATATAATTTTGTTTTAATTATCCCTGGTTATAGGACTGCAAATTTAATTATAAAAACCTGATGTGATCAAATTTTTTACTAAAGCAATCGCGTGATAAAGTCTTTATTGTACGCCTAAAGAAATAATACAAAACGACAACATACAAATTATTATAGTACATAGTTGGCGGCCTTATCACAAAGTGTGATCTATTCTAGGGAACCTAGGTAGCGAAAGGAGAAAGGTGTTACAGAGATGGGGCAGTTGCAAGTGTACAAAGTACTATATTATAAGGTATTATTTGAACCGTACTTAAAACTATATATACCTACTTATAAATGATCTGTACGTTCATAATAATAATACGTGTCATTATGTGAACTATGTAGTATTCAAATAGTGATACTTAACAAGTCTTTGGAATGCATTTTGTGATTGTGCACGCCTAATAAACAATGGCAACGCCTTCCACAAACGAGCACCTTGTACTTATACTTATATTTATTTATTTTTAAAACTAATTCATATTTTATATTTATTATATTATTAATATTTTACGGGGTTTTTCCGTCGATTTCGAACCGTTTGTAACTAATCCTTATTGGGGAGTGTATTTCCCATGGGAGTGCGATCTCATACATGTTTTGTTCAACACAGTAATTTCAAAGTAAAGTCGAAATTTGTTTCAAGCGCTTTTAAATAGTCAGAACATGTTTTTAGTAATATAGTTAAGTATAAATAATTAATTCTAGTTACATGTAGATATTTAGGTACACAGATTGTTAAAACATTTATAAAAAACTGGGTAGTGATTAACTTTGTGTCAGAGTTGTTCAAGCCGCCCAGCAGGCCTCTGACATGGCTTAACGACTCTTACGTAGTGACTACAACCGGGACCGAGAGCTTAACGTGACCACCGAAGCATGGAGACACTCGGCAATCTACGTCTAAGGACCGACCGCGAGTCTAGTGTTGCTAGACCATCTTTTTACGTTGCTTGTTTATTTGTGGTTGCGATTTTTTATTTCTCTTGCATCATAGCACTTATATGAGGTTTGTTAGTCGGAGATTTTATAACATAATAGGCAAGTTACGATGTTGTAAGGATATTAAATATTATGTAAATTGTTTGCGCTCATAAAATACCCAGAATGACGTCAGCTAACTATCCCGTCTGAAGCTAAACGTCTCATATAACCTTGTAATTGGATAGGTTTATGGTTATGATATATTGTTAAATTACATATTAATAACGGCAGGAACTTTACTCTGGCTAGTATATTTTTTTATCGTATGGCCAGAGGTTACCTTAGTGCCAAAGTTATACAAGCCGCTTGGTAGGCCTGGCATGGCAGATATGCCATATTCCCTCCAGATATGCAATATCGGTGGCATACGGGTTAGCAATCGCAGTTTGATGGTCATATTTCACAGGAAAACTGTGCTGCCCGTTTTCTGGATGGTATTCCCTCGAATCGATAACTATGAGCCTGGAGATCTGTCATACAGGTCCTGAACCTACTTCAGACTCCAGCTCTCACAAGGTTATTTCTAAATAGTTAACACCATTTGAAAGGTATATATTTGTAATCTTTGAAAGAAATAAATTATACTTTTATTATTATGTGTTAAAGATATCCATATATATACCGTGCATCTACCGATCCAAGTTATCAGGAATTACAACGGCTAGAGGTTATTCTTCTATAACAAAAACATAACAAAAATTTCGGTGTGGTGCGAGTATCACCACCCAATCTCATCCCGTGGGGAGCAGCACCGTCTCTCTGTGAACTATTAACTTCGTACTGTGATTGCCAACCCGTCTGCCAAAGGTGCCATTATGATATATATTATTGGGGGAGGCATATCAGTTCGCTTTGATCTGTCCAGCAGTAGTTTCCGATCGGCTGACGATTGATAATTATTGTATACACGAATTGTGTAGATTTAACAAACTCGGTTTATAGGTAGGTAACTCTTTACCCTCCACTCCTAAATGAGAGTGTTATTTATTAAGAATGACGCACGAAAATTTGCTGAGTATATGTCTATTTACGGTAACCGACGATAAGCGAGTCCGATGCAGTTTTTATCTCCAGAAAATTTAATTAGGTAGCCCTTATCTGAAGCTGTCATGAAAATGCCCCGTATTTATATAAAACGTTAGGGGGAACCCATTCCAGTTATAATAATACAACAATGGCATCTGCCAAATTTTGGTACATTGCCAGTTTTAAGTTTTTAATAAATTACAGTCACTCCCTTTTCTCTAGTTAACGTCGAATATCATACGCATAAGACTACTTTGATGTTCTAGCGATGTTGTTTCGTATCAACACATATGCACGTGTAGCGGCTAATACAGTCGCCTCGCCGCTTCGTGCCGTGGGTTCGAGTCCCGCGCCGGGCAACTATTTGTGGGCCCCATAAATAGTTGTTCTGAGTCTGGATGTAATTTGTGTTCGTCTATTATATATTTGTCAAGTACCTCGCGACACAGGGATTAAATTCCCTGGTAATATGTATATAACGCCCCTTTCGATATTAAATCGGACTAATGCCCCGCGTATCATACCACCGTCTCTCATCCCCACGTCAGTAACCGCCAGGAGCTGAGCTTCGACGGGCTACTCGTCATTCTCCTCAAGTTGATATCGTCCACTGCTGGACATAGGCGTGCCCAAAGGTTTCTATAATGTTGCCATTTGAAGGGGTTTGCCTTAGTCACCGCGCTTGGCCTGCGAGTTGGTGACCGCTATTAGACGGTATCTAAAACACAGGTGACGCTGTTGGCCTACTACCGGCATGTTATATACCTTAGTCGCCTTTTACGACACCCACGAGATAGTACGGGGTTGCCCTGTTATTATTTCTGAGCTGCATACTAAATAACCCGCACCACAGTAGCCATTTAGCCGTGTGGTTTCGGCTAAAGGGCTACTCTGGTGCGGGTTATTTAGTTAGCAATATTATTTACAAAATGGCTTGAGGTCCCGCTCGCTTCCATTGTACGGTGAAGTAGTGAAAGCCCTTAGGCAAACGGTTAAAAATAACCAGCCAAGTGCGCGTCGGACTCGTGCACGAAGGGTTCCGTAACATTATCTATAAAAAAAGCAAAAATTCACGTTTCTTGTATGGGAGCCCTGTTTATTTTTTCTTACATCTATAATTAAAGGTATAAGTCCAATGCGATAGAGTGCTTATCTAAGTACAATACAATTTTATACCCCTAAACGAATTTTACTTATAACTAATTATGAATAATGCACTTCTCGTGAACTCACTTAGAGAACACACAAATATTTAGATTTTTAGTATTTGTTGTTATAGGGGCAACAGAAATACATCATCTGTGAAAATTTCAACTGTCTAACTATCACGGTTCATGAGATACAGACTGATGACAGACGGACAGACAGACAGCTAAGTCTTAGTAATAGGGTCCCGTTTTACCCTTTGGGTGCGGAACCCTAAAAAGAGCGCTGTTGTGTCGGGCTGAATGTCTTAAGAACATATATGAATTTTTTTGTAAGCAAGCAGAAGCCTGAAAGAACATGACACCGTTCTCAATGTGTCAAGGTCACACTGCAGTCAGTCCATTATTTTTAGTACCTGATGTAACTGGTTACACTGGAAGACGAGCCTAATAGAAATGAGAACAGGCAGGAAATAAGACGCAGTTTGTTTATCTATACATATAATAAAATCGTAGGAAAGTCAAAACTGTACATTGAATATTTTTTGAAAAGGATACTTGGGGCGTGATATTCAAAGGATATAGAAGCCAAAAATATAGTTTTTAGAATTTTTGTCTGGTTATCTGTTTGTCTGTATGTATGTCCGGGCTAAACTCAAAAAGTACTGCATGGATTTACTTCAAATTTTGCATGAATATTACTTAGAGGTCGAGTCAACATATAGGCTACATATTATCACGCTATGACCTGCGGGGGAGGAGCTGTGATAATTTATAAAATTAAACGCGGGTAAAACCGCGGGGCGCAGCTAGTTTAACTATAAATGTTTAGTTTTATCTCGTTTTCACCAATGTTTATTTTCAATCGAAGTAGAAACAGACATTCAAACTAATCGATCTTCAAACAATTCATAAATAAGCATCAAATTTAATTAATTAACAGACTAAAGAGTACAAGACCCTTGGGGTGGACGGAACATAGCCCGCCAAGTTCCGCTTTTTGGTAAATTTTTGTTGTTTTTTCCAGGTTTGTTACAGCTTGTTTATATAAGGAATCAATAACGGTTGTTTACTGGGAATATTTTCTCAACTAACAAACCGTTTAGCCGATTTGATTTCTTTTGAGTAATGTCATACGTAATTCTAAATAATAAATTTTCGAAATTTGAATTTTAATTTTTAAAAAGACATCGCCCGCACTTGGGTATCTAATCCCTGTATTGCGGGGTACTTTACAAACATATAATAGGCGGACACAAATCAGAACAACTATTTATAGGTCTCACAAATAGTTGTCCGGCGCGGGGCTAAAACCCTCGACACGAAGCGGTGAGGCGACTATCTCAGCCGCTGCGCCACACGTGCAGTCAAGATATCAATGTGATACCTAGTCCTGACCTCGGGGACGTGATTCGAATCTTTATTTGCGAACGGACTTGACTAAATTACATGGGAACCGTCGACCCTAAAAACCAGATGAGTGTTTTTGGAGTTGGACAATCGCATCATCTTTTCCGGAATCCGATAAAAGCGAACATTGTATAGAAAACTTAAATATGCGTGTGATCGCACGACTGATTTACAGATTGTATTACACTTCCCGACGGTGAATTCTCTTCAATTTCTTTCAGGTTGAGGGGAGATCTTGATATTTATTACTTTATTTCTGATTTATAGCTCGGGTTTAACAATAATAGTGGACACAAGGAGCTTAAAAACGCAAACAAATGATTATTTCAATTTCATTTGATCAGGTGACACATTATGTATGGAGATATAAAATGTTTTGTAAAAGTGCTTATTTCCAATGTGTTTTACGATCTAAATGAGAGTTTTTATAAATTGTAAATTATAAAAATCGAATATACATTAATAATTGTTACCTATTATTATGTTTATTTCATAAATATTACTGTGGCACGCGCTATACGGGTAACTGATGATACTAAAAATTGTATACCATCTACAAACCTGTTAGTTTATGGAATAAAGAAATCTTTGCCTTTGTCATTGTTAAAATAGAGAATATTGTGGTTTACAAACTGGTTCTCTGATATTAGTTTAGTTACACGGGTAGTTAGCTTAAGTTTATTCGACTGTTAATATAACACCTTGTACAGACGCCAGCACATCAAGCTACCCCAATCTGTCAAATTTCCCCAATTGAAAGTGAACCTTATGCTTTTGTGATAAAGTTGAAAATCTATAAAAGAAATTTGTCAGATTGGGGTAGCTGGATGTGCTGGCATCTGTACATTTCAAATATGATTACGTTTTTCAGGTCTTTTTTTCATGTCAAGAAACATTTCTAAATGTATGTATGATTATTTATGTATGTTCCCAAATATGACTATTTATATATATCTACATGGTAAGGGTTTCAGGTACGACATACACATTTTGACTGTGACACTGATGATTATGAATCTACGTCTGAAATTGAACAAATTTAAGTGTATCCGCGGATAGATACATTATATACCGTAAGAATATTGTATGGAAAGCATATTTCGAAAATTAGTGCAGGTACTACATATTGTTTCATTGGTAGATTCATAATCAAATTGAACGTTCTTCGTTACACGTTGTAACAAGCAATATGCTTTTATCATAATAGCTGCAAGAAGTCCACTACTCATCTTGAGGGATATGCCATAATAATAATCGCAGTAAGATTCTTCTGGTGGCGGCTATTTCCAGTCCCCGGAGGTCCTGGTAACATTGCGTCCAGTGATGAACTATCGCAGTAAGATGGTCATAGTAGTCAGAAAGAAGCTGCTGCCCGTCCTCTGGTAGATATTCCCTCGGCTTGACTTCTAGGTCTCCCACGAGATGAGATGGGGTGATGACATTCTGATATTCGCTGCCGTCACCTCACAGCAATATTGTATATAAGTGGAAAATGCGAACTAATTTATGAATCTAAAATTCTATGTTTAAGATACGATTGTGACATTGAGAAGTGAAATTAATGTTCTAGGTTTCGGTTTGTTACAGTATAAAGAGAAAAGCTTAGATTACGTCTATTCAATAACGAATAGCCGACTGTAATCCGGTTAGAACGCCATCCTTTCGTGAAACGGAATTCTATTGCTAGAGCAAAAGATTGTGGCAAATGAATTTCAAATCAGAAAATTATTTTGAATGCAGATGTTGATTGTTAAACAAATCTGTTTCTGTGATTGTTTTGTTATATATAAGTATATACAGAGTGGCCGAGGCGCTGAAGGTAAAACGGAAAATTAAGATACTTTATGAAAAGTATCCGAATCACCCCCCATGTATGTTTTACTATTGTGCGAAGTTTTCAAAAAGAAGTAGAATTTTTTGAATTATTTTATTATGTAAATCCACCTAACATCAGTTTACGACTATTTTCTCGTTCTGTTGAACATTTCTGGTTCAGTTTTTTTGAGATATCTAATTAGCATAGTTTAACCTAACACCCTAAAACTATGGTTTATCTGATTATTGCAGAACTGACTTAGAATTTATTCCAAAATCCAAAATTAGGTAAATGAGTTCTGAGGTCAAACACCTCAGAACTCATAAATTATCAAAGAATCAAAAAAATATATTAATATGGGTACATACATGGGGGTGATTCGGATACTCCTCATCATATTAATCATAAGATTTGATTAATATGATGAATATGATTTTGCGTTTGAATGTCAACTCCTCGGCCACCCTGTATATAAGTATGTATTTACAAAAGAATAGAAGTATATATAGCTTCATATATCAGTTATCTGGTACCCATAGTACAAGCTTTGCTTAGTTTGGGATCAGAGGGCCATATGTGAATAATTTCCCAGTGTTATGAGAAAACTCATTCATCAATTAAACTTAGTTATGTACGTTTCTTTTATCACACGTTGTTTATTTGATTTGTTTCGGTTTGAAGAAAGAAGAAGAAATATAAATTAGGTATATTTTTTAAACAGGTCAACGTCCAAGTTAGTATTTTTTTGTTTTTTTTTCTGGTTTGTTATTTTACCCTCGATATTTAGTCCGTGATAATACACAGCTAAACATATTTGGATACATAGTATTTTTCTTTTTAAATGAGTCACCATAACGGTTGGAAGTATGCGAAGAAATCATAAGAAAAAGAGCTATGCGACAATTTCTTATGGAGGATAATCTCTATATGTTGAGCAAACGTTACTAATAGTAATTAATAATATCCTGGTACATTATTCACACCCGGCCATCTGATCCCAAAGGAAGCAGAGCTTCTATGGAAACCAGATAACCGATATACCTACTACATATACATATATCTATTGTAAATACATACTTATATAGATAACTACACCCAGAATCAGGACAAACGGCCATGTTCATGCAGACAAATACATGTCCTGGGGGGAATCGGACCCACGACCTGCGGCGTCAAAAGCTAGCATTTAGCATCCACGCCAACGGAACCGTCAGAAGAACCACTCTGGTGAAACTTACGTGAACTTTCACTTAAGTGAAATCCAGTATCCAAATTAATAATTAATATACACAATGAAAATTAATTACGGCTGTAATTAAACTATTTAATTCCACGTAACCTATTTATGTTAATGCCCACATGCTCACAGATTCAATTTAATTTAATCTTTGACATCTGTTATACGATGGTTAACTACAGTTAATTCAGCAAATAATTGATTAATTATAGTTTCCGAATTGATGCTGTGATTGGCATCGCCAAACATGTGTTATTTAAGTAAATTGTAAGGTAATTGAAAAATAAACGGCCAGTACGGCCACCCGTATTAAATACCATTTTGTCAGTGCATAGTGCAAGTAGGGTAGGCAAGAAATGGTGGCTTTGTTAATTATATTGGATGCCAGGAGTTGTCAGCAAAAATTATTCGCTTGCATAAAATTCCCGTCCTGTCAATTCAGCCCAGCCTTTTATGACAGTTTTCAAATTTACTTAACTGGTTGAGATTCCATTCATATGCATTAACTAAAAGTTGTTATTTGGACATAACAAACAGACACACATATATTATTTGGACATAACAAAAAGATACACTTTTAATTTAAAAAGCGAGAAATGACGCAAAGCTCTTTGCAATTTAAAAGTAAACGTTTGTGAGCTTAATAAAATATTATAAACTCCCTTAAGGTTAAGGTGCCTACCCTAAATAGCAAATTTTCCGGAATTATATTTTATCCGGGATACAATTATTTACAATAAAATAAAAAAAAAAACATTCTGGCGACATACTATTAGGAGACACGCACCAAGTGTTCCGTATCCTCCATAGGTAATCCTAAAACCGGCCCGCGTAACTAAGTTTGTCGGTAAAGGATTTTTCAAGCTTTGTCTATTGAAATCATGAAAAAGTAAGCGTACTAGTATAAAAATCATCGGTTGTGACAATGCGTATTTCCAATTTACGAAACAATACATAAGGTTTTCCACCTACAATTTCTAGGCCACTAAGGGTCCACCACAAATCTGCTATGCTATTATTATTATACTGATGTGGTTGTCTCAGGATATTATTATAGCTTAGTACTGATGGAAACGGGTTCAACTGAGCTATACTTTTATATAAATCGATGCGTGCGACTAGATGCTTGCTAAAAAAAATAACAATAATTTATTGCAGGCATTGCAGACTACATGGCTCATATTTGTTATTAACAATTTGTACTTAAACGCAATGTTAGTAAATGATAGAATAACCTAATTAGCAATATATAATACAATGATAATTACAAATAAATAAAAGATTATATTATCTACTATCTGTGTCCCGCGGTTTTACCCGCGTTAAACTTTATAAATTATCCCAACTCCTCCCCCGTAGGTGATAGCGTATTATCATGTAGCCTATATGTTGACCCGACCTCTAATTAATATTTATGCAAAATTTGAAGTAAATCCATGCAGTACTTTTTGAGTTTAGCCCGGACATACATACAGACAAACAGACAAAAATTCTAAAAACTTTATTTTTGGCTTCGATATTGATTGTAGATCACCCTCTCAAGAATTCTTTAAAAAAAATATTAAATGTACAGTTTTGACTTTCCTACGATTTTATTATATGTATAGATAAGAATGAATGCCCCCACGCAGTAAGTTTATAGGACGCCTCGCGGCGTGGAGTAAGGATGGTCGCCTGCGATGTAGCTATGTGCAGTTCAGGCTATGTGCAGTGCTGGCTATGGAGAATGACCGCAAGCCTAGTTGCTTAACCTCACTGATCACTTACGGACCGGTGAGACCATCTAGTCAGCGTTGTTACACAGTAACATTCATTCAGAGCACCCATCTATCCAATATACATAGCTAAGTTGAACCCATTTCCACCAGCGCTAAACTACTTTGGGTATTTGATTGGTGTATATCAAACGCCTCCATACCATTAGCGGAAAAGGACACTAAGGTGGCCATTAGTACTTAGTTTAGGAAATAAAGCAATAATTTACATAAAGATTTCACAATAAGTTCTCAGTTGACGAAACTTTATTAGCTAAAGTCTGTGTAAATCCAAAAATTATTACAATTTTAGGTTCATTTTTCATTCAGTGTAATGTGTCCGTTTAAAATAAATTTAGGTCGAGGTTTTACCATCAATCAGTGATACGTAACAAAAAGCTAAAACTTTATTCGAACTGAACCATTACTAAATTAGGAGTAAAGTCCTATAATGGCGTCAATTTGACGTCCATCAATACAAACAAACTTTGATATTTACTTTTTGGACTTCATTTCTATACAAATACAAATATTTCCTTATATTCTACTGTATAAAACTTGAAGTCAGTACCAACTACTACTTACGAACTGGGCGGGATATATTCCTGCAGGGTACCCAATAAAATGACTGATAGAATATATCTGACCTTTAATAGGATCTATCTATTCCAATGCTATCGACAAAATAACTAACAAAAACACTTAGGTTAATGAGCGGAGAATCGCTCTTGCGACTTTTAACTATTCTACACAATGTTCTGAAGTAGATTGATCTATGAGAAAGAAAGAAAAAAGTTTTATTAGTCAACATATAAAAACATAAAAAATGGAGGATCTCACTAGCTTATTACGAATATTAGAATAGAATAGAATACTCTACACTGATAACACAATCATGTACAATGGGCGGTCTTATCGCATCAAGCGATTTCTTCCAGACAACCTTTGGATGGATAGAAGCTGTAATTATTTGCAACAAATTAACAAGTAGATAAGTAAAAAAACATATATTAGCTACGGTGCAACGCCATCTAATGGCGTTAAAGTGAACTAACATTAAAAACAACGTGAACATACCGCCCACCAAGGACAATATTGAAGAGTGCGGCCTTATTACATTTATTTATTATTACATTTGTTAATTGGATATTTAAGAATATGTACCTTTCCCTAATCAGTGGAGTTCAGCAGTGAGGAATAATAACGTACTTTAATATACCTATGGCAAAGGTTCATCCTCTGAGGATTTACTGCGCGACCCAACAGCTTGTTTTCTTTATCTACTATTTCAATTGGCACACAACCGCAATTAATTTAGTACCTGAATTAAACAATCCAATTTAATTTGTATGTTTTTAAATGAACTTCATTTTTTTACCAACCATACTCAAATATAAGATATCACAGATGCTCTTAAACTGTGCTCTCACCGGTCCATAAGTGATAAGTTAGGTTAAACACATGGGTCACCTACCTATATACTGGCCGCGTGTCAGTATATAGGTAGGTGACCGCCAAGTTAGCGTGTCGTGTGTTTCCAAACTTAAGGTCCATAAGTGATTGGTTAGGTTAAACACATGGGTCACCTACCTATATACTGGCCGCGTGTCAGTATATAGGTAGGTGACCGCCAAGTTAGCGTGTCGTGTGTTTCCAAACTTAAGGTCCATAAGTGATTGGTTAGGTTAAACACATGGGTCACCTACCTATATACTGGCTGCGTGTCAGTATATAGGTAGGTGACCGCCAAGTTAGCGTGTCTGTGTTTCCAAACTTAAAATGGAATAAATTTTTAACATTGAGATGTTTATTTTTCATAATCAAAAAGGCAAAAAGTTTAGGCGACGGATATCATCCGGAAAGGTTTTATACGATTATACGCAAAAAAACAGCATCTCGTGTGCAAAAAGTAGAGACAGTCGAAAAAGCATTCTAAAAATTATAGCCGAGAACCTCAACTCGCTAATTATTAATTAAATTAATAACACGAGAAAATAAGTTATTTTATCTTACTAATTGTAGTAGTCAACATGAGTAATTAAATTTAATTTAATTACTCATGATCGGTGTATAAAAATCATGTTGTCAGTCCCGGTGCAGGTTAGATAACAATCGTTAATCCATGTCGATAGCCTACCGGGCGGCTTGAACAACTAAGAATAATATCTAGTCTCTCTATACGAAACGTTGGTTCGATCCGATTGTGGTCAGATAAGACTGCCAGCAGTCCACATCTAGGGCAGCTACGAGCCACTTGTCTCACCAACACAGTCTTGAGAGTATCATATGAACCACAATTCTTACTAAGTAGCATAACCTGAAGATCAAATCAAACATTATGGTTCATTTTATAATTCGTCCGTTAAAACTATGCAATCTTAGTAATAAGTCCATTTCAAATTCGTCTGTAACTAATTTAACCATATAATTTCATGGTTTAGATAGCGCATTGACAGATTATTTCCGGATGGCACTTCCTTTTCTCAAGTGCCATCAAACGAGACGAGGCTTATGGTAGACGTGGCAAGTACTGCTGCGATAAAAAAAATGGTATAAAGATTTGTCAAGTGTTTTTTATACACCGATCATGAGTAATTTTATTAAATTATTCATGATTCGGAAAAATAAATCCGTAGAGTTTTAGTAAGATAAAATAACTTATTTTCTCGTGTTATTAATTTAATTAATAATTAGCGAGTTGAAGTTCTCGGCTATAATTTTTAGAATGCTATTTTGACTTTCTCCACTCTTTGTACAAGAGATGCTGTTTTTTTGCGTATAATCGCATAAAACCTTTCCGGATGATATCCATCGGCTTTGTTGGGTGTTAGTAAGGGAATCCTAACTTTATTTATTATTATCCTAACTGCCAGTGTGTATCGTTCTTAGCTTAACGCAAAGCGCCTACCCCAGATTGGGAGATGGTGCGGGTTCGAGACCCGCCAGACGAATTAAGTTATGATTTCCCATTTTCAGGTAAGACTTTAAGGTTAATACAAGTATTTAAATTTGTTACATATTTCTATTTCTTACTAATATTAATATTTGAAATTATGAGACCTGTGATAAGCATTACATTAAGTTACATTTAAAACATTTATGAAAAATAAACATCTCAATGTTAAAAATTTATTCCATTTTAAGTTTGGAAATTATTTGTTCCATTGATAATAACTTTATCATCTACAGGTATCTTCAAGGTGAATACGACACGCACAATGTCGCGTCCCGTCGCATTCGCCCTGAAGATGACTTCCAGAAGGAGTCAAAATTGTCAAAGTCCAACTTAAAATTAATTACGTGAGTTATCCGTTGCTATTTTTACAATGTTAGCTCCTTAAGTCAATTTGAAATATAAAATAATAGTATAACTTTTCGTGTGTGGTTTTTATTAATATTTCATTATCAATGTATGTTAGGCCACTAGTCAAGGTCACTTTCGTTTAAATAATTGTTAGTAATGTCTTTGAAGTTTTAATGGTAAAATGATGGGATAAAGTTGTTTCAAGTCTAAATGATGTCTATTTAATACGTATTCACCATCTTAAAGAGTAACTATTCAAAAAACATCGATTATCAATAAAAAGGATTGAATTTTGACCCCAGTGTCATTTTATTTGCTTTTTTTTTTATCTGAAATCAAACTAAATTGTATTATACCTTCCTAAAAATACGTTATGTGTATACGTTTTTCTCTTCTCCTGTATTACTTGTCTTCATTCAAATCTAGGTGTGTAATATGCTATATTTAAAACATTATATTTATCAATAACTCATGGTTGTCATAAATGTAAGTCAAGCACACTCGTGAATATAAAGCTAAGTACTCACAGTAAGTGGCGCTCGTGAGTCGATCGATTGTGTCTTGTTTGAGTTTCGAGTTCTTCTTACCCATCTTAGCTCTTCGGCGCTAGAACACCGGTCGCACACACACTAAGTGTAGTCTGAGTTCGTCACAACACTGTGACGTGTTACATATTATTCGATCTGCAGCTGCTTTTCCACCTGCGAAAAAAAATGTTTTGGTTTATTATAATGGTAACTGTAATTTTTTGCGTATTATCATCATCATGTCAGCCTAATTACGTACACTGCTGGACAAAAGACTCCTCAAATAATTGAAGGACATGCCAGAACCGCCACGCTTGGCAGACGGGTTGGAGATCGCAGTGGGATGGTTATATTTCACAGAAAAACGCTGCTGCCCGTTCTCTCGTAGTTATTTCCTTAGGGCAATTACTACGCCCCTACGGGATGAGATGGGGAGATGATACTCTTTGCCGTCACCACACTACGAGCGTGTTAATATTTGAACGATCAATGGCTGAAAGTGCCATATTTTGTGTTAAGCCACATATACGGCTTATATGACGAATATGTGTGTCATATAACGTCCACAGCAGGTCAGAGCCTCTCCAAAAGATTTCCACAATGAAGTTGTGTCCATCTTTTGGAGAGATATTCCATGATCATCACGCTTGGCAGATGGGTTGGCGATCACAGTATGATGGTATGTACACAGAGAGACGCTCTTGCCCGTTCTCTGGGAGATTTCCCTCGGGTCGACTTCTATCCCCGCCACGGGATGAAATGGGTTGGCGATATTTTAAGGTCCTGACTTGAAGGCGCCGCCTTCTCAGCTGGACATTGAGATGTTTTACATGTTGTAAATTGCTTCTACCTATGCGCTTTCTAAAAATATGTTTGGGTCATTTAGTGCTTTAGTGATTATTGTTCCAAAACAGTCAGAACAAATTTTCTGAAAAATTCTTTGTAATTATCATAAAATATGGAAAAACTGTTTTTATTACGCCTTTTGGTGATTATATAACATAAAATAGGTACACAAGTGAAAACTGGTTTTGAATATTTTGGAATATTAACCTCACAAAATGACCGATGCATATTCTTTTAAAGTTTATTTGAAAGCCGACATTTCGAAAACAAAGTGCTAACTTGTATAGTATAAACCTAAATGAAGGTACGAGTTCGCACTCTGCTGAATTATGGACTTAAACCTAAGATTAATTTACAATATATTTTTAGGCCGCGCCTGGGTACTTTTCAGTCTCTAAGTCCACTTCGATCCTATGGGATCTTTTGTACTTCCCCACCTTTGTTCTTTTATTCAGGCTCCTTTTCACCGAATACACGCTCAATGAGCTTTTTTATGGGACGAAGCTATAAGAGCCTATAGTATTTCGAACTTGGATAAAACGGTTATCAGGTTTTGTTGCCAGATGAATCCCTATTAGCTCTTTCACCTGGACTTTGGATAAATACGCCGCCGCTTGATCAACGAAGCGGCTAGTATTCTTGTCTAAAACAAGATGCGAATATTGTCTGCACGTGTGGCGCAGCGGCTATTTCAGTTGCCTCGCCGCTTCGTGTCGCGGGTTCGAGTCCCACGCCGGACAAGTATTTTTGTGACCCATAAATAGTTGTTCTGAGTCTGGATGTAATTTTTTGTCCGTCTATTATTATGTTTGTAAAGTACCCCGCGACGTAGTGTGTATAGCTTGTGTATAGTGCGGGCGTTGTTTTAAAAAAAATAAAGATTCTTCGAGATTATTTTTCCTGTAAAACTTGCTATTTAATAGTAGGTTACCATACCTACTATTAAATAGCAAGTTTTACAGGAAAAATAATTGTGTAGTGTTATCAATATGATAATAATTTTCAGCAATCAAAAACATGCAAGTGGGAACATATCAGTCGGTCATATTTCTATGAAAAACTGATGGACGGGCCACTTCCTCTGAAAGGGTGTTAGCAAGGAAATTCTAAATTTGATCACTCGATGGGAATCGTTCGTAGCTTATCGACAGAGTTCCTTTAAGATATTATTTACACTTTGCTTTGCGAATAAGTAATGCTAAAAAGCAAAATTTTATGTACATATATATATATTTTTTTAAATAATATCTAGGGACAATGTCACACAGATCATCTTAGCCCCAAACTAAGCAAATCTTGTACTATGGGTACCAGGCGACGATATACATACTTATATAGATAGATAAATACTTAAATACATAGAAAACATCCATGACTCAGAAACAAATATTCGTGCTCATCACACAAATATTTGCACTTACCGGGATTCGAACCCAGGAACACCAGCTTCGTAGGTAGGAGCACTGCCAACTAAGCTACGGTGACCGTCAAACACCGTATCAGCCGTAAGACGCCGACTGTTGGACAAAGACCTCCCCCAAAAATGGGTCTCCACAATTGCCAGTTTTACGCTACGCGCATCCAGCGACTTCCAGGCAACCTCACATGATCATCGGTCCAGCTTCTTGAGGGCCTGCCCACGCTGCGTCCTAGCGTTCGTGGTCACCACTAGAGAACCTTTCTGCCTGACGAATTTAATAAAAATGTGTTCGATTTTTGCACTTACATAGTTCTGATTGACGATTTTGGGAACAAAATAGCATTTATTTTATGATCGTACAAGTTTTTTTGAAGAATAAATTTGGTCGATGGACTTCAATCTTTAATCAGACAAAGAATAATCATACCACCTCATTTTGAACTCTATTGTGCTGTAAATAAGTGCTAAACCATGGATTAAGAACATACTCTATGACCGATTGAGGTTTAACACAAAAACCGTGAATCTATAAATAGATGAATAGGCACCAATTACATTCATGGCATATTTTGTGTTCTCAACGAAAATGTGCCTCATTATTACTACAAACAAATGTAAATATCCATAAGATCAGTAAAATACCGGGAGTTATATTACCTAAACGCTTTAATATAGTCACGTAGCATTACAATTTGTACAAAACTGTGTCAACAATATTCCTTGATCTCCCTCTCCCTTTCTAATAACAGGACCATATTATTGCCGTCTCTCTTTGTATAAATTATAGCTGTTTTCCTCCTTCTGAATATTGTAGGGAAAGAAACGAACGATTCGGAGACGTAAACGTAATACTTATTTTGGCGTATCTTCGGCACAAACAAGTCATTTATAAGATAGTGGATAAGTCAAGCAATCTTACATGCGTTGTGTACTCAATATTTAATTCTGTTACAATATTAACAATGGTCTATTAGAAGGATGAAGTCATTTAAACATCTATCGAATAAGTTAGTTATACTTAATGATTCAATATTTCTGGCTTGTATTCTGGCTGTGCGGTGACGGCCTAGAGAATATCGCCGCCCCCTCTGATCCCGTGGGGGGACGTAGAAGTCGTCCCGAGGGAATATATACCAGAGAATGGGCAGCAGCGTTCTCATGAGTACCAATGTCTACCTTACTGCGATCGCCAACACGTTTGCCAAGCGTGGCGATTATGGCAGATCCCCTCAAATGAAGGAGACAACTAAACCGCGGGCCCCAGTCCCCGGCAGCCCTGCTATTCCCAGCCGTGGTAACAGCCGTGATTACGGCAGGGCAGGGGGTGCTAAGAATCCCCGGCAGATTCCGCGTTACCAAAACCGACGACCTCTGGCCCTGGCAACGTACAACACACGCACACTGCGGACCAACGAGAAGATGATCGAACTGGAGGAAGAATTGAGCAGGTTACATTGGGACATAATAGGATTATCTGAAGTCCGAAGAGAGGGGGAGGACACGATAATCCTGAAATCCGGGAATCTGCTCTATTTCCGGGAGGGCGACCAACTGTCCCAAGGTGGTGTTGGGTTCATAGTCCACAAGTCCCTCGTCCACAACATAGTGAAAATCGAGAGTGTGTCGACTAGGGTTGCGTACCTTATACTCAGAATTACCAGGCGGTATTCGCTGAAGGTTATACAGGTATACGCACCCACTTCGACGCACTCCGACGATGAGGTTGAGGTCATGTATGAGGATATTTCTAGAGCCATACATATCTCTAACACTTATTTCACTGTGGTCATGGGGGACTTTAACGCGAAGCTGAGTAAACGATTCGGGAATGAGCTGAGGGTGGGGCAATTTGGAACTGGAGACCGGAATCCCCGGGGCCAAATGTTGGCCGACTTCATGGAGAAGGAGGGACTCTTTATGATGAACTCCTTTTTCAAGAAGCCGGAAAACCGCAAATGGACCTGTGTAAGCCCCGATGGTAAAACAAAAAACGAGATGGACTTTATCTTGCCGACGAGCAGACAGGTGTTCAATGACGTCTCAGTGATCAATACGGTTAAAACCGGGAGCGATCACAGACTGGTGAGAGGCTCATAGAACCTAAATGTCAAGCTCCAGAGGTCCCGACTGATAAAGTCCACGCTCAGATCTTTACCCATCCACATCCAAAACCCTGAACCCTTTCAGCTCGAACTACAAAACCGTTTCGAATGCCTAGCAGATTGCGAAGAAGTGGACTCATACCACGACAGGCTCGTAGAAGCTGTCCATACGGCTGAGTCTAAGGTCTTCAAGGCCCACCGTACAAACAGAACCAAAAAAGATATCTGACTATACCCTGCAGCTTATGGATGTAAGACGGAAAATGGTTCTGACATCCTCTGATGATGCTACCAGATACCGGCAGCTCAACAGACAGATCTGAAAGTCTTTGACTCGCGACACACGCCAATTTAATACAAATTGTATTAAAGAAGCCATTGAGCGGAACAAAGGCTCTAAAGTGTTTGCAAGAGAACTGTCTGTCAGACAGAGCCAACTGACGAAGCTGAAGACTGAGGATGGTAGAATCGTCACGTCTAGACCTGAGTTGCTGGGAGAGATCGAGAGGTTCTACGGACAGCTGTATACGAAAATCCAGTTACCTGTCGATAGTTGTGCCTCAGATCCCAGAGCACGACTAAGCCAACACTTCACCGAAAACATCACGGACGTCAGCCTGTGCGAGATTAGAATGGCTCTCGAACACCTTAAGAACAACAAGGCGCCTGGTGATGATGGAGTTACGGCAGAGCTTCTGAAGTCGGGTGGTACACCAATTCTATGGGCCCTTCAGAAGTTATTTAACTCCGTCATACTAGAAGGTCAAACGCCACAAACATGGCACAGGGGTGTGGTGGTGCTCTTCTTCAAAAAGGGCGATAAAACCCTCTTGAAGAATTACAGACCCATCACACTGCTGAGCCATGTTTACAAGTTGTTTTCGAGGGTCATTACGAATCGTCTCGCACGCAGGTTTGACGACTTCCAGCCTCCCGAACAAGCCGGTTTCCGTAAAGGCTTTAGTACCATAGACGACATACATACGCTGCGGCAGGTTATACAGAAGACCGAAGAGTATAACCAGCCATTATGCTTAGCGTTTGTGGACTATGAGAAAGCCTTTGATTCGATCGAAACTTGGGCCGTACTGAGGTCTCTCCAAAGGTGCCAAATCGACTACCGGTATATCGAGGTGTTAAAGTGTTTGTATGAAAACGCCACTATGTCAGTGCGACTCCAGGACCAGAACTCGAAACCTATCCACTTGCAGTGAGGTGTGAGACAGGGAGATGTTATATCTCCGAAACTGTTCACTTCTGCATTGGAAGATGTCTTCAAGCTTCTGGACTGGAAAGGCTTTGGCATCAATGTCAATGGCGAGTACATCACCCACCTTCGATTTGCCGACGATATAGTAGTCATGGCTGAGACCCTAAAAGACCTCAGTACAATGCTCGATGGCCTCAGCAGAGTCTCTCAACAAGTGGGTCTGAAAATGAACATGGATAAGACGAAAATCATGTCGAACATCCATGTTGCACCCACTCTAGTTAAGGTTGGAGATTCTGCACTCGAAGTTGTAGAGAACTATATTTACCTAGGACAGACCATCCAACTAGGTAGGTCCAACTTCAAGTAGGAGGTCAATCGTAGAATCCAACTCGGCTGGGCGGCGTTCGGGAAGTTACGTAATATCTTCTCGCCCCAAATACCGCAGTGTCTCAAGTCGAAAGTCTTCGACCAGTGTGTGTTGCCAGTGATGACTTATGGAACAGAGACGTGGTCTCTCACTATGGGCCTTATCAGGCGGCTCAAGGTCACCCAAAGAGCAATGGAAAAGGCTATGCTTGGAGTTTCCCTGCGAGATCGAATCAGAAATGTGGAGATCCGCAGGCGAACCAAAGTAACCGACATAGCACTAAGAATTGCCAAGCTGAAGTGGCATTGGGCAGGGCACATAGCTCGTAGAACCAACGGCCGCTGGGGCAGAAAGGTTCTTGAGTGGCGACCACGAACCGGAAGCAGCAGCGTGGGCAGGCCCCCTACAAGATGGACCGATGATCTTGTGCGGGTCGCTGGAAATCGCTGGATGCGGATAGCGCAAGACAGGCAATTGTGGAGATCTTTGGGGAAGGCCTTTCGGCGTCTTTCGGCTGATATGATGATGAATGATTCAATAGACAGAATAAAAAAATAAAAAATGTTGAATAAACAGAATGCCTTGAAAATTATGTTAAGCCTGAAATGTAAAGTTTGATGTATTTCAAAAAGAAAGCCTGTAGCCCGATTTTTTACTAAAGTATTTTAAAAGGGATGGCAGACTATAGACTATAATTTACCAAATTTGTTAGTAAGTTAGTAATCACGTTTACCCTGGATGTACAGACGCACAAACTACACTCTGGGGTGACATAAATTTGAATTTAATTTTATAATTTCTTAAATCTTCTTGTTCAATACCCGTGGTGACTGGAATTCACACAAAACAATTTAAGGTTTCATATATGTTTATCGTTTAAATATTAAACTGTAAATTTACATACGCCTCAATGCTAAATTAGACCTACGACAATTTTACAAAAAAAAAACGTTGCGAAGTTCACCACGACAAAAGTGTTAAATTCAAATAGAACAATTTACATGCTTAAACTGTTCCCAAATGGACTTATTTTTATGTTTGCTACAATGTTGTGAATGATTATTTATCTCCTCATCTCACAAAATAAAATAATGTCACAACATAATCATTGAACGACAAACTACACTTACCACAACACCTTCATATATGTTTATAGATAGGAGAGGCTGGTCATCTGTCATACAAGTTTCCCACCTAGTACGGATACTAGTCTCTCACTCCGATCTCACCTTTTCAAATGTTATGCCTAAATTAGTTAATAAGACATTTTCCTTGTAATTTTCTGTGTGAGAGAAGAAATAAATCTATTATTATTATTATCTAAATATATTTTATATTTTTGAGAACTTGCTACATCATAAAAGTGTTGTACAGCATAGAACACGAAGTTTTCTTCAAATTATATAGATGGCGTTGTTTAGTCCGTGATATAAGTCGCAATGGTTTCGTTCACATAATTTGGTTAGGTCGGCAAGAATACTGCACAAGCAATATTATTATAGAAAGAAATATATTTTTAGAAAAGCACGAGTAATTAATATTACTACGGCTTTATTAAACTGATGATTTACGTATAGCGTTAATGCGTTTATTTAATGTGGGATATGAAATAATTTATTTCAGTTAAGTACATGAAAAATGTGCTGACGGGTGGTGCTCGTTAAAGTTTAGCTTTCGGTTCTGGATGCCACCTGGAGCACCAACTTGGGATATTTAGTATAAAGTTCTTAAACTCAAAAAATACTGGCCAGTTTTGAATTATTTTGAAGAAAGCTTATTCTGAAAACCTTTTTGTACGATTCTAATTAGAAATTAGAAAAATAAATTGCTAACAAAAGATATACGCGGCAAATGCTTTTGTTGTGCAAAAGTATTAAATTCAAATAGAACAATTGAAATGTTTAAACTGTTCCCAATGGACTTATTTTTATGTATGTTACATTGTTATGAATGATTTATGTATCATAATATATTTTCACATTGTTTATTTTTTGAGAACTTGCTAAATCATAAAAGTGTTTGCTACATAGAAAAACGAAGCTTTCTTCAAATATTATATAGATGGCGTTGTTTAATCCGTGATATAAGTCGCAATGGTTTCGTTCACATAATTTGGTTAGGTCGGCAAGAATACTGCACAAGCAATATTATTATAGAAGGAAATATATTTTTAGAAAAGCACGAGTAATTAATATTACTACGGCTTTATTAAACTGATGATTTACGTATAGCGTTAATGCGTTTATTTAATGTGGGATATGAAATAATTTATTTCAGTTAAGTACATGAAAAATGTGCTGACGGGTGTTGCTCGTTAAAGTTTAGCTTGTGGTTCTGGATATCACCTGGAATACCAACTTGGGATATTTAGTATAAAGTTCTTAAACTCAAAAAATACTGGCCAGTATTGAATTATTTTGAAGTAAGCTTATTCTGTAAACCTTTTTGTACAATTCTAATTTGAAATTAGAAAAATAAATTGCTAACAAAAGATATAGGTACGCTGCAAATAATTTTGTTGTGCAAAAGTATTAAATTCAAATAGAACAATTGAAATGTTTAAACTGTTCCCAATGGACTTATTTTTATGTATGTTACATTGTTATGAATGATTTATTTATCATAATATATTTTCACATTGTTTATCTTTTGAGAACTTGCTAAATCATAAAAGTGTTTGCGGCATAGAAAAACGAAGTTTTCTTCAAATATTATGTAGATGGCGTTGTTTAATCCGTGATATAAGTCGCAATGGTTTCGTTCACATTATTTGGTTAGGTCGGCGAGAATAACTGCGAAAGCAACACTCTAGGAAAATAAATTGTATTTTTAGAAAAGCACGAGTAATTAATATTACTACGGCTTTATTAAACTGATGATTTACGTATAACGTTAATGCGTTTATTTAATGTGGGATATGAAATAATTTATTCAGTTAAGTACATGAATAATGTGCTGACGGGTGGTGCTCGTTAAAGTTTAGCTTTCGGTTCTGGATGCCATCTGGAACACCATCTTGGGATATTTAGAATAAAGTTCTTAAACTCAAAAAAATACTGGCCAGTTTTAAATTCTTTCGAAGAAAGTTCATTTGTTAAACCTTTTTGAACGACTTTAATTTGAAATTAGAAAAATAATTTGAAAACCAAAGATATACGCGGCATAACGGTAGCGAAGTCCGAAGGTTTAATTTACCTACAATCTTATCTTATCTTATCTTTGATGGGGTGTACTTGCGAACAGCACTTCGAACCTTCAGGATCTTTTGTACTATCCCCCACTGGTTTTATTCTATCCCTAAAGCCCTGAATGAAGTCTTCACATAATCCAGTACACTTCTTAGGGGTAGATCCTTGTAGTCTCCTGGTTCTGGATATGCCAGCCCCAGGATGGCCATTCTGTGTCTTGCCAATGCATCGCATTTGCATATTATATGCAGCATTGTTTCCTGTTCTTCCCTACAGGTCCTGCAGATCGGGCTATTCGACAGTCCCAATTTGTGTAGGTGATAGTTGGTGCCATAGTGGCCCGTGAATACTGCTACTATCAGTCGTAGCTGGTTTCTGCTGTACTTCCAAAGTTTTTTGGACCAGCTTTTGTCTATTCCTTTAATGAGTTGCTTTGAGTGCTTTAATTCCTTGATTTTGGTCCACATTTGATTGTGTTTAGCTGTGGATTCATTTTTAAGGATTGCTCCTATTACATTTGGAGGAATCCCTACGTACGGTTCTGGTCCACAGAACTGACTTTCAGATCCCTTCCTAGCTAGTGCATCTGCTTTTTCGTTGCCTTCTATTCCTGTATGGCCTGGTACCCATACGAGTTTGACTTTGTTTTTAGTACCAAGTTTGTTCAGAGCCGTGATACAGTTCTGGATTAATTTTGATTTGATTTTATGTGACATCAGGGCTTTTAATGTAGCCTGGCTGTCACTGAGTATGTAGATGGTCTGACCTTCAGTCGCCCTATCTATGATCGACTGGGCGCATGTAATTATCGCGTATGTCTCTGCCTGAAACACTGTCGCGAAATTGCCCATGCTTTCGCTGATACTGCAGGTTTCATTATATACGCCCGCGCCTGTACCGGATTTCATTTTTGATCCGTCTGTATACCAAATTTGACATTGTTCGTTTTGTTTACAAAGTCCCAATTTCCATTCCTCTCTACTAGGGATGTATAAATTATATTGTTTGTCAAATGTGTAGGTGGGTTGCATTTTATCACTTCCCATCTCTATTACATTGTCAAGGTTTTTCCAGTTTTCTGTCTGTGTATGCCTTGTGGGCATACGTTCATTAGATATGTGTCCCAGGACAGTAAGCCTTAGGAGTGTTTTTCTTGCCTTTTCTTGTACTTCAAGGTGTAGTCGTACTAGGTCTAGAATAACTTCCAAGGCCGTTGTTGGTGTAGTGCTAAACGCCCCTGTCATTGCTAAGCAGGCAGTGCGTTGTATTTTGTTTAGCACTTGTTTACAAGTTTCCAGTTTTGTTCTTGGCCACCAGACGATACTACCGTACATCAGTACCGGTTTTACCATCATTTTGTATATCCAGTGAACGATTTTGGGTTTTAGACCCCATGTTTTGCCATATGCTGCTCGGCACATGCCGAATATTCTCAGGGCTTTGTTTTTTATGTTTTCTACATGTTCTTTCCATGTGAGTGATTTGTCGAGTGTTATACCCAGGTATTTCACTTCTTTTGACAAATACATTTTTGTGTTGTAGAGTTTTAAAATTCCTATACCCGATAGGTCTTTCTTTTTTGTGAATGGTACTATAACGGCTTTCTGTGGGTTTATAGAAAGGTTATTTGATTTGCACCAGTCTTCTGTTTCTTTTAAAGCTTGTTTCATAATATCTGCTACTATGTGAGGGAATTTCCCACTTATTAGTATCACAATATCGTCTGCATAGCCGACGGTATACCGTGGCCCTGTGTTTAGGTTTATCAAGAGCTCGTCCACAATCAGGCACCACAGTAGCGGTGAGATGACTCCGCCTTGTGGGCATCCTCTGGTTGTCGTTGCATATCTGATGTCCCCTAGTAGTATTGACTGCAGTTGCCGTCCTTTCAGCATTCTGTCTATCCATCTGCATAGAGTGGGTTCTATGCTATGGTTCCTGGCGGCATTTTGTATAGTACTGAATGCCGTGTTGTCAAAAGCTCCTTCAATATCTAGAAATGCCGCAAGGCATATTTCTTTGTTTTCTAAGGCTGCTTCCGCCTTTTTCACAACATGGTGTAGGGCTGTCTCGGTAGATTTTCCTGCCTGATAAGCATTCTGTTGCCAGTGTAGCGGGAATCTTTTTAGAGGCCCTTGCCTGATGTGTATGTCTACCATTTTTTCAAGTGATTTGAGAAAGAATGATGTGAGACTAATCGGTCTATATGATTTTGGTGACTCGTAGTCCGACTTTCCAGGTTTCAGTATGTAGACTACTTTGACTTGTCGCCATGCTTGGGGTGTGTACCCAAATGCTATGCAAGCTCTATATAGCCTACATAGGTGTGGGTTTAGTACATTATTCGCTTTTTGTAATAGGATGGGATATATTCCATCCGGGCCAGGCGATTTGAATGGTTCAAAGTTGCTTATGGCCCACTTTACCTTGGTCTCGTTAATTATCTTTTTAGCCGTGTCCCAGTCTGCCTTGGTTGTGTGTCTTTCCACATCCTCTTGGCTAATTGGGATTTCTCTCTCCATGGTTTTCATTGTCTCAGAGCCTGGAAAGTGAGTTTTAAACATGACGTCTAGTGTCTCCTCACCAGAATCTGTTAGTGTCCCATCAGCTTTCCTGGTGATGGATAGTGGATTGACTCTGGCAGTGGCCAGGGCTTTCGTGAGTCTCATGCACTGTGGAATGCTCCCTATTTCTTGGCAGTGATTCCTCCATGCACGCCTTTTTGCTTTCCTAACAGCTTTGCTATACTCAGTTAGTTTCCTAGCATACATATCAAAGTCTTTAGTGGCTTTGGCTAGATTGAATGTTGCCCTCGTTTCCTTCTTAAGCTTAATTAGCTCAGGTGTCCACCAGGGTATCCTCTTTGCTTTGACTGTTTTTTCCGGACAGTTATCTCTCCATGTTTTTAGCACTGCTTGGGCAATGCGTTCTGCCTCAAACTCTATCTCTATGGCTGAGTTGAGCTTACCTCTCGGGTCGCCTAGTTCTACCTTCAGGTCCCTGATGTACGTGGGCCAGTTGGTGTGTCTAGGGTTTCGTCGTTGTACAGACTCCCTTTTTATTCGTGTTTTGTACTTGAAGCAAATGTACCTATGGTCCGATAGGGATATCTCATTAGGAACATTCCATTCTTCTATTAGGTTGCTGGCTCTAGCCGAGGCTAGGGTTATGTCGATAACTTCAGCTCTTTTTGCGTTAACAAATGTTGGCCTGTTACCAGAATTAATTAGTTGGAGAGGGGAGCTTACCAGATAGTCCAGTAGTTTCTCTCCTCTCTTGTTAATGTTTGTGCTGCCCCAAATGATGTGGTGTGCATTAGCGTCGCAGCCGATTATGAGGTCTATGTCGTTAGCACTGCAGTTATTCACGAGTTCCCTTAACTTCGGCGAAGCTGGTTCTTCTGCTTCATAAGGTAGGTAGGCAGAGGCTATACAGATAGTTCTCCTTACCTACAATAGTTTTTGGCTATTAATTTTGTGTCAAATTTAAGTTTTATAACAAGTGATCGGTTCATTTCGAATAAATGTCATTGTGTGCATCAAGTAGCGGCGCCATTTAACGAAAGAAGAAATGTTAAGGGCAGTAGGCATGCTCCAAGATACTCAACGGAGTATTGCTGAGAAGATTAGAACAAGACTAAACATGATATCAAGATTATGTGTAAAGTGTAAGTAAAGTGCCCCGCGGGTTTACCCGCGTTGAATTTTATAGATTATAGCCTTTATTTAAATCCAGGGTCAGCTATCTCCATATAAAATTTTGTTAAAATGGCTTTAGCCGTTTAGACGTGAAGAAGTAACAAACATACACATTCACACGCTCACAAACTTTCGGCTTTATAATATTAGTGTGATCTACAGGATTAATTTGTTGGCCGTTAACCTATTTTCCTATTATGGGTTTTACTAGGATGTAAATATATAAATAAATAAACCGTTAGTACTAAACTAATGTTTTAAAGAGAAACATCTGATTTATTACGTTTGTTTGTTCTGTATTGGATAAACTCTAAAATTGCTCAAATATCCTGGTACATTATATACACACGGCCATCTGATCTCAAACTAAGCAGAGCTTGTACTATGGAAACCAGATAACTGATATACTACTTTTCTTTTGTAAATACATACTTATAGATAATTACACCCAGACTCAGGACAAACATACATGTTAATGCACATTCCCAGGGTGGGAATGGAACCCATAACCTCCGGCTTGAAAAGCATAGCTTGCTGTCAATGGTTTTTTTATTTTTTTCACCTTAAGAAAGCTGCATTATCAGGAAGTAACATGGACTATAAAAAGAGATATCCCTTAGTAAATTAAAATAATGTTTCTAATAAATTTTGTTTTTTGAAGTTATACTTCTTTTGGCGCGATGGAGAAAAATGATGAGAGTGAATTTTTACGATGCGCGCGCACACCGACACCAAAAAATTTAACAGCATGAAGTTAGTTCTAGGCGGTATGATGCGCGCGCATCGTAAAAATAACAGCATGACGTTAGTTCTAGGTGGTATAAAAATTGATAACTATGTTCAAGTTGTATATTAAGAAGTATCACTTCTAACGCGTGCACATAAGTACACACAAGTTTTTTTTTTTGATAAGGTAGGTGGAATATCTACACCTGCCATCCGCAAAAAGTGTCAGCAGATGAGTATGTTGGACTCGTACCGACTAAACCTAACCTGCCGTGTACTTCTCTTGGCGCCTGATGGAGGAGCCCCGGGATCGCGGGTATGCCGCTCGGGTGCCTTCCGTTAGCACCATGTCCCAGATGGTCGGGACAGGCACCTATTTACCTTTCTATGTAATATTATACAAAAACACGTTTTTGTACATTTATGTAAATGTATATTTTGAGATGCCTTGGTGGTGATAAATACCAGTATCATGTACATTAGTAAGTATGAATGAATGTGATAGTGTGAATGGCACAACCGGGAGGCGAAGACCTCATAGAACATTCTCCGACCAAAACGGAGATGTTCTCAAGAAAGGCCAGGTCAGGAGTACGAAGAATATAATGACAGTAAACGAGGCAAAAGAGGTGGAAAGATCTTGACAAATGGAAATCCGTTCTATCTGCCTACCCCTCTGAGAAACCGGCGTAAGTCTATGTATGTATCTAGAGATAAATATTGTAATAATAAGTTACTCATTATTTTAAATAATAAATGTAATAATATCGTAACTGAAAGAGACGATAAACGTGGGAACCAACCGCTGCCCTCGAACCGAAATGGGTTGCGTTTGCGATAGAAGTGGCATGTTGTACAATTTATGAAGCTGTTTTGTAAGAGCAAAATATAATAATAATAATCGTTTATTTCTAAATAAAAAAAATAAAAAAAAGCTTTTTATTCACGTAGAAATTAAAAAAGCGCTTGTAAATAGTCAGAACATGTTTGTCGTAATACTGTTATTATTTCTAGTTACTTATTATAGATATTTAGGTACACGGATTGTTAAAACATTTATAATATTTATTTTATAATAGTAGTGATATTTAGCTAGCTTGTATTAAGTTATTGTCAAGGAGATTATGTTTAGGTTTAAATATTGAAATTTATATTTTACTACATTTTGTCTGAATGGTTCTGTCTATATAAAGGTACGATTTCAGTATTATTATTATGACGGACCTTGTGTTTAAAACGCCGGTCGCGCTTTAATGCTACCACCGGATCCAATGCGCCCCAACTGAGAAGACCCAGCGAAACAAACTCAGCAGGTTCATCTACTACCGGTTTCAACACGGCCCAGTTGAGACGGTCCGGCGAAACATACTCAAGCGGGCATGAACACTGTATTTGGTCCACTGAAAGTAATTATTTAATAGGCAAAACAAGATCTGCTCGATCGGTTGTCTAAATGAATATTAATTTAGATTATATTTAGGAAACATAAGAAAAACATTTTGAGACAGAGTCAATAAATTTAAATTTAGTATATGTTAACAATCATATTACACATAGTCACAGATAGTTCACGTAACTCAACAAATTAGTCATGTCTATATGGCTACAAGATCTCCAGCGAGCAATGTGCAGGTAGGTGGTGAGCGCCAGGCCTCTTTGTCATCGATGTACTCTTTAGTGGAATAAGAACCCCTTGCCATAAGTACACGTTTAATGTGTGTCAGGCAGATCAGTAATATGAGTAGGAAGCTTGTTATAAAACCTAATACAATTTCCTAAAAATGATTTATTCATTTAAACTAACCGAAAGGAGGGGCACTTTGTTCTGGAGCGCGCTACGAGTGCGTCGTAAAATAAGAAGTCGATACTTTATAAATATTTATTGTACGTGATTATAGAAGTGGATTGTGTTCAAAATAATATATTATTACCTGCATATGGAGTTTTCTTTCAGTACTATGTATATTTATAGAATCCCCTAAGGGGACACGTTTAATAGTCAATTAAGTTAAGTAAGTTTAAATATTAACAAGTTTTATGAGACAACATTTGTAATGGCGGCCCTATTAGGTTTAAAAAAAGGTTTATCATATTTCGTGAAAGGAATGTTATTTTTTTTGTACCGGGTTTTCTTTCAATAACTTATATATAACAAAATAACAGTCCTTTCTTTACTTTCATTTCACGTGCCATTGTTTTTAAAATTTTGCAAACAATAAATAAGATCTTGAATAAAATAAACTCAGTTTTCGCTAAATATTTTATGAAAATCCCCACAAATAAACTAAAATCCTCGTATCATCAAAATTTCCGCTCAAAATAGAACATCCTATCAAAGTAGATAATAACCCAATTGAACAAGTAAGTGTTTAGGTATTATAATAACAGAAGATACCAGACCTTCAGTCGACATCAAAACCAGAATTGCTTTTGCAAAACAGACATTACACAAAAAGAAACACCTTTTCACATCAAAAATTAGTAATAATTTTCGAAAAACCTAATAAACTCATACATAATATAGAGTATTGCTCTTTACGCCTGTGGAACATGGACCCCAAGACAAAAAGACAGAGAAAAGTTGAGAGTCTTTGAAATTTTGAAATTGGCGTCAAACTGAGTAAGTATCCTGGACAGGAAAGACTACCAATGAAGATATATTAAATAGTGTAAATGAAGAACGACAAATTTTAAAACACATAGAAACAAGAAGGGGTAAGATGATAGGACATCTAATCCGAAACGACTTATATCACAAATATGATAGAAGGGAAGATAGACTATAGAAGAAAGAGAGGAAGACCGAGAAGAAAGTTTACTGATAAACTTAAAGAAAAATTACAAATGGAGAATGCTACACAGACAAGTGCCAAGCACTTAAATTTTGGATAGATGTTTATAATTCACGATTATGTAGTGCAGTTATGGACACGTGTTTTACCGCTATTAAAAAGCGGTTATGTGTCCGTGTCCGTGACTGCAAGCATAGCGAAAGCTGTAGAGATTTCTTGAGCTGCCAGTGTGTACCGTTCGTAGCTTAACGCAGAGCGACTATCCCGGATTGGTAGATGGTGCTGGTTCGAGACCCGCCGGACGTTTATATTTATGACTAGCTGGTGCCCGTGACTTCATCCGCGACATTTTAGAATGATGACCAATGTAACTACATACTTCTGGCTTAATCTAAATAATATAATTTAAAAATTTAAGAAAACCTAACTTAAAAATAACCCAACTAAGAAAGAAACTAAAGACTACTTTGCTACTGTTATTTAAAAATATGACCCGATCTCATCAACCAAAAATCAAAGATGTATTCTAGATTACCCATTTTTGAGATTAAATCATTATAATGCTGCAAGGTAATCATACAAAAAAATTGCTACATTTTCTAGAATGTAACGTCATTATTGTGTACTGAAATTTAATGTTTAGGGAAACGACTTCTTCGACCAACTTTTATTTATTCATGTTCATCTATCTGACTTGTCCTGAATTTATTCGCTAACATTTTGTAAACTGCTACAAGGTTATAAAGATAAGTTCTTAAAGAAATATTGTTACAATATTAAACAGATAAACATTTATTAGCCAGAAGCATGGGCAGTTCACAGATAAATTATTAGTTCAATGATTATTACATCACGAATGATATCAAGAATACTCTTCTTGATATCACAACCTTGATATGACATCTATCAATCACTTAACTTCACACACAGTTATTTTGTTAGACGTAATATGATCCTTCCTATTGTAGATGAAATCCTTTTCGTCTTACATTTTTAATTATTCCATTTCCAGTGGCTCTTTTTTCATCACAATGGAAAGACTCACAAATCACTCCGCTGCCAAAAAAATCCCATCCTCGATCCTTTTCTGAGTACCATCTGATATCTACACTACCCTTCCTCTCAAAACGCCTTATCCATAACCGACTCAACTCCTTTCTTTGTAAAGATCCTCTGCTGAATCCTTTCCAATCCGGTTTCCGTCCACATCATAGTACGGCTACAGCGTTAGTACACATTACTGATGACATAAGATGCGTCATGGAAAATGGCAAACTCACAGTCCTCTGTCTGCTAGATTCCAGTAATGCCTTTAACTCCATAGACTACGATGTATTGCTTGCCAGTTTACGCTGTCTTAACATATCTCCAACGTTAATTGATTGGTTTCACAGTTACCTGTTTGGCCGACGTCAACGGATACACATTAAAGACTCTTATTCTTCTTGGTGTAATACATCTGTTGGCATGCCACAGGGTGGCGTTTAATCTCCTCTTTAATTTGCAATATTAAGTAATGCGATTTCCCATAAATTAGTTTCATACTACCACCTTTATTCAGATGATCTCCAGATCTACGGTCAAGTATCTCCTGAGAACCTCATCATCATCATATCAGCCGAAAGACGTCCACTGCTGGACAAAGGCCTCCCCCCAAAGACCTCCACAATTGCCGGTCTTGTGCTATCCACATCCAGCGATTTTCAGCGACCCTCACAAGATCATCGCTCCGCCTTCCGGTTCGTGGTCACCACTCGAGAACCTTTCTGCCCCAACGGCCGTCGGCTCTACGAGCTATGTGCCCTGCCCACTGCCACTTTAGCTTGGCAATTCTTACGGCTATGTCGGTTACTTTGGTTCCTGAGTTACCTGAGAACCTGCTCGAAGCTATTCATAACATAAACAAAGATCTTGCACATATTTCCTCCTGGAGTAATAGCTATGGGCTTACCGTGAACCCGACCAAATCGCAAGCTATTGTTGTCGGCAGTACTCGAGTGGACTGGTCACAAATTCCTAATACTACTTTAAAAAAGCACTGTATACCACTGGTTCAAAAAGTTAAGAACTTGGGAATCTTAATAGACCAAGATCTGTCATTAATTCCTCAATTACAGGAAGTCAGCCGTATACTCTTTGCTTCAGCAGGGTCTTTGCGGTGGCTTCGTAATTTTTTGCCTATTACCACAAAAAATGCGCTTGCACAACCTCTCCGTCTTCCTATTCTCGATTGTGCCGACACCAGCTATCTTGATTTAACCCAGGAACAACTTGACAAACTTGAGCGTCTCCATAATTTCTGTATTAGGTTCATATTTGGACTCCGCAAATATGACCATGTTTCAGAATTTCGTACTAAACTCAAGTGGCTTGTCTCTCTTGTACAATATTCTCTTTTATCCCTTAGCGCCCTTTTATCTTAAAGAACGTTTTAAGTACCTCAATGACACGCATTCACAGTCACCGAGATCATCAGAAAACCTGCAATTAAGCTTACTAACGCATTCCACCAACTTCTTCAGCATATCATTTACCGTTCTAGTTGCTCGTCTCTGGAATGCGTTACAAGTAACAATAAGACGCGCTCAATCCTTAACTTCATTTTAAATACTTGTGACAAAACATTATTTATCACAGTCGTAGTCTTTATCTTGTCAACCATATAACCCTACTAGATATAATTAAGTAGATATCACTATTAGTGTTTAGTTATTATCACCTAAAATTCTTACACCATACCAACGGAAGGTTGTCTGGAAGAGACCACTGTAAGCGATAAGACCGCCAATTGTACCTTTTTTAATATTATTAATTATATTATAAATTACGTTCTATAAAAGGTGTGCAGTTAGGTGTATTTATCTTATCTATCTATCTTATATGCGAACTTGAAATTAATTATCTCGCACTTATAACGATGAAGGAAATCATCATGAAGAAACTTGCAGTCCTGAGTGCTCTGCCAACCCGCACTCGGCCAGCGTAGTGTATCCCCTATAATAATATCCTGGGACATTATTCACTCACGGCCATCTGATCCCAAACTAAGCAGAGCTTGTACTATGGAAACCAGATTACTTATATACTATTAAAATACATAATTGGTCGAACGCTGTGTAATTATAAAAAAAAAGAATTAATAGAGAAATTACATAAAGTCTACCGAACTGTAACTGAAGTTAGGGTGTATTGTGTATCTTTGCAAAGGTCTTCTAAAATTCATAATTTAAAAAATAAATTAATAAAAAAACTACAAAATCTCTACCGTATTGTAATTGAACTAAGTGTGTCACTGATATCTTTGCAAAGGTCTTCTAAAATACTTAATTATAAAAAATCAATAAATAGAAAAATTACAAAATCTCTACAGTCCTGCAACTGAACTAAGGGTAAGACACCCTTAGTTCAGTTGCAGGACTGTAGAGATTTTGTAATTTTTCTATTTATTTAGTTTTATTTAACTTAGGTCTGTAAGTTTAATATCTTTCCAAAAGTCTTCTAAAATACATTAGACAGTGAACCTGATTGTTAAAAACAACAAAACAAATGTCTCATGCAGTTCTCATTGAAAGAAGGAAAGGAAAATAATGTGACATTAAAAAATATTGACTAATTATACATTTCAGAGAAATTGTTTCATATTATACTAACGGTTCTAACAATGGGCTACCTTTTAAAACGAGTTAAACTAGTAAGGCATGTAAATGGACTTAAAATAGAACAGTCACACACAAATATTATAAAGGCGAAATTTTGTGAGTGTGTGAATGTGTGAGTGTGTGAATGTGTGAGTGTGTGAATGTGTGAGTGTGTACTTTTATTACTCTTTTACGCAAAAGCTACCTGACAGATTTTGATGAAACTTTGTAGTAATATAGCTTATATATCTGAATAACACATAGGCTATCACACTAATATAGTAAGCTGAAAGTTTGTGAGTGTGTGGGTGTACATGTTTGTTACTTCTTGACGGCTAAACGGCTGGAGTGAATTTAATTAAATTTTGTATAGAGTTAGCTAACACATCTATACATATAATAAAATCATAGGAAAGTCAAAACTGTACATTAAATATTTTTTTAAATGGATACTTGGGGCGTGATCTACAATCGATATCGAAGCCAAAAATGTAGTTTTTAGATTTTTTGTCTGTATGTCTGTTTGTCTGTATGTATGTCCGGGCTAAACCCAAAAAGTAAAACATGGATTTACTTCAAATTTTGCATGAATGTTACTAAGAGGTCGGGTCATCATATAGGCTACATATTATCACGCTATCACCTACGGGGGAGGAACTGTGATAATTTATATAATTTAACGCGAGTAAAACCGCGGGGCATAGCTAGTAGGCTATAAATTATAAAGTTTGACGAAGGTAAAACCGCGGGGCACAGCTAGTAATTTGTAAAGTTTAACGCGGGTAAAACCGCGGGGCACAGCTAGCGTTAAATAAAAGGAATTATAGAAGTACCTAGTAACTATAAAGTGTATGAGTAATGGACTTAACTATACCCATTGGCTAACAACAATATTATCTTTAAGAGTATTATGGATAGCCGCATATATGATGGTATTACAAGGAAAAGTGTAACGGTTGTGATACTTACCTAATAAAATTATTTTATTTATTTTGAATAAGTTTTAGATTTACATTTATGTCCATACAAACTGTTTAAATACTTATTTTTTTATTAAAGATTGAGGCGCACAGGCCCTAGTTCTGCCCGTAAGTGATCGGCGAGGTTAAGCACTAGGCACGTGGTTTGTCTATAGATGGGTGACCGCCAAAGTGCTCCGTGCTTCGGAGGGCACGCTAAGCGGTCGGTCCCGGCTGTAGTTGTTAGACAAAAGTCGTTAAGCCATTTCAAGAGCCTACTGGGCGGCTTGCACAGATCTGACACCTGGGTAACCTCTGTTTATACGATAAAGTAAAGTAAATTAAATATACATTCCTATGTTAAGTTTTATAGAAATTTACATAATGTTAATAATTTTATGTCACTAAAACTGACTGTTGATTTAAACATAAAGGCATTATTTGATTGGTTGTTGAAACAAAGCTTCTTCATTATTCACACATAATTGGTTTCTTCCGGGAATCAAATCTACGACTCCCTTTTTAATGACTACACTACAAAAATATGAGTATACTAAAAGATATAAGAGTGTTAATTTTAAGGCACACAGAACAATATCACATAAAAATAAAATTAAATAAAAGTAAAAAGATAAAGCGGGTGAATTAAGAGGATACAATAATTTAGAATTGAGAAAATAATTCCAACCTAGTAAATATAAAATTTACGAGTAAAAAGTTACAAATGAGTCCCTCGTGCTCAGTTTACTGTAAAAAGTCTAAATATTACGATGAAAAAACACCGTCGTGTTTTAACGTTTCATTACCTTTTAGTGTAACTATTTCGTATTTATCCTCCAGGAAAATTCACTCTGACACTCCATTACACTTCACACTACAAATTTTGTTTACACTGTTCACAGTTACACCTTTCAACTTTTCACAATCTGAAACGATGGAAAATATCTTGTTATTATTGAATTTGTTTTATATTTACAATGTGTTGTTATTCGCAGAGCAGTTTCGCTATTTCATTAACGCCCGGAGCAAAGTTTTCTCGGCTGACTCTATTACTTAAAAGTTTCCTTTGTTGAGGGCAATCCTTCTCTTTTCAACAACGATGATTTATCAACGGAGAACTCTTAATTGAAAGAGTTACACGCTCCGTACTTCGCACGGTTTTGATATATTTATGTTGTTCTGCCTGATTCATTCTCGTAGATACCTAGTCTCGTGTTAGTTTGAAATGTTTGTCACACCACAGGATAGGTACTTAAAACAAGCACGTAAGTTAGTAAACAATGCGCAAACTAGAGAAACAACACACGGTATATCTTTTCTCTATGGACGAATCAATGGTGAAATAGACTGGGTTTTTTCTTATGTCTATTTTATTTACTTATGAGGTAATTATCCGATGACACTATTTGTACGGTCATAATTGTTATTTGGAAATAAGAATTAATATTGGCTATTTTGTACTATGAATTCCGTGTAATAGTTTAATCAAGACGCGATAATGCAAACCTTGAAGACAAAGAGGGTAGTTATAATTTAATGCAGTTGAATGTACAGTTGAAGTCACATCGGAGTTTGATACTCTAGTTTGAATGACGTTACCTCGATGGTCATTACCTCGATGTCTCTAGCTCGACGGTACACTTCACCGATAGCTCGTTACCTCGAAAGGTCAATACATCGAAAGATCTCTTCCTCGACGGGTCTTTTCTTCGAAGTGTCGTTACCTCGAACAATCATCAAAAGTACAGTAAATGTAAAGTATTTGTGTGTGTAAAATGTAACTATAAATATACACAATAAAAATAAGGGATTATTCCATTTGACTGTTCAAAAAACTTTACAATCGTTACAACTTACAACAAAATACTGTGAGAATTTTATTCACAAATACTTTTTCATTTACTGTACTTTTGACGATTGATCGACCCATCTATCAAATGTACCATCGAAGAAAAGACCCGTCGAGGAAGAGATCCTGCGAGGTATTAACCTTTCGAGGTAACGAGCCATCGGTGAAGTCTACCGTCGAGGCAGAGACATCGAGGTAATGGCCATCGAGGTAATGTCGTTCGAAGTATAGTATCAGACTCTCCACTGATGTCGCGTCAATTATACCATGGATATAATAAATTATATATATAAAATAGTATATCTTATACTTTTTTGTAAATTACAGATATTCACATCATATGTTTATTTTCTTGCAAGTAAGTAAATAAAGCATCTAGTGTCTATTATCACGAGCAAGTGGGTCACCTGATGGTAAGTGATTACCGCCGCCCAACGACACCCGCAACACCAGATGAGTCGCAAGTGCGTTGCGGCTTTTTCCAACATTGTTTTTATAAATAGGATATGACATCATGAGATGTGGCAATTTAGTCTTAAAATAAGCGTAAATATTATACCGCGGAAATAGTGCGCTGTTTCAATAGTTTGACAACCCTATATATGGCATCTCCTTTTCATATGACTAATATTAGAGAGAAAAATTAGTTTAGTGGTGTCAGTAAAGAAACGCAAGCATTGTTCGAAACATTAGCCATTACTATAAATTTGGTGCTTGCGATTGTAACATATCAATCAGATAGTACATGAGTGTATATAAGAATGCGGGCAATAAATGTGTATGCGGGCATTTCGTGTTAGTGCGAGTATGTGTTATACGTGTAAGGTAGGTTTACTCGAGCACATATACATTGGTGTTCTAAATTACATAAGATTTACTTCTCTCCCACTCTCAATGCCACGTACACTACTTATGTTATCCACTCACAAACACACATACTTAATGTATGTTAGTAAGTGGATATTGTGGAAATGGCATTGAGAGTGTGAGAGTATTATGTAATGTAGATCAGAAATGTTAGTGAGTTCAAATAAACCTACCTTATAACCAAGATAACTCGATCACACGGTCACTGCACTTTAAAACCATGCTATAAAAAATACAAATATTAGTTTAAAAGTCGCAGAGCACAATCGCAGAATTTGCCTTGGCCTAGCTTCGCAGAAACGTGGAGCTTAAGAGAAATCTTTTAAATTAAAACCCTTTTGTCATCGGAATAAATTTGAATATGCTTTGAATGCATTTTTGGAGTCATGGATCCATAGTTGGAGATTTAAACTGCCTATTAAGTAAATATGAATAATTCTGGAAATATAGTGTATAAATTCAATAATGATTTCCGATCCAATTGTCTTGACCCGATTTGAAGCGAGTGGCGCACTCAACATACAAGTTATACTATTTGTTAAGCAATTAGGTGTCTCCCTAATTTATATTACTTGATACACAAAGTTGTACAGTCGACGACACCGTAGGTGTTGAGTGTCCAGCAAGGTGGTGTTGATGTACAGACGCCAGCACATCCAGCTGCCCCAATCTGTCAAATTTCTTTTATAGATTTTCAACTTTATCACATAAGCATAAGGTACACTTTCAATTGGGGAAATTTGACAGATTTTGATGAGATGGAGAAAATTTGATGTGATGGCGTCTGTACATCCAAATGTGGGAACAGGGGACATTTAAATGATTTCACTTTGATTGTACGATTTCCACATTAAACAAACAATTTGAGACCACATTAAAACAACGTGCTACATAAATAGCCTAATCATTATATTTGTGGGGCCACTAAAGAAATTGAAGAGTTTTTATAAATATGTTAGCCAATATATCGACCTATCCGTAACTGCTGGATGCGAATAGCGCAAGACCGGCAATTGTGGAGATCTTTGGGGGAGGCCTTTGTCCAGCAGTGGACGTCTTTCGGCCGATATGATGATCATGATCCGTAGAATAAAGTTTCTTCTGCATAATCGTTCCTTTAGAGGAAAGCGATTTGAAATTTCTATACATTTTACATAATTTTTCTACCAATTTGATTATATATAGGACAAAATCTAAGATGTTATAGCTGATTTTGTACTAGACAAATCGCACTCCTTTAAAGTAACGATTATCCAGAAGGAACTTTATTCTACTGATAGGTCGATATGTATGTGCGTCGCCTTACTGCCAATTACGGAAACTAAATATTTAAAATACTTTTAGAACACACACAGATTAGTTCGTATATATCGTAGCTAGATGGAGTTTATTAATATTATTGTCTATTTATGTTACAGGTTAATTGGTGCAAAAAGTATTTAACGTTAAGATATTTAAACCAACAATGAAACAATTTTTAACGCAAGCAAGAAAAATTTTCCGTACAAATGTCGTTTAGAAATATGTATTCAAGTTTAAAGGTTACTATTAATATAGTACTAGTACTTAGTAAGTATATTAGTTTCGATCCATTACAAGTAGGTGAATCTTTTATCAAAATCGATGATCAGTAAAATGTACATAAAGGTCTGCCACTTTATTGCTAAGTAAATAAAAATATATTGGCAAAATTAAAAAATCATATAAGGGCAAGAATGTGATAATTTGGAAAAATTTGAAAGTCTGAATTTGCTTAAAACATACGAATTGGCGAAAAACTATGATAAAATCTGGACAAAATCCTACATGTTTTTTTTTGTAACTTTTTAGAAAGATTATCAAGTGGCAACCACGAACCGGAAGACGCAGCGTCGGCAGGACCCCTACAATATGGATCGATTACGTGTGAGGGTGTGGAGATCTTTGGGGGAGGCTTTTGTCCTGCACTGAGCATACTTCAGCTGATATTATGATGACCTTTATATAGATTGGCAAGTATGTGATATTAGGGCCATAAAAGCCAAATCATTGGCAAATATGAAATAATTTAGACGAAGTAACTTTACTTATTATTTAGAACGTTCCTCTTTAATTTAAATAGATAAAATGTATACATATTATTATATAAATGTAATACATGCCATTGGATGCGGGAAAGACCGCTGTTGTAAAAGTCCTTGATGGAGGCCTTCGTTCAACAATGGACATCTTTCGTCTATAAATATTACAAACACGTTTATGCTACAGGTTTTTGGTAATGTTTCAATTTAATATATTAATCATATTCTATTGAATTAATATACAAATAACATTAAACTTATATTTTAAAACAAATACTGATATTTTTATAAATAAAAACTTAAATAAATTAATTTGCATATTAACATATAACCAAAACTTACTTACTGTATACTTATTATATTTAAATTTAATTAGTCATTCTATGGTAAGAAGAGATATTCTATTACATTTCTTCATCATCATATAATGATGAAGAAATGTAACGATGATGATGAAGTGATTAATTAAATTGAAACATTTATCAAAAACCTGTAGCATAAGCGTAGGATTACCATCATTATGATGATGAAATGCAACAACGCGCTCTGTTTACCACAGAGTGACTAATTAAATGGAACATTTATCGAAAACTTTACGCATAAACGTATTTGTAATATTTCAAACCTTTTATGGCCCTATTACTTAGAAAAACAGATCGAATAACAACTTTATGTTCTGTTATAAAGAAAACATTTTGTAGATATTATGCAGACGCAATGTTGGGTAGAGGTGATAGAGGAGACAATGGCTTTCTTGTCCTTTCTGTGTATATGCAGATTTTTGCGTAGTGTATAAGATACAAAGTCTTGTACGGGAAATGTTGCCAGATTTCTTTATATTTAGAAGTTTATTATTTGACATTACATGGACCCTGAAATGGCTTATTCTTATCTTAATTTTTATATCTAGCTGGGCCATAAATTTTGTTAAAGAATAAAAATTAGTTTTGTGGGGAATAAAATCTATTAGATTTTGTATGTGATTTGTTTCAAATAGATTATTAAAAATATTTAAAGTATTCAAACTGTCTGCCTTTAGACGGTAGAGCATACATTTATAGCTAGCTGCATGTATCGTGGCGGTTGTTTTCACTAAAGGCTTAATATCAAAACTTGAAGAAGACTTCTCTTCATAAGTAATCAATTAAATTCATGTCAAACCAGCATTGAGTTCACTATGTGTGATGGTGCTATCTCTCGTTCAAATATTTAACATCTATCAGCTATTTAGTAACTTATCACCCTTCTCTTTTATTTTTTATTTTACTAAATGTATCATTAGGATTTGGCAACACTAGCTACGGCCCTATCTCCAGAAATTACGTGTGTCGGTAGTTAGTTCGAGGAGGGTTCCATCACAAGAGATTATGGTATGCTGCGGGCTTATGTTGGATCATTTTTGTTCATTTCTTTGGCACTTTCTATGATTAGGTACTAGCTATTTGCACCAGCACAAAAAGGCTATAATTATAAGCCTAGATAATAGTGAAATTTGAGGGAAGATTAAACATTATTGTACATTGAGTATATTTTGAAATATACTATTATATTTCAAAATATACTCAACGTACAGTTTAATCTATATATACTATACTATACTATACTATACTATTCCGAACGCCTATGCGAACTCATATGTTGACTTAGTATAATGCGTTCGTCACTTGAGATAACCCATCTCCATACTAACACTCGTATAGCCAGAACTTATCCGCTTATGTCTAAAAAGATCTCCATAAACCTTAAACCGTTATATCTCTAATAATGATCAACTGATATTAAATATTTTTCGGTTTTCTTAACAATTTTTTTTAAAAAATATGCTATATTTAGTTACAACAACATCGGTCCGGTCCCTTTTTGATGCAATAAGAACGACAGTTTTACGGAAATACAGTTCAATACTTACAGTTTATTCATGTTTATGTTTTGTTCTACTCAAAAATATTTGTTGCAAAAAGGGGTGGCAAGGTTTCTAAAGGGTCGGCAAAGCAGGAGTGACCGCTCACCATCAACGATATCGTATGCTTGCTGCTGATATGTTTTTGAATGCCGCTCACTGCATGGACGTTTGCATGTATTTAAATGCGTTTTTCAATGCGATCAATTAGCAATGCTTTGCATCAAAACTGTTGCTGAAATGTATACCAAAATTGAGTTATACTAGTAAAGATTTCGATAGTTATTAGTAGACACGGTCGAAATACGTTGCTCAGAATTAAGTTGAAAATATAAAAGAATATAAAAGATATTTCTTTCTTACTTATAATGTTTATCGTGACTTTTATAATTTAACAATACAAAACAGAAAATTTGAAACGACTTCCCTACTGTCTCAGCTGTCTGTGTATTTTATATGAATATGATACTTAAATGAATATGTTACTGTCATCAGTTAAATTAAGCTCCTATTCATCCAGAGTTTATGGGGATGAAATCGCATAATAAAATAAGATCGCATTATACATTACCTTATTGCTTTAATGCAAATGTAATTTTTTGTGTTCAATTGAGTATATATTTTTATTTTATAAATATATATACGGTCAACTACCTTCGCTAAAAACTAGAAGAAATATGAAGACTGGCAACGTCTCAGATTATTCGATGTATCCCTTATTTGATCCTTATTTCTGAAAGTGATAAAACTTCGCCCTGTAATGGCTCTTTTCTGTGGCCATTATTATTGGTTGGAAAAGTGGGGTAAAAGCAAGAGCGTTCGCCATAACAAAGGGTTGTTGTACCAAAGGCTTTTAATATCAAAAAAGGTTATCCGACCAACCAAGCAAAGATACAAAAGTCCTGTTGTAATTATTATTTATGATGTAGATAGTATGAGCCACGTTAGCTTACTAGGAGTTGGATTTGTTTGTCATTATTACGATGATATTTGAAGGAAATGAAAGATGAGGACGGCGGAAAAATTGAGTACACAGCGGAACCGGAAGCGGAAGCGTTGTGGTCCTTAAGGTTGAAGCAGAATTTAAAATCGGTGCATTTATTCTGGCACTCGCCAATGAACAGTTGTTGGGTTTCTAGGGGGGAAGCATTCGACCCTAATATTTTTTTTTTAAATATCTTTCATACTCATGCCTGTTTCCCAGAGGGGTATGCAGAAACAACGAATTTTCATTTGTCACGATCTTTGCACACCTCTTTTGCCTCGTTTAAATATTATATTCTTCATACATGCTCGCCGGTTTAGGGTACTTATAACCTGGATTTTCTTGAGAACATCTCCGATTTGGTGTCACAAAAGAAGTATTCTGGTATACGTTTTTTCATCAATCTTATTATTAATCGTCCCTAAATGGTCAGCATAACTTTAAAATATCTTAAACTACCTTAACAGACTTGTTCTGATCAACATTATTCGGCGCCTCATAATCAATTGCTGTCAGTGGTCATTAAGTGTACGGCGAGGTTGCGCATCAAGGCACGTCTGACCACCCATAGATGGGTGACCCCAAAGTGGTTTAATTTCTGAACGCGTGCTTTGGAAGGCACACAATGTCGGAAGCCAACTGAAACAATAAGTAAAACGCTTATTTCCAAATTATGGTTCAAGCACATTTATTACACTAACATAAGTTAGTAATAAATGTTATAAGTTCGTGTAATCGTAACAGCGTGTGTCTCAATGTTGCAAGGCTATACATTAGTAGTTACGTTAATTTGAAACTTATGCTTATTGTTTTGTTGGGAAAGTAACATTTCCTATCTACGTTCTTTCCTTTCTTAGCTACGTAGAATTGAATGCTACGGATACGACGTCTGATTACGCCATCGAGTAAATTAACGATTTTATCAGCAGTTTTGCTAGTTTGACAGTTTGGTGTATGCTCTTTTCTTTTCTTACGAGGTTTGTTCTGAAGGTGTACTTGTTTTTCTTTCATAATTAAAACGGTTAAAGTCCTTGACAGTATATAAATTATATAAATGTTTAATTTGTTTGACTTGGTCCCTAGGTGATTTGTTGATTACTCTTGTTTATGCCTACCTAATTATAATTGGCTCCTATATTTGACCTATTGTATTATGTCTGTATTTATTAAATAAGTGTAATTTAAATAACTGATGTTTGTGTACCTTTTTCTGATAAGTCACTAGAAGGATCATATGTTTTATATCTTACTAGCTGTGCCCCGCGGTGTTACCCGCGTTAAATTTTATAAATTTTCTTTGCTATAAACCTCACGGAGCCCGAGACCTTTCCAACGAATGCAAAACCGTGGAAATCGGTTCGTGCGTTCGGGAGTTATAGCGTCAGGAAGGAAAACCCGACTTATTTTTATATAGTAGATGATTAGATAAGGGCATTTTTAGATTTGTCAATGAGACTATTAATCCAATAATTTTGCTTTAAATCTTTAATCTTTACCTTAGATGATTCTAGAATGACAAGAAAGAGATGGTGCGAATTTTCTGAGAAATCAAAATGAGATAGGTGATTAGAAGTACAGATCTATTTAAACTAAATTGGAATATTAGTGAAGGTCCAAGAAAGACTTTAGAAATATTTGAAATTTGGAACAATTTAGGAGTATTTAAGCGATACATCGCAACCTGACGGGGATTATTAATTCATGTGATATTAAAGGCAAATCAAGAGGAAGAAGTAAAACTGAAAAAGTACATAAAGTGTAAGTGATCATTGAAAGTAAACAGTACTAGATGTTCAGTCCAAGTGTGAAGTGTAACGTACGTCGTCGGCACTCTCACATAGTCCGACGCGGCAACTCTGTAAGTGCGCCACGATTGTTCCCTCACGCCTTTTCTTATGTATGTAAGTGTGTGTCGTGTTTGTAGTGTTGCACCAATAGTCACTGTCGATGTCGAAAGGCTCCATTTGCAAACACTAGTTTACTTTCGAATCTCCTAACCCACCGCTCCTAGCAATAATATGACGTTTGTAGAAAAGGTGTTCGGAAAGCCTCCGCTTCCTAAATATTTATTATAAGTAGCAGCAGACTTGCGTGCTTCAATATGTGAAACAATAGTGTGTCGCTACGTTGCAACTGTATACCGAGCTAACAAGTCAAATATTTTGCTAGATTCAGCTTCCAATACAAACATGACTGCAATCTTCTGATCTGATCATATTTTTTGGCACCAAACGAAGCAACTGAGTAAGTTACTACTTGGCTTGATTGCTTAGAAATACAGCGCAATTTGAAAGACGTACGTACAAAACTAATAAATATAGATAAATCGAGTCAACATTTACTTTAGGTTTAAAGTTTTGCTACAAATAATTTTGCCGTTGCACTTGGTATCGTTATTGTAGAAATATTCTTTTCTTTATTCATTGAAATTGGAGTTTAACATGTATACGATAGATAGTAGAGCGTACATTGAATGTCAGTATAATAATGGTAAGGGGATGATGTTACGTTATACTCATAAGTCTAATTATATAACCAAATAAATCAATGCCAACACTTATTTCCAAGACACCAACTCACAGTTTAGACATTTTCCTCTCATACCCTTATTTAAAAACGAAGACTAAAGTTAAACTGCAGTTGATCCTTGGTTTAGTCGAAAACCATCCAATGATATTCCTTGATCTATAGTTCAACTGCAGTTTAACTTTAGACTTCATTTTTAAATAAGGGTGTTAAAGTTAAGACTTCTCTTTCCAGAAATTGAAAGAATCTGGTTATGAGTATTTTATTTAGAATGATATTTAACGGTATCTCAGTAACAGATTTTAGTCACACTTTACCCATGAGACCCGGAGGGGCTATAAAATTTCGCCAGTCTTCAAACAGCCCATGTTGGTTAGTATATCCCGTACGTTAGTAAGGTATACATGGCAGGCAGGCATTATAAAAATCTTTGTCTGCAGTAGGCTTAATAGTCATGGATGTAACCTATATTGCAGTTGTGGTAGTCTTTCCTTAAAGGGTAATCTTACCAAAATAAATTTCTGCAGAATGTGCAATATGACCAACTGGTCTATAAAGAGCATAACCTGCGATTCAACAATATATATCAATTACGATAATAATCCAAGAGAGGATAAAAGTCACATTTAAAATGGTTGTAGCCGATGTGACGATTTCCGTTTCACCGACTATGTCATCCATGCAGTAAAATTTTACAGGAATTTTTATTATCGCCAACCTGCATGCAAATCGTGATTTCCGTAAGTAACGATGGCGGCACGTCAACTGCGGGTGTTCACACGTTTCTACAAAAGAATTTATCGCCATATTCAGTTAAATAGAAAAAGTGAGTGAAAATAAATTGATTCTATAAAATGTAAGTAAATAAATAACTCGTTATTGTCCTCAAAAAAATATTAGATAAAGAACTATGCGTATTTTATCAAGATTGTACAAATGGCCTTATCGCTAGGTGTGATTTCTTCCAGCCAACCGTTGAATGGACCAGGAGTAAAGAAAAGGAATTTGGGTAGTTGTTGGCAAGTTAGCAGAAAGGTTATTTTTTGTACCGTGAGAACTTGCATTTTGCATTTTTTGGTACACCGTAGATGATGATATTAGCCGTGGGACACTAATAAGCACGCAGTAATAATGGTACTTTTGGCATGATGGCTTCGGACGAATCACAACGGAGTGTGTTCGATTACACAGGAGATATTATTGAGTATAATTTTTAATCCACAATCTGTTATTTCTGTATCATATTCAGCGCAGGATTCACTTACATGATCTCCGCCATTTTCTTGTCTCTGGAATGCTACTGATAGGTTTCCATTACAGAAACAACCATATTTTTTTTTAATATTAAATCTATGCTTATGTTAGATCAACGAGCGAACAGATAATATAGTTAAGAGCTAATATAGCGAGTATTAAAATCTTAATAAGAACTCTATTACTAATAAACGTTAAATAGGTGATAGCAGATATTTGACCATAGGCTTCCTCCTACTGTAGAAAAAATATTTAAAAAAATCGTTGTTTCTGGCATGGAAACCTGTCAAAAGCATTCCAGAGACAAGGAACTATCGATTTATTTTTATTTTAGCTCGTTATGCTAGAACCTTTTACTAACACTAATCACTCATAGGTAATCTTTCTTATATCTGAGTTCATATTTATTAGACTAATTCAGTTAAGCTGATGTAAGACTTTATCTGTTCGAAAAAAGTTGTTTGTATTCTCTTTATCGCTATAAACCTCTTTTATGTTTGTTTTATATTGGAATTTAGTGCTCTCTTTCGTGTAATAGGTCCTACGAGAACGTGATAGCTAATAAACGTAACGATATGGTACTTGAAATAATTAATCTCATATCTTGGGTGCGATTTAAACCCGTAAACTCTGCTACAATGTAAAAAGAAGTTACATACAGTACGCTGCAAGGTTTTCTGTTATATAAAAATCTCGTAGTACTTTGGAACTTTAAATATTATTTATTCAGTATGAGTTTGCAAAAAAAACATGTTTCTTAATATCATATATAATAATATCCCGGGACATTATTTACAAACGGCCATCTGATCCCAAACTAAGCAGAGCTTATATTATGGAAATCAGATAACTGCTATACTACATATACTGTTTTTCCTTTGTAAATATATATTTACAAAAGAAAAACACCTTTGTCCTGAGTTCGGATGTAATTATCTATATAAGTATATACTTATATAGATAATTACATCCGAACTCAGGACAAACAGACATTGAAGAATGGAGCCCACTAACAACCCGCAACTAGATCTAGTATGGTTCGGAAGGCCATTTGTTCCAAAACTGTTTTACCTATATGAAGTCTTATAAAGACTTTATAAATATTTATAGAACGCTAACAAAGAATACCTGCTTTCAAACATTAGTTTTTGTTATTCCTCTTCCTTTCAAAAAGTTAAACAAGCACGTAAGGCCCAAAGTTTGTCAAAGATTTGAAAAATTGAATACATACATCAGTTAAGAATGGGTTGAATTTCTGAAAAAAATGGAATTTCCTAACGGCAATATCGTTAATGCGTAGCTTCGCCTTAAGTAAGCACCCCGACACAAGACATGATATTACCCGGCGGGCTCTTACCTCTGCCAAATGCGTTGCTATTATAGAACATTTGGTTCTATTATAGCAACGCATTTGACTTGGTGTGATACGATGGTAAAATACCCCCGTTCCTTTGAAGATAGGCTGGTCTTTGTTGCAACATTGCACATACTAGAAAGATCATAGTCAGGTGAAGTATTTGGATGTATTAGTATTTGGATGGCTCTAAACAGGCAATTTTGGACTTTTTGGCTGTATGTGTCTACAACACAAAACCTAGGTGGTTTATGAAATTAAACGGGTTTTAAAGTTTATGTTTAGATTGAAATACAGATTTTTTAATACAACTACACGTCATGAGATCATGATTATATAATAATGAAGTTATGTTAAGTGTACCGAGTTTATGCCCATTATGTAAGTTTTGACAAGACTAGACAAATTCTAATTGTACATATACAAAGCTAAAGTTTAGGTATAATCAAATGTTTGCTTTTAGAATCTAATTTCTGTTCTCCGTTTTGACACACAGTTTGTCTATGTTTCAAAAGCACCGTGTAATGTTTTTAAATAAAATATTTTACTTCTAATGCCTATTATATAAAATATGAGGTTTCAGCACTCTTTCTCCATATGAATATTAGCTGTTCTGAATTTCATATTCCTCCGTTTGCGCAATTTTCGTAAAAAAAGAGTTAAAAAGTTTGGCTTCACATATTAATATATGATGATAATATATAATTTGAGTCAAATCATACCTCATAATATTATGATGTGCGAATGAATAGAAATAGCATTATTTTAGTAGGGCACAAGCACATTATTCTTCTTAATCAAAAAGGGTAGAAAATAGCATAACAAATTTCATGAAGCTTATAAATTATTTAGACTTTCTTAAAATTAGAAAAATTGTATGTTAATTAAATAAACCTCCTGTTATTTACTTTACAGGCAGCAGCGCCACGTGACTACAGGAAACCCCCGAAATAGCAACGTAACAAAAAGCCCTTGAGGGAGGCCTATGTCCAGCTGTGGACGATATCAGGCTGATGATGTTATTCAGACTAAGTAAAATACTACTAAAGAATTCATTAACCTAAAGCCCAATTCATTGTTATCATTTACAATAAATTAGAATACCCGATCTACTTAAAAGATAAGAATAATAAATTCCAATCGTACTTATTGATTTCAAATTTATTTAAATGAGTCTTTTAATAACAATATTTCGTGGCTGTTTCAAGCGTATCTGATTTCAACCAAAGTATAAAAGTTCCAATATTTGCATCTGTCTATTTTCTCGCCTTATGAGCAGTTGGGAAGTACACCCACTTCATACAAGAGTAGTGCTAGATCGAGCTAACATATTAATGTAGTACTTGACTTAAAACTTAACGAATACTTGGATTGGAGACGTACATATCTCCTCCTCACACATGGGTACCACATTTTCTCACCGTAATAAGCAACAAATAAATTTGATTTGATTTGATGAGTCAACACCCTTGTGTGAGGTGGAGATGGGTATGTCCTAAGTACCGCAAGTTTTAAAAAATCACTATAATTCCTTCCTGTTTCCGATGGTCATTCTGTCTTCTTCACTTCCTTAGTTTCCCTATACGGCCTCAAATACTTAATTTGATTGGCCTGTTGGTCTGGAGGTTAGTAACTAATCTTTATAAGGTGAGCACGATTCGCATCAGATGTTTGTCCCATTGATTGATTAGTAGTTTCAATATATTCATTTATTTATGGACATACACATAACCACTACTTTCTTACACTTGTATTGCAAACGCCCATCTGTGATCATAAAAATTATCACTAAAATTTTGTCAATCATTTTTTCGTACTATTTTAAGCACCTGTGTTAGAACATAGAACCACTGATGACGTAAAACACAGGTTTTACCTAGTTTTAGTGTAATTTTATGTATTTTTGGCAGAATAAACAAGGATTATTATTATTTTACTTATTTTTCTTTATTAACTTTTTATAAATAAAAATAAATTGAAATATATAAAATAGAAGTCAAATCGGCAACGGTCCATGCTTCTGATGGTCAAGGCTCCAGACAGAAGAACCTCCGCACATAACCCGCCGTCAATAACGGCCAAATCGATGTCCCACATGTCGATAACCTCGCGTGCTAGATAAAGGTATTTAACTTCCTTGCCCGTTCAACTTTCACAAGGTTGTCATCGCGTGGACAAAGTCGACGATCACTGCTCGGTATTCTTCATCCAACAACATGAACTCAGGCTTATTGGAAGCAATAGGACTATCAGTAATGATGGATCCGTCTCAGTACAATGTCACCTGTAGTTTGGTACCTCCTAAGTTGCAAAACTTGCTCTGCTGTACAACAATTATATAATAATATTCCCAATTGTGTAAGAGAGTCAACATCTCTAAACATATTTAAATGCAGATTATTCAAGCTCTTGTTACAATATAGGTTTTATAGCGTCAAAGAGTATTTAGATTGTAAGTTCAATGACATGTAAATTGATTTTAAACAAGTATTGACATTATTATTATTAGAATTCTGTTTATATTTTTTGACATTTATTATTGTTTTATTTTGTTATTAATATGACTATGTAAATTGAACATTAGGTATTTATGTATAACGTAGATAAATTTGTAATTTTTTGCATGCCAAACTGGCGAAACATGTATGTACCTACTTATTTTTCATGACCATCTGTAACCATTTACCATGTTTCTTGTGAATAAAGAATTGAATTGAACAACAAGTTTATGGTGGATTGTCGTGATTACTCAAGTAATAAATTATTTTATTTATCAAGTATTAATTTATTATATTAATGTCTAGTTAAGACGCTTGAGTTGGCTGCACGTGTGGCGCAGCGGCTAAGACAGTACCCTCGCCGCTTCGTGTCGCGGGTTCGAGTCCCGCGCTGGACAACTATTTGTGGGACCCATAAATAGTTGTTCTGAGTCTGGATGTAATTTGTGTCCGTTTATTATAATGTTTGTAAAGTACCCCACGACAAAGGGATTAGATTACCTAGTGAGGAGAGGAGTCTAAAAAAATAGTTCATCGGGGATCGAGAAAGAGCCGGCAACGCGTGATGTCGCAATGTATGTCGCAAGCGTCTTACCATAGGATGAGCCTTTTTTGTGTGTTTACAGTGTCGTAAAGAATAACACGAATAATATCGGCACGCCGTAATAAAACATGACAAGTAAATGCTTGTTATTTTACTCAGAAAAAGAAGTACACTTTATTGCCATAAAAAGTAAAACGAAACAATAGATACAAAGAAGGAAATTAACTCGTTTTATGGCCTTATCGTTAAAAGCGTTTTGCGTTGGATGAACCAGAATTGAAAGGAATCAGATAAAGATAGCAGAAGATGTACTAAGTACACAGAAAAATATTAAATCTTTATTTTAAGAACCTGGTAGGTCGATCGAATACCATAAATACCAGCATAACTCAGGTTGATCAAGCTGTGCTTTTTCCAGCCAGTCAAGATTTCAGTTCGGCTTTGTTTATGGTCTATTGTCCGGCATTTTGGACGCTCACGTGCCCGCTTATTGGGATGTTACTGCTAATTTGAGTGCACGTGTGGCGTAGCGGCTAAGACAGTCGCCTCACCGCTTCGTGTCCCGGCTCGTGTGTGGCTCATTGTTCTGAGTCTTGATGTACTTTGAGTCCGTCAATTATATGTTTGTAAAGTACCCCGCGACACAGTGATTAAATTCCATAGTGCGGGCGTTGTATTTAAAAAAAATTGGCCGATGACTATTAGTACTATAAGACATTACTTCATATAAGATTCTAGGGCAACAAGAAGTACCTCATAGAATTTGACTCCCTTTTGGGAGCCAAACATATGGGTTACATGTACGGTAGTATTTTAAAAACTTCTTTTACCTGCGTTGATTTATTTATAGCTCCAAAGCTACTAATTTTATGCTATTACTTCCACGCGATCTGAGAATAGCGTCTCGACAGACAGACAATGAAGTAACTATATAAAGGTTCCGTTTTTACTTTTAAATATATGGTAGCAACAAGGTTCCGATGAAACATTGACATCGGAGCCATATTGCTTGGATTTTTACAAAACAATATAGAATATCATTGACAAACCATCCTTGGAAGACACCCAGTTTCGCTGGTTTTTCGTACATTAGTAGGCACTAAAATATACAAATTACTCTTAAAAACTTGAATCCACCTTAATTTGTAGCTTAGTAAGTTGGTACTACCGGGAAATTAAATTTCTGAGCCGCAATGGAATTGCGTCACAACTTTTTTTTGCATTCGGGAAGGTTATTTGTTTCTTTTTTAAGAAACCCTACATATTCTCCGGGACTCTCTGCAAGGTTGATGGTCGTAGCCAGGGATTATTTTTTAGCACTCAACCCTCGTAAATCGTCCCACTGCTGTTTAGTGACAATAATCTTAACCTGCCCTCGGCAAAATGGAGAAGGTCAGAAATGAATACACCATTACCCAAGCCTGACTTCATGTGCTTAACCCCGCCGTTCGCAGACTTTCAGGTGAGCACAACGAACTTAAATGGATCAACTTTTGTTGTAACAAGTTTCCATCATGGCTCAACAATTAAATTGCCTGACTGTACTCAATGTTTGAACAAAGAGTTCGTAAGAACAACTCGGAGTCACTTCTATCCATTAATTTCTTGGTTCATTCCACTTAAGTGTGCCCGCCAAATGGTTGGTTCTATCATTGGCTTAAAATTTTAAGTGTAAGTGGTGTTTAACATAGAGCTCTAGGTAATTCGTCGCAAACTTATTTAGTCGGAATATAACATCACCATACATTCTTCTATGGGTAATCAAAATTCTCATTTTAAGTTGTAGTTAATCTAAATAATCATGGGTCCGATGTTTTTGACTGGGTGAAATTTATCAATAATATGTATTCTTTGAGATATATGTATGTTTATCGGTGGTATGGTTGCCATAGTACAGACCATCACTATTTTGGGATCAGATGGCAGTGTGTTACGTGTCCGAAGATATAAATAATAATATTATTTACCTGTGAAACGATCTGTATACAAATCCATAGGTAAATAATACAGGTCAGATCTCTCCTAGGTATATATTACATTATAGGTATACATAGCATAATAGCATAGAAAAATCAATACTTACTTAGTTAATTAAATACGTAATTAGACATCCGAACAGACCAGTATTGTGTTCAAATAATTCAAATTCAACTATTAATCACTATCGGTCGATAACAATCAAATATTTTTTATTATATAAATAAAAACGTTGCCTGTCTGTAGCCAGATACTGAAGTAATGTATTCTTAAAGACGGAATAATAACGACGCATTTAAATTCATGACCATCTAAAGACATAAATAAATTAATATCGAATTTTTTTGTCACATTACTGTTACCTTCTCATGTGTTTCTTCATGGCGCATAGCTAGATGCTCTCACTGGTCCGTAAGCGATCGGCGAGGTACTACTCTAGCGTAGTTGCTTAACTAGGCTCGCGGTCAGTCCATAGATGGGTTACCACCAAAGTGGTTTAATTTCTGAGGTTCCGGTTGTAGCCATTATGCAACAGATTTTAAGCCATGTCAGAGGCCTACTGGGCGGCTTGAACGTGTGCGTCACGATTGCTCCGCCACGTTATCCAAACATAAAAAGAAATCGCTATATTTTTTGTCAAAATTAGTCAAAATCGAAAGGAACAAACCAAAACTTTGTCAAAGCAGAAATAAAGAAATTACAGGGGTTTTAAGTTGGCCGCGCGAACGTAACGTGCACGATTGCGCGGCCATGGAGATCTCAGTAACTACTTGGGATAGAGATCTAAATCTTTTTGTTAATTAAACATTTCATTTGTCAACAATTGTCGAAAAAAGAATTATAAGACTAAAATCAATATTTCACGAAATATTCACCTTGGAAGTTATGGCCGCGCAATCGTGTACTTGATGTTTCTTTAATCTCGATTATTTCTTCAAAACTTAAGATTTCATGCAGTAAAACTGTTACTAGAAGAAAGGTCTTAATATGTCCAAAGTACCGAAAGCATTCAATGCCACCGAAGTTTATTTAAACTGACGAAATCAAGGCAAAACAAACGTTACGTGGCCGCGCAGTCGTAACGTTACTTTGAACGCTGATATCTCATTATCTATAACTGTTAAGATTTCGGTGTTAACTTCCATTTATTCGTAATATAGAAAACATAAAAGTCGATTGACAAACGGAAAAAAGAAAGTGCATTAAACTCTTATTTTAGCCAATTCTACAACAATTATTCCTAACAGGCAGTGAACGCAAATAAACATGGAAGCATTACTTCAAGGAAACTAAGCGCAAATTTTCACCCAATATCCCAATCAAACTGACACAACGGAATACCGCCTCTGATTGGCCAAAATATTACCGCTCAGATACTTAAAAGTAGACTTTATGACGTCATGTTTGGGTCTAAATTACCATGTTCATGACATTCGTCGAGGGATGTTTTATGTTATAAAGTGCAGCGAAAATAATTCACCGTGACATTGATATTATTAAAATAATAAAGAATTATGATAAAATATACAGTATCTTGAACTTTACGGCAAGATTTTTTCTAAGGTCTTTAAATAGAGCAGTATTTGGCGAGTAATAGGTTTATTTGCTATGATAATAGGTAAATAAAACAAATTTGTGACCAATTACTCACTAATTATTATTTACAATTTCCGTAGGTATACATAACACTTAAGTACTACATTTTAGGGCCCCCTTCACTTCTTTATCCATCCGTCCGTCTGTCTGTCAATACCCTTTATCTTGAAAACGCGTGGACGAATCGACTTGAAATTATAGGTGATCTAGATATGCAGGGTTACTTGTAAAATACCAACAACCTCGCATGACTAGGAAGCTAACACCATAAGCAACAACTTACTCTACGGGCATCGCAAAGATTACGCAAGCCGCCTGGTTACATATTATTTACGATGCACGTAGAGTTATAAACATTCAAGTGGTAAATTAATTAATATAGACTTTTTACAAAAAATAAAATACAAATTATCAAAAGTTGTAAAATAAATGTTGTTGCTTATGGTTTTAGCTATATAGTCCTGTGAGGTAATTGGTGCTTTACAAGTTACCCTGTAAATATATAAATAAAATTGAATTGAATTCATTTCCAAACGAACCGTTTTCGTCCATAGTTCTCTTCGCTTTAGATCGAGTGGAAATTTGAAGAAACCAAGCTGTTTTAATACCACCATTACCGTTCTTTGTGCATACCCTAAAGATGCTGAGTATTTTATCTAAGATTAAAATAATTGTAATAAATAAAAAAAAATCGTCATAATTTTTGTGTAGATAAATAAATTGATTCGTTTGCATAACAACATCACCATATATTTTGTGTCAATTTGATTGACTTCATATTTAATGAAATTAAAATATATAGCGTTGTACTTACTCGTAATAACTAATTCCAACACTCTTGTTATGCAAATGAGATTTATTAATACACCACTTAACTGCACAGGAAGGCATTTTTGGAAATTAAACACGCTGAAACTAATAACTGACAGACGACCGCCATTGATGCCTGTAGTGCGCAAACTCGGTCCCACTCGGTCCGCGGCACAATTTTTAAGCCCCGCCTACCGCGTCACAATCTGCGTTGGGTCATTTTCGCGAACTAGGAATGCTTCCATGTTTATTTGCGTTCACTGCTAACAGGTACATTTTCGTCTAGTAGAGCAAAAGATATCCCCATATTCAACAGAAATTATGGTCACTCTGCTCGAACATTATAAGAGATATCATCATTTTTGAGATTACACGCGTAGAGAATTGTCCTGAGGGTAAAACGCTATGTCAATCTGATGAGGTTAATATTACAAATAAATGGATGTTAACACCGAACTCTTAACAATTATAGATAATGAGATATCAGCGTTCAAAGTAACTTTACGACTGCGCGGCCACGTAACATTTGTTTTGCCTTGATTTCGTCAGTTTAAATGAACTTTGGTGGCATTAAATGCTTTCGGAACTTTGGACATATTAAAACCTTTCTTCTAGTAACAGTTTTACTGCATGAAATCTTAAGTTTTGAAGAAATAATTGAGATTAAAGAAACATCAAGTGAACGATTGCGCGGCCATAACTTCCAAGGTGAATATTTCGTGAAATATTGATCTTAGTCTTATAATTCTTTTTTCTACAATTGTTGACAAATGAAATGTTTAATTAACAAAAAGATTTAGATCTCTATCCCAAGTAGTTACTGAAATCTCCATGGCCGCGCAATCGTTCACGTTACGTTCGCGCGGCCAACTTAAAACCCCTGTAATTTCTTTATTTCTGCTTTGACAAAGTTTTGGTTTGTTCCTTTCGATTTTGACTAATTTTGACAAAAAATATAGCGATTTCTTTCTCTGTTTGGATAACGTGGCGGAGCAATCGTGACGCACACGGCTTGAACAACTCTGACACCAGGGTAACCACTGCCCATACGATAAGTAAGTTCTTCTTGAAGCTCGTTAAAGTGTCTGTAATGCCAACTTTAGGCACATTACTCACGGTGATAAACGTCAAGGGTTTATAACGATGAATATCTCAACAGCATATACACGCAGCTGCGGATGACATATTTTATACATACGTTTAAAATGCTAAAGTGCACATCCCTCCTGGTCGCGTTGCGGCGTCTTTTTCGGTGTCCCCTTAGAAACTTACAAGGAAAAAGGACACTTACTGATTTTGTTATGATAAATGTAATATATGCCTATTAAGTATTAGGGAACTTAGTAGCATATCATTGGGCCAATATTTTCTTTTGATAAAGATAACACTTGGCATTTATTTACTCCTCTTTCACGCTGAGTCAAGGACGAGGCCGGCTTTACGGGCTCTTTGAATTCGGTTTTGATATAATATAAGAATATTGTCAATATGGTTGTTATTGCGTAAAGATTGTCAAGAGATCTAAAGTGGTGCCTTTGAATCGCTGTAAATTAAGGAAAATTGAAAAATAAAGTTATCCTTGGTTGTGAAGTTGAGAGGAAGGAGGCATCTTAGGCGTTTTTCTCAGATATGTGATGCAAGAACCGAAACGTATGAATAAGTGGGAGCTAAGGATTCACAGCAGCAACAAATCACAGCGGAGAATTCCTCGCTTATTATATTATTTGAGATAAATAAATATTTGTATTCACTTTAAGAAATGTGCGAATAGCAGATACTCCCATTTATTTTGATGAAAATGAATTGGCAGGGAAAATTTGTTTTCAAATTTTGTTCAAACCAGATAACCAACACTTTTGAAATGCTTCCAATCATTTTACACCCCATTATATATTCTCTCCCTGCTTTACAATATTTTGTTCAATCCTGCTAGTCCCCACTATCTTAAGGAAAGATTTGAGTTCCTATGTGATTCACATTTGAGACCCTTAAGATCATCGGAGAATCTGCAACTTAGAATATCGGGACATTCCACAGATTTCCTCGATAAATCATTTACGGTTCAATCAGCTCGTCTGTGGAATGCCCTGCCATTGCCTATAAAACGCGCTCAGACTATTACCACTTTTAAAAATTCAGTAAAGAATCATTACCTGACTGTGTAGATCATAAACCTGCTACTGTTTCTTTTCTTTTTATTATCATTCTCAAATCCTTACATTTGGTGTACCTTTTTTTATTTGTTTATAGTATGTATATATTGATATATCTAATATATTATTATTTATGTATTTTATTAACACATATATATTGTATATTGTATATATATATTTCTTTAGTCTATGTATTTGAGCATCTATTTAAATCGCATTTAAACTTATTTTACAGTACATTGCTAGCCACTTTTCTCAATTGCTAATCTAGTCCATCCAACGGTTGTCTGGAAGAAATCGCTCTTATGCGATGCGACCGCCAATTGTACATAAATTGAAACTATGTCTATACATCTAAATTTTATTCTGTGATGTGCAATAAAGTGTACCTATCTATCTATCTATATACCGACAGCACTAAGCACGTTATATACAGTAGTTTACTCCATGACTTGGAAATAAATATAGTTCTATTAAAACAAACTTATCTTACTGTGTAACGAAAGTTTCACAAAAGATGTTTGTACTTTGTAACAAAAGTTTGCCAAGAGATAAGAAACTACGAGTACCTGGTACTTGTACGTAATAAATTGAGAATTTAATCGATGAAGAAGCCATTCACTGCGGTAGGCACTTCTGTTGTTTTATCAGGCACATTTGAATGATCCTTAGTAAAGTTTGCCGAGGAATAAGTTGGCGTACCTTAAGCATACACAGAGTTTAAAGGAACGTGAGACAAACCGATTAAGTCGCAATAGTTAAGACTTACATATATAGGAATACGTAAGTGGTATAAGGGAAGCCCTATATGGAAATGGAAGTCCACATTAAAAAGGTTAGAAAAAGTATAAAATTTATTTTGTATATATATGAAACCGTCTCTTCGACTAGGCCTTGACTATTCAATTCAATTCAATTTATTTATTCATAGTATTATTTTGTTGAATGATGAAAGGTTGTAGGAATTAGGTGTGTAATGTCTTTTTATTTTCTACCCGGTTTAAGTAGTAGTCACATGAAAGAACTTCAATTGCTCATCCGAAATAAGGTTTATTGGATTTAGGCCACATAATTGTGCACTTATAAAGCTGTAAAAATTTAGTCATTACTTTCTGGATAACTTAATAGGAATAGAGACGTAACCCTAGAATATTACAAAAAAAAAATGGTGAACGATGATTCAAATAGATTCTATTCGTATTTTATGGTAAAAAAATTCACAGATGAGATTGTGTCGGCGTTTTATTTAAAAATACCTAAATACGGCCTTAGTAGAAGATTATTAACAAGTAACAATTATAAGTAAGTACACCGGCCTTGTGGAGATCCTTAGGAGAGCACCCAGCAGTGGACGTGTTTCGGCTGATATGGAAGTACACATTCTTTTTAAAATAACATTCGACGTCTAAGAAATTGAGAGAAGGTGCGGGTGCAAGGCATAATAATAGTGTTATTTTATGTGAGTGACATAGTCCGTCTTAGCAGAGACGGATCAATAACATATAACCCTTATATTTTTTTTAATCCTTGTCTTGAAATGTCACAAATACGTAAATTGCATAGAACATAGAACGTTAGTCATATCATCAGCCTGATATAATCCAAACCAGCCTCCTCCAATGGGTTTTATAACGTTGCCATTTGGAGAGGTAAGCCGTAGTCATCCCGCTTGGCATGCGAGTTGGGAACGCATTTAGGTGGCGGTTAGTACTCAGGAGGAACTATTGTCCGACAACTGGCGTATCCCTTAGGCGCCTTTTACGACACCCTCGGGACCACACGGCCTAGAAAGTAAGCATATTTTTATTAAAAATGCTTATATTAGATATTGTAATTGTGTTGTGCCCGGTCCCAAATCTCACATTTGCTTTGATATAGTCATAGACTTATATGTATTCATATAGGTCAATGGATATAGTCCCAGTTGTAATCGATGCAGCATCAACTACAGAATCTATTGACCGTTCATCTTCCACTTCAGACGAGATTGTACATTAATATAAATATTTATAAGATGCTTTGAGGTATAGACCGTAAATCGTCATAGGTTTACGCTGAATTAATAACATTTCAAAATATCTTAGTATTTTTAGTCGGGTTTAAAAGAAGTATAGTTATTTTTATTTTATTACTTTATATTTGTTCGGCTTCCTTGTTTCAGTTTTTATGATAGCTTAGTAGTTAGACCGGGAACACCCAAATACTCCGAAACACTTTATTCCGAGTTTCGGTGTTCCGATTTTCAAAAGTCTGAATTTCATAATACCTAAGAATTGTAATGTCTATTTATTAAAAATCACGACATTTATTTTACCGAAAGGCGTAAATGTGATTTGTTAGTTTTCCGATTTTCATCCGTTCGAAGAGTCAAATGCTCGAAGGGTTCTCACTCCGAAAAACGACATTCCAATTTTCAATTCTTCGAATAAACTAAAAGTTAACATGTTTACAAAATTTAGTGACAGAAACGATTCGCTGCAAAACCAACTTCACGTAGTCTTGTCTGCCCTACCCTAGAGTGTAACTTCAGCCCGCGTAGGCGCGGAGGGATGGGGCGGCCCGCGAGCTGAGAAGCAGGTGGTTTGAAGGTCCGCCGTCGCGGCTGAGGCTGGCCGGCTTCGCTGAAGCCGAAGCTGCGGTGGTGAGCGTTAAAACCATCTGCGACGATAAGCTCGCGTGGGACCGCTTAAACCCCGCAGCGCCGGAGCCGTGATAGAAACAATGACTGCTGCATGTTGCACGCCCACTTGCTTGCTGCATCCCTGCTTGCATGCTGCATGCCTGCTTGCATGCTGCATGCCAGCTTGCAAGTTGCTTGCCTGCTTGCATGATGCATGCAGCCGCCGAGTGTCAGATCTCTGAATCATTTGGGTTAGGTTAGGTTAAAATTGTGACCAGGAAAACAAAATTATTTTATTCGTATTGTTGATATTTTGAATTATCATTAAGTCGGACTTTTTGTTATTCGATCTATTGAAGCTCGGTGTTTTGAGAAGAGTAATTATAAAAGTAAGGAATATTGAAATTTTGAACTATTTGATATTTGGAACCATTCGGAATTATGAAAATCGGTATTTTGAAATTCGTATGTGTGTCTGTCGGAATAAAGTTTTTCGTATTAATGTAGTGTACCCAGTTAGACATTGACTGTGGAGTGTATGGTTTCGGTTTGAAAGCCAAAGCACGTACCACAGATGTTTAAAAACATGTGCGTATTTGAAATTAATTATCTCATACTTAAAACGGCGAAGGAAAATATAGCGACAAAATCGGCATTCCAGAAAGTTCTCCAAAAATTTTCTGCGTATAATGGAAAACTATAATATAAAAATCCTTCTTTACGTTATGACTTGCTACAGGTTCTCACTGTTAACTACCTATCTAAAATTTTACGATGCAACTAGAGCTCCCGATTCACTTCACGTCCGGTGAAGTACAGAAAGCTCTTCCGGCTAAAGAAACGCGACAAACTGAAAAAAAGATCCGTCCCCCATAACTAGGATACATTTATTAATACCAAGCCCGCAATTTTTTTTGAAATACATTTAACACGTGATATGGGATCAAATAAGACGTAGGTAATAATTATTAGTTTATATGTTTTATTTAAATTATCTTATTTATTAGTATTACTGAAATATCATTTTAGACCCTTACGACTAAAATGCCGTAACAGAGAAGCATCTGTCTAGGCAAACACAACTTTATCAGGGTTACATTGATTAGAAATTGCCATGATCAATTTCACTTTATTGTGACTGTTTAGGATATACGTGTCAGTACAGGCTTAATGGCGACCGCCGGAAACAAACGACCTAAGGTGACATTTTTCAGAAAACTGTCCTAATTTTTATGGTCGGTCCCCTAACTATGATTACATCATTTTGCAAACAAGCTGATATTCATACACTGCTGAACCAATATTAACCAAACATAGCTAAGAACCACCGCAACTGGCTTTCAAATAAAAAAATAACCGCATCGAAATCGGTTAATCCGTTTGAGAGCTACGATGACAGACAGATGCATATACAGTCATCAACGTCAAACTTCTACGGATTGGGAAACATCTTAATACAGAAATGTTTTATACAGTGAATTAATAATGAAATTTGAAACGTTGGCTTGTATTTTAAGTAAACGCCTATAGTGATGAGATAGCAAAGCGAGTGTCTTTGGTCGTCGTCTATATAATCCTTGCAAGGCGAATAGGCTTGACCAAAAGGGACACTAAACTTTTTATGACTTGCAAACATTTTTATAGGTTTGTTAAATCTTACCGCACTAACTTCTATTTAATCATGAAGTTAAATAAAGCATAATAGGGCTTATGGTTATATATGTATATAGTCAATATTATTATTAGTAAGCATATATAAAATTATAAGTTTAATTTCATTATATGATAATTATACGTAATAATTAAATTATAATTTTATCTTAGTTGAAATTATTCAAACATTGTATTAACTTTATAGATTCAATTTAAATTATATAAAATTGGGTCCGAACTATTTTCAATTATCTAACACATTATTTATTCACTAACGGAAGCTGGCTTTTTACTCCATCTTCTTAACATGATAACGTCAATGTAGCTGATTAGTGATTCTGCGCTTGTATCAGAAACCAGGTTTCACGAACACTGAAGTTAAGACTGTGGTGGCCAGTGTCAGCGGAGACTAGCGGCTTAAGAACGTACCTACTAACAAAGATAGGTAATTGTTTTTTGGGTACCATTTAATGAACTAGTTGTGATTCCTGATCACAACTAATAAGTTAACATGATGTAAAATGAAAGTTAATTTATTCACCTTCAAAGAACTTAATAACTTCTACTAACTATGTATTTTTTTTTTTTTTTTTTTTTTTTTTGATTTGAAACCTGTTTTATTTCGAAATAAATATATATGTATCAAAGGATTTAAATTATCTAATAAACTTAAAATATCAACTAAGGAAACGTAAAATTAAGTACTAAAAATATATACTTATATTTAAATTAAAATAAATATACATATACATAATATACATATTATTATATACAGGTCTCATCTTTGGGCGTCGAAAAAAACTTCGGTATCGCTGCCTTTGAGCATCGTGCCCAGAATGCTGGCCGCATTCCCACGCTGGATGGCAATGCTTAAGCGCTGTCCAAGATATTGGCCAGCCCTCTGGTCGCGTGTAGCGTCCACCAAGCGTTTGGATAATTCGCGGAAAAAAATCCGCGCTCTCGGACCCCATGGCCCAAGCGTCTCCACTCCAAACGGCTCAAATATATAATCTCTTTCAAGGTTTGTATATTTGAGCCGCTTAGTGGCCTCAGCTGATGCAGCAGCAGAGCCGGCGCATGCCAATGTCCTTGGAAGGTGAGATGGCGCAAGGGTGTCGACGCATGTCGCGTCCCATACCAAAGGCCTACCCAACTTCCAAGGGAGCAACGTCATACCATCAGGTCTCTTACCGTCGTCTCGTGCCAAGCCATTTGGTTCTAACCTAGCTGGGACGCCGGCGGCGACAAGAGCCCGACGGATAATGTCGTTAATGCTCGAATGGCGTGGAATCCTACCTGCACTCCTGGTGCAAGATAAGCCATGGTGTCCGAGTCGGTCGACGCTAGTGCCACAAAGGCAACGATGCGGAGCGACGCTCGGGACACCCAATCGGAGACATGCAGCAATACGGAAAGTGCCGTCATCCAACATCGTACCGATATTAGAGGATGGAACTGCCTGGAGCCAAAGAGCCGACTCCCATTCACCCAGAGCCAGCAGACGGGCCTGCTCTGCAGGATTCTTTGACGTATTTAACAAATTGTTTTGTACTAATGTGCAGAGCGGCCGGTCCCACTGCCTCTGGGAGGATGGGTCAGTCGGCAAGTCGTCACTTGAGCAAGCCATCTTCCAAGCGTTAATGCCGTCGGTAAAACACATCACCTCAGAACTAACCTGCGTGTTAGAGAGAATTTTACTGGTTAGCTCTTTAGTGCTATGGACCGAGGACAGGAATGCGGGAAGACTAACACTGGAAATTTTGCGGATGCCAAGACCTCCTAGACGTATAGGTAGTGTCATTTGAAGCCATGCTTGGTCATCCAGGTCCAAATTAAGAAGAGAAGTTAGGGTTTCTCGAAGAATTTGGTCAACCTTTTCCAGAAGTTCGACGTGTTTCCAAATGTGACAGGAGCGAAGAAAGTAAGTAAATTTAGGGACAAACAAGCAATACCGAACTATAGTATAAGCCGAATGCATATTAATTTTGAAAAGATTGTCAGAAGTATCACGGAAATTTTTAATTTTTTCTTCAATGAAAGGCGCAAAGGATTCATCGAAGATAGGCGACCCAAGGAGGCGAAGAGAATCCTTATCTATTACTTTTATGTTCGGGGTTATTGCATTAAATTTTCTAAGACTGTCAATTATGTTTTTTTGGTCCGAAAGAAAAATTTCACATTTGGCTGAATTTAAGGTCAAACCAATGGTTTTAAATTCATTTTCAATGAGTAGGAGATCGTCCAAAACGGTTTCTATATCTCCTCCAAGAGTCCCATCGTCTAAATACCATACATTAAATTTTGAATTTAGACGACTAATGATGGGTTGGATTGCTAAACTGAAGATGACTGGCCCAAGAGGGTCACCTTGTTGACAACCAACAGCTGATTCCAATAAATGGTCCTTATAAATTAATTTAGAGGGCTTTCGGTAGCACTGCCAAAGAAAACTATAAATTTTGGGTATTTCTTTTTTTGCTTCCGCCAACAAAGCGTCCCTATTGACAGAGTTAAAAGCATTTCGAATGTCTACTTTTACGAGGACCTCACCTACAGCGCCACCCAAATAAGCATGCACGGCAGCCTCACAGCCCCCTCTGGAACCAAACCCTAGCTGGAGGGGCTGGAAAAAATCAGTCAGCTTTTCTTTGTAGAATGAACAGCAAATTTTGGCTGCCAAGCGTCTGTAGGTACACCCCACGGCAATGGGCCGAATGCCGCCATCCTTCTTGTTCAGGGCGCATAAATTTGCCCCGTACAAGACATCGATGACTGCCTCGTTCACATTGCCGCAGAGCATTAGGTTGATTAGAGCCGTCAACTCCATCAGCAAAGTCTCGCCGGCTTCCCCAGCACTAGAACTCGTGAGATCTTTTAAGTGCTGGGGCATTAAGCCATCTAGTCCACCGGCGGAACCCTTGCGGAAGGAGTCAACGGCCGCAATCACCTCGCGAGATGTTACAGACAGATTGTGAGTGTCGTTTGGAGGAGCGGGATAGGCGAGGTCATCAGGCGCGGCGGGGTGCTTGCTACTTAGGGCATCAAGAGTTGCGGGTGAATAAGGTGCGACCACGTCGCTACTAAATAGCAATCTGGCAGCTCCTCCAATGTCTCCCTCGCCTAATTTGTATTCTACATGACGAAATTTATTAAGTTATTTTATAGTATAGTATTGTTGTATAGTAAATATCATTGCTATTATAAAATAAATTTTATAAATGTTTTCATACAATCCGTGTAACTAAATATCTATGTAACTAGAAATACTAATGTATACAACTATATTACTGCATGTTCTGACGATTTACAAGTGCTTTTTTAAAGTCTACGTGAATAAAAACCTTTTTTATTTTATTTAAAGCTAGCGTATAATAACTGTGTAATTCTATACAACGTTTTCATAGAAATACGATTTTACCATCACAAGAATTACTAATAAATATCGAAAAATGCTGTCCGGATAGGTACATAAGTAAATGGCTAAATCCACTGCATATTTTAACGTGAAAATAATACTAAATATTGGCTATTATAGTCCTCTATACGTCTAGCTTATTATTGTGTATTCAAATAAATCACTGTCCCATTAATGAGAAAGACAATAGAATCTCTTCCTCCATACATATGAGCGAGATATATATAATGACCAAGAGGCCGAATAAATTCAGGTGCAGTATGGAATATACTTTCTCTTATAAGCCAGTATTTCAAACACAATAAAAACCGTGTGTAAACCGTGGATGCGGTAACCTTTTGTCATAAGAAAAATGTATGATTTTTTGCCGATTTTTCTTGTTTGCCGATTAAGCTTGATAATCAGTAGAAGTGAAAATTTTCACAATATCTCCTACAGGAATGGTGGTCTAGGCTGTGAAATCAATTAACTGTGGAGATATTTTCGAACCATTATGCCATGGCGTCCTTCAAGTAGCGAGCCTATTCTTTTTTGTCTATGGGCGGACTTGCTATCACGCTTACTCTTTTACCTTTCTATACAATAAAATATAAGAAATTACTCTGGATATTCATAATCTACGGTTGAATATTACACCTCTTTATCAACTAGTCAGTGAAGGCTTAATTAATGTCCAACTAAATGGGTAAGTTAGGTACTTGTGGTTAGAGGATATGGGACTCCAGGCACCGTTAATAAATAACTCATCAAATTACGTTAAGGGTCAACCGTTTTCGTAAATAGTGGCACTGAAAGCTAGTTAGCTAATAAGTTAAGCCATTTAGATATCTCGTTATGAAGGCATTAATTCGTTTCATTAATTAACTGCGGAACCATTTTCGAACCGGTATGGAATGGCAACCTTCAAGCAATAGTTACAGTTTTATAAGACGTAAAACTTCGACTTCGACTACAACCTTTCTTTATGACATTATTTTGAATGTCGTATTAAGATATTTAGCAGTACTTTAAAGAAAACTTTAACTAACTTTCCAGACGTGCTTTTGTTTTTCCTAAATTAGTCGAAGTTATATTTTTGCCCGTATTAAGATTTTGAATATACTACGTTTTATGGTTTTTGTAAAACATGTTATATATCTTGGGAAAACTAAAACATTGCCATGTTATTATGATCCTAAACTAGGAAGAGCCGGTGCTATGGCAACCAGACGAAAGATAAACATATATGTTTCTCATATTTCTTAAAACATACATATTATAGATAAACTACACCCTGACACAGAACAATCATGCCCATCACGCATAGATTTTTCCTGGGTGGGAATTGAACCCACGACCTCCGGCTTATCAGTCAAGGTCTTTAAATACTAGACCAATGGGTTAGTCACATTCAAAAATAGGATACAAGGCTTTGCGTTATTCCTTTTATTGCCAATGCTGATTTCTAAATGCGAAATTAACATGATTATTGTTTACAACCAGGGGCTCTACCGGCTAAGTCGCCGAACATCGATTTCTTAAATGGCGTTCAAATAAATAAAGGTTAAAAATGGCTTAATCAATCGTTAAATCGGCATCCATGAGCACATGTGACGTCATAAATGGTCCGGAATCGATTGTCAACGTTGAAGCCGATTTAACGATTGATTAAGTCATTTTTAACCTTTCTTTATTTGAACGCCATTTAAGAAATCGATGTTCGGCCACTTAGCCGGTAGAGGCCCTGAACAGCATATGGTATTAGTGGTTGGTACAGTTCCTTGAAATTCCGAGGAAATCACTCACATTATGCCAACCCTCCCCGCCGAATTCGGGCAGTACGACTATCACTCGGGTGTCGGGAAAAGAACATTAAGTCACTGGGTGTTGACTAAACAGATCAACGCCACGCTTTACCACTCGTTTAGACACATACAAAGAAATAAAATATATGTAGACTGCGTAGTGCCATAAATGCTCCTGTCATTCAGGCGTTTCGTAGATGCTACTACCGAACGTACTGTGTTTTGTTAGCTGTTACAACATGATGTAGTTGCTGTGACGAAATATTGTATTCTATTTAATCACAATCTCGTTAGAGGGATTATCTATCATCATAAAATTAGTACATGAAGCATAGTCTTTGTACTTACTTCTTTTTACGAAAATCAAAGTTAAAGTAACGTACATGTGTACAAGTTAAAGGAGTGTAGAAAGCTAATATTTGTAAATAATAGGCTTTAGATGTAAAATATGTTAGTAAAAGAAAAACATAACACACACTACCATGCTTTTGACACACTGAGAAGAGATGGCAAACTAAGTGTCAAAACTGAGAACAGATTAATATTCTTTGAAAATAGAACGTTACTTTTCGAATTTTGAACAAGTTAAATGTTTACAACTAGGCTTTAAAGTGCTTGCTTTCTCTCAGTCAGTAGATAATAACACTACGATACCTTTTTATTTTCTTTTTTTTTGATTAGGTATCGGGAATGCCTACGCATGCCACCCGCAAAAAGTGTCTGCGGGTAGGTATGTCGGACTCGCACCGACTAAACCTAACCTGCCGTGGACTTCTTCTGGCGCCTGGTAGGGGGAGCCCCGGGAACGCGGGTATGCTGCTCCGGTGCCCCCCTTTTGCGCCGTGTCCCGGCTCTTTCCCAATCCCGTTCGGCGGCCTCCTTCTGCAGCAAAACTGCCTCACAGAAGGAGACCACGGCGTCCCATTTGGTGGAGTCGCCAGCCAGCATCGCATATACGACTGCTGGCGGCGAAAGATCCCGTCCGATCTCAGCGACCAAGACTCGTCTCTCGGCCTCCCAGGCCGGGCACTCCTCCAGCGTATGCTGGGCAGAGTCCAGGTCGCTCCCGCAATGGTGACAATGTGTCGTCACTTCTCGGCCGATCCGGCACAGATACTCACCGAATCACCCGTGTCCGGTGAGTATCTGTGTCAGTCTAACACTACGATACCTAACTCGCTCAACTTTAAAGCAATCATGTATGTATGAATTATGTTCATATATACGAATGCAATCGAGCATAAGTAACATGAATATAATACATCATCTTGTTGTATACAATAGAAAACGATTTCAACAACTGAAACAACAAAAGAGACTTATATCTAAATAAGTACATGTTCTCACTTATGAATGCTTTCATATTTAGATCCAAGTAATAAAAGTGATACAATTAATGAAACTGTATCGGATATATATTTGCATCTGACTGTATACCATTAATCTATGTGAACTTAATTTTATTAGTGATGGTACACGTGTACTCACATGACGTTAAATACCCGCTTTAGTATGGGTCTTGAGAATGTCGATACCACCCCACTGAGACTTTAATAACGACTGTGTCTGTAGTGCTAATGTATCCATAGACGCCGTCATCGACTGTACGATAGATATAACTAACTTACTTAACCCTCCCCGCCTTCCCCTAAGTTTTCTAGTCATACAAGCCATTTGACGTTATCTCACATGACCACATTACCCTATCACCTTAAAACTAATAAGTTGAGCAATTTCAGCGAAGCTTCTATTAATCGACAGCTAACGATCTAATTTGTTTCCAAATTATTGGCTCGACGGAAGGTGTCGGTAGTTTCATAGTTGCACTTTCAGGTAGTTTTCCCGCCCCATGTCATTATTTTGGTAATAACATTTCTCGTAGGGGAATACTAAAATGTTCCCCCAGCCAATTTACACAGAGTTGCTGTAATATTTTTGTATCTTGTGGGTGTTTTCTGATCTCTCTTACATTATACATATACAACTTATATATTTATTATTTTTATTAAAACAGTAGAACACCAATTACAGTAATTAATGATAATTATTACAATAAAATTGGAGTCGTGTTGTGTTTTTTGATACCTAATATCAAAAAACACAACACGACTCGAATTTGTTTCCCGTTTTCTGGAAATCGGATCAGAATGTTTGCGTTTCTGGGTGAATGATGAATGATTGTGTTTTAAAATCAATATTTAAGGTTATTAATACTTTAAATCATTATTGTAATAATTATCATTAATTACTGTAATTGGTGTTCTACCGTTTTAATAAAAATAATAAATATATAAGTTATTTAATTTATATAAATAATGAACTAATATATTTAACCTCAAAATAATCACATCAATTGCACTATAATTATCTCCAGCTCAGTTGCTAAGTCCCCGTTGAGACTTAATCATACACGAGTCTTCGTCGCCGTGTTAGCTATATTTTGTTATTTATTATTATTGGAAGACCAACAGCAGTAACAAAGATAACAATACAATAAGCGACAAAAAGCCAATAACATGTCTACGCAAATAGGTAATATTTTACATTTGTTAAGGTCGCTGCATATGTAACGTACGGGACGACTACGCGGCGTTTCGGCGTGGACGGGATGGTGAACGGAACGTTTTAATACACAGGCAACATGATACTAGCTTGGAACTAAGATGCTAGTGTCGTTAACAAGGAAAGATTTTTTATTTGAAGAATTCGCTTTAATTGCTATTGCTTTAGATGATGAAGAAGTTACGGTCTTCTTAAAGGAAAGGAGCGAGTGCATACGCTGTGGAATCACGGAGGCGGTGGGACACGTGCGGAGCAGGGCGTTCTTAACATCGTCGCCAACGATATATTTCCCTCCCCGGGCGTACCACGTTCTCATCCAGTCTGTACATCCGAGACGATGCTCTATCGTTTACATTTTCTATGAAACGTTATTTCAAAAACTTACCGTCACGTTCCGTCCGGATTAAAACACGTTACGTATGCAGCGACCTTTATTGGGAACATAACTTACAAATAAATAAATTATTTTTAGTTCGAAAATTTTGAAATGAGTTTTGAATAAGTAGCGTCCTAATGGCATAGAATTAAAGTTGTCAAAATTAAGATGATTGATGATTAAATAGAACGAGTGGTAAATGTTGATAAAATATTTGTTGTGTTTCTTTATTCGAGTCTGATTTGAGGCTCAAATGTCGAAACAAATAATACAAATACATTTCTATTATAATTTTATACTTATCTTCTTATCGTTTATTTACTATCTAATCTTTTATTATTCACTTTTTATTTCATCACTTACTATTATAAACGTTCAGAGTGGTCTAATTCGTGTTTCAAAGGAATTTATTGCATTTGGGTCCAGCTGTAGTCATACGACAACGGTCTTAAAGTCACGTCAGCGGTCTGGTGAAAAGGATAACCGTGGCTCATCGACTGATTAAATTCAAAAACATAAGAGGGCAGTCTTTGTGGACTGCCGATTGAAATGAAAACTATTTTTTACACTTCTAATCTAAATAATCTACAACGTAATAGTTGACACTTCACATTGAGATTTCCTCTTTCTACATATAAAGTGTATACTACTCGTAATGGCCCATGAAGGTATATCCTATATGTACATATGTAATAATGGCTTCCTAGCCAGATTTCGGCCACGGCGGCCTGTCTCAATAGAGATTAGCCATCTGCGCAGGACATATTATAGTGCATAAGTGTGTGCGTAAACACTGGAGCACTTTCTATTCAATCACTCTCATGATCCGATGGGATGCCTAGCTACACGACCGGTAAGAGGTCAGGTACAGGAACGACGGCTTTACGTGCTCTCCCAGACTTCGGGTTGATTTGAAATTTTTCTTTTTACAGAAAAGTCCCAACCCAATGTCACTTTTTGGCCCGACCCGGATCCAGGACCTCGTTCTCTGCGGGTGAACACGTTACCGCTAGACCAACGAGGCAGTCAGATTTACACAGTAAACATATTACATATAGCTAATGGGAAATACGTTGACGATGACGTGAGTTTGACGATTTTTTTTCACCCAAAAAATGCTCAACACGCTTAAAGAAATAGTAGTGGACAAATTTTAATTGAACTAGGTGAGATCCATTGAATGGTAGGAACATCTAAATGCGCACGTTAGATTGCTGTGCCAGATTTCCAGCCTTAATAAAATTTATCCGGCGTTGAAGTATAATTTCTACAAATTAGATTCAAAAGAAAGTTACACTCACCAACCAATTAGGGAACTAATTAACACAAATGACTTACAGTCCTGGGGAAGTTCGCAATTAATTAATGATTAAAAACTTGGTCGTCTCTGCAGTAACTGATCTTTATTAATGTGACAAGTATAATAGATAAGCGCCGCCGAGGGCTTTCTGAATATCATCCGAACATTTCATCGCTTTTGATACATAGGTATTTATAATTTGTAATTATTAACTAAGCTATCAAGATTATCAAGTTCCATTTAAATGGAATGATTGATATTATTTATGAAATTTCTAACCAATATAAGATAGATTTATTGCTTAACTGGGTAGTTATAAGATAAGTTAGTTAGTGTTGTTAATTTGCCTTGTAATTCTATAAAATTAAGAGGAAGATTAAGACTATCAACATTGTCCATGTCAGACTTGCAATCAACTTTACGAAATAATATATTCTATATTTTATTATACTTTGAATAGGTATTTCTTATCGAAAAGGCTTATGAATTTCCAAAAACATGATTGCATAAGCATTGTTTGTTGTGTTTAGCTATATTTTGTTATTTATTATTATTGGAAGACCAACATCAGTAACAAAGATAACAATACAATAAGCGACAAAAACCCAATAACATGTCTTCGCGAATAGGTAATATTTTAAGTTTGTTTAGGTCGCTGCATATGTAACGTACGGGACGACTACGCGGCGTTTCGGCGTGGACGGGATGGTGAACGGAACGTGGTTAGTAAACACCGACGGGGGTTTTAAGACACACGCAGCATGATACTAGCTTGGAACTAAGATGCTAGTGTCGTTAACAAGGAAAGATTTTTTATTTGAAGTATTCGCTTTAATTGCTATTGCTTTATATGATGAAGTAGTTACGGTCCGTTATCTACTAGGGTAGGAGGGTAGTTGATTATGCACACACATTTTAGTGATGTGCAGTGATGCTGTAATTTAAAATTTTCACTATTAGTGTCTAGTGTTCGACTCAGTTTCCATGCACTTTTCACTACAGTTCATAAAGTCCTCCTTTGACGATAGTAGTTAATAAGCTTTAATTTGCTTTTTTTAGTTTAATTTGCTAGACGACTTGAGTCCCATTAGCCTTAAAAATGCTTTTTCTACTTCATATACAATCGTAAGTCGAACAGTTAAAGCCTTATAAGGTAGATCGAGTGAACTCTATGCTCTACCTCCCTTAAAGTTTGCGCGAACACGGTAGCGTTTGATCTTCCAGATTTTAAATATTTTTCTTCAGTATTAAATAAACACGATATATAGGATACATAGCAACTTATTGCCGTTGCAAATTAGTCTGATTGACGAGAGAAAATAGGAAGGTTGGTCTATATCCAAGAGGTTTATTGATTGCCTACGGATTTCACCCATTTATAGCCTAAGTGCTAGGCACTTGTCAGTGTATCAATTTACTACGTCGATTACTTAGTTAGCAAGGCTGTTACCTCAGTGGTCTCAAATGGCTGCCCGCTTCCAATATCTTCGATTAATTTAACCGAGTGGTTTCTTCTAGTGCTTCCACTTCTCTATCAATATAAATTACATTTCATTTATTATCACAATCAAAGATCTTATATACATCAGTAGATAGTGGAGTGCACCTATATTCTCTGGTATGCTGTTAACCTTCCCGAAGAATGTGGGTGTAATCCATCGGTTTTGTTTCTAGAAGTATAGCTAATATATTTGTGCATATTTGCGTGTGGAAGATCGTTTCATTAAATTTTAGTTTTATAGCTAGTAGTAGTATAGTTTTATACGGAGCACATACGGAGGACCTCTTTGCCATAACGCATAAGAAGGTTGGTTGTAAGAAGGTAAGCAGAGTAAAGGATAGCACCAAGGTCATTAGGCCTACAATTGGTAGATTTGTCAAGATACGTATCATACAGGGAGCTTGATTAACCTTCCTTTTTAGAGTAATATTGTTAAGTGTGTTGTCTAATGTTTCGTTGTGTTATGTGGGATTGATTTGTGTTCATGAGCAATGTTTATTTTTATGTAAAAGTTCTTAAAGTACTAATATAGTCCTAAGTAATTTCCTACTGACAAAATATCGGCCATGTAGCCTAAAAATATCAGAGAATAAACTTTATTTTATTATTTGCAATACAATGCGTAGATATAATCCCAAAAATGCAATCCCAGCGGCGGGTCTCGAACCTGTACCTTTTATCTATCCGGGGTAGGTATCCTGCGTAAAGCTACGAAACTATACTAATTTCATGATTGCCATGTTAACTTCCTCTCGGAAGATGTAAGTGTTTTCAAGCTGACTGATATGTTCGCAGTTGCTTGTGAAAGATTATATCATATTGAAAACGATTCTAACGAGAGTGTATCATGCTATTGGGAGTTTCTTATATTGTACAATGGACATTCTCAATAATGTCCGCCAAACAAAATGTAATAATAAATGAGTTCAACTCCCGGGGTGTGCCATTTAATAGATCTCAGTATGAGCCCAGACTTTGGTAAACGAGGCATCTGACGAGGCTCTGAGGCACAGGGCTTACAGCCCCGTGCCTCGGAGAATATCCGTAGCCGTCGTTCCTGTACCTGACCTCTATCTAGCCATGTTAGTCCAATTGGATCGTGAGAGTGAGAGAATATTAAGCTCAATTTACGCACAAATTTGTGCATAAATATATTCCGGTATGGTTAGTCTCCACGGCGACCTAATGTCAGGGACGAGATTCAATCAGGAATCCATTATTATACAGTATTATGTGACCTAGTTTACTGCATTCACCGTCAGTAATGAATGAAATTCAATCAGCAGCACAATACCAATACAGTTATTAATAAACACACAATCAACGTAACTCCCTTACTATGCAATCAAGGTAACATATTGGACGAAGGAGTCTTTAGTAGGGAGAAATACTTAAATGAACTATAAAAATGATTAAATTTTTATAATAATTATTAATATAGTATTATATTGCGCAGTTTAGTATATGTATGTGTACTTGTAAAAATGTGATTGATTTTATTGAACACATAATCAACGTTATTCTCTCACTGTGATACAATATGACAACTCTTAGCTATTGGCAACAGGAAGGATCCTAAAGTTCAAGAGTTGAATCAGTGGAAATTAAAAAAATATTAAAGTTTCATAATAATTATTAATATAGTATTATAATGCGCAGTTTAGTTTATGTATCTATGTGTACTCGTAAAAATGTGTTTGATTTTATTGAACACATAATCAAAGTTATTCTCTCATTGTGATACAATATAACAACTCTTAGCTATTGGCAACAGGAAGGATCCTATATTTCAAGAGTTGAATCAGTGGAAACGAAAAAAATATTAAAGTTTCATAATAATTATTAATATAGTATTATATTGCGCAGTTTAGTATATGTATGTGTACTCGTAATAATGTGTTTGATTTTATTGAACACATAATCAACGTTATTCTCTCACTGTGATACAATATGACAACTCTTAGCTATTGGCAACAGGTGGGATCCTATAGTTCAAGAGTTGAATAAGTGGAAACGAACTTTTAATGAACTTATCAAACACTATAAGTCTGTAGCATAATAATTATTAATATAATTAGGATTTTGAAGTAGAAAGTATTAAAAAACAAACAACCAAAGCCAGCGGGCAAATAACCTGCGCCAGTCGCTGCCTTTTATATGCATAGTTACATAAAACAAATAAAATTCCTAAATATATAGTACCTTATATATTGCGCAGTTAAATATATGTATGTGTAATAATATGTTTGATTTTATTTAACAAACAATCAACTTAGTTCTCCTACTGTGATAAAATTTTCCTATAGTTCGCCAGATGAATTAGGGCCAAACTATTGAAAAATTTGTCACAGACTACTTAAGTCTGTATCATATTAATTATTAATATATTATATATGGCTCAGTTTAATATACTCGTATGTATGTGTAAAATGTGTTTGATTTTATTAAATACACCAGAGGAGCCATCAGAGGACGTGACACCAGAGTCAGCAAACAAGTGTTGCTGACCCTTCCCCCCACCCCGATGAGCTCTTCACGTCTAAACGGATGGATATAATTTGTGTCCAACAACTTTGTGTATAAAGTACCACGCGACGCTGGGATTCCTTTAAATAGTGCAGGTGTGTCATGTGTAGTCATTGATGGTCCATCTTGTTTAGTCTATTACATTTAATCGTTATGATTAGTAATTCTCTTGACTTGTTGTGGGAAGTGTACTGTTACGTCTCGCGTCTCGCACACTACAGAGGCGGGAATCTAAATGAGTGTTAAGTGTGTTCCGTGATCTTATTGTTGCATGAGTTGTCACTCTCAACGTCAATGAAGGCTCTGTTTGCAAACGCTAGTTTTTTTTTTGAAACCCCTGACATACCGGCACAATATTGAAAGGGGAAGTTTTAGTTATTAATTGAATTATTAAAGAAGTAAGTTTTTAAAGTCTACGTGAATAAAAAGCTTTCTTACGTATTTATTTAGTTACAGATTCATTATTTTCTAGTATAAGTTCTATCTAATTTATCTTAAACGTGTAAATATGTGGTTGTTGTGTGTAATATTTATGAATATGTTTGAACTTAGGGACTAATAGTACTTTCCTGAAATCCGTTATTTTACTTACAATTACATTACATTTAGTATTGGCTCCGATTCTAAATAAATGAATAAATATCATGGGACAACTAACATAGAATAGAATAGAATACTCATTATTGTACACCATAAAAATAAATACAACATGAGATATTACATAGACAAGTTGTACAAAGGGCGGTCTTATCGCTTAAAGCGATCTCTTCCAGACAACCTTAGGATGGATAGGAGCTGAACAATAACTTATAGCTAGCAGTAGGTGTGCAACAAGAGATATACCAAAATTATGGTATATCCATAAATAAAACTATTTTAGTGAATTTACTGTTAAAATATGAAAAAGACAAAATTAAATAAGCAAATAAGGAGAGAATAGATACTTAACTTAAGAAACCATCAATTATACACTCAAATAGTGTTCTCTGACAAGCTTTTTGAATGCTGCTATTGTCTGAGCACGTCTAATTACAATAGGCAAGGCATTCCAAAGTCGGGCTGCCTGTACACTTAAAGAGTTTCCCATAAATATAGATTGAAGTGTTACGTTTTCTGATGATCTTAAGGATCGCAAATGCGTGTCACAAAGGAACTCAAAGCGTTCTTAAATATATGTGAGTAGCAGGCTTAAAGAGAATGTTATAAAGCAAGGAAAGAATATGAGCATTCCGGCGAAGGCGAATCGGCAACCACTTGAGCTTTGTACGAAATGAGGAGACATGATCATATTTGCGAAGGCCAAATATGAACCTTATACAAAAGTTTTGAAGACGCTCAAGTTTATCGAGTTGCTCTTCAGTAAGATCAAGATAGCTGACATCGGCGTAGTCGAGGATCGGTAGGAGAAGCGATTGAGCAAGCGCGATTTTAGTGGTAATGGGGAGAAAATTGCGCAGACGCCTAAGAGAGCCTGCTGAAGCAAATAATCTTCGGCTAACTGCTTTCAGTTGTGGGCCCCAGGATAATGTACTATCTAATACAATCCCCAAATTCTTAACTGCATCTTTAAATGGGAAAATAGTACCTTCAAATGTAATTTGTGGAAGTTGGGACATGTCTATCCTAGACACCATTCGAGAGCTGCCGATGATGATGGCTTGTTTTTTTGATGGGTTAATTTTAAGACCAAAACTATGGCTCCATTCCCCTATACGAGATAAATCAGAGTTGACAACTCTGATGGTATCTGGCAGGTTTGCAAGCCGAGAATGAGAATATATTTGGAGATCGTCTGCATAAAGATGATAGGAAAGTTATCTGCTACGCCACGCCCTATCATTGCCGAATTTACTACTGTTCAGAAGAAACAAACACTCCTCTCTGCAATTCGCTCATACAATAAAGGCAAGGGTAACGAAGACAAACTAAATACTTCGCTAATTGGAATCACTGGAACACGAAAACCTGTCTACGTCACCGAGCAACTCCCCTCAAACACTAAAAAGCTGTTTCACCAAGCACGTGAGTTCGCCAAAGAAAATAACTATAAGTTCTGCTGGATATCTAATGGTAATATCTTCTTACGTAAATCAGAAGGCGACAAACAACTACTAATAACTACTAAAAATTGTCTTCAAGAAGTCAAAACCAAACCCAGTATGTGACTATCTAAATTCAAGTATAATTTAATTTTCTCTTATCTGATAAGGAATCCGGTTTGTTATTATTTATTCCTTGTAACTGATTGTAAACAATCCTTCACACTCGAACAACAAACACTCATACACATACTATCTTACTATACAGATCATGCAAACTATTGTAAACATACCTTCCTACTCGAACAACAATCACCCATACACATACTACATAACCAAACAAAACATGCAAACTATACTATACAAAATAATTTAACCATACACTCACACAATCACTCGCCCCTCTCACTCACCTATATAATCATCAAAACGACGCGATGTATTAAATATAATCCACCACCAGATTTAGTTTACTATTGGAGATACTTTTTGCTGATCATTATTGTTTCCAATGGCTATAATAAATAACACAAGCAGCGAACTAGATTCGCTTACGGTGGGAAACTCTTTCACTTGTAATCCCGATGAATGTCATAAGCTAATAAACCACTCTAATAACAATATAAAACTTTTACATATAAATATACGCAGTATTAATAAAAATTTTGATCAATTACTGGTGCTGCTCCAGCTAACCAAAATGCATTTTGATGTCGTAATCATGACAGAGTGTTGGCTCAGTAAAGTTCATAACATACCACCTATACAGGGCTATAACTCTTATTCTACCGAAATAAATAATAACCAAAATGATGGAATTGTGCTCTACTCTAGGTCGGATCTCCAAGTTTCGGTATGGGAACCTAGATTTACAGGCGGAAATTGTCTTGTCTGTCAAATAGACAATAACAAAACTGCCGTTGTATCAGTATACCGAGCCCCTTCCTACAACTCTAATGAACATTTTGCCAATTTCCTGGACAGTTTGAACGCCATCTATGTCAAACTTGCGTCCTGGCGGAATATTATCCTGACCGGTGACCTTAATATTGACATAAAAGAAGATGGTAGAAATGATCGAAGCCTCCAATATCTAACGCTCAATATGTCCCACGGACTAATGCCCACACATCTATTTCCCACACGCCTGCTAAACTGTCTCGATCACATGTTCATAAAAACCGTATTACCTGTCACTACTCTAGTTTTAGATTCTCATATCACAGATCATAAACCACTTGTCCTGGCTATTTCAAACATCTGTACTGAACGTAAATCTTATTATTTCTCTACTCACATAAATTACGATGGAATCAGGCTAGAACTAGAAAACATTGATTTTTCTCCATTGTATTCTATAGACGACCTAAACAGACTGACAGACAATTTTATATCAATGATTATGACGGCAATAAATAAGCACACCTCACTCACAAAGATACCCAGAAAACACAAGACCATTAAGCCCTGGATAACACCAGGACTACTGAAATGCATTCGGAATCGGGACAAATTACATACCCGATCAAAAAAAGCACCTGATAACTTCATCCTCAGAGTTACCTACACGCGGTATAGGAACTTCTGTAATGCATTACTGCGGAAACTAAAAATTGCATATGAAAAAAGTGAACTCGATAAAGCAAAAAACAATCCTAAAGCCCTCTGGAAAACAATAAAAGAAATAACTAACTCACGTAAAATTAAAAGTACCCCTGTTGAACTCTTATATACCCGAGATTACCCCAATTCGTCCATAAACACAATTTGTAACTTTTTCAGTAACATAGGTAAAAAACTGGCGAACAACATCCTACTCAAACATCCTCCTATATCCTCCTCACTTACTACCGTCAACAATCCCCACCTGCCTCCTTCCAATTCCCTGGTCCTGCTTGAGGTAGACGAAGCAGAAGTAGAATCTCTCATCCTCCAACTACGTAATGATTGTGCCATAGGATGTGACAAAATATCACCCTTCGTCCTAAAACAGTGCCGTCATATTTTGATACCACCTTTAACTTACCTCATTAATAGTTGCCTTCGAAAGGGTATATTCCCGGACGCCCTAAAAAGAGCAATTATTTATCCTATTTATAAGGGGGGAATCAGGAACTGTGTCAACAACTACAGACCGATCTCGGTCCTGCCTGCAATCTCTAAAGTCTTTGAAAGGATTCTAAACAACCGATTAAGAAAATACTTAGACAAATACCAACTCATAGCCCAAAACCAATACGGTTTTCGTACAGGGGCCTCGGCTAAAGATGCAGTTTCCGATTTGACCCAGCTAGTGGCAGGTAAACTAGATAACAAAACCAAATGTTTGGGAATCTTTCTAGACCTTACTAAAGCATTTGACACGGTTTCTATTCCCCTTCTTGTCTCAAAGCTAGAACTTGTTGGAGTACGCGGAATTACACTTGCAATCTTTAAAAATTACCTTGAAAACCGTACGCAACGTGTCAAAATCGGTGAATATCTTAGTGACGAGGAGCCAGTGTCTTTCGGTGTTCCTCAAGGAAGTATAATTGGCCCAAATTTATGTAAACGACCTGTGCAATCTGGCCCTTCCAAACGTACAAATCTACGCCTACGCTGATGATACCGCACTAATAGCATACGGTCCTACTTGGGACAGTGTTAAAATCAGTGCAGAAGCTGCACTGGTGACCGTAACAAATTGGCTTAACTCCAATCTCCTCACCCTAAACCTTAATAAAACCAGCTATGTTCCTTTTTCCATTCGACAGGAAACTCTTCCAGACATCACCTTCTCTCTGACAGCACACACATACGAAAAATCATTACCACAGTGCTCTTGTCCCGAACTTAGAAGAACTGACGAGGTAAGGTATCTGGGTATGCGGATTGACTCGGGACTACGATGGGATAAACACATAGACGTTGTCACCACTCGATCACTGAGACTCATCCCCATCTTCAAATCCCTCAGGCACTCTGCTAGCCCTGATACTTTAAATATGATATTTCACGCATTATGCCAATCGGTCATCGGGTACTGCATTTCTGTATGGGGAGGAGCTGCTAAAACCAAGCTTCTTGGAGTTGAGAGGGCACAGAGAGCCGTACTTAAAGTCATGAGCCGGAAACCCTTTCGCTACGCTACGACGCAGTTATACCTGGACTGTAGGGTTCTGACTGTCCGACAGCTCTATGTGCTTCAAGCAACTCTAAGAAGGCACACGAGTGTTCCCCGTTCTGATCCCAATAAGCGTAAAAACCTCTCTTTAAGCACACGACATAAAACTTCCTTCGCCAGACACCAATTCTTTATATTGAGCACACACATTTACAAAAAAATAAACAAGGCACTAAACATAGTTGACCTAAATAAAAATGAGCTTAAACCTAAACTCTCTGAGTGGCTTCTTCAACAGGACTACCTAACAACAGAATCACTCCTTATATTTATCGCCTAACATAACATCGTATTTACACCCTACTCAACACAACACAATACTTCAACATAACGCGTCGATTCATTCACTCTGACACATACACACGCACACACACACACACACACACACACACACACACACACAAACATACACGCACACGCACCTACACACACACATACACCCACATGCACACGCACACAAAACTATATTTCAGCAATGTTATAAAATTGTATAATATTATGTATATATAGAGGTAGAACGACACAGTCTACAGCCTGTGAATCTTAATTGAGTCATTTTGCAGCCGAACACTGTCTCTCAAGATACAGGTTAACCTAGTTTGAGAGACAGGGTTTCACATATTATGTAAACAGATGCCAGTTTGTAACGTTTATCTCTACCAAGCTATGTACTGTTCATCTATTATGCAAAACCTGTTGAAATATTGAAAATTCTGTAAATATTGAAAATTCTGTACTTTGTGGCACAAAAAATATTTTATTTATTATTATTATTATATAGGAGGAAGAAAGGTTATTTGAGATTGAATTAATAAAAATAGCAAAAAGCAATGGAGATAAAACGCCACCCTGCGGCACACCGGCTAATGTATTGCACCACGAAGAGAAAGAGTCATCTATACGGACTCTTTGCCGGCGACCAAACAGGTAAGTGCGAAACCAATCAATTACTGTTGGAGATATGTTGAGAGAGCTCAGAATGCCAAGAAGAATGTCAAAATCCACAGTATTTAATGCATTACTGAAGTCTAATAGGAGCAGAACTGTAAGATTTCCATTCTCCATGGCACTCCTAACGTTTTCCGTAATATTGAAAAGGGCAGTGACAGTACTATGACTGGGACGAAAACCGGATTGCATTGGATTTAGGAGATTATTTTTGCAAACAAAGGAATGAAGCTGTCTATGGACCAGACGCTCAAAGACTTTGGACAGGAATGGGAGGATGGATATAGGACGGTAATCAGCAAAAGCGGTGGGATTTTTGGTTTTTGGTACTGGAGTGATATGAGCTTCCTACCATGAGGAAGGAAAACATCCACTGGACAAGGAGCAATTAAAAATATGACATATGACGTGAAGGATGTCGTCAAGGATAGGAATGATCATATTACGGCTGACATTGTCACTACCGACTGCATTAGACGATATTGACAGAATGCTTTTTTTAACATCACAAGCAGTGAGTTGATTAAAAAGGAAAGGTGAGTGATCAGGAGTTGGAAGCGATGAAAGATGTGTCAAAGTGTTTGTTTTGGCTGTTCTGTTACATACAGCTGAAGATGAGAAATGTGCATTAAGGGCGTGAGTATCCAAAGTTTTAGGAAGTGTATCTTGGCACTTTACAACCCCCAGTGATCTTAAAAATTTCCAGATTTTAGTTGGTTCACCGTTCTCAACGGATTTGTGGATATTTTCCTTACAGAAAACTTGCAGACATTGATAACTTAATGGTTTGAGTTTCCCAGAGATCAATCCTTGCAAGCATCATAATATCCTGGATACACACGGCTATATGATCGCAAACTAAGTAGAGTTTGTAATATGGAAACCAGATAAGTGATATACTACATATACCACTTATCTTTTGTAAATACATACTACTTACATAGATAATTACACCCAGACCCAGGACATACGGACATGTTTATGGACACAAATATCTGTCCTGGGTGGGAATCGGACCCACGACCTGCGGCATGAAAAGCATTTACCGATCACGCCAACAGTCCTGTCATAGGCCACGATGACCTATTGCCATCAGGTGTCTGTATATTTGTCTGTGACGTGTTTGTACATAATAACCGCCTCCCCACTCTATTGGGGTTGGAGGACAGTATTTGTCAATAAACGGGTATATAAAATTTAATGAGCGTTGAGCAATCTGATCACCAGTTAGCATGATATTTTAACGAGAAGGCGAAGTGGATTCATGGCACGTTCGTTTATTATATCGCGAACGTACACGCAAATCTTCGTCGCACGGTTCTATCATTTTCCATCATTAAACAAATTTAAATATTATTATGTCTCTGTCTCTTTTAGTTCATATAAAAAGGATAGGGCATAAATAGAATTGTGAAACAATTATTATACCTGATAATTCCTAATTGGTGAACAGAATTATAAATGTTGCTTAATTTCCTTCAGTATTACTCATCATCATCATATTATCCGAAAGACATGCACTGCTGGACGAAGGCCTCCCCCAAAGATCTTCACAATGGTGGGTATTATGCTGCATCCAGCAGCTACCCACGACGCCTGTAAGATGGTCGCGTCGGTCCACCTTGTAGGCGGCCTGCCCACGCTATTAGTCGCCAAAACTAAACTAACTGAACTTGATCTTTATTGTAAAACGATGTTAGAATAAAATCATATTAAAGTTAATATGTTGGTATTGCTTTGACTAACCTGTTGATCTAGCGGTTAGTGATCCTTACTGCTCAGCCAGAGGTCGTGGGTTTGATCCCCACACAGGAAAAATCCTTGTATGATGAGCAATATTATTTGTTCTGTGTCTGGGTGTTATTTATCTATAATATGTTTGTATCTAGAAATATATAAGTATGTTAAGCCGTTGTCTGGTTGCTCATCCTAGTTTGGGATAAGATGGCAGTATGTTATTAATTCAGCTCTATGACATACATGCCCCTATACGAGCAATAAAAATAAAACACTTTCCAGCGCCGTGGTTGACAGACAGTATCAGAAAGGTCATGGCACGTAATGCCGTGGCAAAACAAAAATTTAAGTGCAGAGGATCGGATATCAACCGCGAAAAATATATCGAAATTCGTAATCACTGCAACAAGATGTATAGGAGTGCCCAACGCCAAAATATCCACAAATCCGTTGAGAACGGTGAACCAACTAAAATCTGGAAATTTTTAAGATCACTGGGGGTTGTAAAGTGCCAAGATACACTTCCTAAAACTTTGAATACTCACGCCCTTAATGCACATTTCTCATCTTCAGCTGTATGTAACAGAACAGCCAAAACAAACACTTTGACACATCTTTCATCGCTTCCAACTCCTGATCACTCACCTTTCCTTTTTAATCAACTCACTGCTTGTGATGTTAAAAACAGCATTCTGTCAATATCGTCTAATGCAGTCGGTAGTGACAATGTCAGCCGTAATATGATCATTCCTATCCTTGACGACATCTTTCACGTCATATGTCATATTTTTAATTGCTCCTTGTCCAGTGGATGTTTTCCTTCCTCATGGTAGGAAGCTCATATCACTCCAGTACCAAAAACCAAAAATCCCACCGCTTTTGCTGATTACCGTCCTATATCCATCCTCCCATTCCTGTCCAAAGTCTTTGAGCGTCTGGTCCATAGACAGCTTCATTCCTTTGTTTGCAAAAATAATCTCCTAAATCCAATGCAATCCGGTTTTCGTCCCAGTCATAGTACTGTCACTGCCCTTTTCAATATTACGGAAAACATTAGGAGTGCCATGGAGAATGGAAATCTTACAGTTCTGCTCCTATTAGACTTCAGTAATGCATTAAATACTGTGGATTTTGACATTCTTCTTGGCATTCTGAGCTCTCTCAACATATCTCCAACAGTAATTGATTGGTTTCGCACTTACCTGTTTGGTCGCCGGCAAAGAGTCCGTATAGATGACTCTTTCTCTTCGTGGTGCAATACATTAGCCGGTGTGCCGCAGGGTGGCGTTTTATCTCCATTGCTTTTTGCTATTTTTATTAATTCAATCTCAAATAACCTTTCTTCCTCCTATCATCTTTATGCAGACGATCTCCAAATATATTCTCATTCTCGGCTTGCAAACCTGCCAGATACCATCAGAGTTGTCAACTCTGATTTATCTCGTATAGGGGAATGGAGCCATAGTTTTGGTCTTAAAATTAACCCATCAAAAAAACAAGCCATCATCATCGGCAGCTCTCGAATGGTGTCTAGGATAGACATGTCCCAACTTCCACAAATTACATTTGAAGGTACTATTTTCCCATTTAAAGATGCAGTTAAGAATTTGGGGATTGTATTAGATAGTACATTATCCTGGGGCCCACAACTGAAAGCAGTTAGCCGAAGATTATTTGCTTCAGCAGGCTCTCTTAGGCGTCTGCGCAATTTTCTCCCCATTACCACTAAAATCGCGCTTGCTCAATCGCTTCTCCTACCGATCCTTGACTACGCCGATGTCAGCTATCTTGATCTTACTGAAGAGCAACTCGATAAACTTGAGCGTCTTCAAAACTTTTGTATAAGGTTCATATTTGGCCTTCGCAAATATGATCATGTCTCCTCATTTCGTACAAAGCTCAAGTGGTTGCCGATTCGCCTTCGCCGGAATGCTCATATTCTTTCCTTGCTTTATAACATTCTCTTTAAGCCTGCTACTCCCATATATTTAAGAACGCTTTGAGTTCCTTTGTGACACGCATTTGCGATCCTTAAGATCATCAGAAAACGTAACACTTCAATCTATATTTATGGGAAACTCTTTAAGTGTACAGGCAGCCCGACTTTGGAATGCCTTGCCTATTGTAATTAGACGTGCTCAGACAATAGCAGCTTTCAAAAAGCTTGTCAGAGAACACTATTTGAGTGTATAATTGATGGTTTCTTAAGTTAAGTATCTATTCTCTCCTTATTTGCTTATTTAATTTTGTCTTTTTCATATTTTAACAGTAAATTCACTAAAATAGTTTTATTTATGGATATACCATAATTTTGGTATATCTCTTGTTGCACACCTACTGCTAGCTATAAGTTATTGTTCAGCTCCTATCCATCCTAAGGTTGTCTGGAAGAGATCGCTTTAAGCGATAAGACCGCCCTTTGTACAACTTGTCTATGTAATATCTCATGTTGTATTTATTTTTATGGTGTACAATAATGAGTATTCTATTCTATTCTATGCTAGTTGTCCCATGATATTTATTCATTTATTTAGAATCGGAGCCAATACTAAATGTAATGTAATTGTAAGTAAAATAACGGATTTCAGGAAAGTACTATTAGTCCCTAAGTTCAAACATATTCATAAATATTACACACAACAACAACATATTTACACGTTTAAGATAAATTAGATAGAACTTATACTAGAAAATAATGAATCTGTAACTAAATAAATACGTAAGAAAGCTTTTTATTCACGTAGACTTTAAAAACTTACTTCTTTAATAATTCAATTAATAACTAAAACTTCCCCTTTCAATATTGTGCCGGTATGTCAGGGGTTTCAAAAAAAAACTAGCGTTTGCAAACAGAGCCTTCATTGACGTTGAGAGTGACAACTCATGCAACAATAAGATCACGGAACGCACTTAACACTCATTTAGATTCCCGCCTCTGTAGTGTGCGAGACGCTAGACGTAACAGTACACTTCCCACAACAAGTCAAGAGAATTACTAATAATAACGATTAAATGTAATAGACTAAACAAGATGGACCATCAATGACTACACATGACACACCTGCACTATTTAAAGGAATCCCAGCGTCGCGTGGTACTTTATACACAAAGTTGTTGGACACAAATTATATCCATCCGTTTAGACGTGAAGAGCTCATCGGGGTGGGGGGAAGGGTCAGCAACACTTGTTTGCTGACTCTTAATGGCCGGCAACGCACCCGCGACTCCTCTGGTGTCACGTCCTCTGATGGCTCCTCTGGTGACCGCGCCCATGGACTGCGAGTGTCCATGGGCGGCGGTCTTCACTTAACATCAGGTGACCCACTTGCTCGTTTGTCGCCCTCTTATATATATATATATATATATATATATATATATATAAAAGTTACAAACATACACACTCACAAACTTTCGCCTTTATAATATTAGTGTGATTTAAAATATTTAATTTAACCGTGTAATACTTAGTCAAAATAAGCGTCATGTTAAAACCTGTCGCATCAAAACTTTCTTTACGACTTTGTTCTTATGAGAATACTTAATATATATTTTAAATCAGCATCGTAATACTCAGCCAAAATAAGCATAAAGTTAGAACATGTGGTGTAATTATACGCTCGGAAACCGATTTAATTTTTTTTCCTAGGCCACAACTTTCTCTCCTTTTTACACAATATTGATTAGACAGGGACATAATATCTACATGTATAAAAGGTGTAGCATAAGTAGTGTGAAAACTGATAAATCTCAACTATCTCAACTGTCAACTCACATGTCTGATCATGATAAAAAATAAACAGTTTTTGAAATACGATAAACTATGCTTTGCTATCTATTGTCCGGTAAAGCTGTGAAAGTCTCCTAGAGAAACTGTAAACATCACGTAAGAAAAAACAGTTATATAACTCTAATCTAATCACAAAATCAAATCACTAATCACACTAATATTATAAAGGCGAAAGTTTGTGAGTGTGTATGTTTGTTACTTCTTCAAGACTAAACGGCTGGAGCGATTTTAATAAAATTTGGTATGGAGTTAGCTGACACCCTGGATTAATACATAATCTATAATTTATAGAGTTTAACGTGGGTAATACCGCGTGGCACAGCTAGCACTGGATAAGTTGCAAAGAACCTAGATAGTTCTGAAACACGGGCACATAGCGACGGAACTTTATTCTTCTACGTTTTGTAGCTATAAATAAATTAGATTGTTAATTAAAGTCTTGAAGTACTGAATACTGTGCAATTAGAAAAAGCTTTTAAACAATGTTGCTTCCTGCAACGGTACGATTGTGTTCCAGGCCCTCATTTCTTATAGTTTTCCAATTTAAATCTAGCTTAAGTGGTTTATTTAGAGCACATGTGTGGAAGTTTACAACAAAGATTGATTAAATTATTGTTAGTTTTATACTTAAGTCAGTTATGCTTTAACGGTTGATTGTTAAGTTCAGGTTCAATTCACATGTCATGCTTTAAAGTATTATTTCTTTCATTAGACAATCTAATCAATTTACTAAAAATTAAATTAAATAACAATCATGATGGATGTGATTGCGTGTCGTACTTTTACATCAGCGTGGAATTATGATTGTAAAACATGGCTATGGTTGCACAAGTAGCAGATTTGAGTGGCCTTTGACCCTCAAACTAGGTAGGAGGTAGAATGAAGAACCACTCATCTGTGGTTCTTCATTCTGACTACGAATAAGTTTATAAAAAATAATTAAATCTAGGGTGTGTGCAATGTTTGTGTGTGAAAGTGTAGTGAGTGATGGAAATGCATAAGCGTGAAATAATAATGTGATTGTTTTGTCAAAAAAGTTCCGAGAAGCATCAAATGTCGGAGTCAGCGGACCTACCGCTTAAATTCGGTCATCAGTATCGGGACCGGCGTTCAAATAAATTAAGGTTAAAATGACTCAATCATTCGTTCAATCGGCTTGACCACTAAAAATCGACTTGACCATTTATGACGTCACATGTGCTCATGGAAGAGGATTGAACGAATTTCAATTTATTTATTACAAATCATGTGTATACAATGTTGTTACAATGGTATTATATTGACAGTTATTCTGGTAATAACAGGATACATAAGAAGAAACCTGTAGTAGGATGGAACAGACATGTTAGTAGTGCTCACCGGGAGGCCAGGTCTAAGTTCCAGTTATGGACATTATATGGCAGGCCGAAGTCGGGTCGTGTTTGGAGTGAGATGCAAGAATGCCGTAAAATCTTTAAAAGCCGGTTAAAGTGGTGTCAAAATAACCGTGACCAACTTAAAATGGATATTCTGGCAACGCATCACGCCAAACATGATTTTCGTAGTTTTTGGAAGTCTACTAATAAAGTAAACAGAAGGCCGGGCTTGCCTGTGAGCGTTGCTGGCATTACTGATCCAAAAAACATAGCTGATATGTTCAAAAGCCATTTCATGGTAACTTCACCATTGGGATCATCACGGTCGGGACTTGAGGGTGTGACTCAAGGGCAGGAGCTCAGTGTAAAGTTTACGGCCAAAGATGTTGGGACGGTTATCACGACCATGACCCGAGGCAAGTCTCCTGGCCACGATGACTTGAGTATCGAACATCTTAAATATGCTGGCGTCCATCTTCCAAGGGTTCTGGCTATGTTTTACTCCATGTGCCTTGGGCATTCATACCTACCGCCAGCTATGATGCAGACCGTGGTGGTACCGATCGTGAAAAGTAAAACTGGTGATATAAGCGACGTCAACAACTATAGACCCATATCTCTGGCTACAATTATGTCTAAGGTGCTTGACAGTCTTCTAAACACACTGATGAGTGATTGTCTCGAGTTACATGATAATCAATTTGGTTTCAAATCGGGACTCTCCACTGAAACAGCTATTCTGTGTTTGAAGCAGACTGTCAAGTACTATACTGATCGCAAAACACCAGTCTATGCTTGCTTCCTCGACCTTACGAAAGCGTTTGACCTGGTGTCCTATGATATCCTCTGGGATAAACTGAACGACACATCCCTGCCAAGTGAATGCATTCGTATTTTTAAATATTGGTACGGGAACCAGGTCAACGTAGTTCGGTGGTCGGGGGCGCTGTCTGAACCATACAGGTTGGAGTGCGGGGTGAGGCAAGGGGGGTTGACCTCGCCAACGCTCTTTAACCTATATGTAAACGCACTTATTGAGAGGCTGAGCAGCACGCATGTCGGATGTCATGTTGGTGGTGTTTGTGTAAACAACATCAGCTACGCAGATGACATGGTGCTGCTCAGTGCCTCGGTTTGTGGCCTGTCTAAGCTGCTCGGCATTTGTGAGAAATATGCTCTCAGCCATGGACTGCTTTATAACAGCAAAAAAAATGAATGTATGGTTTTTCGGGCCAGGGGTAAATGTCCAGATAGTATCCCTAGCATTATATTAAACAATGTACCGCTAAATAGGGTTGACACCTTCAAATACCTTGGGCATCTGGTGACCTCTGACCTGAAGGACGATACAGACATAGAACGGGAACGTAGGGCGTTGTCTGTTCGAGCGAACATGATAGCTCGCAGGTTTGTACGATGCTCGAAAGAAGTTAAAAACACTCTTTTTAGTGCGTATTGCACTTGTATCTACTCGAGCGCCCTGTGGGCTGACTATACTCAAAAACAGTACAGCGCCCTACGAGTCCAATTCAACAATGCCTACAGAATGTTGTTGGGACTGCCACGGTTCTGCAGTGCGTCAGGGATGTTCGCTGAGGCGCGCATTGACTGCTTTTATGCGACGATGCGAAAACGGTGCACATCTCTGGTACGTAGGGTCCGCGCCAGCTCCAACACCATCCTGAGGATGATGGCTGAGAGGTTTGACTGTCACTACATTAACCATTGTTGCATGCTTAATGTAGTGACAATGACAAGGTAAATGAATTAGGGATAACACATAGCTGTTTTATTATCGGTCCGTATTTTCTTAATTATATTTTAATTTTAATATTTTATTTTAATTTTCGTGACATGTGATTAATTTTAATTCATTGACTTTGCCAATTTACTTTTAAGTTGTAATGTAATTTTGTGTTGTGTTTTGTTTTGTCTTATTTCTGTAATTTTAATTTAATGTATTTATTATGATCCACTTGTTGGTTGAAATAAACAAATAATAATAATAATTACTTATGTTTCAACATGATACCCTGTAAGGGCACAGCAACATTAGGCCTACATATTACATTAAAACTTAATATTTATCATTTAATTTTACACAATACAATCAATATAATAAATATAAAATTACAGTGTTACATAGTTAAATAATAAGAGTTAAAGTTAAATAATAAGTTTCATGCATGTCAATAGAAACTTTTTATATTATATTTCCTTTATTGTTTAGTCTTTATGATTTAGTCATTTTAAACCTTCATCTATTACAACAGCAATCACAATCACGATTATCAGCGACTTAGGTGATAGGTACCCAGGATGTTTGTCATCTCTCGAAGACCGCGTAAAGCCGTTGGCTATGAGATGTCCAGTCTATATGGAAACTGAACGCATTAAGCTGTGACCAACTGATAGTTTGCGCCTGCCATTGCCAATGCGGATGGTTTGAATATCCAGGCCATCACTCACGTATTGTGAGGAGTTCTATCAACGTAAATCAAACACAATATTACGTTTTATTTTTGCTGCGGTATTTTTGTCTGTAGAAAACTTCACCATTTTGTTGCTTAATCGAAAAACGGTATGGTTTATTTCTTTTTTCGCCACTGGCGCAAACAAACACATGACGAAACGCAGTACCTAGATAGTATTTTGTACCGAACTTTACATGCTACATAAAAAATCGCTAGTCGTAAAAGTCCAAAGAATCCACTTTTGTGGACTTTTACGACTCGCCGGTTGGGTTCAGTATGCGCTTAGAAAATTTTGTGTTCTTTTGTCCTTATGCGGGAATAAAGCCATCTCGAGAATAAATATGTTCTTTATGTAAATATTTATGCTTACACAACATACAAAGGAACAAGAACAAGACAAGACTATCATTTAATTTGCTTACAACAATTTACTGCCAACTGATCACAAACTAAGTAGAACTTGTACTATAGAAACCTGGTTATACTACTTGTATGTCAGTTATCTGGTTTCCATCAGTTGGCGGTGTGTGAATAATGTCCAAGGATAAACGGCAGCGACCGCTGAGTGCCAGATAAATTGTAAGCAGTGTGTTACGGTTATTCAAATGAAAACTTAAGTTTGAAGTGAACAACGTTTATTAAAGGGTTAAACACCTTCATACGTTTTTACGCAATACATTATTCCAATAATAAGTTGATCGTCAATCCGACCTATAGCCATTATCCAAAATGGGGAGTTCACCGGTGAAAATAAATAGCAATTTATATATTTCCGTTAACTAAATGTTGGATAATTTAACTTATTAATGATCAGTAGGTACATACAGATATATGTATACAGTTTCAAACAATCATAACACAGATAATTAAAAACAACATATTTGATTTTATATACGAGTAATTTCATGTCATCCATGTCAAAAGGCACGGTGATCTTAACGCTAATGTATAGTAAGCTCTTAGACAATCAAGAGGTGTGAAAGATATTTGTTTCGATTTTAAAAGATGTCGTATTTTTTCCGGTTTGGCGGCGTGTTGTGACACCGGAAGGGGTATCAATCTATAGATGGATGACCGCCAATTTTTTGAGCGACGATTTTTGAGCGACTCCGTGTTTTAGATGTCACTTCAAGCAGGCAGTCGTTAAGCCATCCCAAAGGCGACAAAAATTTGGGAAATTACTTTTAATAATGAAATAAGTAACTACTGAAGTGCTACTGAGCTCCCATCGCTGTGACGTCATTTCTCCACGGCGTAAAATGATATGTTCCTAGAGATCAGACAAAGATTGGTAAGTAGATAACTAACATGATTAGTTTTAGTTAGAACAGAAGTACTTAAGTAGCTAAACTTTAAGACTGCTAAGCCGTAAGTCTTACATATTTATGTGAGTTTGTCAAATTAAAGTCGTAGAGAATAATTTTATCCAAGGAGAAAAGTACAAAAGAAGAGCGAACATGTTTATCCAGAAAAGTTATTAATTTATGGAGTGAAAGTTTAGGTTTTTAAACGAAAGTAGACTTTGTACGATTGTGATATAACTTATGGAGATATTTCGCAAGTGTTATAGGTATTTAGACTAGAAACTTAAGATAAGTAATGGAATCAGGCGTTACTCTGGAATATCCATGATAATCAAAATACAAAATCCACATCTACTGTTAATTGCTAATGGCAACTCGCCGAGCACTCGAATGTAACTCACATTCGGGCGCTCGACGAGTTAGTAACCTCTGAAAATATTACGTGAAATACTGAAACACGTGCTAGATATCATGCTGGCGCATATTTTGTTTTTACGCGCTGGAGGGCGGTGTAAATTGCATCCTAGCTTGGTTAAATTAGACTATTTGCGGAATTAACACTGGATATTTTGATATATTTGGTGATGAACCATGTATAAATGTGATTATCGAGTGTCATTAGGAATCATTACGCGCGACGGTTTGACGACTTCCAGCCTCCCGAACAAGCTGGATTCCGAAAAGGCTTTAGTACCTTATATCACATACATACGCTGCGGTAAGTTATGCAAAAACCGATGAGTATAATGAACTATTATGCTTAGCTTTCGTGGACTAGGAAAAAGCCTGCGATTTGAACAAAACTTGGATGTACTGAGGTCTCTCCAAAGATGTCAAATCAACTACCAGTATATCGTGGTGTTAAAGTGTTTGTATGAGAACGCCCCTCTGTGAGTGCAATTTTAGAACTCGAAACGTATGCAATTGCAGCGAGGTGTAAGGCAGTGGAATGTTATGTCTCCGAAACTATTCACCGATGCATTTGAAGATATCTTCAAGTTTCTGAACTGGAAAGCACCTTCGAATTGCCGACGATATAGAAGTCATGACATACAAGAAGGTCTCACCTTGAAAGACCTCGGTATATTGCTTCATGACCTCAGTAGAGTTTCTCAGCAAGTGGGTGTGAAAATGTATATGAATAAGACGAATAATCTGTCGAACATCCATGTTTCACCCACTCAAAACAAGTGAACTCAAGTGAAGTTCTCTAGAACTTTGAGAAGTTGTACACACAACTAAATTCACATAGTTTCCTAGGTATACCATCTACTACTACCATCTACTAGGTATACCATAAATATACCATCATCTAGGTAGCTCCAAATTCGAGAAAGTGTTCATTCTTAGAATCCAACTCGCTGGGCAGCGTTCGTACGTAACATCTTTTCGTATCACAGTGTCTGAAGTCGAAAGTCTTTGACCAATGATGACTTACGGATTTTTTTATACGATAGTACTATATTGATATCATTGCATACAAGCTAAGCGTTTACCTTGCATACAATGATGGCAAAAGGTAATAAGGTATACTACCTTATTACCCACACTGAAACCACATTTCGATAATTCCAATCATGCCTTACTAGAAGTTCTCGCCCAATAATATTTACTACCTGATTGAAGAAAAATAAACACACTACTACTGTAAAGACGAAAGTGTGTGAGTATGTATGTTTGTTACTCTTTCACGCAAAAACTACCGGACGGATTTTAGTGAAACTTTGTAGTAATATAGTTTATATATGCGATTAACACATAGGCTATATTTTATAACACGGGGCACAGCTAGTATAAGATAAATGTGTCAAATTCACAGACTCCACAAGAATTAAAAACAATAAAAAAAACTTCGTTTTAAGTGCTAGGAGTTCTACTTTCACCTTTATTCTGTGCCCCTAGTATTTATATCGTAAACTGGGTGAGTGTTAAAACCAATTTAAATTTCGATGAATTGATATTCAATTTACAGCTTTAAAATGATATTCAATCTATACGAATAAAATCATATTTATTTTATGGAATCAGCGATTCTGATGCTATAAATATGTACTTGTATTTCAACGTTGTAAAGTGTCACAAAAGGGACGGAAAACAATGTTGTGTTTTGCGAATTTGTATTATGTTACATTCGTTAATATAAATTGGATTTCACGCTTTATTATTTAGTAATATTTAATTGTGAAAAATGTGGTAGAAACTTTATCTTTAGTGCAGGCAATATTATTCTTTAACCGTGATAGAATCTTGTCACACCAAATTGATCATTATTTTTGATGGATTTGTGTGTCATTTGATATATTATGATAACGTTCTATCGGGGCATAACAATTTAATACTAACTATGTTTATTTTTCACTGCATGTGTATAGCCGATATCGAACATTAATAGTATGGTTTTATTAAAGGTGTCTCATTAGGTTTTGTTAACGATTTTTAATAAATGTTAAATGTTCCTACATTATATTTTTATTTATTTTTCACATCGCAGGCATAAGCTTACTAGCCCAATATGTATCATATCAGACCAGATCAAAAGACATCCACTGCTTGGCAAGAGTATTGTGCTGCCTGCTATACATACATAGATCCACGCCTGTATCCCAGAGGATTACGCAGAGACAAGGGATTTCAATTTGTCACGTTCTTTGCACACCTCTTTTGCCTCGTTTACTGTCATTATATTCTTCATAAATGCACGTCGGGTTAGGGTACTTCTGTGAACTGACCTTTCTTGAGAACATCTCCGATTTGGTCAGAGAATACTCTACGAGGTCTATTCTAGGATACAGCGTACCCAGTTTTAGGATAAATATATACGACACAATGTTCTATTGACACAATTGACGAAATATGAAAGAACCGAGGTAGTAAAGAGGCCACTGTGGTACGAGTAAAAGTATTTGCGCCAATCTATTGCATCAAAGTAAAACAGTGAAACCAGAAATGAATTAATTATAATCGATTGTGTATGAAGAACAAGAAATACTTACACATGAAAAATGACTTCACTTCATTTTATTTACTTAATACTTTTAATTAACACACTAATTATCATCATCATCATTGCTGCCGCAAGACGTCCAAGGCTGCAGAAAGGCATCCTCCAGTGATATTTAGTTTAGAGGGCATATGCCCATAATGCCCATGGCAATCGCAGTATGTCAGTACACAGAGTGATATTGCTACCGGGGTCTGGTTTATATAATCCCTTGGGACGACTTCTACGCACCTACAGTGGAAGATGAAATGGTGTTATTCGTCACAGTTGGGAATATATTGTTCTATAAGACAAATAGACATGTTCATTGTTCATGAACACAAATCGTCCCCGTAGTTGGAAAACTCAATAAGTCCGATTTTGGCAATTTTGACTTTTTCCTATTTTCAAAACACCTATATCATGCCGCATATTTGAGCCTTACAGGCATTTTCACATCTTATTCCGTTCCAAAGATATAGCCATTTTTGTCAGACAGGTCATGACAGATGGAATAATAAATATCTTCATAAAAACACATTTTTTTTAAAGGAAAAATAAATAACTCAGTAAATAAATCAATAACTGTGGTCAATGACAAGATGAATGTCGAATAAGTTAAATAACTTGAGTTGTTGAATTTTTCCTCAACTTAAAAATTCTTTTACAAAACTAACTTAGTTCTAGGAAAACTAAATAACTCTATTTATTTAATTCTGCTATTCAGAATTCTGAAAAAACGTATCTAATTTATAAATAGTTGATGTTATTCATTTCTTCTACAACAAGATAAAGATTAATTATAAGATGCTAGGCAAATAAAATTAAATAAATTAAGCTGTCATCAGAGGAAATCAGAGGGTCAAGTCCCATTTCCGGTATCAAACCAATGCCACCTTTAATAGATGAAGAACCTTTTTCTGATTCTGGATCTACATGGATTCCGGACACAGAAGAAGAACATAAAAACGAAACTTAGTTCAATATTTCATTGGATAAGAAGAAAAAAAGATTAAAGAGATTTGAATGAATAAACCCCATTTTGTCGAGAGATTCTGAAGATGAAACAAGTAATATTATAACAACTCGAGCTATTATTGAAACCCTTATTGAACAAGTCTCACCGGGTTACCCTGAAAAAGAATCATGGAACACAATATTTCGCTGAGACAACAGATTCAGAAATAGAAACTGAAAATAAGGAAATAGAAACCGGGGTGCTAAAAACCCCCGGCAGACGCCGTTTTACCAAAACCGACATCCTCTGGCCCAGGCAACATATAACACTCGCATACTGCGGATCAACGAGAAGATCATCGAACTGTAGGAAGAACTGAGCAGGTTACATTGGGATATCATAAAATTGTCTCAAGTCCGAAGAGAGGAGGAGGACACGATAATCCTAAAATCCGGGAACCTGCTCTATTTCCGGAACCAACGGCGACCAACTTTCCCAATGTGGTGTCACCTTGGGACAAACACTTGGGACAACGTAGTCAAAATCGAGAGTGTGTCGATTAGGGTAGCATAACTTATTCTCAGAATTACCAAGCGGTATTCGTTGAAGGTAATACAGGTATGCGCGCCGACTTCGACGAACTCCGACGATGAGGTTGAGGATATATCAAGAGCCATACATAGCTCTAAAAACGTTTTCACTGTGGTCATTTGTGGACTTTGACGCGAATCTGGGCAAACGATTCGGAAATCGGCTGAGAGTGGGGCAATTTGGAACTGGAGACCGGAACCCCCGGGGCCAAATGTTGGCCGACTTCATGGAGATGGAGGAACTCTTGATGATGAATTCCTTATTCAGAAAGTCGGATCACCGCAACTGGACCTTATCTTGTCGATGAGACGACAGATGTTCAATGTGGATAAAACCGGCAGCGATCACAGACTGGTGAGAGGCTCATTGAACCTTAATGTCAAGTTGCAGAGGTCCCGACTGATAAAATCTACGCTCCGATCTTTACCTATGCACGTCCAAAACCCCGAACCATTTCAGCTGTAATTGCAAAACCGTTTCGAATGCCTAGCACTAGGTAATCTAATCTTATAGGTACTTTACAAACATATAATAGACGGACACAAATTACATCCAGGCTCAGAACAACTATTTATGGGTCACAAAAATAGCTGTCCGGCGCGGGATTCAAACCCGCGACACGAAGCGGCGAGGCGACTGTCTCAGCCACCACGCCACACATGCAGTCAAGTGGACTCATACTACGACAAGCTTGTAGAAGCTGTCCATACGGCTGGGTCTAAAGTCTTCAAGGCCCGCCGTACAAACAGAACTAAAAAGATCTCTGACTTTACCCTGCAACTTATAGAAGAAAGACGGATAATGGTTCTGAACCCCTCAGATGATGCTACCAGATACCGGCGGCTCAACAGACAGATCTCAAAGTCTTTGACTCGCCTCACGCGTCAATTTAATACAATTAGTATTAAATAGACCATCGAGCGGAACAAAGGCTCTAAAGTGTCTCGGATCCCAGAGCACGACTAATCCGTCATTACTCATTACACCGAAGACATCCTGGAAGTCAGCCTGTACGAGATTAGAATGGCTCTCAGACAACTTAAGAACAATAAGGCGCTTGGTGAGGATGTAGTTACAGCAGGCCTTCTGAAGGCGGGTGGTACACCAATCCTACGGGCCCATCAGAACTTATTTAACTCCGTCGTACTAGATGGTCAAACTAACAACAACTCCACAAGTATGGCACAGAAGTGTGGTGGTGCTCTTCTTCAAAATGGGCGACAAAACCCTATTGAAGAATTATAGACCAACACTGCTGAGCCATGTTTACAAGTTGCTTTCGAGGGTCATTACGAACCGTCTCGCACGCAGGTTTGATGACTTCCAGCCTCCCGAACAAACTGGTTTCCGAAAAGGTTTTAGCACCATAGACCATGTGGTCTATCGTGGGGCATATGCTGGGACAAGTTGTGTAGAAGACCGAAAAGTATAACAAGCCACTGTGTTTAGCGTTCGTGGATTATGAGAAAGCCTTTGATTCTATCGAAGCCTGGGCCGTGCTCAGGTCTCTCCAAAGGTGCCAAATCGACTACCGGTATATCGAGGTGTTAAAGTGTTTGTATGAAAACGCCACTATGTCACTGCGACACCGCTGGGCAGCGTTCGGGACGCTACGTAACATTTTCTCTTCCAAAATACCGCAGTTTCTCATGTCGAAAGTCTTCGACCAGTGTGTGTTGCCAGTGATGACTTACGAAACAGAGACGTGGTCGCTCACTATGGGCCTTATTAGAAGGCTCAAGGTCACCCCAAGAGCAATGGAGAGGGCTATGCTCGGAGTTTCCCTGCGAGATCGAATAAGAAGTTTCAAAATCCGCAGGCGAACCAAAGTCACCGACATAGCCCGAAGAATTGCAAAACTGAAGTGGCAGTGGGCGGGGCACATAATTTGTAGACCCGACGACCGTTGGGGCAAAAAGGTTCTCAAGAGGCGACCACGAACTGGAAGAGGAGAGAGCGTGGGTAGGCCCCCTACAAGATGGGCCGATGATCTTGTGCGGGTCGCTGGAAGGCGCTGGGTGCGAATAGCGCAAGACCGGCAATTGTGGAGTTCGGCTGATATGATGATGATGATGTTTATTGTTTAAGTTTGTGGCATGATAAGTATCTGATAACAATACACCTTTTCTAAACTTTTCTATTTATTGCTTAATGTAACTTTATTAATTAACTAATACAGCGTTTATTTCATATGAGACCAACAAAAGTCAAAAAATATCAAAGTAATAATAACATACAAATCCACTAAATTTTACATTTGAAAATATTTCGAGTATGATAAATTCAATAACTGCACTTATTCCACCAAATTTTACTCTACCAAATGTATTTACCTTGTAGGAAAACTAAATAAATAGCCGAAATAAGTAGCTAAATGCAGTTACGTTATAAAAACAGTTTTGGCAAAATTAAACAACTTGATTTTTTATTTGTTATTTAGTTATAGTTAAATATAGAGTTCAGTTTGTCAAAGCATAATGTGAAAGGTTATCAGGTCCACAAAATATAAAATTGCCGACGGCAAAATTGTCTCACATTTTCTTACAAATGTACATTAACTAAAAAAAAACACTAAATCGCGTTTATCTCAGAACTACAAAATCAGAGTTATTTAGTTTTCCAACTACGGGGACGAAATATTCTATTTAAGGTTTGAACCAGCAACCTTTGGATCGGAAGGCAGGTTCACTACCAACTGATTTAACTGAGACACTGTGTCGTCAAATTTCATCATTATAGTTTAACCTGGAATCTAATCTAGTCTATAAGCTGAAGATCCAATATTGCCATAAATCTAAGTACTGCATAGGTCAGAATACTGTACAGGTAGGTATAGTTAAATGAATCCTCACTAAGGTCACCTCCTCCGCAAACTCGGAAGAGTAATATCAGTGCAAGTTAAGACCACAAACTGCTTCAAATACACCTAACCCGTTCAATTATCGCCTTTATATTAAAGTGCATAAGATTTGAAGTCCCCTATAAGGTACTAAAGATACTGCGTAGGTCGGCGTCCACGATGAGAACTTTATAACTGATTTTCTTCATTTCAATGGAATGCTGATTCCAATAAATTCTATTCAGTACCTACAAAGATACGAAGCGGAACTTTTTCCGTCATTAAAGGAGAATTTATTACCTACTTTGTATTTCAAATTTTATTGTTAGCAACCATGACAGTTACTTTAGTTTACTTATCTTAATTACTACTGTTAGTAAAGTAAGGTAAATAGTTATCGTAGGTGATACAGTTTTGAACTGTTAAGTCAATTAAGTTGAAAAAGACCGGTGAAAAGAGAAACTTTCGCGGGGATTCCGATTCAATATCTTTCAGGGTCGCAAAAGCAAATATGTTTAAAAATTATGTTCTCCAAAAATCTGATAATTAAAACATCGTTATACTGTGCATATAATACTCACGTAAACATTTAATACACGTGATTATTTCAGCTTGTTTGCTTCACAAACTTTAGAGATAGTCGAAGTACGAGAGTAGTTTAGTGGCAGTAGTTTAGACCAACAACCATTCTCATTGGCTGTGTTAGTTACACCCCCGGTCTTCCGAGAACACAATCCTGTGTTTAACCTATCTCTGGTCGCGTCTACTAGCAGGTTTATTCAATTTATTGTAATAAATTGTAGTAGAAGAATATAGAGTGGACCTATGTTTTCGTCCACACTCAAGTCCACATACCGCGCTGATGGCTGACTAACTCTTTAACATGACAGTGACAATGGCTAACATATCGATAACAGAGTAAGTTTTACGTTGTTGCTAATTAGTATTAGAACCGAACATTTGAGGGTACAGACGCCAGTACATCCAGCTACCCCAATCTGTCAAATTTCTTTTATAAATTTTCAACTTTATCACTTAAGCATAAGATTCACTTTCAATTGGGGAATTTTGACAGATTGGGATAGCTTGATATGCTGGCGTCTGTACATAAAAGATGGAAGAAAACTGACTCCTCTCTGAACGTTGTCATTAGTTAAGTCATTTCTATCGAATTAACGTTTTCTGGCATCATCTTGGCAATTAAAATAAGAAGCAATCTTTGTGATTCCAGGACATGATTTTTGGGGCAACATTGTAAGGGAAAAGTTTACTGGATAGTATTTGTTCTACAGTGATATGCAAAAAATAGTTACCGGTGTTATCTGACCTCAAGACCATTTATTGTGAAATAATGGTGGGTAACGTCACAACAGACTCGTAAGTTGTGGGTCATGATTTCGTGTTTTATAAGCAGCTTGACTGGAAAAGTATCTATAAGTTATATAATACGCTGCGGGTATTGCTTAAATGTTTACAATATGTGCAACCTTAATATAATACAATTCTCCAGTTGGGACTTAAGTGGTTTTTGGTAAGAAATATTCATAATGTTATTAAATATATCCTACTAATATTATAAACGCGACAGTTTGTAAGTATGGATGGATGTTTTGTTACTGTGAAACATCGTGAGTAAGTAAAAAGAAAATAAAAAAGGTTTTTATTCAAGTAGACTTTAAAAAAGCGCTTGTAAATAGTCAGAACATGTTTGTAGTAATATAATTGTATACATTATTATTTCTATTAACATAGATATCAAATCAAATCAAATCAAATAGTTTATGTTTAATTATCTAGTTTATGTCTAATATTTTTACTACATATTTTCAATGGTTCTGTCTGTCTATATTAAGGTATTATTATTATGACGGACCTTGTGTTAATAACGATGGTCGCGCTTTAATGCTACCACCGGATCCAATGCGCCCCAACTGAGAAGACCCAGCGAAACAAACTCAGTGGGTTCATCTACTACCGGTTTCAACAACACCCAGTTGAGACGGTCCGGCGAAACATACTCAAGCGGGGATATGTATGTTTGTTACTCAGTTACGCCAAAACTACTCAATGAATTTTGATGAAACTTTTAGTAATAATATTATAGCTTATATATCCAAATAACACATACCTAGTCTATAAATTATGCGATATATTATAATATAGGAGATATTAGAAATACGTACTTGTACGCAGATTAAATAACAATAAAAAGAATATATATATATATATATATATATTCTTTTTATTGTTATTTAATCTGCGTACAAGTACGTATTTCTAATATCTCCTATATTGCATGACTGGTGTGGATAGACTGCGAACCTAACTATTAAGTAATTTAGAATTTAGACCTTGCTTATACACAGCTAAGTACTAAACATATCTTAGCTGTCCAAATGAGTTCCTAAGATTCTATGTCTCGCCTGATATGTGCACAGAAAGAGCAAAATATTGGTGTTGTTTGGATTATTATTCTCACTCCAAAGAATGTAACACAGGCTAATAGATGGATGTAATTTGTGTCCGTCTATTATATGTTTGTAAAGTATCCCGCGACACAGGGATTCATTTCGCAAGCGCGGGCGTTGTCTTGAAAAAAGATCGGTTGAAAACACAGGCTAATGAATCAGTGGCTGTACTGTGAAGTGTATAGATATTGATTTCTTAGTTTGCAAGCATTGCATACAATCTTAAACGCTTCAATGATTTTTCATGTCACCAGGCTTACGAATTGTCTATAGCCTGGAAAAACATAGAGAGCCTTTTTGGAGGATGCCTAATAAAATGTTTATATTCAGAGGCGTCATGTGGCTTCTTCTGGCTTCAGTTATTTAGACTAGATGTGTTAGTACTTAGATAACAGGACAATATTGCCCCAATCACACATAATAACGCAAATGTGCATGCGCATAAAAGATTTGACCTTCTAGTCACTCATTTGTATGTATGTATATGCAGGACTAGCAGTTGTTCTTGCTGTATTAGTAATGCGTAGGACTGACCGACAGCTTTTCTCCGACGCAGTGGAGATTAACTCCGCTTACATTTAGTCCGCCTTCTAGATCTTGTTTGCCCATGCTTTTACCACCGACTCGAGAAAACAGGACTTCACTTACTTTCTAGATTATTTATAATTTCTTTTATAGATTTCCAACTTTATTACTTAAGCAATTGGGGAAATTTGACAGATTGGGGTAGCTGGATTTGCTGGCGTCTGTACTTCTACTGCTGGTTAAAAGCCTCCCCAAAGAATGGGGGATATGCCAAAATCGCCACGCTTGGCAGGATTGGCGATCGCAGTTTGATGGTCATAGTTCACAGAAAAACGCTGCTGCCCGTTCTCTGGTAGGTATTTCCTCGGACGATTTCTACGCCCCCCTCGGGATGAGATGGACAGATTCATGGACATCAAATTGATATTGAATTTAGTACACAACTCTTTTTACCAAAATATTAAAGTTTGAAAGTCGTTTGTTCAGAATCACTTATTTAGTCACGTAGCATATTAAAGCAGAATAAAAACCAATACAAATGTTTATTTGCAACTAACTATTTACACAGCAAAGAGTATCATGTTAAAATGCCTCTCGATTTTATTCTATTCCAAATGGAATAATATTTTTTTTGCAACAAATAGGATTTAAAATTCACAGATTATAATAGAAACCGAAATAGGTTTTACGTGAATTTTATTTATACAGGATTGAAAGTGAATAGTGAACGTATTTCAATGCAAAGCAACTTTAACAATATGAGAACGGGGTATTATTCGGGTGGTGTATGTGGGGCTGAATGAAATATTCGAAATTTCTTACTTAATTTTGCTTTTATTATTTGCTAGCTGTACCCGCTTTAACCTTTATTAATGTGTTATTCGGATATACAACATGTAACGTAATTAACGCACACCCTCAAACACCCCAATTAGAATATTATGTTGTTATCATAATACATACACTGAATTTTTTATTTAACATATGCATTGTTATTTACTAAATTCGTTTCTTGGAATAAAGTTTATTTTTATTTATTTTGTATTGAATGATGGAATTTGTTTGAATAAAAATAAAACTGCGATTTAAAAGTCTTATTACTTTGACTCGCGGTTCATTTCAATTTGTTTTGACTGTACAGGGTTAATAAGACAATTATTTCCGTAGTTTTAACTATTTTGGAATAAAATATTACATAAATTAATCTCTAACCTAGCCGGCACGAACTGTCAAATAAAAAATCGTGAGAACCAATTCGATAAAAGCGTTGTGTGGCTCAAAATAAATAATGGCATAGGAATGCCCTTCGTGCAATAGTAGCAGTAGAGTTAAATAAGCTTGGAATAAGAAACATAAAATTGTTTATCCGATTGGTAATCACATACGGTTAGTCACACAGAAAATAGTATGACAAGTTCATAGTAATAATATAATACACTGGGACATTACCGATAAACATCTGACCCCAAATTAAGCAGAGCTTGTACCTGATAGATATAAATATATGTATATATAAATAAAAAAAAAAAAATAAAAAAAATATATATCCTTTCTGCTAATTATGCCAACAAATACCCAAATGCCTTTTCTTTACTCCTGGTCCATTCAACGGTTGCCTGGAAGAGATCGCACTTAGCGATAAGGCCGCCATTTGTACAATCTTAACATGCTCAAAGTTCTTTTTATGTATTATTTTTTGGTGTACAATAAAGAGTTACTTACTTACTTACTTATATACGAGTATATAGCAGCATTCATATAAAGCAATATATAATACATACAAATAGTAAATACGTATTTATATAAATAATTACATCCAGACATAGGAATATCGGTCCTGGGTGGGAATCGAACCCACGACCTGCGGCACGTCAATTGAGTTAAAATAGGTACCTTCTTTTTAGTGTTGGGAGGTACATATATAGTTTTCGCCCCAATAAGAAAAAAACAACAGATTTATTCAGCTGGTAAATTGATAACTTCCCTTATGATGGAGTAAGGATGTTACCCCGAGGAAATGACCTTGAAGTTCTCTGTATATACATTTTCGCAGGTCCCTACGCGCTCATAAATCGCCCGTTATACAGGTTTTATATTAAGGAAACGTAGAAAATGGCCGTATAGAAAATACAAAAGACGGTATACTTTGCTTATTAATAAATCATGCTTTGTTGTATGATTCACGAAAAGCGATCGTCAAATTGTATTTCTTTTTTTGTAATTTTGTCGCATCAGAAACTTGACGGAATGCAAGTTTTGCATCTGTAACCTAATCTTGCTGTGGCCCTGGCGTAGAAGTCGACCCACGAGATTATCTACAAGAGAACGGGCAGCAACATCGTAAACAACACACCATTATACTGTGATCGCCAACCCGTCTGCCGACCGTGACGATTATTGGATATCCCTCAATAATATTTGGCTAAGGTTTTTGGTTAACAGTGGACGTCTTCTTGTGAACCTCTATGTATTTGGTTATGTAAAGCCACAGAAAACGGAAACACACAGAAGCAATTTGTAAAGTAGGCCTTTATTTTTTGACGTGGTGTGGTTTAGTGACAAGGACTGGAGGCACAAAGTTTTATCAATTAGGTTCTTAGGGCATTTTTGTGATAGATAATTAAGACTATCAACTTTAAAATTCGATAATTGAACCTATATATGTACCAGCTTGACAATAACTTAATGTAAGCTAGCTAAATAACTAACTCAATAAGTACCTAGAAATAATTATGTTTCATTAACTATATTACTACAAACAGTTTCTGACTATTTACAAGCGCTTTTTTAAAGTCTACGTAATAAAATACCGTTTATATTTTTATTTCAAGGCACTTACAGCCGTTGAGAATATGTTTTCTTGCAATTTCATCTGTTGAGCATATGTTTTCTTACAATTTTGTAGCTTAAGAAAAGAATATAATCTAAAATATATCTTCTAAAAATGTTCAAGTTAAAATTAGCTTTGCTCAGCATTGTTCATAACTTAGTTTATTTTCTAAAATGAAATATTTTCCTTCACTTGCCCATACGCGCTTGGTATATTCCAAGCGCGTATGATATCATATCATAACACACGTTTATAGAGTAAAACAAATAAACACTATATCATTCCCCTCCGATACCACGTGAGTAGATAGCCCCTTTTTGGTGAGGTAAAAAAGGATTACTACTGAATGATGAGTCATTTTACAAACATACAATTCATAGACAAAAACACACCAAGACTCAGATCAATTACATCTACAGCCCTGTTGGTGTAGTGATCAGTGACCCTGACTGCTAAGCCAGGGTTGTAGGTTCGATTCCCACCTGGAACAAATTTTTGTGTGATGAACACGGTTATTTGTTCTGTGTCTGGATGTAATATATAAGTATGTTATCAATTATCTGGTTGCCATAGTACAAGTCTCTGCCTAGTAGGATCTGATGACAGTATGTTAGTTGTCTCAATATATTTATTTATATGGGTAATATAAACAGATATTGTGTTGTGGGAATCAAACACAGCCACAGCGCCAAAGTGTTATCACTTTGGCGCTTAGGGAGCAGGGAGGCGACCACACTAACCACCACGCCACACGTGCAGTTTAGAGAAATTATTAAATACAACTGCAAAATATAGCTGTAGTTAGTTGGGCAACTACGCCAATATATGTTTATATATTAATAATGATATCCTGGGACATTATCATAGCCATCTGATCCCAAAATAAGCAGAGCTTGTATGATAACTGATAAACTACATATACTTCTTTTTTTTAAAGTACATACCTATATAGATAATTACACCCAGACTCACCCAGACAAACAGACATGTTCATGCACACAAATATCTGTCATGGGTGCGAATTGAACCCACGACTTCTGGCGTGCATTTGCCAACCACTCCAACAGGCCCGTCGAATATTACAGTCGAAGTTTTGTGGCTGTTTTCGTTTTAATATAAAATATGGACATGCACGTTACTTGCGAATCATAACATCCGACTAATGCCCGCCTTGGCTTTTTTGGCAAACGTTCACCCTTTTCACGAAATTCACGTTCACATTTTGGCATAATTTAAAAGAATTTCATCCATAACTCTAGACGAGTTATTTCCGTGTTTAGCTCCAGAATTGTTTGCAGATTATCCATTCGCTTTTCTGTAACGGACGTCCCGAAAAAATATCAATAGGTGCAAAGATCTCCTGCAGGTGTTTAATTGTTGAGAACAATGAATTGACTAGCGTGATGGCCTAGTAAAATATAAAAAATAAATTATTTTCTTTTTTTTCTTTATTTATATAAAGGGACTTTTACGGATAGCGTATGTCAGTCCCAGCGTATCCTAAACATGTTTTTTCTTCTAAACGAAATGGCTATAAAATATCTTATGAACCACCGTGTGTTAAAACCGTGTATTAGAATCCTCATTTCTTAAGTTTACGTTGATATAATAAGTTTTCTGAGCGCCCAATTTGGACTGCCAACATTATCAAAAATATTTCAAAAATGGTCACAGCAAATGGGTAAAAATTAAAAAAATAGAAGTGGGAAGGCGGTGTCACATCATCCTTATAGAGATTTTTACTAGACACTCATTAAAAAAGCGAAGCATCAAAGACTTTGAACGTTTGACACACCTTCGGCATCACTCGCTTGGTCAGCCTTAGCAAAATTAAACGCGCTTTCTAGCACTGACACTCATTTACGCAACTGTTTCCGCACACACTACTACGTGAAGTGACTAGCTACTAGCTATGCTTTCATGTCGCTATCACGACACATTTAACCCAGCATTAGGTAAAGAAGCAGTGTATTCTATCCCGTCTTTATATGGAGAAAATGTGAAACGTCACTTAAAATTTAATAGAATAAGATACGCACGACTGGCAGTGAATTTTCCGCCTCACCTCGAGTCACTGAGAAAACGGCTGGTACTTTAAGCCCATGGAAATGGAACTTTTATGCTTTTGCACAGTAATCGCGGGGTGCCTTGTATCTCACCTATAGCTGCGTTATATATGTACATATAGCCTTATCTGATTCGTGTGGAAGCCTTGAGGTGTATCTACTGCATGAATAGTAATTAGGAAGAAAGTTTGTATACCACGTAAGTATGTATAGAACTGGTTACTGTAGGATGCATTACGTTATGGAAAGTTATGATTTTAGGTAATGAATTCAGTTTTTGATTAAAAATAAGTGTTTGCCATCTAGTTGATTTTTTGCTAAGGCAAGTGGAATGTTTTCGGATGCCACCCGAAAAAAGTGACTGTGGGTGGGTATGTTACTGGCACGGACTAAACCTAACCTGCCGTGAACTTCTCTTGGTGTCTAGTGACTCTGTTGTGCCATGCTTCAGTAAGCACGTACCCTAGAAGGGCTCAACTAGTGTTTGTTAACAAAAATAGGCGGACTCTCCACACGTAAACTAGTTTGTGTCGAAGTGTCAAATAATCAAAATTGTTGCTTGTCCATCATAGCCTAGTTAACCTACGAATATTTTTAATTTTTACCTGGTTCAAAAATGGCATGTTCCACTTACATCATTAACAAGTTTTTAAGATCGAAAGTCAAAATATCCCGTAAAATATTATGTGTCAAACGTCAAAACGTTTAAGGGAGTTTGTACACCATCGGCGACTTCTGTTCTTGACGACTCGATATTGAAATTTAATAGTGTAGTCGACAGTGTAATTAAAAGCTTAAAAAAAATAGTACTACTGACATTTCAGCCCTTTTTTGTCCTGTTGAATCGAACACATACCCTGTGGCGTAAACGTCAAGTATCTGCCAATTACCGGTTGTAGTAATTGGCAGATACTTGACTTTCTCGTTTCTATAAACACTGTGTCTGCAGATAAATGTAATTAGTATAATCGCTATTAATAATTACTACACTCACTAGTTCTTAGTTAAAACACATTTTTAATATTATATAGGGATGTTTTTGTATGTTTTTTGTTTGTTTATGTAATGGATACACTAAAATATACATAAATGATTTAAAAAATTCTTCCCCTTATATAAAGGAACACTTTGACCAACCAAAATAAAACTGCAGTATTTTAACAAAACGGCTCTAGTGAGAAGATTTAAGAAGAAATGCAAGAAAGATTTCTAGCACCATTATTTACTTCGTGTGTAAAGTAGTTGTATTGTCGAAATGTAGCTTCGTCACAACAAATTTAAAACCTTTTATTAATAAGTCTGTGGAGACCTTTGACGGAGGCCTTTGCCGAGCAGTCGCCACTTTTCGACTTATATCTTGATGAAAATACTAAAGCCAATTATCAGCAATGAAAATCAGATATTTAAACAAAACAAATGAAAATTTCTAAAATACTAAAGGCTACATTTATACGCGCAAACGGATACTAACATCATCATATCAGCCGAAAGACGCCCACTGCTGGACCAAAGATCTCCACAATTGCCGGTCTTGCGCTATCCGCATCCAGCGATTTCCAGCGACCCGCACAAGATCATAGGTCCATCTTGTAGGGGGCCTGCCCACGCTGGGTCTTCCGGTTCGTGGTGGCGACTCGAGAACCTTTCTGCCCCAGCGGCCGTCGGCTCTACGAGCTATGTGCCCTGCCCACTGCCACACACTAACATATTCCTCTTTAATTATATAGAACTAAACCATGTGACTGTATTATATAGCCTTAAATTTTATAATAATAATCTCAATTAAATTTCAGGAGTTGGCTGCTAATAATATAATTGAGATTGATTTGATAACTAATTAAATGGTTGAGTGAATCTATTCGGTGTTAGTTCGGGCCTAGTTTAATATTTACATGCTGATGTTCAAGTAAAACGGCTCTAATGCATCAGAGCACCAATTTTTATACTTTACTAAGTAACTTTAAGGCGACTGGGAGTATGATTGGCCCATCAGATGGGTCTGGCTGCTTACAAAGGCTCTTGAATTAATACCATAAGTAATATATGTAAAATATAGGCTTGCGTATAACGTTCAATATTAAAATTCAAAAATCATTTATTCCATAAAAATATTACATTTGTGTGGAATTGTCAATATTTTTTTTACCCTACCGTGCAGTGCATAACGTGGCAGCTATTGAGAACACTGCCAGAAAACTCAGTAGGAATCCTTTTTTAAAATATTTATTTCTTACATAAAATAACATTGTATTTAAATGTGTTAATTTAGAGCGACTCAATCCCATAGTATTTGGCAATAACTACAATAATTTATTTTTTTGTAAGATTGATAATTAATAGGAAAAATAAAAAATAACCATGGACCAGATTGCTGTTTGCCTCAAAATATTTTCTTTTTGTCTTAGTTTTGATTTGTTATGAAATGGTACGTACTATTTAGTAATGGTAATTCATAATCCTACACATGATTTGGTATAAACTAAAGTCTTGTTCGATATTTATATATGTACTTCTATTGTAATAAAAGCTTTCTAAAACTCAAGACATATAATAATTAAGAGTCAAGAATACGCATATTTATGCATTTATGTAGTATATAACGACTAATAAAATCAACTTTACAAAAGAAGAAAAACAATAAAAATATATATAAAGTTTACATAATATTTATACTTATATTAGTCAAGAATAATTAAGAGTTAAGGCAGTTGAAATTTGCTAGTAACAAATGCCACACATATTATAAAGTCCACAACAATTCTGTGGAGAATTGATTCCTATTATCGTGTTCATATAAATCAAATTGATCTGATGGAAGGGTCGAGTATAATGTAAGGGTCTTGGTAGCCCTCACGACAATGATTACCGTACTCAGATGATAGATGGGTTTAATAAAAGGTAGAATGACTTTGACCATGTTCCTTTTATCAAACCTATCAATCGTTATCTGAATTTTCTGGCTCAAAACACAGCAGATTCTTACTTAATTATAATTTTTACTCTGACCGAATTGCCTGCTCACTGTCAGCCAATCTTAATTCTTACATTCACCAATATCAAGCCAATCCAACATGATCATGAGGTATGTCTGCTTGGTGCTCTTCTAGGTACGAAGGTTCCATACCTTCTGATTCTACATTTCTAATGAGTTAACTATATTCTGGAGAGTATCTATGTAAAACTTATGAATTGTACTAAAAAGGGCTCACACATCATATTGAAATATTGCATAATTTGTCAAAGTCTTTCTTTATCTTATGGTCAGTGGTTACCCTGTTGATAGAGTCCAGATTTCAAGGTTTATGATCTTGTTTTTGGTCTAATCCAGAATTATTGCTGTCGTTTATTATTTAAATTTGTGGGATGCTTCACCTACTTACTTATTCCTTTTACAACTTATCCATCAATAGGATTTATCGGAGGATTTTGTCACGACATGAAGCATATCTACCGAACCTGATAATCTTCAAAGACATATTGATCGGAATAAAATAGGTGCCTACACACAAAACCACGGCTTTTGTAAAGATAGCTTATTTATATTTTACCGTGTTTGGGGGCTATTGTGTACGTAAGGTTTACGTAAAGATGTATACATGACTAGGTAGCGCTAAGCGGTAGCATCATTTAAGATGACTGATATACCACATATACTTCGATTAAGATTGTTAAGGCACAATGATCTTAAATTACATGAGCAGTTTGACCGAGAAAGTAGTAGCCACCTTTAAAGAATATACTTCAGTTAATATTATTATGACGTTAATTTTGTGATCTAAATAACATGTAGGTAAGCATATGTATACCATATACATATACCGTAGCCATACAGATTTTCGTCCGAATCGTTAGAGTCGTTTCGGAGATTTGGTAATAAATTTGTAAATAAGTATACACGAATAAACGAATTGTTCTTTAGTAGTTTTAGTACTTAGTTTTACGTTTCTTTAGTTGATAATTTAAGTTTATTAGATAATTTAAATCCTTTGTATTAACATGAAATAAATGTCTAATATTGTTCTTTAAATATTATTACATAACACCGATAGATAAGGTAATCCTCTTTTTGGCCGAAGGTATTATTACGTAGATTCATAAGGCTTAGTTTTTAGTGAATATATTTTTTTTTTATGTTTTACTCAATGCGTCAGTGCTCCATTCATTTTTAACACGATGTTTACGAAATGTAAAGAACATGTTAAAAATAAGGTTGGTGCCTAAGTAGCTTTCACTGCTTCAGCAGACAATAGAGGCGAGTTGGAGCTTAAGTTATACGACAAACAAAGTATCCGCGCCGGATGGCTCCTATTTCAGGGTTCGTACCTTGACTTTCGGTGGATACTAACGTTGGGACGTACGAGAAGGGCATATCATACTAGGAAAGCCTCTCTTACGATCTTGGATCGGATAGGACGTTTCATCAATAATAAAGCAAACATACCGTCAGATATATATATATATACTGCCACGAGAGTTTCTGATTGTCTTTATTTGCTCTAAGTTAGTTCTCCATCCTCAAATGAATAATTATGTAATTTTGTACTTTGACGGATACTGTCAAAATTGGCCCTAAGTTAATACTCTGTGTTATGGTCACTGTGTAAAAAAATAATTAGTCCTACGACAAACTTGGTAATTTACTGAGAGGGTCGTAAGTACCAGTAACCAGTGAAGTTTTGCCGTCACCAAGCCCAACTTTCGACATTCCGACGTTATGTTGACTCGTCAAATGACGTCAGGGGAGCGACGCCAGTCTAATGGAATATTCTACACTAGTGTAGCCAGCACCAACGGGATAAAAATCAGGACTGATACAATTACGAAACCTTTAAACGCTTCGCGATTTAGATTTACTTGCGTAGACGCTGACAATCTGATTCGTGTTTTAGAGACATGTGAAATTTAATTAAGACAACCGACTAAAACATGTATATAGGGCCATTCGGACAATAATATATAATAATAATACAAAAAAGTAACGTAACATATTATTATAAACAATTGCAACCTCTTTCTTATGAAATTGTTTATAAATAAAACATATGCAAGACAAACTATAATTTATGTAACAAAATACATATAGAACCATTCCGACAATAATATAAATAAGTCACGTAACATGTATAATACAATCGCTACCTCATTTATAGCCTACTGCTATAAATAAAAATATAATCCTAACAATTTATTTGCTTCGTGGCAACTGACGATACTAAGAACAAACGCAAGTTTTCAATTAATCTTCTATATGGTAGTGCTCCTGCCTACGAAGCTGGTGGCCCTGGCTTCGAATCCCGGTAAGTGCAAATATTTGTGTGATGAGCACGAATATTTGTTTCTGAGTCATGGATGTTTTCTATGTATATAAGTATTTATCTATCTATATAAGTATGTATATCGTCGCCTGGTACCCATAGTACAAGGTTTGCTTAGTTTGGGGGTAGGATGATCTGTATGACATAGTCCCTAAATATTATTATTATTATTATATATTATATGCTAGAAAGCAATAGCACTATTTGCTGCTTTCGTAGAAAAAAGAATAGCATTCAATCATCGTTGTTAGGCACAACGACGAAGGATTTATATTAGCATGCTGCGAGTGCACAGCATGCCTGTATAGGACTAACTACTTATTATTAAATTATAAAATAATAATTAAATATTCAGTGTCTAAAGGCAGAATACGGAAATATTATAATAATATATTTGTTTTAATATCGGGTAATTCCAAATTTCATCTGATTATTTCTAAAAAGCTAGTAAAATTTTCTTGAAACATAACCTGAATTAAGAACTACCTGAATCATGCTATTTTTTTACGAAATGAAATGATGAAAAAAAAATATTTGTATAGGTACATGTTGTAATTGTAGTCTACTATGTAATTTAAGCTGATGAGAGATAGCTTTTTAAAATTATAACGTCTCTCTGTTACAGACTATTGAGAATTGGGATTTTCCGAAAGAATAGGGACGTTTAGTAACCCTACACTGAATATTGTGTTAGTACGTTGTTTATTACAATATAATGTAGGTACGCCATAATCAACATGCTCCCTCCATTCACTTACCTACCTGCTTCTTGATTAAACTTTCAACATAATTACATTTTTGTTTTAGAAAGATTCTAGATTATTATTAAACCTAACTGAAGGTTAAAGTAAATACAATAATGACAAAAAAAAAACAAATTGCAATCTGGCGATGACACAACACCCTCTATCAAAACATACCTATATAAAAAAGAAATTCAAATTTAAAAAAAAAAATCTTGAGAGGTGTCAAGGGACACCCGGATGGAACGAAGTTATTTCTTATTATTTATTATGTACAAAAAACCTGAATACACTCAACAAAAATAATCGTCGCGACACCACACTGTTCAATGCGAAATAGAAATGAAAATATCTAGCTTTGCTTTCTATAAGGGAGACAGAGAGAGAGAGACAGACAGACAGAGAAACATGCGCACGCCGCACAGCTGCAAAAAGTGTCGTGACAACTTTTCGTAAGATTTTTTTTCCGTCTAGCCCCCTTTCACAACGCGCGTTAAGGAACTTCGTTCCAATAGGGTTAACTTTATTTAAAAGTCGCACTATAATATGATGTCAAGTTTTTTGTCTTTTCACGTTTTAGTCTATAATGCTTCTGTGTGAACTGACATTGTGGATATACTTGGGGATACCTTTGTCCAGCAGTGGATGTCTTTCGGTTGATATAGGTAATGAGAATGATAAAACGGTCTACCTATTACGATTCATAAGATAATAAATACTTCGGACGTGCAGAATTTATGGTTACAACGGCTTATCTCAACGTATACTAGCCAGTTGGATAGTGATTAATTAAAGTGGATTGACCGTCTCAACTAGACCGTGTTGAGTAGAGGCACCCGCTGAGTTTGTTTCGCCGGGTCTTCTCAGTTGGGGCACATTATATCCTGTGGTAGCATTAAAGCGCGACCGTCGTTATAAACACGAGTTCCGCCATATAAGTATCTAATAATTATAAATTTCGATAGTTAAAGATTTCGATAGTTTAAATTTTAATAAGCTAGCAAAGTAACTAAATCATAAAGATATAAATAAAATGTTATTTCTAAATAATTTCATACAAACCGCAAATCTAAATATCTACATCAAAAATAATTATGTATACTTAACTATACTATGAACATGTTCTCACTATTTAGAAATTGACAAGGCTTTTTTAAAAATTAGCAGAAATTAAAATCTTTTTTATTTATATTACTTACTAGCTGTGCCCCACGGTTTTCCCGCTTTAAACTTTATAAATTATAATTTATCTAATCTATTATTAATCTCACTCCAGCCGTTTAGACGTGAAGAAGTAACAAACTTACACACTCACAAACTGTCGCCTTTATTATATTAATGTGATTGGCCGCAGTATATAACATATCCTACTTTGTATAAAGCGTAACTCGAAACTCCGAGCAGCTACTGTGTGTTTTCTTGCCAGAAAAATCCCAATAACGCTATTTGACCCGACCCGAATTATTTGGTCTTCATAGGCTTTTTTTTAGTTTTAATCTGTATTGTGGCAATGGCAAATGGCAAATGATGCGGTTTGGATACGTTGTTGTTTGTCGCTGGTGAAGATCGAACCCACGACCTCTCGCTTATTTCATTTCATTTCATTTATTTATTGTAACAATAGTTACAAGTCAGAACATCACAATTTACAATTAATAATTTCAACAATTATATAAATCAGTAATAATAATAATAATAATTTGTTTACAAAAAATAATTTATGATCTAATACTATACTAATAAAAAATTAAGTCATGGGTAGATTCATGAACTCTGAGTCAAAATCGTAGAATTCTTTATCTACCAGCCAGATTTTGAGCCTGCTTTTGTATATCATGGTGGTAACTACATCTTAGTAGCTGGTTATAAACGCCAGGTCCAATTTAGCAGTCAGAGTGTTAAGACTGTACAAACTAACATCCACCCTCAACATCCAAGCACAACACTTTTGCTGTGGCCATAAAATCGCATGTAATTTGAGAAGACCGTATAGCCCCAAAATATGTCTATAGTTCAAGGTTAGTTTAAAGCATAGGCAATACACGAGGAACTTGTAAAAAAATAATACCGCGAAATACTCGCAATTCACGTAATTGGCACTTTATATTCATATTCATTTATTTTTCATACACATGAGTTACAGTTGTACAGTAATTGTGATGTACGCCATGTTTTACCTATGGCGTATTAAATTTAGTAATTTAATAATAACATAATATAATAAACATTAATATAACATTTCTAAATAATAATTTAACATTAAAATAAGAATATTAAAACAATATGTCAACATTATCCGAATGCAGCAATGCTACCTGCCAATGACAGTTACACTTGAAATTACAATTGAAATTAAAATGAAAAAGTCAGTAAGAATTTAAATTAAAAAGAAAAAAAAATAACATTATACAAAGTGATTTGGGCGTTAGTGGGATTTGAACGAGTTGTTCTACAACTTAGTCAGTTTAGTAAGTGGATTAAGGGACAATGTTGAATACGGCGAGCATGTTCTGTCCTGCTTTAATATAAAAACAACTGTACAAGTACTTTAAGAACGCAAATTAAGAGATGAATTTGCTAAGTATTCATTAAAATTTTTACTCTTAATTGGTAAAAGAGCGAGAAAGCTCTTATTATCTCTTTTAAACAGTTCATGATTTTAACATATTTAGCTACACCAGGGAACCCACTGTTGGCTCGACTAAAGAAAGTGCGGATGCCAATGACGTGACATCTACAAAAACTTACCGAAAGTTAAACGGAAATTCAGAGCCGGGAAACTTACTCCGGGAAAATTGTATAAAAAGAACTTAGTGAATTGTGAATAACATTTTACGAGACTATTCGTAAATATATTACAATGAAATACGACTGAATGATTCACTATGAGCATGAATTTTCCAGGTAGGTATTTACTTTTAGGCGAACTGTAAAGATTTATATATGTAAATGTGACTGTCTCTTTTGTCTAGCGGGAGCGTGTTCAACAGCTAATAATGAGGTGGTGGGTTCAATTCAGAGTCGGGCCTAAAAAGACAGAAAAATCTCAAAATCTGATTTTTCTGTTAAGTAGTAGTCATTGGTTACCTATGGTATTAAAATGAATTTCTAATCATTTTGCAACCGTAAAATGATATTTTTGCAGAAAAGTTCAGTCGGTGATTGATTCGAATTATTACAGTTCATCCCATTTTGAGAAAAATAACTTTCTTATTCTTTATGCATCCCTCTCTCTCTCTCTCTCTCTTCGGTTAAAATTTTTCTTATCGCAATAGACAAGAAAAATTTAAAGCGACTATTTTGATTTTCTGGATACTAATTAACATTTTTCGTAGAATTGTCAAAATTAATTCAACAATGCATGGCAATACATCTCTGTGTCAGTACTACCCACTGAGATGGTCAGAAGAGAATTAACCCTTTCAGACCTGGCGTACACAAATGTACACATAAAATTTTTAAAAATAATTTGATTCATATTCGCAATGTTTGCATTTGAAACCGGTTGTATTCATAAGTTCACATTATAAATTACCGAAAAAAATACAACTAACGCCATCTACTTGCGTACTTTGGCATGTTTTGAACAAGTTTCGACCAGGGGCCAGCCGAATTTTGGATTGTGTAGGTAAGCTCATTATATTATTTCTAAAAAGTAGGAAATAACGAATTATACCTACTGAAAAAAATGTGAGTCGATGTGTTATATTACTAAGGTTATATCTAAGAAACATTTTTAGTGTTTTATTTATTTTTTATACCAAATAACTTGATTTTTATATTTGTACTCAATTGTACACATCAGGCGTAAACAATGTATTTACGATTTGATCCAGTACTTTGTCGGTATTGAAAAAATCAGATTTATAGTTATGCAAACGTATAATTACCGTGTAATTGGTGGTGCCAATTGTGTCAATACAGTTTTCAGATAAAATAAACACGCAAATGATTTCACCTGACCCCTTGAAAGCACTAAATGAAAGAGATCTTTCTGATTTGGAGTTATCATCCGAAGACGAAGGACGGGTTAACATTTGCGTCTGAACGGGAGTTACTTTCGGTCCGAGTAGGCGCAGATGTGATAAACCAGAATCAGCAAGAAGTATACCCACCTAACTCCGACGATGATAAAGTGCCTAACTCGTCGTGGGTAGAAATGAGTGATCGGGAACCAGAAGTGTCTACCTTCATCTCACAATGACAATTGAAGAATCCAAGGGTCACATGTTATACTTCAACAGTTACTTTTCATTCTATCATCTGCTGCAAATGTTAAAAGAAAGCAGAATTAGGGCTGCATGTACAGCTAGTATCAACAGATTCGTTAACCCATTGTTGCTAAGCGACAGAGAGATGAACAAACAACCTCGAGGCTTTGCTCAAGAAGTAAGTAACTATGACAAAGATGTAACTGTGGTCAAGTGGTTTGACAATAAGATTACCCATCTGGCTTCTAATTTTGTTGGCATTGTTGAAAAAGACATAGTGAGGAGGTGGTGTAAAAAAGACAAGCAATTTATTGAAGTTGAACACCCTGTAGATGTCAGGAAGTATAATCATGCGATGGGAGGAGTTGACTTATTAGATCAACTCATAAAATTTCCATTGCTAAAAAAGGCCGTCCAAGTGGCAGTAGCCCAACTCCACAGATTATACCAAGAAGACCAGGAGAGATTCGCCTGAAATTGCTGAAGACGGCGTTGGACATCTTCCTGCTCACGATGATGGTCTTGCAATGCAGTGTAAATTAGTGGGCTGAAAGGGGAGAACCCGAATTAAATGCATAAAATGCAAGCTCCACTTATGTCTCACAAAAGATAGAAATTGCTTCTTAGCATTTCGTACATAAGCGTGTGTATGAAATATGCTATGTGATTATGTGCTAAATATTTTAATCTACACAAAGAAGAGATATATATCTTAAGAAGAATACTTTATATTTGTAATTTTTTTTTTTAAATTAACAAATATAAACTTAAATTTTCTATTAAAAATGTACGTAAATTAAAAGTTTTATACTTATCACAAAACATCTTGATATACTAGCCTTGTCATTACATAGGACGGAAGTGCACATTTAAGTACACAAAAAGAAAAACCACTATTTCTGGAAAAGCTGTCAGCCAAGATTTTTATTTTTATTTTCCATCATTCCTTGTACCCTAGTCCAGCTATATGATTTTTTATAAATCGGTGGGTGACAAAAAATAATTCAGGTCTGAAAGGGTTAAGAAAAACTATTAAAATAAGGAATATTGATGGAACTGAATCTTAATGTGTTCCATAAAAAAGGGTCTACTTATGAGGTTTTATTTCATCTTATGACTGAGATTTTTAGATTATATATTTTATTTTTAAAAAGAGATTGTGTGTTGATTTATGTCCAACGCCATTGTTTTTCGTCACATTTTGAAAACGCCATTTTTCCCCAGGTCGAAAAGAATCTTATTTTTTTATTATGCACTCGTAAGAGCATCAAATGGTTCCTATGCTTTTTGTTCATATAGTCCTTATTCAACTATTTCCACGCCTATACACAAATGAAAACAATATCATAGATTTGGGCACATCAAATGTGGGTCTACTTGACTAAATAAAAATCAAACTCATCCCGCGGGACCAGCTCAAAGCGGGATCAGTAAACTAAATAGTCTTTATGACATGTCAGAGGCCTATTCGACAGCTTAAACAACTCTGACACCACCAACTAATGCCCATATTCTAAAGAAAAGATTATATTCCATCGCTCCCTACCAAGTTTCCATATAAACAAATATTCGTTTAATTTAGCTAAGATGGAAACAAATATATGCTCCGAATGATACACGCAGCCATCTATACTAAACCATACATGGGATTCTGCGCCATAATCTTCTTATCGCGTAGGAGTCAAATGGGTTGCCTTGCGAGCACCTCTACATAACATTTGTCAGCAGAATCGCGCGCCTTACATAGACAATGTCATAAGTCTTGCGGACAATAAGTAGGTATAATCTGATATGTTGCGTGATGGAATTGATTGCTTTAGATAGACATTATAATACATATATACTCGCAGAAAATCATAAATGGAGCGGAGAATACTATTTCGAGGACAGATATTTGATTTTGAAGGGCCTGTGGGGCGTGGTTGGTAAATGCTTGCCTTTTGCGCCGCAGGTGTGGCATCGATTACCACCCTTGGACAGATTTGCGTGCATTTGTGTGCATGAACATGTCTGTTTGTCCTAAGTCTAGGTGTACTTATCTATAGAAGTATGTATTTACAAAAGAAAAGTAGTATATGTAGTATGTCAGCTATCTGATTCCATAGTACGAGAGAAGTGTGTGAATAATGTTATTATTTTGATTTGGATATATCTGGTATATCATTGTATTGGACTGCTGGAGTGTTCAACCGCCTACTTAGGTCCTTTTTTTTTTTTTTTTTTTTTTTTTTTTTTTTTGATAAGGCAGGGGGAATGCTAATGCATGCCACCCGCAAAAAGTGTCTGCGGGTGGGTATGTCGGACTCGCACCGACTAAACCTAACCTGCCGTGGACTTCTTCTGGCGCCTGATGGGGGGAGCCCCGGGAACGCGGGTATGCTGCTCCGGTGCCCCCCTTTTGCGCCGTGTCCCAGATGGTCGGGACACGCACCCGGGGAGGACTGTGAGTTGCCCTCCCCATTTGCCGACTCCTGCCAGTACGGCACAGCGACTGTGCCACAAACAGTTCGCTGTCTTCCCGGGGCTGCTTGCATATGGCGGCAGTAGAGGACACTTCTCATACTGCCACCGCAACCCCGAGGGGAGTAGGGCTAACGGCTGCCGCCGCCGCCCCGACGCCTCCTCCGTCTACGAACGGGGTCGGCTCGCTCCCGATCCCGCTCGGCGGCCTCCTTCTGGAGCATGACTGCTTCGCAGAAGGAGACCACGGCGTCCCATTTGGTGGAGTCGCCAGCCAGCATCGCATACACGACAGCTGGCGGCGAAAGATCCCGTCCGATTTCAGCGACCAGGACTCGTCTCTCGGCCTCCCAGGCCGGGCACTCCTCCAGCGTATGCTGGGCAGAGTCCAGGTCGCTCCCGCAATGGTGACAGTGTGTCGTCACTTCTCGGCCGATCCGGCACAGATACTCACCGAAACACCCGTGTCCGGTGAGTATCTGAGTCAGTCTGTAGGTGACGCAACCGCCCTTCCTTCCCACCCAGGCCTCGAGGTGAGGCAGGATAGCACCGACGGCACGTTGGCGCGCGTTCAGCCGCAACTCAAGCCTTGCGCGCCACTGTGCAAGTACGCGCCGGTGTGCTTCCCGCCTGTAGGCAACGAGCGTCTGCTCTGGCGCCTCGCCGCTCTCCCGGCGGACGCGGATTTCGGTGAAAACCGTCGCGTCGACTGCCGCCAGGAGATCAAACGGTGGAAAGCGCGCCAGGAGTGTCGCCGCCTCAAAGGATATCGTTCGATATCCTCGTGCGATCCGTATGGCCACCACACGCTGCAGGCTGTTCAAGATAGCTCTGCAGCGGGAGGCGCCCGTCAGGCGTTCAGACCAGACGGGCGCCCCATAAAGGACCATGGATCGCACGACACCTCCATAGAGGCGGCGGACTTCTTCCCTAGGACCCCCGAGGTTCGGCAAAAGCCGGTGTAACGCTCCGGTTACCCGGCGCACTCGGGGGGCCAGACGCTCGAAGTGCTCCTCGAAGCCCCATCGGCTGTCTAGGGTGAGGCCCAGGTACTTCATGTACCGCCCCACCCTGACCTCTGCGTCACCTACACGCATCGACGTACTGGGTGGTTCCTCCCTACGGCGTAAGCCGTGGAACCATAGCGCCTCGGTCTTGTGAGGCGCTACCCGAAGGCCCAGTCGCGTTATGGCCGTGACGACACACGCAACACCGAGTTCGGCGAGCCGTACCGCCCGCTGGAAATTTACCTCCCGGGCTATGACGAGCGTGTCGTCCGCATAGCAGACGACGCTCACCCCGGGAGGGAGGCTTATCCGCAGGACCGCATCGTACGCGAGGCTCCATAGCAGAGGTCCTAACACGGACCCCTGAGGAACCCCGCAGGAGAGCTCCCTCTGGATCTCAATCCCGTTCCGACCGACGAATTTAATCGTCCTGTCGCGCAAATATGCCCCGACTATACCACGGAGATAGGGAGGCACGTTATGATGGACCAGTGCCTCCCGTATCGCCCGCCAGGGGACGGAGTTGAAGGCGTTGACGATGTCTAAGCTCACCGCCAACGCCACCTCCCCCGCCCGAACGGTGGGCTCCGACAGGGCGCGGACGCGGTTGATCGCGTCCAGCGTCGAACGTCCCTGCCGGAATCCGAACTGGCTGTCCGATAAATCGGGGCCAACGCGCGACAGATGCTCGCTGAGACGGGCGGCTATGACACGCTCAAAGAGCTTGCCCGCCTCGTCTAGCAAGCAGATTGGTCGGAACGCCGAGGGAGAATCGGCGGTCCTGCCCGGCTTCTGCAGAAGCACAAGCCTTGCCTCTTTCCAGCAGGTGGGGAACACGGCACTACGGAGGCAACTGGTGAACAGTTGCCTCAATCGGTCCCCCAGGACTGCCAGGGCGCAAACCCACGCCCTGCCCGGTATCCCATCCGGGCCAGGGGCGGTATTTCGGGCCGCAAGTCGCCGTACTGCTCGGTCCAACTCCCCCTCCGTCACCTCCAACTGGTCGTCCCAATCATGGTACGACGGTGACGGAGGGTCCGAGGGACTGTCCTGGACCCTAGGGAAGAGGGTGTCCACCACCCTCCTCAGGAAATCCGGGTCCAGGGTACTCGTCAACGGAGGGACCCACGGTCTGAGCTTGCCCAGTACCATTTTGTACGGGCGCCCCCATGGGTCCCTATCCAGTCCCTCGATGAGCTCGTTCCAGGACCGAGCTTTGGCTTCCGCTATCGCGATGGATAGCGCCTTGACGGCGACTCGGTACGCCCTGTGCGCTCCGGCAGCCTCTTCGGCATTGGCTCGCCTCCTCCGACGGGCCCGCTGGTGTCGGCGACGCGCTGCGACATACTCCGAACGGAGCCGCGCGATTTCGGCCGACCACCAATATTGCGAGCCTCGTCTGTCACCCGGGCGGATCCGGGGCATCGACGTGTCGCAGATGCGAGACATGATGCCCCGGAACCAGCCCGCTTGCGAATTGGGATCGGACGGGATCCTCTCTCCACCTTCACTCGCCCCCCAGGCGATGGCGACGGCGGCAGCCATCAACATGTCGCGGTCCAAGCGGCGTAGGCACCAGCGCCGTGGCGGGACAACATTACTGCGGTCAGGGCCGCCTCGGGGCGGACGGAAGGCCACGCTGAAAAGGATGTGACGGTGATCCGACAGCGTGGCAATTTCTTCCGCAACTCTCCACCCCGAGACCAGGTGCATGGCCGAGGGAGTCGCCCACGTCAAGTCGACGATCGACTCCCCCTGCCATCGCACACAGGTGCTGACTGAACCCCGATTTAAAAGACGGAGGTCCAGTCCGGCGGCCCATTCCAGCAATAACTCCCCTCGAACGTCGTCCCGGGCATCGCCCCACACATTAGAGTGGGCGTTAAAATCGCCCAGGACGAGTACCGGACGGGACTGGTAAGAGCTAATATGGCTCGTTAGCCCGTCCAGGTACGCCTCAAAATTTGCGAGGCCGCAATTCGGGGAGATGTAGCAGCCCACCACGACTGCTGGTCCCCACTCCACGACGACGAATCCGGGCCCCTTGGCCAGGAGTGTACAATGGGGGTCACGTTCCCCCCCTGCCCAATAAATGGCGACGAGGCCCCCATCCGCCCCGAACCAACGAGGGTGGTCGGGAACGGAGTGAGGCTCCGCCACTATCGCTAGGGCAACCGAACGCTCAGCAATCGTCTGCGCAAGAAGAGCTTGCGCAGCGATGCAGTGGTTCAAGTTGCCCTGCAAAATAAGTTGGGGGGGAAAGAATGTTTACACCTCCATGGACACCCCACCGGGGCCAGAGCCCGGATCGTTGGACCGCGACGATGTTGGAGCGGACGTGGCAGGACGTCCCGCTCCCTTTCTCTTCGGTGGCGTGCACCTACCGCTGCCCAGGCGATGGTTTGCCGGCCTGCCAAGGTCGGCACACACTACGCAGTGAGGGGCGCGCGCCGTGCATTCCTTCGCCTTGTGGCCCTGTTGGCCACAGACGAAGCACGACGCGCTCCGGTCGCACCCTGTGCACCGAGCCCTGACATGCCCCTTCTCCAGGCAACGGTAGCACTGGAGAGCTCTGGGTGGAAGTGCCACCACCCGGACCGACATCCAGCCCACTAGTACCCGGCCGATTGCCGCTAATTTGCGGGCGGCCACTAGTGGGCAACGAACCCACACCGATCCTAAGCCCGACGGGGAGAACCGAATTTCACCGACTTTTACGTCGGCGACAGCACATCCCCCCGCCGTGGCTAAAGTTTCTGCCACTTCGGTGGGGTCGGCGGAGTCGTCCAGGTCCATCACCCGGAGCTCTCCCATTGCCACTGGGTGCGCCACCACCGCACCTGTCTCGGCTAAGGCCTCCTCCTACTTAGGTCCTGGGTTCAAATCGTGGATCAAACCAATTTGGAGATTTTCCAAGAAAGTTTTCAGTATCAGACCGAAGTCAAGAGGTTGACGATATTACACCACCATGCTTCAGAAACCATCAAGCCATCAGTCCTGTACCTGACCTCTTTTCGGTCGTGTCGCTACTCGTCCCATCGGATCATAAAAGTGATGGAATAGAGAGTGCATAATATATCCCGTACAGATAGCTAGTCTCTACTGAGACTGGCCACCATGGGCAAAATTAAAACAGAAGGACTGTATTATATTGGTATAGGTACCCAGGATAATAAATGTGGTACTTTATTTTAGGCGCTTTCTGCTAAATTAATTTTATATGAATATTTAAACTCTTCTCGACTGGCGACCACGAAACGAAAGAAATAGCGTACCTTTAAGGTGGTCCGACAATCTTGCAAGGCTCATGAATCGTATTTCTATTATCATCTAGGACTCAGTACCCTATGGATACCATAAGAACCCTATTTCTAAGCCTTTGCTGTCCGCTCGTCTGTCCATCATTCTGTCACTGCGCTGTATCTCATGAATCGTAATAAGTGGACCGTTTCATCATCATCATCATCATATCAGCCGAAAGACAGCGGCCCATGTAAGATTGTTGGTCTACCTATTACGATTCATGAGAAACAGCATAGTGACAGAATGATGGACAGACGGGTGGACAGCAGACGCTTAGAAATAGGGTTCCTGTGGTATCCATTGGATACGGAGTCCTAGATGATAATAGAAATACGTTTCATGAGCTTACAATACATGAATCGAAAATAACGCGACGTCCTGCGTGAGCGATCTAGACGCGAATGCGAAGCGGCGCGGTGCGGCGCGAAAACAACAAACAGTCGAAACCTATTGAAGTGTCCTACGTGACCAAACGCGGTGCGGAGCGGCGCGAAATGAAGCGAACGCGATCAGTTGGCTTGATATTTTCGCGTGAGCAGGATGCGGTGCCGTCGTGTTTTGCGGCGTCCATGCGGCGCCACCGCGTCGTACCGCATCGCATTGAATTAACGTGTCCGGTGTCACCGCTTCATAATCGCGTTCGCTTTGAACCGCCTACGTAGGACGTTGCGTTATTCATTCGGCAGGAATAAATTATAATTTTAGGTCTAAAGCAAGAGACCAAGACGTAATGAAACCCACCTCCATTTACGAACCGTCGCGCGGAAAATGTGTCCTTAATAATATTTTTGGATGAGATTTATTCGTTCAGTATTGGATGGAAATAAACAAATATCATAGATATAAAGACAGAATAAAACAAAGGTAACAAATAATCCGTAATTAAAAGGATTGGGTCTCCTTTATTGAAGTAAAACTTCTTTAGGTAAGCTTGACTTGGGGAGTAAGCTAATGAATGCGTAACGGGAGCGTTACGAAAAGTGTGATTTGATGAGGTTAACAGAAGTTGAGAGGGAGATATTAGTTAGTTTAAACCGTAAAAGTCAGAGAGTTACATTTCGTATGTCAGTGTAGGGGTTAAAGAGAGAGGCACACATTTCTTTCTTTCTTTGTCTTATAGTCACCCGTTTTTTTATACGGTCTATGAACTAAACAACACTTAAAATATCAACTGACAACATACACAAAATAAAAAACCAGCCAAGTGCGAGTCGGGCTCGCGCACGAATGGTTCTGCTATATCTATAAAAGTTTATATTTTATATCAATAAAAACGAGCAAAAAATTCACGTTTGTTGTATGGGAGACCACTTAAATATTTGTTTTATTATGTTCTTTAGTATTTGTTGTTATAGCGGCAACAAAAATACATGATGTATTTCTGTTGCCGAACCGTACCGTTGAAAATTACAACTTACTGTCTAACTATCACGGTACATGAGATATAGCCTGGTGACAGACAGACAGCGAAGTCTTAGTAATAGGGTCCCGTATTACCATTTGGGTACGGAACCATAAAAAGAATTCCCATACAACCTGAAGTATTTAGTATAGGATCTCAAAACAGATTTTATTCTTTTCCTATATTGGTTTTCTTATTTTGTTCAGTATCATAGCTTTTATAAGATGGTTATTTATTTTACGTTTTAGGGGAGAAAAGTGAACATTATTAATTCCAAGAAGAAGATCTGGCTAATGTAGAACTTTTCTTCACCATTTATCCTAAGGGAAGGCTGTTTATATTAATATGCTTCCCTTCTTGTAGATGGTCTTATTCTTCGTCCGGCAAAAGTAAACTTTCTGCCCGTTATTTTGGAAGTTCAAATGATTGGGTTAACAAATTAGAAAGTTTTAGTTACATGATAGAAGACAGGCATCAGTAACCAAACTCCATCTTCTGAGATTCTGCTTTATAACGTGTAACATTAATAATAATAATAAAATGATTATTTGCCACATGAAAAAATATTTTACAAAATTCGGATTCCTTAGGCTGATTTCAGAGTCGCGCCGGCGAGCGGCACCGTCCAAACGCGCGCGCTTACAATTACACTAGATAGTAGTTGCGTTTCATGTCACGCAGTTCAAACGCGCCGCCGGTGACACGCGCGCCGTCGGCCAGCGCTGCTCGAGCTCCTCTACTGTCAGCGTTTCAGAGTGACGCGTCTCGCACGCGCCGCTGTTGAGACGCGCTGGCCTCCGGCGCGTGCCGCGCGCGTCACTCTGAAATCAGCCTTACCATGATACATGCGACTTACAATAGGTACTGGGGCTCTACCGGCTAAATCATCAAACATCGATTTCTTAAATGGCGTTCAAATAAACGCCATTTAAGAAATCGATGTTCGGCGACTTAGCCGGTAGAGCCCTTGGTCGTGGTTCCCAAACTAGGCCGAAGCCTGTAACTTGAGAGACAGTGCTCAGTGAAAGATATAATACAATAGACAGTCGTGATCTAAAACAATATTACAAGTATATAAATAAACTAAACAAAAAAAAATTAGTATTATAAATATAATATCTTAGATCACGATTACATTTGAAGATATAAATAGTTTTTAGTGTTGACATATGTATGTATAGTGCGTGAGCGTAAGTATGTACATGCGTGTTCGTGAGTTTAAATTGATCTATTTAATAAAAAAAAAACGCTTCGGTTTGTTACTGGTGTGGTACTCAAGAGCCACGATTAGCTAGGTTTTTTGCCATAAAAACATACTTTATTATGTTTCCTGTAATTGAAGAATAGACTAAGAAATTACCTAACCGTTAGAATACCCTCGACCCCGACTATAATTACATAAATTTTGGAAAAGATCTGTTACTCTTACACTCCACACCGATATTAACCAAACATAGTTAAGAACCACCGTAAGGGAACTGGTATTAATATGAAAATAAAAAGCCGTATCGAAATCGGTCCATCCTCGAAGTCGAAGGATGGAGACAGACATCGATCGTTAAATTTATATACCCCTCTTTTTGCGAAGGGGGTTAAAAATACTTTTCACAGGAAACGTCAGCATTTGCGAGCAAGGTTTAGAAAATAAATTCAATGTATGTGGACTCGATTTTGACGAGTTATCAAAGCCTAAATTCAAGCTAATAGCATAAAGCGGCTAATGCCCGGTTCCTTTATTTTACGATCCGTCATTGGACCAACGTTACCATCCGTAATTCAGCTACCGATACCGATGCAAAACTAGTGTTCCACAATGCCCTACCTGCGACGAACATCCGTAGTTTAAACCACCTACGACTCGTTCCGCGATGAACCTCTCGCTCCTCTTCACGATTAGTTATAACAAAACGTCATACGTCAATTATGCGACTAAAATCATTTATTATTCTGTAATATTATGTGAGTAATAGTACAAATTACTGTACTTATAGTTACAGTAATAATTTAATTTGCGTTTTAGGTTTAAAATATTTATAAATCATTAGTATTGAAAATTTGATGTTACGAGTGCATGGTGTGAACAAAACGCGTAACAGGAAAGCGCATGGCGCATGCGTCTGTCGTCTGACGTCTGTCCAAGAGTATTTCATGGTTTCTAAATAAGTTTTTAAATTGAGTATTTAATCTAAGGTTTGTGGTTATGAAATCTTAGAAGATAGAAAAATAATCAACCCTTTCTAACGGAAAACAAAGCCATGAATTCTCTATCAGTTTCAGAGGTAGACATCACGGAAATCTCCTCAAACACTATGTTAACTACCAAAATAAAATACAAACGACTGGTAAACCGACCGAATTCGACTAGTAATCAAAGCAGTAACGCCTCGTTATTTTGACAGTTCCGTGACAGTAGAAAATATTTATAGGAACACTTTCGAACGCATCTCCATACAATAAGCTTACTAACGTCCTCCCATCCGTTAGTAACCAGACGTCGGTTATTTGGATAACGACTAGTATTTTATAGGAACGGTTTTGCGTTACGCCTGGTAGAAATTCTAACTATTCGTAGTAGAAACGATTCGTTTTTGGAATATAGGAACCGGGCGTTAGACAGTCGCCTCGCCGCTTCGTGTCACGGGTTTGAGTCCCGCACCGGACAACTATTTGTGTGACCCATAAATAGTTGATCTGAGTCTTGATGTAATTTGTGTCCGTCTATTATATGTTTGTAAAGTACCCCGCGACACACGGATTAGATTCCCTAGTACGGGCATTGTCATAAAAAAAGTATAAGTTAAAAATAAAAAAACAATCATTAGCAAAGCCAGTGTCGCTGTAATAGTCACAAACTTCGACGTTCCATATTAAAGTTCAGTGAGTGGTAGGGAATAGGTTCACGAATGCAGTGTCTTAAAAAAATTAATAATTTAATGATATTTACATTCCATTATACATTTTATTATTATTATTCCATTATATATACATTCCATTATAGGAAAAGACACACTGAGGGATTGACTTTATTATTTGTGCCTTTTTAGGGAGGAATATCTTTTTTGAGCTAGTGTGAACAGATAAATGGCATGCCTTTGAGCTTGATGTTGACTGACGATTCAATAAAATGCCAACTGCCCAGCTAGCATACAGGATTCAAAGTCGAGTTGTCAACCAAATTAAAGGCAAATAGAGGAAATCACTACAAAGGAAAAGATACTGGTGGATTGGATCGAAAAATCCGTTTGAAAATCAACGAGTCTAAAGTCACGTTCAAGTGTCAGACTAAGAGTTATTGCGAACGCTTTGTTACATTTGCTTTACTGTATTAATATACAATATGACAAAAGTAACTGTGAACGGGGTTTTTGGTAGTTAGTGTCGATCTTCCAAATTAGGTGTTACGTTTCTATCTAAATTAGTCGATAGCAACTTTGCTAACGCTAACAAACTTGCAATTTCTATGTCTCCACCTTTCTGTTTCATGTATATTTGTCTTGTTAAGTTTTACTATTAATCAATATACTAAAGAACCCTTTACAGTCTATATTGTATTATATACATTTCCCAGAGGGGAGACAACATACTTCCATTTGTCACGATCTTTGCACACCTCTTTTACCTCGTTACCTCGTTTTATTCAGTGTTAATCGTACGTATTATTTTAGATTAATGTAACAAGCTTCCACTGGAGCCTGTAGACCCTTGCCACTGTTATACGGGATTATAATCCCGCGTTACCAACCCTGATCAAAAAAACCGCTGCTTATCGTAGTTGTGTTCGTGTGTGTGTGTATGTGTGTGTGACTTCTAATGCACTATATTAGAAGTCACACACACATAATATATATATATATATATATATATATATATAACATCCTCTTACACATTTACAGTTTAAATGCTTCTTTGTATGTATTAAAATTAAAAATATTAGTATGGTAATTATATTCCTCAGGCATCATTATGATTTATTATTAAAGATTTCATACCTTGAAAAAGCATACCCAAAGATTGTCAATGCTTAAAATTAGGTATCCTAAGTATTAGGTAAGGTAATTTAAGACATAATACGATCATACACTTAATAATTTAATACAATTCATAAGTAAATTTTAAGCCAGCTACTTTTCCTACAAATTCTTGTTTGACCTCATGTTATTTTTGCAGCTAATTTTGTTAGCTTGTACTAGTAACAATATATCTAGTCAATATACCAATACTAGCTAAATGTGTAGGAGTGTTTAGTACCCTTTGCAATAATGGTTGGAGTTATTTCGATAAAGAGATTTATGGGTGCTGGTATCCAATTTAAGTAGCCATTCCATTCAGCTACAAATTGAGTAGTGTAACATAAGAGAGGTAGGGCACAGCGTTCATTCGCTTGAAGAACAGCCCGACCTTACAGAGGATATTCCTTAATAATAACATTAATAATTTTAATGTTGTGTTTCTGCGTGTGAATAAGGTCGACAAAGCTCATCTGGGTGGACGAACGAGCAAGTGGGTCACCTGATGGTAAGTTATCACCATCAGGCGACAAACTAGCAAGTAGTCACCTGGTGGTAAGTGATCACCGCCGCCTATAGACACTCGCAACACCGGAGTTCTTTGTCAGCCTTTAAGAGTCAACAAACAAATTTTTTTGACCCTTCCCCCCGGTCAAAGCTGACTAAAAATTTGTTTGCTGACTCTTAAAGCCAAGTGGCCCACTTATTAGGTTTACCGCTAAAGAAGTAGCAGACACCATTAAGGGTATGAAGCGGGGGAAATCACCGGGTCACGACGATCTTAGTATCGAGCACTTGCAGCACGCGGGAGTACATTTACCAAGGGTGCTAAGTATGTTATTTAATCTGTGTGTAACTCATGAGTATTTACCTCGGGAGCTTATGAAAACTATGGTTATACCAATTGTGAAAGACAAGACAGGGGATGCTTCCGACAAGAACAATTATAGACCGATTTCATTGGCCACAGTGGTGGCGTGGTGTCTCTTCAATCTGTATATAAATAAACTGATAGGGGAGTTAATCAGCACTGATATCGGATGCTCTATTGATGGAAAAATTGTCAATAATATAGTATACGCGGACGATTCAGTATTGGTTTCTCCATCACATAAGGCCCTAGAGCAATTAATTGTCATTTGTGAGAGGTACGCAGAGGCTCACGGGCTTAGGTATAACCCGGTGAAAAGTCAGCTGTTGGTGTTTAAGTCTGGTAACAAAGTACCTAAATTTGTCCCTCCAGTGCGACTTAATGGGATCCCTTTAAGTCGGGTTACAAAAATTAAATACTTGGGCCACTGGATTACTGAGGACCTTTCAGATGACTTAGTCATAGAGCGTGAACGAAGGGCCTTGGCAGTGAGGTGTAACATGCTGGCTCGTAAGTTTGCACGGTGTACAAGAGAAGTGAAAATAGCACTTTTTAAATCTTACTGCCAAACTCTGTACACCTGCAGCTTATGGGTCAGTTATCGTCGCAGGTCACTCGAAACACTACGTGTACAATACAATAATGGTTTTAGGATGCTGATGGGGCTGTCCCGCTGGTGCAGCGCATCAGGTATGTTTGCAGAAGCAAGGACTGATTGCTTCAAGGCAATTTTAAGGAAAAGAACTGCCTCCCTGATGCGTCGTGTGCGAGATAGTACCAGCAGCCTCCTAAATACCATATTGCACAAAATTGATAGCCCAATAGTGAGCCACTGGAACAGTGTTCACATGGGTTCCAGGGCTCCCATTTTTAACGTAAGATAGATTTATTAGTGTAGTACTAACATATTTCTAAGCCATTACTAACAAATTACTATGGATTAATTATTATCTGAAATAAATATATTATTATTATTATGTCTTTTATTCCATTTCATTCTTATTTTATACATTTACAAATATATTGTTACAAAAAAAAATATATTTATAAATATAAAAAATAGACATCCAATCGGCAACGGGAGCAGGGTCCATGCTACCGATGGTCAAGGCTCCAGAGAGAGGAACCTCCTCACAATACGCGCCGTCTCTAAAATAACTGCCTTCTGAACCTGACCCTTGACCCAACTGCCTAACGCGAGCCTCTTAAGGTGACGGTCGAGGCTCTTGGCAATCAAACCATGGGCAGAAACGACAATCGGTACAATGATCGCTGAGTCGACGTCCCACATGTCAACAACCTCGCGTGCTAGGTCAAGGTATTTAATTTCCTTGTCTTTTTCAGCTTTCACAAGGTTGTCATCATGTGGGACAGCAACATCGACGATCACTGCCCGGCGCTCTTGGCGATCCACCATCACAATATCAGGCTTATTGGCAACAATAGTCCTATCTGTGATGATGGATCTGTCCCAGTACAATGTGACACGGCCATTCTCCAGTATTGTCTCTGGAACGTATCTGTAGTACGGCACCTCCGACGTCACAAGGTTGTACTGCAGAGCAAGTTGCTGATGGATTATCCTGGCTACTTGATTGTGCCTGTGCAAATACTCACCATTAGCAAGACGGGAGCAACCAGAAATTATATGTCTGAGGGATTCCCCAGGGCGGTGACATGCCCGACAAATGTCAACAGTACCATCCCTCAGTATAAATCTCCGGTAGTTATTCGTCATTACTACTTGGTCAGTAATTGCACAGACAAAACCCTCGGTTTCCACAAAAAGGTCACCGAAACGTAGCCAGGCTACTGATGCTGTTAAATCTACATCTGGCCCGTGCAGGGCCTTGTAAAATCTGCCATGAAGTTCCTTGCTCCGCCATACCTCCTTGCGGTCACTGGTGCTAAGTACCGTCGGTTGACGCCAGTTAGTTTTGGCTAAGGATAGAGCGGTGAATCCATTGTCCACGGCGATCACGTCCGCATGCATACCCACCCTATTATGTAGGAAATAGTTTCTAAGATTATACAGCTCACGGTTATGCAGAGTTTTAGCATTTAAAAAGCCACGACCACCACATTTCCGTGGGATGTACAATCTCATCACAGAAGAGCGGGGGTGATGCATCCGATGTGATGTCAGCCGCGTTCGGACTGTTCGGTCCAGGGCGTCTTATTATTATTATTATTAAAGGCTGACAAAGAACTCTGGTATTGCGAGGGTCTATAGGCGGCGGTGATCACTTACCACCAGATGACTACTTGCTAGTTTGTCACTCTCTGATATAAAAAACGAAAAAAGAAAGGCTCCTCCGCGAATCGGCGAGCATCGAAATCAGTTTCGTAAAACCGATTTATCAAAGAACATACCTACTAAAAAGTATAACTTTATTACAGACTACAACGATCCATTTATGTTAGTTTAAATGCCTTAAAAATAGTGTTAGTAAAACAGAATGACAACGTTCTAGTGTTTCAGATAGTAAAATGTTGTACACGAGTGACACTCGTGTGTCAGTCGTGTTTAGCGCGGTAAATAGGCGCTTATTCAATTTATTGCATTCAGCAATGGAAGGTAGACACGACTGAAAAGGGAGATTACAAGGGACTGTCCACTCCACTTGTCCGAACCCAGTACCTTTTGGAGAGCTAAATACAACACAAAAAGGGAAATTAGTCCACTACTGGACAAACCCAATATAAAGACGTTCAAAACAATTTACCAGCTACTAGATGATACGGCGCTTATAACAGAACAGATATAACACATCAATAAACATTAATCTATACATATAATAGAATCGTAGGAAAGTCAAAACTTGGGGCGTGAACTACTATCGATATCGAAGCCGAAAACATAGTTTTTAAAAATTTTGTCTGTGTGTCTGTTTGTCTGTATGTATATCCGGGCTAAACTCAAAAAGTACTGCATGGATTTACTTAAAAATTTTGCATGAATATTACTAAGAGGTCGGGTCATCATATAGGCTACATATTATCACGCTATCACCGTCGGGGGAGGAGCTGTGATAAATTATAAAATTTAACGCGGGTATAACCGCGGGCACAGCTAGTATTGTAATATAAGTGTAGAATATATTTGGTGAATGCTTACCGAGCCGCTTCGCATCACAGAACATATTGTGTCAAAAAGTGTCAATTTCACAAATAATCGTCTCTTTGATGTTTTAATTCACTTATATACGCCTCTACCGCGATTTAATCAACCAAATGACTATAATAATAAAGATTTATTGCCATAAAGTTTACATAGCAAATGTTGAGAGTTATAAAATAAAATAAATTTATAAACTTAAAACTATGTTCAAATAATTATTGAACCCTGTCACTTAAACTAGAATAAACCTGTTTCTTAAGTGGACAGTGTTCCGTCATCAGAGATTAAATGTGGTTTTAATGCTAGGTAAATTATCAATCAGTGTGTGAGGTGTGTATTGTGAAGTGAGTGTGCGTGAGTGTTGTGTTACGTGATGTAGGTCAGTAGTAACTCGGTCAATATACTCAAAATTATGATATATAACTTAAATATATGTCCACGATAATGAAATCACAATGCACCGAAGCAAATCGAACAGCGGAACAAACTATCTTAGCTTCCAATGTAACATGAGCGAACTGCTACCACTAGCTCGCGTCAGGAGTTATCTACAACTACCCGCATTTTTACTAATAATCTACTATAAAAAAATAAGTCGGGTTTTCCTTCCTGACGCTATAACTCCAGAACGCATGAATCGATTTCCACGGTTTTGCATTCGTTGGAAAGGTCTGGGGCTCCGTGAGGTTTATAGCAAAGAAATTTTATAAAATGTAACGCGGGTAACACCGCGGGGCACAGCTAGGCTACTATATAAAAATAAGTCGGGTTTTTCTTCCTGACGCTATAACTCCAGAACGCACGAACCGATTTCCACGGTTTTGCATTCGTTGGAAAGGTCACGGGCTCGGGCGGGTTTATAGCAAAGAAAATTTATAAAATTTAACGCGAGTAACACCGCGGGGCACAGCTAGTACTTTTATACTATTAATACTGCGTTTTATTGCGCTCAAAAGACAGGTAAAAATAACAAGTGTTCGATACAAAATCGTGTTCGTCCGTGTACTAAAAAGTGTTCGATAGTCTATGTCTTATGATAAACCTTAGTATTAGTGCTCCAGTTTACCGTGTGAGAGAGAGATTAGCATATTGTGAACCACAGGTCAATCTTACACTGGATTAGTATAGAAGCTCTTTGTAGTTGACAATCAAGGGTAGGTACTAATTGGTGCTGACTCAGTTAATCGCGTTTAACCTTGTAGGTGACAATTAGCAGATGTACTAGATTGCACGTTCGGAGTAAGCTCAACATGGTTTTGTATTACAATCACGTACGTCAAATTAAGCGGGAGTCAATTAACCACATTACCAAACTACGTACCTAGTACTAATTACCCACTAAAAGAAGCAGTCTCATTTGCAGTGGGCATTTTTGAAATGAACTTTAGTATAAAATTAAAAGAAATGATAATATCTTTCCACCCAATAATATCGTTCAAATCAGCCGAACGCTGGAACAAAACAGGGTTTTAGGAAAAAAAAATAATCAAGACCGCCTTTTGTTTTTTTATTTTACTACAAACCCTGTTTTGTAATATTTTGCTCAATTTTGCAATGATTTTTAACGGACCTTCTCCGTTCTTCCTATTGTTACCTTTTACGAGAGGGAATTAAGTGAGACGTTAAAATGTTGTCAGCCTTTTGATCCGACTTTAGAAGTTAAACGTCTAAAAGTGCCTTTTTAAGAAAGCTTGGTTCATGTCTACCGTCACTTTTAAGGCTACGGTTACAGTAGCGAGCGCTAAACGAAAGGCAATGGAAAGTTATTCTTGATTTCGTAAATGATTCTCTAATATACAAGGTTTGGAAGACGCAGCGCGGGCGCGCTCTGCCTCTGAATGCGGGTAGGGCAACAACGGCAATTGTGGATATCTTCGGGGCAGGCCTTTGTCCAGCAGTGGGCATCTTTCGGCTGTTATGATGATGATGATGGTGAGGCTCAGGAAAATCTTTTTGTTTAATATATATTATTTAACAAGGAATATTTTATGGAATTTCTCCATGATATTTAACTCGTTCCGATTTTTTTCTATTCAATTATATTGACCAGTAAGCATTCGCTTATACTAGTGGAATAAGCGTGATACTAATTTTACTGCACTAATTGCCTACTAATGCTGATACCCTCTCAAACTTGACAGTCGTCCTAACTAGAGTAAAGTTGTGTAGTCGTAACTAGTTGTGGACACTAACTATCGAATGTTGAACAACAGCCTTGTTTGTTTGTGGTTAAACACCTAATATTTCCCAATAGCGAAGGTATCAAGGCAGCTGTCTCTTTTTATACAAAACCTACCGTGTCATTTATTCAAAAACATTACCATAAAAAAATTAAAAATCCTTGAAAAAATTAACATTCGTTGTGAGGCTTTAAGCCCTACAGTTATCCATTTTTTCCTATCATAAAATTCAGTTTATATTACGACTGAACGCTACTGCCTACGCAATGGGTCCCGGAAGTTAGGGGCGACGAAATTAAAATAATAGGTCATCGGAGTCACCCCTCTTGGCCCATGAATAAGTCTCCATTTTTGCCTCGTTTAATAAGAAAACACTTTGTTTTTGTTTACAATCGCCTGTCTGTTATCATATCGATAAATCTTGCGACATTGCTTTGTTTTACGCTCACTGTTTACTTAGTTACGTTTGGAGGTCGTGACATTGCATACTTTTTTGTTTGTGTTTTGCAAATGAGGTCTATGAAAATAGGGTAACAAACTATAATCATTTATATATGTCACAGTTGTTCAAGTCAACCAGGATACGAGTAACTCGTACTCGCATTTGGATATTTTAAAGGACATGAATGAAATTATTCTATGCACTTTTCAAGTGGGTTTTCCTTCATTTGACCGGGTAAATAATATTAATAACTAACTGAACCCCGCGATTTTATTCGCGCTAAGCGTTTTATCGACGATCTTGTGCGGGTCGCGGGAAGCCGCTGGATGCGGGCAGCGCAGGACCGGCTATTGTGGAGATCCCTGGGGGAGGCCTTTGTCCAGCAATGGACGTCTTTCGGCTGATATGATGATGATGATAATGAAGCGTTTTATAAATTAAAGCCTATGTGTTATTCGGATATATAAGCTATATTACCACAAAGTTTCATCAAAACCGTTTTTGCGTGAAAGAGGAGTGAACTACGTGAGCTCGACAAATGGATGTGCGATTAACGCTTATGGGACACAACTGTATTGCGACTCACTATAGTAGGAATGCACGCTTGTGCGATAAACTGAAGATCAACATCTCGCTAAACGATCAATATGTTTAGGTTTGGTTCGGTCTGGTTAGGTAATAACATGAAAAACTACGCTAGAAAGCCAATCGATCTTTACGAGATGTCGATCTTCTGAGTGACGCACTAGCGTGCATTCGAATTATGGTGAGTCGCTGTACAGTTTTGTCGCATAAGCGTTAATAGCACATATATTTGTCGAGCACACGATACACTTGTGAAAGAGTAACAACCATACACACTCACAAACTTTCGCCTTTACAATATTAGTGTGATTCACAGGGCATGTTTAATTCCAGCTAATAAGAGAAAACAAGAACATAGTGTTGAGCGGTAGCTAAGAGGCCGCTTGACAGAGTAAGCCGGTATTAGATAGTTGTTAGTGCAAACAGATGCCTCTATCAAGAATAGTTTCACAGACGTTTATTATATTTGTGCCAAGTTTAGCTTACTGGTAGACACTTTACCTCCGTCGTTCTAATACTTACACTTTGACTTAATTTAATTACTACTTTAATAGATGATCGTATAGTATACTGCCTCGTAGGTCTAGCGGTAGTCTGTTCAAACGCAGATAATGAGGGCCTGGGTTCAAACCTTCAGGTCGGGCCAAAAGGTGATTATAGGCTTATTCTTAAAAAAAAAATTTAGTATCAGTCCGAAGTCTGTGAGTCGCCGGTATTACACCCCTTGTGCCTCGAAAGCACTTAAATCTGTCAGTCCTGTACCTGATCTCTTTACGGTCGTGTCACTAGTCGTCCAATCGCAAATGAGAGAATGAGAGTGATGGAATAGAAATTTCCCCTGTGTTTGCGCACACACCAGAGTCTCCATTGAGAATGGCCGCCGTGGCCAGAATTCGGCTAGTAGGGCATTATTTTACTAAAGTAGGCTAACGTGAAACTGCTTTGGTAGTGAGTACAATTTAATCAGCTGTATATTAATTATCCCGTTTCATCTAATGGTTGGCAATGGCTCTGAGTACTTTGACTATCATAGTAATATATGAATTAACTTTTCCATAATTAACTTTGTTTAAGAATGAAACACAGATTTGTGTTTTACCACTGAAGCTGAGATTATACTATTTTGGAACACTCGGCCATCTGATCCCAATCTAAACAGAGCTTGTACGCACGGCTACATATCAAGCTATACACTTCGAATATAAGCTGACATGTCATTGTAAAGAAATCCTATACAATGCGAAATCAGCTTATACTGGAAACTTATAGCTGGATGTGTAGCCGTGTGTACTAAGGAAACTGGATAACTGATATACTACATATACTACTTATCTTTAGTAAATAGATACTGCTGTAGATAATATACAACAATACACCTAGACTTAGGACTGAAATAAAATAAAAATGGTTTTTACTCACGTATACTTTAAAAAAGCAATGTAAATAGTCAGAACATGTTTGAAGTAATATAGTTGTATACATTATTATAGATATTTAGGTACACATTGTATTGATTGTATGAAAACATTTATAAAATTTATTTTTAATAGCTATGATTATTAGCTCGCCCGGATCAAGTTATTGTCAAGAGATTATGTTTAAGTTTAATTATCTAGTTTAAGTCTAATATTTTACTACATATTGGCAATGGTTCTGTCTATATTAAGGACTAACAGACATGTACACACCAATATCTGTGTTTTGGGTGGGAATCGAACCCAAGACATGCGGCGTGAAAGGCTAGACCGGACCGTCACATTGAAGGATTTCTTTGCCCAGCTATGAACGTGTGTTCGCTGATATAATGATGAGGGAATTAAGAAATTTGCGTATAGTGGCTAATCTATACATATAATAAAATCGTAGGAAAGACAAAACTGTACATTGAATATTTTTTTAAAAGGATATTTGGGGCGTGATCTGCAATGGAAGTCGAAGCCAAAAATATAGTTTTCAGAATTTTTGTCTGCGTGTCTGTATGTCTGTATGTATGTCCAGGCTAAACTCAAAAAGTACTGCATAGATTCACTTCAAATTTTGCATGAATATTACTAAGAGGTCGGGTCAACATATAGGCTACATACTATCACGCTATTACCTACGGGGGAATAGCCATCATAATTTATAAAATTTAACTCGGGTAAAACCGCGGGGCACAGCTATAAGAAATAAACTTAATATTTATGCTTATATTTTTGTTAAAACATTTCGCTGTTCCCTTTTTGTTGTAAATATTAGAAAGCAGTAACGTCAACACAGTTTGAAGCGGCTACGTAGCAAAATGTAATTTATTCTATGGCTATTGGCGACCCAGTTTTTGAGGTTACAAGCTTTTCAACATAGAAATCTTTATTTCTATAAAAAATATATATTTTGATACGATACATACATATTTAATTGACTTGGTGACGATTCGGACACAAAATATTCGAATCAAATTAAAATCAAAAAACTTTTAGATTTAAATATTTTTCCAGTGACAATTCGGAAACCAATTAAAAAAAGCTGTTTAGTACAGACAGACAAAAACTTCCAACGATACATTAATTGTAAAATTTTATAGGCCTCATAGATCTTCACAATCACCGGTTGAACCCACTGAATACGGGAGTATTCAGTGAGTTCAAACAAAATGTATTCATAACAAATTATATTTCTCTACTGAATTAAAGCTACGGTAAACTCGTTAACACACACTTAACAGCCGACCCAGTATTAAACAGGACAGTTCGTGTAGCGTAATGGTAAAACACTCACCGCGTGTATCGGGATCGATTGAAACACATGACAACTATTTTTTAACCCATTATTATTGGAACAAAGTTCCTTATCGCCCGTTGTGAAATGGGGCTAGACGGAAAAAATTCTTACGAAAAGTTGTCACGACACTTTTTGCAGCTGTGCGGCGTGCGCATGTTTCTCTGTCTCTCTCTCTCTCTCTTATAGAAAGCAAGCCAGATATTTTCATTTATTTTGACGGTCACCGTAGCCTAGTTGGTAGTGCTCCTGCCTACGAAGCTGGTGGTCCTGGGTTCGACTCCCGGTAAGTGCAAATATTTGTATGATGAGTACGAATATTTGTTTCTGAGTCATGGATGTTTTCTATGTATTTAAGTATTTATCTATCTATATAAGTATGTATATCGTCGCCTGGTACCCATAGTACAAGCTTTGCTTAGTTTCTGTGTAACATTGTCCCTAGATATTATTACTATTATTATTATTTCTATTTCGCATTGAACAGTGTGGTGTCGCGACGTATTTTTGTTGAGTGTATACAGGTTTTTTGTACATAATAAATAATAAGAAATAACTTCGTTCCGTCCGGGTGTCCCTTGACACCTCTCAAGTTTGTTGTTTTGAATCTCTGACTGACTCTCTTCGTGATTTCCATGCTCTCTATATATATATAAAAGGAGAAGCTGACTGACTGACTGACATATCAACGCAGGGCCTAAACTATAGGGGTTAGAAACTTGAGATTTTGCACAGGGGTTCCTTTTATAACGTAGGGGAGCACTAAGAAAGGATTTTTTGAAATTCGTCTCCTAAGGGGATAAAAATTTGTTTGAAAATCCGTCACTTTTGCAGTTAAAGGCATGCGAATCGGTGTTTGGCCTTTCAGTTAAAAATAAAAAATATGCATTTTAGGATTTTGGGAAATTCCACCCCTAAGGGCGTAAAATAAGGGATGTGAGATAGTATGAAATGACATTTTATTAAGTAAGTTTAACGCGGGTGAAGCCGCGGGGCATAGCTAGTTTAAGTATATAACCATACAGGCATAAATTTCTTAGCAGTAATCCAAAAATTTACAGCTAAGTTAAATTAATATTGTTTGAATGGAAATATGTAATAGATGAAATATCGGAAATACCAACTTAATGCCTAACGGCACTCAATCTGTGCCAAAATGAAACGGTCCAATACGAAGTGATATTATGAATTTGAAAGATTTCCTTCGTGTAGTCATCAATTACATTTGAGAACAGTCCGTCTCACCCAACGACCACATAATCTTGTTATTTTTGCAGGCTTCTATGCGCACAGTAATGGAACCAATATCCAGTACCTTTCGTGATTCTTTAGTATTCAATGTTGTGTAGACATAAACAACACAATAAATACCTATAAATCGCTATAAATCATTTAGATTTTTATTCTCAATATTTTGGAATATTAATCTGATATTAAGTGATCGTAGTACAGACGCCAGCTCATCAAGCTACCCCAATCTGTCAAATTTCCCCAATTAAAAGTGAACCTTATGCTTTTGTGATGAAATTGAAATCTTTAAAAGAAATCTGACAGATTAGGGTAGCTGGATATGCTGGCGTCGGTACACTCTTTAAAAGGGCTGACAATAAATAGTAATCGAAATGCGCGTGCGACCGAACAGCACAGATACTGATCCGATACTTCGATGATTCTCGGCTTGAAAGTGCCGTCCAAGGGAAGTCGGGTTCTGGTCCCATTAAAAATTAGACCAGTTAGAAGGTCACCCATTACGGACTATCTTGGAAATAAAAGGGACAACGCCGTGTTCTAAGCGCCATGAAATAATTACTTTGTGAAAGTGTGTTGCGCTGATTTTTTACTGCTATAGGTTACGTACGTATGCTGAATTTTTTTACGTTACAATAGATAATAAGCTTTATTGAGAAAAACAAAATATCAATATAATAACAATATATAATAATATCCGGGACATTATTGTCTCACGGCCATGTGATCCCAAACTAAGCAGAGCTTGTACTACGTAAACCATATGACTGATATATTCCTTATCTTTTGTAAATACATACTACGATAATTACACCCAGACTCACGAGAAACACACTTGTTCAAGCACACAAATATCTGTCATGGGTGGGAATCGAACCCACGACCTCCGGCGTGAAAAGCAGGTATTTGCCAACCACGCCAACAGGCCCGTCGACGTCTATAATCGATAATACCAATGTGACAATGCTACAAAGGTTCCTTGAATGAGACGGAACCCTACATACCCCTAACAATAGTTTGGAATACGATATTGATTCACATGTTTTCGATATTGCAGGCTCTGTGATAATAATAATAATAGAAAGAAAGACCTGCGATCATACCTATTGTTATATCCACAAATGGAGTTATTCCTAAATCCCTGAAAATCAACCTTGCAAGTTTAGGGCTTGATATCTGGCTGGAGAGTTACACGCAGAAGGCGGTTCTGCTGGCGAATGCCAGGATTGTGCGGAAATTTCTCTCTATGTAGCCCATATATTTTATAAGTTGTATTCGTATTAAAATACCCTTATATAATATATTGTAAATAATAGAGCTAATAAACATGTGATAATTATAGTACTCTTGGTTGATTTTTAGCTACGGCGGTGCCTACTAGCCTATCATCATGTCAGCCGAAAGACGTGCCCATTGAAGCAAGGAGATGAATGGAGAGTCAAACATGTTCTGACAATTTACAGGCGCTTTTTTAAAGTCTACGTGAATAAAAACCTTTTTTATTTTATTTTATTTAACTTATTTTAATGCATTTGGCGGCCCTATCGCTAAAAGCGATCTCTCTCTCTAGAACTTAGATAGGGAACGGAAGCGATGGTACCGCTTTTACGTGCAATGTCTACAGGTAAAATTAGGTTAGTGAACAATATTATACGTGCTCTTGTGTTTGCATAGGCCCCAAGAATTGAAAAGCTGAAATGGCAGTGGGTGTGGCACATTCCATTGGCTCGTAGAACCAACTGGAAGGTTCTTTTCCCTACAAGATGGACCGATGATCTTATGAGGCTCACTGGAATTCTCCGGATGCTTACAGCGAAAGACCGACAATTATGGAGATCTTTGGGCTGCTGTGGACGTCTTTCGGCTAATAAGATGATGATGTGGTGTTAACTTTAGATAATTCTCGAATACTGTTTTCATTTAATATCATTATGACGATTCCCCACAAATGTAATATTTTAACGAAATAAATGACTTTTGAATTTGAGTTCTTTCCTCACCACTCTGCTTATACCAACCGGATATTATCAATAAGTTCTTTAAATGTCTTTAACCATAACATTTATTTTTATAAGCGGGATTGTTCTATAAAGGAGGATTAATGGTAATTCATTTAAGCTTATTAGAATAACGAATGAACGAAAAATGTTTTAATATAAAAGGATCGTTTTAGTGAAGCCATAAAGTAAGGTAACTTTTTTAATATAATGTCGTTGCTGACGGATATAATAGCAACGATATAAAACGGACGTAAAAATTGAATATTTCTAGATGGGCTAGAGATCATGTATTAATCATTGATTAATTTATATTTCTACTGAATACTAAGTCAAAGTAAGTGTACCTTATACACTAGTTTACAGCCACGTAACTTAAATAACCGAAAATCTTTGTTTTTCGTTTGTGTAATAGATTACCTAATAAACACGTATAAGTAAAATAAAAATGAGTTATAAGTATATATAAGTTAATAGTTAAGTGTTGATATAATATAGTTATATATAATATACTATATAACTATATTAGTACCCAGTCTGATTTTCGTACGGGCATACTAACAAGTATGAAAAACTGTAACTATTCTTTTTCCAACTCCTCCTTGTTTCTTTCTAATTAAATTCGTTGCGGCATCCAAGACAGTTAAAGAGATTCCTCTGGATATGCCAGAACGTCACCGCTTAGTATCATTGCATTCATGCATGTGTAATTGATTAAGGATACACATAATACTCTGTACTGCTTTTATATTTAAAAAATCTATTTATTACGAAGGTTGATAATGTTACCTATATATAATTTTCTTAACGATTTTAAATATCATCAGAATCATAATCAGAATATTATATCAGAATCATAAAATGTCTGAGATATAGGAAGCGACGACTAAACTAGTATTAAAAAGAGAGAAAAGAAGTGTATGTTTATAACGGATGAACTCAAGAATTATCCATCTGATTAAGTAACAGATTTTACCTATGAAAAGGTACATTATCAACGAGTAACATGTGCTGCATTGTTTTATTAATAAAATTATTAGAAAACCTTGTCCAAATTACAATAACGTCCAATGGTTCCAAAAAATTGCCCTTTTATATAATTATACGTGTGCTGTGAAAACTATTTATGATACATACATATAATAATGTACTGCATGTACTGTTAGTATTATATTATCTTTGATAGAACTCATCGTTACCTATAAGAATATCAGTAAGGTTATAATTATCTCTAACTGTTACTATAAAGTCAAAATTAACGTTTTAGTTCAAACTACTAAACTATCTTGGATTATATATGTACCCGTGGGAAGTCAGGGCAAGTCGCTATTTCGAAATTAAGGGAAGGGAAATGGTTACATCTTCTCGACCCAAATACTGCAGTATCTGAACTTGGAGGGTGTTGCCAGAAAGGACGTATCTTACTTAATGAATCAGAAATGTCAAAATCTCCCTGATAAACCTAAGCAACCGAGATAGCCCGAAAACTTGCCAAACTGAAATAGCGCAGAAAGAGTCTTTAGTAGGGAACATGAACCGGAAGACGCAACATAGCAGGCCTCGCACAATGTGTGTGTCATGTGGTTGCCGGCCCAGAAAGAATAACAGGGCCACCCCATACTATTCCGTGGATGTCGTAAAAGGCGATTTAGGCACCAGGAAGTCGAGTAGCAGCGCCTCCTGTGTACTACCACATGACTAAGGCGCCAACTCACATGCCAAGCGCGGTGAATACGGCAAACTCCTTCAAATGGCAACGTTGCTGAGCTAAAGGACCTTTGGGGGAGGCCTATGTCCAGCTGTGGATGCTATTAGGCTGATGATAATGATGAAGTACTAAAAGCTATATATAAATGAAAATATATATATTGAAGGCTTGACGGAAAACATATGAAAGACGTAAAATGTACTCTACAATCAAAATGACTGCACGTGTGGCGCAGCGGCTTAAGACAGTCGCGCCGCCGTTTCGAGTCCCGCACCCGACAACTATTTCTGTGACCCATAAATGGTTGTTCTGACTCTGGATGTAATTTGTGACCGTCTAGTGTATGTTTGTAAATTACCCCGCGAAACAGGGATTAGATTTCCAAATGCAGTCGTTGTCTTTAAAAAAAACAATATATTTAAAAACCTTTAACACAAGTGGTCAGCTCTAAAATGTTTCAGTGCGGTCCACGTAGGAACAATGATTTGGGTTTATGGCATCCCTTCCTGTAGTAAATATATGCCGTGACGTCACGTACGTGGGGAATGAATGGAGGTCGATAGTCAATTCTACAGCTTAGAAGCAGGTACGTAATATAAAATTTTATAGATTTGCATTGAACTATTTGATACAACAATGCTGATATTTTTATATAATAATAATATCCCGGGACATTATTCACACACGGTGATATGATCCCAAACTGCTGAGCTTAAAAAATTCCCAAGAAGGTTCTATATTCTGTTTTATTGTTTCTTATTTTATTTACTTTTATCTTGTTTGTACCTAAACATTAAAGTGTTGTATGTAATACTTCATTAAAATATTTGCTTCCTGCAAGACAAGCCTGCGTGCATAAATCATTGCTGAACATAACATGTACTTCTAGTACGGAAGATCCTGAAGGGTCGAAGTGCTGTACGCAAGTATATTCTAACCAAGATAAGAACATGTACTTAATTTTTTGAGATAAATAATTAAAATATATATTTATACTACATATCATACTACTTTTCTTAGTCGCATGTATATGATTTAAATAGCTGCCAATAATTAATGTCTATATATATGTTTAGGAATTGATTCATGCTAAGTAAATATTCTGTTAATTTGTGTTGTAAAATGTTGTGTTTATTAAAAAAGCTAATAATTTATTGTGACGTAAAAAATCAGCTTACACGCGCAGCGTAACTTATCACAGTAAAAAGTCAGTGCAACACACTTTCATATAGTAATTATATCGTGGCGAGTTATATCGTCACTTCGCTGAAGAGAACTTAATAGGTCAGGATATATCCGAAACCACTGAAACAATAAAATACTGGTTTAATATTTTTAAGGATTTTCTGTGCTACGTATGAATTGAAACGTCCTATCACAGAGTGGATCGTTAAGTACACACTCCACTGCGAGTATAACCTGAAACGCATCGTCTATAAGCTTATACTTAGTACTCAGGAGAAGTCAAGATATTACTCGCCTTTGGGTCTAGTGGTTAGTGACCCTGACTGCTAAGCAGGAGGTCGTGGGTTCGATCCCCACCCAGGAAAAATATTTGTGTGATAAAGATGATTATTTTTTCTGTGAATAGTTGTAACTTATCCATAATGTATATTTATGTATTTAGAAATACATATATAAGTATTAAATTTTAGTTTTATAGAATTATTCCCAATGTTAAGCGTAAATCTAATCTCAAAAATGATGGGAAATGGCAGAAAATGCCTTGGGCATTCAGTCCGTTTTTGTGCAATTTTATGTGCATAAATAAATAAATGTATGATTGATATACAGACGAAAAAAATTATGTTTTCACATTTTTGAGAATATATTTAATAAGTATGTTCATCAGTTGTCTGGTTGCTATAGTACAGACATTGCTTAGTTTGGGATCAGGTGGCATTGTGTAAGTAGTCCCAAAATTTATATAAAATAAAGCTGGAACTTATACCTACAGCAAATAGTAAATAACATTCTATTTTCTGTTTGTTGATTATATAATTATGTTCTCATCCAAATGGCAACATTTGCCAAGAACGAAGACAATTTTTCATCCGAACGAACCTTGTTAGTTTATAACCTAATCTCTGAAAGCACAGATTCCAACCATACAAAAGAAAATAACTGTTAAAAGCTTGGACAGATTTTCATAAAACCTACCTTGAACTATTCCCATTCGGCCAGCTCTTTTATAATAAAAATCTACTATGTGCCAAGTGGACTCCCTCCCTCGAGGTTGGGTACCTTCAAAAAGTGATTTAGTAATTTATCATCAGTCTGATATCATCCACTCCTGGAAACAGGCTTTTAGTCACCTTTTACGACACCCTCGGGATGGTATGGCTTTATTATTCTTTCTAGACCGGAAATTACACGGCTGGTATGGTTACAACTGCTACTATCATCATCATCATATCAGCCGAAAGACGTCCACTTCTGTACAAAGGCCTCCCCCAAGGATCTCCACAATAGCCGGTCCTTGGTACAGCAGAAGACGTCTTTCGGCTGATATGATGATGATGATGAGATATTATGAACTTTAGAATATGTAGACATTCGTTTGGTCGATCAATTAATATTTAAGTTTTAGGCTTTCAATTTGGCATAGTACCGCAGGCTAGCTAGGGTAGGTTCCTCAGCGGCGAGGATCGCTTTGGCCCATTAACGCGTGATCGGTGATCCCGTGCATGTGATCACACCCTCATTTAGAATTTCGTCTTTTGCTTTAGTCTTCCATTCTTTAATTTTAATTTAGTAGAAATAAATTTCAAAATAATGGATTAGTAACTTGTTATTTATTTAAGGATTTCAGAAAATATATGCGATAAAACAAACCGCACGGACGGACTAATTAAGTTTTTTTGTAACTTTTATACTATCCACTATGTTTATGTACTGCATTGTGACCTTGACAAGTACAAGTGTATGTTAATATCTACCCAAGTGCTGAATAAATATCAACAGATGTACTATAATTCCGTTCGCATGTAGCCTAATCATATAGAAACAGAATGGCAATTATATTTATAATTATATTCTGCACCGGAAGGGGAAGACCTCGTAGAACATTTTCTGACCAAATCGGAGACGTTCTCAAGAAATGCCAGGTCAGAAGAACCCTAAACCGGCGAGCATGCATGAAGAATATAATGACAGTAAATGAGGCAAAAGGGATGTGCAAGGATCGTGACAAATGGAAGTTCGTTGTCTCTGCCTACCCCTCTGGGAAACAGGCCTGAGCCTATGTATGTATGTATATTGTGCACCAGGTATAGACAAACTAGCTTATTCACAGGCGATTGTATTTTGTATCCAATCGGTCATACAAGACTAAAAATCTGGCCGCAGTATTAAGCTAGTGGTTTATCGTAGTACAAGTATTACAACAAATGCTAGTACTTTAGTCGATAGTAGCAGATAAACTAGAATTTCCCACTATGGCAATTTTCCCGACGGATGTCGACGGGAAAGTATGTTTTGTAAAAGAATCTCACACACAAAATCCGAGCCAAGCTCTTTATAAATCAACAAACCATAGGCTAAAATGCTAGATTTAGACACAGTGAATCGAAAACGCGTTGCACATTCGATAGAGCCGATCGCTGATCGCTGCTGCAAAACGTACCGTAATTTCGCCTTTATTTTTCGCCGTTTTAATATTAAGATTTTAATATAACAGAATTTTATTATGAGCAAGGTTTAGAGGCGATTCCGTCGAACGTAAAAGGAGATTTAAAACATTTGCATATTACGACTTATTCTTGATTAAAAATAAATGAATCTTGTCAGTGTTTCATTTTTGTTTTGCGCGTATTCCGTTATTATCGATTGGTTATAAGCTTCTAGTCAAATTTTTGTCACGGTAGCCAGTCTCTATGGAGACTGGCCACATTTGCGAGACATATTGTGCAGATTTATATGTGCGAAAACAGTCCACCTTTTTATTTCCTCGCTCCCATGATCCGATGGGATGGTTATCCGACGTGACCGGAAAGAGGTCAGATACAGGTTAAATTTCCCCAATTGAAAATGAACCTTATGCGTTTGTGATAAAGTAGAAAATCTATAAAATAAATTTGACAGCTTGGGGTAGCTGGATATGCTGGCGTCTGTACAAGACATTAATTTATACCGGCTAAAAACATTTCAATGTGTTAGCAAGATGGCTGCGAGCTAAAGGATGGCCTTTAAGGTGATTGGTATTGTTATTTTCCCCTTAATGTCTGTTTGTATCATTTATTTAGTTACGTAATGGCTGACCCATATTTTGACATGCTTCCTGACATTGAAAAATTGTTTCGAGGATTTCCGACGCCAAGTTTCTTGTTTTGAAAACATTAACACCAAGAAACTGCCATTTAATTTTATTATTTCTACTAAATTAACTGCAATATACATCCAATCTGAAGTTGATATTTATAGACTCATTCGTACATCTTTAAGAATGCAATTAACTATTTATAAAAAGAACATTAGTGTTTATGAATAGTTAATATTAATTAACTATTCATAAACACTAATAATTTTTTGATTAATGATTTCACTTTCTATTTATTAATTATAAATTATTGTTATTAATGAATTTCATTAGAATGTTTTATTTGTAGAATTCTAAAAATACCACACGTAGATTTGTGGACATTGATTTATTCGTGGAGACCTTTGGGACCTTACCAATTAATGGGTCTCTGTCTAAGGTGTGGCATACATAGTGGATGAATAAGATTTATCAGAAGCTTTATTTTCCTATGAAACTGTAAAACATGTAGTAAGTAATAATAAACGAAAAGCATGTTTTGATATCGGCATGTTTCGATAAGTTAATGCATTTTTATAGCGAATCGAATTCTTCATTATCGTCTTCATATCAGCCACGGCTGCACAAACGCCTCCACCAAAGACCTCCACAATTGCCGGTCTTGCGCTATTTGCATCCAGAGACTTCCAGCGATCCACACAAGATCATAGATTACAATTAATAATTATATTATTTTAGAATACTTAAACTTCTCAAAAACACAAGATTAAAAATTTTCTTTTTGATGGGAACATATTTTCTATTATATTGATTACTAGCTGCGGCCCGCGGTATTTCCCGCGTTAAACTTTATAAATTATCACAGCTCCTCCCCCGTAGGTGATAGCGTGATAATATGTAGCCTATATGTTGAGCCGATAGTAATATTCATGCAAATTTTGAAGTAAATCCATTTTTGAGTTTAGCCCGGACATACATACAGACAAACAGATAAACAGACAAAAATTCTAAAAACTATATTTTTGGCTTTGATATCGATTGTAGATCACGCCTCGAATCTCATTTTTTTATAATATTCAATGTACAGTTTTGACTTTCCTACGATTTTATTATATGTAGGTGTAGATATTAAACATTAAAAGTGATATTAATATTTTATATTTTATCCTACGACATCTTTACACGAAATATGAGTTAGCTTAGTGGTTAGACCATGGGCTGTGGAGTCACTTGTCTCCAGTTCAAACCCAAAGCAGTCAGGTACTGTTCCGGCTGCTGGTCCAATTGAGGATCGTTAGCAACATTTCATAAATCTGAATAAAAAAGGGTTATGCATAGTGTCGGTGGCGATGCGCCGCTTTTTCAGACTTACACTCGGGCACCAGTACTAATTGTCGGATTATTTACGTTACGCGGTAAATTATCGTTAAAGTTCGGAATTCGAGCATTAAGGTTCTATTGACAAAGTCTATAGACATTAAAGAGAAATAATATTAATCTGTTCTCAGTTTAGACACTCGTTTTGTCATCTCTTCTCAGTTTGGCAGTGTGTTAAAACCACGTGTGCCAAGCACCAAGCACGGTAGTGTGTAGGTATGTTTTTGTTTGTACAGATACTTCTAAGGGCCTATGCACACCGCGTTTTTTAAACGCGTCGACAGCGCGCTTTTAATCTACAGAGCAGTTTGGATTTTGTTTGAATCGATACAAACGCGATGCTAACGCGCGTGTGTATCGCTACAAACGCGCGTCAACGGCGGCGCGCTTAAAAAACTTGGTGTGCATAGACTCTAATATGTATACTAATATAAAAATATTAGCTTTCTGCACACATTCTCCATATGAACTATACTGTTCCAAAGCCTATACTTCTCCATTCACGCAATTTTAGTAGAAAATTTTATATTAAAAACGTATTAATATTATGACATTGAATCCGGCTAAGTAAGACTTAACTATAACTAGTCTGTTTTATCTCAAACGAATCATTTATAGATCCATCTTGAATTGTTATTTCTCAAATGAATAGTCTAGTAGCATCTGGAAACTATTGATGCTGTTTGAAAGCACATAACAGTAATAGATAACTCATGTTAATGTCAGCTCCGCAAATGAGTAAGGCACTGCACAAGCAATCCGCTGGCAATAATAGAGTGACATTTGCAATCACTATTATTGTCTATGAACTTTGAACATCAGATTCTAGGAATACTGTTCTAGATATCGACACGACACTGTATTCATGGATTTGTATTGATTTGAGCTACTTTCCAGTTATAAGAATAATAGGTTAACTGACCTTTGAGCCCTGGAAGCTTTTTCGCTAAAGATTTGAAAGCTTTTGTAGTCATCGGTGGTTTTGCTCGAGTCGTTCGATTATAAGTAAACAATTTTTTTAATCTATGTATGTTGGCCTAAACATGTTGGGCCAACAGTTGGCCCAGTTTAATAAACGCGAATAATAAACCACTTCGAAACATTACAACATAATTTAACTTTTTATTGTGATGAAAGTGCACTATAATTTGTCGTGCACTTTCATCGTCATCATCATCATTACAGCTGAAAAAAAATCCCCGGATGGACAAAGGTCTCCCCTAAGAATCTCCACAATGGCCAGTCTTGTGCTGCCCGTATCCAGCGGTTATCTAACGCGACTCTGAAAGATCGGCGGTCCATATTGTAGGGGGGGGGGGGGGAGGATGTACTTTTTTTTTTACCTTGTGTCCGTCAATTATACGTTTATTTGGTACCCCACGACACAGAGATTAATTTTCCTAGTGCTCTATTCATTTTATAAAATCCTAATATATAAATAAAATGATTCTTACCTCGTAATTTATACGGGCGAGTCTACGGCGATTAAACTGGGTGTTTACAGCCTTTTAAATCAAATTTAATAACATATTAAACGTAGTGTATGCAGTGTACTGTATACAGTATCAATATTGGAAACTAATATAGTGGACAATGAACCGTAGGTTGAAAATTCTAAGTAGAAAAGCTTAGTCAGACACTGAGTAACCAATGTTTACGTACCCTTGAATAACATTTACATAAAAGTGGGTCTCCAAATATCATATTCTGCTCTAAATAATAGCCTAAATTATAGCTATTTATAAAAAAAATAGTATAGTAATTACGGTAACAGATATGATGACTATTTCCCGATGAGAGACGCAGTTTTTCATCTTAGAATAATTTGTATTTGGCTTAAATTATCCCAGTGACACTTATTTGTGTTCATCAATATGTCTTTTTGTCTTGGTTTGGGTCATCATCATGTCAGCCAAAGTACGTCCACTGCTGGACAAAAGCCTCCACAAAGAATGGGGGATATGCCATAATTGCCACGCTTGGCAGACGGGTTGGCAATCGCATCTTGATGGTCAAAGTACACAGAAAAGCGCTGCTGCCCGTTCTCTGGTAGTTATTCCCTCGGTCGATTTCTACACCCCCCACAGGATGAGATGGGATGATGATATTCTATTCCGTCACCGCACAGTAGTTTGGTTTGGGCGTTTTCTGCCAATTCTATATAAATATTTATATATACAATGTTTATATTATTATATCATATGATTTTGTAGAATGAAGTTTAGAATAATATTTCAATTTTATTGAAGGGACAGAAATTACATAGTGGGTTTTTTAGGAAAAATGTAATAATTATCCTGTATCCAACATCTTAAGTTCACTTGCACCTAAATCACGTAGTTCCCCGTCACACGCGTTTTTTTTGCTAAACGTTTAGTTATATATGACGGTCACCGTAGCCTAGTTGGTGGTGCTCCTGCCTACGAAGCTAGTGGTCCTGGGTTCAAATCCCGGTAAGTGCAAATATTTGTGTGATGAGCACAAATATTTGTTTCTGAGTCATGGATGTTTTCTATGTATTTATCTATCTATATAAGTATGTATATCGTCGCCTGGTACCCATAATACAAGCTTTGCTTAGTTTGGGGCTAGGATGATCTGTGTGATATTGTCGCTAGATATTATTATTATTCCAACTTATTTATTTATTTCCATATTTAATACATATTTATTCTTATAAAATCGATATATAAAACAATAATACACAAATAAATACGTAAAAAACAGAGCTCCCCCGGCGGCGGGGTTATACGCCAAACGTAGCCAGGCCACAGACGCTTGTAGGCCCACATGAGCACCATGTAGGGCCTGGTGGAACCTACCATGAAGCACCTTGCTCTTCCATACGTCAATTCGATCCCGAGTGCTAAGTACGTCGGGCTTTCTCCAGTCTTCTTTAGCCAAGGAGAGGGGCGTGAGTCCGTTGTCAATGGCGGCAACGTCTCGATGCATCCCACACTCAACACCAAGGAAATATTCCATATTATTATTATTATATATAGAGTAGCCTGATCTGTCTGGCCTAATGTTTCCTTTTTGTATTCGTCTTTAATATAGGGAACATCTCATATAAACAGTGAATTGTATACATTCGATGTCGTTTTCCACTATTTCTGTGATACAAAGTGCTGATTCTGGATGAACTTTGTATCCGTCAATACCTCAGTTTCTCAGTCAAAAGTACCTACCCCGTGATACAGGGGTAAAAAGGTAAAATAGTAGTAATTCGTAATCTTATAATCTAATGCCGATACAATCACAATATTTTCTCGGCGCCGCGCCGTGACATTTTGGTTCACACGTATTTTTTAAGAACGTTAGTAACTACATATTCATGACGGGATGCCACCGCGGGCTAATTTTATAAACGTGATTGAATACAAACGTATGCTAGAAGCATTAAAAACATTCTCGAACTAAATAATTCGCCAAAAGTTATCCTGTGAGGAGGTGGAAATATTTTGTCATAATTTTTTACGATGCAACATCAATGTTACATGAATGTAACCTTTCAATGTAACCGTGACGTGTCTGGTGGATGTCTGTCTATGGCATGATAGCACTCGAACGGATGAACCGATTTTGTTTTTGATTTCTTGTGTTTGAAAGGTTAATTAATCGGTAGTATTCTTAGCTATGTTTGATCAAAATCACAACAAATGTATCAAATCAAATCTTGAATGGTAGAATACTATACATTATCAAATTTTTTTAACACCCAACGCAAAATCATCGGGTTGTTATAAGGTTGACGTGGCTGGTGTGTGTCTGTCTATGGCATCGTAGCTCTCGAAAGGATATGTACCGATTATTTTTTTATATTTTTTTTGTTTGTAATTCGTCTACGGAGTAAAGTTGAATTGTCTATGGATTAGGTTGTTGCGACACTAGCAACACGCACACAATGCGCGTTTGAAGCATAATTTAAAGGGCATTCTGTATTGGATTATCTATAATATGAATGTTTTTAGACATTTTTTTTATAAAGACGACTCCCGCATTAGATAACCTAATCCCTGTGTCGCGGGGTACTTTACAAACATGTAATAGACGGACACAAATTACATCCAGACTCAAAACAATTATTTATGGGGACATACATATATAAGTATGTTTATCGAGACATATATAAGTATATGTATCAATGATGTTCACGATCCTGATAGTGCAGGCTCTTCCTAATTTGGGATCAGATGGCATTATGTTAGTTGTCCTAAGATATTAAGATATTTATTTACCAATCACTATTGCAAACAAACAATTATTTCGGCAAACAGAACGGTCACATAGACTTGATACATATTCATTTGCCGTGTACATTGGTATACATAGAATAAATAAATTTGATGTGATCGCGGTCAAACTTTATACACGAACAAAATTAATCATTACAATTTCAATAATAACAATAAATCAATGTCGTCCTAGTTAAAGTATGGCAGAATATGTACTCGTCGTGATGTCATCAAAATTTATCGCTTGAAGGTATTATTACAATAACTTTTGCTTGTACAATAACTTTTTCCGAAGAAGAAAAGAAGGTCTTCACTGTGAAAAAATCTCTTAGTGTACGGTGAAAACTAGTGTTCTAGATAGTAAAGCTTCTGCAGAGAGACATGGCGTCTCTGTGTTCTTGATCCTATTTGACACGGGGTGTGTTCTGAGTAATAGTTCGTACTTATACCTGCTAAATTTCCACTTCCAGCGAGAAGGCATGTAATGATACGTGGTATCATTATATGCCTTCTCGCTGGAAGTGGAAATTTCATTCATATCGTCTCCTCTCGTGTTCCGAGGGTCCAAGGACAGCGGTGATCACTTACCATCAGGTGACCTACTAGCTCGCTTGCCTTGTACCATATTAAAAAAATAATTACTACAGAAAAAGCTTTATATTGACTTTAATTGGGGTGAAGCAGGAATTCTCTATATTCTTGTAAGATTCTTGTTGAACATATCAAAAGATAAGATTATGAATGTATGCACGAATCAAATACATTTTATTTGTTGTAGTATGTATAACACAAAATTTAACTTTTGATCTCGTCTTTTTTACGCTAACTTTAATTTTCTATTACGTATTGTGATTGAGAATTTGTTGTTATAAGCGAAAGGGATTACTTGCAGTTCTAGTTGGTTTGCATTCGATATTTGAATTTTTATAGGATGTAAAATTATTCGAAGCACTTACGAAGATCAACAGCAACTAAGATAGCACCATAGATAATATAATGAAAACCTTGTCTGATACTCAAAAAGACGTGATAAAAATTTTAATTGAATGTTTATTTTTGTGATATGTAATTTTTATTGAAATACATTAATAGCAAGGCAAATGAACAAGTGGGTCACGTGATGGTAAGTGACCACCGCCGCCCATATACACTCACAACGCTAGAGGCGTTACATATAGCAACATATTCAGATCAAGTTTCCATTTTATGTTGTAATGTTACTCCTATATTTAGAGGTTATGGCAAAAATATCACAATGTCAATATGTGTCAATGTCTTAATATTTTGTAGTATGACACAATGGCCGCAGCACATTTATATTCGTGGAGACTTTATTCGTGGAGACGTATTAAACGTACGGATACCTGTTGGAATTGATTTTCAAATAAATTGTATTCCACACATACCTGGCTAAAGATTTTAAGATAAGGAATAGTGGGAATAATTATTCTAATATTCAATTTTGACTCGGGTGTGATTGCATGCTGTTTATAACGTCACCGAACCTATCGGTATATCTATATATCCCCTTTGCTTTTTAAATGTAAAAGCCCCAACCTTAGTTTACTAACCTCCTTTCATCTAAAGTTGGAAAGAAGTTAATAAGTTTCATATAAATACATATATATTTCAATAGTGCATGTACAGTTTGTGTTTTTTTTTAACTATTCAGCCGGCAAACAAACATCTTATGGCGTTTATTAGACAGGCATTATCATGACCCAATTTTCACTTTCCAGTCCTAAGTACAACACTGCTTTACAGATTATATAAATAAAAAAAAAACAATATAACCGGTTCATAAGTTTATGAATCGATGAGAATCTTCTTCCATTTTGAACTAGTTTAAAAAGCAGAAACCTCGTTGAAATTAACTTTTTGCTGTGCTCGTGTTTTTAGGGGCCTCGCTTAAACTCGGACTTGAAAGTTACACTTGGTGCAGTAAAAACTCAACACTCCGGACAACAATCTAGCTATGTATCTACTATGTTCTCTCTCCCACAACGATGTGGCGTATAACGGGTAGTTCGAATAATACCGCCTTAGTGATCTAGGCCTACACTTGTCTAGACGTACATCTTTAATAATTGTAAGCGCTTTTTAATTATTTATTTTAATTTTATAGAAGATCATCATCACATAATTACAAAATCTATTTTCTGACTACTCATATCCTGAGCCTGGGACATTATTTACACATGGCCATCTGATCCCAAACTAAGCAGTGCTTGTGCTATGGAAACCAGATAACTAATATACTACTTATTTTTTAGGTATATACATACATACATATATAGCTAATAACAACCAGATTCAGGACAAACAGACATGTTCATGCACACAAATATCTGTCCTGGGTGGGAATCGAACCCACGACCTCCGGCGTGAAAAGCAAGCATTTGCCAACCACGCCAACAGACCCGTCACACACCTACAACCAACAGTCTGCTAGTAAACTGAGGTTGGGGCTTTTACTCTGAAAACACAAAGGGGAATTCTTCAATTACCGATAGTTTTCAGTGACATAATAAACAACATGCAATCACATCCAAATTAAAATTGAATTTGTAGAATAACCCCACTTTAAAAAAATATTTATTTAAAAACCTTACCCATAATATTCTTCGTAGATCTTAGCCTGGTATGTAATATAATTTATTTCAAAACAAAATCCGCACGTTTTGTCGTATCATACTGTGACTAGTGCCGTAAAAGTAAGACAATGTTAGCAGCACGGACGAAGTTGAATAAGTTTTAACATCAAGTAGCAATTCTCCTAAAGTTAAACTTGGAAAACGAAGACCATAGTAATACAAAGTTGCATATCACTAAGTTACGCTAACTGGAAAAACTGATACAAATAAAACACTAACAAAGGGTTACTGAAGTTTTGTTTCGTTACTCAAGATTTCGAAGCAAACTAAGTTTATTACACAGTAGCCAATTAATGTGGTTATAATTCAGTATCATATAGCGAACATTACAAGTTACCGCGATTTAACTATAGCAAAGGCTCACGCAATCAAAATGGTATATAATTTTGACGTGTGTTACAGCGGTTAAGGCAGTCGCCTCGCCACTTCGTGTCCCGGATTCAAACCCTGCACAGAAAAACTATTTGTCATTAGTAAATGTTCTGAGTCTGGGTGTACTTTGTGTCTGTAAATTAAAAGTTTTGAAATTACCCCTCGTCAGAGGTATTAAATTACCGGGTGCAAACGTTGTCATTTGAAGAAAATGAAATAGAACAAACCCAGATAATGCTAATAATAGATTCTTGTTACGATTGTAGCAAAAGAAAAATGATAGTTTTATACCTTATAGGAGTAGTTCAACAAGAATTAGGTTTTACGTTAGGTGCCGGTTTTAGTCGTTAGATAACTATCATCAAGCCATGGTAGAACCTGCGGGATAGATTGAACCAGGGTGAATGGCACTGCCTACACGATTACGTAAGTAAATACCAGCTTCTTTTCGTGTTTTCTTTATTTATTCTAATTCTTCTACATAGTATTATTGAAGAATCTCTCGTATATGATTTGGAAAGAAATTATGATACCTTCCATCAACCATTGATTTGAGAACCAATCAAAATATAACTGTTGCAACTACAACTAATAATTGCTAAAAAGTCATACAGTATCTTTGTTTTAATGTCTCATCTATAACATTAGTTATGCTGACGACATGGTGATGTTTAGCCACTCGCCCGGTAGAATTCAAAAGATGTGATAATAAGAACTTTATAACAGCGCAAAATAAACGTTCTGATTGATTTAATCTGTAAGTTTTATGAAGTGACTGAAATATGACCAGTGTGGCTTGATAAGTTACAATTAGCCAGAATAGCTCCGTTTAGATGTTGTACCAAACAGTTATAAGTGGCCGTCTTAAAGCTTACTGCCAGTCATATAATACATGTGGCTTGTGGGTTAACCGCACCCAAGTGGCTTTAATGTAGTCCGAAAGCGGTATAGATACACTTATATGAAATAAGGTCGATGTTAGGCTTACTAAAGCTTTGCAGTGACTTTGAAAATAAAAGTCTATTTACATATATAACCCAATATGGTCTGGTTTGGCCATAGCAGCTAAATTTAACCGACAAATTTTCGTATACAAGTATATGTACCTACTCTATAATACATAAGTCTTATAATCCGTTGAGACTAGCCATACCCATTCAACCTCGGATTATAGCTTCATTTTTACTAAAATAGTACGGTGTGAGGTTAAAATTTGCTGCATTTGGGGTACCTACGGAATAGTCATCTACGTTACACCGCTATACCGCCTAGTTAATAAATAAGCTATTTAATAGATAAGAAAACAGATTATGTCTTTATATATTAAATTTTATGATGACTGTTATAAAGTTATCCATAGGCTTTATCTTTATTTTGTGAGACAGTTTTGCTCCAGAAGGAAGCCGCCGAGCGGGATCGGGAGCGAGCCGATCCCACTCGTAGACGAAGGAGGCGTCGGAGCAGCGGCGGCAGCCGTTAGCCCAACTCTCCTCGGAGCTGTGGTGGCAGTATGAGAAGTGTCCTCTACTGTCGCCATGTAAGCAGCTCCGGAAGACAGCGATCTGTTTGGTTTAGTTCTGAACTGGCAGGAGCCAGCAATAGGGGAGGAATTAATTCAATTTTTCTCAAAATGTTCTTGCTTAATTAGCCACAACAGGCAATTCATAAAAGCAATAAAAGTAATGAAATGATGGAACTGGCCTTAAGTAAATGTAAATAGAAATAATAGTAGTAATTAAAATGCCATGTCTGCTAATAAAATATATTTTCGACATCTTTTTTAATTACCTACCTGTTAGTTATTTAGCAAACATTGTATGGAAGCAGAAATATCTGCTTCAATACTTGTACCTTTCTGAAGCCGTACATAATGAAGATATCTTGCAATATTGTTTTTGAATATATCAACTTCCACTGTTTCAGTTTGTTATAAAAAATATATATATTTTACGCAAATTAAATTTTTATGGTTGTAGAGCTTAATTTTTACGATTATTACGCTTTTAAGAACCGAATCATAAATTATCCATATGGAGAATGTTTCTTCAATGTAAAAATTGCCTTTAATATGATAAAGAGAACTTTACTTTTCTTTAGTTGAGCTCAATTATTCGACAACTTTCAGGCCCGAGTTAACAACGAGATATAAGAATATTGTTGTTGTAGAGCGAATTCCTACTCCATAAATAAAGAACAGGATCGATCATTAGATAATCTGTCACGTTGTGAGTGAGTATTGTTCGTAGCTCATATTTTAATCATTACTCAACAAGCTCACACGTATATGTATACATGTGTAGATAATAAGTACAAACCATTACAATACAACATAATACAATACTATGAACTACAGGAAGTAGACAGTTGTCAAAAATGCACATTCAAATTTATTGGACTCATCTATTTCATAGAAATTAGTTCTATAGTACTATTTACTTTATCGTCGATATTCTACAGTCAGAGTCGTTCAAAATTCAAACAGCCCATTACGGCTTAACGGTTCCTTTGAGTACGGAGACTCTCAGAAATTAAACCTTTTTGACGGTCACCCATGTATAGACTAACCGAGTGCCTAGGTGCTTAACTTAAAGGCCAGTGAGAGAGACCTGTGAAAGCCTCTAGTTCTAAGTTAAGTCTTGTTTTAAGTTAAGGATTGCCGATAGGTGTATTAGAACTTAAAAATTGTAGTTTAGTTATTGAAGCTATAAAACGCCTCTAGTTCTATAGGGATCCATGTAGACTTTATCCATGTTAACTGACCCAAATACTCATAGAAACATGGTCTATAAAATTAACTCATATTTGACATTCGCAAAATAGTGCGTGACTAATGAGGATAGCCATTAGGTGTATTAGAAATTTTAAATTTTATTCATTAATTTAATTATAGAAGCTGTAAAGCTGTTCTATAGCGATCCATGTAGACTTTATCCATATCAACTGACTTAAATATCCATAGAAACACCGTCCATAAAATTTCAACGTATTTGACATTTGCAAAATATTACGTAAATAATGATGACAGCCATTAGATGTATTAGAAATTTAAAATTGTAGTAATTAATTTTAGTTACAAAAGCTATAAAACATTGGTGTTAAAACCAAATCAATTATATACAATTCTAATATAATTCTTAATATTTTATGTGCTTCTGATACCTCCCATCAAACTTATGTTAATTGTTATTAGTACAAGAATGTTACTTAGGTTTCGATATATTAATATAAATATATTCATGCTTGGACTAGTTACTTAAAAAAATATCATGCTACTCGTTTATAAAAATACCAGCCTAAAATTGACAAATTTTATGGCTCAAGCTAGTAAAATTTATAACGTATATCAACTTCTTAAACGAAATAAACCTTGATTTTCTTATTTCAATGCTCACACTAGATAATACTCCAGTTGGAAGTCTCAGAGGACCGGTGACACTTGTTGGATATCTATAAAATCGTAGGAAAGTCAAAACTGTACATTGAATATTTTTTTAAAAGGATACCTGGGGTGTGTTCTACAGTCGATATCGAAGCAAAAAATATAGTTTTTAGAATTTTTGTCTGTTTATCTGTTTGGTATGTCCGGGCTAAACTCAAAAAGTACTGCATGGATTTACTTCAAATTTTGCATGAATATTAGTAAGAGGTCGAGTCAACATATAGGGTACATATTATTACGCTATCACCTACGGGGGAGGAGCTGTGATAATTTATAAAGTTTAACGCGGGTTAAACCGCGGGGCACAGCTAGTACGTAATATACATACACATATCTTTCAATTTCCAAGCAGAGAATTTATAAAGTTACCGTGGGTAATACCGCGGGGCACGGCTAGTATATAATAATAAACATATTATTATATACTAGCTGTGCCCCGCGGTTTTAGCCACGTTAAACTTTATAAATTATCACAGCTCCTCCCCAGTAGCTGATAGCTTGATATATGTTGAACCGACCTCTAAGTAATATTCATGCAAAATTTTAAGTAAATCCATGCAGTATCTTTTGAGTTTAGCCCGGACATACATACAGACAAACAGACACACAGACAAAATTCTAAAAACAATATTTTTGGCTTCGATTACGATTGTAGATCACGCCCCAAGTATCCTTTTAAAAATATATTCAATGTACAGTTTTGACTTTTCTACGATTTTATTATATGTATAGACAACACACTTATATATAGACAACACTACGATTCAATCTTTTCGAGTACATTTACACGGATAAATTTAATCGCAGTTTTCTTATTTGCAAACGGATTTCCTCTGACCTCTGTATCTAAGTGGTCTATTCACGCTGTAGTGAACTGAATTCAGATATCACGCAGGTCACCCATTGTGCCCAGACCCCAGCTGTCAGGTCCGGTGTGATTGACGACAACACTGACCCTATACTTCATAATGAATGTAGGAAAACTATTTTTCATCTGTCGTGACGTAGCTTAGTGGCGAACGCCAGACAATAATATTTTCTTCCCCTTTCTTTGAAAAGTCAAAATATACTACTATATGTATATACATATTAATTGGGCATTCTTAAGTATTGAAACCAAGGGATTTATATAACTTTTGTGAACACTCGAAACTAGTAGTGGTATTAAGTAGGTATATTTACTTAGTGTCTCAAATGAAGAAGTGGCAGTGGACGGGTGGGGCAGAAAGGTTCTCGAGTGGCGACCACGAACCGATCTTGCAAGGGTCGCGGGAAGAGAAGTAGGGCACAGCGTTTATTCGCTCAAAGAGCAGCCGACTTGGGAAGTACCTCCACCTTACAAAAGACATACTTTAATAATAACATTAATAACATATTGAGTTTCTGCGTGTGACTAAGGTCGCCAGAGTTCATCGGGGTGGGGGGTACAGCAACACTGGTTTTCTGACTCTTAAAGGCCGGCAACGCACCCACGAGTCCTCTGGTGTTGCGAGTGTCCATGGGCGGCAATTATCACTTACTATCAACTGACCGTCTGCTCGTTTGTCACCCTATATATATAAAAAAAAGCCGCTGGCAGCATAAGACCGGTCATTGTGGAGATCCTTGGGGGAAACCTTTGTCCAGTAGTGGACGCCTTTTGGCTGATATTATGACGATGATGTGTCAATAAATACTTAATTTTATTTTGCTGGAATTATATTGATTTTGCTGGAGAATAAATAAACTATATTAACATCACTTCCATAATAATATACCCTTTACTATTTTGTCTGACCTATTGGGAACTACTGTAAAGTTCTTTAAAGCTTCTAATGATATTAATGCTTTCATTAGTATTCTCATCACCACAGAAAGCCGTACATCAACCAGACAAAGGAAAGATATCACATTTAGGCATTAAATCCATAGCAATCAACCACAGGGCTCATTACGTATTTCGTTGTATATAAGTAGCTTTTTAATATAAATTTCATAGTAAATTTTCGCAGTTAATTTGTTAATTGCTGGTCGCTGCAATATACGTAATAAGCCCGCGGGGAGCTCATACCGCTTGATCGCCGTTTACGTTACATTATTACCTTAGGTAAATATTCCCAAGCTAAATTTCCGCTCATCGAGAAGATGTCCAAAATTAGTAAAGTAGACCTAAACAAACATTCTAGTAAAGTCAAATATAAGCTTGTATTTATCATTCTAAGTAGGTAGGTATTTAAGGTAACAGGTGTGTCCACTGAGTCAACGTGAAACATTTGTTATGCGTACACAAATCATATATGAGATTTTCTCTGTTCTACAAATACATTTATTCATAAAAGTAGCCACAGTTTTACAAACAATGAATCAGTTACTTTCATTAAATAATAAAAAAACAAGCTGTGAAAATAACTCACTCATTGTAAGTCGCGCAACAAGTGCAATTTTACATTACTCACCATATTGAAATTTAATGAACAATTTTATCTCACGTCTTTCTTTCTTGTGCATACAGTTGTTCAAGCCCAGTGAATGGTCGATACTTTTATGTTTAAGTCGGTCTATGGGGCTGCGCTAAACGACTGTTGTCTAATGCCACATTCAACCGCGACTCCTTAACAAGTCCTCAGAAGCACAGACGAGACTCAAAATCTAACCACATTCATAGATTCGAGAAATGCGCGTGTATGCAATAATAGACCTGCGTATTTTTTGCTCTGATTTTATCGCTCGTAAGTTGTAAATTTTAGTCCTTGAGTATGTCCTTGTGACTATAATCGTCTCAATTTTAGAAGCATTCTATAGATTGACCAACTTAGCCCGAGATTAGTCGTCATTAGTTCTTGTCGAATATTTTATATGCTTCCTGTATTCCAATAGCTGCTGTCGAATCTTCATTTTTGGGTGCAATCCCTACACTGACCAACTTCACGTGTTCATAGAGATTTTCGTGGAAAACCAACATCCTTAAAGATCACGCACCTAATGACGCATTCTGCTAGCAAGACTATATGCCGAGGAAGTGGAAGCGAGAAGTAGCAAACTCCTATTATTAAACTCGGAAGGACACGCCATGTAAGCTCGCTATACAGCTTGGTATAAAGAATTTCAGCTGCATGGAAGGTGACAGAAGTACATAAACTAAGACAGTGAATCAAACACCGATACAACGCTTGAGGGCCCTACGAAAGTTGCAAATTCCAGACACCGCCAAATGTTTCCTTCTGCAACCGTTCTGTGAACGCCAGAAATCCTCTGAACTCCACTGCAGAAAGACAATATTTGTTGTGTACAATATACCAAAGAAACTCTCCTCTTAAATTCAGACATAAAGTATCCTTGTCTTAATCACTGCGATAATAGACATAGTGCTATTGGAATGTAATTGGAGCTATTCGGTCGTGTCGTGACGCGAGACGCTTGTCAATACAAGCGATAATATTTTTACGACGAAATGGTAGCTTGATCGTCAACCACCAAGATATAAACCACGTTGCCTCGAAGTAATGACCACTTAAATAAGACGGCGTTTTTATTGATATTTTATACATTAATGGAGATATCAAAGGAACATTACGATAATGTTCGCGATAACTTACAAGTTATAGATTACCATACAAACGTTTGAGAGTGATTAATTTAGTTTGTTAAAAATAATTAATTTCAAGTGGTAAACTATCCATAGAGCCAATAATGAAAAATATATAAGGTAAACTATTTAACTCAAACTCAAATTTTCTCATACATACATATACACAATACATATACACATCTAATAAAAGTTTCTAAGTGACAAAATTAGTTACTTTTTCGCTTGCTTTATGATCCAGTTTTAATTTAAATTCAAATGATTTTATTAAATATTCAATAGTTAAAATTATAAATGACTGCACGTGGCTAAGACAGTCGCCTCGGCGCTTCGTGTCACGGGATCGAGTCCCGCGCCGGACAGCCATTTGTGTGTCCCATAAATAGTTGTTCTGATTCTGGATGTTATTTGTGTCCGGCTATTATATGTTTGTAAAGTACCCCGCGACTCAGGGATTAGATTCCCTAGTGCGGGCGTGGTATTAAAAATAAGTCTTATTTTATGCTACGGTACTTTGGTGAATTAAGGTCGTCATATATCGATGATATGAAAATTTAAACATTAAATGCTACAACTATAAATCAGACGTTTGGCAAGCATTCCATTCTAGTTCATATGATATGGAGTACAGTAATAACAGATTAGGAATACAGTGTAAATCACACGGATTTTTTTTATTATCTAACAACACTATTAAATTAGGTATACCCTGTAATGACAGTTGTTGGATGTAAACAGATAAAAAAAATACAAATATCTCCTTGGTGGTCTCGTTCGCAGTCCATTAGTTAACAGAAGTATGACATTGCATGTAGACTGATGACAAAATCATTACTCAAGTGGTGGCAAATCCTTGCTTTCCACGCCGGAGGTCGTTGGTTCAATTACCCAGGACAGATATTTGTGTGCATAAACATGTCTGTTTGTCCTGAGTCTGGGTGTAATTTGTCTATAAGTATTTATTTACCAAAGTAGGTATTATATGTAGTAGTATCAGTTATCTGGTTTATAGTACAAGCTCTGCTTAGTTTAGGATCAGATGGGCATGAGTAAAAAATTCCCAGGAAATTATTTTATTATTTTTCTACAATATCTTCCGGTTCATAATGATAGTTACGGGCTTACGCCAAGTCAGTAACAAGTGCCATTTAGGACTCATAATACGGTGTGTCGACCTGAAAAATTATCTAATGATTCTACAGGTGTTCAAAATCACAGCTTTTTGCATATTTATGCAGGTGTTTGGCGCAAAGTCTAAAATACATAGGGAGTGGTATAAATACTTTGGAATACTACAATTATTATTATTATTATTGACAAATGTATATTCTCCTCGGTGAGGGTAAATGACAGAAACTTATATGCGGGCCAGGGCCAAGCATATAAGAATGAAAATTATATAGAAAATGCTGAGGAAATAGTTGAAGATGTGAGAAATTTGCATGTAATGCAACATGTGTTCAATATAGCCGCTTTTTGCAGTAAGTGTAATGTGTATTCAGGCATTTATAATGTTTTAATTTTAATTTAGACTCTGTATAAGAGATATTGGTATGACTCCAGTAGTCGATAATACAATAGGGACAATATGCACAGTTTGAGCTTTCCACTATGTTTTTATTTCTATAGATCATTATTATTATTATGTGCGCTTGAACCCTGAGACTTTTAAGAGGTCCAGAGTTCTAACCTCGGTTCGAGCCATACAGCCATGTGCGCAAATTCAAGGGCTTGCACTGCTTGCTCCAGGTTGTCCGCATATGTATACTAGCTGCGCCCCGCAGTTTTACCCTCGTTAAACTTTATAAATTACAGTCTATGTGATAATCCAGGGTGTCAGCTAACTCCATACCAAATTTTATTAATATCGCTCGACCCGTTTAGACGTGAAGAAGTAACAAACATACACACTCACAAACTGTCGCCCTTATAATATTGGTGTGATATAGGGTAAAAGGGGGCACGGTTGGTCATTGGTATAGTCAATAAATAATATAGGATAACATTCCAGTAGTCCATATTAACTAAGGTCAGTGGCCCAGAGTTAAAATTGACTTGAAAGCTCTGACCGAGTTCTCCGGTTAGATCAGAATCTTTGGATTATATGATTTTTTGCTGCAGTTATATCCAACACAAAATATAACTTATATTAAAAAGTATATATTGCACAGTTACTTGTCGGATATTGTTTTGTTAATTAGATTTCTTTATGTCCCTATCAAATTGTTTCTTAAACGTTATTAATAATAATTAATATTTTATTAAAATAGATGCAAGTCCCCTAAAATTTCCTTTGACTGAACGTCAAAGCTGTAACTTTAATCCGTTAATTAATAAATAATGAAGTATTCATCAAAAGTTTTAATAGAACAAAGGGTTGAAACAAATCTTCATGGAAATTTTGTATTGAGTACAAGATAACCTTTACAAACATCGTTATTTAGAATAAAAATGTTAATCTCACAGTTTTTTTGTAATTAGTGGGTAAAACAAGTATTTACTACAACTGATGGTAAGTGGATGCCATTAACTATGACGCGTAGAATGAGGATCAAAAATTTTATGGATCTGTGTTCCATACGGTTACGGTGGCAGGCAAGAACGGCATGGCGCTGGTGCAGATCCGCGACATGATGCAGCACATGCTGCAGTTCAAGTACATGGTGCGCCCCGGCGTGCCCGACGAGCAGCTCGCGCACCACCACTCGCGTCCCGCGCAAGTGAAGCAGGCCAAGCGCGCCCGAGCCAACTGAGCTACAGGCGCCCTGCTAGCACTAGCCAGTGGCGCCCCGCACTAGCCAGTGCACCCCGCACAAGCCAGTGGCGCCCCGCACTAGCCAATGGTGCGCTAGCCCGTGCCTCCATCCATGCTCTACTATCTGGCATCCTGAATTCCTCAATGGGCTATACAGGAGAGTTGTGGGTCCGACTGCGTGACAAATGTATAAAACACCTGGGTAACAGGTGTTTTGTACACTTGTCTTCTACCGGGAAATGAGAGATATTTGAAAAGAAACATTGATGGAATATATAAAAGACCATGCCCAGCGTGGTCCAAGATAAGACGTGGAAGAAAAAGACTGAAATTTGTAAAGCATTATGCCGCAATGTTTTGTGAAAAACTAGCTGGGCCCGCGGCTTCGTCCGCACATTTCGTAATGACCCCGTAAATGTATATAATTACCAAAATAAGTAGAGCTTGTAATATGGAAATCAAATAACACTATAATTTATTGTAAATACATACTTGTATAGATAATTACACCCAGACTCAGGACAAACATGTTCATGCACACAAATAACAAATGTAACCCAATAAAATAATAAAATAAAATTAAATTAAGTAACCCAACTTTGTAAAAAGCTCAAGTGGCTATAAGACTCCGCCAAAATACTCATATTCTCTCCCTGCTTTACAATATTTTGTTCAATCCTGCTAGTCCCCACTATCTTAAACTGAGTTCCTATGCGATTCACATTCCTTGAGATTATCGGAGAATCTGCAGCTTAGAATATCGAGACATTCCACATATTTCCTCGATAAATCTTTATAGTACAAGCAGCTTGGCTGTGGAATGCCCTGCCATTACCTATAAGACGCGCTCGTGCCCCGTGGTTTTACCCGCGTTAAACTTTATTAATTATCACAGCTCCTCCCCCGTAGGTGATAGCGTGATAATATGTAGCTTATATGTAGACCCGACCTCTAAGTAATATTCATGAAAAATTGTAAGTAAATCCATGCACTACTTTTTGAGTTTAGACCGGACATACATACAGATAAACCGAAAAAAATTCTAAAAACTATATTTTTGGCTTCGATATCGATTGTAGATCATGCCCCAGATATCTTTTAAAAAAAATATTCAATGTACAGTTTTGACTTTCTTATGATTTTATTATATGTATAGATCTATTTAATTATTTTTTTTCAATCAAATTGAAAGTTATTTTACAATAAATTACTAGCCATCTTTCTCAATTGCTAATCAAGTCCATCCAACAGTTGTCGGAAGAAATTGTACATAAATGAAACTATGTCTATATATCTAAATTTTATTCAGTGATGTGCAATAAAGTTTACCTATCTATCTATTTCTCCAGGGTAGAAATCGAACCCACGACCTGCGGAGTGAAGAGCAAGTACCACGTCAACCGGCCCGTCAAATGCAATGACATTCAAATTAGTTTACATGTTACTCCATAGTATCGGAAGGTATCTAAAGTTAGGCATACCACCTCTAGTCCAGCCTAGAAATAAGTATAATCACCATATTTAAAGGCATTAGATGCAGAGACAATAAACTTTAAGTACTACAATGAGTTCATTGCGAGTTCAATTAAGCAGTGTGGTTAGTTCAAGTTGTTGATTTTAACAAGTGAGTCTTGAACATAAGTACTGTTTCTTCTCAGTTATCTACCTAAAAAGCAGTCAAGAAAATCATAAAGGTTACTGTTAATATTTTAATGGGTAATCAGGTAGATGGTACTGCTTATGCAAACAAATTAAATTATGTCAAAAAAACAAAAATCTACTCTATAAAAATAAGTCGGGTTTTTCTTCCTGACGCTATAACTCCAGAACGCACGAACCGATTTCCACGGTTTTGCATTCGTTAGAAAGGTCTCGGGCTCCGTGAGGTTTATAGCAAAAACACAAACTAACACCGCGGGGCACAGCTAGTAATAATATAAATCAGTAGAAATAGGAATACAATAACATACATTTTTAATTTTATATATAGGGTTTTTTCTCTTAGTATGAAAGTTAACAGCGTTAAACTCGCGTACCTCGGGGGGCACGTAAAGCCGTCGATCATGATCTAAACTCTTTCCGATCAGCTATCTCTCTCGTCGGATTTTCAGAGTGAGGGAATAGAAAGTGCACCTGTATTTGCGCTGTTTCCCGCGCTGATGGCTAGTCTGCATGGAAACACTGAAATTCTACCAGTAGGACACTATACTTATTTCAACATCATGGTTACTAAACAAACTGATAACAAGGCGTAGTGGATTGCTTAGATAATATTTCCTCAACAAATGTTAGTCGAGTACGCTTACATTAGATTCACAAGAATGTGTGCAAATTTCCGCCACTTCACATTCTCACTCAGGAACTGTGAGTGAGCAAACAAAATAAAAAGACTGTTGTACGCGACATGTCAGATAAGAGGGCTTGTTGTGAGAAATGCAAATATATCCCCGAAACTTACCCAAAATTTACAGGAAAGTAAACTATTTAAGTTCTTACCGAGCACGGAATATATTAGTGACGAGGAAATGCTTTCTTTGACGGGATTACTGCGTTATTATATGCACGGAATCTAAATAGGGTAGTATTTTGGTTAAAGATTTAATTAAGGTATGGAGACAGCATTTCCACTTATAGTAAGAAATTCGTCGTTCGGCTGACTAAAAATATTCATTAAAGGGACTGTAATTTGCCGCTATATGATTTTAAAAATGGCGGCATTGTGGGCATACACTGGCCTGTTTTTATTATTTTTTCTACATCTACTGTCTTACGTCTACTCGAACTGTATCTTAGTAGGTATATTTTTTTTTTATATGTCTTTTTAATTTTGGTTCATGAATTATATTAAGGAAAAGTCACATGTAGCCTTTTTTACTACGGTTCCCAGTCGTGGAATATTCTGAGTAACGAGCAAGCTATTTGAGCGCACACATTTTGTAAAATTTTATTAAACTGTTTGATTTGTGTTCACGGTCACCGTAGCCTAGTTGGTAGTACTCTTGCCTACGAAGCTGGTGGTCCTGGGTTCAAATCCCGGTAAGTGCAAATATTTGTGTGATGAGCACGAATATTTGTTTCTGAGTCATGGATGTTTTCTATGTATTTAAGTATTTATCTATCTATATAAGTATGTATATCGTCGCCTGGTACCCATAGTACAAGCTTTGCTTAGTTTGGGGTTAGCATGATCTGTGTGACATTGTCCCTATATATATATTATTATATTATTTCTGAATCAGCGATATTGTATGTTTTGAATATGTAAGTAAAATAAATATTTTTTCCTTATTTTCTTTTTTATGGCATTTTTTTCATTATTGGTATTTTTTTTTCGTTTTGATTTACTTCAGCTCTCGGCTGTTACGTTTGTACATACTTCGTACTGAGCTAGGTGTTCGAACACACACATAGCTTATAAATATTATTATAAATATTTATTAAACTGTTAGCAACTGTTTAGTTTTTGAAACTACTGACTATGAATACGTTTCATTACATAGGTTAAATATGTGTTCTAATAAATATTTATATTATTTTGCTTTATTTTCCAATGACGAAAACATTCAGCTAATTAGATGCACAATTCCGGAAATTATATAAAAGATGTCCAATTACAAGATTTGCAGATAAATAAATAGTATACATTATACAAGTATAGGATAAATAAACATCATATTACTACTTAATTATTATTGAGATTGAGACACTTACTTGTGTGAAATATGTATATCGATGTCGACTCTAGCATTCAGTTTTGTCCAAGGACGTGCCCTTATTAAAAAAGCACTTTGTATATTTATCTTAATGAAGTAATAAAATTTATTCAGCACTTGGGTATTAAAATACACTTGTACCTGTCAAGCTCACAATGCAACTCATAAAATATAGTTTAATACAGTATTGAAGTAACAAAAATATTTCGAATTACCCCGTCCGTGTGGTCTGTTTCGTCACATATATTTTTAATAAATCCTTTAATAAATACTTAGCAAGTTACTGAGCTATTATTGTTACATTTAGCGATACTATATTAGATTAAATAATTGAAGACAACGAGCAGTTGGCTACCGCAAAAGGCTCTCAACTACTATAGTTATAATTTTATAACTATCCTGTTTATTGATATTTAAACTATATTTGACGTACTGTTAAATCCCTATTTCCGCTGTTTACTGCTGAGTTGCAATAATCGCCGATTGACGCAAATGCCAACCAGCAAATCTGTATTATTCTCTGGTGAAATTGCTGCCCAGCTACGTAATGGTCATAGATCTGCCGGCTGGCTTACAGCAAGGAAACTAGAAGTAATATTTTCCGGGTCGTCACTCTGCCCTTCACTAGGGCTATCGCGTAAAAGTCCAAATAACAAAGTTATTATTAGTGTTCCCTATTAGTTAAATACAGTGTAGTGTTAAAAATAAAATAAAAGTAGTGCTAACACTTATGTAGTTTTTTTTAAACTACCGAGTCGCACAGACTAACAGTACGTAACTCGTAAGTATGTATTAGTAATGAAACCGTAGATTGATCCAACAAATACAAGATGGAACAATCTACTATATCATTCGTAATCTAATCTGTATATATAAATTTTCTTATATATCGGTAATTCGATGTTCTTGTGGGAGTCGCTGGAAGCCGACTGATGCAAAAACGGCAGTTGAGGCGTTCATTGGTGAACGCCAATATTTCGTCATGCAATGGACATCTTTCGGCTGATATGATGATGATGAAAAAGTGGAATTTACTTGGCAGTTACATATTAATAAACACTTAGTTAATTAGTTATACTTGGATCCACAAGCGTAGGTACAATTAAGTAGTAAAAGAAGAAGACGAACTTGGACATCTATTTATATGTGTATTAGACACATATAAATAGATGTACAAGTTCGTCTCTACGGTACGTCTTATCAGATTAAAGTTCTGAAATCTTTGAATAAACAACAAAGTATTTTGATAGTTACTACATTTAAAATTGAATACCAAAATATAAATTTGGAGACAGCGACGAGCACAGAAGACTCTTAACCAATATACTAGGCGCCCTTATAGGGTACGAATCTAGGTTGAGGGGGCCGCCTACCAAATTAAAATAAATTTTAAGGAACAAATGTCATTTAAACACAAAATTCTCTTTGGCACTAAGATGCCACGGACATGTATAACGACTTCACACATTACGCCATGCATTTTAGACAAAGGCTTCACACTTATTACGCTAAGCGTTTTAGACCAAGACTTTACACTAATTACGCCAAACGCTTCAGACAAGAGCTTTGCTCTTATTACGCCAAAAGTTTAATGCCGGTTCAAACGGCGGCATTGGAATATGAATGTCTCTCTGACAATAGTGTAACTACTGCCTATACGACAAGTAGTAGTAAGTAGCATTTCTTAAGAAGGAAGGATGTGGTTGTGTATAAAGGAATAATCCTACTAATATTATAAACGCGAAAGTTTGTAAGTATGGATGGATGGATTAATGTTACTCTTTCACGTAAAAACGACTGAATGGGTTTTAATGAAACTTTACAATAATATAGCCTATACATCAGAATAACTAATAGGCTACAATTTATAAAGATATTGTGTGAATTGTCCATAATATGACGATAAGTGTAAAGTAAGTAGGAATAAATCTACCATCTGCGAGCTATTGCGGCGTGCACTGCCAAAACCACTAGAGGTACACATCCTACTAATATTATAAATGCAAAAGTTTGTGAGTATAGATGTATGGATGTATGTTTGTTTCTCTTTTACGCCAAAATTACTGAATGATGATTTTAATGCAACTTTGTTAGGCTATAATTTATAAAGTTTAATGCGGGTGAAACCGCGGGACATAGCTACTAATAAAATATTTGTACTATATGTGTACAATTATATCTACATATTATCTTCATAGCTAAAGCAAAGCACAAATGTGGCTAAAGATAATTGAAGCTATAATTTATCTTTCGCCACAGTTGCATGCATCTAATATACGGGGGTACATTATAATTACTTTTGCAATAATATATTTTTAACCACCGTTTTATACATGACGTCTATTTTTTATTTTCAGATCTGTTTTCGAACTGGATACGGAACGCTTATATAACATTCCGCGTGACAGCAAACGGTTTTTTAAGGTATGGAACCCTAAACCATCACTTAAATGTTAAGGTGAAATTTAATGAGATTTTTCAATAAAATTAAACTTTATTGTATTCATTAAAAGTTGCAAAATAAAAGTTTTAATTAATAATGTAATTGAATTGTTACCAATTTACTCCCTAAAGAAGCAAATGAATTAAATAAACAGACGTTAACAAATTACGGGGCGTTAGTAAATGTTTGTAAAGGTAGCTAATTACATTAAAGACAAATGGAAGTCATGGGGAGAAAGCAACAATACTATAAACGAAACATAAATACCGTGGATTACTTACTTAACGCGGTGTATATGTAAGTATTGAAAACCGTTCGAAAAGGAATCCTTTAGAACTCATGTTAATTACAATGTCAATCGTAAGTTCAATGACATAATTTTGAATAAAGTATGCATCTGTACCATTAATGCATAACCAGATGCTCTGCCCGTAAGTGATTGGCTAGGTTAAGCAATTAGGCTCGCGGTCAGTCCAAAGATGGGTGACCACCAAAGTGATGTAATTTCTGAGCGTCTACGTCAGAGGGCACGTTAGGCAGTCGGTGTGGTTGTAGCCATTAGGCAACAGTCATCATATCAGACGCCTAATGGGCGGCTTGAACAACTCTGACACTAGACTAGGGTAACCACTGTCCACACTATAAGTAAGTAATTCATAAACGTAACACCATCCTGTGACTACCTACCCCAGGATTGTGGGGTAATCCTGTCAAAAAGATTCTCCAATTTATCTATGTTGCAACGTAGTAGTGTTGTAAGTTGTAGTGACAAGAAAAATGGTTCAACCCTGTACACATGTCACCAGGGAAATAACCACCACCAGAAGAAATAAGAACTGTGACTGCACAACAAATACGCACATTACTCAATTGAAATATTATTATGTTCTCGGATTCATAAAATCCACATTTACAGCCATTTTTCGCGATCCCCATTGAATGTTATGAATATATAGTTTAATATACAAATGGAAGGTTGTTGTTTAGAGTAAATAGGGTAGAACTGCAGTTATTCTTTACTTAGTTTCGTCACCGGACTGTGCAAAAGATGAACAAACCATCTGTTAAGCATTCATGCACTCAAGCACTCATGCCACCCGAAAAAAGTATTTTAGTAGGAGTCACCAATTTAGTGAGACCAATAAATTAGTAGAAGGAGTAGAAAATCAGAAGCGAGTTCACATGTAAAATTATTTTATTTCTTGACTTAATATTGAAGTTATATATCTTTTTTAAACGTCACTCACTATAATAGAGAAATTGTAGAAAGTAGGTTTTATACTGTAGTTGTTGCCACTACAGTATCTACGGGTGGGTATATCGGACTCGCGCCGACTAAAATTAACCTGAAGTGTCTGGCACCTGATGGGTAAGCCCGAGGAACGCGGGTATGCTGCTCCGGTGCCCTCGTCTTGTTCCTTGTCCCATGTGATGGAGACAAGTACCCTGTGAAGGCTTTAGTTAGTCCTCCCGACTTGCTTACTCCTGCCAGTGCAGCACAGCGACAGCGATCTTATGTTGCGCAGTCGTCGTCTTAGATCTTAAGGATACATATCAATCGTTGTCAAAGATCCTTAAATATTAAAGAGCTATAACAATATCAAAGCATTATAACGCCTTGCCTTTCATGCTGCAGGTCGTGAGTTTGATTTCGACCCAGGAAAAATATTTATGTGCGTGAACATGTCTGTTTGTCCTGAGTCCGAGTGTAATTTGTCTATATAAGTATGTATTTACAAAAGAAAAGTAATATATTTAATATATCACTTATCCGGTTTCCATAGTACAAATTCTGCTTAGTTTGGGATCAGACGGCTGTGTGTATAATGTTCCAGGATAATATTATGATTATTATTTAAGAGAATCACAATCAGCTTCTTCAATATATAAATGTTAAGTAAGTAAGTCTTTCCAAGCTGTTTGTCACTCTCGAAACGTCTGCACGGCAGCAAACTGGAACACAGTCGGCTCACGGGCAAAAGCGATTGTCGCTCTAATTGGAGCCCGTTCTTAACTATGCCTCCATGAGTCTAACGAGACGTTCTCTCTTTAGCTGTCTTTTTGACGTCAGCGAAAGCTCTCAAAGAACAACGTGTGATACCTACTGCACCTTTGTGTTAACTCTCGCGTCATATTCTTTTGTCGACGGAGAATATTGCGGGTATCAATCAGTTTGACATACTTTTTTGTTAACATATCTATACATATAAATAAAATCGTAGGAAGGTCAAACTATACATTGAATATTTTTTAAAAGATACTTCCGGCGTGATTTGCAATAGATATCGAAGCCAAACATATACTCGTAGTTTTTAGAATTTATGTCTGTATGTATGTCCGGGCTAAACTTAAAAAGTATTGAATGGATTTACTTTAATTTTTGCATGAATATTACTAAGAGGAAGGGAAAGACCACGTTGAACATTCTCTGGCCAAATTGGAGATGTTCTCAAGAAAGGGCAGGTCAGAAGTACCCTAAACCGGCGAGCATGTATGAAGAATATAATGACAGTAATCGAGGCAAAAGAAGTATGCAAAGATCGTGACAAATGGAAATCCGTTGTCTCTGCCTACCCCTCTGGGAAACAGGCGTGAGTCTATGTATGTATGTATGTATTACTAAGAGGTCGGCTCAACATATAGGCATACATATAGAAACTAGCCAAATATGCAAAATATGTTACAGTGCAAAAGTGTGTACGGAAACAGAAGTACTCTATCTATTTCTTTACTTTCATAATCTAATGGGATGGCTATTCGTCGCCACCGGAAAGAGATCAGGACCGACAGCTTTACGTTCACTCCGATGCCAGGCTGCTACTGGGCGTTTTATGCCAGAAAAAAACCAAAATCTCTTGGCACGATCCTCGATTGAACCAAGCACCTCAATATCTACGTTTGAAGATACTACCGATATAATGATAATGCAGTGAATAAGCGTAAGGTTATCGTAAACTCATAACCGTAAGCGCTCGTATTCGATAACCTCTTTTACACAGTCGTAACACGATGTACTGAATGAATTTTGATAATATTTTTCCCACTTTTATTAATATTTTTAGATGTAAATACAAGGCTTTTAAGCATATCAATTACTTTTATTTATATATACTTCAGTACAATGGGAATGTACATAGGCGGATTTAATACCAAAGGCATATTCTACCAGTAAACCTTAGGGTAGTGCAGAGAAATCTTGGCAGGTGCACGTAGGTATAAACAATGTATTTATTATAATTATAAATAATAATAATTAAGTGCTTTCCTTAATCCTAGGTTTTAGTAAGACAAAATTTTAAATTATTAAGTTCATCGTCAGCTGTTATAACTCAACTGCTGAACTAAAGTCTCCCAAAAATCATCTTGAGGGGATTCGCCATAATCGCCACGCATGGTAGGTGGATTGGCGATCGCAGTAAGATGATCACAGTACTCAGAGAGAAGCTGCTGCCCGTTCTCTTGTCTGTACTATATTTTTAAGGAAATAAAGACTACTTGCTTACTGTGTTAGATATTCCCTCGGCTCGACTTCTGCCCCCCACGGGATGAGATTGGGTGATCATATTCTGATATTCGCCGCCGTCACGTCAAAATCTTTTAAGTTAACTTTTTAATTTTTAAATGTCCTTCTACCAAACCGTTGAGCAGCAGAGTAGGTAATAATAATTAAGGCAGTCATAGCCAGTTGCCATCACCGGTTACTAAGTGAGGGTAAACAATAAGGCTATAGTTTAGATTGGTGGCCGCCCAAGTAGTTAAATTTTTGAGCGATTTACGACGCGGGTCCTGGTGGTCGTCGTTAGATAACAATCGTTAGGCCCTACTGGGCTCATGTCAAGCTCTACTGGGTTGCTTGAACTAGGGTAACCACTGTCCATACGATTAATAAAGAATATATAATTCTAAGAAATGTGTTAATTACATAATTTAGATATTATTAAAATATGGCCTAAACTGTGGCGACAGTGCTTGTCTTCCCATCCCATTCCCTCTTGCCGATAATCTTCCACCTGGACACAAGTTTTCGTGGCTAATTTCGGACCCTGGGTCCGAGTTCTGTTCAGAGACTACCAAGTAGCTTTGTCGTAGTAAGGAAAACTAGCACAGGTGGAGATTTATAAACAGTTTCAGCCTGGAAAGTCCGCTTCTGTCCCACAAACTATGGCACGCTTGTTTAAATCACCTGCGCGCCCTATTTCAGGACCTTTCATAAACTCATTGATATTATTGACAATCCTAACTCCACACTCTGTGAATTCTGGGCTCACTTAACTTAGATTGCCATCGACACACTAAAAAGAAAAGTCATTATTATAGAAATAAAGATAATTTATAGGAGCCATCTTGCTATACCTAGTCTTTTCTTATATTGTAACCTCTAAATGCGCAATTTCGCGTCTTCAAAACCTGGACTGGAACTTCAAAATCATGATTGCTCTTGAATTGAACATTTTCCTCTTTCTCTTATCTTGATGATGAACATTGTATGCCGGAAATTGCGTTTCTCGCCGCCACATCGCAAAGAACACCGTGTACGCGATAGATTTGATCTTGTCTTTGACACAGACCATGGCAATTAAGAGGGATATATGTATATCAACCCGGGACACATTCCCTTTGATTTAGACGAAAAAATCGAACCAAAATAAATTTGTAGAGTTTTCAAAATGTTTATGGAATTATTATTTATGATTTTATAGACATAGCTTTTATATATTTTTTATTTAAAATGGATATTCCAAAAGTCTAAGCTAAATATTTTTGATTGTGATTGGCACAGGATTAACGTAGAATGACAGGTGCACAAAAAATCCCAAAAACACGACCATCCCATGCGTGTCCAAGGTAGTAGCCGCCTAGAGACCAGGTTCGAATCCCAAATAGGGAGCATTCCGACGCGTACTTTTTGTAGTTTAATATAGCTTATTGGCTTAAACCCACGCCTCATTCGTACAGTAAAGAAGAGAAAACTTCTTAGGCTAACTGGAAACGTCAATTATATATATAAACTACAATATTTTTTTTAATTTTTTTTTTGTTAAAACGGCGTAAAACCATTAAACAAATTATATTAAATAATAAACTAAGCTGTAAAACTGTTATCGCTTTTTCAGTGATTGTTATTATATGTGAACAAATAATTCTTTAGTGTTTTAAGTGGTTACGTTATGGTTACGTTACATGCTGACTACTCAGTTTGAAATCAGATCGCTGTGTGTGAATAATGTCCCAGATATTATTATGTATTACTTATGTGTTAAACATGTTATCTTCGTACGTATTTGTGAATTTTAATGTTAACACACACATTTATAACGGCGTCTATAATGTACGTAATTACGGCTTAAAAGGGATTGGGGCGAGCTAATCCTGAAAATTTCTTTTTAAATGTTACATAATGAGAACGCAATTTCCCTTATTAAATTGTTTATCACGGTATTACAATAATAAAAAGTAATAAAGCAATAATATTCCCCTGGCCGATTTTTATGGCTACTAACTAGTCTCAATGGAGATTGGTCACCTGAGTGGGACACTTTTTTCGTAGTGCACAAGTGTGTTAAGAAACACAAGTGTATTATTTCCTCACATCCGATGGGATGGGCAAACCGCCGGGAAGAGAGATAGATCATAATTTCACTCTTTGGTCCGACCCGGTATTTGAGACCTGGGTAAAAATACTGGGGCGGGCCAAAAATGAGGCCCATTAACTATATTGTTCAAGCTCAAAAAGCACATCCGGGGTTTTAATCCCGTTCAACCTTTAAAGGTTGTTGGTAGCTTTTATGATATTCCTCGATTGTTACAATAAATACTAGAAAAAATATCCTCTGAAAAAGGTGCAAATTCGATGATTTTTAGAAACAAAAGTTCTAGTTAGAAAAAATCTCACAAAATGTTTGAAATTTGGAACAATTAAAGCGGATTATAAGCTGTACATTGACACTATACATGGAGACGATTCGTCTAGAATTTCAATTGAGAATTATCAATTGAAATTCAAGACGAATCAAAAAGAAGTAAAAGAGGAAAAGTGAAAGGAATCAGTAACCAGTTTTCAATGGAAGTAATCAGTGTTAGTTTGTGTCTATAAGTGTATTGAATACGTCAGGCCTTTGTAAGTGCGTCAGTGAGAGTAAGAACTTTCACGCAGTGCTTGTCACCGGGACTCAGTGCGGCGAGAGTGTTCTGCGATCTTTGTGTTGCACCAACTGTCACTGTCTACGTCAAATAGGTTCTATTTGAAATGACGACCATTATTTATGTTACACCTTACAATCATCCTCATAACAGCTGAAAGACGTCCACTTCTGGATAAAGGCTCCTCCCAAGATCTTCATAATAGCCGCTCTTGTTACACCTTATAATACAGAAAAAATACAGAGCATCTACAAAATGATACATGCCCATGCGCCCAAGTTTCCTATTGTGACATAATGTGACAACATTAAGTAGTCTACTACAGTGGCTGGTCCTGATATTTCATTTACCAACCACGCCATCCGCCAAGCCTAATATTATAGATAAATTACACTCAGACACAGAACACATAATCGTGCTCACCACACCAAGATTTGTCCGGGGTAGGAATCGAATTCACAACCTCTGGCTTAGCAGTCACTTAACGCTAGACCAACAGGCCACTCAAAATATAGATAATATTAAATGTACATAAAAATTAATGGGGCATTCATTTTATGTACACAAGAAAATATATATTTATGTATATTAACAGTGCTTACATTGTTGGACTTCAGCAATGCCTTTAACACGGTAGATTTTGACATCCTTTTGGCCATTTTACGCTCTATTAACATATCTCCAACGGTAATTGACTGGTTTTGAAGTTACCTGTTTGAACGTCGGCAGCGGGTTCGCATAGAAGACTCTTTCTCTTCTTGGTATGATACTACTACTGGTGTACCACAGGGTGGCGTTTTATCTCCTTTGCTTTTTGCTATATTTATTAATGCTATTTCTGACCAACTTACTTCAGCCTACCACCTTTACGCGGATGATCTCCAAATATATACCCAAACACCTTTTGACAAGCTATCGGAAGCCATTAATGTAATTAACAAGGACTTATCTCATATAAGTAAGTGGAGCATGAGATATGGTATCAATGTTAATCCAGAAAAGTGTCAAGTCATTGTTGTTGGCAGCATGTTGATTGGTCCCAAATTCCCCATGTCGTTTTCAACGGCACTGTTATACCTTATACTGACAAGGTGAAGAATTTAGGTATTTATATTGACAAGACTCTTTCCTGGGGTCCACAAATACAAGAAGTTAGCAGAAAGATGTTTGCTTCTGCTAGTTCCCTAAGACCCCTACGAAACTTTCTCCCCACTGCTACCAAAATTGCACTTGCGCAGTCCTTGCTTCTCCCTATCTTTGACTATGGTGATACCAGTTATCTTGATATCACGGAGGACCAACTTGATAAACTTGGGCGACTTCAAAACTTTTGTATACGATTCATATTTGGTTTGCGTCAATATGATCACGTCTCTGAATTTTGCACTTAACTCAAGTGGCTGCTCATAAGACTTCGTCGGAATACTCACATTGTCACGCTTCTATACAGTAATCTGTACAATCCCGCTACTCCTCTCTATCTCGAGGAACGCTTCAAGTTTCTTCACTCAACTCATTCCCGAATCTTGCGGTCCTCATAAAACTTACGACTCAAAATGCCAGCGCATTCCACTAATTTCACAGACAAATCCTTCAGTGTACAAGATGTGCGCTTATGGAATGCGCTGCCAATACAGATCAGGTGCGCTCAATCACGTAGCATGTATTCAAAAATATGGTGAAATAGCACTATTTCACGATATCTACTAGGCAATAAATCTAGTGCTTTCCTTTTGTGAAATTATATCCTTACACTTATATTTGTAAATATATTTATACATATGTATCTATTTATATGTATGTATCTATTTATGTATATGTATAGTCATTTGACTCTTGTTACGTATTCGTACGTAATATTCGATTAATTTAGATTTATGACTTATAATTGCAATTAGTACATCTTCTGCTACCTTCATCAGGTTATTTTCAATTCTGGTCCATTCAACGCAAAATGGTTGCCTGGAAGAGATCGCTTTTAGCAATAAGGCCGCCAATTGCATAATAAATTAATTTCCTTGTTTTTAACCATTGTTTTGTTTTACTTATTATTGCAATAAAGTGTACTTCTTCTTCTTCTTAAATAATGGATATAAATAGATGGGTGATACGTTGTTTAAGATATCCCATATAAACAATTCAGATAAAAATAAAAGATTTGACTGCACGTGTGGCGCAGCGGCTAAGACAGTCGCCTCGCCGCTTCGTGTCGCGGGTTCGAGTCCTGCGCCGAACAACTATTTGTGTGACCCACAAATAGTAGTTCAGAGTCTGAATGTAATTTGTGACTGTCTATTATATGTTTGAAAAGTACCCCGCGATACAGGGACTAGATTCCCTAGTGCGGGCGTTGTCTTTAAAAAAACAAATATTGTCAATTATTAAAATGCAGTTCCAGTGAAACACCACACGCCACTACTTAATTGCATTAGTAGATTATTAAAACTAGTAAACAAACAAAATGACAGTCAAATTAAAAAAGAAAACCATTAATGCAAGCGGATGTTAATTGCTAATTAATTATTAAATATAATGAACTATCAATTAGCATCCTCTGCAGCTTTTCATGGCTTAACCGATCAATTTTCCGACCCAATTGTTGTGTGCCACAGACAACAATAGATTACCCATTGATATATGGGGAGCGACCTTTTTACACGCACCCAGTTGCTTTACCGTCACGATCTAAATACAAGGCAAGATGTGTGGTTCTGAGTAGGTTTCAATAAATTAGTTCTAGATACGTCTCCAATGTACATTCACGCTGTAATGACTTACTAAACTTAATCCCCTTGAAGTCTCGTGATTACATTGACAGTGACACCAAACGCATCAAAACTTAAATGTGTTTACTAGCTCATCATTTACGTATCAAGTTCCTCCTTGTTTCACAGCAAACTTGTTTGTGTTTCTCGTCACGTCTGTTCTCCTATGAGACCACTAGTATGCTGACAAAAATATGATTTTGTCGTATTCAATAATAGAATATTGAATAAGTTTGTTTTGAAACACATGAATTTCTCTTTTCACAGATATTGTTATTGGAAAAATGATAATGTTAACTTCGAATTATAGACATGTATAGAATAGCAATTTATAATATTGCCATAAATAATGTTTTTGTATTTTATCAATGAAATAGTTAAGGTGCACGTTTCAACGCGCAGCCATCTTGCACACTCATATACATGTTCTATATATTATAAAATAAATACAAATGTACTTTATATTCCAAATTATTCCGACCAAGTTTTCACTTGGTATGCCAGTTTTATCTATTACTTTTGGTGGGTTAAAAACATGTGAAAATGAGTAGTTGTTCTGAATATTTAAGTATATTAATTTCACAAAATTACGGATTCTGTTTCTCCGAAAGCGCTGACAATTATTTTATATCCCGCACTTCGCTTTAAAGTCTGGGCTTTAAACCGTCATCCCTGAGGGTATCGTTGCCCTTAAAGTCGAGCGAATGTTTGGGATGTCAAATACGGGTATGCTGTTGTTGTTTATACCACCATGTCAGCAAGCAAGCCTACACGATATATACTTATAAGTAATACCGGGAGAGCGTTGCTGACCTATTTGATCATGTTACCGCTAAATGAGGATCTTTTTGTGGCGCAGTCGCTATGCCGGACTGGCAGGAGTCGGCAACTGGGGAGGGCAACTTAAGAGTCCTCCCAGGGTGCTTGTCCCGACCATCTGGGACAAAGTGGTAAAAAAGGGGTACCGGAGCAGCATACCCGCGTTCCCAGGGCTCCCCCATCAGGCACCAGAAGAAGTCCACGACAGGTTAGGTTTAGTCCTTTTAACATATTCTGGTTTTAGGATTATATGGCACCGCTCTAAACCCCTAATAGAAAATATTTATAACATAGGTGTAGGTATCATTACATAGGTGAAACAACGTTGTTAGGTAAGCGCCTGTTCGTTCCCTCAATGTATCACCTCCTCTTGAAGCCAAAACAAGAACAATAGGTACGTAATCTTTCAAATTTCCGATCGCACGCAAGCCACAATAGAGAAGCGGCTGGCAGCCAAGTATTGGCAAGCCAAACAATATCGTCGACCTAAATGCCACCCGCCTTTGATTCCCAAACTCTTCGAAAGCTATAAGTCAAGATCTTTGTCATATTGACTTGAATATTCTTCAAAAAATTCAAGCGTTGAATAATGTTAAACGTAAGATGGCTCGATAGAAGAGAAGCATTACGTAGTTAAGTACTTTTAATGGAAAGAAAATACAAAAGCTACGGTTTAAAACGAGAGAAAAGGCCTTTGTTTTTTGTTAAATATATTTATGATAAACTAAGTTTCTGCCAATGACAGCTTATTAACGTTTACTGTGCTGTATAAGAATTAGATACTAAAGTACAACGCTTTATTGAAGTTATACTTCTTTTGGCGCGATGGAGAAAAATGATGAGAGTGATTTTTTACGATGCGCGCGCACACCGACATCAAAAAATTTAACAGCATGACGTTAGTTCTAGGTGGTATGAAAATTGATAACTATGTTCAAGTTGTATATTAAGAAGTATAACTTCTAACACGTGTGCATAAGTACACACAAGTTTTTTTCTGTATATAGCCAATACCTGCAGAATATAATCGATCAGATGAAAAGATTAAATTATTATTTAAATTGATTCACAGACGGAAAAGCTGAATTTGATTTTTTATAGCATTATGCAATCATTACGCAATGCATAAGTGTTAATCTAATCTTAAAAACATATCAGTCGACCATGTTTCTAGAAAACAAAGCCGATGGACAATAACTACATCCTCCGCAAGGGTGTTAGCAACGGAATCCTAAATTTGATCTGCCAGTGTGTATCGTTCGTAGCTTGACGCAGAGTGCCTATCTCGGATTGGTAGATGGCGTTGGTTCGAAACCCGGCGGTTGACTAATTTATGATTTCCCATTTCGAGATTATAACGGTAAGTTTACAAATAGTACCTACGACTTAAGTCAGGCTTTTGAGAGCGACACGCGGCGAACAATCGCCTAAGTTATTAAGCAAATATTTAATGCTACTGATATGAAACTCATTATTTGGCCTAATTAATATTTTTTTACGAAGTAAAGTTTTAATGAAAAGAAATATAAAAAGTTTAATTTTATAATTATCTTATTATCTCGTAATAATAAAGCATTTTGAGAATTAGATACCTCATAGCATATTATATGCGTACAATCTATGTAAGTATGTATTAACAAACGAAAAGTAGAATATGTAGAATAACAGTTATGTAGTTCCCAGAGTTTGGGATCAGATGGCGGGTGTAAATAATGTCCCAGGACAAAAATAACACTTTTGTACAAATTGATCTCTTACAAATATTCTACACCGGGCAATAATGGGCTGGAATAACAACAGAGTCTATGCATGTACACAGCGTAGTTTAATAAGTACCGCGATATCTAAAAGAGCCTATCTAGAGGCTTTTCCATTGTGTCACTAGTTACAAAAGGGCTTATCTCGAGATTTCATCTCAAGGCGGTCTCGAAGGATTATTTTCTTTGCTGCACTTTTAGCAAATAGCTCCCTCCCTCAACCAACGACATTTCAATTTGGAAATAGTTTAGAGTACTGCTAAGTATGTTACATTGTCTCTGATCTTATCTCTTAGCTGAAATGCATTGTTTTCTATATATACATTATTACAGTTAGATATCCCTTTGTGCAGGATGACATTGTTATAAGTATTTTTTGTAACCTTTGTCGTTTTAACTTGCCTGATTCAAGCGGTTCGTGTAACCTTGGATGCTTGCATAGGGCATCAATTGCATGCGATGCTCCCCTATTTCACTTCCGAAATTTACTCGTGTATGAGTAAATTACGGAAGTGAAATAGGAGGAGAAACAATAATTAAAGTATTACGCTAGGTGGAAGAATTTTCTATAAGACTGCTTGTAGAGCAAAAATAGCTATGCTCAACCAACCGTAAGCTACCCTATCAACGTAAAGAAATATTTTTTACGGGTCAGTATTCATAGACAATCTAGATTCCAGAGATACTATTTAAAACCAACGATAAAGCCCTTAAAACTCTTAATTAATTATAAATTTAAAGGGCTATACCCTTTAAATATTATTTAGAAATACTTAATTCCTTGTCTATACAATCCAAAATGATTGTTAAGAATCCTTTTAGGTCATGCTTAAGATTAAAGAAAATAAAATATCGAGAAACATGATTTTTGTTTATTCGTAAAGTCATAGACCACAGTGTTGTAGAATTATGTTTAGTCGGACTTGTTCTTATCGTGATTGAATTACGATTTTGGACGGTGAGTCAATCAGTTGGACAACCAATTTCTACAGTAAACATTAATTACGTAAAATCTCGCTAATTTACACTGGCCTAAAATACATTTCAATTTAACACATAACCTAAAAATACGCCCATGTGTATTTTTAGGTTATGTGTTAAATTGAAATGTATTTTAGGCCAGTGTAAATAAAAATATAATAAAAATAATAAATAAAAAGGCATATGTAATAAAATATAACGTGTAAAATATACACAAGCGTAAAATATATATTTCAATTAATAACGAAACGTATGAAATTAACACTGGTATAATACACAAAGTATTAAATTGGGTAGTCGGACCATTTCACAATTTTAAACGAGGTTGCTACTTATATTTTGTTATTCTCAATGGGCTATAAAATCTGATAAAATATTATTGTTTTAAAATATGTGGCGTTATGCGCCACATGTTTTTAATAAGGAAATAATTAAAAAGCATTTTGTACTAGTAAGCAAAGTCCAGTTGACAAATGTTTGATTCATAAAATGTCATTTGTATACCTATATATTCCCTTTAAAAATAAAAATAATTAAATAAAAATATTACATTTTATTTTAACAGAATCCATCAAATAAATTCCATTTTTATATAAACTAATTACATCTTCCGAAATTATTGTAAGGCAAGTGTAAATAACTTTCAATATCCTAGTTCAATAGATATATTTACACAATATATTTTTAGCCAAGTTTTTAGAGACCAAGGTTGTCTGTATCTATTTCTGTAACTATTTCCAAGAATTGTTTTTTCAAAGGTAATTGTCGCGAAGTTTTGTTATTGTTGAAACAACAAAACGTAATTATATTCTTACCTTTATAACCCTGTGTACTTAAATTTCTAATTCCGTTATGTTTTCTACTAGTAAGGTATACAATATACATATCCCAAAAGAAGCCAGAAAATCTGAAAATTCTATTCATCAAGACACTTAAATAAATAAATAGATTTAAAACGGGTATTCTTCACGTAGACTTTAAAAAGCCACTTGTAAATATATGTAGCCCGGATATGATTGTAGTCAAAGTTACTTATATATATTTAAAGTTTGTATTGAATCATTTAGAATTAACAGTTAATTTATGACAGTAGAATGACTAAGTTAACTAGTATAGCATTAGCTGCATTAGCCAACTGCTAGTTGTATTCAATTCTTTAATTTTAATATAGTAGTACTAAAAATAATAGCTTAGTAACTTGTTATTTATTTAAGGAATTAAAAAAATATGTATTATTGATAAGACAGACCGCACGGACGGACTAATTAATTTTGTTTTGTTACTTTTATACTGTATTTTACTATGTTTATGTAATGCTTTGTGTGCTTGACAAGTAAAAGTGTGTTAATACCCAAGTGCTGAATAATTTTCATTATTTCATTTAAGTTATTGTAAAAATGGTTATTTAGAAAAGAAATGTACATCTAACACACGAATAGCTTCTAGAAAGGCTTCGGTCACATCCCTAAATTTTCACCGTACATACGAGACCTAATACATTGTTGCATTGATGTCAGCATGAAGTAAATTAGTCGGACCACTGACTCGGTTTGGCGTTCATTACGAACCTCAGTTAAGGCAAATGAACGATCATTTACTTTGTTGTTTAGCTCGTTAGGGAAATTATTTTATTTTATCGCTCTTAAAATATATATATATATATATAAAAGTGAATGTTTGTCTGTATGTCCTTTATAGAATCGTAAATTATGCAGTACGCCTAAAGTATTTAGTTCAAACTATTAATCCTAATGCCAGAAAAAAAGGCGAAAGCAAGGCAGCTTTCGCCTTTTTTTCTGGCAACCATAATTTATTGAGCGACTGCTATCTGAACTCTCGACCCATAAGGAACTAGTAGGTAACCTGTATGGTAGAACCGGTGGTAGATTCTATGACGCTTCTCATAGATATTCTGGTATTCTTATGACACTCCGGGACTGACGATTCAACCTGCTCGCGAGTCACGGACGGGGAGTGCCATCCGTGATTAATGTCCTTTTGTCTACTGAACTATCTTTATGTTAAAATGGAGGTTGATTGACACTCCCCGTCAACCAACCTCCATTTTAACATTAAGATGGTTCCCATTAATCGTAACTTGACAAAAAAAATTTATCGATATTTCACGCCAAATAGATAGATTACAAACCTTTCTCCAAAAAGTTTAATATATTTACATTTCAGGTCTTGATTGAAAATTTTTAGATCACCGGTATATATCTTCGGCACCGGCATTTATTTCCTTATTGAGCTATTATTATTCGATTTCCATAAGATTTATGTGGTGAATCCTCACTAGCATGCCCATTTATATGAATGAACGAATGAATGAATTCTTTATTTGCAGGAATATAGGTACATTTATACAAATACAAATATTTAGATGGTCTTAAACCACAGTTTCACTATATTCAACAATTTGTCGTACAAATGTTTTAGTATATCAATATATATATATATATATATATATATATATATATATATATATAATAAAATCGTAGGAAACTCAAAAAAAGGATACTTGGGGCGTGATCTGCAATCGATATCGATGCCAAAAATAAAGATTTTAGAATTTTTGTCTATTTGTGCATGGATTTATTTCAAATTTTGCAAGAATATTACTAAGAGGTCGGGTCAGCATATAGACTACATATTATCACGCTATCACCTACGAGGGAGGAACTGTAATAATTTATAAAGTTTAACGCGGGTAAAACCGCGGGGCACAGCTAGTATGTATAATAATAATCATTATTATTATCTGGTTATATACGCCGAATGTATTAGCTGTACATATGTATTCGCTAAAACTACACACCTTATTATGAATTTTGAAATCCTCCTTTTATAAGTCGATACAAACGATAACGGGTAGAGTCTATTTATGTCATCGTAATTATTTTAAAGATCAGCCAAATACTAAGGCTTATTGTCCTAGATATCAGCGCCAAACGGCTCTAAAACGTAATTTCCGGCCAGACTGAAGTATTTACGCCGTTTAGTTCAGAGCAGGTAAGTAATTAAGTAATCGGTACGCATAAAAGCTCAATAAGGTAAATATTTATACTCCTAACACTTACTTAAGTTTAGGACGCCGTATGCATATTTAATCATTTAGGGTTCTTAGCTGGGTATTTTGTTTGAATTATATATATGGATTTAAAACTGGTAATATATTTTACCTGGAAGATTACGGCATAGAAAACAAACATGAACTATGAGATTAATGTTCAGGTCTTCATCTTGTTACGATACGCCTTAATATACAATATATTTTTAGTTTTACTTTGCACTGAGCCTCTAGGATTTTAAAGAGCAAAGTAGTACCCACAAACAAACGAATGGTTAGCTACTACCTTCATATTTACACTAAGCAGTTGTACCAACAATTTTCTGTTAAAATTCTGCTAATTTATCCTATACTTGAAAATCTTAAGCCCTGTCTAAGCACCAGGCAATGCTGTCGAATATAGGCAACGCATATTCAGTGGATATACTTGTCCATCGAAATCAATTCATTTTTGCTTCTAGTTAAAACCAATTTTATTCAATTATTATGTCAAAATAAAGAAATACATATTTAAATAATTAACTTAACTAAACTTAACTAAACAGAAAAATATCAGCTAAATTAACTATAATACCTAACTACTATACTAGTTAAAACCGTTATCAATGTCAGCATAAATTGTAAATTATGTAAATAGAGAATCAATCAATTTTAAAGTGTATACACTGACATGGTAAACCAGTACTAATAAACAGCACTAACTATTGCATTTTACATTTTAATTAATCAGTATAATAATATTTTATCTACTTACTGTATTAACATATGTTTGACAAGACTGAACGAACGAATATTAAGTGAAGTATTACGTTTACTTGGCGTATTCTGTTTGAGTGAATATGGTATGGATATTTGACTAGAGTCATCCGGAGCAAGAAGAGCATGACGTGTCATGTAGTTTTAAAGATGGTATCCATTTGAATTGACTGTGTGGTATAATAATAATAAATATCTTGGAAAGTTATCACACACTGCCATCTGATCCCAAAGTTAGCAGAACCTGTACTATGTCAACCAGATAACTGATAAACATATTTATATATTTCTAAATACATACATAATATATAAATTATACCCAGATATAGAACGCTTAATCCTGCTCCCCAGTCATCACAAAAAAAATGTCCTGGGTGGGGGGGGATCGAACCCACGACCTCCGGCGTAGCAGTCAGGGTCCGTAACCACTAGACCGACAGGCCAGGTATAAATAATAAATTAATGTCCAATTATCCCAACTTAATAACACCTACATGCACCTGGCTACCAGAACGCAATGCAAAGCTGTATTTTATAGCATTAACGCATAATGACCCAATCAAGAAACAAAATACTGAAACCAATCACCCCTCTAACTTTGTGTAGTATACGGTGTAATACGAAACTGGTTTGTTATACAAAGTTTGTCGTTATTGCATGTTGACATGAGCTGGATTACAGACTTGTAGATTAGTTTAATGGGGGCACAGTCCATCACCATCTTGTTTGGCAGGATCTAGTTAAAACTTAGAACAATCTAGACAAGCCTTGAGACGTTAGATATACATATATGTAAATATGAGCAGTGTCCTGAGTCAAGTGCATGAGAAGGTTACGCTATTAAGGGCGCAAGTTAACAAGCTAGCTTATGACAAATTGTATGAAGACTCTAATGAATATGGTATGTTTGCTTAGTAACTTGAAAATATATCTCTACACTGATGATTTTTTTAAATGAAATTTTTAGGGCCACTAAGACACTCCTATCTGAACTCAAACTAAGCGGAGCCTTTACTATCGCATCTAGACAATTGATAAACATACTTATGTAATTCAAAATATTTTGCTGCTTCAATTACTGTGGTAAACTATGTTTATGTATTGCATTGTGAGCTTGACAAGTACAAGTGTATGTAAATACCCGAGTGCTGAATAAATTTCATTATATGTTTAAAATGTCCTTCGGCCACTCTCAATGGAGACTAGCCATTGGCGCATGCCATATCATATTGCACAAGTGTGTGCGCAAACACAGGAGCACTTTCACATTTAATAACTCTCATGATCCGATTGGACGACTAGCAACACAACTGGAAAGAGGTATAGGAGAGGTTTTGAGGATTTTTGGCGCCAAAGCGGAAAAAGACGCATCGAGGCTATGTTTTATTTTCATAAACTGGTGTAAATTCGAGATTTTATGTGTAATTATGGTGGATTTTTAGACATAACATCTTCGACAACGTACACAAGTGGAGGAAACTGCGATATTGCCGTGAATTGTGATTTTCCGTGTTGTAACCAAAACTCCACAAAAGCCTCTAGTAAAGTCTCCACTGCTTTACTGGGATTCGACAAGGACTATGTATGACTTGACTGTGACGGACTTTACTAGACGGACAATGACGGAAATAAATGATATAAAAATATAATTACTGAAGGCTCATAAGGCCAAAGAAGCCAGCGCCGTAAAATGAAATAAAAAAAAAAAAGAGGTATAGGACAGACGGCTTTGCGTGCTCTCCAAACAACAGAGACCTTTTACTGGTTGATCGAACTGAATAGAACCCATGACCTCCGGCTTAGCAGTCAGCATCCCTAAACACTGGATCAACAAGTCAGTCTATTAAATTAAACTAACCTTCAATAAACTTATTGTCTCAAAGAATTCCTGATCGCGATATCTTCGATGATGGCATATCAGAGTTCATTAATAGAATTACTTTAATAATAATATTATGTAATATATATGCCGTTCACGTTACTATCGGTTTATATTTGTTTGTTTAGCTCCTAATTCATTTAATTTAGATTTACACATAAATTGTCGTTAGTTACAAAATTAGTGCAAATGCTATGTACGCCGTTATTGTGATGCATGTCAGACAATGTATTATAGATGTTATTTAACCATGTACTTATAATATGTGTCATGTGGCAGTACTTTAAAATAAATAAATAAAAACCATTTTAATTGTGGAAATAATTAATATTTTTGAACATCAAAATAAAAGACATAATCCAAAGGAACCAATACATTAGGAAATACTTGTAGATTTGATGGTAAAATGAATTATTAATTCAATTAATGATTCATTTTACTATCAAAATTGATTGGCAATGCTTTGAATGTACAGACGCCAGCACATCCAGCTACCCTAATCTGACAAATTTCTTTTATAGATTTTCAACTTTATCACATAAGCATAAGGTTCACTTTCAATTGGGGAAATTTGATAGATTGGGATAGCTTGATGTGCTGGCGTCTTTACCCAAGAGTCCATTAATGTAAGGTAGTCCGTGTTATTTTATACGAGATTAAATCAAAATTAACTTAAGAAAGCTTTTTAATATACTTATACACCCTAGTACATCTTAAGGTCGGCTTATAAGATAAGATCGCCTATTGTACATGTTAGTATTGTAATTGTTTTCTCATGTATCATAGGGTGCGTGTCCCGACCATCCGGGACACGGCGTAAAAGGGGGCCACCGAAGCAGCATACCCGCATTCCTGGGGCTCCCCCCATCAAGTGCCAGGAGAAGTCCACGGCATGTTAGGTTTAATCAGTGCCAGTCCGACATACCCACCCGCAGACACTTCTTGCGGGTGGCATGCGCATCCACCTGGTACAAGAGAATGGAGAGGCATTCCCCTGCCTTATCAAAAAAAATGTATTATATACATATAATCAGTTGCTTCTACCAGTCCGTAACTCATCAACGAGGTTAAGCATTTAGCAAACGCGGTAAGTCCATAAATGGGTGACCGATTTAGTTTCTCTACCAATCCTTCTAATATTATAAATTCGAAAGTTTTCTTGTATAGATGTATGGTTTGTTATTACTGTTTGCCGTAAAAACTACCGAACGGATTGATGAAACTTTGTAGTAATATAGCATGTATGTCCAAATAACACAGGCTATCATTTATAAAGTTTAACTCCAGTGAAACCGCGGGGCACAGCTAGTTAGTTATTAAAGCGATATACAGTTAGATAAACGCACAACAATAAAAGCGGTAGTCCAAATATGTATCTAAAGTCCAGGATATACTATCACTTGTTCCACTAAATTATAATACTGAGATTTTCACCACGAGATTTTCAGATTTCTCTCTAACCCCAAAATAAAGTGTGGATATCTGTCCCTTTGTTTCAATGGTAATGAACATGTATAAGAAAACTACAAACGGTTCAAATAATAAGGGTTTTCGTAAAAGCACTTGCCCAAATTAACACTGAAAGGAGATACGGCGAAGGGTACGGTACGCCCCCTCGAATTCCCTTCTACTAAGGCATGTCGAGAATCCTGTAGGTATCTGCAGCAGTGAATGCCTAACGAAGAATTCATTGATGCATTGAGTTATATTATTATAACTATCTGTGTCACCCATAAATAGTTGTTCTGAGTCTGGATGTAATTTGTGTCCGTCTATTATATGTATGTAAAGTACCCCGGGAGACAGGGATTAGATACTCTAGTCCGGGCGTTGTCTTTTTAAGAAAAAGAAAATACTATATTGCATTAACAAATAGTAAATATATTAAACAACGTGAATTTTCCAAATTCTGTAGTTTTATTATATCACAGATACATTACACGTGACCACAAATTCCTCCTTGTATAAAATACTATCAAAGAATACAATCTACTTACTATGTAATGAGTTCAGCACATCCTATACAAAGTTTTAACCCAATTTCCAATCTCTTAGGGTCTTTTAAAAAACGTAATCTTAATTGTGGTTTGGACATGTCGAAGAGAAATGCAGGCAGACAGAATTGTCCAATAATTATATCAATATAGAGCTTTGGTTACCCGTTAAAATATTGTTCCGCACCGTCATCCACCGGTCATCTGCCAAATGTGCCCTCGCAACCTTAACATCCGCGAGTATTTGATTAAATTCCGGTACAAATCAGTTATTTCACTTTAAAATATAGAAAAGCCTGTTTACGACAGGGCGAAAGTGAAAAGTTGTAAACCTACAGAAACAACAAAAACAAATGAAAAGCCTTTAGATAATATTATTTTAATGAAATCGAAAAATCTACTACTACTTGAATATATCACTGACACAGACAACCGAGTTACGGAAAGAATTCCTCACAGTAAAATCAAGAAAAATTGCAACATAGAACGAAAATTGTCACGTCGCCAATCGTTAGTCGAGAATTTATTACGCATTGAGAGATATTCATGGTCGGGGCGTCAGCTAGTACTTTATATAATTTTGTACCTTATATTATTATCCGCATATAAGTTAGTATAATTCATCCACGCAAAAGAAAGAGAGCATTATTTGTAAGAACTAAAAAGAAGCTGCGCGGTTCCCATTAGCACCAAAGTTCCTTGCGATATTTTCTCATTGCAAAAACGCAAAGACACAGACAATATAGCTCAAGAATAGTTTCAATATCTACCTACGCCTTCAGCATTGAGCTTATATAAATGGCCGCACACAATTATGCTCGTCTGCACAAATCAGCTCATTTATAATAGAAATAGTGTAATAGTGAAATATGGGTAGCGGGGAGCCCCTTACGATTTCTACCAGTTCACTTCTACTGCAAGTCGCGTCAATATAATATACCTATAATTAGTAACATTAGATAGATAGATAGAGTACACTTTATTGTACCAAAAGAAACAATACATGACTTACAAGTAAACAGGTACAATCGGCGGTCTTATCGCTTTGTAGCAATCTCTTCCAGACAACCGTTGGGTGACAAGGAAAAAGTAAGACAGAAAAGGTGATAGTTGTAGAGTACTGTCAAATATTCAAAGTTATGTACTTATATACAATTTACATAAACATACTTATATTCTAAATACTAATAATACTATACTATACATACAAAATATTATGCATCTATTAAATTTAGGAGTTTTGGTAAAGAAGGTTACGAAAAACATTTCAGAGATAAAAAGACAAATGATGAAGATAATTTAAAGCGATAAAATGTGTTATTATATGTAGTTTTAAGTTTTCTGATGATCTTAAAGACCTGGAATGTGTATCACAAACGAATTCAAACCATTGCTTAAGGTAAATAGGAGCTGTTGGATTAAACATAATATTGTAAAGGAGACAAAGTATGTGAGAATTTCGGGCGAAGTCGGATTGGTAACCACTCGAGTTATTACGAACGTTTCGTTCGTAAAAATCTCGAGTTCGACAGGTCTATAATAAGTTCAAAAGTAACTACGGTTTAGTTACTTTTGAACTTATTATAGACCGGTCGAACTCGAGATTTTTGATTACCATAAATTTTAATAATATATTATTTAAAAGAATCAAAATGAAATAATATTACAAGTAAAAAAACAATAACTGAAACATTATAAAATCAGAATTTAGATATTTTTAAACAAATTATTTATCTTTTCTATAGGGTGAGTATTTTATTATTTACTAGCTGTGCCCCGTGGTTATATCCGCGTTAACTTTTAACAATTATATGTTAATCCAAGATATCAGCTAACTCCACACCAAATTTTATTAAAATCGCTTCAGCTGTTTAGACGTGAATAACGAACAAACATACACACTCACAAACTTTCACTTTTATAAAATTAGTGTGATATAATATACTTTATATACGTATAAAGAACATCAACTTGTATATTTGGCACGTTGTAGCCAGTGTCGCGAACCCTAGCTACCATGGACGCTTCTCACTTTCGTATTATAGCACTAAATTCATCCCATTCACGCTCCCGCGAACATGCCGGATGCGACAGTATCGTGGGAACCCCACGAGCATACGAAATGCGTCATTATACTGAACTCAGAGAGCTTCGCAGGACCTTTGAGTATATGACTCGCATAGGCTGTTCAATTTTCGTGTCAATATAATTAAAGCTTAATACCCTCAACCTTTCTTTTAGATAACAGATTGGAACTAAAGTTAAAAATAAGCGTATAATAAAACGATCACGTTAGCCTAGTTGGTAGTGCTCCTGCCTACGAAGCTGGTGGTCCTGGGTTCGAATCCCGGTAAGTGCAAATATTTGTGTGATGAGCACGAATATTTGTTTCTGAGTCATGGATGTTTTCTATGTATATAAGTATTTATCTATCTATATAAGTATGTATATCGTCGCCTGGTACCCATAGTACAAGCTTTGCTTAGTTTGGGGCTAGGATGATCTGTGTGACATAGTCCCCAGATATTATTATAAAAAAAATATAAAATATTCCAAAAGAATTACTTATCGATAAATAATATTATTTAAATGGTTCACAAACAAAAGATAAACGCGTAACATACATAACCTAGATCTTTTAAATTTGACTTAGACTTACGTACTGATAAGAATACGTTACGTATTGATAAGAATAAGAACGAGTCGTTATATCAATATATTTATTATCATCATAAAATAATATTTATAATTATCTGCCTTATGTAGTTGGTAGGCTTTGACTTACACGATGACGCCTACCATGGGACGTGACCGATTATTCTAGAATTTAAGTTACAGCAGTATACAGCCGTGTAAATCTATATTTATGTTAATAGGACGGTTTATGTAGACTTTTATATTCCAACGGGGCGTGCGTCGGTACTAAAATACATCGACGTTTCTACCCGCTGTTCCTATTGAAATACTAAATGTTACATCCCCAGTTTTCTTGTGCTTTTATTCTTGGAAATGTGCATTGGAATTATTTTATTTGTTTTCGCTCAATTCTTTAGTAGAGTTCCGTACATCTAGTGACAATACGGAATCCTTTTAGAATATTTTAGGACTTATCGTATTTAACCCCTCGTTCTTCTGTTATAAGAATAATTGACTACAAATAACGAAGATTTAAGTTCTATGTCCAGAAAGACCCCGATATTGAGGAATAGGATAATTTTCTGAGTAAAGCGTGCGTCAATTCGTTAGTCATGCCGGGTGGTCCAATCCGTCGGAAAATGAGAGTGTAAGAATAGTGAGAGCATCAGCGTTTTCTTGTAGTTTTATTTTGGTAAGGAAATATAAATGTAAAATACAAAGATAGTATTGATTTAAAATAAAAATAATTTAGTTAATTTTAGCTAGTACTGAAACTAAGTATAATAGAACATGATTCAAAATTTACTGAAAAATTGGGAACGGTAGATATAAGTTATAAAAAATATTCCATTTCTCTAAAATTCTTGTCGCATCCATCGAGAAAATATTCTTTTTATCGATGGATGGACATGCACATATCCAGTTCTCTTTAAGTAAGTATCAAATGCTTACATTCCCTAAAAAATATTACTAGTTTGCATTATTATCGAATATTAATTTTCTGATCAAGCAAACTAGCCACTGCTTCACCACAAGCCACCCCGTGTATTCCGATGGTAACCCGAGTACATACGTTTGGTGGTATAATTATAATTATTCTATTAATTAGAGTAAATTACTATTCAGCAGTCAAATATCAGTTCTCTATAACCAATTATTTGAACACTATTCGCCGTACGCTGTAGACCACGGTGTCGTTATCATTACAAATTAATGTTAGAATGAGGATTCTGTAGAATAAGTCAGAAAAAAAACGAATCGCATTTGTTCAGGTGCAAGGCTTTTCAAATTACAAAAACCTAGTGCTGGATTTAGTGAATATATGAGCGCTACGTCGTAGTACAGTACCGAATGCTACGTAAGTTGCTACATCCTTACTACGGCAAAACTCAAACGTAGTAACAAAATATTGTTATGCGTAGCTAATATTGGTTATAATTTTAAGTTATATTTATCTTCCGTTTTTGTGTGAAGTTTTTAGAACGCCCACTAAAAAAAAAGGAATGTTAAGAGCAAAGCGTTCATTTGCACTCCATTTGTGTCCATTATTATGTTAATGTTGTGATTCTGGGTGTGAGTAAGAGCACATCGGAGGGGTGGGGTATGTCTGTGGCACGGGTCATAAGCTATAGTACCCGCTTACCGTTGGTGGGTAGGGTTGTTACTAAAATTATTCAATAACATAATAAAAGAAAAAACCTAGCAGTTTCAAGATAATACATCATGAATCTATGAATTATTCTTGGGAAAAAAGTAAGAATTGGTATTTGTTTTTCCTTATTACGTAAATGCGGCATAACAATAATATGGGTTTTTATGTACAAATGTATTTCCTAAATGGTTCCCTATTAATAATAAAAATAAATTACTACTATAAAAGCGAGCAAGCCTGATGATTTACAGAACAGAGGCGTGGTCGCTCACTATGGACCTTATTAGAAGGCTCAAGGTCACCCAAGGAGCAATGGAGAGGGCTATGCTCGGAGTTTCCCTGCTGGATCGAATCAGAAATGTTGAAATCCGCAGGTAAGCCAAAGTCACCGACATAGCTCGAACAATTGCAGAACTGAAGTGGCAGTGGGCGGGGCACATAGCTCGTAGAACCGACGGCCGTTGGGGCAGAAAGGTTCTCGAGTGGCGACTACGAACCGGAAGGCAACGTGGGCAGGCCCCCTACAAGATGGACCGATGATCTTGTGCGGGTCGCTGGAAACTGCTGGATGCGAATAGCACAAGACGGGCAATTGTGGAGATCTTTGGGGGAGGCATTTGTCCAGCAGTGGACGAAGCGAGCAAACAATGTTTTTAAACCAGATATTAAATATTTTTTTCAAGTCGATAAAGTTCAGCTGCGATACAAAGTGGTGAATTTCAGACCCACAGACAACGGATGGACAGAATCTTTGTTCTACCATTCTAATACCGTAGGTACAGCTTGCGCATCCAGCTACCCCAATGTGTCAATATCCCCCAATTGAAAGTGAACCTTATGCTTATGTGATAAAGTTGAAAATCTATAAAAGAAATTTGACAGATTTGGGTAGCTGGATGTGCTAGCGTCTGTACCTCAAAAGATAACTGTTAACGTCTAACATATAACTATCTTCATAACAAAAACTTCAAAACATATAGTTGAAGTGAAAGATTATTTCTTTTGAAACCGACTAAAATAATTACCTTAAACACTGTTGTACTGTTTATATTTATGCCACGCTGTAAAGGTATATATTTTATTCACCTCAAAGTAAAATAAACTTAATTGTAAATCTCATGTTTTCCGCTTTTGTGACACTCGTGATTTCAAACAGTTTGCAGCGTCGTATTTCGCTCTCTTACACAAAGAAAATTCACAATAGTGGAATCACAGCCTAATCCCCGGACAACTGGAAAAGTAGAATAGCTTCTTTTATATTATACCGTCTCCCAAGAAAAATATATGTTCATGTAGTTCTACTATTACATTTTACAGTATTATATTTTACTTTTCATAATCTATACATATAATAAAATCGTCGGAAAGTCGAAACAGTACATTGAATATTTTTTAAAAAGGATACTCGGGGCGTGATCTACAATCGATATCGAAGCCAAAAATATAGTTTTTAGAATTTTTGTCTGTTTGTCTGTATGTATGTCTGGGCTAAACTCAAAAGTACTGCATGGATTTACTTCAAATTTTACATGAATATTACTAAGAGATCGGGTCAACATATAGGCTACGTATTATCACGCTATAACCTACGGGGGAGGAGCTGTGATGATTTATAAAGTTTAACGCGGGTAAAACCGCGGGGCACAGGTAGTTATCTATGTAAGTATGTATTTACAAAAGAAAAGTAGTATATGTAGTATATCACTTATCTGGTTTCCATAGTACAAGTTCTGCTTAGTTTGGGATCAGATGGCCGTGAGTAAATAATGACCAAGGATAATTATTAGTATTTATACATGGCATATTACTCACTGATAATAAAGCTTTCTAGAGGCTTATAAGAAAATTAAAATACAAAATATCAAATCTTTTCGCTTTAAAATTTTTTTTTTATAAAACTCCCCGCTTATTGCTGGCAAGACGTACGACAGACCTAAGTTTGGATATGATAAAAATAATGTTGGATGCACTGAACTTATCATCATCATCATCATAATATCAGGCGAAATACGCATACTGCTGGACAAAGACTTCTCTCAAAGATACCCGATTCTTAAAGCTTTACTCCCATTATCCCCTCATAGCTAGATGCTCTCACCGATCCTTAAGTGATTGGCAAGGTTAAGTAACTAAGCTCGTGGTCAGTCCATAGATGGATGACGGCTAAAGTGCTTCGTAGGGTACGTTAAGCTGTCGATCCCAGTTGTAGTCAATAAGCAACATTCGTTAAGCCATGTCAGAGGCCTAAAGGCGGCTTAAAGAACTCTGACCTCTAGGGTAACCACTGCCCATACGATAAGTAAGTAAGTATTACCCCCGTTTATAAAAGTAATCTATTTTAAATTATTACGTTCTACATTTAAAATATAATAACGACACGTAAGGGCTATCAAACGGGATTCCACGCCGATATCTTTATAAAAAGTTGTATGGGAGAGAAGATACTGAATAAAAATGGATGTTAATGTGCAAGTCAAACTTGGGCTTCAAGGGCTCTACTGTTAATCCCTGTATGGCCCTCTAAAGTGTTTATTGATCTCTTTTTTAACTGACTGAAAGGAGGAGGCTTCTCAATTCAACCATATATATATTTTTATGTGTATTCGCGGATAACTGTTAATTACACTTGTAACTAACTCATATAAAATATAAGAAGTCTAGAATGGATTATTTATTATTTATATAGTATGGATTATGTAATAAAGAGGCACCATCAAGCTGATCTGACGATGGAGCTAAGAGGTAAAATGTTTACTAGAATACAGCTCAACTTTGAGCTCATTAGAAACGTCTTAATGATGCCTATTCATTTCAAGAGAGATAAAACGTGCTTTGTTTTAATTTTCATAAACTACTGACTTATTTCTGTTGAAATAAAAGGAACATTTTGTATGAAAGCAAATACTAATGCTACCCATAGAATATAATAATAGCACGCTGCGTTACATATGTACTATTTAAATTATAATTAGTGTGAAGGTATATGTTATACATATAATAAAATCGTAGGAAAGTCCAAACTGTACATTGAATATTTTTTAAAAAGGATACTTGGGGCGTGAAGTTCAATCGATATAGAAGCCAAAAATATAGTTTTTTGAATTTTTGTCTGTGTGTCTGATTGTCCGGGCTAAACTCAAAAAGTACTATATTGCATGAACATTACTAAGAGGTTGAGTCATGTTGACTCAAGCTACATTTTATCATGCTATCACCTACGGGGAGCTGTGATAATTTATAAAATTTAACGCGGGTAAAACTGCGGGGCACAGGTAGTATTTTAATAATATTATTTTATTATAATTATTAATATTTCACTTCCTTATTAATCAGAATGATATTTCATAGCGCATTTGTTACAGAAATAGTTAAAAATTACATAATGGAAAGCGCTAGGTTGCTAGACAATCGGTCTTAAGGAGATTATTATCGAAATGCATAAACATGTTTTAAAATGTCTAATTATGTATTTTTTTAAGAACGAATACAAACAAAAACTGTGATAAAACAAAGTAAGTAAAAACTTTAAGGTAGTTACTTAAAATCAATATCATCATCATATTGGCCAAAAGACGTCCACTGCTGGACAAAAGCTAAATACTGGCAGTTAATGGAATTTTTGGCAGAGGCCCAAGGCTCTCCTCAAATACCGGTATTTTTTAATTAGCTTTCAGTGTAATAAGGTACGACATATTTCAATAGCTCTCTACCTAAACCTCATCATATCAACCTAAAGACGTCCGCTGCTGGACAAACGCCCCCAAAGATCTACACAACTGCGGGGCTTGCTAGCCCTCATCCAGCGGCATCCTTTCACCCTTATAAGATCGTAGAAGATTAATTTTTTAATAAAATTCACGGTAACGATAAATAAAAATCAAGCTTATATATTTTTATGTGTTTATTTAAAGATTCCTTACTGTCATTTTATAACCTTTGTTCAATTATGAATTCTCATGTGTTTTTTGTAACCATAAAACAAAACTAATGCCATAATTTCATGATGTAAGAGTATAAATCAAAGTAAAATGTTAAACCTAAACCGAATGTTAGACCTTCAAAATACCAAATATAGGTATTGATTTATTATACCTACAAGCTATCCGACAAACTTATGTACCGACTGAATGTGGATGTTATAATTTCCGAAAAAAAAAACTTCGTCTACAGTCAACCATTCATAGATTAACCACATGCCTGGGAGCTTAACCAGTGAAATCTAGCCACTAAACTGAACTAAAAAACAGAAAGTAATTTCAATTTGCAACCATTCATAGATTAACCACATGCCTGGGAGCTTAACCAGTGAAATCTAGCCACTAAACTGAACTAAAAAAACAGAAAATAATTTCAATGTGCAACCATTCATAGATTGACCACATGCCTGGGTGCTTAACCAGTGAAATTTAGCCACTAAACTGAACTAAATAAAAGGAAAACAATTTCAATTTGCAACCAACCATTCATAGATTAACCACATGCCTGGGAGCTTTACCAGTGAAATCTAGCCACTAAACCTTCAAACCTAGCGCTTTCCATTATGTAATTTTTTAACAAATTAACTAAATAAAAGTAAAATAATTTCAAGTTGTAACCAACCATTCATAGATTGACCACATGCCTGGGTGCTAAACCAGTGAAATCTAGCCACTAAACTGAACAAAATAAAAGAAAAATAATTTCAATTTGCAAACAACCATTCATAGATTAACCACATGCCTGGGTGCTTAATCAGTGAAATCTAGCGACTAAACTGAACTAAATAAACAGAAAAGAATTTCAATGTGCATATAATCTGCTGACTCACTACCTATGAGGAGGCAAATATTACATTGCGTATGTCACAAAATACTATGATATACATGTAATCTATACATATAATAAATCTGTAGAAAAATCATTTTTGTACATGAAAAGAAAATCCAAAAAAAATAGCCAGGGTATTAAAGGACAACCAATAGAACCCATTTCCAGCATTTTTGTCTGTTTGTCTGTTTGTCTGTTTATATGTTCGGGTATCACGTAAAATATACGAAAGCAATGTAGATAACTTTTATACACAACGATTGAGCGTAACTTGAGGTAACATTTAGTTTTTGTTTTATTGCAATCGGTTCAGTCTATCAAAAGATATTAGATTTTAAAGTAATCATGGAGAAAAATAACACACATTTCGGTACTTCAAGATGAACTAATGTTTATAGTTGAACTAAACTGTCCGATAGATGTCTTTGTGCATATTATGACATCTCTTTTCTGAATGAACTAGGTTGATAGTTGATTTTTGTTTCGATAGATGTCGTTGTGTATTTCTTTTGACTCGCGGTGTTAATTTTGCCCGTGTTTGCTGATTGCATGAGTTACGTAGGGTTTTGAATGTTCTGAATTGTTTCGAAATAAGGTCTTGGCTGCCTAGAAGTATGTCGTTGTCCAAAATTGGTTATTAAAAAAATCTGTTTTCTTTGGGCAAATTCAATTATGTAGAAGGTTGGATTTGTTATAATTTCATTTTAAATTATTGATAGTTGATTTTTATTTCGATACATGTCGTTGTGCTTGATAGTTGATATTTATTTCGATAGATGTCGTTGTGCATTGCTTTTGACCCGCGGTGTTAAGATTTGCCCCGAGTTACGTAGGGCTTAGAATGTTCCGAATTGTTTCGAAATAAGGTCTTGGTTGGCTAGAAGTATGTCGTTGTCCAAAATTGGTTATTAAAATATTCTGTATTCTTTGGGCAAATTGAATTATGTACATGGTTGGATTTGTTATAATTTAATTTTAAACTATAATGTCAATCGATCGAAAGTTTGTGCTGTCGATTCATTTGTAACGCGAATGTACAGACGATTCTAATTTTATTGCCTCTCCGATTGAATGTATTTGAATGTAGTAAATTAATCCGGTCTCTCATAATTTTCTCAGCACAAATCTATATACCTACCTATGTAAAAGAGGAAACTGACTGACTGACATATCAACGCACAGCCTGAACGGCTGGGGTTAGAGACTTGAAATTTTGCCGGTAGGTACTTTTTATGACGTATGTATTCACTAAGGAAGGGGTTTTTGGAAATACTAACCCTAAAGGGGTAAAACAGAGAATGAAAGATATTGAAAGATTTTGAAGTTAAAGGCATTGAAACTGATATTTAGTAGTTCAGCCAAAAATAAAAATAAATATTTTAGAATTTTTGGAAATTCCACCCCAAGGGCGTAAAATAGGGGATGTAAGTTTGTATGAAAAGTGTATAATTTTTTATGTGAAAAGCATGAAAATTGGTATTTGGCCTTTCCGTTAAAAATAAAAAATATGTATTTCAGGATTTTAGGAATTTCCACTCCTAAGGGCGCATAATAGGGGATGTATGTTGCGTGTGGGTATACCTATAATGGTTGTGAGACTTCAAGTCAAAACTTTGCATCGTGTTATAGAGTCTACTATTATGCCTGGATCCGCCCAGGGAGAAGCAGTGTTCGTGTCACGTATTCCGTTAGTGCCAAATGATCTCACTTTTCAGTTTAAAATACTGTAATTCCCTATAAAAGTGTGTGTCGCGATAACCATCAACAAATTGCAAAGGCAAACCCTCAAGTTAACTGGAATTGACTTGAGGAAGGCGGGCACGTTCACGTGGCGTGCTCACGTGTGAGTTCATCCCACAGTCTGATCCATGTAGAGCGAGGACCTACGTCTTTTGCTGAGCGCCGTAAAGTGGATGATATTGAACATCCCACATACCAGGCCGCTTGCAGAGCACGCCATTTATTAGTTGGAGGTAAGCATTGGGATGACGCTCTAGCGGAAGCATGCGTGAGCGATAGTCCACATCGCTTGCGACATTTGTTTGCCATCTTACTGACTTTTTGTGCGTTATCGGACGCTAAACAGTTATGGCAAAAGTACCATGACAAGTTTGCTGAAGATTTTATGAGACATGTACAACTAAATACTGATGGACAAATTACTGAAAGGGTACGTGAAAATTGTCACAACAGGTCCTTATTGGCTATTCAAATGATAGTTATAAGTATAGGAGGGAACCCGATCAGTCAGAGGCTGCGAAAAGGCACAGGAGTTTTTTATTGTTAAAAATAGGCGATGGCACATACCCCGTACAAGAAGATGGAAAAGTTATTTTGATTGGTAATCTCTGTTCTTAGGTTACACCACAGCAAGAGCTAATTTCTTCTGTGTACGGAGATACCACAAACATGGGAAATCAAGCCGGTTATTGGCTATGTCAGCGAGCTATTTTGACTCCCCACAATGACCAAGCTGCGGCAATTAATTTCAAAATATTGAGTCATGCGTCCGGTAATAGTAGAGAATATAGCTCAATAAATACATTTATGGAAGAAGATAACGCCACGCACTACCCGGTAGAATTTTTGGATTCCCTCAGCACGACCGGACTTTCAGCCCACAAAATAGTTTTAAAAATTGGTGTACCAATCATTCTCCTCAGAAATTAATGTCCTCCCAAACTTTGTAACGGCACTCGGCTCAAAGTCACAAATCAGCAACATTATCGAAGTGATATTGTTTTTATTCCAAGGATACCTATAATTCCTAAAAACTTTCCTTCCTCTTTCAAACGAGTGCAATTCCCAGTCAGTCTCTGTTATGCCATGACGATTAGTAAAGCTCAGGTCCAGACATTATCCGTTGCGGGGGTGGACCTAAGTATTGGATGCTTTTCCCATGGTCAACTATACGTAGCTCTTTCACGCGTAAACAACCCCAATAAAGTTTTTGTGTACGCTCCAGATGGTTCCACACGTAAAATAAAGAAGCACTAAATTAAATAATTTTTTATTTTTATTTTTTTTTTCCGTTAAAATATTACATTTGTGTGGAATCGTCAATTTTTTTTACCCTACCGTGCAGTGCATGACGTGGCAGCTACTGAGAAACACTGCCAGAAAACTCAGTAGGAATCCTTTTTTAAAATGTTTTCGGTATCCTCCCACCGCGCTTTACACTAAAAAATACATTGTTAAGTTCCGACATCCACGCGAACGAAGTCGCGGGCACAGCTAGTAGGACAATAAGTTTGGAACTTTGCCAACCTAAAGCTAGAAATAAGTCGCTATGACTAATATTCATACACGGTAAAGTCACCTACCGCTATGTTTACATATTTTAGTCTACATTAAAGATTGTAGATTCACCTCCTTCTTCTTTCTTTATTGTATGTGCATTGGTTACCCTGATGACAGATTAGTTTAAGCCGCCCAGTACGCCTCTGACATGCTTAATCGTAGCTTAACTTGTTCTCCGAAGCACCTCGAAAGTTAACCACTTTGACGGCCACATATCTCCACATCTATATATATCCTATGCACGCGCCTTTGCTTCACCTTACCAATTACTTATAGACCAGTGAGCGGAACTCACTGAAAGCGCCCCCTTGTAGGTGTAGGTTGGAATCAGAAGTCAAATCATAGCCCAAAGTAAATTCTACTGAAAGTACTGTCTATTGTAATCGCTAATCCAGAAGAATGATCGGATTTAAATACGGATCCGGCCTCTTTTAAGATGGACCGATGATCTTGTGAAGGTTGCTGGAAGCCGCTGAATGCGGGTAGTGTCTGACCGGCCTTTCTGGAGAACGTTGGGGGAAGCATTTGTCCAGCACTGAACAACTTTCGTTTAATATATCTTATGATTTCTTGGTTGGGGTGTACTTACCGACCCTTCAAGATGTTTTCTACTATCCCTCATTTATTTTTATTATATCTCTTGAGTGAATTCAGTTGATATAATGATGGTATTGATCTTGAGAGGATAGCTTGTTGATTACTGTGAAAGGCACTCATAGCCAGAGGTCTGAGCTCTTACCAGTGCGTAAGTGATCGTGTAGTATTACGATACCCCATGCTTAAAGGATGCAGAAATTTCTACCTATGTGTTTGAATATGGTAGGTACTGGCAAGTACATAAGTATTATATGGGACCTCAAGTAAAGGAATGCACTCCAAGTTTCTCACAATAATCAGCCATAGGATGTAGGCAAAAAATTAATATTTATCGTTTTGGGTTTAGCTAAGAATTTTAAATTCAAGAGCCCATAAAACTCTAGTCGATAAGTGACACAACAAAAAATCATCGAGGTATTAGAAATTTGGTGACCACTTGAGACATCATGTGCAAGTGTCTCGACCCTAAACAATATTTATTGGTTTCTATCGAAAGACTGAAAAAAAAAGAGAATTGGTTTGGAAAGGGAAGTAACACGTTTATTTTTATGCATAGTAGGAATATTTCGTTAGTCTTAGAACTGTCGCGCGCCGGTTACAATCGGGTTTGTTATATTCTAACACATCGCAATAATTTTATAAGTTTTAAATTTGAGTCAGTGTGTATCAATGTTAGAGTCAGTGTTTGGTTGTTAAATATTATAACTAAATTAATTAAATTCAGTGAATGTAGCCGGTTTCCTGAAATTAAAAGCTAAGTACACTAGGCAGAACACTGTTTACTATTACATATGTTATTTCCATTAAACACTAAGTACTATATATATATATTACTGGGCAAAACACTGTAAACATTTCATTTCAACTAGATATACTAAGTACGCTAGGCAAAACTTTGTTTACTATTTCATATTTTATTTCCATTAAATACTAAGTTCTATATTTATATATTACTGGACAAAACGCTGTTTATTATTTCATATTTCATTTCACTAAACACAAAGTACTAAACTCTAAGTACTAAATACCAAGTACTAAATACTAAGTACCTATATGTAACGTTGGCAAAAGACAGTTATTAACTTAACAATTATTTCATTTTTTATTGCACTAAATATTACTTGTTAGAGGTTAATTTATTACTCTGGCATTGTTGTTGTTGCACAGACAAATAACTACCCATAATAATCAAATGATTATTATTTTATTGTGTTTGAGATAGGTTCACAGTCAAACTTTGGATTATATCCGATCATTATTTCTAATTTTCATGGCTAGAACTGACGATTAAGAATCTAGACATTACAATGTTTACCCGACTGTGAGAACCTAAGGTGAAGGTTAACTAGATCAATTGGTTCAAATCCAATTAAATAATTATCTAAATGGTTCACCCGTTATTTATTAATGGAGATTTTTATATACGCGTTGCAACGATATTCAAGATATAAGGATAATTGGTTCAAATCCAATTAAATAATTACCTAAATTGTTTATCCGTTATTTATTAATGGATGTTTTCAAGATATAGAAATAACTGGTACAAATCCTGGAAAGCCTTGTCTAAATGCTTTATATATTATCTATTAAGGACATTATTATGTACACAACGACGACGCCGATATATACTGATGGTTGACTTTTACTTTGAAGACATTTACATGACCATATACACATAAGTAGAGTGTTGGCAGTTAGTAAATATTAAACATAAAGTAGAATGAATATATATACAATTGTATGTACGGGGAGATGTGATTTTAGAGTACCTATAATGTGACGCAGTCTGCGTAAGTGTGCGTAAGCTTTATCTATTTCCCGATGAATACGATACAATGAGAGGGGTTTTTACGACACACACACACACATAAAAGTAATGAGACATCTATCTCGGATGGTTCGGATCAAGATGATCGAACACGCCAATTGAATCAAGCTACCATTATATACTAAAGTGTCGACAGCGTGTAATCCCTGTATGTGTAGACTGTCTAAACAAGCGGGAATGCGATAAGTCATGTGTGGGAGATATCTGTTTGCCCAACGCGGGTCACATCCATGTGAATATAGGCCGTAGATGCCTACGCAGACAGACTCTCTCATGCTACGCGGGACGCGCTAGAAGCAAGCCTACTGTTACAGCATCTAGAGCACACGTCTGTGATCGACTCATATTATAAATCACCGAAACATACCCGATACTCAAACTATTATGGCTATAGATTACTTAGATCTAGCAACTATCCGAGTATTCTCATATTCACACAAACACGCATGTTACAACTTAGTTTGTCGAGAATGTTGGATTTAAGCTACCGTAACATTCCTCCAGGTTAACGTAAATAACTGCGCAACCTCAAAGTAATCGCCGCTAGCGTAAAAGTAACAAAAGGTCGTAGAACTGAATTATTGAGTTAATTCATAATCACATGTGTGGGATTTTACAATCAACATTATCTGAATATACATATACATATATATATCAACCACAACTGACACACTCCTGATGACTCATGACCTTGACAATGACTCTGAGACCATGAAATAAATAAAATAACTGATATTAGTAATCCTAGGGGAATCATGATTAACTCATGAGACTAATTGCATTGATAATATTTCTTTACAAATTATTACGAGCTATGTTAAGATTAAGTAGACAGTAGTTTTGCATTTTCCGCTTCATCCTACAGGACTCGTGTGAAAACCATTTTCCGGCATATACACGCGGTAGCTGAAACCCGGGGTAAGTTGTAGAAAATAGCCCATATATTATTTTATTTTCACGAATCATTACTGAAACTTTGGAGCCGTATACTGTGTTTAACTACAATTCCAATTAGGATGTTTATTTACAGCAATTTTCTTCTAAACAGCATTAATTAACTTTATAGGAATCAAGGTATGAATATAGGATGTAATAGCATATTATGTTAATTTATTCTAGACGATCACGCGCCTTATAAAACTACATATAGACGATCACGCCCAACTAAAACTCAACTAAAAATTATTAATTAACTAAAACCTCACAGCATATTATCGTGAGATAAGAGTTAGAGTACAGACTTCACGACAGTCTTCCGACAGGGGGGGGGGTGGGTTTTTACAATCGGCGAGGGTAAGCAACTAGACTCACGGTCAATCCACAGATAAGTGGCCGCCAAAGAAGTTTAATTTCTGATCGTCTCCGTGCTTCGGAGGCCACGTTAAGCTGACGATCCTGATTGTAGCTATTAGACAACAGTCGTTTAGCCATATCAGAGGCCTACTGGGCGGCTTGAACAACTCCAACACTAGGGTAACCACTGCTCATATGAAGTAATTAAGTGCAGTGAAAGATTAAAATGTATGAATACAAAAGAGTGCGACAGTGAAGACAAGTATGACATGTTACATAACTGAAAGTGTATGTTACGCAAGTGAACCGATATATTCTGGCAGCTACACCGTTGTTTTCGATATTCTGCAATGGAAAACAAAACGTGGGTAGCGAGATAAGAGAGGTGGGCGTGGAAAGTTATACCGTGGGTCATTTCCGTCCAATCTCCGCCGTGCAGTTAGTCCTGCTTGGAAAATCATTTTACCGAGAGCACAACTGAATTAAGGGAAGGCTATGCAAATCAGGCGAGATACGGCATTCCGTACCTACGTTGTTTAAATAACTACGACATTATGTTTAAGTAGCTTACGATGATAGCCGAGAGAGGTATTTAAGTCGTAAAGGGTGGCGAGCCCAGACACAATGGAAAATCAATTGTTAGCGGGTCATCTGACATTCAAACTATGTCAAGGTCAAATAGTCCTTTTGTAAACAGACTCACTAACTAAACAGTTTACTTTACTTAATTGCATGGAAATGATAATGTACGATAAAGTGTTTGCTTTCTATGGTTCGTATCACACTAATATTATAAAGGCGTTTGTGAGTGTGTATGTTTGACGGTCACAGTAGCCTAGTTGGTAGTGCTCCTGCCTACAAAGCTGGTGGTCCTGGGTTCGAATCCCGGTAAGTGCCAATATTTTTGTGATGAGCATGAATATTTGTTTCTGAGTCATTGATGTTTTCTATGTACCCATAGTACAAGCTTTGCTTAGTTTGGGGCTAGGATGATCTATGTGACATTGTCCCTGGATAGATATTATTATTATTAGATATGTTTTATTATGTTTCTTGTTCATGTTTAAACGGGTGGAGCGATTTTAATAATATTTGGTATAAGTAATAGCTGTGCCCCGCGGTTTTATCCGCGTTAAACTTTATATATTTATAAGTTTAACGCGGATAAAACCGCAGGGCACAACTATTTTAAAGTAATGCCGTTATTCCCTGCTTAACAGTGGCTCAGGATTTTTTATTATTATTATTTAAATATATATATATATATAGGTATAATACACAATTCACAACTTTTTATCTTCTTTTTTTTTAAAGACTACGCTGCATTAGTGAATCTATGCCCTGTATCACGGGGTACTTGACAAACATATAATAGACGGACACAAATTACAAATAGTTGTCCGGCGTGGGACTCGAACCCGCGACACAAAGTGTCGAGGCGACTGTCTTAGCCGCTGCGCCTCACGTGCAGTCAATATTGGCTAGTGTGAAGAAGTGCAAGACTCTTTGTAATATTTTCAATACATTAACCTGAATATCCACTGCTAATATAGCTAATGATATGATAATAATGCTTGTATGAGCATTAAATGTTCCTCTTGCAATCTTTTCTTTTGTGACGAGTAAATAAATTATAACGAGTTAAAGTAAATTTAAGAGTAGACCCTTAACTCTCCATTCACTATAGGTACTATTTCAAAAATACAAATCAATTTATGCAAATAACTTTCCTGTTTGCTTCGTTTACAAATGAGACCTGACGAAAATACGACTGTCCTTTAAAATGTCTGTCATTTTTCATTTTTGTTTGATCGATGCTCTTTTTGTGTCTGCTCAATGTGTACCTTTTTAATCTCATTTCATTAGTTATGAGAGATGTGACACCCGACTCGAGTTAGTGTGGGATGTGAAAGTACCTTTTACAAATTATCTGAATTTATTTTGGTAACAGAATTTATCAGCATAAATGTTTTTTAAACATAATTTGGACTTAACGGATTGGACCAATATAGTTATTAGTATTTTTATCAATATCGCGGACTCCACACATGTGGAATTGGCGGAGAAAAATGGGCCACACATTTTTTTTTTTATGCTATCTGGGGACAATGTCACACAGATCATCCTAGCCCCAAACTAAGCAAAGCTTGTACTATGGGTACCAGGCGACGATATACATACTTATATAGATAGATAAATACTTATATACATAGAAAACATCCATGACTCAGAAACAAATATTCGTGCTCATCACACAAATATTTGCACTTACCGGGATTCGAACCCAGGACAACCAGCTTTGTAGGCAGGATCACTACCAACTAAGCTACGGTGACCGTCTATACATATAGTTGTGCTTTGCGAAAATTGAATCAGAAACTAAGAGTGCGGCGCAATGGTTCAGATTGTCGCCTCGCAACTACCTCCGACCTCTCGTGTATTGAGTTCGATTCCCGAGAAGAATAACTATTTATGTGACCTTTATATAATTACTGGGTGTAATTTAAGTTTCGTAACAAAGTAATACAGTTTTAAGTTTTACAAGGGTACATGTGCATTATGTGTATTTTTTTTTAAATATTTCTCATCATCGTCATCATTATATTCTGCCTCATAGGTTTAGCGGTAGCGTGTTCACCCGCGGAGAACGAGGTACTGAGTTCAAATCTCGGGTCGGGCCAAAAGTGATTTTGGGATTTTTAATAAAAATTCTCAGCATCATCTCGGAGAGCACGTAAAGCCGTCGGACCTATATCTAACATCTTTCCGGTCGTGCCGCTAGGCGACCCATAATCATACAATATTTTGAATGTGAGTATTAGGTTCGTTTAAAAATATGAGATCAGATGAAAAATATTAGCTGGTTCACAACACAAAGATTATTTTCTGTTAAAATGGGAATAATCGGCGTGTCCCATAATATTGATTACCCTCAGCCACTGAGGACCGCAATGTCAACCATTCCATTCCTAATCACTTTGCGTTCCAAGACACTTTTTAATCGTAGCCATTTGATTAAAGTGGGCTAATCTCCAAATCATAACAGTAACAAGGGTTTAGTGTCTACTGCCCTGGCTATAAGAGGTCAGGGACGACATGAAATTTATCGCTCTCTAATGCTTACATGGGAAACCCATGTCACAAGTTTGTTGATAGCAAAGTTAGTAGCGATAGCGAAACATAACTGTATAGACGACATATCGCCGCTAAATTGTCGCTGTATTTCTGGGTTAAACCCACAGATGCAGATACATATTACTAAACGAAGTCGTTATGAGAATATTATTCCGTGTTAGCTTCGCAAATACATACATAAATGTTCATGTTTGTAAAGTACGCGACACAGGGATTAATTTCGCTAATGCGGGCGCAGTCTTTTAAAAACATAAATAAACTCTTAGACACTTCAACATTTGGTTCTGGGCCATGGGACCACTAGATTAGCTACATCCATACATTATAAGACGTGTCGGTGCTAAGTCTAACACCGGTGAATCTGAATATTACTGCACGTATGGCGCAGTTGTTTAAAAGTCACCTCGCTAGTACATTGGCGCATTCGTGTTGTCTTTTGTCGAACGACAAAACCCTCCCGAAAATAATTCCACAACGGAGTTTTATCCATCATAATATGGAGGGATATGCCACACTTGTAGACGGTTTGGCGATCGCAGTATGATTGTCATAGTACACAGAGAGACGGTGCTGACTCTTTGCTAATAGATAGTGATTCCATAGTACGGGTGTTATCTTAGAAGAAACAGTTTTTTTAAACATACTATATTAACGTATCCACGTCTGTTATGTTATATTTTAGGGAACTGTTAAGGCTCTATTCGGTCTATTGAATAGATTAATTAAATTCAATGCCATAAAAATTCAGAGCTTATCCAAATGATAATTTATTGAATAATTCTAATACAACAGAACACATAAATTTCCCAATAATTTAAGAGTATGTCCCAAAACTGCTATTCAGAACAAAGGCGTAGTAAAATCACACATTTTCTATTTATTCTAACAAACATAATTTAAAAAAAGTAAACATTTTTATAAAATTAAAGAAAATAGGTGTTTACTGACATTTTAGGCAGTCAAGTAGATTCACAGTAGCTGCCATGTCACGAACTACATGCGACGGAAAAAATAAATGAAAATACTGTTAATGATTAATATGGGTTCTTTGATACGTGTTTTCTTCTTATGTAGATAAAAGTTATATGAGGAATAGTTTCGGATTTTAATAACCTGCCAAAATTTATTTATAAAAACGTTACATCTATAGCTGTAAAACATTTCTCGCACCCAAGATGAATATAGAATTGATAATATTTTAATATGTCAAAATTTATATAGAAAATAAATTAAAATTTTAATTGTTATTATTAACAGTTGAAAACCGGCTTTGTTCCTTTGAATCCCGACTCTGGGTGGTTCCAGACGTGGAAATGCATTTGAGGATCGATTGTTTAAAGGACGTTCTGTGCCAGTTTCGGAATACGGGTGCGTCTGGTCCGATTGGGGACTAATGGTACCTCCACTAGTAGTAGTAACTCCACATTATTAGTGTGAAAGCAAATTAAAAGGGTCATGGAGAACGCTGGAGATCTTAGTGAATGATCTTGACTTTATGTAAGCAAGTTGGGACACATTGGCGATGAACAGTTGTATACTTTTATATGCAGCAACAAAGTTTGATATCTCTACACCTATGAGCGAAACGCGTGACCCAGCCAAATTATAGAATAACTTTTTACTTTTATTACTATAGCAATAAAATTTAATATAAAAAGGTACTAGAAGTGGTTCGAATCTTTAAAGTAGCGGCGGTTGGGAAATCGTGACTTGCTGTAGTAATGTGATTTGAAAACTTTACTGTCTTCAAAGTATTAGTTTTGTGTTCATTTCTATCATCAAGATATTTTCCATTCTTATATATACTAACTACCTTGTTCTCAAGAAAGGCCAGGTTAGAAGTATCCGAAACAGGCAAGTCCAAATTATAAAATTCTTCATACAGAATATAATGAGAGTAGGTAGAGGCAAAAGAGGTGTGCAAAAATCGTGACAAATGGAAATCCGTTGTCTTGTCTACCCCTCTGACAAATAGGCGTGAGTGTATGTTTATGCATATGCGACTACATACGCTAGCACATCAAGCTTTCTTTTATAGATTTCGTCAAATCTCTTTTATAGATTTTTATGCTTATGTGATACAGTTGTATCACATAAGGTTCACTTTCAATTGGGGAAAGTTGACAGATTGGGGTAGCTTGATGTGCTGTCATCTGTACAATCACATCAGATTTTAAGTCTAACCAGTTGTTATTCGTATACTCTAAACAGATAAAACCACAAAAAGGTCAATAAACCGGAGATTGTGTTGTGTTCTTATTATATTCCTCTTTTTCTCTAGAATGCTATTGAAATAATAACGAAAACAAATTAGGAATTATTCATTTGTTTTTATTTTCCAGGTGACGTTGTACTATGAGCTGGGGAATACTTAAATTACGGTGGCAATGCACTCGTCTCATCACAGCTAAGCACTCAACCACAATGTGTAGTATAAAAAATATATTGACAATCTCATACAAACATTTCGTTTAATCTGTGTTCAAAACCAACACAACGTTGATAGTTGAAAAGAATGACGCTGCTTCATTGGTTAAAATAAATTTTAATTTTGACTCAAACCAATAACCGTGAAATTAGGATGAGGTTCGCTCCCTTAGCTATATATAGCTTAAAAATTTAATAATCGTGGCCATATATAATAATACAATAATAATATCCTGGGACATTATGTACACACGGCGATCTGATCCCAAACTAAGCAGAGCTTGTACTATGGAAACCAGATAACTGATATACTTACTACATATACTAGAGCTAGCTAAATATCATTGCTATAATAAAATAAATTTTATAAATGTTTTCATACAATGTGTACCTAAATATCTAGAAATAATAACGTATTACTACAAACATGTTCTGACTACATACATCCGCTTTTTTAAAGTCTACGTGAATAAAAACCTTTTTTTATTTATTTACTACTTTTCTTTTGTGTAAATATATACTTATTTATATAGATAAATTACACCCAGCCTCAGGACAAACAGATAAGTTCATACACACAAATATCTGTCCTGGGTGGGAATCGAACCCACGAGTGTAAAGCAAACTTTTGGCAACCACGCCAACAGGCCCGTCAAGAATATCAAATTATAATAGATTCTTTGACAAACTTTGCTTGAATACTCGAGAAATAATAAAAACATCCCTGTCCAAATTCCAAAAAGGCCAGTTTAGTCATGGAAACTGAACGCGTGCACGGGATATATAATAGGTCTTTACCTATGAAATTGCCGTTTTGTATGAAAAAATTTAAACGAATTTTTTTCATGAATTTTTTTATTTGTATTAATCGAAGTAATCACCCATGCAATCAATGCATCTTTGCCATCGCAGTGGCAGTTTATTGATGCCCTTCTTAAAGAAATCAGCTGGACGGGAGGCAACAAATTCTTCAAAGGCATTTTGTACTGCCTCTCGGGTATTGAATTTTTTTCCCGCCAAGAAGTTATCCAAATTCTGGAAAAAGTAGTAGTCTGTAGGCGCAAGGTCTGGTGAGTAGGGCGGATGACGGAGAGCTTCCAACCCCAGTTCTTGCAACTTGGAGACCGTCTGCTGTGCAGTATGAGGTCGCGCGTTGTCGTGCAGGAGCAGCGGAGACGAGCGATTGACCAATGCTGGTTGGAGATGCGCCAGCTTCTCCATCATTGTGCTCAGTTCTTCACAGTACACATCTGCAGTAATGCTCACCCCGTTTGGTAAGAAGCTGTGATGAATCACACCGGCGCTAGACCACCAAACAGTGACCATCACTTTTCTAGGGGTAAGTTTTCGTTTAGGGCATTGTTTAGGTGCTGAACCAGGATCCAACCAACTTGCTGAGCGCTTGCGGTTATCAAACAGAATCCATTTTTCATCGCAGGTAACAATGCGGTTCAAAATTCCTTCATTTGTGTGTCTGTTGAGCAGTGCAAGGCACGTCTCGACGCGTACTTCGCGCTGGCGATCATTGAGTTCGTGGGGCACCCATTTGTCAAGCTTTTTTACCTTGCCAATTTGACGCAAATGGACCAATATTGTTTTGACGCTAACGTCGAAAGCTGCTGCTAATTCAGCCGTAGATTGTGTATCATCAGCTTCCACAACCGCCTTTAATTCGTCATTGTCGACCAAAGTCTTCGGACGACCGCGAGGTTCATTTTTCAGGTCGAAATTTCCAGAACGGAAGCGAGCAAACCAATAACAGGTGGTGCGTTGGTTTGTAGTGTTAGCTCCGTAAACGTCGTTGATGTTGCGTGCCGCTTGTGCCGCGTTGCTGCCACGACGGTACTCATATTCCATAATTACTCGAATTTTTAACGTATCCATGATGACGAAAAAGATTGAAATGCGATGAAAATGTAACACTAATCAATAAAGAAATGACTACTTTTGGAAAAAAGAATCCATGTTTTTAAAATAAAATTAACTTGAAATTAGAATTCTTAGCCAAACAAAAATTATTTTGATTTGAAATGGCCAGTACTGCAGAACGGCAATTTCATAGGTAAAGACCTATATTATATTGTACGTGCATTTTCATAAACACAGCCAACTTCTACTGAGATTTTTCTTGTGACCATATACAAGATGTAACGTAAATAGTGGATATAACTTAAGTAGCTTACTTTGCCCATGAAACTGACCAACATGTAAGACATCAATATGCAAGACACACGAGAAAATATTATCTTCCCCTGTAAGAATGACAGTAGAAGTAATTTTGTATTGGGATACAACAAAATATTTTTGGTACTTGGAAGTTAGCAAGTTTTTTATTGCATTAATTAGCGGAGTTGGTACAAAGGTGTTTACAAAATAGTTATCACCCTGTTAGGGTGTGGTGGGCCGTCTTTGGGGACTGCCGATTGAAGTGAAAACTCATGGGAAGCGTGATATCAGGATGATGCGACTTCCATGATCTTTGTTCAACTAAAAAGTGCCCAACGCCAATATTTAAATTTACTATTATTCATTGTTATTATTTTTAAAATAATATGATTAATTAATAAATCGTTTACATTTTTTGTGAAAATTTAATTATGAACTCATTTTTATGACAGGTAATATTTTTTATTTTAATATAACTTTTATTCTTATTAAATTTTGTAATCGAAAAATTCCGAGTTAGTTTGCTAATGTGAAAGTCCAGTTCGAGATCTTTGTCTTGATTAAATCAACAACAATCTTTACAGGATATCAAAACCTCGAGTTTTGTTCCTGAATAAAAGTATTAGGTCTATAACAAAAGGGCGCGATAAAAGCATAAAAGATTTTGATAACGATAGGCTAAACCTTCTGGGATAGCTGGGGAGTATCCGGGACGTCAGGGGTTGTGTAATTAGGCCGTGACTGGCGCGACCTTTCACTCATCTGCAGCGCACAACCCTTATTCTACTTTCTACTTTCAATCTTTTTACCCTTTATTTATGTTGACTAGAATGCGTTTAATGGTTACCCATGCATTTAGCTTTTGATTGTAATACCTCGCAGATTGGCTATGCACGAGATTTTTTGTATTTACGTTTTGCATCAAGATAGTTTGATAGTTCTGATACCATTTATATCGATGGCTGCTTCATTGGTTCATATCTAATTAATTATTATATTATTTGTAAAAAATAATTGATACAGGTTTTATTTTTTGGGTGCTAGTACCGAATTATTTGGTAACCGTTTATACGCTTACTTATAAATAAAATATTCAGAGTTGAGGGCAGCCTCTTACTTTTTTGAATGATAATTTATCTTACTAGTGGCTCATCACTATTGTACGAAAATATTGTTTTAATAAAATGAAATAATTGAATTAACATACACTTTTACTTGTCAAGCTTACGATGCAGCATCATAGTCTAGTACATTATTAAAGAAACTATAATTTAGAACTAGTCGCGGTCGGATTTAAACAAAAATAATAAGTTAATAACGAGGCTATTTATTTTTAAATTTAGTGCTATATTATAAATTGAAGATACCGAGCAGTTGGCGAACGCAAAAGCTTGTTAATCAGTAGTTTACCTATACCGATATATATATATACCCTTATGGGGTTCGGGAAAAAATAAAACGACAACCACAGTTCTATAAAGAGGGTGTGATCACGGGCACAGATGTGATCTGTCCCGTGATCACTGGTTCATAGATTACGTTTTATTTTTTTTTTATCCTCGTAGACTTTAATAAAGCGCTTGTAAATAGTCAGAACATGTTTGTAGTAATACAGTTATTATTTCTAGTTACTTATTACAGATATTTAGGTACACGGAATGTTAAAACATTTATATTATACAATTTATTTTAATTATTGAAATTTATATTTTACTACATATTGTCTGAATGGTTCTGTCTATATTAAGGTATGAATTCAGTATTATTATTATAACGGACCTTGTGTTTAAAACAACGGTCGTGCTTTAATGCTACCGCCGGATCCAATGCGCCCCAACTGAGAAGACCCAGCGAAACAAACTCAGCCGGTTCATCTAGTACCGGTTTCAACACGGCCCAGAGACGGTCCGGCGAAACATACTCAAGCGGGCATGAACACGGGATTTGGTCCACTTAAAGTAATTATTTAGTAGGCAAACACAATATCTGCTCGATCAGTTGTCTGAATGAATATTAATTTAGATTATATTTAGGAAACAAAAGAAAAACATCGATTCGTTAGGATGCCAACCTAAAAAATGCGCCTAAGGGCCTTATCATACTAGCGGTATGGAAGCGGCTGCGGGACGGAGCGGACGCGCAGGGAATGCGTCGCGAACACGCTGCGACTGCGCAGCGAGGACGTCGCGGACGTGTGTCGAATACGTTACGTTTCCGTCGCGTGTTTTTGTAGCAAATTATCGACTTACAATACACTCAGTAACAAAATGGATTCCGACGAGGAAACATTGTTGTTGGCTTTATTACTTCGAAGACGCCGGAGACGAAAACGAAAGCATCGACGAATTTGAATCCCGCGTCCGCAACGAATTCGCTGCGCATGCGCGGCGTGTTCGTTGTGTGTCCGTAACGAATTCGTTGCGCGCCCGCTCCGCTTTGAGGACGTTCGCAATCTGCTAGTATGATAAGGCCCTTACAAACTCTAGATGTGCTTTATTCAATGATGTTGTAGAACATCATTGAATGAAGTATATCGTTGCCAAAATAATAAGTTCAATACATAGCCAATTAGGAGGTCTGCTATACAGTTATAAGGTACACAAGTGTTTTTCCTTTTATTCAAGTCTAATTTGAGCGGTTATATGACCTATATATTTGCTTTAATGTCTAATTTTGCTTGACGGTAGACATTAGCAGATACTTACCTTTAAATTGAAGGTAATCATGCTTACCTTTACACTTGAAGAGATGAGCCTTAAATTTGAATAATCAGCTACCCAGTCGTGAAATTAAGCCGGCTCCAAATACATTGATTTCACAATACAAAACTTACATTGCAAATCTCTACATGCAGATAATATAGTAGTTTGATTATATTTTAAGCCTCTACAATTTTTATTTCTTGATTTTTTTTTATATTAACTATTCTAGACAACTTGCTTTCAATTTAAAGTCTATTTAATACAAAAATTAATTACTAATAAAAATAATATTGAAGTCATCATGTGCGGGTAGGGTAACCAAAAACCTGGCGATATTAAATTATAATATTGTACAGACGCCAGCACATCAAGCTACCCCAATCGGTGTCCCCAATCGAAAGTGAATCTTATGCTTATGTGATAAACTTGAAATTCTATAAAATAAATTTGACAGATTGGGTCAGCTGGATGTGCTGGCGTCTGTACTTTAGTAAAAACTGTATGCACAAAACATGTAAACATAAGGTAAACATAAGTTAAACATAAGGTTAGCTACTTAATTTCTTTGAATTTTATTATCCTAATGCCGAACATTGATTTATAAAGTAGAAACTTAATACATATCTTGCGTCTAGTTACACACTGCCATCTGATCCCAAACTATGCAGTGCCTGTACATACTTTTTTTTTAATTCATATATTATATAGAGGTAGATAAATTACACAGAACAAATAATCGTGTTCATCACAAAGATTTGATCAGTGGGGATCGAAACCACTCTCCTGGCTTCACAGTCGGCATCCCTAACCACTATATATTTATAGATATTTTTTTATTGTACATAAAAACGTTTCATGTATACAATGGGTGGCCTTATCACAAAATGTAATCTCATCCAGACAATCGAAGTTACATGTGTAAGTAAGTAAGTGAATGAAGTCATTGAGAGAGGCAGTCGTCGGTGTACAGATAAATTGTCAATTACAAATAATATACACAAAAAATATTATATAGTATTCTATTGTATGAACTGGTTTGAGATGTTGAGTTCTGTCGACCACATAAATATTTCAGTCCTTTTTATATAGTTTTATTTCTTTATGCAATAATAATAATATTGTCTGAGAGTAATGTCGGAGACTAGCCATCTGACATATTATAATAGTGCACAAGTGAGTGCGCAAACACAGGGGCACTTTCTATTCCATCACTGTCATGATCCGATGGGACAACTACCGACATGGCTTAAAAAAGGTCAGGTACAGGACCGACGGCTTTCCGTACTCTCCTCCGAGTCCCGCGGGTATAATACCACCACGTAACGCCACGCCGTAATAACATATTTATATAGTAGTGTATAAAAATATCAATTTAATCATGTGGGGATGCGATTTGAACTACTACCTGGCCCGTAAAAATGCAAATACGTGCACCAAAATTATACCCTACACGTGTTTCAATCCTCGACGGACCCCACTCATCGATCGCGAATGGCGCCGAGGTGAGTGGGATATTTAATGTAATGAACTCACATAGTTATCATTTCGATTTAGTAGCTGATTAATAAGGAAATCCGATTTGCAAGATAAACGCTACAATAGATACATACAATATCATCATCATATCAGCCGAAAGACGTCCCCTGCTGGCAAAGACGGTTCGTGGTCGCCACTCGAGAACCTTTATTCCCCAACGGCCGTCGGTTCTAAATAAATACTCCTAAGTAATATCCAAAAAAATATTCCTTAATATTATTATATTAGTGAGCTATATCCAAATTTTTATTTTTGTAATGATACCAGTGCGTATCGTTTCTACCCCTATACCTGTGTACACTGACAACTACCCTATCTCTGTTACTCCATACTAAAAAACGGAATGCGCTGAGAGATCCGAGTCAAATTTATACCCCAAACTTGCGGGCCACTTTGCAGGATACTACTGGATGTATATATTTTTATTTTTTTTCCGAGCCGAGATTTGAACCTAGGCCCTGATTTACTGCGACTGAACACGCTACCTGAACCTCTAGACTGAAATATACACACATTATATCGCATTTGACCTTAGCTACCTTGTTATTACCAATTTGTACTTACGTTAAAGGTTTGATATATGGTACGACAAAAGCGTAAACCGTGAACATATTTGTATCAATCAATTTGCTCGAAACACGCTTATATTTTGCAGAACACGCGATCGCAGTCAAACTGGAATCATCGTCCAATAACGTACGTAACGTTTTAATGCAACTTCCGAGCCATAATCTGCCATCATAACCTACCAGTTGGGAAAGGTAAAATATTTTATAAGTAAAGCCGACAAATAGCGGCTTCATTATTATATGTTCAGTATAATGTAATTTACAGACTTTGGTGTATAAAAGTTTAAATTATGGACCCCTTCTGGCACACCAAAATGCTTAAATTGAATAGGAGACAAGCGGATATTTTAGTTCAATTTTCGTCAAACCAGATCAGAAACCTAACTAAGTAACACTGATAACAACCAAAACGAATACGAAAATGTTTACAATTTAATTGCCATGTTTTATAAAAGCCAAGAGAATTCATGTTATGGAAATCCTACACCGTTGTAACATATCTAAAGTACTGCCTAGTCTCATAACTACAGCTGGGACCTACAGTTTATTTTACTACACTCTGAAATACCGAGGAATGATCCGTAGACGCTGCAAGAGCCCTTCTGTAGTCTCCTGAACTTCTGATGGATGGATGGACGGTTTGAGTAGCCAAACAAGTTCCCGCACAATGGCCCAATACCACTTACTTGTCGTATGGGCAGTGGTTACCCTAGTTTCAGAGTTGTTCAACCCGCCATGGCGCCAGAAGACTCTGACATGACATGGATTAACGACTGTTGTCTAATGACTACAACCGGGACCGACAGCTTAACGTATCTGCTGAAGCACGGAGACGCTTAGAAACTAAACTACCTTCACGGTCACCCATCTTTAGGCTGACCGCAAGCCTAGTTGCTAAACCTCACCTCTGACCCCATTAAGAACCTAAGTGACAGGATACCAATCGCCCAACTAACTATCTAAAGAGATATTTTTAGGTTTGTGTGTAAGTTGTTCGTTGGCTGAGAACATAATTATAACAATGCTATTTTTCTGCCTTGTCACAGGATTAAGGCCACAAACCAACCATGACTTTTTAATAGACACAATGGTGCAGTAAGTTGCTCGGAGCTTTGTTTGTTGTGTGGTACAGAGTGTCAGGCGGGGCGTTGCACATTATTTGATGCGGTTTGTCGCTCGGGGCGTTGCGTGTTACGTGGTTCGTGCCGTCACCCGAACCCGAATGAACCCTTAATTGTATCATTATCTACGTCTCTCTTTAAAAGAAATATTTACCCCACAATTACGTGTATAAATTAAAGTCTTAGAATGAAAGAAATCAATATTATTTTACAATTAGTATAGTAAAACACCGACATCTAATGTAGGATTTTTGCAAATTAGTGTGTACAATTAAATACAATAAAATTAAATCCATTATCGCGGAATAAATGTAAGTGCAAGTCCTATATTGGGGAAACCTTGTTTGCATTAATAATGAATAACACAGAAATTTCTAATTCATTAATAAACAGTAGTCCTGAAGATAATTATATAAATAAAAAACAATAGCAAATTAAGCACCTGAAAATTCTTTACTTAAATTTTGATGTTCTTACCTAGCTGCTAGTTTTTTTACACATACAAATAGCATCAATGGAAATTGAAATTAAAAACCTAACACATAGTAACCTCTGGAGAGTGGTTAAGTGAAATTATGGTCGGTCCTTGCTTTTTGGAAACTTTAAGGCCTAAACGTACGATTACAGCATTTATAGCAGTTGAATATACAAAAAGAAGTGTAAAGCAAATAAAGCCTTTATGTACAAACAGCTGCAAAAATATAATGTTACTATCCATGCACTTTTACAGCCGATAGTACCTAACAATTTTACTATTACCATGTCGTCAATTTGAAAATTTTAGATTTTGTAATAGTATTAGCCTTCAAAATCAATTAATGTGATCAGACATATTTATAACCATTGGCTACAAAAAAATTACCACCCGTATTGAACATTCTATTTGTTCGTGCTTTGATCGTCCTTATCAATATATGGGGGACAGACTTTCAACGTATGTTTTAAAACCAATAAATGTGATGAGACATATTTATAACAATTGGTAATAAAAATAATACCACCCCTATGGAAGATATTATTGTTTCGTGCTTTGATCGTCTTTACAATCAGTATAATTAGGGACAGACTTTAAACGCATGTTTTGTTCAAAATGGTGGCAACTTTTAAAAGTATGTCTTATTTAAAAAGGAGCCACCATTTTGAGCTTCTATGGAAATTTCCTTCAAAATTAATATTTGTTACAACGAGCCGTCTCTAATCGTTCTACTATAGGTTTTAGAAAACTATGTTCAGTGAAAAATAAGGCTTTGTAAAGATTCGCGACTGCCACAAGTCCTTACGACGAGCTAGTACAATAGCATGTCATGATATGAAAACTTAAAGTTATTAATGTCAATGGTTTCAACGAAATGCGGTTTCTATGTTAAAATGATAGTTGCCTTTATATTCCTACGATTAGACTTAGGTATTATTTTTTTCATGATAAAGCATAGGAAACGATACGGTCTTTTGAATGGTCTAAAAGTTTTTATATGGATATACTTCAGCTCATCGACTGAATGATGGATTGTAAATTTTGGCTACGGTATGTTAGGTACAGTCAAAGCCCCGTTGGTGTATAGACTTTGAGGCGGTTCACCCACTGAAGATGCGTCCCGCCGCGCCGCGATGCGCAGAGCGACGGAAAACGCGCGCGGCGACGGAGGCGCAGATCTGCCTTACTTAGCGGGTGTGATCTGCTCTCCCGCGCGGTGTTGCAGATTAAGACAGTCTCGCGCTAAATAAACTTATACGTTCACTGTGTTGTCGATCGTCGTGGAGAATGGACGAACTTATTCAATTTCAAGATGTTGCAGTTATATTGTCATTTTGGTTTTTATATACATGAATAACCTAAAAATCACAACGCAACTAACCGAAATTTTTACTGTACCTAGTTATAAAATACAGATTATTTTCCTATTAATGTAGCGATGATTTGTTTTATTCATTAAAAATAACAATTATTTTTGTGAAACCTAATATTTTTTTATAAATAATAATAATATAATATAGATAAATACTTATATACATAGAAAACATCCATGACTAAGAAACAAATATTCGTGCTCATCACACAAATATTTATATAAATTTACTAAACTACCAGTTGTAGGTAGTTTAGTAAATTTACAGTCAAATCACGCTCGGTACTGCGGAGCCGGTGTGTCATTTCCCGCGGCACGCCCCGCGCTCCCGCGCAGTTTGGCAGAAACTGCGCGCGGGGCGCTTTCCCGCACATTAGCGCGTCGGCAGTGTGTTGTGCTAGGCGTGATTTATATATAAATTGAGATACTTGCATACAATGGTAAAATCTGCCGTCCCGCGTTACGCGACGGGGCGCGGTGCAGTGGGTGGAGCGCCTTACTACGACAGCGTCTTGCTTACGTAAGTAATAAGAGCGGTGTGTGTGGCGCATTTCTTCCTCTTAAGAGTCTAATTTACTGTACAGATAGATTTATGTCGGTCACCGTAGCCTAGTTGGTAGTGCTCCTGCCTACGAAGCTGGTGGTCCTGGGTTCGAATCCCGGTAAGTGCAAATATTTGTGTGATGAGCACAAATATTTGTTTCTTAGTCATGGATGTTTTCTATGTATATAAGTATTAATCTATATTATATTATTATTATTTATAAAAAAATATTACGTTTCACAAAAATAACTGTTATTTTTAATGAATAAAACAAATCATCGCTACATTAATAGGAAAATAATCAGTATTTTATAACTAGGTACAGTAAAAATTTCGGTTAGTTGCGTTGTGATTTTTAGGTTATTTTCAAAAGACCTTTTTATAGGTCCCATAATGTATAAGGTCTGTTTGAGGAGCTACTGAAGCCAATAGATTTACTTCCTATACCGAAGTATCAATACCTAGGCAATAAAAAGACATGAACAAAATTCCTTCACATATAAAAGCAATTTGTAAAAATGTATTAACAGTAATGACAAGTTATTACAATTTTTCCTTTGATGCCTTTGCATTATATATCGTACTTATGAATATTGCGTGTAATAAAGAACCATTTAGAGGAACAACCTACACAATATCGTAAAGAAATATTATAGGAGAATTTCATGAACTGAACATAAAATTATTTCACATAACGTTCAAGTATGGACAGTATAAGAAGTAGCAACTTAAATGGGATTTTTACTCAGTACCTATACGTAATATACAAGATATACCCACTGTTTAATTATAATATATATTTATTATAATATATATATATATATATATATATATATATAATATTATTAAAATCTCAATCTCATCTCTGCCTCGTTGGTCTAACGGTAGCGTGTTCACCCGCAAAGAACGAGGTCCTGGGTTCAAATCCCGGGTCGAGTCAAAAGTGATTTTGGGTTTTTTCTGTAAAAAGAAAAATTTTTCAAAATCAGCTCGAAGTCTGGGAGTTGGCTGTATTATACCCCCATACCTCGGCGAGCACGTAAAGCCGTAGGTCGTGTACCTGACCTCTTTCCGGTCGTGTCGCTAGCCCGTATAGAAAGTGCTCCTGTGTTTGCGCACACACTTGTGCACTATAATATGTCCCGCGCAGATGGCTAATCTTCATTGAGACCGGCCGCTGTGGCCGAAATTCGGCTAGGAGGACATTATTAATTAAAATCTAGTTTAATTTATCATGCATGCGGCTCATTGGCTGGAATACATGTATGCAAGTTTTAAAAGCGGGAAGGTTTATTTATTTATTTATTTCTTGTGTCAGTTAAACTAAAAAAATAAAACCTGGACTCCACATTTATTGTGGTATCACGTTACGGAAAGAAGTGAAACTACCAAATATGATTTTGAAAAATGGTGTGGTATCTGTACAATATATAAATAACTCTATAAAAATCACGTCTTGTATCCTAATTAAAAGTTAACTAATGGATTACGGTTATTATAGTATTAAAAAGTATATTGAAGATAAAGACGTATGGCACTCGTTGCCTTCTACAAAGATAAGATAAGATAATAGTTTATTTCACCACATAACATAAAACTATAACAATAACAGTTGCGTACAGTAAAATGCAATACATTTTTAAATAATAAAATTGTTTGGTCGTCACAATATATTTCGCAAACTGTGTGGTGGCTAGCACCTTAGCTAAGTTATTCGGAGACAACTTGTATTAAAGGTGCTAGGCCCAACTTTGTTTATATAATTCCATCATTAGAAAGCCGTCAAAGATAAGATATTTTCGCTGCTTTATTTATTTCTAGCAGTTTGCGGATGGTCCGAGAATTTAAAGAGGCATTTTAGACTGATCAGGATCTCAAAGTGATATAAAGGTATTAAAGTATAAAGGTACACCTCTTCTGAGTCAATCAAAGACGGGGGGCAGACTGGGGATGACGCCCTCAACAAAAAGGATATTCAAGAATCACATATTCTTAGACAATGTTGTTTTGATTAAATACACACATATAAAAAATAACGGAGTCTTATCATATATGGAATATATATCTATACATATAATAAAATCGTAGGTAAGTCAAAACTGTACATTGAATATTTTTTTTAAAGATCTTGGGGCATGATCTACAATCGATATCGAAGCCAAAAATATAGTTTTTAGAATTTTTGTCTGTGCGTCTGTTTGTCTGTATGTATGTCCGGGCTAAACTCAAAAAGTACTGCATGGATTTACTTCAAATTTTGCAGGAATATTACTAAGAGGTCGGGTCAACATATAGGCTACATATTATTACGCTATCACCAACGAGAGAGGAGCTGTGAAAATTTATAAAATGTAACGCAGGTAAAACCGCGGGGCACAGCTAGTATGGAATACAAAACGTAATTTTAATGACAATGACAATACTTGGTGTTTTTAAACTTTCGCGATTTGTACACATTTTTTATATACTGTAGACACGGGTCTCATCGCGATAAATATTTAGGTAAATCATTACCTTGTTTACCCGACGTTTCGGCATGGATTGCACCAGCCGTGGTCACGGGTCGACTGGTGTGGCTCGGCAGCGTCGTCTCCGTGTAGCTCGGGTATCGGTATCTACCCTCGCATGGTCTTGATATTTTTTATTTTCCTTTACGAAACTGTCGGTACACACGACACTAATGACATCAGCGCCCGGGCGCACTACGTTGGTTACGCGACGATGGCACTTCGTTATTACAGGATTCCAAGATGGTGAGAGGCGGTATCCGTCTTCCCGGTTGAAATTGATATGTTTCTTTATTTCAACCGCTTCACGTACTATTCTGGAGTAATAGTGACGATCGGTGGAGAGGACCTGTGGCTTGTGTAAATTTGTAATCCAGTGTTGGGATCCTGTGTCGACTACGTGCTCAGCTATTGCTGATTTATTAACCTGTCGGTTCCTGACAGCTGCGATATGTTCTTTAGCCCTTTCGGCAATGGATCTTTTAGTTTGGCCGATATAAAACATACCGCAGTTGCACTCAAACCTGTAGACGCCCGGTGTTTGAAGAGGAATAACATCCTTCGGTGTACGCAGCTGGTTGGAGACTTTGGAGATCGGACTATATACAGTCTTGATGGAGTATTTCTTTAGTACTGATCCAACTTTATCCGTTACTCCTTTCACGTAAGGTAAAAACGCTGGTGCTCTGCTTACTTCCGGCTGCTTCTCCCTCCTCTTCGTCCGTTTAATGCCCCCCCTGTAGCCGTTTTGCCTAAGTACCTCCTGAACGTGTGTGAGCTCACTTTCTAAACATTCAGGGTCGCATATGTCATACGCTCTGTTTGTTAACGAGGCAACTACGGATAACAGGTGTCGCGGATGGTGATGAGAGTGGGCGTGTAGATATCTGTCTGTGTGTGTGGGCTTTCTGTATACCGTGTGTGTAAGGGAACCATTTTCTCTCACCCTCAATTTCACATCGAGGAAAGGCAACGATCTCTCTACCTCCATTTCATAAGTGAACCTGATGTTAGGGTGCGCGGAGTTCAAGATAGTGGTCAATTGTTCTACTTCCGATGTGCTACCTTTCATGATACAGAAGATATCGTCGACGTATCGTTTCCATACCTTCACGTGGACCAAATGTTGTGCAATAATATTTTCAAAATGTTCCATCCAGATATTGGCCATTACCGGCGCCACAGGGCTGCCCATAGCCACTCCGTCAATCTGGAGGTAATATTGTCCTTGGTATAAAAAGTAGTTACATTCTAGGCAGTTCTTCAGTAGAACTATGTACTCACTTGGTATGTTATTAGCTGCCAGTTTCCTGCCGATGACCTCAAGGCAGTCTTTGATGGGAACGTTGGTAAAAAGTGACTGAACGTCAAAACTCACCATCACCTCGTCAGGTTCCACTCTCATGCTCTTGATGATGTCAACAAAATGGCGAGAGTCTTTCACAAACGATTCAGTTTTACCTACTAATGGCTGCAGTACCTGAGTGATGTGTTTCGCTAGATCATAAGTGGGCGAATTGATCTGACTTACAATCGGGCGCAATGGTACATTTTCTTTATGAACCTTTGGCAAACCATATAGTTTTGGTGCCTGAGCGCTTTTAGGTCTGAAGAGGCGTTCGAAAACATCGTCCGTGAAGAGCTCCTCGTGTTCCTTAATCAGTGCACGTATACGTTTAGTGACTCTGGCGATAGGATTAAACGACACTTGTTTATAAATAGCCGTGTCTTTGAGTAGACTCCGCATTTTGCTGTCGTAGTCACTAGAACTCATCACTACGGTGGCGTTACCTTTGTACCTGCTGCCGAGCCACACCAGTCGACCCGTGACCACGGCTGGTGCAATCCATGCCGAAACGTCGGGTAAACAAGGTAATGATTTACCTAAATATTTATCGCGATGAGACCCGTGTCTACAGTATATAAAAAATACTTGGTGGTTACTCACATTTATTCCCTACTGTTTCCCGTGGTTTTATTAGCGTTAAACTTTATAAATTATAGCCTATGTATTATTTGGATATACAAGCTATATTTATGCAAAGTTACATCAAAATCAGTTAGGTAGTTTTTGGGTGAAAGCGAAACATCCATAGATCTTTACATCTACACAAACTTTAAAAAAAAGGCCACGCCCGCATTAGGGAATCTAATCCCTATGTACTCCGGGGTACTTTACAAACATATAATCGACGGAAACAAATAACATCCAGACCTAGAACAACTATTTATGGGTCACACAAATATTGTTCTGGCACGGGACTAGAACGACGACACGAAGCGTCGAGGCGACTGTCTTAGCCGCTGCGCCACACGTGCTACCACAGATATTTAATGCTCTGAGCGTGCAACCAATTTATAATATTAGTAGGATAAAATACGTGTGTTTGTGATACCTGAGTTTAATCTCATAACCGCATGTTGTCAACCTCATAGTGTATGCTCTTTTCAATTATTTATTTAAATTGAAGCTGGCAGAATCACTGTGGTTGCTTGTAAAAGCTATTTCTTTGTAAAAAGTGAAGACAAGATTATTTCGAGGCGAACAATGTCGACACTATTTATATTTATGAGTAACTATGTAAATATACTATGAGTACTACTCATACTTGCAAAACTGAAGTGGGCGGGGCACATACCTCGTAGAACCGATGGCCGTTGGGGCAGAAAGGTTCTTGAGTGGCGACTACGAACCGGAAGACGCAGCGTGGGCCCCCTACAAGATGGACCGATGATCTTGTGCGGGTCGCTGGAAACTGCTTGATGCGAATAGCGCAAGACCGGCAATTGTGGAGATCTTTGGGGGAGGCCTTTGTCCAACAGTGGACGTCTATCGGCTGATATGATAATGATGATGACTACTCATACTTCAGAACTACCTTGTAAGTCTAGCGGTAGCCTGTCCAACAGACTCCTGGGTTTAAATCCTGGATACGATCAAAAAGGCTTATTGTTCTGTCTTTGGCAAAAAGACTTATCACAATTCACAATACAGCACGGAGTCTGGAAGTTGGCGATATTGAACAGACGCCAGCACATCCAGCTACCCCAATCTGTCAAATTTCTTTTATAGATTTTCAACTTTATCACAAAAGCATAAGGTTCACTTTCAATTGGGGAAATTTGACAGATTGGTAGCTTGATGTGCTGGCGTCTGTACCTCCATGAGCTGTTAGTCCTACACCTGATCTCTTTCCGGTGGTGTCGGATTACTATCCTGTACGATTATGAGAGTGAGGAAGAGAGTGAACATGTGTTTGCGATCATACTCTTGTACCATAATATGACGCGCTCATAGCTCTCCGGTCCGTAAGGGAACTAGGATCATGGTCAGTCCATAGATGGGTGACCACTAAAGGGGTTAAATCCCTTCGGAAGCTATCGGTCCCGGTTGTACTTATTAGACAATCGTTATGGCATGTCAGACGCCTACTGGGCGGCTCGAACAACTCTGAAACTATGTACTGTAACCAGTGCCAAAACGATAAGTAAGTTCGCCAAGAACCACCGTTGTCAAATTCGGCCAGGAGTGTACTATTTTTTATAAATAAATCATACTTGTTTATCCATTAAATCGTAAACGCCCATGTTAAAGTTATGCGGATTTAGTATAATAATAAAAGTCATCTGGTATCTGAAACTAAATCGACAAAAACAGACCGCCATTTCTCTTGTTGCTACGCTACAAAAAATGAGCACGTTTCCACGCCGCGTCTTCAGTGGGCTTCTTGGCGGCAAGAACCGACGCTTTCGCACTAATGCGGTGATTTGTATGCAAGTCTGTTTGTTTTCGTAGTCCCTGTAAGACATCCCTCGAGCATACTGCTGTCGGGCTGCTACCTAGAGGTATAGCGATGTCCTTTTTGACCTCCAACCTTGCCGACCAAGAAAATACTACGTGTTACATAAACAGTACTTAAGGCTTAAACTGACAAGTTGTTTGTTGCCCGCAAGTTAAATAAACATCGGTAGACCTTATTATAAAATAATAATACATAATGATAATTATTAAATTATGATAATACTAAAACAATTCATAATAAAGTCTAATGTTCTTTTTTTATCTTACACGGCTATGTGATTCCAAACTAATCAGAGTTTGTGCTATGGAAACCAGATAACTGATATACTTTCCAAATGAAGAGTTCATACACCGAATAATATTTCCTAGCAACCGAACTTTTATCATAGAGGATTAAGAAATATATTACTGCGTGCTGTCTCCTACGTGACGTAAACATTATTTATGTTTACACGATTCGCAAAAACAACTTTGTCTTTTCGTGAACACCATAAAATGTGGTTATAGAATTATGACGAACAACGAAGCGGTAAGACTCGTTTTTTGTTCATAGGCGAGAGCGTCAAAAATGTAATTTGATTTTGGCTGAGAACTTCAAAAAGTAGGTTTTATTGCCGAAAGCGTCAAAATATAGTCTTTGAGGTATATGTACATTATAGCGTCGAACAACTCTTTACTGAGAGCGTCAAAATATAGTTTTCCTTGTGTATCGAACTAAGAGAAACAAATAATATATTTTGTTATAAGCTTTTGCTCTTTGCCGGGAGCATCAAAATATAGTATTAGTTGTGTATGTAATTAAGTCTGACAAAAAATTATGTTTTGTTTTTAACTTTTATTCTTTGCCGAAATCAATAAAATATAATATTAAAACCGATAAAATAATTGTTTTGTAACTATTAAGAGGGTCAATCAATTATGATTTTTAATGAGCTTTTGTTCCTTGACGAGACTCAATAAATAGTTCTTTTGTTCTTTGTGACGCAAATATTACTTTTCATAGGTACACATTTTTTTCAGGAATTCCATTCGATAAGCAATTGAGGTACAATAAAATTGTCTCTAAGCAGAAAATCTGCTGCAGATTGTTATTTATGACTGTTATTTATGTACTGGATTCATTAATTGGATTGCACCGTACCAAGAAGGCACCCCTTTTTACGTATATTGCACGGACGGAGGAGTATGAAATTTGGAGCTGTTAAAGTTCATCATCCTCATCATCATATCAGCCGAAAGACGTCCACTGCTGGACAAAGGCCTCCCCCAAGGATCTCCACAATAGCCGTCCTGCGCTGCCTGCATTCAGCGGCTTCCCGTGACCCGCACAAGTTCGTCGGTCCACCTTGTAGGGGGCCTGCCCACGCGCTGCGTCTTCCGGCTCGTGGTCGCCACTCGAGAACCTTTCATTAAAGTTCATATGGAAAAGGATTCAGATATTTATATAATAGGTAATAAAAGTCAATTATTTTAAAGAAAATATAACATCACCCACACTACCATGATTTTGACACCCTGATAAACTAAGAATAGATAACAAACTGATTGTCAAAACTGAGAACAGATTAATATTATTTGACTACAATGTCTATAGTCTTTTATAATAATAATAGTAATAATGTCCTCCTAGCCGAATTTCAGCCACGGCGGCCAGTCTCAACAGAGATTAGCCATCTGCGCGGGACATATTATAGTGCTCAAGTGTGTGCGCAAACACAGGAGCACTTTCTATTCCATCACTCTCATGATCCGATGGGACGCCTATGCGACACGACCGGAAAGAGGTCAGGTACAGGACCGACGGCTTTACGTGCTCTCCGAGGCACGGGGGTATAATACCGCCAACTCCCAGACTTCGGGCTGATGCTGAGAATTTTTTCTTTTTACAGAAAAGTCCTGAAATCACTTTTTGGCCCGACCATGGATTTGAACCCAGGACCTCGTTCTCTGCGGGTGAACACGCTACCGCTAGACCAACGAGGCAATAGGACCTTGCTGGCTAAATTTCGCATAAGTACGATCTCTAGTTTGTTCAAATTGGTCTAGTAACTGTTAAATTCGTTAGTCGTTCACGCGGCTATTTTTTAGTCGGATAAAATAACGAATCACAATTGTATTCAAAAGTCAATAATAGAGTTACAAAATACATTTACACTTAATTCGCTGCCGGCTACGTAGGATCGACACTAATCCGTTCCAATTGTAATTTATTCGACTTATTTCTTGTTTGCAACTGAAAAATCCTCGAAGCTGATTTCAGTAACCGGTTTTTTAGTCAGAACACTTTGCATAGTAAATATCCGTTAAACGTACTGCAGCAAACTTTTAAATTGGAGTAAATAAAATTATTGGGTTTCTACTTTCGTTTTTGTACACCTATTTCATGTTTATTAAACAAGAATTTACTCACCCGGCATCTGTAAATAGCCTGTGACAAATTGGAAACTATAAGCGTAAATTTTAAGCTTTGTGGTAAGAAGCTAAGCCACTATTGACTACATTAATAGGGATCCATACAGGAGAAAACAGAGCCCGAGAGAGAGAGATAGTAAAGTTCTTGAGCACTAAGTCTCAAGAATAAATAGTCCACGTGGTAACGGAAAATGTGCGCGCTAAAATAAGTAGATAATTAAATACGTATCACTCACTCTCTCTCTCTCTTTCTTATCTTATCTCATCTTATCTTAATCGGGGTGTACTTGTGTACAGCAGTTCTACCCTTCAGGATCTTTTGTACTATCCCCCACTGGTTTTTATTCTATCCCTGGAGCCCTGAATGAAGTCTGCACATAATCCAGTACGCTTCTTAGGGTTAGATCCTTGTAGTCACCTGGTTCTGGATATGCCAGCCCCAGGATTGCCATTCTGTGTCTTGACAATGCATCACATTTGCATATTATATGCAGCATTGTTTCATTTTCTTCCCCACAGGTCCTGCAGATCGGGCTATTCGACAGTCCCAGTTTGTGTAGGTGATAGTTGGTGCCGTAGTGGCCCGTGAATACTGCTACTATAGTCGTAGCTGGTTTAGTCTACTCCTTTTATGAGTTGTTTTAGTTCCTTGATTTTCGTCCACATTTGGTTGTTTTTAATTACTGTGGATTAATTTTTAAGGAATGCTCCTATTACGTTTAGAGGAATCCCTACGCACGGTTCAGTGCATCTACTTTTGCGTTGCATTCTATTCCTGTATGGCCTGGTACCCATACGAATTTGACTTTGTTTTTAGTGACACTTTTGTTCAGAGCTGTGATACAGTTCTGGATTAATTTTGATTCGATTTTATGTGACATCAGGGCTTTTAATGTAAATTGGCTGTCACTGAGTATGTAGATGGTCTTACCTTTCGTCTCCCTATCTATGATTGTCTGGGCGCAAGTTATTATCGCAAGTCACTGTCACTGTCGCGAAGTTGCCCATGCTCTCTCTCTCTCTCTCTCTCTCTCTCTAGTACAGCTAGTGCAGAAATGCATTTACATATATAAGTATATTTTGTATTTAAACAGCAAATACTGAATTATATTTTTAAGCTAAAGTATGGATAACGTAATTTGGTAAAAAACGAGTAATTAAATTATTTTTCTATTAAAATTATTTGAGGTAGTTATTTCCATTTCAGTAATTCATCTAATAAAATATATATTATAAATTTATATAATATAATATAGACCGAAAGAAAAATCTACTTCTTAATGTACAATCTTAAAGCAAATCCACAATTTCTTAGCTATATTTGATGACAATCGGTCCAAGATGGCCGCCGTCACAAAATGGCGGATTACATATTATTACATAATATGTAATCCGCCATTAATAACTCATAACTAACTCAATATGGATATCAAATGAAAGGGTTTGACTAGTTTAATACTATATACAATATGACAAATGTCGGGGGATTTTTTTTTGTATATTGGAGGCTATAATAAGCGAATGCTTAACATTGTTCCATATTTTCAAGTAAATCGGGATTGTTTTCTTTTTTGGTCGTTCATCTAATACAATATTGATATAGTCTAGAGACAAAAACAAAATATTAATCTAGAATCGTAACGGAAATCTACAGTATCTTAATGTAGCACCTTAAATAAGGCTGTAAGTATATAGGTGCTGTAACTAACCATTACAGAGCTTCCGGAATTCGGTGACAGCCGGCTAACCGTCGTAATTAATGGGTGCCTACGGTAATCACAACTAAACATCAGTGCTATAAATCCGGTAATTTATGAGAAGAAATCATTACTGAGATATATCTACTAATACGACTTACGACTATACTATTCCTACATTCGTTTATTTTATATAAAATAAATCATTGATACTACGTTATATGTTTATACATACATAGACTCACGCCTGTTTCCCAGAGGGGTAGGCAGAGACAACGGATTTCCATTTGTTGCGATCTTTGCATACTTCTTTTGCCTCGATTACTATGATATATTCTTCATACCTGCTCGCCGGTTTATATGTTTACGTACGGTTATATATATAAGTGCTGATCGTCCAAAGTGTTTGTTCAGAATCAGATATTTTTGAAACGAAGTTCCTTATCGCGCGTCTCGAATGGGGATTAAACGGAAAAAAATAAGACGAAAAGTTATAACGACACTTTTTGTTTTTTTTTTATTAATAAAATTGATAAAATTGTTAATAATAAAAATAAATATTATTATAACTTAAATTTTTTGATTACAATCCTTCAATATTTAATCGAAAGGAACTTCGTTCCATCCGGGTGTCCCTTGACACCTCCCAAGTTTTTATTAGGCTTACTTATATTATAAATGCGAAAGTAACTCTGTCTGTCGTTCGCCCTTTCACGGCCAAACTACTAAAACAATTTAAATAAAATTTGGCTATGTACCAAATTTTATTTAAATTGTTTCAGTAGTTTGGCCGTGAAAGGGCCTATTCTGGAGCCTGAGAAAACAAATAGGCTACTTTTATTGCGAAAGAGTGTAAAATAACAATAGGGAATAGGAGATGAAAATTTGTTTGTGGAAATAGGCTTATGTGAATATTATATAAGTTTGCGACAGGAGACAGAATATTAGCGATATTCTGTAACATTTACGGAGTCATTAGAAAATTTGCAGACGAAGTCGCGGGCACAGCTATTCAGATATATATAAAAGAGCACTATAATAAAAAAAATGTATATCAAATGACGCAAAAAAATAATTTCACTTTCTCAACGTTTAACTAACAAGCGACAGCAAATATATTCATATTTTTTTAAAGATAATCTAAATCTATAACTGTAACAAACATATAGATGGTGAACACTAACCCTTTATTTATAAAAAAAAATTACTTAGCCATATATATTATTAATGTTTATAACAAAATACAGGTAAATTTGCCTAACTTGGGAACCAGTTTTCGACAACTACTGTAATAATTAAGTACCTATAAGGCTCTCTAAACATTTAACTGAAATGAAAAATTACTATATTGGTGTCAATAAACATTATTATTATGCTTACATGAAGGAATGGGCTCCATTCCATATAAACATTAACAGCTTAATGTCATCCACTGCTGGATATCTTATCTTGGTTAAAGTAAAGTACACCCCACTTTCATCCAGCACTTCGACCCTTCAGGATCTTTAGTACTATCCCCCATTGGGTTTTATTCTATCCCTAGAGTCCTGAATAAAGTCTGCACATAATCCAGAACCTATGCTTCTTACGGGTAGGTCCTTGTAGTCTCCTGGTACTGGATATGCCAGCCCCAGGATTCTGTCTTGCTAACGCAACGCATTTACATATTATATGCAGCATTGTTTCATGTTCTTCCCCATAGGTCCTGCAGGTCGCGCTATTCGACAGTCCCAGTTTGTGTAGGTTGGTGCCATAGTGGCCCGTAAACTGCTGGATATAGGCTTCTACAATGTTGCACAATGTTACTATTTAGCGCGGTGAATACGGTAAACCCTATATGCCGTAGTAAGCGCGCGTGCGAGTTGGCGACAGCAGTTAGGTGGCAGCTAGTACGAAGATGGCGCTACTGTCACCCTACCTGGTTTATCTCATATACAATTAAAAAAATATGATTTTTTTTCTGTGCGTTTTGCAAACTGATTGTTGCCGATCAAGCTATTAGCTATGAGGTGAAGCGTTTAGAATCATAACCTAAAGCCTGTTTACACATTCCTTACTGGTTTGCACGAATTGTAAAGCATACATAAACCGCATTTTAAATAACATGTTGTTTCAATCAAGGGCCAGATTAATGTCACTGAAGTAATTACACTATTGTTTTATGCAAAGAAAACCATTTTATTTTCTATTTTAAAATTTTTATTTGAATAGTCATGTAGGAATTCGAACTGCATTTTCCTCCTGTTATCAGGTAGCAAGACATATCGGAAAACAATTATACTATGAAATTAGAAATTCTTGTGCTGGTTTTTATTAACAGAAGTCATTGTTTAAGTACACAGCTTATTGTCAATAAGGTACAATAGGATGCTAAATGGAAAATCAATAAACGAATCACTTTTCGCGACGGAGGTTCACGGGAACGGCGTATAGCCATTTAAGTCACAGAAGCGGGTTGATTCTTTTTGAAAAGGACTACTTTTTACTCTTGTGGATTACTTTAACAGGTTTAACTAACTTATTAACATTATTTAAGTGACAGAAATCAGTTGTTACTTTTCAAAAAGTGCCAATTTTCACTCTTTTGGATTACTTTAACAGACTCAACTAAATTATTTACATTATTTAAGTCACAGAAGTCGGTTGTTAGTTTTTAAAAAAGGACTACTTTTTACTCTTGTGGATGACATTACCAGACTCGAATAAATAATTACCATTATTTAAGTCACAGAAGTCAGTTGTTAGTTTTCACAAAAAAACTACTTTTTACTTTTGTGGATTACTTTAACAGGTTTAACTAACGAAATGGTTGTTACAGCAGTTTATAATGCTCATCGCTCAATATTAAATGTAGCGGCCAATATTAACGGAGATCAACACGCCAATCAAGTTGTTGCACAAACATAGATGAAATTATTGATACTTCACTCCCAAAATCCTATGGGCCTGCAGTGTAACTAGACCTGGCTGTGATGAGGACTGACAACTTTACACGCTTGGGGAGAGTACACCTCAATTTACAGCTACCTGCTAGCTATGCGGTGATTCATTTGATCTTTTTGGCCAATGCTGATAGCATTGAATGAAGCCTCATACTCGTATAACTCCTTGATCGATACGCTACCTTCACAGATGTTTTGTTCACGTGGGAATGTTACTGCACGTGCACATATTTCTTTCAGTTGATAAGGCAATTAGTTTCCGAAAGATGCTTTAACAACGTCATATTATGGAAGACATATTATCAATAGATACGTTATCCTACAATTGCTGGTCTTGGGACAACCACCTACTTTCAGTGAACCTACATAATATCATCGGTACACCTCATACCGGTATTACCTTCTGGTGCGTGATCACCACCCAAGAATCTTTCTGCCCAGCGGCAGTCGATTCTACGAGCTATGTGCCCTGCCCACTGCCACTTCAGCTTTGCTCAAGCGTTCTAGCAATAAAATTTACAAACTTTTTAACCTCAAAGCCTTTGAGGCGTCGGCAAAGGTGAATTCAATACATAAACTGCGCACTACTCATCCGAGTGTCAAGGCAACACAGTCCTGCTGCTTACATAAACTTATTCACATGTAATGAAGGCTGGATTTTACATTTCTATTTGATCATGACGGTCAAATAAAGCCCGCTGGATCAAGGCAAAGAACTCCAAAACGCACTTGTGACAATAATTTGGAGGGATATGCACAGTATGTATTTATCAATCAATAATCAGTCAATTATGTTATTGAAAAATTAAATTACTGATGTTAGTCATTGCTAGTACTGGAAACTTACGATACCGTAATTATGACTGCCTCTTTTTTCTAGCAGTAGAATCTTCGACCGCAGATAATCAGGTACGGAGTTCAAATCCCGGATTGGGTCAAAAACTGGTGCTACAATTTTAGTGTTAAGAACAATTTTCAGTATTAGCCCGGAATCTGGAAGGTGGCGGTGTTACACCCCCAAGCCAGAGCACATAAAGCCGTCATCAGTCCTTTACCTAACCTCTTTTCGGGCGTATTAGGTAGCCATCTCATCGTGAAGGGATAGAAAGTAACCCGTATTTTGCCAACACACTTTTGCTCTATAATAGTCTCATGTAGATGGCTCGTCTCCATTGAGACCATAGCTGAAAATCGCCATTTTTTAATAATTACTTTATTTTCAATTATTACTTGTCAATAGCATCAGATCGATCAGCCTTCATTGTACCTTATATGATATTGATCCTACTGTTATACGCATTACGACTTCAAAGCATTCTATCTAAGAAGCGCTGCATAACGCAACAGCCGTAACAATGCGTGGATTACTTTAATGTAAAAGTAGGCCTTTTCGGTAAAGTTAAACCACAGACCTCCCGGGTATAACGAAGTAAAGTCTGAATAGAATAGCGTATCCAAGCATTGCTATCCAGCGAAGCAATGCGGCCAGCCTTCCGGGCACGTTGCCCATTGAGGCCGGTGCGGAGAACTTCGACGTTCAGCGTTTTTAACCGGGTTGTACATTTCTATACGTAAGGTTTATTATTTGTTGTGCATTTAGTTGATTGCTACTTTAGTCAAGTTAGTTACTGCATTGACTGCCTTATTGGTAGTGGTAGGGTGTTCAACCGCAGGGTTCAAATTCCGAGTTGAGAAAAGTAATTTTAGGTTTCATTGTTAACAAAATTTCCACTACCAGCCATACGTCTGGAAGTTGGTGGTGTGACACCTCCGTACCTCGGAGAACACGTAAAGCAGACATTCCTCCCCCTGAGTTCTTTTCGGTCGTGTCGCTAGTCGTCCCAATGGCTCATGAGAATGATGGAATAGAAAGTGCCCCTGTGTTTTCGCATAACTAGTGCACTATTCTGGCCAGTCTTCAATGGCCAATCTGCAATGAGACAGACCACCGTGGCCTAAATTCGACTTGAAGGTCATTTATTTAATTAGTTAATAAATAAAAAAATAAAGGCACGTTACAACTTTAGCAGTTGAACTAAAGTTACTTATATTAAAATAGCCTACAGTATAAGCTTGTTGCAAGTTAAAAAACTTGCAACAAGCTTATACTGTAGGCTTATATATAATATTTATTTTTTTAATTTAATGCAAGCCACGAGGTCCTCTCTTTCCAGAAGACGTCACCCGCGCGTTCCGAATGAGTGTCTCCCTTCCTCCCTAAACCAGCCAATCGCAGGCAGACACGCAATTTGAAATCTCGCTAGCTATTGGCTACGACCAAATTAAAACTTATTGAAATAGTGTGGAGTCTTGAATATCGTACTGTTGAACTACATTTACCGCCTACAAAAATACGAAAAGAAGGTTTTTCTAAATAAGCGATGAATAAATACGTCTTAGAACACACATGTACAAATAATTAAATTAAAACTTGACATTAAAATAAACTACATATATTCCCTAATGTACTTCACCCTAAATGTGTATAAATTTCATATGAGATTTCATATGCAAAGCGGAGGGAAGATTATAGGCACTTAAAAATGATCTACTCCGAGTGTGCAGCGTCTTTTATATATGAATTTAGTTGGCAATGGGCACCAACAAAGTCAGTACCATTATCACAAGGAATTGAAGAAACTTTTCCCCGTTGACTCACAAAATGACGAAAAGATGCGATAAATACTTCAGAACTTAAGTTCTAAATGAAGTGGCTCAGCAATCAGACACACAAATAAACAAAAATTAACCTTCTGATTTGAGCTCCTCTATGACGGTCCTGCATAGTCAACGCGTACGATTGAGAATGGCTTAACCTGATTCACTCGAAAAGCTGGCAGATCACTCATGAATGGTTCCATTGGTGTGGGTATGTAAGTCCGATACGCCGCCATGCCATACGCTGAACAGAGAGAGGAGTGCGAAGATATTGCATAGTGTATACCCGCATGACAATTCTCACGATGTAATGTCTTAATAATCGGACTCGCGAGTATATTCTGATTGGGCAGAACCACCGGATGTTTACGAGTATGTTAAACACGACACAAGCGACCGCCCACTCTGGGAATACCCTGGCTATCGATGGAGGGATTCAGTTTGCGTAAAGCTTGAGACACTAAATACCTTTTTCTAGCGATTTCTTTCATCGTGAAAGTGTTTTGTCTGAATGTTCTTGACAATGGTCACCAGCGGAGAATGAAGTTTGGAACGGCTAAGAAATTTACCCAAATTATGAAGATTACGATCTAGTGAATGAATATTGCGGATAAATAACAGGCAAATTTACGAATTGAAGCATAGCCATCTATTAAGGAAGAGTGTTTAGCTGGCAAGTCAGCGAGTGCTTGAGGTTTATTACTTGCCCACTTTCTTCACTCAAATTGGCCCCTCATAAGAAGTTAAATAATTTAAGATTTCGCTTTAGGGTTTGCTCTAGACTTGAAAATTCAGCCGCTACATATTAATGTAGGTATCTAAGGTGGATTTAAAATTGGTAAGGTAGCATTAAATATTTCACAACCGAGTGGCAGTTCCTTGCCCTCATTTCCTCCTCTCATCTAGACAGGAACAAAGAAATTAACTTATTATTTTCGTTCGTTTTGCGTGTATTGAGAAATGTACAATTATTATTTATCTGTTTATTTATCACTTGATTTAACGTATGAAAAGTGTGCGTCTCGAACAAGAGCTTTGCATTGTAATTATAAAGAAAATCCTTTACGCTACCGTAGGAGGGCCAATCTGTTTTAAAGTTCTCCTTTTCAAACTCACAACGAGTTTTTAATCAATTTTCATAGAATTAAATAAGAATGAATGAAACCCCATTCGTTAATAGGTAAATTAAGACTCTTTAAAATTGGTAATTGGTAAATGGAATTATGATGGAGGACATTAGAACTGGCATGGAACAAGGAAATCTAACGGTACTTTCACTCTTAGATTTCAGCAACGCGTTTAATATGGTCGATTTTGATATTCTTATCGGAATATTACGCTCTCTTAATGTTTCTCCAACGGTAGTTGACTGGCTTCGTAGTTACCTGTCTGGGCGCCGGCAGTGTATACGCATAGATAACACTCTGTCCTTTTGGTGTAGCACTACTGCAGGCGGGCCTCAGGGTGGCGTTTTATCTCCATTACTTTTTGCAATTTTTATAAATTCTATTTCAAACCAACTGCTTTCCTCCTACCACCTTTATGCGGACGATTTACAAATCTATTATCAAGCTCCAATTGAAAAACTGCCTAAGGCTATTAATACTCTTAACTCTGACTTGGCTAGAATTAGAAAGTGGAGCTGTGCTCACGGGCTTAAGGTTAACCCGCAATAAACCCAGGTTATTCTGATTGGCAGCTCACGTATGATTGCTAAAGTACCTTGGAATCAACTCCCTCAACTCCACTTTGATGGCAGTATTCTGCAGTGGAGCGACAGTGTTAAAAATCTAGGTGTCCTGTTTGATAATTGTCTAACTTGGAATGTACAGCTGCAGAATGTTAGTCGCAAATTATACGCATCGTTTGGCTCATTAAGGAGACTACGTAACTTCTTGCAAATTGCCACCAAATTCACGCTTTCCCAATCTCTGCTGCTCCCAATACTAGATTATGCAAATGTCAGCTATCTTGATCTCACTGAAAACCAGCTTGATAAACTTGAGCGACTCCAGAATGTTTGCATTAGATTCATATTTGGTATGCGCAAATATGATCACGTTTCAGAATTTCGAAATAAGCTCAATCGCCGGAATACTCATATTCTATCATTCTTGTACAGTATACTGTTTCTTCCGTCTACTCCTTCTTACCTCAAAAACCGATTTTAATTTCTCCATGAATCACATTTGAAGTGGTTAAGATCTACCGAAAATTAAAAATGCCAGCTCATTGCACCAGTTTCCTCGACAAATCTTTCTCTGTACAAAGTGTCCGTCTCTATTCTATCATTCTTGTACAGTATACTGTTTCTTCCGTCTACTCCTTCTTACCTCAAAAACCGATTTTAATTTCTCCATGAATCACATTTGAAGTGCTTATGATCTACCGAAAATTAAAAATTAAAAATGCCAGCTCATTCCACCAGTTTCCTCGACAAATCTTTCTCTGTACAAAGTGTCCGTCTCTGGAATGAGCTTCCAATTACCATACGGCAAGCTAAATCATTGCGTGAATTTAAAAAACTTTTAAAGGATCATTATTTATCACTATCATCAGTAGTATATCTTCAATGTAATAGATGACTCCTATTACAGTATGTAATATATATGTATGTATACGATTATATGTAGTTTATGGTATTAGTATATATCTAGTATATTATTTATAAATATTTTAATGTACGTAGTAGAATGCATATTAGAATGTATTTTCTTTATATTTATTGTAGTTTTGTATGTAGTATGTACCCAAGAATACCTTTATTAAAACGCTCTGTACACCGGCAACTACCCGTAACTGTATCCTTTCTCCTATTTCCTAAGTAGGTTGTCTGGAAGAGATCACATTTTAGTGATAAGACCGCCATTTGTACTGCTCTCTCTAATGTGTAATTGTTCTTGTATTGATAAACTTTTTGGTGTACAATAAAGAGTTTAATAAATAAATAATTCTTTTTATAAAAAGGTCGAGAACATGTCTATAATCATGGGGCGAATCAGCCTTAAAATGTATGTCGGAATCTCCCTTCAACACGAGAAAGCAAGTCTGCGTTTATTCATATAACGCGCAACTAAAGTTTCATTAGCCTCACAATAAGTATTAGCCATCGGCGGGGTAGGTACAGACGCCAGCACATACAGCTACCCCAATTTGTCAAATTTCTAAAGTAATAAGGTTCACTTTCAATTGGGGAAATTTGACAGATTAGGGTAGCTTGATGTGCTGGTGTCTGCACAAATAAATGCTAAAGCGTAACCTGATAAGCTAGTGCAAAGATAATGCATACGCTCTGAATCGGTTAGAGAAGTATTTATCAATTATCAACAAAAAATATATACGTAGCAAGTCGAAAACAAGACAAAACGTGAAATAAATTATTACCTTTATTTTATTATTAATGATAATAATATCCTGGGACATTATTTACACACGGCCATCTGATTCCAAACTAAGCAGAGCTTATAGTATGGAAACCAGGTAACTGATATACTACATTATACTACTTTTCTTTCAGGACAAACAGACATGTTCATGCGCAGCAATATCTTTACTGGCTAATCGTGCCCGCGACCTCCGGCGTGAAAAGCAAGCATTTGCCAACCACACCAACAGGCCCGTTAATAATAATTACTTACCATAAACCTACCTACCTAAAATGAGAAGAATCTGCATTCGATTACAAGTTTTTTTAAGTATCATTATGAATAAACGTCACTAAAAATGTTTACTTGAATGTACTAAGTATGTAGTGGCGGTTTCAAAATTAGAACGTCATTCAAAATTAGAACCCTAACGATTTGGCTATTATTATCCGACCAAATCTAAAAGTAACAGTAGTCTGAACGGTGATGTGTTTAGATTTTTGTCGGATTATACTTTTAGGAATTTAACTTTTTAACAAAGCTATGTCCAATTTGTCTTATAAGAAATATTATAGGCCGAATAACGTATTCAGGTTAAAAATTGTGTCAGATTAAAGCCAAAAGCAATAAGTATTTGTGTGACTGACCTCGTTTCTTCTATTCAACGATGAAGATATCCTGCTTTCCACCAACACTGGAGTTACTCAGAACTGCTTGTCAAGAGTCAGTACTTGTTAAAGTCCTTCTTCATAGATTTCGGCCACATATAACACACACGAACTAGCTAGAGTATTATAAACACAACTAACACTGAATTATTCGATAATTTCGAAGAGTATTCAATTTTTTCAATTAAAGTAAGCCACGGCGTCCTTTCTCTTCCTTTCTTTTTCAGGAGACGCCACCGACGCGTCACGTATTACCCCAAACTGGCCAATCGCAGGCACACACGCAATTTGAAATCTCACTTGCTATTGGCTAGAATCGTCGCAATGAAAACTTAACAAAATAGTCTGGAGTCTAGAATATCGTAGTGTTGGATGAAACAGAATATCTGTGATGTTCTGTTAATACGACAAAAATCATCATCACATCAGATCAGTAAGAAGTTCACTACTGGTAAAAGCCTCCCACAAGACTCGTCTTGGGGGCATATGCCATAATCGTAACGCTTGTTAGATGGGTTGGCGATCGCAGTAAGATGTTCATAGTACTTAGAAAGAAGCTGCTGCCCGTAGATATTCCCACGGGTCGACTTCTACACCCCCACGAGATGAGATGGGGTGATGATATTCTGATATTCGACGCCGTCACTACAAAAATATATTTATCTTTATTCACTTGCATTTTATCTAGATTCCATTAAAAATGTTTGAACACGACTCCGACTCTCGTTTATACATCCGATAAACATTTACTGGGTGCTGTTAATAGGCATTTTTATCAAGTTATTTATACGTATAACATCGAAGGGGGCAGGCCCCCTACAAGATGGACCGATGATCTTGTGCGGGTCGCTGGAAATTGCTGGATGCGCATGACCGGCAATTGCGGAGACCTTTGGGGGAGGCCTTTGTCCAGCTGTGGACGTCTTTCGGCTGATATGATGATGATGATGCGACGCCATCTGTAGTTAGTTTTAATTTATTTATTATATAATTTACTTTTTCGGAGATTTAATTTTTCTTTCTTATGCATATTCATAAGTTCATTTATCTTCTTTGTTATTAAGTTAAGTTAAATACTTGTATTATTATATTAAACCAAATATTTTTTTTGATGATGATAACATTGAAAAACATCTAAAACTAATGAAAAGCATTCTTCGTATTTTTTTGGGTGGTTTTGTTTATTTAATGCCAATAATGTTATGCTTATGAAAACTATATTCATGAAATTCACTCCAGCTGATAAACACGTGACAACCAATGTACAATATAATGGAGCATAGCCCTTGTTGAGACTAGTGGTGAAACCCAAGAACACTTGGGTATCACAATTGACTCAAAATTACAATGGAGCCCACAAAAAATCTGTCCACAAATAGAAAACCCTAATAAAAATCTATACATATAATAAAATCGTAGAAAAGTCAAAACTGTACATTGAATATTTTTAAAAAAGGAAACTTGGACGTGATATTCAATCAATATCGAAGCCAAAAATATAGTTTTTAGAATTTTTGTCTGTTTATCTGTTTGTTTGTATGTATGTCCGGGCTAAACTCAAAAGTACTGCATGGATTTACTTAAAATTTTGCATGAATATTACTAAGAGGTCGGGTCAACATATAGGCTACATATTATCACGCTATCACATACGGGGGAGGAGCTGTGATACTTTATAAAGTTTAACGCGGGTAAAACCGCGGGGCACAGCTAGTAATACCTATTTCGTGACGCACCAATAACTCCTATGAATTTTCATTATTGTATCGTAATTCAACCCGAATTTACCATATAATTCATGTTTGGCTTTGATGATAAACTTTAAGTTATACAATAAAATCCGAATACGTATAAACTAATAGTTAAAACAAGTTAAAATGGCTATTGGTAACAATGTTAGTAATAATTGGAAGCAGTATAATGACTTCAACTTTGAAAATAATTGGGCCTCCATCGTTTTGAAAGTTATTTTGCCGATGGAAATAAATAGAATGTTAAGTAAAAAAGCATTGACTATATACCTAACTATCTGTGCCCCGCGGTTTTACCCGCGTTAAATTTTATAAATTTTCTTTGCTATAAACCTCACGGAGCCCGAAAGCTTTCCAACTAATGCAAAACCGTGGAAATCGGTTCGTGCGTTCTGGAGTTATAGCGGCAGGAAGGAAAACTCGACTTATTTCTATATAGTAGATAGCAATAAAGCTTTCATTAGTAGGATAGATTAGTGTGGTGCGTACACCATAATAATCTATCATACTAATATTATAAAGGTGAAAGTTTGTGAGTGTGTGACTGTGTTTGTGTGTTACTTCTTCACGTCTAAACGGCAGGAGCGATTTTAATAAAATTTGGTATGGAGTTAGTTGACACCCTGGATGAACACATCTTTAAACATATAATAAAATCGTTAGAAAGTCAAAACTGTACATTGAATATTTTTTTATAAGTATACTTGGGGCGTGATCTACAATTAATACTGAGGCCAAAAATATAGTTTATAGAATTTTTGTCTGTTTATCTGTTTGTCTGTATGTATGTCCGGGCTAAACTCAAAAAGTACTACATGGATTTACTTCAAATTTTGGGTAAATATTACTAAGAGGTCAGGTCAACATATAGGGTACATATTATTACGCTATCACCTATGGGGGAGGATCTGTGATAATTTATAAAGTTTATTTTGTATTTAAATTATAAATTGACATTATATTGTTAGATTGTGCTTTTGAAAAACAGTCATGTATTTAGCTTCATAAAATATTTGTACGCTCGTAAGAGCAAAACATAGTGGGCCATGATTAATTTATAACACCTTTAATGTACCTGTGTTTGTTGTCAAATAAACATTATTCTTCGTCTTATTCTTATTGCTTTCGTAACAGAAGAAAATAATTTTCTTAAAAAAAAAAAATTAACGCGGGTAAAACCGCGGGTCACAGCTAGTATGCTATAATTTATAAAGTTAAAGCGGGTAAAACCGCGGGGCACACATATTAGATAATTAATATAAGGCCCATATTATAAACAACATTAGCAAAGGAACAGAAAATACGTTAGATATAATATTATGATAGCTTCCTTTGTCGTTAAGCGTGTTCACGATAAGCTACATAGAGAAATTCTCTGATGACATGAATCACTTAGTTAACACTTTTATTTCGACGGTGAATCCCGTCGTGCTCGGTCATGCAGTGAAAACCTCTTAGGATAACAATAAACCTCATGATCAAAGAAATAGTGACCCCTGCTTACGCAGATTTTAGTTTTCGTCCACCTAGATAGCTAAAGAAAGCCGCCGGTTAGCTAGGGTAGGTTCTTCAGCGGCGAGGATCTTGTTGGCCACTTAACACGTGATCGGTTATCCCGTGCAATTCCCTCATTTAGAATTCCATCTTTTTTTGCCTTCTACGCTAACCAACTGCACGCTGTCTTCAATTCTTTAATTTTAATATAGTAGTATGTAATTTTAAAATATAAGCTTAGTAACTTGTTATTTATTAAAAAGATTTGAAAAATATATGTGATTAGACTTTTTTATTTATTCTGTATTCTTCTATGTTTATGTACTGCATTGTGAGCTTGACAAGTAAAAGTGTATTTTAATACCCAAGTGCCGAATAAATTTCATTATAGCATTACTCGCAACGGACAACGTTAATTTTAATAACGGTTATTCATAAATTTAACCAACTGGCGTATTCCGAACCAGCACCCTCCACCAATTCGGGGTAGGCTCTCTGTCGTTAATCTACTAACGATATACAGTGGCAGATCAAAATTAAAACGCCCTTTCTAAAACCGAAGGTCCTTCCGAAGATAATAGGCCATATTTATAGAAATACAAAGCCGATGCATAACACCTACATCCTCCGGAAAGGTGTTAGCAAGGGAGACCTAAATTTGATCTGAAATTGTCTGTGATAGATTCGCCGTAGGCATATAAGGGTTAGGGACAACCATATGTGAGTCTATCTCATAAGTACCCTCTAGTTTTACTTCAATATATCAAAAGGGACAACTATATGTGAGTTCATCTGAAAAATCAGCGACCAACAAAGGGCAGGTCAGAAGTACCCTAAACCGGCGAGCATGTATGAAGAATATAATGACAGTAATCAAGGCAAAAGACGTGTGCAAATATCGTGACAAATGTAAATCCGTTGTCTCTGCCTGCCCCTCTGGGAAACAGGCGTGAGTCTATGTATGTATGTATGTATAGTTGTCCCTTTTGATACATCGAGGTAAAACTAGAAGATACTCCACTAATAATCAAATACCTCGACCTATTTGAACAAATAAAGTGATATTATTCATCTTTATGCAAAGCTTTAACAAGCAAGGTCAAGGGTCTCTCCAATTGAATTCATATTGAATAGGGGCAGAGACGATTTATGCGGCAGATTAAAGATGCATTCTTGATTGCTAGGTCTTATTAATATTCAATCAACTATTGAAAATAATTTGGTATTCAAAGGTATAGATTGATATCTACCTACAATTTTTGTTAAATTGGGGTCAGGTGTATTGTAAATAGTGCTTAAACTTAAGGTCAGGGCCGCACTAGTCCTAAAATTGGTCCAGTGGCAATCGCGGGTACTCTCATCGTGGGTAACGACGTATTATTGTTTTTTTTCTGACAAAAGAAATCTTGGAGTAAGATATGACGATGCCGGTATTAGATTAAATTAAACTGAGCGTTACCCACTATTATGCGTTGATAAAACTTGAAGATCTAAGTTTACGCATTATCTCTTTAATAGTATATGAGATGGCTTCGTGGTGTAATGGGATTCTTAACTATTTCCATACTGTCGCTCAAACTACGTGTGAAGAGAGATCACAAGATCACAGATACGTAGATATGTATAATACTACATTTGACTGGCCTATCATTCTAGTGGGTAGTGACTAAGCCAGAGGTCGTGGGTTTGATCCCCACCCAGGTAAAAAATTGTGTGCGATGTGCATGATTACTTCTGTGTCTGAATGTAATTTCTCTTCATATGTATGTATGCAGAGATTTATGTAAGTATATTTATCAGTTGTCTTGCTGCCATAGTACAATCTCCGCCTAGTTTGGAATCAGTGGCATTGTTTTAGATATCCTTAAAAATAATAATTATATTTAAAAATAATAATTGCTTCATTACTGTTGTGAAAGTGTATAATAAAACTACAACACACTACAACAGAAATGAGTTTCTTGAACGAAACGGCCTTATGTGAGAAAAGAAGTAATACCTTGAAGTCTTACTTTTGAATTCACACACATAGGACAGAACAATTTCAAATTAATTGGGAATGGCCGTGAAGCGAAATTAGGAACACTGAGAAGTGTACTTTGTACGTCGGGACTCTCAGATAGTGCGATAAATTTGTAAGTGTGCTACGCGTGAACTCTGATGAAGTGTTTTTCGCCGGGTTGCGTTTGCGTGTAAGTGTATTCAGTGACCTTAGTGTTTCACAATTGGGAATTTATCTTACAAACTATATTTTTTTATTGCTTTCCGAGGCAGACTAGCTTAGGCCCACCTGATCGAAAGCGGTAACCGCTACTCATGGACGTTCGCAATGCCAGCGGACACAGCGAAGCACTGCCTACTGTGAGATTAGTATTCTTTTTAAACTTTATTTATTGTCACTGTCGACGTCTACGCAACGCCAATTACACAATTTTCTTGTATTATTACTTTTCTTGTTACACATGTAGTTCTTATAAAAACGGACAGGGCATATATGTCATTTTAGTTTTCGCACAAAATACTGAGGGAACCTTACCTTACCCTTAACCAAGCATGACTACTAATTATACGAATCGAATAAGCAGTTTTAGTATTAGTACATTTCTGTATATGCCGCGTTCTTTTCATGAAAGCTTTAGTAAATAGGGAGATTCGTAATGACATTTTAAATAGGTTAATGTTATCCAAACAAAATCGCCAGCAAGGTTAAAGCTAGTTTAATATAAATCACTATTTGTTGTTTTTAGTAGATGTAATATGTTTGTATGTGTACCGCTGTAGTGGCTTTAGTTTTCATCATTTTCTTTGAACAAAGGAAACGCAACGGAAATATTTACGAGAAGCTGCCACAAAGTAGGGTCTAAGATGACAATAAAACGAATGATGTGTCGATAACTCTAACGATTTGACTACAATAAAGATGTGACTTCAATTTCTAATATTCTTGTTTAGACTACCTAGTAGGGTTTGCAACAGGGAACTCGAATGTGAATAATATGTTCCCGAATACAATATCCAGGTATAGCCACATTTTTTGCGATTGTTTTATTAAACTAAATGATCAGTACTGGAGACCTCAAAGAACTGGTCGTGACTGATTGCGGGTCTTATCATATTATGAGACTCCGGAAATATTTAAAGGTTTCAGAACTTTATCATAATTAAAAAAATATTACTGATAGAGGTTCGTAATGTTGAGACAGTCGTACGTTTATATTAACCCCAATTAGTTTAGTAGTAGTAGTAATTTTGACGTAGATTCTATACAAAGCCAACTGCTGGACAAAAGGTTTCCACAATTGCCGGGCTTGCGCTTACCCCATCCAGAGGCGTCTAGCAACCCTCAAAACACTATCGTTCTATTTTGTAGAAAACCGGTCAACGCTGCATCTTCCGGTTCATGGTCGCCACTCGAGAACAGCAGAAATGTTGGTTCTACGGGAAATTCTTCGGGCAATGTCGGTTACTTTAGTTCGTCTGCTGATCACAATATTTCAGATTCTCTAAGGGAAACTCCAAGCATAGCCCTCTTTATTGCTCTTTGGGTGTCCCTGACCCGTCTGATAAGGCCCATAGTGAGTAACCACTAACTCTCTGTTCCGTAAGACATCACTGGCAACACACACTGGTGGAAGATTTTCGACTTGAGACTTGTAGCTTCGCGCCATGCGAGTGATTTATTTATAAAAGCACCTAAAATGACCTGGCCAAACCTAAACATTATCCTAAAACATTATTAAACTGCATTAATTACAGCCCCTGGGTGCATTAGATCCACAAGCTACATGTATAATGTGTCTGTCAGCAAGCTTTAAAGAGTATCAGATTAATTTGTGTCATAGGTATAACGTTCTATTGAATAGAGGTTTCGGGGTTAAATACTTGTCTGGCTAGGTCTCATGTCTGGCTAAAGTCGTTTTAGTACATTTATATTTTAGGTAATTAGTGTTATTCCTCCAATTCGTGCATTACATTTCATGTTTAGGGGAAGAGGGGCTAAATTGGGACCCCGATACGACACATATATAAATGTGGTATATGGAACTCTGTAGGTACTTCATTCAAAAACTTAAAATATACTTAATTGAACGATAGTATCCACGATTTATTCCATTAGAGTCAGGGGTCCATTAACTTTGTGTACACCTTCCAGTACATTTCCGTACATACCGATTATTCTGCTCTTCATTGTAAAAAAATGTTGGATTATTAATAAATGATTATTATTATTTTATTAATTATTATTATTATTCGATTTATTATATAAAAAATAATCCACTAATTATCTGCAATAAAATTTGTTACACCCTTCCACACGCAACACACATACCTACAAGAAGGGCAATATAAATAAACATGTTACATGCAACAGAAACCAACTCGTGTCCAGCCCTCCACAGACCATACCCAAGGGATGGTCACTCACCGAGGGCTCAAAGTGACGTCACTCAACAAGTTAACATCCCTTGAGAATGTTCCGTGGACGACTGAAACACGTATCTGGTATCGTGCATGTAATTTATTTATTTCTGTTGTCCTACCTGTATGTGCTCATTTATTGTGGAAGTGAAGACGCTACAATTGTACTGCAGGTTGATTAAACTAATAATTAGCAGAATTAAAAATAAAAATATAAATTGACGGTCACCGTAGCCTAGTTGGTAGTGCTCCTGCCTACGAAGCTGGTAGTCCTGGGTTCGAATCCCGGTAAGTGCAAATATTTGTGTGATGAGCACGAATATTTGTTTCTGAGTCATGGATGTTTTCTATGTATATTTATCTATCTATATAAGTATGTATATCGTCGTTTGGGGCTAGGATGATCTGTGTGACATTGTCCCCAGATATTATTATTATTATAAATAAGTACTTACAATCACGCTAGTGTTTCGAAATTGTGTCAGATTAAAGAAACATAAATACACGCAGAAACCCAAAAAACCTTATACTCTTTTCTGAGGCAGTAGCAAAAGCCCAACGTTTCTTTTTTTTCTTAAATCCCCATCGATTAATTAGGTTGGATGTCCAAAGTTTTTCTTTTGAAATCCCTTATTTCCTGTAAGGGGCCATCGAAAAAAAGAATTTAATTCTGCCAAAAGTTAAATGTGTTTTACTTTGGAAAGCTAATGGCAAGATGTACATAGCGTATTAGTGTGCTGGTTCGATTACATTTATGATTGGTGTGTATTGACAATATTAAACCTCTTTGGATTTTACTGGAGCGACCTCATACCATTTCAATCAAATAAATAGACATTTTAAATATAAGTTTTATTTATATAGAAGATTTTGTTTGTTTTTTCAGATGATGTGCGATACCCTTTACTTTTGGAACCATCAGGCAACGATGTTGAAATTCCATAATGCCAGGACTCGACTGAAGAGTTACTGAAATTATACTAAGTCCCCAATGTGTTGCCTACCCAGGTCAGTTAAGTAAGCGCAATCTGATGCATCTGCATTGGTTCTTTCAGATTCGATTTGCTGTGCGATAAGGAATGCTTATTAAATTATTTATTGTGTTTTTCTGGTGCAATAAAGTATACGCTACCTATCCATCGATTTTCTGATTACATTCGTTGCGGCGATCCAAGACAGTTGAAGCGATTCCCCAGGCCATGCCTGAACCTCACCGCGCAGTGTCATTTCATTGTGTGCCACTGTTGATCCTAGCTTACAGGAGTTGCAGTGGTGGGTAAGAGGGAGGGACTAGTACCTATCCATAAAATCACTAAATAACTTTTATGATTAATAATAATACGTCATGTCTCCGATATTTATGACCACTTTATCGTAAATAGTTTTAAAGAGTTTACTCTTAAAAACTATTTACGATAGTTTGCGGTAAAGAAGTGGGCAGTAACGAAGCTAAATAGAGATATTTACAGAAATAAAGGAAATGCCGTTGCCTAGAAGTGGAAAAAATAACTTGTTACATAAAAATGATGATATATGCAGTTGCAGAAGTCGGTCAGAAAACATAATGAAACTAATATTATGCGAAAATTTGTGAGTGTGTATGTTTGTTACTTCTTCAGGTCCAGACGGCTGGAGCAATTTTAATAAAATTTGGTATGGAGTTAGCTGATACCCTGGATTAACATAGACTATAATTTATAAAGTTTTACGTGGGTAAAACCACGGGCCACAGCTAGTATAAAAATAAATACCATATGATTATTGATCTATCTCTTTCTGAACCTTTAATATAAATTATTAATTTTAACGGGTTTCTAGTGTAATTGCAACTTGAGACCGGCCCTTGCTTCCGTTCGGTTTTGTTGAAACTTCTCTTCAGTTATATAATAATGAAATTGTAGGATTTAATAAATAATGATATTATACGTTAAAATTACCGGAACTTTCTACCTTTTTAACTTTATTTTAAGGAGCTCTCAGTAAAACCACATTCTAAATTTACGACCTCCTAGGTATGATATTAAGTACACTTTTTCGAATTCAACTAAATAAGTTAATGCTATATAACTAAAAGTAATTTTAGCTAAACCATAAGCACAAAAAATATATTGGTCATAGGCGGACTTAATTCCCTAAGTAATATTTACGAGGCGACCTGTGGCACTAAATAATCATTTGATATACCTATCTTTATTTGTTATAAAATATACGTGTAATAATAACATTTAATGATACCTGAAATTTGTTTGGATCATATTGCAGGTTACACTTTAAACGAATAGCGGCTCTTAGCCAAATTAATTTCGAGACGCAGCGCAGACGCAAAGTACAGGCGCCAGTACATTAATAATAATTATAATAATGTCTATAATATCATCCTAGCCCCAAACTAAGCAAAGCTTATACTATGGGTACCAGGCGACGATATACATACAATACTTAAATACATAGAAAACATCCATGACTCAGAAACAAATATTCGTGCTCATCACACAAATATTTGCACTTACCGGGATTCGAACCCAGGACCACCAGCTTCGTAGGCAATAGCACTACCAACTAGGCTACGGTTACCGTCTTTAAGCTACACCAATTTGTCAAATTTCCCCAATTGAAAGTGAACCTTATACTTTTATGATAAAGTTGAAAATCTATAAAAGAAATTTGACAGATTGGGGTAACTGGATGTCCTGGCGTCAAAGTCAGTACAATGAGAAGGAACTTATTATAGAAGTGTTTACTATTGTTTCTTTTCATGTGACAAACAGGCCTATTCTAACGTTAAACCATAAAATAACTGTATTTTTACCAATTTTTGTAATGAATAACACATAAAAACACGTGTTAAATAAACAGGCATACAATGAACCCACTCTATACCGCTTATCTTATCTGTAGTGAATGGAAATCAATGTAACGCTTACAAAAACCGCAGTAACTTGTTATCTACATTAATAGGTACCTACCGCTACAATTATAACTATTTTACTATAACATTTTTAATATAATTATATATATACTACTACTGTGCCCCGCAGTTTTACCCACGTAACCTTTATAAATTATCACAGCTCCTCCCCCGTAGGTAATAGCGTGATAATATGTAGCCTATATGTTGACCCGACCTCTTAGTAACATTCAGGTAATTCTTTAAAAAAATTATTCAATGTACAGTTTTGACTTTCCCACGATTTTATTATACGTGTATATATATATATACTATACTATACTATAAGTACACATTTCCTATGCAGATGACACTGTGCTCCTAAGTGCGTCTATTTGTGGTCAAGGTCAAGAGCCAGTACATGATCTTTGAGAACGCCGGTGCTAGATGTTCACGATCTACCACATGTAGAACTTAATGGTATTCGACTTGAAAGGGTTGACAATTTCAAATTCTTAGGGCATATAGTAACGTGGGCAGGCCCCCTACAAGATGGACCGATGATCTTGTGCGGGTCGCTGGAAACTGCTGGATGCGAATAGCGCAAGCCCGGCAATTGTGGAGATCTTTGGGAGAGGCCTTTCTCCAGCAGTAGACGTCTTTCGGCTGATATGATGATGACGATGATGATAGTAAGGATTGATCTCAAAGATCATGCTGACAAACGGGAACGGAAGCCACTATCAGGAAGGCCAAACATGTTGGCCCGCAAGTTTGCGCAATGTCCGTTGCGGTAAAAATAACGTTTTTCAGAGTATACTGCACTTCGTTGTACACCTGTTTCATGTGGGCTACTTACTCGCAAAGGCTCTACAGTGCTCTCCGGTTTCAGTTCCATTATAATAATGCTTTCGGGGGAGTTTTGGGGCTGCTCCCGTTCTGCAGCGCCTCGGGTATGTTGGCGGATGTGCGCGGAAAGTTTTCACGCTACGATGCGCCTCTCTGGAGCGCAGAGTTCAGGCCAGCTCTAACACTGCCTTCATGATGATCGCAGATCGATTGGATTGCCCCTATATGCAGCACTGCTCTCAGACGCAAGTCATAAAATGTGAAATATAGGCGTAATTTCTGTCTTTCTAAATATAGCGTTATTTAATTATTTATCTATTATTATCGTTGTTATATATTCCTGTTCTATTATTTTAATTATTAATTTTGTTTTTGTATTTTTACCGAAATATATATTTTTTTAATTATAATCTATACATACATACATACATAGACTCACACCTGTTTCCCAGAGGGGTAGGTAGAGACAACGGATCTCCATTTGTCACGATCTCTGCACACGTCTTTTGCCTCGATTACTGTCATTATATTCTTCATACATGCTCGCCGGTTTAGGGTACTTCTGACCTGCCCTTTCTTGAGAACGTCTCCGATTTGGTCAGAGAATGTTCGACGAGGTCTTCCCCTTCCGGTTGTTCCATTCAAACAGGCCAGGTATACTTCTTTGGTCAATCTTCTTTCATTATAATCTATAAGTGTCATAATATGAAAAAAATTAAATGTTCGTTAAAAGATTTATCATAAACAACGCCCGCAGCATCTTTTAGGTTACTGTATCACGTAGGACTTTACAAACGTGCATTACAGATACAGAACGATTGGCAGAAAAGAAGTCCAAGCATGGGCGACTCATGCGCCCACGTTAGGACTTCCGGGAGGGTTCCACCTTATTCCCCCTACCACGGCCACTCGCTCCAGCTCTCGGTTGACTCCCACAAAGTTGGTCCCGTTGTCACTGAAGATTATCTTGAGGGTTCCTCTCCTAGCTGCCATTTGTCTTAGAGCCATAATCATAAAGCTAGTACTTAGTGAGTGTACTACCTATGGTGACAGGCATACACCAGGAAGTCGGTCAGAAATTTATCAAATACAGCTAAAAATCTAATAAAAACATGTCGGTTAACACTTGTAGTTTTATTTTATTCCGAGGTATTGAGCTGTGATCACGTTTTATAAAATTTTTGTTTACAAATGCAAAGTTAATATTGAATACAATGGAACTCGTATGCTATTGAATATTCAAAGCTGTTATTGTCATATCTGCTTCTACTATCCTACAAATAATATAAATGCGAAAGTGTGTGAGTATGGATGTAGGAGTATTTGATACTCTTTCACGCAAAAACGAAGGATCGGAATTTGATGAAACTTTATAGTAATTAGCTTATGTATCCGAATAATGAGAGAATATCTACCAGAAGACGGGCAGCAGCTTCTTTCTGAGTACTATGACCGTCATACTGTGTTCGTAAACCCATCTGCCAAGCGTGGCGATTATAGCTTATCCCACCAAGTTGATTCTTGGGGTATGCTTTTGTTCAGCAGCGGACTTCTCTGAGCTGTTATGATGATGATGATGATCCGAATAATTTGTTCAGCTTAACGCAGGTGAAACCGCGGGGCAGAGCAGCTAGTTTGCCATGTATACTAAGTGACCGCTATTGAAGCTTTTTTCAGTTACATAAAAGAATAGGTATGTGCTACCTCTTTAATTCTTCCTACTTCATACTTAAATTGTATTTTGTTTATTAGTATAGTTTAATGTTTATTGTAATTTTTTAGCTATTTATTTAGCTAAACATGTGCACACCTTCTATAATTTTTGTAACACCTGTATACCATGTTTAATGCAAATAAAGACTTATCTTATCTTATCTTTATATACAGACGCCAGCACATCAAGTTACCCCAATCTGTCAAATTTCCCCAATTGAAAGTAAACCTTATACTTTTTATGTTGATAAAGTTGAAAATCTATAAAAGAAATTTGACAGACTGTACATAAATAAACCCTGTTATTATCTTCCTAGCAATTTTCCTAACATATTTATGGTCGAGTGTAATTTACTTTAAACGAAAAATTTACTATTTTTCGTAAGAGACTTCAACAGCAATCTATAGCAATATCATTAAGTTATATATCATTTAAACAAATAGAAGTAACCTAAACCAGCAAGCATCTTTGAAGAATATAATGAAAAGAGGTATGGAAGGATCGTGACAAATATAAATCCAGTGTCTCAAACTACCCCTCTGGGAGACAGGCAAGTGTCTATGTATCTATGTATGAGCAAATATAATTTTTGTCAAACTCATGGTCGAGATACAACTTCAAATCGATTCACTATAAAATGCAGCGTCTACCGTTACTTCAATTGAAATTTAAGTTCACGACTCGATTTATTAAATCGAATCCAGAAGTATACAAACATCCATGAAGAGACCTAAACTAACAATGTACGGTGGCGCGATGGGTGGGGGGATCTTCCACACGGATAAGCCTCAAGTGATCTGCGCGGCCATGCCGGCCGTTTCGAACTACCCGCATTAACGAATCCGCACAATTTAATTTCCCTTCTTCTCTAAATGAATCTGTTGAACTGTAACCTAAGGCTATTTATATAGTGGACCTGTGAGCGTTGTGTCTAACGTTTGCAGTAGCAGGTCTTTATCCAAACAATTTGCAATTCTGCAGCTACTTTTCTACTTTGCCGAAAGTAGCTTCGTTTTAGCTACTCCTTAATAAAAAGAACACCCTTCGCTTTTAACACCTAATAAAAATAAAATAAACAAGGCTTTTATTCACGTAGACTTTAAAAAAGCGCTTGTAAATAGTCAGAACATGTTTGTAGTAATATAGTTGTATACATTATTATTTCTAGTAACATAGATATTTAGGTACACATTGTATGAAATCATTTATAAAATTTATTTTATTATAGCAATGATATTTAGCTAGCTCGTATCAAGTTATTGTCAAGAGATTATGTTTAATTATCTAGTTTAAGTCTAATATTTTTACTACATATCGTCAATGGTTCTGTCTATATTAAGGTATTATTATTATGACGGACCTTGTGTTAGTGACCCTACCTTCAAAAACCTAACTTATAGTAAGTTAGGTTTGGACATTCATAATGATATTAAAATAATACTATTAAAGCTGATATCTATACAGTCCCAGGGGGGCACCCTTCAAATCGCCGATTATCGGGATTTACATTGAGCCCCTATCATCATCATATCTGCCAAATTATGTCCATTACTGGACAAAAAGCTCTCTTAAAAATAGGAGGATATGCCATAATTGTCACGCTTGCTAGACAAGTACAGGTACCTCGATCCCAACCTACTTGTAGGTTGGCGATCGCAGTTTGATGGTCACAGTTTACAGGAAAAGACTTCTGCTCGTTCACTAGCAGGTATTGCGCCGGGACGATTTCTACTCCCCCCACGGGATGAGATGGGGTGATGATATTCTTCGCCATCACCATTAATTCAGCTACCATTTTATGTTCCACGTTGTAATATTTGCGTAAACATTATGGCTGAGCGTCGCCGGTGGGAATGCAATATATTAGCCCCTGTGGAGTCCTACTGAACTTTTAACAGTTAATATTCATTAGTATGAACTAAAACCGCATTAGTACCTACGCTTCGTAACGGCAAAAACTTTCCCAGGTCAGGTCACTATTACAGAATAGCTGCCCCGCACCGCTTACCACAGTAGCTCGTCTACGGTATATGCTACATACGTGATACAGGACGCGTGACATCAATATTGAGACATACTTAAGATGCCGATCTACTCATTTATCTTAAAGAACTTCCAAAAAGACACACACACACACATAAGCAGTGTTTGCTTATTTGTGTGTGTGTTTTGTTTTATTTTGTTTTTTTATATATTATTACTATTTATTAATAACTAGCTGTGCTCCGTAGTTTTACCCGCGTTAAAGTTTATAAAATAGTGTGTTATTCGGATATAATAAGCTATATTACTACAAAGTTTCATCAAAACTCGTTCGGTAGTTCTTGAAAGAGTAACTAACATCCATAGATCCATACATCCTACTCACAAACTTAATTTTGTATTCGATAAGAAGTAAAAGCAAGGTTGTTTTGTTTTATTCTATATCTTCATTTATATACCCTGAGTAGCCGCGCATGATAATAATATCCTGGGACATTATTCATACACGGCCATCTGATCCCAAATTAAGCAGAGCTTTTACTATGGAAACCAGATAACTGATATACTACATGTAGGTACTACTATTCTTTTGTAAATAAATAGTTATATAGATAATTACACCCACACTCAGGACAAACAGTCATGTTCATGCACATCAATATCTGTCCTGGGTGGGAATCGAACTTACAGTTCTACGTTTAGACTGGTCTGGACAAACTTACAGAAGGCACTCCTTAATAAATAACATTAATAATTTTAATGTTGTGTTTCAGAGTGTGTTTCGTTTATCGCCCTCTGATATAAAAATAACTTAAAATATTTCACCAAAAGATATTTTCGTTATTTACTAAACTGATGTAAATATAGATCTCATACTATAAAATTTTTGTAAGAGAAATACCTATAGTGGGTGAGTACTTACCGACACTGTATCTAAAGTCCCAAGATATCCTACTATGCACCTTATCTTGTGGTACTAGGGAGAAAATATTTGTGACATTCTCAATATGAATTATCATATATTTTTTTTTTATTTACAGAGGGCGACAAACGAGCTACTGGGTCACCTAATGGTAAGCGATCACCGCCGCCTATGTACACTCGCATCACCAGAGGAGTCGCGGGTGCGTTGCCGGCTTTTAAGAGTCAGCAAACAAGTGTTGCTGACCTTCCCCCCACCCCGATGAGCTCTGTAGACCTTACTCACACGCAGAAACACAACATTAACGTTATTATTAAGGAATGTCTTCTGTAAGGAGGTACTTCTCCAGTCGGGCTGCTCTTTGAACGAATGAACGCTGTGCCTTACCTCTCTTAAACTCTCGTGTAACTTTTTACATACAATATCGTGTTTGTTTGTTCGTCTGTCCATTGGAATAGAAATAAAAATCATTTAACGGGTTACACATAACAACAACAAAATAACATTCTTGAATTAATGATTTTAAGGTACTTCCTTATACTGGATACTGGAAGTGGGTTCAATTACCAGTACTTTTAAAATGACTGTTTCACTTTTAACCGATCAGGGTTTTGAATATTTATAGGTACTAAGAATAGGTATGTAAGAAATTATTTAGGTGTTTTATTGTATGATTTTGTTGGTTTCAACGGTAAAATACTGCTTTCAAATAGTGAATAGCACAATGTTATTAAAGTTTAAAATGGTCTGCTGACCTCAGTTATACTGAAAGGGTTGAATATGTAATAAAACCACATCTTATACTTGAACTACAGATAATTATATTGATCTCAAAATGTACTTTCATTGATTGCAAAATGATCTAACACGGCAATAAAATTGTCATGACCTTGTTGAGAAGTATGAACAAAACCATACCACGATCCATTTCAGCACTAACGCCATCTAGTGATACGGAGTGTGAAACTTTTACATATGTGTAACGTTTAGAGTAATGGTCGTAAACAAATAGTTTTAATGACGAAACCTCCATATATATGTGAGACGGTATTCGTTTTAACCACGTCGGTGGCCAATAGTGAACATATCCTAACAACATATATGACATGAAGGTTGTTACAAAGCGTTGACCTTCACAGCCGTGACGAGTAGTGACAGTAAAAGTATTATTACCACGCATTTAATAGCATCAATAACCTGATAATCAAATCATAAAGCCGATTGACCCGACTTCTGATTGTCATTTATTTTTGTGTTTTGTATGTACGAGTATGTAACATGGGTAGTTTAATCGAGTACTACTTACTTACCAACTCATGGTAACGTATAAATTGCCTCACTAGCTTCTAGTGTTATTAGAATTCATGGATAGTTGAATGCTTAAAATATATATTTGAACGTCTAATAAATAATCTATATAAATGAAAAATATCATTGAATTATTTGTACGCTTATAACTTCCAAACGACTGCATCAAAATGTTTTACGTTATTGTTGTCGATATCGTTATTGTCAGCAGAAGTAAAAAATAGCATTTTTTTAAATGAAGAATGCACTGAAGACTGTGAAACGTCTTTTTTTAGCAAGGACCACTAAAAATTATTAACATTAAATGCTTTACAATAATTATTAAAATATTAGACTTTAGACAGTATTAACGGCGAAAAATATTTGAAGATACGAATTTCGCCATGACAGCTAAATATATATTATATAATATCATAGGTTTAACGAACACACTGCCATCCGATCCAAAACTGGGTAGAGCTAATTACTTATATATGTAACACAGGTTTATCCTAGTACTGGCTCCAGTCTCCATTATTACGCACCCGTAGAACCTACTTAGAACTCCGAGATATTTTCTACACACAATATTTAATCGAACAGAGTAACGTTCTCATCTACCGTCGTACAAAGAATGCCTCTTTAATAATTCTCCTACCCTATTTATATTTTTATCAGTGACAACCATTTGAAAGTCTAATATCGATTATTAATAGTTTTAAAATGTAACATTATTATAGAATTATTATAGTAATTAATAAAATGATAATCACTAATCAAATAAATAATCACAGAGTAAATATATTATTATATGCGCGGCTATTGACAACTTGATAACAGTATCTACATCACCTAATTGTACATTAAATGTAAATAAATGTCTGTGGAGAAAAATAAACGATATTTGTATTGTATTGTATATTTCTATAAACATAGGTACTGTCTGTTTATACTGAGACACAAAAGAATAATACTATATTTAATAAACCAGTAGTGCAGTTTCCATAGAACCTACAAGCTCTGCTTAGTTTGGGATCAGATGGCCGTGTGTGAATAATGATATATAATACATAAATTACAACTAAACACAGAACAAGTGATCGTGCTCATCATCCAAAGATTTGTCCTGGGTGGGGATTGAATCCAGGACCTCTGGCGTAGCAGGCTCACTGACCATTAGAGGAACTGGCCAAGCAAATAAGACATTAAAAATATTATTAAGGAGCTAGTAAAATCAGTTTTACACGTGGTATGTGGTAGGAGAGCAATTACATTGTATTGAGGAACCATGTTTCCGGAATTGCAAAATCGTTACTATATAAACTTTTGCGAAGTTTCTCTCTGCAACAATGTAGGAAAGAGAGGCTTGAGCAGTGGGGTGAACTTTGAGCACGTAAAAGGTCCTTTAACTCCACATACTGCATAGTAAGTTTCAGGCACTCCTGGCACTCCTTTCGCTGAAGTAGGTACATTGAAATGGGGCGGCAAGTATACAGCTTAGTATACCCCTAGAGTTTGGACTCATTGGGTTCAATGTAAGCAATAATTCCACTTAAAACATAATTATCATATTTTTAAAAATTAATGTATTATTATTTATCAAAGCTTGAAGGAATGCTTCTGATCTTAATCTTACTTGATCACAGGAGAAGAACATTGTCCGGTAAAGCAATCAAAGCCTCCTTAGTTATAAAACAGGCTAAGTTCGAGTCGGATTAGCACGCAAAGGGTTTCGTACCATTATCTAGAAAAACGGCAACAAAACACCTTTATTGTATGGGTATTTCAATAATATTTCTTTTACTTTAATTTTAATTTATTTTTAAATGAAGTACATAATTAAATATTCTGTGCATATTCCAAGCGTCTATCTGTCGTCATTATCAATATTGAGCAATAACGAGCTAAATATTCACGATTGTTGTATCCCATACAACAATCGTGAAATTTTAACTCGTATTTATTTGATTATATCTTTTTTGTATTTTTTGTTATAGTGGCAACCGAAATACATCATCTGAAAATTACAACCGTCTAACTATCACGGTTCATGAGATACAGACAGGCAGCGAAGTCTTAGGAAAGGGCTCCCGTTTTAACCTATGGGTACGGATCCCTAAAATGAAATAAAGTACCAATAGAAGAAGTTCAGCCAAGTCTCTTTTATAAATATAACTGTAGATTATTTTAAATCGAACTGTGTCATAAAGACACATGGATCACCCATGTGTATTTTAGGTATAGTTAACACCCCAAGCACCTATAGTAAGTAACGTGGATCACCATTAAAAAAATAGATATCTCGAAACAACCAACACACCTCCATCTTACCTCAAACTAGGCAGAGTCTGTAGTATGGTAATCCGTCAATCGATTAACCTTCTTATTTATTTCTAAATAATTAAACTAATACATTTATAATTACACCCAGACACAGAGTAAAATAAAAAACCGGCCAAGTACGAGTCGGACTCGCCCATGAAGGGTTTCCGCCCGTAGCAGCAAGTATTTCAGTTGATTAAATGAAAGCAAATTGTGGTTTACGATTTATGACGTATTAAAATACGACTCGTTCAAACCAATTTTCGTTGTTAGTTTACATGGTAGTGTACATCATATATTTTTTTTAGTTTTATCATTCTCTTATTTTAGAAGTTACAGGGGGGGGGGACTCTAATTTTACCACTTTGGAAGTGTCTCTAGCTCAAACTATTCAGTTCTGAAAAAAATGATATTAGAAACCTCAATATCATTTTTGAAGACCATCTTTAGACACCCCACATGTATGTGTACGATTAAAAAATATTTTTTGAGTTTCAGTTATATGTATGGTGACCCCCCAAAATTATTGTTATTTTTCTATGTTTGTGTAAAAATCTTAATGCGGTTCACTGAATACATCTACTTTTCAAGTTTCAACAGTACAGCTCTTATAGTTTCGGAAAAAAGTGGCTGTGACATACGGACTGACAGACAGACAGACATGACGAATCTATAAAGGTTCCGTTTTTTGCCATTTGGCAACGGAACCCTACAAAAGTGCTCATCACACACATTTTGAACACCGAACCCACGACCCCTGGCTTAGCAGTCACAAACAATCACATCAACAGGCCAGTATATGTATATACTAAAATTATAACATATTTTGTGACTTTTCCTATAAGAGTCAATCGGTATGTTGACTCAAAACTTTAAATGGAAACTACATCTCATGTCTCTTATATGCGGCTAATATTTATACTTTTAATAATATTTACAATTCCCTCTCTATTAAAATAAAAGTCTTAGTACCGCGGGGAACTTTAGAAATAATCAATTATGAGATATAAATCATACTCAGACCAAGGCTAATGGGTATGAAAAGTAATCAGCAAAACTTTCGTTCATAACTCACGATATTTTTGTTATTGAATTATATGAAAAATACTAGCTGTAGCTTGTAATGACTCTCTTTAATTGTTACATCATACATACTTACATATTTCCATACAAACTTTAATCCCCTATTCTCTATTGTAATTTCGCACCCTTGAGGGTAAAGCTTTTACAAACGTTGAATGTCATATTTGTAAATATCGAATCAACAGCCCAAAAAGAAGTTTCAAGATCTAGCTCTAAAAATTATGATACTTCCATACAAGTTTTCATCCCCTCTTTTAACCCCTTTTTCGCATTAAAAGTAGCCTATATCCTTTTTTAGACTCTAGACTATCTGTGTACCTAAATTTTATTTGAATCGGATCAGTAGTTTTAGCGTTAAAGAGCAACAAACAGACAGACAGAGTATTTTCGCATTGATAATATTAGTAAGGATCTATATTAAAAATGCAGAGCCCAATATCACTATATACGACTGTTTCTCAGAGGGGTAAGCAGAGACAACGTTTCTCGCTTTACACCAAAGTTATTATGATGTTAAACATTCAACTTCCTCCTAACAATTAAGCAAAATATTTTGTCAAGCGTTAAATTAAAACGTTCAAATAATTAACATAACACCAGCACGAACACTCTGAGTTACTTGAATACCAAACATTGTTCATTCACAACATTCGTTTTTTAATTTACACTCACACATTTTGGTCATGCCGCACGCAAAGACAATGTTCTAGTTACATTGATCACCGACATTAACAATAAAAGCAATACCCCTAACAAATATGGGGCTATAATTCAAACACTACCTACCAAACAATAATAATAATAATATCCTGGGACATTTTTCACACGAGGTCTTCTGATCCCAAACTAAGCAGACATTACAGAAGACATTCCTTAATAATATCATTAATAGTTTTAATGTTGTGTTCCTACGTGTAAGTAAGGTCGCCAGAGCCCATCAGGGTGGGGGGAAGGGTCAGCAACACTTGTTTGCTAATTCTTAAAGGCCGGCAACGCATCCGCGACTCCTCTGGTATTGCGAATGTCCATGGGCGGTGGAGATCACTTACCATCAGGTGACGCACTAGCTAGTTTGTCGTCCTCTGATATAAAAAAGCTTGTACTATGGAAACCAGAGAACTGATATACTACATATACTGCCTTACTTTTGTTCTTATATAGATAATTACACCCAGAGTCAGGAATAACAGACATGCACACAAATGTCAGTCCTGGGTGGGAATCGAACCCACGACCAGCGGCGTGAATGGCAAGTATTTACCAACCACGCCAATTGGCGGTATTTGTATTACTTTTTGTATCACTACGACACAACATACTTATTTATCGTATGGGCAGTTAATTAAGAAATATAACATCTTGGGAATAATATCTTGGGACAACTGTCAACACTACCTGATCTCTGTACTGATCGGAGTTTTGGCGCCAACGCGGAAAAAGACGCATCGAGGCCATGTTTTATTTTCAAAAACTGGTGTAAATTGGAGTTTTTATGTGTAAATATGGTCGATTTTTAGACATAACATCTTCATGGATTTTTGGACAACGTACACAAGGGGAGGAAAGTGCGATATTGCCGTGAATTGTGATTTTCCGTGTTGTAACCAAAACTCCATAAAAGCATCTAGTAAAGTCTCCACTGCTTTACTGGGGTTGGACAAGGACTATGTATGACTTGACTGTGACGGTTTTTACTTGACACTGACGGAAATAAATGATATAAAAATATATTTACTGAAGGCTCATACGGCCAAAGAAGCCAGAGCCGTAAAACGGAATTAAAAAAAATTAAAAAAAAATCTGATCTGATCCCAAACTAGGCAGAGCCTCTTCTATTGCAACCACATAAGTGATAAACATACTTTTATATTTATACATACATATTATTGATAAGTTACACTCAGATACAGAACAAATCATTGTGATCATCACACAATGATTTAATTTCCTGTCTTAAAAAAAAAGGTTTTAATTCACGTAGACTTTTAAAAAGCGCTTGTAAATAGTCAGAACATGTTTGTAGTAATACAGTCATTCTTTCTAGTTACTTATTATAGATATTTAGGTACACGGGTTGTTAAAACATTAATAAAATTTATTTTATAATAGTAGTGATATTTAGCTAGCTTGTATTAAGTTATTGTCAAGGAGATTATGTTTAATTTTAATTTTAGCTTAGCGTTCAGGATCTCTAGCCGCTAGACACAAACAGTCACATCAACAGGCCAGTATATGTGTATACTAAAATTATAACATATTTTGTGACTTTTCCTTTAAGAGTCAATCGGTATGTTGACTCAAAATTTTAAATGGAAACTACATCTCATGTCTAATATGCAACTAATATCTATCTTTTTAACAATAATGACAATTCCCTCTCTATTAAAATAAAAGTCTTAGTACCGCGGGGAACTTTACAAATAAATCAATTGTGGGATATAAATCATACTCAGACCTAGACTAATGGGTATGAAAAGTAATCAGCAAAACTTTCGTTCATAATTCACGATATTTTTGTTATTGTATTATATGAAAAATACTAGCTGTGCCCGCGAGATCGTCCACACATTTTGTAATGGCTCTCTTTAATTGTTACATCATACATACTTACATATTTCCATACAAACTTTCATCCCCTATTCTCTATTGTTATTTCGCACCCTTGAGGCTAGACCAACAGGCTAGTCGAAGACAGTCGTTGTCAGAGTTATTCAAGCCACCCAGTAAGCCTCTGATACGGCTTAACGACTATTGTTTGATGACTACTAGCGGGACAACAGCTTAACAACCCTTCCGAAGCATACAGACTTACAGAAATTAAAGACTTTGGTGGACACTGGGTTTTGTGGGTGACCTTGCCGTTCACGTACGGAATTGTGACACCATGAACACACAATATGAAACCATGTAAAAGTTTTGTTTTGACTGCACGTGTGGCATAGCGGTTAAGACAGTCGGCTCGCCGCTTCGTGTCCCGGGTTCGAGTCCCGCGCTGGACAATTATTTGTGTGGCCTATAAATAGTTGTTCTGAGTCTGGATGTACTTTGTGTCCGTCAATTATATGTTTGTAAAGTACCCCGCGATACAGAGATTAACTTCCATGGTGCGGGTGTTGTCTTTTAAAAAAAGTTAAGTAAAGATAGAGCCTCTTATCTTTTGATTGAATATGTACTGTATTTATTAAGTTTGATCAATCAACTATTTGAGGGAAAAGTATAAATCTTGTGCACTGTGACGATTATTTTGTCGGTTCTACATCCCCTCATCGGGCCGACATTAAAAGTATTGAAGTGTTGCCAACTTGACGGATTTCCCAACGGATATTTCTAAGGATTAGCTTAGCGGAGTGGTAAAGAGAGAACAGGGAACAAATGTTTTTGTATTTTTTACGTTACCTTCTTGTTTTTCAATACATGAAATAATTCGATTTTTGGACATACTCGAAACCTACTTAAATTTTAGTTTTAAATGGACTCAACTTTAACTGCAAAGTTAGATTGCTATACAACTTCCAATAATGTGACCCAAGGTATCAAAAGATTTCCTGTAATTATTATGATTAGGCAAAAGCTTTTTATAGCTGTGCCCCGCAGTTACTTTTTGAGTTTAGCCCGGACATACATACAGATATACAGACAAAAATTCTAAAAACTTTATTTTTGGCTTCGATATCGTTAGTAGTCAACGCCACAAGTATTCTTTAAAAAAACATTTCAATGTAAAGTTTTAAGTTTCCTACGATTTTATTATATGTATAGATTAACTTATCCATGCCAGACCGAGGCGAGTCACTTAGGATGTTTGTGTCCATTATGGCATGATCGCTAGTCGGCTAGACTGTATTTACGTCAATCATTGCTGCGCCATTTCGCATGGAGTGACGCAGCAATGAATGGTAAATTTGTTACATATTTTAAAATACTTATTACTAACACTAGTTTATAAGAAAATTGTTAACTACTTATTGGACACTAATTTGGTCTGAAAATAAAGTCTTATTATTATTATATTAAATTTAGCTGAAATATTGCAGACTTCTTTTTATATACTTGCAAGGCAAAAGAGCAAGAGTGTCACATGATATGGTAAGTAATCACCGCCGCCCATTTACACCTACAAATCCAGATTTTTATAACTATAAAGAAATTATTCAGAGACATCTATCTGATCCCAAACTAAGCAGAGCATGTTCTATGGAAACTAGATCTTTGATATACTACATAAGTTACATTTCTTTGCAAATACATACTTAGGCGAATCAAAATAAATTGAATACTATATGTTAAAATTTTACATCTAAAGTATTTCATGACAAAAATTAACTTAATGAACTGAAAAGAGGGTCGCATTATCAGTCGGCTCGACCGAGCCTACCATGATGTGTGACGGGTTTGATTGACTTATTAATACGTATTTTTTCTATATATTCCATTATTCCAAACTCAATAAGACGGGTCGATTGGCGTGGTTGGTACAAACTTGCCATTCACGCTGCAGGAATTCATGTGCATGAACATGTCTGTTTGTCCTGGGTCTGAGTGTAATTATCTGTATAAGGCGATTGGCACACTGCCCCGCATGATGCAGCGTAGTGCGTGAGTGCGTGTGTAAAGATAAACTACCACAAAAATACATACATATACAATACATTTTATAAATTAATCTATTTTTATATTTTTTTCAGGTATGATTGATGCAAATCCAATATTTCTAAAATCAGTGTTTGCATCGTACATCGTTACAGCCCTTACGCATTATTTCACTGAATGCGCTTATTTTAAATATAGCCCGGTTTAAGGGACGAAAACTTTGTAACTATTTTTAAAATAGTACCACTTGATTTATCACTGAACAATGATTTGAGGAGATTTTATTGATCTATATAGCAGAATTATGGCTTTGATAGAGATATTAGTTCTAGTAATTTTTAATTTAATAAAGTTAGCTATGAAACTCCGTATAGATTCTTAAGCATTCAAGAAAGAGAAGTCAAGTCGTTACGTTATGGTAAAAGGATAAATCTTATAGAATAATGATTTATCTCGGGAATGGGACCTATTTGTGTGGACACATATTTCCCAGCGTGCTATTCAACGGACTGTAAAGTGGTGATAATACATTAAGCAATTTATTCCCTACTGTTAAATTATACTCATAATAACGTAATACGAACGACTCTTAAATTAACTTAAATTTAATTTATTCTGAGAACATTAAACGTAATTAAATACAAAAGTAAAAATAATATTCGTAATTATTAATTTAATACACATATTTATACTTAAACCGACGGCCTTTGGGGCAGAAAGTTTCTCTAATGGTGACCAGGAACCGGAAGACGCAGCGTGGGCAGGCCTCCTATAAGGTAGACTGATGATCTTTTGCGGGTCGCTGGAAACTGCTAGATGCGAATGGCGTAAGACCGGCAATTGTGGAGATCTTTGGGGGAGGCCTTTGTCCAGCAGTGGCCGCCTTTCGGCTGATATGATGATGATGATACTTAAACGTAAACTTGATCTACCGTGTGTATCGGCCGTAGAATAACGGCTAGAGCGTCTAATCTTGACAGATAGATGGTGCTGGTTCGAATCGCGCCATTCGAATAACTTTAAGATGTCAGAGCTTATCAGAAAATTTTGAGTTTATATTTAGGCTTTTCACAGCTGAAAAGGTTATGTAAATTCATTGTATTTGTTCAAAATTATGTTTGAATAACTTTTCAACTCATACAGAAAACTAAAGTTAGCGTATATGTTCAAACTAATATAATTCATTCATAAAATTATGACTAAAACAATGTTTAAACGGCACTGATACTTATAATAAAATATTTTCTAAATTAGGTTTATAAAACGTTGTATAGGTATATCGGTCCATAAGTGATCGGCGAGGTTTAAGCAACTAGGCTCGCGGTCAGTCCATAGATTGGTGACCACCAAAGTGGTTTAATTTCTGAGCGTCTCCGTAGTTCGGAAGGCCCGTTAAGCTGTCGGTCCCGGTTGTAGTTACTAGGCAACAGTCGTTAAGCCATATCAGAGGCCTAGTGGGCAGCTTGAGCAACTCTAACTCTAGGGCAACTACTGCCCATAGTATAAGTAACTAAGTAGTACATTGTTCACAGAATAAGACATTTAGTTTCACCCGCTAATTAACACTAATAAATTATACCCTATATGTTACTCGGATGTATAAGCTGTATTACAAAAGATTTATCAAAATCCTTTCCATAGTTTTTGGGTAAAAGAGCAATAAACATCCATACACACAAGCTTTCGCATTTATAATTTTAGCAGGATATTTTGTATGCAATCGCTCTCTGAGATTAATCATGGGCTCATTCCATTAGACCTAAACAGAGAGTAAAGAATAAGTTCATAATGTCCTCTTGGTCAAATGTCGACGACGACGGCCAGTCTCATGGAGACTAGCCATCTGGGCGGAACCGCCAACGGGTACTATTAAGATCATCATAGTCAGCTACTCTATTAAAAAAAAAAACTTGTGTGTACTTATGTACACGCGTTAGAAGTTATACTTCTTAATATACAACTTGAACATAGTTATCAATTTTCATACCACCTAGAACTAACTTCATGCTGTTATTTTTACGATGCGCGCGCAGATGCGCATCGTAAAAATCACTGTCATACCACCTAGAACTAACTTCATGCTGTTAAATTTTTTGGTGTCGGTGTGCGCGCGCATCGTAAAAATTCACTGTCATACCACCTAGAACTAACTTCATGCTGTTAAATTTTTTGGTGTCGGTGTGCGCGCGCATCGTAAAAATTCACTCTCATACCTCCTAGAACTAACTTCATGCTGTTAAATTTTTTGGTGTCGGTGTGCGCGCGCATCGTAAAAATTCACTCTCATACCTCCTAGAACTAACTCCATGCTGTTAAATTTTTTGGTGTCGGTGTGCGCGCGCATCGTAAAAATTCACTCTCATACCTCCTAGAACTAACTTCATGGTGTTAAATTTTTTGGTGTCGGTGTGCGCGCGCATCGTAAAAATTCACTCTCATACCACCTAGAACTAACTTCATGCTGATAAATTTTTTGGTGTCGGTGTGCGCGCGCATTGTAAAAATTCACTCTCATAATTTTTCTCCATCGCGCCAAAAGAAGTATAACTTCAAAAATAAATCAAATATTAAAACGTTTCAAATAAGCTTTATAATTATTTCTAACTATTTCGCACCTAATAAAACAATTTAATAGAATATAATGTATGCAGTCGCCGGCTTATCATCTTTATCTATTAGATACGTATATTGTACCAAGTGCATGATAAAGTGATTGATAACAACCATTTAGTAAGCGTGTACACTTTCCATTAATATTCTGAAACCATTCATATCAGAAAATCAGGTTTATCTGAAACAATGAAACAGTGTTGTGGGATTCGGCTAAGTAAGCTTCAAATATTAGATCACGTCTATTTTTGTAAGGTTTTGCAGATAAATCGTAAGTTTTCTGGTCACAATTCAGGTTGTGTCAATACATTTTAGGTTTTGAACATCAATTTTACAACCGATTTTTTTTAACAATTTATAAGATTTTTAGATGAATTGAAGATTTTGAAGAAATGTTGTTAGTTTTTTAGATTAAGCGTAGGTTTTGTAGATAAGTTGTAGGATTTATAATAGTAGGATTTACAGATATATTCTAGGTTTTGTATATAAATCGTTGATTAGGCAGATAAAAGAGAAGTAAACGATAAAGAGAAATAAGGAAAGTAAAATAATCAAAACTGAGAAGAATTTGGGATTTCATAGTTCTCACTCTTTCTGATCTAGTTCAAATATATCGTAAAGAGTACATATGTTTTAAGTTTTAGACTTTATTAAATATATAAATATTAGATCTAAATTATCAATACTCTTTAAATAGCACGATTGATTAAATATTGCGTTTGTTGACTGCGACTATTATCTAAGACATATTTTGAAGAATAAACTATGTTTATTTTGAATACTATGAACAACATGTCAGCCAAAGTCCGTCCACTGCTGGACAAAAACCTCCCCAAAGATTGGGAGAAAATGTCATAATCACCACGCTTGGCAGACGGGTTGGCGATCGCAGTTTCATGGTCATAGTTTATAGAAAAACGCTGCTGCCCGTTCTCTGGCAGGTTTTCCCTGGGATGATTTCTTCGCCCCCCACGGGATGGGATGGGGTGACGATATTCTATGCCATCACCACACAGATTCTTACACCGAAAGAAGTTTTATGTTTAAATTTTTGCACTTCGTGTTTCATTTCTGTATTTTTCTTAAGGATCCCTAATTTAATTCGATTAACAATATAGCCTATGTTACTCAGTAATGATTGGTGAATGAATTTTTCAAATTGGTACAGTCGTTTTAGTTTATTTTTTACAAATAGAATGCAAATCTTACTCCATAACACTACTACAGACTAATAGTTACAAAAACCTGTAATGCAAATGGATAAATAAAATAATTTATATTCTTGTGGTATTCTAAAATTTGATAGATGTTAGGGTGAATTATAGGAAAAATTATAATTAACTAACATCGATTTATATAATATGTAAAATTATTCATGTAGTAACTTAGTCATGCGTTCAGAAGTTGGAAAGCACGTAACCCGGAACTTTCGGAGCACAAGTCCAAAACTTACTCTGGATTTTAGTATTTTATGGATATCGTTCCCTTTGCCAACTCATGGATGTCGGCTAAAAAACGGGCGGCGATGTAGTCTGGCAGCAGTGCTAAGTTTGTACTAACCTAACTTAACAGCGGTCACTCCAATTCGAATGCCAAGCGATGTGACTACAGCACACCCCGCCAAATAGCAATGTTTACAAAACCCTATATCCAGCAGTAGGCGACATCAGACTAATCGGTGATATTACTAACTTATAATAAATCTTAGGGCGCGTCTCTAGTGATTGTTAACTCTCGAACAAATTATTCCTTCCGAAATTCAGCTTAATTGGGAACTCCTACCATTACAGTCCTGTGCGTTTACGCCACAAGATAAATATCATCTTACATTTTAAATGTGTAAAAATATAGGCTGAATTCTTTAGCCTTTCAAAAGATGAGATCTCGTTTTCCTCGGCTGCGCGTGCATAATAAATGGCTAAGTGGGTAATACCTTCAGCTTCGCGCGATACTATAAAAGGCTTTCAAGGATAGTCCGCTTGTCATAATATAAAAGTAAATAATATAGTTGTAGGTAAATATTTCTATAGAAAAACCTTGACAACACTTGCACTAGGCAAATTAATCTCTGTGTTGCGGGGTGCTTTAGAAACATATAATAACCTAATAAGTGACAATCCACGACATCCAGACTAGGAACAACTATTGATGGGTCACACATATAGTTGTCCTGCGTGTGAATCGTACCTGGATACTAAGCGGCGAGGCGACTGTCTTAACCAGCAGTAACTTGACCATTTCATTAAAGAAAAGAAAACTTTCTAAGGTCCAGGGTGCAAATCACAGATTGGGTCTTATCGCACTAATATTATAAATACGCAAGTTTGTGAGTGTGTATGTTTGTTACTTCTTCATGTCTAAACGGCTATAGCGATTTTAATAAAATTTGGTATGAAGACAGTGACAAGTTAACGCAGCGATAAGTCTAATAATGACTCGATAGAAAACGACTTAGTAGTAGTCTATAACAACGGTGATAGATCCCCATGTCATGGTCGTGTCAAATCACCGCCTCAACGGATTATGAAAGTTAGGGAATATAGAGCGGCCCAGTACGCACAATAGTGAACGACGTGGTTAGCTCTTAGCTTGTCACCGTTGAGCTTGACACCTGGAGTATTAGTTCTGATAAACGTAAAACATATTTTTTTTATATATAACAAGCTGTGCCCCGCCCTTTTACCCGAATTAAACTTTATAAATTCTAGCCTATGTTTTAATCCAAGGTGTCAGCTAACTCCATGCCAAATTTTATAAAAATCGCTCCAGCCGTTTACACGTGTAGAAGTATCAAACATACACACTTCAATTCTCACGAACTTTTGCCTTTATAATATTAATGTGATTCTAAATCATTGTAGGTATGTATATTCTTATACCGTGCGTTTCACAAGAAACCTTTTACCGCGCACTACCGCTCTATGGAATCCATGAATTGCTGAGGTATTTCCGATCCGGTATGACATGACAACCGTTAAAGTGCGAGCCTTTCTTAAAGGCCGGCAACGCACTTGGGGCTCCTCTGATGTTGCGAGTGTCTATGGGCGGCGGCTTACCATTAGATGACACACATGTTCGTTTGCCTTGCTTACATATTTAAAAAAAATCAGTCGACATAGATTACGTGGAGTCACATCAATAATACCTTCTTTTTTTTATAAGGCAGGAGTTTCCGCATGCCACCCGCAAAAAGTGTCTGCGGGTGGGTATGTCGGACTCGCACCGACTAAACCTAACCTGCCATGGACTTCTCTTGGCACCTAACGGGAGGAGCCCCGGGAACGCGGGTATGCTCCTCCGGTAACCATCAATAATACCTAACTAGAGTTGGGTGAACAGACGTTGCCAGATAATAACCGCTCGGAAGTTCTAATTTGGCCTCAGTCAAAATCCATAATCTGAACTAGTAATAGGTACTATCATCAATCACTTTTTAGGCCTGGATTGTACTTTAATTCCCTCACAAAATACCTTGTTTTAATACTACTTTTATTAGGTCGTAGTGAATATTTTATTTGCCTGTTAGTTTAGTGTACTAAACACTAAACTAACAGGCAAATAAAATATTCACTTTGTTTGCTAAGCCATAGATCCTGGGTTTGATACCCACCCAGGACAAACGTCAGTGTGAAATTAATTTATTTTCGGTATCTGAATATAATTATATAGAATATGTATGTGTTTTTAAGAAATATATTATAAGTGTGTTTAAAAGTTGTCTCATTGCAATAGTTCAGACTCTTGGGATTATATTGCAGTGTGTTAGTTGTCCCAAAATATTTATTAATATATAAAAAAAAATCACTGAAATGTTTGCACGCTCATAACTTCCAAACGGCTGCACCAAATTGGATAAATCTTTCTTCTGCCAGGAGAAGGTTAGTATGAAAAATTGCAAATATATAAAAATATCAGAAAAGTGTGTTCGATTGTTTTCTTTCGGTCGTTATATCATCAGCACTATTTGTTTTCTCTACGGAAGGAAAAACAAAAATGTTGTGAATTAAAATGCACTAAAATGATTATTAAACTATTAGTATTGATGGGAAAAAATAAACTAGTTATTAATATGATAGAATCGAAATTAAGTTGCATTCCGCTTACTTGCTGCTTCCTGTTTTACCTCGCCGCTCGCCTCCGAACCGGTGAGTGAGACTGGCCAAGAAAACTCCGTAATGAGAGAAAAGTAAAACTTAACGCCATAAGATAAGGAGAGAAGGAAGACAAAAAATTTGGAAATATAAATTATTATCTTCCATACCTCATTTAGGTCAAATTCTAAATTAAAGATAAAGGTGTGGTTAGCTACCAACTGTCTACTACTAAGCACCCATTCACATTTATAGACATTAAAACTTAAAGAGTACCATTTATCTAATTTTTCAGGGAGTTGTCCAGTCGACTTGTGGAAGACTCTGGTGACACGTCCACTGCTGGACAAAGGCCTCCCCCAAGGATCTCCACAATAGCCGGTCCTGCGCTGCCCGCATACAGCTGCTTCCCGCGAACCGCACAAGATCGTCGGTCCACCGTGTAGGAGGCCTGCCCACGCTGCGTCTTCCGGTTCGTGGTCGCCTTCTGACCTTTCTGCCCCATCGGCCGTCAGTTCTACGACCTAAGTGCTCTGCCCACTGCCACTTCAGTTTGGCAATTCTTTGGGCTATCTCGGCTACTTTGATTCGCCTGCGGATCTCAGCATTTCTGATTCGATCTCGCAGGGAAACTCCAAGCATAGCCCTTTCCATTGCTCGCAAAGAAGTAGCGTCGCTATAATTATAGCTTATTGGGCACCTTAGTCTTAACGTCATGCAAGCGATTTTTATTAGTAAGCTGTACTTTTAATTGTAATTTTGTTGTTTGGTTTTAAGTTTATGATGATAGATTTATTTGTATCTATCATACCTAATATTTTATTGTAATAATAATCATTTAAAAGATATTTAAACTAATAATTTAGATTTAAATAACCCAAAATAAAAAGCAATACATAGAGTAAATCCAGGTTTCGGACCACATGGCCATAAGTCATCTTGTCAACGTAGAAACAGATGTCTGAAAGTGCTCTCCAAGACACCGAGATTAATCCCTAGCCAACAAGACCCGAACTATGTTTATAGAAAAAGATCTGGTGCGGGAATTGTATCCGTGACATTCTGAAGAGCCGAACAATCAATAGCTTATTCTGTTCGGACACGGAATAGCGGAAAAAGTAGGAAGTTCCTTCGACTGCAGGATTATTCATATCTATTTTACTGTGACTTCATAGTTTGTGAGCCGATTTGAATTATAAGTAGTTTATTCAAGACTTCCGATATTATTCCAAATAGATTATGCTTTACTCGGATAATACTAATAGTCTGTCTAACTATGTACAGACGCCAGCACATCCAGCTACCCCAATCTGTCAAATTTATTTTATAGATTTCCAACTTTATGACAAAACCATAAGGTTCACTTTCAAATAGGGAAATTTGATTGATTGGGGTAACTTGATGTGCCGGCGTCTGTACCTATCTATCACATTTAATTAATTCATTTGTTGTGGTACGAAGTTGTTGTAGATCTTATGTTGTTAAAATATATTTCTTATCACATACCACCTATTTGCTGTTATAGGTACTATTTATTATAGACATCGTAAACCTAAAATAAAAATTATCTTTTATATTTTTCGTGTTACCGATTCAAACACGAAGAAGATAAAAGATTATTTTTATTTTAGGTTTAAAGTATTTATTATATTGTTATTTAAATGATTCACTAACGTTGTTAATAATCGTAATGGATCAAAGGATCAGATAAATGAATTTGATGCGTAAGCTGCCTTACTCTGATATTAGCGTACTAAAGGTTTTTCCCAAAAGGTCGGACAATTTTCTTTTAATATTTTTTACTAATATGCTTTCCCCTAAAATCGTGTTAAATTGATTCATTAAAACAAGTAAAGACCATTAGGCCAAGATTCTACGGTTTTAGATTAAACACGCGGATTAAAACGTCATGAAATAAGGTTGCTATCCTACCAGAGATGTACACGGAAGCTAAGCGACCCGTTAACTGCGCAGCACTGATGAATATACAAAACAAACGGTGTGTAAGAGGGATGCTGCAGTGAGCTACGCCAGCGCGTATGATAAAAGAATCCGCTACGTATTTTCGTTTCGTTCGTTCAACAAATCCTATACCAATTCTCACTGGAAACGCAGCCGAAGCGAGATTAATTCGGGATCGACTAATATTTATCTATAAAATTATAAATATTAGATAATATTAAAAAACAATATTTATAGAGTTAATCCTGTTCACCATATCGACACATCGTCTGTGACATAGGTTGAAACTGATATGTTGTAGATAAAACTTATTTATTTTGTAAGTACAATTTTAATGAATTATTATATCTTATTCATATAGCACATTATCTTTTATTTGTATGAATTTTGCTATCCTAGGTGGTAGAAAGGGCGGTTGTTTACAGTGATCATTCACTCACAAATTAACATTGAATAACCGAATTTACTATTAGTATCATGAAAGATTTGGGTATATAAAATATACCTCATATATATCCATCTTAGGAGAAAATCTAAAACAGATATATAGATTATAGATAGCTATAAATATTGTAACAATGTATTACAATGAAAGCCGTTATTCCACTCGCGTATTATATATTTTGTTCTTACATTTAATTCCGATTTCTTGCATTTTTATGATTATTTAGAAAAATAATTATGACAATTTTGTTAATTTTTTACATAAAATCTTTTACTAAAAATATTTAGTCTAAACCAAAATTAGCACAGTCATTAATTTAATACGGAAGGCTTTGTAATTGTTTATTCCAGGCCGATGCTTCGTATCATACCAGTATTTCACCGATAAAATTATCTCATTTTCTCTCTCTACAATTATATTTATTCTGAACATAATGTGAAAGAATTATCATAAATCTATTTATTTCTTGTATATAATGTATGTTTTCTTAAAATTACATAATAATTACAACGGCTGTACCAATAAATGAGAATGATTACAGCCGGAAAAATATAATCCGATTTATATAGATATTTTACTTAAAATAAAACGCGAAATAAATACAGATGACTTCTTTCGTTGGAAGTTCATAAATATATAAAGTATAATAGGCTGGTGTCACCATGGCACTTAAATTGCATCCGCAGAAGTACATCCACCTGTATTACACAACACTGACTTATATTATTGTTCGTTAGTAGGCTGCGAGAACTAAACAATAAGTTTAATCTTAGAGCCAAACGGCCAGATCCAAAACAAATAAATCGAAACCAATAATTTATGTTGCCTTACAGGAGTAATAAATCTTGTTTATAAAAAAGTTTTAAATAAATTCCTAGTATCTTGAAAAAAATCATTAAAATTTTAAATTACTTATTTAAGTCATATATAAGTAATTTAAAATGTTATTGAAAAGAAGATACTTTTGCCTCATTATTTCTACGCCAACTAAAAACCAAGACCGCAAAGCGAAATATTTCAACAGTGATTCATCCATATAATAATCCATCTAATTATATTTTACAATCAAGCTCTAAGAAATAACACAGTGGTTGCTCAAAAATAAGTTTTTAAATTAAATTGAACCTTCATAATTTGCTTCGATATTATCTATAGTAAAATAACTTTGATAGCGTTGAATTGAAATATACCAATATTTTTAGACACATAACTACATATTTATTCCAATCTAAAAATGTAGGCCTATTAAGTTAATAAAACAATTCTTTCGAATTTATTGGCCGAATTAATATTAATACTGTTAACCTTAAGCTTAAACCAAAAAATCTCTGTTTTATTTACTATTTCTTGTGTTTTATGACATTAAAATCGCAACAACTTCAGGGTTGCTATTGGAATATTATAAATAATTATAATGTTATTTTGTAATTTTACTATGTTTATTATTATTAAAGTAATTGAAATACATACTCAACAAAAAATTCAACAGTCCACCAATTACGGTTCATGCGGTACAGTCCGCTGACAGACAGATAGACGGAAAGGCGTATACATGCGCCGACAGACGTACAGACAGCGGAGTTTTAGCAATAGGTTTCCGTCGGTACCCTTTGGTTTCAAAACATTAAAAACTAAAACGTCAAGAGAAACACAAAGTGGTGACAATTTTCCGAACTGACTTGATAAAATAATTATTTAATTAAATACAATTTCTTTATCTTAGCCGCGATTTATAAATTATTCTATACAACCAACTTGAACGGGGAACACAAATTAAATAAAACCAAACCATTTTTACAGCGGACTAAATAAAAAGTCTCGATTTTTCTTCAAATTAAACCGCATTTTACTAGTCAATGCACGTTAAATGTGGTTTTCTTTTATTCTGACGGACCGTATTTTTACGCTAATGTTTTATCTTATTGTAACCCCTCTTTCACTTTTGTTGACTTTGTTTCCCCCGAGAAATGGTTGGCTACATTTTTGAAAGCCGTACTCATAAAAGTATTTTTTTGTTAAATACATTCTTTGTTTGTTGTTTTATATTTTTGGTTCTATAACACAGGCCGAATTAACTTTTTTATTTAGTTAATGAAGCTTAAAATAACATTTGACGCATAATAAAATATAAAGTGCTGCCTTTGAAATGAATATGTAAAGAAAACCAGAAGTAATCGTAAGTAGTCAATAATTTTTACTAACTTGCTACGGATTTACTACGAATATGCTACGGTGCTACGAGAATTCTTATCCAGTCAAAAGAGCTTGTAAGTCACTAATTTTATAATTTAATCCTTCCATCGGTAAAAGAACTGAAGTTTAATGGTGCACTACAAGTTGTTCGAGGTAGTAAAGTTTCGCGAAGCTTTTAAATTCAACGATTTATTTTCGCAGATCACATAAAAGTTGTTAACGTTCATTTATTTTAAGTAAACTCTAATAAAGTGCATTTACACGTAAGTATTTGTAAAATAAAACTATAGTTAAACTATTATAAAAAGAATATTTCTAGATTTATAGTGTGATGATGAAATGTTGTTAAAACTATTACAAAATAGATACATAACACCGTATAATTTTATTATCGCACAGCCAAAATTTTAAGATGTAACAAAGATGAAAGCAACAAAAGCGGTGGCATAATGTTATATAACGTAAGATTTGAAAGCGGATGAGAAAATAAACAAGTAACGAGTTAGTGTAAGTAAACAAATGGCTTACCGCCTTCGCCGGGAAGTGAGGAGCCAACAGCCGAGTAGTCAAGTTTATGTTTCAAGTTGCAAAGTGTTCGTCACAATGATACCGGGTGGTGCGATAGTGCGGGTGGAGAACGCGCGCGTAAGTGCGGTTACGAGGCAGACGGCGGGGCACGCGGCAGGTCCGTGCTCCGGGGCGGCTCGACTCGAAATCGGCGGTGCCCTCCGCGTTATGTAACACTCGCGCCGTAGCGCAGCGCGGCCCGGACCCCTCACCCCGCTTTTAGGGAAAAGACGAATGAGTAAAGTTTCCTAACGGACGTTAGTCCATGGATCGCGCTCCGTTTCGGATCGGCCCGCGGTTACATAAAGCCCTTCGCACATGCGCGAGGGTGGCCGCTGCCGCATCGCACTGTGGCCCGCTCAACGCGCGCGCCGGTATGATAAGTACCTTCTTTTATGACCGTCGCATACATCACCCTACGCCCCTGGCGGTACCCGCCGCTGTACCCACCGCGGAACTCCCGGGAATAAGCGCTCTCACAATTCTATGCACCATCTTTTATTGTACTCCGGCTGGACCGTCATATTTCTTTGCGGGATTGTTTCTGCGACGGTTGCTTTGAATTTTAATACCTATCTAACGATATTAAACCCATGTAACTATACTCATTTGTTTCTATTATATATGGTTAGAACGAATCTAATAATGTTATTACGACCTTGTAGGCGAAACGATTCATACTAAGTACTCAATTATCATTCGGCTAATCTACACGTCGGTCACATGTTGTACTTTTTTTTTTCTAGCCTTTCGTTTATTATTCCATAGTTAGGTTACTATTTTCTAGTTATAGCAGTATTATGAAGGCCTTTGTATATAAAACAGCTAAGTCGTGCATGGAGGTGTAATAATTTGAAATTCATTTTAGTATTATCTTAAGAATTGGCAAGATTAGATCAAAATAAAAAAAAGCGACACACATTTCGAGAATTTCAGTTTACTTGGTCACTGCCTTTGAAGGAGTAATTTTTTCGGGTCGATAAAATATCTATATTGTAAAACATTTGTCAATCAAAAAATCAACTATCGAAATTGAAAATAATGTTAATGTTACCGTGTCAGGGTATTTTTAATAACATTCATGATTATACGATATTGACAATAAATTATATTGTTACATATTATTATGTCTAGTCTATATTGGCTATTTCTAAAAGTATTTCGTTCTAAAGTCTTTCTATTCTTATCTTTCTTTCTTTCTTATTTTAAATATTATTCTCGGCATCAATCTAAAAATAAATTATAAGTAAAACAGTAACCTTTCAATAAAGCTGTTATGTTGCTTATATTATTTTTATCGGGCATATTATCAAATTATTATTTATAGTAATAATAATTTGATATTATGTCCACAAAATATCTTAAATTTTAATTATATAGTATTACTGGCAATGCAAAGCGTTTATCTAATCTCAAAACTGGGAAATTATAAATTTAATCGTCCGGCGGGTGGTAGATGGTGCAGGTTTGAGACCCGCCGGACGATTAAATGTATTATTTCCCATTTTTGAGATGACACAAAATATCTTGTCATAAATTATTATTTACAATTATAAGCTTTAATATAAGCTCAAAATGTACCATATTAGGTTATAAATTAAAACTTTCATCAATTGTAAGATTATGTCTACCACACTAATATTATAAAGACGAAAGTTCTGAGTGTGTATTTTTGTTACTTCTTCACGTCTAAACGGCTGAATTGATTCCAATACAATTTGGCATGGAGTTAGCTGAAACCCTACATTAACACATAGGTTATAATTTATAAAGTTAAACGCAGGTATAACCACGGAGCACAGCTAGTACACAGATAAATGGTAAAGTTATTTATAAAGTGCATTTTCTTCATAATAACTTAGTTCTGTACAAACTATTGGCAGGATAACTCTTTACCACAGATATATATAGATAGACTAACAGTTAATGATGTCGACAAAAATAAAAGTACTGCGTTTGTTACATATTTCAGACTTGATTATCTATCTATATAAATAAAATGAATCACCGGAAACGACTGCACCTAATTGGATAAATCTTTCATTTATGTGTTCTTTATTATCATAAAAAAAATGAAAAAATAATGCTAATATTAAAAACTATTCGAAAAGTGAGTGTGCGAATGAGATAAAAGACGTAGACTTTACTAGTAATAGTATTGACTGCAAAAAATTATAATGGTTCAAAGTTCGCCGGGACACCTAGCTTGTAATATATTGAAATGGAAGGAAAAAGTCGTGAAGTAATAATAAGAATAATAATAATTTATTTTATTTCGCCACAAAGGTAGTTACAATACTTACAACTAAACTGATATCTATACATATTCCTTTGTGAGAGCTGGTGTCTGAAGTAAGTTTCCTATAGAACCTGTAATAAAAAATAATCTCTCCAGTTTTTTGAGATGAGTATATAACAGACACAATCGTGGTCAAAGTAAGTATTCTCTAATCCCCAAATTTAATATTTAACTCTTATTTTGAACATAATGTTTCCATTTAGCTTAGGAGGCTGTGAGAGAGAGTTGGTTTTAAGAGATGTTTTGTAAAACGATCGCTCTACATTAACACATCGAAGATACAGGCCGACCACTCATGGAGGATCGTAGGGAGTATTTCATCAATACAAATGTAAAACTCTTATGCAATATAATACATTGTCATACTGTAAACATAAACTCAAAATACCTATTCCAATTTATTTTATGCTAGAATATTAGTTTGAATTTAACCTGCCTCGGCACGTCAAATGTAATAAGAAAAACTAACGTATAAGTGAGTTAAGAGATATCTGTACCAAATGCTAAATTTATGTTCCATGATCATATCAGCCAAATTCCGTCCACTACTGTACAAAAGGCACCCCAAAGAATCGGAGGGATATTCCATAATCGCCACGCTTGGCAGACGGGTCGGTGACCGCAGTTTGATGGCCATTATCATCAACATCATCATAGCACCTGTAAAAATACCACTGCTGGACAAAAGCCTCCGCCAAAAATCATCTTGGGGATCTTAACAAAAGAGTCTGGAGTCTAGAATATCGTAGTGTGGGATTAAACAGAATATCTGTGATGTTCTGTTAATACGACAAAAATCATCATCACATCAGATCAGTAAGAAGTCCACTACTGGTAAAAGCCTCCCCCAAGACTCATCTTGGGGGGATATGCTATAATCGTAACGCTTGTTAGACGGGTTGACGATCGCAGTATGATAGTCTAGTACACAGAGAGAAGCTGCTGCCCGATCTCTGGTAAATATTCCCTCCCACGGGATGAGATGATATTCTGATATTTAACGCTGTCACCACACAGCATGTTGACAGTCATAGTCCACAGAAAAACGCTGCTGCAACGTCTCTTCCCGATCCGGCATTCCCGCGGGACGATTTCAACGGCCTCCACGGGATAGTAACAATAATAATATCCTGGGATATTGTATACACACGGCCATCTAATCTCAAACTAAGCAGAGTAGTTATCTGGTTTCCATAGTACACTATGGAAACCAGATAACTGATATACTACATATACTACTTTTCTTTTGTAAATACATACTTATATAGATAATTACACCCAGACTCAGGACAAACAGACATGTTCATGCACACAAATATTTGTCCTGGGTGGGAATCGAAACCACGACCTCCAGCGTGAAAAGCAAGCATTTGCCAACCACGCCAACAGGCCCATCGGGATGACATGGGGTGATGATATTCTTTGCCACCACACAGTTCCATGCCTACTAAAAATAAAACGCCTTATTTTGGACCATTTAACGAACTTAATATACCCTCTCAACTTGTAAAACACCAGTTTGTGAAACGAGTTTTTTACGATCTATGACCGAGTGACATGCACTTACCGATATTGCTTATGCCATTATTAGGGTCGACTTCTGATCGGAAATCGGTGTAGTGTCGCTGTAGTAGCAGTAATACAAAAATCATTCGTCTGATTTACACTTCCAACGGTGTTGAGCATTTACGTCTACAGTCACTGTATAGATAGAAAAGAACGTTGTAACTTGGTTATTGGTTTATAATAATAATAATATCTAGGGACAATGTCACACAGATCATCCTAGCCCCAAACTAAGCAAAGCTTGTACTATGGGTACCAGGCGACGGTATGCATACTTATATAGATAGATAAATACTTATGTACATAGAAAACATCCATGACTCAGAAACAAATATTCGTGCTCTTCACACAAATATTTGCACTTACCGGGATTCGAACCCAGGACCACCAGCTTCGTAGGCAGGAGCACTACCAACTAGGCTACGGTGACCGTCGGATCGGTTTACTAGGCGATTCACAATATACAAATCCTACTAATATTATAAACGTGGAAGTTTGTAAGTATGGATGGATGTTTGTTACTCTTTCACGGTAAACCTACCAAATGGATTTTAATGAAACTTTACAATGATTTAGCTTATACTTTAGAATAACACAAAGGCTATAATTTATAAAGATATCTACTATATAAAAATTAGTCGAGTTTTCCTTCCTGGCGCTATAACTCCAGAACGCATGAACCGATTTCCACGGTTTTGCATTCGTTGGAAAGGTCTCGGCCTCCGTGAGGTTTATAGCAAATTTATAAAATTTAACGCGGGTAATACCGCGGGGCACAGCTAGTAATATAATAAAAATAGGAATACATAAAAAATGAAATTTAAATACCAGTTACAGCAGTATTTGTAAGATATAAAAAGTAGAGAACGCCATTATTAATGTCTTTAGGACATCACTTGGCGCGCGAAACCCTAAAGACATTAATAATTACCAAAACTTAGTAATACTGTAAACGCTTGATATAATTGTGTTAAGGAAATTAAATACCTATCATTTCACCATGTTCTAAGAAACGAAATTTCAGTAAATCATAAAATATTTTATCGTGATGCCATGTCTATTACGTCATAGTTACTGCCTGCACCCACTCAGAAAGTGCCTTAACTTAACCAAACAAACAACTCACAGCATCAGTTGGTATAAAACTGTTGGTGGTACGGAAATTTATATTTTGCAACTTGTCCTCTCTGCTATAACGCCGCCAGTAATATCCTACTATTGAGTTAGTTACTACATATTTGCTGCTCGTAAATCAGAAAATGGTGGCATTTACGATGCTTTAAAGTCTTTCGAATTGAGTTATTTATAGCATTTGATAGGTTTATCGTAGAAGGAATATTTTGATTCACACAATCAAACTCTGACTGGAAGTATCAGACGTCGATGCTCGGTCACTGTGGACATCATCATTCATCTTGAAGCACATACCGGTATTTATTTAGTTTTCGTTACGTCCGAGGACTTGGTCAATATGGCCACGTTCGGGGCTGCAACAATATACATTTAAGGAATTTGTGAATATGATTCTACATTGTTTTATAAAGATGTCAGCCAAATTACGTCCACTGCTGGACAAACGCCTCCTAAATGAGGGGGATATGCCATAATCGCCACACTTGGCAAAAGGGTTGGCCATCGCAGTTTGATGGTTACAGGGCACAGGAAAACTCTCTCGTTCTCTGGTAGATATTCCCTCGGGACAACTTCTACGCCCACCCGCGGTATAGATGGGGTGATGATATTCTTCGCCGTCACCACGCAGCGCTTTCAAAAATATACTTAAATCAAGCGTTGTTGTCGCAGTCAAGTTGCAAGCGTATACGCGGCTGTGATAGATGTAGACTAGCATCAACCCACCATCAAATGTACGGTATAATGATTTTGGAAGGCCACTAATTACTTAGACAACTAAAACATATAAAAATGATACAGCAAGATCTAAATCAAAGATAACAATCAATATTGGAAAAATATATACTGTTATATAAATTACCTTTCTTGGTAAATAAACGTACTTTAGCAATTATTAGTATAACTATTTGCCCATTCATCTTTGTAATAGCTGTTGTCTACGTCTTGGAGCTTTAGAAATCGTTCTCAATTTCAGAACAACTTTAGGTAAAAAGTTAGGAAGACCTAATACAAAACTTCGATAGTCATCTATTTCAACGTCTAGAATTATTGGTCAAATCATGATGGATCTCTTAAACTCGTAATTATATTTTAGCTCGACGCAAGTTTTGGGTGATAATTCTATCTATTTTCTATCTTGATATTTTTCTAACAGAGATCAACTTCCTGAACTCGCCTGATGTGTTTTCTTTAGTAATTATATTGGTGTGATGGATTATCCACAAGTATAGTACGTCTAATCTAAACTTGAATGCAATAATATATATATATATGTGGCGGGCCTGTTGGCAAATGCTTGCTTTTCACGTCGGATAGATATTTGTATGCAAGCACATCTGTCTATCCTGAGTCTGCGTATAATTATCTATATAAGAATATAGTACAATAGAAAAGTAGTATAAGATATATATCAGTTATCTGGTTTCCATAGTACAAGATCTGCTTAGTTTGAGATCAGATAGCTGCGTGAATAATATCCCGGTATTATTATTATATTTTCGAGCGTGTCGCGGTAGCTCCCGTATATGTTTGCTATTATTTATTTATATTAATAATAGTTACAAGTACCGATTGTGTTCGGACGAGTGCCTCGTACTGAGGGCTCCGTGAATCACTTTTAAACGTGTGAAAATTGGGTTAGTTATTCATTTACCCTTAAAAACCCGTCAACCGCGAGACCGCATGATTGACCCATGTTTGTGAAGGTTTTTAATCATTGCAAAGGTACTATCCAGTACAACCAACGTTATATTATAATATTTATGTAAACAACTAACGCCTTCACATAATTGTATCATATGTTAATATCACATATTATCGGGATATAAAGTATGGATATATAATCAATTATGTACAGATAGCAAGCGTTTTCCGTTTTTATAATATTTTTCACATATTTTTAATAATATAAATATGTAAAAAAATCCCTCCTGCGGTGGGTTTTCACGCGCAAGGCCACCGATGTTCGGGGCGACAGAGCGAGGAACTTCTCACGATGCGTGGCGGTCCCATAATTGAAGCCTTCTGTATCCCGGCAGTGACCCAGTGATCCAGCAGGTACCTCTTAAGATGTTCGTAGAGGCTTTTATTGTTGACATGGACAATTATTGTAGAGTTCACATCCCACACTGCGGTAACGTGAACCAAGTGTAAGAATTTTGACCACTTGTCATTTTCAGCTCTCGTCAATCGGGACAGTAATTTTAGAAAGTGAAATCGTTTTATATGAATTCTGATGAACTTGCACCTGTTTGATATAGGAATGACAACTGATGAGTTAAGTGAGACTATAGCAGCTTAATTTATCTATGGAACTATATATATATATATATATATATATATCTATACAATGTGTGTAATATCAACTTGTGAAATACACAAAAAGATGCAAGATATCTTTTTGTGTATTTCATAAGTTGATAAGTGTACCAAACTTTGAATCAACTGGCGCCTTTTGTATAGAGCCTAATAAATTTATTTGTTTTTAATCTCAGAAATGTGATATCATATATCTAATACTAGGCGGGTCTCGAATTTCAGATATTCCATGTTTGCGATTAGATTCAAAGCTTGAATCTTTGCAATCTTAGCATTGGGAAAAAAAAATATAAAACCATTATTAATAATTTGGAAAGTATTTCCAATATGATATAATCTTTCATATGGAATTGTGAATATATTATATTAGCCGTTGCATAACACCTAAATAATCAAAACGGTGATAGCATATGAATCCTAAATTGATCTGCCAATCTACATCTTTCCTATCTTAACGCAGAGCTTTGAGTTGAGGTTGCTTAGATTTATAATTTCTCATTCTTGAGATTAGATTTACCCTTTACATTGCAAGTAATGCTATAAAATTAAAATGTGTATTTGTTCTAGTGTATCACAAACTGGTTTACTTTAATAATTGTACCTTGATATATAAGTTTCAATGAATAATTTATAATATACGCACTCTGTACAGATATGGATATGCTGGCGTATGAATTCGACAGAACCTAATGGTTTAATTAGGAAAAGGTAGTACTCTATATGGAACTAATTTATACCATATCATATTTTATGAATTAAAATAATTATTTTGATAATATCAAATAAATAATTAAATGAACACTGTTAGTGCTCAGCCACAGGGAAGCGCGGACAAGCGAGGGATGTACAGACGCCAGCACATCAAGCTACTCCAATCTGTCAAATTTCCCCAATTGAAAGTGAACCTTATGGTTTTGTGATAAAGTTGAAAATCTATAAAACAAATTTGACAGGTTGGGGTAGCTTTATGTGCTGGCGTTTGTACATTAACGCAGGTAAAATACAATCATAAATCGTAGTACCATTGTTTTCCTTACAAACTGTGCTTTTTCCTCTAGACGCTTACTCACCCGCGAGCAACTATTGCCAAGCTCTTATGTAATTTTCTATTTTATTCGAGATCGTATAAAAAAAGTCATGGCATTCATGCACCGTCCAACGATTAAAATTGATTTTCCGGAGCATTTATTATATCGACAGGTTCTAAACTGGTGCTTATTGTCCTGTAGTACTATGTGATAAAATTAATAGAACTAAAACTGCCTAGATATATACTCTTTATAATAAGCTGGCCTGTTGGCGTGGTTGGCAAATGCTTGCGTTTCACGCCGGATGTCGTGGGTTCGATTCCCACCCAGGACAGATATTTGTGACCTACATGCTCACAAATATGTATGTTTGTATGTCTGTTTGTCCTGAGTCCCGGTGTAATTATCTATATAAGTATGTATTTACAAAATAAAAGTAGTATATGTAATATCAATTATCTTGTTTCCATAGTAGGTACCGCCTCGGCTTAGTTTGGGATCAGATGGCCGTATGTAAATAATGTCCCAGGATATTTTAATATTTATTCTACACACGGAAAACATAAATTGCATATGAACGGGCGGTCTTATCGCCTTAAGCGATCTCTTCCAGACAAATATTGTAAAGATGGCTGGAGGAACTGTAAGTAAACAGTAGCAGTATTTGTTTTAAAGAAATTTGTCAGAAAATATTTCTTTTGTTTTGAATCGTAGGCCAACTAGGATCTTATCATTCGTTCAAAACTTAAGTAACTAAAGCTAAATAACATAGAAAACAATTTTATACAAGTTATACAATATTTAAGCAGTTGTGAATTCGGGTATCAATTGCTGATTTGATTCCAAATTAAAACATTCCAATTTACGGATAAAGAATAACACAATCAACAAACGTGTGTGATAAACATTTTCTTAAAAAGAATCGTTGTAGATACACTTCCACTACAAAAGCTACCCTTACTGTGTATTTAATTTACAAAGGTACACGTACATATGTCTAAAGACGGTATCAAGGTTGAGGTCTACCTATACTGTACCTATTGATTTTTTGTTCAGGTTAAATTATTTTCACAATTTCGCTAATAAACGTTTTATAAAAATTACTTGTCGTACTTAAGAACGTCTTTGACGACCCGAATAGCCATGTCACGCCTTACATAGAATAAGTCAAGGTTATTAGAAACTCTCGTGACACATACATAATCCGATATAGGTATCGTACGACCGCGATCACGGCACGACCACCATCGTCCTATATGACTCTTAGCTATTAAGTCGTATTAATGACGTACCTCTCGAATCCTGAATTAGACCGACTATAAATTAACCTCTAATTCAAATAAAACTAATTTTTCATAGGGAATGTTATCTTACGGTTTATTCCATATTTATTCCATCACTCTCATGATCCGATGGGACGACTAGCGACATGACCGGAACGAGGTCAGGTACCGGACCGACGGATTAACGTGCTCTCCGAGGAACGGGGGTGTAATACCGCCAACTCCCAGACTTCGGGCTGATACTGGCAAATTTCTTTTTACGGAGAAATCCCAAAATAACATGTTGGCCCAGCCCGGGATTTGAACCCAGGACCTCATTATCACGCTACCGCTAGACCAACGAGGCTGTACAACTATAGGAGTAAGTGAAATGTTAAAATTGAATCTGTCAGATTTTTACTCTATCACCCGACGAATGTATGAAAATATAATCAAGTTAGAACCGAAAATTGAACATTCCTCTGCAGTGCTATTATAAATCACCAATTGGCACATAGTTTAAGGCTTTTACGGGAACAACCGAATGCAGAATATAGTTACAACATTATAAAAGCTTTTATAAATTGTAACTTTGCGAGATACATTGTAATCTTAAAATCCTTTGTTTTCTGTAAGACTCGTTTACCTAAAAACAAATTAACTCTACATTTTCGGAATTTCCCTTACAATCGAATTACAGCAGTTCTACTGTATTAAATTCATTTAAGAAAACACACTGTAGACGGCAGACTGTACTCGTCCTTTTTAGGGTTCCGTAGCCAAATGGCAAAAAACGGAACCCTTATAATTCGTCATGTCTGTCTGTCTGTCCGTCCGTATGTCACAGGCATTTTTTTCTGAAACTTGAGGTTACTAATATCATTTTCTCTAAACTGAATAGTTTGCGCGAGAGACACTTCCAAAGTGGAAAAATGAGTCCCCCCCCCCCCCTGTAACTTCTAAAATAAGAGAATTATAAAACTAAAAAACATATATGATATACATTACCATGTAAACTAACAACGAAAATTGTTTTGAACAAAATCTATTAAGTAGTTTTTTTTTATGCGTCATAAACCGTAAACCGCAATTTACCTTTCATTTAATCACCTAAAATACTTGCTGCTGCGGAACCCTTTATGGGCGAGTCCGACTCGCACTTGACCGGTTTTTAATCAGTTGCGGTGTATTTATGTTAGATATAACTATTAATGCCTCTTTGGTCAAGCGGTAGCGTGTTGAACCGCAGAGAATGAGGTGGGTTCAAATCCCGGGTCGAAACAAATAGGGATATTGGCAATTGTATGTTTCTCAGTATGATCCCGAAGTTTGATTGATTTGATTTAATGACCTGACAGGTGGCGGCGCTACTGTCGCGTTATAAGTCGCTTAATCCATTTTCGAAAAAAATATAGTGCAATCAATTTAAAGAATTTTGTAAATATTCTTTTATGGCTTTCTGTTGGTGTATAAAATATAAATAGCGAAATATTGTCTTTGGATTGTTTTATTTTTTTTAATAATGTCTTAGGGTCAGCGCAGACAGAGAGGAGGGCAGTGGAGAGAATTTTATTAAGGCACTAGAAAACTTTGAAATTATTTAATTAAAGTGCATGTATGCTTGAACATTATATGCCCGAGACCACGCAAGCGTTTTATGTCAGGTTCAAGCATATATGCACTTTATACCTATAATTCTAAAGTGGATTTTCTAGTGCCTTAATAAAATCCTCTCCGCTGCGCTCCTCTCGGTCTGCGCTTAGGTTGTACTCACACACACATAATATTCACACCCACACACACACACACATAATATTCGCATTAGGCAATGTAATGTTTTATGTATGGTATATAGTGAGGCTACTGTCTCACACAATATTTTGCTATTTATACGGGTATAATATCTAAAAAAAACTGAAGTGATTTCTTATTTTTTTTATTGGGTCTCAGTAAAGGTACTGTAAAGTTAATGAAATATAGTAATTATATTTAAATATACATTCCGACAGCCGCTGGTTCTCGAGTGGCGACCACGAACCGGAAGACGCAGCGTGGGCAGGCCCCCTACAAGATGGACCGATGATCTTGTGCGGGGCGCTGGAAATCGCTGGATGCGGATAGCGCAAGACCGGCAATTGTGGAGATCTTTGGGGGAGGCCTTTGTCAAGCAGTGGACGTCTTTCGGCTGATATGATGACGCTGATGATGATGATGATACATTCCATCTTTGAAATTATCCTGGTTCCCGCTTGTGAATTCTAATGCCATCTAGATACGTTAGCAAGTATTAAAACAGCGCCATCTGACATCTTCGCATCGGCCGTAAGACTGAACAATGGCCTTCTCCAAAGATATCCAGAATTGCCGATCTTATGCTACTCGCATACAACGGGTACGTGACCCTCATAAGGGAATTGGTCGACCTTGTGGGTGCAGTGCAGGGTTGGACAACAAACGCTTCGCCTTCCAGTTCTTGTTCACTAGAGAATATATCTGCCCCAGCAACCATCGCTTCCAATAGCTATAAGCCCTGCGTACTATCACTGTTTTTCGTTGGGCTATATCAGTTGTTTTGTTTCCCTGCGGATTTCAACATTTCTGATTCCATCTCGCTAGGAACTTCCGAACCATTTCCATTGCTCGTTGCGTAACCGTGAGCCTTCTGAGCCCCATAGTAAGCGACCATGTCTCCGTTCCGTAAGCCATAGTTGACACACTGATCAAAGACCTTACACTTGATCATACTACGGTATTTTAGACGAGAAGCTGTTACGTAGCTTCTCAAACGCTGCGAGTTGGAACTACTTACTTGGAAAGGAATTAAATAGTTTTAATATAACGTATATTTATATTTAAATATACATCCCTGCTTTGCAATCAACCTTGTCTATTATTACGCACTTGAGAATTCTTACGCCATCTAGTTACGTCACCAAGTAATAAAACAGCGCCATCTGACGTCAGTCGTAGAAAATATTAAGCATTCAGGAACGCGCTCAGAACTTTTATATCCAAAAGCCGTAAAGAATTTAGATAAAGAAGTTTTATCTGCAGTTTCAAAACAATCCAAATAATATCATAAACTAGCGCCGAGTAGCATAACCCCACTATAAGCATTTCTCTATGGAATAACCTATCAATATTACGATTGCCCTAGGTGTGTCTGGGCGTCACAACTTATTTTATTTTATGCCACTGTGTAGACTTACAGCAGATTACAGGAGTTGAAGTGGAAGGTAAGAGGGTGGGGTTAGTCAAAAGCTGAATTGAGCGTTTTAAGAATGCTTTATGACTTTATTTCAGAATATTTCTCGTCAAATTTTACGTTGATCTAATTTGACTGGTGTCGTCATGAAAATGTTCTTACAGCGGCCGCATATTAAACTTCCGTGGGGGTCAAAATAAGTCTGAGTATCATGGGGAAAGTGAAATGATACACTTTGAAACAAAATATTCGTACAAAGGTACTTATATAAGTAAAGGTATTTATATAAGTGGATGCACTGCCGACTACCACTTTTTCTCCCCTCATTGAAGAAGAATAAAAAAATATTTATTGAGCACACTTAAAATCAATTCCGGACCATTTATGACGTCACATGTGCTCATGGATGCCGATTAAACGACTGATTAACTCATTTTTAACCTTTATTTATTTGAACGCCGATCACAATCCCGATGTTCGGCAACTTAACCGGGAGCTCCCCTGTCCATAGGTTGCCGGATAATATGGCGCATAAGAATAGAATAGAATAGCTTTTTGTCTAGAAGTGGTAGTAATAAGTGACCTGGGAATTTAAGGTTTGTAATTCATCCGATAATTTCAATGAGAGAGTTTGTAATTCTTGTAAATTTGTATTCAATCTTTTGATTTCAGCCTTCATCCAATTTTATATACAAATAATGATATGTAATATTAAATCCATTTATTTATGAACTAATAATCCAACATCTAACATGTCACATACCGAAAAGTAGTTTTGAAAAGAGAATATTCATTAGTGGCGAATCCTAATTGCATTACGGCTTCGCCGGGTAAAAGGATCGCAGAATTTTTAAAAATAATACTCAGAAAATAAGATTTTTTAACAACACTAGCACTATACATATTAATCACCCAGTAACTTCTTAAAAACCATAGACAATATTTTGTTATTTATAGCTTATATACAGCCAGGCAGCGATAATTGATTATTCTAATAAATCTAATACATTCTATATTGACAATCTTGACAGGTGTTTTTAATTTATTTTGATGCTATTACTTTCTATGTACCTATTTGTAATTTTTATTTTTTTAATATAGAAGTATGGTTATATTACCATTACCACAATTACCATTATCATATTCTGAACGAAAACAAATCTAAAAACACAAATATCATTTTCATTGTTCCATCCTCTCTTGAGTTAGAAGTGGTGTAACTACCACTTTCTTTTATACCTATATATAAGATATGTGAAAGTTATGTGTAATAAGAAATGACGGTGAGCATGTTAAGTCAATCTAATCTCCGGGCTAGTAGTTTAAGGGTTCCATTTCATATATAGAGGGTGTATTTATTTATTTATGCAACATGATTTTTCATGAACAATTCAGATAAGATAATGTAAGGCTTTGCTACTCGATAAAATTGTTGTGTATTTTCTTTATCGCTATAAACCTCTTTTATGTTTGTTTTATATTGGAATTTAGTGCTGTCTTTCGTGTAATAGGTCCTACGAGAACGTGATAGCTAATAAACGTAACGATATGGTACTTGAAATAAGTGATCTCATAAAATTTTGCAAGAAGAATTAGTAATTACAGCATGTCGGGTAGAGTTCTTTTCTTTAAAAACTGCAGCAATATTAGCTAAATATTAAATTTTAAATTATTTTAAAATAACCATTTTGATGGGATTAAATTACAATATACCTACCTATTTATTTACATTAGAAAGAAAACTTAATATAAAATGAAGTAAAAAGTGAAATATTCTAAAATTCTAATATCAACTAAACTATAGGTAGGCAAAGCTCCGCATCGATTAAATCTTCTTTCTCGAATGATTTCAACAATGTTAAACAACTTTAACTTTCGGAATAGGTACATGGTTGCTTACTGTGGGCCTCATAAGAACGCTCAAGGTCACCCAAAGAATAATAGATAGGTATGCTCGGAGATGCAAACAGAAATATCGCAATCCGCCAGCGATCTAAAGAAATCCACACAGCCAGAAGAATTACCAACTTAAATCGGCAGTGGACTGGCATATAGCTCGGAGGGCCGACAGTCGCTAGGGTAGGAAGGTTCTCGTTGCGGTACTACACGTAACGTGGGCAACCTTCACCCCAAGATGGACAGATGATCTTAGCAGGGCCGCGGGAAGTGGCTGTATGCAACCTGTAATAAAATGTCGGCAGAGAGACTGCTGATTGTGAGAAAAGAGGTCTGGAGTTGAGAAACCCAGTTATACGTTGTTTAGTAAGCTGACGTGTGATTTATTTGTTATTTGAAACGAAGAAGTCCTGGACTTCAATGAGCGGCATTCTAATTTATGCCACTATCTGACCGAACTAAAACCGGAGCACTGCGTCGCGACATAAACTTATGTAATGCCGTGAAAAAGGTTTCCCTGATATGTAATGATACGGGTCCAAAGAAACCGCCCTTGTTGAGAAGCAAACGCACATATTTACATTTATCAGCCGAAAGACGTCCACTGCTGGACAACGGCCTCCCCCAAGGATCTCCTCAATAGCTGGTCCTGCGCTGCCCGCATCCAACGGCTTCCCGCGACCCGCACAAGATCGTCGGTCCACCTTGTAGTGCGCCTGCCCACGCTGCGTCTTCCGGTTCGTGGTCGCCACTCGAGAACCTTTCTGCCTCATCGGCCATCTTTTCGGGCGACATTTACATAACTCCACACATAAAATCCAACACGCTTCGCAGCACCTGCCTGGTGTTGCGTAGCGTGTTGGATTCGACGAGTCAGCAAGACAACAAAGTTGTGTCTTGGCTATGTAACTTGCAAGCTCTTGTGTATATAACCAGGCTGAGCTCGGTATAGAATACATCCAATACATTTAAACACACGGTGCCTGGCAACACGATGAGTTGTTGCCGATGAAAAATATATAGGATTAAATCCTATCTATTCTAAACAATGACATGCAACGTAATACTTACATGTTAAATTTCAATAAGTAAATTAATGATAAGTATAATAAAAGCTACAAATTCAATACAATGCACTTTGATACAGTTTCATTTATTTCTGTAAAAGTTAAAAATTACTAACTAACAATAAATTGTAATCAATAGTTTTGGCTTAAATTAATAAGAATGTGGACAACCTATAATGCTGTAAACAATCATCCCTACGAAAAGATTGTCTGAATAATGGCGACTGCCATCCACATCAGCAGTTGTATTATTACGTGTTTTTAGGGTCAGCGCAGACCGAGAGGAGCGCAGCGGAGAGGATTTTATGAAGGCACTAGAAAATCAACTTTAGAGCTAGGAATAAAGTGCATATATGCTTGCACCTGACAAAATGCTCGCGTAGTCTCGCGCAGTATAATGTTCAAGTATACATGCACTTTATTTCAATAAGTTTAAAGTTGATTTTCTAGTGCCTTAATAAAATCCTCTCCGCTGCGCTCCTCTCGGTCTGCGCTGACCCTAAGTGTTTGTTGTTTCATCTTTTAAGTTGATGTATTTTGTTATACATAGATAACATTTCCCATTCGCAAAGACTCTTTGCGAATAGGAAAAGCTAATAAGACCGGCTTGTTTACCTGTATACAATCAATTTTTATACTTTATTTATCTGTATATGTATATTTTTATAATGTGACCTTGTTAGTGCCGGTCTTGACGTATGATTGACCCTTGTTAGGAATAGATTTTGTTTAATTTCCTCAAACGATGCTGCCTCTTGAGTAAATTGACGGTAGGTAATTATTAGGGATATAAACAAAGAAACACAGCTATCTGTTGAAGCTTTAGAATTTCAGTGATTAAACTTCAGCTTTAAATAATCTTTCTCTTTCTCTATGGTTTCTCCGGCCGTGATAAGCTGAGATCTAGTTTATATTAATACTAGCGGCCCTGTTCTGTCTGACATAAAAGACGTTGATTTTACACTATTTCAAGACATTTTTGAATTTCTCTATGTAATCTCTACGTACAAACCTTCCCTGGACTTCCACGAATAATTCAAGACCAAAATTAGCCAAATCGGTAAAGGCGTTGTTGAGTTATAACAATACAACTAAAAGTGGTATTGATTTTTATATATATAGATAAGTTTTTTAGATAATATAAGTTGCCTTCCTCAATTAGACAAACTTTTTTTGCACGGGATTAACATGCCAATTAATATATATTATATAATATCTAATATATTTGTGTCTACATTTTGTTCATTAAAATTAACAAACTCTTGCATCATTCATTGACATTGATGAATGATGCAAGAGTTTTAGGATAGATGCGTTTGTAAACATGCATCCCTTTGTTTATCAAATTATTAGAACACATCCAATCTAAAATTGATTTTAATGTGTCATCATCTCTTTAATATCTTGCTTTTAATTACGCATTTATCATCGCCATACTATTCTAGCGAATTAGCGGTTTCCCTTGTAAAGGTAAATCGTGAATATAGAGGCCCTGTTGGCGTGGTTGGCAAATACTCGCTTTCGACGCCGGAGTCATGACCTCCGGCGTCGAAAGCGAGCATTTGCCAACCACGATTTTCGTTACCACGATACGACGTTCGATTCCCACCCAGGACAGATATTTGTGTGCATGAACATGTTTGTTTGTCCTGAGTCTGGGTGTAAAATCTATATAAGTATGTATTTACAAAAAAGTAGTATATGTAGTTGAAACGTATGTACTGGCTGTTTGGCATAATGATATGGGACTTTAGCCTGTACATGATTGACATGAATAAACGTCAGTGCGATAATGTCCGCTCGCCGTTTTATTTGTATTCAAATACATAATAGTAAACGTAACAAAATGTCGGTCGGAAGTTCTATTGGATGTCTTTTTCCGTTTGACCATAATATTCAAACGTGGGAAACATGGAAAGATAAGTTGATACAACGGTTCATAGCCAACGATATTGACGATTCGACCGATACTACGCGGATAAAACGGCGAGCGGACATTATCGCACTGTCGTTTATTCATGACAATAATGTACAGGCAAAGGTCCCATATCATTATCCCAAACAGCCAGTACATACGTTACAGTCGCCAATATTAGGTATTTGAATACAAATAAAACGGCGAGCGGACATTATCGCACTGACGTTTTTTCATGTCAATCATGTACAGGCAAAGGCCCCATATCATTATGCCAAACAGCCAGTACATACGTTACAGTAGTATATCAGTTATCTGGTTTCCATAGTCCAAGCTCTGCTTAGTTTGGGATCAGATAATTAATATAATTATATAGACTGCACGTGTGGCGCAGCGGCTAAGACAGTTGCTACGCCACGTCGTGGCCCGGGTTTGATTCCCGTGACATTCAACTATTTGTGTGACCCATAAATTGTTCTACGGAGCCAGGATGTAGTTTGTGTCCGTCTATTATATGTTTGTAAAGTACCCCGCGACACAAGGATTACATTCCCTAGTGCAGGCGTTGACTTTATTTTTAAGTAACATAAAAACGAGCCAAGAACAAATTATTTAACACGTGTGAATCTTAGAAATGATCACATGCGAGACTATGAGCTGATATGTACTTTCCCACACATGGAAAGTACATATCAGCTCATAGTCTAGACTAGTTCATAGGTAATATGTGAGCTGATAAACTTGCAATTACAATAGCTGATAAGTTTATGAGTAAATATTTTATTTTATTTTTTATTTCAAAACTTTTTGCACAAAGTTGTACAGAGGTGGACTTAATGCCGTAGGCATTTTCTCCCAGTCGACATTAAACAGTAGGTAGGTGCACTAAGTATAAGAGTATAAGAGATTGGATAAATATTCGATACATAAATAATTTAAATATATAGTTAAATGTATATGTATATACATAAATGTATATTACTACAATATACTATACATACATATATAATTTATTAGGTAGGGAAAGCACAATTCTGCTTACAAGTAGTTTAGAATGTGCTCTCTTAGCTTCATTTTGAATGAGAAGCGGCTTTTGGCCAACCTGATTTCGAGAGGCAGCGCATTCCACAGAAGAATAGACTGGACAAAAAAGGAAGAGTGAATAAAGTAAAAATATTCGGAATTAGCTGACACTTATGAGCAACTTTAGTGTGATTAATTTATTAATGATCCCTTCTTGAGCTGAATTTTTATTAATGTTTATCAAGCAGAATTGATTAAAATCGGGTAAGTAAATCAGACATCGTGTACCAAGTCGCGTAGGTTCGAATCTGAATCCGGTCCAATACACCAACAGCGGGGCGCAATCAGCGTAACACGAAACGCAAAGAAAAACAATCCGTAAATTGAATTCGAGCTGACAAAAAATACGTTTATTAATAACTGGCAAATTAACCCGAACTGGAAGCTTGCTCGCAAAGCTTCTAGCCTGGGGCAGGCCGGCCTAATGGTTCCGGTCACTTTTCCAATATTTTTTGTTCGAATTTCATTCTACCGAAAACTATTGACCGACGTCTCTTTTGCTAGATCCATTATTTTACATATTTTAAGATCATCGAAGTATCATATGTCAGAGGTATTATTTTACCGAACAATTTTTCGCCGATTTACAAAATAACTTTTTCTATTGGCCGAAGCCACTTTTGTAGTTGTTTCATTTGCCAAATGATTTATTTGCCATATTTTTACCACACCGAAACAACATTTTAGTCATTTTGGGTCACAAATATATAGACGGATACTTGGTAGCATTTTCAATATTAAATTAAAATAGTGTCATAAAAAGTCAATATGTTGTGCTATAAAATTTAGTTACAGAAACGAATCACTGCATAACCGAACCGAAGACAAGGTGCAGCAAGCCAAAGCTGTGGTGGTGAGCGTTTAAACCATCTGCGACGATAAGCTCGCATGAGGCCGCCCAAACCCCGCAGCGCTGGAGCCATGACAGAAACAATGCTTGCTACATGCCTGCATGCATGCTGCATGCGTGCTGCATGCTGCATGCGTGCTGCATGCTGCATGCCTGCTGCATATTGCATGCCTGCTTACATACTGCATGCCTGCGGCATGTTGCTTAAAGTTGATATTATGTATGGTAATTTAAACAGTGGTATAATGAATGTTCGGTATCACAAAACTACTAAACGAACAAATGTTATTTCGACTAAGTGTAACATCGGTGAAAAGTATTTCGACCAAATGAAACGTCGGAATAACGAATTGATAATAGGTCAACTGATACACACGTGACTTCGGTGAAATAAAAGTTTTAGGTGAAATTAAATTCAGTCAAATAATTTTCGAACGATAGGTAACCCGGCCCAATAGATGTACAACACCGATAACATTATGGACAATCGAACGGGCACAACGCACTTTATGTATCTGGCTATTAAGTAATCAGAACTTTAATTTTATAATCGGTAAATTTTTATTTTTTTTTTAGATTTAAAAACTTCTTGCACAGAATTGTACAAAGGCGGACTTAATGACAAAGGAATTCTCTACCAGTCAACCTTGGGGTGATGCAGAGAAAACATGGTAGGTGCACTAAAGTATAAAAATATTGTAGATGAGAAGATAAAGAAGGTACATAAATTACACAGATACATATTGTTGCTATGAAATTTTGAAATGAGATACGAGGGAGAAGAGGGAGCATCAAGTAAAGAGTAGTTAACGCTCTCAGAGATCTACGCTGTCGAATAGGCAACCAATTAAGTTGAGGGCGATAATTAGACACATGATCGTATTTTCGAAGATTGAAAATGAATTTAATGCAGTTATTTAGAAGTTGGTCAAGTTTATTAAGATGATGTGCATTCAGGTCAAAGTAACACACATCACCAAGTCAATGATAGGGAATATTAAGGCCTGCACGAGCAACACTTTTGTTCCAGATGAGAGAAAGTGTCTAAGACGATAGAGACACCGTTAAGTATTTGAGACCCTCTGGCTAACACTAGTTATCTGGTTCTGCCAGGGCAGTGTCGAATCAATGTGCAGATCTAGGTTTTTAATACTTTTAAATGCATGTAGGCAAACAATGTATCAGGATAAAAATCCTCGTTTAAAATATCAATGAACACAATAATCTTTACGGAAGTTTAGCGGATCGAGGTTGACATGTGGTGCAACATTGGACTGAATCTGAATACGGCTGGTTCACGGAGCTTAGGATCAAAATGTGGTGAAGCATTGGACTGAATCTGAATAGGACTGGTTCACGGGGCGAAGGATCAAAATGTGGTGAAGCAGTGGTCTGAATCTGTTGGCTGGTTCATGGAGCGAAGGGTCAAAATGTGGTGAAGCAGTGGTCTGAATCTGTATACGGCTGGTTTACGGAGCGAAAGATCAAAATATGGTGAAGCATTGGACTGAATCTGAATAGGGCTGGTTCACGGAGCCTACGATCAAAATGTGGTGAAGCATTGGACTGAATCTGAATATGGCGGGTTCATGGATCGAACGTTAAAAATGTTGTGGAGCAATGGACTGAATCTGTATAGGGCTGGATCATTGAGCAAAGGGTCAAAATGTGATAAAGTAGTGGTCTGAATTTGTATAGTGAAGGTTCATGGATCGAAGGTTAAAAATGTGGTGGAGCAATGGACTGATTCTGTATAGGGCTGGATCATGGAACGAAGAGTCAAAATGTTGTGAAGCAGTGAACTGAATCTGAATAGGGCTGGTTCACGGGGTGAAGGATCAAAATGTGGTGAAGCAGTGGTCTGAATCTGAATAGGGCTGGTTCAAGGGGTGAAGTATCAAAATGTGGTGAAGCAGTGGTCTGAATCTGAATAGGGCTGGTTCACGGGGTGAAGGATCAAAATGTGGTAAAGCAGTGGTCTGAATCTGAATAGGGCTGGTTCACGTGGTGAAGTATCAAAATGTGGTGAAGCAGTGGTCTGAATCTGTATAGGGCTGGTTCACGGAGCCTACGATCAAAATGTGGTGCAGCATTGGACTGAATCTGTATAGGGCTGGATCATGGAGCAAAGGGTCAAAATGTGATGAAGCAGTGGTCTGAATCTGTGTAGGGAAGGTTCATGGATCGAAGGTTAAAAATGTGGTGGAGCAATGGACTGAATCTGTATAGGGTAGGTAATTGAGCGAAAGATGAAAAAGCAAAAGCGTGAGATTTCACTCTCGTCAATAACGGTACAGACAATAGGGAACTGACCTCCTGTTCTCCTTTCTCATAGTTTCTCGTCATTTAGACTGATTGATCTTATCATTGTTAGCCGAAACATACCTATTAGCATTATGAGGTCTAAAGATCTGAAATTTCATATTCTAACCCAGATAATCTTAAGGCCGACCTTAAGACAATGCATCATATAATTATTTATTGTACTAAACACTTTATGCGATCATGAACTAAAATATTTTTATTTATTAGGCTTCAAACTTTCAAGATACCTACTAGAAAAAAAGTTCTTTTACAATTAGAAGAAAAAGCTATATCAATTTACTTTTAATCTACACGACAATTAGCGCGGCGGCCGTGACCTAGAATGTCTTAACGATAATGCATGTGGTAAACTATCTGCGAATATCTAAGGCGCCACCTCGTGGGCGGTACTGATTACGTTAGGACTATTTAGGTTAGTTCCATGATTAGTGAGGCAATTGATTAAACGCGTTAATCAAACTATATTATTATGGTTCAATGAGAAGAAATCTGAAACGATTTCATAGTCTTATTATTAAATTTTAATTTTATAGCATTATTCGCAATGCAAAGCGTTTATCTAAACTTTTTGAAGTTATACTTCTTTTGGCGCGATGGAGAAAAATGATGAGAGTGAATTTTTACGATGCGCGCGCACACCGACACCAAAAAATTTAACAGCATGAAGTTAGTTCTAGGTGGTATGAGAGTGAATTTTACGAATAACAAATTCGTAAAAATAACAGCATGAAGTTAGTTCTAGGTGGTATGAAAATGTATGAGAGTGAATTTTTATGCGCGCGCATCGTAAAAATAACAGCATGACTTTCTAGGTGGTATGAAAATTTATAACTATGTTCAAGTTGTATATTAAGAAGTATAACTTCTAACGCGTGTACATAAGTACACACAAGTTTTATTTTTATTTTTGAGTCTTATTATTATTTGGAAATTAGCAGAATATTGATTCATCAGCCTATAGACGCCCACTGCTGGACAAAGGCCTCCCCCAATGATCTCCATAATTGCCGGTCTTGCGTTACCCGCAGCCGGGTGGCTGTAAACCACTGGATGCGGATTGTTGCTTGATGCTGGATTGTGTGGGTACAAAAGATCATCGCTGCATCTTGTAGGGGGTCTGCCCACGCTGCACGTTCCGGTAGTAGTACATCAAGTTAAGTTAGTATTTTAAGTACAAGTATTATTAGATCTGTGAAACATATTTCAACATTTAGAATTAGAATTTAATTTATGATTCTCATATGTCAATTAGAATTAGACAAAATTTTCTTTTCAACTATACTTATACTAATCACGCCACAGGTCGTGGGTTCGATTCCCTCCTTAGACAGATATTTCTGAGCATGAACATGTCTATTTTTGTAATTATCTATATTAGTATATACTTACAAATGAAAAGTAGTACCTATATGTAAAATTACAGTTATCTGGTTTCCACAGTACAAGATCAGCTTATATAGATCTGATCCCCAACGGATCAGATCACCGTGTGTGAATAATGTTCTAGGGGATCGCGATTATTTTTAATTATTATTTTAACACACGTACATGCCACAATAACCTACTTCGTTTTCAGTTGGTTAAAAATTACATTTCATTAGACAAGACTAGTCGAAAGTAGTCGTTATATATGGAGGATGAACCACTGGTAGCTGCTTGGTCTTCTCCAAATATCTCAGTGCAGTTTTATCATCATGTCAGCCAAAGTACGTCAGACAAAAGCCTCCCCAAAGAATGGGGCGATATGCCATAATCGTCACGCTTGGCGGAAGGGTTGGCGATAGCAGTTTGATGATCATAGTTCACATAAAAACGCTCCTGCCAGTTCTCTGTCGGTCGATTTCTACGCCCCCCACTGGATGAGATGGGGTGATGATATTCTATGCCGTCACCACACAGCAGTTTTATACTTACTACGTATTTTATAATCATTACAATACGAAGTTCCAACAGCTCTCAGACAGGCGTTAGGCGCTATAGAGGTGCGGTCGTTTTGATGACGAGGTGGCACGCATAGCCTTTCCATGACAATGTCACATTCACGTCACTCCACCATTAATACTGAGTCTAGCCACCTGGATGCGTAACTTGGCGTAACGATTATACAGTGCGAATATACGTATTCGTGCTTAAGCCTCAAGCCATGTTATCTACTATTGTTATTCCTTTTACAGACATATTCTAATTAAAAACCGGCCAAGTGCGAGTTGGACTTGCGCACGAAGGGTTCCGTTCTATAAAAACCGGCCAAGTGCGAGTTGGACTTGCGCACGAAGGGTTCCGTTCTATAAAAACCGGCCAAGTGCGAGTCGAACTCGCGCACGAAGGGTTCCGTACCATTATCAATATAAACGAGCAAAAATTCTCGTTTGTTGTATGGGAGCCCCCATAAATATTTGTTTTATTTTATTTTTTGGTATTTGTTGTTATAGCGACCACAGAAATACATCATCTGTGAAACAATTTTCAACTGTCTTACTATCACGGTTCACGAGAAACAGCCTGGTGACAGACGGACAGGCAGACAGCGAAGTCTTAGTAATAGGGTCCCATTTTACCCTTTGGGTACGGAACCCTAAAAAGTAATATTTCTAAATTCATTTTAATAATTAATTTTTTTAATATTTCATTTTATTAGTAGGTACCTATCCTTAGGCGCAGTGTACTTACACTGTACTTATTAAAAAGGCACATTCTATTATATATGAGAAATCTATTATACATTAAAATTTAGTAAAAATAATATCGTATGTAAGTTGGTGTCTGTCTTTAGGATATTTGGTGACGAGAGCGATACGAAAAGTGTGACCGGGCGAGGCGAACGGAAGTTCTTCTTAACGTGTCGACGGCAAACTAATTACATTTTTATGGCCCTGAACCTGACCACACAGGACAGGGTTTCCTGAACGCGATGTTACGAGGGCTATGGATTGGACGGATGCGATGCTCCATAAATTCAGTCCATTTTGGGGTTGCTCGACCGTCCCTACCTAGACATGTTTTCTTTGTACGGCCCACCTGAGTCCGTATTCTATTTAGGGACTTTCAGATCTTCCACGGCATTTGATGTCCAGGCCGGAGGCTTTCGGAAGGCGAGGCAAAATGATCCGGTAAGCATTTTTGTGCACGCTAGATCCTGCATCTTGCTATTAAGGCGATAGGGGAGGGCAATAAAGATCCCTCCCAGGGTACCTGTTCCAAAAGGGGGGCACCGGAGCAGCATACCCGTGTCCACGAGGCAGAAGTCCACGGCAGGTTAGGTATAGTCGGTGCGAGTCCTACATACCCACCCGCAGACCAACCGAGTCTCGGTTTCTTATTCCTTAAGATTACCAGAAAGCTGATGGCAACTACTCTGATGTCAACTCTCATCTAGTTCCACTAAAATAAATAGTGCACGAAAAACAACAAAATCATTTTCTATATAGCACAGTGGTATATATATCACAACAGCTGTCGTAAATATACCACTGTGAATATTTACCCAGCGGCCGTCAGTTCTAAGAGCTACACCTCACCCACTACCACTTCACCTTGGAAATTCTTCGGGTATGTTGGTTACTCTTTATTATATTAAAAAAGACAAGGAATAACCTGGTGAAACTCATAAGAAAAATAAAATGATAATCAATCAATAAATTTATTACAGTGATAATTCACATACTATACAAATTTGCATCTACATTCTGCAATCAAAGCAAATACACTCTACTTAAAAATAAACCTAATACTAACCTAATAATACCAGTGTATAATAATATTGCTGTAATTACAAGATACACTGGTTCAACATACATTTACATGCAACAATAATTCATGAAGATTAAAATGCCATTAATACTATATTTGTACATCGCGGCATAATACGCACAAATCATCCAAACACATTACATACTAACGGAAATAAAGTACGGTCGCGAGTAGGAAGAAACTCTTAAAATGGCCTCTTTAGTTACTCACAGTGGTAAAAAAAATTGTATTAAATGCGATTTTATATCAGATAAAAGGTTTGTAATCCCGCGTGCGGCGGTAATTGTATCTTGCGAGCGTGACGTGACGTGGCGTTATATATTTACGGAATAGCGACCAAGAAAGACCAAGTTTAAATGCAACCGAAAGTTCTGAAAGTGTAATAAGCTGAATTATACAAGTGGCTTGTTGAGCCATTATTCTCTTCGTTAAAGATATTGACTAAAGAATTCAATTAATGATAAGAATTGTTTCTCATCATTAGCGTTTCTATGGTCATGAACATATTACCAGCATAAGAACTCTACTATAAATTATGATAAATGATTTGTTGGGTGACAATTTAATAAAACCATTTTTTTTTTTCTATAATATCAATTAACATTATGTATATAGATTTCTTTTATTTTCGTAATGCTTGTGCTAATTCTCTCCTAGATTTACTGTTCTAGGTATTTATGTATTTAAAATTGACTAGTGTTGCTTTTCCATATTAATATGTAATATTGTTTTGTTATGTAATACAAAACACCGTTATTTTGTTGAGACATGTATTACATAAGGCCTTATTTCAATTAAGTATTCTAAGTCTGTCTTTAGGATATTTGACTGAGAAGCACTATCCGGAATTATATTGGAACACATGGAATTTATTGAACACTCATGCTCATGCATTAGCCTGTAAGGCTCATATATGTATTGTTTGGTTCATATGTGTGAGCGCATAGAGTATAAAACTGCTTTCAAATTTATTCAAATGTTGCTGTTGTTGCTGTTTGTTTTCTTAACGAAAACAAAAAGGATTTTGATTTACACAGACAAAGACTAAACAAAAATGTATCAAAACGAGTTAGAACTCACATAAACGAGACCTGTCAGATCCAGAACGAGATTATCCGTCAACAAAGCCTCTTTTACAGCCTAGTACACACTTTTTAAGTTATACTGTAATTAACATTTAAAAACGAAAGTCAAGCCTCACGCTATCACGGGTTCCGCACATTAAGACATCTCCCGGCAAATAATATTTCGTTGTTTTGATAACAACTAAATATCACTTTACAAACAGTTTACTAAATAATAAACGGACATTGCAAATTCATAACTAGATACAATTCTTTATCAGATTTATTCTAAAATGATAATTTTGACAATCTATCATACAATTACAGGATTATTTGTAAAACACCAACAACCGCGCAGGAGTAGATTGCTAATACAATAAGCAACAACTTTTGTTCTACGAGTTAGTTCGGACATACATTTTACGCGACTTGAGAAATGGGTCAAGTTCAAAGACGCTAAAGCGCTAAGGCACCTCTACTACGCACTCTCGCAGGGCTATGTTTACGTGATCTCGGTGATAAACATTCAAGCGGTAAATTGAATCCATCATGTCAGCCAAAGTACGTCCACTACTGGACAAAAGCCTGCCCACAGAATTGGGGGATATGCTATAATCGCCACGCTTGACAGACGGGTTGGCGATCGCAGTTTGATGGTCATAGTTCACAGAAAAACGCTGCTGCCCGTTCTCTGGTAGGTATTCTCTCGATCGATTAGTACGCCCCCCATTCGATGAGATGGGCTGATGATATTCGATGCCGTCACACATTAAATTAATACTTATTTTATAACGATAGCAAAATCAAAAAAATATAAAAGTTGAACAACAAAAGTTGTTACCTATGGTGTTAGCTAGATAGTCGTGCAATGTTCTTGGTGTTTTACAAGTAATCTCAAGTCTATAAAACCCATTAACCAGCAGATGTTAAAAAATAACACCCTAGAAGCCATAAACTTATGTACAGACGCCAGCACATCCAGCTACCCCAATCTGTCAAATTTATATTACAGATTTTCAACTTTATCACATGAGCATAAGGTTCACTTTCAATTGGGGAAATTTGACAGATTGGGGTAGCTTGATGTGTTGGCGTCTGTACATTTATTTTTTACGACTTGTTTTTGTGTTGAAGAAATTTTTATTAATCATTTATTAGTAGTTTGTGAGTTAACATGATTTACAAAATATTAATGTTAAGTTTATTAACAAGTAAAGTGTCATAGAAGACCCTCAGATAGACAGCAACAGGTTCCTTATTTAACTTTTGATTTGAAACACAGAAATGAAGATAAATCGGAGTTTAATCGACTCCTTGAGCAAGAAACGTACTAAACAAAATACTATATTACAATAGCTGAATACAATAAAGGGATTTAAGTATTTGTTAAAAATATACTCATTTAAATTTACTGCACTTTCTTCTAAATATTACATATCAAAGGTAATGATTTACATTTATAGTGAAACGTCACATCTCCACTGTTTAGTATATAAGGACATTTAATATACCATTTAAATTAACGCAAACTTTAGTAATTGACTATTATAATAAATACTTTATTCGTATTGATATATTGTTATATTTTACAATAGAAGTACGTTTATATATGTTTTTATATATTTATAAATATAATGTTTAATAAAGATACAGGAAGGAAGAAGTAAACAAAGTGAAAAAGCCGCACTGTAAGAATCAGGAGTCAACCCAATCAAATATTAATATCCTTGAGTCACAAGTTTCAAAATACATATATTCTCAAGGAAGAGAAAGTAAAGATACTTTTAAGTTTCTTTCATACGCGTTCTTTTATACGCGTTTCTCATTGATATATTATATCACTACTGGTAAGCTCAAAGATTTAAGCGAATAAATTTCATCCAACCAACTAAATCAGTAAAAGTTTCATAGTACGAGACACGGTTGATACAATTGTAATATTGAATATACGCATACCTAAGTGTATCTAATATTATAAATACGAAAGGAAGAGGAAACAACAACATTGATACTAGAAATTTAAAGCTAATCAATACTGCACCTAAACACGAGTATTAAAATATAGCCTACTATTCAAAACAGATAGTTACATATTTGTTATCTTTTTGTGCGTTTAAATTCAGTAATACAATTTTAATTTAACTTACATTACCTAGTTTTATCACTAAGTTGTAGTTTATTAGCTTATGTAAGAATAAAAGGTTTTTTTTTATATAAATGCTGTATGCAATGATGTACTTTATTCAAGACGTACTGTTGATTGAGCTATATTCTTGAGGATCTAGGAAAAAGGTTACTTAAACTTTAAGGCTTTCCGAACTTGTTTTTATAGTAGAAAGAATAGTATGTCACACATTATTATTAATCTTGATTAAACCTCTAAAATCATAATTACTCTTTGCTTTCTTTAAACTATAGCGAAAGTAGCGCTCAAAATTTCAAAAACCATTAATCGTTGAAGTCGTAACTACTCGTTAAAGATTCAAGTTATACAAATAAAGCTGTGGAAAATTTAAGTTTATTAAGTTACATGTTCCATTGATCTTTCGTTGTCGTAGACCTTACTAGTTCATATACAAAAAGTAGTTGTGTTGCATTTTTATCGCCACTAACGCTAAAGTGCATAAAACAAACCGAAATGTAATTTTAATAAACACGATAAATAAATAGTTTTTAATTATAACTCATTGGTTCATTTGATAAACCAAATTAGTTGACGTGATAAATCTTATTAAAAAAATTTGAAACAACAGTACAAGTATAAAATTACATAACTATTAATATTTGATTTTACGATGCGTCTATTTTGTGCTCGAAAAAAAGTACTCTTAAGAAGGTGAATTGATTTCTTAAATCGAAATTAAACATTTTGATTACGTAGGTATATAGAGAAAATACTTGAAACCGAACTATTTAGAAAATTGACATAGATTTTATTATAATGTTCTAATAACTAAGCATTTATATGATACTATATCTCAGCAACGTTACTTCAGTTATTTATAAGGCACATGCTGTTTGGGTTCACGTGGGTTTGACAAACTAAAACCCGCTCTAAGAACGAAGGGCAACCAAAGTTTTAAATAAAATAATCTCACAAACCAGAAAAAATGGGAGTCAGAGTCGGAGCACTATCCACCTCACCACGGTAGGCAGTCCGCGTTAAGCTACGAACGATACACCCTGGCAGATCAAATTTAGGATTATACATATACAACATGTAATTTAATAAACGCACATCTTGAAAATAGTTTATTCAGAATCGTTTACTGAATCGATTTATATCCTTTTTAATATTGGTAATTATTTATTCCAAAATAATTCAAACTACGGAAATTATTGTCATATTAACGCTGTACAGTCAAAACAAATTGAAATATACCGTAAATCAAAGCAACAAGACTTTTAAAATCGCAGATTTATTTGTATTCATACGAATTCCATTATTCAATAAAATATAAAGAAAAATGAACTTTATTCTAAGAAACTAATTTATGTTAAATTTAAAATTCAGTGTATGTATTATGATTACAGCATAATATTCTAATTGGGGTGCTTGAGGGTGTGCGTTAATTACGTTACATGTTGTATATATATATATCCTATACAAAATATAGGATAGATTTACTCTTTGCATTGTAAATATATTGCTAAAAAATAAAAATTTCCTAAATTGACGGCACATGTGGTGCATTAGTTAAAGCAGTTACCTTACTACTACCTCGCCGCCCTTGTGCTTCGGGTTCAACCCCGGGCAGGACAATTATTCCCATGACACATAAATGGTGCTCGTTTATTTCCAATTTGTAAAACCCCGTGATAATTTATTAACCAACTACCTGTTTAATAGGCAAATTCCAATATTTTAATAAATTTCATCTATATCGCCTAGAGCAGAGTTGTCTAGAAGAGATAAAAAACACTTTTTGTACCTTTTATCATTGTAAACTGTATCTTATATAGATTCAACGCTCAGAAATTAGGGTGTATTATTAATATTTAAAATGAGAACAAATTAAACGATAAAAACTACAATATTAATTTATTTTCAATTGATATTAAAACAAATTTACATTTTCATATTTATTACATACATACATAGACTCACGCCTGTTTCCCAGATGGGTAGGCATAGACAACGGATTTATTTTTTAATATTTATGGTCTGCCTAAACATTTAGAACCATTTTTTAGGCCACTATAAAAAATTTAATAATCGAAAATATACTGAATAGAACTGCAATAACTTATCATTCGGGACCTTAAATTAACTTTTTAATATTTTACCGGCATAGCGACACCAGCAAGCGCTTGAAACAGGAATCATGAATCTAGTATTTGATTCCGTATAGCGCTAAAGAGATAACGTAAATACACTAATCACGAATCTAGTATTTGATTCCGTATAGCGCTAAAGAGATAACGTAAATACACTAATCACGAATCTAGTACCCAGTTGATTCTGGATAGCGCTTAAGAGCCAGCGTACTAACAGCAATCTAGTTCCTAGTTGATTCTGGATACCGCTTAAGAGCCGTCGTAATAACAAGAACCATGATTCTAGTACCTAGTTGATTCTGGATACCGTTTAAGAGCCAGCGTACTAACAGGAACCATGATTCTATTACCTAGTTGATTCTGGATACCGCTTAAGAGCCAGCGTACTAACAGAAATCATGATTCTAGTGCCTAGTTGATTCTGGATACCGCTTAAGAGCCAGCGCATTAACAGGAATCATGATTCTAGTACCGAGTTGATTCTGGATAGCCCTTAACAGCCAGCGTACTAATAGGAATCATGATTCTAGTACCTAGTTGATTCCCAATAGCGCTTAAGAGCCAGCGTACTAACAGGAATCATGATTCTAGTACCTAGTTGATTCTGGATACCGCTTAAGTGCCAGCGTACTAACAGGAATCATGATTCTAGTACCTAGTTGATTCTGGATAATCCTTAAGAGTCAGCGTACTAACAGGAATCGTGAATCTAGTACCTAGTTGATTCTGGATAGTCCTTAAGAGCCAGCGCACTAACAAGAATCATGAAACTAGTACCTAGTTGATTCTGGATATTGCTTAAGAGCCAGCATAATAAAAGGAATTATGAATCTAGAACCTAGTTAATTCTGGGTAGTGCTGAAGAGCCAGCGTATTAACGGTAATCGTGATTCTAGTACCTAGTTGATTCTGGATAGTGCTTAAGAGGCATAATAACCGGAACATGATTCTAGTACCTAGTTGATTCTGGATACTACTTAAGAGCCAGCGTTATAACAGGAATCATGAAATTAGCATCTAGTTGATTTTGGATAGTCCTTAAGAGCCAGCATACTAACAGGAATCATTATTCTAGTACCTAGTTAATTTTGGATAGCTCTTATGAACCAGCTTACATAAGTTTTTGTGATAGGTTTTATATTCACTTTTAATAATATTAATCCGTATGATGATTGACGGTACCAAAATCTCTTATTAAAAACGCAATGCAGTATAAACTTTTAAATAATTAATAATTTAGTTTTATTTAAGGACATTTGTTTGGCGGAATATGTGCCAAACATATTCTATATTTTGTACTAAAGTTGGCAACGTTCATTAAGAATGTAACCAAAAGAAAAGTGCGAATTAGATTAGCATGTGTTTTCAAGTGTTTTTTATTCAGCCTAGTCAATGGCCTATACAAAGAAAATGTATCTTGTTTTCACATGATATTTACTTCTAACTGTAATACGAATAAGTTAAAGGGCTTACAACACTAGGTTCTTACTAAAAGCCTAACATCGGGAAACTAGATAAAAATACGAAAAAGTCCAGAAGCATAGTTGTAGTAAATTTTTTTTTTTTTTTTTTCCATTTCATTCTCTCTATCTGCGATCAGCCTCACAGCTATAATCAGATCTTGTGTTTGTTTTGAGAGCTTTTATGAGATTAGCACATCCTGTGATGTGGTCTCTCTTATTCAGATTATGATTTAAAATCATATTGTGGCTAGCCGTGGCCGTTTCAATCGATATGTACAATTATTTGTATTTAAGAGTGCCTTGGCTAATACATTTCTGTGATGGTTGAGTCTATGTCTGTAGTCCTCACAAGACTTTTTAAATTGTTCCTTGATAGTAAGAACTTCCAGGTATTCATGAACCTCTGTGTTTTTTATGAACCAAGGTGCACAGCATATTAGTTTAAGGATACTGTTTTGGAAGCGTTGCAATATTTCTATATTGGAGTGACATGCCGACCCCCAGAGTTCAATACCATATGTCCAAATAGGTTTTATTATGGATTTGTAGATAATAAGTTTATTTTCTAAACTTAGAGAAGACTCTCTTCCAATCAACCAGTGCATGCTTTTTACTTTTCTATTTGCCTGTTCTCTTTTAGCTTTTATGTGATCTCTCCAAGTTAATCTCCTATCAAGGTGCATTCCAAGATATTTTACCTTGGTTTGTTGTGGAAGTTCAATGCCGTTAAGTTTTACTGTAGGACAGTCTTTTCTTTTCAATGTGAATGTTATATGAACTGACTTAGCAGAACTAGCTTTAATTCTCCATTTGTTGAACCAAATACTGATTTTGTCCAGATGTTCTTGTAGATTCTGAGTTGCTACGCTAGGATCTTTATTTGAGGATAGGATAGCAGTGTCATCCGCGTAAGTCGCTGTCATCACTTGTGCTGAGATGGGTAAGTCAGCTGTATACACTGTATACAAAACTGGGCCCAGCACAGAGCCTTGGGGAACTCCGGCTACAATTGGTCGCAAGGAAGACACAGTTTCATCGATTTTGACTTGGAATATCCGCTGATCTAGGTAAGATTTAAGAAGCATGTAGGCGGTATTTGGTAGACAGTGTTTAAGTTTGAAAAGCAAGCCTTTGTGCCATACGCGGTCAAACGCCTGTTGCACATCAAGGAAAACGCTTGAACAATATTCTTTGTTCTCCATTGTTTGCCTGATTTTGTGAGCCACTCTGTGTATTTGCTCTGTGGCTCCATGGTGAGCTCGGAATCCAAATTGATGTTCGGGTATCACTCTGTGTTCTTCAAGTACTGGTAGTAAACGTCTTAATAACAGTTTCTCCAGCAGTTTTGACATCACTGGAAGTAGACTAATGGGTCTGTATGAGGAGACCTCAGTGAGTGACTTTCCTGGTTTCACTATCATATTTATCACCGACACTTTCCAAACTCGTGGGAAATATTGTATTCGTAGTACAGCATTAAATAAAATTGTTAACAGAACTATTCCTCTCTTAGGTAATTGTTTAAGAACTTCTGCAGTTATTAAGTCAAAGCCAGGAGCCTTTTTGAGTTTTAGGATTTTTATAGCTTTGAAGACTTCCATGGTGGTCACTGGTTTCAGTGGAAGCGACATTTGCTGGTCACTATTTATTGCATCCTCTATCTCTTGATCTGACTCTGCATTATTGGCTTCGTTAGGTGTGAACGTTTCTTGCAAAAATTGTGCAAATAGTTCAGCCTTTTCCCTAGAGTTTCTGGTCCAATTACCGTTTCTTTTCTTTAAGGGGGGCACATGTTCTTTAGGCCTTTTGAGCATTTTTGTAATTTTCCAAAGTGAGTAGTCTTCTCTTTTATATGGTGACAGTGTGCTGAGCCTATCATGCATTGTGTTGTTTTCAATCTCTTCAAGCATGACTTTAAGTTCTTTTTGTGCCTTATTAAGATCTCTTTTGTATTGCCGGTTTCTACTTGTGTGCCATTGTCTTCTAAGTCTTCTCTTTTCATTGATTTTTTGCTTTATTTCCATAGTATAATCCTTGCTGTATTGTGAGGATTCCATATATGGTGTAGCCAGCCAAGCAGCAGTCTGAATGAGATTGGTGGTGTACCAGGTAGCATATTCAACTTCTTCTTCAGTTTTTAGAGGTATTTGCAGATTGACATTGTCACTTATGTATTCTCTGAATGTTTCCCAATCAGTTTTATTGTTATATAAGGTCTCTCGAGGTTCCTTCCAAATAACTGTAGTACTGATGGTGCATATTATAGGTGAGTGATCAGATGAACCATCTAGACATGATTCTACCTTGGTATATAATCCAGAAAAGCCTTTAGTAATAAAAAAGTCAATGAGGTCAGGAATTTTATTGGAGTCTGTAGGCCAGTATGTAGGCTCACCTGTTGTCAGTACATCGAGGCAGTTCATATCCACCGATTTTTTCAACTCTCTTCCTCTAGTGGTAGTGAGCCTAGACCCCCAGAAATTGTTCTTGGCATTCCAGTCTCCACCAGTAATATATCTGTTGCCAAGTATGTGAAAGAAGTCACTAAACATTTTTTCATCAATGCGATGTCGTGGAGGACAATATACGCTACTGATATAATGGCTGCCTGTAAGTAAGCGTGTTTGAAGCTAGGAAGAAGATGTTGTTTTATGTTCTCCTTTATTATTATGGCTGCACCAGCATGCGATGTACCATCTGGGTGGTTGCAATAGTAGATATTAAAACCCGTGATTTTTATAGTTCTTTCATCAGTTAAGTGTGATTCTGATAATAAGAGAATGTCTATTTTGTTATGGTTGATGAACACTTCTACTTCATGCTTGTTTGGAGACAAGCCATTTATATTCCATGTTGCGATTCGGAGGAATTTCATTTGTTACATTTGGCTATTAGAGTGGCAATAAGACCCATTAGGTTGCTTATCTGATTTATGAGGATATCTATCTTCTCTGATTGTTTTAAAATTATTTCTTCTAGTAAATTTGTTGACTGAGATGGTTGGTTCTCTGTTTTTTTATGCCAGTTGTAGTAAATGAATTAAAATAGTGACGTAAATTATATCTACAGCGTATACGGGACAAGGAACTAGAAAGTAATTTTTAATACTCTGTCTCTTACACGCTGTAGAGTGATGTAGTGTAGCGTAGGCAGATGCGTAAAATAAATTTCCAATGAAAAATATCGATTTTAATAATACTCTATTAAATAAAGGTACAATAAATGCCGGTAATAAAAATATCTACATGGTACATAGTCATACTATCCAGATTAATATATTTAAAAACATTGAAAACGTCAAGTACATACACAAGAAGAATACTGAATACATATTGCTATACACATTATGTTATTTAATACTAGAGTTGTCTAAACGATACTGGGTGATTCAGTAAGAAAATATTGTACAGTACAACTTATGATCTTGGACGTCATGAAGTTTAACTTTTGATGATAATTTGATGCAATAATTTTCTTTTTTTACTTCAAAAAGGCCAAGATCTTTCTCTTATCACATCAGCCGAAAGACGTCCACTGCTGGACAAAGGCCTCTCAAAATGTACAACATATTAATAAACATAGGCTGATTTGTTATATCTTGTCATGATTTAAAGCTATCACTGGGCTAGTCCCTATTTTCCAACTGGATCCATATTTAATAAGTGGCAATGACAGGTGAAAAATAACAACTGGAGCTTATTGCTGCTTCACACTCATCTATTCTATTGTCAACAGTTGTAGTAATAAATATGTATAGAAATACTGTACAAAATATCTCCTCAGCTCACAGACATTGGCAAATATATTTCATTAACGTGAATTGTGGACTCGCTACCCGCACTATGTACGACATAATAAGTAGTGGACAGTGACCTTTCCCATCATATTGTTATAGGAGGCCTTGCCCTGCCCTTAAATAGGCTACACTATTATGTAATGTGGAAAATTGTATTGTTAAGACTCTATTATCTACTCGTGTATTGCATTAAAAATACTATTTATATCGCCTCCTCCCCCAAGGAATAAACCGGTATTTCACTATTACCAACTTATTATGCTATGTGAAATTAAATATCTGTGGCTTGGAATACACCTTTTCTTTTATATTTTTCACATTATTCTAGAATAATTATAACACATTTGTGTTCTTTGGAAATTTAACATTTTTATTAACTACTAATACATTATTACAAATTAAATTCTGTGGCTACATTTAGGTAAAGTAATACAAGTGTAAAATATTTCAGCAACATTTCTGGCTAACGCGATTACAGGTTTATTAGAGACATTTTAGACTACTAAAGTAACCATACGGTATATTATGTATTGCCATCATATGCGTATTATCCAAGAACACGTTTCGACATGTAACGCACATTACGTACACTAATAATTGACAACACACTATAGTAAAACAGCGATTTTGTCGCTTAACTACCACCAATTATAAAATAAATAAAACATAGTTCTACTAATTCTGTTGTTGTGTACAGTAAAAAAAGAGTGGAACATATACGACCCATTGCAACCTGAAAGCTCCCCGAAGTGAATGCAACTGACGTCACTATGTCACTTTTTATCAAATTGACCAATAGTTTCAAAAATCTTAATATTAGAACCCAGAATATTCTTATAGAATATAAATAAATATAGAATTGAGGTAAGTAAAATAAACGAACACCCGACTTGATAAAATTGAAAAATAATACATACATATAATACTTTACTTTTATAAATACCTAATTTATAGATATGTACCCAGACCCAGGACAAACAGACATGTTCATGCACACAAATATCTGTCCTGGGTGGGAATCGAACCCACGAACTCGGGCGTGAAAAGCAAGCATTTGCCAACCACGCCAACAGGCCCGTCATAATTTTACCACATATCTGTTACTGAACATTACAAACACTCGATGTAATAAAAAAAAAGTTTAGTAATCCAAAGTAGCATAAAACTCTGATTTTAAAGAAATTTACATTAACACAAAACGATAGTAAACATTACTGACATAATACTGGTGAGTCAGGATCTGATCTTAAAATTTACTTAAAAATAATCTGCGGTAAGATGTATTTTGGTGAATAACTTATTTCTGTGTAAATTTAATAGGTGCAGTCCAACTATGTTGTCATAATTAACTTTTTTTATTAATATAAACACTAAACCATTTTCCCTGTAAAATTTGATATTTCCTTTTACCGGTTTATTCCTTTGGGGCCTATTGTATAAAACTGTGTTTGTACGGATAGTAAAAAACAATAAGTCCAGAGGGTGACCCTGTCTGATGATTGGTAGTTAGAATTTGGTAGGTAGCGATGTGATTATTTTTTTTTACTGTGGGGACAGCCGCTACTTGGACAGTAGTTATTACGATAAAGCACCAAAAAACATTATACACTGCAATTTCAGATGTATAATGGTGGGAACACACTAGTATTCCACTTATGTATACCAAGATTACTTGGTTTACATCAGTGTATTAAATGTACATTAATGAGTTCCCACCAAAATTTGAGAATGTAATATAACGAATGTAAATGTACGTTAGAAAGCGTATTGTGAACTAGACATAGATTTACTATAAACGGTGTCAATCAAAAACCCAATTATCACATATCAAGAATCATTGCTATTTATTAAACAGAACCCAGAAGCACGACGGCGAATTTATGCTTACTATTAAAAATAACGGCGGAATATAAAATTATACTACAACCGCAGCCACTTGTTAATGACATAAAATACAATGTCTTTACAATTTCATACAAAAAAATAATAAAGAAGGGAGGTCTTGAAATGGAGGCCAACTCAAGTGTTCCCTATATATAGGGTCACTTCTAAAACACCAACAATCTCGCAGTACCAGATATTTATCGCCATAAGCAACAGCTTCTGTTCTACAAATTTGAATTTGAAATTTTATTTTCATACAAAACCAAGTAATTATTTGATTTCCTGCTAGAATGAATGTAAGTCTACGAGCAACGCAAAGACGGAAGTACATGCGCGAGCTTAGCATCGCTCGCGCGTAGTTCTTTCGCTTATGAATGAAACATAGACTTACAAATGTCGCTACAGTTAAAATCAATTTTTTTTTATCATGTATTAAGTTATGTACAAACTCATAGAACAAAAGTTGTTGCTTGTGATGTTAGCAATCTATTCCTGCGAGGTTGTTGGTGTTTTACAAATAATCCGCTCAATTAATTAACAAGCCACGATGGATCTGACATCATGATATAAATGTCAAATGACATACACCTACAATCAAATTGACATGACTTCAAACAATTCTCATATTTTAATTTCCCAAACATCTAAGAATGCAAATCCCCTACCATACACACATCACATAAGTAGAAGTTCCACTGATTAGCTCATACTAATCTAAGATCCAACTAAACGTCCTGTCAAACTAAGAAATAAAGTTGGGCCAACATTTATTAAAAAGCACCGAATGCATATATAACATGATAAAAATATCAATTGGTAATTTTATTATAATTTGATAAAATTCATTTCGTTATATTCAATGGAAACTTAACTGGTATTCAACGCTTACATTTACAAAGATTGTGCGTGTTTTACCTATTGATAAACTTAATATCTATTACTCTAGGCCGCTTAACTAGGATAGTTCCCGAGGAACGTACGGTGCGGATTATCAGTTTCCATTGTGTATGACCTTATAATAGGTTGAGCAACTCGCAGTTTCTTAAGGAGCCATCTAAGTTAAGCGGTAGGACTATATTCTTTCACACACACTCTTACCATTTGGTTTCGAATGTCCCTGGGCATATTTGCTGATATTTTCGCCATCGTCGGTATCGACAACACAAACCTAAAGCTATTAACTCATTGGGTTTTTTATTTTCATTACTTTTGGACCTTTTAAAAAGGTATAATTGAAATTGATGTGGTCCAGTACTCTCTAAGAGTTAAAACTTGATATTTATTTTAAGACTTTCCTACCAGTACAAGGAGTTGAATATAGCCTTCGCTTGTGCCAAGTGAGCCAAAAGTTTATCATTAGCACCATATAGGGCCAAGATCAGCAAACATAACCATTGTCTAAACCACCAGCTCGACGCTGCTTTAATGTTTAAATTTTTTTGGTACGAATACAATCCGACCTTATATCAGTACATCAAAGTCAGAATTTCGTTTAAACAACGCTTCTTTAACCAATTAGAATATGTCCCCAAGGCCAATGTATAACCCAGACAAATGGACTTTCTACTTGTATATTAAAATCTTACATAAATAGTTGTATACTTAAAATTAAAACAGTCATTTCACTGGAAATTGTATAAGTAGTTCATTATTTTGAGAACCTGGATTTTACACTCTTTTTGATTAGCTCCAAACGGGAAGTTTTTTTTCCCGTAATGTTGTGTTAGTACTGGTGGCTTCTGGAGGCCTCTGCGTCTTGTCGAGTGATGTTAAAAGCCTCTGTTTTCAAAAAGTCAACAGTTTTGTAGGCCGAGTCAGCCTCCACTGAAGACAGCGATTTTCCGTGGCTTACATCCACATTGCGAGGTATCTCTTGAGGCTAGAAAGGTTTACAATAACTTAGTTTTAGCAAGAGTCGAGAAAACGAAGCAATTTGTTTGTTGTATCAGAACCGTTTACTGAGTTACATAATATTGTATAAGAGATTTAGAATCATGTCAATAGGCACACAATTAGTAAATGTTTGTACGTTTGTTAGGCAATCACATCAAAACATCTTTTGTACAGGAATCCCTACTGCCAAGACCGAGACTGTCTCATTTACACGCAGACACGAGTGAAAAAGAAAACAATTCGAAAACTGACAAAATCGAGGTATATTATTAATTCCCACTTCAAAGCTGTAATGTTTAATTTTCTCTTCTTTTATTTATCAAACGTAAGTAATCTAAATAGTCTATGCCTGTTCGCTTTATTGTCTTGTATTAAATCGCCAGATTTGTTTACTAAACATTTTTTGGAGTTTAAATGATAAAGCTTATGCTTTTGATTTAAGAAGTACATAAATCAATTTATAACCGACGACCCACTTGGATCTTAAAATTTATTACGGTGCAATTTGCATTCTAGCTTGATTTAACACTACATAATACACTAAGTAATTATTGTATAAGTTGTCATAACTTTCACAATAATTACTGTACAATAGATTTATCCACAAAAACGAAACAGTCAGGCATAGACGAGATAGATATCAATATTACATATTAAAAATTAAAAATTAAATTGACTGTTGTAAAGAATATTGTTATGGTCCCAAAATTCAGGAAGAGGAAATGAGGAATACGTGTGTATGGATATCATGAACAGAAAGAAGTCATTACCACCATATTAAATGTAACTCTTGACTTAGTTGCGCCAGGCCTGGTTATGTGCAGATCCAGATCAAGATACTGAAGAACATCGGGCTTCATCTCATCTTGGCACAGTTGCAACCCTCCCTGCAAGAAAGATACAATAGCTCAGGTCACCAAACGTAACGCGCTGCTAAAAACGCGCACCTGGGGTCATTTCAGCCGAAAAATGTCCGAAGCATCCCCAAAAGTTTTTCAAAACCACCGGTCTTACCCTACCCGCATCCTTCAGCTTCCAGCTACCCTGACAAGATCATCGGTGCATCCACATACTGACTTCCATTTCGTCTTATTCGAGAACTTTTCTGACAAAGTGGCTGTCGGTTCTACGAGCTATGTGCCCTGCCGAAGGTATAAGCAAATCGTGCGACGTACCAGTGATCCATAATGACAAGGAATTACCACTCCATCTCATCCCGAGGGATGTATAGAAGTTGTCCCGAGGGAATGTCAGAGAACGAAGCATTGTCTCCCTAAATACTATGTACCATCATACATACCATCATAGTACGATCGACTACCCGTATGCCAAGCGTGGAGACAGATCCCTCCAAATATATGATTCTTTGGCCTTTATCCAGCAGTGGACGTCTTTCAGCTGATGCGATAATTCCACGGTAGTACTTATTGTTTTTTCCTTAGAATACACCTACTATGTCAATACATTTTACTTGTTCTCAATTTTTCAATACCGAGATGATTAATAATGTTGGCAATTGGCAAGTATTTGAAAACAGAGTATCAACTAAATCTAATGCAATTGTTTATGTACATATAATGGTACAGAGTTTAAAAATGGAGATCATTTTTAATTTCTCACATCCTTGAATTTATATTGTTGTGAAAGGCCAGCTAACATAATAAATGCGCATAGAATAGCATTAACTTTATTTACAATTGAGAGTAATAAGTGAAGATTACTGGAAGGATTCGAACCTGTATTATCAAATAAATATTGTGCTTCTGTCGATGGATTAAGTCGAATTTTATCTGGATCGCAATAGCAATTAAATGCACATAAGAACTCTGTTGTTAAAAAAAGTATTATTATTAAAATAAAATCAAAAATTTTTATTGTTACTTACGTGTCCAATGAAGTTACTAATATGTCCTATACTGTGGCTGGAATGACGCGGTTTCAGGGCTCTGTCTACCGCCGGCGGCAAAGAAGGCAGGTTATAATATTGCATCGACTGAAAAAAATGTATTACATCACAGTCCACACACGTAAGCTAGCATATCGCCAAAGAGTCATGTCTCTCTTCTGCGTTACCCATAGACTCCTTTGTTTTTCTGTGATATTAATAATAATATTTAGGGACAATGTCACACAGATCATCCTAGCCCCAAACTAAGCAAAGCTTGTACTATGGGTACCAGGCGACGATATACATACTTGTATAGATAGATAAATACTTATATACATAGAAAACATCCATGACTCAGAAACAAATATTCGTGCTCATCACACAAATATTTGCACTTACCGGGATTCGAACCCAGGACCACCAGCTTCGTAGGCAGGAGCACTACCAACTAGGCTACGGTGACCGTCATATTATTTCATTGATACGTCTTACGCATGTTAGCTCCGTTCTTAAGTACCTTATCATGCTGCACAGTAAACTCAGTTTTATATAATATCGGATTTACATAATTCCATAGAGATTTCTGTTATGAATACGATTTTTTTTAATTTTTGTATTACGGAGATCGTGACATGAGCCCCCAAAACAGCATTTTATATACCTAGTGCTCAATTGGTAAGGTCATAAACAGAGTCCTACTAATATTATAATTGCGAAAGTTTGTGAGTATAGATGTACGAATGTTTGTTAGTCTTTCACGCAAAGACTACCGAACGGAATTTGTTGTAACTTTGTAGTAATATAGTTTATATGTCCGAATACACATAAAGTTAAACGCAGGTAAATCCGATATGCACAACCAGTATTAGATAAATCAAATGCACAACTGTTTATGTTACGCTTGATCTGTAACGGCAGTGGGTCTATAACCTCTCAATTAACAAACACAAAATTCTTACTTATACTAACTTAAAAATATATATATGTAAAGTGCACCAATCACTTAAAGATAAACTCCGCATGCATAATAAAGACTTGTACAAAAGTTAATACATTTACTTAAATAATTAATTATGAATTTATAATTATATAAAATAAGTAGAATACAATGATATAAATACGAGATAGGATATTATATTCGGGCCGGATAATGATTTTATTAAATTAAACGGAAATCGATGTAATTTAAATTTTTTTTAGGGTCTGAATAAAACTTTACAACATTATCTTTCAGTTTGCCCAAACTATCAAAGTGCAGCATGGCTACCATAGGTTCAAGAAGTTTACTTCCACAATGATACTTGCAGTTTTTCCAGTACATTACCTAGCAGCACCCCTAGCGGCAACTTCAATGAACTTAATATGTCTATACTAAAAAACGGTAAGTTTCATAGAGTAAATAAACTATATAGAGTCGTGGTAGAGGTACAGATCGATTTGATCACTGCAGCTATTTACTAAATAATATAATAATCGGTTAAGCAATATTTATATTCAATTTAAATTATTCAAATGTCCCATAGCTATCATCAGTGGCTGACGTATTAGCGTGATGATCGCAGCAGCAAAGTAAGGGTTTCTTTTTGCCATGTTGGTACATGAGCCTAAATATTGGAGATTTACAATTCAGTTTAGATTACATAGTATTTTTTCTCTGTTATATATATAACCTACAATAAGTATATTTGATATTAAATTATTTAACTGATGGGCGATATGTTCTTTGATGTAAAAATTATAAATTATTTTTTTAGGAACTTGTTAGTGCTCTTCACAAGCAGCACCTTATGTGGAGGTACATATACTACGTTTAGTGAGCTACTATAGCAAAAAGCTCTATGCTCCACCTCTTATCAACTAATAATCACCCACGCGTTACTGATCTATACCCGTTCGTCGATAAGCAAATAAAGGCACACAGTACTCACCAAGTGTCCTGGTGAATACTCCTCATCCTCGTCGGTGTACCTGGAGGCAGGGGTGAGCAGCGAGCGACCCGGCGATGGCGGAGCGCCGTGCGACATCCGCCGCGGAATACGCAGCCACGGCGTCTGGCCTTGCGTCTGTCAATTATTTAATTTACATAAGAAAATTTGTTGGTATTATAGTGACACCAAGAAGACACTAAGTTAATCGATTAATCGAGGAAGATGATCACCGTTGTGATGGCAAGACTGTCTTAAGAATCATTAACAGCAATAAGTTAATATCTTTATTACAACAATAATCGTATTGCCGTAGATAAGAAACAAATTGTGTAGCGAGCTGCTGGATCGACTGAACAGGAATACATCGACTGTGGAAAGAAAACATATAAAATAAGGAAACAAGAGCAAAGCCTTTCCAGGAAACTATGAAGAAGAAGATTGAACTTATGGGAAAATGAATGAATGAATGCCAAATAACATTGAATTGAAAAGCAGTGAAACAGTTTTAAAGAGAAAGATTCAACCCAGTAGCCTAGAAGTACCAAGAGAACACAAAGACAGCTTAGTATACAGTCCCCGTTCCTCGACCACCACGAAACCAAAAACACACAACACACACAAAAACTTTTTCGCCGACACATCGATCCATCATCAATATCTAAAGCTCTGCATCAATATTTGATCCAGATCAAATATTTTACTAAACCCAAACCGATAAAGCTTCGGTCTCTATTGAGATGACGATTGCAGCAAATAAACAAGTACCTCTTTTATTCCTTATAGAATAAAGAATATGTCAAAAATATTAAGCGAAATTAAAACTATAATTCCTCTGAGTTTCTCAGTTCAAAACCGAGAAGCGTAGAGGAGTTAAAGTTTAAAACATAAAAAAAAACCGGGCAACTTGAGAACCTCCACCTTTGAAGTCGGTTAAAAACTAGAAGTGATTACAACATTCATAGAAAGCTAGATGAAATTCATAGGTTAAATATTCTTTAATAATTTTTTTGTGTCTCAATTATGCTATGCTCGTAGCGTAGCAATAAATGAATATTTTAAAAGATATAATTTTGAGTTGGTTGGAAATGACCGAGAGCTCAATAAAAATTGATGATATGATAATCATCAATTTTTATTGAGCTCTCGGTCATTTCCAACCAACTCTATGCAAACTATGTTAGATACCGTGAACCACATATTTTTGATTCACCAGTTATTTACTAAATAACACTGTTATCCAGCCACCACTTAAAAGTAAAAGAGTCATGGACTTGATTTTGATGATGGAGGGCAATTTCTCAGACTTCCACTCGGTTTAACTCTACGCTTAAGGGCTTGACATTCTTCTTTGATATTAAATAGATCCCTAAAAAAATACACGTACGCCGCAACGAAAGTGAGACCTATAAAAGTATCTCCTCGTAATAAAAAAAAATATAAAAAATGCGCATTACAATTTTAAAACCAATACCAAGATGTGGAATCACTCGAAGAGAAATATAAAAATAATTAGATGGACTTATTGAACAAGTATGTTAAAAATAAAAGACATTCTTTTCAGCAGCCTTGACCTACAATTGAAAATCTCCTAATAGTAGAAGCGATTTCAGAATTAACAGCTTTGTCGTATTTCTTAACGCTTTATTCTACGGTACTGATTAGGTGTCCATAAAATACCACATTCTTCATATCTCCGAAACCAATTCAGAAAAGATCACAATTAAGAATTTTAATGAGTACTTTTTTTACACATCCATAATTATTTACAAATAAGTTTATCTAACATTATAATTAAAATTAAAGCCAAAAAAAACTATTACAATATTCACAACCAATAGAAGAACATGAGCATGTATGAAGAATATTATGTCAGTAAACGAAGCGAAAGAGGTATGCAAGGATCGTGACAAATGGAAGTCCGTTGTCTCTGCCTACCCCTCTGGGAAACAGGCGTGAGTCTATGTATGTATGTATAGAAGTTGAGTAGTTTCATTAAATTTCAATGTTCGTTCGTTAAATCATTTTTAGCAGTGAGTGAGTCGATTTCTATCGAAGAAAAGTAGTTGGATCGTGTTTTGAGATCAATAAAGTTCTTCAAAATATATTGACATTATGAAAAATAAAAATCAATAATGTCAGCCAGCTTAATCTGCCGGCTAGTACATGAAATTTGAATAATTAATTACCAAAAAATATTAAGACTACTACAAATCTTTGAGCGATTGCACTCGAAATAGGATTATATAAATTAGTCAGAAACCTGACATCAAAATAAAAGATAGTTCATAGAGTTGATGAGACAATATCAGAAATAAAATCTTTTGACCCTTGTCTTTGTAAGGTCAAGAAAGATGCCAATGCTAGCTGACAGTACAAACGGTTTAAGTTACATGAATAAAATCTTGTTCTAGGAACTCATTGCAACACTTATCATAATCACAATTTTAAATGTTGCCGTAACAACGACAGTTCACTTCAACGAATAAATAAAGACAAGCAAGCTGTATTCACCAAAGATTATAAAGGTGACCTATTTTAGTAACAACATTTTTAACCGATGGAAACATTGAACAGGCAAAAGGTATATATTAATAACTAGCTGTGCTCCGCGGTTTCACCCGCATTAAACTTTATAATGTATACCCTATGTGTTATTCCGATATATAAGCTGTAGTACTGCATAGTTTCATCAAAATCCGTTGGGTAGTTTTTGCGTAAATGAGTAACAAACCTCCATACATCTATACATCCGAACTCACAATCTTTCGCATTTATAGTTATAAATAATAATATTAGTAGGCTAAATAATGTTCTCCTATTCGAAAAATTCAAAAAGTCATTTATTCCGTTAAAATATTACATTTGTGTGGAATCGTCAATTTTTTTTACCCTACCGTGCAGTGCATGACGTGGCAGCTACTTAGAAACACTGCCAGAAAACTCAGTAGGAATCCTTTTTTAAAATATTTATTTCTTACATAAAGTTACATTGTATTTAAATGTGTTAATTTAGAGCGACTCAATCCCAAGCTGTTTAGTCACTTAAATAATCAGAAGTTTTGTAGTAAGCCCTGCTACACAATTTGGCTTTTACAATTCTTTTAAACTTATTCATAGACCTTTCTCGGATATCACTGGGAAGTTTGTTATAGAATCTTATACATTGCCCCATAAAAGAGTTACTTACTTTAGTTTACTACTTTACATAAAAGACGACCATGGTGGCCAACTAAATGAAGACTAGCCAACTACATGGGACACAGCCTAACTGACAGGACTGTCCTATAAAGGGCAGATAACTGAACACTAAAATAGTTTGTATAACTCGGGCTCACGAGATTTATGTAAACGATTTGACATAAATCCTTCAAACTGAAGTTACAATAAATTATAATATGTTTGACAAGTGGTGACTAAAGTTATGGTTGCACAACTTTGTAATATTTCAGAAATCACTCGTAAATATCAAATATTTCGCTGTGAAGTAAACGATGAACATGAGGATCGATTCATCAAGTTTTTCATATTACCTTTTATAAAAAAAATGTATGTATCAATATTTAAAATTAAACTTTTTCCATTCTCGTTTCGTAATTTAGTTATATATAAACTTATTAATTTTCTGTAAAATTTTATGACTAAAAGATAATATCATAATTTAGTTTTATAATTTTTCATCAAGCGAATGTAATATGTTCAAGACGTAAAATTAGCGCACACGGGTGTTTAAATTGTAATTGTTTATAAAATAGTTGATACCTTTCATGGTATAAATAACCAAAGGGTTGATTTAAAGAAACTATGACGCTTAATCGGAAATTGACATATATATTTTAGGCGACACCGGGCATAATAATTTATGTATTTATAACCTTCCATTACTATTCTTACCAATAAATTTTGAAACTTACCTATAGAAATTTCATTTGTTATATCGATATAATAATATAGTTACAACCATAGTCATGACTCTTGCGAAATGGGAACACAATATGTCATAGACCCCTAATGTAATATATTAATAGATTCTAGCAGATTCTGGCGCCTTGAGCGTTAGTCTGTGTTTGATACTTGAAGAACTACATTCTGCTCGCGATTTTGTGTAACAATGTATTTTATTTAACATGAAAATGGATCTTAAAGGTAAGTTTAATAGCATTAGAATACATTATGACATTTTTACCAATTAGTTTATAAGATTTAATTGAGGGTACAGGTTATTTTAGCGGCTGGAACTTGAAACAAGCAGCAAAACCTATGCTAAGTACAAGTAAAACCATTTTAGCTACTAACTGCTTACTAACTTTAGTTTTAATATACCTAACGTATACCCGATGAAATTGTAGAAAAGGGAAATCTACTAGCGAGTTAGTAACTAGTTAACCTTTGTTGTAACGTAAATCCAAAACGGAAGCCCTGATTTGAATACGGTTTTCTCGTCTAAAGCCAATTTCTCTTGCGAGTCCTATTATTTCTAGATTTAGATTTAGTAGGGGTTTCAAGGGGGGGGGGGGGTAGATTTAGGGGGGATTTTATTATGAGGATTTGGATGATAGGAAAGGTAGCACCAGACTTATAGTCAGCACATCTAGTTAGGGTTCATTAGATGCGCCTGTAGTACCTCAGTAGCGGAACATCACTCTTTTTAGAGAAATAAATTTCTAAATTTTATTTTGTCGAGTTCGATACCTCGGAGCTCAAAGATAGGCTCGGAGCTTAATATGCAGTCATACTCCTTTTTTCTCCTCTATCGGTACATGTATTTAGGCTTTCAATTTTTTGTTAAATTAAAAGAGATACTTTTAGTTTTTGTGTAGTAACAGCAACAGTGGTTGCTGTTACTACACAAGGATCGCAGTTGCTTGTAGAGCGAAAAAAGCTATGATCTACTAATCGTAAACTACGCGACGGTAGTAAACGATACTGCATATGATACAAGAGATTTAACCTCTAACATTTTAGTATTCGAATGGTTAATATAGGCCATACTCTTTTAAAAACTAATATTGGTTCTTTGTTGTTTTTTGCTCTCATGTATAATCCGGTTTTAGGTGATTAAGCCCCAGCCTCAAGCTATCGCAGTGTCAATCTATTTTCTCTTACTGTGCACCATGAGGCGGTTACTGCAGGACTACACAAAATTTACATCTAATCGACAACACGGACTTAGGATCTGATATTTTAAATTGCAATTATTAATTTATTGGGAATTAGGGTTCTTTTTACCTTCGGAATCTTTGTTAATGTTACTGTGTAAATTATAATAGAATATTTGGAATATTTTTTTACTTTGGAGATAAGGAAGCGAATGAAATATTTAACCTTTGCAATCATAAGTCGAATAAAAATGGTATAAAACTAAGCAAAAGTCTGTCCTGGAATGAGCGTTCCGAGCGGCGAATGAGGGACAGACAGACACAAAATTGTATATCGAAAATATCAAAAATTTGTAATAATAAATTTATTGCGAACTAGGGTTTTTATTACCTTTGGAGTCAATATATTAATTTTATTGAGTAAATTATAACTAAACGTATTTTCTTTGTAAAAAATGGTTTACCTTTTCAATCGTAAGTACAATAAAATGGCATTAAAAATAAGCAAAATTATTACCTGGAATGGGCGTGAGACGGACGGACGGACAGACACACAATAATATTTCACATTATTTTATATCTAAAACATTAAAACGTAGTCGTCGCCGCCCTAGTTTACTTGCCTTGGCAAAAATACGCTTGATAAAAAAGTATTTTATATTACCTACGGAGGGTAATTGGTTGAATAGTGCATAACTATTACCCTCCCATTCAAAAAATATCAACTGATACGGCAGTTTTCGATCTCAGCTGTTTGAATATCTAATGGAAAATTACTCTGATAAACATTTGAGATGGATTCTGTGGAGTGCCTATCACACATACCTTCCTAAAAAGGGTATATTATAAATGTTTTAGTGACGGTTCCCTGTGTATATCAAATTCAATTTATTGTTAAATTATCATGTATGTGGTTCTGTTATTTTTGAGAATAAGTGATTAAAGCCCATACAGGACTTTTTTCTCTTCTTTTTTTTTAAATGACAATAATAATCATCATTAGTCCACATTCACTACTTAACTGTATATTTATAATTAAAAGATTGTTATACTTGAAATCAGCAAACGAGGAATGCCCATCAAATGAGAAGCCCGTACCGTAGCTGATGCTACATGCGCCACACAAGAGCGGTCGACTCATACTAAACTATCACTAACACTATAATGCCAGGAGCGTATTCTATAAGGTGGATAAAGTTCCCCAGTCCGGCTGCTCTTAGAACAAAAGGGCTCTCCACCACAATTTAACTTCTTACGATAGCTTTTATTTCCATACCAATGTTTCCTCTTGGATGACATCAAAATGATTTTGTCTTGGCACAAGTTTGAACGTCATTGCCTGTCGCTGGCGTAACTGTTGCATTGCTTGCCTCTTCTATGGTTATAAAAATAAGAAATACATAATACCTTTTTTTTAATTATTACGAAATCAACTATCATTTGTAAAAATGTACTCACACTAGGAGGTGGTTCGTGTATTTCCACGGGCTCTTGAAACTTGGGTCCTTGGAAGGTATCTTTTTGTGCATCTTTAGGAGGCCTTGCAAATGTTTTAGGTGGTCTGGGAGGTACAGGCGGTCCTGAAATGAAAATGTAAAGTCAGACAATGAGCCTGGCCAATGTTTTATTCTAGATATGCGAAAGTTATCTAGAAGAAAATACACAGGTGTTAGTGCAATATTCGCATGCGTTAGTAACCCTCATTGTTTAGTACTTTGAATTTAACGATGTAGCTGTTATCTTCGAGGCAAGCACATAACTAATGAAATAGACTATTATATGAATGAGGATATCTTTCCCTAGCAGTGAACGTTATTTGGCTTATACGATGGTGATGAAATTAGTTGGTGAAAATTGTTTCTGATTCTGATTTACGACCAATTTTTTTTCACGCTTTATCTCTGAATGTTGTAGATTGTTAAAAAGGGTCAGGCTCTTTTCTGTTCTGCATTCAACGAGATGAATTTATGACTCAGTCATCACGTTTTTTTCCGGAACCTGACAATATAGTAATTGCTCAACAAATGCTCATGCAGTAACAAAATCATATTACATATCAATGTTGTAGCACTTTTGCTGATGCTAGCCATCAGCATGTCACTTAAAAATGTTTCTAGCATTCCTTCACCAATGCTTGCTTGTTATCGTATGGGTAGTGGTAACCCTAGTTTCAGAGTTGCTCAAGCCGCCCATTAGGCCACTGACATGGCTTAACGACTGTTGTCTAATGATTCCTGGTTGTAGTCATTAGACACAGACACCTATACGTCCCCCCCGAAGTACGGAGACGCTCAGAAATTAAACCACTTTGGCGGTCACCCATCTATGGACTGACCGCGAGCCTAGTTGCTTAACCTCACCGATCCGTTACGGACCGGTGAGAGCATCCAGCTATGAGCGCCTCAGTGGACTTTATAAGACTGATGATGTGATGTGAGGGCCTTTTAGACACCACATCGACTTAATCTATCTGACAGTGTAATGGTAGTTTCTGATATTATAACTCCCTTTTCACCGGCCTTACTTAAAAATCTGCATTACATTTATCTTTGTAAATGTAGGCATCAACTGGAGATGTTTTATTAATTTCCTGGAATCAGAGCCTGTACTATGGAAACCAGATAACTGATATACTAAAATACATATAAGTGTGTACATATAAAAAAGAAGAGTAGTATAACATTCAGGAACAACAGAAATGCACACAAATATCTGTCCTGGGGCTCTACCGGCTAAGTTGCCGAACATCGTTTTCGTGGATGGCGTTCAAATAAATAAAGGTTAAAAATTACTTAATCAATCGTTAAATCGGCTTCAACGTTGACAATAGATTCCGGACCATTTATGACGTCACATGTAGTCATGGAAACCGATTTAAAGATTGATTGAGTAATTTTAACCTTTATTTATTTGAACGCCATCCACGAAAACGATGTTCGGTGACTTAACCGGTAGAGCCCCTGGGTGGGAATCGAAACCACAAAGGCAAGTAACAACCAACCACGTCAACCGGCTCGTCAAGAAGTAGGGCCTATTATTAGTTTATTGATTACTTATTCATGAGAGATTTCCGCTGTTTATCAACTATGTGATTCTTTGAACCTACTTATTGTATATGCTTTATGTTATTTCCAACAAATGTAATGACTTCCATTCTAGATAATTTATTGTTTTGTCCTTTGCTTTAACCTTTTGACCGCCATGTCATGGCGGCATGTTCGTGCTCTTTAAATCGTACGCCAAGTCCGAAAATACATAAAAATACCTACGCAAAAAATTGGTATTCCAACATTTTTTTTTTTCAATACTTTTTTAGTCATCTGGCTGCTAGCCATTTTTATTATTAATTTTATACACTCGCACAATATTAAAATATATATAAAAATGTATATATATAAATATATAAAAATGGTGTTTCCTTGTCGGCTGTGCCCGACCGTGGCGGTCAAAAGGTTAATGTTCAGCAATTTGGATATTATTGTTCATTATTTTTCCAAGTTAACTAGATTCTCAGGGACATAGCAAGAAAAATAAGAGATATTTTTATCACAGTACAAGATTATACTTATTCATATATATTATTACGCAAGTTTGTCTATAAACAACTGTAGAAAAAGGAGAAAAGAAAATTTTCTGCGCTTTACTTAGTTTATACGTAAATTGGTGAACATACCGGAACGTATAATATTATTGTGTCACTGTGTTTGTCTGCAATCTCCTCCGAAATGCCATCACCGATTCTTATGATTTTCTTTTTGTTTTGTTGCGGGGTTTTAAAATTTTAAGCCCCAACATTATTTTTAATTTTATTGGCAATAACTTTTATTTTATTATGATTTCGCATTAAAAAATACATACAATCCTACATATTCACCTTTCTACTACTAATCTCTATTTTTAATAGCGATTTTAATGGATATTTTGTGCTATTGGTTGAACGCTCGAGGTGGCACTGTAAGATATGCAGGATTTTATTTCTATTATTAAGGCTGTACAACATTTGCCAGGACAGTTAGTTATTTATGTTGACGAATGTTTGAATGAAACGTATTCTATTTCCATTTCTTTATTTTCTCGATGACAGCTCCTGCTGAATGTGCATCTTTTTTACATTATGTAGGCATTATTTTATAAAAATATAACACTTTCACACGTACAAGGTTATACCGAACCGAAACCGTTAGGAATGGGTCTATCAATAAACGTAACACGATAACAGTCGTAAATAGGTATAGGTAGGTTTTCGACTATGAAACGAAAGAATTTTAAGAACAGGAATTTTTATTCACATATTTGTTTAATAAAATAAATCATAAAAAGCTTTTTATTCCCGTAGAATAAAAAAAATCGTTTGTAATAAAATTATTAAGTATACATAATATAATACATACGTCAATGCCGTAAAATAGATTTATTTTCTATCCCCAAAAGTAGAACCTGTTATTGTAAGAACATGTTTGTAAGGCGTGCCTGTGAACTTTATAATAATAGCGGAAAAACTAGCAGACATTGATGTTTTCTGTTGTACAGTAACATCATTGAAAAAATGTTTTTGTCTTTAGTATAACCTTTTTAAATTTCATAAGTAACTTAGAACTTAGCTCGTCAACTAATATTTTATTAATCCATGAGGAAACTATAGGTCTTTAAGTAAAAAATTAAATAAGTCTTCTGTATGACCGTTTGTTTCTTATCAAAATAAATAAATAAATAGTTATTTCTAGTTACATAGATATTTAGGTATACGGATTGTATAAAAAAATATTAAAAATGTATTTTATAATAGTAGTGATATTTAGCTTAGCTGTATTAAGTTATTATCATTTAATCAAAATCTGATGAATAGTGACTGTCACTCGAAGTTCTCAACCTATGTCACACGACGTGGTTGGCGTTTCTTTTTCGGCGTACGAAGCTTATATTCCTGCATGCCACTTGTACCTTCGGTGGTAATTTTTGAAACAGTAGGTCCACTAATTCCTAATGCAGCCGCAACACACTCTCGCGCTTGCAACAGTTGTAATAGCGCGCTGTTTATACTCTGCTTCAAAGTAATTACGAAACTTGATCAGCAGTTCTCTCGCCTTCAGAACAGATCCTTTCGGCATTTTGATATTTGACAGCTGGGCAGCAATCAACACGGAGTAACACAAAATACACAACGTAACATATGGATAATGTGGAAAAACTCCGCGAACAGAAATGTAGTGACTAGCACGACCGTCTTTTAGCGAGTGGCAGATTGAAACAAACACAATATGGCGGTGGGGAATTGAGTGTTCCCACCTTGAAAAAATATATACGAATGTTATTGTTGTATTTGTCTTTGTTGAAAATAAAATAAATATATACGGATCGATATCATTACTTATTTGCTCACAACACTACAACTATCAAATTAGAACTGTCATCGAGAAAATAAAGAAATAGAAATAGTATAATAAGAGCGAATGTAATCCGATTTCCAGCAATAACTTTGCTTACGAAACTCTAATTAGTAAATAATTAAATCTAATTATCTTACTTACCATCTTCAGCCATCCCATTTCTTTTAGGGCTCATTGCTAATTTAGTGAAAGTTTTTGTAACCGACCAGTCGGCTGAAAGAGTAGAGAAACATTAACAATTAAAACAACACGATAGAAAAAATACTTTGACGTTTTCTTATTAACAAAGTCTATAAGTAACTAGAGGGTAATTTTACACCACTGAAATTAATTTGGTTAGTTTATACCACAATTTTGCTGTGTGACTGACGGCATAGAATATCGTCACCCCATCTCATGCCGTGGGGGGAGTAGAAGTCGACCCGAGGGAATATATATCAGAGAACGGGAATCAGCGTCTCTCAGTGTACTATTACTATCATACTCCGATCGCCAACCCATTTGCCAATTGTGGCGATTATGGCATATCCCTCCAATTGTGATGGACGAAAACTCCATTGTGGAAATCTTTTGGGGAGGCCTTTGTTCAGCAGTGGGCGTAATAATGGATGATAGAGAGATAGAAATAACAACCAAATAAAGAACAAATAATCGTATTCATCACACAAATATTTGTCCCAGTTGGGAATCGAACCCACAACCTCTGGCTTAGCAGTCAGGGTCACTAACCACTAGAGCAAAAGATATAAAACATGAAATATCTTACGTATATTAGATTGACTAGCATTCAGCGATCTACAGTCCTCATCGCTGATATTAGACTCATTTTCTGAGAACTCGACGTTGTTGAGTCGTATATGAGGCTGGCTCGTATAGAGGGGTTGTCCCCTCCGGTCCGTCACTCTCTCGTACGGCTTCACGTTCTTTGCTTCGAAAGGGAACGCCGTTTGTGAGTACTAGAATAGAAACAATTCAGTTAGTAATAATAATATCTGGGGACAATGTCACACACATCATCCTAGCCCCAAACTAAGCAAAGCTTTACTATGGGTACCAGGCGACGATATACATACTTATATAGATAGATAAATACTTATATACATAGAAAACATCCATGACTCAGAAACAAATATTCGTGCTTATCACACAAATATTTGCACTTACCGGGATTCGAACCCAGGACCACCAGCTTCGTAGGCAGGAGCACTACCAACTAGGCTACGGTGACCGTGACCGACAATTCAGTTAGTAAAAATGAAAATCCACACTGGCATCCGTTTGGTTAAAGACACACATATGGAAATTCGATCTAACCGGGTGCAACTACTACCTACTTAAGCAGGTGCTAATTATTAATAATATCCTGGGACATTATTCAAATACGGCCATCTGCTCCCGAACTAAGCAGAGCTTGTACTATGGAGACCAAATAACTGATATACTACTTTTCTTTTGTAAATACATACTTATATAGATAATTACACCCAGACTCAGGACAAACAGACATGTTCATACACACAAATATGTAATATTAAAATCGCTATTAAAAAATAGGGGTTGGTAATACAAGAGTAAAACAAGGGTTGCATGTATTTATCAATGGCAAATCATAAAAACAGCCAAGTGCGAGTCGGACTCGCGCACGAAGGGTTCCGTACCAGTATCTATAAAACGAGCAGAAAATTAAGTTTGTTGTATTAGAGCCCCCTTAAATATTTATTTTATTTTTTAGTATTTGTTATTATAGCGGCAACAGAATAAATCATCTGTGAACATTTAAACAGTTTAAATGTCACGGTTCATGCGATACAGCCTGGTGACAGACGGACAGACAGAAAGACAGCGAAGCCTTAGTAATAGGGTCCCGTTTTACCCTTTCGGTACGGAACCCTAAAAATAAAATACTTACTTGCCAATAAATTTAAAAATATTGGGGTTGGCCAACCTCATAACTTAGGGATTTCAAAATAATCGACCGATTCTCAGACCTACCAAATATGCAAAAGAATTTCATAAGAATCGGTCAAGCCGTTTCGGAGGAGTCTGCAGACCAACACTGTGACACGAGAATTTTATATATTATCTCATTTACACGGCTCTCTACATGTGTACCAAATTTACAACGATACACATTATATAAGTATAGATTGCTATATACACAACATATTTTTTATGAACTTATTGGACTCAATAGACTTTAATTCAAGTATGATAATCGAATACCATGAATATTGGTTAACATAATATGAGGAATAGGAAGAGTTATATAGCAAGAAACACTAAACAGTACTAATTATTTCGCCATAACTAAACCCATTTCAATTATATTTGTGTAATCATAATCAAGAACAAGAAAATAAGACAAAGCCACAACAAAAACCATTCAACTTTTAGAGTTCCGTAGCCAAATGGCAAAAAACGGAACCCTTATAGATTAGTCCGTACCTCACAGCCACTTTTTTCTGAAACTATAGGAACTATACTGTTGAAACTTGATAAGTAGATGTATTCTGTGAACCGCATTAAGATTTTCATAGAAAATTAGAAAAAAAAAACAATAAATATGGGGGTTCCCATACTTAGAACTGGAACTCTATTATTAATATTTTTTCATTAAATCGTAAAGCACAATTGACCTCTCATTCAACCAACTCAAATATAATAATAAATAAAAAAAACATATGTTACTATCTATTTCCTGATGTATGTTTCATAGAATAAATATTATTATTATTATTACTTGCTGCCACGGAACCCTTCATGGGCGATTCCGACTCGCACTTGGCCACTTATTTTAATTGTATTTATTTCTAGTCACCAGATTTGTGAACAGTTCAATTATTTTCAGCAGTTTTTAATACGATTGTTTTATGTTTAAGCACAAAACCAAAGTGCCATGCCTAGTCATGGCAAAACGTTTCTATAACAAAGGTAACCTCTTCAGTTTCTCAAATAAGTTACGTAAGCAACGAACCACTTTACATGATAAAATTGTAAGGAATCCATAATAAAATTAATATTTATGAGAATGAAAACAAATGTCATGTAACACCTTTAGACCATATGACGTAATATCGTTGATCAATTAGCTTGAGGGTTTTAAACGTGTACGAGACCCTGTATAATATCCGGGGACATTATTCACACACGATCATCTAATCCCAAATTAAGCAGATCTTGTACTATGGAAATCAAATAACTGATTTTACTACTTTTTCTTTTTTGTAAATACATACTAATATAGATAATTACATGTTCATGTACACAAATATCTATGTCCTGGGTGAGAATCGAAGCCACGACCTGCGGCGTGAAAGGCAAGCATTTACCACGCTGTTTACACTATCGCTGTTAGTCTCTATGTACATATATCCTTTCATATGTTTAAGCTTCATGCCAATAACACTAGACGGCTATTACTACTTTAAATTATAAGAAGGAAACTGTTATGGAAGGGTAGTTATTTTGTGCAGGACGCGGCAGAACGGTGGATATACTTTTACTTTGACACCGTCTTTAATAAATAAATTAATAATGCCTCTTAGCCGAATTTCGGGCACGGCGGCCAGACTCAATAGACATATTATAGTGCTCAAGTGTGTGCGCAAACACAGGAGCACTCTCTATTCCATCACTCTCATGATCCGATGGGACGCCTAGCGGCACGACCGGAAAGGGGTCAGATACAGGACCGACGGCTTTACGTGCTCTCCGAGGCACGGGGGTATAATACCGTCAACTCGCAGACTTCGGGCTGACGCTGAGAAATTTTATCTTTTTACAGAAATGTCCCAAAATCACTTTTGGCCCGACTCGGGATTTGAACCTAGGACCTCGTTTTCTGCGGATAAACACGCTACCGCTAGACCAACGAGGCAGTCACCGTTTTTAATACGTATGTCGTACGAACAATTATCGTAGTACAATATCTACTGATATGACTAGGTACTTATGAATCAGATGAAGCACGTCAACAAGGGAGGGCTGCTGACGTAAATATTCAAATTAGCTAACCCGAAGAAAACATTTAACATGCAAGCGGCACGTGGATATCCCTGCATTATCTTAACAAAGAGTTAGCAGAACTATGAAACTGAATACTAACAATATCGGGATCACAACGTTCAACTATGTCAAATGCTAAACATAAGATTATCTTGAGAATTGCTACAATGCAAACAGTATTAAGTTCGTGTTTGTGCCACGTTTCATAATATAAGTACAGATTAACTATACACAGATGATCTTTTTACGTCAGAAAGCAGGTATATGTGAATAAAAACCGGCCAAGTGCGAGTCGGACTCGCACACGAAGGGTTCTGTACCATTATCTATAAAAAAACGGCTAAGTGCGAGTCGGACTCGCCCATGAAGGGTTCCGTAGCAGCAAGTATTTCAATTGATTAAATGAAAGGTAAATTGTGGTTTACGATTTATGACGTATTAAAAAAAACTACTTACTAGATCTCGTTCAAACCAATTTTTGTTGTTAGTTTGCATGGTCATGTACATCATATATTTTTTTAGTTTTATCATTCTCTTATTTTAGAAGTTACAGGGGGCGGAGGGCACTCATTTTACCACTTTGGAAGTGCCTCTTGCTCAAACTATTCAGTTTAGAAAAAAATGATATTAGTAACCTCAATATAATTTTTGAAGACCTGTCCATAGATACCCCACATGTATGGATACGATGAAAAAAAAATTTGAGTTTCAGTTCTATGTTTGGGGAACCTTCAAAATTATTTTAATTTTTCTATTTTTGTGTGAATATCTTAATGCGGTTCACAGAATAGATCTACGTACCAAGGTTCAACATTACAGCTCTTATAGTTCCGGAAAAAAGTGGCTGTGACATACGGACGGACAGACAGACAGACATGCCGAATCTATAAGGGTTCCGTTTTTTGCCATTTGGCTACGAAACCCTAAAAACGAGAAAAAAGTTCACGTTTGATGTTGATGATGACGTTTGACGACCCTTAAATATATTATTTTATTTTGTTTTTTAGTATTTGTTGTTATAGCGGGAACAGAAATACATGATCTGTGAAAATTTTAACTGTCTAACTATCACAGTTCATGAGATACAGCCTGGTGACATACGGACAGACAGACAGACTGCGAAGTCTTAGTAATAGGGTACCGTTTTACCCTTTGGGTAAGGAACCCTCCAAACTATTCCTATCGGTTTTGGTTATATGAATGATCATAATATAGCAAGTATTTTTAAATGTAAAATAAACTAAACAAAGGCAATATTCAAATTACCGTAGGGACACAACGGTATTAAGATGTTTAAAAAAATAATAATATTATCTAGATGTTTCCAAATTATATTTATCTACAACTTAAACTAAATTTTAAATAATTTCAAGAAGACTCAGAAAATTATCAATAAAATTTCGGTATTTTAGGAGTTTATGGGTACGCTCAAAGCAAATATACTTTTAAGTTTTAATAACATTTTGCGGTCCGAACGGGAGACATTGATTATGTTCTAATCAATCGAGAACATGCGCTGATTGCGTCTCCCGTGTACCCCGTGCTCCCTTTTCTGCCGGCAACGGCCGAGGTGAATACTAAGATAACTACTATTATACGATCTCTTGTCACTATGACATAAATAACTTCTCTTCTCTTGCTTAGAACTGATAAGATCCATAGATTTACAGAACATAATGTATTTTTAAATCTGACGCAAAAAAGAGGGGCTTTTTAAGTTTGACGTCGATATTGATGTGTGAGTGTGTGTGTGTATGTGTGTGTGTTTGTGTGTGTTTGTGTGTGTATGGGGGTGTGTGTGTGTGTATGGGGGTGTGTGTGGGTATGTGTGGGTATGTGTGTATATATCTGTGTGGGTGTGGGTGGGTGTGTGCGGTGAGTGTGGGTGTGTGTGTGGGTGTGTGCGGGTGGGTGTGGGGGTGTGTGGGTGTTTGTGTGTGGGGTGTGTGTATATGTGTGTGTGTGTGTATGTGGATAGACGGATTTCGATGCATGGTTTATTCATTTGAAAACCAGTTTCCTGGCGGCGGGTCTTAGCTATGTTTGGTTAATACAACAGTGGGAGAGTATCAGCTCTTTCCAAAAATTATATAATAGATATAGTTGGAGTCAGGGGTTTTCCAACGGTTACATTATTTATATATCTTTTATGCAAGTGGAAATACAATAATTATGACTTTTACAAATAGAAACAATTAATTGTAAAATACAAAACTTAATGTCATTATTCCTTAAAAGGTTGAATTTCAATAATTGTTTTGTACAGACACATCGATTATGTTCCATATGTACGGGTGTAAAAAATCGAGTTAGCAAACAATGAAGTCATTTAATTTTTCCTCAATACATATAAGTACTCCATAATTTAGTACAAAATGTTAGTCATATCGTTTGCGAGTCTGCATAGTCGTACATATGGTTTTATACACTACTAGCTGTGCCCCGCGGTTTTACCCGCGTTTAACTTGATAAATTATCACAGCTCCTCCCCCGTAGGTGATAGCTTGATAATATGTAGCCTATATGATTGACCCGACCTCTTAGTAATATTCATGCAAAATTTTAAGTAAATCCCTGCAAGTCTTTTTGAATTTAGCCCGGAAATACATACAGACAAACAGACAAAAATTCTAAAAACTATATTTTTGGCTTCGATATCGGTTGCAGATCACGCCCCAAGTATCCTTTTAAAAAATATTCAATGTACAGTTTTGACTTTCCTACGATTTTATTATATGTATAGATAAGTCAAAATTCTTTATTCCGTTATTCACTTTCCTTATTATAGTAAAGAAATGTATTTAAGTCTCTATTTTTATTAGGGACAAGCGTGTTCCCGTTCTTCATTCCAATCTTCTTTTCGTTTATTATTCGGATAATTGTCACGTGTGGCGCAGCGGCTAAGACAGTCGCGTCGCGCCGGACAACTATTTGTGTAACCCATAAAGAGTTGTTCTGACTCAGGATGTAATTTGTGTCTGTCTATTATATGTTTGTATATATAATATATATAATACTCCGCGACACAGGGATTAGATTCCCTAGTGCGGGTATTGTCATAAAAAAAATAAAACAATCATTAGCAAACCCAGTGTCGCTGTAATAGTCACAAACTTCGACGTTCCATATTAGAGTTCAGTGAATGAAAAAGTCGCACTAAACCTTAATTGAGCCCAAACTAGATACGCATAACCCGTCACGGGTATCTATGAACGATGTCCGAAGTCTATCACCATGTCACTTTTAGGTCATAAAGTATCAGCCCAACTTAAAAAAGCGGCTAAGTGCGAGTCAGACTCGCCCATGAAGGGTTCCGTAGCAGCAAGTAACATAATATGTTTTTCTTTTATTTATTACTTGAGTTGATTAAATGAAAGGTAAATTGGGGTTTACAATTTATTTAAAGAATATATATTTCAAAAAACTACTTACTAGATCTCGTTCAAACCAATTTCAGGTGGAAGTTTGCATGGTAATGTATAACATATATTTTTTTATAGTTTTATCATTCTCTTATTTTAGAAGGTACAGAGGAGGGGGACACTCATTTTACCACTTTGGAAGTGTCTCTTGCGCAAACTGTTCAGTTTAGAAAAAAATATATTAGAAACCTCAATATCATTTTTGAAGACCTATCCATTTTTTGCCCTACTATGTATGGGTGCCCCCTAAAATTTATTGGTTGTTTTCAATTTTTCTGTGAAAATCTTAATGCGGTTCAAAGAATACATCTACATGACGAATCTATACGGGTTCCGATTTTGCCATTTGGCTATGGAACCCTAAAAATGTTTTATTGATGTATCGAAGGCAAAATCAATACCCATTAGGTTCTTTGTCATGTTCCTTTGTGGTTTAATAAATAATAATATCCTCTAACTGAGACTAACATAGCAAGCGGTCTTAATATAGTGCACAGGTTTATGCACACAAACACAGGACACTTTATATTCCTTCACTCGGATTATCCGATTAGATGCATAGCAGACTCGAACGGAAAGAACTCATGTACAAAATCGGCGGTTTAACATACGCTTCAAGGCACGGGCCACCAAATTCCAGACTCCGGGTTAATACTAAGAAATTTTCTCAACATTTTAATCTCAATATCAGTTTTTGACCCGAACCGGGTTTTAAACCCAGGACTTCATTATATACAGTTGAACACGCTACAGCTAGAACGGCTCCTAGGTGGCGCTACAGTAAGTAGGAAACTCTATGCTGAAATTGCTCAAACACACAAAAAACTAATTTCCCCTTCCCATAACATAACACCCCATAACACACAAGTGGATATTAGCTGAAAATGCTGAGTTGTTAAACGACTTCTCTAGTTACATGGGAAGATATAATTGCACACGACAAATGAATAGTTAATACACATGAAACATACCTGTGAGCGGACTCCAGTAATACATTCCGATATGGGAATGTAAGGGCCAGTACTGTCAGCACGTTCATAATGCTCGTTCATCGCCGCCATGGGCGTCATATTGTTTTGATATGCTTCTGAAAGTATATGAAAAAAATCCACATAATATACAAAAATCTATCAGAACTAAGAGAGAACCATAAACGGAACATGTTGATATTATTTATTGGGATTAGTTCAAAGATATCTTGCTAAATCGTAGCTTGAATAGTTCACCAACTCGCAACAATACCTTCATATTGCCCATAGCGGCGCCATGTATGTCTTTAACGTGCCGTGTGGTGACGGCGGCGAATACTAGACTATCATCATGCCGCGGTAGGCATAGAAGTCGACCCGAGGGAATATCTACCAGAGGACGGGCAGCAGCTTCTTTCTGAGTACTACGACTATCATATTGCGATCGCCAACCTGTCTGCCAAGCGTGTCGTTTATGGCATATCCCCCAAGATGATTCTTGGGAGAGGCTTTTGTCCTGCAGTGGACTTCTTACAGCTGTTATGATTGATTGAAGGTATTAACGGCCGCCTTTGAGTTCGTACGCATGGCTTTTCTTTAGACTCTCTTATTCTAGGCCTCCCAAAATCCGTTTTAAGCTTCAGTCTCCTACATATAAACTACCTGCTAAAATCTTACGTTTATAATTTAATGTTAAGTCGAATAATTTTATATATTAACACTAGCGGCTTCACACGGGTGTCATTTAGAAAAAAGAAAGTGAAAACTTAATTACTTTTATTAATTGTAGATTTTCTTTATAGAGAATGTTTGCAGCTAAGATTTCGTTACGCAATTAAAACTATTTGTGTGTGGAAGTGACGCGCGAAAGGGCTACGTGTAGCTGTAGCGGGGGCAAGGGAAGTGCAGTAGTCATAAGGGCCTGTAGCGGGCCAGCGACAATTAAAGTCTACATTTATTTAGAAAGAATAAAAATTGAAATAACTAATAATAAACACTGAAATACTTTTAAAGAATGGTTATTATGTGTCATACAGGTAAGAAATATGCCATTAATTAGTTTTCTTTCGGAACTAAGAATTATTAGGTATTCTTTATATTTTATCTACGTAAACCACGTAAATTTATTTATCGGCATTTTGGTGGTAACAATTTTTTTTATACTTACATATTAATTTAATAAGGTTTCATTAGATATCTTTTGTGAAAAAGTATCTAATTGATAGTGAAATCGCAATCGCACTAGATATTTATACAATCTTTCTGGTAGAAATGCAAAGCACAAAGAAAATGTCACAAATAATAAAGTTATCATCATTAACATATTAGCTAAAAGACGTCCACTGCTGGATAAAGGCCTCCCCAAAGATCTATTTAATAAAAAAAGACAACTTCCGTACTAGGGAACCTAGTTCCTGTATCGCGGGGTACTTTACAAACATATAATAGGCGGACACAAATTACATCCAGACTCAGAACAACTATTTATGGGTCACACAAATAGTTGTCCGGCGCGGGGCTCGAACCCGCGACAAGAAGAAGCGAGGCGACTGTCTTAGCCGCTGCGCCACACGTGCAAAGTTCTTGCATCGGGATCCTTGTAAGATCATCGGTCCACCTTGTGGCGGCCTGCTCACGCTACGTCTTTCGATTCGTGGTCGCCATCCGAGAACCTTTCTGCCCCAGTGGCCGTCAGTTCTACGAGCTATGTATCCCGCCCACTGCCACATCCATTTGAAAATTCTGCGGGCTATGTCAGTTACTTTGCCAGCGAATTCAGACATTTCTGATTCAAACCCGCAGGAATACTCTGAGCGCAGGAATACTCTCTTCATTGCTCTATGGGTTATCTTATGAGGCCCATATTTAGCGACCACGTATATTACTGTCATTAAAAAGCACACTACGACAATAGGACAAGCAAATAAAGAACAAATGAAGAACGCAAAAAATATACTAATTGTTTATACGCAGTCACAAGAATTGCGGATGGGTATCGTGGCAAAGCTAGTGCTTGCTGTAGCAGTTTATAATTATAAATGGTATTGCATAATAGGGCACATGGCAATACAAAATATAACAGAGATATAGATTCGCAAAATAGTATCCTTGTATCTTAAATATGTAGTTATAATTAAGTAATTAAATAAATATCCAGGAATTAAAGCGACAAAGACAATGTCCCGACATAATTTATATATTGTCCCCATTTCTCATCACCAATTGTTAGTAGTTGGCAATCACATTCGAATTAATTACATTTGCTACGGATAACATAAAAAATCCATTTAAAATGGGTATTCATTTTGTTATTTTGACACCAATTTATTGGTTACATATGCAACGTATTTGCAAATTTTCCCTAAGTGCGTATAAAAAATTATGCAGCAGAAGCTTTATTACAAAAATGCATTGCAAACAAATCGCTTCTAAAAAAATAAATTTAATTGCCATTCATAAAATAATATTAAGCAAACACATGAAAACTATGTTTTCTATAATAATGAATTTAAATAAATATCTTGGAACCAGCAACGCACTGCAACCTGATCCGAAACTAGGCAGAGCCTTAAACTAGGGCAACCAGACAACTGATAAAAATCTTATAAATTTATAAATATTTATAAATAAGCGGGCTAATCAAACAAAGATTTGTCCTGGGTGGGAATCGAACCCACGACTCTCTCGGCTTAACAGTCAGGGTCACTAACCACTAAACCATTCACATACTAGCTATTATAGCCAAGATATCTCGCGTTAACGAATATTCGCATAACCCCACCAGCCGATTATGTAATATAGCATTCGGGCATTTTTTCAAACACATTTTTGATGGACAAATAGATTCAGAGACCTACATTTACTCGCTGAACAGAAACAGTTCCATATTTTATGATTATTAGTTATATTATATTGGAATATAGTGGTTTTGCCTAACTCCATTGTAAAGTTAGACCGCAAATGAAGTCAGAGTAAACAGGACAATATAATACTCTCGATATAGTCATAACAAACGTAATTTCTTCATATAACAATTCGCTTCGCATCTTATTTTTCATTGAAGGGCCCAGCATTAAACCTATTTTTCAATCGAAATATTAATCGGGATATTAAAACATATAGTGTTTTTCACTGTCATGCATTTATACAATTAAATAAAACTATGTATGTATTATTAATTAAGTATTATTACATCTAGGTGTGCATTATATCTTTTGTTCTTTATTAATTTTGGAATAACTACCTATTGTGACTTATTATAGGCGCAGAGCAAAATATTAAACCAGACTAAAAGGGTCATATGATTCCAAGCAGTTCTAAATAAATTAAGCACAATAGCAAAAATATAATATTTAATTGAAATATTAAAATGTTATGTATAACTATATATAGTAACTATATATACTTTTAAATTATTTCAAGTGCGAAATGTATTTCGCACTTGAAATAATTTAAAAGTAATATTAAATTATTTAATATAAATTACACAGATAACCAATACACTGATGTACAAACAGAGAATTATGGAAGTAAAAATATTACTAATTATCCGTGTAAGTCAGAATAACATCGTCTCAGCTTTTGCTGCAATATCGTACTGTTCTAGCGCTGATAATTCTGCTAATTGGAATTCTGAACGGTGTAAATTCAATAGAAAACAGGGCTTTAAATGTTGCGATTTTAAAATAAATATTATATTTACCTAAAGCACTGTCGGAGTCATCAGTAGCTCGCAAGCCACACACTCTGCAGATAGCATCCACCCACTTTTCCATGTCTGCTTCGCATTCAGCCTCCAAGTGGTACGTTCGGGACTGAGTCTGGATTGTGAAGACCGATCCACGTAGCTTAGGGTCGAGAGTGCCGTTGCCAGTGCGTTCCATATGCAGGCCTGCATCAACCTACAACCATATTGACTTTCAGATTAATAAAGTGATATTTTTTGCTTCGCAAATTCCTACAGGGCCGAATCTTCAGCTAAGGTTACACATGCACGGGCGACAGAATAGATTGTACTAATACGATCGTAAGAGAACTGTCTTTAAGGGGTGCGGGAGGGGCATATGCAACCATTACACATTCTATTATAATTGATATTAGACTAGTTTGGACATGTAAGGGGTTCTTTTCCATGGAAACAAATAGAATTGTAAATTACAATGTATAACGTTCTATTTTTAATTGTTTCAGTTAGGTTATTTTTACACTGAAGTATTTTAAACGAAAACTACCATTAGATTAGTACAGAGAACATGCAACAAAACCGTTAAGTTAAACTAGACTACAAAAGGGAATTATTTTAAGTGATACACCAATGGCAAAACAAACCCTATTCGCGCTTACACTACTTGTCCTTTTCACTCACATTTCATATATCACAGCACGCACAGTCAGTCACAGTAAATATATATGTATATATAAGATAAGACAATTAAAATGCTATGGAAAGGATTTTTATTTTATTTTTTATGTATTAATGATCCGAGTGTCGGGGTCAACATTTTAAAGCACAAAGTATCATGTTCACTGCTATTATGTTTTTCATCACTAACTTAGAAATACGACAAAAAAATTATTTTATATTTAAGTTTAATAGAACACAGTATAGAAATACCAGTTATGGAATGGGCATTAGAAGTATTTCTACTATGTTTCTAGTATGTCTACTTCAAAATATTGAGAGCCTTCAGCCGGCTTTTGAAAAGAAATATTTATATTTTTTTAATATTTGCGGTATCAATAATGGTTTCTAAAGCCATAACTTAACTGTTCTAAATGTAAAATCACTATTTCTAGTTGTGGAGATATAAGCGCTATGACAGACGGAAAAACAGTTACCTGTGAATGATCATATCATACTGGTGATGATTTAGTTATATATCATCATATGCATAAATCTAGATTTACGCTTTTTTTTTGCTTTGTATGTTTTGGAAGGTTTTCTCAATTTGATATATGATATGATCTTTTACATGCAACTGTGAGTATATGGTCCTAGAAAAACAAGGCGCTCTTAGCAAGATTCCCTCACCGGTCTGTTAAGCAACTAGGTTCGAGGTCAATCCATAGATGGGTGACCGCCAAAGTGTTTTAATTTCTGAGCATCTCCATGCTTCGGCGGGCACGTTACGCTGTCGGTCCCGGTTGTAGCCATTAGACAACAATCATTAAGCCATGTCAGAGGCATACTGGGCCGCTTGAACAACCAGGGTAACCACTGCACATACGATAAGTAAGTAAAATAAAGCCAATGATTAAAACCTACATCTTTCGAACGCAATTTAGGATTCACTTGCTAACACCTCATTAGCAGGTGAATCCTAAATTTGATCTGCCAGCGTCTATCGTTCGTAGCTTGACGTAGCGACTTCCCCAGCTCGGTAGAGAGTGCGGGTTGGAGACCGCCGGACAATTAAATTCAATGTTTCCCATTTTTCAGATTAGATTTACCCTTTAAATTGCAAATAATGCTGTACAGTTAAAATTTAAAATCTCAGGTGTCATTTACACGCTTTATACTCCGGTGTCATTTAGAAACCATATATTTTTTGGTGTCTCAAAGTAAGATCTTAAGTAATTGTACCTACTTGTGATTATTTTCTGTTTTATAATGGAAGTTAAAGTAAAGCTAATCGTGAACGTCGCAGACTAAAACCGATTAAAATTTTGAAATATTATTTTAGAAACATCTTATTTTTATAATTACAACCCAGGATACTGAAATAAATTGCTTCGCTCGCTGCATAAGCGATTGAAATTCAAACATTATGAAAATACTATTTTAGAAAAATCTTATTTTCATAATAACAACCCAGGATACTGAAATCATCAAAATCGCTCGCTGCAAAAGCTATTAAAAATCAAAAATTACGAAAATATTATTTCAGAATAATCTTATTTTCATCATTATAGAACCCAGGATACTGAAATCACCTATCTCGCTCGCTGCATAAACGATAGAAATTCGAAAACAATGAAATTATTATATTAGAATAATCTTATTTTACCCAGAATACTGAAATCAACTATCTCGCTCGTTGCATAAGCGATTAAAATTCAAAAATGTTCATAATTATAACCCAGGATACTGAAATCACCTATCTCACTCGCTACATACGGGTAAACTTATACAAACAGGTACAGATTATTTTTTATTACTTCTTCTTTTTATAGGGACATAGGAAGAAATAAAAATTAACCTGTTTATGTAAGAGTTAGGAGCCCGAACGAAAAGTCCCCATCTTACAATGTTGTGTATCTACATGATTGCAAGGATTATCAGAGGCGGAGGAAAAGTCGGCGTCAGCGCAGACAGAGGCGCGCAGCGGAGAGGATTTTATTAAGGCACTAGAAAATCAACTTTAGAGCTATAGGAATAAAGTGCATATATGCTTGAACCTGTCAAAATGCTCGCGCATTTTAATGTTCAAGCATACATGCACTTTATTTCAATAATTTTAACGTTGATTTTCTAGTGCCTTAATAAAATCCTCTCCGCTGCGCTCCTCTCGGTCTGCGCTGACCCTTACCTTTCGCATGCGTAGTTGCTGACTGGATATTAGGTTGGGGAAAAAGTCTTTATGAACTTATCATAAAATCTCTTTGGCTATACTATTTGTATCTGGCTGGTTTTAGTATCATTTAAAGTTTAAATTTTAAAGAACATAATTCCATATTCAATTTAGGAAAATGTGTGATTTTCATTTGTTTTTCGTACTGTCAAGATGAGTGAATCTAACGAAGAAATTCGATACATTTTAAAATTTAACTACAAAAAAGGTAAAAATGCTAAGCAAGTGAGAGTAGCACAAATTTGATTTGAGCGTTTTCAATTCGGAAATTTTGGTGTCAAATTTGCACGTCGCTCTGGTCGCCCTATTACGGATAAAATGGACGCCATTTTTTTTTTAATGGAGCATGATCGGCATGTCAGTAGTTGCGACGTAGCTGGACTGGGAAACTGGGAATTGAGCAAAAAAAGTTTTAGCGCGTTTTAAAAACTTGGGTACACACAAAAGCTCGATATTTGGGTACCTCACGAGCTCACTGAAAGAAACCTAATGGACCGTGTACTCATTTGTGATTCTTCATTACGATGTAATGAAACCGAACCATTTTTGTAGAAACTGATAACTGGTGATGAAAAGTGGATCACGTACAACAAGAACGTGCGAAAAAGGTGGCGAAACCCGCGTTAACTCGCAACAAGGTGATGCTGTGTGTGGTGGGATTGGAAGGGCATTATTCATTATGAGCTGTTACCACCAGGCAGGACCATCGATTCTGAACTCTACTGCGAACAACTGATGAGATTAAAGCAAGAAGTTGAGAGAAAGCGGCCGGAATTAATGGGTGTGGTATTTCATCATGATAACGCTAGACCTCACACATCTTTAGCCACTCAGCAAAAATTATGAGAGTTTGGCTGGGAGGTGTTAATGCACCCGCCGCATAGTCCTGACCTTGCACCTTCAGATTTCCACCTGTTTCGGTCTCTTCAGAATTCTTTAGGTACTGTCAGGTTAACATCACGAGAGGACTGCCAAAACCACTTGTCGCGGTATTTTGATTAGAAGCCCCAAAATTTCTATAGCAAAGGGATCATGTCCCTGTCTGCAAGATGGCAAAAAGTTATTGAACAAAATGGCACCTAAATACTTTAGTGAAATGAAAATAAACTATATTAAAAAATGTTTGAATGTTCCTAAAAATGCGAAGAAACTTTTTCCCCAACCTATTAAATGTAAAAGAAAGAAATAATATGTTCAGGACACCATATTCGCATGATTCCTCTTCGAAGTGTGTCGATCCGGCTCTGAAATTCAGGCTCCTATTTAAGATTCATACGTCTGCTCCATACACTATACCGCTTGCAGTACGTACTGATATATGGGAATTATTCATTGGTGATGCAAACATGGGTTCTGATTACATTATTTTCTGGGTTCTATACTTCATCAGATGAAAGGGAACCCTTATTCTACTGCACGTCTTATGTTCATACTGACAAGCAATTGTCAGTATGAACGCCGTTAGAGGGTTTTATAAAAAAAACGAGGTATTGCAGGATTTTGAAGGTTAAGCCATCATCTTCTTTATGACGGGTACAGTGTTAGATATCTACAAATAAATAATTATCAGCAGAGAATTAAGATCTGCATTTATCTATACTTTGATAAAATCTTAAAGGTGCCAATCCGCCAATTTCAGAATTTTTGTATATATATTTGTTACCTAATCTATACAGATTACGACTAAAATATCGACTTAAGACTCCAATATATAAAATCCAATATTATCTTTATTAAGATCGGAAACTAATCTCGGAATTGAGTTTAACCCCCAAACTATTCAGACGTTAGAACGTAGAGATAATTGTAATATTGAATAAATACTCTTTAAGTATCCAGGCCAATCTTTAGAACGAACCTTCGTCCTACCTTCGCACCCAGGGGGTTCGGTTCATATCCCGGCACAGGCAAATATTTGTTTGACCCACTTACATATACGAACTAAGTCTGTGTGTGGGTTTGTGGTGATAAATTGGATGTTTGTAATGTCCTAGGTTTAAAGTAAATAATAATCTAATGATAACAAGACACGATTGGAAACATAACAACTTAAGCCCCCGCTCGCCTTTGCTGCCCGGTAAAGTATTGAAAGCCTGTTAGGCTTATTGTAAAAGAAACACTCCGCCGCAGAATACAGAATAAAAACTTGTTGCAATTTTGTGGTTCCTAGTTTATGCAAAAATCCGATTCAATAATTGAATCCAGGAAAGCCAGCTAGAAATAAGGGACAAGTCAAGTATCATATCAAGTGTTATCATATCAAGTCTTATCATATCAAGTTATTATATCATAATTTCAACTACATACCATTCGTAAAGTAACGTTGCAGAGCGGGGAAGGAGATGGAATATGAATGTAAATTATCTATTGACTATTGGGGCATTACCGGCCTTTTCCTAGTAAAATTGCATAATGATGTCTTTAAAATCCCTAAAGTGCCTGATCCTAATAAGCTTGAATGTGGTATGCAAGCTAGAGTAAGCACACACATTTCATCCCTAACCTCTACATAAAAGGGGAATATTGTCATGCAGCATGGGAATAAACAAAAATAATAATAATATCCTGGGACATTATTCACACACGGCCATCTAATCCCAAATTAAGCAGAGCTATGGAAAACACATCAGTTCTACGGTTTCATTAGTAAAATCTCTGGTCAGTTTGGAATTGCATTGTACTACTTTTCTGCTACTACACTTGCATTGTGCTACTATATATATGTGTGTGTGCTATAATAAATATATAAAATAAATGACATAAAAAAAGTAAAAGAAGACGAAAAAAGCAAGCCTAGAGTTTCTTTGTGGCTTTCTTCTCCGGGTCGTCCACCTAGGTAGCTAGAGAAAGCCGCAGGTTAGCTAGGGTAGGCTCCTCAGCGGCGAGGATCGCTTTGGCCCCTTAACGCGTCATCGGTGATCCCGTGCAACTGATCACACCCTCTCTTAGAATTCTGTCCTTTTGCTTCAGCGGCCCCCTGAGGTTTGGCCCGAACCCCAAAAGGGTGGCCTCGGGTATTAGTCATTTAATTTAAGCTACTGGTGAAGAGCCTACTGCGCTAGCCAAATGCTCATTGCCTTCAATTCTTTAATTTTAATATTGTACAACTAAATTTCAAAATAATAGATTAGTAACTTTTAATTTATTTTAGGATTTAAGAAAATATATCTGATAAAACAGACCGCACGGACGGACTAATTAATTTTTTGTAATTTTTATACTATATCCGACTATGTTTATGTACTGCATTGTGAACTTGACAAGTACAAGTGTATGTTAATACCCAAATGCTGAATAAATTTCATTATATAATATATATATATAGCCTATTGATTAGACTGTGCGTACCCCAAGGTACATACACAGTCCGATTAAATTCATGTGCCTATTACAAAATAACTATGTCGTACTTAAAACGTTGAAGAAAAACATCATTAGGAATCCTGCATGCCCGTTCTCCAAAAATGTTCTTGATTCCACGTGAAGTCAACCCGTAGTACGCCAGCAAGGTGGATTATGGCCTATGCGCTCTAATTGTGAGAGGCCCTTGCCTTGCAGTGACAGTAATAGGCTGCATCGTTAACAGATGTGGCAAAATTAAACAATATTTTAATGAAAAAAGGTTTTCTGAAGAATACGAATAAAATACCAAATTCTAACAAATTAGTAATCATAAATTTTTTGATATTGCAGGGGGAATGCCACCCGCAAATTTGTCTGCGGGTGGGTATATCGGACTTGCACCGACTAAACCTACCTGCCGTGGACTTATGGCACCTGATGGGAGGGGCCCCGGGAACGCGGGTATTCTGCTCCGGTGCCCTCATTTTGCAAAAGTTCGGGACACACACCTTGGGTGTAAAATAACAATAGGGAATAGGGGATGAAAGTTTGTATGGAAATGTATAATGTGTGTTTATGTGAATGTTTTATAAGATTACGACAAGATACCAAAGATTTGAAATATTCTGATATAACATTTACAGAATGATTACAAAATTTGCGGACGGACTCTCGGGCACAGCTTGTGTGTACATAAATAAAAAATTAAACACAAAATATAAATAAATATATGTGTCTAAACTAAATTAATTAACTTGGCACCTTCATTGTGCGAGCCAGACTCGCACTTGTTAGATTTTTTTATGTATACCCAACCGGATAGTCATGCAATTGTGCATTCAATATTTTGAATAACATGCAATGCATTGTATTCTTCACCAAGAAAATTTTATTGAAAAATAAGTCTTTAATTCTGAGACAGAAGGGTCAAATTTACCGTTTGTCTGCGTAAACTAATTCATATAGAGTTATTTGCGTGTTCCTTGTGCAGACATCAAACCATATTTCGAAATTGTTTCAGGTAATTTTCTTTCTTTATACATTTTGCCCTGAGGTTTATAATGTATGCATTTTCTCGATTCGAGCGTCATATTGCGCCACAATTACGGATAGTCTTAAATTTTTAACATTGTTATTATTACATGTTTCAAAACGGACACGTTTGTATTCACATAAATTTGTTGCCTATGATATATAATAGCCTTGATATTTATGGATATATATATTCCAGGAGACTACTAAAATGTTCAAGCCCTAACTCATCCTAGGAAACTTGTCTTTATTTTAGCCCACGAGCCACATGGACTAGGTCTAGGTGTACGGGGAAGCAGAATATCATTGGGATATCGATCTAATTCTGATGCAATTTGAGTTGGTTTAAAAGTCCCCTAGGGAATCTGGTCATAATTGTCGCAATTCCCCACAATCCCGCAGATCAGGGGTAGGATACGAGCATCCCCTCATCAAGCCACTGTCAGATATTGGATAGCTTTACTGGGCCTGGGCCTATGGAGTCTCACCCCGTAGAGCTAGGTCACCCGACGGTTAGTAGAACATGATGACGCTCAATTTATACCAGAGAAATTATACGCCAAAAGCACATGGGCCACGGGCCGCGATGTGACTCCTCGGTCGAGGGCAGTTTCCCCGATACCGAGTCTTCAGCCCACGAAAGGTGAAGGCGTTGTGATACTGCCATAACAGTACGGCGAAATTAATCCAAAATTTGGCAGACTTTTTATTATGACGGGCACGTTGGCGTGGACACTAGCCTTTCACGCCGCAGCTCTTGGGTTAGATTCCCACCCTGGACAGATATTTGTGTACATGAAGAAGTCTGTTTGTCCTGTGTCTGTATGTAATTATCTATAGAAGTATGTTTTTAGGAAAGAAAAGTAGTACATGTACTTTATCAGTAATCTGGTTTCCATAGTACAAATTCGGGAGTACTTAGTTTGGGATCTGATGGCCGTGTGTATAATGTCCTGGGATATTAAATATATAAAAAAAAATATATATTTTTTTTTTTTTTCACCCCATGTAAGACCGAAGTTCGCATTCGGTTCAAACCATATTCAGCCCCTCTCCGAATAATTACGACTCCCAAAAATACAAGGATGTTAATTATTTCACAACAGTAATAGCATACTCCAAGTAAGCAATAAAACTGTCAAGCACTGTGGCATATTCAGGACTATTTTTTATGATAATTCTGAATAAACCCTAACAGTATCAGTATTCTTTATTGAACAACTGCGGATTTGACGAATACATATTGTTCTAGAAGGATCTGAATATCTGATCATCCAAAGTTGAGAATTCCAATAGACTCTAAATAAGAAGAAGAGTACTTAGGTATATGTAATAAAAGTGATCCACATAATCTTATAACATTTGGTAAAATCTGTGGCATCATTTTACCGTACATAAGGCATAAAAATATAGAAAACAAATGAGTAATATATCAATTATTTACCTACCATATAATAATATGTCGTTAATGTCATTATTGACGAACCGACGAAATTTCAAATTCACTGAACCGCAAAATAGTTCCATATCAACTTCATATAACTCATTCACAACAGACCACTGCTTAGATCACACCTTCACCGATACAGTTAACTAAATACATTAAAAATAAATAGATATATACAAATATATAGTGATAAAAATTTATAACAAAGTGTCCGACTATAAAACTGGAGCACTTACAGATGTTTGGACCAAGTGTGAAGGAAAATAGCAATAATATCCGAAAAACAGGAAAACTTTGTACAAACGCACTTTATATTATTAACATAACATTAGGCATCTGATTTTTTATAGTTTCCTCTATAGGTTTTGTGTCTATAGTCCGTGAGTGAATTTAATTCAAGTAAACAATGCTAACAAAATAATATTAATATATACTAAACTGCAAAATATATAAATTAGATATACTTAAATATCAATTAGAAAGCTTTCATATGGAGTACTATGAAAAAGCCCAATCCTTATTATATGTTTAGTGCGCATTACCATCTTGAGTACCTTAACCTATGTTTTGTCACATTTTCATCATTGACCTAAAATAATTAATATATAAAATAAATAAACAATTTGGGACCACTAAAACACTGCAATCTGATTTCAAACTAGGCAGAGCCTGTACTATGGCAACCAGATGACTGACAAACATACTTATAATATCATTAAATTAATATGTGATGCAAAAACTTGTTACCTTTTTTTACGAAAATTACATATGCAACAAAGAGTATATAGTAAGTAATATAGTATATAGTAAGTAAGTAAGTAGTAATAAAACAAATTTGGAACAGTTAAAGTTTATATGGAGAAGGAGTGCAGAAAGCTAATATTTTTATATTGCTTTAGAAGTCAATAATTATAATTAAAAAGACATTACTATACACTAACATGATTTTGTCACACTGAAAAACTGAGTGTCAAAGCTTAGGAAACATTAATATAAGTTGTCTTTAATATTTATAGTCCTGACAACATAACAATTTCAAACAAATGTTATCTCTAGTATTACATACATATTATGGATAAATTACACCCAGACACAGAAAAAATCATCATGCACACAAAAATTTGTCCTTGGTGGGGATCAAACCCTTGACCTCGGGCGTAGCATTCAGGGTCACTTAGCAATAGACCAACAGGCCATTAATATTATGTATTTAAACAATTTCCACTGTATGTTTTATATCCAGCCGTAACTGAATCACCATAATCTGATACATGACGAGTCTGTTGTTACTACTCAGTATTATCACTAACCTATTATTCATACAAGGTCTAATATAAATAGAGAACGAAATTTAATTTTTAATGAAATATAGAAAAAGATATTTGTTTCCCCATCCAGTGTGGGGATCTGTTGTGTTGTGTATGAAACATTAGTTAAGTTTTGTGGACAAATTTATTTTGACTACATAAATTACACCATGTATCTTTTATCTTATAACTATGTTTCTTTGTAAATTTAGACTTAGATGTTGTAGTGAAATAGTGATATTGAAAGATAATTTTAATAATTTTTTTGGAGTATTTATAGGTTGGCAAGTTTAGGTTTAATTTAAGGTTTTTTATAATATTGGTGAGTGGTGTTTATAGTATTTTACATACTGATATATTAACAGTTTGCAAATTACACACAAACCATTTTCAATACTGACATGTAAGAACGACTCTCTCATCCAAAAATATTTTTTAACTTCGCTAACTTCTCATGGCACTAATTCAACATACAGAAATTGGTGTCTCTTTTCATTCTAGACACGTTTAGTTGTATGTAAACAGCAATTTCGTTTGGATACGGCCAAAGCCTGTGTTGGTAGTCAGTGCCAAATTTTCTTGGGCCACTATGTTATTGATTAACCATTGTGTGTCAAACGTCTGCTTCAAGATGTTGAATATAGGACTTGCATTGTGTGTTAGTACATCAGTTAGGATCAAGTGCAACTCCGTTTATTGAAATTGATTATATGATTGAGCTTCTTGATTGAGATTAATAGTCTAGAAGACTTTTATCCCATGGTATATATGTACATTACAGATTGTACAGAAATATTCTATATTTAATAGTATAACATATACAATAAATATACATAAATTTACTTATACAATACTTGAACATTTTATAAAATACATTATTCATCAGTCTCCTTCTGCCATAAGTTGTGTAACATTTTATTTTTCTTTCATGTGCTATATAATTACAGAATGAGTTACTAACTATTACTTACTCAACTTATAATTCTATTTTATATATTTAATGAATTTTCCCAATAACCAAGCCTAACTTTGCCAATGTTGAGAATCAATATTATCAACTGTATTTCTGAAAATGATTTGGGTTCACATCCATATGTAATAAAATACATTTGGATTCAATCCCTGCCCTATATGAGATAATGCAATTCATTGGGGTACCAGAATCCTTGAAAAGATCTCAATTCTGCAACATTTTGTTTCGACTCACTAAAGTTAACCCATGACAAATACATTTTGTTACTAGTTCTACAAAGATTAATTATCACATTTACAATAAAGAAAGAGCTTGTGACAAAACACCTTATTACTTGCTTATTTGTACAATAAAAATAAAAACGGAGAAATTTGGTATCCCATCATACATCTTGAACAGATAGTTTAGAATAGAACAAGAAAGGCTCTATTCTGAACTAATGACCATTAAAGTTGGAATCCTTCAAGGTAGTGTCCTAGGTCCTATATTATATTATACCTAATTTGCACCTCCATATTTTAACCAGATAACACTATCATGACAGCGTTTGCTGATAATAAAGCAATTGGCATTGGGCATAACAAGCTATTGAAATGTCCAACTGGCCACAAACGAAGTCTCGAATTGGACAAAGTGAAGAATACAGTTGACTACTCAAGCTCTTAATACAGGAAACTTTACTAACATAAACTGTAAAAGTTAGTGGTCAATATCAACAGGTGCCATATGCAGAGAGGGGGGTACTACTAAATATCTTGGTCACTCAACACCAAATTATGCTGAGGACACACTGGGCACATCCAAAAAAGGAATGGGGAATACTTGGAATATGTTCGGCAGAAGCAGTATGTACAATAAATTTACACACGAGTCGGCAACGTATTCGCATCGAGGAGTCTTATTCTTCGTGGTGCTATACTACTGCAGGCGTGCCACAGGGAGCCGTTTTATCTCCATTACTTTTCACGATATTTATAAATTGTATTTCCTTTAATTTAACTTCTTCCTACCACCTTTACGCAGATGACCTACAAATTTATACTCAGGCACCTGTAGAACGACTTAGTGAAGCAATTGGTATAATCAATAGTGACTTAGGCCGAATAAGTCAATGGAGTGCGGAGCATGGTCTTAAAGTGAACCCCATTAAAACCCAGGTTATTGTCATTGGTAGTTCGCGCATGATATCCAAGGTGGACTGGACACAGATCCCCCAGATTATCTTTAATAATACCATAATACCTTTTAGTGACAATGTAAGAAATCTAGGGGTTTACTTCGACAAAACATTTTCATGGGGTCCACAGCTTGAGCAGACTAGTCGCAAATTATATGCGGCAGCAGGTTCCTTGCGAAGAATGCGTAATTTCCTTCCAACCGCCACTAAAATTGCACTAGCTCAATCTCTTCTTTTCCCCATCCTTGACTATGCTGCTGCCAGTTATCTTGACCTTACAGAGGCCAAACTTGATAAACTCGAGCGCCTTCAAAATTTCTGTATAAGATTCGTATTTGGACTCCGCAAATACGATCACGTCACCGAATTTCGTAAAAAACTCGAGTGGTTACCAATCCGACTTCGCCGTAATTCTCACATACTTTGTCTGCTTTACAATATTTTGTTTAATCCAACAGCTCCTATTTACCTTAAGCAACGGTTTGAATTCGTTTGTGATACACATGCTAGGTCTTTGAGATCATCAGAGAACTTAAAACTACATATTCCAGTGCACTCTACAGATTTTTTTGATAAATCTTTTTCTGTCCAAGCAGCTCGGCTATGGAATTTACTTCCTGTAGAAATAAGACGTGCTCAAACTCTGACTTCCTTCAAAATTTCTTTAAAAAAACACTTTTTATCTCTTTAAATTATCTTCATAATTTGTCTTTTTTCCTTAACTGCTTTTCGTAACCTCCTTTTTCAAAACTCCTTAATTGAATAGATGCATAATATTTTGTATTTATAGTATATTATTTATTATAGTATAGTATTATTAGTATTTAGAATATAAGTATGTTTATGTAAATTGTATATAAGTACATAACTTTGAGTTTTTGACTGTACACTACAACTATCGCCTTTTCTGTCTTACTTTTTCCTTGTCCACCCAACGGTTGTCTGGAAGAGATCGCTACAAAGCGATAAGACCGCCGATTGTACCTGTATTTGGTTATTTGTAAGTTATATATTTTTCCTTTTGGTGCAATAAAGTGTACTCTATCTATCTATCTATCTATCTTTACACACAAACCCCTTCCATACTGACAAGCTGATAAACCGGTGCACTTCTTATGAGGAAAATAAAACTAATAACAATGTTCAATCAGACCATAAGCAAATGTTTTGAATTGAGATTGTGTAAGAGTATCTTTCTTATCCAAAAATATTGTTCATCTTCTTTAACTGCTCATGCCAGTAAGTCAAGATACTGAAATTCTAGCTGCATTTAGTGGAATTTGAAATGCAATTGTTTGGATATTTGGCCAGTTTTTCTTTGTAGTAAGTATGAATTTTTTTGGGCTACTATGTTATTAATAAACCATTGTGCATTAGAGATCTGGATGATATTTTAAATTTCAAATGTCATTTTAGTTGATTCACTAAGTGTGATGTGAACAATAGAATTGATAAATCTATAATAAAATTGTTTAGTATATACACCAAAATATATAAAACTATTGACAAGTAATATTCTATAGTCATAGAGAGTAAACAAGGCAAAAGAGGTGTACAAGGATCATAAAAAAATGAAAATCCACTGTCTCTGTCTACCCCTCTGAGAAATAGACATAATGATATGTAATGATAAAGATAAGGAATTATGTATGTATGTAGAGAGTAAAGATAATAAAATTTATATGCACATAAAATTTAAATAGGCAAATATTGAGTTTGGCAGGTACGACAATGATATTGTTTACAAACAAAACATTCTATAGATATCTTTTTTTTAATCTAAATGTACACAAATAAAAATAACAAACATGCACTTATGGAAAACTGTAGACATAGCCAGAATACAGAGAAGTTAATATTTTGGAGAATGCTTGATCAGTAAGTGGAAGATTATAATGTTTCCTTATATCTTTATAACATACATATAAGTGATTGTGTAAAAGGTATTAACAACAGAGTTGAAGTGTTTGTATCTATAATAGATTGTATAGATTATTGTAACCGTAGTGTGCACAAAGGACAAATTCTCCCAAATCTAACAAGAAAAATATCTGCAACCTCTATAATGTAAATTCCACTATCTGTTGGGAACTAAAAAACAAAGAATTCTTTTAATATAGTTGAAATCTTACATCGGCGTTAGTTTTGAATACAATAAAGGAGCCATAGGACTCAGAAGAAGGGCCATTCGAAATACAAAATACTTAGTTTGGATTCAAAAGTTGCACCTCTAGTTATTCATAAGAGTTGTTTAACATGTTACTGACCTGTTCGCATAAATCTAAATTGATAGTGCCCTTCGGCCGCCTGCAAGTCTGGTCCGCGTAGTAATCTAAAAAGTATTGGCCAGGGAGTTCGCCCGACTGGCGCAAGGCAAACCACCTCCTTCTCCATTTCTGGAATATCGTATATAACATACTTATGATATACATTAGATACACAGTACTACAGCACTACTAAAATACTGATAATGAACTGGAGACACGCAAGTTTCAGTGAATTTCAACATTACTAACAAATTGTACGTTCACACTTTCTGTCAACAAAGGCAAATGCCAAAAGCCAAGCACCATAACTCTTACCTTTCTCCATATCCGTTTGGACGGTGGTGATTTAGTTAACCACCCCTCGAAAACTATGTTTTTAGACATTATCTCAGATTAGAGTGAGTCACTTTTTAATACTTTCTACCTAACTTTTATACTTCTTTGATGTTTCGCAAGGCAACACAAGGATTGATTGTGAGTGTTGACCACTAACTTTTTCAATACTTTTTTTTCATGATGGTTCAGTGTTGCCAGTTCAAGGTTATCCATAGACAACATGTTGGTATCTCCACTATAAAGGTTCAGATCCACAATATGCTACGTAAAAACTTATGAAATCTATTTATTACAACTACGTATATTTTACTATTTAATTAAATTTCTTAATTTATTTTATATCCTTCCTTGGTCAAGACATTTGTCAATCTCGTTTTTCTTTTCACAATAACTTAAAACATATTGAATGAAAATAAAAACAAAAAAAATCGATAAGAACGCTTAACATAATCGTAACGCAGATTCCACGTCAACATTTGATTGATTGGATTCACATAAAGCCAAATAGACAATGAGTTAAATTTTATCAATTGCGGAAATATTTTATTGGTATAGATACATTAACTTTTAGAGAGTAAGTCTACTAGTCCATAATCATGCATAGATATTTTGCGTAATCTTATATTTGGAGCAAATTGCAAGTTCCTTGGAAGGTGGGCCAAATGCGGCATGGACTTTGGGGTCATGGTGTGGTCATTAAATGATTCGATGAGTATTAAAACAAATATAATTGATGTTCGATACCTTTCTAGCCATAGCTTTATGTTATTCATGCCATTTTGGGCTACATAAAAACTTTATTTCTGTTATAGAATAACACCACTGTGTCGGCATAGCATAAGTTCTAGGTTGAATAGTAGTATATGAAATATCATTCAAATATATTATAAAGAGTGTTGGAACAAACACACTACCTTGAGGCACTCAATAATCTATTAGTAATGGACTACATGTACTAAAAAATTAAAAATGTATATATCTTCGTTCGTTGAGAGTTGACTTTCAAACCATTTAAGGTATAATACCTATGGCCTCTAGCTTTCTAAGGAGTATTGGTACCGCAACTGTATCTAAAGGCTTGGCTAAATCTAAAAACACACCTATTAAATTTTTCATTAATATCTAGTCGAGAAGCCAAGGTTCATTAGCAAACTTACAGCATCTTATATTGATTTTTCCGGCCTGTATCCGACTGCTGGTGTGGCTTTAGATTATTATAATAGTCGTTTGTTAAAAAACATGATTCCTTAAAGCATTACAGACCTATATTATTAGGGTCAATTTTGTTACAGTTTTATGTGGTGGGACTTATCAACTGAAGCTTGTGAATGTAAATTGTCCGTCATTAGTATAGAAGACACGAGTTTTTGCTTGGTTTTCCCCATTATATATTTTGTAGCTTTCCAGAGTTTCTTAGTATTATGTTTACTTTATTTAAGTAGTTTTGACTCATAATCATATTTCATCATATTATGCAAAAGATTAGTAGTTAACGAGTATAGGCCAGGTTTTGACACAACTCATCAGGGTGTTTTCTAATTCCTAAGTATTTTCTAAAAGTTGACCTTTAAAACTAAAATTGATTATGCAAAGAACCTAAACATGCCACCACAATGCACGTCATATTATGTTAATAGTAAGTCATTTGTTACTACGTCACATTAAAATATTCATATTATTCCTGTTTATACCAGTTGATTTTTGTTCCGTTTCATATTTACATACCTATTGTAATCTTTGAGGACAATAAGATAACTCGTAGATTTTCCTTTCTTATCATTTAACAATAAAATTTCAAGATAATATATTTTAACGTGTTTAGCTAGTTACTACAGAGAGAGACTTTTATTGACTTTATGTTTATTTTTTTAAAGTAGCATTCAACAATGTCTAAAAAACCCGGCCAAGTGCGAGTTGGACTCGCCCATGAAGCGTTCCGTAGCAGAAAGTATTTCAGTTGGTCAAATGAAAGCAAATTGAGGTTTACGATTTATGACGTATTAAAAAAAAACTTGTGTGTACTTATGTACACGCGTTAGAAGTTATATTTCTTAATATACAACTTGAACATAGTTGTCAATTTTCATACCACCTAGAACTAACGTCATGCTGTTATTTTTACAATGCGCGCGCATCGTGCGCGCGCATCGTAAATTTTCACTCTCTTACCACCTAGAACTAACTTCATGCTGTTAAATTTTTTGGTGTCGGTGTGCGCGCGCATCTAAAAAATTCACTCTCATCATTTTTCTCCATCGCGCCAAAAGAAGTATAACTTCAAAAAATACTTGCTAGATCTCGTTCAAACTAATTTTCTTTGTTAGTTAGCATGGTAATATCCATCATATATTTTTTTGGTTTTATCATTCTCTTATTTTAGAAGTTACAGAGGGGGGGGACATACTCATTTTACCACTTTGGAAGAGTCTCACGCGAAAACTATTCAGTTTAAAAAAATAAGACGTGTGGCAGTCGGAGACTGCCGCGGTAAAGCTATTGCATAGCATTTTTTATGAACAATTATAAAGCAAGCAATAGCAATTATAATTATTTATTTATTTTATAATACTGAATTTGTGATAATAATAATAAAATGAATGTATATAGAGTACTAACTCATTTTCTTTCACTATTCTTTCGTGACTTTCTTCATTAATAAATGCACTTTGTTTATTCATGTTTAAAACACTTTGTACACAAATTATACGAGTAGATATTCACTGTTGTACGTAGATGATAAATACCTATACAACTATATACTTTCTCACAAACTGCTGATTACGGTAGTTTTCCAATACAACCAATGCCACCTAAAGGCGGGTTGCTGAACTAAAGAGACAAGCGTGATATTTCAAAAAGTCATTAAAAGTTCTGGTATTTATCGTTAGATGGCGGTCGGAGTTGGGGGTATTAGGTTTTTTCGTTACGGAATTTCTGGATTTGGTCCCCACGCTCAAGGCCCGCGATAGAAGCTATGCAATAGCTTAAAATGATATTAGAAACCTCAATATCATCTCATATGTGAAAATCTTAATGCGGTTCACCAAGAATCAACAGTACAGGTTTTATAGTTTCGAAAAAAGTGGCTGTGACATACGGACGGACAGACAGACAGACATGACGATTCTATAAGGGTTCCGTTTTTTGTAATTTGGCTACGGAACCCTAAAAAGGACAGACGACTTTACCATAATACAGTTTATGCACGACGCGGTTGTCTTGAAATTTAATGATTTCTCTTTAATCCTAACCTAAAAATATTCCGTCTCTGGACCAGTTATTTCGATCAAACATCCTGCCGTGTAGCCATCATAATGAAAATTATAGCAGAAATAAGTTGTAGGTATATACCGCCCCGTTTGTTTGCTCTAGATGGTTTTACGTTACTAATACGGTCCCAAGGTCGATATGCCCACAAATAATTATGCAATTACTAGAAGTGGTTTACGGATGAAAAACGTTTTTTCTACGGTGGCAACTTTACAATATGTCTAAAATCTAGTTCTATAGAGGCAATTTATGGTCCTAAACTATCTGGCAATGTGGCGCCAATTTGAATTCAGAGTTTTGTAATGTCGTGATTTCTTTAATACAATAAAAAATAATAATTTATAATTAAAATTTTACAGACATGACAACCGAATCACATCCAAGTGAACCTCGAAGCAATGTCGCAAAATTCAGCGGATATAATCCTGATAAGTAAATTATTTTATTATTACCTACTAACTACATTACAACTAACCTTTAATTTTCCGGTAAAGCAATGAACGCCTGCTGAACCAAAGAGAATATAATAAAATAGTTGAATACTGTCAACGTTGTGCCCGCGACGTCTTCTCAGATTTTTATGTTCCTTTCCGTAACATAAGGAATCCCGTTGGTCGGCAGATCCATCTGTGAATTTGTCTGTTTAAGAATAGGCTCTGTTTCATTGGTATCAAAAATAGTTATTTGGAACTACATAATTATAAAAAAAATCGATAGTAGATAATCAGATAAGGTTCTACAATCAATGTAGGTATGTACCTACGTAAGACTGGCGAAAACGATAGTACCTACCTGTAATTTAATAGAGCAGCTCTAGATCCTATTGAGACTACCTACTATATTTTTTAGTATAACTATAGACGTTAAATTGGATTAGATACTTCAAATTTAAATATTACAATTTATATTGTAAATTCAGTTCTGCTGCACAAGCTGTCAAAACAAACGAACTCAAACTCTCCTATAACTTTCGGATTTTCATTGTCTGCAAACGTTGATCTAGGGCCCAGGGACAAAGGAATTTCAGTTGTTATCGTGTCGGAGGGATTGCTTTATAAAAAAATACTAAAATGAACAGTTTAAATTTGCCTGTTGCCTCGGAATACATGCACGATTATCTACTGTATTGATATGTATATATAGGTACTTAGCCACCGCTGTCCAACTCTGTCTTTGCCTGACAGCGGGCTGAATAATTTAATGACAAATAAAAACCAGTAGGTACAAGTATTAAACAGTTGAAAGGCCACAGAATACTAGCAACGTGAACTTGTCGATGTTTTTTCATCGATGACTGATAATTTCATTCCAGGTCCGAAGATTACCGTATGGTAATCTGGTATCTCGAATGAAATCAGTTTCTTTAAAAAATGTTTAAAAATAAGCATAAAATATTCTTATGTACTTAACATGTCACGTTTTACATGGTACCCGTCTATTTTATGGATGTACTAGCTGTGCCCCGCAGTTTTACCCGGATAGCGTTATAATAGTAGCCTATATGTTGTCCCGACTCCCGACCTCTTAGTAATATTCATGCAAAATTTGAAGTGAATCCATGCAGTACTTTTTGAGTTTAGCCCGGATATACAGACAAAAATTCTAAAAACTATATTTTTGGCTTCGATATCGATTGCAGTGCCTCTAGCACGAGTTCCTGCAGTTTACTTACTCGATCACACGTACAGTTTCGTCCCATACATTGAGCACCAGCGCCTCTCGCGGAAACTATTAACAACTAAAACTCTGGTGCTCAATGTATGGGACGAAACTGTACGTGTGATCGAGTAAGTAAACTGCAGGAACTCGTGCTAGAGGCACAGATCACGTACAGTGTACAGTATTGACTTTCCTACGATTTTATTATACATAATTATGTATAGATACACTTTCACAAAATTATTCCACTATGTGTAACAAATTGCTGGTTACCTCAGTAGGTGACAAAAATGACAAATACCTAGATACTTTGCCCGTATGTCGCATTCCCATCTGTCAATAACATTGTTGCAACGGGGAATGTACATACATATGTATGTAAATTAATGTGTGTGACTCCATTCTTAGTTTCTAGATTTTTAACCACTATTGTATGTTGCTATAGAGCAACTACTCTATAAATAGTTTTAAAAGTACAAGTGATAATATTGGGCCTGTTGGCGAGGTTGGCAAGTGCTTGTTTTTCACGCCAGAGGTCGTGGATTCGATTCACACCTAGGACAGATATTTGTGTGCATGAACATGTCTGTTTGTCCTGAGTCTGGGTGTAATTATCTATATAAGTATGAATTTACAAAAGAAAAGTAGTATATCAGTTATCTGGTTTCCATAGTACAAGCTCTGCTTAGTTTGGGATCAGATGGCCCTGTGTAAATAATGTCCCACGATATTATATTAATATTGACTCCACGTGTAGTGCAGCATTTAAGACAGTCGCCTAGCCACTTCGTGTCTCGGGTTCGACTCCCACTCAGGACAATTATTTGTATGAACCACAAGTCGGTGTTCCGAGTCTAGGTGTACTTTATGTCAGTGCGGGCGTTTTCTCATAAAATAATGCCCAAGCGCTGAACTAATTCCATTATTACATTATCACGAATAAATAAAGAACGCTGATATAAATGGAGGAACCCGATGCCTAAGATTCTTCATCAAGTTTGTTGCATTCTTTTCAGATATGCGCTCGCCGAGGTGTCTAATGTCGTGCGATGCCATGAGAGTTTACTCCCCAATCGTCCACCAAGTTTGACACAGGACTCCGTCGGGAAGTTCCTTCAGCCCCTCACAAGAGAACTTGCGGAAGTGCCACCAAGGTTACTTACTTACTATACTTGTCTACACAATAGTCTGGTGAAGCAGTGATAGCTTCATAGGCTAACTGTATTCGTCATGTTAAAAAATAATTATCTACACATTTTTGACTTTCGAGTTTGAGGTGCAGGAGGGAAGAGAATAGTTCTGTTTAAAAATTAACTGTACAATAATTCTCAAATTGACGTCTAAGACCGAAGTCATATTAGTACTTTGCAATGGCGAAATAGAAAGTTGGGGCACTTACCTAAAAGTATGAGCCCCCTTCCTCCTTGTTTCTGTATGTCTATTAGGCTAATAATAACAGATTTTGAAGTCGCCCAAAACCCTGAAAATGCCTTCTCTAAAAATTTCAACAGAGTTCAACAGTTAAAATGCCCTGCGGATCGCGGAGTAGAAAGTGGAAAAATATAGACCTCATACACGGTTACATGTGCAATGCACGTCCACGAGCCAGTGTGTTTATCCTCTTTGATAGCTTCCCAACCAATAACACTACGTGCCGGTATTTTTGTTTATATTCATTATTTTAACAGGCCTACTGTAAACGAACTACCCGATCCAGTAATTGAGAACATGGTCAAGAAGGACAAAGCATTTTGGGTGGACAAACCTGGCGCAAACGCATACGTGCTCCACGACGCGTACTATCAGTACGGGATGACAACAGAGAAAATTTTGCCGAGTATGACTTTCAATATTTTTGAAAGAGTTTGTTGTCTTTAGTAATGAACGATTTAGAATAGCCGCGTTCAAAGCCTATCAAGTAAATGACAAAGCCTCACACCCTAAGTTCTTGCTGTACTGTACTGAATGTTTTATTTTCTCTTTGTGGAAAGAGTTTACGTGCAAGGCTGATGGCTTTACGAGCTCTCCGAGGCACGGGGGTGTACCAAATCCTTTTTTCAATTCAACACGGGGCTGGTATTGGGAATCTTATCGTTTTTGGCTGATTATCTGTGGCGAGCACGTTAAGGCTAAAGATAAGTAGTAAATATAGCTAATGTGTATTTTAATAAATTAGACGAAAAAAAAGCAACGCTAAAAAACGAAACGCTGTTAAAATGTGTTACACACATTTGAACAGCGTTTAAAGAAAATAAAGGCTTGTCTATATACCTTTTTCGCGATTTTGTTTTATGACGAATTTTATAAACGTTTGGTTAAATGTTTTTTTTTTATAACTAGATAAATAACTGGATAAGAGAGTACACATTAGCCGTGTGTTCTAATAGTGCTACGCCATACCATCCCGTGGGTGTCGTAAAAGCGACTAAGAGGTACACTAGGTAATCACCCAGTAGCGTCTCCTGTGTACTGGCTACCACCTAACTCCGGTCACCAACACAACACAACCATACCAAGCGCGGTGACTAAGGAAAACCCCCAAAAAATTAATTACCTTTGGAGAAAAAAATGAGAAAAAAAATCATCCACTAGATGATTTTTTTTCTCATTTTTTTATAGTTCAAAGTAATTCAACCTTTTCCCCAACCTTTTTCTCCTTGTTATCCCAACTTGTTTTTTGGGTAAGATTTTTCGTGCTTACTCTAACATGATTCCATCATGACAGATCCTCAAGCTGTGTTTCCTCGGTCGTACCAGTATGATTTGGACTGTGTCAAGTACCGGCAAACGTATGCGTGCGGTGATCCGAAGAAGCCGCATGCCAAAAATGTACGTATGTACGTCTCCGTAGGGGTATGAGTCAAATTTCTTTAAAAAGAAGGGGTAGTGGTAGGGGCTATAGATTTCTTAGTAGTAGAAGAAGATAGTAGAACGTGAACTCGTTGGTACAATAAACACTATTTGGTCTTGACCCCAACTAACTGCGGAATATCAGTAACACTATTCTCAACTTCAGTATTAATGTACTGCGCTAAAATTATTTCACCAGTTACTGAAATACGCTTCTGTAATACCTTAAATGAATTTTACAAAATATATAACACTTACTCGCTATGCTGGTGTTCCATCAGTTGAGATGAGGCCTCATCATAATCTTTATAGTGACATACAGTCACCTACTACTTCTGGTAGTCAAGATCACGTTAATAAAATAATTATCAGCACTTGGGTATTAGATTACATGTTAAGCTCACAATGCAGAACATGAATATATACAATATTAATTTTTGTTTCTATTATAATTGCAATTGCGGGCTATTTTGTCTCATAAAATGCTGAGAAATCTTTGAATAAATACCAAGTTACGTAGCAACAATTTTTCGATGTAGTCTTATTGTTAAAGAATTTAAGACACCGAGCATTTATTAAGGCTCTCAACATGTAGGTTTACTTAAACGAGTAATACCTGAGGGCACCCTAATTGTATTAATTACTAGATGTGCCCCGCGGTTTTACCCGCGTTAAATTTTATAAATTATCATAGATCCTCCCCCGTAGGTGATAGCGTGATAATATGTAGCCTATATGTTGACCCGACGTCTTAGTAATATTCATGCAATACTTTTTGAGTTTAGCCCGGACATACATACAGACAAACAGACACACAGACAAAAAATCAGAAAACTGTATTTTTGGCTCGATATCGATTGTAGATCACGCCCAAGGTATCCTTTTTAAAAAATATTCATGTTTTGACTTCCCTACGAATTTATGATATGTATAGATTTCGGCCACAGCCCAGGGGACCGCTGAATTAAAAAGGCAAAATTCTACACAGATACAGTACTCTTTACTGGTACGGCAAAATGCACGGGATAACATCAGGGGTTAAGGGGCCAACGCGGTCCACGCCAGCGAGGACCTACTCTAGTTGGTCTGCGGCTTTGTCTCGCTAACAAGGTGGACGACCCGAATAATAAAGTCAGAAAGAAACTCCGGGCTTATTTTGTCCGCCATCTTTTGTGGTTTACTCGCATTTTTTAACTGCTTGTATATTACCTTGCGATTTACTGGCATGTAAACTATTGTCATCCTGCTCATCGAAATAATAGTACAAATTCAATTCAATTTTAAATTTATGTGGAATCGTCAATTTTTTATGGTTCCGTAGCCAAATGGCAATGGCCGTATGTCACAGCCCCATTTTTCCGAATCTAGGAGGACTCTAATGTTGAAGCTTGGTAAGTAGATGTATTATGCACAGAAAGATAGAAAAAAACAATAAATCGTGTCCCCGTACATAGAACTGAAACTCAATTTTTTTTTCATCATATCCATACATGGATAGTCTATGGATAGGTCTTCAAAAATTATATTGATGTTTCTAATATATTTTTTTTTCTAAACTGAATAGTTTGCACGAGAGTCACTTCCAAAATGGTACAATGAGTGCCCCCCCCCCCCCCCCTGTAACTCCTAAAATAAGAGGATGATAAAACTAGAAAAAAAATATAATTCCTCATAAATTGTAAACCGTAATTCACCTTTCTTTCAATCAATTCAAACATTAACAAATAAAAAAGTACACATTATGTTACTTGCTACTACGGAACCCTTTATGGCCAAGTCCAACGCGCACTTGGCAGCTTTTTTTTCCTACCGTGCAGTGCATGATATGGCAGCAACTGAGAAACATTACCAGAATTTTTTTGAATATTTATCAAATCATAGTTTTTATTATTAACTATGATTTATTTATATTTTTAGCATTTTAAACATGCTATACTGAAAACAATCTTTCAGACATCTTTAAAATGATTTGTACACATTTAAGTGCGGGTGGGAATAGAACTCATGACTACGGGGTATGCGTTAACCGCTTCGCCACCGCACCGTGGTAGGTACTGGTGTTTCGTATTTATACAATTCATTCGCTGTGATGCCTGAAAGATTACTAGAAAACTTTGGAGGAATAATAATAATAATATTATCCATATATACTAATAATTTATAATTCATGTTATATATAATAATATAATTTAATTTTAATATATTATTTTTCATATTTTTTTTCTATAAAATGTGCTTAACATTAATTACATAATGGTTGGAGTGACTAAGAACAACTCAATCCCGAGCCCTTTTGTCACTGATATAATCAGAAATTTTGTAATATGCCCAATAAACAATTTGGATTTAATAATTATTTTAAACTTATTAGTAGATAATTCTCTAATATCATTGGGAAGTTCGTTTTAGAATCTTATACATTGCCCCATAATGGAGATGAAAATCAGGTAATATACAATAACGTCATTCAAACAATTAGAATAATCTCTTACAACGGCAAGCGGTGCATCCGTGCACATTTACAAATTTACAAGTCACACGAAGTCTTGACGGCGACGACTGTATGAAATAAATAAATTTAAGTGAGTACCTCAACAGCCATGCCAGTCCGAAAGCAGCACCCGTTCACGAGTATGGCGTGTGTCAGTCATCGTTCCTCTCGTCATATTAGAGGGGAGGAATCGACCCAACCCACATCGTCACCACTAGCAATATCACACATGAATGGGAGCATGACGAGCTTATAATATGCAACGGTTTAGTAAAGTCGTTTAGAGCCTGCGGCCGAACAGCATTTGAAATGTTCAAGATAACATAAATTAAAATAAATTGAGATATGGGAATATTTTTTTGTAATATGCTTATGCATGTAAAAATCCGTAAAGTTAAATTATTCTCAGTCATTCCTTTTAGAGTCTATTGAATAAAGTAAAGATTGAGGTTATGATGTTGTTCGTGTTCAGTCAGGAGATAACGCGTTTTTATCTTTTAAATAATAGTTTACAGTGTAATAGTTATTTTTGATTCAAATATTCTTCGTCATCTGATTTGAATTTACGCCCTACAGTAAATTATTCTTGACATCTGATTGGAATTTACGACCTACAGTAAATTCTAATCAGATGTCAAGATTATTCTTAACAATAATTCCTTTTACACTGTTATTATTATATTATCTGTTAAATAGAAAATCATATTTCACAGATAATATAATAATAATAATATCTAGGGACATTGTCACACAGATCATCCGAGCCCCAAACTAAGCAAAGCTTGTACTATGGGTTCCAGGCGACGATATACATACTTATATAGATAGATAAATACTTATATACATAGAAAACATCCATGACTCAGAAACAAATATTCGTGCTCATCACACAAATATTTGCACTTACCGGGATTCGAACCCAGGACCACAAGCTTCGTAGGCTGGAGCACTACCAACTAGGCTACGTGACCATCAAACAGATAAAAACAGCTTGTTGATTTCTTGGTATTTTGTTATAAACTCGGAGACTAAGTCCATCAAAACAATATTTTTTTTTATAAATATCTTGAGACAACTAACTCACTGCCATCTGATCCCAAACTAGGCGGAACCTGTTCAGACGACTGACAAACATACTTATATATTTCTAAATACATACATATAATAGATAAATTACATCCGGAATGAACCTTTTGGAAATGATGGGACTCGGTACACGTTTGTACGTCACATTTCTTTTTAAACAAATGCATATTTTGCCGGTCATGAATCTTAGGTTAAGTGAACTTCTTTATATGGAACTAGCTGTGCCCCACCGTTTTACACGGGTTAAACTTTCGGGTATATCAGCTAAATTACTACAAAGATTCAACAAAATCTATTCGGGGGTTTTTGTGTGAAAGAGTAACAAACATACTCACCTTGTCCATACTCACAAAATTTCGCATTTATAATATTAGTACGATTATTAAACCGCTCCTAGCGGTTAAAATTATGACCTTCGGCACTGCCACTTACTCGTATGATGATGCTTGATCATTCAATATAACAAAGAACACATCTTATGGTACACTTTATACCTTTTCGAGATAAATATTACGTTACCTTGCTCTGTTGCATATACAGCCTTACCCTTCCTCCATTTTACAAGTTCCAAAGTTTCCAATGTTAGGTATGTGTATATTATTGTATACACAAAATAGCAATGTAAAATACGTAAAGATAATACGCTTATAGGGAGGGGCGAAAGGGTCGGTAACGCGCTGGCTTAAGCCACCAAACATGCATCGATAAGCTCTAAGTGACACTAGTCACTTAGATCTTATCGATGATGGTTTTTACGATTGAATGGGTGCAATTTTGAATCATTCAGTGAATGGACCTATTGCATTGGTACCTAAAATGATTAGTAGACAACAACAAGTGTGGTTTTTAATCATTTAGGACCATTCGCCAACTCGTCTGCTAAGCGTGGCAATTATGGCATATCGACCCAAATAATGGGAATGGCTTTGTCCTGCAGTCGACTTCAGTTAGCTGACATGATGACCTTAAAAGTATCTGTGAGCAGGTAAAATGTACTTTAGTTGACTCCTTTGGATTTAAAGCCTCGCTATAACCCAAAGTAAAGATTTAAGCTGGAAGTAACAGGTCATTTCTTTTCACATAGAGATCTACGGATCTAAGGAGGAGGAGCTGATTTGAAAATTATGTAAGTCCTCAAGTTTGAAAAGCAGAAATCCTTCTTAGATTTTAAACTTTACGAGCCTCGTTTATCGATACTTCTTATCGACGACTTGATTAGTTGTCCTCGGTCTATAAAAATATGGCAGAAATATTTGTTAATAAATAGCAACATCATAAGCTACGATAGCCGCTTATTGTCAGATCAACTATATATCTCACCGCCCAAAATGCCTAACTAAAAACTACATACATATGTACAAATAATAAAACAAAATATTAAAAAGAAGAAAAAAAATCATAAACTCAATCTGCCATTTTAAAATTACTTTAATTTTCAATGGATGTTACTAAAATATTAAAAATAAATTATACTTATCTAAATTTATTTCATCGTACCCATACATGTGTGATATCTATCGATAGTTCTTCAAAAATGATATTGAGGTTTATAAAATATTTTTTTTCTAAACTGAATAGTTTGCGCGAGAGACACTTCCAAAGTGGAAATATGAATGTCCCCCCATGTAACTTCTGAAATAAGAGAATGATAACACTAAAAAAAATATATGATGTACATTACCATGTAAACTAACAACGAAAATTGTTTTGAACGAAATCTAGTAAGTAGTTTTTTTTTATGATAATTAATATCAATCAATCAGAATTTTAAAAAATGTTAATGTGTAATAATTGTACACAGATATCCAACAATGCCCAGTGTCGTGACTGCCGCAAACTGAATTCACCAACATCGGCCCTATTACAACAAGCCCGGGAAACTAGCAAGGGACAGAAGAGATGGAGGGATTACCCAGACTTGACCGCTATTCTTACACCACAGGAGATACGCAAATATATGCAGAAGTAAGGCACCAGTTCAGTTCGAAAGCTTTATAGCTGCCGGAATCCTTATAGCGTATCTTGCAAAAGCAAAGCAAAATTCGTATTATGTATCGCTGATATAAATAACAGAGTAGCTGACATAGCCCAAAGAATTGCCAAATTAACGGTCACCGTAGCCTAGTTGGTAGTGCTCCTGCCTACGAAGCTGGTGGTCCTGGGTTCGAATCCCGGTAAGTGCAAATATTGGTGTGATGAGCACGAATATTTGTTTCTGAGTCATGGATGTTTTCTATGTATTTAAGTATTTATCTATCTATATAAGTATGTATAACATCGCCTGGTACCCATAGTACAAGCTTTGCTTAGTTTGGGGCTAGGATGATCTGTGTGAAAAAAAACTGAAGTGTCAGTGGGCGGGGCACATAGCTCGTAAACCGATGACCGCTGGGGCAGAAAACCGGACCGACAATCTTGCAAGGGTCGCGGGATGCCGTTGGATGCGGGCAGCACAAGACCGGCCATTCAATTGTGGAGATGCTTGGGGGAGGGATTTGTCCAGCTGTGGGCGTTTTTCGCCTGATGTGATGATGATGATGATGAAATATATACATACACTAGGGGCTGATCTTGCGCATCCTTTCACCGCATGTTAGTTTAAGTAAATTTTTCCTTAATTCAAAGTCGTTAACTCTTTACCAGGCTTTGCTATAAGTTTTTTTCATTGTTTTTGGACCTTATTGCAAAGCTATAAGGTTGAAATTAATGTGGCCTCGTATTGTCCATAGCCTGTTTAAAGGTTAAAGTATATGATATAAACAGATAAATCAATATTAAGATTTATCTGTTTGTAATACACTTAATTTCATCTTCATCATCATGTTAGCTGAGTGACATCCACTGCTGGGCAAAGGCCTCGCCAATAGATTTCCACAATGGAGCTGTGTCCATCATTTGGAAGGAATGCCATATTAGCAGACGGGTTGGCGATCGCAGTATGATGGTCTTAACAAAGAGACTATTTACATAAGTATGGTTATAGAAGTGTTAGTACATATACACAGAAAATTATTTTTTTAAACTATTCAACAATTTGCAAAAATAATTAATCAAAGAGCCAAGCAGCACAGTGAACTACATTATTTTAAGCTGTAAGGGATCCTCCAGCAATCTTACCTTAAAATATAGAGAATTCAACGTAGACACTTACGGTAACAGTAATTATTTGTCTGAAATAAATAGTACTATTGTTTTTACCATAGAATGTGACTAAACGTATAAAGTAAAAAAAAATACGTATTAGAAAAAGCGCCTTAGAAATTTTTTATAGCAAAGTATATAACATTTTTTTAGCATGTTCCACATTAATTTGATAGGCGTTGTAAAAGGATATAAATTAAACATCTAACAACAAATATAAATTATGTATTTCGAATTGATATAGGTCATTTAAATAGTCTAGTATATTACTTTAAGACCGTTTGCGGCATATTTTTTTCAAAAATCCACTTGTTATTTCCATTCTTTCATAAAGTTTGATAAATAAAATAACTATAAATAAACTCATTTTATCTACGTTTATTTCCCCATATTTTAACGTGGGGTTGCTGTAGGGATGTTCTACATCGAAAAATAATGTAGTCCACTGCATTGCATGACTTTGGACTAGGTACTTATTTTTTTAAAATATGTAGGTACCTACTAATTGAATACCCATTGGATTCAACCCCGTCATTAACTTAAAAATAGCAAAACAGGGTGTCGGATAGCCTGTGGCGATAAAGCGAGATCATATTGTAGTACATCTTTTTCAACTATATTCTCTGGACACGCTTCGGCACCGGAATGTACTTCGTCTTTTCCAGCTAACAATGACAAAGACAGCAACGGAGCAAGGGCTTCGAATAGATGACTTCTGTTGTAAAATATCCTTGGTTTTTAGATATTTGTCTGAGGATGGAACGGGTCTATGAATAATTTTTGATAGAACTTGTATTCTTTTTATGAGATACTTCCTTATACCATTTTCTCTTTTTATTTGGTCCCCAGAAAGTGTATTTTTTCCAACGCCATTACAGATATAAAATGTGTACTAATATTATAAATGCGAAAGTAACTCTGTCGCGCTTGCACTCCAAAACTACGGAACCGATTTGAATGAAACTTGTTAGACTAGGACTTGGTCTAAAGTCTAAGAAAGGATATAAGCTTTTTAATGCGAAAAAGAGTTGAAAGGGGGGAATGAAAAGTTGTATGGGAGGATTTTTCCATTAAGAGGTTGTTTACACCCCTTAAAAATATTAGGCGGAGTTCAGATCATTTTCACTTTTGAAGTTAAAGGTAAGATGAACCTAATTCCAAAATTGTATGCAATTCGGTTCACAGTAAAAAAAATCGGAGCAATAATGCTTCAATGAGTACACCAAAAAGGGTTGATGATAATCACCCCATTTAATCACATATGGGGCGCGGCTAGAAATCTTCAAAGGGAATTCCTACCAGAGAACGGGCAGCAGCGTTTTTCTGTGAACCATCAAACTGCGATCGCCTATCGGTCTGCCAATCGTGGTGATTACGTCATATCCCCCATTCTTTGAGGAGGTTTTGTCCAGCAGTGGATGTACTTTGGCTGATATGATGATGAGATTGTTAAATGTTTATCAGTAAAAAATGGATATTGTAAAAATAATTGACTCGACGTACAAAATGACCAATCAGCTGATCGAGTTTTTACAATTTACATGTTTGATGAAATAATGAAGTTTATTCAGCACTTGGGTATTAACATACACTTGTACTTGTCAAGTTCAAAATGCAGTACACAAACATAGTCGAACACAGTATAAAAATTACAAAAATATAATTAGTCTAAAAAAATTAATCTATTATTTTGAAATTTAGTTGTACAATATTAAAATTAAAGAATTGAAGGCAATGAGCATTTGGCTAGCGCAGAAGGCTCTTAACCAGTAGCTTATATTAAACGATTAATACCCGAGGCCACCCTTTTAGGGTTCGGGCCACAGCTCAGGGGGCCGCTGAAGCAAAAGGACAGAATTCTAAGAGTGGGTGTGATCAGTTGCACGGGATCACCAATGACGTGTTAAGGGGCCAAAGCGATCCTCGCCGCTGAGGAGCCTACCCTAGCTAACCTGCGGCTTTCTCTAGCTACCTAGGTGGACGACCCGGAGAAGAAAGCCACAAAGAAACTCCGGGCTTGCTTTTTTCGTCTTCTTTTGGTTTTTGCTTCCGTTCTTTTTTTTTAATCATGTATTTTCTTACATTGGGATGGGCGTTATGTAGGCTAATGCACGCACAGAACCGTTGTCATCTAATGAATCAAAAAATTGTGAAATAATAAACAATAAAATTAAATTTCACTCAAACAATTAGAATAACCTCTTGCTAGATGAAAAAACGGTGGGTACATCCGCGTACATTTACAAAATTAACAAGTCACACGAAGTCAACCAGAGGCAACGACTGTATGAAAAAATACAATATTATGAGTAGGTACCCCAACAGCAGTTCGATCAGTTACCGCAAGCAGCACCCGTTCACGAGTATGACGTGAGGGCCAGCCATCGCCTCCCTTTTTAATTGACATACATTAAACCTTTTTGACCGCGCGCTTACTAAAGGGCGCTATGTTAAGGTTTGCATACGGGAGCTGCATGGGTTATAGATAGGGTTGCCATACGTCCCATATAGATATATGGGATGTCACCGTATTCAAGAATCACGTCCCGTATTGTTACTTGTCCCGTTTTGTGCCGTCCCGTCCCGTCAATATTTGTATATAATGTAAAATCTATGACAAAATATGACTCGGTGAAGAAACAGGAACCTCTTCCTGGTGGTTCTTCTCGGCAGTAATGGAACTGGTTTTCGAATAATTTATCATGATTGGATTGAATTGTTTTTATTGTAGTTTTTTCCATCATTTTTCTATTATAATAAACCGTTACTGCCCTAATTTTCAATTTTAATTTATTTGCTACTTATAAGTCCCGTATCAGTTCTTCAATAATGCCAACCCTACTTAGAGACGTCTCTTCTTTCTAACACAGTTCTTATGAAAAAAAAATGATCTTAAGTCTTGGGTCATTTTAGTTCTAGCGTGAAATACTGAGTAAAAATAAGCGATACGTTAGGACCTGTCGATTGGTACTTTGACAACTCTATGTATACCCTGTTTTTGAAGTATAGGTACTTCTTTTGGCGCGATGGAGAAAAATTATGAGAGTGAATTTTTACGATGCGCGCGCACACCGACTCCATAAAATTTAACAGCATGAAGTTAGTTCTAGGTGGTATGAAAATGTATGAGAGTGAATTTTTACGATGCGCGCGCATCGTGCGCGCGCATCGTAAAAATAACAGCATGACGTTAGTTCTAGGTGGTATGAAAATTGATAACTATGTTCAAGTTGTATATTAAGAAGTATAACTTCTAACGCGTGTACATAAGTATACACAAGTTTTTTTTCATTCAATTTTTCAAGCTTTATTTGAGAGATATTGAACGAAAAGAAAAATAATCAGCTGGTTTACTTTACTTACTTTTATTTTTCCGACGTATCGACCTAGTTGCATTGATCAAGGTCACGGGTGGTGGAGTCAGCCGGGAAACAATGCTGTATAATTATGATTCACGAAAGCATTAAACGTGAAAATTAATTATTTTGTGACATTAATTTGATTATTGGCCGTATAATAATTAATTTGTAAATTTCAAGTTTACATGCATGCTGAACGTACTTGTAACAATTTTAAGTATTTCGTCACTAGTTTTCGCATAATTTTTTCAATTATTATAGTAATGTTATTTAGAGTTTGCTGTATTTAAAGGGATTTCCTTTAAAACACTTGTTTTTGCCTTCGCTCAGATGAGTGTTTTCTTATTTTCGATTATACCGAGGCTATCAATGGAGTTTTGGACTGCAGCGCCAGTTTCATGGTTATCTATCCAATGCATGTTACACAGAAATGCCTCTAGAATTTCGCACAGCTGTTGAGTGTTTGAAGTGGAAACAAAATATGTGGATTTTTTAATGATTGGTAGTTTAGAACTGCCCACCTGAAGTGGCAGTGGGCTGGGCATATAGAGCCGACATATAGAACCGACAGCCGCTTGGGCAGAAAGGTTCTCAAGTGCCGCCCATGAACTGGAAGACTCAGCGTGGACTTCCAATCTTGAAAGAGTCGCAGGAAAGCCGCTGGAAGTCGGCAGCACAAGATCAGCTATTGTGGAGATCCTTGGGGGGGAGGCCTTTGTCCGGTAGTGGACGTCTTCAGGCTGACATGATGATGACTAATTGTATGCCAGGAAATTCAAGATTTTCTGTGATAGCTTGAGTTAGTGGACTGTAAGAATGTCAGATCTTATGAGAAAAGCTACACCTTGTTCTTTCCCATCAGATCTTTTATTAAAATCTCTTTTTCCATCATAATTTGGCAACCTAGAAATTTACTTTTAATGGTCTTGATTGTTGTTAAAATAGGTAGCATTGCCGTAGTAACTTGATGCTGACAGTCACGGTTAACAGAAGGTCCATATGTGGTAGCATTTGGTTTCCAGGTTGTAACATCGTTGCAGGCTCTGGCAAATTAGCTACGTTGTTAATTTTAATTTTCAGTGTTCATTGGTTCATTTGTAATCAGGCGGCGGCTTGAAAACTTGTTATTTGCTCTTGCATTACGCGCATTTTCTTCGGGTACTTTTCTCGCTCCTGATACTGTTGAAAGTTTGTTGGATAGCTGACATTGCAGTAGTTGTCTGTTCTTTATTTTTCTTTGGACGCAAATTTTTCTTTGGAGCATTTTACACATCGAGGTGAGAGGTGATCGATTATAATACCTAGATGAGTGTCCAAATCCTTGACATCTGTAACACTGAGTATATGTTATTTTATTTATACTTTTGGATTTTGATGACACTACTGCTAATATACTTAACCTGAAGGAGTTTAAAAGATCGCCTCTAGATTGCAATTGTACCAGAAATGGGGGCAGAAATTATTTTTACCTTCAGAGACCTTAATTTTTCTAATGGTAGTATCTTCAAAGTTTTATTTGCAAGCTTGGTGCAAGTTTTGATGCAAGCTGACTTTGGAGGTGTTCTTCTGCATAGTGAAGCAATCCATAAATTACAGTTTTTAGAGGTTTTTTATCTCATCGTATTGTATGAGATGCAACAGCTTATTATTTCTCTTGTATTGTAGTTGAAAAGTCTTCTGAGAAGTAAGTATGATATTAATTGAAGAGTAATAAAGGGTTTTCAACAACAACAGTGTCCGAACGAAACTGGATTTTGCGACCGAAACCGAAACCGAATTTCGGCAACGGTCTCAGTTTCGGCCGAAACCGAAACTTCCTTATAAGGATCATGTTTGAGTGAAAATTAAAGAAAACGTTATTATAATCCAGCCAGTTTTGTTTTTTTATCTTTAAATCACATAGCTCTGCAGTCTTTGACATTTTCACTTAGTTGAAATAAAATACCTACCTAAACCTACCTACCTACCTAAATACCTAAAAAGCCAATAAAAATATTTAGATATTAGGTTTGACCTTGATTCTACTATAATCTATGTATCGATCTGTTATATTAAATTATTTTTGATTTTTTTTATTTAGTTTACTAAACTGGCGTACACAATATTAAATAAAAAGATAAATGTAAGTTCTTGAAAAAAGCTTAGTGTACGACCTTATTGAAGTAAACACAGCATGTAATATATTGATGTTTACTACTTACTATTATGCTTTAGCACGTGATACAACTTTAAATTTACCGAAATCAAAATAAATCACACAAAAACTAACAACAAACAAAACGAACTGCGAACACGGACCAGTCAAAACATCATTATACACCTAGACGCGGCGAAATGTCTACTAATCTACTACGCTTGTATGTAATTTAACGCGCCGAAAATTACCGAGCAGAGCGCGAGAACTCCCGAACGTAGTTTCGGTTTCGGTCGTAGTTTAGGCAGGTTTGCCGCCGAAACCGAAACTAAACCGAAACTCGTTTTTTGCCGAAACTCGACCGAAACCGAAACCGAACATTCGGTCGGACACTAAACAACAACTTTGTTTTGTAAATTAAAATAAACCCTCAATTTAGATTTGAATTATATTGTATTAACAATGTTACGTTTGAAATTATTAATGAAAAATTATATCTGATAAATTTCCAAGACGACCGCTTTACAGATATTTATTCATTCTTTGACAAAATGAGTTCGTTAATCACTGGCTCCGTATAGACTCTGTCTTTAACATCAACTCCCAAAAATAATCCAGCGATGTTAAATCCCATGATCGATCAGGCCACTTAATAGCTGAATTTAGTGAAATTATGCGTTGATGTGCCTGCACTTCAGGAGCACAGTCCAAAGTTATATGTAACCTATTGAATTCTCTTGTTCTAGTGTTGGTCGGCCATTCCGGAATGAAGCGTGCAACTGGTACTACGAGAACTACCCGCCTGTAGACCACGAATGCATTCTCCGTAAATTCTCAAAATAATAAATAGTAATATTTATTAAACATTTACATATACATTGCAAGTTGTATGAATCTCCCAATATGGGACGAATATAGTTGTTCCAAAACTGTGCCTACCTGGTTGGTTCGTTAGTTTCTATTGTTAGGTATTAAATTGCTTGTTTGACGTGCCTGTTGGCGTGGTTGGTAGATACGCTGCCTTTCACGCCACAGGTCGTGGGTTCGATTCCCACCCGGAACAGATATTTGTGTGCTTGAGTATAATATCAAGAAGGATAAGTCTGGGTGTAAATTATCTTTATAAGTATGTATTGACAAAAGAAAAATAGTATATGTAGTATATCAGTTATCTGGTTTCCACAGTACAAGCTCTGCTTAGTTTGGGATCAGATGGCCGTGTGTGAATAATGTCCCAGGATGTTATTATTATTATTATAGATCCCTTGAACTACGTCGGGGATGTCAAAGTCATCTCGCTGGAATCTGGACGATGGCAGTGTGGCTATATGGTTATGGTTCAGATAGTAGAGTCAGCTTAAAACTTAGACTTTGCCCTTTTTATGTTACTAAATTTAATAATTTTTTTATCATAATTTATGATTTAGACATTTCTTGACGTATACTTGCATATATGACTGAGCTAGGTTCAGTCCAACATTTGTAGCTCAGATTAATAATGACGTAGGTTTGACTCCACTCGCCTCTGATGTCCGGTGAAGCAGTGAACGCCACCTAGGCTATAAAATTGGTGTTAAAAATATAGAAAAATATGTACACCATTCCTAAGTGGGAATTTCTACTTCAAGTGTACTAATTTACAACAGTTTTCGTAATTATAATAAGCTTAACAAAGCAAACTACGAAATCTTTAATGTTGTTTACCGGCTAAATGTCAATAATATTTTGCGGAATGATAAGACACCTAAAGAAATCATATTCTCCATACGTAATATGAAACAAATATACTCCTAAATAAATTAGAGCGATATGGTTTCAGGGGTAATGCACTACAACTCATAAAATCTTACTTGACAAACCGAACCCAAGTTACATCTGTCAATAAAGTCAGCTTACTAACAAAAACTGATACCCTGTATGAATCTAGTCCCAGAACGATTATATACGGTATTCCCCAAGGTAGCATACTTGGGCCGCTATTATTCAATATGTACATAAATGATATGCCCACCGTTTGCAATAATAAAATGATCATTTTTGCTGATGACAGCACGATCCTATTTTCGGGTAATGATCTTCACTTATTAGAATATAATATTAACAATGATCTCAAGAACGTGATTGAATGGCTATTAAATAACAATTTAAAAATAAATCTCGACAAAACTAAAATAATGACTTTTAACCAAAAAACTAACAAACCTAACTTGACAATTAAATATGACACTAAATCAATTTCTGAAACAGATACTGCTAAATTTCTAGGACTTATAGTAGACTGTCACTTAACTTGGAAGGATCACATAGATTATTTATGTAAAAAACTTAATCAATTTGCGTACGCTCTATACAAATTATCGAAAACCGTAAATCGCAGCACTGTATTGGTTGCATACAATGCATATGTCGCTTCTAACATAAGATACGGCATAATTTATTGGGGTAACTCAACTGATAGAGAAATGATTTTTAAAGCACAGAAGAAATGTATACGTTCTTTCTGCAAACTACAATCAACTGATAGCTGTGCACCGTTCTTTCAAGAATTAAAAATATTAACTCCACCTTCGATGTATATATTCGAAATGGGAGTATTTGTAAAAGGTAATATGCATTTGAATCTCTCAATTCTAGACGTCATGTAAATACCATACGCGGTGCCCCACACACCACAGCCTTATTTGCAAAAAGCGTACTTGGTATGGCATCTAAAGTATATAATAACATACCTCTGGCTATTAGGCGCAAAGAATGTCCAGAGTCATTTAAAAAATATTTGAATGAATATCTAGTGAACAAGTGTTATTACTCCATCACAGATTTCATGAATGACAAAGAGCGATACGAGGGTCCGATCTATTAATTTAAGACTTTTAATTGTTAACAAAAAGCTAACATAGTTTAATGAATTCCATGACTGTTATTGAATTTAATCTAGGTTAAGATACTTCTTACATTAAAATTTTGTACGTCATTAAGTTGGCAAAACATAGCGGTTTACCTTTATACCTGTATAACACCCATGTAATATGTACCTATGTTTACGAAATAAAGAAAACTGAATACTGAACAGATGACCACCAATGTACACACTGCTGTTAGTCCCTGTTGAGACAACTGTGTTCTTGGGTGTCAAAATTCAAACTATAAGGGGATCCACGAAAAGAAAAATTTGCAAGTAAATTAAATTCTGTGACAGATGCAGGTAAATCTATGAGATGGTATAGTGTTCTCTTCTTCTGTTGGTGGTTATTTCCGATTCCGGAAGACCTATAGTAGTATTTCTGCAACAAATAAGTTACTGAATATTTCGACTGTTTGGGGTAAGAGGTAAGCCAACCTAACTATGTATAAGTTTCTTTATAGAATTCTTAGATTCTTAATTATACAGGAGACTTGTCCACAACTAAGTTTAAAACAACTATAAAAGAAAATTGCAATTGAATATTTAAACGATAGAAATACTTAAGATTGAATTCTCTAAAGAATAAATGTGAAACAAAGTAATATTTTTAAAAAGGATCCTCACTTAATTTTTGATAGATTTTCTTAGCAGCTCTGTCATTGCATGCTGTGGGAGAATATTGACGATTCCACCTATTGTAACATTTTAACGAAATATTATTGTTCAATTAACCAAAAATATGAAAATCTAACACGCACTTTAATTGGGCGTTTTTGTCTATAGCCTATGACCGCGACTGCTTGTCATCCCTCCACATAATATTGGTCAGGACTTCTTGACAACTACCTTAGTAGAGTTTTATTATGAGGTTTCGAGGAACGTTGTTCGTAACGTCTGATTTTAGCCAGGTCTAAACTAAAAGTAATAATACCCTATGTCTGAATTGGTAATAGCTTCATTGTTAATAAGCATAGCTAATAACCATATTGCTTTTTGTTTTTAGGTTTTTTATTTTCAATAAACTTATATTAGATTTATACAATATTGCATGCCGTACCACGAAAACATCACCGGGTTTATCTGGGTACCGGCGAGCCGTTCACGTATGCCGTATTACAAGGTTAGTACGAGTACATAGGAAGGTATAATTGATACATAATAGGTAGATACAAAAATTTAATTATTACTTACAATATAAAATATACAACACAATAATAATTAACTAACACCGTTTTCTAAGAAGAAGTTTTTAGATTTGTGCTTAAAGCTTTTGGAACCATTTTTGTACAATGTTTGTAGATCTTCTGGTAGGCTATTCAGGTAAGAGGGTATCAGGTAGCCTGCAACTCTCGTTCCGTACAAATTTGTTGTTTTGGGTAATGTGTATTTGTTTTGATATGTGACTGATCTCAGAAACCCAGGTCTTTTATATTCGATAAGCAACTCTTAAACATAGGATAAAAAAGGGCGCATTGAAATCGGTTCGTATATTTTGAAGTTGCCCCTGAATGATTTGCATTTGCGTTGAGGATTAAAAGGACACTATAGATCTTCAGTCGAGTTATGTTCAGTTCAGTTCCATATATACTTGACTGGGCGTGTGGCTCAGCGGCTAAGACAGTCACCTGTTCGTATCGCGGGGTCGAGTCCCGAGTCGGACAACCATTTGTGTGACCCATAAATAGTTGTTCTGAGCCTGGATGTAATTACTGTCCGTCTATTATATGTTTCTAAAGTACCCAGCAACACAGGAATTAGATTCCCTAGTGCGGGCGTTGTCTTTTATAATGTGATGATATGAAGTGATACTTCGTAAAACCAATCAGTAAACCAGTCAATAAAACTTTAATTTTGGCCACAATGTATTACAGAATACTGGTTTTTGTGATTCTACGTAGTTTGGCCATAAGTTTTGTAACAAATACTGATGCATTATTTATGACGTAATATGATGTTATTAAAAATTGTTTGTACATATTTATTTAGATATAGGCAGTAAATAAAAAACAATTCTAATAGAAATGAATGCTTTTGGCCACTAATGAATGTATGAGTTTGCGCATTGGTTTCACGTGAAATTTAGGCACGGCGGATTGTAGATTTCTTTAGAGCTTGAATATCGGAGTGTCGTTCAGAGCTATCCTATAAGAATAATCATAATCTTAGTCATGCGTTTAAGTCTGGACTGAACCTGGGCCTGTTGTCAGCTCTTATATAATTAGGAACATTGATTTCGAACCAAAAACGGACACTGCGCGTCTATTGACCAGGTGCAGTCTAGCTAGAAAGTCCAGGGTATTATACATTTAAAATAGTCTACCGAGGAAAGATTTCACAACACAAAATTAAAACTTTTTAACTCCGTGACGTTATCAAAACTTTCTGACGACTTATTAAACTTATTTAGATCTATGAGTGTACTGTAGTGTATATTTATTTGTTGAAGGGTTGATTATCATTATTTTTCAACAGTAAAATTAATATTTCTGTTTTGATAGATTTCAGTTGTTTGATACTACGTGACAGAGTTTAGTGGGAATCATTTTATTTATTTCTTTTTAGCGATTTCTGGTCTTGACACGTTCTCCAATTAACAACCATTGTGGTTTAAACTGAAGGTGGCCGGCCCGATCATTTCTGTAATACATCAGAAGAAGCCTTGATTTATCCGTCTAATGTATCCACTCAATTGGCCTACGTACGTTAAACACAGATTCGATTGATTACTGGGTTCGAAATTTCCTGACAACTCTTTATCCATCTTGTGAAAGGCAAAGACTCCAATTATGTTATCTTTAAAACTTCAATCCAATAAGTTATATACTATTAATCTAGGATAGAATGTAAGATGACGGAAAATAGATCGAAGATTTTGTAATAATAAACAGGTACTGCAAAGTTAAAATTAGAATATAATAAAAATTGTATTTTTTACGTTGTAACAGTATTTATGGCCCTCCAAGTTATATGATTACTTTGACCTCTTCGGTTAGGTTTCTATACGAGTAGTCATAAACAGTCGCAGTTCTAAGTGACAATATTATAAATCGGGAACACTGTCCAGTTAAGAGTCCACTCTTGAACCACTTTATTAATTTCAATGACACTTTCATGCATATTTGTATATATGCTATTACTGCTTCGACTAGAAGGCCGCGTAATTCAAAAGCGTTTACGGATAAAACAGCAAAATTTATCAAAGTTTTATTTTGAAAATTATAGTTGTTAATGATTACAAGACACGTTATTAATCGGATGCTTGATATAACGTCTCATTTTTGTAGTATTTATTTATAGACGAAAGTTAAAGATAGATAAGATAAGATAACATCATTTATTTGCGATAAAACATGATTACAGGATGGTACATCTTAATATAAAGTACAGCATGTTTTGCCTATTTAACGGCATGCAAATATTTAGGCTTTACAAATTTAAAATATATCCTAATAAACATCACAATTTAATCATAATACAGCATGGATAATAATTCTCTATTGTTTAAACATATAACTATAATTATTATGAATATTAAATTAATAATATTAAATTATAATTTTAAAGCTTTTTAAGAGCTTAATTTTCCTATGAAACTGAACAAAGTGTAGCATATCAACAAACAAAATACACTAAAATATAGTCCCAATACAAGAATAACGAAATACCCAATACAAAAATAAATAATATATTATTTTTTTCGTATTGGTGAAACTAATAATTAAATGATATGTTGATGATATTAAATTTGGGGAACGTAGATTATATATATAACCTGAAAAATATACAAAAATAATATAAATTTTAATAAGAGTAAACCAATTTTGAAAACACTAATGCCACTCCTACGTGTTTACCTCGGAAACATGTTTGTAGAAAAAAGTTTGACTGTATTAATAATTCTTGATATTTGAAAACAAAATAAAGACGTGGGGTGCCTAAATTGGGACTTAGGCAGCATGATATGCTGATAATATAATCAGGTTCGGGGTTGGAACCCTAGAAATAGTAACGGGTTTTGATAATACTAGAACGAAAGAAAACATATAGCTCATGAAAGAGACATACCAAATTCTTAATGTAAAAATGACATTACATGGTTTTATAATGAAATGAAAAGAAAGAGATAGTGAGAATTATCTGGACAGAAGAAAAAGTATGACTGATAAAATGGACATACAAAACTATCAATGCATATTGAGATTAGATGGTTCTAGAATAAAAAGAAAGACATGGTGCAAATTTCCTGAACGATAGAAAAAAATAGGTGAAAACAAGGAGAGAAGTATTTCAATATTGCTGAAGGTTTGATTTTCGGAATGTTAAAAATTTGCAATAATTTAGGGGTATATAAGCAGTATATCGAAACAGAACGATGAGTTTTAAAACAAAGTGAAATCCAAGGCAAATCAAAAGGAAGAATTAAACGTGATAAAGTGATCAGTGAGAGTAAAGCCAGGGATACACTAGGGGGCAAATGGAGCAACATGTTGCGGAACATGTTGCTCAACAACTACGTAGAACATGCCGAAGTGAATGTCGCGGAACATTGTGTTGACCACACTAGTCAGTGTTTATAGAAATGTCGCCCGAGGAGGTTGTGGCTATTAGTGCTGCGTACATAGTAATTATATCGAGTGTATTGAAACGTAGAAGAAAGAGAAAGTGGTCGATGCGGAATTTCTTACTACAACGAGAAAGAAGAGTTAATATTCTAAGTGATCTCCGAATGTCTGACAGATTGTTTATAAATTTTACTCGAATGTCATCATCTGATTTTGAAACTTTATTGCAAATGATCGGACCTTCCATAGCCAAACAGTATACAATACTACGGAACGCTATTAGTCCTCATATCAGACTTGCCATGGCATTGAGGTACTTGTCGACTGGAGATTCTTATGCTTCCTTGTCATACACTTTTCGAGTGTCAATACAACTGATATGTAAAATAGTATCAGAAGTTCGTAAAGAACTGATAAAAAAAATTGAAGATATAAGTTAAAGACAATGCATACCTACTTTATTAAATTGTATTTTATTTTCAGTAAAAGAAATTTTAATCTATAACTCGACAGAGTACAAGATAGATACAGCGGCCAACGTAAATTAATTTGTATTAGTGTCATTAAGTCAATTAGTGCTCGAGGAATCCAAAGTTGCTAGTATATTTTGTATAATATGCTCTTCAGAAGGCTCCGGGATGATATCACTGGATGTAGTGCTATAGCCCTGTTGCACAATTGTCTGGCTTTGATTATTATAACTTGTACGGTATATTCCTTATAAAAGTTCAAAAAAAATTGCAAAAATTTCTTGCATCGTATGCAAACCATGCACTGGACTTCACGTCACCACTTCCGCTGCCAGTAGTTGTTGAAGATTTCACTTTCTTCCTTTCTCGGAAAAATTACGAACGCAGGGTAACTTTGGTTTCTATATCTTTTCTAGACAATTTAAGCTCTTTGGCAATAGCCTCCCATGACTCATTTTTCTTTATTTTATTGCTATAATCACGATGAGACGTATTCCACAACAATTCACGACTTTCGTAAAGCTCCAGAAATGAAAGCACGGTATCATTTCCCCACACTAAAGCCATGTTAAGAGGCACGTTGCGTACGCGACTACACTTGGTGACAAATGGCGCGACACTGACGCGGGACACATGCGCTCGCTCTCGAGGCGGGAGCAAGCAACATGCCCCGCATCACGTACAATGTTCCGGGACATGTTGCGGCACACTATGCAACGTTTCAGCGTCGCGTATATTGAGTGTTGCGCGTCGTGTTTCGGGACAAAATGTTCCCTAGTGTATCCCAGGCTTAAGGAATGCTAAGTGTTCAGTATATAGGGAGAAGAGTACTGTGTAGGTGTACTCTTTAATTGCGCCATTTGTGAACTGCGTGATTTTTTTGTCTGTGAGTGCCTCTATGGACGCCAATAAAGATTCCGTTTGCAAACACTAGTTTTCGGCATGTATTTAAATCGATATCTGTATATTCCCTTTTTTCTAACAAAATATTTCAAAGTTATATCAAAAATACTGAATTGCACACTAATTATGCACACTAACTAAATCAAATTAAGTATACTGTTTAATCATATTAAGCAGAACTGTTTTACTGAATGAATAACTATTATCAAATAAGTTATCTAACAATTCTATAGTTCAACAAACTTAATAAAACTTTTTCAAGGAAAACCATCACCTAATTTACTTTTAGTAACGCCGTTTATTCTTAATAAAATATATTTATATAATTAAGTACACAAAAAAATAATCAAGTGCTTACTTAACATGCACTAAACACATGCACACTGAGCGGTAACTAAGTGTAGAAACAATAAGTAGAAGTTTAGGAACAATAACAGAACTTAAATATAAAGATAATTATTATGCAGCAAGCATTGTTTCTGTCACGGCTCCGGCGCTGCGGGGTTTGGGCGGCCCCACGCGAGCTTATCGTCGCAGGTGGTTTTAACGCTCACCACCGCAGCTTCGGCTTGCTGGCCGGCTTCGCCGGCCAGCCTCAGCTGCGGCGGCGGGCCTTCAAACCACCAGCTCCTGCAGCTCGCGGGCCGCCCCACCCCTCCGCGCCTACGCGGGCTTACATTACACTCTAGGGGTGGGGCAAACAAGACTACGTGAAGTCAGTTTTGCAGCGATTCGCTTCTGTCACAAAAGAAAAAAGTAACAAAAAAAGAAAGCGCAGTTTCGAACACCTTCGAACAGCATATGAAAATCTTCTTTTCGTTCAGAAGTACCAGACCGTTTGCTTACTTCGTGTCGCTCGGTCTCCCTCACACTCGCGTTAGATGCTAAAGAGCGAGCGCGGCGTTAGATGTGCAGGCGCCAACAAGCTTTTCAGTAAAATAAAGAATCAAAATCTAAATAAAGTTAGGTTTAATATATTTTAGTTGCACTATTAGTCAATTTGTAGAGTTTCATTTGATAAAATAAACTTACTTTATAGTGGTACACCTTTAGTTAACAATTTTAGAAATTCCGTTGTAAGATTGTACAATTTAGTGTGCAAGTTAGTAATTTTGATAAACATTTGGAACGTTTGTTTTATAAATCGTATATCCAATGTACGAATCACATTTTTGATGTGAATTCAATAAAAAAGGCCACCTCGGTTTGTGTGGTTTTTTAATTCTTTTTGTAGGTCATATTTAGTTAATCAATTAGTTTTTTTGCACAGTATTCATACTTCTGGTGTGCATTCAGTTAAATAGTGGAGTTACGTAGTGTGCTGAAAAACTATACATATGTGCATTTAAAAATATCCCCTAGTTTTCTTTCCAATTCACTGACCTACTACGCACCATCATATCTAGGTTATTCCTTTTTAGAGATTTGTTTGCCTGGCCTGGTGTGAGAGCTGCTACTTCATGGTGTTGGCAAAATATGGCGCTTTTGATTATTTTGTGTTTTTATTTATTTAGAAAAATATATTAGTATAAATCGAGAATAGGCCACATTCTCCTCAGTAAGACCTTTTCAAACATTTTGGCAGTAGACTGATGGGTCTATATGATGTATTCTCGGGGGTGAGGTTTCTTTTGTTCTCAAAAGAATGTTCTTCTTGTGACAGGTGTCTGCGTTCAAGCAGATGGCTTGAAAATAGTGTCTGTCGTCGCATGTTCTGCGAATTTCTCACCAAGATCTTTGCAGATACTTACTTACTTATTGTATGGACAGTGGTTACCCTAGTTTCAGAGTTGTTTATGCCGCCCGTAAGCCTCTGACATGGCATGACTTAACGACTGTTGCCTAATGGCTATAACCGGGATCCACCGCTTAACGTACCCTCCGAAGCACGGAGAAGCTCAGAAATTAAACCACTTTGGCGGTCATCCGTCTATAGACTGACCGCCAGCCTAGTTGCTTGACCTCACCGATCACTCATGGACCGGTGCGTGAGAGCAACTTGCTATGGGCCATTGAAGACAGCCATCTGCTTAGTTGGAATACATGTGGTGCTAGCGCTTGTCACGCTGCTATCGTTTGCTGATGTAGATGTTACATCGGTAAGGTTTTATTATTTGTTACTGTTGGATACACAGATATTGTTTAAATTGTTCGGCGTCTATTTCACTAGTTATAGTTATAATAAAGCCTTTTATTGCTAGTTTTTTACAATTTTGATTCGAATAAATGATAGTAGGTACACTAATTTTACATCCTCACTTTGGTGTGCCTTACGGCATAGGCCTCCTTCAACGTCTTTCACTGTTCCCTGTCAGTTGCAATTCTTAACCTAAGGGGACATAGAGTCAATTTCAAATCATCTTCCCATCTTCTCGCTTTGCGACCTCGGCTACTTGACCCGTCTCGTGTATACTACACCGTTACCTGCTTGCTCCATTTTTCACTAATTACAGTTTTAATTAAACAAATGTGTAAGTAATTTAACACATTTGATTAATTACTGGCACTTTGTATTTCTTTTTCTTTTAACGGCAATCAGTCAGTAGACTATGAGTCGATGGCGTGTCATAATGTTTATCATGTCGAGTATGCGGAGAGCATACTCGACATGATAAACGGTGAGAGCAACTACTCATCATTGGGGCCTAGAGCTAATGTCTATCTTGTAGCTCTAGGATGTTGTGGCGCTTCAGTCGTCTCACATGGTTCTGGGTTGTTAACTGGCGTGCTAATTGATTGGGATGATTCATTACCCGCTCCTTATATCTCTCTGATGTATCTCGGATTTCCTCCTTCACTGTTTTCACTGACAGGTGTTGATGTACTTCAGTGTTGGTAATATACCACGGTACATGTCCTATTGATCTCAAGATCTCGTTTTGTACTCTTTGTATGATATTAATATTTGAGTCGCTGGCACTGCCCCACAATTGAATACCATACATCCATTCTGGTATTAGGATGGCCCTGTATATAAGGAGTTTGTTATCCAACGATAGTCTGGAGTTTCTCCCTAACATCCAGTAGAGGTTCCTATCCTATGTCGTATTGCAATCTCGTCTTTTTTAATTTTTATATGTTCTCTCCATGTCATACGTCGATCTAGGTATAATCCTAGATAACGTACGGTATCATTTGCTGGTAAAATGCTATCTCCTAGTTTCACTGGTGGGCAGTTTCCTTGGCGCAGTGTAAATGTCACATGAGCCGACTTGGCGGCATTCGCCCTAATTCTCCATTTGTGTAGCCAGATGTGTATTTCTTGAAGGCCAAGTTGGAGTGTTTCTGACGCTTTCTTTGGGTCTTTATGACACGCTAATACTGCGGTGTCATCAGCATAGGTCGCCGTATTGACGCCAGAAGTTGTCGGTAGATCTGCTGTGTATAAAGCTGTGTATAGGATAGGCCCCAAGACTGACCTCTGCGGCACTCCTGCCTTTATTTCGTAGATTTTTGAAGTTTCTCCACCTTCTTTAACGTAGATCAAACTATCAGTGAGATACGATTCCAGGATACAGAAGAAGCTGTGTGGGAGGTTCAATTTAATTTTACATAGCAAGCCCTTGTGCCATACTGTCATTCTGTCAAAAGCCTGCTGGATATCAAGAAACGCCTATGAGCAGTATTCTTTGTTTTCAAGTGCATTCCTGATAGTGGCGCAAACACTTTGCACCTGTTCCACAGTTCCATGTTCTCTCCTGAAGCCAAACTGGTGGTCTGGTATTATTTGCTGTTCTTGGACAATAGGCCACATTATCCTCAGTAAGACCTTTTCAAACTTTTTGGCAGTAGGCTGATGGGTCTATATGACGTATTCTCGTGTTGAGGTTTTCCATATTTGTAGATCATCATAATCTCGGAGACCTTCCATAGTCTTGGGAAGTACTGAGTTCGGAGAATGGCATTGAATAAGGTAGTCAGGAAAACAATAGCTTTTCTTGGTAATTCAAGCAGGACATCAGGCACAACTGACACTTTGTTAACACAAAACTTTTGTTTAGAATTAATGACAGTCTTTTTCCCACATAGAATTGGAAGAACATTATTACACTGCACTAGTGAGACTATGACGCACAGTTCCAAGTGAAACCAAGCCTGGCCACGCTGAGTTTGCGGAAATGATTTTTTTGCGGATGGCATGCATAGGCATTCCCCTTTGCTTTACCAAAAAAGGCAGGGCAAAACCTCCTTCCAATGGGCCATGATGAAATAATGAAATGTATTCAGCACTTGGGTGTAGAAATACACTTGTACTTGTTACGCTCACAATGCAACTCATAAACATAGTTTGAATACAGTATTAAATTAACAAAAATATTTTGAATTAGTCCGTCCGTGTTTCGTCACATATATTTTTATTAAATCCTTAAATAGATAATAAATAGCAAGTTACGAAGCTATTATTGTTACATTTAGCAATACTATATTAAAATTAAAGAATTGAAGACAACGAGCAGTTGGCTAGCGCCAAAGCCTCTCAACCAGTAGCTTAATTAAAGCGATTAATACCTGAGGGCCACAGCTCAGGGGGCCGGTGAAGTAAAAAGATGGAATTTGAAATGAGGGTCTGATCACTTGTACGGGATTACCGAGCACGTGTTAAGGGGCCAGGATCCTAGCCCTGACTCCTCGACTGAGGAACCTACCCTAGCTATCCTGCGGCTTTTTCTAGCTACCTAGATGGACGACCCGGAGAAGAAGCCATAAAGAAACTCTGGGCTTGCTTTTTTCGTCTTCTTTTGCTTTTTGTTTACCTTTTTTTTCATATCTTTTTTACATTGTGATTGGCTGGTTTGTGGGCTAACGCACGCACAGAATCAAAGACATCTAGTTAATCAAAATAATTGTGAGGTAATAAACAATTACATTCCATTTCACTGAAGCAATTAGAATAAGCTCTTGCAAGATGAACAAACGTGCATCCACGAACATTTACAAAATTAATAAATCACACGAAGTCCACCAAAGACGATGACTGTATGTTAAATAAAAATTGTTAACGTTTTATAACGTTTGCTACCGATTATTATGAATAAAAGGTAAAATTCGTAAGATATTAGGTCTTTACCTATGAAATTGCCGTTCTGCAGTACTGGCCATTTCAAATCAAAATAATTTTTGTTTGGCTAAGAATTCTAATTTCAAATTAATTTTATTTTAAAAACATGGATTCTTTTTTCCAAAAGTAGTCATTTCTTTATTGATTAGTGTTACATTTTCATCGCATTTCAATCTTTTTCGTCATCATGGATACGTTAAAAATTCGAGTAATTATGGAATATGAGTACCGTCGTGGCAGCAACGCGGCACAAGCGGCACGCAACATCAACGACGTTTACGGAGCTAACACTACAAACCAACGCACCACCTGTTATTGGTTTGCTCGCTTCCGTTCTGGAAATTTCGACCTGAAAAATGAACCTCGCGGTCGTCCGAAGACTTTGGTCGACAATGACGAATTAAAGGCGGTTGTGGAAGGTGATGATACACAATCTACGGCTGAATTAGCAGCAGCTTTCGACGTTAGCGTCAAAACAATATTGGTCCATTTGCGTCAAATTGGCAAGGTAAAAAAGCTTGTCAAATGGGTGCCCCACGAACTCAATGATCGCCAGCGCGAAGTACGCGTCGAGACGTGCCTTGCACTGCTCAACAGACACACAAATGAAGGAATTTTGAACCGCATTGTTACCTGCGATGAAAAATGGATTCTGTTTGATAACCGCAAGCGCTCAGCAAGTTGGTTGGATCCTGGTTCAGCACCTAAACAATGCCCTAAACGAAAACTTACCCCTAGAAAAGTGATGGTCACTGTTTGGTGGTCTAGCGCCGGTGTGATTCATCACAGCTTCTTACCAAACGGGGTGAGCATTACTGCAGATGTGTACTGTGAAGAACTGAGCACAATGATGGAGAAGCTGGCGCATCTCCAACCAGCATTGGTCAATCGCTCGTCTCCGCTGCTCCTGCACGACAACGCGCGACCTCATACTGCACAGCAGACGGTCTCCAAGTTGCAAGAACTGGGGTTGGAAGCTCTCCGTCATCCGCCCTACTCACCAGACCTTGCGCCTACAGACTACTACTTTTTCCAGAATTTGGATAACTTCTTGGCGGGAAAAAAATTCAATACCCGAGAGGCAGTACAAAATGCCTTTGAAGAATTTGTTGCCTCCCGTCCAGCTGATTTCTTTAAGAAGGGCATCAATAAACTGCCACTGCGATGGCAAAGATGCATTGATTGCATGGGTGATTACTTCGATTAATACAAATAAAAAATTCATGAAAAAAATTCGTTTAAATTTTTTCATACAAAACGGCAATTTCATAGGTAAAGACCTATTATTATTGTTTATTCAGTCAATGAAAAATATCAATTGTTTTATTTGAAAACATACTGACAAGTTACAATTTTGGTGTTGGCAACCGGCCAGCTCTAACCATAGCTTCACACCAATGAGTATACGAACTCTAACATCTTCTCTTGAAGCTTATGGTGCCCAGAGTACAACAGCACAACATTTTGTGTCATGCTTCCAGCCCAATCTGTCGGCATAGTTGTACCAATCTTGGTTTGTACAGTGGCTTTGTTAACATATCTGCAATTTGGTTTTCAGTTCCAATCTTTGCAGTACTCATATTACCATCAGCTACAGCTTCTCTAATAAAGAAATGCCGCAACTTGATGTGCTTAGTTCTATTGTGGAACTCATACGGCGGATTCTGAGCCAATTTGATAGCTGATTCGTTATCCACATATAGAACAGGAATCCTCGTTAATTGTTCTACATTTTCAATTAATCGCTTGAGCCATATGATTTCTCTGGCTCCTTCACTGGCAGCTACAATTTCTACTTCAGTGCTTGAAATAGCAACTGATGTCTGCAGTTGACTTCTCCATGATATCAGTCCTCCATAGACACATACTAGACCTGAAGTTGATCTTCCAGTGTTGGGATCTCCACCATGGTCAGCATCACTGTAACAGACCAGTTCTTTCTTAGTGCCTTTCCTATAGGTAAGACAAAACTCTCGCGTACCATTTAAGTATCGTAATATTCGCTTTACTTTTGCTATATCTGTTTTTGTAGGAGCTTCTAGGTGTCTGGATGCAACACCAACGGCGTAAGCTATGTCGGGTCTTGTTCCCACCATCAGGTATGCAAGGGCTCCAACGACCTCTCTGTATGGAAAGCCATGTTCTCCTTTAGCTTCTTCTCTCAATTCAGAGTCCTTTACTATTGGTGTAGCAACAGCCTTGCAATTTTCCATACCAAATCTCTCAAGCACCTTTTTAGTGTAGGCACCTTGATGTATTTTGATACAATCTGCTCTCTTTGTATCTCAAGTCCTAGAAAATAATAAGATTTCTTGTTACGTTGGGCCTTTATTTTAAATCGCTTCTCAAGCTTCTCGAGGAACTCATCAATTAGTACCTGTGAGGTACCAGTAATCATACCATCGTCAACATATAGGGCTAGTAATAGTCTACCTTCTCCCCTCTTCATCGAGAAGAAACAAGGATCTTCACCAGGTAGGAACCCTTGTTCTTGAAGAAAGTCTTTAATGCAATTGTTCCAGCATAATGGCGCTTGCTTTAGCCCATATAAACTTCGTTTCAATCTGCATACTTCGTTAGTCCCATTATTATATCCATCAGGCTGTTTGACATAGATTTCCTCATTTAAGCTTCCATAAAGGAATGCGGTGGATACGTCAAATTGAGCTAAGACCATATTGTCTCGAGCGGCAATACTCAATAGTATTCTGATTGTGCTCATTTTTGCTACTGGACTGAAAGTCTTCTCAAAATCCACGCCTTTCTTTTGAGAATAACCAACCGCAACAAGTCTGGCTTTGTATTTATCTATAGACCCATTTGAGTTTCGCTTAATCTTGTAAATCCATTTGCTAGATATGGCTTTGCGTCCCTTGGGCAATGGCACTAAGTCCCATGTTTGGTTCTCTTCCAAGGATCTTATTTCTTCATCCATGGCTTTGCACCATTGATCTTTCTCAATAGACTTCATAGCATCTTTGAAAGTCTTTGGTTCCTCTTCATGACCATAAACCTTTTCAACGCAGTTAAGAACAAAGTCATCAAATCTTTTAGATGGTTTTATATTACAACGATCTCGCAAAGTCATTCTGTGTGATGTTGTTTCTAGATTTCGTTCACTCTGAACATCTTCTAGAGATCGATCAATATGAGTATCTTCTCTGAATGCTTCATTCTCTGGTTCTGTAAATAACTCTTCTATAGTTTGTTCTGCTTCTATATCTTCTGCAGATTGTGTTTCGGTCTCAATCACAGGTTCATCTATATTCACCGTCGTTGATTCGGTGTTTTCATTCAATGGTAATGATACCTGAATCCAAGTGTCAGTCTGGGGTATAACACTACTTGAAGAAATAGGTATGTCGAAGTGTAAAGGAATTGGAGCATCAAAACTCATTGAACCATTTTCTATAGGTATTGGATCTTGATTTGTTGATTCTAGGGTCTTCTCTTCAAAGATAACGTCTCTAGATCGTACTAGTTTGTTTGTTTCCTTGATCCATATCCTATACCCTTCATCATTATCATATCCAATAAGTATACCTTTCTTTGCTTTCTTGTCCAATTTCTTCCTAGTTACTTTTGGTACATGTGCATAACAAGTGCTTCCTAATATTCTTAAATGCCGGATTCTTGGCTTTTTCTTACACCAAATCTCATATGGACTTTTATCAAATGGTGTTGGTCCAGTCCGATTCAGAATATATATTGTGGCATAAACTAATTCTGCCCATAAGCCTTTAGGTTCGACAACTGTCCTATTGTCTCTTTCTACACATCCGTTTTGTTCTGGGGTGTATGGCATCGTAAGTCTTTGCATGACACCATTTTCTTGAAGTATTTTTCGTACCTCCGCATTGTCGAATTCTCATCCATTGTCACTCAGAAGCTCTTTCACGTTGTGTCCCATAACTTTTATCTCGGCTAACACTTGCTTCAGCTTTTGACTTACTTCCGACTTCTGTTTTAGAAAATACACAAATCGAAATTTCGACAAATCATCTTTGAATAGTACAAAGTATCTGCATTTGCTCATTGAGTACGGGAAAGGTCCACATACATCAGCATGTATCAATGCTCCTGCTTCTGTCGCCCTCTCTCTCGTACCAAACTTTTGCCTGTGCGCCTTGCCATAAATGCAGCCTTCGCAAATTTCGCTATCAAGTTTCAGTTTAATCCCAAGCTCCCTCTCAATGACTCTTTTCACATGAGTCTTACTTTGATGTCCTAATCTTTCATGGTATAGCTGAAGTAAATTCTTTGAGTCTATCGTGTTTATTTCTACAGGTTTTAAAGGCCTTCTGTTTGTCAAACGTAGTTTGTACAGACCTCCTTGTATCTGCCTGTTTCCAATAAGCATGACTGTTCCTTTGACTGATAATTTACATTCTGTTGCTGTTGACATAAAAGTACTGTTTGAGAGTCTATCTTGTGCTGATAAAACCGAGAATAGATTTTTCTTCACGCTGGGTACGTACCAAACATCGTTTAGTGTGATCAGTTGTTTGCAACCTCTTCCTACGTCAGCTTCAACTATTAGTGTTCCTTTTCCAAGCGCCTGAATGGCTTCTCCATTCGCAGTGGTTACTGTGTATGAGTCGTCAAAGTAGTGGAATGACTCAAACAAATCATCTCTATTTGTTACATGACTTGTGGCCCCATTATCTATGAACCAGTTATCATGGTCTTCATCCATCTTACTGTTAACTGCCATAAGACTCATGTTCACATTTGTATTTGGAACGCTCTTTGTCATTGACGGTTTTGGTGGTCGTCCATCAGACATCCATTTTTCGCATTGTTTCACTCTATGACCAATCTTACCACAATAATGGCATTTATCTCTCGTGATCTTTTGTTTTCCCTTCTTCTTTTGAACATTTAGGACCTCTATTTCTTTATCTTCATCTTTGCTTAATAGTGATCGCTCATATGTACAAAGTTGGCTCGTCAAGTTTTCTACTGTCCTTTCTGACTTTGTTATCAATAGCCAACTAGATTTAAAAGAGAAGTATTTTTCTGGTAAGGTGTCTAAAATTTTGCAAATCAAGAAGATCTCCGGTAGCTCACCTTTATTTTCAGTTTTCTTCATCTCTTGTTCTAGTTCTGACCATATATTCTTCATTTTTGACAAATGAGTTGACATGTCATTGTCGGACTCTTTCTTGTAGCCAAAGAACTTCATGCAAAGGTCATATGCTCGGTCTTGTGATACACCTGAATAGATTCGGGTCAATTCCGCCCATATCTCTCTTGCTTCGTTAAATCTCATAACTTTTTGAAGATTTTCATCCGAAAGATTTGTCGTAATTAATAATAGAGCTGCGCTATTGATTCTCTGATAGTTTTTCAACTCTGAATCATATTTTTCACAATTTTCTGGATCCGACAGTTGAGGTTTACTGACCTTTCCTTCAACTATGTCCAGAAGTCCCAGTCCTCTCATGGCTGCTGTAATTTTGTATTTCCATGTCGACCAATTCGAATCGTTTAAGAGACCAACCTTTATTTTTGTTGCTTCTAAGATAGCTTGCTCCATCTTGCAGACAAAAAATGTTTTCTCTTCCTTAAACTTCGACTTCGAAGGAACTTCTTCTGAATCTCACAATTCTTACGTTTTGCAATACGTTCTGCTCAAAACGTCTTTCACTCTGCTACCATGTTAACGTTTTATAACGTTTGCTACCGATTATTATGAATAAAAGGTAAAATTCGTAAGATATTATTGTTTATTCAGTCAATGAAAAATATCAATTGTTTTATTTGAAAACATACTGACAAGTTACAATTTTGGTGTTGGCAACCGGCCAGCTCTAACCATAGCTTCACACCAATGAGTATACGAACTCTAACAAAAATGAGTACCCCAACAGCAGTTCGACCAATTACCGCAAGCAGCACCCGCTTACGAGTATGACGTCAGTGCCAGCCATCGCCACCGTCGCCATTTTCGAGGGAAGGAAATGACCCGACCCACAACGCCACCGCAAGCATTAACACAGAATGGCAGCGTGACGAGCATACAACGGGGGAGTTCATGGTGAAGTCGTTAACAGCCTTCGGCCGAACAGCGTTTGACGTGTTCATGATAAAATATGATCTTGTTTGTTTTTATAATAAGTTTATGCATCTATAAAGTAAAATTATTATTATTATATATGAATATGCATATAATATACTATATATGATAAATGAATATGCACATTTTTTATTTTTCAAGGTGGTTTTTGTGGTCCAAATACGTAAATTTGTACGCATGACTCATCAGGAAAACTATAGTCCTGTGGTTTAATCATACATGGGATTTTTTTAACTTGTTGGAATGAACGTTGGACCGCTCAAAAGCAATAATCTAAAGGAAAATATATAATGAGGAAAAAAACGCGTTATTTAGAATTTATATTGAGAAATTTGTGCCACAAAATGAACCTACATTTATATTGTATTTCAAATAAAAAAAAATATTTTGAAGTAATTTTTATGAACATTACGATACTTTTAACATGTTGATTTGATTACGAGTATACCCTATTTAGTATTATATTTTTCCGGTAGAAAAATCAATACCTCCCGTTTTGTTTGTAAATGAGCTTTTAATTTTAGGTTTTATCTAAACAACTGAACACAAAAGAATATAATATTTCAATTTTATATTCTCTTTGATCAGTATGACATCTATCGACGATCTATCTATGACATATAGATTAGTCTCTTCTTTTGTTTACACAAAATGACAAAATTACTGTTGTGAAAAGCACTTCTGAAAATATCAAAAAAATAATTAGTCCCATCCCCGTATAAAGCCAAAGACGAAGATGGCAAAACAGGACGACGGTCTTTTTCTACTGGAGGTACTCGTTGACAAGGTCATTTTAGTTAAAAGTCCATGCTTTTCCGACAAGGACTTCAGAACATGCGTGAAGATAGAATGTCCTTCAGTAGAAACTCTCGTAATATGTGACGATGACCCTGGATCCTGTTACGCTAAAAGTGGAGGACCCTTCATGAAAACGTTCAATAGCGGCAAATCTTGTCTCTTCTCACTCAAGCAGGGAGAAATATCCAAAGCCATGGGTAGCTTTCCGATAAAAATTACAGTTTATAAATCTCTACCATGTGGTTGTCTGCCAACTAAAATTATAATAGGTGAAGCAACAATAGATATGACTAAAGAATTTGTTCAGACTCGCAACAAGTTTTTGGAAGATCCTACAAACGTTAGCTATCAAGCTCTGCAAGATTCTTTCCATATTACGGGGCCAGATGGAACCGAAGCCGGAGAAGTTCTTATGTTTTTGCGGATTTCCTGTTTTGGGAAATTAATAATCACAAAGTTTCAAGGGGGTGGTGGCCCTCCTAGTCTTGGCACCGGTGCTGGTTCACAAATTGTTGATCGGTCATGTAATCCCCCTAGATCTCATCAAACAGCTAGAGATCCTTGTGTTTGCGGAACAGCACAAAGTGCTGCTGATGGCAAAGGACAAAGAGCTGGAACAAGTGCTCCCTGTAATGAACCTTGTAAAATTGCAGGTGGATTCGCTGTATGTCCCCCAGGTCTGTACAAATTTTAGCTAGCTAATTATGAATACTCTACCTTTGGAGAAATTTAAACAATGATTTTATTTATAGCCCGCGACCCATTCATTAGTATGCCATGTGAAGAAGATGATCCTTGCTATTGCTCTGGTCCGCATCCACCCATAAAGCAACCAATGGCGTGTAGAAATATGGATCAATATTGCCTGCACGTACCTAAAGGTGAGTTGATTGATGAGCAATAATATACCTACTTAACCTATAATTTCAAAGTAATAGATTTGTCAAATATATTACGAGTACTTTGAAATTACTCGTATGTGAATTTATGAGTTTACCTTGAATCCCCTTACTTCCTAAGACGGTCCGATAATTACCAGAGAGATTAGATGTATTTTGTGAGTTAACGATATGCATGAGAAATATTTGTTAATGGCCAGGTCCCAGTAAACAATTCGAAGAGATAGGATCGAATTTGGGTGGCAACGAGCTTAAGATAAGAGTACCTGCTAAAGCATCTACGATCAAGAAAATAAGTCAGACTCACTGTGCTTTGCAACGTCCTTATATGAAAAAGGATAAAATAGGAAAGAAAGAAGAGGTGGGACCCTGTGTACCACCATGTGGAAAGAATAAAATAAGTTTGTCTATACCTCACCAGACCATTTGTTGCAACGATGCGCGGCTTCAAGGAACTCAATTTAGCTGTACCACTGAAGGATGTCTTCTGGCATCGAAGCACGGCCAACAGGCCGCGTTTGCTAGAGGCGACACGAATCAAGAACCACCCAATAAAGATGTTTTCGTATTAAAAGTAGCTAAAACCGAAAATCATTACGATAAAAAATGTAAAATAGAATTGGAAGTTGTAGCACCAAAAGGTTCAGACAAAGAACCACCTATTCGTAAAGAAAATGTTAAAATAGAGACCGACCCAGATTGCGTATGTTGTCATAGAATAAGGCGATGTAAAAAATGCTGTAAAAGCTAGACGAATCCAGTCAAACACTAAAAAACATTAACTTTATCAATTGTTTGCAAATTTAGCCATCTAGGTGATGTCATCTGTAGCTCTTTTGATACTTCATTTCATAACTATAATTTCTGCTGATACTATCACCAAAATTGTACAGATTGCTGTCCACCGGGAAACAAGGTGATATTTCAAATGCCCGTCGACTCCTGTGCTATGAATCACAAGCAACGAGCCCACTTTAACTTCACCTCCAAGGGTGTGGGAGACGTAGCCAGGGACGAGCCTGGCCAACTGGTACCACCGTCAGCTGAGGATTATACTGGCGTCAAATACGATTTACCTGGTCAAGTATTCAAATTACGCATTGGAAAATATATTGAGATGCCAGGGCGAAAATCGAAGTTTGAATATCAATTTGTAACACCTGCCATCAACAAGGAAAAATTTGTCCCAGTAAAGGAAACTCGCACAGTTCAGTGTCTACCCTGCTGTTCAAATTGCTGTTCCGCAGATCTGAAATCATAATGGTTGTTAGCAAAATTTTTATGGATGTAATTTGTTATGGATTAAATTAATAATTATTTGAAATGATGTACGTAATCTATACATTAAATGTTTGTGTCAATAACAGCTTTTTGTAATTTTAACCTCCAATCTCAGATGAATGTGTTAATATGAAAGTCTGTGATATTAACAAATAGAATAGTATAAAAATTATGAAGTCATACTTTACTGAAACTGAACCGCATAACGAAGTATGTATGCGGAAAGAGGCTTTGATATTTTCAATAAGACTGACGATTAGACACTTATTCTTATTTAATCTTAAAGTTGGAAATCATACATTTGCCGTCCGTTGCGTCTCAAACCATCACCTACTTACTATCAAGCCGTAGGCGGTAGGCGCTTTGCAAATGAGACTGGGCAAATAAACCGGGTATTCCCTCGCTAAAACCCGATCGGAGAAGAAAGAAGGTGCTCTAAATCTGCTTTGTTTTCTAGAAACATTGCCGAATTATATGTTCACTGTTGAACGTGGAAGATCATATAATATTGAAATATCGTTCCTAGCTTATCACATATTGATAGAGGGTGCTTGTTCGGGACGTGGCAAACAAAAAAATAGTATTCCCAGTTTTGAAATTAGATTATTGCTTTGAATTAAGAATGCTGTAAAACTCATTTATCAAAAGTACCTTGATTAATAATATTGATAATGAAAATTGACAAAAATCAACTTTGCATCATCTCCAAGAATGTTATGAGATCAATTTCCTTTATTCATGTAAATAATATAGTGTCACAAGGATGATTTTTGTTGAAATAACTTTCTAACATTAATAAAATATAATAAACTCATCCCAGGTTTGCTGCTGAGTTTGCCGTACATTCAAGACCTAAAGGAAGAGCTAAAGACAACATTTAGCCAATCAGGAGAGAAAATACAACCTATTCTTGAAGAATATTATATTAATATAATTAGCACTGCATCTTCGATACCATGTTCCGAAAGTACGTTTGCCAAGGAATCTCAAACGATTTCCAAAATATCTGAATTTTCAAATCAATCTATTCATTCAAAATTAGATGTTTCCATTTGTTCATTATCTACCAAGTCCACAGTACGTAGCGTTTCATTCTCAGAAAACAGTGACTACTATTCCAAGTCAAAAACACATAACGCAATTATTGGAAAAAAAGAAATTAGTAAAATAATATCTAAAACAACCTTTGGTGCAATAGAAACTGCAGTCTATATGACGCTGTTTAATGATAAATGCCAGTGTCGAACGTCTGGTACTCAAGCAACAGCTTCTATTAACAAATGCTTACAAGTAATGCATACTGCACCAAAAACTACACCAGATTATAATAAACTATGTTCCGGTTCTACGTCAGGAATCGCAAGTTCAGCTTCACGTTTTCTAGATAATGCAAATCAGGTATTACCAGATCACTTTCGGAATCCGGACATATACTTTTTTGGAAAAAAGAAAAAAGCAGTTGTAAAAGAGGAAAACTCGGGGATGGGACGTCCAAAACTAGCTGCGGATGAAACTAATTCAAAACGAAACAAATGGTCACCTAAAAGCGTGTTTAAATGTCCATCAACAAACTCTACTTCAACACAAGCAAAATCTACAAGTTATACCACGGGAGCACAAACTAAAAAACACAATGGAAGTTGTAGCAGGGGAGTTTGTATTAGAGATGATAAACGACCCTGTCCAGGTGCAATTAGTGGCTATAAAGATATGGCCGCAACTGTATCACACATACGTATTGGACCTAAAGACCCGTGCCCCTTTTATGGAAATGACCCATGTCAAGGGCCAAAATGTGTTCTAGCAACTACAGGAGCCGAAGATCAAGCGCATGTCAAAGTTACTAGTGCCACGAATCCTCGTCGAGGAGTATTTGAATTAGTAGTTCGTAGAATAAACGGAGCTCCACTTGCTAGAAACGAGCTAATGCTGGAGTGGACTCCACCTCCTTATCGTCCAACATGCAAGTCACCATGTGCATCAACATGCCCTATACCTGTGAGACTCAGTGGATGTCGGCCATCATCTAAAATGATAGTGTGTCGCGCTACCACGTGCAAACCCTCTAGTTGTTGGAAAACCGCATGTCAAATGCCTTGTGGGCCACCTTCATGCCAGAAAGCTCCATGCAAGAGATGTTATAAGACAATTAGTTCTGGAAGTCCTTGCCGGGCATGTAATTCTTGTCGGCCATGCAAGCCTTGTCCACCTCCAAGACGTAAGCCTCGTTGCATTACATGTCCACCAACTCCATGCAGCCCGTGTCCACCTTCACCATGCACACCCTGCACGCCATCTGTCTGCAAACCAACTCCACGTTGTAGGCCTTGCTTGCCACCTCGCTGCAGCCCCTGTCCACCTCGATCGTGTAGGCCCTGCTCACCGCCTCGATGCATTCCTTGTCCACCTTCACGTTGTAGACGGTGCCCGCCACCGCGCTGTATACCTTGTCCCGCTCCAAGGTGTAGGCCCTGTGTACCGCCTCGCTGCAGGCCTTGTCCACCTTCACGTCGTAGGCCTTGCCCACCACTTCGCTGCAGGCCATGTCCACCTCTACGATGTAGGCCTTGCTCACCGCGTCTCTGTACACCATGTCCACCTCCACGATGCAGGCCCTGTCTGCCGCCTCCGTGTGGATCCTGCTCTCTGCCACAATGTACATCTTGTCCACCTCCTCGATGCATACCTTGTCCACCTCCTCGTTGCAGACCTTGTTCACCACCGCGATGTATACCTTGTCGGCCACGGCGATGCAGGCCTTCCCCACCTCCGTGTAGAGCTTGCTCTCCGCCACCTTGTTGTATTAGTCCCTGTACTATTTCTAGCTGCAGTTCACCCTGCTTTCGACCATGTCCTGTTGGATACAAGAGACCGCGTAGAGCACGCAGCCAACCGAGAGCCAGACCGCATCGAAAGCTAATATCTCCTTGCTTAAACCGTTCCAAAGCATGCCCAGTCGTACGCTGTCGTAGCGTACCGGGACCTTGTATTACATGTGGTGGCTTGGTTCCGTGCCCAACTAGTAAATGCTGTCGGAAATTGCCTTGCCCACCCCGAAGATGTTATTCGGTATTACCTCCCAAGCCTCGTTGCTTTAGTTTATTGTATCCACCTAGACCATGCAATAAAGAATTCGTGTGTCCGCCTCCTAAGCCATGTTGCCTTTAGCTCTGCGGCTTAAGGGTTCAATCACAGCTCATTTTTCCCGTACATTCCCGTGATGCAATAGGATTTTGGGGTTAAAAAGTATGTATACTAATCATAAGTAGTGGAGGAAATTGGGAATTGGAATACCATACCCACGAAACTAAATAAATTTCAGAAAACTAGTTTGCCTGAGACCTGATACCAATTGCAACAGCTGATCAATATATGGTACAGAAAGTAAATAATTGGTTTTGGGTATTTTGCAAATGTATTTTTAAACATGTTCTTTAGTTTCTTAAGTAAGTTAAGGATGTTACGAGACTAAATCAACTTAACTTACCTAACTATACTATTTATGATACACCTTGAATATTTTTCTCAATAACATAACATTTTTATATTTCAAGTGAATAAAACCCTTTATATCAGGGATGAGTTTGGTATTCTAATGGTATGGAAATCGTGAGCATTTGTTTCGAATATACAACACGGAATTCAGCGTTAAACTGTCTTGTAAAGACTTGCTGCTAAAAATTTACCATTTACTATCCGAAGAAAATAAAAATAATACAACTAAGCGTTCTTTTCTTTCATTATAATTTTATTTTCGAACGAATATCGTTATTTAGAACCATTAGGTCTCAGTAAATATAAATGCTCGATCAATTTGCCAATTAAAATAGTTTTAAATATTTTTCAATGAACCTGCACACCTGTAAATGATGTTTTTTGTGTAATTAGTCCAAAATAGTGGGCTACTCTGTCCAAGTACGGTTCTCCAATCTTTCCCAATATACGGTTACCTGCCGTATCTCCAAAATTTGTCATGAAAAAACTATTAATCATAAGAATTAATAGATGTTGTCGTAAATTAACAGGATAACTACAATTTAGAATTTACAATTGCAAACAAACTTAATTATGCCGTCAGGTTTTTGAATAGTTAAATAACTTAAAGTCAGGGAACCCTTGGAACAGCTTAACTCGTCAGGGCCTGGTTTATTTTAATTACCACACATGTTGGCGATTTCTAATATTTCAGTACTGGCTGCTAATTCTATAAAATGAACTTTTAGGCGTTTTGGTAGTACAAGAAATGAATTGGAATTTTAATCTCAAAAATGGCCGAAACATATTTTTTATACATTGCATACATATGCTAAGAAATATCAATTTGGGAGACCATACTTCCACTGAATCGTGGGTCTACTAACACTACACATAAATATTGTATCGTGTGTTTAAATCCATTGGTCAGTTTAAAGTAAGTTTTCATACAAACGAAGTATTCTTATTTTACTGGCCTGTTGGACTACTGCTTGCTGACCCTGACTGCTAAGACGAGGTCGTGGGTTTTATCCCGCCCGTAGCTTGTTATATTATCATTGCCCCATCCAGAACTTATCACGATTATGTGTCAATTATCTATAATATAGTTGTATTTAGAAATATATTGCTTATAAGATGTCTGGATGCCATGGTACGGGCTCGTGACTTTTTGTGATCAGGTGGCAGAGTATTAGTTGACCCAAGATATTTATTGTTTTTGCACGAACTTTTAAATCTGTTTTCAAATGATCCGGTATTTTTACTAGTAGCTTTATTTTAAAATTATAAAGATAAAGCCAATAGGACCGTATATCTATTCTATTCACCGATAGGTTGGATAGACAATATTTAAATAAATAAATAGCATTAGGTAGCACTGAGGGAATATCTACTGCCAACCCTTCAGCCAAGCGTGGCGATTATGGCATATCCCCAAGATGATTCTTGAGGGAGGTTTTTGTCCAGCAGTGGACTTTTTGCAGCTTTCACAATAAGGTAGCACAAATGAACCACCGCCACCGTGACGTGGCGCTTGAAGAAGGTTACTTGTCAACCTGTAAGTACAGATATCCAAAAACTAAAAAAAAGGAACTGACGCGATGACGTTCGCGCACTTCTTTATGTCACTATCACGTCAGCTTTCCTTTGACAGTATTATCAAAATTTTAAGTAGATATTTCAATTTAAATAATCCACCATGTCTAATAAAAATAATGCGAAAGGTACCCAATTATCGATAAATAAGAATAATAGCCAATTCAAACGTCATCCTTGGCAATGCAACCTGATGCCAACGAATGTGCCGGACCCGTCGAATGTTCAGACTAAACTGCATCCCAGGAAAGATGTTTTTGTCCTAAAGGTGAGCGGAAACTGTAGCCAAAAGCATATAGCCTGGTGGTGGTTGGAGTAAGGTTTAGACGATTGGAGAAAGATCTCTGATAAAAATATAAACAGCATATATAATAATATTCTGGGACATTATTCACACACGGCTAAATCTGGTCCCGAACTAAGCAGAGCTTGTACTATGGGTATGGATACTAGATAACTGATAACATATATATAGAGATATATATTATCAGTTATCTGGTATCCATACCCAGCCGTGTGCGAATAATGTACATATATATATATATACTAGCTGTGCCCCGCGGTGTTACCCGCGTTAAATTTTATAATTTTTCTTTGCTATAAACCTCACGGAGCCTGAGACATTTCCAACGAATGCAAAACCGTGGAAATCGGTTCGTGCGTTCTGGAGTTGTAGCGTCAGGAAGGAAAACCCGACTTATTTTTATATTGTAGAGATATATAAATACATATTCTTTTGTAGATAATTGCACCCAGCCTCAGGACAAACAGACATGTTCATGCACACAAATATCTGTCCTGAGTGGGAATCGAACCCATAATCTGCGGCGTGAAAGGGATTTACCAACCACACCAACAGCCCCATCAATTGGGATCCAGAGTAAAGTTTCATAAAAAACATTTTACTCTCTTCACTCCAGTAAGCAACGGAAAAGAGCCTCTTTTTCTCTTAATTTCATCTCCCTGAGTCCTGGCTAGATGCCCGTCAAACTTTGAGAAGTATGCCAGATGGTAGTTATGTTGATAATAACAGGTTGGTTATTGTAATAAGACGATAACCACCTTAATACCCGTTTTATGTAGTACTAGCTGTGCCCCGCGGTTTTACCCGCGTTAAAATTTATAAAATATGGCCTATGTGTTATCCTAATAATAATCAAAATTAGCCTATGTTCTTTCTCAGGGTCTAGACCATCTGTATACCAAATTTCATTCAAATCCGTTCAGTAGTTTTGGCGTGAAAGAGTAACAGACAGACAGACAGAGTTACTTTCGCATTTATAATATTAGTTAGGATTACTATTCATGAATAATTTCGCGAGCCTTATACTGCTCTGGGCAGCTGGAAGGGGCACTTAGGACTCCGGCCAAATTAACCTTAGGTGATGGCACGCCTTGACAGAGGACAGATAAAAGTGGCGGAAGCAGTGCGTTCGCAAGTTTCAAAAATATTCCAGGTTTGACCTCCAATCTGCTGGATGAAAGAAAAAGCAATTTCAAATCGGCTGCGTACACCTTTCTTTCTCAGAAGTGTGGTGTATTAAAGATTTACATACTAATCAAAATGAATATCGAAGTCCATCAGAAACAAAGAGTGGTGGTCGAATAATACCGCGTCTATACATTTAAGTGAGGTAGAACATAGCATGGGGAAATATCTGCATCTTGCAGAATACACTCTAGCTTTGGCGATTCTAGCTTTACCAACCACGCCAATCGACCTAACTGTATATATTTATTGCAGTATTTATATTCTCATTGAAGTACTTAATCAATATGTTTATTACATATAAAGACGTTTAGAGAAAAAGTATGCAGAATAACATCATATAATCGAAAAAATAAATTAAGTTATTTACAAGTGAATTGTATGTATTAATACACACTATGGACTTCTCACATTGTAAGCCAATTTAATTTGGATTAAGGAGCAATACTTGAGCATGCTGTGTGGTGATGGCATAGAATAACATCACCCCATCTCATCCCGTGGGGGGCGTAGAAATGGACCGAGGGAATACCTACCAGAGAACGGGCAGCAGCGTTTCTTCTGATATATATTCTGATATAATGATGATCATGACTTGAAATCTGTGCGTAGAATTGAGTTGTATATAGTATTTTTACATCATAACACAGTTTGTTAATTATTTTTAAGGTGGCGAAAGTGGGACCGAATGGGGACCGGACATGTAAAATGGAACTAGAGCTGGTAACACCCAAGGCTCCTCCGAAGAAGCCGCTTTCCCGCATCGACACACGCGAGACGCAGTGCGAACCGGAACCGACATGCCACTGCTGTACGCGCGCTAAAAAGAAATAGTTAATTAAATTATTAAAACGAGGAACTAAAATAGAAAAGAGTATGAACTTACCTCAAAGGAAATACAAGAAAATGTAAATAAATATAATGTAAATTATAATACAAAATCACAAAAATATTAATTTTGTTTTTTATGTTCTTTTTTCTATGTTAAAAAGCATCGCTGCGAAGTTTAGATAGATATTAAATTCGTAGGTAAAACTGTTCATTGTAGAGTCAAGTAGGGGTTTTTATTTTCGACTGAAGAGACTTCAGAATTTAACTGAGGGTTTGAGCACCTCGCCTGTTCACTACAGCAATGAAATCCGCTTCGGTTAATTGCAAGCATCTTATTAAAAAAAAACAGTCAAACCCAATACCTATACCAGAATTTCACAAGCCTCTGTTTATTGATCTTGAAATTGAATGGAAACCTAGCGTTATATATAATACAGACTGTGTGCTACCTGTAACTATTGTCATGGACCACTGGGACCGTCATAAATAATTGTTCTATCGAGACATAGAGGATAAATTCGTAACCGATCACATAGAGGGTAAACCATCAATATGCCAAATTGCCTGACAAATATTTGTGTATACACAAATATTGGTTGGCCGGACTTCGCTGCTAAAATGTTCCGAAATGTTGAATTCTTCAAGCTTTTATTTTTTTGATTTCGTAGCATATTAGTACTGTTTTGTATTCTGTACACATTCAAAATGCCTTTTCGCCGTGGCCGTGGCGAATACACTGTCTCCACCATCATGCTATTTCGGTTAGAACCCGGCCAAAATAGTCCACTATCTTGTCCAGTATCTGTGTGAGTCAGATATACAAATTCTATTGTTTATTTGCCATTCCAGTTACAGAAGGAATTAATACGGCGATGTCCGCACTGCGACACCCATTATCGCGGGTGTTCTAATCAAATGAAAGAAAATCATTTACTTAATCAATTCTAAAGCTATTCAATATCGATCCACGAAAAATATCATAATTTTGGTGAAATTGACAACGCTAAAAGCTAAAAACTAGACAAAAAAGTTTAGTCCCAATAGATTTTTATAAAGACTGATGATAGCTTAGATTTAAACTGGTCCATAAAAATACTTGTTTTAGTGTGATAAAATAAAATTTTTATTGTTTCAAATTACTTTTTATTAATAAAATGTGGTAAGGAATCAAGAGTTGACACTTAAATGAATACATTTAGTAATATAAGATAAAGTATGGACGTCATTTGTTTGTATAATTGCCTTAAATATAAAAGCCACGTACTTACTTGCGTCCACGCTGCCCCGCAGTAACTGACGTATTTTATTTCTTTTTTGCACAGCTATTCACACTAAAGAAAAAGTATTCGATGCTCAAGGAATAAACGCGTGTGTAACGTTGCCTACCTAAGCTAGAATAGTTCTGGCAACGCGGCAACGTAAAGATTTCGAATTACTTTTATAGGTCGGTAATAGCTACATATTTTCGATGGGTCGTTGAGGGCTGCGTTTACCCTAATTAGTTACTAAAAGGGTGAAGACTTAAATCATAATAACGCCAAATCCCCCACATCTTTTGTAAGAGAGCTTGGCTGGGAAGTGAAAATGAAAAAAAGACACTTCAATCAGTGAACGCAATTTGCGTTCACTGACTTCAATTAATGAATCCGGGCATTGATTACTAAAATTAATAGTACGTTGAATAATAGTATGCTGAATAATATTTATGATTACTATTAAGTCCACCTCCTATACTACATTTTGATTGTATATGATTTAAATACCTATACTTAAATAAATGTTATACTTTATAGTTCCCAAAAACGGCTTGAAATATATTTATAAAATTTTGAAAATATGAGTTATGAGAGCAAAATAGGTGAACTAGCTAGATCTCATTTCTCGGAAAACTCTTTTGCATGTGATATAAGTAAAGTAATTTGCGTTCTACCGTACATGTACTAATCAGTTTAAGTTGAGCCGTAGGTAATATGCCTATAAGAGCTGGTTCACATTAGGTCGGAACGACAGTTTTACCGGCCCGACAAACGTGTCGGATCCATATTGGCGTATGTATGTCAATAGCGCCGTTCACATTAGGGCGACCCGACCAAACTGTCGGAGCCGACACTTTTACCGTACGTCCAGCCACGATTTCTGCCGGATCGAACATAATATTGGCGTACTAGCAAGTATGGGGCCGCACAGTGGAACGAATGTATGGGAGCGGTTGGACGTAGACATGTCCGAAAAAAAAGAGTAAAATTATGCCAAACTAATGATGCCATCTTATTCGATTACTTAATGCCTTCATAACTTGTGGTGATGAATTTCTTCATAACTCCCATATTTCGGGAGTAATTTGAGAAAATGTGAAATTTTACTATGAAAATGAGTGTATCGAGCTCTCTCCCTCCTGATTCCGGGCTTGTTTCAAGTAGCGGTCTCTAATATCATAATGCTAATACTAAGAGCTATATTTAATACTAAGACACATAGTGCGCCAAATGTGCACTTTCTGGGATAAAGAGTGATGTTTATTTTATAACACAATTTTTTTATTTTTTGTTTATTTTGTTGATTAAAACCGTTTTTCTAAAGGTTTACCTTATTACAATAACATTTCTGAGCAGCCAATTAGAGAAGATATAAGCTAATTAGGATATATAATTAGGGACTTAAGGTTTACATATAAAACTGATGCACTAATGATTACTGATAAGAACATTGCTATTATTTAATTACTAAATGGCTCTTAATACACTAATTTAGTATGCATCATTTACTAATTATCACAATAACTAATTACCTTGCAATATTTAACAAAGGATACCTGGGATACCTGGATTTTATATAAATAGGTCACTATTAGTAACTTTAAAATCAGTGTTGATTTACACCTCGTTGTATCCAAGCTAATCTCGCAATGTATTTTCCAAATTTTAATACAAATCTTGATATTCACGTTGCTTTATGCGCACGCGCACATAAAGATTTACGCGACTTTAACTATTTGTTCAGTGTTTTAAAAGATAACAGTTGTGTTCAGTTATGTGAAAGTGCTGAAACAAGTTTAAAAGACTGGTGTCGTCGATTTTGCTACCGCATTTATGCAAAATGGACACAGTCTGGAAGAAGCACAGATAAGTTTCGGAAGAAACATGAGATTTGGCTACAGGCTGCAATTCAATGGCCGGAATTACAGAATGAAAATATGGAATTTTCATTTCCTTTTATCCCAGAAAGTGCACATTTGGCGCACTATGTGTCTTAGTATTAAATATAGCTCTTAGTAATAGCATTACGATATTAGAGACCGCTACTTGAAACAAGCCCGGAATCAGGAGGGAGAGAGCTCGATACACTCATTTTCATAGTAAAATTTCACATTTTCTCAAATTACTCCCGAAATATGGGAGTTATGAAGAAATTCATCACCACAATTTATGAAGGCATTAAGTAATCGAATAAGATGGCATCATTAGTTTGTCATAATTTTACTCTTATTTTTCGGACATGTCTACGTCCAACCGCTCCCATACATTCGTTCCACTGTGGGCCGTTCACATTTGTCGGCGCGAAGCGGCGGCGACACCCGCCTGCCCTTTCTCTTGTGGAAGACAGGAGTTTACTGTGGGATAAAACGTATGAACAGTACAAAAATAAAAGTTTAAAACTAGCGGCATGGCGTGAAATTTGTTACAACTTCATTTTGCTCGGCAATTATTAGATGCACCCAATATTTCCTTTTTTTTCTGCCTTTTATTTAAATACCACATTGCAATGAAAACGTCGTTGTCGTCCATCCTATACGAAAGCCAACTCACAACTGTTTTGTGACGACCCAGGCGGGGCAGTAAAACGACCGTACCGACAGTTATATTCACATTAGGTCGGGTCGGCGGCGTCTAGTGTGAACAGCAACACCCGGCAGTCGGTGAACGGCAAACTGTCGGTCCGACCTAATGTGAACCAGCTCTAAGCTTTATGCCCAGTGCCAACTGGATAAAGTTTGCAGGAAAAACGTCACACGATTAGGCATAATTACTGGACACTGCAGACTAAACAAACAGCTCTTCAAGATATTCTTTACTAGCTGTGCCACGCGGTTTTACCCGCGTTAAACTTTATAAATTATAGCATAGGTGGTAATCCAGGGTGTCAGCTAATTACATACCAAATTTTATTAAAATCGCTCCCGCCGTTTAGACGTCAAGAAGTAACAAACATACATACTCACACACTCATAAACTTTCGTCTTTTTATAATATTAGTGTGATGAACTCCCCCCGTGCAGAGGTTGTATTAAAGCTGAGGAAACACCAGTAGGTACAGACGCCAGCACATCCAGCTACCGCAATCTGTCAAATTTATTTTATAGACTTTCAACTTTAGCACAAAATCATAAGGTTTACTTTCAATTGTGGAAATTTGACAGATTGGGGTAGATTGCTGTGCTGGCGTCTGTACACGTGCTGATATATTGCAAAATCGTAAATTATCAGTGAGCATAGTTCCTGAACGGTTAGATGACGGACGATACAGCAGGAACTCACGAAGATACAAGGTCACCTAAACTTTTGAAAATGGTTTGAGTAGGAAAATATGCGTCCCAACTATACAAATAAGTGCAGAACTCCTAGCTTTATATTTGGAGGTCGTAGTTCGACGTCCATATGCTATAGCTCTAGTAAGCCTGCCCATAATCCCTAGGTAGCGGTAAACCGTAAGAAACATTTAACTTTAAGGGCCAGTTGACTGCATTAGCGTCTCCACCTGACAGAATGATAATAATAATGTCCTCCTAGCCGAATTTCGGCCACGGTGGCCAGTCTCAATATTGATTAGTCATCTGTGCGGGACATATTTATAGTGCACAAGTGTGTGCGCAAACACAGGAGCACTTTTTATTCCATCACTCTCATGATCCGATGGGACGCCTAGCCACACGACTGGTAAGAGGTCAGGTACAGGACTGACGGCGTTACGTGCTCTCCGAGGCACGGGGGTATAATAATACCGCCAACTGCCAGACTTTCGGGCTGATGATGAGAAATTTTTCTTTTTACAAAAATGTCCCTAAATAACAAATAACTTTTGGCCGGACCCGGAATTTGAACCCAGGGCCTCGTTCTCTGTGGATGAACACGCTACCGCTAGACTAACGAGTGAAACCTGCCTGCCAGAATACACTCTATCTAATTACATTACCTTATTTATTACCATTACATTATCTAATTACATTTTATTAAAATCGCTCCAGCCGTTTAGCTTTGAAGAAGTAACAAATATACGCACTCACACTCACAAACTTTCGCCTTTATAATATTAGTGTGATTTTTTGCTTATTTCAAAAATTATATTGAAAGTAATGAACAATATAAATAAAACAAAAGAACGAAAGTTATGGTACTAATCTAAACACATAATCAGCGTATCGTCCACAGCTGGACATAGCCCCCCCCCCCGTTTCTATAACGATGCCATTTGGGTGCCATGCCAGAGGTTTGTCTTAGTCACCGCGCTTGGGATGCGAGTTGGTGACTGCAGTTAGGTGGTAGCTAATAGAAGGTACATAAGCGGCGCTACTCCCTGGGGTCGCTAGCGGTTGGATCTCCACTCGTATAAGCGGGCCCGGGAAGAAGTAACCTGGTGTAGTTCAGGTTGCCTCAACACGGTTGTGCGCGCTGAAGACTGAGGGGGGAATTCACAGCCCTTCCCTCCCCGGGTAAGAGCCTCGTGGAGGCTTCAGTGTACAGCGGGGGTACTGATGCTGATCTTTCACGAGTTCACAGAACCTCCGCTACACGCACTGTGGCGCTGGCTATCTTGGTGGTTTTAGTGAGTCGAGTCCTACATAGGTGGCGCTGCTACCCGACTATCTGCTGTATCCCTAAATCGCCTTTTACGTCACCCACGGGATGGTAGAGTGGCCCTGCTATTCTTTCGGGGCCGGTAACCACACGGCTAACTACTAACCAAAAGTACTATATCTATCTAATCCTTCCGGCCACGGCGGCCAGGCTCAATGGACATTAGCCAACTGCGCAGGACATATTATAGTGCATACTGTGTGCGCAAACACAGGGGCAGTTTCTATTCCATCACTATCTTGACTATAGCGACACGACCGGAAAGAGGGCAGGTACAGGAACGACGGCTTTACGTACTCTGAGGCACGGGGGTGTAATACCGCCAACTCTGAACAACTACTGAGAGATTTCTTTTTACGGAAAAATACTAAAATCACCGTTTGGCCAGACCTGGGATTTGAACTCAGGACCTCATTATCTGCAGTTTAATACGCTACCGCTAGACCAAGGTCCCATATAATAAACGGATGACATGGTTTACCTATAATAATATCTTTCACCTTGATATGCCACGCGTTTATTTATATGCACCAGCCCATAACCTTAAGCCCCAAATAACACAATCATTTGGAGATAATCCTTGTAGATACATGAATTATTTAACAGCTAAGTGTCTGCTCTATATCAATCCATATCAGTTATATAAAGTGACAATGTAGTCTTCAAAAATATATTCAGTAACCACGCATAACAATTTACATATTCATATCATGATAATTTTAGCGATCCCATCACGTTGTGTGCCGAACGACAAAACAGTTTACAATATATGGAAATCATATGCTTTTTCACGTACTTACATAAAGGAAATTTCCTACAAACCTAGTCAATATCAAAAACGACATACTAAAGTTACCGTTAATGTGCTATATCAGTGAACTTAAATATATACTAGTAATTCTGATCGAAATATGATTGTGTCATGAACACGGTTATTTGTTCTGTGTCTGGGTGGGATTTATCTATCGTATGTATGTATTTTAGAGTACATAAGTATGTTTATCACTTGTGTGGTTGCCATAGTTCAAACTCCGCCTAGTTTTGGATCAAATGACAGTGTTAGTTGTCACAAGATATTTATTATTGTTACTATTATTTAAATCTCATTTATTTCTAACACACGGGTGTTATATTTCTCATTATTATTTTTGTTTCATTACACAAAGCTCCCGATCTTTTGCAAAACCAACGAATTAAAGTAGTTCTTAGTAGTTTAGAATCGCAGGTCGTGGGTTCGATTCCCACCCAAGACAGATATTTGTGGACATGGGTGTAATAATTTACCTGAACTCTTTCCGGTCGTGTCGCATAGGCGTCCCATCGGATCATGAGAGTGATGGAATAGAAAGTGCTCCTGTGTTTGCGCACACACTTGAGCACTATAATATGGGACATATTATACAAGTGTGTGCAGATGGCTAATCTCTGTTGAGGTTGGCCGCCGTGGCCGAAATTCGGCTAGGAGGACATTATTATAATCATTTATATAAATATATACTTATTTACAAAATAAAAATAGTGTGTGCAATGTATCAGTTATCTGGTTTCCATAATACAAGCTCTGCTTAGTTTGGGGTCAGATGGACGTCAAAACTAAATATATAATAATTATTATTATGTATTTAGCTTTGGCGCGATTTAGCGAGGGAGAATATGCGACACGTTAGAACCTGTCGGGCAATGATACGCCCGATGCCCGTATTTCACATATGCCCTGTTCTGTTCATACAACATATATCAGAGAGAGAGAGAGAGAGAGAAAAATGTAATGGGATTTCAATTAGTTTCATCATCATCATCATATCAGCCGAAAGACGTCCACAGCTGGACAAAGGCCTCCCCCAAAGATCTCCACAATTAATTTCAATTAGTTTACTAATGGCAGAATTGCCAGTAATATTACTGATATTATATTCTTAGTTCAATACTTGTGCTACTACATTGACCTGGTATATGTTACATGCTGCTGCCTCCTTATCGTTTGCATATTGTTTACAGTACCCCGATTTTTTGCGTTCAGACTCCACCTATTTATGCATATTAGGTTATATGATCATTCTGTAGTTCATGGGTAACAAAACGAGTACTTGCAGAAATCTCGACGCGCATAAGATAATTTAAACACCAAACTGAATTTATACATTACATTGATTCACTTACATTAAATTTATGTGAGTAACACAATAACAAGATAAAATTTGATTTTAAATTTGTTGGATCTACATATGATGTCTGGCTTTTTTTGTCGTATGACCATGGCCAATAAACTATTCAAATGTTAAGTGTAGATTCTGTCTGTATGATTCGTTCTTCTTGTTCTAATAAATCTAAATTAAGACGTTAAGAGTTTACATTCTAGGCGTTCACTTTTATCGGTTTATGTAATAACAGATTTGACTGCACTGAATTAACAAATAAACTATGTCATAAGGTACCCAGAACTGTTATGCAACTGGGGTACGCGCGTCTCGCTTGTTTCACATAGACACGTGTAAGACTAATGGCGGGGTGCCCGTTCCACTTCGTTGTATCGTTGAAACTTATAACACACATTTCATGGGGCTCGATATATTCTCGTTGACGAATCTTCAATTTAGAAGCAAAATTACAGAGTTACTATCAATATAACACCTAGTTTATGAACCCTTCTTTACCAATATATTACCGTTCTTGTATTACAGCATTAGTTTTCTTCTGTTTATTATTATGATTTAAGTAACTCGTGGACAGTGTGGGTTATATGTTTATTATTTATTGTAAGGATATTTACTCTTTGTTATTTATAGCATGTAACCGTTTCTTGTCCCAAATAAATAAAAGAAAGAGACGATCCAGAATTTAGCTACGAGTTGAGCGTTATAGCACTCACTAGTGGATGCTACTGACATCGTACAGGAATTAGAGAAAGCGGCCTATGTGTTAATATTTGTGGCATAGTTTGAGTGACAGAACCAATCTTGCATTCCAGACGTTTACAAACCCCCACCTAAGCATTCTCTCATTAATAAAATAATAATAATATCTAGGGCCATGTCACAAAGATCATCCTAGCCCCAAACTAAGCAAAGCTTGTACTATGGGCACCAGGCGATGATATACATACTTATATAGATAGATAAAATCTTAAATACATAGAAAACATCCATGACTCAGAAACAAATGTTCGTGCTCATCACACAAATATTTGTACTTACCGGGATTCGAACCCAGGACCACCAGCTTCGTAGGCAGGAGCACTACCAACTAGGCTACGGTGACCGTCATTAATAAAATCCTGGGTCATTATTTGCACATGGTCATCAGATTCCAAACTAAGCAGAGCTATGGAAACCAGATAACTGATATACTACTTTTGTAAACACATACTTTGCATCATGCACACAAATATCTGTCCTGGGTGGGAATCGAACCCACGACCTCCTTCGTGAGAAGCAAGCATTTGCCAACCACGCCTACAGGCCCGTAATTACTTTGACCAGCCCGGGTCGGTAGACCTTCAGGTTAGGCACGACAACGTGTATCCAGGCCGAGGGTTTTCGGCAAGAGGGGCGAATGAGATGGGTAGGCAAGCACTGCCTCGTCATAGTTTGAACTTTGTTTTATACCTTTTACCAGAGAGAGAAAGGAAACACTTTAAGAAGCTTTTGTGCCTCTATTGTGATGTCAGCGTTTCCATGTGATCCAAAATAGTCAATTAAAAGACTTGTTTTTTGACAACTGCAGTTTTCATTTAAGATCTGTGGAGCTTTTATTCGATTGATAAAAGCTTAACAACCAGAAATTATATGTTACGCATTTTCCATAAAATGCCCTGAGCTTTTACTGTTTTTTTCATTAGACTGGCAACGACCAGAATTTTTTTATATTTGGATAAGTATCAAAATATTCAGATCATAATTATATAATACTAGCTAGTCACCGCGGTTTTACCCACGTTGAAGTAGTTTTGGCTTAAAAGAGTCTGAGTCAAAGATTGTCAAATGGAACGTCGAAGTCCGGAAGGTCAAACGGTAAATAAAGAATATTATTTGAGCGTTATGCGGCGTTTAAGAGAGCAAATTCGACGAAAAAGGCCAGATTTGTGGAAAGAAAGTTCTTGGATTTTGCACTACGATAATGCGCCTTCGCACAAGGCCATCATTGTGAACGAATTTTTGACCAAACACTCAACAAATACCATCCAGCAACCACCAGATATGGCTCCAGCTGACATCTTTCTTTTTCCTAAACTTAAACTACCACTTCGTGGTACCCGTTTTCAATCGGTAGAAGACATAAAGGAGAATTCGCGGCGAGAACTGAACTCAATTCCGAAAGCATCGTTTAAAAAATGTTTTGATGAATGGATTATTCGTTGGCGTAAGTGTATCGTTTCTGAAGGAGCATTCTTTGAAGGTGATAAAATAAATTTGGATGAATAACAAACATCTGCTGTCTGGTGACGGCGACAAATATCAGAATCAGAATATCATCACCCCATCTCATCCCGTGGGGGGAGTAGTAGTCGACCCGAGGGAATATCTACCTGAGAAAGGGCAGCAGCTTCCTTCTGATTACTATGACTATCTTACTGCGATCGCCAACCCGCCTGCCAAGCGTGGCGATTATGGCATATCCCCTCAAGACGATTCTTGAGGGAGGTTTGTCCAGCAGTGGACTTATTTAGCTGTAATGATGATGATGATGAACAAACATTTTGTATATTATTCATCTTTTTCCGGTACTTTCTTGGCTGAATGTATAAGGTTGGATTTCAGAGTCACGCGCGTGGCGCGTGTCGTAGGTTCAACAGCGCGCGCTTGACGCGCGGACCATCTGAAACGAGTTTTAGTATCGCGCGTTCCTTTGCAATATACAGTTGTGTATAATCGTCGTCATGGAAACAAACCGACTAGCTATTAATTTTTTATGAAAAAGAGTGCAACAGCAACATAATCTTCTTCAAGTAATTCCAGCCCGATTTCCTCCCAGGCTTTATTTTTAGCATCCCTGTCCTATATAATTGATATGAGGCATCCCACAAACATCTTCAAACGAACTTCGTCGATCAGACGCCCCGTATCGAGGAAATCGTTACTTATTTTAAGTGCAAAGAGGATAAAAGCACTACGTTTTATTTAAGTGTACGCAACAGCGCATGCGACCCGCGTCAATCTGAAACACTAACTGCCAGTATAGGAGTTCGGGCCGGGCGCGCTTCGGCAGCGCTGGCCGACGGCGCGCGTCTCACAGGCGGCGCGTTTGAACTGCGTGACTATGAAACGCAACTACTATCTAGTGTAATTGTAAGCGCGCGCGTTTGGACGGCGCCGCTCGCCGGCGCGACTATGAAATCAGCCTAACTGGTCTCCACCCTTAAATCCTGAAGTCTAGCCCTACGCATCAGTCTTTGATAAATTCTGAAGTCTTTTAGTCCACCTCTGGCCCGCGTCATCTGGTCGACTTGCCGCTCGTAGGTCGCACTCTTGGCGTTCGATTGCAGTTTGTACCTGATCAAACTTCTATTCTTAACATTCGAGTGTTTGCTTCGCATATTTTCGTGCATCTGCGATAATTGGTTTTCCAGCTTCGTCAGCTGGTCGATGCACGTGTTCAATTGAGTCGCGTATGTTTCTCCGTCGTGGTTTTCAAGCTAAAATTAAAAACGAGGATAGGATGGCTGACGGCTATCCTATCCTCGTTTTTACTCTGTTAAATATTTATAAAAATACTTGATTCATGATATTAAATATTTATTAGAATCTATCAATCGATTTCACACGTGTCACTTGACAATATTTGACTCAGACGATACATGTATTAAAGACCGAGGCAGTATAAAACAGGCATAACAGGTGATAAAATGTCACAAGGTCCCCTAATTTCCCTGGCCACTTTTGGTTACGAAAATGGTCACCATTTTATGCGATGAACTTCGTCAGCAAAATAATTTCGCCAGTTTTGGTTATCTTGGAACTAGGTTAAATGCTGTTTGTAAAGATTTATTACCACTCACGATGTTCTGAACGTAATTTGAGTCTACGGTTTCATCATGGAAGACTATCATCAGGAAGCGAATGAGAGTTCCGCGAGACTTAGTCAACTAAGCTCATTCATGATTTGATTTGTTGCTTTTGAAATTTTTATTATGGCATAATGATCTTTAGGGTTAGAATTCCCACAGATTTTTTTAAATAGAAACCGCCCTCATTCGGGAATCTAATCTATGTGTTGCGCGGTACTTTACAAACATATAATAGACGGACACAAATTACATCCAGACTCAGAATAACTATTTATGGGTCACAAAGATAGTTCTCCGGCGCGGGATTCAAACCCGCGACACGAAGCGGTAAGGCGACTGACTTAGCCGCTGCGCCACTCGTGCAGCCAAATGCAGCAAAAAAGTAACGATGATATCTTCAGTAAAGGTTGTTTTTGACGTCATTCAAGTAAAGCTAATATTTCCATTCACAAATATAGTAGATACGTTTTACAGCACGCCAGGGCAAGGATATTTCTTTATACTACGTTAGTGACTTTGGGAATTTTGGTAAAGAGTCAGTGTTAATATAAGTGTTTAGACCCCATAGGCTAAGGTAACCGCTTATCTTCAGATGAGCCGGTTGCTTTCTTGCCCACTGAATCTTATACAATTTCCGGAACTTTTTCAGCCACCATATACCTAGGCGGTTTGACCACGATGCAACAGATTCTATTTGGCTTCTCATACATTTTATCCTAAAAACCGGAACTCCCCAAGTCATGACAAGATATTCACTCAGCAAAATTTGAGTTTACTTAAACATTGTTTAATCCAGGAATGTTACGACCTCCCGAAGGTATGCTGGGGCACAGATCCTGATGAAATTCAATACAATCCTGCTGTTGTTCTGCAATGACTGCTATGTATTTTCTAATTCCTCAAAGATATGAAATAAGTACAAAATACAGTTTTCCAAGAAAAACTGGCTTTGGCCTACGCATTAAAGACTCCGCCATAGTCAAAGAACATCATTCAATTGAACTATACAGGCTGGCCGAGGAGTTGACGTACAAACGCAAAATTTAGATACTTTATGATTTGTGACTACTTTATGAGGAGTATACGAATCAATTTTTTTAATGATTTTTTTCATGTGATACGTTCTGGCCCGGCCATGATGCCAAACAAGGTCATGGTTATGGCAGTAGACTGTACGGATATGTCCTTTTGGTACAAGAAAGATGAATAGTAGTACCATATTATTTCATGACTTATACACTATTTTCAGTGACCGGGCTACAGCGTGAATACCTACGCTGTAGCCCTAGCACAGCCACACTCGGATGGGCTGAAATCTACAAATTTAATGGGTGAGTCATGTGTGTGATAGATGTACGTTTCATGTACTATATGAAATACCTATTATATTAAATTTAAAACCTTTCAAATCTATTAAAAGTAACTGGAATGTATCAGGTAAAATACGCCTGACAATGACTGAATAGCAATATATGTTGTCAAGTAGTCCATCACTCTGATGATCCGATGGGACGGCTAGCGACACAACCGGAAAGAGGTCAGCTACAGGACCGACGGCTTTACGTGCTCTCCGAGGCACGGGGGTGTAATACCGCCAACTTCCAGACTTCGGGCTGATACTAAGAATTTTTTTTACGGAAAAATACCAAAATCGCATTTTGGTCCGACCCGGGATTTAAACCTAGGGCCTCATTTTCTGCGGTTGAACACGCTACTGCTAGACCAACGAGGCATATATCAGTTATCTGGTTTCCATAGTACAAGCTCTGCTTAGTTTGGGATCAGATGACCGAGTGCAAATAATGTCCCAAGATATTATATTACTAGCTGTGCCCCGCAGTTTTACCCACGGTAAACTTATACATTATAGCCTATGTGTTAATCCAGGTAGTCAGCTAACTCCATACCAAATTTTATTATAATCGCTCCAGCCGTTTAGACGTGAAGAAGTAGCAAACATACACACTCACAAAATTTCGCCTTTATAATATTAGTGTAAATAAAATAAAAAAAAATAAAAAAGGTTTTTATTCACGTAGACTTTAAAAAAGCGCTTGTAAATAGTACGAACATGTTTGTAGTAATATAGTTGTCTACATTATTATTTCTAGTAACATAGATATTTAGGTACAAATTGTATTGATTGTATGAAAACATTTATAAAATTTATTTTATAAAAGCAATGATATTTAGCTTGCTCGTATCAAGTTATAGTCAAGAGTTTAAGTTTAATTATCTAGTTTAAGTCTAATATTTTTACTACATACTGTCACTGGTTCTGTCTATAATAATAAGAGAAACTAAAAAGTAAATAATAATAATAATAATAATAATAGCCGTTTATTCGCAAACATAGGGTTACAAGAAGTCCCTAAGTTCGGTGTGCCTTTTGACATAGGCCTCCTCCAATTCCTTCCAATGGGTCCTGTCCCTTGCCACTCTCATCCAGAATGGTCCCGCTGTCTGTTTGAAGTCATCTTCCCATCTCCTGACTTGACGACCCCTACTTCTTTTGCCGACTCTTGGTTGCCAGATAGTGACTTGCTTGCTCCATTTGTTTATCGGGTGGCGAAGCATATGTCCAGTCCATCTCCATTTTTGGACGTCTATCTGGGTAAGAATGTCTGTGAGTTTTGTTCTTGTTCTTATGTCTACATTCCTGACTCTTTATTAAGCTAAATTTATTATAGTAAGTTAAGTTAATTTATTTATTAAATTAAGGTTCTGTCTATATTAAGCTATTATTATTATGACGGACCTTGTGTTAATAACATCGGTCGCGCTTTAATGCTACCACCGTACCCAATGCGCCCCAACTGAGAAGACCCAGCGAAACAAACTCAGTGGGTTCATCTACTACCGGTTTCAACACGACCCAGTTAAGACGGTCCGGCGAAACATACTCAAGCGGGCATGAACACGGGATTTGGTCCAATTAGAGTAATTATTTAGTAGGCAAACACAATATATGCTCGATCGGTTGTCTGAATGCTTATTATTTTAGATTATATTTAGGTATACAAAAGAAAAACTTCGAAACAATAACATTATTCATTTTGAGACAGAGTCAATAATTTTAAATTAAGTATATGATAGCAATCATATTACAGATAGGTCACGTAACTCAGCAGATCAGTCATGTCTTTATGGCTACAAGATCTCCATCGAGCAATGTGTAGGACGGTAGTAGTAGTAGTTTGATATATTATACTGCAAATTTTGTGCACCAACGAGCATGAAGTCTCTATTCCCTCACTCACCTAGATCAATGGAAAGGCTATTCAACACGACCGGACATGTAAGAGAGAGCACGTAAAAGATGATCTATCTTGCACGTGCAACGTTATACACACGTGCTTTCCGGGGCACGAGTGTATAATGTTGTGGGTACAACCACCATTGTTTATATGAAATACGTTAGGAAAACGCACTTTTATACACTTATGATGTCCATAGATCTCTTCTGAAAAGATAATAAATTTCAAGCAGGTAAAGCTGCACTCGCAAAGTAGTACATAAATATTGGAAGACCTAGACATTGCAAATGAGCAGTTTGGATTTCAAAAGCAGAAATCTACTACTTTAGCAATATTTACCCTTCTGAGCAATGTTTTAACAAATATAAATAACAGTTATTTAACAACAGGACTATTCTTTGACCTGTCACAAGCATTCGATTTTGTGGACCATAATTTACTTATAAAAAAATTAGAAAACATTGGGATAAGAGGACTAGCACTTCAATGGATTACATCATACTTAAGTAATCGCAAGCAATATGTTGTCATCAATAAAGTTGACGAAAATGTGCTTGATTCTTACTCATCTAACTTAAGAAAAAATGAGCGTGGCGTACCTCAAGGGAGCGTGCTTGGTCCTATTCTATTTATACTTTATATAAATGACATATCACTAGTGACTAATCATAAATGTATTTTATTCGCAGACGACATTTCAATCATTGTGACATCTCAAAATAAAGTACAAATCAATATCTGACCATGAATTGGACATTAATAATACTATTGTTAACATTTTAGAATAGCTATCAGCCAATAAATTAAAAATTAATCTAGAGAAATCTAATTACATACAATTTAATCAATCGAAACATAAACAATACAATTTTAAACTTAATATTAACAGGGTAAAGGAAGTCTCACAAACAAAATTCTTGGGTCTACTTATAGACCAAGACTTAAACTGGAAAGCCCATATTGATAATTTGTGCAATAGGATAAATAAATTTGTTTACGCCCTTAGCCGAATAAAGAAGGTCACAAATAGAAAAACAGCAATAATGTCGTATCAGGCTTATATAGAATCTATATTACGATATGGGTTGATGCTTTGGGGTAACTGTACAGTTAAGAATAGAGCGTTCATTGCACAGAAAAAATGTATAATGGCAATTTGTGGAATCCGTCCTGACGAGTCATGTAGACCACTTTTTAAGAGTCTAGGCCTATTGCCACTACCTTGCATATACATTCACGAAATTTGTAATTTTGTTTATAGTAATAAACGGTTATTTAAAAAAGCATATGAAGTCAATTCGAGGCAAAAAAGAAATGCAGACAGGCTTGTTATAAAAGATATACCTAAATCGGACAAGTATGCCAAAAGTTGTCTTGTTATGTGTATACGAATATACAACAAAATACCAAAAGAACTTAAATTAATAAATAACCTAAATCTTTTTAAAAATAAACTGCATAAATGGCTGAAAAGACATAACTTCTATGACGTAAGAGAATTTTTTAAACATGACTATACATCAAAATAATATTCATTCAGAAATAATATTTATAAATTAATTATATGTAATGTTATTAAATTTAGGAAAATTATTAGGTATAACTGTAATTGACATTTATTTTATTATTGGTTGTATTTGTAATATTGACATATTTTGCATGCATTTTTACAAATAATTGTATCGCTAAACATGTGGACACTTATTATTATAGAACACTGTACCCAACATCTTAATACCATGTTTATTGCAAATAAAGAATTTGTCTTGTCTTTGTCTTGTCTAGACTTCAATCTGTACATCGATACCTAACAGCCCATATAAATATGAAGCAATCTTCTTGACATGCAAAGCAATAAATTAGGTATGCTCATATTTTACCTCTATGCTGAAAACAGAGACAAGTATAAATAATTCAGGAGCTGAAGCAACTTTTTTGACAAAATGGTACAAAATCTACGCTATAGTTCTTAGAGAGAGAAAAAAAGGTTTAAACTGTCAATCAAGTCAAATCATATGTTTCATGAGTCAAAATTATAGTGTTTCTAAAAATAATTTAGCGTTCAACATATACCAAAATGATAGAGGCGGAAGAGGAAAAACCAAAACCCAAAAAAGCTTATGAAGAGATTAGTGCTATCTTCAATGGCAATGAGGTGAGTGAGGTTCATTTTGGTGGAGGCGGTCATATTGTAACCCTGATAATTCGGTCCGCTTCAGTGAAAACCTGCCTTAAGGCCCAGAATCCAGCAGTGGAACGGAGTATAGAGATAAGATTTATACTTACTTATCGTATGGGCAGTGATTACCCTGTGCCAGGGTTGTTAAAGCCACCCAGTACCTGACATGGCTAAACAGCTGTTGTCTAATGACTACAACCGGGACCGACAGCTTAACGTGCTCTCCGAAGCACGGAGACGCTCAGAAATTACATCACTTTGGTCGTCACCCATCTATGGACTGACCGCGAGCCTAGTTGGTTAACCTCGCCGATGGCTTACGGACCGGTCAGAGCTTCAAGGAGCGCCTTATAAGACTAACATATCCGCCCTGATTTTGTAACACAAAATTTCGGTTACTGATGGTTACCCCAAGATAGTCTTAACCAGTCAGCTAAAGAATCCCGGGAAAAACGCTTTCAACCGGAACTCTTAAGAACTTTTTGGAGCACCGAAAAATCCCAAATTTAAATTCTAAGTAAAATAATCTATTTTACATATTGACAGCCTTATTGCCCTAGGGGTAGTGTTTCCAGCCAGAGATGATGAGATCCTAGGTTTAAAACCGGGGTTTGGCCGAAGAGTGATATAAGGATTTCTATGTTAAAAAAAATATATTAAAATCAGCTCGGAGTCTTTAAGTTGGCTGAAGTGGTTGTGATTCTGGGGTGTTACAGGATGGTCTAATGAGTGAAGAAAGAAGGAGAGGAAGAGAAAGAGCCCCTGTATTTACCCACACACTTGTACATTATATAGGTCCCACGCAGATGCATTGTCTCCATTGAGTAGCCAATAAAATTAGAGAGAAGGTCATTAAAATTAGTTTGTTTGATTACAGTATAACAGTTAGATCTTCAAGGACTTTCAGTTAAAATTAACAACAAAAAATCTTGTAATAAATTAAAATAACCTCTAAGACAGTCGCTTCGCCGCTTCGTGTTCCAGGTTCGATTCCCGCGCAGGCCAACTATTTGTGTGATCCATAAATAGTTGTTCGGAGTCTGGATGTAATTTGTGTCCGTCCATTATATGTTTGTAAAGTACCCCGCGACACAGGAGATTCCCTAGTGCGGGCGGAAAAATTTCAGCACTAAGAGATACATACATAATGAACTTGTGGTATTAGTTCACACTACGCGATATTTGATAATATATACATATGTACTATATATTTATCGTAACGGGATACGTTATTTACATTAGTTCAGAGCCCTATACATATTGCAACAGCGCTGAAATGTATTTTCTGCGTTAGACCAATAAAATTGCATTAAATTGTCAAAATAAAACAAAACACAATATTGGAAATGTTAAATGGGCTTCTTAGTCTGTGCAATCTGGGTCGAATCTGTTCATTTGATGAAATGATTGCGAGATTTCATTGGTTGAATGCAGGAGGAACATTCGATCTATACTGCTATACTAGCCATGCTGCTGCTTCAAGTCAATTGATTAAAATCAACCAACAATACTATTGTTACCTGATCGTCTAAGCCAGATCACAACTGGTTGAAGTCGTACTTTTGACAGTGGCGCGATATTTCAATGCTGATTGGTGAAAAATATATATCGCCGTTCAGTTTGAAACGCTTGTCCAACTGGCTTAGGTTGCTGTCGCATAAGTCACAAAAATTATTTTAAGTTTTTTTATATGATAGCAAACGAGCAAGTGGGTCACCTAGTGGTAAGTGGTCACCGCGTCACTAGACACGCGCATCACCTGAGGAACCGCAAATGCATTTCCGGCCTTTAAGAAAAAAACCGGCCAAGTGCGCGTCAGACTCGCACATCAAGGGTTCCGTAGCAGCAAGTATTTCAGTTGATTAAATGAAAGCAAATTGCGGTTTATGACGTATTAAAAAAAACTACTCGCTAGATCTCGTTCAAACCAATTTTCATTGTTAGTTTCCATGATAATGTACATCATATATTTTTTTTAGTTTTATCATGCTCTTATTTTAGAAGTTACAGGGGGGGGGGGGCACTCATTGTACCACTTTGGAAGTGTCTCTCGCGCAAACTATTCAGTTTAGAAAAAAATTATATTAGAAACCTCAATATCATTTTTGAAGTCCTATCCATAGACACCCACATGTACGGGTACGATGAAAAAAATGTTTTTCGAGTTTCAGTTCTATGTATGGTGACCCTCCAAAATTATTGTTCTTTTTCTATTTCTGTGTAAAAATCTTAATGCGGTTCACAGAATACATCTACTTACCAAGTTTCAACAATACAGCTTTTATAGTTTCGGAAAAAAGTGGCTGTGTCATACGGACGGACAGACAGACAGACAATGCGAATCTATAAGGGTTCCGTTTTTTGCCATTTGGCTACGGAACCCTAAAAAGGCTCACTTTTTTAAGGTTGCCATGCTGCCGCGCAAATTATAAACGCAGTAAAGAACACTACCGCGCAATTTATAAACGACGTAAAGAATATGTCGTTCACATGTTCTTTACTGCCTTTATAAATTCCGCGGCAGCATGTCATACCGGATCGAAAATACAACTGCAGTAAATTAATATCACAGAGTAAAAAGCCCGGTGAAGCCCGATTCGAATAATTCCTAAGAACACTCCCCGTGATTAATGCGGTAAAAGGCACATGATACGCCACGTGTCTCCGCAGGTACCCGAAATGCGGTGACTAATATTTCAAACAAATTTGTACTTTAAATTTTCTTCACATAGGTAAAAATTCGCGTGCCCAAAAGCAAGTACAAGCCTCCGAAATTGACCCCCTCCCAACTAAAGCTGCAGCAGACATGCACCTGTGAAGACGAGGAAGATGAATGCGACGAAACTTGCGGACTGACCCATGGGCACATTGGACCACGGAATAGACTTGATTTTCAAGTAAGTACATATTTTGGCTTTTTACTTTATGTTTGCATGTCTAGACAGTGACGGATGGCGGATAGAATGATTTCTATCCACCATCGGGATAAAATTTGTCAGGCAGACCGTCTAGACAGACCAGATTAACTTCATTGATATCAATCAATGTAGTTAATCTGAAAGGTAAACAAGGCAGTACTCAGCTATATTTATTCACGTTTGAAAAAGATGTGACTATACACTTTACATTGCTCATTACACATGATGTTGTGCGGGTCGCTGGAAACTGCTGGATACGAATAGCGCAAGACCGGCAATTGTGAAGACCTTTGGGGGAGGCCTTTGTCCAGCAGTTCGTTTATCGGATTACACGATGATGATGATGAGGTGACGGCGGCGAATATCAAAATATCATCACCTCATCTCTTTCCGTGGGGGTCGTAGAAGTCGATCCGAGGAATGTCTACCAGAAGACGGGAAGCAGTTTCTTTCTGCGTACTATAACCATCATACTGCAATCGCCAACTCTTCTGCCAAGCGTAACGATTATGGCATATCCCCCAAGATTATTCTTAGGGGAGGCTTTTGTTCAGCAGTGGACTTCTTACGGCTGTTATGATGAAACACTTTTGATAGATTTTTTTTTTTTAGGATATTTATTTTCAATAAACTTATATTAGATAATATTGCATGCCGTACCACGAAAACCTCACCGGGTTTATCTGGGTACCGACGAGCCGTTCACGTATACCGTATTACAAGGTTAGTACGAGTTCATAGGAAGGTATAATTGATACATAATTAGATACAATATAGGTAGATACAAAAATTCAATTATTACAATATAAAATACACAATACAATAATAATTAATTAACTAATTTAGTCTTAGTTAGTTAAGTTCCTCAAAACACAGAAGTAAATTAATAATCCAATTTAATCCATCTCTAAAACATTCCCTCCATTGAATTATTTTTTCGTGGCGTCATTTATCTTGCTTCCTATCAGAGGAAGTGATGCCACATAGTAGGCAACTGCCATTGTTTAATAACACGATATTCAGCACTTTACAAACAAAAGTAACCTACTTTTCTAGCAGCTACTCGTAAGTGAATAAAATGCGAAACAAAATTTGAAAAGGGAAGAGGGAAATTTTACTTTGGGAATTTAACATAATTTTTTTAACCGAAAATACGTATAAAATTCCCTGACAGTCCGAATTAACGCTACCTAACAATGTTAGATACCTTCACTTTATATTATTTCAAGAGTAAATTAATGTTGCCCGCAGATACCCGACGACATTTGCGAATCACTCACAAATAGGACTTGTTTGAACTCAGAATTGACGTATGCGCACAATGAAGTGCCCGGCACATTATGTAACGTCTGCAACGTCACACCTAAAGATGCCCCTAAGGGTGTCCAAGCTCAAAAACTGCTGCATCCCGACAAAGATGTCTTTATACTGCAAATAGGGAAGCAGACTGACGAGCCTAATCGCACCGGCAATATTGAGGTAAGCTACAACTTCCTACTGAGATTTTTATGTAGTTCTCTGTTGCTACCACGAGATGCACTGTATGGAAGGTAAAAAAGTGTTACCTGAATAAAACATATATGACTCTAATAAATCTAACCATCCATCTTTCTGTTTTATTCAGAATACAAGCAATCATATGTATGTAAAAGGATGCGCCCGCGCATGTTTCGGTTTCGATCCCCGCACAGGATTACTATTTTTGGGACCCACTTATAGTTGTTCTAAGTCTGGGTCTGCTTTGGGTCCATAACACTTTAGAGTAAGTTTAATACATTGGTAAATTGTTCTATCAATTTATTTATTTATTAGGTCAACCAACGATTGCTTACACAATTTATAACATATGGTACAGACATATATTTAGATATTTTCTTTGTGCAACAACCAATTATAGGCTAACACCACATGCAATAATATAAAGCATAAGGACGTGAACAAAAAACAAAGAGAAACAACCTACTGTTACATTACCTACACTAAAATTAAATTCTAAAGATACAATTAAATTTAAAAATTAATAATAATATTTTACAAAAAAGCAGAAACAAGTTTACAAAAATTTGGCTCGGCTCTCTTAGTATGACGTCGTCATGATATTCTTCTCTGGGTAGTCTATGGTGGTAGTTCGGAGCCGTTTATTCTTCTATTGAGCAGCCCTTTCAAGTTATTATTAATAATTAAACATTATTTTTTAATATTACTTCTTGTTAATAAATTACCAATTAGTATTAGAAATAAAATAGATCAGCAAATATTTAAAAAGGAACTACATACATTTCTGACAAACAAATGTTACTGTCGGTCCAGGAATATTTTGATGACAAATCTTTTAATTAGTGTTAGTAAGTTTAAATAAATATAATTGTTATGTATGTTATAATAATATTAATAGTGTAATGATAGTAATTGTAATGATAATAATAATGTAAAATTGACATGATACTAATTGTAATTTATGTGACTAACAAAACATTTTTTTTTTTGACTTTTAAATGTGTACCCAAGCAACATTTGCACACTGAAATGGTAAAATATGGAGAGGATATTAATGTTAAACTAACACCACTATGTACTCATATTTCGCAAATAAATTATTTGAATTTGAAAAAAAAAATTGAATTTAATATTGTCTCCGATTCTATACAATACCAATCTAACTAGTATTAATGCCAATTTAGTTTTGGAAGGAAATACTGAAGGAAATAAGCGGTATGTTAGAACCTGTGGGCCAATCGCGTGGGTATTTTATTATAAATAATCTTACTAATATTATTCATGCAAAAGGTTCAAAGTATGGATATATAGATTCGACTGCACGTGCGCAGCGGTTAAGACAGTCACCTCGCCGCTCGAGTTGCAGGTTCGATTCCCGCGCCGGACAGCTATTTGTGTGACTCATAAATAGTTGTTCTGATTCTGGAGGTATATTGTGTCCGTCTATTATATGTTTGTAAAGTACCCCGCGACACAGGAATTAAATAAGTAGATTAAAAAAAAATAGGTATGGATATAATATGGATGTTTGTTACTCTTTCAAGCAAAATCTACTCAACGGATTTTGATGAACTGTCTAGTAATATAGCTTATATATCCGAATAATACATAGGCTAAAATTTATAAATACATTTTATAGATAAATCAAACCCAGACACAGAATAAATAATCATGCTCATCATACTAAGATTTGTCCAGGGTGGGTAATTGGGTAAGCATGAATGAATGAAATATTTATTTGCCATAATATAGGTACAAAGTAGTTGGTGACATTGTAGTTTAGTTTCACTATATTCAACATACATATGTTGTGCAAAATTATGTAAATTATTAAGCATGCAAATTTATTTAGCGCATAATATCATATATATATTTACAATATCATATATATATTTACAATAATAATATGTAAGAACTATCTTAAAATGTTATACAATTAAAATATATAAAAATGATTAATAATTAAAGTCAACAAAAATTAATAATAACAATAATAAATCCTTAATGTCACACCAAAATAATTTCAATTACAATTTTATAGCAGTTTTGATACTTCGATAGTTCTATGTATGTCCTGTTCTTTTCATTTTACTTTTACTCTTTTTCACTTTATTTTGATAGATTAACTAGCTATAGAGGATCTGAGAAGAATTACCGAAAAAGAATAATATATTCATAACTGTAAGGATTTAACCCCCGACGTAAGAAGAGGGGTTTATATGTTTGACATCGATGTACGTACAGACATCGATTTCGAGTTCGAGTTTGTGTGTCTGTCTATGGCATCGTAGCTTTCAAACGGATATACCGATTTCAATGTGTTTTTTTTATTTGAAAGCCAGTTTCCGTGCGGTGGTTCGTAAATATGTTTGGTTAATATCGGTCCAGTAGTGTAATAATATCTGTTCTTTTCCAAAATGATTTAATTATAGTCGGAGTTGGGAATTTTCTAACGGTTAGTTTATGTATAATATCAACGTTTTAACTTTCGTAGTAATATAATTATGTTCATTATTAGAAGCTGCATGCAGCAGAAGCTGATGTCTTGCTGTATCGAGTTTAAGTTAATGCCGCAGCTTTAACAAGCGCTTTAATTAAGTGAATAATTAAGCTTTTAACTTATTCATACAACGTAAATAACGCCTTTCACTAATTGTGCCAGCCCAACCCGCTATCTCAGGAAAATATTTAATTAATATGTGCCTACTCCGATATACATAATAAAACAGTGCGCGCTTACAATAAACAACTTCTTAAAAAAATCTCGTTAAGGATCGGTATGAATACTTTGCCCAAATTTGTGCGCAAACAATTAACTGGCCTCGTGAAAATGGATCTGTACATTGTATCGGCAAGGAATGTGATATTTCATCATGTTCTTTTATTACAATACGATTTACGCTGTACTTAGTAAGAACTTAGGTATATTTTAAATTACTGTGTATCTCAAAGCGTAACTTGTGGCCCTATGGGGGTCTTGAAGCGAATATGTATCGGACCAACATACTCATTGAAACTTCTAAAATTTTGGTACCTATGTATTATTAATATTACACTCGTAGCGAGTTCCACTCACCGATCCGTATGTCATCGGATAGGCAAGCGGCCAGTATAGATGGGTGACCATCCATGTGGTTTAATTCAATTTGTTGCTGATTTTGGTACAAAAAGAGAAATGTGTTGGACACACATTTAGCCTATCCAATGCTCTTTTTTGGGAACATATTAGCGATAAATTAACTGTAGTATGCTTTAAATAAGAAACTTACCAGTATTTACCATTGTTTCTCCAAAATAAGATGATTCCGAAATAATCAAATGTGGGTAACGGAAATCTTAAACATATAATTTTATTTTTGTGTTGTCGCAACCCTAGGTATCAGCTCCTCGAACAACTCAATTTATTTCGCCCGTACTAGGGAAAGAAATCCCTGTATGGCGAAGGCCTTTACAAACATTAAACTCACCGACACAATGCAGATGGGGGTGATGTGGGTCACATAAATAGTTGTCCTTTGTGGGATCGAACCTGAAGTTAACACTTCGCCACACGTGCCATCGACGTTTTGGTCAAGGCGACGCAAAACAATAATAAGCGGAGTGAACGACATGCATAAAAATCAGTTTACTTATTATTAATCTACCATATTTGAATACTTAAATTTTACTTAACGTTCCTTTTATTATCATACCGTGTTTAGATTACTACGTTTGTGTCCAAAAGTTTGTCGCGGTAAAACAGTTCAGTTATAAAGTTAAGACTATTATATAAGGCCTTGTAATATAAAAACATAAAATCTGCTTTTGATATATATTTCGATGTATTTTTCTCTAAAGTCAAAGTTTGTATCGGATGGTCTTTCGTGCCAAATCAGTTTTATTCTTATAAAGTTAAGACTATTTAAAATACTGTGTAATTCGTATAAATATCTATTAATAATCCTGTTAAGTCGCCGCCCCTCAACTACTAAACCCGCTAGTAGACTGGTGACAAGTAAACAAACAAAATAACATATTAACAAATACACTTTCAAAATGTATGTATAAGTATCGATATTCATAATAGTTTTATCTAGCTATGTGGCAGTCTGCATAGAACATCACCACCCCATTTCACTCCATGGGGGGCATAGAAGTCGATATTTTGCAATCAATGCGGGGCCTTATCGCGTTGCCAGGGTTTCTAGGGGATTGAGAAACGGTAAAAAGCGAATTCCCTGTATTGTAGACGTCCGTCCGTAAACTACGGTAACCGCTTGGTAACAGATGCGTTGTATGTCAAATTATGACTAATTTAGCTCATTAAGCGGCGAGCATGTATGAAGAATATTATAACAGTAAACGATGCGAAAGAGTTATACAAGGATCGTGACAAATGGAAGTCCGTTTTATGTTCAAACCGTACCTCAAAAAGCGAAAAGATTCTAAATTAGTCTGTACGTATATTTTTGTGTATATATTACTCGATTTGATCGGAGTTTTGTGCACCGTTCTTATAATCCTTCATTTGATTTGATACACGCTTTGGAGATATTTCGATATATTTGTACATTTCGTCTGTATCGTATAATAGACACAGGTATTACAAAGATGTTTTTAGAGTTTCGTATCCATAATGGGGCACCGGAGCAGCATACCCGCGTCCCCGGGGCTCCGCACATCAGGCACCAAGAGAAGTCCACGGCCGGTTAGGTTCAGTCGGTCCGGCATACCCACCCACATCCACTTTTTGCGGGTGGTGAGCGTAGGCATTCCCCCTGTCTTATCAAAAGACAAATGGTTTCGTGCTCATAGGGAGCCATGAGAGTAGAAATTATATTCAATTAAAAATCAAAGGAGGTGTTAGCTGGACGACTGATAGTCTTGCACGTTTTTTTTTTTATAATTGTACAGTTTATTTGAAGTCCCTGGATCCTGTGCTAGGTTATTAAACCTGTGTTACAGAATACAGTGCCCTGCCCGCTTTTGGTATGACAACAATAATTTATGCAACAAAGTAAAAGTTATCAAATTAAAAATTAAACTAAAAGAAAGTTACAATTAATATTAAAACATTATTACAATAAAAATACTTGAGAGGTGTCAAGGGACACCCGGATGGAACGAAGTTATTTGTTATTATTTCTTATGTACAAAACACCTGTATACACTCAACAAAAATAATCGTCGCGACACCACACTGTTCAATGCGAAATAGAAAATATCTGGCTTGCTTTCTATAATCGAGAGAGAGAGAGAGAGAGAGAGAGACAGACAGACAGAGAAACATGCGCACGCCGCACAGCTGCAAAAAGTGTCGTGACAACTTTTCGTAAGAATTTTTTCCGTGTAGCCCCCTTTCATAACGCGGGATTAGGAGCTTCGTTCCAATAAAGACCTAATTCAAATAAAATTAAGAGATAATTAAAAAAAAATAAAAATTATGACATTATTATTATTATTTGGGTTAGTAAAAAAGAATAATGTTATGTGTGTGGAATAAGCTTCGTGGTGGTGATCTGTGTAAGTTTATTATGTACCTAATTATAAAACCGTTTTTAATATTTTTTCTGTTTTGTCATATGTTTGGGACTGTAACCAAGGTTGCAGAGTTTGGTTTGATTGATACGAACACCTCGGTATGTGACTCCGAATCACACTTGGCCGATATTTTACAACACTAGCAATCTTTATTACACCACTAGCTGTGCCCCGCGGTTTCACCCGCAAAAACTTTAAACCTAAACTTTATAAATTATAGCCTATGTGTTAATCCAGGGTGTCAGCTAACTCTATGGAGTTGAAGCGATGAAGCGATTTAAATAACATTTGGTATGCCAAATTTTCTTTAAATCCCTTCAGCCGTTTTGAAGTGAAATAAAAATAAAATAAAATAAAAAAAGGTTTTTATTCACGTAGACTTTAAAAAAGCGCTTGTAAATAGACATAACATGTTGGTAGTAATATATACAATGTCGCCCATGCGCATGTGACCGCCCGTAATATTCTGAATATTCATGAAAAAATATCGAAAATAAACTTCAAAAGGGGGGGTCTATCTGTAACATTTATCATGTTATTCAATTTTGAATTTTTTAAGTAGAGTTTGTAGACTTGCTTTCTATTTTTTGACACATCTCCGAAGTTTATGGGTCGATTTGTATTTTGTTTATTATTTCCAAAAGCTTATGAGTTATTTTAACAGGTTAATTAACATTTTACTAAAAATTATCGACTACGAAAAAAAAAACGGAATCGAAGTAATTTTTTCGGTAAAAAATTGTGTATTTATTTAAAAAAAACTAGTGTAAGTCCATAAATTATCCCCATAGGACCACTTTTTTAATCATTATTTGTAATCTACTACATAACAGCTAAAAATTCACAGAACATTACTAATACCTATCTCTAAAAAAAAACCAGCAAACAACTTGTTGAACATTTGCAACTATTCAAATAAAAAGGGTCGCTCAGGTAGAAACCGGTTCCTAGAAACAGCTTTTTAACAATTGCGTCCCTACCACGTGCACACCCTTGTCGGCTAGCGTTACTTCATTCAGTCGCTTGATTACTGACCCCGTGACGCTACGTGTTTTGTGATTTGTGCACTACTTAATCTTGTGAGGAAAGTTTGTTAACTACTCGTATCATTGCAATGGTACGATTGCGTGATCTACCGCCGTCTCATGTGGCTGACATGCATTTCATTTACGGTGTTTGTAATGGAAATGCACGCGCTGCTGTCGAAGAGTACAGACGTCGATATCCAAGTAGACCAGTACTTGGGTACCGATCCTTCATTGCCGTACATCGTCTTTTTTGCGAAAGAGGATTATTTCCGCAACAAAATGAGCCCGGCGTGATTGTTGATGTAGACGTGGAAGAGGATGTGTTACGATTAGTGCGCGCTAACCCTATGCTAAGCATTCGTCTCCTATCGATAAGAGTAGGTATACCAAGAATAAGAGTTTGGAGAATTCTCAAAAAAGAAGGCCTGCATCCTTATCATTTCCGACGTGCACAACATTTGGAAAATGTCGATTACGGTGCGAGATCTGTTTTTTTGAAATTGGATAATTGCACAGCAAAGAGCTAATCTCAATTTTATGAGGAAGATTTTGTGGACAGATGAAGCCACGTTTACAAGAGCGGGTATAACAAATCATCGCAATCTTCATGTGTGGGCCACTGAAAATCCACACGTCATTAGAGAAACAACTTTCCAGACTCAATTTTCCATAAATGTATGGGCTGGAATGATTGACGGTGAACTTATTGGCCCTTTCGTGTTACCAAACAGACTAGATCAACACGCATTTTTAGATTTTATAGTCAATACGTTGCCGTTGCTTTTGGAGGAAGTACCGCTGGAAACAAGAAGGCGGATGTATCTGCAATTAGATGGAGCTCCAGCACACTTCGCACGACTAGTTCGTGATTATTTAAATCAAAATTATCCGCGATGGATTGGCAGAGGAGGTCCCATTGCTTGGCCGCCGCGATCTCCCGACCTTACACCCTTAGATTTTTATCTTTGGGGCAACATGAAACAAAAAGTGTATGCCGTGCCCATTGAAAGCCGCGAGCAATTAACGGCTAGGATTTTTGCTGCTGCTGCGGAAATTAAAGAAAACCGTGAAGAATTACGTCGTACAATAAAAAGTGTTGCCATGAGAGCTTTAGTTTGTTTACAGGAGGGTGGGGACCATTTCGAAAATCTAATTAATTAAAATTCTTGTATTTTTTATTTTTTAAGTAAAAATCTGGCTATTGCTTGTTTGTTTTTATTTCCATTATCATCCTCCTTATTAGTTTAACCTTTTAGTACTCACTGCTAAAAGCGGGGACATTTAATTGACTTTCACATTTTCTTTTCCTAAATTTGACTCTTAGAGTTTTAGAGTTTTACTTTGGATTTAGTTACAGTTTGGTTTAATAATGTTCTGTAAATTTTTAGCTGTTATGTAGTAGATTACAAATAATGGTTAAAAAAGTGGTCCTATGGGGATAATTTATGGACTTACACTAGTTTTTTTAAAATAAATACACAATTTTTTACCGAAAAAATTACTTCGATTCCGTTTTTTTTTTTCGTAGTCGATAATTTTTAGTAAAATGTTAATTAACCTGTTAAAATAACTCATAAGCTTTTGGAAATAATAAACAAAATACAAATCGACCCATAAACTTCGGAGATGTGTCAAAAAATAGAAAGCAAGTCTACAAACTCTACTTAAAAAATTCAAAATTGAATAACATGATAAATGTTACAGATAGACCCCCCCTTTTGAAGTTTATTTTCGATATTTTTTCATGAATATTCAGAATATTACGGGCGGTCACATGCGCATGGGCGACATTGTATAATAATTTATAATTATTTCCAGGTTCATATCGATATTTAGGTACACGGATTGTAGGAAATAATTTACAATAAGATTTATTTTATAACAGTAACGATATTTAGCTAACTTAAATTAAGTTATTGTCAATGATAGGATCATGTGTAGGTTTATTTATCTCAATTTTAAATTTTAGCTATATTTTTACTACATATTAAGAAGAAGTAACAAACATACACTCTCACAAACTTTCGCCTTTATAATATTAGTTTGATATCAGGGTTAGAAGTTCGTAGAGTTTGACAACCATTGTTTTATTTGACAAGCAAGTATGTAAGTATTTTCGCTTCTGATTCCCCGAAGGTGGGTGCAGAAGACCTAAGTAGTTTAAATAAACAAAATAAACATTAACATTAGCATCGGTCGGTATAAAATACTTAATGCAAAGAGATAGCACAAGCTACTGGCCAAGTGTGCTGTACCGTTTTTTTCCACATGTACAAATTGGCTGGTTATTAAATAAATAATAAAATAAATAAATAAAAAAGGTTTTTATTCACGTAGACTTTAAAAAAGTGCTTGTAAATAGTCAGAACATGTTCAGGCGTGTGGATCGGAAGCAATTGTCAGCAGTTCACTAGCAAATCATGTGCTAGTGAACTGCTGACAATTGCTTCCGATCCACACGCCTCGCTTAATATTGTTAATAAACATTTCGCTAGCATAGGAAGAACTCTCGCTTCCAAAATTACTCCACGAGACGATCCAGCTTACAGTTCTTACGGCACTAATGCCGCTAGTACTGATCCCAGCTCAATGGCCATTTTTAGTACAGATATTGCCGAAATAGAGAGAACAATACTTGGGCTGAAACTAAGTAGTGCTGTGGGCTGGGATGGCATATCAGCCGCCCTTATTAAGGCAGCCAGACACGTCCTTGTTCCTATTATCTGCTATGTATTTAATCTGTCTTTGATGACAGGAGTTTTCCCAACGGTTTTTAAAAAAGCCATTGTGCACCCTATTCACAAGAGTGGAGACAGGAGCAGTGTCAACAATTATAGACCAATTTCTGTGTTAACAACTACAAAGGCTTCTTAAGTATCTCAATTCAAAAAATATTCTGGTTGACAATCAATTTGGTTTTCGATCAGGTAAAAACACAGAAGATGCCGTTCTTAAATTAACTGGTGCTGTGGCCAAAAATTTGAACAGTAAATCCAAATCAATTGCTATTTTTCTAGACCTTTCAAAAGCTTTTGACACTGTTTCTGTTCCTCGCTTGCTGAATAAACTCCAAAAAATGGGCATTAGAGGATTACCACTTGATATTTTTAGGAGTTACCTTAGTAATCGCTCTCAGATTGTAAAAATAGGAGACCATAAGAGCGACGTTGAAAACATGAGCTATGGCGTTCCACAAGGTAGTGTTCTTGGGCCTACCTTATTTTTGTGTTATATTAATGAGCTCTGCAAACTCAATATACCAAACTCGAACCTTATAGTTTACGCAGACGATACGGCAATAATCGTTCAAGGAAGTGACTGGCCTGAAACCCGCTCCAATGCAGAATCTGCGTTGAAAATAGTTTCTGAGTGGTTATCAAATAATTTGCTTACCCTGAACATGGAGAAAACAAAATTTATCACATTCTCTCCACGCATCATTTCTCAACCGGCATCACCCTTCGCTTTGACTATGCACAATTGCCAGTCCGCAATGAATAATAACTGCTGTATGCAAATCTATCTCGCGAACAAATAGTATAAAATACTTAGGCGTAACAATTGATAGCACTATGTCTTGCGATCACATCGGGTCTTTGGTTGCACGAGTTAGGAAATTAATATTTGTTTTTAAAAAATTAAGGTCATCAGCGGATCTTCCTACGCTTAAAACAGTCTACTATGCTCTGGCAAATTCCATCTTAAGCTATTGTATAACCATATGGGGTAGTTCTGGAAAGTGCTTAATGCTTCGCTTAGAAAGAGCACAAAGATCGGTTCTGAAAGTCATGTCGCACAAACCAGTCCGTTTTCCAACCGACGAACTGTATGCTCTATTGCAAATACCTAGAGTAAGACAAAGTTTTCTTCTGAACTCAATCTTACGAAAACATACAGAACTTGGTTTCGACAAGTGTTTTAGCAACCAGAGTAAACACAAACGTAGACCTGTTAAAGCATGCCCTGTAGTATCAGCTAACATCGTAATAGTCAGGCGACAATACTACTTTATAAGCTCAAGACTGTATAACCACATAAATGGGATTTTAAACATCTATCCCCTTCCTTCACGTGAGTGTAAATCAATAACACATAAGTGGCTCAGTTCCTTGACTTACGAAGAACTCGAACATCTTGTAGCCATCTAAAAATCTCTTTCATTTCCCTCTCCCTTCCAAATCACATAAACGAATAAACATTCATATACATATACACATACTCTCACTCCCATTCTCATACACACATACATTCATGTTACATACACACATAGACATGCATAAACAATTTAATTTTAGTAATTTAATTTAATAATATTTTGTAAAAATAATGTATAGTGCTTAAGATATTTTATTTTCTAAATTTTGTTTTATATTGTTCAATATCTGGAACGCTGTCGTCTACCCTCTTGGAGGTGGGCGCTAATGGCTGCGACACAGTATTCCATACTAATGCGGTTGTTAGCGAACTAAAAAAGTTTTGTAATCTGTTTTTGTTCCAATAAAAATATTTGTATTTGTATTTGTATGTTTGTAGTATTATAGTTGTATACATTATTATTTCTAGTAACATAGATATTTAGGTACACATTGTATTGATTGTATTAAAACATTTATAAAATTTATTTTATAACAGCAATGATATTTAGCTAGCTCGTATCAAGTTATTGTCAAGAGATTATGTTTAAGTTTAATTATCTAGTTTAAGTCTAATATTTTTAATACATATTGTCAATGGTTCTGTCTATCTTAAGGTGTTATTATTATGACGGACCTTGTGTTACTAACGACGGTCGCGCTTTAATGCTACCACCGGATCCAATGCGCCCCAACTGAGAAGACCCCGCGAAACAAACTCAGCGGGTGTCTCTACTACCGGTTTCAACACGGCCCAGTATTCACATTACCACTGCTTCAGTTGGAAACTGCTTAAGTTGGCTTTATCAACTACCTTTATTATTTCTTTTTATTAATGTCAATTACTAATTTGTTGTTGTGATCTTTCAAATCCTGTAAGTACAGACGCCAGCACCACCAGCTAGCACAATCTGTCAAATTTCTTTTATAGACTTTCAACTTTATCACAAAAGCATAAGGTTCACTTTCAATTGGGAAAATTTGACAGATTGGGGTAGCTTGATGTGCTGGCGCCTGTATGTTATTAATCTGATCTCTAACATTATCGGCCTCTCACTGAATACATTTTAGGAAATCCTGAAAAAAAGTTATTATAATAGCAATGCATTATAGTTTTCTGTATGCATATATATTTGACGGTCACCGTAGCCTAGTTGGTGGTGTTCCTGCCTACGAAGCTGGTCGTCCTGGGTTCGAATCCCGGTAAGTGCAAATATTTGTGTGATGAGCACGAATATTTGTTTCTGAGTCATGGATGTTTTCTATGTATATAAGTATTTATCTATCTATATAAGTCGTCGCCTGGTACCCATAGTACAAACTTTGCTTAAATTGGGGCGAGGATGATCTTGTGACATTGTCCCTAGATATTATTATTATTATATTATTATATGACATTTGACTTATTTTGACTACCAGGTTATAAAAGTTATGAAAGCACTGTAAGGCGATTGGCACACTGCCCCGCATGATGCAGCGTAGTGCGTGAGTACGTGTTCTAACGTTCGTTCCACGCGCGTTCATGCAGATGCAGTTTCAGTGTGTTGGACTGTTGTGTGTTTTTATACAAACGGAGATACTTACAAGCAACGTTAGAACACGCACTCACGCACTACTCTGCATCATGCAGGACAGTGTGCCAATCGCCTAAGTAATAATAATTCAAGGTTATTATATAATCTCGTGACGCTGTGCGTTGATATAGCTATCACAATCGCTGGCCGAGTGTAAGGTTTCGAATAAGAGTGCTTATGTATTTATGTATATTGTTGTGCAGACATATTAATATATATAGCCGAATTTCGGCCACGGCGGCCAGTCTCAGCAGAAATTAACCATCTGCGCGGGACATAGTATAGTGCAGTACCAGTTTGTGCGCAAACACAGGAGCACTTTCTATTCCGATATGATCCGATGAGACGCATAGCGACACGACCGGAAAGAGGTCAGGTACAGGACCGACGGCTTAACATGCTCTCCGAGGCACCGCAGTATAATACCGCCAACTCCCAGACTTTGGGCCGATGCTGCGAAATTTTTCTTTTTACAGAAGTCTCCAAATCACTTTTATCCCGACCCGGGATTTGAACCCAGGAACTTGTTATTTGTGGGTGAACACGCTACCGCTAGACCAACGAGGCAGTTATGTGTGAGCTGAACCCTTTATAGTCTAGAATTATTTTTGTTCTGTTTTAGGTGGAACTTATAACTCCAAAGGCACCAGCTAAGCTAAGGCCACCAACGCACAACTGCATCCAGATTCAATGCGAAGAGGAAGATATACCGTGCTGCATGCCATGTAGGACCTGCTACGCTGCACCTAAGAAGAGGAAGTTCAGACGAAGATGTTGCTATTAGCTATTTCACTCTACACTGGCAAATTAATATATCGCTATTTCCCTCGCCGCTACAAGTTCCAACCAAAATGAACCCACCACAAAACTATGAACATACAAAATTATATACGACTCTATATATTAATCGTCCCGAGCTTCTTGTTTCAATTCCTAGATACAAACCCTATACCTTTAAGTTAGTAACTTAGCCATGTCCACAATATTATTCTTATCATCTTATTAAAATTAGGGCATGCGATTGAATTGTATTGAATTAAGCACATTATACTAATATTATATTCTGATGAACCTTATAATAATAATATATAATAAAACCTTATAATAAATTTTGGACTGCACGTGTGGCGCATCGTCTAAGACAGTCGCCTCGCCGAGAAAGTTAAAACGTATCACATTTAATGCTGTGAAACCGAATAACTAAATATTCAATAGCAATAATCTTTCTTATCATATTAATACACAGTACTTAACATATTAAATGACATGTATCCCCAAAATTGTTCACTGAGCTGTACACTAACGAAAATTCTCGTTGACATCTTGTTTCCGAATCAGTTCACATCTCTAGAACGACGTTAACATTTATACTTAATAGGTTATGGGTACATAAATTATAGAACAGTGTTAATGTACTAGCTAAATCTTTTTTTAATTATTAGCACGATTTAATGGCGGGCAAAATTTTAAACCGAATCATCGGAGTCGTCGTACTCATCCTCAGAATCTTAGTACTGGACGCAAGAGAAAAAGACGTACCTAACTAAAAAGGTCATAAAAATATCGCGGGAAATAGAGCAACGTAATAAACCAACTTTTAATTCTCCCTCCCCCAAAATAATTTTAATAATTCTTCATTATCATCGTAGCAGCCGAAAGTCATCCACTGCTCGACAAAGGCTACCCCCAAGGATACCCAGGAGGGCCGGTCCTGCACTGCACGCAGCCAGTGGCTTCCTGAGAACCATGCAATATACTCAGTCCACCTTGTAAAGAGCCTGCCCACGCTATGTGTTCCGGTTTGTGGGCGCCACTTGAGAAACTATCTGCCCTAGCGGCCGTCCGTTCAATCAAAGAGCTATGTGCCCCGCCGACTGCCACTTCAGTTTGCCAATTTTGAGCTATGTTGGCTACTTGGGTTCACCTAGGAATTTCGACGTTTCTGATTCGATCCCGCAGTGATACTCCGAGCATAGTCGGTCTCCATAACTCTTTGGGTGACCTTGAGCCTTCTTATGAAACCCATAGTAAGCGACCACGTCTCTGTTCCATAAGCCTTCACTGGCAACACACACTGGTCGAAGACTTCCGACTTGAGACGTTGCGGTATGCGGGACGAGACGATATTGCGTAACTTACCAAACGCTGCGCAGCCGAGATAGATTCTACGATTTGCCTCTTTCTCGAAGTTGGACGTCTGTCCCTGGTAAAATAGTCGTCTACAACTTCCAGTGCAGGGTTCCCAAATTTCACATGATTTTTTGTCTTATCCATGTTCATTTCTAAACTCCCTTGTTGAGTGACTCTGTTGAGGTCATGGAGTAATGTACTAAGGTTTTCTATGGCCTCAGCATAGTGACTACTATGGTATCGACAAATTGAAGCTGAGTTATGTACTCACCATTGACATTGATGCCAAACACTTTCCAGTCCAGAAGCTTGGAAGACATCTTCCAATGCAACGGTGAACAGTTTCGGAGGTATGGCGTGTCTCACACCGCGCCGCAATTGGACAGGTTTCCAGTTCTGGTCCTGAAGTCGGGACTAACATGGTGGAGTTCTGGTACATACACTTTAACCTAGATATACTGGTAGTCAATTTGGTACCTATGATAAGACAACACGGCCCATGTTTCGATCGAATAATCGGCTTTTTCATAGTCCACAAACGCTAAGCATAATCGCTGATATACTCTTCGGTATTCGGTATAAATTGCCGCAGCTTATATAGGTGGTCTATGGTGCTATAATTTTTCGGAAACCAGCTTGTTCGAGAGGCTGGAAGACATAAAATATCCGAGCGAGAGGATTCGTAATGATACCAAAACACCTTGTAAAATTATAATTTTTATGGTCTGCTAATATCTGAAGAGATTTTGGATAAAATCGATCCTCAGGATTAGTTTGTGTAAATTGGGCTAGAAGTCAATACAGTCACTCAGTCCCGCCAGTATTTTGATAAAGTGATGTATTCTATTGGTATGAGGTCGTAAAACAGATTTGGTACAACAGAAATCTGGGCAAAGTGATTAACTAACTTGGTTTATCTGAAAAATATTAGTTAATAGTATAGTTAGGACTTTTTTGTTAAAAATCAAGTAAAAATATCTTTAAATTATTCTGATTCACCAGAATGATATCTCTTGATAGCTTATTGAATATTTTAGGATCCATAGACGGGAATTTTTTATTATATGAGGTCTTATTATGAGCTTTGTGACGTATTTTATCTTAGAGTATAGCACTACTAAGAGTTTCAAACAAATGAAATTTAACATAAAAACGTACTTCTTTGATGTATAACAAATTGCTACTTTTTAACTTCGACTTTACAAAGTTTTAGTTCAGTTTTTATGTTTTGTAATAACATAAATGCAGTTGAAATTTAGGAATAGTGAAATTCTTCATCCCGAACAGCAGTCCTGTACCCTCTATCGAGTATCACAAACTCTCCTTTTCAAAATCTTGAAATGTACGCTTGCTCACTTGACTCCTAGCATGACTTCAAGTTTAAATTAATGAATAAAAATGTTTGGCTGTTTGTTCCAGCTAATTTCGGAAACGGCTGGACATATTTTGATGGTATTTTAATACAAATATCCCCCCGCGTAATTTGCGGCCAAATAATTGATTACACAGGTGATGCTGCGGGCGGATGCTAGCTTAAAGATATATCCACTTCTTTATGTATTATTAATGTAATATATTATATATAACTTGGTGAAAGTATTACAACAAACCCATAGGCGAGTATTTAAACAACAAGGGACAAACTCTCTGCGTCGAAACGTGCTCTGTGTAATTCATAAGCATGTTTAACTTAGTACCATCAGCGGGTATTGCATCACCCACCCGCGAATTACAAGAATCATGATGGCAATGAACTTGGCCAAAGAAAGTGACCTTAGTACCAGAGCTAGGGCAACCACTCTCACCTTACTTGAAGACGTGTTGATATGTACAGTCAAGTGACCTTGTTAGATTTGCCTGCCTCGTTGGTCTAGCGGAAGCGCGTTCAACCGCAGATAAATGCCGGCCACGGTGGTTAGTATCAGTGGAGACTAGACATTTGCACATATTATTGTGCACAACTTTCTGTGCTAACAGATAGGCACTTTCTGAAACATTTTTCAGTTTAGCATATTTAAAATGATAAAAATAAAAATGAAACTATAGTTAATTAAAAAAACATAATTTTAACAGAGCGATTCATTTATCTATACATATAATAAAATCGTAGGAAAGTCAAAACTGTACATTGAATATTTTTTCAAAAGGATAATTGAGGCGTGATCTACTATTAATATCGAAGCTAAAAATATAGTTTTTAGAATTTTTGTCTGTTTGTCTGTATGTATGTCCGGGCTAAACTCAAAAAGTACTGCATGGATTTACTTTAAATTTTGCATGAATATTACTAAGAGGTCGGGTCAACATATAGGCTACACATTATCACGCTATCACCTACGGGGGAGGAGCTGTGATAATTTATAAAGTTTAACGCGGGTAAAACCGCGGGGCACAGCGAGTTAGTAATAATAGTCCAATCTAAGTAGTGCCGCCTTAGCCATGTAGGTTTTGGTGAAATATAAATTCTAGTCCGAATGCCACGGTGCGGTAGCGGAGTGATTCACGCAAATAGGGCCAGATACTTCGTGGTGCATGGGTTGATGTTCCTTGGCACTAAAATTTATTTAATTTAATTATTTTATTTTCAGGAGCTTTTCATTATTATGTCTTTACATAATTTGTTAACTTTTAAATAATAAAAACTACGTTTTAATAAAAGTTTTATTAATTTTACAGCCGAACGATAATCTCGTGTTTTTTTTTAATAATTGTAATTGTATTTTTTATTAATGAAATGTTTTCATTTTCATTATACTTCAATCTTTTAATGGATTTCATAGAAAATTAAATTGTCGTAAGCATATTTCTTTAGAGACTAATTTTATGCAGACTTTTTTACTAATACTGTACTAATGCTTGGTATACAACTTTGGAACTTTGGAAGACTCTACAAAACGTACCCATGATTTTGTGAGGGCCGCTGGAAGTCCCAGAATGCGTATAGTGCAAGATAAGCAATGTTAGAGGACTTATGGGAAGGTAATAAATAAATAAAGGCAATAAAGATCCAGCAGTGGATGTCTTTCGGCTGATATGATGAGACAATTATGATTTCATAGGCAAAATTATTTAATCATGCTGAATCTAGTTTAGACGGTCGACAACGCACGTGTGCCACTCGCATGGGGATTGGTCGACGCTGTTCAAAGTCTTCGTCATGCTAGCTAAAGGTACAGGGGGTGTGCTCCATAGGAGATTGCAAAAAAATATCTATTTAGGTGACGCACAGGTATGTTGATCTGAGTCTAGGTGTGCTTGGCACCCGAGCATTGCGATTTACAAAAGCACTTAGTTGCTAGTTCTTTTGTTAATTCTAGATGGAAATTATGAACCATATCATGATATGGTTATCCATGATTAGTCGAATTTAGTTCGAAAAACCCCATTAAATTACCCAATTAGGTGTACCATTTGGGAAATTTAATGGTACTAAAACCCTCGGCAGGTTCATCTTAATATGTCGGTGTCAAATATTTGCCGTGGAAAGTAAATGTGGAGACAGAAGCAGCAACTACTTACTAGTAATTAGAAGAAAGTTAACAAGGCTTGTGTACAATCTAGGATAAGAGTAACTAGACTAGAAATTACAATAGTTAAGTATTTCAATAAGCTGGTAGGTCCGTAGTACATGCATTCCTGAAGAATTTCTGTTTTAAGAAAATAATTACAAGTTTAGAAAGTTTAAGAATTAGACGGGAGCTAATGCGCCCGAAGTACTTCTCTTCTTAGAAAATAATTACTATTTTAGAAAGCTGTTTCGCATTGAGCGGATGCTGCTGCGCCTGAATAATTCTGTACTAAGAAAATAATTACTAGTTCAGAAGGTAGCATCGCAAAACTCTAGCGCTCCTGCGCCTGAAGTATTTCTATTCTAAGTAAAAAATACTAGTTTAGATTGCAGTATTCCAACAAGTGGATCCTACTACGCGTGATGTGATTTTGCTCTTGGAAAATAGTAACTAGTCTGGTCTGGACGTAAAGTTTTTATAGTAAATGCGTCAGGATTAAGGGCCCATTTTTTGAAATATAGTATTATATTTAATAAAAAATATAGTATTATTTATATTTTTTGAATTATAGTAGGAGAATAGTAAGTTAATAATAATAAAAAATAATAATAAAATACGTTTATTTTCCTTTCACAAATTGGAACTTAAGGCTAGATTATAATTATACTTAGATACTATTTTCATTTGTGAAGGACTGGTGCCTGAAATAGGTTGCGAAAACCTGTGCCAAGTTTAGAATGTAGTATTGCAATAAAGAAGCGTTACTGCCCCTAAAGTATTTCTGCTCTAAAAAATATACTTATACCAAGTTAAAAAGTAGTGTCGCATTAAGCGGGCGGTTCTGCGCCTGAAATATATATGTTCTGAAATATTCTTGTACTAATTTAATAATTCTCAGTAGTATCACAATGTTCATAGCACGTATCAAAGTAAAATTATAAAGTGTGAATCGTCAACTTTACTGAGCTTAAAGCGCACCAGTTCTAAGAGAATAATTACAATCTAATTACAATTAAATTACTACAAACTTAAATTACTATAAGTTTGTAGTAATTTAATAAGCATCAATAGCGTCGCAATCTGCATAACACGTGTCAAAGTTGAAGCAAAAAGTATGACGTTTACTATACTTACAAGGTACGCGTTGTATACATGGGCTGTATTGTAATTCGATCATAATGTAATTGTTGACTCGATGTCATCAGAATTTAGAATGTTGTACAACACAATTATATATGTTCGCTACAAACGAACTAACGGTACTTTACGGATATAAATGCACGGAAGAGTGGATGTTATTGGTGAAATGGAAGCATAACAGGATATGCAGGGATTCAGGGAATTAGTCTGTAGAAATAGTTTCATATAGATGGACAGTCTGCCAGATATACATAGGTACGAGGTGTAAAATTAACAGTAGATGTAAGTTTAAGAGCTTAATTTGCCTATGAAATTGAATAACGTGTAGAACATCATCATACAGAATACACAAAAAAAAACGCTCCACTTAAAAGAATGATGATTAGCTGATGCATTAGGTGATGTTGGCGTGGTTCGAAAATGCTTGCTTTTCACGCCGGAGGTCCTGGGTTCGATTCCCACTCAGGTCAGATATTTGTGTGCATGAACATGTTTGTTTGTCCCGAGTCTTGGTGTAATTATCTTTATATGTATTAACAAAAGAAAAACCGGCTAAGTGCGAGTCGGACTCGCCCATGAAGGGTTCCGCAGCAGCAAGTATTTCAGTTGATTAAATGAAAGGTAAATTGAGGTTTACGATTTATGACGCATTAAAAAAAAACTACTAACTTGATTTCATTCAAACCAATTTTCGTTGTTAGTTTACATAGTAATGTACATCATATATTTGTCTTTGTTTTATCATTCTCTTATTTTAGAAGTTACAGGGGGGGGGGACACTCATTTTTCCACTTTTTTTTTTTAATATCCTGGGACATTATTCACACACGGTCATCTGATCCCAAACTAAGCAGAGCTTGTACTATGGAAACCAGATAACTGATATACTACATATACTATTTTTCTTTTGTAAATACATACTTATATAGATAAATTACACCCAGACTCAGGACAAACAGACATGTTCATGCACACAAATATTTGTCCCGGGTGGGAATCTCTCATCACTTTGGAAGTGTGTCTCGCGCAAACTATTCAGTTTAGAAAAAAAATATATTAAGAACCTCAATATTCATTTTTGAAGACCTATCCATATATACCCCACATGAATGAGTGCGATGAAAAAATAATTGAGTTTCATTTCTATGTATGGGGAACCCCCAAAATTATTATAAATTTTCTATTTTTGTGTTAAAATCTTAATGCGGTTCACAGAATACATCTACTTACCAAGCTCTGTTGATTATATATAAATAAATATGACATTCAAAGTTTTTAAAACTTTTACCCTTAAGCCTACCAATAGGGGATAGGGGATGGAAGATTTGTATGAATGTAGGGCTACGCCACACGCATGCGAATAGTGATTTTCGAATGGTACCCAAAGACACTATTTCACGCGGACGACATCGCGGGCACAGTTAGTTTAAATGTTATATTCTTATTATTCAATCTTTTTTATATTTACCGTGAAAAGCGCTGTTCATTAATGTGTAATCACCCCAGCTAAGAATAAGTGACACGGAATACTCCAAATGTTATATAACCTCAGAGCATTAAAATATCTGTGGTCATAACGGATCTTCGAGACCGAGACGGCTTCGAGCATATACAGTCTAAATGCTCGAAGTTCAGGTGTAAGGTTTGTCTGGATCATTAGTACAATGTTATAGCAGTTATATTATATAGTCCTCCTTATCGATTTCGATAACGGCGACCCTTCGAAATCACCTTCTTTGGTGTGCCCTTAGATGGCTAGCTAGACCGAACGTAGTTATATTAGTACTGTATGCAACCGAACAGCTCGGCATTTTCCATTTGTGCATTGCCTGCACAAACGGCACGCATGTAATTTATAATTTTGTAAAACTTTTCAAGTTAGTTTGCTATCAACCAGCGACCGAGCTCAACTACCATTTAACCATTGCATTTATATAACCATTTACGAATAACCAATTAAAGTATCATAAGTAATAATTTGTTAGTAATAAGAGTTTTACCATAGTTTATTCAATAAATACAATTTCTTCTTAGATCATTTCTGGCCTATCAATTCATCACATAATACAATTAGCTCGCGCCGCTACATGGTCCTTCGAGTTAAAAGGGCTTCGGTTTCGCGTGTGTCTAAATCAGCAGGTTATCATGGGACCGCGACTCGAGATACCAGCGACAGTCGTGCATGATACGTTTGGAGCGCAGTCTCAATCAAGGAGCAGGCTGGGCCTCTACCGGCTAAGTCGCCGAACATCGATTTCTTAAATGGCGTTCAAATAAATAAAGGTTAAAATTTACTTAATCAATCGTACTAGCGTCTTAGCCGGTAGAGCCCCTGGTTGTGACGTGACGAAGTCCATCGGCAAGAGAATATTACACTGACGAGCGATGTAGGTAAGATAGGAAAAATGTTGGAAAATAAAACATTAATTTTACAGCTTTTTAAGCGAAGAGTGTCCATGAATGTAGATCGAATGCAGCATAGATGGGAGTTGACGACGCTTTAAAACTCTCGAAAGGCGTTGGTCTGTGATCGAAAGTTATCATTGGCAAATAGAAGAAGAAAATTTTGGAGATGATGGACAGTAACAGACAGAATTTACTAAAATTGAGATGCTGTTTAACGATTCGAAAAAATCTATGGATGCCAAAATGTGGTCTGTGTCTTACCGTGAGAAGTCCACACTAAAGATGGATATAACAGTTGCTAGCTAGCTTGTAATTTATCACCATTGGATCTCATTTAAAGATTTCTTAAGTGAGACAATTCATAAGAATCCATCACTGTCAGATGCGCAAAAGATCCAATTTTTTTATGAAAAGTAATGGAGGCAGCCGAGCGTCTTATACACCATCTGCAGATAAGCAGATAATTACGAAGTATGCTGGGAGATCCTTAACCATCGATTTGATAATAAAAAGCTGATATTCACGTCCCATGTCAATATATTGCCAAGTCAACCAAACACGCAGTAGCAGTCCATGAGCATGATGAAAAGATTACATGACGCCACCAAAAATTAATATATAGTGCTCATATAACCACTTGGGACCCATTACTTGGACACTTGTTGGCTCTAAAGTTAGATAGTGAACCATTAGCTGAGTATATAGAATCGGTAAAGAATCCCAGAGAATTACCTTTTTTTTTATTTTATAAAGGTTTTTATTCACGTAGACTTTAAAAAAGCGCTTGTAAATAGTCAGAACATGTTTGCAGTAATACAGTTATTATTTCTAGTTGCTTATTACAGATATTTAGTTACATGGAATGTTAAAACATTTATACAATTTATTTTATAATACTTAGTAGTGATATTTAGCTAGCTTGTATTAAGTTATTGTCAAGGAGATTATGTTTAGGTTTAATGATTGAAATTTATGTTTTACTACATATGGTCTGAATGCTTCTGTCTATATTAAGGTATTCAGTATTATTATTATAACGGACCTTGTGTTTATAACGACGGTCGCGCCTTAATGCTACCACCGGATCCAATGCGCCCCAACTGAGAAGACCCAGCGAAACAAACTCAGCAGGTTCATCTACTACCGGTTTCAACACGGCCCAGTTGAGACGGTCCGGCGAAACATACTCAAGCGGGCATGAACACGGGATTTAGTCCACTTCAAGTAATTATTTAGTAGGCAAACACAATATCTGCTCGATCGGTTGTCTGAATGAATATTAATTTAGATTATATTTAGTATTATTTATTCTACAGGAACTTTTTGGATTTCTTAACAAGTAAATTTACCACTTTGGAAGCTCCTCTTCGGAAGCAAGAACCACTTATTCAAAAACCAACTACACCATATAACCAGAATTCTCATATTATTAATAAAATATTCAAATAATATGAACCAAAACTAAAATACATATGACTTTAATATGAAGCATAACAATACGAAGTCAATGCACCTATCTAGGTTACAGATATGTGTAACATGTAATGCTGACCACGGGTTATGGGCTTGCAAATCATACTTGCATAGGACAAATTAACAAAAAAAAAATTGATTAATCAGCACAACTTATGCACGAATTGTTTGATTGGTCATTATAATAAATCGTGTTACTCTGCCAAGAAATGTCGCATGTGTTTCAAAAGTCATAATAGCACACACGGGTCATTAACCTGGCCACTAATCAATAATATTAATTAACCCTCAACATCCAAAGAGTTTCCAACTACGTATCGTCAAATGGATATTCCCAAATTTAATTAGCCACAGCCACATTACTTGGAGCTGATGGTGTACCATACACCATGAGAATATTAATCGACGGACGCTCGCAAAAGCGCTGCACAGATATTAGGATTAAAAAGAAAACAGTGTAGGGGAAAGGTCTTTGGGATTGGAGAAAAAGATGCAAGGGAATGATTAATATTACGTTAAAGTCAACCTACAACGACTTTACTTAAGATAAAATCTTCCAAACGAGTCGTTTACCCACCCAGAGTGGTCTCACACCCGGGGTCTTAATTTAGCGGATCCCGAATTTAACGTTAGCCGACCCATCGATCGGTTCTTGCAGCTGATATCTACAGCAAAATCATGTTAGAAAGTGTTTTGAGAGGAGATACTGAAGATATATTGCGCCGAAAACTTATTTAGGCTGGCTGCTTTGTGGGTCTACGAACACATCATTTAAATGTAACGTAGTATTACATAACACCGACGACTTAAGAAACTTTTGAGAAACTGAAGAAATAACCGACAGATGAATTAAGATCATCTGAAGATCAAGTGTCTTTGAATTATCTTTTATCAACCACCAAAATGCTTGAGGATGGAAGGTGCGAACAGCTCAGCGTTTCCATTTGTGCATTGCATGCACTATTGGTACCCATCTAATTTATAATTTTATAAGACTTATCAAGTTAGTTCGCGATCAACCAGCGACCGAGCACAACTACCATTTAACCATTGCATTTATATAACCATTTACCAATTAAAGTATCATAAGTAATAAGTTGTTATTAATACGTTTTTTGCCATACTTTACTCAATAAATACTATTTGTTCCTAGATTATCTCTGGCATATCAATTCATCGCATAACACAATTAGCTCGCGCCGCTACAAGTACATTTAGTCTAGTGGTCAAGCGGTACAAATCGCTTTCAGCATCCGGCGGAGGATGCACCTCTACATCAGTACTTGCCCGGAGTGGAGCTTCGAAACACAAATCGGGTACCCCGGTGTGTCTACTTAGTTTGAAGTTTTATTTGCTGGATGGTTTATCCCACGTTGCTTCTCTTGTCAGGTGAAACAGTGCAAGTCTCCGAGCCTTACTGTAAACGTCATGGTTAAAAAAAGCTCGCGTAGTGACAATAGACTATGATATGTTGCGACTGTACCAATTGGCAAAAAATATGTCGATAAATATTTATATACAAATGTAGATTATTAAAATGACACAAAGGTTGTATTGAGATCACTATATAAATACTATTTGTTCCTATATTATTACCGGCCTACCAATTCATCGCAAAACACAGATAGCTCGCGCCGCTACAAATACATTTAGACTTGTGGTCAAGCGTTACAAATCACTTTGAGCATCCGGTGGAGGACCCTCCATGAATCTCCGCAAGTGGCTAGAATTTCTTTTTCCAAACTGTTTTTTATCTATGTAAAGGATTTATTTTAGTTTCTTCGCGTACGCTGTCTCCAACGCGCTAGGCCTGCAATGTGGGTGGCAGTATGAGAAGTGTCCTCTACTGCCGCCACGTGCAAGCAGCTCCGGGAAGACAGCGATTGTTTGTGGCGCAGTCGCTGTGCCGGACTGGCTAGATTCGGCAATAGGAGAGGACAATCCAGAGACCTTCCAGAGTAAGTGTCCCAACCAACTGGGACAAGGTGCAAAAGGGGAGCACCGGAGCAGCATACCGCGTTCCTGGTGCTTCCCCCACCAGGCGCCAGAAGAAGTCCATGGCAGATCAGGTTCAGCCAGTGCGAGTCCTACATACATACCCATCCGCAGACACTTATTGCGATTGGCATGCGTAAGCATTCCTCCTGCCTTGCCAAAATAATAAAAGTAATAAAAAACCCACAATGTGGACGCACCTTTAGTTTATTATGCGATAGGTAAAAAATCATAACTATATGTAAACTAGCGGCCCGGTACGTGCTTCGCTACGTATAAGGCATAGTAATAAAAATAAAATTATACAGTTCATTTATTCAAACAAAAAAATATTTTAAATTGCTAAAAGATTTTGATTTTACACTTTATCAAGACTTTTTTTTAATTTTCTCGACGTACAAACCTTCCCTGGACTTCCACGAATAATTCAAGACCAAAATTAGCCAAATCGGTAAAGGCGTTGTTGAGTTATAACATTACAACGAAAAGTGGCATTGATTTATATATATATAGAAGATTCAGGATTGACGCGAATACATACCCTTTCGAATCGATTAAAATCCGTCGACAAATACCGAAGATATCGCGTAACATAAACAAAAATTAAGTATAGATAGTAGACAGGTAAAAAAATAGGCTTTGTTCACCGAACTTTATGAAGTGGGCCGCGCTTTAACTGGTGCGGTGGTAGAGAACCAACTTGCTTTATACCACCCGATGTTCTCATTTGGGCTGCCATAGGAGAACAAAACCGCGGGCGTTGTCACATCTAAAGCCCCGCTCTAATAGAAACTTCCTGAAGATCCGCTTTTATGCTTATAGAACAAAACAAACAAGATGACAATTGTAACAAATTTTTTTTATATTATTTTTTATTTCATATATTTTTATACGCCTAACGTGCAAGTGGGTCACCTGATGGTAAGTCATCACTGCCGCCTAGAGATGTAAAATGACTGAATATGACTAGTCACAATTGTCATAAACCTTAAATGACCGGTCATTTACTGTCAAATTCAGTCAATTTGACTCAAATATTATTGTTTATTCTCGACTACCACCCAATTATTTATTTATTTAGGTACCGAATTTATATGCAAGTTTAAATGAAGCAACGTTTTATTTTGTATTATATCATGAGAGGATAAGACGACATCAAAGTGGATGCGCGAGGCTATGCGACGTTGCCATTGTCATAAATACACGCTTGATTAGAAATGTAAAAGGATTAACACTATATAATAATACAATAAGTCATAAAAACCACTTTGTTTCAATTTAGAAGTTGTAGACTTTTATCTACGACAAAAACTTAAAAGGTACTAAAATATTACTGAAAGCAAATTGACTGAAAATGACAATTTTTGACAGTTAATGACCATTTTGACCGTAAATGACAGTCAGTCTAATTCAGTCACTTTAGTCATTTTCAACACTACTGCCGCCCATGGACACTCGCATCACCAAAGGAGACACGGGTGCGTACTGCGTTGTCGGTCTTTAAGAGTCAGCAAACAAGTGTTGCCCCCCACTCCGATGAACTCTGGCGACCTTAATCACACGCAGAAACACAACATTAAAATTATTAATGTTATTATTAAGGAATGCGTTCTGTAAGAACCTCCAGTACTTACCCAGTCAGGCTGTTCTCTGAGCGAATGAACACTGTGCCCTACATCTTATAGAATCTATATAATTAAAATATTTATTTCTTTATTACACAATTATTATAATATCATTAATACGCACACACAATTTTGAAGAATAATATTCTCAATATTAAAAATAAATAAATATCTTGGGATAACTAACACAGTGCCATCTGAACCGAAACTAGTCAGAGCATGTAGTACTACTGATATACAAACTTATATGTAGGTATATATCTAAATACATCGCACAAAAATAAATACTTGTAGTCATCACACAAAGATTTTTCCTGGGTCAAGATCGAACCCAAGACATCAGCAAAGTTTAGCAGTCGGGTTAACTAACCAGGCATACAGGCCAGTGTAATATTTGGACTATTTTTTTTTCGGGACTATTCCCTCCCTCTTACTGGCCTGGTGGCCTCTTACAGACAAACAGACAAAAATTTTAAAAACTATATTTTTGGCTTCGATGTTGATTGTAGATTACGCCCCAAGTATCCTTTTTAAAAAATATTCAATGTACAGTTTTGACTTTCCTACGATTTTATTATATTATGTATATATATGTATGGATTGTCAAGGAGATCATGTGTAGGTTTAATTATCGAAATTAAAAATGTTAGCTATATTTTTTACTACATATTGTCTGAATGGTTCTGATCTCGTGTTTCTAACTATGGTTGCGCTTTAATGCTACCACCGGATCCAATTCGCCCCGACTGAGAAGTACAAGCGTTCTTATCTTTCATTTTCACTCAATTGAGACTTTTGCCTGTAAATGTTTAATGTAACCTACTAGCCCTTCCAACCTCCTCTAGTACCGACTACCTGAAAGTGGAATAGTTACGTCGCGTTGGATTTATGCCAAGGTGTAATGAACTCAATGACACATTGACACATTATTTTAAGAATGTACAGTTAGGTAATAATTCAGTCAACAGAGATGAATATTAGATATGAAGGTTTTAGAAGCAACTAACATTCATCATCATCATCATGTCAGCCAAAGTACGTCCACTGCTGGACAAAAGCCTCCCCAAGAATCCTTTTGGGCCGTATAATGCCATAATCGCTACGCTTGGCAGACGGGTTAACGATCGCAGTTAGATGGTCATAGTTAAAAAAAAAACGGGGTGATGATATTCTATGCCGTCACCACACAGCAGCACTACTAACATTAATAAATTAAAAATAAATATCTTATTGTAAGTATCTCCGTTTGTATAGAAAACAGTTCAACACACTGAACACGCATCTGCATGAACGCGCGTGGATGCAGTTTCAGGACAACCGGGATCCTCTATCCCAGCTCATAGATACAAGAAAAAAAAAGGAATGAACCAATAAAAGGAAAATTTATGAAAACTCTAAGATATTATTTACTAGAAAGTCTCTTTAATGTACAAAAGAATATTTAAAATTAATTTTGTCTGACATAAGAAGTATGGATTTGATTACTTTCTCTGTATTTTGTATGGACTACGGTATAGTATAACAGTCAAAAAAAAAAAATTGTGTCTCGATGGTTCTCACAGACAAATCGTTTATACGGTTTTGTGAGACAATGTCTAATTTTCATGTTTTATTGGAAAGAGTTAATAAATAAAAAAAAAAGTAAAAGAAGAGCGGCATTATATGGCTGGAGCTATATCTTTATGCCTTATTTTCTCTTTTATTATACTTGACGTTTACAGTTAGCTTGGGAGGTTTTCACTGCTACACCGGGCAACAGAAGCGAGCGTGGGCCATAGCAAATAAGACAACGAACTAGGCAACCCGCTTCAGAGGGAAGATTAGTTTCTAGTATTTGGAGTTCCAATCTCGGCTCATGGCGGTTACTGAGGTTGCATGAGGGGTTGGGAGTTTTAGGGAGCTTTTGTGAAACTCTCGCTCCACGTTAGTATGCAAAGAAGCGGGCCGCTCATTTGATTGAAGATCGAAGGGGGTATACGGTTAAAGATATTTATGTTTCTCGAAAGACTACAGTAAGCGCTTATAGAGAAAAATACACTTAAATATTAACCAATTAGTGGCCTTACTGTGAGCCTCTCCGCCTACCAACCTTGTCGTAATTTGCCGAGTAGTGGGGAACGCATTCGCGAGTTGACATGTGAGCCTCTCGAAATGCCACCGTTGAATCTCCAACGGAGTTCCCCCGGCCCGCGGAGGTGACCTAATCGCTGGCGCCTCTAGCGTGAACACGACTAAAAGCGAACCCAATTGCGGGCGCTATTAAGTGTGACAACTTAAGGTCTGTGGTAAGAGAAGGATCCCATAGAAAGACCCGCTGAATGATGGTAACAGCGTAACAAATAACCATCTGCAATCCGCAAAACGAAAATAACCAATTAGCGTATCTAGTTGTAGGGTAGTTTGAAAAATTATTAAAAATATATCAGTACAATGACATTCCATGTTACGCTAAAACAGTCTAGTATGCGCAGAAACAATACAAGTTTATTAACGACAGGGTATTCCATCGAAACGAATGCCTACTAAGGGTAATGGAGGGCGATGATGATCCCGGCGTGTTCGCGGTCATACTCTCAGGTAAGTGGGTAATTTCTAAACAACCAAAAATATTGGTACGCTTACAAGGTCAAGTGTATCTACGGACAAATACTAAGCATACCTAATTCGTTATTCTTTATTGTACAGACGCCTGCACATCAAGCTACCCCAATCTGTCAATTTCCCCAATTGAAAGTGAACCTTACGCTTTTGTGATAAAGTTGTAAATCTATAAAGAAATTTGACTCATTGGGGTAGCTGGATGTGCTGGCGTCTGTACACACTCAAATACTCACGGTTAAAACAACGTATTTTTAAATATTTATAAACAAGCATCTACCTGCGCAATAAATTTAACGTAAAATGATTTTAACTGACACGTGTCACGGCAGCATTCCTACCGCGGCCGTACATTCATCATCATCATTTTTTTCTGACCACTTAACTGGTTTTCCACATAACAGGTGGTTCTTTAAAATAACTTTTGTTACATTAAAGAATTTATTGATTCCCGTCGCCAAGATTTAATTAGCAGAGACAATACATTGACAATAAATATTAAACATCATCATCATCATATCAGCCGAAAGACGTCCACTGCTGGACAAAGGCCTCCCCCAAAGATCTCCACAATTGCCGGTCTTGCGCTATCCGCTACCAGCGATTTCCAGCCGCACATTAATTATAGCAAGTGTACAATTATTTACGTGAAATGATATGTACAAAATTGTAAAATAATTAAATACTGATACTATTGCTATGTGGCTCACCACAAAGAATTTCACCACCCCATGTCACGCATCACCTTTACCTGGGTCTCTCGGGTCTCACCCTAGACAGTCGCGTTCACAACAATAGCGGACTTTTAATGTGTCTGGCAAGATCTGCTTCTTATCGTGTCGGAGTTTTGGCGGCAACGCGGAAAAAGACGCATCGAGGCTATGTTTTATTTTCAAAAACTGGTGTAATTTCGAGTTTTTATGTGTAGATATGGTGGATTTTTAGACATAACAACTTTGACAACGTACACAAGTGGAGGAAAGTGCGATATTGCTGTGAATTGTGATTTTCCGTGTTGTAACTAAAACTCCATAAAAGCCTCTAGTAAAGTCTCCACTGCTTTACTGGGGTTGGACAAGGACTATGTATGACTTGACTGTGACGGACTTTACTTGACAATGACGGAAATAAATTATATAAAAATGTATTTACTGAAGGCTCATAAGGCCAAAGAAGCCAGAGCCGTAAAACGGAATTAAAAAAAAAACATCGTGTCGATGGTAAGAATTAGATTTTATCTTCCCAAAATTGGGCATAGCTGACCGCTTTGGCTGAGGGCGTCATACAAGTCCTGAAGGGAGCAACAGACTGGACAGGAGGGACAATCGGATAAATGTGCCATACTTTGGTGTGACACGCCGCACTCGCAGATGTTTTGTCATGTGGGAATGTCAAAATGTAAAATGGCAAGATGTAAAAGCAGTTTTTTATAGGTCCCCAAGTAACATTTATAAAATGTAGCTTTTATACTATCAAAAAGTATAATTATAATTTATTAAAGTTTAGGGGTGTGGGGGGTAGCAACTGTCATAAGTGTCCAGCAATTGGTGACGAGATTTCTAAAGTTATCTCGAAGAAAATATAAAAAAATGAATTTTATACTTTAACGAATTTTAGGTTTTATTCTATGCACATTTACTACCTATTATCTGCGAAAGTAACGATAACCCACACTCCATAGTCGCTGATCATTCTTACCTGTATAGGGGTCCTGCATAGATAATCTTTCAGATTTTCAGATTTTATATAATGACGAAGGTCTGGCACGTGTCGCGGACACGTGCAGTAAATTATACTGCGATCGTCAACCCGTCTGCCAAGCATTGTGATTACGGCATATACCTACTTCCGAATTATGGACACAATTCAGTATTTAAATCTTTTGAGAAGGCGTGAAAGTCATTTGGCTGACATGGTGATGATGTATTCATCATACTGTAGAAGTAAAAAAATATATTATATTTATTCTCGAGTGTCCATGACTCATTTTTGGTTACAAATTCATAAGAACAAAAACTTAAGTATAAGTATCTATATATAGTCACGGTTCTTAAAAACATTAAACTGATTTCAAATTTTCATAAATAATCCTCTTAGTTCTTAGAAGTAACCACTAATCAACTAAAAATAATCAGAGTTAATTATAATTATGTGGCTCCAAATTTGGTTCCATAGACATATGTAGAAAGCATTTTTTTTGTATTCGTCGATAAAATACTAACAAAATCGGTTCGATCAACAGGGAAATCGCATAGGTTACGCGGTTTCCCGATATAGAAATCTAAGGCAAAGTCAATAACTTCCTCGCATTTTAATATCGGTTAATAATAGTACTCATGCCAAACGATCACTCAACGGGAAACTAGCCAACTGCGCAGGGAACACTCTCTCACTCCCATAATCCCATGGGACTCGCCCGGGAACAATAAGCGGCGGCAGCAAGCAAGCAGTTAGGTCGGAACTGTGCAGTGCACCTGGGGCTCTACCGGCTAAGTTGCCGAACATCGATTTCTTAAATGGCGTTCAAATAAATAAAGGTTAAAAATGACTTAATCAGTCGTTAAATCGGCTTCCATGAGCACATGTGACGTCATAAATGGTCCGGAATCGATTGTCAACGTTGAAGCCGATTTAATGATTGATTAAGTCATTTTTAACCTTTATTTATTTGAACGCCATTCTCGAAAACGATGTTCGGTGACTTAGTCGCTAGTACTCTTACCTGTAACTATCTCAACTGCAGAAACTCTTATAACCAAGAGCATATGCAGGTCTTTAAGGTACCAGTGTATAACTTTAACTATAACTATGACTAAAACTCAAATAAATTTTAAATATTTAATTAAATTTACTGTTACATTCCCTTTACATTCACGAATTTTAAATAAACAATGGTATTTGTTATCTCGATTATTATTTATATATATAAAAATTAATGCCACTTTTCGTTGTAATGTTATAACTCAACAACGCCTTTACCGATTTGGCTAATTTTGGTCTTGAATTATTCGTGGAAGTCCTGGGAAGGTTTGTACGTAGATAAAATTTAAAAAAGTCTTGAAAAAGTGTAAAATCAACATCTTACTTTACTCCCATATACAAACAATTTGTACTAATACTTAAAAGCGTAGCGAAGCACGTACCGGGCCGCTAGTAATTTATATATATTATATGAAATGACCCCGGACATTAATATTGTATAAATATTAATTATAATCCAAATATATTAAATAGGTATGAGTTGTTATGTTTGAGATGCCATTATTTAATTTTAATGTTTAATTTAATGTAATTATAATTACTCTAAAACTTATGTTGCTGTGCCCTTACAGGGTCCATAACTGTACCTAAGCTTTAAGCCTATTGTTGTAACACCTTCACTCACATTATGGTATGCAAATAAATGAATTCGAATATGAACTTCCAAAATCCAGGCTGAAAGTGTACAAGGTGTCTCTACAACGTTTTTTGGTCTGGCTATACTTACAAACAAGTCTGTTTATAATAAACTAGCTGTGCCCCGCGGTTTTACCTGCGTTAAATTTTATAAATTATCACAGCTCCTCCCCCGTTGGTGATAGCGTGATAATATGTAGCCCATATGTTGACCCGACCTCTTAGTAATATTCATGCAAAATTTGAAGTAAACCATGCAGTACTTATTGAGTTTAGCCCGGACATACATATAGACAAACAGACATATAGACAAAAATTCTAAAAACTATATTTTTGGCTTCGATATCGATTGTAGATCACGCCCCAAGTATCCTTTTAAAAAAAATATTCAATGTACAGTTTTGACTTTCCTACGATTTTATTATATGTATAGATTGACTGCATACGGGACGCAGTGGTTGACACAGTCACATTTCATGTCCCAGGTTCGAATCCCGCACAGGACAACAATCTGTGTGACCCATAGGTAGTTTTTTAAACTCTGGGTACTTTGTGTCCGTTAATTATGTATGTAAAGTACCCTGCGACACAGGGATTTTTCCTCTATTGGGAGATTTATATTTAAAAAAATAATGGGTATATTCTATAGCAAAATAAAATAATAAATATGGCTTAGAGATTAAGAAAGTATGGATCAATTGACAAGAGACCTGGCCTGTGTAAATGGTACAACCCGAAGGGAATATCCTCTGACCAAATTGTAGACGTTCTCAAGCAATGTCAGGTCAGAAGTACCCTAAACCGGCGAGCATGTATGAAGAATATAATCACAGTAAACGAGGCAAAAGATGTGTGCAAAAATCGTGACAAATTGAAATCCCTTTTCTCTGCCTACCGCTCCAGGGAACAGACGTGAGTCTATGTATGAATGTACTATAGCGAAAATACACTACGAAACCGTCAAACACGTGTGGGATAGGAATTCCAGTAACATTTTAGTGTCCCGTACAACGTGATGCAACATTGCCCACAGATTACAAGGCCAACTTATTTCTAATAGCCGCAACTACTCATGCATTTAGGTAGGTTAGTTCACAAGATCTAGCAAATCGGTCAACCATAGGCACAATTATTATTGCGTTCATAACATGTAACAGTTACGGCCTTTATAAACAGAGCTTAGATGAATGAATTAAATAAAAAAATATAAAACGTTTGTTGACAAATTTCATTCGTCTCAAACTAGGCCAAGCAATCTTGGCCATCAATACATTTAACTTAACTAGGTAAAGTAACCTTTTTTACTTTGTATATCTAGGTAAAGGGTCCAAATTAATTTAAAAGTGTACAGACGCCAGCACTTCATGCTACCCCAATCTGTCGAATTCCGCCAATAGAAAGTGAACCTAATACTTTTGTGATAAAGTTGAAAATCTATACATATAAAAGAACATAAAAGAAAATTGACAGATTGGGGTAGCCGGATGTGCTGGCGTCTGTACATATTTTTATATCATAGGTATTAGATTTTTACGAAAATTCTATATAAGTCATCTAACCAATTCGAAGTTACTAAGATCAGCGAATATTCTTCACTTAAAAAGTGCCAGCGCATTCAACAATATTTCTTGACATATCATTGCAAGCTGCTCGTCTATGAAATGCGTTGCCATTATTAGCACGTCAAGCGCAATCACTGCGATAGTTTCAGAGCACTGAAAGAACACTGTGTCTCCACAATAATGTAAAAAATGATTAAAAGTAATAATTTTTTACATTCCTATTACTTCAATATTAAAATAGCTCCTATAATAATAATACATATAAAAATAAATACATACATAGCAATTATAACCTTATTAAGTAAGATAAAATAAATATTTTTGTTAATTGGGTCTCAGTGCCTGAATAAATAATTAAGTCCATAAGTCCCGTTAAAAATCTATATTGTATGTTATTTTGGTTATAATTGTATGTGTGTATTTATTAATTGACGAAGTATACATAAAAAAATGATTTATTGGATTTCATAATTACAGTTTACAATATTATGAGGCTGCCCCAGTAAGTTATAAAATACTTGTGTTGGGGCTAACTTGCTCCTTCCCAAGTTACAATACATAAAGCAAGTAAGTTAATGTACACGTTTATACATTGGGATATAATGTAGTACATTATATCTCAATGCGTTTATAATAAGTATTAAATTCAGTGTTTGAATCATGTCATGGTACCAGTGCGTACTATTGCCTACCATTTCATGTGTGTACACTGGCAACTACCCCCACTCTAGTATACCGTACTCCAATCCCTGCCTAGGTTGTCTGGGAGAGATAGGTACACTACACTTAAGGGTAAGACCGCCAGTTGTACAGGCGCCAGCACATAAAGCTACCCTAATCTACCCGAGTGAATGTGAACCTTATGCTTTTGTGATAAAGTTGAAAATCTATAAAAGAAATTTGACAGATTGGGGTAGCCGGATATGCTTTTTTTTCACGGTGTACAACAAAGTAATCGAGGCAAAAGACGTGTGCAAAGATCGTGACAAATGGAAATCCGCTGTCTCTGCCTACCCCTATGGGAAACAGGCGTGAGTCTATGTGTGTGTGTGTGTACAACAAAGAGTTATCTTATCTTATCTACGTATGGCTGCTACCTATAAGGATCGTACCTATTCTAATCGGCGCTCAATATATAAAATTTGATGTGTGATCTTTACACATTTGGCGTCAAATATTAGGTGTGTGGGGTATGCCGACTAAATTGGTAGCTGTGAATCATAAATTGACGGGCTGATTGGCGTGGTTGCTAAATGTTTGCTATTCACGCCACAGGTCGTGGGTTCGATTCCCACCCAGGGGCGCTACCGGCTAAGTAGCCGAACATCGTTTTTGTGAATGGCGTTCAAATAAATAAAGGATAAAAATGACTTAATCAATCGTTAAATCGGCTTCCATGACCACATGTGACGTCATAAATGGTCCGGAATCGATTGTCAAAGTTGAAGCGATGTTTGGCGACTTAGCCGGTAGAGCCCCAGGACAGATATTTGTGTGCATGAACATGTGTGTTTATCCCGAGTCTTGGTGTAGTTGACTGCACCAAGCGGGATATGGCCGCTTTTAACGCTCGCTGAAAATAGAGTTGAATGGCGCAAACGTGTAGTGGAGGGTCGTCAGATCTGTGACGAAGCCTGGTCCGGAGTACTTGCTGATAAGAGACAGAAGCGACATGAAAGCGGCTCGGCACCAACCACCGCAAACTTCTCTTGTCAGGCCTGTGGCAGGCTATGTCGCTCTCGCATAGGTTTGTTTAGCCACCAAAAAAATGTCTCTTAGACAATGCGCCGTAAATCGTCTGTAACAGACGCAAAGGCAAAGGCCATAATGGTGTAGTAATCTATATAAACATGTATTTACAAAAGAGAAGTCGTACTTATATGTAATAAATATATCAGTTAACTGGTTTCCATTGTACAAGTTTTGCTTAGTTTAGAATCAGATGGCCGTGTGTGAATAATGTCTCAGGATATTACTGTTTGTACAGTTTCTATGACAACGCGGTATCCACAAACAGAACACTATGAAGTGCATAGATTATTTACTTAATCGATTTTATAATTATGGTTTACTTGTTAGTGGGATGACCTATAAAGTTATCTAAAAATCCATACAATATTTAAAAAAACGCTATATATACTATTAAAATAAATAAAAATAATATTATGTACTATTAACATAAGTTAAATACACACGCAAAAGAAATGTAACTGAGCTTAATCGGCTAAATTAAAACGTCAGTATGAACGTATATGCCGTGTGAAAATAGAAGCATCGGAATTTGGCCGGGTAGCATGTTCGGTGCGCCACCCAGCGGCAGCGGTGTTACGAACGTGAGGAGACGCCGGCTGTATTAGTTAGTGCCCTGTGGTACGGCACGCTACTCATGACGCAACAATCGGGCTCGTTTGCTTGTGCCATGCGTATTGCGTACGTCTGCTTTGGCGGATTCAACCGATAGCCAGCCACGACATCGTTCATTCCGTTTTTAACTCTCGAGTCGGTCGGTCGCGTTCCGCTCGCTAAATATAAAGCACGTGGCCTAGTACTTTAGTTCTGTTTCACTATAACCTACAACCAGGTCGGCAGCCGGTGCAAGCACTGCAATCAAAGGTGAGTGCTATGTATACGTGTTAATTTTTTAAATAAATACTGCTGTGCTTAATTCAACTTCATGCGATTTTGTATTTGAAGAACTCGAAGCGAAATATTTAAAGAGCTTAAAGGAAGTCACATATGGGACAAGTTTAATTACATTTCAATTATCTGAACATACTTATCGTACTTATTTAGGATGTATCAAATCATGAAGCTATTAGCGATTCTATTTACGGTGTTTTTAGATGATGTATCATTTGTGTTAAGTTACAAATATCGATGTACTTACACGGTGTTATAAGTATATATTATTATTTACTGGATGATTAACAATGTCAACAAAAATATTCTTATTATTGTGACTGATATGCGTATTCATAAAATACTTAATTACTTTTGACAAGTCGTTATCTGTCCGCACTAATTTCTTATCATTCAATTATATAAATCACATTGTCAACAATAGATGAAGAGAACATTACTACTACTTTTGAAAACTAAAAGAACAGCTGTGAAGTATTTGTTATTAACTTCAATGCATTTATTCGTATTTATGCGACTATTAAACAAACTGTTGGTGCTTAAAACTATTTGAGAACTGAACAGAGGAGCAAAACTAACATCTATTAGTGAACATTATGTCAATAAAGACAACTATGCGTTTACCTGCACCTGATAGTGATAGATGTCTAAAGTCATAACATTTAAACGTTAAAGCTATTTAGCCTTTAAATAAATGTAGGTAATTTAATCAACATAGATGTGTAATCATAACATCTTACCTCCAAAGTATAAAATCCTTGAACGTATATAAGTCTCGTCCTTCCTGAATGAGAATGTTAAACAAAGTTTTATTTAAAGTCAACAATGAAATGTCTAACCTTTCTTCCTGTGAATGACAGAAGCCCCGGTTAACAACTTTGCCGCGTTTTTTTGTTGTTATTAGTATTATATTGTTCGCATACCTTTGCTGGTCTCATTGTCGTGTAAGTTGGAAGAGGGTCGTTTTTTGCCAAGTTGCTCATTATAAATGTGATTTATCTTAGTGCTGAGTAGGGGGGTTTAAATATAATTTTAACTGGCTTATTGGTCTAGTGATCCTGTATGTTAAATCATAGTTCGTGGGTTAGATTCCCACCCAGAACAAATCTTTGGGTGATGTGCACGATTATTTGTTCTGTGTCTGGGTGTAATTTATCTATATCTATTTATTAAGACGTATTTAAGAATATTTATCGATTGTCTGGTTACCATAATACTATGCTCTGCATAGTTTGGAATTAGTATATAGTAGATAGATGCCCCACGATATTTAATTTTTTAAGGGTGTGTCATAATTTACTTAATACCGCATAATGTTCAGGGTTAAAAGTTTTTACTAAACCTCTATTTAAATAAAAGCAACAGATATTTAATTCTACTTCTTAGCGTGTCGATGGCAAACTAATTAGATTTATGTAGCCCTTAACGTGGCCACAAAAATTTCCCTGCTTGTGGCATTCCTAAGATAGATAATTAATTAATATTCTTGAATAAATACTAGGCAACTTTTAAATAATATTGATATAGCCATAATTAGTACCTATTCATTTTTTTATATTAAAAGTCATAGCTTATTGTAGCTAAGTACAAGCTTTCACCTGATCTGAAAAAAACTAGGCTCGCAATCACAGCACTCACGACGCGAGCCTCGTGTGCTAAATTCTAAACTACGATTACTTTCTAAGCAACCTCAACAGTAGATCAATAGTATATTATTACGAATATTTTTTGTTATAAACTAACAATAATATGTACCGATCTAAGTACTGTAATATTACCTGGGGTCAATGTCTTCTTGACATTTATTTCCGCGGCGTACTACGTACGTACGTGGACGGACCGAGTATCCACGTAGTAGACATAACGTGACGACCAGTGTAAACACATTCATTCACAATACTGTAAGTAGTGTTCTTACCAATCACACAGCATACAATGCTGTGTGATTGGGTAACTAAGAAATCACGGAATATGACGCGACAACGTTGTACTCAGGTGACAAATAAAAAGTTGCTATCTTTAAAAAAATAAAACTCGTTTCAATGTCATGATAATTGACCAAAATATCCTACTGATATTATAAATGCCAAAGTTTGTGACAATTGATGTGTGGATGTTTGTTAGTCTTTCACGCAAAAACTGCCGAAATAATATTGATGAATCTTTGTATATGTGTCTATGTTATATAGCTTATATACATATATCCGGAAATAACATCCTAATAATATTATAAATGCGAAAGTTTGTGAGAATGAATGTATAAAATTATGTTACTCTTTCACGCAAAAACTACCGGACGGATTTTGATGTGTCTTTGTCGTAATATAGCTTATATATCCGTTAAACACATCCTAATGCGAAAGTTTGTGAAAATGGATGTATGGATGTTTATTACTCTTTCATGTAAAAAATACCGAACGTATTTTGATGAATCTTTGTAGAAATATAGCTTATTTGTATATCCGAATAACAAGTAGGCTATTTATAAAGTTTAACGCGGGTAAGACCGCGGTGCATAACTATTCTGTTATAAATTGAATTATTAATGTTGTAGAATTAGTTCGTCAAATTATGTTCACACTTACAATAAGTGTTCAGTATTAATAGATACGAAACTAATATTGACCAATAGATATCCTGGGACATTGTTCACACACGGCCATCCGATCCCAAACTAAGCAAACTTGTACTATGGAAACCAGATAACTGATACACTACATATACTTATATAGAATTTTGCTAGGTGGTGACGGCATAGAATATCATCACCCCATCTCGTCTCGTGGGTGCTTTAGAAATCGTCTGAGGGAATAACTACCAGAGAACGTTTGTTTTTCTGTGAACAATGACCATCAAACTACAATTTATGGCAGCCAAACATCTGTAAAATATACTTATATAGTATTTCCATACATGTCCTAGATAAATTACACCCAGACACAGAACAAATTTATCGTATTCATCACACTAAGATTGTCCCGGGTGGCAATCGAACCCACGACCTCTGGCTTAGCACTCAGGTTCACTAACTACTAAACATAATATCAATTATTTTATGTTTACATGATCAAAATAATTATTCTGAACTAGCTGTGCCCCGCGGTTTTGCCCGCGTTAAACGACCATGACCCTTTTATAAATTATATATAGCCTATGTGTTAATCCAGGATATCAGCCAACTCCATACCAAATTTTGTTTAAATCGCTCCAGCCATTTAGACGTGAAGAAGTAACAAACATACACACTTATAAACTGTTGCCTTTATAATATTAATGTGATAATGAATTTGGAAAATCTAAATCTAATTTTATTGTATTTTGTCTACTAACTTCTTTCAAACTACGAAATAAATTTAAACTACGAACCCTCCGTTACAACAGCTTAAATACATAAGAATTCCCTTTTTGGCGTCGTCGTGTCGTTACTAACGATCTAGGTGCCATTATTCGGCCTTGTGCCAAGTGATAAGTTTACAGTTTCATTTCCAGCTTATACGCCATTTTAATAAAGGGGGCTGTCAACTCGAGTGTAATTTTTTTATATATATTCGTTTCTCAACTTCTTTCGACAGGCAATTGTTTCGAGAAGGTCCTATATAAAATTGTTCTTGTCATTGTAATTGTAATTGTCATTTTATGTTTTTAATAAAAAATAGCCTATGTTACTTGAACTTTTGAACATGGATTCAGTTCAGGTTTGTTCAGAACTCAGTCACCACTTTTTTCGCGTTCCCAATAGTTTTATTTAATATTTTACTTTTTGTCAAGTTTATGTAAACTTGCATGATAGGATTACTGTCATGCAATTTTAGGTACCCTGGATGACGATAATGTATGCATCAACATTTTTATCATGTTGATGCATAGATGTTGCGTTCGATTTAGAAAGAACCACACAGCATATAGTACAATACTCTTTGTCATACAGGATTTGTAATTTTGTATGATAGTTATCCATAATACTATTTTAATGAAATGTACATATTAAAATTTTTATTCTAAAATAACATCGCCACGTCTCGTTTGCTTTTAAAAGAACACCAACATAGCCATACTTCTTGTCATCCAGGATTTGTAAAATTGCATGACAGTAATCCGTCATACAAATTTAAATATATGTATTAAAAAAATATTCTAATGTCGTATCGTCACGTCGCGTTTGCTTTTAAAAGAACACCCACATAGCATCTTATATAACGACAATGTGAAACTGTCTTATCCAATTACACGTTTCCATGAAACAGTTGAAGCAAATCCAGGTTATTGGCAGCTAGTGTTACCATTACTATCCATTATTCGCATAACTTCCCGATTTTTAGGGAAACTTGGTAATTCTGAATATCAAACAAAAGTGGCATATTGAATCCCGAGTCTAACGAAGGATTCTGGGTTATCCTCCGAGTGGAATAAGGATGATTAGTTATTAATTCCTTCCTAATCTGTACACTGGCTGAGTACAGATAGGAATTATATTTGAAATTGAAAGGTGTCATCTAAAATAGTTTTCTTGTTAACTTGATTATTTAATTATGGTAATGTCATAATTCAATAGAATTTCGGTAGGTAATATTAATCATTTTTCAGCTCATGGTACGTTGATATCAAATATCAAACATTATCAAAAATATAAAAAGTCTAGTATATTGATGTTAGCAACGTTGCAATAGGTTATTTTGTAACTAACACATGTTATAAATTTTTAAGATTTTGTTTTATTTTTAAGTAATTCAACTGTATGTTTTTGTTTTGTACATATACATATGTTTACGCTATTTATCCGCTATTTCTGAATAGATCCTTCAGATTATTCATTTTTAATTCGACAGGGAATGCTTGGTGGCATTTCTTTATTAAATCGGCATTCGCTAAGTCTAGATCTGCAATTCGTTTTTTAAAACAGTATTTATTACATTTAACGAATGTGAACAACCAAACTTACATGATTTCAAAGATATTACAAGTTTTCTGTCCGGATATGAATTTAAGTATATGTGGCAACACTACGCGCAACAAATCTATCAACTAGAGTAATTTTAATAAAGCCACAATTAACTCACAATTTTCTTGCTTTATTAACCGCAAGAATGCAGCATTACAAAATCAATCTTGCAATTTTACGAACCGCACCGAGGTATGTATATCATTTCCAATTCATGTTTTATTAGTTATTACTCATTTGTAAACGAAATATGTAAGCATCCGTAAATATATTATAGAAATATAAATTACGTTTTTGACCGCGAGTTTGTACGCGTATACTAACTTTTTACCTAATTTACCTTATTTAGATAATTAAACATAATCTCTTGACAATAACTTTATACGAGCTAGCTAAATATCTGCTATAATAAAATAAATTGTATAAATATTTTCATACAATGTGTACCTAAATGTACAATGTTACTAGAAATAATAATGTATACAACTATATTACTACAAACATGTTCTGACTATTTACAAGCTTTTTTTTAAAGTCTACGTGAATAAAAACCTTTTTTATTTTTATTTTGTTTTATTTTATTTTACCGCGGATTAGTTTTATCCGGCGGCAGTGAGAACAAAAATTGCAACCCCTTTCATGGTGAAATTTATCTGCATACCAATTTTCATAACTAGCAGTTCAGTGGATTAGACTCACGACTATACCGCTGAACTAAAGATAGAGATCGGTTGTGTTAGTTCCAGATTCAGAGTATTCATTACTACCTTGTTGGATTCGAATCCCGGTTCAGGTCAAAAAGTGTTCTTAGGAGGTTACTATCAATTAATCTGAGTGTCGGATGTCATGAAAAGTATTCTATAAAAAACCAGTTAGGGTAGTATAAGACAAATATTACCCCATACAAAATGCGTCAGCTGTCGACATCCATCCATCAATATGGGAATTTAATAATTTTTCTGTTTCATTGGTATTTCCTTCCTTTTCATCCCTGTCCATAACATAAATGGTACATTCATATGTAGATATGAATTTTTAAAGTCATATTTAGTTGTATAGCTGCATGCTTGCTAGTTTTCTTATACAAACTATTTCTTTGTGATGATTTATAAAAAAAATATATACAATTAATAAGTTGTAAGTAAGGTAAAATAGGTTTTCATTACTTCTGAAAAGTTAAGAATTCGTAAAACTTAATGCATTGGGCTAAACAACCTGCTTGTTGACAAATTGTAGCATAATTTCTTAGTTTAAAACAATATCAGATATCATCAAAAGTCTTCTTTACTATTATTTACATGTTTAATTAATGTTACCATTTTTGGTACAAAAGACAAATGTGTTTGCACAGCTCAGCCTATGCAATGCACTTAAGGCTGGGCAAACTTATTTTACGCCGTTAAAATATTTGCCTCCTTTATGCCCGTTAACTAGTTGTTTCTGTGGACAAAGCAAAGTGTGTAGAAGTTATGATCTACCAAAATTAACGTTATTAAACACATCCGATTACTTAAAATAAATATTAGTTTTATTTACGAAAACAGAAAAATCTAAATATCTATATTGGTTTTATTACATTTCACACGTTGTCATGAGTGGAGAGGGGTAGGGAGGAAGTAGCGATTTTTGTTAATTTTTGGACTTGCTCTATAATGTATGGAGGACAACTTGTTAGACCACGATTTTATATAGGTATATATCTTGAAAACTGTAGGGTCATAAACACGATGTCATTGTTAGGTATAACAGATGTTTTTAGGTCTTAAGGTATTTTAAACTTATAATTTTGGTATCTTCAATAATAATAATATCCTGGGACATTATTCACACACGGCCATCTGATCCCAAACTATACAGAGCTTGTACTGTGGAACTTATCTTTTGTAAAAACATACTTATATAGATAATTTACACCCAGAGACAGGACAAACAAACATGTTCATGCACTCAAATATCTGTCCCGGGTGGGATACGAACCCACGACCTGCGGCGTGAAAGGCAACGTATCTACCAAGTTGATTACTACCAACCACGCCAACAGGCCTGTCCATAAATGATAAATCATTATTTCCCAATATGTCATAAACGCACAGTTCAGTTCGAATTTTTGGTCACGTCAGATTTTATTCTCATTACATTTATTTGATTTTATGTATCACGCTGACAGACCCAAATTCGACTAATGTATTCCAGGAAATTGGAGCTGTACGGTCGATTAAACTTAAAAAATCGTACGTAATGCCACGAGACATTTTCTTAAATGAACATTGAACTATGCCACAGAACATGAAGCATGAACTGACAATTTGACCTACTTTTCCGAGCTATTGTAGCACATTATTGCAAAGAATGTATACCACTACTTGTTATAATAGCTTGTATGCAAAATACTTAGTTTCACGTCTTTAAAATAGCTTCTGATTATACAACAAAATATATAAATAAGTAGGTATAAAAAAAACACTAGCGTCTAAGACTAGCCTAGCGAATATTAAAAAGGGTGTTAGATAATTTACATTTACCGTTGGTTACAAGTTGGTTGCTCAGACTCATTACCATAAACAATTAAATAAATTTAAAGGTCGATTCTTTATCGACCTTTTGAACTCAAGTATTTTAGCTGCTTTTGACGTTTTTACGAATAAGTGTGAAATAGTTTTTTAGGGTTCCGTGTTCACCAAGGAATCTTTATAGTATTAGACAGCTCAGAGACTCGTAGTACAAGAAAGCATGGATATTAGTTATGCCGACTGTAGGTTATGATGATTAAAAAAAAGAAATGAGAGTAGAAGTAGTAGATTCCCGAACACTTAAAATTTTTCTCGCATTACACCTTGGTTTTTGGTCGTTATATAGGTCTTCTATCGATGTTTTAAAGAGACTTTTTTATTCAGATGCATATTTTGCGATATGAGCCTGTTTCATTTGCAAGGACGTCGGCAAAATAAAAAAAATAAACTGTTCTTCGCCAGGTGAAGGAAAAGATGCCCCGTAAATTTATGGACCCCAATCAAATTGAAATTCTTCATTGAATTGGATTTTTTAAAGCTGTTTCAATGGGTAATGTACATTAATACAAAGTTAAAAGTCAGATGATAAGAAGCTATGTTGTTTTTCAGACGGCTTCATTGTCGGAATTTTCTCCTAATTGAACTAAACTACTCAATAGCCCAAACAAGATTTGGCTATCGATTTCTCTTGTAAGCAATTAAGACTGACTGGCCTTTCGTTTAATGGAGTGTACACTATGCAGCTACTATGAGTGAAGTGATAACACGTCATGTTACACATAAGAATACAGAACAATTTAGTAGAATAATTGAACTTTTAAATGGTGAAAACGTACCTATCTGGAGTTATTATTAACTTCAAAGTCAGGCCCAGTAGTGTGGAAGTGTATGTTGAGTACCTGCTGCTACCGGTTTTACTATGTGTTTAATTAGTTAATATTCAGCGAATACATTGTTCAAACGCAGCAAATATTATTATTGCTATATTTATTGTTTTGTTCAACGTTACGTGAGGTCTTAGATAGGATCGGAGAGGGTATTTCATCCCCATGGATTCAGTACCAAACAAAAACTCCAGTTATTTAGTACCTCCTTATATAATAATAATAATATCTGGGGACAATATCACACGGATCATCCTAGCCCCAAACTAAGCAAAGCTTGTACTATAGGTACCAGGCAACGATATACATACTTATATAGATAGATAAATACTTATATACATAGAAAACATCCATGACTCAGAAACAAATATTCGTGCTCATCACACAAATATTTGCAATTACCGGGATTCGAACCCAGCACCGCCAGCTTCGTAGGCAGGAGCACTACCAACTAGCGTCATTATATTGTTAAGTTCTTCTTAGTCTATTGTTAAGTGTTGTATATTTAATATTATGATAATAAATAGGTATGTGAAGTAAAATGACTCGCATAAAACACGTCGTAAAAATCTTGGGTTATCTTTCACGAATGACTATATTATATTAATAACGCTGATAAACCACACTAATAACTACCTATATCTAAACGTTTCTACAATATTCGGTATATTGTCGTCGTAAGGTTATCAAATTACTTAAACTAATTATTACGGAAATAGATCTCTACTTGACTCACTACCAGAGACGGATTAATAAGCAAAAAATCCATAGGATTCCAAGCCCGAGGATAGAAGGCACTCTTCTGACCCCGGGCCTGGAGTCCTATTAGAGGGATCCCTAGCCTTAGACAGGAGTGTGCCTTTAATGCTCCTCTGGTGTTGCGAGTGTCCATGGGCGGCAATGATCACTTAGGGTCAGCGCAGACCGAGAGGAGCGCAGCGGAGAGGATTTTATTAAGGCACTAGAAAATCAACTTTAAAATTATTGAAATAAAGTGCATGTATGCTTAAACATTATAATGGGCGAGACTGCGCGAGCATTTTGTCAGGTTCAAGCATATATGCACCTTATTCCTATAGCTCTAAAGTTGATTTTCTAGTGCTTTAATAAAATCCTCTCCGCTGCGCTCCTCTCGGTCTGCGCTGACACTTAGCATCAGGTGAACCACTTGCTCGTTAGTCGCCCTCTGAAAAATAAGTGCTAATGATACCCAAATATCTTAATAAAACAAGGCTACACTGACAGTCAAATTAAAAACCCATAAGATTAACTTGCTTTAACCATGATTTGCTAACTATATATTATAAATACATATGTGTGTGTAAGGTATAGAATATCTATACATATAATAAAATCGTAGGAAGTACATTGAATATTTTTTTAAAGAATACTAGGGGCGTGATCTACAATGGATATTGAAGCCAAAAATATAGTGTTTAGAATTTTTGTCTGTGTGTCTGTATGTATGTCCGGGCTAAACTCAAAAAGTACTGCATGGATTTACTTCAAATTTTGCATGAATATTACTAAAAGGTCGAGTAACACATAGGCTACATATTATCACGCTATCACCTACGGGCGAGGAGGTGTGATAATTTATCAAATTTAACGCGGTAAAACCGCGGGGCATAGCTAGTACTAAATATTTTAAGGTAATAAGGAAAACTAAATGTTAAACATTCATAGAATCAAGATAGATGGCTCTTTATAACCGGTTTGCCTGATGATTTAATACCTAAGTAGTATACTAAAGTCATAAATAAATAAACGCATAGATACCAATTTTTTATCTTTATCTCAACACTGTATTACTTAGTGGAAGATTAAATGTCATATAATTAAGGAAACGTTGTCTCGGAATTATCTGAATAAAAAAACTCCACTCAAAAATACTTAAGGATTTCCTACTAATATTATAAATACGAAAGTTTGTTTCTCTTTCACGCAAAAACTACTGAATAGATTTAGATGAGACTTTTTAGTAATATAGCTTATGTATACTTTCCTGTGGCGAACAAGCAATTTGTTAAATAAACAAATAAAATCTTTTAATTTAGACATATCTGTCAATAAAACTGAAACAGTGAGACGAGTACTCAGCTTAGACATTTTCTGTAAATTTAACACTTAGACTTAAATAAGTTAATTTAAGCTGATCACATATACAACTGTCTATTCGTGGAGATCTGTAATTGGCGTTCAATTACTTTTGATAGTTTTTATAATTGTTTCTATGTGCTGTTGGTCTTCCTTAATATTAAATAAATAAAATATCCGAATAACACATAGGCTATGATTTATAAATTTTAACGCGGGTACAATAATTTAATTTATTGTTTATCTAAACAGTGTAAGAACAATTTTAGGTAGAGCCGTGTGAGCCATCTGTGATTCCATTTTAAAAAAAGAGGATCCGTAACACATCATGTGACGGAAATGGAAACCCCAATTTATATTAATATAAGGTGGTGGAGAGGCTTAACCTGCCATGTTATAAATGTACAAAACAACAGATCAAATTTATAAGGTCCTTTTCAAAATGCATACGGGAGTGGTTACATATATAGGCGTCGTCAGAAACCTTTTCGAAATATTGGATAAAATCATCACGATCTCCTAAAATACCCATGAACGGTATACGTAGATTATATTAGGTATGTATTATTACTCGACGAAGCAGTGAGCTAAACTGTAAAAGCCTTATTTAAACCTGCTATTTAAATTTAAGCTAGCCGGTAATTAAAATGTTCATTTAGAAACCCAATTTAACTTGACACGCGGTCGTGCGGTGACAGTAATGTGTATTCGCCGCCACATAGCAACAGTAATAGCACGGTATGATATGGGTGATGATAATCACTACCATCACCACACACCACTTAACATTTCTTGTTTGTTTCATTATGAGATAGAGCCTTTTAGAGTTAAACGCCCGCAGTAGGGAATCGCTGTATCGGGGAGTACTTTACAACCATGTAATATACGGTCACAAGTTACATCCAGATACTCAGAAGAACTATTAATATGTCACCCAAATAGATGTCCAGCGCGGGACTCAAACCTCGGCGAGGCAACTGTCTTAGCCGCTGCGCCACACGTGCAGTCAAAGTTGTTGATAAGTACAGAATACAAAGCGTCGAATTCACAAAGAACCTTTATTTTTGGCAAAATACGTCTACACTTCATACATGTGTAATATTATTTATAATTACATTCGTATGTTATACTACTGAATGAATGTGTTGTATGCATTTGGAAGCGTCTTGGCATCGCGCCGGCCACGATATTTAATATAAAAAGTAATAAAAACAAACTTTCTTTGTTTCTTTTGCTCGTAGTTATTGCATTGTCCTGTAAAGGTAGTGCTTACAGAACAACGGGGGTTTCTAACCTAGAAGTACTGAAAACATAACATACCGCGTACTAGTAAAAACATATATAGGTATACTATTACGTGTATAGAACGTAATTAGCACAACTATTTTCGAGTACCGTATTTAAAGAGCGTAGCATTGCTTTCAACAATCTAATCATAATATATGTTACAAAATTGTATATTTCAAAGGTTTCGTATAATTGACTTTAGGTATATTGAAAATTAGGTATTAAAGGTGTATCAAACAATGGACGCAGTTTGAGGAGCTTAATTTGCCTATGAAACTTAATAATGTGTGCTAAACTCGGCCGTGTTCAAACCGGTAGTAGATTTCTTTCGCTGGGTCTTCTCAGTTGTGGTGCAATGGAACCGGTGGTACCATTTAAGCGCGAACGTCGTTATACATATAAACAAGGTCCGTCATAATAAGAATAATATTTAATACTTGCATAAATATAGACAGAACAATTCTGACAAGATGTAGTAAAATATATCTAAAACTATAAATATATAAACATAAATAACCATTTTGATAATAGATTCAAGATTACTCATTTAACAAAACCATATCATAAATTAAATTAGAATTCCGTATGATGAAATATAAGCCACGATCCAATTATTTGTTATAATGATAATAACTAATTAAATTTTACATAGAATTAATGTATAGTTAATTTATTATAAATAATACTACATTTCTGACTATTTACAAGCGCTTTTGTGACATCTATGAGAACCAAAACCGCTTTAATAATTTATAAACATTATTTAGTTTGACATTATACGAAATACTCAAAATATATAGTAACTTTCCATTATCGATCCGTTGATCTATTTTCTATGGGCGACTCTATCTGTGTCTGTTGGCGTAGTTGGCAAATGCTTGCTTTTCACGCTTGAGGTCATGGGTTCGATTCGATTATATAGAAAAAAGAAAGAAAGAAAAAAAAACGTATTATATGTAGTATATCAGTTATGTGGTTTCCGTAGTACAAGCTCTACTTAGTTTGAGATCAGATAGCCGTGTGTAAATAATGTCCCAAGATATTATTATTATAAAAAGCTATCATTTGTTTGTCTAGTTTAATGGGTAGGTGGCGCTCGTTAAGTTTTTCCATTATTTATGTTACAACTTTTATAAACATACGTTCCGATTGAAGTTATGTTACGTATGAGTCAGTTAATAAAACAATTAAAGCTTTTTCAAGGTTTTCATAACAGAAGATAGCACGAGCGTGTTTATTAATATATACCTTTTATCTCAAAAAGTATAAAGATAACTAATACAACATGGATATTATTTAAAAAAACTGTATCGAGTGGCAACATTATGTAGAGCCTTGTCTTATCCACATATCACATCATCATCATCATCATATTTAAGAGCTATGCTCTGGTCGGTGGAGCTTCTTCCAATAGTCTCGGCTTCTGGCGAGCGCAGCGCTTTGACTTCTTGATACGACATTACATTTATCTTTTCCTTTATCTAATACATATAGGTCCTTCCTCGTCTTTATTTATATATTTCAAATGCCTCTAATCTCAGTCTGTCTATTTTCTCAGTGTCCTGTCTCACATCCATATAAAGTTATACTCCATATATACGTTTTAATTAGGCGCCTTCAAATCTGATTTTGTGTGAAAAGTGAAAAAAAAAAATATATTTATGGTATATGGAAATGAGCACATATCTATGTCAATGGTAAAATTTTCTCCTACCAAAAGGGTAGAAGAAATACCAACATTTTATTAACCGCGTCACTAAATTTACCTAGCGAGTCGCTAGGTAAAAAAATAGTCGCTAGTAGCGACTATTTCAGGCAACGAAGTCGAATACTGAATTAAAATGGAGTTCTGTAGGGGCTGAACTAGGTCTCGACCTAGTTCAGCCCCTAGACTTTAACAATTATAACCCATTGCGGTAAAAATAATTCATAATTTACTAATAGCTGTATTTTGTGAAAATTAAATAACAAATTTTATAATTTAACAAAAAGTTACTTAAATGTATTCGGGAACTTAACTAGTATATGTCTTTAGTACAAATAGAAGAATAGACTAGAATAGAATAGAATTTTATTGAAAATAAAAACATGTTACATAAAATATAAACCCACCAAACTGCATAACAGTTTGTCGGCGGGATTAGCGCTCGTTAACACAATTACAAAATAATTATATCCATTAATACAAATACTAAAATAAAAAAAGTAAAAACTAATACTATCTAAAATTAATGCAACAATTTTAAGAGGAATTTAAGTAGTCACTGAGTAATACATTTTTAAATAAAAAAAAAAAAATAATAATAATTTTGAGGTCAGATATTTGATAGTTCTCCGACCATAACAATTTCTTACCGAGGGTATTACAAATTTATGTTGTCTAACGCTCTTAGTATTGTACTTATTTACTATATTCTAGCCACAAATATATCCATAAAACTAACTAATTTAATCAATATATAGACGTAGTACATTACTTAATCACTAATGTTGTCATCTCTGATTGAAAGCATTTTGTTCTGCCAAGAGTGAAATTAAATAATATAACTAATAGAAACTACTATGGATATGACAACGAGCACTGTTCAAATAAATACTTCAATAAGACAATACTACAATTTATTACAAGAAAGTAGGTGTAATTTTAGGTAACTTACGGTAAACCTCTTAGTTCGATTAAAATATCCTTATTATTTCGGAGCAATACTTAAATAGTGTCTGAAAAGTCAAATGGTGGATGCCCCTAAAACAATTTTGCCTTCGCGGTTTAGTAGTGAAAATGTCGTTAGTGTTTAATAATGAAGTTTGCTTTGCGAAGCCACCTCGTTATTATTATTATTATAGATATTAGTGTGCATGAACATGTCTGTTTGTCCTGAGTATGGGCGTATTATCTATATAATTACGCATTTACAAAAGAAAAGTAGTATATGTAATGTATCAGTTATCTTGTTTCCATAGTACAAGGTCTACTTACTTTGGAATCAGATGGCCGTGTGTGAATGATGTCCCAGGATCAGGATATTATTATTTAATATAAAAATAATATTTGCACATAGGTCATTCACTTATAAAGACGGATCAGGTTGAAAATGTTCTGTTTTGGCTTTATAATGGAAAGCTGGTTCGTGTTTTTAATTCACGAGGTTTTTGCAAACAGTCTTAAGTATTAAGCCGTTAGTTACCTGGCATATCTCCTATCTACCAATTTATCAGCTACATATTCCCTTTGTTTTCTGTTTGCTCTTATAAAGTCCTTGTTCTTTAAATAATCGCCTTTTGTGAACACTATTATCTGTATCTTATTTTATATTTATACAAGCATCCGCTGATAGCAAATTGAACTTCAGTGTGAAGAAAAGGCACAAAGACAGACAAGCTTGTAATTGTTTATTAATTATAAGTAGTAAGTCAAAGTGGATATACTTGCAGTACAAAAGCCGCCATAACTGCCTATGTAGTAAAGACGCTGTCATGGTCAAACTGTATCCTACGATGTGGTATCAACGGTAGGATTAGGGTTTATATTTGTTGAGTCAAGAAAGACCCACAGCAGTTCAATTTATTATTTGGACGATTTTATCGTGACAGTTACAGTAATTCTAGGATTTATACACTAATTTGCATAGAAGCCGAATCATAGGGTTTTATTTTTAAGATCCCGTTATAAGGTCTCTCTCTCTAAAATGTAAGCTGAGAAATCTTTAGCCTAGCAATACCGTATTATACAAAAGTTACGAATTTATCTAAATCATCGTAGAATATGATGATTTTTTCTACATCATATCAGCCCTAAGACGTCCACTGCTGGACATAAGCCTCTCCCTAAGATCCACACAATTACCGGTCTTGCGCTATCGGCATCCAGCGGTTTCATTCGCGTACTACGATATGCGTCAATAATTATTAAACTCTGTAAATACGTTAACTTATTCATTGGACTATAAATCAGGGTAATCCTACATTTGATATAGTACCTATATGACTGCACAAAACCTACCTATATATATTATATCCATATTCCTGTTAACCAGTTTAATAAGTGGTTTCCTCATTAATGGGTTGTCCAATAATGTGCAGGTTAATCCATGTGCATGGAAATATTTTCGTTACATAATAATGTGCCGTAAATTATTGTCCAGAAATAAATTGCCGGTAAAAATTATATTATTCTATCTTTAAGAAAAGTGTTGAGCCGCGTAACGGGAACCCACGCGGACCCACGCGAACTGAATCTGAATGCGGTGCTGTTTTGCCGCAAAAATACAATAATTTTTTAGAGTATTAAAACACTATTGATTGACTGACGGATTTTTATGCTAACTATTCAATAATAAGTACTATGAAAATACGTTACTGATGAAAATATCTGCAACTTACTTCTTTGTCGTGTCTAGTATACAGCATAGGATCCTTCATTGGAGTAAGGAAATAGAAAGTGCACATATCCTTGCGCCTACAGCTATGAACTTGAATATACTATTTGACCATAGTACAATTACTATGTGTCAAATTTGGGCCGTGGATTTTTAAGTGCATAGATGTTGGCGCAAGCATACGTGCACTTTCTATTTCCTTACTCCCATGATCCTATGGGTCGGACTAGACACGACCGAGAGATTAGTTGCAGGATCTACGGCTTTACTGCTTTCCTTTACTCCGCCAACTTTTTGATTCTGTACTGCTACTGAGACATGTTTCTTGACAGAATAATTACTTACTTACTTATCGTGTGGGCAGTGGTTACCCTAGTGTCAGAATTGTTCAAGCCGCCCAATTAGGCCTCTGACATGGCTTAACGACTGTTGCCTAATGGCTACAACCGGGACCAACAGCTTAACGTGCCCTCCGAAGCACGGAGACGCTCAGAAATTAAACCACTTTCGCGGTCACCCATCTATGGACTGACCGCGAGCCTAGTTGCTTAACCTCGCCAATCACTTACGGAGCGGTGAGAGCATCTAGCTGTGAGAGAAAAATTGCATTAACATTTTAACTCTTTGGTTTGAACCCAGGGCAGCGGTTGAACAAGCTACGGCTAGACCAATGAGACAATCAGTCACTCGGTCATCCAAATCACAAGACCGGCAGTCTACAACTGAGTTCAATAAACTTGCCTTTGTGAATGAATTTGTGACACAATGACGGTCGTATTAAAATTACTAATAGTACGACAACGGTTATATGTCATGTAGGAAGATAACATTGAGTGTTAATAGAAGAAAGAAGAAGAAAGTACATTTATGCATTAAACTAGCACAGATAATAATAATACACAGAAGACGGTTATCCCTTACGACCGTATAAAGGTAAGCCGCATGACCGGCAGCTTTATGTGTCTCCGAGCCAGTAGAATGCCTTGAGCCGGGATTTAAACCCAGCTCCCCATTATTGCAGATAAACGCATTTAAACATTGCTGCACGTGAAGTGCAGCTGTTAAGAGGTCCGTCTCCCGGGCTCAATTCCCGCGTGGGTCAACTATTTGTGTGACCTATAGTCATTGTCCTGATTCTGGATGTACTTTGTGTCCATCAATTATAAAATAATATGTTAGTAAAGTACCCCGCGATGCAGGAAACAATTTAGCATGTGCGGGCGTTGTCATTAAAATAATACAAAATTAGACCAAGTTACCAAGAAAAATGAGTCTCAAAAAATTCCACAACATCTCAAAAATCATTTCTCTCGTTTAAATTACATTTTTCTTTCAATCTTATTTTTCATTCACATAGAACCTTAGACCGTAGTCATATAGTACTTACATAACTGTATCTTGAGAGTTAGCGGGCTTCCTGGCCACTGTAATTTACGGCTTCAGATTTCACTGTTGGTTGGCTACCTATATGAGAACGTAATACCTGGACAGAGCCGGCATGCTATCGCTGAGTGCCTTAACACATTTAATATAATTGGATGTAGGCCCAGCGAAAATATACCCAGTATTATATTGAAGTACTAGCGTCTTCAACAGCGAATAATGACGTGCAAGGTTTAAATGCTGGGATTTTTCTGGCATAAAGGATACCCATTAGCTGCCCGGAATCTAAAAGTTGGCGGTAATAGACGCCAGTGCCTCCAAAAGCACGTCAAGTTGGCCGACCGTGTCGGAAAGCTGTCCCAATGGGATATAAGCTTGACAGTTCAACGTAGTTGTCTAGTGTACGCTATGAGCATTATTATTATTATATTAGAAGAAAGGCACCATCTAGGGACACTTGCTACGTTATGAACTTTCATAAGAAATCATGGAAGAAAAGTAAAGGGAATGAGAAGTTGGAGCAGCCCACAGATCACATACATAAATCAAATAAAAAGAAAAGTGAGGTTGTGTCGTCTCAAGATGTCAAAGGGGGCGCCAAAGCTAGGGTTAAGCTAGGTTATAGCTATTAAATTGGATACAACCTAATATCATCAAAATAATAATAATGATATGAAATTATATGACGAATTAACCACATCCCAATAACTAAATAGTTAAAAGTAACAACCATTTTATTAGTTCCTGATAATAGAAACACAACCACGAATAACTACGATTAATGTTGACTTTCAAACTATATATTTATTGCAAAACTGACCACTAAGTTGATTTTATTTGAGGACAGGGGAAGTTTGCTGTGTTCACCTAAATATAACATCACATTATATTGATGGCATACACGCTTCGCAAAGACCAAGGCGAAAAGCGCTCCCGTACCGCTTTTGAGAATGTTAGCTGATTTGCCGCTCCGGGAATAAGTGCTCTTATTGCCCCACCACTTGAATACGGCCCTGTATGCCATAGTTACTACAGAATGAAAAACGATACTAAGACTTTCTGAGTTGGCTTATCTACATTAAATAATAAACTGTTAAAACGTTAACCAACCGAATGTGCGGTAATATAATTTGCATATCCAACAACATTGTCTTAAACAGTTTTAAATTTGTTTTCTTTTTGATATAGTTAAACTTGCTATTTTTATATTAAACGAAAAGTTGTTATAATTTCGAGCTCTGTATGCGTTTATTCCTCTCTGCGTCGTAAGTCCAATGCAATTTATTTGTTCTTAAAGCTACCTTTATATGGATGGTTCTTAGCTTCCCATTTTAAACACGCACGTGAGACAAAGATTCATTTCTATAGTGCTATGGTATAGAATCCACGTGTCGCCGAGTACTTTACAAACATGTAGCTAATTAACTGACACAAAGCACACTTAGAACAACTTATGGATCACACAATTGGTTGACTTGTGTGATCCGGGACACCAAGTGGTGAGGCGACCATCTTAACCGCTGCGCCACACGTGCCGAACCGCCAAAATGATTTACTTTCTGAGCGTTTCGCTACCTCGGAGGGCACGTAAAAGGGCCGGTCCAGGTTGTCATGAAAACATCTATGAAGCTAGAAATTAATAGGTTTAAAGCGCTAATTGTTCTTAACTTAAGGCAACGCAAGTAAGGAACGCTATACTGCAAGCAAATCTGCGCGTGATCGAAATAGTGTCGAAAAGTCGTTTGCGCCACAACAGTTTTACTCTTATAAAGTGAAGACTTGTAAGTTGTAAAAATAATCATAAATAATTAAAAATAGATTTAAGTATTAATTAAAAATTTCCTATTTCCTCGGACGAGTTTCGGCTGATATGATGATGATGAATCGCTCCAATCATTTACGGAACGACCTGTGACAGTAGGGTTACCAAATCTCAGCATTTTCTTACTCTTCTCAGGATTGCGGCTGGATTTTGGTAATGTCATAAAATCTCAGGATTGTTATCCGCAGTGTAGAGGTATAAAAACGATAAAATTACGATTTTTTATTGTTAAGTACGTTTGTGAAATATTCTCAAACTGTATAATAATTTAGACTGCACGTGTGGCGCAGCGGCTAGGACAGTCGCCTCGCCGCTTCATTTCGAGGGTTCGAGTCCCGCGCCGGACACCTATTTGTGTGACCCATAAATAGTTGTTCTGAGTCTGGATGTAATTTGTGTCTGTCTATTATATGTTTGTAAAGTATCCGCGACACAGGGATTATACTCCCTAATGCGGGCGTTGTCTTTAAAAAAATAACAAAGATAAAAAAATCTCACGAATTCGAAATTAAGATCAAGCCTTTTCTCCGGACTTTTAATTTTTCAGTTGGTAACTCTATATGAGAATAAGTAATTATGAATGAGCGTTTACAAAAAAGAATAATACTGTTAACTGTTAATACAGTTTAGTATGTACAATAAACAATTCCTTTTAAATAATGAAACCTAATTAAGTAGTTGCACGTTTATAATCGACACGTGATCTATTATTTATTTATTAACGAGCCAACAATCATGTCACATCTAATATAATGAAGATTAGTTTACTGGCTGCATATTAAAATGCAACCGGCCATATATAAAAGGTATAGAGCAGGGTTTCTTAAAGTGGGGTCCACGGCCCCCTAAGGGTCCGTGGTATGTGCATCAGGGGTCCACAGTAGATCAGTTATCTCAAATTATCTCTAAATAGTGTTATAATCTCGTCTAGGTTGAGCCAAGAACTCACCGCGTTGACAACGTATCGTCAGTTATAAAACATGAGTAAATATAACAAAGACTATTAAACTTCTTTACTTAAAATACTCTATGACAGGGGTCCGTGGAATTGTTAATATTGTGAAAGTGGTCCCTGACTGCAAAAATTTAAGAAACCCTGGTCTATCCGAAGAACATACCTATAGGGTATAATTTATAAAGTTTATGCGGGTAAAACTGCAGGGCACAGCTAGTTAATTATATTTGAAATTCATTTATTTTTCTCAATAAGTTTTACAAGTAAAGTTTTAAATATAATAACAGTGTGTTAGAGGTCCCAAGTTGTTCCATGATATTTATTTATGATTATGTAAATATTAATGGAAAAATCATCAACAGCTTTCAGAACCTATGTTAGTATTGTGATCGTTAGTTATCACTAACGATCACAATACTGACAGACAGTACAGACAATTACTTAATCATTTTTATATATCTAAGGAATTTGTAAAAGCGTCTGTGAGCGAATGCGACCAGCATTTAAAGGTTTGATTATTTTACGCACACGTCATATAAATTCCACGTAGATAGTGTAAGCACTATTAAATTAAATAGACTGAGCATATAATAGTAAGAAAATAAAACAAACGTAGCCTTCAGTTCCATAAGGTCAGATACATAGTGTTTTAAATATCTAAATAAATAATTAAACAAACGTGTCACACTGCATGGAATATTTACACAGTTATATATTAATGCAGTACAATGTCGCCGATTCTATGCAATGCAATGCAAACTAAACTAATTTTAATATCATTGCATTCCTTTCTATCATAGCTTTTATAAAAACAAAAGAGCATATTTAAAATAAACTGTTAAATATAAACTTAAAAATATATTACTCAGTGACTACTTATATTCCGCCTAAAATTGTTGTATTAGTTTTTATTAGTATTAGTTTTTACTTTCTTATTTTAGTATTTGTATTTATTGATATAATTATTGTCATTGTGTTAACGAGCGCTAATCCCGCCGACAAACTGCTATGCAGTTTGGTGGGTTTATATTATATGTAACATGTTTTTATTTTCAATAAAATTCTATTCTATTCTAGTTATGTCATTTTAGTATTGGCGTGAATTACAGGGTGAAAATAAGCGTTCTCGCCCGGTGCTTCGCCGGAATTTTCCTAGTTTAGAGCGCGTCTGTTCGGGGTTTCATTTGTGCCCATAGTAGGCAGTAGTGTAGGATATAAAAATTTGAAGTCCGAAAGTACCGACATTGGTACTGGCACTGAGTCGCAGAAAGGTTGACATGCCACTGTTGACATGCCCGGTTTCTGGGCTCCAAAATCTAGGGTTTTCACGCGTATTGTCCTGGTCGACAAATATTATAGAACTCTACACCCAGCCAGAGTGACGTCCTGGAGTAAAGTATCTATACCGGCTATATCCAACCTGCGGCCCGCCGGATCTTTGTTATTGGCCCATTTAGAGGTACAATTTTTTTTAAATTAATGAAGTATATACTCCTTTAACTTGAAATTAGGTTTTAATTAAGACCTAATTAATTTTCCTTGCGGTGCTCGATAACATGACTGTACATTGATTGTGACCCCTATAAAAAAGTTTGAGTAGGGCTGATCTAAACCAAAAGGTTTTTAGCGATGGATTTGAAACAAAATCGAAACAAAACGATTAGCAGCATAACTACAAATGTTCAAAATAAAAAAAAACATATTGAAAATGATGTGAACCCATTACAAAAAACCTGATGATGAGCTGCTCTACATCTACGATGTTGTCTTAATGTTTGTTTAGTGTCCGGTAATTGTCTCTATCACTATGAGTATATATTTGAAATAAAACTTCTTTGAATGCGTGACGAGAAAGTTACGAAAAGTGTAATTGGGCAAGGCAAACGGAAGTTGAGAGGGAGATATAAATTAGTGAAGATACATGATACAGAACAAACAAAACGCAACTCTCTCTGAGTTTCGTATATTCTGTAGGAGCAAGAGAGTGAGTTACGAACGCCCATTTTCTTTCTCTCTTTCTCTTATAGCCAGATATAGATAGAGCTAAAGAAGTTTTACTTCAGACCTGTGGTCTAAAGTACACTCGTTGTTTGACTTCACGATAAGCGTTTGTCCAGAGATGATAGAATATCTTTGGTCCACTCTTTTCATATTTCTGCTTGGTTAAAAAACATAGGTATTAATGGTTCTGGTAATAGTAGTAGTTTCGCAGCTATTAGTATTATCTGACCCCATAATATCTAGTTCTGCTAGGTGACCTATTAGCCTAGTTCTTGCATACATGTGTCAACAATCACATTTATTAAGTTCTATTGATTTTGGTCGTAGTTGACCGCCTATACACTAATTCTGTAGTCACGAAAGGTCAAACATAAATAAAAAAATAAGTACATGTGTTCAGTCGACGTCGTATCGGTGGATACACTTTAATCTTAACTGTATACAAAACATAGATGTCGCTCAATGCAATCAAGTTCGTACATGATTATTTGTATATTTTCCTAAAAAAGAGGGGTGAATAAAGTCTGTATGTGTTTGAGATTCTGCCCTGCACTAGTAAGCTCACCCCATGACTTTAAAATAGAAAAATTATAATAAATCAGGAAACGTCTAAAGGGGTTTCAAATGAATTAGGAAAATCACTATTGACAGTTTAAGGAGCACTCTATGCTCTAAGCTAACTGTATAAGGTGTAACCTAAATATTTGAATAAACTAAACACAAGAAGTGTAGAATTTTCAATCGTATGTATAACTTTCGTAAATCCTACGAACTGAATAAATATATTCTCACTAATTCGAACCGGACGAAGTCGTTGAAAATAGACCCTCCTGGTCGGATCTCATGTCCTTCCCGATAGAAACTAGCAATCCAAGCGGGATTATAAATTTTTCCATAATTTAACCGTCATACATATGTTTTTCGTTATTATAGTTTTATTAATTGTTTTGTCGCCGAAAATGTGGAGTTCACGACGTCAGGATGTATTTTTATTGAGTCAGTTTGGGTATTTATTATATAGATAACAAAATATATGTCAAAAACAAATTGGTTACTTCATTTTAATATACGTGTCTAGCTCGTGTTATGTTTATTATAGAGGCGCTTACAGATTTTATCGGTTAGTAACAGATCAACGGTCAAAGTGGTTTAATTTTTAAGCGTTCAACAAAATTACTAACGATTTCACCTTGTATGACTCTCAAAATATACACTTAGTGCTTTTGCATTTGGGTCGCTAGTTGCGATTCTCTAGTTTTATGAGGCTCTTGCCTCGTTATAGTTCTCTCTACCGCTTTGCTCTGCAGGGAAGTGAAACTACTTTTTATTCAGTACTCTTTGTTTCTTTCTGATTAAATTCTTTACGGGTTTCAAGACAGCGATGAAATGAAATACTTGGGTTGGTTCAGCACTTGGTTATTAACATACACTTGTACTTGTTAAGCTCACAATGCAGTACATAAAATAGTCGAATACAGTATAAAAGTTACAAAAAATTAATTAGTCCGTCCGTGCGGTGTGTTTTATCAGAAATATTTTCTTAAATCCTAAAATAAACAACTAACTCTTCGATTCTCTGGGAGTTAGTATATTTGTGCCACTGTTGATCGTCGCTTATTGCTGGAATCTTAGGTAATAAATAGGCTGAGTCTCGTCCCAAAAAAAATGTCTTTATATACCTAGGTTATGTGAACGGGGAACTTGTACCACTAGGCTTATAGCGAAACACCCACCTCACCCCGACTACCCTTTTAAGTTACTAGTTGTAAGGTAAATTGATTAAGTCTTTGTTTGTACATAACATGAGGACAAATATATTGAAGATAACCGATTAACATTATCAACTGTTATCATCAAAAACAAATGTTAAAGTAGAGTCGTTACGAGTACTTTCATAATTACTGAGCTCTCTTACAATAGCTTAGCAAATAGTAGCAAATACTTATTGAGCTCTATATAATTTAGTACAAAAATTTACTAATAGTATATAAGTGATATGTTCTTGTTTTGAGGGCTGTAGATATGTGTGGAAAATACATTATTTTTATTTTCGAATTATTCTGCAAAATTAATTAATAATGTTGATTGTTTAAGTAATGCAATAGATTTGCACGGCTTTCGATAATGTAAAAATATAAAGAATTGTGCTGAAATTGGCTGTAAAGGGAATTGTAGCCTAATTATTTACATAAAAAAATATTTATATATATATATATATTAAAGCAGCAAACGTCGTTCACTTCTTTTGTATATTTTTCTTATTGTTTATATTTTTAACTGATGTTGCCGTTTTTGTAGAAAATTCAAAATGTACTTTGCACAAAATCAAGCTTCCACACCTCTTCAGTAATGATATTAGCAAATATAATATTATTATTATTAAAAATAAAATTAATTATTAATTAAAATTATATAACGTTAATGTCTAATATTACGAAACATACATCGTATGTAAACAGCATGTAACACTTTTAAACACATTTTTGGCAAATACATGCATTCATTCAAAATGCATGACAGAATATAACTTAAGAGTAATAGCTGCAGCCGAGTCTCTAGTTTTACACACAAACGTATGAATAATTACTGTTAAGAAAAAATAGAATTGTCTTCAACTTGCATTCGCTAGATCCAATTCAACAATATTTAAAGGGAAATTACTATTAGGAAAGCATTCTCTACTGATAAAATATAATTTACAATACTGTCTCACATACAACGAAAAGTTCGCGTAGGTACCCTATATACAAAAAATAGTCAATAATGGGATTGAAGAATACCTTTTGACAATAAAAATGTATAAATATCAACAAAACCGAGGTTTGGTCTGCCAAAAATGTACTAATAAAATTTATATTTCAACAATCAGATACCAATAAATTAAATATGACTAACCGTAATCTCTTTCTGGCAAATCGTCAGACAAAAAAATGCAACTGTTTATAAGATAGATATCGCGTATTATTATTTCGTGTTTAATGAATAGTGATGCTAATGAAAAACCAATATTGTATTAACTTGTAAATGTATTTTTAATTTGTTGTAACAATAATATTTGTGAGCTAATTATGATGAACAGACCACTTTCTAGAACGACATTTTGCATGAATCTGGGTGTATACTTAAGTTAAACAAATAAAATATCTTATCTTATCACAAACGTCGTTGACTGCAGTCTCGGAGGCAGTAGGCCCGTTACAACATACTCTCTAATCATCATCATCATCATCATTACAGCTAAATAAGTCAACTGCTGGACAAACCTCCCTCAAGAATCGTCTTGAGGGGATATGCCATAATCGCCACGCTTGGCAGGCGGGTTGGCGATCGCAGTAAGATAGTCATAGTAATCAGAAGGAAGCTGCTGCCCTTCCTCAGGTAGATATTCCCTCGGGTCGACTTCTACGCCCCCCACGGGATGAGATGGGGTGATGATATTCTGATTCTGATATTTGTCGCCGTCACCACACAGCAGATGCCCCCAAATAACGTTAACGTTATCTACATATACTCGTATATAGGTACAATACCCACAAAAAATAGTCAAAAGTAGAATTAAACAATACCTTTTGAAAAGAAAACTAAAACGTAAAAACACCGAGGTTTTGTCCTTCAATATTTCAACAACCTAACTTAATGGGCGCCTTAAGTCTTAACACTGCCGAATATATATATTGGCATATTAATAAAATAGGAACATAAAAATGGCTTAGGTTTATCCACAAATTTGATAATTGGGCATATACTTGGCAGATATTAATACAAAGCGCTAAAGATATTGGTGTAGTTTTAAAACTGTGGGAGGAAAATGAGCAATAATTTAGAAAATTACGGCTCAAAAAGGTTCTTAAATATTTATAAAACAGACTGGACCTACTTGCGGGGTATAATATGTACAAGAAAGTGTTAAGTGTTTGTTCAAAATATTAATTATACATACATAACATAATAATTTAATGGTATATGTGTATTGGCTTATTCCACACAAAATAACTTACAATGTGTTTGAGTCAAAACTAAGCAATTTCGTGTGTAATATATACTTGCAAACAAAATTTGTAAATAATTTATCAACATTTAATGTATTCAAGGAATGCTGCGTAAGAAGTTTATATTTATATAATATTTTATATAACGATTTGACTATTTACAAACTGTAGAAAAAAGACATGAGTTTTACATGAATTTCTAAAGATTATAGCATATAATATTGTTCAGAGGCTGAGGCATTGTTGTTCAAGCATTAAATTTATAAACACCTATGTTCGGGACCAAGAACTATCTACACTTAAGATTAAGCATTGGCTTATTCCACACAAAATTACTTATGTGTTTGAGTAAAAACGGTTTTACAGAAGTATAAAAACGTATGCAATTTAAAAAACGATTTAGCATGACAAATTTTCTATAGAACTACAAGTAAGTAGGTACATTAACAATTTCTCTATAGAAACGGTCATTCGATTCGTGTTGAAACTGAACTTTTCAAATCGTGTATTGGAGCGGAAATTTTTTCGTGGAAATACTCCATATTAACTAATAGAAAATGTAAGAAACCGGCCAAGTGAGATCGGATTCGCGCATGAAGGGTTCCGTACCCTTATCTATAAAAACGAGCAAAAAATTTTTGTTGTATGGCAGCCCCATTAAATATTTATTAATTTTGTTGTTATAGCGGCAACAGAAAGACACAACATCTGTGAAAATCTCAACTGTATAATAACTATTACGGTTCATGAGATACAGCCTGGTGACCGACGGATAGACAGACTGACGGCGAAGTCTTAGTAATAGGGTCCCGTTTTACCCTTTGGGTACGGAACCTAAAAACTAAACGTAGATCACTTCTGTTTTTGGAACAATAAACATGGTTTACTTTACCTCGCCTGGCCTCGACGGGCCTGCTGATCTAGTGGTTAGTTACCCTGACTGCTTAGCCAGAAGTCGTAGGTTCGATCCCCCGGGCAAGTTTTTGGGTGATGAGCACAATAATAATATAATATCTCGGGACAATGTCACACAGATCATCCTAGCCCCAACCTGAGCAAAGCTTGTACTATGGGTACCAGGCGACGATATACATACTTATATAGATAGATAAATACTTATATACATAGAAAACATCCATGACTCAGAAACAAATATTGGTGTTCATCACACAAATATTTGCACTTACCGGGATTCGAACCCAGGACCACCAGCTTCGTAGGAAGGAGCACTACCAACTAGGCTACGGTGACAGACAATTATTTGTTCTGAGTCTGGGTATTATTATGTCTGTGGTATTTTATTTTCTACCGATTTTTAACTCATATTTTTATATCTGCTGTGTGGTGACGGCATAGAATATCATTACCCCATCTCATCACGTGGAACTCACATAGAAATCGACCGCGGGAATACCTACTTACCAGAGAACGGACAGCAGCGTTTTTCTGTGAAATATGACCATCAAACTGCGATCACCAACCCGTCTGCCAAGCTTTTGTCCAGCAGTTGACGTATTTTGGGTGGCATGATACAGTTTATTTTGTTCCATAACTATTTTTCATGAATTTTTGTCCAGGGGCTCTAACGGCTAAGTCGCCGAACATCGATTTCTTAAATGGCGTTCAAATAAATACAGGTTTAAAATGACTTAATCAATCGTTAAATCGGCTTCAACGTTGACAATCGATTCCGGACCATTTATGACGTCACATGTGCTCATGGAAGCCGATTTAACGATTGATTGAGTTATTTTTAACCTTTATTTATTTGAACGCCATTTAAGAAATCGATGTTCGGCGACTTAGCCGGTAGAGCCCCAGCCGTCAAAAAAGAACCACGTTTATTCTAGGTGGTGCAGCAGCATTTGTGATTTTCAGTTGCCCTCTATGCCATGTGGTATGGTATACAGGTACCATAAATCATACAAAAAAGAGTTAAAATGAGACAGCTGTGTCAGTGTTTTGTTTCCATATATAAGAACTTCATAGATTCCATTATAATATTATATATATTAAGTATACGTAAATTTACGACGGCCGCTGCGCTGGGGCAAAAGATTCTCGTGTGGCGACCACGAACCGGAAGTCGCAGCCTGGGCAGGTCCCCACAAGATGGACCGATGATCTTGTGAGAGTCGCTGGAAGTCGTTGAATAGCGCAAGACTGGCAATGGTATACAGGTACCATGAATCATACAAAAAAGAACAGCTGTGTCAGTGTCATGTAGGTATCTATTAAATTATACCCTTATACTTATGTCTAATAAAATTAGCTATAAATATTAAAACCTTAGCTGTCCATTTAACTGCCGATCTTGAAAGTTATAAGGTTTTCCGGACCGTATTGCCTGGGCCGCTTGTAAACTTTGCTGCTGGTGAATCTAGCGAGTTTGCTCCGGCGGGTTTTGATTCATTGATTGTAATGGCAATTGTAAACTAAACGTATAGCAAATTTATCCAAAATAATATGATGAACTACTTAATTAAATTAACAATTAACTTTTATATTATAGCTAAGCAATTTCGTGTAACTTACATACATAGATACATAAACTCACGCCTGTTTCCCAGAAGAGTAGGCACAGACAACGGATTTCCATTTGTCTCGCGCTTTGCAAACCTCTTTTGGCCTCGTTTACTGTCATTATAGTATATACACTTGCAAACAAAATTTATAAATAGCTCATGAAAAAGTATGTATTTAAGTAATTCTGTGTATAAAATAAATATCTGCATAATGATTTGACTATTTACAACTATGAAAATAATTTATTTTTTACATTAATTTCTAAAGATCTCATTTGTAAATTTTTGAAAGAAAACGCCCCAACTAATTAACATTGTTAAGAGGCTGTGGCAGTGCCTCAGCCTATTTATTGCGTTGAGCTTTATTTCACACCAACATGATTTCGATACTATTTATATATGCCCTTTCAAAGTCAACACATGTATTAAAGATACATATTTATATATCTTGTACCGCTATACGTTAAGATCACATACGATTTAAAATAGATACATTAACATTGTTTGACGTGTAAGTTGACCCTACCAACCCACCTCGAGATATGGATCACCCTTTGCCACTGGTAAACATGAATGTGTTTTCCGCGTGTTGTTACTTAGTTTTGTATTGGTTTATTGTATGGCTCACTATCTGAGGTAGTCGATCACAGCCGTGGTTAGCATAATAATAATGTAACAGTTCAAACCGGAGGTGAAGATTGAACTGATTTGCTTTTACAGCACACTGTTATCACTTTTGACGTGTAGGTGACGTCATCAACCCATTACATTAACCTTTACGCTTATTGCAGTAAAAATTAATTAGTGTAATAAATTAACTACTGTAAAAGACTCAACAGTAGCAGCGTTAATAACTGAAAGGGTATAACTAGAGTTTAGTTTTTTTTCTAAATTGTGTTACGTTTAGCTTTGCTCACCCCCGCTAAACTAAATAAATTATAGACCTTGTATTATTCGGCTATATAACCTATATTACTGCAAAGTAAGTTTCAATAAAATCCGTTCGTAGTTTTTGCGGGAAAAGTAACAAACGTCCATACATCCACACCCACAAACTTTTTCATTTATAATACTGACTGTGCCCTGCGGTTTTACTCACGTTAAACTTTATAAATTGTTGCATGTGTTATTCGGATATACAAGCTATATTACTACAAAGTTTCATCAAAATAGGTTCGGTATTTTTTGCGTGAAAGAGTAACAAACATCCATATTCGCAAACTTCCGCATTTATAATATTATTAGGATTAGGATTGGACTCAAGAAAAATTCACATTTGTTGTTTATAGGTATTTAATTTTGTTTTTATAGAAAAATCTGCACAGATACCATAATTTAAATAAGACATTTTAGTAAACATTATTTTTCATATACGTATACGTAAAATTACGACTTCCGCTGGGGCAGAAAGGTTCCCGAGTGGCGACCACGAACCGGAAGTCGCAGCCTGGGCAGGCCACCCACAAGATGGCCCGATGATCTTGTGAGGGTCACTGGAAGTCGTTAGATAGAGCAAGACCGGCAATTGTGGAGATCTTTGGGGAGGCCTTTGTCCAACAGTGAGTGTCTTTCGGCTGATATGATGATGCGTAAAATTTCTTCTTTTGACAATGTAGTCCAAGTTTTGTCTGCAATAATAAACACCTTATCGTCTAAGACGTTCCTGGGGCGACGGTGTATAGGTAGAGGACGATAGGGGGTCTTTTCTATTATAGCACTATTATATAACTATATACCTAGAAACCCTATTCGGTTACCTTGTTAGTATTCTAGACGCCTTGAGCCCTATTGTCCGTTGAAGCAAAGGAAGCAAACTGTAAACGTAATGGAGAATCCTTACTTACATTATAAATACGAAAGTAACTGTCTGTCTGTCACTGCGCTTTCACGCCAAATCTACTGAACTGTTTTAAATTAAATTTGCTACACAGATCTAGAGCCTGAGAAAGGACATAGGTAACTTTTTAATGCGAAAATATGGTTGGTTATAGGATTGGGTATAACTTATACCACATTTCAACCTCTTATACCGTATAAGAGGTTGAAATGTGGGGATGAAAAGTTGTATGGAATTTTTAGAGTTTGAAGCTTAAAATTTAGTTTTAGGCTGTTGATTCGATATAAATACATATGACATTTAAAGTTGTTAAAAGTTTTGCCCTCAAGGGTTTAAAATAACAATAAGGAATAGGAGATAAAACTTTGTATGGATTCATTACAAAATATGCGGGCGAAGTCGCGGGCACAGCTAGTAATATAATAAGTCGGCCCTTATCTATGTTTGTAAGAATTTCTTAAATTTTAATTATCTATTTGCTTGTGGTCCGTTGTTTTTGTAATTAAATAAGATATGAGATTAGTTTTATTATTTTGAAAACATACGAAAATTTGGTTCAGAGTTATCACTTAATATTACGCATTTATTTACACTTAATATAACATTTATTTGGTACCTATATTATCCAATACAAACCTCAGATCTTAGTATCTATCTATGTAAAGCCATCGGTCCCTTACCTGACCTCTTTCCGGTCGTGTCGGTAGGCGTTACATCGGATTATGAGAGTTATGAAATAGAAAGTGCTCCTGTGTTTGCGCACATACTTGTGCACTATAATATGTCCTGCGCACTTCCATGAGACGGATCGCCATGACATTATTATTATTATTTACAAGCGGTTTTTTAACGTCTACTTGAATATTATTTTTTTAGTGTTATTAACACGTTTGTGTATTAAAGTTTATTGTATTAATTTATTCTGTCAAAAATATTATTTAATTGTTATAATCAAATTAAATATATAGGACGGTCATAAGGTCATAAGATAAAAATAAAAATATTTCCGACCGGTCGGTCGGCGTTATTGGCATATGCTTGATTTTCACGCCTCATGTCGTGGGTTCGATTCCCACCCAGTAATAATAAGTATTGAACATTTTTATTCAATCAATGTCATAATATTGTAATGTCAATTCAACTCTAAATTAGTTTATGGGACAATCAACTTTTAAAGTGCTCCTTTCAATGGTTTGAACAAGATTTTTTTGAAAATATATTTTTGCATATTTTAATAAACTTATTGTACCGTCACCAAGGAAATTCATTGAATTTTATGTTTTTCGTAGTAGCTGCGAAGTTTTTGTTATATTTTCGGATATTTTTTATACTTTATGATTATGGATCTCTCGCGTTACTAAAATTAGGACTTATTATTATGGAGTAAAACACAACATATTACTTATACAAATTGTATTAGTGGTTAGAGATAATCAAACAGTAGATATTAATATAATCAGACTTTCTTTTTCATTATATTATCACATAATAAATGATGTTTTAAGGTCTACGGTGTTACCATAACCATTGCGACAGCTTATTTTTTAAAATAATCATACTTGAACATAATCAGTATTAATAGTTATATAATATGACAACAAGCAGGTATTAAGGTTTACATTTTGTTAGTTTTTATGTATAAATGAGTGAAAATCTTGTAACAAACTACCAAAATAAAATCGAAAAGGTAGGGACATTTAGTAACGCTAGAGAAAACTATTTGGTAACAACAGAGAATGTGTTGAAAATCCGCATGTTAAAAATAAATGAGATCTAAGGCCTAAAAGAGACCTAAGAAACCATTATAAAATAAAAGCAATGAAAAATATCTTCTCAAATAATTCATTATTTTCTAAACTAATATTCGGCGAGTAAGATCAACATAAAATTAAATTTTTGATTTTATTTTTTGTAAATATCTGCGTAAATGTTAAGGAGTAGATCACCAACTGCGATTTTAGAATTTTCTTCATTGTAACTTGAACCAGGTTGTTCATCATCAGAAGAATATAGCGTCATATCAGCCGAAAGACGCCCACTGATGGACAAAGGCCTCCCCGAAAGATCGCCACAATTACCGGTCTTGCGCTATCCGTATCCAGCGACCATGGGTCCATTTTGTAGAGGGCCTGCCTACGCTGCGACTTCCGGATCGTGGTCGCCACTCGAGAACTTTTCGGCCGTCGGTTCTACGAGCTATGTGCCCTGCCCACTGTCACTTCAGCTTCTTAATTCTTCGGGATATGTCGGTTACTTTAGTTCGCCTGCGGATCTCAGCATTTTTGATTCGATCTCGCAGGGAAACTCCAAGCATAGCCCTTTCCATTGCTATTTGGGTGATCTTGAGCCGTCTGATAAGGGCCATAGTGAGCGACCACGTCTCTATTCCGTAAGTCATCACTGGCAACACACATTGGTCGAAGACTTTCGACTTGAGACACGGCGGTATTTGGGACGAGAAGATGTTACGTAGCTTCCCGAACGATGCCCAGCCGAGCTGGATTCTACGAATGACCTCCTTCTCGAAGTTGGACCTAATTAGTTGGATGATCTTGTCCTAGGTAAATATAGTTCTCTACAACTTCGAGTGCAAAGTCTCCAACTTAAACTAGAGTGGGTGATTCATGGACGTTTCAGACCCACTTGTTGAGAGACTCTGCTGACGCCATCGAGCATTGTACCGAGGTCTTCAAAGGTCTCAGCCATGACATTGATGCCAAAGCCTTCCTATTCCAGAAGCTTGAAGACATCGTCCAATGCAGCGGTGAACAGTTTTGAAGATATGACATCTCCCAGTCTCACACCTCGCTGCAAAGTGGATAGGTTTCGAGTTCTAGTCCTGGAGTCGCATAGACATAGTAGCGTATTCATACAAACACTTTAACACCTCGATATACCGGTATTCGATTCCTTTGGAGAAACCTCATTACGGCCCAGGTTTCGATTGAATCCGAGGTTTTCTCGTAGTCAACACACGCTAAGCATAATGGCTGGTTATACTCCTCGGTCTTCTGTATAACTTGCCGCAGCGTATGTATGTGGTCTATGGTACTAAAGCCTTTATGGAAACTGGCTTGTTCGGGAGGCTGGAAGTCGCCAAACCTGCGTGCGAGACGTTTCGTAATAACTCTCGAAAACAATTTATAAACATGGCTCAGCAGTGTGATGGGTCTGTACTTCTTCAGGAGGGTTTTATCACCCTTTTTGAAGAAGAGCACCACCACACCTCTGTGCCATGCTTGTGGCGTTTGACCTTCTAGTATGACGGAGTTAAATTACTTCTGAAGGGCCCGTAGGATTGGTGTACCACCCGCCTTTAGAAGCTCTGCTGTAAGTCCATCATCACCAGGCGTCTTGTTATTCTCAAGCTGTTTGAGAGCCATTCTAATGTCGTACAGGCTGACGTCCGGGATATCCTCGGTAAAGTGTTGGGTTAGTCGTGCTGTGGGAATATACCTCTTCATATATATTTTGCGCCTCTTATTAGTAATGTCCTTTGGTAAATTTGAGATCAACCAAGGGTTCATCATCGTCCGAAGATTTAGCTGTTTGTCAAGATTGGTGAGCATCATTATTTACCGTACCATCATTGGAGTGAATATAAAAATGTTCATCATTTTCTGTGATTTTCCGCATTTCTTAAATCGTAATTTCAGGTCTCCGAAAACTTGGCGGTGTATTTTCCAAAACTCTGTTTAACATATTTTTCGTTATTTTCTTTTGGAGTCAAATCTTTGACTAATCTTTATGTTTCCGGATTTCGTTCCCTTGGCTTTCTTTGCCTCTTCGTAACTCTCGGAATTATTTTCCAATCGTTCTCTATAAAGTTACTGTTTTTCAGCCGCACTAATTGACATTTACACTTTTTGTTTTGTATTTTATTTCAATCTGAAATTACATGTAATACAGTTATTTAAATATTTAGTTCAAATATTTTAAAATTAATAGAAAGTTGACGTTATTATTACAAATAAAGACGAATTATTATGATTAAAATCGGTATCACCTTTGCCATACATTCTCTAAAGTTACCTACAACGCCAGAGAAATTTACAGAAACGCGGGGGAAAAAGTAACAGAAAATCGATTATAAATTCACATTTACGGAATGAAACGAAATGATAGTGGTCTAATTTTAAAATTAGAGCAAAAAGGCTTTAAATTTAAATAACAAAAGCAACTAATTATAAAATCTTACCCAAATTTATGTCGTAACTTAGTAGAGCGGTAATAAAACCACGCACACCCCTTGAGAGCTTGTCGCACAGTGACGGCCGACCTGTGGGACACTGATCTTGCTGCGGCTTGCCAACGTAGTTAGAGACAATCACTCTCGCTAATAACTAAAGCTTAGAGCTATTTCTCGAGAAATTTTGATTTTTTTTCATATAACGCAGTAGAATTGATGTTTTAGACTCTCTTTGGGGACAAACACTTAAAAAAATAACAAAGTACGTTATAATTAAAAAAATATGTATGAACTGTCTTTTTAGCTAAGCTTACTCCAATAGCTATCTAATAAAAATATTAAAAACCTATGTCTCTAAGCAGCTAAGCCGAAAAAAAGGCAAATGTTTGTTGTGACCCATACCTGGGGACATACTGTTTTTGAACGAATATCGACAGTGTTCCCCTGCGTTTTTACAAAAAAGCGACTAATAATTTAAAAAGTTGTACATATAAACATAGTAACATAACATCTAAGCATCTTAATCCATAATATAACAACAATATTTACAAAATATACATATTTAATATTGTTTTTGGATTTTAATTTCATAGGGACACGAAAGGAGTACTTTAAAAGTTGATTGACCCTTATAGAACTGCCATGATAATTAAATGAACAAAGGCGATGGTGGCAAATCATAGGATTCGTCATAGTTCGAGTATAATATTTTCTTTCTTTATTAACCTATTATTTCTGTATAATCGCTTAAGTGCCTGACGTGTTTAATATCGGATAGTACGTATGATATAATAGTACTTTTGCCCGAAATTCGACTAAGCCGATTAATCTGCAGTCAGATTAGTGGGCTTAGTTCGTACAGACGCCAGCACATGCAGCTACCCCAATATGTCAAATTTCTTTTATAGATTTTCCAACTTTATCACAAAAGCATAAGGTTCACTTTCAATTGGAGAAATTTGACAGATTGGGATAGCTTGATGTGCTGCCGTCTGTACATTATGCACATGAATGCGCAAGTACAAGTCGACCGTCCTGATGTTATAACCACGTGACGCTCCCAAAAAACATCATATAGCCTACAGGCTATGGTCTAATGGTGTACACACCATTATACATTGGATTACATTTTGAATTTCGGCCACGGCGGCCAGTCTCAATGGAAATTAGGCAATTGCGCAGGACATATTATAGTGCACAAGTGTGTGCGCAAACACAGGGGCACTTTCTATACCAATTCTCTCATGAACCGATGGGACGACTTGCGACACGACCGGAAAGAGGTCACGTACAGGACCAACGGTTTTTCCTGCTCTCCGAGGCACGGGGGTGTAATACCGCCAACTCCCAGACATCGGGATGATGAGAAATTTATTTTACGGAAAAAAATATAAATGTCACTTTTGGTCCCGATCAGTAATTTAACCCAGGACCAACAAAAGCAAAATTAAAACCAAATAAAGGCGCAAATCTTTCATATCTTTGGGGGGAGGCCTTTGTCCAGCAGTGGGCGTTATTCGGCTGATATGATGATGATGAAAGGCGTAACACTGTGAACTTTCTGCCATTACGAACTGTTACTGAGTTTTTGCTTATGCCAGAAAGATCCAGAAGGATTCGTGCCGCCTCGTGTTTATGGCCGGGACTTTATTATCTGTGGTTAAACACAATATCACTCTATACACGAGGCTGTCACTGTCAGAGCTAATAAGGACTAAGTACTGTAGTTAGGTCTAATTATGTATTTAGTGGAACTCATTCACTTAGGTGGGTACGTAGTTGGTACCACAGCATTAATCGCTACTGTTGCTAGGTAAATTATAAATCATAAAATATTTATTTGTATAAATGTGGTGTTATTGTTTACATTACTTAAGTGGCAAATGTGAGAATGCCATATTGTACATGGCATACAAATGTTGTAAATACAAACTAGGTATATTTAACTCAAAATAGCTTTTAGTATTTGCTGTTATAGCGACAACAGAAATACATCATCTGTGATAATTTCAAATGTCTTACTATGACGGTTCATGAGATACAGCCTGGTGACAGACAGGCAGATAGACAGACAGACAGCAAATAGGGTCCCGTTTTACCCTTTGGGAACGGAATCCTAAAAATAATAACATTACACATCAGTCTTTAAATTTTAAATACTCCTCCACCGAATTGAAGCATTTTTCAATTAAATAGCCGGATTTTAAACTTTCTGATAGGTAATTCTAAACTCCGTCTAATCTAAATATGAACGGGCTTCTGTATTGTTAATATATACGAGAGCCCGTTATGTAAAAACTGAACAAAATAAAGAAAAGTAGTTGAGGAATACTTTATGCTTGTTTTGTTCATTATGCTCATGACTGTTATTATCGCATGTGAAGTTTTACTACTTATTGTGTATAGTGCATGTTTATGTGGCAAATTAATCTCCAGTGTTACAATTAAGTAAGGATTATTATTATTGTTACACCTTGTATAAGATAGGAAATTAAGATGATTTTTTTTTGTGGTTGCATTCATGAATCATGTTCAGGAGTTGTCTACTTTTCTTTATCTTCTTCTTAACCGTATGGGCAGTGGTTACCCTGGTCTTAGGCTGAGATCTATAGAGCGTACTTAGACTTTGCTCAGACTTTACTTAGACAGAAGTTAATGCATGTAACGAAATTACAATTGGTGTTTTGACTTTGTCTGTCTTAGCTTATGCTAAGCATAATCTTAACTTCAAAAAGTCTATAAATAACAAATCAAAGTATAAGCTTAGCATACATTTAGCAAAGTTTTACGTAAGTAAAGTTTGAGCAAAGTCTAAGTACGCTTTATGCATCTCAGCCTTAGAGTTGCTGGAGACACTGACATGCATGACTTATCGACTTATCTTATTTGTCTAATAACAACAACCGGGACCAACAGCTTAACGTACCCTCTGAATCACAGAGACGCTCAGAAATTAAACCACTTTACCGGCCACCCATCTATAGGCTGACCGCGTCCCTAGGTGCTTTACCTCGCCTCTGACGTACGAATCGGTGAGTTCGACTGACAACAAGCGCCCATTGTCTTCCTGCTTGGAACGGTATTGATTAAAATAGGTTTCAAAATAATTCAACTGATTTGAATTCAGCTCATCTGTTTTGTATCTATGATGGAATATAAATGTACTGACAGGGATATTTACATAGTTATAACATAACTAGCTGTGCCCCGCAGTTTTACCCGCTTTACACTGTATGCCTATGTGTTATTCGGATATATTATAAGCTAATATTACTACAAAGTTTCATTAAAATCCGTTCGGTAGTTTTTGCCTGAAAGACAAACAAACACACTCACAAACTTTCGCCTTTATAGTATTATTTGTGCCCCGAGGTTTTATCTGCGTTAAACTTTATAAATTATAACCTATGTGTTAATCCTGGGTGTCAGCTAACTCCATACCGAGTAAGAAGTAACAAACATACACACTCGCACACTCACAAACTTTCGCCTTTACAATATTAGTGTGATTACCTAGTTTGATTCCTTTTGTTTCTGGGGTTCCCTCCAAAAAGTTTCAACACCTGGACTAAAATCGCAGTTTGTAAATAAGATGTTTACATATTTTAACGACTACGTAAGTTCAAGATCGTGTTATTGGACATATCTATTTAAATATTAGCTCAGGTGGTCATAATTTCAGTACACATGCTTACATACGTCAAATTGACGATGTCATTAATGCCTAGAATTTCGCACGCTGTCATTTCGCTCGCGCCGAATCTCCGAATCATTTACAACATCTAAATAGATGTATCATGTGATTGGGTCATCTCGTAAGATTAGTATACCAAAATAGTCAGAACAGATCTATTTTGTATTAACCTCTATATATGGGAATAATATTCTTTATCTGAATTTCCCTAAACCAAATTGTATTTAATTAATAATAAACAAATTGTTTATATAATATGTATTATTATTATGTATTATGTATTTGACGGTCACCGTGGCCTAGTTGGTAGTGCTCCTGCCTACAAAGCTGGTGGTCCTGAGTTCGAATCCCGCAAGTGCAAATATTTGTGTGATGAGCATGAATATTTGTTTCTGAGTCATGGATGTTTTCTATGTATATAAGTATTTATCTATCTATATAAGATGTATATCGTCGCCTGGCACCCATAGTACAAGCTTTGCTTAGTTTGGGGTTAGGATGACCTGTGTGACATTGTCCCTAGATATTATATTATATTAAATCTTTATGACGTGAATTGTGACCTAGTCCTAATGAGAAAATGCAATAGAGTCTATTGAGAGCCTCGATACAGGCTCAGCCTAGTGAGGCTATCATTGTTAATTTCGCTAAAATATAAAATTGATTTAAAAATATATATTTTTATCTATTTTTTTATCTTATAGTATGAAACATTTTTATTTCTATTTTGATTTTTATAATTTCCTTATTACTATACTATTGTTTGTGACACTCTTTTTCCTTGCCCTGATTTTGTGAAAACTGAGAGTAAATACGATATCTTCGTATCGAAAAGGGGTGAAGATTGAACGGGAAATGTAAACATTTTTTTTTAAAGAGCCGATTAGTGAAGTTACCTACAAGTACACTTTTAGGAAGTGAGTCAATCACTATGCAGGGCCTCTACCGGCTAAGTCGCCGAACATCGATTACTTAAATGGCGTTCAAATAAATAAAGGTAAAAAATTACTTAATCAATCTTTAAATCGGCTACAACGTTGACAATCGATTCCGGACCATTTATGACGTCACATGTGCTAATGGAAGCCGATTTAACAATTTATTAAGTCATTTTTAAACTTTATTTATTTGAACGCCATTTAAGTAATCGATGTTCAGCGACTTAGCCGGTAGAGCCCCAGATCGATATAATCAGCTATCATGCGATGTAATCTAGTATTATCTAGTTATGGCAATACGTTTAGTTAATATAGAAGTGACAAGTAGTACACTCGCGAGCAACCAAATCGACTCAAGCCTTGTCGGCGCACACATACATTGATACAACTAAAATCATGAATGGAAATTATTAAAATGATATGTCATTCGAAAGCTTAAGATGTCAGCTTTAATTTGATATCATTATCATTGAAATCCATCCATCATTTTTGAAATAAATGATGTCTGAATGCAAGAGTAGGAAAAACGGGAATTTAGGAAAAAGGGTATGTGTCTCGTATTTGACAAATTAAACAAAAAAAATTAAAAATAAAATTATTTTATTTAAATCAGTATTTCGTATTGCCCCCTCTAGCCCTAATTACATCCCGCAGTCTGTTTTTCATGGACCTTATCAATTTTTTGACATTTTCTTGAGGAATGCCGTCCCACTCCTCTAATAATGCTGTCTTTAGCTCGTCTACGCTTGAAGGGACTGGATTTCTGGCCCGAACTCTTCTTTTAAGCTCGTCCCATAAGTGCTCGATGGGATTCATGTCAGGACTGAGCGCAGGCCAGTCCATCGTGCGTAATTCGACCTCTTGCAGAAACTGTCGAGTGACTCGTGCCGTGTGGCAGCGGGCATTGTCGTGCATTAACACGAAGTCTTCACCGACAAACCCTGCGTAGGGCACAACATGATCCAGTAGAATGTCGGTGATGTACCGATCAGCTGTTAGCCCGCCTCCTCGGCCGCCCCCAGGCACGAAAACAAGTTCGGTTTTTCCCTCTAAAGAGATACCAGCCCACATCATGCAGGAACCGCCGCCATATGCCACTGTTTCAGCGAAACAACATTGGGCAAATCGTTCTCCCGGACGCCTGTAGACTCGGCCTCTCCTGTCACTGCCATGCAGACACATTCTGCACTCATCAGTAAACAGGACCGATCGCCATTGCGCAACGCTCCAATTGAGATGCTCTCGAGCAAATTGAAGGCGCGCTTGTCGGTGGCCTGCAGTCAACTTAGGGCCCGTCGCAGGTCTTTTTGGCGTCAAGTTGGCTTCCTTCAAGCGTCTTCTCACTGTCCACTCGCTGACAGCCACTTGTCGTACACGTCTCAGTTCTTGCTGCACATCAACGCCCGTAAGGTGTCGATTGCGCAGCGAGGTTGAGACAATGAAGCGGTCGTCTCTCTCTGAAGTGCACCGGTGGCGGCTCGTTCTTGTTCTCCGATTGAAGGCACCAGTCTCTTGGAACCGTCTGTATACTCGGGATACAGAAGACTGGCTCAAGTGGAGCTGGGCAGCGATTGCTCGCTGACTTAACCCTTGTTGCAACAAGGCAACAACTTGAGCGGCTTCTTCTGGTGTGGTATCCATGGGTTAGCGAAAACAAGGAATGCAATTTACGGAGATGTGTACCGGTCAACCTGTAACAAGCAACTGATAAGATAAACCGGAAGTGGGGGGTTTTATAGCGGGAGCAGGTAGCGCAAGTCGTGGATTCCTAAAGAGGTAATTTACGCTGACGGCCAATTAAAATGTGTCAATAAATCAGCGCTTAGTTTTTTTTAAGGTATTGATGTTAATTGAAAGCCTAATTCTTCAGCTTTCGAATGACATATCACTTTTGTAATTACCATTTATCGTTTTAGGAAAATCAATGTATATGTGCGCCGTCTAGGCTTGAGTCGATTTGGTTGCTCGCGAGTGTAGTTAGTAAGTAGTTTTATGTATTTTCGTTTCACACGTTTTTTTGTTTGCGTTTGATGTAATATGGAGATGATCATTTTAGGTAAGTTTGGGTATATAACATTTTATGTAATTTCATTTACATTCGGCTTTTCCTTGGGATATGTCAGTAGGTGGTAATTGGGGTTCCTGGATCAAAAGAGATCCAGAAACACCCAATTACTCCCATTATTCAGTCTATTCAAAATGTATGTTCTAAAATATTTTAAAGTTTGTCTTAGAGTGATTGAATTGTCGTGCTGTACCTTCATACAATCTGAAGTTGGCTGCTAACATTTCTTTCTTATATATTTATGTAAGGTAAAGGATCTAAGTAGATCCAGAAACACCCAATTACTCCCATTATTCAGTATATTCAAATTCAAAAGTCTTGTTCTAATAAATGTATAAATCTATTTCTTAGAATAACTAAATTGTCGTGATGGCCTTTTTACACAAACTAAAATTTGTTGCTAGCATTTGTTTCTTATATATTTGTATGAGGAAATATACTCATTATTCAGTCTATTCAAGATAGATCTAATTCAAAAATTATTATCGAATAATTCTATATAATTTTACGGAATATTCCTCTTGCCTGCAGCATTTTCAATAGCAATATCTCTCGTAATAGATTTAGATTTCTTCTATTAGGTCTAAAAGACTGTTATCAATTCTTATTATTCGAGCCCATAACGTGAACCCCTCATAGTGAATTCTGGGGTATACACCATCTCCTCGTTTGCAGGGTAATAATATACCACTATATTGTTCATGATTTATAATATTTACAATATGAAGTCCACACAGTCGCTTTTCTACTATTATTATCTGCACCCGGTCTCCAATATTCAATGTCATGGTAACTAACTAGCACAGTACATTTATTTTATTTGTTCCTCATATTTATACTGACTGACTGAGACTTCTGAGTTAGATGAAATGGGGGAAGGAAATATGAAAAATAAAAAAGGGGATATTTATTTAAAAAATTTATTATCATAGCACCATTTCTTTAAACACAAAACATTTTTTAAAGCACATATTGAATCATGATACATGCAGCTGTACAAATCATCAGAATTTAAATAGCGATCATATAGACTTAACAAATTAGGACAATTTTTATCTTCTAAATTAATTACATTATTAGACCTTAAAATACCTTTCAACCACAACACTTTTTCACAACCCTTAGCATAAACACACTTATCTCTTAAGATATCTAAGATTAAATGTTGATAATTAGGGTAAGGTATAAATCCTTCAGACCAGTATATTTTTCTGTTGCGCTCAATCCAGCTGACTTGTCGTCTTTCTGATTTTGTTAAATCATAAAAAGGGAATGGCTCTCTAATTAGAAATACTTGCAAATTTTTACCAAACCATACAGCAATTTCTTTCACTATAAATTCATTTGCTTCTGTTTTAAAGCCTTGGACGTCAACAATAGCAGTCATGATAACCTGCGTACTATATTACTTAGAGGTTTGTATTCCACAACCCGATCATTTATGATCAGACAATAAGCCGCAGTATTATCTGGTATTGGTGAGGAACATTCGATTTCTAACCGAACATCTACTGGACCTGTTTTAAGAGTATCGTTTTGTCTTGAACAATCAAGTATAAACAGGGGAGCCTTCTCTTTAAAGTTCTTTAGACAAAGCAAGGGGTCTGATGGACAGTTATAATATGACTGACGAAATTTGGCATACATTTCATATAATATATTATACTTGTTTTCAGAAAACTTTAAATTCAAAGGTTCATACGGGTAATATTGTGAGTTTAGAAATAAGGTTACGTTGGTTACTTCACAATGATCAAAGAGTGAACTATCTTTTAGGCTATTATTTTTTCTATCTGTTTGTAAACAGAAGATTACATATCTAGGTTTTTCTAATTGCGATGCCGTTTTAACTGACCATGTGTGTTTTGTGGTTTTTGGTAGTAAAGGGTACTCATACAAATCCCAATTCCGAAATGCCATTTGAATAGCTTTATCTTTTTCCAAATATTTTAATAGTACTAACCGTTCACGATCAGAAACTTTAATATGTGGTACCCTCCACTGTACTCTTTCTACATCAATACGAAAATGTACATTATTATCAGGCAGAATAACGCTGTTTAGGTTAGAATTACTTCTATTCAATATAAGTTCATGTTTACAATTTATCACAATTCTATTGTAATCTTCTGCAAAACCTAGAATCTTATTTAATGGTATTACAGCACTAAAATAGCCATCACTTTTAAATCCATTCAATTTCCACCCCCACAGAGCTGCCACTTTATTTTCAGCTTCATTGAATGAAATATATGATTTTATTGTTGACGTGATTCCAGAATTTTTTATGCGATCTATTTCAATACCATTTATTTCGTATCTGATGTCTTGGAACAAAAACATTATAGGGTTATTACTAAATGTAACAGCTTTCTCAACTGGCTTCCCATCTTTATCGAAGATCCTCACTCGACCCTCAATGTAAATTGAACTGGCTGATGGTAACACGTATATATCTTGCTGATGTATAGGAATTCTGATTTCATCATTTTCTCTAAAGCTGTTACCGTAGGGATTGTAAGAATGCACTTCATAACTTTCGATCGATGTATCGAACTGTGGTAAATCATTAATATGTAGTATATTCATATTTTAAAACCTAAGGCTTTAAGAAATCGTATGTTCGATTTAGTCAACTTGTTCACTTTTTTCTTACGTCTTTGCACCTTAGTGGATGTATTAGAAGTAAGATGTTTTATTTTGAGTTTAGGGTTTATATTATACAAAATCATTTTACTTTTCTTATATGAAGTCTCAGCTGAATATGTTCTATAAAATTGATACTGTGACCAAATTGATCAACAACTTTAATACAAACAGATGAAATTGTAGTTTTGTTCACAGGGAAGTAAATAACATTTTGGGGCTTTTCTAAGTAATAGTTGCCTGCAGAAATATTAGCTACAAATTCGTGAATTATATGATTTGGTATTCCATTATTGTAGGAATTGTATATTAAATCACATTCGATTCTTATTACTGGAAGAGTTTTATTATTATTAGGATGTGAATTTGCTTTCGAGTTTAATACTGAATAATACAGCAAACCGCACTCATACTTTCCATTTAAACTTAGGGATGGTTGAAAATATGATTCTAATTCTGATTTATTACCAGAGATCGTTACTGTTATAGACATACTTGTATAATGAATATTTTTGATCAGTCATGTTTATTTTATGCTGTGTTGACACCAAAACTTGTTCAAAAACTTTAAGCAAAGATGTCCGCAGTTAAAAGGATGACTGCCCTGTATGTTTTCATGATTGTAGTGAACTTTTGACCCTAAGTATTTTATAAATTCCTTGAATGGTTTAAGATTTCCGTAACTATCAAAATATTCGATATAATCATTGTGTTTTGCATAGGCTACCCAATGAGAACCAGGATTGTCCGAGCTGTCTAAATTAATAACTCCACATTCTTTTTGGTAAGGGTATTTAGGAAGCTCGTCCCTCATAAAAACACCTCTGAAATAGGGAATCTCATTCCCATATTTTAAAATGTCAAAGTTAGTTAAAGCTCGTTTGGGTAGCCTATATTTTAGTTTTTTTTTTGCTTTGAAACGAAAATTCCAAGTCCATTTTTATGAGGTTTAAGATGTAGCCCTTTTCCAATGCAAAGAGCCTCCATCTTTTCATTATGTCTCTTGGATTCGTTATACAGCTTTTTTGCCATCTTTAGTTCATTTATGGTTTTTGCAATACCAGCTGCACCGCCTGCAAGAGCTCCTGCTGCAGATAATCCCGCAAAGATAGGAATCAGTGGTAATACTCCGCCTGTTTTAGGTATTGGTATAACACGAGGAACTTGAATGCTTGAATTGGAACCTAATTCTCTGGCAGCGGCCATGGCTAACTCTATAGCCGTTTTATTGCATTTAGGTTTAATTTTTTTGAAGCATGTTTTTGTAACAGAAATTACTTTTTTAAATTTATGTTTTAGTCCTTTTATAGATGAACTTTTTTTTCTCAGTTTTTGACTACGAGTTCCAACACCTGCGCCTATTTTAATTTTCGCCAACATAGCATTGCTTACCAAACGTGCTGCTAATTTTTCTCCTACACTTGCATCGGGGGCAATAGTTCGTTTTTTCGCCATTTTAAATAATGTTAAATCTGCTTTATGTCGTTCCTCTAAATTTGATGACTTGTGATATGCAATATCGTGTTCTTTACAATATTCGTCTAATTTATTTATACCTTTATCTCTACGTGCAAGTCGTTTAATTAAGTTTGTGCCAGGTCCGCAATACTTGTACCCTGGTAAATGAATTTCAAATGGTAAATGATTTATTAACCAATTAACGAGACTACTCTCTCCAATACACATTATAAGAATGATCAATGGAATATTAAACACATAATAATATATTGATCCAAAAATTGATATACAAACTTTATTATTCACAAAACGTTTGACTTATCAATCCAGCTATTTTCAGTAGAAGAAAAACCTAACCATTTCACGAAAACCTTATTCCCTTTCTTTCTAAGCACTTTTTCAACTAAATATACATCAGGATTTTTTGTCTTTTGGAGCTCCTGTTCATAAAATGCTCCCAAAATTGGCTGACCCCTGAGGGTATCGTCAATTAAGTATGTAACAGGAATTGTATTCTGTTTACGTCTAATTTTAAATATTTCTGCTGACCAATTAGGAGTATATCCTTTTTCAAATGTTCCTTTATACTTACTGATACGGACATAATCACCTACTTTTAACTTACTTTTCAAAGTACTTATTTTAATCAAGCTATTATATCTCTCTAATATATGTTTTTTATTTATGTTATTCACATTTGCCGGTATTTCTTGAATTGTGCGATGGATAGTGTGATTATATTTATACATTATATTATTGAGGGTATTATTTGTCCAATTATAATTACCCTTTAAACTAAATTCTTTATATAATTTAGATTTCAATGTTCTGATAAATCTCTCAACTATGGAAGCTTTCTTTGATGAGAATGTTGAATAATGATTAATATTATATGATTGCATAAGATTTTTAAATTTATTATTATAAAATTCTGTACCATTATCTGTTTGTAAATTTTTAGGGACACGCTTCTCATCTAATAAATTCTTAAAGGTCTTAAATATCTCATCTTTGTTCTTATTTTTCAGGGGAAATGCCCAAGCGTATTTTGAAAAAGTATCGATAATGGCGAGAATAAACCTAAACTTATAATTTTCTCCAGAAATGGATTGCATATCGATTAGATCTGCTTGCCATAAGTCATCTATATCTTTCATAATAACATGTCTTCTTGGAAAATTGACCCTTGCATTCTTATGAATTTCATTTACCACATCGGCTTTGTACTGCATTATTTTTATAGACTTTTAAAAGAGATTTATGCACATATATTCGAACACTATTTGTTTATAATAACATACATTAATAAGGAATGACTTTATAATACTGAATCACTATATTTTTAGCAATTAGTATTTATGCTTTTATTATGTTTGCTTCCTTTAATTCTTCTATTATTGATAAAATTTCATTGTCGTGATTGGTGTTGCCAGCTTCTTTTGAAGCTACTAATAATTTTAGTCTTTCTACCAATTCATTGGGATCGTCCCAATATACAAAATCTGTATTTTTTTTATATTTTTTTAGTTTTGGCAAGCTACCACCGAGTTTTATGTTATTTTCTTCCTTTAATGTCTCAAGAAATAATGGCTTGATTATTTCTCGATATTTTAAACCTTTATCACCTCTCATTTGACCATCAGGATTATAATCTCTCTTATGAGCGTTAGTAGAATTTAGCATATCTTTATAGACAAGCTTATCGACTTTTGTTATTAACTTCATATCAGGTTTCCTCCGAAGTAAAAGTTCTTTTAGTCCAGGGGTTAGATCGTAAGTTCTGTTTCCGATTTTAATCAAAATTGTATCTAAACTTCCAGATTTAGAAAATGATACTGAGGAGTTACCCATCATTAAGGACTTATTTTCAGTTCTTACTCCAAATGGAACATTTAAGCCATCGTAAATGCCATACATGTCTTCATTGTCAAGTGAAATATCTAATTTATTTATTAATTCGGTTTTAGGAGAACTTGCAGAATTTATATCAGCATCGTAAAAATCATCAAGTTTAGCAGAAGAGCTATTACTATTTTCGTTCGAATCTGTTTCTATGGAATTTTCAAATGATATATTATTTTCATCATTTTTAGTATTTTCTAGAAATCTTTGTGAATTAGCTAGGATTTTTAGTGGTTCGGAAACAGGTTTAAACATTTTATCAAGAGTTAGATTAACTGCATGCTCTTGATTTTTGATTTCCTTTAGTTTATTTTTTATGGAATTGACTGACTTCATTAATTCTATTTTAACAGCTTTCTCCATCTTATTTCGGACACCGTATACCATCAAGTTAACAATAATACTAAATGTATTTATGAACTACACTAATTTATAAGTTCATTCAAATCTAAAATATACATCCAAGTTTTTCCTGTATCTTCCATTGTTTAATAATGAATCTTTATTTATGCTAATAAAATTATAAGGTTCATTCCAAACTGTATCACAAATATTTTTAAATTGTTTCCATGACATATCAGAGCTCACATGTTCTTCATAAATGTGTTTTAAATTGACATCATCTTGTTTAAATATTACAAGAAAATTAGCATTGTCACGTAGTAACTGTTTTGGAATTTTTGAATAGGTTTGAGATAAATAAAAACAATCGATTTGTTTATGTCTACCCATTGAGAAATAATTTCGAATGTTTATTTGTTTCTCACAAGCAACATCATCAAAAATAAATACAGAATTGTTTAGAGCTTTATCTGGAGCAACAACATCTTTATCATCATTGAACTGATAAAATTTAATCTGTGGTACTCTTTTAACTACTTCTCGCAAGAATTGATACTTTGGTTGAAAAGTAGTCTTAGAGTAAAGGTATAGATTCCGAAATTTGAGCCCATTTTCATGTAATAACAAACTAATTATAACATTGGTTTTACCACAACTTGATGGACCACATATTATACAGCGAATTGTATTAGGTAATAGAACACTATGTCTGATTTGATGAGAATAATCATCGAGGCTGATATTACTAACGTTCAGTGATACGGGCTGTTTGATCAACTTCATCTTGCAATTTAATTTAATACCTTGTTTCTACTCTTAATATATACATGTAAATGACATGTATATATCATTATTGAACGGTAAAATAAAGGTGAGAAAGTAAGGAGAGGTTCCATATATCAGAAATAAAATAAAAATAATATAATTTAAACATATTATATACTTTATTCAATTACTTTAACACAATTATAAATACTAACAAACTGTAAATACAACTACATACTATTTAACAATTTACAATACCATATCAGAATGCCCCCAAGGTAATGTATTTATTTGATTTGATTGTATATGTATTTTATCATCAACTCTTTTTAATATTACTTTTTTAAGTTCTTGTGAATAGAGGACATGCCCCATTGATTTGATCATATTCATCTTGCACTTTAACTCAATATTATTAAATAATACTTTTTTATAACTAGATGTATTTAATTTCCTTGTAATTGCCTTTGACACTCCTTTAGCTTTATTAATTTGCGTCTTTAGTGATTTAATACAGTAAAGTTTCGGTCTTAGTCCAATAAATTCTGTAATTATATCACCACCCAGTTCATCTTTAAACAAACCGGGTACTTTTTCGTTAATTTTAGGTATACCATAAGGATTATGAGAATCAAAATTACTAGTATCAAATTCTTGTATATTATCTCGCATGTCTTTGTAAATATCAGGTGTATGTATTAGGTATAATAAACTATCAGTATCGGTATAACATAGCTTGACATTTTCACCATATTTATTCTTTATGAAATTGTAATGAAAATCATACATATGTTGTTTTGAATATTCAAGCACAGTAAATCCAATATATATTGGTCTATCTAAAATAAGCTTTTCATGACTCAGTTGTACTGCAATAAAATTTTCATTAAATATAGAGATGCTTTTCAAATTTGGTTTTGCAATCCATTTCTCTGCACCTATTAATTTATTTGTTTTATTACATTTATCATTCCATTTAGTAACTAATTTGACGTTGACTCGTTTACGTTTATTTTCAATTGTTTTACCAAATACAGAATTATTCAAAAGTTTGAAAAAATCTTTTTCAAACGGTGTCGAAGCTGCTTGACGTAATTTAGTATTTAAGTCAATATATTTCTTTAAAAAGTTCTCTTGCCTGAATTTAAGGATTCTATGAATTCTTTTTAATACAAGACCATTTCTTAGACATTTTTTCAGGTGAACAAAATGTATTATGTAATTATATTTATCATACAAATTGGCAATTAATTTTGGTGTCTTCCCTCCAATAGGTATAAATTTTTCTGGAGCAAACGGTAAGTCACTGTGTAAATTATGTAAATGATCCGGATACATCATATCAACTTCTAAAATGTAACCGTGACTACCATCATCAGGAACATCAAGCACATTGAATGTCACAATCTCATCATGTTTCATAAATTTAAAATCTGATATGGGCAATTTTTTTGTCATAGCATAACCATAAAGATTGTTACAGTCAAGATATATTAAATATGTTGATGGTTTGGAAGCATCAAAATTAGGTAAATAACAATTATTAGCTTTAGCATATCGATGAGTGCACTGTGCTAGCCCTCCACGTATGCCTTTTTCTATCATTTGATAAATTTCCAAATCGTTAATTAGCTCTAATTGAACACCTGTATAAAATAGCATGGCATCCCAACTTAAACTTGGTGAAGTAACATAATAGGCAGGATCAAGATTATAATTTTTTAAAGATATTTTTCTAAAATTTTCGAATACATCACATAGCAAAAGTACATCGGATTTTAAATATAAATCCGTGTATTCACCAATAGAGCTAATATTAAAACATTTCCAAACGTTTTGAGCATGTTCATATTCAAGATTTGTTATATTTTTCATTTGCAAGCTGTTATAGAAACAATCTTTACTTGGGATTTCGGTTTCATTATATTTCTGCCATGAGTTAACGTATTCATATGGATATATACCTTTTATTCTTATTAAGTCGAATTGTTCTTTGTGAGGGTAATGGGATGATAAGTGAATGAAATCTTCGTCATTCAAACTTTTAGTTAAAGTATCAACGCTTGAACTTAAGAACTGAAAAGAATCTATAAATTTAATTTGTACAGGCTTTCTATCAATATCTGATTTAATCAGTTTTGTTATAGATAAATATTTTTCTTTTGTTTGAGGTATGATTTTTATTTCACCATCGTGTTTAGAAAGTTCTGTAATAAATATATGAGCATCATAGCCGGATAAGTTATGAAATATAACAGGTATGAATGAACATACTTGAAACGATATATTACAATGTGAATGAGCTGCGCCTCTATATTCAGAAGTAATATGATCATGATCACACACTTTGTCATCAAATAATAATTGCTTGCAAATGTGACATATTGTTGCATTACAGTAATCATCAATTTGTTCTTTAGTCATTGGTTTCATGGGCTTTTTTGAAATTAAAATCTTGTGAAGTGTCTGTGCGTCTTTTATCAATCTATTAACAAATACTTGTACACAGTCTTTTCCTCTATACGTAACAAATTTATTCAAGCTTCTGTCATGGGAACAACATATATAATAGGCAAAACATGATGGCTGGTGACATTTATTTCTTACTGTATTTTTATCTGAATTCGGTTCTTTAAACTCAGATAAAAGACATTCAAAATCTGCATATATAACAAAGTTAATTTTATTCTGTCGCTCATAATGATTAAATTTTAAAAAACTATTTTTTTCTGGTAATACGGTGATAATCTTAGAACAGCAATGCGAAGTGTATTTTTTTTCAGTAGTAAAAAATTGTAGACATAATTCACATAAATACATTTGACCTTTATGATGTGAGATTTGACGTCTGACTAGACGCATTAGATTTTTTATCAAACAATAATGACCTTTGTTGTCGGTTTCAAAATACAGCAAGTTTACGTGGTCCATCCTCTTAGTACTAGTAACATATAGAGGACCAGTAACTTTATGGTGCCTGTCTAATCCATAAACATTTACACTTATTCCACAATTATTTTTTTCAAACAACTCAATATCTTTATATGAGGGTGGAAATGACATCCCCTCAATATTAAATATTGAGTTTAAATTCGGATATGAGCTTGGTCTACAGACATTATTTTTCTTGGGGAATAATGCTGCAGCTATACTCCACAAAAAACAATAATTATCATTATTCTGTATATTTATGCAACTTTTTGTATTCTTAATTTTCTCAGGTAAGTCGATATAAGATCCTCCCCGCATGGGAGAGTACTTATTAATATTTATTTCCAAGTGACAAAAAGACATCAATGACCATCCAGATTGACAATGCTCGAATTCCGTCAATTTCATTTTATATGTCTCCTTTACACGGGAAAACAATTCATCATAATCAGTATTTTGGTATACGGTTTCATATTTAGTATTAAATGACTTCAATTGCTTTTCACCTGTTGCGGGTAGCATAAAATAGGCAAACAACTCGAAGTTCACTTTAATACTGATATGTTTCAGTATAGTTAATTCAATTAGTTTTAATATATCGACTCGCTTTCCATCTAAGAACGCCTCTATAAAAAGGTACTCGTCTTCTTGAGATGGATGTAAGCGATATGTCATGATTCTGTTTTTGAATGCTGTGGCAACAATATCAACATTTTCAAACTTTGTCTTTATTAAACTATTTGATTTATGAATATTAGTTCTCTTATGATATCTGTATTCATGTTCTGGAATCTCAATATTGCATTTATCACAATTAATATAAGTGCTTGATTGTGAATTAGAAGACGGTTGAACTGCAAAGGAAAAATGCGATTGAATGGCTTTGAATATTTATTTAGAAAGATTAAACAATGGATAACATAAGTATATTAAATTATATAATGATTATAATTTTAATATTACCGATTAATAGAAATAAATTTTACAACTGTTTGTAGTATAATGACAGTTATAATAATATTTATTATTATTGATAGGAGCTAATAAATGTAGGAGGGCAGTTCAAAAACTCTTTTTTAACGCACTTAATATACGTATTTAAATGACTCCAAGACTCGGATTCTGTTTCACACTTATTTTTTATAGTAATAATCGAGTGCCGCCATCTATTAACCGGTGGCACTCGTTCAATATCTTTACAATTATAGATTTTCATCTCAACATAAAAACCGCCTTTCTTATTATCATAAACTTGTCTGGAAAAACCGTTCGCAAGTCTACGAGTAACATATGAAGAGATCGGGTGATGTTTTTTACCAGTTGCCTCCAGTTGTTCGTCTCCAGAGTCACTTCCAAACAAGTCACTGCACGTTGGTCGCGTCGCTGACTTCAATCTTTTGCTGGTGGAGGGCTGACACTCAGTGCTTCTCTGCGGGGACTTGCGCTTCCTTTTTTCTGTCTTGGTTTTTATTGAAGTTTCTGGTCCTGATTCATCTTCAGACGGGAAAAGTTGGTCTGCATTATGTTTGGACCTAAAGACAAAAAAAAACATATTTAGTATATTATCTTAAAAATTATTAGAAAACTGGATAGTTCCCAATTTATAATTATTAAAAACACATTAAAATAGCTACATAATATTCAATTCAATAATAAAAATAAAGTGAAAACTTTGATGGATTGAAATGAAAGATAGAAACGAATGACTAAACAGGTGAATTATCGAATAGTTTGAATAATAAATGGAAAGTGTAAACTTTGAACAGGTGAGTAATTAAAATGAATAATTGAAACGAATGATTAAATAATTGAATTATTCAATAGTCGAATAACAAAAAGAAAGTGAGAATTTTTAAACAGTTGAATGATTGAAATTAATGAAAAAAAATAAAAAAAATCAAAAAAAAAACAAAAAAAAAAAAAATCAAAAAAATTGGATATACTTACATTTTTATGTTTGTAGATTGCTGCTGTGAAGATCTGGTATACTTTTTGTGAACTTGTAGGATGATCTCGCTGGCTCTCCAAGAAGTGATTTGTGGTCGAACTTTCGCATCCCGGCTTTTAAATAGCTCAAAATACACGTCATATTATCCCGAATATGGAATAGGACACGTGTAAGATGTTAAAACGCTGAGTAGATTGCCCCACACACACACACACACATAAATTGTACATTGTCAGCAATATTGAAATATGTATCTACATTGCACTAGTACATTATAATACGCGACTGTGTCAAACAAAAGAGGATAATGTGTTTTTTAACTTTATAGATGAAAGTTTTTTCGAAATATTCTGGTAGTATTATTTATTTTACAATCATGTCAATATTATAATAGTGAAAATTTGTATGTTTGTTACTCATGTACGCAAAACTGCGCAATATGAATGAAATTGAGCTCACACATAAGTTATCTATCTAATCTGTATTAACCTAGGGATACGTATTATCCCCCTCTTTAATAGACAGGCAAAGCCGTAGTAACTATTTTTTGTGTAATTACAAGTTTATATATGTCTATGTCTTTAGAAGTTAAGTGGATGGAAAGAAAAAAAACATTATTTGAAATGAAGCATAAATAGCAGGCTAAAACCGGGTGCATAAACTAGTACGTTAATTCTGTCTATCTTAATGTCACTCCTAATAAAGAATTACTTGCGTTGCAGATTTATTCTCAATCATACACTAGTTACATGCAATGACGTTGCTTGTTGAATATTTTTAATAATACACATACAATGAACAAATGAAGTAGTTTTAATTTTATGTAGCTAATATTATAAATATGAATGTGCGTATGTTTAGATGCTAGAATGTTTGTTATTAATCATAGCTGAAATAGTTTTGAATTAATTTGATCAATCAAATAATTAAAAACATGGCTTAGCATATAGGAATAAAAAAAAAAAAAAAACACACACACACACACACACACACACACACACACACACACAGAGACTCACACACAGATACATACAGATATATCATGCATAGACACATGTATAATTGAATAAAATCCATTATTTTAATAATTTTTAAATAATGCATAAATAGAAGGCTGAAGCCGGGTGTATAAACTAGTATGTCAATATACCTCTTTGTTTTGATTGTCTCCTTATAAAGAATTACTTAAGTTGCAAAAATATCCTCAATGATATACTAGTTACATACAATGACTTCACTTGTCAATCTTCTCAATAAAATGTATGAACAATTTTACAATGAACAAATGCACAGTAATATTTATTTTATTCATAATGATTATAGTAAACAATAAAGTCTTCGGCACCAGTCTGTCGCGATTATCAGGTTTCAATTTCTTTCACGCATACCTTACCATATTTGTTCTTAGCAACGTGTAACTAAAAAATATGTTTTGGATTTTGAACTCTATAGATTTAAAAAAAAATTATATAAAAGGGGAACAGTAATATCAAAAAATTCATTATTTTTCTTGCATTTGAGGCTCATACGAGGTAGATCGTTAATCACATTATGTCGGTAAGTCTTAACACCTTGTTATTAAAATACATTTTATTTAATAATTTTATATATTTATTTTAATTGATAATATAGGATATAATTTAGCAAGTAAATAACTGAATATCTGATGTTTCTATTTTATCTATTATACTTAATTATATGTTTTATCTAAAATATATAAATAGGAAAAAAAATGGTGTATTAATTTGTAATTATTTTACTTTTTCTAGGACGTGGAAGAACAACTATTTAATTTCATACCTATGGAAGACCCAATAGCTCAAAAAAAACCTGGACAGAAGTCGCTTGGTCTTTCTCGTAAGAGGCAGAGAACCGATCAAACATTTTTCCAATATATAAAGAAACCGGTCACCCGAGGAACAAAAATAATAAAAATCGAAATATATGATGCAGAAAATTTTCCCAAATCCGAACAGCCGATGTGCAATTGTGAAGCTGATGTCTGTGTTCAGCATGTTGTTAAAGCAATATTATTCGATGATATATACTCCACCACAAGAGAATTAATAGCAAAAATTCAAGATGACATCGAACCAAAAGCATAGGAATTATATTAAGCTTCGTGTGGTTATTTCAATTTTGTATTTTTGTTTTCCTTTATTTCTTTTTTGTTTTGTATGTATATATTTACCATAAGTTTTTTTTTAATTTTTTATTTTCACTAATATAATATTTAAGTTAGTAGATATAGATATAGATAGTTTATGTGTACTGAGCTACTACATTCATTAATATTAATAAATTAAATAAATAATAATTCGATGATTTATTTTTTATTCTGTAGAAGTAATTCTAACCTAAACAGCGTTATTCTGCCTGATAATAATGTACATTTTCGTTTACTACTGAAAAAAAAATACACTTCGCATTGCTGTTCTAAGATTATCACCGTATTACCAGTAACGCCTCTACCTACACCATCGAGGTAAAAATGTGAGTTTGTGTATTTAATATTCATAGTTAGTACAGTGGACTCTCATTATAGCGCTCTTCATTTTATCAAAACTCCGATTCGATTGGTGTTACTGAAAATTGAATTTTATTATTATTATATCGAGTAACATTATATTACTTAAATATAGTTTTATAATAAATACATGACATTCAGTAAATAATGTTTATTTAGAAAATGTTACTATATCGGGCACTCACTGTATAATGTACGAAATCCCCTGCACTATAAATGTAACGCAGCGGTGAGCACAAATGCATTCCTTTATCATCAGGTTACCAGGTTGAATAGATTGTATCTAATTATATTCAATTGTACCTACTCATTAGTATTTGAATAGTTGAATGATAAAAATTACATGAGAGATGAAGATACTCATTTATACTGAACACTGAAATGAATAAGAAATAAATAAAAAGCTAAAGTTTGTGTGAAGATTCAATCCGATAATTCAATCATTCTAAGAAAAGGTTCAAATAATTAAAAACATGGCTTAGCATATAGTTTCATGTAATATAGTTAGTTTAATACAGAACAAGAATGTGAATAGGCTAAATAATGAGAGTAATTGAGTGTTTCTGGATCTACTTAGATCCTTTACCTTACATAAATATATAAGAAAGAAATGTTAGCAGCCAACTTCAGATTGTATGAAGGTACAGCACGACAATTCAATCACTCTAAGACAAACTTTAAAATATTTTAGAACATACATTTTGAATAGACTGAATAATGGGAGTAATTGGGTGTTTCTGGATCTCTTTTGATCCAGGAACCCCAATTACCACCTACTTATGTCCAGTTTCGAAATAGTTTTAAAACATTGGCCTCGTAACTTACATTATTATTGTATACCTTTATAGTAGGAAACATAAAACAAAAATAATAAAAATCATTTGAAATATGCATTCTTTTTAAAAATAATACTTATCACATATTTAGAAATCTCAATATTTTTTAAATGTATTAATTCATAATTATTTAATTCCGGCTTATTTAAAATATATATCTCTATATTAAATATTCATTACATTTGTATTTCTTTTACATTAATATTATTTAACGATACACCATCGACATTACACAAAGCATCTTTTCTATTTATTTATGTTTAAGTACCTACTACTTCGCCTGTTATTTACCTTTACATGTGCAAACACATAAAATATTCTTAAATATAAAATCTTATAAGCAGTAAAATTTAGTCTTGAATTAAAGATAAAACCTAGCTAATTACTACTAATGCAACAAGTTTAACATTAAGTAAAATAAATAAATATATACTTAGTAAGACTTCTATAAATAAATCGTTAATTAAATTAAGGATTCAAAGAAACAACATTAATTAATACATAAAATAAAATCGTAAGAAAGTCAAAACTGTACATTGAATATTTTTTTAAAAGGATACTAGGGACGTGATCTACAATCGATATCGAAGCCAAAAATATAGTTTTTAGAATTTTTATCTGTTTTTCTATATGTATGTCCGGGCTAAACTCAAAAAGTACTAGGTACATGGATTTACTTCAAATTTTGCATGAATATTACTAAGAGGTGGGGTCAACATATAGGCTACATATTATCACGCTATCACATACGGGCGAAGAGCTGTGATAATTTATAAAATTTAACGCGGGTAAAACCGCGAAGCACAGCTAGTTCAAAAATAAAATCTTGAATTCTATTTCTAAATGATTAAACGAATACTTGTCATTAACTGGCGCACTGGTTAATATTGGAAGCAAAGAGCTATGAGTGTGTTCTATATGTTATGTTATATAAAATTAAATATTATGGAAATGGATTTTTGTCCTTGCGGTGAGACATAAACCGATAACGCGAACCGACGATAGCAAACTCCAAATTGTTGAAATATTCATGTATTTTTAACCGACTTCTGTACATGACAAGAACTGTCATATCAAATAAAATGAGTAAGTTATACATAATATATCGATAAATTTTTGATGGGCCTGTTGGCGTCGTTGGGCTAATGCTTGCTTTTCACGCCGCAGGTCGTGGGTTCGATTCCCACCCAGGGCAGATATTTGTATGCATGAACAGGTATGTTTGTCCTGAGTCGGTGTAATTATGTATATAAGTATGTATTTACAGAAGAAAAGTATTATGGGTAGTATATTAGTTTACTGGTTTCCATAGTACAAGCTCTGCTTAGTTGAAATGCGTTTGTTTGTGAGTATAAATATACGGATATTTGTTACTCTTTCACGAAAAAATACTTAACGAATTTTGATGAAACTTTATAGTAATAAAAAAAACAAAAAAAAAACTTTATAGCTTTATCTTCATGTATATCCGAATAACAGATAGGCTATAATTTATTAATTTTAACGCGGGTGAAACTGCGGGGAACAGCCGGTAACAGACAATTTTCAAGTCATTATTGTACACATGAGTTTACGTTCCGATTATCTAAGTCTCACGGATATGAAAACGTCAACAACACTCAATGACAAGGCCATTAAAACTCTAGTACAGTTCACTCTAGTGTCAGAGTTAGTTTTTCAAGCTATCCATAATATGTCTAATGCATACAGCTAGTACCGTTCGAAAATTAAACCACTGATGTGATCACCCATCAATAGAATGACCGCACGTCAAAAGCAAAAAATAAAAATAATAAGAATTAATTTTTACCTTTATATATTATATAATAACATAACTTATTATTGAGAAAGAATTTAATAAATACATTTTATATTAAACGCTTTTTTAATATTATTATTTTTTTGTTATCTATATTGATTTTCTTTCCTTTTTAGAAGAAAGTCCGTTATAAATCAAAGGGTATCTATGTCATCATTGGTTGTAGCAATATGGCGACCATTTTGATATTCTAATAGCGCCTGGGAGCTTAATCTCGTGGCTGGATCTTTGGTTATGACCGCCTATTATATTATGCTATTACAGTTTTAAAACAATATTAATATAGTAGTATATAACACCCAGAAAAGTCTCTTTTATCAAATTCCTTGTTTTCACTTTGAACACTGGTACTAAAACAAATTATGGGTAATTAACCGAAATGTTAAATATTAACATAAACTAAGTAACGTTGTTTATTATACGACACATTTTCCGAAGGTTTCGTTCTATGCTGGCGCAAAGACACGTGATATCATTGTAATCTATCTCATTCTGTCGTAGGCTAAATCCTATTTTTGAATATGTTTGTCTCTTTTACTGTCGCTTTTACGTTTCATCGATTTTTTAGAACACAACGGTGCTAATGAAGGTTCACTTGAAAATATTGGTCAAATTAACATAGATGGGTTAAATATTTAACATAAATGAATTAACCAACAAACCTTTTGACAAATGCAAAAAAAAACACGTGAATGATACACCACGTGTGTTACATGACATATTTTCCGATGGCTTCTTTGTGCGCAGGCGCAAAGACACGTGATAGAATTTTAATCTATCTCATTCTGTTGCAGGCTAAATCCTATTTATGTATATTTTTGTCCCTTTTTACTGTCGCTTTTTGCGTTTCATAATTTATTATTAATCTTCAAATCACAACGGTGCTAAATAAGTTTCACTTTTTTATTACGTATCATAGTATAGTTTTTATTTATTTTCAACTGAGAAATTCCTCAAAATAATTGGACATTACGACTTTTTTTTGGTATTATAGCGAGGTCTTTATTTTCGTTTCTTAGACTATAATAGCCATTAACAGTGCTAATATACCGACTGTACAATGTACATTATATATAGTTACGTAATTTAACTCTATACATAATATAGTACCTAAATGATGTAAGTAAATAAATTATTTATTCTACAATTATCTTCTCAAATAGAAATAAGTACCTATTGTTTCTTCCCTACGTAACAAAATATTGACTACTATTTTATTCCATATATATACTTTTTTAAAATTCTCATGGCGGTGTACACACATATAATATTTTAATAATATATATATTTTTTTAAATTATCTTGCACCTGTGAGAATAACACATAATTTTGTCGCTATATTCAACGCCACACTTAGTATAGAGTGAGAGGAGCGATCGCAAAATGTTTCAATGACATTTTGGTACCGCTTGCTAGGGACAAGACTCTGTTCAAATCTCGTGTCACTCCTAAAAATAATATTGTAATTTTTCTGTTGAGGAAAATGCTCAATATCAGCTTGAAGATTAAAGGTTTTTTCCCTTTAATATTTTTGTTTCTCGTCGCTAATTGAAACTGCAGGCGCGTTCAACATTGCCAAACTCTCCAAAAGGGAACTCGTTCTAAGAATATCAGTGTTTAATCTTGAGACAAGATTGAAATTCAAAAAGTGGCGAAAATTTGTAAAGAGATACATAGAAATTGTATAGACGTGTATATTGCATCCCAGCTTCATTAAACTGACAATTAGCGGAATTAACACTCAATATGAAATTTTTATTTTGAATGTTATGGATTTCCCGCAAAGTAACGCCTGATTTCTTCTACGGGCCTGTTGGTGTTGTTGGCAAATGCTTGCTTTTCACGCCGGGGGTTGTGGGTTCGATTCCTTTCCAGGACAGATATTTGTGCACAAACAGACATGTTGTCTGTTTGTCCTGAGTCGGGGTGAAGTTATCTATATAAGTATGCATTTACAAAAGAAAAGTAGGTAGTATATGTAGTATAATAGTTATCTGGTTTCCATCAGTGAACGCAAAAAAACATGCGTTCACTGGTTTCCATAGTACAAGCTCTGCTTAGTTTGGGATCAGATCACGGTGTGTAAATAATGTCCCAGGATATTATTATTTTTTTAATTAATAATTTATTTGTGAACTTATAACAATATTATAGGCAGGTACTATTTTACAAATTTTATATATTATATTTTACCTATTAATAATAATGGTACAGTTTATTTGAAATCCCTGGATCCTGTGCTAGGTTATTAAACCTGTGTTACAGAATACAGTGCCCTCCCCGCTTTTGGTATGACAACAATAATTTATGCAACAAAGTAAACTTAAAATTAATTAAATTAAAAATCACACTAAAAGAAGGTTACAATTAATATTACATTATTATTATTAATTGTAACCTTCTTTTAGTGTTTATATTATTAAATACACACATATTATTACAATTATTTACCAACCACGCCAACCGGCCCATCATAGAGAAAAATGCTTTGATAACATATAGTTAAAAAAAATCAATGAAGTATTTTTTTTTTTATATGTACGTAGTAATATACAATGTCACACAGATCATCCTAGCCCCAAACTAAGCAAAGCTTGTACTATGGGTACCAGGCGACGATATACATACTTATATAGATAGATAAATACTTATATACATTATTACCGTATCAACGTGCAATACATTAATACAGTTATTTATTTTGTTCACAGACCTCATCAAGAACAATTATCGTTGGCATCGGCGTATCAAAATATAAAAAATGGTTATTGTAAGTATTTACCTCATATTCAATATTTATTTTAAATATTACCCAAGTCACAAATCTAAGTACATACGTACGTATTTATGTACAGACGCCAGCACATCAAGCTACCCAATCTGTCAAATTTCCCCAATTGAAAGTGAACCTTATGCATGACTGTGATAAAGTTGAAAATCTATAAAAGAAATTTGACAGTTTGGGGTAGACGGATGTGCTGGCGTCTGTACTTACCAAAATGTGTTAGTGCGTATATATTAGGTCTTTACCTATGAAATTGCCGTTCTGCAGTACTGGCCATTTCAAATCAAAATAATTTTTGTTTGGCTAAGAATTCTAATTTCAAATTAATTTTATTTTAAAAACATGGATTCTTTTTTCCAAAAGTAGTCATTTCTTTATTGATTAGTGTTACATTTTCATCGCATTTCAATCTTTTTCGTCATCATGGATACGTTAAAAATTCGAGTAATTATGGAATATGAGTACCGTCGTGGCAGCAACGCGGCACAAGCGGCACGCAACATCAACGACGTTTACGGAGCTAACACTACAAACCAACGCACCACCTGTTATTGGTTTGCTCGCTTCCGTTCTGGAAATTTCGACCTGAAAAATGAACCTCGCGGTCGTCCGAAGACTTTGGTCGACAATGACGAATTAAAGGCGGTTGTGGAAGCTGATGATACACAATCTACGGCTGAATTAGCAGCAGCTTTCGACGTTAGCGTCAAAACAATATTGGTCCATTTGCGTCAAATTGGCAAGGTAAAAAAGCTTGACAAATGGGTGCCCCACGAACTCAATGATCGCCAGCGCGAAGTACGCGTCGAGACGTGCCTTGCACTGCTCAACAGACACACAAATGAAGGAATTTTGAACCGCATTGTTACCTGCGATGAAAAATGGATTCTGTTTGATAACCGCAAGCGCTCAGCAAGTTGGTTGGATCCTGGTTCAGCACCTAAACAATGCCCTAAACGAAAACTTACCCCTAGAAAAGTGATGGTCACTGTTTGGTGGTCTAGCGCCGGTGTGATTCATCACAGCTTCTTACCAAACGGGGTGAGCATTACTGCAGATGTGTACTGTGAAGAACTGAGCACAATGATGGAGAAGCTGGCGCATCTCCAACCAGCATTGGTCAATCGCTCGTCTCCGCTGCTCCTGCACGACAACGCGCGACCTCATACTGCACAGCAGACGGTCTCCAAGTTGCAAGAACTGGGGTTGGAAGCTCTCCGTCATCCGCCCTACTCACCAGACCTTGCGCCTACAGACTACTACTTTTTCCAGAATTTGGATAACTTCTTGGCGGGAAAAAAATTCAATACCAGAGAGGCAGTACAAAATGCCTTTGAAGAATTTGTTGCCTCCCGTCCAGCTGATTTCTTTAAGAAAGGCATCAATAAACTGCCACTGCGATGGCAAAGATGCATTGATTGCATGGGTGATTACTTCGATTAATACAAATAAAAAAATTCATGAAAAAAATTCGTTTAAATTTTTTCATACAAAACGGCAATTTCATAGGTAAAGACCTATTATTACATGTATTGGTGCAAGCATTGTTATGAGTGAAGCTAGTATTTTAAAAGTATAGGTACAACAATAATAATTAATCCCTAGGTATTTGAACGGAGTCTAGCCAACTGCGCTGTATATCATCATCATCATCATCATGTCAGCTGAATGACGTCCACTGCTGGACAAGAGCCTCCCCCTAAGCATAGGGGGATAAGCCATAATCGCCACGCTTGGCGGTCGCACTATGGTGCTCACAGTCCACAGAGAGACGCTGAGATACACCCTCGTGTTGACTTCTTCGCGTCCACAGGATGAGATGGGGTGACGATATCTTATGCCTTCAGCCACACAGCGCTGGATATACGATAGCATAATCTTATACGACCAGTACGAGATAGGGCACAGGACCCAAAATTTGACATTAACATTTTCTTCGAGGAACGGAGGAGCAACACCATCACCTTTCTAAATGATTTGAGCCACTCGCCTCTTTTGTCCGGTGACGCAGTGTAGTCCTAGATAAACAGATAAACTTGTTCACTGCGTCGCTGCCTATTGCGAGGTTTTATTTGCAGTAAATTCCCAACATCACGTTTTGCCCGACCTGGGATTAGTACACAGGAGTTCTGAGCACTCTCCCATTAGAGCGGACATTAACATGTTACAAGTAGAGACGGATTTATACTTTGCATAAGCCATAATAGATAGAACGTCCATGCCTTCTTCCCAGAAGTTGCCAGTTACATATTGTAATGTCAGAAAACATAATGCCTTTAATTAAAATGCATGAGCCCAAAATACTCGAAATCGAAATACCGTATATTCAAAAGGACAAGTATTTGTGATACAATTTATTTAAAATACCTTACTTTCAGTAGAATAACCGAAGTCCAAAAATTAAATGTACTAAATACCTAACCCTAAGCTAACCCTAACCCTAAAATATTCAACCATAAAATATATACATAGAGAAAATTATTTTTTCTAGCGCCAATGATCTTAACCGACAATAGTGTATTTAGCGCTGGGCGGCCGCTAGAACATTCACTGACCAAATTGGAGACGTTCTCAAGAATATAATAATAATAAGGCAAAAGAGGCGTGCAAAGATCGTGACAAATGAAAATCCGTTGTCTCTGCCTACCCCTCTGGGAAACAGGCGTGAGTCTATGTATGTATGTAATCCCAGTAAGAAATTTACTTAAAAATCCTCTGGTTATCGGCACCTCCGTGCGTGTATAACTTTCAGTATAGAGTATTTGTCGTTTTGATCTTTTTATTAAGACCTGAAGAGCATCCTGTTTAACTAAATATTATGTCGATAAAGTATAAATATTATATTACTGCTGGCTCAATCTGGTATAACCATTTGTTAAGTACTCATTATTTTAATTAACTAGCTTTTGCTTTCGGTGGTATTCAAAATCAGACATTTTGTTACAGAGAAAGAGTTAAAACGAATAACTCAAGATCTTAAATTACGTAATGTGCATATGAATTTTAGTCCTCGGCTAAAGAAAACCAATTAAGCTATATAAAATTTCTTAAATTTTGATTTCGAATAAAATCTGATTAATAATATTTTGCAACCTATTTTTGTAATTTTAGGGGTTAAATAAGAATGTAAGATGAAACACGTGTTTAATTAAATCTTTTAAGGCATATAAATACCACGTTTGAAGTAGAACAGACCAAGAAAACACGGTGCTCCGTACAAACTTTGCAATCCCTATTCACCCCCTTAGTTAGTGGGTTTAATTTTTTTAATCCCTTTTTTAGTGCAATACGTCACTCAAAGAATATTTGTGCAAACTTTCATGGTTCTAGACCCACTGATTTCAGCTGTGTATTGATCGATCAGTCAGTCAGTTTATGCTTTTATTTATATACATAATATACATTAACCTGGCTTAAGGTAACACCGTTTGCAGATTAGACAGCTATAGTCAATAAACTTCCCGCCAGTTATTATAGCGCAAGTTCTGCCTAATTTTTTAAACAATAAAATGTCGAAGTAACTTTTTTCGTTATTTTTGGACTCTTTATATATAAATACGTATCTACTATATATATTCTAATGATTTCACGTGACTATTGACACGCCACAAAATATTTAGTTCTCAAAAGGGAAATCGTAGATAAGTCTGAGAAAATGAACACATGCGCAAATTCAATGTATTTGTAGGTTATCTCATACGTCACCTTTAAATTAGCATTAATCATAATAAACAGATTTTGCTCTTGAACCAAAGAATTGAGTAAGGACACGCTAGACAGATTATAAAACCACGTGTTTCCAGATTCATGTAACATGGCCTTTATCACGGCCAGAGTACACCAGCACATTATTTACTAAGTCCGGTGGTATGGACTTAGTAAAGATTATGAACTCATGCGAGATTGCGATTTAGCACTAATTCAATTGTTAAATTAAATAATTTGCACCATGAACACGATTTTTTTTTTATTTATTAACATCAGGTTTACCCACAGCTTGTGCATACAATATATATCTTATGAATAATTTTTTACCAAATTAGACTTACACACTAGCCAATTACGGGTTAACCAACATTTTCCAAATCTAGACGAATAATCGGCACTTGAGATTATTTAGGCTATAGAACAATGAAATAACTACGAGGGGTTAATAGTAGTTTTGAATGACTTCAAGATTTTGGACTTGAAACAATTTAAGGAATCATGGTGTATGTCGGCATCCGTTACAGATTTCATGAAAGAGTTCATCTCTCTACAAACCCTATTGAGCGGTGAGTTTATCCCGATGTTGGTTTTAGAAGGTTGAATGTGATACATGTTCGTTATAGGATATCTGGGTATTCTAAATGGTACATTCAGAGCTATCTAATTTATTGTTAGTTAGTTTGAAGAGGAACATCACACACGATCAATCCAATACGCTGAAAGAGCAATTTGAAATTAGTAAATTAATTTAAATAACAATTTAAAACAGTGACTGATAATGGATGATGGCACAAAGAGCAAAAACAAAATAATAAGTTTAATGTACGATATAACATAATAGATACTAATCTTGGATGAAGAACAGATTGAATTACGATTTCACACGGTACATAGATTGTGAATATAATACAAAAAAAAACTGGGAATATAATAAATATGTAGTGATAATATCACTTCATCAAGACAGCCAAATTATGCTCATTACTGGAAACAAAGCCTCCCCAAAGAGTTGCGTGCATGTGCCATAATCGCCACGCTTGTCAGACGGGTTGGCGATCGCAGTCTGAAAAATACTGCTGCTCGTTCTCTGATAGGTATTCCCTCAGCACGATAATACTTAGTCTAATCAAATTTGCGTACAAAAGTTTATCTATACATACAGGAAGGATAATATGAATAAGGAAACTACATGTACCAGCACCGTACTTATCCACAGATATGTAAGGATATGTGACACATATGTAAGGTTTATTTACTCTTTGCGTGTTATACTGTCATAGAAAGCTGAGGGAGTTTTGGCGCCAACGCGGAAAATGACGCATCGAGGCTATGTTTTATTTTCAAAAACTGGTGTAAATTCGAGTTTTATGTGTAAATATGGTGGATTTTTAGACATTATATCTTCGACAACGTACACAAGTGGAGGAAAGTGCAATATTGCCGTGAATTGTGATTTTCCGTATTGAAACCAAAACTCCATAGAAGCCTCTAGTAAAGTCTCCACTGCTTTACTGGGGTAGGACTATGACTATGTAGGACGTGACGGACATGACTGTGACGGACGTGACGGACATGACTGACTGACTGATATAAATTTCGGATTTATATATTACAACTGAAGACGAGGCGGTATGGTCACAGACCTTAGCCTGCCCAAAGAGGGCGACACAAAAAAAAAAGCAAACGTACTGATTTATTCCATTCCACGACGAAGTCGAATCAATGTCTGAGGAATGAAAATCAGACTGATGTGATAATTCGTTACCTATTAATACGGGTAGGTCCTTGTGTTTTCCTGCTTAGGCAGTTGGTTATCCCCTATATTCACTGAATAAACTATACAGCTAAAAATAAAATATAATTGCCCTTATAGGTATAAGGACAACTGTGCCTCTTTTTACTTAAATGAGTATCGTGAGTCCTGTTAGCTATGTTTCATCGTCATCATCTTTGAAGTTGAAAGAAGTCCTCTACTGGACTCTTGGGGGACATGCCATAGTCCCCACGCTTGACAGACGGGTTGGCGATCGCAGTAAGACGGTCATAGTACTCTGAAGGACGCTACTGTCCATCCTCAGCGCTGGCAGCGAACATAACAACTAACATATTTTAAACTACACAACAATGGTTGTTTCATTGTAACTTTATCTTATTATTGTGCGTTGACAACCAGACCCTAACCCCGTAAATTTAAATTCATAATGAATATCAAAAACAATATCATCATAAAAAAAAGTTCAATACTCGAAACGTTTTTAATAATAGATTTGGGCGCAGAACACTCCATACTAAAGCTTGTTTTCTAGATATATTAAATTACAATCTATATAATCTATAGCTGTTGTAAAGGTACCGTATCCAAATAGAATTATAATATTTGTCAGGCGGCCGTCTTGTAATTATTTGATAATATTTTTAATCAACTCGTACTGATTTGACGTTATCTTGGTGTTCTGATTTTATTAGTTAAGATACTACAATACGCACAAATATAACGACCCGATACTGCGTACGGAATAAAACTAATATAATAAAATACTACCTCTCCAAAATTGAAATTATATCACTTTAATAATCAAAACATAAATCAACAACGGTGCATATGCGCTGAAACATGACAAAATGTCTAAAACTTCCCGTAATATTTTACTATACTTATACAATTTAATTCGGATTGATGTGCAACTTTTGTTATCTTAAATCCAATTTATTCGAGATATATGTTTTTATTGCCTATATTCTTGTTTATATTTCATGAAAATCAATTTAACCGTATAGAGTTAGTTGGAAACTTACTCAATTTGCACGCGATAAAATCGATTACATGAAATTAAACAAAAACGCTCCATAACACCATTAAAAATAATTATTTGAGATGGATAACTTTTGCAATATTAGATTATATCTACATATAAGTTAATCAAGAAAATAATCTTTCATATATATTTTTTTTTCATAATATCAGCTTAAATGCTCTACTTCTGAAGAAATAGATCCCCAAGGATCATCGTGCGGGGTTATCGTACAGCATGCCTTTTTAAATAGCTGTCACCGTACAGCATGCCTTTTTAAATACATAATGGAAACGCTACAGCGTAATAATAAATTGGCCTCAATAACATATTTTATTTATTTAAAGAAAGCCAGTCGTAAGAGAAGAACAGGGCATATATGGAACCACATAACTACTATAACTGCTTATTACGCGCATCACATACATATTTGGGGCGCCTGAATGGTTGGCAAGTTCTAACGGGTCGCTTTTTCTTCTATATTTCACACCAAAACTGGACATATATAATACATATGGTCCCAAAAAAATGCTAGAAATTAAATTTAGTCTAGTTGGTGTTGTATATAATCAGATACACAGAAACAATCAGATAAACTTAAAATAAAGGTTACATTCGTATTTTGTTTTACTATTAATAATAATATCCTGGGACATCATGTACACACAGCCATCTGATCCCAAACTAAGCAAGGCTTGTACTATGGAAAACAAAAATCTGATATACTACATATATAAATTTCTTTTGTAAATACATACTTATATACATAATTATACCCAGACTCGGGACAAACACACATGTTTCATGCACACAAATATCTGTCCTGGGTGGGAATCGAACCCAGGACCTCCGACGTGAAAAGCAAGCATTTACCAACCACGTAAACAGGCCCGTGACTGTTTACTGATTTTTATTGGTGAGTTCCCTACTTACTTCTTTATTATTACAGGAGGGTGCGAATGGTAACGCGCCTGCTCCGCAGGAACTGGAGACTTTCCTGTCTGCAGAAGACAAGAAGAAGGAAAAAATCGTCAAAACGTGAGTAGAACATGACTTTCACATATTTTTTTATTTGTATTCACCACCCTTATTAAATACTACCTACAGACTCATTTAATTAATACAGTGGTCAAATATACTATTTTGATCTACGAATTTATAATATACGAGTTTGTTCTACTTCATTGTCATTATTCGTCGTCATTATATAAGTATCAAATAAACTGTATAATGTAAGACTGCTATCAAAATTAAGAAAAAAACCTGCACAACGCCGCTTAAGAAGTTTTCACTTCAAAAATGCTGCGGTCATGTGAGTGTATAAACGGCCAGTGTGACTTAAGAAAAAAACCCTCCGTCGTACGAATATTGGATCAGGTCACGTGTTCTGACTGTTTTATCCATCTCAAAAAAGTGCACAATGCTGCTAAAGATATATACACCCCATACTAGAATATAGATATGCAGACGATTTTAAATCTAACTAAACAACTTGTAGAAGGTGTTCATGTCCCAGTATGACTTGGCGTTATTCGCAATGCTATTTGTTGGAAAACATAAAATCAATAAGGCATAGGAAGTTGGCTATTTTAGATTTCAATTTGTGCCCATTGCGGTGCCCATTTCATAAAAAATAGAATCGATTATCGATAATCGATTTAAACGAGTGACTGTAAAATAAAGTTTTAAGTGACAAAATGATGAATTTACGTTATAGTATTACTAAGTGAGCGACTGACTGCGAGTGACGAGAAATCAACACAACAGCAACTAACAAATATTAATTTGAGTTACTTAAAATACAAAATGAGAAGATTCATAATATTTGAGCGACCTAATATTTCTTCGCTTTGACCAATCAGAGAACTCAGAGGCTTGTGCGGCGGACTTCAAGCGCTATTTTTGTTTAGATTTGCATTGTATGTCTCCTATAAAATTCAAAAACTCCAAAAAAAATTAGATTTTTGAAAACTTTCCACCAATCTTTACTAACAATAGTGTCTTGATGGTCACAGTTCTAACCTACACTAACCCAAATAACTTCCGGAAAACTCGTCTCTATCCTATGGAATAATATGGAAGTTGCCCTCTCTGTATTTCTAGTCGCTCAATTAGTATTTTAGTCGCACGGCTAGAATTTTGATACCTGAAATGGATTAATTATAACCCACTTTTTGTAAGCTCATTCTGGATTTTATTATTAATCAATATTCGTCGTTAGTTTAGTTAATTATTCGCTAACTCAAATTCATGCCGCTCAAGTTATTAAAACAGTATATCAACATCAGTCGCTAAGTATTTTTGTGTTCGATCGTGTTATAATTCCCCTTAAAAATTGTGAGTACGCCCTCTCCCATCTTTAATCAGACGGGAGGCGCGCCACGTCATCGCGTATTAACGTAAAAGCTAACCCTTTCATGTATCTAATCGGTATTTGCCGCCCCCAGTTGAGACAAGTCTGAAGGCAAAGGCGGTGCTTTCTAACGGGGCTATCTGTATTTTCATTTTACTAGATGGTTTCGCACGCTTCTTTTGTCCCGTGAAGCAGTCAAAACCTGCTCGACTAAGTGTCTACGTTACGACTAATAGTAATATATCATACTAGGATTTGCCTGGACGTACTTTTATTTAACAAATAATGTAAATAAAAATAAATAAATTATTTTTTTTTCTATTCAGGTATAACCTAGCCAATGATGCCGAGTCGTGCGAATTCGATCCGTTCGCCGCAAGGAATTTGGAAAACCCTACATCGTAAGTATTTTCTTTTAATTTGTTTATTCCCGAACATTATTTTTTTCTGCATGTACCGTGTTATAAGTATAGCTTTTCCCGCGAGTTTGTTCGCGTCAAAAAAAGACGTCAAAGAGGTTAAAGCTACTAAGCAGTTTACACTAAGAGTGGATTTTTATAAATTCATCCCCTAAGGAATTAAATTATGGGATAAAATGTATCGATAGAAATGTAAAAAATTATATTTTAGTTTTCATTATTATTTTGCTTTTTGTAATTTTAGGGGATAAATGTTTAAAAAAAATGAGACACGTGTTAAATTTAATCTATAAAAAAATATAAATGTCACGTTAGTAATTAATCATTCCAAAAAAAAAACATTTTGTACTATACAAACTTTGCAACTCCTTTTTACCCCCTTAGGGGTTGAATTTACAAAAATCTTTTCTTAGTGCACACATACGTCACTTAAGGAACATTTGTACAAAATTTCATGATCATAACCCAGCTGTTAAACCAGAGACGGACCGACTGTAGATTTGAATAATTACGGTACCTTGACATAATTCATTCAAGTTACCGTTTACTTATAATAAATAATTTATATTATGTATTAAGTATAATAAGGCATTACTTATGATTCATTAGTTCTGGTCGTATAGGCTGCGAAGCGATTTGTTTTTATTGCTTGTAATGGTATGCTTAAGCGAATTGCACCAAACCTTACCAAAATCTGTGTATGCCTAAATTTAGATTACAAGAGAAAAATATTAGCAAAGATATATGACAAAAGCCTTTAACTGAAAGGCCTTTAGCTAATTTACATTTTGTCTTACATTTTTAGTTAAAATGGGAGCTGTTAGCGTTATGTAGTTATATCTTTTTGTTGCCAGTAGCACTCCTGATACTTAGATATTATTAGATACCTTATTGTTAATCTATTTACATCAAATATCCAGCTACAGCGTTGGTTTGTTTAGCCGCATTAACAATGTTTTGAAAAAAAAAATTAGCTAATTTATATAAATCCTTCTAACTTTTATTACACACGTGGTTTATTTCCAGGAGGATATTATAAAGTATTTTAGTTAATACTTAACATTAGAAAAGCTTTGCTTGACAAAGATCTTGTATGTCTGAACTCTGAAATCTAATGAATATAAGATCAACAGGGACGTCGTCATACAATGGGGCGAATTCTAAATCTGACCTGCTACATATTCACCATAAGCAATGTCAAACATTATGAATAAAACCGAGATTTGCTATCACTATCTCATGAATACACGTTTGTCTTTGCAAATAATAGAGATACCTACTGCATCCAGGAGTTCAAGATTCATCTTATGATTTTTACATATTATTTAGATCTCTATGTAGATAGAAGATCTGGATAGCTTGGCAGTCTGGATTCAAGTTAGAGACTGGATGAGTTCGACTAACGAAATAATGGTATTATATGTTGTATGATCAAAAAGTGAATTTTCTGTGTTTTCATTGGCTAAAGACATTAAAGATATTGAAGTTTACACTGCTATTGGGTCTCTAGCTCTTCATATATTACTTTTATACCATTATTCGCCATGAAAGCGCCTAAATTCGCTTACTAAAGTTTACATATCTCCACGGGCGACTGATTTAAGTTTCTATGCTGGGGACTTTTATTAGTGATTTGCTGTCAGATTTAGCGACGTTATAAAGATTATTGAAATAATGAAATTTATTCAGCACTTGAGTATTAACATACACTTGTACTTGTCAAGTTCACAGTGCAGTACATAAACATAGTCGAATACAGTATAAAAATTACAAAAAAGTCCGTCCGTGCGGTCTGTTCATCAGATATATTTTCTTAAATCCTAAAATAAATAACAAGTTACTAATCTATTATTTTGGAATCTAGTTGTACAATATTAAAATGAAAGAATTGAAGGCAATGGGCATTTGGCTAGCGCAAAAGGCTCTTAACCAATTAAGACTTGTCTAAATAATCTTAATTTAGAAGTTATTGACTCGTACCTTCAATCTATCTTTTAGGCATACTACCCACACGAATCCGGTGTTCACCTACGCATATATATATACGTATGTTACGTATATATATGCGTACGTATGTACCGGCTCCACCTAGTTTGGGATCAGATGGCAGTGTGTTACATGTCCCAAGATATTTGTTTATTTAAGAAATGATGCAATAACGTTCAATTATTTTCCAGTAACTCGGATACGCTCACCCATCTGTTGAAAGCGTCACTGGGCACGGGCATATTGGCAATGCCCAAGGCCTTCATGCGGGCCGGCCTGGTCAACGGTATACTGTTCACAGTACTCGTCGCAGTCGTCTGCACCCACTGCTCATACATTCTCGTAAGTATCCATTGTTACATTATGAAATTAGCGAGATAGTTACTCTAATCTGTGCAACGTCTTCCATGAGTTTCTATGACTTTTTTAATTCTTAGAAGTATACAAACATTAGAACTACCTACGAAGCGTTCTACCAATGAAATCACAGAAAAGGAGTCAAGTCCCGCGACATATGTACAGACGCCAGCACATTCAGCTACTCCAAACTGTCAAATTTATTTTATAGATTTTCAACTTTATCGCTTAAGCATAAGGTTCACTTTCAATTGGGGAAATTTGACAGATTGGGGTAGCTTGATGTGCTGGCGTGTGTACATAATTTACTCTTCTTCCGATCATTTTTTTTTCTCCCTTATGAGCTTTGGCGACTGTCACCCATGACGGCAAAATTAATATAAAAAGCTGCAGTGAATTTTGTATGGTGGAGGTGTTTTCCCAGTTGAACTGTTCATAAAGAGATCCTAGTGCTATTCCTAGTTCACTTACTTACATTGCTATCGCTTAGCGCTACCCAGGGCCACATACTAGGTCAAATTAGTAAAAGATTTCATGTAATTATCTATTTACATATATGCTCTTATATTTTAGTTTTATCGTTCGTAGCTTAACGGCAGAGCGCCTACCCCGGATAGGGGGTTCCAAACCCGCCGGACGACTACATTTTCGACATAAGATATACATATGTATTATGCTGTGCTAAAATATTCTACTGCAATGCGAGTAATTGTGCGTTTGCATGCGAATGTATTGTATCTCTATATTTTCACTTAATATTCGAAGTGACATATAATTGGTTTATTATTATTATAAGTATTATTATTCAATTGTGATTGTATTATATAGATAGTCAATTGCATTCTATATTACATTTTCTGTAAGTGGTAATTGTACCGTGCAAAATGATATCAATTTATCGAGCACTAGCTGTGCCCCGCGGTTTTACGTTAGACGTTAGCGTTAAATTTTATAAATTATCACAGCTCTTCCCCCGTAGGTGAAAGCGTGATAATATGTAGCCTATATGTTGACCCGACCTCTTAGTAATATTGATGCAAAATGTTAAGTAAATCCATGCAGTACTTTTTGAGTTTAGCCCGGACATACATACAGATAAACAGACAAAAATTCTAAAAACTTTATTTTTGGTTTCGATATCGATTGAAGATCCCGCGCCAAGTATCCGTTTAAAAAAATATTCAATGTACAGTTTTTACTTTCCTACGATTTTATTATATGTATAGATTATAAATCGAATGTCTAAATAATCGAATGTTCATAATATCGAATGATTAATTATTTCTTCTGATTAATCAATTGGGAGCGTGGACACTAATTCCTGCGTGTTATTTAACATAGTGTTAGGTGTATTTAACATAGTGATAGAAAATACAAAATATTCATAATTTCTTCTTTATTAATATTGTTTTTTTTCGCATCAATGTTGATATGTGTTTATAAAACGTGACAAGTTTAAAAACACATCATGCTTGGTTCCTGGATTACTAAGCAGGGAATTACATTTGATATTAAAACGCACACGGCAAAGATTTCTTTATTGCATAAACTGAGTACATGGTATACTATTTGCGCATTGAACTAACTTCACATAATACTCTGAAATAATGTACAGACGCCAGCACATCAAGCTACCCCAATCTGTCAGATTTCCTCAATTGAAAGTGAACCTTATGCTTATGTGATGAAGTTGAAAATCTATAAAATAAATTTGACAGATTGAGGTAGCTGGATGTGCTGGCGTATGTACATAATTCTTAAGAACTTAACTTCAGCCATTCCATTTTGATGAGTTAGTGAAGGGAATTTTGATTTAAAATATATATCACTGTAAACTCATATCTGATAATACTTCCAAATAATTTACATGTTTCCTCAGCCGTATCTCTCAGCCATTAAATTTTGATGAGTTACTGTAGTAAATTCGCATTTAAAATGAAAAACTATCTGTACTCGTATCACAATACTCTCAAATAACTTGCATGGTTTCTAAAAACTTGTCTCTCAGCGATTCCATTTCACTAAGATAATGAAGGAAACACAAAATTGACACTAATATATGTATGATGACACTATTAAATCTGTCGATCGCCACGTAGCAACCGCGAAAACATCTTATATTTATATATTTGACCTCAAATTATTTACATGGTTCCTAAGAACCTATCCCTTTGCTATTTCATATCAATGGGTTGGTGAGGAATATTACGCTCTGAACGTATATTTCATAATACTTAATACTGAACTTATATGATAAGAAACAATGTACAGATGCCAGCACATCCAGCTACCCCAATCTGTCAAATTTCTTTTATAGATTTTTTACTTTATCACAAAAGTATAAGGTTCACTTTCAATTCGAAAAATTTGACAGATTGGGGTAGCTTGATGTGCTGGCGTATGTATATGGTTCAACAACCTATCTCTATGCTATAGCTTGTATAATTAAATACAAGATACCGAGTAATTCGTGTCTACCCTTCAGATTGGATTTACATAATTGTGATGACAACACGCTTAGCATAATAATAAATATGTTGTTCAAAAGGCGATAGCGACTATTTTATCCCGAAAACATGTATTATTATCTGTTATTCTACCTTTCAGAATTTTGTTTGGTTTATTCATCACCATAATCAGTTTCTCTTTCATGGCATCAGCTAATACATTGATTTTATTTAATCTACAGATCAAATGCGCCCACGAGCTGTACAGGAAGACCAGGCGCACTCAAATGACTTTCCCTGAAGTTGGTCAATACGCATTGGAAAACGGCCCTCTCAAATTACGGCGTTGGGGCAAAACGTTCAGGTAACTGATTTTTGCTATCTTAAAATATAATAAAGGGACCGAAATGAAGGACTATAGTCCGCGAAGAAAAAATATCCGCAACGCGTATTAAAATCTGTCTAAAATTACCACTGAATGGACTTCGTGTATTAGTCAACAGATTTTATTTTACTTCTGTAGAAGATACGAAACTAGTACATAGGCCACTTAAAATTGTTCCGGAGATGGTCCAATTACAGCTCTCAAGAGTCGTTCAAGTTGATGTGAAATATCTATGGATGCGCCTTGGGGAACGCCCAAGGTAGTAAGTTGAGCGTATGGTTTCCGCTATTACCCTCTTAATTGAGCCATTGTGTGCGACCTTATCTGGCTTCTCGAACCATTTCCATTCACTCCAAGAGACCTCAAAAGTATTTGAGTGACACCTGCAGCGTCTAGAAACCGTTCAGGAACATTGTCCATTGACAGGCTACGGTCTTCCAATGTATTACACTCAAGAGCGTACCCTGCTGTAGTCGCTAGTATTCTCAATGTCTATAAGAGATGTCTGTATAGTGTGCAGTGTCTAGTAATTGTGTCTATCATCACATTTTTGTAAGTGTAACGGCATATGGCGTTCTCAATTTTATCATCAAAGGTTTAACGGTAAATTATGCAATCATAGAAACCTAACATTTGAAATAATACATTCTTCTTTTAACGTTTTCACACATATCACACATTAATTACTGTTTCTCCCAGCCATTATAAAGCATTCAGAACTGATATATATGTCATAGATAACTATAAATGCATACTTAAAACTGTTTAAAAGTTGTATTCAATGTCCAAAAAAAGACCTTTTAAAACAGCCTCGTTGGTCTAGCGGTAGCATGTTCGACCGAAAAGTGACTTTTCTATTAAAAATCTTCTCAATATCGGACCGAAGTCTGGAAGTTGCACGTAAAGCCGTCTTTCTACCTCTTTCCATCGTAGCTAGCCTTTCCATCGTATCATGAGAAATATAGAAAGAGTCCCTGTGTTTCTGCACAAGTAGATTACGAGAAGATGGCTAGTCTCCATTGTGACTGTCCACCATGGCCGAAATTCGACCAGGACATAATAAAAGTCTTTATAACGGCAAAATTATTATGACGCGAACCTTTAGACATAAGCTAGATCGCAAGTGAAGTGCAGTCTAGCGCCCCTCCCTGCCGCATACTCTGCTCCTCGTCACCTTAAGGTTCTCTGACGCTCTCAAGCATATCAAACGTGTCATGTAATCATTTTCTTTTCATTGTTTTCAGGATATTCATCCTTGTGTCGCTGTTCATAACATACTTTGGCACCTGCTCTGTGTACACCGTGATCATCGCTAAAAACATTAAACAAGTATGTATAAACTTAATATCTTGAGTTTCGATAGAACTTTGTCATAACTGAAGGCGGAACATCAATTGATCGACGTAAATATGTACGTCCAAAGACAATCACCGTGGCAACGTTTTATCGTTTTAGTAGTACTTAAGATGCATTTGTCTTTCTCCTTGTTAGTCTAGCGGTAGCGTCTTCAACGGAAGTCTTGGGTTCAAATCCCGGGTGAGACAAAAAGGTGGTTTTGGTATTTTTATGTTTCATTATTATTTCCACGGATACGTGACATTATTTGGTAGCAGTTGTTCAGAAGATCAGCGTTACAGTATATATTTATCGTAGCATTTGCTTTTCGCGCCTTTTCAACGCTTACAGGGATAATGCTCCATGCTTCGATATGAACACCTGTGTAAACTAAGTTAAGTTAAGGACTTGTGTTATCTGTGGTTGCTGCTAATAATATCTTCTTAAGACATTATTCTCACACTGTCATCTGATCCCAAACTAAGCAGAGCTTGTACTATGGAACCCAGATAACTTATATACGTCATATACTACTTTTCTTTTGTACATACATACTTATTTATATAATTACACCCCAACTATTTTGTCCTGCAAACAGACATGTTCATGCACACAAATATCTGTCCTGGGTGGAAATCGAACCTACGGCGTGCAAAGCAAGCATTTACAAATCACGCCACAGGCCCGTCTAAACCTTTCATCTTTTTTTATATTTCTTGATGATAATGATTTTGTTTCCGGCCTCAATATCGATACCAATAAAATCAAAAAGTAATTTATTCCGTTTAATATTACATTTGTGTGGAATCGTCAATTTTTTTTACCCTACCGTGCAGTGCATTACGTTGCAGCTACTGAGAAACACTGCCAGAAAACTCAGTAGGAATCCTTTTTTAAAATATTTATTTCTTACATAAAATTACATTGTATTTAAATGTGTTAATTTAGAGCGACTCAATCCCAAGCTGTTTTGTCACTTAAATAATCAGAAGTATTGTAGTAAGCCCTGATACACAATTTGGCTTTTATAATTCTTTTAAACTTATTCATAGACATTTCTCGGATATCACTGGGAAGTTTGTTATAGAATCTTATACATTGCCCCATAAAATAGTTACTTACTTTGTGGAGACGGGTGGTATGTAACACAAAGTTATGCTTATATCCAGTATTTATATTATGAGTATCACTCCTTTTACAGAAGGAGTCTTTATATTTATGCATATAAATTAGATTGTCATATACATAATATACTCACTGACATGCTACAGTCGGAATGTTAATCTCTTTAAACTTCTCTCTCAAAGATTCTCGTGGACCAAGTTTATATATATGGCTATGGAATACTACTGGGCACTATTTATTCGAAAATAAATACTCCCAGTATTTACTTTCAAATAAATAGTGACTACTTGGTATTAACACTCGAACGACTAAATAATTAATTGGGCATTTTTTTCAAAAGGGCTTAATCCCCGCGTCAGATATGACTTTACAAATATCTTAGTAACACATAAAGCACATCCATCATCCATTGACGGGCCTGTTGGCGTGGTTGGCAAATGCTTGCTTTTCACACCGGAGGTCGTGGGTTCGATTCCCACCCAGGACAGATATTTGTGTGCATGAACATGTCTGTTTGTCCTGAGTCTGGGTGTAATTATCTATATAAGTATGTATTTACAAAAGAAAAGTAGTATATGTATTATATCAGTTATCCGGTTTCCATAGTACAAGCTCTGCTTAGTTTGGGATCAGATGGCCGTGTGCTAATAGTGTCCCAGAATATATTACCGAATATTATTATCCAAACTCAGAAAAATCATTGGTGGGCTACACAACTAGTTGTCCCATCCCATGGAACTGGTATAGTAGCGGCTGGTTTAACCAATGCGCCACATCATTGGCCCAATATCGTCCACTGCTGGACATTGGCCTCCTCCAACGGTTTCCACAACGTTACCATTTTCATTACCATTAGTGAGTAAGGTCGCCAGATCTCATTGGGGCGGAGAGTGCAGCAACATTTCTTTGCTGACTCTTAAAAGCCGGCAACGTACCCGCGAACCCTTTGTTGATGACCTTTGCCTAGTGTTGAAAATGACTAAAGTGACTGAATTAGACTGACTGTCATTTACGGTCAAATTAGTCAAAAATGGTCATTAACTGTCAGAAATGGTCATTTTCAGTCAATTTGATTTCAGTAATATTTTAGTACCAACTTCTAAATTGAAGCAAAAAAAAGTGTTTTTTATGACTTATAGTATTATTGTCTAGTGTTAATAATTTTACATTTCTAATCATGCGTGCATTTAAGACAAAATGGCAACGTCGCATCGCCTCGCGCATCGACTTTGATGTCGTCTTATCCTCTCGTGATATAATACAAAATAAAACGTTGCTTCATTTAAACTTGCATATAAATTGGGTACCTAAATAAATAAATAATTGAGTGGTAGTCGAGAATAGACAATAATATTTGAGTCAAATTGACTGAATTTCACAATAAATGACCGGTCATTTAAGGTTTATGACAAATGTATATAAATATATATATCATATTCAGTCATTTTACATCTCTACCCTTGCCGCATGGGCGGTGGTGATCACTAACCATCAGGCGACCCACTTGCTCGTTTGTCGCCCTCTGATATAAAAAAACAGAAAGTCACCGCGCTTGGTTTACGAGTTGGCGACCGCAGTTAGGTGGTAGCTAGTACACAGGTGGCGCTGCTGCCCGGCTACCTGGTGTATCCCTTAGTTGCCTACGAAATGGTAGGGGTGGCCCTTTAATTCTTTCTAGACCGAAACCAATACGAAGTAGTCTTTGCTTATGTAAGTACTATCAAATCTTGATCAATAGAATTTTGGTTTCGTTTGATAATTTTTAATTTTATTCATTTCTGTATGATTGTTATAATAATTTATTAGTAGATATGATATTAATTTGTGGAAGAGCTCAATTGTCCATGACAGAAATATGGCCCATGAGAATTATTAGCGATACAACAGTAAAATGTTGAGATGGAACAATTTCGGACACCATATTTTTTTTTTACGCCCAAGATTTACGCCTTATTCTGTAGTCTGTGCAATTTCCTGAATAAATGATTTCTCATTCTCATCTTCTTCGTAGTCTTTTTACTCTTATACATACTTATATTATTAGAAAGAGAACTGTTCAACGAAGTTGGTCCAAGGAGCGAGCGGACGTCAAATTACAAATAATTTATGTTTGTTTCAGGTGGTAGACGTATTAAAACCACAATGGGCAGATTTACTGGGTGACAGCTTAATTATCGTGTGCCTACTTCCTCCGCTCATCCTCATGGCTTGGATTCGTAACCTCAAGTACTTGGCACCCGTCTCCATGATTGCCAACATGTTCATGGCACTGGGACTCGGCATCACATTCTACTACCTGGTCGGAACCGGCGGACTTCAGACTGACAGAATAAAAGATATGCTGTTCAAAAACCCAGCCGAATGGGCGGAGTTCTTCTCTCTAAGTATTTTCGCTATGGAAGCTATAGGAGTCGTGATGCCTCTGGAGAATGCGATGCAGACACCTCGCTCCATGCTGGGTCTGTGTGGAGTACTGAACAAAGGCATGAGCGGAGTCACCATAGTCTACATCCTTCTCGGATTCCTCGGATACTTGCGCTATGGCGAGGAAGTCAAGGACTCCATCACTCTCAATCTGGCCGATACCGACACGTAAGTTTATTTTTTTAACTCTCGCTTTAAAAATACTTTTGAATTAAATTTGATGTTGATGTCCGTGTGTCTGCTGGTGGCAACCAGAACATTTTGTTTCAAACATCCTAATCCAGTTTTATAAAAATGCAAAACTTCCTTTGTTGTAATCTGCTCTGCGTTGGTGGTCAAATCCGAGGTCTAGCCAAAAGGTGCCATAGGAATATTTATAAGCAGATTTAATATTTTGTCAGTTCTTTGTGTATGCGTTGTTCATTCATACGAGTTATATTAAAAAGAGATGTAATGACGTAGATAGATGGTGTAATAGACAGAATCGCTACTACGATACAGAGACTAATTTCTCATTTGTGATTACTTAACTTACTAGCTGTACCCCTGTGCGCGTTGTTACGGCAATATATAATATTCCTTGGAATGTCGGAGGCGCCATCTGTCGAAGATTATCGTAGTTTGTTATAGTTTGCGCTTCTATAAAGGACGTAGAGACAAACATTCATTTATATATCTATATATATATATATATATATATATATAAAATAGAAAATAAAGCTAAACAATATACGTACTAAATTTGTTTATTTATTTAGGTGTTTAACAGAGAACCTCAATATTTCTGTTAGCTCTTTAAGGCATTGGTGCTGTACTTGACCTCTTTCCAGTTGTGTGATAAAGTGCCGACAGGAATAAACACGGTGCCGTGATTCTTGTTTCTTTTTAGTTTTTATCTGGTAGTTCGCTGTCGCGTATTTTGCTCGCGTATATTGGTATTGCCACGGAGTGAGAGAGAAAACAATATGGTGTACCTGAGTCATTGTTAGTCTCTGTAAAAAGGGATAAAGTACAAGTCAATTTCTGAGAAACGGCCGCACATAAACACCATCACCCTTCAAGCTCATAAGTTTGTATCGATGAAATTAAAATAGAGGTACTGTTACACAAGACATGCCCAAATACCAACACTCTTGCATCTCCACGTAATAAACCATTATGAGCCGAAATTGTAACCCCATAAGGCGCGCCCTCTGGTGTGGGTTACATAGTTTGAAGTCTAAATTAATAAGTATACCAGATGGACTGCATAACTTTGGATTTTGACCTTTTCCATGATGCCTTACATGCTCCCAGGGTTCAAGGCACTAGGTGTAATCTATTTGCTCTTTGAATCTGGTAGTACCGTGGATCCCAAAACTATATACTAACATCCATTTTAAGATCAATAATCACAAGACCCGTAGAATCCCAATCAAAAATGTCCATCACTCAATATGATTGACGTGGTGGAGCCCGCGGTACAAAAGATCTTCTCCTCACCAGTAACCGAAGGACTTAGTAAACATGCTACATAGTTGATGACGGTTTATAAATACTTGGGTATGACGGAGATCTTAGGAATCAGTGATACTGATTTAAAATAATAATTGCGGGGACGTTTTCTGTCTCGCCTTAAAAAGTTCTGAAAGTCTATTATAGAGTGGAGACAAGGTGTATGCCTTCAATAGCTGAGTAATACCAGTGTTGCTGTACTCTTTCTGCATACGTCCTTCCGCAGGTGTAATGGCACCTGTCTATCATTGTCTGAAGACTTAAAGGCAATTCAAAAATATAAGGGCGTCTAAACACTCCTGGTAAAATTTGATATGTCCAGAATTTAACTTTATTGTGATCATTGGTTTGTTACAAAGTAAAAAATAGGAAAGCCTATTTTTTAAACTTCGTACAAACTGGTACCTTACATTTTCCCATCTCGGTATCTCTGAATTTGAATTTTAAGGAAACCTATTAAATTCTACTTTTTATGTGATCATGAAATCTTGATATTTTCTAGCGGTAGAACTTAGATACTTTTAAGTTTACCGATGATTTAAATAATTTTATCTTTAAATTATTAACTGAATGTCACAATTATATTAATTTCTTTAGACCATATATTCCTCAATATAAGTGAAAAGATTTTCAGCTCCAGTAATATAATATTTATTAATACAATTCATAAAGGTTGAGTAACATAAAAGATATCTCAAAAACCATCACCAAATGTTAGCTTAGTTTGAAAAAACATCGCGGAATACACATGGGGGTTTTGAATCACCCTTAATGTGAGGCACCTAAAATTTACCTTAGAACGTCACTTCTCATGCCATCCGGTAAACTAGAATTATATTGAAGCGCACACAAAGAACATAGACAAATTTCAAATCAAAATAAATTTTATTTTCTCTTCACAACGGTTATATGTTAGTTATTATGTGGTATTACACTTGATATATATATATATATATATATATATATATATATATATATATATATATATATATATATATATATATATATATATATATATATATATATATATATATATACTATGTGATATAACATTGTGAGAGACCAGAGCCTGTTGTAGGTTTTCAAACAAACCTGTATTACAGGTCTCTGGGACCCTCCCTGAGCTTGAAGACAAGGTTATATCGATCGATATTTAAGTTTAGTATGTAACAGATGCTTTGTGACTGACGGCATCATATATAGCCACCCCATGTCCTCACTTGGGGGGGTGTAGAATCTGTACCGAGGGAATATTTGCCAGAGAACGGGAAGCAGGTGTTCATTATACTGCGGTCACCATCCTGCCAAGCGTGGAGATTATGGCATGTCCCTCATTATTAGGGAGGCTCTCTGAGTCAGTTTCCGATTGGAAAGATATTAATTCACTCTTATGATCCGATGGGACGTCAAGCCAATACGACCGGACAGAGTTCAGTAACGACGGCTTTACATACTCTTCTAACATGTAGACTCCACGCTTATACTAGGACCTTTTCTCGTAACAGATTACTCCCCTACTAGAATGTCACTTTTTAGTCGACAGCAAGTCAATGTAAATGATAATTTATTTAGGGCTTGTTCGTGATAATTTTTAGGTCCATTAAGCTTGATTATTGTATTAAAATTAACTTGGAATTTTTAATGTAATTTCTAATTCTTATTTCAGCCTTGCCCAGACTGTGAAGATATCTATCGCTCTCGCCGTGTACTGCACTTTCGGACTCCAATTCTTCGTCTGCGTGGAGATCATGTGGAACGCCATTAAAGATAAGTTCACTAAGCGCCCCGACCTCACCGATTACGTTATGAGGACCATCATGGTGACAGCCTGCGTGTTGCTCGCCGCAGCTGTACCTGAAATCGCCCCGTTCATGGGCGTCATAGGTGCTTTTTGCTTCTCCATTCTAGGATTGATCGCTCCTGCCTTTATCGAAGTGGTCACTTTCTGGGAGACCGGCTTCGGCCCGGGCAAATATCTTATCTGGAAAAACGTCCTCGTGCTTATTTTCGGTATTTTGGCATTAGTGTTTGGAACCAAAGATGCCATTACCGGAATTGTAAATTCATTTATAAAGTAAGGAATAATGATATACTTAAGTATAATCATAGACTTTTAACTGCCACCTGCTGTAGTCAACACCACTACACAGGTGGGAGTTAAAAGGTGCGTTTTGCCTTTATTTTTCAAGATTAAGATTCTGTGTTATTGTGTGATAGTGGCCGTTATTCTAAGAAATATAACTGTAGTAATATTAATGTCGTTGCATTTCTATCTATCAAATATCGAAAGTAAAGGATGGGGTGATTTATAAACTGTCATAATGCATGAGTCATGAGTCACTTTGATATATAGTGATAGTAGAGAAACAAATTTTTTGGAACTCCTCCTTTTTTCTCTCTGAGTAATCTCATTGCGGGAACCAAGATAGTTCTTGTGATCGCCCGGATTGATCATGGCTTACCGGAAGTCCGTGATGGGTAAGAGAGGTGATCTAGTTCGAATACACAACACATAGAAGCAATGCATCTTGCTTCATCAGCATTCTCTTGATCTGGATCGAACATGGAACAACCAAACATATTTTACCAAGAATGTCACCTGGTTAGTGGAATGATGGGTTTGGCAAATGGTTAGTTTGCGTTAAAAATATCTTGTCCTTTTGTTCACCTTTTTCGTATACTGATACATGTAATGATATTAAAATTATTGCAGTCGGTATTGTCTCAGAATCAGGCCCAGTGTTTAGTGATTAATAATAGATTATTTTATACCATTTTTGTGTGTTGTATTTTAAGGCGATAACTGTGTCTTTTGATTATTTTTATATCGTATAACAAAATTCACTTCAAGTATGTATTTCAATAATTTAATCAGTAGATTATTTTGATACGGTTTTTGTATTTTAATTAGGTATGAACTCTTCGGGCCCTTTAATGGCCTTAGGCTCTGCTTACTAAGCTTATATATCATGAACGGGACTCTCTTAATAAAACAGTTAATTTTGTTAAACGATATCTAAATGAAGTTATAGATAATGTCGACCAATTTACTATGGAGCTTTGTGTAGTTACTATAGACACGCTGCTAACCAAATGGTGCTACATAGACAATGCTATGTTTCGCTAGTACTTATAAACCAGCCGACCTTTCCAAATATAATTGAAAAGTCTACCGTATTTATATTGACATAGAACTCAATTATAAACGGTTGGTTATCAATGGTCGGCCGCAACTACTGGGGCATTTTCTCCATGTCTATATTTCGTTGCTGGCTCGGTTGTATAAGATAAAGAGCTTATTAGGTACTGTTTTGAATATTTTTAGGATTTCTTAGTATAGCCCCATTGCCATTAACGGATCCACAAATCATTGCAGGAGTCTGAAGTAGTTACTCGAACCGCTTTAAGTACGGAAGTTTCCATCATTTTGTGGGGATTATTGTATACCGTGTGACACTTACACTCCCAATGATTTTTGGATCAAGTAATGAGTAGGCATGTAAACAAATTATCTAAATTCGCGTTACATTCCCAAATTAGAACTGAATAGAGAATGTTGAATGGTGTAGGGTCGTATGTGTGATACAGTGGCGGCACAGGCCCGTTCTCGGTTGTGGGTGAGGTACGAGACCCTCTATTTTGGTCGTACGTCACCCCAGTAGTGCTATTGTATATTTCATGACTACGAATGAACTAGCTTCTCGAAGTCACAAGAGCCACATGCCGAAGACCTTCTTTTTTTAAAATTAATTTTGATGCATAAATGCAACAGGAATATAAAGATCTCCAGGTTCAGTCGATTCAAACAGCATTATAACTCGCGCATGTTCTGTTAGCTCCAACTTTTATGATTCCACGATGCGCGAAGTTGGGGTGGACGATGGTCACGTGATTGTGAAAGCGCTGCACGTAATTGTGCCACTTTTGTACTATACACGATTGCCGTTATAGTTATCCAAAACCCATTAAATTGCCTACCGTATCTAAAAATGCCATATCCGTTCACGCTGAAAATTTAATTTAACTTGTTACCAAGAGCAGTATTTTATCATAAAAAGTAGCCACAAAGGAAGTGATGTGTCAGTAAAATTAAGGGATATTATTTACTTTATATTCAAATATAAAATAGATAACACCCCTATATACTACAACAATATCTGTATGGAAATCTTTACATCCCATAAGGCCTATTCTGCCACAGATTATTATAATTTATTAAATAAATAAAATAGAATAAATAATATAAATCTGGAAGAACCATGGGCGAACTCTATAAACGCTCTTAATTTATTCGTTCGATATCTAGCGATATAATACTGTTCTTGAGCAAATAGTTTTTACGGCATCCAAACTCACAGGAAACTGAGCACCATCGTCTCGAGAGGTATTTTGACACTATTTTCATGACTTCGGGCTGCCACTGAGTTATGTTTTGCCATAAGAAATATAAATATTGAGCAAACTTGAATAGCGGTGCAATATCACCAAATTAATCCGCTACTCATAAATTAGCTGGCAACTGATGCTTAGTAATAAAAATTGAATCAAATTTGTAAAAACGTCTAAAACCGCCATAATTTTTTTATGACCAATGTCAAATATTGTAAAATTCACAATAATTTGATATTTGGCGCCTGTCATTGATATTGAAGTACCCAACAAAATGTAGGAGAACGCTACGAGGTTTTGGACGCCATAGATAAACACCTATTTAATTATTATTTCTCAATCCATAACTTTCCATTCAAATGCTTAATCATACAATTATATTATATCGGTGACTGGGATCTTGCATTTAGTAAATACATTTTTTACTTGTATCGTTATGTTTAAATGTTAACATAATTACGTATTTTATATTAATATAAGTACTTACCTATATAATTGATAGTTATAACGTGTTTTTACATTCAAGTGCGAAAGCTTGAAATGAATAATTATTAATAAGTGTTTTTTAATCGTGTTCTGAAATGTTTATGTGTAAACGCGTAAGCGCGTACCTATTGGTAATAAATGAAATAAAATATGAAATGGCATATAAATGTATCCTATGAATTTTACAGCTAGGTACAGTAAGATAGCACATATATTTTTAGTCGAAAAAGAGAGCTATTTATCTATAAGTACATACCGACACCTTTTTGTGATAAAAAGACGAAAGATATCTACATAGGGGCCTTTGATATTAGGAATCTAGAATATTGACCAAAAATTTAAGTCTTAACCTAGGAATAAATACCATTGTATAATAGCATTTACCTTTTGACTGCCATAGTCGTGAATGTGCCGTGCTTGGCATATTTTTGTTTGTCATCTATACTGTCAGTCAAAAGGTCCAAGTTCCTTCATTACACGTTTCCAAAATTAAAGGATATTCTCAAATCAGTATGCACCACACGCTCAGTGTTCCTTTAAATCCACAGTTATATATATAGAATATATAACTGTGGATATAATTTTATGCAATTTGTCGTTTCTAGAATATTTATATACTACGCCATAAAATGTCATAATATTACTATATTTATTCAAATGTGTACTTAAAGTGGCGATGGGCGAAATTTTCATTCCAATAAAAGAGCAATCCAGGAATTAATTGGGACAATGTTAATATTATAAATATTTTTAATAACTAGAAAGTCGTTCGATTTTTATAGAAAGCTCTCGCCCCAGGCCATCTGGCATCATATTTCCTTTGCTTCTTCATGGTGATAGTACTACCCTGTTTCCTTTTGTAGCCATAGGTTTATTTCAAAAAAACCGAATGAAGTTCCTATTTGTTCTAATAATAAGTAAAAACCATAAATTAATTTTAGGTAACGAAATTTTGTTTTGTTCATACCGCAGCGCAACCAACATAATATTGTCAGCTATAAGATATTACTTTGTAATTTGTATTATTATTTCGCAAATAAATGATTTATAAGCTCTATAAATACGTGTTTTATTATAGACATAAGTTTGTCTTCTTTATGTGAACTTATTTATATAAATATTAATGAGACTAAGGCGGGTGATCTAAATTCCAATCCACAGGCAATGGCAGCTGCATTGCCTGTGATTGGAATTTAGATAGCCTGCCTCACGAGGAACTCTAGACGCCGTCTCTCTTGCACTAAAAACTATACTTGCAAAAAATATTAAAGTAGAGATAATTTTTTGGATAGGAATAATATTTCATCTAATCTAAATTTGATGATAACCAAATTTGTATGAAAATAAACGCCCAATTGTTTCTCTGTCGCTGGGTACTTTATAACCATATAAATTACAGAAAGAAAGTACGGGTGTATTTTGTGTTTGTCAACTATAGTTGATCTAATCATCAAACATATATGTTTGATGATTAGATGTTCTGGGCCTAAGTAAACACAGCAAATCTTCGTACGAACTATGCAGGAATTGACCCAGTACCATGAAATGGGTGGGACGACTATCTTACCCGTGCGCCACACGTGCAATCTAGATTCGTTAGACAAACTAAGGTAAATTACTCAAGACCATGAAAAGTCATGAAAAAATCTATCACACAACTTTTTAATAGTACATTTTCAATTCATGTAGACAATTTTAGTACAAGAGCGATAATGAATGTGTTTAGCACACGTTCGGCCCATCCAATATCCATCTCTTACACTAGTGGGATCTCTCGGGCTGTTATCGAGACGTTACCTGGTCCCAGCGTTGATAAAACAAGTATGGACATGCTGAATTGTCCCTTAAGATATTCGTCGAAGGTGTACCTATTGAGATATTAGGTCTTTACCTATGAAATTGCCGTTCTGCAGTACTGGCCATTTCAAATCAAAATAATTTTTGTTTGGCTAAGAATTCTAATTTCAAATTAATTTTATTTTAAAAACATGGATTCTTTTTTCCAAAAGTAGTCATTTCTTTATTGATTAGTGTTACATTTTCATCGCATTTCAATCTTTTTCGTCATCATGGATACGTTAAAAATTCGAGTAATTATGGAATATGAGTACCGTCGTGGCAGCAACGCGGCACAAGCGGCACGCAACATCAACGACGTTTACGGAGCTAACACTACAAACCAACGCACCACCTGTTATTGGTTTGCTCGCTTCCGTTCTGGAAATTTCGACCTGAAAAATGAACCTCGCGGTCGTCCGAAGACTTTGGTCGACAATGACGAATTAAAGGCGGTTGTGGAAGCTGATGATACACAATCTACGGCTGAATTAGCAGCAGCTTTCGACGTTAGCGTCAAAACAATATTGGTCCATTTGCGTCAAATTGGCAAGGTAAAAAAGCTTGACAAATGGGTGCCCCACGAACTCAATGATCGCCAGCGCGAAGTACGCGTCGAGACGTGCCTTGCACTGCTCAACAGACACACAAATGAAGGAATTTTGAACCGCATTGTTACCTGCGATGAAAAATGGATTCTGTTTGATAACCGCAAGCGCTCAGCAAGTTGGTTGGATCCTGGTTCAGCACCTAAACAATGCCCTAAACGAAAACTTACCCCTAGAAAAGTGATGGTCACTGTTTGGTGGTCTAGCGCCGGTGTGATTCATCCCAGCTTTTTACCAAACGGGGTGAGCATTACTGCAGATGTGTACTGTGAAGAACTGAGCACAATGATGGAGAAGCTGGCGCATCTCCAACCAGCATTGGTCAATCGCTCGTCTCCGCTGCTCCTGCACGACAACGCGCGACCTCATACTGCACAGCAGACGGTCTCCAAGTTGCAAGAACTGGGGTTGGAAGCTCTCCGTCATCCGCCCTACTCACCAGACCTTGCGCCTACAGACTACTACTTTTTCCAGAATTTGGATAACTTCTTGGCGGGAAAAACATTCAATACCCGAGAGGCAGTACAAAATGCCTTTGAAGAATTTCTTGCCTCCCGTCCAGCTGATTTCTTTAAGAAGGGCATCAATAAACTGCCACTGCGATGGCAAAGATGCATTGATTGCATGGGTGATTACTTCGATTAATACAAATAAAAAAATTCATGAAAAAAATTCGTTTAAATTTTTTCATACAAAACGGCAATTTCATAGGTAAAGACCTATTATTTAATAACATCTAATATAATATCTAGGGACAATGTCACACAGATCAACCTAGCCCCAAACTAAGCAAAGCTTGTACTATGGGTAACAGGCGACGATATACATTCTTATATGGATAGATAAATACTTATATATATAGAAAACGTCCATGACTCAGAAACAAATATTCGTGCTCATCACACAAATATTTGTACTTACTGGGATTCGAACCCAGGACCACCAGCTTCGTTGGCAGGAGCACTACCAACTAGGCTACGGTGACCGTCAAATATATATATATATATATACATTACAATCGTGCTTGCAAGCTTACTTTGAAAAATAAGCTTAAAATTGTGCTTGCCGCTTGAACACCCACTTCTAACATTTCTCATTGATACTATAAAAAAAATATATTATTTTGGAAAGTTAAATTCGAAATTTTCATCCATTTAATTTTTTTTACATGATTTAGTTTGGATAGGACTAGATTGGATTTATAACGCTGAAGATAGTAACGGGTACTTTTTTACTTACCATTACTAGGATAACTTATTGGACTGTTGTTCTGTAATAAGTACTTTAGAACCCATAACTTGAGTATGACACCCGCCAGGGCTGTCATGGGGAGCGCCCCAGCTGGCAACAAAAATTTACTAAGCATTAATCCATCTACGACGAAATATATGTGTTACTCGTTAAGGAAACTTAAAATAGCTAACTTTGAGCAACACAATATAAAAGCGCACACATTGAGAGTGAGCCTGTACTTCGAGCACAACATGTACATGAAATTAAATATTCAGGCATTATTATAGACTCCGAACTAACATAAAGACCACAATATTGACGAGTGCGTAAACTGATAGCAATAGTTAAGAGTATACGCCATGCTGCTTCCACACAACACCTACTCTTAATGTATTACGCGCTTTATGACTACCTACTCTGCATTACTACATGGGGGGAACATGTAAAACTCACATGATGCCCTTGGAAAGAGCTCATAGAGCAGTACTTAAAGTTGAACATGCGAAACCATTTACATATTCCACCGATCAAATATATAATGATTGGAAGATTTTATATGTCCGACAGATTTTCATTTAACACCTCTTTACCCAGCAACATCGAAATGCGCCCTACTGTTCTGAAAATAGTAAGAGGCAGAAGGGAAAACTGGTTGTTAAAAATATTCCCAAAAACACACTTACTTCCTCAGTGTATCGAAACTAATGTACGGTCAGCATCGAAAGTCTATGATCACATTCAAATTTTCAAAATCACTGTAAACTATATCACCCATACATCACTCAACAAGATAGGGCGCTAGTATTAAAGGAATATTATTAAAGTACAAAATTACCTGAACACCACTCGTCAAATGTCACTGAACACAATTTTATCAAAAATTGCTGATCGTTATATTATCCGACAACATCATAACATTCAGTTTTACAAAGTCACTGAACAATATAAAATGCTTGTTTTGGTTTTCAAGTGTAATCCCGGCAACGTCCAAAAATAACTTAACATTATAAATTACAAAAGTTACTGAAATTTACTTTGTTTCGGATACCTAGCGTGTACTTATTTTTTAGTATCAAAAGTAGCTGAAATGCAAACTAAAAAACCGGCCAAGTGCGAGTCGGACTCGCACATGAAGGGTTCCGTATCAGCAAGTATTTCAGTTCATTAAATGAAAGGTAATTTGTGGTTTACGATTTATGACGTATTAAAAAAACTACTTACTAGATCTCGTCCAAACCAATTTTTGTTGTTAGTTTTTATGGTAATGTACATCATATATTTTTTTTAGTTTTATCATTCTCTTATTTTAGAAGTTACAGGGGGGGGGGGGGGGGGACACTCATTTTACCACTTTGGAAGTGTCTCTCGCGCAAACTATTCAGTTTAGACAAAAATGATATCAGAAACCTCAATATCATTTTTGAAGACCTATCCATAGATACCCCACATGTATGGGTACGATGAAAATTTTTTTTTTGGGTTTAAGTTCTATGTATGGGGAACCCCCAAAATGATTGTTCTTTTTTTATTTTTGTGTGAAAATCTTAATGCGGTTCACAGAATACATCTACTTACCAAGTTTCATCTCTATAGCTTATATAGTTTCGGAAAAAAGTGGCTGTGACATACGGACGGACAGACAGACAGACATGACGAATCTATAAGGGTTCCGTTTTTTGCCATTTGGCTACGAAACCCTAAAAAGTGCTCGTTACTCTCTGCAGCGTTATAAATCCAATCTAGTCCTATCCAAACTAAATTATGTAAAAAAAAATTAAATGGATAAAAAGTTCGAATTTAACTTTCCAAAATAATTTTGTTTGTTTTTATGAGTATCAATAAGAAATGTTAGAAGTGGGTGTTCAAGCGGCAAGCACATTTTTAAGCTTATTTTTCTAAATAAGCTCGCAAGCACGATTGTAAAGATAGGCATATTCCGTTTAAAAATTTATCCGTCGACGTCAACTAAGCTTTTTATGTTACGTTTGAATAGTAATCTTATTTGTATAGATATAAGACTCACTATCAAAACTCACGCAGTTTATGTCAGATATTATACCGTCTTAATGATTTTTTTAGTTCGATTGAAGTGAACCTTATTCGTAAAGATTAAATTCGTAAAGAGTATTGATACCTTGTTTTTTTTAAATAAAACATTGATTTGATTATGAAAGTTTAAATTTGTTAATTTTGTTGATAATAAATAAAAGGGTGGTGATTTACATGTGCATGTGTCTACTTAATTTATATACCAAACACATATACCTACCGAAAAAAATACACACAAACATATTAAACCCAAAAAACATTTCATTTTGTTAAGGGACTTTAGAGATTAACGATGGTATGCTATTTTTGTCAAACATTGGTTCAAAGACTTTAGACACGAATGAATGTTTTGCTTTTTTTACAATACATTTGTGTAGCGAATTTTGAAAAGTGATGGCCACCTACTTATGCTCTTTTATTATAATCATTCATTACTGGCGCTTGTCATGTTGAGCAATTTAGGTATAATAAGGTGTACAGCGATTTTGAAAATCTAAATGTGGTCATCAACTTTTGATGCTGACTGTACAGAAGTATTACTTTTTTTTTGTTTTATTGCATTCGTTTCACAATATTCCAGAAATAGAGAGAAACTATTCAAGAAGTAAAATAACACACGCTGACATTTAAATTCCATTATCAATTGGCTTTGTGCATATGAAGTTATTTTTGCGAATCGCGATATTAATATTTTTCTTGCAGTTCTGTGTATTGTAGAGTCCTGAATCGTCTGAATTGTTAAGAAAAACGTCTAGAAATCCTTGAAGTTTATATTTGCTGAAAATTTGTCGTAAAACGTTTTGCTCTTGGCCAAATTGGTGAACATGTTGTTTTTGGTCATTACTTCGAACGACGAACGAAATTGCATCGAGTATATTTACTTCGCAGTTATAATAGTATTTTAGGTTAGATTTGTTGTACCGTGGATTCGGTTCTATGGAACGCGACACGACGTCTGTCCGTAGTTTAAAACTTTTGGTACTTCTTAAGGTGTTAGTTTTCACCTAACTCTTGGTTTAATTTATTTGTTTTATTGTTTTGATATTTCCCTCGAAAACTAATTCTAGAAAATAAACACGTCATTGAACTTGATTGACTAAGTAAGTCTCTCGCAAAGAATTGTGGCCGCGACTGTGCACCCTTAAGTGAGCTTCGAGTAACGCAACGTGCATTTATCAGCTGATTGGATGTGTCACGCACTTGCGCATGTGTGTGTGACTTTCTCTAAGAGTGATTATTCAAATTAAGATAACTAAGTTCGCGCTTGAATGAACTAAACCCACGGATATTGATTGGAGTCATACGTGAACGACGCATTTTAGTTTTCCATAGTCTCTCGAAGGAGCTCGCGGATACAGCTAGTAAACAATAATTAAGATAGAGACAAATGTAATAACATTAAATTTGGTAGTTGTGCTTGCATAGTATCGAGTGTACGGGAACCAAAATAAAGATATTTCAGATTAACTTAAAAGGAACAACCTAAAGTATCATTTTTACAATATTGTTATTGACCTATATTTGTGAGTTTTCTGCTTAATGTCTTTCATATTACAGGAGGGTATGAATTGCAATGCGCCTGTTCCGCAGGAGCAGGCGGCTATCCTCCCTTTAGAAGACCAGAAGAATAAGAAAAACGTCAAAACGTGAGTAGACTTACGGACTAACTTAATTACTAGACTTATTAAATACCTACTATCTACCAAAGGTGGACCGACGCTCTTGTGCGGGTCCCAAGAAGCAGCTTATGCGGGCAGCGCAGGACCGGCTATTGTGGAGATCCTTGGGGAAGGCCTTTGTCCAGCAGTGGACGTCTTTCGGCTGATATGATGATGATCTACCAAATCTAACAATCTAATTTGAGGCAAAACAACAAAAAGAGAAAAACAAACAGTAGCGCAGTCCTGACACTGAAAGTTGCCACTTTTCGTATCCTTGTTGATCCCCGTAAAGCTGTCGTGTCATCGCTAGACCTCTCCCCCATCACGACCCATCGCTCTCGGGTCTGTTTATGATGATTAGAGAGTTCCACTGTGTACAAGTGTGTACGCTAACGTACACACTTGTGCAGTATAATACACCCTGCGAAGTTCGGTAGTCTCGAGCTCGGGGTCGAAATTTGCACAGGAGCATTAATTTACTAGCTATGCGCCGCGGTTTCATCCGCTTTATTTAGTTTTGGCGGAAAAGAGTAACGAACATACATCCATACATCTATTATAGATCTATCTATTATAGATGAGTATAATACTCACAAACTTTGGCATTTATAATATTAGTAGGATGTGTACCTCTAGTGGTTTAGACAGTGCACGCCGGAATAGCTCGCAGATGGTAGATTTTTTCCTACTTGCTTGACACTTATCATCATATTTTGGAAAATTTATACAATATCTTTATAAATTGTAGCCTATCTTTTATTCTGATGTATAAGCTATATTATTATTAAGTTTAATTAAAATTTATTCTGTAGTGTTTACGTGAAAGAGTTACAAACATCCATCCGTCCATACTTACAAACTTTCGCGTTTATAATATTACTAGCTATGCCCCGCGGTTACACCCGCGTTAAAGTAGTTTTGGCGTAAAAGAGTAACAAACGAACACCATTCATCTATACTCATAAACTTTAGCATTTATGATATTAGTAGAATGTGTACCTCTAGCGGTTTGGCAGTATATATAGCAGCAGAATAGCTTGATAGATGGTAGTTTTTTTTGTCATATTTTGGACAATTCACACAATATCTTTATAAATTGTAGCCTATGTGTAATATATAATCATCATCATATCAGCCGAAAGACGTCCACTGCTGGACAAAGGCCTCCCCCAAAGATCTCCACAATTGCCGGTCTTGCGCTATTCGCATCCAGCAATTTACAGCGACTCGCACAAGATGGACCGATAATCTGCCTACGCTGCGTCTTCCGGTTCGTGGTCGCCACTCGAGAACCGACGGCCGTGGCGGCAGAACCCCCACGGCCGTCGGTTCTACGAGCTATGTGCCCCGCCCACTGCCACTTCAGTTTTGCAATTCTTCGGGCTATGTCGGTGACTTCGGTTCGCCTGCGGATTTCGACATTTCTGATTCGATCCCGCAGGGAAACTCCGAGGATAGTCCTCTCCATTGCTCTTTGGGTGACCTTGAGCCTTCTGATAAGGCCCATAGTGAGCGACCACGTCTCTGTTCTGTAAGTCATCACTGGCAACACACACTGGTCGAAGACTTTCGACTTGAGATACTGCGGTATTTTGGACAAGAAGACGTAGCTTCCCGCACGTTGCCCAGCTGAGTTGGATTCTACGATTTACCTCCTTCTCGAAGTTGGACCTACCTAGTTGGATGGTCTGTCCTTGGTAAATATAGTTCTCTACAACTTCGAGTGCAGAGTCGCCAACTTTCAATTGAGTGGGTGCAATATAGATGTTTGACATGATTTTCGTCGTATCCATGTTCATTTTCAGACCCTCAATAGTCTCTCAACAAGTGTTGAGAGACTCTGCTGAGGTCATCGAGCATTGCACCGAGGTCTTCCATGGTCTCAGCCATGACTGTTATATCATCGGCAAATCGAAGGTCAGTGATGTACTCGCCATTAACATTGATGCCAAAGCTTTTCCAGTCCAGAAGCTTGAAGACATCTTCCAATGCAGCAGTGAACAGTTTCGGAGATATAACATCTCCCTGTCTCACGCCTCGCTGCAACTGGATAGGTTTCGAGTTCTGGTCCTGGTGTCGCACTGACATAGTGGCGTTTTCATACAAACACTTTATCACCTCGATATACCGGTAGTCGATTTGGCACCTTATGAGAGACCTCAGCACGGCCCATGTCTCGATAGAATCAAAGGCTTTCTCATAGTCCACAAACGCTAAGCACAGTGGCTTGTTATACTCTTCGTCTTCTGTATAACTTGCCGCAGCGTATGTATGTGGTCTATGGTGCTAAAGCCTTTTCGGAAACCGGCTTATTCGGGAGGCTGGAAGTCGTCAAACCTGCGCGCGAGACGGTTCGTAACGACCTCGAAAACAACTTGTAAACATGGCTCAGCAGTATGATGGGTCTATAATTCTTCAATAGGGTTTTGTAGCCATTTTTGAAGAAGAGCACCACCACACGTGCCATGCCAGTGGCTTTTGACCATCTAGTATGACGTAGTTAAATAACTTCTGAAGGGCCCGTAGGAATGGCGTACCACCCGCCTTCAGAAGCTCTGCTGTAACTCCATCATCACCAGGCGCCTTGTTATTCTTGAGCTGTCTGAGAGCCACTCTAATCTCGTACAGGCTGACGTCCGGGATGTCTTCGGTGTAATGTTGGGTGAGTCGTGCTTTGGGATCTGAGGCATGACTTTTGACAGGTGTCTGTGTTGTCGTATATAACTGTCTGTAGAACTTCTTGTCCTCTCCCAGCAACTCAGGTTTAGACGTGACGATTCTACCATCCTCAGTCTTCAACTTAGTCAGTTGGCTCTGTCCAACAGACAGGTCTCTTGCGAACACTTAGAGCCTTTGTTCCGCTCGCTGGCGTCTTTAATACTAATTGTATTAAATTGACGCGTGTCGCGAGTCAAGGACTTTGAGATTTGTCTGTTGAGCTGTCGATATCTGGTAGCATCATCTGAGGATGTCAGAACCATTTTCCGTCAGAGATCTTTTTAGTTCTGTTTGTACGACGGGCCTTGAAGACCTTAGACCCAGCCGTATGGACAGCTTCTACGAGCCTACTGCGAGGAAGTGGACTCACACTACGGTATGAGTCCACTTCCTCGCAGTCTGCTAGGCATTCGAAACGGTTTTGCAGTTCGAGCTGAAATGGTTCGGGGTTTTGGACGTGGATATGTAAAGCTCGGAGCGTAGACTTTATCAGTCGGGACCTCTGGAGTTTGACATTATCGCTCCCGGTTTTAACTGCATTGATTACGGAGAAATCATTGAACATCTGTCGTTTCATCGACAAGATAACATCTATCTCATTTTTTGTTATACCATCGGGGCTCACCCAGGTCCATTTGCGGTGATCCGGCTTCCTGAAGAAGGAATTCATCATAAAGAGTCCCTCCTTCTCCATGAAGTCGGCCAACATCTGGCCCCGGGGGTTCCGGTTTTCAGTTCCAAATTGCCCCACTCTCAGCTCATTACCGAATCGTTTACCCAGCTTCGCGTTAAAGTCCCCCATGACCACAGTGAAATAGGTGTTAGAGGTATGTATGGCTCTGGAGATGTCCTCATACATGACCTCAACTACATCGTCGGAGTGTGTCGATGTGGGTGCATATACCTGTATAACCTTCAACGAATAACGATTGGTGATTCTGAGTATAAGGTACGCAACACTTTTTCACTTTTTTCACTATGTTGTTCACGAGGGACTTGTGGACTATAAACCCGACACCACCTTGTGATAGTTGGTCACCCTCCCGGTAATAGAGCAGGTTTCCGGATTTCGGTATTATCGAGTCCTCCCCCTCTCTTCGGACTTCAGATAATCGTACAATATCCCAATGTAACCTGCTCAATTCTTCCTCCAGTTCGGTTATCTTCTCGTCGGACCGCAGTGTACGTGTGTTATACGTTGCCAGGGCCAGAGGTCGTCGGTTTTGGTAACGCGGAATCGGCCGGGGATTCTTAGCACCCCCTGCCCTGCTGTAACCACGGCTGGGAATAGCAGGGCTGCCGGGGACTTGGGGCCGCGGTTTATTTGTGTCCATCATTTGGGAGGATATGCCATAATCGCCACGCTTGGCAGACGGGTTGGCGATCACAGTAGGATAGACATGGTATATATGGTTATGTATGTCTATGTTATGTTATGGTATACCATTCTCTGGTATATATTCCATCGGGATGACTTTTACGTCCCCCCGCGGGATGAGAGGGGGTGGCAATATTCTTTGAGGCCGTCACCACACAGCCATATATAATATAGAAGCTATATTATTGTAAAGTTTCATTGAAATCCATTCAGTAGTTTTTACGTGAAAGAGCCTCTCCTTGCAAATATAGCTCAAGACAATGGCTTACTCACGATTACCAGAGTTAATGCATATTTCTCAATAAATATTTGCAATTACAGCCCAGAATGCAAAGACCTTTTTTTATTATGGGGACTCAATGAAAAGAAACCGACTACCGGTGGCTTAAGCTCGAGCTATACTTTTAATTCAATATAAGTAATTTGAAGAGTTTACATGTAGGGCATTTCATAAATCAATAATTAAAGAAAAAAACTTACTTGATTTCTTTTTATAATTAATTATAATAAAACTGATTAAGTACGTACATATGTATAAATAAGTATTGATTTTTATTATACGTACACGTGGATAAATAAGTATTGATTTTTCTTGTGCAATTATTACCAAAGCAAGGTACAAATATTATAATATTATTTCTGAATGGTAGAAATATTGTAAAAATGTCGATTGAAGAATTACAAAAGTACGGAGCAGATCTGGCTCGAAAATACGAGCGTACTTTAAGCGCCGTTGAATTCAGCCAGGAACTCTACGTTTTTAAAGAGTAAGCTCCGCTTTTATTTGGTGATATAGAAAAGGGCTATACTTTAATTCAATATAAGTAATTAGAAGAGTTTACATGTAGGACATTTCATAAATCAATGATTAAAGAAAAAATCATACTTAATTTCTTTTCACAATTAATTATAATAAAACTGATTAAGTACGTACATGTGTATAAAATTTTTATTGTGCAATTATTACCAAAGCAAGGTACAAATATTATTATATTATTTCTGAATGGTAGAAATATTGTAAAAATGTCGATTGAAGAATTGCAAAAGTACGGAGCAGATCTGGCTCGAAAATACGAGCGTACTTTAAGCGCCGTTGAATTCAGCCAGGAACTCTACGTTTTTAAAGAGTAAGCTCCGCTTTTATTTGGTGATATAGAAAAGGCTAACGGTTTCCATATCTTGCAATAGATATATGCGCATGATTCGCAGGATGCTTTCCCAAATATTTTATTGCCCTGCTAATTTATTCGACACTGTGCAAATGCAAGCTGTGAGCGAAGTTTTAGCAATATAAACTGATTAAAATTATTTGCGATCTTCTATCAGCCAGGAATGCTATCGATCGCTATCGAGTCTTACTATCTTAGCGATAGAAAATCTAAATGCATACGAGTTAAATTATGGCAAGGCCATATATTTATTTGCAGAACAAAAAGCTTGAAGAGTGAAAATCTAATTTCAATTCATAAATGCAATAATATATTTGATTTTTAATATACATACTAGCAGCGCCCTGTTGTTATACCCGCGTTAAACTTTATAAATTATAGCCTACTAGCAGTGCCCGCAGACTTCGTCCCGGGTTATGAATATTTTTGTCCCTGCCCGTTTGTCCCGCGTAAAACTTCGGGTTAAAAGTTCGAGATAATTAAAAATTATGATGATGAATAACATAGCATCGCCTATGACACTCCACAATAACGTACCTTTCTATTGGTAATAATTTAGAAAATCGGTTCATTAGATCCAGAGATTACCCCTTACAACGTCACAAACTCACAAACGTTACCTCTTTATAATATTAGTTTAGATTCGAACATACGCACTCACAAACTTTCACCTTTATAATATTAGTGTGATTTTTATTTTAAACCCTATTCCGTGCTATGCGTTAAGTCTATTTATTTACTGAGATATATATATATATATATATATTATATAGATTCACGCAAAAACTACCAAATAGATTTTGACGGAAGTTTGTAGTAATTAAGCTCATGTATCTGAACAACACATAGGCTGTAATTTGTAAATTTAACGCGGGGCACAGCTATTAAAGATATAAAATGCGAAAAGTTTGTGAGTATGGATGTTTGTTATACTTTCACTCAAAAACTACTGAACGGATTTTGTTAAAACTTTATAGTAATATAGCTTATATATCCGAATAACACATAGGCATTTAAAATGGAAAACCTTGTAATTTATAAATATATATCCTACACGTCCAAATCTATATATAGGTAAATAAATAGGCTTAAGACAGAAATAACAGCAATGGATGCATTGTTTTCGGAAGGACTATGTACGTGAATAAAAACCTTTTTATTTATTTTATTTTTTTTATTATTAGTGATACATGTGAGTTTCTCCAAACATAGTCAAAGTTAACATTGAAAGCGGATCTATTGCAACTTTCTTCTATTTTTGACAGTGAACTGAAAGTGAAACTATTACCATTAGGTCAATTACACTATTGACTATGGTAATAATAATTATTTATTTCTTAGGACAACCCCAAAGAGATAAGTAGTAAGTAAGGCAGAGTTGCTGCCTCTTAACAACAAACCAATTTATTTGTATCCTTTAACGTTTACAACACGCGATTTATTTCAAGGATGATATATACAGTATTGTAATTAATCCTTTACGTAAGAAAAACTTTCCTTGACTTCTTTTTTATCTGATCTCGGAAAACTGATGAATATAAGAACAACAGGGGTGACGTCATACAGGGGAGCGAAGTCTAAATCTGGCCTGTTTCATATTCAGTATTAACAAAGTCAAGCATTATGAATAATTCAGTGATTTGCTGTCACTATGAACACACGTTTGCCTTCGCAAATAATAGGGATACCTACTGCATCCAGGAGTTAAAGGTTCTTTCGCAATTCGCAATAAAACTTCTCGACGATTTTCAATAGCTATCATCAAGTCCCTTGTCATATTTATATATACCTATATAGACTCACGCCTGTTTCAGAGGGGTAGGCAGAGACAACGGATTTCCATTTGTCACGATCTTTGCACACCTCTTTTGCCTCGATTACTGTCATTATATTCTACATACATGCTCGCCGGTTTGAGTACTTCTGACCTGCCCTTTCTTAAGAACGTCTCCGATTTGGTCAGAGATTGTTCTACGAGGTCTTCCTCTTCCGGTTGTCCCATTGACACAGGCCAGGTATACTTATTTTGTCAATCTCCTTTCATTCATCTACGCTAATATTATAAAGAGGTAAGATTTGATTGTTTTTTTTGTGTATTGAATAGGCTCCATTTCTTCCTTCTTTCATTGGTTGTGTTCTAGGGCATACTGTCATCCAGGAATGATAGTGTCAACGAAATAAACAATCAAATTTTTCAAAAAGACCCGGGATTTTCCCGGACAGATAAAAAAATACAAATCGATAGACACTGTGACTAATATCGAAGACGCAGTCCATTATCCCCAAGAGTTTTTAAATTCATTAAACCCTTTAAGCCCTCCAAGCATGTGCGACGAGGCTGCTTATTTGAATATAAGTAATTGAAAGACAATTTAACTGTAGCAACCATTATCACCGGCCCAGCAGCTGGTCAACTAGCTCATATACCGAGGATTCTAATCATTCCAAGTGATCTGCCAATCCCATTTTATTTTGCTGTCACAAAATAAATTTACATAGAAGCTTTACAGGGAAGCGTTAACAGGGAAGCTTTGACTTTATAAATAGATTTTCAGGAGCAGAGAAAGTAAAGTATATAGTAAAGGCCTATTTACAAAACAAAAATTTCTTAAATTAAAATATATAATAATGAAAAAACCAAACGAAAATATAATTTCATGTTCGGATTTTCTTGATTTTTTTTTAATGACTCCATCCAAAAACGTGAAATTATGTATGGGAGAGTGTGTGTGTGTAAAAAATTATAACTTTTGAAATGTTTGTTTAATACCCGTGCGAAGCTGGGGCGAGCTAGTATTTATATATGTAATAGGTTGGGGAATGGTATCTTCGCATTTTTAAAGAAAATTCAAAACATTTTTTAATATAGTGTATAAATAAACCATACTATTAACTAAAGTATGTAGGTACCAGTTCGATAACTTTTTGCCATCTTGTAGGAAAGGACGTGATCCCTTTGCTATAGAAACTTAGGGACTTCTGATTAAAATACCGCGACAAGTGGTTCTGGCAGTCCTCTTGTGATGTTCACCTAACACTGCCTAAATTCTGAAGAGACCGGAATAGGTGGAAATCAGAAGGTGCAACGTCGAAATTATACGGCGGATGCAATAACACCTCCCAGCCAAACATTCTTAATTTTTGCTGAGTGGCTAAAGATATGTGAGGTCTAGCGTTATCACGATGAAAAACCACACTCCTTCTGTTGATTAATTCCGGCCGCTTTCTCTCAACTTATTGCTTTAATCTCATCAGTTGTTCGCAGTAGAGTTCAGAATCGATGGTCCTGCCTGGTGGCAACAGCTCATAATGAATAATGCCCTTCCAATCCCACCACACACACAGCATCACCTTGTTGCGAGTTAACCCGGGATTCACCACAATCTGTGTGTGATGCCTGACCGGCCTTTGACCACGACCTTTTTCGCACGTTCTTGTCGTATGTGATCCACTTTTCATCACCAGTTATCAGTTTCTTCGAAAATGATTCGGTTTCATTACGTCGTAATAAAGAATCACAAATGAGTAGGTACACGGTTAATTAGGTTTCTTTCAGTGAGCTCGTGAGGTACCCAAATATCGAGCTTTTTTGTGTACCCAGTCTTTTTCAAATGCGCCAAAGCTGTTTTGTGGTCAATTTCCAGTTCTTCAGCTATGTCGCAACTACTGATCTTGCTCCACTTTGTCAAAAATGGCATCAATTTTATCCGAGCGACGTACATCTTTGACATCAAAATTTCCGGATTGATAACGCTTAAACCAAATTTGTGCTACTTTCACAGATACTGTACTAGGTCCATATACATTGCAATTTTTTTCGCGGCTTGCATTGCTATTTAACTTTTAGGTAGTAAAATTTTAAAATGTATCAAATTTCTTCATTAGGTTCACTCATATTGACAGTACAAAAAACAAATGAAAATCACACATTTTCCAAATTTGAATTTGGAATTATGTTCTTTAAAATTTAAACTTTCAATGATACCACAACCAGCCAGATACAAATAGTATAGCCAAAGAGATTTCATGACAAGTTCATACATACTATAATGCGTAAAGACTTTTTCCCCAACCTAATATATATAATTTAATATAATTTAATATAATAATTTATTCAATAAACCATAACACCAGATATTACAATGACAGGTGGAAAGATAATAGCTGCAGTAGTGTTTCCACTGTGTTGCAGTTACCATCGCCTTCTTCCAAAAAACAATGAGTGCGAATTACAAACTGGTTAATTCAATATTAATGTAAATTATTAAAGATAAAACAAAATTAAAGCATTACAATTAAGATTAATATGAGTAAAGCTAATTAATAATTATACAATTTAAAACGATTCAATTAATGTTAAATTATAAGATAAAATTAAAATAATAACCTGATATTAAAATAAAATTTGTACTATTACGTGTGTGGTGTGGTGTATTGTGTGTGGGCGTGTGTGTGTAGGAGTGTGAGCGTGCTTGTTGGTGTGAGTGCGTGTGTGCGCGCATGCAAGATTGTGTTTATGAGAAAATTGATCAAATGTATATGTGTGGTCATTTATGTTAGTAAACTTTCAGTCTCATCATATGACAGTTGAAGAAGCCAGTTCAAGACTTTTACTTTACAGCGATTAATAGGAAACGGATAGATATTGAGTTTTTTGTTAATTTTATTATATAAACCAGGGCTAAGATAAAAGTAGTGTCGTCCAGCTAGAGCTGTTCTTCGTGATACAGGTTGGAATATTCTGTCGGATCTGCGTTTTTTATTAATTGCTATGGGGTCGTAAGCAGTATCTGAATGTTTCCTTAAGACAGTCGACAGAACAAAGAGCTTGCGTACAGACAGTACTTTAATACTGTCATATAGAGTACTTGTCGAAAATCGAATGGGTTTACATAAAATTACTTTTAATATAGCTCTTTGAGCTCTTTCCAATCGCAGTAATATCGTTTTATGGGTACATCCCCAGGAAGTAATGCAGTATGATATATTTGACTGTACTAAAGCATAGTAAACTGATTTTAGGGTTTTTATATCTGCTATTTTTCTAAGATGTTTGAAGACATACATCATTTTTCTAATTCGGCCAACCTGCTGTTCTATGTGTTGCTTCCAAGTTAAGGTTTCATCTAGTACTACCCCAAGGTATTTCATAGCTCTAGTGTGTTTGAGATTATGGCATTTACAAGAGTATTGGGAATTACACGTATATTTATGTGCTGTTATTGTTATTGCAGGCAAAGAAGCAGCCCTTGGTCCAAACATGATAAATTTAGTTTTTTCGATATTAATTGTAAGTAAGTTATTTCCTAACCAATCCATAATACGTGACACAGCGGATTCAGCATTTTTTCGAGCGACCTCCCATGTACTGCCATGTATAATGAGAGTAGTATCATCTGCGTACGTGACAATTTTACTGTTAGGGAGTTCAAGTTTACAGAGGTCATTAATGTAAACCAGAAATAAAGTTGGACCGAGTACGCTGCCCTGAGGCACACCAAAGCTAAGAAATTCTTCATCGCTCACAACATCATCAACTATGACACACTGAGATCTCTTACTAAGGTAGTTTCTGAAAATATCCAAGGCAATCCCACGCACACCCGCTGCTTCCAGTTTGTTTAAAAGGATTGGGATTGATACCGTATCAAATGCCTTAGAGAGATCCAGAAAAACTCCGATAGTTTTCAGATTTTTATCGAGATGTTGGGTGATAGTTTGCGTTAAATCTAACACCGCATCATTAGTAGACTTGCCAGCTCTAAACCCGTACTGATTGGGGGCCAGATAATTACATTGGTCAAGAAATGCAACCAATCGTTTATTTAAAACTTTTTCGAGAATTTAAAGTAGTCAACACAGATATGGGTCTGTAATTATTTACCACGTTTTTGGGTCCATTTTTGTGTATAGGATGAACCATGGCTTTTTTAAAAACACGTGGAAATACACCAGTAGTAAGACAAAGATTACAGACATGTGTCAGAGCAGGTATAAGTAAATGTCTACCTGCTTTAATGAGAGAAGAAGATATGCCATCCCAACCAGTAGTAGAATTACTTTTGAGTCCTAATATAATACTCTCAATCTCACAGTCAGTTACATAATATAGAGCCATTGAGGCAGACAAGTTATTGGAGACAGAAGCATTTTGCAGATTCATATTAACCGAAACACTACCACTCGATTTCAATGCAATTTGTTTCCCTATATCAACAAAAAACCGATTTACAATGTTTGCAGAGGAGAGCAAGTCCTCACCAATGGATAGTAGTTCTGTTGATTTATTTGCTTTCGTTTTTAGGTTTGTGAATTCTTTTATAAGTTTCCAAGTTTGTTTAGTGTTGTTTTTAGCACTACGTAGTTCATTTTGTTCATAGTTTAGTTTAATTTTTTTCAACAAGTTGTTGCAATAATTCCTATATCTCGTGTAAATAAGTCTTAAGATGCTATTATTAGTTTCTTTTTTTGAACGTTTATAAAGCTTATCTCTATGTCTAATGCAACGTAATAAACCCGGAGTAATCCAAGGTTTTATTATTCTTTTTCTACTCGAAATGGTAATAGAGTAAGTATTAGTGTTCACCGCTATTGTAACGATTGATACAAGCTTTTCTGCTGCTTCTTCGGCTTTATTTGAGTTTAGGATGCCTGAAAAGTCAGATTCTTCAAGTGTAGCGATTACAGCGGTTTCGTCAGTACGAGTGCATTGCCTTTTACTGTGAGGTGATCTATTTTTAACATTACAACTCAGAACAACAGGTAAGTGGTCAGTGAAAGGAGAGTCTAAAACAAAGGTGGTTGCATGTCTGTTGCTCCTTAGAATGACGTGGTCAAGGCAACTATTATTCCTAGTTGAGAATTGATGGGCTGGTAACATGCCATGGCAGGCAGTTAGGTTGAGGTAGTCATCAGCGTGAGGGTCATTATTCGATGGACTAATATTAATGTTGATATCCCCAGCTATAGCTAGTGTTTTACAAGTGCTAAATGAGTTTAAGACTTTATCAAGGCTGTCTATAAAAGGGGTTATATTCTTGTAGGACGGTGAGCGATAGATCACTACAATAACAAGATCAGACTGAAACTTAGCCACCAAACAGTTTGCTTCCTTAAATTCGGGTTCGGAAACTGTGCACTGCAGACAGTCCCTTATATATATTACAACCCCATCATTTTGGTTTGCATATTTAGACTTATAATTTGAATATCCTGAAATTTTAGGTATTGTGGGCGCTTTGCTTAGCCAGCATTCCGACAATATCACAACATCAATGTTGTTGCCCAATCTGTGCATTAATAGAATTAAATCATTGAAGTTGCAAGTAATACTTCTAATATTTACCTGAAGAATTTTAAGTGAGCTTGTAGCTATATATATAACATGTAACGTTATTAACGCGCACCCTCAAACACCCCAATTAGACATACACTGAATTTTTAATTTAACATGTACCTATATGCATTGTTATTTACTAAATTAGTTTCTTGCAATAAAGTTTATTTTTCTTCATTTTGTATTGAATGATTGAATTTGTATGAATACAAGTAAAACTGCGATTTTAAATCTCTTATTACTTTGACTTATGGTCCATTTCAATTTGTTTTGACTGTACAGGGTTAATATGACAATAACTTCCGTAGTTTTAATTATTTAGGAATAATAAATAAAAATTACCTGTATTAAAAATGATATGAATCATATATATAGTTAGCCGAATAGATATTGAACTAAGAATATTCCGAATAATTTGTACACATTTGATCATTCCACTACATACTTATATATGTAACAGAATGTATAAAGGGAATATAGTATTTTATATTCTAATGTTTTAGTTTATTGTAAGTAATTACCTTTATATTCATGACAACCAGACAACTGATAAATATATTTCTAAATACATACATACTATAGACTAGCTGACCCGTCGACTTTCTTTCCGCCTAACAGTCGATTCTTTAACTTTTTAGTTTTTTATTATGATACCTACTTAATCTTATTTTATTTTTCTTATTCCAAATTATGTTATATTTTTATTGACAATAGCTGTAACCGCGACTTCATACGCGTGTTTATTTTTTAAACTAGAAGATTTTTTCGAAATTAAACGTAGCCTAAGTTACTCCTTATTACATCAGCTAGCTGCCAATAAAAGTCCCGTCGAAATCGGACCAGCCATTTCAGAGATTAGCAAGAACAAACAGACAGACAACAATTGTAAAAAAATCTATTGTAATCTTATTACATATTATATTAAAAAACGGTTATTTCAATATTACAAACAGACACTCCAATTTCATTTATATGTATTGATGTATAGATATTATTATTAAACTACACCCAGACAGTACAAATAATCGTGATCCTCACACAAACATTTGTCCCGGATGGGAGTCGAACCCACTACCTCTTAGCTTAGCAGTCAGGGTCACTAACTACGGCAACAAGTCATGTATATATCATGTATATACCATGTGTTGAATTCGTATAATTATTGCAATATATTCGCTTTTTGAGCTTCAAAATTATGCGCATTAATGCGGCTGGCGAGACAAGGCGAACGGTATACACTTTTTTCACAGTATTCATTCGAAAAACAGGCTCACAGACTTTGTGAAATCCTTGAATCGGTGTTTTTATCAGAGTGCCGTATTAAAATGGACATTTTTGTATAACTAAGCTGAGTAGGGATGGCATAGAATATCATCACCCCATCTCATTCCGTGGGGGGGCGTAGAAAACCTCCGAAGTAATACCTACCACGGAACGGACAGCAGTGTTTTTCTGTGAAATATGACTATCCTGTTTGAGTGTGTACAATAAAGAGTATTCTATTCTATGACCACCAAACTGCGATGCCAACCTGTCAAGCGTTGCGATTATGGCATATCTCCCACTCTTTGGGAAGGGTTTTGTCCAGCAGTGGACGTACTTTGACTGATATGATGATACCCATGAAATTCCATTTCCATTTTAACAGCTCTCTGTTTTTTCTCATTAAGACTACCAGTATTTTTATGGTATCTTTATAAAATAAGACTAAAAAATAACAATTAATAATGAGTATAACCTCCCCTTGCAGCAATTACGGCATGTAATCGCTTTGGAATGCTTTCCACCAGGCTTTTGATGATGTTTTTGAAATGTGTTCCCGCTTAGCCGAAACCAAAAAACGGCCAAGAATTTTGGTTGACTTTTTTGACAGCTAAGGAATTACGTTATTACTCGTTTATTTTCCAGTAATACGGATTCGCTCACCCATCTGCTGAAGGCGGCACTAGGCCCGGGCATCTTGACCATGCCCAGGGCCTTCATGCGGGCCGGCCTGGTCAACGGTATATTATTCACCATACTGATTGCTGTTGTGTGCACACACAGCTCTTACATTCTCGTAAGTATACATTGTTATATTACAATATGCTTACTCTAATCGTTTCACAGATTAGAGTCGCTAACGACTCTAATCTGTGAAACGACTTCCATGAGCTTCTACTTTTTAATATTAACAATACTACAAACAATAGTCCCAGCTGCGGAGCGAACAATCAATGAAATCACAGAAAAATACCCAAATCCCGCCACATACATGGCATCCTCCCTCATTACCGATCTATTTCTCCCACCCCTATTGGCGACCTTACTCACCCTCATGACCCAAACATTAACCTAATCACCTGGAGCGAATTGTGTACCACCATGAACTGTTTATAGAGAGAAATAGTCCTATGCCTACTTCACTTACTAATGTTGCTATCGCTTAGCGCTACACAGGGCCACACCTTTGGTCAAGTTAGTGATAGATTTCGTGTAAATAGGCATATGCTCTTATATTTCAGTTTTAAAGCATTATTCGTAATGCAAAGCGCTAATCTCCGAAATCCTCGAAAATATCCGAAAGAAAGGAACGATTGAAGTTAGGATTCTTTTACCAACACAGTAAAAGAATTCTAAATTTGACCTACCATTGTGTAGGTATCGTTCTTAGCCTAACGATAGAGCGCCTAGCACAGATTGGTGCTCCGAAACGCGCTGAACGATTACATTTTTGATTTCCCATGTTCGATATTAGATATATATGCTGTGCTAAAATATTCTACTGCAATGCGAGTGCTACTGCAGTGCGTTTGCATGCGATTGTATTATATCTCTACATTTTCACATAATATTGGAGTAAATATACACGTTAGATATAATTTGTTTAATCTGAATTATACTTACACATAGTTTTTGTAATTATAGTCCCCTGTCTAATTAGTGCAGTAATAGAAAGTAACAATGTGAGATCAGTGATAATATTACGGGACATCAACGCGCATGAGTTATTTAGTACTGAACTTATGAACTTCTACGAGGAATGGTGTTGGACGTGTGTAGACATGGAGCTCATGCCGCAAGGAAGCTGGATGTGATGCGGTGGCTGGATCGCTGTCTGGCGACTGAGGCCGTAAAACCATTAATCATTTTAGTAGTAGGTAGATCACACGAGGGGAAGTAAATATATTCGCGGAATGAGGGGGAAGGGGCTGAAATTAAACAGGAAACTATTTTTTCTTTTCAATATATTCTCCCTTAACCTTAATACATCTTTCGGATCTGTCAAATAATTTGTTTATACCATCGAAAAAAATGATTTATCTTTGCTATCAAAATAGGCCGAAATTGCAGACTTGACTTCTTCACCGTCACCAATTTTTTCCACGCAACTCCTTTTTCATTTTTGGGAACTAATAACAGTCGCTGGGGGCCAAGTCTGGACTGTAAGGTGGGTGGTTTAATTTTTCGAACCTGCATCGGTGAATGGCAGCCATTGCAACATAGCACGTGTGAACGGGTTCGTTGTAAGAGCACACCTTTTGACAACTTTCCTCTTCTTTTTTCCGTGATAGCTTCTTTGAATCTGTCCAGCAAAGAAGCGTAGTACTGTCCCGTTATAGTCACACTACAATCTTTATAATCGATTGACACTTACTGGTCAGATCATACGAGTATACCTTTGCATTTTTAATGAATCCATTAATTGTTAATAGTAATATGAATTGCAACACAGTGAAATGGGGTGATACAGTCACTTGTATTATTGGACCTCAGCAATGAATTTGGCGGGGTCAATTTTGAAAATCTACAGGCTACAGTACGTTCGCTTAACATATCTCCAACGGTAATCGACTGATTTCTTTGGTGGCCGGCAGCGTGTTCGCATAAAAGATAATTTCTCTTTCTGGTGTAGCATTTCAGTTACGTCTTAGAACTGGACGTTGTATGGTATACCATCTTCGGGTTTTCTATACCAGAGGATGAATAAGACTAAAAAGATCTGTAAATCCAAATGAAATTGTTGTCAGAATAATCAGACACTAATTAAGATGGAAGTTATAGCAGAGCACCACTCATCTAAAAATATAGTAAGTTCTGAAATGAAACATACTTATCGAACCCCAAGTCGATCCTCCCTTGCATGTGGCAAGGCACAATGAGACTACTGCCAACGAGTTTGTCCAACATTTTGAAGTAGAGTCTCCTTTAAGTGCTGCATCGAGGGAAGTTGATGCTGAGAATCACCCTAAGGAGTTAAGTAAAAGACCTTCTGCCAATGATATTGCAAATGTTATTAAAAATATGGTAAGTGGTGAGTCTCCGAGGCATGTTGATCTCAGCATCCAACACCTGCCTGTCTGCCTTTTATAACTTCAGTTTGAACCACCTATACCTGACACACCACTTGATGAAATCAATAGTAGTGCTTATTGTACAAACAGGACCTCTAGGTTCTCTAGCTATTGTTATGGCCAAAAAGCTGGATGGTCTGCCTGAACACATATGGCAAGCTGTCAGTAGCACCCATGTGGGTTGTTACATAGACGGAGTATGCATCTATTACATAAATCTCGCTGACGACATGGTCTTATTAAAGTCTTGGTCTCGGTAGGTTTAGGCATAGTCTTGTCCAATTGAAGCTTGCGTGCTCAGATAATTATATCTGAGAAAAGTAAGAGAAATCTGATTCTTTTCCACAGGTTAAACTCAGCGGGGTACCCTTGAATAGAGTCACAAGTTTCAAGTATCTGGATCACTGGCTCGCTGAAGACCTCAAATGCAATAAGGAAGAGCACAGAGCGAGAGCGCAGGGCGTTGGCTGTCCGCTGCAGGCTGCTTCGAGGCAGTCGTTGGGACTGCCTCGAATGGCATACGGTATTTAAACACGGTTGTGGACCGGTGGTACAGCCCAACACTGGAACATTGTCTGCGTAAACATACTTCAGTCGCATGTTTTTCGAATATTTAGCTTTAACATATTAACTAACAATTGTGTTTAAGTTTATAAATTATGTACTTACTAAAATTGATTTTAATTAAATTATAATTAATATTAAACATTCAGCAAATATGTGTTAATAAAATGTGAAACGTCCTATACGAGGGCGGGAAACTTTATAATAATTTGCCAAATTTCCTAAAGGAGTAAAACATTGAATATATATTAAATAAAACTGAAAAGGCACATATTTACAGAACCTTAAAATCTGACCTAAAAACTTCCAAATAAAATTATATGATAAATATATACTTACTTACACATGCACATATACATATATGCCTCTAGACAAAGAATAAAAAAATGCCATAAACTTTCTAAACTTGCCTTTGGTGTTTTCGTTCTTGTTCCCGGCAAGACAATAATATAATTTCCATAATCATAGTAGTTACCTAGAATTAATTATCTGAATGGTTGTTGTAAATTTATTTAAAAATTATGATGAATTGATTGATAGATTATTTTTAAAGTATGAATGCTAATAATTAATTATTTTTGTTTTTTAATATTTATTCTGACGTGCAATGAATTAGTTAGTTGATTATTTTTGGTTATTTATTATATATTCATATTTTAAAGTTACGTCAACTGTGCACGTCGAAATGAAATATTTAAGAAATTTTTAATCTGATGTAACCAGTTTGATTTATGCATGCTTAATATGTCATATCTGTGTATCTCATTCAAGCGAGCTGTACAGTTCTTATGAGAAATAAAGTTCTTTAAACTTAACCCGGCGAGCATGAGGTGAAAAAAAGTTACTTCAAGAATGTGGCAGGGTGACATACCCTTATCTTAATGTACTGTAAAATAATTTTTATTGTTAATTTTTGTTTTTTTTTTATTTATTTTGTATTATAATGAATTAATTAGTGGATTTAAATGAAAGAAGTTCCATATAAAATAATAATAATTTATTAATTCGCGTTTTTCCTATACTCTAATAATTATTGGTAAAAAATTTAGGGTTTTACAAAAATTTAAAATTAAACATAAATATTTATCTTTGGAATGTAAATCAAATTAAAACTTAAAGATAATGAGATCCTCCTCGTAATTTAACTTGTTATTATTTTTTAACTGAAAATAGGACTAATCAGTACTGTTGACATACTGACGACTGTTCAGCACAATTTTCGCAAATGAATTTTGCATGCAAACATTCTTGCGATGCTTGTACCAAGCCCATATATTTGGATTGGCACAAGCATTACAAGAATGTTTGGTTTTTCTATCCTACTTATATGGAAAATCCTGGAATCTGACATATCTTCTGGATACATTTGCATGTCTAGGTGATGGCTCACCAAGATAATAATAATTAAATGTTTAATAAATAAACTAATAACAAAACCATATAATATAATAATAAAAAGAATTAACTGCTAAAACATCTAACAAAAACAAGCAAACAACAAAGACAACAATCAAAAACGAATAAAACAGTGAAAAATTATGATTACATCATTACGTAAAAAAAATACGTCAGAAATGAGGCAGGGTATAACATTCCCGAGACAAGTTTGGGCACGTATATTCCGGCTGGTAATTCGCGCCACATTGCGATCACGCCACCACCCCGTCCCGCACACCTCTGCCGTCAGCTACTGAGCGAGCTAGTGCCACCAGACGAGGATTTTGAAAAATACACTACTTTTAAAGTTTACCAGGGTGTGAGATACCCTGGCTCATGCTCGCCGGGTTAAATGTGAATGTGTTTAAAACGTTCATATTTGGTTCCAGGATAGATAAGTAGGGAATTACATTTGAAACTAAAACGCACTGAACTTACATGTCATAATACTCTCAAATAATGTACGGAACCATGTACATTATTTGAGAGTATTATGACATGTAAGTTCAGTGCGTTTTTTAGAACTTATCCGTCAGACTCAGTAGTCAGGTCGGCAGTAGGTAGGTACTAATAAGATACTAAAGAATATACAAGATCGATTTCGTAAAACGATCTAATGATCATTTCGAAACTGTTTTATCCTTATTATTCTATCTTTCAGTCTTTTCTTTGATTTGTTATAACTAAATATTATTCTAATTTCAGGGTTGACTCGCAGATTTCTGTTCGCTTCTCAAAATGTGCTTTCATTACTTTTATGACATATTTCAAATACAGCATAGATGCAACCTAATAAATTGATGTTATTTAATCTACAGATCAGATGCGCCCACGTGTTGCACAGAAAGACTAATCAAACTTTGACGACTTTCCCTGAAGTTGCTCAATACACATTGGAAAACGGCCCTCTTAAATTACAGCGTTGGGGGAAACCATTGAGGTAACTGATTTTTGCTATCATAATATATAATCAATGGCGACGCCCGACCGAAACGAGGGCCTATATTCCGTGACGATCAAATATCCGCAACTATTAATAGTAATCTGCCGAAAAGTTCCTCTGATTCGTATTAGTTAGTCGTGTAGTAGTTTAGAAAAGATTTTCTTTACTTCTGATGAAGATACAGAAATACTTACAGTGACATTGTTATATACAACATGTAACTTAATTAACGCACATCCTGAAAATAGTTTGTTCAGAATCGTTTACTGAATCGATTTATATCATTTTTAATATAGGTAATTTTTTATTCCAAAATAATTTACACTACGGAAATTATTGTCATATTAACCCTGTACAGTCAAAACAAATTGAAATGGATCGTAAGTTAAAGTAATAAGACTTTTAAATCGCAGTTTTAATCGTGTTTATACAAATTCCATCATTCAATACAAAATAAAGCAAAATAAACTTTATTCCAAGAAACTAATTTAGTAAATAACAATGCCTATACATGTTAAATGTGGACTATGAGAAAGCCTTCGATTCGATCGAAACTTGGGCCGTACTGAGGTCTCTCCAAAGGTGCCAAATCGACTACCGGTATATCGAGGTGTTAAAGTGTTTGTACGAAAACGCCACTATGTCAGTGCGACTCCAGGTCCAGAACTCGAAACCTATCCACTTGCAGCGAGGTGTGAGACAGAGAGATGTTATATCTCCGAAACTGTTCACCGCTGCATTGGAAGATGTCTTCAAGCTTCTGGACTGGAAAGGCTTTGGCATCAATGTCAATGGCGAGTACATCACCCACCTTCGATTTGCCGACGATATAGTAGTCATGGCTGAGACCCTTGACGACCTCGGTACAATGCTCGATGGCCTCAGCAGAGTCTCTCAACAAGTGGGTCTGAAAATGAACATGGATAAGACGAAAATTATGTCAAACATCCATGTTGCACCCACTCTAGTTAAGGTTGGAGACTCTGCACTCGAAGTTGTAGAGAACTATATTTACCTAGGACAGACCATCCAACTAGGTAGGTCCAACTTCGAGAAGGAGGTCAATCGTAGAATCCAACTCGGCTGGGCAGCGTTCGGGAAGCTACGTAATATCTTCTCGTCCCAAATACCGCAGTGTCTCAAGTCGAAAGTCTTCGACCAGTGTGTGTTGCCAGTGATGACTTACGGAACAGAGACGTGGTCGCTAACTATGGGCCTTATCAGGCGGCTCAAGGTCACCCAAAGAGCAATGGAAAGGGCTATGCTTGGAGTTTCCCTGCGAGATCGAATCAGAAATGATGAGATCCGCAGGCGAACCAAAGTCACCGACATAGCCCTAAGAATTGCCAAGCTGAAGTGGCAGTGGGCAGGGCACATAGCTCGTAGAGCCGACGGCCGCTGGGGCAGAAAGGTTCTCGAGTGGCGACCACGAACCGGAAGACGCAGCGTGGGCAGGCCCCCTACAAGATGGACCGATGATCTTGTGCGGGTCGCTGGAAAACGCTGGATGCGGATAGCGCAAGACCGGCAATTGTGGAGATCTTTGAGGGAGGCCTTTGTCCAGCAGTGGACGTCTTTCGGCTGATATGATGATGATGATGATGATACATGTTAAATATAAAATTCAGTGTATGTATTATGATCACAACATAATATTCTAAATGGGGTGTTTGAGGGTGTGCGTTAATTATGTTACATCTTGTATATAGTAATGTGCCGCTTAAAAATGTGCCCAATATATTCATTTTATTTCAAAGAGCTATCTAAAAGCGTTGCAAAGCAAGCATACTCATTTTCTAACTCCTCCTTTTTTCTCTTTCTGATTAAATTTGTTGCGGGATCCAAGACAGTTAAAGTGATTCCGCGGGACATGCCTGAGCTTCACCGCTCAGTGTCATTTCATTGTGTGCCACTGTTGATCGTGGCTTACAGGAGTTGCAGTGGTGGGTGAGAGGGAGGGACTAGTCCCGAAAAATAAACATATCTAAAAGCCGTATTTCTGTATCGGACCTCTCTGTATCCGGTCGTGTCGTGTCGTCTCCGGTAGTTCCCTCAGATTATGAGTCTGATGGAATAGAAAGTGCCCATGTGTTTACGCACACACTTGTGCACTGTGAAATGTCCCACGCACATGTCTAGTCTCCATTAAAACTGTCGATCATGGCCAGAATTCGACTAGGAGGATATTATAAAAGTCTTTACTTTTATGAGCAAAACTATAATCGCGTGAACCTTTAGACAAGATATAGCCTCGCCACCTTACGTTTATGTGACGCCCTTATTAAGCAAATTAAACGTGTCATTTAATCATTTTCTTTTCTTAATTCTAGAATATTCATCCTTGTGTTGCTGTTCATAACATACTTTGGCACCTGCTCCCTATACACCGTGATCATAGCTGAAAACATGAAACAAGTATGTAAAAACTTTAATATTTTGAGTGACAATAGAACCCTGTCATAACTAAAGGTAGAAAATCAAATGATAGTCATGAATACAATAGAACTATTATACAATCCCAGTGACAAGGTAACTATCGTTTTGGTAGTGCGTTTGGTTTGGTAACGCAGATAATGAGGTGCTGGGTTCCAATCCAGAATAATATAAAATCCGATCGGGACTAAAAAGCGATTATGGGATTTTTATTTTTACTAGCAAAAAAAACTCGGTTAAAACCGCGGGGCACACCGCGGTATTAACCGAGTTATTTTTTTTAAAATTAACGCACCTACTCCGTAGGTGATAGCGTGATAATATGTAGCCTATATGTTGACCCGACCTCTTAATAATATTTATGCAAAATTTGAACTAACTCCATGCAATACTTTTTGAGTTTAGCCTGGACATACATACAGACAAACAGACAAAAATTCTAATAACTATATTTTTGACTTCGATATCGATAGTAGATCACGCCACAGTATACTTTAAAAATATATTCTATGTACAGTTTTGACTTTCCTACGATTTTATTATATGCATAGATTAAATTTTATAAATTATCACAGCTCCTCCCCCGTAGGTGATAGCGTGATAATATGTAGCCTATATGTTGACCTCTTAGTAATATTCATGCAAAATTTTAAGTAAATCGATGCAGTACTTTTTGAGTTTAGCCCGGACATACATCCAGACAAAAAAACTATATTTTTGGCTTCGATTAGATGACGCCCCAAGTATACTTAAAAAAATTCTATGTGCAGTTTTGACTTTCCTACGATTTTATTATATGTATAGATTTTCCCATATGTTGGTTTAACTTAATGATGATGATGATCCATGACATTATACTTGCTTGCAACAACCCTACAAGTGAGCAAAACTGCTTCATGATTTTGTTTCCGGATACAATATCGATACCAATGAAGCTCTTAAGATAAGAAGATACTTGGTATGGACACTTGACCGACTAAAGGATGAATAAGACTATTTTCAAAAAGAAATTAATTCCTGTGTCACAGAAGACATTTAATTTTATTATTTTCTTTTGATGATATTAATTTGTGGGAGACCTTATATAAAAATAGCCCATGAGAATTATCTAACACCATCAAAATTATTAGAGCTACAATAGTAAATTTTTGAGATGGAACCATTCCGGACTGGTTATTTTATTTTCTCTTTTCGTCGTTGCACGTAGTAGGGCATCTTATGAACGCAAATTGCCCTTATAGTGGTAATCACCCAGTTTTGTTGCCCTAGTTAGGACATTTCATTAAACTATTAGTTACGGTTTAAGAATCTTTATTTCTCATAAGAATAACATTCACTTACAAGAGAAAGTTATACTTATAATTATGTTACATTGAATGAATCAATTGAAATTTTTGACTTAATTTTATTTTAAACTAACTATCATGAATATTACTATCCCTTACTGATCGTCACATCAAGAAATCTCATGCTGGCTGCAATACATTGGCCGTATTGCAGCGGGACTTTTGGATTTTGTCCCGCGTAGGATTATTTGCAGCGTAGTGTTTCGTTGTATATCTCACTCAAGGCACCTACAATGCAGCCCATTATGGGTGATACGACATCGAATCGTATTCAGAATCTCAGCCGTTTGTTTGTGCCGGCACCGAGTTTGCGGGTCCCTTCTTGGTGAAGACTTCGACCCTTCGAAACAGTAATACTGTCAAGGCCTTCTTTATGTTTCTGTTTTTCTACCCTTTCAACCGAGGCTTTTATTGCTACTTTGGACTAGAACCTTGTCATAGGCATAGGCCTTTGGTCACAAAACATCTCTCACACAAAAAATCTTAACTAATATAAACAACAACACGCGCCTCACGATATTTTATCAACATATTTTTTAACCTCCAAGATATATCAAAACCGTTGGTAACGCCGCGTCGAAATAACGACTGAAGGTAGAATATATATATATATATATATATATATATATATATATAGATATACGTTTTGTCCTTCTATCTTCTTCATTGGTGTTTTACTCTTATACTTATATTATTACGAATAGAACTATTCAACGAAGTTGGCCCAAGCAATGAGGTATACTCAACATTACTATTAATTTATATTTATTTCAGGTGGTAGATATGTTAAAACCTCAATGGGCAGATTTTCTGGGTGACAGCTTAACTTACGTGTGTCTACTTCCTCTGCTCATCCTCATGGCTTGGATTCGTGACGACAATTACCTGGCACCCATCGCCATGATTGCCAACATGTTCATGGCACTGGGAGTCAGTATCACATTGTACTACCTGATCGGAACCGGTGGACACCAGACTGACAGAATAAAAGATATGTTGTTCAAAAACCCGAGCGAATGGGCGGAATTCTTCACTCTAAATATTTTCACCATGGAAGCTATAGGAGACGTGATGCCCCTTGAGAACGCGATGCAGACTCCTCGCTCCATGCTGGGTTTGTGTGGAGTACTCAACAAAGGAATGAGCGGCATAACCTTGGTCTACGTCCTTCTCGGTTTCCTCGGATACTTGCGCTACGGCGAAGATGTCAAGGACATCATCACTCTCAACCTGGCTGATACCGACATGTAAGTTTATTTACTTTGGATGATTTGAATTTGAAGCTGAAGTCCGTGTGTCTGTAGGAACTAGAACTCTGTAGTACTAGAACATTTTGTTTCAAGGCTAGTTTTATAAGAATACAAACATTATTTGCCTAGTAATCTTGTTTGGTGTTAAAATCCGAGTTCAAGTCAAAACCTACCATAGGAATGTAAACAAATAGTTTTAATAGTTCTGCAGTTCTTTAGGTATGCGTCTGTATCTGTTCTTTTCATACGACCTGTATGAGAATGATATATACATTATTTAAATTAGCTAAGTGGGGTAAAAAGCAGAACACTACTATAACTGCGTTACGGAACTGACGCATGGACTACATTATCTTTTAATTAAAAGTCTGTAAAGTCCCTCCGATACCCAGCTTAAGTTATCGACCGATGCAGAACATAGAGTAATTTAAGTATGTAACGACGGCAACGAATATTGCCAACCCATCTCATCCCGTGGGGGAAGAAGTCATTCTTTGGGAATATTTACCACAAAACGGGCAGTAGAAGGTCCTCATACTGCGATCGCCAACGAGGGGAAACTCTTTTCCAGCTGTGAACATGATTTCCGATTGGAAGGATATAAACTCCCTCTCAGGATCCGATGGAACGTCAGGCTCATACGATCGGAAAGAGTTCAGGTACGGGTACGATGGCCTTACATGCTCTTTTAACTCCCAGACTCGACAATTTTGGCTTATTTCAATATATTGTATATACAACGAGGCAGAGTAGTGGTACTAGTAGTTGATATAACCCAGTTTTCATTTACTTGTTCGTGTAAACTTTTAGGTTTAATCATTGTATTAAGTTTGAATTTATATGCAACTTGTTATTCTTATTTCAGCCTGGCCTTAGCCAGTAGTACACGGAGAGAGCGATAGATATCTTTACAGTCTTAACTGTAAAGATATCTATCGCTCTCTCCGTGTACTACAATTTTGGAGGCCAATTCTTCGTCTGCGAGGAGATCATGTGGAACGCCATTAAAGATAAGTTCACTAAGCGGCCCGACCTCACCAATTACATTGTTAGGACCATCATGGTGACAGTTTGCGTGTTGCTCGCCGCAACTGTACCTGATATATCACCCGTAATGGGTGTCATAGGTGCTTTTTGCTTTTCCACTCTCGGATTGATCGCTCCTGCCTTAATCGAAGTGGTCACTTTCTGGGAGACCGGCTTCAGCCCCGGCAAATATCTTATCTGGAAGAACATACTCCTGTGTATTTTCGGTATTTTGGCATTAGTGTTCGGTACCCAAGATGCCATTACCGGAATTATAAATTCATTTTAAAGTAAGTAATAACGTATGATATATTTAAGTACCTATAATCATAGACTTCTAGCTGCCACCTGTGCCGTAATTCTGACGTGTAGTCAATCAACAGCACGACACAGGTGGGAGTTAAAACTACGTTTTTCCTTTATTTTTCAAGAATATGATTCCGTGTTAATGTGTGATAGTAGCTGATATTGTAACAAACCTCAAAAATAGTCATATTAATGTACTTGCATTTCTATCTTTCTAATATCGAAAGAAAAAGACGGGGACTTTTTATTAACTGTCAAAATTATATTACAATATGACGAATTGCAGAGGTAGCCGCTTTGATCTAGTGATAGTAGAGAAACTAACTTTTTCTTTCTTTTTTTATCTCATTGCGGGACCCAAGATAGTTCTAGTGATCGCCCGGAACGTGCTGCACCTATTATATTATATTACCGCTTACCGGAATTGGATGATAAGTAAGAGAACGGATCTCGTTTATAAACACGCCACTGAAAAACAATCCATCTTCATATTTGATTTGGATGATATGTATAGGTTTAACGTAACATGTAGATAACATATTATAATAGGTCTTTACCTATGAAATTGCCGTTTTGTATGAAAAAATTTAAACGAATTTTTTTCATGAATTTTTTTATTTGTATTAATCGAAGTAATCACCCATGCAATCAATGCATCTTTGCCATCGCAGTGGCAGTTTATTGATGCCCTTCTTAAAGAAATCAGCTGGACGGGAGGCAACAAATTCTTCAAAGGCATTTTGTACTGCCTCTCGGGTATTGAATTTTTTTCCCGCCAAGAAGTTATCCAAATTCTGGAAAAAGTAGTAGTCTGTAGGCGCAAGGTCTGGTGAGTAGGGCGGATGACGGAGAGCTTCCAACCCCAGTTCTTGCAACTTGGAGACCGTCTGCTGTGCAGTATGAGGTCGCGCGTTGTCGTGCAGGAGCAGCGGAGACGAGCGATTGACCAATGCTGGTTGGAGATGCGCCAGCTTCTCCATCATTGTGCTCAGTTCTTCACAGTACACATCTGCAGTAATGCTCACCCCGTTTGGTAAGAAGCTGTGATGAATCACACCGGCGCTAGACCACCAAACAGTGACCATCACTTTTCTAGGGGTAAGTTTTCGTTTAGGGCATTGTTTAGGTGCTGAACCAGGATCCAACCAACTTGCTGAGCGCTTGCGGTTATCAAACAGAATCCATTTTTCATCGCAGGTAACAATGCGGTTCAAAATTCCTTCATTTGTGTGTCTGTTGAGCAGTGCAAGGCACGTCTCGACGCGTACTTCGCGCTGGCGATCATTGAGTTCGTGGGGCACCCATTTGTCAAGCTTTTTTACCTTGCCAATTTGACGCAAATGGACCAATATTGTTTTGACGCTAACGTCGAAAGCTGCTGCTAATTCAGCCGTAGATTGTGTATCATCAGCTTCCACAACCGCCTTTAATTCGTCATTGTCGACCAAAGTCTTCGGACGACCGCGAGGTTCATTTTTCAGGTCGAAATTTCCAGAACGGAAGCGAGCAAACCAATAACAGGTGGTGCGTTGGTTTGTAGTGTTAGCTCCGTAAACGTCGTTGATGTTGCGTGCCGCTTGTGCCGCGTTGCTGCCACGACGGTACTCATATTCCATAATTACTCGAATTTTTAACGTATCCATGATGACGAAAAAGATTGAAATGCGATGAAAATGTAACACTAATCAATAAAGAAATGACTACTTTTGGAAAAAAGAATCCATGTTTTTAAAATAAAATTAATTTGAAATTAGAATTCTTAGCCAAACAAAAATTATTTTGATTTGAAATGGCCAGTACTGCAGAACGGCAATTTCATAGGTAAAGACCTAATATAACGTAAATGTATTTTTCTTAGGTCTTATAAATATACCAGATCCGACAGGTGTCTCCTGGATCATTATCCAGGAGACACCTGTCGGATCTGGTAATGGCGAATGTTGGGGTTCGAAAATGGTTAGGTATTCTAAATATGCCTTGTCCTTTCTACACATTTTTATGTAGAGACCTGTAATGATATTAAAATTAGTATTGTTGGTATTATTTCAGAATCAGGCCCAGAATTTAGTAATTAATAATATATTATTTCATACCGTATATACCGTAGTATAAGTAGATTATTATAATACGGTTTAACTATTTTAATTAGGTATAAACTCTTCGGTCCCTTTGGGTCTACTTAATTAACAAAAGTTAATTAAGTAGACCCAAATTCACTTTTATACTATGAACGTCACTGTCTTAATAGAACAGTGAATTTTTGGACGATATCCAAATAATGTCGATCAATTTACTAATATGGCTTGTCCTTTCTTCACACTTTTATATAGAGACCTGTAATGATATTAAAATTTGTATTGTTGGTATTATTTCAGAATCGAATCAAGCCCAGTGTTTAGTAATTAATAATAGTTTATTTTATACTATTTTCGTGTGTTATATTTGGCGATAACTGTCGTCTTTTCATTATTTTTATACAGTATAAGTAAATTATTATAATACGGTTTAACCATATTAATAAGGTATAAACTCTTCGGCCCCTTTGGGTCTTCTTAATTAACTTTGTCACTTTTATACTATGAACGGCACTGTCTTAATAGAACAGTGAATTTTTGGACGATATCTAAATGAAGTTTTAAATAATGTCGACCAATTTACTAATATGCCTTGTCCTTTCTTCACACTTTTATATAGAGACCTGTAATGGTGTTGAAATTAGTATTGTTGCAGGCCCAGTGTTTATTAATTAATAATAGATTATTTCATACCATTTTTGTGTGTTATATTTTAGGATGATAACTGTCATCTTTTGATTATTTTTATACAGTATCAGTAGATTAATATAATACGGTTTAACTATTAATTAGGTATAAACTCTTGGGCCCCTTTGGGTCTACTTAATTAACTTTTTCACTTTTATACTATGAACGTCACTGTCTTAATATAACAGTGAATTTTTGGAGGATATCTAAATGAAGTTTTAAATAATGTCGACCAATTTACTCTGGAGCTCTGTATAGTTACTATAGACCCGCTACTAAGGAAATAGACCATGCTGTGTTTCGCTAGTACTTACAGCCAACGTTTCCAAATACAATTCAATAGTTCGCCGTATTTATATTGACATAGAATTTAATTATAAATGTTTGATTATCAATGGTCGGCCATAAGTACTGGGGTCTCATCTCCATGTCTATATTTCGTTGTTGGGTCAGTTGGTTTAGATAATAAGCTTATTAGGTAATTGTTCTATTTATATTTTTAGAATTTCTCAGTATTTATCCAATGCCATTAACGAATCCACAAGTGTAAATGGTAGATACTGCTAATTTAAGTATGAGTAAATTCGCTTTAGATTCCCAAATTGGAACTGAATTGAGAATGTTGATTGGTATTCTTAGAAATACTGAACACAGCATTAATGTAGTGACGTATCTGTGATACAGTGGCGGTACAAGTACTGAGAATTGTTTTGCCATAATAAATATCAATATTGAGGAAACTTGAATAGCGGTCAAATATTACCATATTTATCCGCTCTCATAACTTAATACTCATAACTTAACTGGCAAGTAATGCTTTCCAGTGAATACTAAATTGGATATTTCTAATAACTACAATATTTTTTTATAATATTAGTTATTAATTTTCATGACATGTATGATTAATTTTAATTTATAGACTTTCCCAATTTAATTTTTAAGTTTTTTTTATTTTTTTTTTATTTAATCTAAATACACAAATATTCTTAAATATATCTAAATATTACAGTGTAATATAAACCAGTACTGGTTTTTCCCTACACTGGAATGTACCGTCGTACTCCCATTACATATTTAGAATTAAAAATACAAATAACAGGTAGTTAAACAAAAGCACTCGTATACCGCATCTCGATTCTGCACCAGCGACGCACCTGTAGATTACCGTGAGGCACTAATAGCATAGTATACACACGGGTGCATATTGCGACGAGTATTTTAATTACTTTTCATTCATTAATTCTCTTTTTTTTGTTTTATTTATATAGGCGTATTTAAATAATTCATATACTATATATATGCGTAATTTAATTCTGTGTTGTTCTTTGTCTTATTTTTCAAATTTTATTTAATGTAGTTATCCTTATGATCCACTTGTTGGTGGAAATAAAGGAATAATAAATAAATATTACGTATAGACTTATTTAGTCAATTTTGTAAATTTCTCAATGGAGTCTAAAACCGCTATAATTGGCCGTATTATGTTTTTTTTAATATCTAATGACAAATTGTAAAAAATTACAATTATTATATGTTTGGCGCCTATTATTGATATTGACGTAACACTATGGTTTTGGAAGCCATTGATAAACAGATCTTTAATAATTATTAGTTCTAAATACTAACTATACATATAATAATATAATAACTTTATTCCTAAATCACTTTATACACCATGCACTTAGTGATCCTTTATATCCACCGTTATATATTCTATGGTATAATTTTATGCAATGTATTGCTTATAATACATATATACTTAGATTATTCATATACAACGCCATAAAATGGCATAATATTACTATATTTATTCAAATGTGTACTTAAAATGGCGTCGGTCGTCAATATTTCATGCCAATAGTAGTGCAATGAACATCATGAACTAATTGATATACTGGTTAATATTATAAATATTTGAGCCAATATAAGCTTCGCTTCTTCATGGTAATAGAATTACCCTGTTTACTTTGGTAGCCATATGTTTTGTTTAAAAAAATACCGAACGAAGTTCCTATTTGTTTTAATAATAAGTAAAAAATATAGATTAATTTTAAGTAACGAAATTTTGTTTTGTTCATACAGCAGCGCAACCAACGTTATTTTATCAGCTATAAGATATTATTTAAGATATAATTTATAACTAATTTGTAATATTTCGCAAATAAACGATTTATAAGCTCTGTAAATACATATTTTATTATATAGACATAAGTGTGTCTTCCTTATGTGATCTTATTAAGTAATAGGTATAAATATTGGAATGGATGGAATTTATAACGACTACCTTAGTCTCATATGGCAGGCGATTTTCATTCCAATCACAGCCAATTGAGCCTGCCTCACGAACAATTCAAGACGACACCTCTCTTGCTAGTTATAATAATTTTATCGATCGGAAGATTTTAACTTAACTAAGTTTTATATTATATAGCCAAATTAGTATCAAAGTAACTCCAAGTTTTATTGGATACTTTAAAATAAATTGAAATACACAAAGTACAGGTGTATTTTGTGTGTGTCACTTATACGTTTGATGATTAGATGTACCTAGGTAGACTCAGCACATATAAATTTTCTAAGGAGGACATTATTTTTGTATATGTTATGTTGTTCGTATGAAATTCGTATCCTGAATATTCTTTATCGAAAAAATTTGGATATACTTAGGTACTGCTGGATGCGGATTGCACAAGACCGGCAATTATGGAGATCTTTGGGGCAAGGCTTTGTCAAGTTTTATATTATATAGCCAAATTAGTATCAAAGTAACTCCATTTTTTATTGGATACTTTATAAACATATAATTGAAATACACAAAGTACAGGTGTATTTTGTGTATGTCACTTATATGTTTGATGATTAGATGAACCTAGGTAGACTCAGCACATATACTTCACACGAATATTTGTCATGTGTGGGAATCGAACCCGTAACACGAAATGACGAGACGAGTATCTTACCCGTGCGCCACGCGTGCTGTCTAGATTCATGGACAAACTAGGGAAAATGACTCAAGATCATGAAAACTCGAGCAAATAATAATAATAATATCCAGGGACATTATTCACATACGGCTATCTGATCCCAAACTAAGAAGAGCTTGTACCTACTATGGAAATCAGATAACCGATATAGGTACTCGTACTACATATACTACTTCTGTTTTGTAAATACATACTTACATAGATAATTCCACCCAAACACAGGACAGCCAGACTTGTTCATGCACACAAATATCTTTTTTGAAATCGAACCCACGATTTGCGGCGTAAAAGGGAAATATATATATATATATATATATATATATATATATATTGTCTTGTATCCATAAATGCTTAGCTTTGTTTGGACTTAATGGCATTGTGTGAGATGTCCTGGATATTTATTTTATTTCTTTATCTCAGTCCTATATTATTAATATGTATGTTTATATATACACATTTACGCAAATTAGGATGAATGGATTGAAGATAACATTTAAAATGGAGTTAAGTCTCATCATGAGCTGTGCATTGTGCCGGCTGAATTTCGGCTTCAGAAGCAAATCTCAACGAAGACTATACAGCTACGCAACCTAAATCATAGCGGACTAGTGTGTGCACAAACAAAGATGGTCTCTCACTCTCATAATCCCATGGTACGGCTATCTGACACGACCGGGGAGCGGTCATTAACCAGTGTAGGTCTGCGAAAGATAATAATATCCTGGGAAATTTTGTACCTATAAACCGAGCATAAAGTTTAAATATAATAATAACATTTAAAAAAACTCACATACGGCCATCTGATCCCAAATTATATTTATACAAGCAAAACTTGTACTATAGAAATCAGATAACTCATATAACACAAGTACTACTTTTTATTTGGAAATTCATACTTATAAAAATAATTAAACCCAGACAGGAGAAGCAGAAATGTTTATGCACACAAATAACTCTGCTGGGTGGGAATCGAACCCACGACCTGCGGAGTAAAAAGCAAGTATTTACCAACCGCGCCAACCGTCAAATGTTGAGTGTATAACAACGCTAGCTTTCATAGGTAGGTACACCAGGCTGCCACTAGGTGTATTTCATGTCAGAATAGCTCCTATTACACTTTTATGCTCCACCCGGGATTTGGACACTGCTGTTGATCACGCTACCGCTAGACCAACGAGGCAGTCCTGAATCGACACGTACCTACAATAACCTTGGACCTTCAAGATTAGACCCAATAGTAAAGAGTAGGTCTGGACAGGTCTAAACCCATTCGCCCTCTTTAAAAATGTTATAGTAAAATGACTATTGGACCTCTTTTTTGGAACCTATCGTGTCAATTTCACTATTATACACGATTTTACGGTCTATTAAAACTAAAAGGGAATCAAAAGTAAAAGAAAAGGGACATATTTTTTTACAGGTCTAATGGGTCTTACACTGTAGGTGTTGCGCAGCGGTTAAGACAGTCGCTTCGCCACTCCGTTTTCCGGGTTCAATTCCCGCACTGGACAACTATTTGTGCGACCCATCAATAGTTGTTCTGAGTCTGGATGTACTTTGTGTCCGTTAATTATATGTTTGCACAGTACCCCGTGACAAAGATTAATTTACCTAATGCGAGAGTGGTTTAAAAAAAATGTTCCATTTCGTAGATCACTTGACGTTAATCAGTCATATAGAGTACTTCTTGTACTAACTACTTAGGGGTCAATTATGAAGGCTCAGAGGCAACAACACTGCAAGACGCAGCTAGTAAATTACATATTGATTCAAGAGGTTTCATATGATGTTCCTACTTATGTTTGAAGATGCCGGTATCAAGATCAATTAAAACTATTAGTCTTGAGGCTGTACTCTTCTCGGTTGTATTGAAATACAGTCCAGTTTATGAGAGTGACGACATAGACACTGTACAGCCTCGGTTTCAATTAGATAATCTTGGCACTAAGCCTATTAGATGAAATAGTTCTATTGAAGCTGTAGGGTTGTAACTTTTAGTGTTTTAGATACCTATTATTTATTTTTTATTAAAACATATTTGTTTTATACATCAGCAGGACGGTTAAAATACGAAAGCTCCCGTTTTGATGAAGGTAATTTCAAACAGCCGTATACTACGCAATACGCACGTAGATTTAAAAAAAATATTGCACAGATAAACTTACACGCGACCACTCGTTTTAACGCGGCACTCACAACTAGCTAGTTAAGTGTATTATCTATGCTCACAACTGACAGCACTGCGACAACCGCTTAGGGGGCTTGTCGATGCGCATGTTTTTGTGAGTGTGCCGTTTCGACCGTTTGTAGGTAGTTTGGTACCGTCTATTTGTATACTGAGGTATAGAGTTCACTTTGTTTGCGCATGTGCTGCATAATCCAGCGTTTTTGTCTAGTTAGCGTTGATACCAGTCGCCGTATTCTCGATTCGACCAAGATCATCAATATAAGCAAGCTGAAGCCGACGAAATACCACAGGAGAAGCAGGGGCTCTACCGGCTAAGGCGTCGAACATCGATTTCTTAAATGGCGTTCAAATCAAGGTTAAAAATGACTTCATCAATCGATAAATCGGCTTCAACGTTGACTATCGATTCCGGACCATTTATGACGTCACATGTGCTCATGTAATCCGATTTAACGATTATTTATTAAATTTTCTATCTGGACATGTTTAAGAACCTGGATACCTGATTAGTGTCCACGACGTTATGGTCTTTCACTTCATACACACACACACACACACAAGTAGGTATAGCTCGCATCAGCAGTAATATATTTTTTAAATCGATGCGATTTAAAAAATATATTATTTTCTACTATTATAATAATAGTTTTTATTGAAAAGTCTAATTTGTTCTTTCGGGGCATGGTGATGGAAAAATTAAAGAAAAAACTCATTTAAATCGAAAATTATTATATTTTATGAACAGTGTCTATTCCTGCTATATTTCCAAGAGAGCACTGCTAGCTTATTATAATCTTACAATGTACAGACGTCTTACATTATCATCGGCGATCAACTAAAGTTCTATGAACATGCATCAACTTTATATCAATAAATTTACAAGCGACTTAATTACTTTTGGAGGCGGTAACCTTAAGTAATGATGATAAGGGTGTCAAAATATTCACAAAACTTAGGAATATTAATATTCTATATGCATGGGTTTAAATATACCCCGTTCCGAAACCGAAATCCATTGTTTACAGCAACATAGGTAACAAAACAAAACCATTTTATTTTACGATAAATAAAGGCTTAGGGCTAATAGGGGCTTAGCAACTGGCCTCTGAGCCGTGGCCCACATCACACGGAGTACATAATGCACGCATTCGGCCCACTTTTATCTACCTAAATTTTATCCCATGGTATTATGACCCACGGCCATAATACCATGGGATGAAAGTCTCGATTTAACTACGATACGGTGTTCCAACTCCGTGCAGAGGCCAACCAGCCCCCTCACCGTAAATACATGGTCTTTACATATTTTTGGCCTAAGTAATGATTTATAGAGGACTCTCTTTTAATACCCTCAATAAATGAATACATGTTTAAAAGTAGGTTCAGAACTATAAAATAAACATTAAAGCATCTTCTACCCGGTTGCAAACCAACGTCCTAACAGAGAGCACCCTGGTGGTTACCATCCAGGTTAACCTTTGTTGGGGCGTTGATTTGCAACCGGGTAGAAGATGCTTAATTTTAAATTAATTATATTTATAATGTCGATGAAGTGTCTATGCTGGTAATTCTGTCCTTCATCTCTGTCTAATATACCTCGTATAAAAATAACAGCGTGTACATAGAATTGACAAACTACCACAACTGCGCACGTATATGCGCAACGGGCACATAATAACTCTACAGGTCCTGGCGTGTCACTTATTTTTACTCGGTATATCGCGTCAAAACTAAAATGACAACAAAAGTCCTTTACTTAAAAATACAATATGTCCTTTTCTTAAAAACCATGTTATATATTTTTGGCATTATCCGTGCGCTGTTCTTTTCGTACTAGCTATATTAGAGAGGGAAGTATAACACTTAAACAAGTTTAGTGGTGTGAAACAGAATCCCCAGCAATGTCTATTAACTGTATTAAGCAGAACACGCGAAATTGAGCTTTAAAGTAACGGATTGACACAGATTCTTTCACCTTGTTAGTGAAATCCCTATAAAACACAACTCATATATTTCTTATTTATATTTTCATCCCCAAGAACTCGAATCAAAGAGCTTTTCATCATAATTGAAAAATACATTCTTCAATATACCTTTAATTACTTCCTATGCATAACAATAAATATTAAACTTGTTTTAACGCGTGTCTTGTTTTAGTAGCGTTGGATATTGAGTGTTTTTATTTTATTTTCAGTCAGTAGTATTTATGGCATAAATAAAACAAAATGAAAAATATACCCAGAACAACTCCTATTCATTTCTACTTTGATATAATAAGAAAAGAATCGTATTTGGAACGGGATATACATGAGTGAAATCTATTAAATATCTAGCAGATAAAATAGTTAGGTAGGTATAATAAAATTATGATTTATTTTAATTAATTTTAACGTTAACTTACAATACTTGTAAATCTAGTCATGTAACAGCTTTATTGAGTTAATGTTGACAAAAACTATGTTTTCAAAGTTATTTTCCAAAAATGATTATTAATTGTACGTATGCAGATATCGGTATGTAGATACCGGTATTAAAATACCGGAATGCTAATCTATAATATACCTACTTGAATAGGTTGTAACAAGAATTTCCCAAATCAGATACGAATTCAAAACAATGATAACTAAATAGTACTTAATTATTTGTTCAATTAATTTGTTGGAATTAACCTGTGAGTAGACGGCGAACAGATTAATTGAAGTTGCAAAAGATCAGTGGTTTAACCTGATCTAGAAATATATACTGAATACCATTATCTAATTTCGGTTAAACGTTACAACGTGCTCAATTGAACGCTTTAATTCCGACGTGAACAAACATAAGCATCCAACAAACATCTCAGTGACGCCTTGTACAGGACACGTTTACAAGTGCATTAGCAGGTTCAAGAGCACATATCCGTGCAATTAAACGGTTTATACAAGCATGTTTACGTCCTCTGCTTACAGAAACCGTGCATAGTTATGTTAGATAAAGAATAAGGATATAAATATAATGACAATAAATTATTGTCCTACTTTTTAAAACCCTGGGAGATGCCCATTCCCGAAACTTGAGGCGATCACTGGCAAATAGCTTTTTTGGAAGTAAACATTGAATGAAACCCAAAAGTAACCCAAGTAAACAAGCTGTTATACAAATGATCCGGCCTTCTATTAATTTCTCACAAGGAGGTTAGAATACATAAACCACTACGAATAGTTCTAATTCAATACAATAAATTACTAAATGACGTTGAACAGAAAGGTTCTCTTAACATCAAAATGTTCCATACGTTTTAATAGTATTATGCTGGTGAATATTGATGCTGTATATGAATAGATCGCGTACTAACTAATTCTCAGTTATACGCGAAATATCAATATTCTTACAGCTCGCCACTATACAATTATGAACGTTCTATAATTAAACACTTGTCTATATTATTCAAGTGTGTTGAACATAACTAAAACAAGAATATTATTTTATTACTTAGTGAAACTGCAATTAGACTTGTTAACGCGGTTGTACATTACAAAATACCTCAACAAATGCATGATAACCAACAGCAAGAAATTTTAAAGACCATTGTATAGTCATTAATCTAACTATCTAACTCGCGACGAATTATCATTAGATATTTCACAATCAAAAACTTGCTTAAAAATAAATTAATCTCGAGATTCCAGCAGTTCTTACACATATACAAAAATAAAACATTAACCCACATGTCTTATTAATACTACGACCTTTCCCTTCGGAACCTTTATATAGAACGAAGTAGTTTCCTTCTCTATCAATTTACGTCTAATAATGCGTCAAATTGAATAAAGATTAATTACTTGTATATGACACAAGTCACATTCTTTTACATAAAATAACTTTATGACTCTTGCTTTGTCTTAATTAAATTTCTAATGACAAATATTTACATTAAAACACGATTAGTAATGAGCTAAATATAGAGAAACAACAAAATTCGTGCAGGCACTATTCTCACTGTAGGTCTAATTATAGACTTTTTTGGAAGTGATAAGAGATACACAGCACACCCTATTGTATGCCACGAACAAATTACATTATTTACATTAGACATTTATAAGAGCTTATTCCCTACGGTTACAGATAAGGTACATTGGGTATATTTAATTGAACACCGTCGTTGCGAATTCGTTTGACTTAAAAAAATAATAAGGCAGGTACCAAAACAAAAGATATGAAATGTAAAAGTTACATAATTTATACTTTGCTAACGGTATGTGAATTACATATTTGAAATTATGTTTTAAGAATATTTTGAATATTCGTCTCTCATAAGCAACCATATTGCATACATTAAGAAATAAAATCTGATTAAAATATCGCACACATTTGTAGTATTCAATAGAGCTTTAGTAGTAAATAATTAATAAGTGTATTTGACAAGGATTAGTCGCAACGACGATATGAATAATTCAGCAACCTAGTTGTAAGTTGTATACAGGTCACTGGGACCACGCTTTGTAGGATTAAATATAACGAAGTACTTATTAAATCTTAAATAGTCAATAATCCGTGATTTTATGACGTAAAGGTTTAATTTGCAGGCGTTGCTAACGCCCTAAGTTTAACGGAAATGGCTAACCAAATGTACATATACGAACAACTTATAAATAAACAGTAGCTCTGATTCTAATTAACACCTACAAACCTTATATGAATAATATTACATTGCTTTAACATAGTTCTTATCAGAGTATCAACACATCAGTCATTTTAGTCTGTCTATTTAATGTAATAACGTAATACTGGAGGAAAATAAACGTCAGGTTAGAACCTCTCTATAAAAAAACAGTAAAACAGGATGAGGATCCAGGAGTAAATAGAGATAAATACAATTTCCATACATAAGTAAAAAAAAATCCTCCGTCTCATTTCATCCTGGACTTATATTAAACCCAATTGACGGTGCACTCAGTTTTACAAAATTTATTGTAGGTTTGTAGGATATAGTTTAAAACATACACTTATTTCCATTGTCCCAGATGTTAAAAGCATTCAATTAAAGTGAAACTTATGTGATATTCCTGTTCCTCAAGTATGTTCTGGCATTTGGGCAAAGTATATGGCAGACACTATTTTTATTCCGTATTTTTTCTGTATGGAATGAGTGTGTTGTAATTACTTCAAGCCAAATGGAACGCATATGAAAACCGTAAATCAGTCTTCCAGCGGATTGCACAAATCCATATGCTAGATCGATGGTATCAAACCATATCTGACCATTAATCGATATTATCATTCGATCTAACGGTAAATGAACGGAAAACGCAACATTTACTTATCGTTATTATTGAACCCAGATTACAAAAACAAGTACCTTTTAGATACCAAAATTGGAATATTTTCTAATCTATTTCAATTTTATATTTATTTTGCTAGCATTCGAATCAAAACTTGCTTTCTCTTTGAACAAAATATATATATATATATAGTCCACGAACATATGGGTATTGATATATTGATGAATTTCATTGACCGAGTTATGTTGTTTACCCCTCAACATTATAAATCTATAAACAGATAAATTAAACGGACGGAAGTTTATTATATCTCAAATTATATAATTGACTTAAATAATAGTCATAAATAGTCAAACTCAACTTATTTCTAAAGTCAATTAAGAACTAGTTACGTCCAAAGAATATTGGACACCAAATATTATCCTCATCTAAATTGTTGTCGAATGCCAATTAAAATCTGTCTTGTGCAAAACAGACTTTGCCATATTAATAAGGGGTCTAAACTAAAAAAATAGTAATGCTTGCATAATTGAAACCGAAACAAACCGATTCTTGTTTTACTCACAAAACGCTGTCTATAGAAATCTGTGGAACAACCGAATGTATTGTATAAATGCTGGGTTCCAAGCTATGTTACCACCCTTGACACTAATGTGGAGTTCACTTATTTATAAAATCGTTCTTACTATGAGCTTCCGTTTATATAAGATGTAATAGTTTTAATACACTTTATATCGGTGAATTATACCAAAAGCAAAAAAGCTTTTGAAACAAACCATTCCTAATTATTACCATTTTGAACATTATATATAATATTTAATAAATAGGTATAATTTAAAACTAGAATATTATAAAATACAAGGCTATACAAATTATAATGGCACTTAAGTTTTGAACATAAAGGACAAATAGTGAAATGTACCATCATTCAAGTCTATTGAATATAAAATGCCGAATGAAACCCAGTGCACCCATCCTGTACCATAAATAATAAAAATTAAGGTTAACTTTTAAAAGTAGTTTACAATGACAAGTATAAGCTAGCCAATAATTTCTAGTGCAACGATAAGTTTCTGTCGCCTTTCTATTTATGACCATAATTCAGCTAAGTAGTGAACTACCAGTGATTGTTTTATTTAGCGTCGAATTACAGGAAATTTCTTACAAGTCATTAGTGGCAAAATAGCTTGCTATTTACCACAACCATTTCGTCTCAAATTGCAGAAAGAGATCCAGATAGATAAATACTTAATTATAATCCCATAGGCGAGCATTTCCTATTTGTAATTGAAAACAATAAATAAACATTTGCCTGTGTCACACTTAAAATTAACTTGAAAGTTAATTTATAAAATTACATAATATTATATGTACTAAATTACAAAATCTCGTTGAAATAGTTTCAATAAAACAATGCCTTAAAGTTACGACGGATTTGGCATAATTCCTGAAATTAATAACATTGAAGTTTGTTTGTAAAGCCGAAATAAGAAAAAGAAAGAAGAACTTTATTATATAAGGGTAAGTCATTGATTTCATTTGGTGGTAGATAATAAGAACATTAGTTAAATTGTCCTTATAAATCCATGATCAAGAAGCTAGCTTTTTAGTCTACACTCAACAAGCAGAACTGAAGTCTATAAGACGCTAGTATCAATACCATTTTAGAGATCCATATAACAAAGTTCCATGTTACGGAAATCGGGATAATTTTCATTACCTAACCGAATGAGGGGTACCTAACGTATTTTAAGGTTACTTTTCCTCAACATTTTTTCCTTCTGGGTCCCATGTAGATACCGTTTTAGACCTGGTATCAAACCGGTTATTAACGGGTTTTCAAAAAAAAAATATTTATTTCAAAGTCTTTATAATTTAAATCGCGTGTCTTCTACCATATACACGACAAGCAGCATACATTATTCTCTGTAGACGAAGACTTAGAATATTTACCCTACTTTAGAGATATAATAGAAAAAAACTAAATTAATGAATTCAAGTTTAACAGTTTTACGAAAAGCTTAATCACAAAATGTAAGTAATAATTGTAGGTAGGTAGGCCTTATTGAATTGTGGGAAATGAAACTTGCTACTGCTAGTCAAGCCAATGTACTTTTTTTATAACTAAAAAAATTGAACAAGCATATAACCGCTAAAGGAAATGTGGCCACTTATAGTTTATTATTTGGGAGAGCCTCACGTAATTCGGACTTAGATCCTCTGCACAAACATTATCTACAAGTAGACAGTACATTCTTACATTAACATATATTTATTACTTTACACAGACAATGCATTGATCATAATACTATTTATACTTTGTAAATATTATTTAATAACAATATAAGTGACATTATTGCGTTTCTCACTGAACGTTAGTTATTTAAAAGGAATCTAGATACTAAGAAACTGTATGTCCGCTTAAAGTTTAAAATTACTTCCTTACTTATAAAAATATTGAGACAGTGATCACCGATTGAGGGGGGGCTACCGCCTAATCTTGGCGTTCAAATAAATGAAGGTTAAAAATAACTAAATTCGTTCAATCGGCTTCAAAAAATCTATTCCGGCCCACTTATTATTGAAATGAAATAAAAACATTTAATTCAGCACAACACACAAGAAAATGAGGAGTACAAATATACAACACACAGTTCTACAAGACATAACATATCTAGGTTGGAAGAAAATGCCCACACAATTACGATCTGCCGAAAAGGTGGGTTACACCTAGCGCTGGTTTTCAGTTGGATTGAGTTTATTACATAACATGTGCTTATGGAAGCTGATTGAAGGAAAGATCTAGGTTCTAACCTACATCTATTTGAACGACGATCACGATAACCGGAGAATTAGGCGGAAGCTCCCCAGCTTAATAGATATTTTGTCTTTGTCAATGTCAGCAATCAAGCATACGGCCCGAGTGATGCTAAATATTACAGTAGCCTATGGACGCTTACAATACCGAACATCATTCCGTTTTGCTAAACAATTCGACTACTCTATGAGCTCTGGCATAAAATTTTAAACAATTTTGCCTTCAATCTCAAGCTCCATCTCTTAATCTGACTTGCCCAAATCCCATTAAATATAAAAACATAAGGATGTGTCGCCTTTTCACTCAAAAGTAATTCTACAGATGGGCGAATGAGATAAAAATTATCTCAAGCTCATCTGTGATTAAATGTTGTTAAAAGGGGACCTGTCAAGAGTTACAGAGTTTTATAAAAAGGATTACTAGATTTTTTTTATTCTTCAATTTTCAATGAATAAATAGTGTACAAAATATATACAACACGTACGATATTACCTATAAGTAGCTAATTTTAAACGTTAACTAGTCCATCATGGTTAAATTAATCTTGCTAGACAAACATAAGAGTATATATAGTATCTAGTAGATCTAGAAATAAAATACGAATAAATTTATATATTACCCGATTATTCTGTCATAAAAGACAGAATCAAAAGCAATATGTTTTTCAAACGGGTTTTAGCTAATAATTTTGTGTTGAGTGGATCCATGGATAGTTTGGATTGATAATTACACCTGTTATGTTCTGATTTATTTTATACTCATAGAAAGACTTCCGCCAAGACAGTTAGTATTTAAATAAATATGAAAAAGAAATATAAAGTGTTTATTCATAAAACTGGCACAGATAACACGAATAAGAAAAAAAAGACAGTGGTGGGACGCATTTATAATCTGTACGAACCTGAATTACTCCTATCAGCACTAGCTAATATTTTAAAATTGAAGAAATGTTGTTGTGTAATTTCAAGGGACAAAGAGGGATTCTCTTTTCCAAAAATAATAAATAACAGCCATTGCAAGAAATTATGTATTTTACACTTCTTAACTAATTTAAATATCATTACATCTCCCGTATATTGCTAATTTATCGTATCGGTTTTGACCTGTCTATATTCAGGAGGGACATTCATGAAGTTATTATTAGAGCAGACTTTATAATGTAAGACGACGGTCGCGTTTTAATTCTAGTACCGGATCCAATGCGGCCCAACTGATTAAATCCGGCGGAACATAGACAGTTGGTTCCCTACAACCGGTTTAAACAATCTACGTAGAATGTCGAGATGTCATATGTAAATATGCGACTTTTAATTGATACTAAAAAAAAACACAGAAGATTCTTTTTATTTTCCTCAAATATTAAGTTTGAAGAATCAACCTGTCTAAGACTAAGATTCAAACATCATTTCAATCAAGACACAAGACTTTGACTCTTATTAACCGATTCCCCAAGTGAGAGTGTTCAATGGACAATTCCTCACTGCTGTAAACAACAAAAAAAATACCACAGACATGGTCGGACAAAGAAGCAGCTAAATGTCTATGACAGGTTGCTAAGCTGCGCAGTATTAAAAACAGAAAATATTCAATCAAGAAATCTTTGTTTTCACGTACATTTATTAGCCCTAATAAGGCAGTTAGTACGTTTCTCATCGTTTGGTTTTGAATTTTATTACAAGCCAATAGAGTTGAAATTATGGTTGTTTAAATGTTCAAACGGCTGTAATAAGGGTTGCCACAAACGTCACATTAATTTTTGATTAAATTTTTTTTTCTAAGATTTTTTGCATTCCACAATATCAGTGTCTAATTAAGGCAATGACAACCAATTAAGAGGATGAACACTAATTAGCTAAATCCCTGTCGAGTAGCCTTGCAAAAAAACTCTTCCAATAAAAAAAAACCATTGAGTTATAGAAAATATTTATCTTGCAAAGCTACTCAATATTAATGGCAGGGCTACTTAAGGCTTTTACGACGATTAAAGAGTCACCTTGTATATTGTCGATTCTAAATTTAAACATGATGAGCACAAAATTATACTAAGAAACCTAAATACATACTCAGATCTACAAATATTCAGACATAAATAAATAATTATTATTATGGCAGCATCGTTTTATTTTATAATTTACTTACAGAAGAATAAAGATATTATTACATAACGTGTAACATAAATCGGTAATGATTATAAAGAGAGTTTACCTACTCGTTTTTTTATGTTACTTAATTTGGTTGCTTTCACTGCTTAACCCGAAAATAGAGACAAATGAACAAGCCATGTGGGTTTCAACCTCGACACTGCTTTACATGGAAATGCAGATGAGGGTTGTTCCGATTTTCCGTCCGACTTTTAGTCCGATTGAGGATCAGATAGGGTATGTAATCGGTACAAATGCAAACAAAGCGACTCAGAGGACGCTGCTAGTTACGTGGTGGAAATGCCATTCGCACGTTGTGTAGAGCCGACCCACTAAAACCACCACGGTAGCCACCCTCACAGTGCATGTAGCGGGGGCTCTGGGTACTCGTGAACGATCACGCCAGTACACCCGCTTTACACTGAGCGTCCGCGAGACTCAATCGGGGAGGGGAGGGACCCGAATGCTTCCACCCCTCCAGTACGCACCAGCGCGTCTAGGCATCCTGAGCTACAGCAGGTTACCTGTGTTATTGTTATGTATATATTTAAAAATGTATAAGTATGTTTATCAGTTTTATGGTTGCCATTGTACAGGATCTGCCTGGATTGGAATCAGCAGTGTGTTAGTTGTCCAAAGATATTTATTTATTATTTATTAATTGTGAACTTACCGATTTGTAAAAACATCATCAAATGCACTACTATAATATAATCTTCAAATTAACGCTGAGCGCTCGAAAACAAAGTCTAATATTCGAATATTATCTTCCATTGCACCACTTGGTGTAGTAATGCAAAATAAATCGCTTATACAAGACGAGTGGAGTTCTCTTCCTCCAAAATCCAACAATCCCAGGGGCGGCGCCCAGCTGGGGAGAAGCCAGCCGGGCGCCGCATACTCTCTCGCGCTGGAATTAGCTCCCAGCACCGGACTATGCTGAGCTTGTACTATGGCAACCACATAAAACTGATAAACATATATATTTCTAAATACATTTTTATATGTAAATTACACCCAGACACATGGTGCGAATCGAACCCACAAGCTCTGCCTTAGCAGTCAGGTTTTCTAACCTCTAGACCAACATGGCAAAGAAATAATTATTAGGTATTCATTATAATGAGTAGATTAACTCTATCTATAACAATGTCCACCTCTGTCTGTTACACGTCATAATTTATTTTCCTTCTATGGTTTAAATCACCTAATTATCATTCAAACTAATTCAACAAATCAAATATATAAATAACTATAATATCCAATCGGTCTTTTATAGGCAGAGACCATTCTAAGTTATCACACCGATCCACCGCATTTGCAGAATAACCATAATGGTTATATATTAAAAAGGCATAATATAATGTGGAAAAGTTAGAATCCTTGCAAAACAATAAAAGAGAAATAAAAATTTTGATATTGGAACTTTTGTGTCCTTTAGACCGCTAAACTAATTTAAATATCATTATATCTCTCTCTTATATAGCTCGTATGAAAGGAACAGGGCATACATAGAACTATCAATCTACTAGAACTGATTATATGAACTGGCCGGGAGATTCAAACGTGTCGCTTCTTTTCACAACTAGAACTGCCTGTCCTTCTCATAATAACTAAGTTACGAAGAAATGCGATTCTTTTAAAATTATTGTATCTTGTAACGCATAGAATCGGGAACCATTATCTCGCTACATGTGACTAAATTAACTCATACAAGATTATTTATGGAACACTTAAAAAATCCCACGATAACATGGCGATCAAATGATGTTCCATTAGGTTTTTAGTTGGTTAAACTGGAGGATTGAGCTTCTTATTCCTTAATCGTATAAAAGCCTATAAATATAAAGCTTTTCTTCACGAGTTCTAAATCAGAATTCATCGTACAATAACTTTCAAGGGGATTTATCTAAAACTTTGCTAGATTTCTTGGGGTTTACGTTCAAATGCATGAATGCTCGTAAAAATCAGCCCGCCATAAGAATAATCTTTCTTAGTAAACGGTGCGTGATATATTGTAGCACCTGTAACCCAGACAGACATGACAGAGCACGCCTTAGGACCTATGCACACCACGTTTTTTAAGCGCGCCGTTGACGCGCGTTTTTAGCGATACACACGCGCGTTATCATCGCGTTTGTATCGATACATACAAAAACAAACTGCTCTGTAGGATAAAAGCGCCATCGAAGCACGTTACAAAGAACGTGGTGTGCATATGCCCTGAGTAGAGGTACAGTCAGACGCGAAGGACTTCAAAAATTTGTGAACGTGACAAGTGTATCCACTCATTACACTTACTTGACCTATTTAAACACCGTCTGCTTTTATTATTGCTTAACCATAGAACACATGTTCACCTTAAATACACTATATAGACAGGTATAAACAAAATAAACTAGTTATATCAGAATAAAAGAAGAATGTAAAGAATACTGGAGAAAAAATGTTAATTTATTTATACATTCAGCACACTAATTATTGCCGTTAATGTCTTTTTTAACTAAATTAATACCTTACAATAATTATACTTAACTCAGATCCCTATTTTGTACATAACATTTGTGAAAAATATAGCAAGGATTAGTTAGAGAGAGAAAGAGAGAGATAGAGAGAATTTATGAACTAAATTAATAGACCAGAATAGTGTGACGTATTGTACTGACTGAATTTATAATAAAAAACAAATTATAATTGCTACATCCTTACGAATACTGTATTTATAAATAATGAGCGACGGACAACAATTTAAATTTTTACACGAATACAAAACCATCATTACCATCTCCGTCTATTCTATCATAAAAAGCACAGTGCATTTTGAGTACTATTTACTAGTACTAGCTAAATTGCTTGTCTAAAGCACCTAATTAATAATCAGAGTAACCAACATAAATTTAATTGTCCCCAGTATGAAGGGATTAAACAAAAATGTCACTTCCAATAATGCCTTACTCTATACACGCAAGATTTGTTGGAAAGAAATACGATAACAGTTTATTCATATCCGTTAAAATCGGAGTCAATATAGGATACCTGGTAATTATTAAACTTTAACGTTATATACGCAAAGTAAAATATTTTTATTTTTCTTTATTAATTATAAAGCAAATATTATATTTTCTTATTCCACAAATAGGTTTTTGAATTTGCTGAGAATCATGGCCAAATTGCCCTCCTTTCTTTCCACTATATCTTTTATACCTTGTACAAGCTGTAATTGTAATTACATAACATGGTTTTGACACTATTTAAATCTTACCCTGCTATGGGTAAAGCTAAAAGAGGTGGGATAAAATCGTTTACTTAAATATGACGGTTTTACCATATAACATTCGTTAAAACCGACAAAATTAAAAATAAACCTTGTTTAACCCCTCAGTACGTCATCACTATTGTGATCTAATACAGAGTATAATATAACATACGCGATAACTGGCCATTCATTACCATAAAAAAATATATTTATAACCGATTTTACAATCCTCAGATAACTATTAAAAGACAAAGATTCATATATTCATATCAACAGATTCCTATCGATATTGACTTTATCACCTTTACAAATAATTCCAGAATAAAACATTTATTCTATTTTTTTATATATCTCTAAAAAATTAGAAGAGGAACACAACTTTAAGGCCAGTTTGAGAATAGTGAAAAACTGTAACGGGTAACTCACGTTAATAGTGAAATGTATATTACATCACAAAATTGACAATTGACGACCCTATTACTAAAAGCGATAGCTTACACAAGCTAGACGACGAGAAATGGTGGAGTTGTTGGTACTGCATTCTTACCATAGGCCAGTTTGAGAATAGTGAAAAACTGTAAGGGGTAACTCGCATAAACAGTGAAACTGTAACGGGTAACTCCCGTAATTTTAATTTCAATGCCTACAACAGTTCTTCCACTACGGAAATTAACCCCTGTGTCGCGGGTACCTTACAAACATATAATTGACGGCCACAAAGTACATCCAGACTCGGAACAGCTATTTATGAGTCAGACAAATAGTTGTCCAATGCGGCAATCGAACCCGGGGCGAGGTGATTGTCTTAACCATCGGCCACACGTGCATTGCAATTAATTTTATGTTAGATTCGGCCAACAGTTTCAATCTCTTGACGAGATTATTTTCACGGCGAATGCGAGCCGCACATAATCGCTACACGTCTCGCACTGCGTGGGTTACCAGTTACACTTTTCACGCTAGCTCCTCACGACAGATTTAATAATAACACTACGTCCGTTTACTGATACGTTTTATCTGGGGATTCTAAAATCGGCCTTAAAATAAGGAGACTCTATTTCAGATCGTACATTTCTGGATGAGATTCTATAAACCGTTGCGTTATAATCCTCCCAGAGTCAACAACTGGCGTGAGCAGTTCCTCGGATGGCACTTGTATACGAATTCTATTGTCAGAGGGGTGGTTCGTCCCGTTTCTCGTGTAGAAGCCTAGAGAGACTGGCTTGTGGTGTTCCTCGTGGCTCGAAGTATAGGTATTATATTTAGAATGATTTATTGGGTGGAGATGTGAGGGGCTAGCGGAGAGCGGATTGTAGGTGACGTGAATGCGGACGACGTCGTCCGACAACGGTGACACGGAAGGCGGGTGAGGAGTCGCGCGCGGTGTCGAGTGCGTCGTCGACGGCGCCCTCTGTATGCTGAGCCCGCAAATTCCAGATCTGAAATTGAAAACTTAAATTGGAAAATGTTGTTCTATATTTTAGACTTAGGTACCAAAGGCATTTCTTTTCCAGCAGTTGCTCTACATTTCAATCATGTGTTCAAATAAACAATATTCATCAGTTTTATTTGTCAATCGCTATAAGGGAAGTCTAGATTTTACTTTGAATGCTGCAGGTATTATGTGAATGCCGGTACATCAAGATACATCACTTCAAAGTCTATAATGAAAGATTCAACGACTTTGGGTGTACAATAGGTGTAGAAATCACTCCTTCAGGTGCGTTCACTATGGAAAGCTTTCTTATACCAGTAAACCAAACTTGTCTCGTAAGGACATAACCGAACTTTACTTATAAAATTTATTTCAGAGCAAAAACTCGAAAAATTTCTCGATTTCATTGCGTTCACGTATATAATCAACAGTTACAAAACTTGGGTCTGGTTCTTCTTACTACGCGTATCCCAATTGATCACATATTCGTCTCATATATGAGATATATTTTTCCATAAAAATTAGTTTATATTTCAAGGCATATTTAGAACTGTCAAACTGCTTGAATTGCTCGTTTCAAGACGGTTTACATAGTACAGATTTTACTTGCACAGTATCATATTACCCAATTAAATATGCCTTGTATTTTAGAAATAGATTCATTAGAAAGAAAAGCAATATATTAAAGTCATTAAATTAGCACATAAAGCTCAAAATATGAAACCGGGTCAAGCCGCATCTTATAATACTAGCCATAATAAATAGGCCAAATTAAAGCGAATTATTTACGACTACAGCAAAAGAGATACTGTAAATATAAATATCAGGTGATTTAATCGCGGAAAACGTATGAATTTACCATATTAATAAATTATTAAAATATTGCCGACACAATTTACATACATCAAATTGTTTATAAATTCAAAATAAAAAAAATTATATAATTCAAATACATGCAAACATGAAATTGACTTTAAGTGTTCTCTCTGATGGAATACTAATACTAGGCTACTAGTATATGTACCACCAAATACTTTTCTGCTCTACCATCAGATCTTAATCACCAAATATATGGTACTTATAAACACAAAAACGGCCAAGTGCAGTGCAAGTGGGAGTACAAGTTTGTACGAAACTGTCGGTGCGAGGCGTCCGTAACATTGTTTATCCTATTTCAGTTTGTTTGCTACTGCAATTTAACGGTTTTCGGACTTTTCGTTTTACGTGTGGTATAACATTGCTTCTATCAAAACTCCGTGATTCTAAGACCACTATGTGTGGCATACAAAATATAGGCCTACATAAGTATTGTACTGCCAATGAATTTTATGGGCATCCTCAAAATAGTATTAATTTCGCTATCCAAATCATAACCACAGTTGTGTCACCAAGTCAGTACTTCAAAAACAAAGATATCCTTTCTGGATATGTCTTCGACCATAATAAAGATAATTCGCTTCAATTTGATCACAATAATTATTGGTTTAACCCTTAATTGAACAATGGTATAATAGTCACAGTTTAAACTCTATCATGTCGTAATAAGAGCTAAATTAATAAATTATGAACATACGCTATGACCAATTAAGGGTTAAAAAAGCGGAACCGACTTCAAACTTTCTTTGCGACACCTTTTTATTATTTGTACCGACGCAAAAAGAAGCGTGTTATAAGTTTTACGTCTCTGTCTGCAGAGAAGAAGAACAGATGGACCGATTCCGATGCGTTTTTTTTCTTTTGAAAATCAATTTGCTTGCGGTGGTTCTTAGCTATGTTTGCTTAATATCGGTCCAGCAGTGTAAGAGTATCTTAACTCTTTATCAATATGATTTAATTATAGTTGGGAGTCGGGGGTTTTCTAACGATTAGGCTAAAGACCATATACCACCATAAACATAAAGAATTATCAAAATCGGTTCGCTTAAGCATCTTTTACACGGTTGCAAACCAACGTTCCAATAGAGGTTTTTTTTTATGTTAAAAACAATTTGATTTATTATATTTTTTTACAGTTTAAGATAACCCATCCTCTTACTGACTAACCACAAAATCTCTAATCATAATAATATACCTATGAAGACGAAATTTAGCACTACATATGTATGTATCTAGGTCACCCTGGTGGTTGCCATCCATTTAGAATGCAGTTGTGCAGTCGATATAGATGGCAACCACCAGGGTGACCTCTGTTGGGACGTTGTTTTACAAGTGTAGAAGATGCTTTACAACGGTGAAATTACGTAAAATACAAACACATAAAAACATAGTCGAGTCGATAACCTCCTCCTTCTTCAAGTCGGTTAAAAAGCCAATGAATGACAAATATCATGAATACTAAAAAAAAATTACAGCATAGACACGGAAAATAGGTGGTGACGTGACATTCCGCCCGATAACATCAACAGTTGTTCAATAGGTACATACGCCTACATATAAAGCTATTATTTCCAGTATAACCTGACATTGCCTTGTATGGAAATCCTATACAACGCGAGATCAGCTTATACTGGAAATGTATAGCTTGATATGTAGCCGTGTGTACAGTTAATTTTATATATATTTTAATACATAGCGGTCATGACCTCATTATTTTGACTGCCTCTTTAGTCTAACGGTAGCGTGTTCAAACGCAGATAATGAGGTCTTGGGTTCAAATCCCGGGTCGACCCAAAAAGTGATTTTGGGATTTTTCGGTAAAAAGAAATTTCTCAATATCATCCCGAAGTCTGGGTGTTGGCTGTATTACGCCCCAGTGACTCGGAGAGCACGTAAAGTCGTCGGTCCTTTACCTGACCTCTTTCCGATCGTGTCACGAGTCGTCCCATCGGATCATCATCAATGAGACTGGAATAGAAAGGGCTCCTGTGTTTGCGCAGACTATATGCGCAGTTGGCTAGTCCAATGAGACTGGCCGCCGAGGTCGAAATTCGGTCTGGAGGATATCATCATTATATATTTTTACACCAATGAAAACACGTTAATTTCTGTGTATACAAACATTCAACTGTCTGTTTGCATTTAGGCGGTTAACAGCTAGTTAATTGATATAATTCTTGCCAGTAGCAACTTGACTTGTGTCACCATTAATTAAGGAAATCAATAAACATTTGACTGACAGTTTTCTCATGATTACAGCTGGGACTGACAGCTCAACGTGCCCCTAAGTGCTCATAAATTGAACCACTTACGCGGTCATGTATTTATAAAGTGACCACACACGTAAGTGTTTGACCTCGTGTATTTGTTACGAGCTGAACTTATCTGGCTATAAATACCATACCTATATATAGTAAATTATATACTAGTTATGTCCCGCGGTTACACCCGCGTTATAGTAGTTTTGGCGTATAAGAGTAACAAACATACATCTATACTCACAAACTTTCGCATTTATAATATTAGTAGGATGTGTACCTCTGGCAGTGCGCGCCAGAATAGCTCGCGGATGGTAGATTTTTTGTTGAATTGTCATATTCTGGACAATTCACACAATATCTTTATAAATTGTAGCCTATGTGTTATTCTGATGTATAAGCTATATACAAGTTTCATTAAAATCCATTCAATAGTTTTTACGTGAAAGAGTAACAAACATCCATCCATCCATACTTACAAACTTTCGCGTTTATAATATTAGTACGATAGTACAAGCTGTGCCCCGCGGTTTCACTTGTGTCGAACTTTATAAATTATAGCTTACTAGCTGCGCCCCACGATTTTATCCGCCTTAAACTTTATAAATTATAGCTTATGTGTTAATACAGGGTGTCAGCTAACTCCATACCAAATTGTATTAACATCAGTCCAGCCGTTTAGACGTGAAGAAGTAACAAACATACACACAAACTTTCGCCTTTATAATATTAGTGTGATGTATAATTTGGATCTCTATCTTTAACTTAAGTGTTGTACATTTGTCGGTGTAGAAGTTTCCATGTAATTTAGATATATAAGATATATTCCTAAAAAGTTTCATCAAAATCCGGTCAGTAGTTTTTGCGTGAAAGCACTAATATCCATACATCCACACTCACAAACTTTCGCATTTATAATATTAGTAAGATCGGTTGTATGTACAGTTGACTGCTAATTCAGAGCTTAGTAAGGTTTAGTTCTAGGTTTTACTTGTGATGGAGTGATAAAATATGCCCAATACAAATACTTCATTGCCGTCCAGAGCTCGAATTCGTTCATACATTTCGTTTTCAATTACTGCATACTGAACCCGAGTAGGTACTGCCAAAGCGACTTCGTCAGACAATGAATTCAAACTGATATAAAAACGAGGCGCTCATAATCAGATGCTCTCACCGTCCTCCGTAAGTGACTAGCAAGGTTAAGCAACTAGCTCGCTAGTCCATAGATGGGTGACCGCCAAAGCGGTTTAGTTTCTGAGCGACTCCGTGCTTTGGAGGGCACGTTGGGCTGACAGTCCCGGTTAAAGCCGGGCGGCTTAAACAACTCTGACACTAAGGTAACCACTGCCCATACAATAAATAAGTCAAATATAAAAACAGTTAACATTTAGAATATCATCTTCCTCATACTCTCTTTAATGTTGAAAATAGGATATGATCAGAAATACTGGAAGATCAGAAGCGCTTTCTTATGCCTACATTTTAGAACGTTTTCATATGTACCGACGCCAGCACATCCCACTACCCCAATCGTCAAATTTCTTTTATAGATTCTCAACTTTATCACATAAGCGTACGATTCACTTTTCAATTGAGGAAATTTGACAGATTGGGGTAGCTTGAAGTGCTGGCGTCTGTACATATTTCTTTACCGAGTGTGGTATGTGTTTTTTTATATATCAATGGGTATGTATAATATTTATTGGTAATACTTAATAAGTAACAAGCATACTTATTTGGCGATTCGTCCAGAATGATTCATTTATATTGAATGTAATATTATAATAAATTAGTCAGCATTGTATGAATATTAGCTATTGATATAGACTCAAATTTACTAATAAAATTAAATTCACACAATTATTCCAAACTAAGTAGAGCTTGTACTATGGAAACCACCACTTTTCTTTTGTAAATACATACTTATATAGATAATTAAACCCAGACTCAGGACAAACAGAATTTAGAAACTTTGAATGTCATAATTATTTATATAGACTCAACAGCCTAAAAAATAAGTTTCAAGCTTGTAGCACTAAAAATGGCGATACTTCCATACAACTTTTCATCCCCGCCTTTCAACGCCTTAGAACCCTTATTTCGCAATCAAAAGTATGCTATATTCTTTTTCAGGCTTTAGACTTTTTTAAATTGATTGAAAATTTCAATTAGATCCGTTTAGTAGTTTTGGCGTGAAAACCGATAGATAGACAGACTGACAGACCTTCTCATTTATAATATTATTAAGGATTGTTAAAGGCAAATATTGATGATAACTATGCAGTTACCGATCCTTCCAGGCACACTAACAGCGCTTATTTATTCCATCAATGTGCAGGGCCTTTGTTTAACTATGGGTGCTGTTTCAGACTACATCTCACTTATAACCAGTGGTCTACGTAGATAATGCTATTCCGAAGGATTCGGTAAACGTAACATAACGTGAATATACTTTCTCATCTCATAATCCATGGATTCAGAGACATTCAGAGACAGATAATATCTCATTAATCTCTTACGCAGGTTTTTGTTGGAAATATTCGTAACATCAATAATGAAGTATTGAGAAATAGTAATATGAATAATAATTTCAATAATTTGAAAACCCTGGAATCCCGGGGTATGACCATGTTAAGGGATACATTTGATTCACCCTAAATGACACTACCTCCCCGACAAAGAATGGCCAAGTATGACTACACAAGTATGGCCAAGTTGGCAGATAATTTTGTCTCATTCGCATTTGACTGACAAAGGCTAAACATTTCTCAAACTGATCTATTTTCATAAGTAATTGGGAATGATATAGCCTCCATATAACATTACTATTTCGGAAATTTAAAATAGAACGTATTTTTTGTGCCTTACAGTAAGGACCCTGTATGAATTGCACGACATTATTTATTATTATTATCTTTAGCGATGAAAGCGCTGTCGCTAAGCTTGGAAGTCTACCTTAACAGTTCGGGCGGAATGAGTGCGCGCTACATCTACAAAACATCTCACCCATCTGACCCAGTGGCATCGTCGCTGACGTTGCTATGGGTGTCGAGAGAGTTGTCGGGCGCGTGGGAGCGACCACTCGAGAACACGCTGAGGTCAGCCGTGCTGGTGACGCTCGTGTCCGCCAGCGACCGCCGCGACCCTAGCCCCGACACCGAGTCGTCGCACCGGATGCCGCCCGCCACGCCACTGTGTTCTGCCGAAGGGTACACGCATTCAAAATACAACACAACATTATTATAATTCCAATAATGATAAAATTTTGTTAATACACTCATATACCGAGTTAAGAGAATATAATACACGCGTAGGATTAAAAGCGAATTATATTACATTAAATTAAGAAATTATTCAATGGTTATTTTATCAAAAATAACTCGACAACCCTTTTAGATCCCAAGCCCAAAGGATTAACTAGTAGCCTAGTATCTTCTAGTTCCCTTCTAAGATCCACCGTCAAAAGTATTCCTCACGTCAAATCTATAGCCATCTAAGCGTTCAGAAGGCTATATTCAGTCTCTATCTTTAGACCACACTCTGTGGTATATTAAAGTAGTAGAGCTTTCCAACAGGAGTACGTAGGTAAATTTTAGATTTTGTTACCATACTCATTAATATCACATTCAGTTGAACCTAATAGGCATAAGCGTGTTAAAACACAAAATATTACAAAACTATACCGCTACGACGCGTTCTTCTCGCAGTACTCCAAGCACTCCATCAATATAATCTTCCATTCATCCGCAAACACATCACTATCCGGCCCCATTCTGGTATCGGTTCCATGTGGCACCCCCGGAATTTCTCTCGAAACAGCTATACGACATAATCCTTTCGTTTAATATGTTTTACTAACATCGGTATATGAATGTATAAGTATGTCAGCAAATTAGTTTAAACGCAAAGCAAACGAAAGACATGCAAATAAATGTATTTTATCAGTTCTTACCTTCGTTTACGTTCAGAGCACACAACGTCAAGCCAAACCAATGTATACGAACATTCATGCAATATTATTATAAACTTTAAAAAAATCTCTGCTCGTAACACTTGAGTAAAATCAACTTTAAACAACCTATACTATCAATAGTTCTTATACATCGCATAAATTATTTACAAACAAACAATAATGAAATGACAGGTAGGTAAGTGATCTTCATAATAATGATGTTCAACTTTTGCGTCTTCTTGTTTTCTGTATTTTTGTATTATTTACAAGATAGTTATAAGGTTCTGGGCCGGTCTCATGGTTCGGATTCTTAGTAAGGATGGGGGGATCTAGGCGGATGTCCATAGAAGCACGAGAGGTATGTAGTGGTACGTCGATCGCATACTTGATATCTGAAGTAAAAACATTCAAAATTTGCAAACCTTCTTTAACTCATTAACTAAACCAGATGATGATGTTTTTTCTAGCAAAAGTGCAAGTTTTTTAGCTTCCAAGTTACTAAGTTTAAATGGCAACGCGCGTTATGATCGATACTAATGAAATTTCCGAATAGAAACAATGTTATAAAGAAGATTATGCATATGTATTAGTTTCTTCGTTCAGAACTATCGCGATCTATCAGCGATTTAGAATGGATTATAATTCCGTGATTAGTGTCGGATATATAACTAATCAACTGTGTCGATACTTTACGTGTCACAAGTAGAGGTACACAATAATAGTGCGTCAACTTATATTACGTGTAGCATTTTAATCGAAATTATCAATAATTATTCTATCTACTATTACTCAACTAAAAAAAGATACTTAAGTAAGTTGCGCGAAACAATAATTTAAATTAGTGTCATATATTTTAAATCTCAATGCTATTTAAAATGTGATATTAAAATACAACTAGAAGCACTGATAAGGTTTGTCATGTGCTGTATTTACTACGGCAGAATGTGAACTCGTATAAAATTACAACTAAAACGTACCATTATATCTATAACTGTTACTGATTATGTTTGAATGTTTATATCGGTTTTCCTCAAACCACCACGGGCGGCAAAACTAAAAATAAAATGACATGATTGCGACTTTATGGCTTATTATTTGAAAGTAACTCGGCCATCGAAAATGTATCGTGATGTCGAAAAGCATATTTACATGCAATTACTGTTTCCTATAAAATTTGTATAATGTGTGACAGTAAAAAACTAAAAATACTCTTTAGTTTCAATCAATTTATTTTGTTTATATTCGAAATTTTGTTTTCATAAGTTTGTTATTCAGGTTGTATATATATATTTTGTTGAACTTAACTTAAAAACTAATAATAAACAAGAATTACTAGCGTATTGAAAATATAAACGGTATAAAAATGATGATAGGAGTGGGTTTATGTGATACTACAATATCCACGACGAAGACAAACGAGAGCAGAGATTCATTTAAAGCGTACACAAACAGTTTACATGTAGTCATAATAGTCATACAATAGCAGCAAGTTTCGCCAAGTTATCACCCTGGGCAACGCAGCAATGGACACATTTCAGCAGGGTACCCCATTTCTTTTTTGCTATTCACTGAAGTCCAATTCTAAATAACTCTAATTTACCAGTTTGGACAATAAGTCTCAAAAGACGTGAGATTTTAAATACTTTTGGTAACTCTCCTGCTGACCAATCATATCTAAAGCTGCGTAAATTCAAAACTGCGCTTAACTTCCCGCCATTGCAGTAAGTGCAATTTCGAGTCCGACGTTGAGTGTTGTCGTAAAATAAATGTTAAGATGTGAGTAGTAACAGAAAATAGTGGAGCGTTATTTATGAGAGATAGCACAAATAATGCGGGAAGCTGGAGATACTTCTTAAGCTCTGAGGAGTTGATTAATAAGAATATTTAAACAATACTACCAATGTAAGGCACAAACTAAAATTAAATAGTAAGAAGCTCCTCAAGTCTTAAGAGATGCCATGTTAAATGCATATTGTTGTATAGTGTTAATCATGACATAAACCCACCTCCATACCACCTGTAACATGCCAGTGCAAGTACTATTAATACTTCATACATTACATCTAAATCTAATACAAAGTTGTGATCAACATGAATCTGTGGTGAGATACAAACATCGGCAAGCTGGCGTCTAATACGAGATACGACGACACGTTTTCTGCCTTCATGTGTTTTTATATATAATGCATTTATTTTTCGCAATAATTATCATCAAAATATTGATCACTTTGTTCCGCCTCTCTAACACAGTAAAGATTCGTTTGTTTTAACAAGCTTCTTAACAACAGATAAGTTCCATCCCGTGGCATCAATGTTCAAATTGAACACAAGAGTTATGATTTTATTAACTAACTCTAATATCATTCTTGATAGACCTGTCAGAGATAAACTGCTTAAAAATAAATTAATGAATGCTTTGACACGTGTGATCAAAAGCTAATGCGAATAAAATAAAATATAATTGTATCGTATTTTAAGTGTCAACCAATGTGTAGCTTTAGATTATTATTTCGGAAAATTGCATTTCACCTGTATTAGCGTAGAAAAGGTGGCGTCGGATCTTATACTATAAGGCTTTCTCTTAGTGCGCGTTTTAACGTACCACCGCGATGGTTCATTGTGAACTTATTTTTTCTGATGTGGGCAACAACGGATTTTGCCACGTCCTGTGGTAATATTACTATACATATATGCTGCACGACTACGAGCAAGTGACCCTAAGTAAGTACAATAGTAGTATGTAAGACATCATCACACTACATTTGTTACACTTTTGGAGCGACAAGTAATTTAAATGAGTCGCAATCGGCGCACGAGCGCAGCGGAATAATACCTTTAGAAATAATATATTCCGTTTTCACTGGCGATTTTTTATCCGCTGTGGCGCGTAAATTCGTGCACCGTGAGAATACAAATAAACAAGAGTACTTATCTAAATAATAAATTAAAAACTTACAAAGAATCAAACGAAAGAGCATAATATGTTGTGTAATTTCTTTTTATTTTAGCATTGACGTATGCAAGACTTGAATTTAGGTTTAAATTCCGAAATCACTAATTTAATCGTCTAGTGGAGTTCGAACTACTTTTTACTAATCTCCCCGATTTAAATTTCGAATTTGAAACTAAACGTTCGCTCTTTTAAATTTGGAATATTCCTGCCAATTCCTAGCGAGCTCGTATATAGTTCCGGTTGAGATTACTACGTTAATTTTAGATTTAGTAGGACTTACCCTTATATTAAAAGTGTAATGGCAGGTCGTAGTTGGTACAGCAAGTGTGCACCATTTATGGTCAAATGCCAAATATAGCGGATATTTGGCATTTGACCATAATGGTGGATTCAGATTCAATTAATGACTTCAGAATCATTTGTGTATTTGATTTCATTAAATACAATGCATCACAGAGTCGAATATTCTAACTGTATACTAATCTAGCGATAAATTCTAACAGTAGTCCTAAGATTGCAACTTTGCACCTCAATCAAAACAAATGCAATTATTCTCTGACCCCAATTTTTATTGAACTCTTTATAGATAGTAAGAATTATCTTTAAGATTTGTTATTATTGCTTTTACTGACGTCATACAAATGTAGTATAAGTGCTAGCAAAAGGTTTGTTTTGATTTAAATTTCCAAAAAAGGCCTTAAAAAGTCAATGTAAATATTTTATCGTTAAAAAAACGTTTAAAATTAGATAAATAATCAATCACGTCCAGAACATTCTCATTCATTCGAGATATGTCATTGTATACGGTATATATGGTAATAAAATGTTTTGAAGCACACATATACTTTTTAATACAGACAATATTGTAGGAAAGTATAATTTAATGAAATTACATGAATTAATTAAGGTTTTTTTTTTAATTATTAAGTTGTGAGTTATTTGTGTACGTCTAAGTCATAAGACTTTTATTTCAAAATAAGGATCATTTCATAATTTTAATACCACAAGACTCATTTAACATCGGCATTGACTCTATTACACCGACTCTATGTAATCCGATATTGTTTATGGTATGTAATGGAAGCACAAGCCAATTTTGCAGAGGGGTGGGCGGAAAATTGCATTCCGGTTTAATTAAATTGATAATTAAGGGAATTAACACTAAATATTAATTTAGCATATTGTTGTGTTTATGGTATAAACACGTGTTCATTATTAATCTTTCATTCACGTGAAAGTTAATATGCTCTATATAAAAAATATAGAAAAATTTAATCATTATGAGCATATATATATATCATTATTAATCATAATAATTTTTTTTAGAATTGTAATTTTTATATTATTTTTTTCTAAAAGTTCAAATAGTTTTACCAATTTAAAGCAATTTAGTAATTTTTAATTGGATAAATTTTATTAATTACATTTGTGTCGAAATAAGTATGGTAAAATTATAATTTACTTACAATATGTATATCATCATTCATATGTATTATTGATTTTAGAAGTCTATAACATTCATTATTTATTATTGTATTATCATTTAATTACACACGCATATTGAAATATATTTTTATATTGTTTAATGTACGTATTAAATTCTGTGTTCTATAGTTTTATTACAGTTTTAGAAGCCTAAAAATCAGTTTTGATTCCAAAGGGTGTTGATAAATAGAAAAATTATAACAAATAAATCTTATCATTTATGTATTAAAATTCATGGCTAATCTAAAAACCAATAACTTATCAATTTACGAACTATTTTGATAAATTATTAGTCTATAGAACACGTTATTGGTTTTATATAACTTTGTACTTATTAGATTACTTTATTAAAAAAAACTAAGTGTGATACATCTAACTATTATGATAGCGGGTACAACTGGCGTCTAAAGGTATAATACCGATCTCAGCGACCGCAACGGGCAACTTCCGCCCATAAATTAAAAACACGCGATCAGCTTCCTCCCAGTCACACCAGTTTAATCGGACTACAACTCGGATTTAGCCTTTATTGATACCTTTTAAATTTATGAAGATCAAACAAGACAGAAGTAGTGAGGTAGAAAGTAAAAAAAGCAACCCCTGTCGTTGTCCAGTAGAAATAATGTAAAACTTTTGTTTTCAACTGCATTATGAATTCTAGCGATTCGGTCGCTAGTATCGGAACCATACCTTAAGACAGAATAATACAGCATAGAGCTTATAATTTACGAACTGGCATATCGACTCCACCGTCTTTAGGGTTTTGAATGTTATACTAATGAGGTGGACAGGCAAACTAATGTAGGGTATACGTTCTCTAGGTACACAGGGCCTGACAGTGAAATGGCATTTTACGTAAAGCGCGGAATCGAGTGGAAACGCAGCTACTTGCTGCTTATCAATAGCTTTAAAATTAATACCGCAAAGAAATAGCATTCCCGAAATATGCGTGGCTTGCTATGGGATAATGGCGCCCGACATTATATCACGTCATAGTATGGCCTGTTAAGTTTAATTTCAACTATTTTAAACGAGTAATTGGCCCACAGTAACCTCGAGAGAGTATTCATACGACTTCAAATCAATTAATGCACATTCACTACCAGCACTGTATACAATTGCCAACGGTACTCACGAATAATAATATGTTGGTGTACATTGGTACTCTAAAAACATGTTACTTTTTTATATCAAGTCATCAACTATATTATAAGAAGACACATTACGATTGTGCAAAACCAATTGAACACATGCATTGATGATCACCATTAATATGATAATATCATGCAAAAGTAATATGGACGTCATCAAAAACATGCCACAAATATAGCGACATAACGTAAAGTGAGCGCGGCCTATACGATAAAACAAAAATCAGATGCGTATAACAGAACCAACTGGTTACTAAACGCGATATACCACTTGCTGTTTTCAACATAGACTTTAGCACATCAATATAAAAGTTAATTATAGCATTATATTTTCATGAAGCCAATGGTATCTATGTTAATGAGCAAGTTTTATAAATGCGTGAAGTGGTCTGAACCAAGGCTCTCGTCGGAGGTGGCACGCGAAGTGGGCAAAGATGCTTCCAAATTACCTGAAACTGTGTCACTCTGTGACACACGTAGCTCCTGCAATTCTATTGCAGCCTTTTCTCGTCTGCAACAAAAGTATACGTGAAGATATTTTATGCGAAGTAACATACAAGTCAATCTGAATGGAGCTTTTAGACAGAGATCCAACGCGAGATAACTATTCTCACAAACTATCACTACGAAGAAGTGGTATATGTATATATTTCTTTACAACTTTTTCTAAGTACATAATTAGAAAGGCCTTTTGATCCAGTAATTATGTTATAACAGTTGTTTGGAAAAATAACTGTACATTTTAAATGCTCTGCGTTGAAAGTTGAATATTTCCACCTAATGTACATATACTGTTCGTTGTTCTTGTAATTTTTCAGGTGTATTTTACGTGTTGATGCGTTTAGTTTGTTGGGCAACCTTCTTAAGTATAATCAGGTTTCCCTTGGCTGCGGCTTTTATACGTGAACATAACCAACTTTTACGTCCTCCGTATAGTGTTCATATAACACACTAATTGCTAGTGTTCTTGTAAATTTATTGTGCAAGGTTTGATAAATATGTTGCCAGAAGATCATGGACGAAGTTATTAATACGTTAGTTCCAAAATCTTAAGTTAGGTGTCAATACAGGTGGGGCACGTGGTCGGAAAACCTCCTCGTGGTCCGAGACTACTGGTCCCATTCGAATATTTATATTAGGTGGGAACGGAAGTTTTTCGGATTGGTGTGCCCTGGGCATGGGCGCTGGCTTTTTCCTGTGCTTGCATGGGGATAAGCCACCGTCCGTGGCGAATATTCCGACATCTCTCGCCTCTGTTCCCCCTTCTATTCACTAGAAGGGGAGTATTCAGAGATTTTACCCCTTAACCCCTGAGCATTACCCGGCGCAGGGGCTACCGGGGGGTAAACCGGCCCGCAGGGTAATAAGGTTCAGAATGTCTGATAGGAAAACAATACCCCAGGAGGGTACCGGCTACGCCGGAGAATCCCTCCCGGGTCCATTAGGGCCCGGCTGTCCCACCGTATCTGGGGGGGACACCATTAGGCAATTATCTGTAGAGGTTGCGGATAGGGCGCACACGCCCAGTTTTGTGCGTCCTAATAACGTTGAGGAGGAGGAAGGTGTGCCGGAAGGGTTGGCACACGGTGCAAGGAGGAGCAGGCGGACCACGAGGTCGAGGTCCCGTCCGGCCACTCCTATTCCCGCGGACCAAATGTCCGACGAGGAAACAGGCGGGTGCCGTTCCAGGTCTAGATCTGGATCCAGGTCCGGACAAGGGAGGAAGCGCAGCGGGTCCTTAAGTAGGGAGAACTTGGTGGTCGCCAAGGTCTCCACGGCCCGGAGAGGCAAAGTTCGCGCGGTTCCGAGTGGAGCCATTGCTCGGTTGCCGGAGCGTGACGGGCGGGGTCGCTTAGTTGCGGCAGCTCCAGTGGAGCACGTGGAGGGCGCGGAGAGCGACCCTGGGCTAGCCTTGGCTGACTCGAGCGGGGGCTCCACTGCTTCCCTGCTGGGCAGCAATCGTGCGGAGGCCGCTGCTGCTAGGCGGGCACAACGAAAAGAAGCCGCGGCTGACGAAGTCAGTGAGCTGGCCCGACAAGCCAGAGAGCGGCGCTCCGCTCGGATGGCTGGAGGGAGCTCATCGGCGGTGGCGCTCAGCCGCCAGGTTCTGGACGGAGTGGACGTGGTTCTGAGGGTTGCCACCAAATCGGGCAACTTAAAGGGCACGTTCACTCGAGCTCTGAAGGAGGCGGCTGACGGCATCCGGGAGGCGGTTGAGGTCCTCGCCAACCGCACCGGCACCGAGGAGACGGCGAAGTTGTGGGAGGAGAACGACCGTCTCCGATCGGAGCTGGAGGACCTCAAGCGGCAGGTTGCCGCCCAAAGGACGGCTCCCGCAGTCGCCGGGTCCTCTCCTGTGGCGACCCCATCGCCGGCTCCATCGCCGGCCACTTTCTCGACCCCTGCACTTGTGGATGCGGAGGTCGAAAAGTTCGTCCGAGTCTGCATGATGCAGTGCGGTAGGATGGTCGGTGCCCGCTTCGAGGCCATAGAGGCGAGGCTCCTCCCGGCGGAGTCCGTCCGCCCTCCACTCGCCGGGGACGGGCGGAGGAGGGAGGTTGTCCACGAACGGGGCCCGGCGGCCGCGGTGGCCGCGGCGGCTAAACCGAGCCGACCAGGAAGGACAATGGCCTCAAAGCCCGCAGCGTCCCAAATGCCGACCTCCCGGACAGCGGGACCTCCAGCGGCGCCTCCGGCGGCTGCGTCTGGGCCTAGTACTGAGGCCTGGACGACGGTCGTCAAGAGGGGCCGCAAAAAGAAGAAGGCGGCGCGGCCAGCACCAGCACCCGCTGGAGCACCGACGCCCAAGAAGGCACAGGGACCGCCTAGGGTCAGAGCCCCACGCTCCGCGGCTGTAGTAATAACTCTGCAGCCCCGAGCCATTGAAAGGGGCATCACGTATAAGGCGGTCCTGACGGAGGCAAAGGCTAAAGTCGCGTTCCCCGACCTTGGCACACCGTCCGGCTTCAGGATAAAGTCGGCGGTGACGGGGGCGCGGCTGCTTGAGGTGTCGGGTGACTCCAGCGGGGCGAAGGCGGACATCCTGGCCGCCAAGTTGAGGGAAGCCCTCAACCCGGAGGACGTGCGGGTGTCCAGGCCAGTGAAGACCGCGGAGTTGCGCGTCGACGGCCTGGATGACTCGGTGACTCCGGCTGAAGTCTTGGCGGCCGTCGCCCGGATCGGTGGATGTCAACCCGAGGATGTGCGGACGGGTGACATTCGCGCTGACGCCTCCGGACTCGGATTCATCTGGGTGCGGTGTCCGGTGGCGGCGGCGAATAAGGTCGCCAGTGCTGGGCGACTGTTGGTGGGGTGGATTGCAGCCAGGGTCAAGCTGGTGCAGCCCAGGGCTATGCGGTGTTACCGATGCCTGGACATTGGGCATGTCCGGGCGCGGTGCACTGCTGAAACGGACCGCAGCGAGGAATGTTATCGCTGCGGCCAGCCCGGCCACAAGGCGGCCCAGTGCTCTGCGGCGCCAAACTGCAGCCTCTGTACAGCTGCAGGGAGGCCCGCGGGGCACAGAGCGGGCGGGAAGGCCTGTGGCGCTACCACCAACAAGAAGAAGAAAAAGGGAGCCAAGGCTGCCGGGGGCTCTTTACCCCCCCGACAGCCTGGCTGCCCTTCGGCCGACTCCCGGCCTGAGAGGGGTGCGGAGGGAATGGACACGGCCTAATGGCGCTGTTCCATTTCCTCCAGGGCAATATCAACCACTGTGCCAGAGCTCAGGATCTCTTGCTCCAGAGCATGGCGGAGTGGTCGATTCGCGTGGCGGTGGTCGCCGAGCCGTACTTTGTCCCCCCCAGGGATAACTGGTTGGGAGACTTGGACGGCTTGGTGGCCATCATTGGCGGGGCTCTGGTCCACCCGTCCCGAGGGCACGGCTGGGTAGCAGCCCTCGTGGACGGAATTGGTACGATTGGGGCGTATTTTTCGCCCAACAAGAGTCTCGCCGACTTCGAGAACTTCCTTGTCGAGTTGGGTGCCGTCGTAGGCCGGCTCCACCCTCGCCCCGTGCTGTTGCTCGGGGATCTCAACGCCAAGTCTTCTGCGTGGGGATCTCCGGTGACGGATGCCCGGGGTGAGGTGCTGGAGGAGTGGGCGGTCACGACTGGCCTGACCGTCCTAAATCGGGGGTCGGTCCACACTTGCGTGCGGCAGCGGGGCGGTTCAATAGTGGACGTCTCGTTCGCTAGCCCTGCTGTCGCGAGCCGTGTCCGCGACTGGCGTGTCGCCGTGGAGGTGGAGACGTTGTCGGACCATCGGTACATCCGTTTCGACGTCTCCGCCCAGACCACTGGCGGCCGCGGTCCACCGGCCCCGCGAGTGGACGGTCCACGCTGGGCGCGTAAGCGCATCGACAGGGAACTTCTCGAGGAGGCCGCCACTGTCCAGGCCTGGTACCGGGAGTCGGTGACGAACGGACCCGTCGACGTCGAAGAGGAGGCGCTGTGGTTCCGCGGGGCGATGACGCAAATCTGCGACGCGTCTATGCCCCGGGTCCACACACATACAGGAAGGCGCCAGGTGTACTGGTGGACCGCCGAGATCGCGCAGTTGCGCGTCGCGTGCGTGGCGGTCAGACGCCAGTACACCCGATACCGGAGAAGACGTCGTCGGGTCCCTGACGAAGAGGCCGCGCGGTATGAGGTGTATCGCGCGGCGAAGGAGGCTCTGCGGCTGGCCATCGGTGAGGCTAAGACGCGAGCCAGGGAGGAGATGTTGGAGACTCTGGACGGGGATCCGTGGGGGCGCCCTTATCGTGCGGTTCGAGGGAAACTTCGAGCCGCGGCGCCCCCACTCACGGAGAGTCTCCAACCAGAGCTGCTGGAGAAAGTAGTGGCAGCCCTCTTCCCGGCAAGAGCGGAGCACATGCCACCGCCGATGGCTTTGCCCACAGCCGCAGAGCCTACAGAGGAGAACGCCATCAGCGTCCCAGAGGTGACACAAGAAGAGTTGAGGGCGGCCGTGATACGGCTCCGGGCCAAAAACGTGGCTCCGGGGCCCGACGGGATTCACGGTTGTGCGCTGGCCCTCGCTCTGAAAGAGCTAGGTCCCCAACTGACGGGACTCTACACAGCGTGCCTTGAGCGGGGCCAGTTTCCCACTTTGTGGAAATCTGGTCGTCTGGTCCTGCTCAGAAAGGCGGGGCGCCCTGCAGACTCGCCGTCTGGGTACCGGCCCATAGTGCTGCTAGACGAGGTGGGCAAGCTGCTCGAGCGGATAATCGCAGCTCGCCTCGTCGGCCACTTGTGCGGAGAGGGGCCGGACCTGGACGAGAGCCAGTTCGGCTTTCGGCATGGGCGCTCTACCATCCACGCTGTGTCGAGGTTGAGAGTCCTGGCGGAGGAAGCGGTGTCCCGGGGTGGGGTGATGTTGGCGGTGTCCTTGGACATCTCCAACGCCTTCAACACCCTGCCCTGGAGTTGCATTCGGGAGGCACTGCGATATCATCGGGTGCCTTCCTACCTCCGCCACATCGTTGGGGCTTACCTGGCGGAGAGGTGTGTCACCTATGTGGGACGTGATGGCGGACACCGGCACTCAATGTCGTGCGGTGTTCCACAGGGTTCGGTTTTGGGCCCGCTCCTGTGGAACATCGGGTACGACTGGGTACTGAGGGGCGAACTCCAGCCGGGCGTGGACCTGACGTGTTATGCGGACGACACGCTGGTCACGGCCCGTGGGAGTTCGCACAGGGAGGCAGCGTTACTAGCGACGGCTGCGGTCTCACAGGTGGTGAGCCGCATCCGGCGCCTCGGCCTGGAGGTGGCCCTCAACAAGTCGGAGGCCATGACGTTCCATGGTCCCCGGCGGGCGCCGCCGCCCGGATCACACATCGTGGTCGGGGGGCTCCGGATCGCTGTCGAGCCTACCATGAAGTACCTGGGATTGGTGCTCGACAGCCGGTGGGACTTCGGACCCCACTTCCGGCGGCTGGTGCCTAAGTTGATGGGCGCGGCTGGGGCGCTGTCAACGCTGCTTCCCAATCTGGGGGGGCCGAGCGCCGCCTGTAGGCGGCTCTACGTGGGGATCGTGCGATCGATGGCCCTGTACGGGGCCCCGATCTGGGCGGCTGACCTGACGGCCGGTAGCATAGCTGTTCTGCGGAGACCGCAGAGAGCTATGGCCGTCAGAGTCATCAGGGGATATCGCACGGTCTCCTACGAGGCGGCCTGTGTACTGGCCGGATCCCCGCCCTGGGACCTCGAGGCGAAAGTACTCGCGTCACTGTACCGGTGGCGCGAGGAGATGCTGGTGCAAGGTGAGCGGCCGATGCAGCGACACATGGAGCTGCGTCGGTCGCAGCTTCGCGAGGCCCTGGTGGCGGAATGGCGGGACAGGCTCTCGCGCCCAACCGCCGGCCTCGTCACTATCGAGGCGGTCCGGCCGGTACTCGAGCGTTGGCTCGGGAGGAGGCACGGCTCCCTGTCGTTTCGGGTGACGCAGGTACTCTCGGGGCATGGCTGCTTCGGGAAGTACCTGTGTCGCATAAACAGGGAGCCGGACGCCCGGTGTCACCACTGCGTCGACTGTCGGGAGGACACGGCGCTGCATACGCTGGCAGAGTGTGCCGCTTGGGAGGAGCAGCGCCGTGCCCTCATTTCTGGGGTAGGCAGTGACCTGTCGCTGCCGGCCGTCGTGAAATCAATGGTTGGCGGCGAAGAGTCCTGGGACGCGGTGGTTTCCTTCTGCGAGACAGTCATCTCGCAGAAGGAAGCTGCGGAAAGGGAGAGGGAGATCACATCCTCCCACCCCGCCCGCAGCAGACGCACCGGGCGACGGCGGAGGGCGGACAACGCCCTCTTCCAGCCCCCCTAAAATGGGTCCAGGGGCGACGGACTCGGGGGCGTTCGTCGCCCACTACACATCTGGACCCGAGGCGGCGGCGCGACGTGTTCCACGCGCGCCCCTCTTAGACGTTGCGGGGAGAGTTTAACACCTCACTCCCCCCGCTAATGCGAGGAGGCCCGCATACATGGGCCAGCACCAGCCGGGGGTTGCGGAAGTATCGTTTGTTCCCGCGACCCCCGGCGCAGGTGTGAGATGGAACACCGGGGTGGTTTTTAGTCAGTAGGAGTCTGACAGACCCCTCCGCCTCCCCCAAGGCGGAGGACATCCATGCAGGATTTTCCACCCCGCAAAAAAAAAAAAAAAAAAAAAAAAGGTGTCAATACAGGTACAAATTAAATTACATCTCTTCAGTTCCCTAGAATGAAAGCAATTTGTAATATTACAAATATGTAAATAATATCCTGTACTAAAATGCTAGAAAACAACTTTTATGGTCCGCAACAGTCCACGTGTAGGACATCTCACAATCTTCTAATAACTTAAACTAACTTTTAGAAAATAAAAATGGTTTTAATTATTTCCTTTCCCTTTTAATTTCAAATGGAAAAAGTACAATATCCTTGTATTTTGAAGTATTACAAATCGCTCTCATTCTAGGGAACTGAAGAGATGAAATTTAATTTTTATTGCCATGTAGAGACCTTTCTCAAGATTTTGGCACACACATGATTATCCATAGCAGCATATTTCAAAGACCTTGCACAGTAAATCCAAAAGAAATGTGATAGAAAAATGTGAATAATTGAAATGGCATGGAATAGTTACATGTTACAAATGCACGTATCACAAAAGTGTGCGACCGACACTTTCCCGGCCTCCATTCAATAGAGGATTTCTAAGTATTGTATTTGTATTAACATGGATCTTACCTCAATATCACAGTTGCTCTAGCTTGCTTTTCAGTCTCAGAAAAATTTTCCGCTCGCTGACCAATTTTCGCCTTGTTATCCGGCTCAACGAACGTTCCCAGCTGTCGCTTAGGCAGTTCATTGGGTGGCGGAGGCCCGGGGTAGTCAAGCTTCGCTTTCTTCAACTCTTCCATTGATCTATCCAAGTGAGAGATCACTATGTCATCCTCAAACCCAAAGTCTTTGTGTAGCTTAACCTAAAAACATGAAATACACATCAAATCGACAAACGCAGATCAGCTTAAATACACTACTAAGATAAAAATCCGCAGACCTGAATATAATTAACAATAAGATCCATATCATTCAACTTCATAATGGCCTTCTTGTGTAGCTTGAGTATTGTGTAAGCCATCGCAGTCACCACCCGCTCTCCATCCAATAAATAAATATCCCACACCCTCAAACACAGACTGAAGGGCACTCTCTCCACAAAGCAAACAAAGAACCACTTTAATGAATACAGAATGGCGTCTAAACCAAATTTGTCGAAATGGTGTTTTAATTTCGGCATGAATTTTGTGAGTATTTTGTCATGGTGTCCGAGAAACCTCGTTAATTTTGGGAACCCTTCAATGTACAATCCGTGCATGGCATATTTTTTATCGGATAGAAGTACAGCCAGAGCCCAAAACGCATCTTCTTCGTCCATGTACATGAGTAGCACGCCGGCCAGGCCGGACATGCCTTGGCAGTACCCGACTTCAGAATTGTATATGCTGTACGCACAAAGTACGTTAAACAGTGAGCATTGTTTTTCAGAATATCGTTCTCTATAGAATTGATGTTCACGAAACTGTCTGTTGACATCGGAATCAATTTGCCTAACATCGGTGGACCATTGCTTGGCTAGTCTCAACATTTCGTGAAACTTGCCAGGGTTGGCGGATTTAACTTTGTTAACGTCCATTAACTTGCACCATACTTTTATTCGAAGTGAATTTGGAATGCCTTTATATATTCGCCTGTGGAGCTTTTCCTTGGTCGTAGGCGAGTCCCAATTAGCAAGCATCTTAACCCATTTCTTTTCTCTCTCCACTTCAATGTTAACTTTTTGAAGCCCTGTTTTCTGTGGCAGCCGTTCATCATGTATGAATCCGTATCTGAAATTAATACCTTTTGTACATACAAAGAACAAAACAAAAATCAATAACACACAATGGCTAGTGCTATCATGCTTTAATGGCTGACATAACTATCGCTTAGCAATGTGATATAGCAGGGCACAATAATATTGTTACGCTTCAGTCGCTTTGCAATGATATACAAGTTACAATACAAAAGATAAAAGGTATGAAATTCAATATCTTTTGCGAATAAACCAAACATTATCTAATGCAGGATACTGTATATCCCTAGTTTTACATCATCATTAAAATGCAGTAGATAGCATATGCCGCAAATATAATGGTTGTGTTCATTAGAAATATGTATATTTTCATTAGGTGATTAGTTGTAGTATTGAATTACGCTAATTTGCAGCTAATTCTTAGTAACTAAAATAGACGATATATATGCCATAATTAATACAATGTTGCCTAAAACAAATATAAAGAAAATCAATATAATCAATACAAGAGCCAGGGTTTGAAAGAAGGGCAGCTTAATTGTAAGTTAAGCATAAACATATTTAGAAAAGACAAGTCAGTTACAAATTACCAAAACTTAACACTGTTAAATAATATTATGAAGGCGACAAATGATTTACCATGCCATATATGACCACTGTAGGTAATTGAACTAAATCTATATATCTACTACAAAGTCTGGCAGGTTAAGAAGGTCTAAATTTATATCTATATACCGTAATAACCAAAAAGGAACAAGATAGCCACTTTAAAAACCCATTAAAAGCTGGGGCAACCGTTTTTAACAATACATATATATAATAATAATAATAATATATAGGGACAATATCACACAGATCATCCTAGCCCCAAACTAAGCAAAGCTTGTACTATGGGTACCAGGCGAAGATACATTTATGTTAAATGTTGTTCAGTTTTATAGCCAAATTAGGCTCCTTCAATGATGTCCAATATTTATTTTATACATTTTATTATACAAGGTAGAAAATATACAGTGTAGGGCACTACATATATACCCATAGAACTGTACAAATGAAACAAAACCAGAATTTCTAACATATTTTTGGCTCATAATACAAAATGCATCATCATCATATCAGCCGAAAGACGTCCACTACTGGACAAAGGCTTCCCCCAAGGATCTCCACAAAAGCCGGTCCTGCGCTGCCTGCATCCAACGGCTTCCCGCGACCCCTGTAAGATCGTTGGTCCACCTTACAGGGGGGCTGCGTACGCTGCGTCTTCCGGTTCGTGGTCGCCACTCGAGAACCTTTCTGCCCCATTGGCGGTCCGTTCTACAAGCTATGTGGCCTGCCCACTGACACTTCAATTTGGCAATTCTTTGGGCTATGACGGCTACTTTGGTTCGCCTGCGGATTTTGACGTTTTTGATTCGATTGCGCAGGGATACTCCGATCAGCTGATTGTAATTCTAAAATTTATTTATTGTGTATTTTGCATGTTGATGACATGTTGTTGGTGACTTGCATAGCAAATTAAGTTCCTTGTTATAGCCACAGCCATGTTACAATCTAGTATCATTTCTAACTCAAAATTGCACATTTAAGAGATTATTCTGCCATAATATAATTCTTTCCTCTGCCATTTAATCTATCTCAGATATAAGTGATTTCAATAATAACATTACAATTTTATATAATTATTAATTTAAATTATTTATAAAAAATTAAGTATAATTTCTATTGTTAAGCTTGTCTGCAGATAGTATTCTATACCTTTCTTTGAAAAACAAATGATTATAATATTAATATTACGGGACATTATTTACACACGGCCATGTGATTACAAAATAAGCAGAGCTTGTACTATGGAACCCAGATATCTGATATACTACATATACTAATTTTCTTTTGTAAATACATACTAATATAGATAATTACACCCAGACTCAGGACAAACAGACATGTTCATGCATACAAATGTCTGTCATGGTTGGGAATCGAACCCACGACCTCCGGCGTGAAAAGCAAGCATTTGCCAACCACACCTACAGGCCCGTCAAAAATTATTATTGATTATACTCTTATAATAACGGTATGTAAAATTAACACATTTTATTGTGAGATGGAAATACTGTCAACATAGTTTTGTCTCATACAAACAAAGACAGAAATTACAAAATTTTGATATAGATAAAGAGGCCTCACAGTTTCACAATCGCACTAGTTCTTTAGTTGTTTCATTTGTTGTAATATCTGCCTGCTTTGTTACTTATAGCAAAGTGTTCCTCCAACTGACTATTAACATATACTACACACATAACATATACTATTAACATATATGTATATAGATACTTATACCAAACTCGCGATAGCTTAGTGGTCAGATATGGAGTCAGTTGTGTCAAGTACAAACCCAAGTCAAGAAATTAATAATATAACTCTCAGGCATGCAACTCAAGATTCTTCAAAATATTCTAAAGGGCATGTGAAATCAGACCCATATGGCGGACTATGCCATATGGGTCTTGTCTTGGCACTTGCCCTGCAGTGGTACAGTAGTGGGCTGCATCATAACTAATGACCAAAACTTCATTGAAAAACAAGCTTTCCAATCTCAAGTCACAATATGGTTTAGGGAACATAAATTAAAATGGATATTTGTACAGTTTACATATTTATGTTTTGTACAGAATATATTTATAAACTCAATACAGTCAAAGGGGAGATTGCAAACTACAGCAAACAATATCAGAACAGACTGTCGCGACACGTTAACCAACTGGCAACTAGACTGGAGGGCACAGGAAGTGTGCACTTCAAGAGACTTAAGAGGCAAAGCATTCCTGCACTGTCTAGCAGGTTTGATGACAACATATGAAGGGTCACCAGAGGAGCGTGCCTTCATTAGAAGTATACCACCACAACTTCATGTGGCCGACGTGTGGCTCATTGTGACTTATCACAGATCGCCATGTTGCAGAAAAAAATATATATATATTTATAAAACACTTGATGATTATGTAAGAATAATTACCTCAAGAGACTTATTTCTTCTGTCTGGTTATGTGTCTGTTAATACAGTTCATAGACACAGGGTGACCATAAAGTCCCCTGTGATTCAGGGATTCATAATACTAATGCTTAAAAAGTGCAGTGTTATAAAAGCCAGCATCACAGGGATTAAAACATGCTATTCAGAGCAATGTGTGCATTGTCTTTTAATGAAGAATAAACAATAGACCATTCTCCTTAAAGCATTGTTACTGAAGAATTTGACAGTAATATTTTCTTTTTTAAACATTTCTAATTTTCTAAATATATCATCTCTCATTCAAATTTTATTCCATAACACACACTATTGTACTAGTTTCAAGTGAGAATGATATCTATTATTAAGTGTAATTTGGCTTAATAAATTTGGTTATATGCAGAAGAATTGAAGGAATTCAGTAACAAACAAACTTCTATTTGATGTACCATTAAAAAGAGAATGAGTAACTCATTCATCACTAGACTACATTCACTTTATCACCTGTTAAGTGTCAGGCAAGCTTATAAAGGGATTTCAGTGCTTGAACAAGGTCCAACATAAACATAGACAGTAGCAATTATAGCTCTTTCCCCAACATTTATTCAAAGGTCTTTTTTAAGCCTACGAAAAACTTTTTTAGTAGAAAATCTCCTCCACTATACTTCATAGAGAAAAGATCTGTTCCCTTTCGAAAACCCGCTTTTGCATCCTATATTTTCCCATCAGTTTCTTTCACAAGTCTTTAAACCAAAACTTCTGTGTACATCTTGCCAATGGGAACACCCAAATACTCCGAAATATTTTATTCCGAATTTCAATGTTCCGATTTTCAAAAGTCCGAATTTCATAATACCTAAGAATGTAATGTCTATTATTAAAAATCACGAAATTAATTTTACCGAAAGTCATAAATACGATTTGTTAGATTTCCGATTTTCAAACGTTCGAAGAGTCAAATGCTCGAAGTGTTCTCAGTCCGAAAAACGACATTCCAATTTTCAATACTTCGAATAAACTAAAAGTCAACATCTTATGCTACAAAATTTGGTGACAGAAACGAATCGCTGCACAACTGACTTCACGTAGTCTTGTCTGCCCTACCCTAGAGTGTAATTTAAGCCCGCGTAGCCGCGGAGGGGTGGGGCGGCCCGCGAGCTGAGGAGCAGGTGGATTGAAGGCCCGCCGCCGCGGCTGAGGCTGGCCGGCTAAGCCGGCCAGCAAGCCGAAGCTGCGGTGGTGAGCGTTAAAACCATCTGCGACGATAAGCTCGCGTGGGCCCGCCCAAACCCCGCAGCGCCGGAGCCGTGACAGAAACAATTCCTGCTGCATGTTGCTTGCCTGCTTGCTTGTTGCATGCCTGCATGCTTGTTGCATGCCTGCTTGTATGCTGCATGCCTGCTTGCATGTTGCATGCCTGCTTGCATGTTGCATGCCTGCTTGCATGCTGCATGCCTGCTGCATGCGTGCTTGCATGCTGCATGCCTGCTTGCTTGTTGCATGCCTGATTGCTAGTTGCATGCCTGCTTGCATGTTGCCTGCCTGCTTGCATGCTGCATGCAGCCACTGAGTTTCAGATCCCCTCTATTGTTGATTAATCATTTGGGTTGGGTTAGGTTAAAATTGTGACCAGGGAAACAAAATATTTTTATTCGTATTGTTGATATTTCGAATTATCATTAAGTTGGACTTTTTGTTATTTGATCTATTGAAGCTCTGTGTTTTGAGAAGAGTAATTATAATAATTATAATCGTAAGGAATATTGAAATATAGGAATTATAAAAATAGGAGTAATGATAAATCGGAGTTGTAATATTCGGAATTCTGAACCATTCGGATTTATTAAAATCGGTATTTTGAAATTCGTATTTGTGACTGTCGGAATAAAGTTTTTCGTATTAATGTAGTGTACCCCTTGCCAATGTTGCTGAGCAGACCAATGCCCCTATAGATTTATTGTCTTACCGTGAGCCTTACCCTTAGAAAAGAGGTATGATGACTGCTTTGTACCAATCACTTGGCACTTGGCCAGTGTTATACAAATTGAAAAGGCTACATGGCTAACTCGCTATGATGCCTTGTCCAGCCTTCAGCAGCTCGAAAATTCTCCTGTCATACCCTGGTTACTTACCTGACTTCACACATTTAACAGCTTTCACAATTTTATATGAATTCACTAACATATTACATATGTATGTGATAACTAAAGCAAAATATATGAATTTAGGAATAATGTCCTTGAATCTCAAATTCTACACTTGATTAATGCAAAATCTTGCACAATCTGCCAAGGTATGTCAAATATTTCTACACAACTGTGTTAATAGACTGCAACATTTACACATATAGATGATAATATTATGGTCCATGACAGTAATAAAGAATTATTGATATAACCAGTTGACAGTTAAGTTTTGTAAAAATTATTAAATAAAATAAGAAATATCTCACAGAGAGACAAACAAACCTATGACTATCTGGCTTATCTGGTGCACTGTCCCAGATGGACCAATTTAAATAAAATTATTTTTATGTAAGCTAGCTCTAAGAATGACATTTCTTAATAATTTTACAAGATTATTTGTATTGTATAAAACCTGACCAATTGGCATGGTTGGTAGATGCTTGCTTTTCACACCCCAGGACACCGAAACCCACAAAGGTATGATTTCCACCCAGCACAGATTTTTGTGTTCTTGAATAAGTCTGTTTGTAATTATCTATGTAAGTATGCATTTACAATAGAAAAGTACTTTATGTATCTGGTTTCTATAGTACAAGACCTGCTTAGTTTGGGATTAGATGGCCTGTGTGATATTATGACTATAAATAAATTATACAAAAATATAATATAAATAAATATGTACATAAAAATCTATGAAATAATAAGAAAACCAAAAAGAAATTTATCCCGATAAAAATAACCTAGATAAATACTATAAACATGTGTATACATACAATATTATATTACTTATAATTGAATATATAATGAATGATATATTGTAGTGGACAAAAGCCTCCCCCAACATTACATTGGCAGACGGGTTGGCAATCACAGTAAGATGCTCTGATTTTTGCTGCCACTATGTGGCCATAACACTTCTTAATTTTTAATCTAATTATACTCTGCCAAACTTATTAAATCTGCCATAGCATACAGCTATATAAAATTATATATATGCCAAATTAAATAAAATTCTCATTTATCAAAAAAATCACTTCACTTCACTAATAATAATACAGGTTTAATAAGGATAGATTGGTATTGAAATTTCTTAAGAAGCTTATGTTCAGTAAAACTGGCACATACATTTTACTGAAACATACTCATATGCCATACACGAGATTTGGTCCACTTACTGAAATTATTGTAATAGTTGTAACATTACATGCACCCAAAGATCCACTCTCTTTTTACAAGACTTTATCTTGTTAAACATCAGGTGCGGATGTTTAATCAATCATGTAATTTTTATAGGTTTATTTCTACCTACTACTTCATTGCCCCGAAGTCATACAATATGGTGTACCTATACATCTTAATTTTTAACGGAAGTCATGGATGGCAAATTATAATATGATAGACACTATAGTATCTATCATATTATGATTGGCACATTTTTCAATGGTTGTATATTCTTGGTTCTATTAGGAAGTGTATGTGTGTGCGGCTTAGTACTACTAGTAAGACACTTCAATGTGTTTGCTTAGATCTTATAGTAAGAGGTAAGTGTTCAGGTAACTACAGAATAATAATTTGAAATTATTGAATTAAAATACAGTTATTCAAATAGTCAGTTGTTGAAATTCTATTTGATTACAAGGTTAAGTAGTTCTCAATACACTAAAAACAAATTTCTCCAGTGGTTTCAAAATTATATTTTGCCTTATTTAATCATGAGCCATGTGAAATATACTAACAAATACAGATAAGAAAAAATGTCAGATCATCAAATAAAATGCAAGCTCGTAAAGTATAACACAACAGGGCCATACTGTTACCTGTCAGTTTTATGATATTCCTCGAATTCCGGATCTTCCCACGGGTCGATTTGACCAACAAGGTTCTCCCGGCCCCTCTCGTATCTTTGAAAGATGCGCGCTCGCTCCTCCGAAGCCCGCACCAACAGTTCTTCCTCATTCATAACACAAGTTGCTTGTACCACATACTGAAAGACTTAAGAACCTACACAACACCACTCCACAACTTACTAAATTGGTACTCCTCTCACTTAACCAACATTTGCTATCAATCTAGTTGCTAGCTCTACAAACATACACCAACGTTGAAATCATCACGCCCTTTTCTGTCGAAAATTCTTGGATGCCAGACGATTTGACGTGCTGTCATGTCATAATTACACAAGTCGCAAGTTGTTAGAGACCAACCCCTTTGATTCCCACATAGAAACGGAGTTATCAATAAATATAACGAAATAAATGTTAGATCCGTGGAAGCATAGATTTCTAAAATACTACAATTAGAGAAATACGCCCTCCTTAAGCCTTCTTTTACAATTAGTACAGGAAAATTACGAAACGACACTTTAACAGATATTAAACTACTTGTGTTTGGTTTTCGCTTCAATCATTTCGTGAAACATAAGTCGTTCGAAGGCCGATGCAGTAATTAAACGTATATGGTAATATTTCGTTCCACGCAATGACTTCCGTTAACAATTAAGATGTATATGTACACCATATTGTATGACTTCGGGGCAATGAAGTAGTAGGTAGAAATATCATACCTATAAAAATTACATGATTGATTAAACATCCGCACCCGATGTTTAACAAGATAAAGTCTTGTCAAAAGAGAGTGGATCTTTGGGTGCATGTAATGTTACAACTATTACAATAATTTCAGTTAGTGGACCAAATCTCGTGTATATGCCCCATTGAGTATGTTTCGCCGGAGCGTCTCAACTGAGCCGTGTTGAAACCGGTAGTAGAGACACCCGCTGAGTTTGTTTCGCTGGGTCTTCTCAGTTGGGGCGCATTGGATCCGGTGGTAGCATTAAAGCGCGACCGTCGCTATAAACACAAGGTCCGCCATAATAATAACATTTAATTCGTACCTTAATATAGACAGAACCATTCAGATCAGACAATAATCCTTGACAATGACTTAATTTAAGTTAGTTAAATATCGTTACTATTAAATAAATCTTATTGTAAATTATTTCCTACAATCCGTGCACCGAAATTTCTATATGTAGGTACCTAGAAATAATTTTAATTAAATACTACGAACATGGGCAGGCCCCCTACAAGATGGACCGATGATCTTGTGCGGGTCGCTGGAAAACGCTGGATGCGGATAGCGCAAGACCGGCAATTGTGGAGATCTTTGAGGGAGGCCTTTGTCCAGCAGTGGACGTCTTTCGGCTGATATGATGATGATGATGACTACGAACATGTTCTGACTATTTACAAGCGCTTTTCTAAAGTCTACGTGAATAAAAACCTTTTTTTATATTTTATTTATTTTATTGTTAAACGGTGTAACAGTCAGTTATCAGTTTATCATCAATTATACAAAATATCTTATAACTATCAAATTGCAGCCAGAATTGACTGTCATGGACACACAAACAGAAAAATATCATGTGTCTATGTAACTTGTAACATAACATCCGTATGTAACCTATGTGCCACAATAAAGTTCATTTCATTTCATTTCTTCATGTCAGTTCTGTATAAAGCCTCTTTGGAACGACACACCAAATGAAAAAAGATAATATTTAACAATTAGAGGTGCCAGCGACTACGTTTGCGTGGGTATCGAAACTAAACCTCGACATTTATATAAGAGAAAGAAAGCCGGGTAATGGAAGCCATGGACTATTAAAACAAACGCTATTTAAGGTTTTATAACTTTATTCGTCAGTGCTGTGTGGTGACGGCATAGAATATTATCACCCCATCTCATCCCAAGCTTTTGTCCAGCAGTGGACGTACTTTGGCTGACATGATGATGATGAACTTTATTCAAAGAGACCCTTATGTTAATGCTGCTCTATATACTATGTTAACGGTGGAATCACCCAGAGAATATACAAAAGAGTTCGGGGGATTCCTGAGACCTACTTAAGGATGAGACCTTTACGCTTTTCGGCTAGGCAGCGAAATGTTTGTTTTTTCTTCTAGAAGTCATTTTCAAGATAATTACAGTGTGCGCGAATGCGAGTGTCTAGCTCTGTTTTCACCTGCGAACCTACAACGCTCCCCTGTTTTTAATATAGATTCAGTTTACTTATTTGTCAAAAAATAGTAGGTATATTATTTTCTACGAACCCTATTTAAAATAAAAGTTCCTGATTTTGTGGATTACTTGTTGGCATATATATTTACTTTCATATCTCCCAAATACCTAACTAATATTATAAAGGCGAAAGTTTGTGAGTGTGTATGTTTGTCACTCTTTCACGCAAAACCTACCGGACGGATTTTGATGAAACTTGTAGAAATATAGCTTATATATCCGAATAACACATAGGCTATAATCTATACAGTTTAATGAGGGTAAAACCGCGGGGCTCATATTATAATTTTACAAACCATAGAAATATAATATAAATCATTTTAGAATCGTTAATACAGTGCTTATATACTCAAGCTCTGAATGTTTCAAATATAACTCTCAAGTATTTTGAATGTTATAGAGTTGATTGAAATGAAATGAAATGAAATTTTATTCAGCACTTGGGTATTAACATACACTTGTACTTGTCAAGGTCACAATGCAGTACATAAACGTAGTGGATAGTAAAAATTAAAAAAAAAAAATTAATTTGTCAGTCCGTGCGGTTTGTTTTATCGCATATATTTTCTGAAATCCTTAAATAAATAACAATTTACTAATCTATTATTTTGAAATTTAGTTCTACTATATTAAAATTAAAGAATTGAAGACTAAAGCAAAAGACGAAATTTTAAATGAGGGAGTGATCACATGCACGGGATCACCGATCACGCGTTAATGGGCCAAAGCAATCCTCGCCGCTGAGGAACCTACCCTAGCTAGCCTGCGGCTTTCTCTAGCTACCTAGGTGCATCCGCGTACATTTACAAAATTAACAAGTCACACGAAGTCTACCAGAGGCAAAAAAAAAAAAGAAAAATATGAGTACCCCAACAGCAGTTCGACCAGTTACCGCAAGCAGCACCCGTTCACGAGTATGACGTGTGGGCCAGCCATCGCCTCCCTCGCCATATTAGAGGGAAGGAAACGACCCGACCCACAACGCCACCGCAAGCATTAACAGACAATGGGAGCATGACGAGCTTACAAAGGGGAGTTCATATTGAATTCGTTAACAGCCTTCGGCCGAACAACGTTTGACATGTTCAAGATAATACACATTTGTTTTAATAATAGGTCTAAAAATCTATAAACTTAAATTATTACAGCATTATTTCTATAGTCGATTGAGAAACATATAAATGTATATCCTTAACATAACACTAAGATGTTGCTCTTGTTTAACCAAGCGACCAAGCGTTTTTGTCGCTTAAATAATCATTTAGAGTGTAATAGACATAGACATAGACATAGATCATTTTATTGCCAGAAACTGTGTACAGAAGATGTTATAACAATTTGATTGATCAACAGTTACCCATATCGGGCATGCAATATTTTTTCTACCTACCTTAATATTAAATAATTATTTTTTGTAATCTTGACAACAGATAAATAACACATCATTATCAATAAATCAGTTGCTTCGATACTTGGTCATAAGCAAAAAACTCTTTAAGGTCATAAAATACGTTGTGCAATAGCCATCGTTTCAGCATAGATTTAAACATTTTACCATCAAGTTGTTTAATTTCAAGTGGTAGATGATTATACACACGTATTGCAGTAATGTAAGTACTCTTATAGTAAATCATGTTGCGAATAGATGGTAACTCTAAATTAAATCTATATTTATTACGAATATTAGGTTTAGATGCCAACTTTAAATTGAAAAAACTCATATTATTTTTTACAAAAATACATAATTCTAAAATGTAAATGCTAACTAAGGTAAGATACCCCTTGTCTCTAAATGTAAATCTAAGAGAATCGGTGCTATACATATTGTAGATAATCCTCAGACATTTTTTTTGAAGTATAAAAGTTGAATTTACGTTTGTTGAGTTTCCCCAATAAATTACACCATACATCAGAAGAGGATAAATATAACCATAATAGGCCGCTTTAGCAGCAGCTAGAGAAGTTACCTCAACTAAAATAGATAATACATAACAATAACTGGATATTTTTTTATTCATTCTATTGATATGACTCTTCCAGTTTAAATGTTGGTCTATTGACACTCCAAGGAAATTAATATCTTCTACTTCTTCAACTTTGGTATCATTATTTATTACATCAAGTGTTAGAGGTTTGGTTTTGTAATTTCTAAATTGAATTAGTTTAGTTTTTGTGAGATTGACTCTAAGATTTATAGGCCTTTTTCATTAAAATATTCTTGATCTCTGATTTAAATTTAGCATAGGACAGTTCCTGAAGATTTGTTTTGTTGTTTGATTGTTCAAATCAGCCAACCAAAGTTAATAATTATTAGGCTTCGAATGCTGGAAGTTATTAGGTATATACTAATGTGGAATTTAAGTGCAAAATTACCTTATATACTATCTGGTTCTACAATTGAATCAGAGAGTATAACTTTACAGTTTTATGAATTTAAATTAATGTAATTTATACATTTTTCCGGTAAACCACTGTTGCACTTAGACAATGGAGACGTTATCGTTTTAAATTTGCGAACATTATTTTCCGTCGTTTTTTACGGGGGACGAGGTAAACACGCATGGTAAACGCGCTAAGTAAAATCTTATTCATATAAACGCAAACCATAACAATCTCGCAGACTACCTTAAAATTTGCGCACAAGTATAAAATAGAGCGTAGCACGCATTGTATTAACTCACACTAAAATAATCTCTAGTGATGGGAATTCGCTAAGAATAGATAAATGAGAATGATTTGCAGTGTGGTGACGGCATAGAATATCACCACCCCATCACATCCCATGGGGGGCGTAGAAATTGACCGAGAGAATACCTACCAGAGAACGGGCAGCAGCGTTTTAAAAACAATGTTACGTTCATTGATTCAACAAAAAATTTCAGGCAGTTTGTCGTTAATCTGTCGCAATTGGTTGTTCATTTAATTCAAAATTATGAAATATTACAAACACAATTGACAAAAATTAATACTTACTTGTGATAGAAAATACCGTGTTCCCGTAAGTTTGATGTCGCTGATCGCCATTTACACAAAAATACCGCACCATTCACCATTTTTACGGAGCACTACTTTGCGACACAAAACGACAACATATGCCGAGTTTCGCATGAAACAGTTTTATATAACGCGTATGGCCGAGGGGCACGTATGGCCGGCAGAGGGGTTCGCCTTGCGTTAACGTCTCCCGTCTAAATACTCGAAGCTGTTGCATGATAAAGTAAATAAAGACGTCGTCCCTACATCGTTCATAACACAGATTACCCCCCATAGATACCGCATCACGGGATCTTTGTTTTGTTTCAAAGTCACCAAAATTAGAGGAAGGCGCGGGTTGCGGGGACTGAAACAAATGCGTTTTGACTGACTATTTTAAGGTCGCAACCAAATGCATTCTAACCGTAAGGATGGGGTAGGCCGTAGAACGTTATATTATACATGTCGATAATGACTTTCGCTACGTATGTCGATAAAAATTTGCATATTTTACATATTATACAAAAACGCTTAAGTTAGTAGCATTAATATATTTAAAACGGCTTGCCTATTACGTGGGACTAAAAATATACCTACTTGCAAAATGTAGTTGTACTAAAACAAATTGACATTATGAATTGGACAAATTTGCTGTCAATAAATTGGACAAAAATAATACAATCTTATACTAAAAATATCCCTTATACCCTTACCCTTACTACTCGTAAGCGCTGTCTATTTATCTAATAGTTTAATTCTTCCCAGACTCAATAACTCTTACAGTTATAAAACCTAATTCACGAAACTTTTCCTTATAATACAATGTTAAATTATTTTTCTTTTCTATTTCCGTTTGTATCTAAGAGCAATCAGGTATATACCACACACCAAACTTTAACCGTAAACTATTTGTACGGACATATAATAACTTGAGATTTTTAAATTATTCGGTGGAAATGTCGATAGTATAAACTTGAGCAGATTAATTTATGATGCCCAACACTAACTTACACGTGTTCTCGTTAGACAAGGATAACTATTACATTTAGCGTACCAGTGTAAAATTAATTCAGTTTGACTTAAAATATGTTGGAAACAACGACAAAATGACTTACCGATGAAAAGATATGCCATCCTTTTTGTAGCTTTGGGTGACTTTCCACACCATTTCACTTCACATGAACCTGTTTTAAACGTAATTTTTTGTATTAAAATCACAATAAAGTCGCACTCCTGCACGTTTCTCACGGTTGGTCGCGGCTGTTTATAATAGCTAAATCAAGTATATGTTGTGACCACATTATGCCTTGTAAGCGGTATCTATGGGGAGGAATCTGTGGTACGTAGTAATTACATACTCTAGGATTTAGTCAAATTGTTGTTATTGTGTGTGTAGGTACATCTAATCATTAAAACTTATGATAATTTACAGTTATATAACTATTGATAGGGAATATCTTTATGTATGATCACGTTAATTACGTAAATGCAAAATTATTGTCAGTTTTAAATGATCGGTGTTGATGAGAACATTATAACCTACAAATTTACGGTTTGGATTACAGAAAAATGTTTAAAGTAAGTCGAATATTATTAAAAATTCTTATTACGGTCAGTTTTTGTTTTACCTATTTGTTGTATAATACAACGTTTGGGCCACCAATGTGAAATCCTGTCTCGTCATTCCTGTTCTGGTGCTTATCTATAACCTATTCTTATATTCAACATTTAATCGATTTACAATCAAATTAAGTGGCGTATCTCTTATTAAAATATTAGAAATACGTCCTCAATAATTATGTCACTTATATTTAATATTATATATAATATAATATTAAATATAAGTTTTGGATAAATGCAGCATGCAGATCGAATTATAGGAGACTTCATAATCTTATCTCTTTTGTATTATCAAATAACTTTTTATGGGGGAGTCTCCATTGCTTCTTCATTGAAATTCCATCTTGCTGTATTACACTTTCCAAGCATCTATTAGTAATAGACTTAGGCCCGGCGCCCACTATAGGTGGGCATCGGTACAGCTCGGGCAGCCATGGCAGCTCTCAGGCGCCCAATGCCCCCCGATAGTGGGCGCCGGGCCTTAGTCATTTGGTGAGTCATACCACTTACCAAAGTCTACCTGTAACATCTTTTCACTACTGTTAATAAAGTCTTATAAAAATAACAGAAAAATGAAGACAAAGAGAAATCATGTTTGCATACACCAATAAATATAATAAATGTCCTGCACAGTAGGCTATCCTCCATTAAAAGTGGCCGCCATGATCAAAATTCGGCCTGGCGGACATTATTATATTGCATGTCCATGTTGGTTGTCCTTTTGTTTTTGTTAGTTTGTCAAGTTTTGCTATAAGACCCATCAAGGTACAGTCAACAGCATAAGTAGATGATCAAAATCGGACCTGAGTTTTGAGTTTATGATGCTATTGGGCGGCAGTTTTCACTAGTTAATATTTTTTACACTTAACACTCACACACACCTTCAACTAGATACTCTTCACACCACACTATTCTACATCTACTTTTGCTGTTGACTGTACTTATTTGTTTTATTATAAGGTGGACTGTATCAAGTAGTTTTGATTGGTTGTTTTGAAATTATCTTTATTTCATACATTTTCACCAAAACTTTTTGTGATAAACTGTGACACATGTGTCATAGCTAATGTTAATTTATGAGAAAAATGTTTTTTATTATTTCTAGGGCTTGGTTGGTTTAGTGACTGGAGGTGCCTCGGGTCTGGGGAGGGCTACGGTAGAACAACTATTGAAGCAAGGTGGTAGGGTTGTAATTTGTGACCTACCATCCAGTTCAGGACAGGAGACAGCAAAGCAGTTGAAGGAAAATGTTGCATTTGTACCTGTTGATGTGAGTACAAAGGCTTTTATTTATATAAAACAAAATAAAATAAATATTTAAGGGGGCTCCCATACAACAAATGTGAATTTTTTGCTCGTTTTTATTCTTTGATACTCGTTACGGAACCCTTCGTGCGTGATACCGACTCACACTTGGCCATTTTTTTATAGTGTCTTTTGTATGCTGTACTTTATATAATACGACTTTGTTACTTTATGTTTATTGAACCAATATATAGGTATAAGAATTTATTAAATTGTAATTATGTACCTAGTAGAAGTTTTAAAAAGTCATATTGGGTGCAAACCTGTAAAGATAATTATGTTGTTGTAAATAAATAAAATAAAATCTTTTACTTCTACCTATGTGGCCTTGCATGTAGCTCTGATGGTTAGCAGTAATTAGCAATATTTGGTCATCAACATAACTCTTCTCAACAGAGTAGATTACTATAATCCCATGGAAAAACCTTAATTTAAGGGTCAAATGCCAATGCTTTAACATGAATTATTCTACAGGTAACTTCAGAGAGTGATGTGAAGAAAGCCTTGCAAACCACAGTGGACAAATTTGGACGTCTTGATGTTGTAGTGAACTGTGCGGGCGTGGCTTCTGCATCTAGGATATACAATTTCAAAAAGAACCAGCCTTTTGATCTTAAACTCTTCCAAAAGACAATTGAGGTATTATTTTCATTTATTGTTTTCGACCACAACCTGACGTCTGAACGGCTGAACAATAACAACCACGCATGTTATTGTTCAGCCTCGTTGGTCTAGCGATAGCGTGTTCAACCGCTGATAATGAGGTCCTGGGTTCAAATCCTGGGTCGGGCCATAAAGTGCTTTTGGGATTTTTCCGTAAAAAGAAATTTCTCACTATCAGCCCCACTTGTGGGAGTTGGCGGTATTACATTCCCGTGCCTCGGAGACTACTTTATACCGTCGGTCCTGTACCTGACCTATTTCAGGTCGTGTCGTTAGTCGACCCATCGGATCATGAGTGTGATAGAATAGAAAGTGCCCCTGTGTTTGCGCACACACTTGTGCCCTATAATATGTCCTGCGCAATTGGCTAGTCTCCATTGGGACTGGCCGCCGTGGCCGAAATTCGGTCGGGAAAACATTATTATTATTTGTTCAGATATTACTAGGTAATTATACCACTAACAGAGCTATCATTGTTCACCAGTACTACTTAGAGATATAGTTTGTTTATATGATGGGGTGTGGCATGATTCATTTAGAAATTTGGTTAAATTACTGTCCGAGAAATCGTTTAAATGATCATGTACAATATACACATACTTAAAAAAATCCATTTTGTAGTAATTGGTCTAATTGCTTGCTGCAATTTACCATCACCATTTAATATCACGCAACCTTAGATTGGGTAGTATTAGTTAGAAATGTAAAATAGGTAGTATTAAATTGCAACAAGTAGATAAGAAAACAATTACGAAGTAATATAGTAGTAAGAATTAAAGTGACATTACACCTAGCTCTGTCTAGCTGATCTTAGGATCTCCACAAAGGATCTTGGATTTTCTTAGTAAGATGAGAGTCGTAGAGTCTGATACCTGCATTCTTTTTTTATTTTATGACTAATTAGTATCTGACTACTGCCTGCTGGTATCAATTGCAGCACTGTTAGAACTAACATATTTCCGTATTTATTTACAACTAGCTATGCCCCGTGGTTCTACCCGCATTAAACTTTATAAATTATAGCCTATGTGTTAATCCAGGGTGCCAGCTAACTCTTTACCAAATTTTATTAAAATCGCTACAGCCGTTTAGCCGTGAAGAAGGAACAAACAAACTCACTCACAAACTTTCGCCTTTAAATATTAGTGTGATATCTTGTCTAAATACATTAAATAAAATATTTAGTGCCCATAACAGTATGAACTCCAGATAATCTGCCACTACATTGCCATACTTCCATTGGTCTTCGCCGTGGCCCTGGCCACCGTACACGTGCAGGCGTAATGACGTCAGACAATTTACGTTTTGTGCTATCTCGCATGATATCCGTGTAGTTCTCTTTTTTAACGGATGTATTAAGTGTTGTATAATATTGCATCGCCAAGAGTCAAATCTAGGGCATTCGTCTGTTACCTGGGGACTTCGGTATTACAGTATCACACGCGCAGCCGGTGTTTGAGTTTAGATTGAAGCGGGCCGAAAATTATCCAAACCCCACATACCCAGTCAGCAGCTGAGTACTGATTTTGTAAATTTTAATGCTGTTGATAATTTGGTATGCCTCTTTTAATGTTAGGCAAGAAAAGTCTCGTCAAAGCACCGGCCTCTGTTTCTATATATCGGTTTTGCCAATCCCTGATACTATTTTAGATAGCGTATTTCAAATGGGATATATGTACCGCATCATAGACCTGATACCCTTCAATCTCGAGAGCGGACAACCGCTTGTCCGCTCTAGAGATTGAAGAACTTGTGTCCAGATGTACTTAAAAAGCAGACATCCTAGCCTTTCCTGTCGTTGACTTATATTTATCGGGGTGAGGTTGTCAGGGTAAAAATAACCGGTTTCTGGTCAGAATCTAAGCCTGGTTGCACTTGCATAACGAAAGCAAACGTTATTTTATGTTTGTTAGTAGTGCAATGTTAAGTATTGCAAGCTTATCGATGTAGTATAACATAAATATATTATAGATATATTAAAAATAATTACGGATCTGAAATTTTACTGCAGAGACATTATTACATAAGGCCTCCGTGGTTCAGCCATATTTCACGTATACAAACTCCTGGGTACAGCAGCTAACACTTAGCACATCTCAGGTTACCTAAGAGAAGATCGACGTAAAGGGAATAGAAGCGTGGTAGAGGAGTCGACATAACGGGAATAGAAGCGGCAAAGAACACGTTGACTCTATATAGGGGTAATAAAAGCGAGTCAAGCTTATCGGATCGACGTAACGGGAATCGACGTAAAGGGAATGAATCATCATCACATCAAGTGCAACGTAACCATCTAAATATTTTCAGCAACCTTCCTAATGTCATGATCCCATATGGCCGGCATTCTCCCGACAAATCTCACTTCTTCCTAAACATAAGTTAAATAAGTTGTGTAACTTGTGACTCTAGTTGTACTGTTTCGGTTTCAGGTCAATTTAGTAGGCACATTCAACGTGATCCGTCTGTCTGCAGGCTTAATCGGCAAGAACGCTCCTGATGCTGATGGCCAGCGAGGAGTAATTGTGAACACTGCCAGTGTTGCTGCATTCGATGGACAGGTAATTATTTATACTTGATATAATTATACTTGACTAGAGGTTACACTTATTCGAAATTCGACCATTAAGGTTCTATAGTCTTTGACTATATTTTTTAAATACAATATAATTCTGTTCTCAGTTTTGACACTCAGTTTTCATCTTTTCTCAGCTTCTCGGTGTGTCAACGGCATGGTTTTGTATATATTTTTTTTTATAATAATTAACATCTAATATCTATTTTAAAAAAATATTAGCTTTCTGCGCTCTTTCTCCATGTGAACTTTAACTGTTCCAAATTTCCAAAAAACGCTTACTAAGTTTTTGGTTCACATTATTCAGATATTATATCTCGTACTTAAAGCCCGTTACCGAAAACAGTACTTTAATATTCCATGCATGTTAAACAGTTACTATACAAAGTCCATTGATTATATAATCACCAGTTTGTTTAGCTACTTATATTGTATAGTATGATTATATCCTACTAATACTATTAGTGTGTTCGATGTTTTCGTTACTCGATTAGGAAAAACAGCAAACTGATTTGGATATTATTTGGAGTTGGTAGACGCATAGTATAATAATAGATAGTAATTAATGTAGTTATAGATTTATTCGATTATATTGGTACTATACTAAAAATCAATAACTAGATAAAAAAATGCATCCAGCGTCTATATATAGATTTATTCATTCTACTAAATCAGATTAAAAAGAACATTTTCTGTTAGGTTATTTAAATCAAATAACTTATTGTCAAAATTGTATCGTCTAAATTTATCAATTCATTAAATAATCGGATTACTAAATCTAGATTAAGTGAGTACATTGATCCCATTTTAGATAGCATGTATTACGCACTCGTAGGTTCTGCACATTAAAACTCCGAGATATTCCACACACAATATTTAATCGAACAGAGTAACGTTCTCTTCGAACAAAGAATGCCTCTTTAATAATTCTCCTACCCTATTTATATTTTTATCAGTAACAACCATTTGAAAGTCTAATATCGATTATTAATAGTTTTAAGATGTAAAATTATTATAGTAATTAATAAAATGATAATCACTAATCAAGTAAATAATCACAGTGTAAAAATATTACTATAACATAGCAGCTACGTCATAACCGTTGCGCGGCTATCGAGTACTTGATAACACATGATTGTATCTACATGAGTCTCTATGCCGTTCGACCAATGAACTTACGAAATTATTGTATCCCGTGTATCTTTTCTGCGATGCCATACGCTGGAAATGATGTCACTTCTGTAGATAAAACTCTTCGTCGAAATCAGATAACGATCGATAGATTAGGGAATAAGTAATAGGAATTGGTAATTGTTAGTACATTTTTTGTCCCAATGAATTCTCCTGAGCACGTAAATATAATGAATAGGTAAGTCCAATTTTGTACGTCAATGATGTCAAAGCGAAAGCATTAGCGAGTTGCAATTTTTTTTAATAGAATTCGTGAATCACTTATCATCTCTCAGTATAGATTTTAGAATAATAAACTTTTCATAATATTTGCAATGAGAATGGTGTCATGCTATATGTAACAAGGTTAAATAAATAATAAAATATGACCCAAGAGATGCCCTCAGTGTCTCGGAGAGTAGGTTAAGTCGTGGGTCCCGGTTGCTATGCGAACATCTATGACACTCATTACAGCTTATAATTAGATGCTGTCACCGGTCCGTAAGTGATCAGCGAGGTTAAGCATCTAGGCTCGCGGTTAATCCATAGATGGGTGACCACCAAAGTGGTTTAATTTCTGAGCGTCTCCGTGCTTCGGAGGGTAAGTTAAGTTGTCAGTCCCGGTTGTAGTCTTTAGACAACAGTCGTTAAGCCATGTCAGGGGCCTACTGGGTTGCTTGAACAACTCTGACAGTAGGATAACCACAGCCCATACCATAAGTAATATTACAGGTAGTCAAAAGCCTAATAGAATCTGCCATCTGCTTGTACCATATAGGTTACTTTTTCGATGGGATTCGAGTTCCCAAGTCAGTCGCTCGTTTCATTCAGTGTCCAATGGAAGTTTTACTCTACGTTTTACGTTAAAATATTTATTTATAATCATGATTTCTAGATCGGTCAAGCAGCGTATTCAGCATCAAAAGCTGGAGTCGTGGGTATGACATTGCCTATCGCAAGAGACCTTGCCAAGCAAGGGATTAGAGTCGTCACTATAGCTCCAGGTGAGACATATTTTAAACTATTATCATAGGCTGGCTTTAAAATAAGTAGACGTACACTTGTGTAAATAGAAAATGTGTGAACATGTACATATAGATATTAAAGTTCACGGAGTGTATGAAAAGAATTTAGATATAGAATCATGGGGACGGGATGAGGTAAAGAGGTCTTGTCTTATTCAAACTGTTTTGTCTGAAGCCTGCAAATAGACTGCCCCTAGAGAAGAATATAAAGATACTACTGATATGTTTTGTAATCTACCAGTTCGCTATATTGATTTTTACCATTTTTCTAAAATGCATTAATATTTATGTACTCTTACCTGTTTCTTGAATTGTAGCCATCATAATTTACTTCACCACAAAATATAAATATTCACTATTAAAATAACTATTTTACATGAAATTAAGTTAGCCATGTAATTACATTTTTATGGTGACTTGGTTGCAAAATATTTTTTTCCTACTTTAATATAAACAATTAGGTTTTATTATATGTATGTATAATAATTCTGTCAAAAGTTATCTAACTGATGGTGAAAACCGCGTCAAAATTACGTTCCGTGGATTAGGAACAGTATGCAGATATAAAACGTAAAAGAGGTATGCAAACATCGCGATCGTGACAAATGGAATCCGTTGTCTCTGCCTACTCCTCTGGGAAACAGGCGTGAACCTATGTATGTATGTAAGCGGATATAAGATAGTCAGAAACGAAAATTATGCGTTGATTACCGCGCTATAAATCTTCCCGCAAGTGTCAACAACCTCGAAACAAAGCTTCATCGCAATCGTATACTATGTTAATGAGTACGATGCCGACATCCAGACATTTATTTTACACTTATGCATTGCCTTGTAGGTTTATTCCGTACGCCGATGATGGACCAGTTACCGGAACCGGCAATCAAGAGTTTAGAAGCGACAGTACCGTTCCCCTCCCGTCTCGGCCATCCACAGGAGTACGCGCTCCTCGTGCAAAGCATCATACAGAACACCATGCTCAACGGCGAAACCATAAGGCTGGACGGCTCACTCCGCATGCAACCTTAGGTACGCTTATGTACTGTTGAATACAATTTGATGTACTGTTAGTTTATATCAAGATTTAATGGCTTTAAATAAAATTTATTATATCATCATGTCAGCCAAAGTACGTCCACTGCTGGACAATAGCCTCCCCAAAGAATGGAGGGATATGCCATAATCGCCACGCTTGGCAGACAGTTTGGCGATCGCAGTTTGATGGTCATAATTCACAGAAAAACGCTGCTGCCAGTTCTCTGGTAGGTATTCCCTCTGTCGATTTCTACGCCCTCTACGGGATGAGATGGGGTAATGATATTGTATGCCGTCACCACACAGCAATTTAATTAGAAAAAAATATGTAGTTTTTTTATTTTATAATGTAAGCACTTACGATAGTTGTGATATTTAAGCCTATTGTTTTCTCGTAACTGTATTGGAAAACGTCGTATGTAACACGAGGGCAAGGTTATTGCAAACTCGTGACTATATGTATTAGCCTAGGGTTCTCTAGGTTTGTCACTGACACATCGTTCTATTAACCCATTTTCTTTATCCTAATGCCATTAAATCTTGATGATATTATTATGTTTATTGCATTTTCATGTAAACTAGTAGAATCTGGTAAATGTAGATGACTGATATTTTGTTAGTAAAATACTTTATATACATATATAAATATGTGTGTATATGTTTTAATGAATATAATGTAAATAAAGGTTGATTTATATTTTGGTTTGATTTATTATATATGTGTATATCTGCATGGACGAAGTTAGGTAATCAGCGCAGTAGTGAGTTGTGTGGAAGACTCTTTTCCACATTTAGCCAACAAAATCACAATTATACTAAATAACTCTACCTTTATTTAGAGTTTCCTAACTTTGCCCATGTTTTCCCGTTTTCCATGATTTTTCTTAGTTGTCCAAAGAAAAACAAACAGAATTTTATGCTGACAAACGCATGATGGCTTTAAATGATAGGTGTGGTATAAATCTTAATATACACAATGTATTTCTATGTATAAATTGCCTCTTAGTGCTGTCATTTTATGAAAAGTAAATTGCAGACATTCAGTTTTTGGGATGTGTTTTTCAAGATTCTGGATTTAAGCAGTCACTACAAAATAATATTTTTTTATAGTGACTACATACATTTATGTATTCACCATAATTTTTATTTTTCACCTGTTAATTCAGTTTTTGTGCTTGAAATGTTTCATGAGTCTAGAATTGAATCTCTGCTAGTGTGGCGCAGCGGTCAAGACACTCACTCGCCACTTCTTATTACGGGTTCGACTCCCGCACAAAACAAATATTTATGATTATTAGGGTATGCTTTCTGTCCGTTAATTTTGTATTTAAAGTATCCCCGACACAAATTCTTTTCCATAGCGAGCGCGTCGTCATATATATGAATCTAATCTAATAATTAAAAAGTTCAGAGAAAAGATAATATGACAGCTAAGATACTTCTATAATATATTTTATTTCACCTGTATTATACCTACTTACTAGTACTAGTAGTATAATAGTGTGTAGTCGTCGTAGGTTAGAAGTACATATGTAGTAAGAAGTATGTAGACATTCGTATTTAGATAACAAACTCGGAGAAAAACTTGAAAGTCAACATTTGAGGAGCAGTTCATTTAATTTGCAGCAGCATTTAATCGGATTTAGTAATCACTTTAGTGTTAAGTAAGTTCGTTTAAATTGTAGTGTGACATTGTGATGGCACAATGTCACACTACAATTTAAACGAACTATGGATATATGGATTCTATGCAATGCCAACCTAATCAATATCAATTATTATTGCATTTATTTATAACATAATGCTTATCAATTGGACGGGACATCGTGAGTGGTATCAATTTAGTTTTGACTTGAAATATTGAGGGAACATATTTTGCTCTTTAATAAAAATATTAACTTCAATAAACTACACATGTGCCCATGAATATTGTAGAGCCGAGGGAATTGTTTTCCACCCAAATGGCAATATTCAAACAGGGGAGATACCGCCGTAGTCGTCGATCATCGTGATCGGAGTTCGAATAGATGAAGGTTAAAAATGACTAAATCATTCGTTCAATCGGCTTCAACGTAATTGATTTGAACGTCAATCACGATAGCGATGATCAGCGACTTAGGGTTAAGTAGCTAAATAATATATAATCACCAAAAGCATCGTTCAGGCTGGTTGAAAATTATCATACATTTAAAAATTTGTTCCGGATTCTCTTGATAACCTCTAAAAACAGGCAAAGGTACTGTGCAAAGTGTGGGCCAAGCGTATCTCGGTAACGACCGAAAATACTCTAATTCCATTGAGTTGCTAGGGTGCAAAGTGAGAACCCTGGGAAGTTTGTGACGCAGGTTTTTTGGTTGGTTATAATATTTGATGCCATCGCATGGGTCGCGCGATCTCTGACAAGCACAGGCCGTTACTTTTATTTCTCTTTTTACTGTGCGTCGATAAAAACGCGATGGACGTCTTTTCATGATGGATTCTAAATTTCTGTATCGGTACCGGCGTTGACAAAAAGTACGAAGTCGTTTGGTCTTGCGGCCTCGAAAAGAAATTTTTAATTTAGGTACTATGCTTTTGCTAACTATAAACGTAAGTAAAAATTATTTTATGTATATTTATATTAACTAAATTAACCCACCAGATGAGGGCATAGCAATTTGATTAGAGTCTAATTACTTGCCAACATTGACCGAACGAACATCACTACATTTACAAAATAAACTACTGTCCAAAGTAAATGTAGTCGTAAAAGGTGAGACAACGCATGTAACTAAACATAAGTGACAGTTTTAAGATTACTGACATTAGTATGAATTATTATTTTGGCGTAATTTACACATAATGATATTATGTCGTAGGCAAGGATAGGAAGTAGGTAAAGATAACATTAGGCAAACATAGTAGTAATTATAGCAGTTGAGATGATTTTATTTCGGCTAACAGCGAAGAAAAGCTATTATTGACTGAAAAGTCATCAGAACCCGCGGGCTTGTTGAAGACAATTTGTTTGTCAATTTCTTGTATCTGTATAGAGCAGATATTTTGAAACTGTGTTCTAAGTGCACCAAAACATGAGTGTTATATTTTAATCCACATAGATTAACAGCCGGAAGAAAATTTGATCCAAACTAGGCCTCGAAAATATTAAGAACAGTCACCGAGTATATAACTTAAGTTATGTTATATGAATATTCCTTATATTTAAGTGAAGACAAAATTTGACTTCCGCTTAAGATGTTGCCAGAATGATCGGGGGTGTTTAGCGATATAAAATCATTTTTTTGATCTGTAGTTATGGGACATGTCGCCTTTCATGTCCTTGGTGGGCATGCGCAGAGTAATAAAAGATAGATAGTCCCATAGGTTTTTATATTTCATGAATTTATTGTAAGCCGTTTGCCTTTTCTTCCATAATATTAGTAATAAGTGGAATCCTATACCAAGGGGTACGTCTAGCCTCTGATTTTATTGTTTGGTTGGTACGAACCTACTTAAAGGCTGTTAAGAGTATCATAAGAGTAAACAACAACATCCTCGAAGAGCCTGATCTATAATCCTATATTAAAAGTTGAATTTAACACAATGGGTCCACCCTATATAGCAGGATTTTTATGTATTAATATTATTTTATACTAGCTGTGCCCCGCGTTAAACTTTATAAATCATCACAGCTCCTCCCCCGTAGTATAGCGTGATAATATGTAGCCTATATGCTGACCCGTCCTCTTAGTAATATTCAATCAAAATTTTAAGTAAATCCATGCAGTACTTTTTGAGTTTAGCCCGGACATACATATAGACAAACCGACAAAAATTCTAAAAACTATATTTTTGGCTTCTATATCGATTGTAGATCACGCCCCAAGTATCCTTTTTACATAATATTCAATGTACAGTTTTGACTTTCCTACGATTTTATTGTATGTATAGATAACAGTAAATAGCTTAAACTCCATTTCGCAGAAAATCGTTGGCTGAATGTCTGAATGAAAATAAATGAGTGTAGGTACATTTATTTTACAATACAATATTCATAACTCATAATTTCTGTCAGAATCATCTTTTGGCATAGATTTCATACCCATAATAATTATTAAGTAGAACCATCACATCGCAGAAAGTTCGCAGTTAGGCTCGTCTTTGGGATCCATTTCATATCGATAGTCATTAAAAGGCAGAACCCTCATATCTCAAGTTAGTTCACAGTGAGAATCATCTAATAGCATTCATTTCATATCCATACCTAACAGTCGAAAATTTCCAGTTAGAATAATTCTGAATTCCTTACCATAATAATAAAATTGATTGAACATTCTTTTTTTACATACAACGATACTGTTTATTGATACATATTAACAGTATATATGTTGATCGTTTTATTTCCCTGAAAAAAGCATCCAAACATGCAACCGAGCATAAATTATTAATGCTCCTTTCAAGCAAACTATCAACATGCAGCAGGTATGGTTATGCTTACTAATTGCTTAATTCACCAATTTAAGTTTCAAATTCGTACATACATTAGGTAATTAAATAAATATAGGTTTTATTAATATTTGTACGAAGAAGTGCCTGATAATTTGGAAAGGCAACAGAATTTTGTGCTACAGCGTCTTGTTCAAATCTTGCAGGCGTTTAAATATTAATAAAAGCCATATTTTTATACCTAATGTATGCACGAAGCTCAAACTTAAATTGGTGAATGAAGCAAAATAGCAATTCTTCAATATAATTTCAAAGCCGCCTGCCATAGACAACCATCCATTCTGACGCTAACATTTTATTAGCTTATCATTTTTATTTTAGTTAGTAATATTTTTTGTGTCAAAAATGTATTTATTCTATTTCTAAAACTATTTATATACACTGTACTACTGTGTACACATATAATACGGATATAAATTTGAAAAAGTATAGAGGAAATAATTGTCCACGTGTCAAATATGCCCGAATAATTTGCAGTTGTTATTAGCATTGTTTAAGGCTAAGTCATGGATCGATTTTTCGAATTCGTCGAATACGAAATTGTTTAATGTGATGATACTTATCAATAAAGCCAACTTGTTTCGAGTAACATGACACAACATAAATCTCGACAGTCATATATATATATCAACTTGAATTTAATTTCATTAATAAAATTCAAGTTGGGAATCTCTTAAGTTACCAAGAAAGTTATAAATATAACATAGCTGATATAGACATCCTTTACGAGAATGCTTGACGGATTTCATTGCGGGAAATACTGTTTAAATCTCAAAAATACGTTTGATCATTAAGGACTTTTTCCTACGATCCTTCCTTCCAATGTTTATAGTAATAATTGAAATTTAAGCAATAGAACAACAAACGGAATGATAAAATCCAAAGTGTCAATAGTGCTATGGTTGACGATAAAATAAAATAGGAATGGGTACTTAACATTTATTTATCACAAATGGACGTATTTTTATTATTTGCTTTTTTTTAAATTATTCTATTGTACATTATTGACATATTTATATTATTTGCATGTATCATTAGGTATAAATTATTTAATGAAAAATATAATGTATTTGCACGCCATAAGTGGCAGAATATGCGGAATTTATTATTGTAAAATCTATTGTATCTACCATATTCTGGCAAATAAATAATTTGATTGATTGATTGACGCAAACTAACAAACCAAACAAAAATGTACGAAGACGAGAATTGTATACTATAATATAGTATAAAACGTACATATTTTGGTTGTTTTGCGTCTACAGTTTAGTGAAGATCAGTTATTTTAGTTCCTAACTATTGCTTCGAATAAACTTTGAGGCGCTTATATTGCGTGACATGCCGCGTATAAACGTAGAGCGACATTTTCACAACCGTCCCTACAACTATCCGCCATCTCATCTCCAGTTCTAACCCCAATAAGGCTAAAACCGCGGCGTGTACCTACATACATAGTGTAGGTGTATTTGGCTAGATGGCGTTAGCTCCGCCCACGCTCGCCTCCATTGCCCGGTGAAGTAGAGTCTCTTAGCCTAACAGTATCAGTCTAAAAACAACTGGGAAAGAATTGTTTCGCATTAAATATATAGTCTTACCATTTAAAAATATCTTGTTCCCGACGGGTTGCACTCTTACAACCCACCTTAATTATACAAGGTTAACCTTTAAAAGGTTGGTTATGTTAAGGTTCCTTGTGTATGTTTCCGATGATATTTACAGTAGACATCTGTAACCTTAAATACCTGAGGTTTGTCTGTTTTGGCAGACTATGCCTATATGGAGAAAACACTCTTTGGCAGTATGCAGATCTCACGATGCTTATGTTGGGCGTGAGTTTTAAGCATCTTCTTCACGGTTGCAAACCAACGTCCCCACAGAGGTCACCCTGGTTTGCAACCGTGTAGAAGATGCTTTAAACTAAGACTTATACAGAGAATTATAATATAATTATATTTAAAAAGGGCCAAGGTAAATTAAAAGATGATTATTTAAACGAAAATATCATTTATTTCTACAATAACGGGCGGCGGCGCGAGCGCACGCCCTCGCCGCCGGCGCGTGCGTGCGTCCACAATATTTATTCATCACCATGAAAATAAATACATCGACGATGGTCGGGCGACTTCGCACAGCCCCTTACATACCATCTATGTTGCCATCTAAAAATAGATCATTGTGGATTAAACTTAATGACACCTCTAAAACAATATCGACAATAAAATAAGTTTAAAGTTTTAGCGACAACAATATTACTTTTATTTTATAATGTAGAAGACGCAAATGTGAGGTAATGACACGGTACATATTATTATCGTGTGGCTGTGGTAGCTAACCGGTTGCTCCACTCTAACTGAACTCGACAGTTGCGGTTCGATTCCTCAGCTATCGACAAACAACTCGTTACAGTAAATGTGTCATAAGTAAGTCGTGCCGTGACAAAATCACAATACATAGTTATTCTATTATATTCAAATATTACTGACTACTGATAAGTGATGTTAGCAGTGATGTGTTTAACGTATCAATACAGCTAAGTTATTAGAACATTCGTTCAGTTAAAATAGGAGCAGCCTCACGGCAAGCCTTTCGGCTTATTTAAAGTACTTCTAATGTAGACTGTACGATCTATCACCGCGTTCATGGTTAACGAGACGTAGAAAATTCTACAAATGCGGTGCATAGGAGTGAAAATTTAGATTAGAAGTACTTGCTTACAGAGTAGCTTGTGTTACAGTAACAATTGGTCGAGTTACGGAGGAGATGCTAAGGTTGTGTTTTACCGTAGTCAATCGTAAACAACACTGGAGCTTCCGCTCAGTCAACGGTTCTAAACCAACCCACGCTTCTGCGACCGCACCTTCAAATGGAACTGTAGCCACATATAAAAGCATACATCTATGGTATCAGATTAAACATACAAGACGTATCAACAGCGAATGACATTGCATTGGTATTTGCCAGCCCATGTTTCAGATACAACAATAACCGTTTAAGATGAATGAAACTGTATACCTCGCCCTACCTATATGTACAATTGATAAAATAGAACTAACACGACGCGCGAAACAAAGTTAGGTGCAACAGAAATGATCGTTTACTTAATATTTACGGCTAGTATGAACCCTTCAGGCGGAGGCCTGTCGATTCGCTCAAATTCACATCCTCACATAAACTTAACCACGAGAATACTATACACAGACTAAAAGTTAAACAACATCGACTGAGATTAATCCTAACTTATCGTTAATGAACAACAAAGTGGTAAACTTACAAATTGCAACGCTTTTGTCTACGCGCGTCACCTAGCGTTACTTTAGCGATATTTTGGAATGTGTGCGACGCGTACAAACCTATCGGCACCAGATCACCTAACATAGTTATTATGGAGCGAAGCATGTGATGAATATGATGCACGGTCGCCGACCGAGTCCGCTGATGTATGCGGGACCGGGTACAGATACGTTACGCTGCGCGAGCGAATCTGAGCGAAGTAACAGTGCCCGAAAACCGAGCGCGGCGGGCGTGTGCGCGCCGCGGGCGACCCTAGCGAGCGTGCGTGTCCGCACCACGTGTACGATCCCCCCGCGCTCGGCGCTGCGCAGTTTGTATTACTAACTACCGCTTACCATCTAATTGAACTCAAAATTTACATTTACATAGAACTTAACCATTAAAATACTTATCATTTTAATTCATAAATATAGATATTACTTACATAACGCTAAAATACAACTTTATGTTGTACATACATTATAACCTAACTTTAAATGTAAATAGTAGGTTTAAATTTTATATAATAGATTTTATATATTCAAATCAATTAAATATTTAAATGAAAAATGAACGTTGATTAAATCAAATGGGAAGCGAATGACGAAAGACGTAATAGCAAATTATCCGACTAACAATAATTATATATACGAACACTGGCACCTTAATATTGAACCGTTTAGTGTCTAAGACAGTTGTGTCCAGAGAGAGATTTGTTTAATAGGTATTGTACTCGTGTATGTTGATGTCGAGGTAGGCAAGACCTCGGGAGGAGAGTCCTACGGGCTTGAGGTCTGCGTATCTTCTACCGTATAGACTTTATCGCCGCTAATTACGGGGGACTTCATAACTAACGAATACATTGTCAAAATATAAGAAATGCGCATTATTAAAACATATACATGCATTAAATATCGCATTAAATGGTATAATAGGTTTATTCGTATAATTTAATGAAATGATATATTAAAAAAATGGTAAATTGATCGTTAAAAAGTCCAATAAAAAATAAAAACGATTATATTCAGGTCAACAACTTTAAAAAAACGCTTTAGCGCAATAGTTTAAAATATATATAATGTATTCAATTCATTAGCCTTCTATCAACATATTCGATTCCTTAAATTAGAAACGAGACTGTTTCACAAATAATTAATCTATCAAAATAATACTGTATATCTAAGCAAATTATTATCCAAGTGAGTAATGCAAAAAATATTTATATTTAAAATGGTAACATGTTTGGTAAAATAATAGTCACAAAGCTAATTAAAGGAATCGAACATTGAAATACGAACTGGTTCAGAACCATCGATTAAAGTTTCGACATAAGTTTAACAGAATAAGTTCCGAACACAATCCTGTCTATAAACAAGTTCTATTTAAAGCTGCACTGGACAAACGGGTGAATTGTTAAAAATTGGTCACAATTATAAATTGAGCCCGTTAAAATACGAGCGTAATATATGACCCACTCCGCCTAATGTACTTAACTATGTCATACCATCACAGATCAGCTTTGCCTTCGATAAAGCGTCTAAACTATGAAGCTGCGAGTGACTTCCACTCTGGTTATTACATCGCGAGTGACTACCACTCTGGTTATTACATCGCGAGTGACTACCACTCTGGTTATTACAACGCGAGTGACTACCACTCTGGTTATTACAACGCGAGTGACTACCACTCTGGCTATTACACGCGAGTGACGTCCCCTCTCATTATTATTAACACGCTAGCAACTTTCCTTCCAGTTATTACAATGCAAGTAACATCTCCACTGGTTATTAAAACGCGAGTGACTTCCAATCTGATTATTACATCGCGAATGACTTTATGATTATAACAGAGCTAGTAACATCGTGAGAGACTTTCCCTCTACATTGCGAGAGCCCTCCACTCTGACTATAACATCGCAAGTAACCTTTTCCCTAGTTATTACATCTCGAGCTATATAATAATTGGCGATGCAGAATCAAAGTCACATGAAGATTACTTTGGACTAAGGACGACAATCAAGATTCGATTCAAAAATTACATACGGATTTAATATTATAGTATATATTACATGTACAATCATTAAATTATTAATTCATATTTATAATTCATTAATTCAGAACGTGCTTATTCCAAACAGTATCTTCCTATTTCGAAGCTTCGTACTATTTAATTAAAATATTACGCTTTTTAGACATAACGAGACGTACACACATGTGAAATTCCTAATTTATATAATTACTGTACTAACTATTTACACAGAATATGTGGTCGTCGTATATAAAAAAAAACACTATAAAAATGTATCTAATGAAATTATAATAAATATGCAAATATTAAATACGGCAAATAATTTAAACGTGTCATAACTTTTAAAATTAAATGTTTATAAAACATTTAAAAGTGCTGATAACGGAAATGTCAAGTATTATTTTTGTATATTTTAAAAATTGTACCACAGCAATGTTTAAGGAACTTTTTTTTATTAAAAATGACAGTTCTCATAGAAGGAGTTGAAACCCGTTCTACGCCTAGATGTCTCTGCTGTTTCGTATCTAGTATTAACCCCTATAGAAAAGTTAAAATTGGGTTTTATAAAACAATACTATGATAATTAAATTACTGTGTAGTTTGCGTGGTTCACTGGACGGTATTATAGAAAAATTACGGTGCCAACATTTTTGTACAAATAAGAGCTTAGTTAAAATATCTCCAAGCAAAATTAAGAGATAATAATCACTCATCATTTATAATATCTACTCGTTGACGCGGCCTAGTATCTATACATTCGCACTTGGTGCATTGACATTACGTAAAAAATAATATTTTGAATATTAACATCCACTTTTAACACAAACCGTCAAATCACAATTTCAATTACATAAACCATTCGTTAGTACGTAGCAAGTGTTGGCTGGTCCGTACCATCGGTGCTGCTGTCGGCTCCAAAGACAAACCTAACTCTGTTGTCTATGGCGTGGTTCCTACTACCAACATTGGCACCTATATAAAAAAACGCCTCAAATTAAATTTGTAACGTTGTCATTATGCAGTTTTTACATTCACATGATAAACATTATATATTCATTATTATTTAAATTCAAGTCCACTTTAAAAGTGGGACATTACAATTGATTACGTACGCTATTATATTATTTGTTAGAAAAATACGAAATCATGTACTTTCAGTTAACATATTATATATGTTAATAAAGAACAATATGTTTTATATAAAAATACATCGTCTTCTTCAGCCGTCGGCCGGTAGACGCTAGTACCCATATATTTTTAAAAATCTATGATTTTTAAGGCTTTTTGCTTGTATTTTGAAAATATTTTACATAATTACAGGTATAGTAAATCACTGTAAATGCACTAATATGTTATTTACAAGGATCTATAGTGATTTTGTACTGGTACGGCCAATAGAAACAATATTCATAATTTTATACAACATTCAGATTAATATTTTAAGGATAACTGTTTTTAAACATGACCAATTTAGGAGTAATTGTTTTTACAATCTATAATATACATATACGATTTAATTCCAACATTTAACATTCGATAATTCATTTGCAACATCTCAATCAAGCCAATACATCTAAGATCAAGTTCGCGCCTACGCCAACATTCGTCCCGTTCAGTCACACTCGCCGCGAGACACGGAAGCTATAGAACACAACTTGTATATTAGTGAAGACGATTTTATATGTGCTTAACTCTTAAAAAACAAGAAACACCGTACATTTAGTAAGTAACGTGAAAACAAAGTGGCGGGCGACGGCAGGCGCGTTGCGCGCTCTTGCTCTCGTCCCGCCGCGACACTTGTATGTACGTATGGTACTGGATACGACTAACTATTATAATTATTTTATTATATTACACATAATGATCATTTCCACTAACATTAAAAAACGGTTTTCATCAAATTTCTTCGTTTATAATCACAGACACTTTCCTAAAATATGTATTGTAATATTTCCCTTTAATTACGCACCGGATTTAAAGAGAACCTAGTTATATAATGTACTTACTCAATTTTGAAGTAACACGATATAGACTGCTAAATAAATTAACCATAGCTACACAAGACTGGTGTATAATATTTGTATATTATTTTACAGAGAATAGGTAGATAAATATTTGTTTTATCTGTATCGGACTAGGCACGCGCGGCCCGATGGCCGGCGCTCGGCGCAATAACTTAATAAATTTGATAATTACTTAATCACACACCAAGTTATTAACTAAAACTAATTAATAAGTAAGTTTGTTGCATATTCTATTTGATGTGGTGTCCGGGCGCTTGGCGCATTTGTGTAGTCCCTTTCTGCACTGCCACTTCAAGATCTAGAAATAGAAATCACAAAAACATATTAACCAATTATATACCTATATAGCCTAAACCACATACACCACACAGAAAACCCCAAATTGAGAGCGATCGACGTCTTAATTTGTGTTTATTTGTTCGTAACTAATTTACAATAAACCGTATGAAATGCTAGCTTAAATGCTTGTTCAGGCAGTGAGGCGTGCACATGCCGGTATCATGTTCTAAATCAGATCTTAACTAATAATGTAGAAAAGCTGAAACCGAGTAAGTGAGAATATTTTAAAATTAAATAATTTCTTGTCACCATAAATAAATTGCCAAAAGGATAGTTAAATTAAGATTGTTCTTCTAATCTTTGTGGTAATCATTTTGGTAAATGCGCGTGCGATTAGTGTTATTCACACCCCGACAGTATTCGTTGAAAATACATTTTAAATATGATTTTAAGTCTTACGGAAAGATCAAATTTGGCTAATATGAATAACACGACCTAAAGTAAACGTGTTTATTTATACGTAGTTCTGAACAACGGTGTAAACGTTACCGGACAAAAAAATTAAACCCGTGAATATACTTACCTATTTCATTGTTAGTTGATGTTAGATCCTACGACGGATGAAAAGATTGCTTAATTTGTTGTTTAATTTTAATGTATGTTATATAGCAGTGTGGACTCTAATCTTATTTTTATGTTTACCCTATACATAAGAATAATATTAGAGTGTTACCAAGTACACTTCTCAAAAATAAAATAAAAAAGTAATAATTATTAAAGCTCATATCATTTCATTTTTCGGTTTTTGCATTTTTCTAATAATAATCGAAACCTTATTCTTGTTAAGTAATTCGATTGTTTAATGAGAAGTCTACTTATTTGACAGGTTAGGTGCCGTGTCAGAAGTGCAAAATAAGTATTGATCTGTCGTCCCCGATGTTGGCTAACTAATGCGTGTACATGACAAGAGAACTTTACTTTAGGATAGTATATCAATTAAACGTTGTGTTCGGGGAGTGAGAAACCATATTAAGGTAACTAATGTTGATTGCTGTGACCGCTTTCGGTCACGGCGACATAGTCGGTACGGCGTTAGTGCGAAGATCGCTGCCATAGACAATCTTCTTAGTAAACTATAGTGCGCACTAAACGCACGTCAGTTTCCCATCAACACAATTGTATTGAGTAGTAGCAGGTTGTGTTGTGGCTTTCAGCTAAACGCGTTTGTATCGAGCTTAGCTTTTCACTAGTAAATTAGTTAACTAATTAGAAACGCAGAAATAGGAGCAAGATAAACCTCACTCTATGTAACGGGCTGTATTTTTTTATCTGCCTATTACTTATGTGAGTGTGTGTTACACAGGCTAATATAATTATTTGTTATATTAGTTACATATACTTTATGCTTAGTTAGGACATTTCATCTTCAAATAAATCCGACTGGCAGAATCATTATTATAGTTTCTGATACTGTGCATCTTCACGATTAGATGGGAATATTTTGTTTGATTATTGATAAACAATTATGATGAGGTAAATATTGCTAAATTTAGTTTGAAATAATAGCTTGAGTGCAAATGATTTGTTACTTTAAATATAATTGTTTATCTTTGCCATATGCCATTGCTATCTTAGAGAATATATGTTAAATAAAAATATTATTGACATATAATTATTTCAAAAAGCGTTATACATAATTAGGACGGCACGCATAGCCACGGGCCAACACCGCACCTGTTCCTATACACAGAGTCATATTGACGCCCGTCAAGATGTTTTCTTTCTTAAATGTCTACGGTTCGAAGAGTACGTTACAATGCCGCTCAAGGTCATTAGACATAAGCCGCTATGGCATGTGAAAGGTTTACTAGCGGCATCCATGATTTCTGATACGAGGTATATATAAATAAACCGTAACAAACATGATAATCCGGCTTCTCGTTTATAAATATTTAACTCTCTCGTTTATAAATATTAAACTCTGATCTTTCTCTGGCATATCGTCCTCTATCGTATGAATTCAGTATTAGATATATATTTATACCCTAATTGGCAAAGTTAAATCAACTGATCGTAAAATATAATTTATATGAATGGTCTCCAGCTTCATATTATAAATCACTTTTCATAGTAAACCAATTATACGATTAGCTATGTTATTATTATTACGATATTCTCTCGGTTGAATTTAATCGCCTGTGCATAGTACGCCGTATAGTGATACAGACTTGATTTCAAAATGTTGCCAATTTTCTTGGTGGAACTGATTTGAGTTTAATTACAGAAACTGGGAAAGCTGAATCAGGGCATTGAATCAAGCGTCAGTGATTACCATTGCTAAGGCTAATTACTTGTGAGAAAGTGCTAAATAATATTGAGTTTTTTAAAATTAATGTGCATAAAGGTAGTGCGAGGAGGATGGTCTCACTGTTGTTGTTTATGCTTACTCTATATTGGCGATTGTTGATCAATCGCGTCGGTAGGCAGGAATCCGCACCTGATACAAAGAGGAATCTCGTATAGAGCACCAATCTATCAGAGATCAGCCTAGCCTGACGTAAAATCAGTAGAACGTCATTGTTGTAACTTTATTTAGCTTACAAGTTCTATATACTAATCCACATATTTACATAAGTATATTATGTTCTAGTTTTCTGTCATGGTCTAGCAAAACAGGCTGTAAGAGACCATCCTCTTTACGATTCATCCTTAATTATTTCATTTGTAATTTTATTAATTCATTGAAAACTTATTTCATAGAACTGTTAATTAACTGGCCTGTAGGTCTTTTTTATTGCTTTAAGAGGCAGACGAGCTAGCGGCCCACCTGATGGTAAGTGGTAACCGCTGCTCATGGACTTTCGCAGTGCCTGGGGGCACTGCAAACCGCTGCCCACCGTGAGATTAATAATAGTTTTAAACCTGAAGTCTAGTGATTAGTGACCCTGGCTCAAGCAGACGTCGTGGGTTTGATCCCCACCCGGGACCAATCTATTGCGTTATGAGCACGATTATTTGTTCTGTGTCTGAGTGTAATTTATCTATAATATATATGTATTTAGTAATATATGATTATGTTTAATGCCATAGCACAAGCTCTGCCTAGTTTGGGATGAGATGGCAGTGTGTAAGATGTCCCAAAAATTCATTTTTACGTGACCGCTTATAGTATTGACACGTAGAAAGGTACCATGAATTAGTTTCAAAAAACCTGATTGTACTACAAATTTGCACCTTCATATTTTTTTTATTTAATAATTTAAATTTTTTTGTATATTTTAATGGATAGTTTTTACTAATATTATGCCAAATCTGACGATACTTACAAGGATCAAATATTTTAATTTTTTTTATGATGGCTGGTACACGATACCTACCGGGTGTCATAGCATAAAGCTTTATTAATTTTTGCACTTGTGCCCCAGTGGTTAAGTTTTCGCCTTGCTAACGCCCTTTTTGTTTTGTGTTCGAGACCCGCACAGTAAAAACTAGTTAAGTGACTCATAAATTGTTGTTCTGGGTCTAGTTGTACTTTGTGTCCGCGAATTATATGACCCCATAATACATGGATTCCAATCACTAGTGCGGTCGTTGTCTTTTCTTTCAAATGTGTGTTTTTAGAATATATGTAAAATAACCACAATATACGTATTTCCATAGGCAAATCATCAAATATAAACGAAGTTTAATCATCGTCAATTCCGAAACTATGGGTCAAAATGTAACTGTATAATAAACGTCTCATTTTGTCCTGGAATGGTCCTATATTTCATTGGTAGTGAGGTTTGTTTGTCATCAGAGTCCTAAATAACAATCCTGGGGCTTATAATCATTCAACGTTTAGTGTCGAGAAGCTTGATACTTTTACTGTCAATTAGTCTTAGAGTGGGTCATGTATAATTATGCTTTAATAAATACCTAATTTAATGAAATGTATAAGTCTATTAGATATGCAACTAGGTATTGATTTATTAAATAACGATATTAATACAATGAATCTAATAAACATTAAGCATAATAATAATACTAGTTAATTAAATCTCGATACATGTATTGCCCCAAATCGAAGACAACAACATCGTTACAAATTTAAAATCTTCTATGTGATATTTTTGCCGAGAACGAGGTGTCCATATATTATTGAAGTTACTTTGAATACCGATGATTAACAAAAAAATCCCATATGAATATCTAAGTATTTCATTATAGAATGCGTCAATTTAATATCACCCCAAGTGACAGTCTGCATTCTATTGTACATTAAAACATCCTATGTACACAAAAAAGAACTTATGCACATAAGAGATTTCAAATCTGCAACGACGATATGACATTCACAAAGTAAAAACCAACTCTTTTCTAATAAGGCCAGCTCCTAAAAATAATTTTGAAAAGAAAATAATAGTATGTAACTTAAGTAACTTTACATAGCTACTCTCAAAAGAGTTATCTTCAGTTCCATATAGCATCCAAAACTTTGTCGAAGGTATTTATATTCTACTAATTTAATAAAGCTTTACCTAGCAGTTTATTAAATTAGTGGTATTAGCAACAGTATATGCGTAGCGCCAAGTTGCTTACTGACGCACGTAAACGATTGTTCCTACTATAGTAAAACAAGCTATTTCATACAAGAATACGTACTACATGATTTAAAAAAATACTACTAATTAAAATAGTAAAATTAAGCTTTACACTAATAACGTGCAATATCACGTGTAACATAGACAAGCTGGTATACCTACGGGTCTCATTCTGCCCACGATAACGAACAACTTATAAAACAAGAGTTTGCAAAACAAAGCGAACGTAATTTTCTCTATCTAACAAACGCACTTTGTTAGAAAGACCAATCCCTTTTGTTCGCAAACAGATGCTTTAAAAATTGTTCATTTCCTTGAGTACATTTCTGATCGTTGAGTACACCATAATATTTATGTTACTGGCACATAATTAAATTCACCTCAATAACTACTAAGTGCACAGTACGAATTAAATGAGGTTGACTTATATTGTGGTTACTACTTGTATGCTAATAATAACGTAGTATCATGGGAAAATATAATGAATAATGTAAATAAATAAAATACAACAATACTGAATGAACCTTGTTACAATGAGATGGTAATAATATGAGCTCATGAAATTTAAAGTTAAATTTATCGTAATAATGTTGTTGATATTCTTGAGTGATACACATAATCTTAATCTCATTTCAACTCTTTCTTACCGAAATTGCAGTAAAAGGATGTCTGGAACAGTCTCTCCAATTAGGATACTATTTGCTAATTGATAGTCACGTAAATTTAATCTAAAAAATTATATTAGTAAATTTTGTCATTAGGCAATTTTAGTGAGAAAATCATTAAATGAAATTAATAATACTGTATTGTGCGCTCAATAGAATTAGCAACCGTAACAATATTATTTAGTAACTAACATCAGAGCTAATATTGTTGGGATTCACTAAAATTTACCAAACGTATTTTTATAATTGCTGAGCTGTGGTAACAAAATACAAGTTATGAAACGAGACACTATTCAGCGGAAACCCATGACAATGAAAATACTAAATTAATTTGCTGTGTTAATTCAGATACGTAGTGTTATTTTTAATAACGAAATACAGTTTATAAGAATGTATTTAAATTTTACTATTGTTATTTACTTATGTTTCTTTTTTTATTTAAGTTTCTCCACTTTAGTTTTTTTTTATATTAATGAACTTTTAAATTGCCTTGAATAATAAAAATAAAGGAATTCACTGTTGTATCTAATATGCAACGTACTATTTGAAGGTATATAATGTATAACGTGCTATTTTTTGTGAAAAAAAAATTATATGTACTATTAAACCGTACAAAATGATAATGGTTTCACAAGAAAACTACAAAAATGAGATTTTGATGTCTACAGTTATTGCCAGAATTTTGTTTGCATAGCAACACTTTTTTGTTATGTAATAACAAAATTTTAATTTTATTATATTATGGATTTAAATATTATCGGCGTACAACATTTAATGGCAGGCATTATTTTATTATACGCCAGATGCTAAGAGCTCAACAAAATGAGATATATCCAACTCCGATTTGAATTCACTCAAAATAAGAAATATTAGAAAAAAAAAATTCGATACAAATAATGCAATTATATCACTACAATCGGTTCCTTCTTGCGTTGGGTGCTCCAGCATTAGGAAAAACCCAGTACGGCCATGCTTGTCTCATTGTTTAATATTTGTACTTTATGTGTGCCATTTTAATTAGTGCGGCAGTTAAATAGAGCACATAGAGATTGTGCGATAAAATTATTATAATTTAGTCACCAACAATATTAGCTCCCCCGTGTATGAGGCAATGAGTGATCGCATAAATATAATAAAATAAATAAAAATATAATATGATAGGTATTGAATAACATACAATCGGTCAAGGGTCGACGTGTGCTCGGCATTCCGGTTAACCATTTCACCTCCGTTCGGCCTAGAACGAGATATATGATGCATATCTTTACTGCTTACTTATATTATGTAAAATAATAACCCTTATTTATGTTTAATTGTATATAAATTGAGGCCAAGACTATAAACATAATTATTATTTTGGCTGTAGAAGGTGTCGATTTTGAAAGCCTTTGCTACATCGCGACATAAGGAGGATAGACAGATAACATTTAGATAATAAGGAATGAGACTTACTTGCGCTTTGCGTGCAACATTTCCATTAGAAGTGTCTGTGTGGGCGCTTGGCCGGCACAGTGCCGCTGGTACAGGTGCTCCTCTCCCCGGGCCGCTAGAGCATGGATCTCAGGTACGACCATCACTAACTTGCCGAATTTATCCTGGAATTGCAAAATTGAGACTGAGCTTCCTTCCACAATCTATAGTAGATATTCATGCATTTCTGTTGACTAGGTAGGCACACGACGAGTAAAAATAGCAGCTATCAGACACAAACAGATGCTTTTTTTAGGGCTTCCTAATATACATACATAAGTAAATCTTATTAGGCGTAATGTTGCTAATGCAGACGTAGAGTATTCACGAATATTATGTTTGTTTGTGTTACCAACCAAACCCGATATTACAATACACTGGGCTTACACAAACTCTCAAGAAGCGGGCACGCCTTTAGGACCAGTAAGTTATTTGACCGACATGGGCCATACATTTGCATCCAGGGGCTCTACCGGCTAAGTCGCCGAACATAGTTTTCGTGAATGGCGTTCAACTAAATAAAGGTTAAAAATTACTTAATCAATCGTTAAATCGGCTTCGACGTTGACAATCGATTTCTGACCATTTATGAAGTCACATGTGTTCATGCCGATTTAACGATTGATTAAATCATTTTTAACCTTTATTTATTTGAACGCCATTCACGTTAACGATGTTCGGCGACTTAGCCTTAGAACCCAGAATGAGTAAAATTCATTCTTGATCGTTTTGGACCGGTCAGAAGAATATATATAATAATCAAACTAGCAACTTATTATTTATTATGCAATCCGAATTGTTCAAATATAACTGAATTTACGTCAAAAAGCAATAATATTTCTATTTCCATAAATTAGTCTAAACTAGAACTAAATTTGCGGAATTTCACACTACACCAGTGTGGAATTTGCGGAATTCCACACGACACTAGTGCGGAATTCCGCTAATATGTGGCTTGGCATGAGTCGTATTTAACCATACACAATATCCCGTTTACTTAATTTTAATGAAACTAATAAATTAAGCTATTAAAGCAGATCTCTGCCAACCTACCCAATGTATCGGGGTTATTTATTTGATTATAGTTGTGCTGTTTATTTTTTCAGATACAAGTACTTAAGTATAAATTAAATTCTGATGTTAAAAAGTCAAGAGCATAATGCAATTTTAGGGTAGAATAAAAAATTAAAAACTACTTAATATGGACTACTTTATATTTTGTCTTTCGATGGAATAATCGAGTTAATTATTTGATCAAAATTAGAAATATATGTTGTGATAACTGTCATATGATATTCTTTAGCTATACTGTCAAATTATATACTCAAAACACAGATTTGACAAACAAATTTGAATGCCCCGGCTGCTAATTCCGTATTTTTATCTCACGTTTGTGGCCAACTATTTACATATATAGACTTAAGTCTGTTTCTCAGAGGGGTAGACGGATTTCCATTTGTCACGATCTTTGCACCCCTTTTTTACCTCGTTTACTGTCATTATATTCTTCATACTCGCTGGTTACTTCTGACCTGGCCTTTCTTGAGGACAGCTCCGATTTGGTCAGAGAATGGCCTTCCCCTTCCGATTGTAACATTCACATAAGCCAGGCACACTTCTTTCATCCTTTCTTAATCTTTCTACTGTTAATATAGTTTAATTTACAACGAACCTGTATCGAGGGATAACACGAGAGCGTGTAGTCGAGAAGAGCTGCTTGAACTGTCTGGTAGCCGTCTCGAACGCACTTGACATTGACGATGCCTCTCACATCTGGAATGCCAAAGAAATCCTTCAAAACGACAACAAAACGGGTTTAATGTGTATGTATGGTGACACGTCAGAAAATAAACACATATTAAAAAAATAAGAACCAACACATAAACAATAGAACAAGCATTCGCTTTGGGGCATTTGACAGAGATAATGGGTAATGCCATATTAATTCTAAAAAATAATATTCACTTAATACTAACCAGGGTTAAGTAGGAGCAAAAATTTTACGCAGATGTAGTCGGGAACATCAAATTTAAGCTCGGCCAATTTGTTCTGTAGCTCGTTGAAATGCTCAGCGAGGGATGGTACGCCTAGTAGACCTAGGCACAGGAGGTCAAACTTCTGGCCGTTGTGAAGAGTGGTCTCATCAGGCAGGCCATTATGCATCCTCTGGTGCAAATGGTCCAAGACCAACATGTCTGACCATGAATGTTGCAACAGCTTCATTTGATCATCAACCTGCAACAATTCATAACCGCATTGCTTCACTTGCAGAGCAGAGATAACTTATTTATCGCAACTGTCTGCGATTGAATTAGAGAGATCAAAACCGTCATTAATGTTGAAATAAGTTAATGTAGAAGCAGTTACATATCAAATCGCTTGGTGAAATGTTAGTAGTTCGCAAGCCATTACTATTTCAAACAATGTGTTTACTGCGTCTACATTAATACTCGGTTCAATGCATTTCAACGTTAAATAACAAAAAAAATTAATTGCAACTGGGGTTTTATTATTATAACCACTAATGACGGATACGGGTGGATTTTTAATCAATATATGATACAGATAGGGATTACGATGTGCCAGTGGTAATTTGTTATAGTAAATGTCTGTTAAGAATTGCCTACTAATGAATTTATGATTAAAAAGCGCTCCTCCAAATACCTCAGGCAATAGTTAACAATATGTATATCACGATTACTTTGTGACAGTTTCCAACGAATTGAGGTGTCGTGTAATGAAAACATTATCTGACAGGCGCAACCGACGACTTCGTTCCGTGACCTACATTTTATTGAGTTGCATTAGAAAACGCGGGGCGGAGCTCGAGCGCGTTAAATTTGCCGTTTACGAAATGTTACAACTGAATTTTAGAGCTCGAAGGCATTGCCACACCGCATGTTGCTTGCTCAACGCGATGGATCGGGACTATGAAAACGAACTATCATCTAAGCGGTCGATTGTATGAGCAACACATATAATATATTTTTACACAATATTTAGGTGTTCAAATATAATTTTAATATAGTTTTATTAAATTAGGAATACATTTTAAAACATCACATGAGTATTTTTTTAGTTTAGGAGTTTTAAATGAAAACAGTTTGTTTTCACACAGCACATTTAATTTAGGTTCATATAGTTTCGAGGTTTCATAACATATATTAGGTACAGGCCAAAACCCGATTGAGTTATCCAGGATAACCTAGTAAGGAGACCATATTATCGAGGATAATAGATAAACTATTTTTAAAGATTCGGAAATGATTATAGAATGGGAGTTTGAGGAGCAATTCCCCATGGATTTTCTACAAAAAATGGAAAACCTCTTCCATTTATATTTATATATCAACAAATAAACTTTATCGAATAATTTAAGCATCTTACATTTAATATGATTAAGATAAGATGAAATAAAAAAATAAGATATTATTAACCTAAAATTTAATCCTTCCCAAGATCAGGTAAGACAATCCATCTACCCTTATTACCGATTAATAACTGCGAACGAGAATAAATTTCATATTTATTCTTGAACGTCTGTATGTAAATACATTCGGTAGCTGTGCCCTTAATTTGGAATAACTTTTTAAGCATGGCTCTCACTATTTCGGTAAATGTCACGTTAAAAATGGATTTCAGGAGTAAATAAAATCGATTTAATTCGATCCCATCCTTGTGCAAAATCGTTTTAGTTTTTGCGAACAAGTTCGATCGCCCAGTTACTCAACACAATACATTTTAGTGTACAGCACATTTTGGTTTAGAAACACTTTTTGTGCATATAAATGTTATACAACACTCTTAGATTTCTACATCATTGAAATTATTCGAGCCCTAATAATTAATACGACATAATGCGACAACATTCTGCCTCGTAAAGGCGTGAATATTTAATTCCGTTCCTATTTTCATCAGCGTAGACTACAAAATTGTGGTGAGTAGCATTGCGTCATATGACGTTTTGGATTTCAAGTAGTACTCCCTTCGGGCGGCCATCTTGAACTGAGTTGTTAGTAATCGGTTGTGTGCAAAGTAGGTCAAAGTCGTCTTGGATTGCCGCGTGCCCAAAACTTTAGATACCAATGACTGGAATCTTATTGGATATAGAATTAAGTTTTCGGTACAGTTTTATGATTTGTCGATCGTAATTACTGTACTGAAACCTAAATACTGTATTACACGGTAAGTAATAAAGATTCATAATACTGTGGTTAACTTATACAGCGCAATTTGGAATAATAGTTTGAAATGCGCTTGTGAGTGGCGAATAGACTGAATAAATTAAACTGAAAATATAATGATAAATTCAGGCGTATATTCAGCGTATCGGTGAGCTATATTACTCCTCAAAACTGACAAATATAGTGATAGGGAACCGACTGACTGGACGAAGAACATCGGTCGCATTTGTTGGATGATGATGATAACTTGGTGCTAACTACTCCAATACTCTAATGCAATAGAGGCAAACTAAACCAATTCCTTGCATGCAGATCCAAGATGCATGACAAAGACAAAAGATTTATTTTACTCGAATGATAATTTTACATTTAATCATGTTTAAGTGAAATCTCTCATTCAGTACGACATATGCACTCGGGTATTAATAGCGTAAAAGATACCAGAATTATTGATACGGTCCAAAATAGGGCCTACTGATGTATCGAAAGCAGAATATAGAATCTCAATATGAAATGCAAGTGAAAGACGAACGTTTTATTATAGTTTGTTCTGGTCTTGTTATTTAATAAGGTTAAAGTTATGTGAAAAGTAAAGTATGTCTGTGTTGTGTTTAAAGTGAGATTAACCCAACCCAAATTCCTGTCTTTGATACTCAAGTGAAAACAGGGAATGTCTTTAAATTGAAACAAAATTATATTTAGCAAAACAGAAAAAGTGTCTAGAAAATATTGGATAGTCTATAATACAATCGTTAAACGAAAGAAACATTTTCATAATAATAGTAAACAAATAAACACGCGGTCAATATCGATACTAAAAACCGGCAGCTCAAGTTCATCGCGCTGTTATGTGACTAATCGCAATTAGTATTACGTAAGAGAAAGCAAAGAAAGGCCATAGAACTTGTTACGTCTCCGTTACCGACGGTTACGCGTCGCGGTAAAAAGTGCTTTCTCGCGGCAACTCGGCCACGGGCAGTGTGTCAAGTGCGGCGAGGAAAGTGCAGCGTTGCCGCCCCGCGTGCTCGCACCGTTACATCATATCCGTCTGGGGAAAGTATAGGTCATCAACATCTCTTCGCTCTACAAGCAGTGCCCTAACGCGACTTTCAGGGCCAACAATTTAATACGTTTTAAATGCGTTCGGTTTGGAAGTGACAAAAATAGTTAAACTTACTGCGTTTTGACCTACTTGTAAAACCACGTTGTGTGGAAGATAAAACCGTATAGAAGAGTTTAGTTTTTTTCGTAAATATGCTAGTCCATCTACAGGAAAAATCATCTACGTACAGCGTCGTCCTAATTCCGCGAATGAATCGTAAATATATAGCGTCATTTTAGCACAAACAAAAATTGCTAGTTGTAAAGTGGAGGAGGCTGTCTGTGGGAGAGAGACGGCGCGATGTGTGCAGAGTGGCAACGTCGCTCGCCCACATGACCGACTGCGGCTCTTGCGTAAGCGTACGACGACCACAGCGCGGCCGCTGTGGCCACCACCGCACCGTCTCGTTCCCGCTCCTCGACTCCTGCTGATTGATTCAACTTCTTGATGCGACGTGCGTAATTTTAAAACATGCACGATATGCGATTCCTCATTCATTTATTCATCTCTATGGAAACGATATGCGGGTTACGTTTCGAACTGCAGGTTATTTTGACAGCACGTGTTTGAATTAATAACATTACCATATTTGAATAATTACAAATGATTTAATGAAAATTCTGAATTCCTCATATACGAGCTTGGGAAATCGATAAGTTTGCATGAGTATTCAGTTAGGAGCTTTTTGGCAAGTGTTTGTAGTTTTTGTGTATGTGGAAAATAAGTATGACGGCAGTGGCAGGCGGCACGCTTGCCGTGGGAACTTGACCCAGTTGGTGAGGCGCGGCGCGGCGTATCGATTCCGAGAGGCACCGCGTCGCTCGCTGCGTCACACGCGCCCCTTACACACAGTCACATCGTAACTAGCCACTATCTTTTGGTACGCAAATTACTATAAATTATTCGCAAGGCGTTACATATATTGAATAATAAACAACGCAACAGCGCAATGCTATAAGTTCGCTAGCATAATTGGTGTACACCAGGATAGGGTTCCAGGATTCGGGATAGGATTTCATACTTATCTGGAAATTCACCTTTAGATACTTAAAGAACACGGTGTTTCTCGCCCAGTCCACTTGTGAGAATAAGTTTTGGTCCAATACTTTGCACATTAACTCAAAGAGATCGACCTCACACTGATTGTATGTTTGGCTCTGCAAGAGTCCAAAAAGCGAATTCTGCCACTCGCGATCATCGATGGTTTGAACAAATTCGCGTATCATGGGTGAAACTGGCAGGGTTTCAGTGCTGGTAGCCTCGGCAGTGCTGGATGGCGTGGCCGCGGCTGTATTTGGCGCGTCGAACGTGAATCCGTCCGGCGATGCCGAGTGCGGAGAGTGCGCTTCCCACTTGTTGTGCGATGGCGGCAGCGGCGGCTGCGGCGGCTGTGGCTGGGCGCCTAGCAGGACTGGCCCGGGGGATGACTCTGGCGACGACGTTAGCGACGACACTTGCGGAATCTGTATTTCTTGTTTTACTGGTACGGCAGTATAAGGAGATCCAAATCCAAGAACAAGTCCACCGTCACCGAGGGAACCGCGCAATGTCTGTACTGCGATTTGCCGTTGTCGCATCATTTGTAGTTTTCGAGCGCGATCCCTTTTGTACATAGGTCCGAACTTGTTACGTCCTCCCCGCATGCGATCTGCTCGTACAGCTGAAACAAAAATAAGATATTAAGTTAGCTGCAAAAAATTATTTAGTTAAAAATACGTCCATGTCGCCTATGCCGTCCTCATATATATTTAATTTAAAAAAAAAATGTTTGCAAAGGACTCATCAATTTGACTATTCATATGCTGTTGCACAACTTTTTTATTGTTTACATTTTTTATAAATGTTAAGTTTGGAAGTAAAATGTATTTTGCAGTAATTTATTCTATCCAGTGCTATTTATGAGTCCCGCGTGACGGAATATAATATTCCCTGTGTAGAAATAATAAAACAAATCTAATACCGCCGCAATAGTATACAATATTATACTCATGTTTACTTTCCTTTGACACTGATACATTTCGACCAATTGCCCTTAAATTAGTATTGAAGTTGTTATTTGAAGTCCCAGTATCACGCCCGAACCGGGAATATTATTCGTATTTATTGCGATTCATTTGGCTAAATATGTTCCCTTATCAGCAACAAAACTGCCACCAATGAGTAATATTATCAGTAAGTTATACTTCCTAAAATTATGTGTAATTCCTAATATATGCATTATTATAGATTTTAGGAAGACTCTCTTAGTAATCACGAAATTTTGAAAATAGCTTGTGAAATAGGGGTATAAACACTGTTTAATTGTTAGTGCAAAATAAAGAACATAACTGTAAAGTTACCTTAAAACTGACGAAGTTATAAGCATTTAAAAAACATTATTGACATGGAACACGCGTTAATGCGCCTACTTCGTTTGTAGTAGAGCCGTAGAAGCTCCATAAGTCATTTTGCGTAAGAGAGACAAAGCATCATCACTGTATCCACTCCAATAACATAAAACGTTTCTTATCAGTGGATTTTCAATTATTAATTCCATATCAATTCCGTCCCCTCACAAGCATTGGAAGTTTCAAAAGTACCACAGAGAAAGATGTTGGAATTATCTAATTGTCTTTGCATATATTGATGTGCAAGATAGTTCTATTTTTATATATTTCACACAAGAAATTTCGAACACGCATTGACGTGATTAACAGTGTCTCATAATCTATATCAAATGTCAATTCGATATTGCCGTTTCTTTGTTGCGCGTGCGTTTGTTGTACCTACTTACTTGTGGTTTAGCGATTATTTTTCAATATGTTTGACCCTGCCTATCTCTACGGACTTATATCTTTTACCACTCGATTACCTTGCTATAAACACTAAATTCTGACTTGATTGCGTTTTGTATTTTTTTATCGATTATTATGAGGTGCATCAACTGCGTAATAGCCATACAAAGGTTACATCAACAAATAAGATTTTCGCGTTGGTTAACAAATGAACAAACCCAGGTATGAAGTTATCCAAGCTGGTTATGTGACCTCGGTCTCTTAACAGTTGTGTTAATACATTACTTCCAGCATTTATAAGTAATGTATGTCCATTCAAGTTATCTCAGTAGGCGTTTATGATACAATTTATTAAAATATTTTGTTTAAGTAAATAAATACATATATAATTTAAACTCTTTTGTATTGTGTGGTGTTTTCCTTATAAATTGGTAAATAGACTATCAAAAGAAAGGTAATGGTAACCTGTAAATATAAGGAACCATCCGGTTTGTTATTATTGTCAGATTTTTTAGACTTCAGATTAACCAGTTTAATAAATGTGACCTAATCAATATACGGTATAAATATTTTATTCAGGTGGTCATTATTTTGTGTATTTTATATATAATACATTTATCACGGCATTTTCCCCGAACGATTAGGCATAGGTTTACCACACCCACGTTTCGCCAGCTATGCTAAGTCCCATGTAGTACTGTGCGAGTCTATTGACATTTACCGGCACAATTCTAAACTCCGGGCTGACACTGAGCATTTTCTGATAGAAATCCGTGATATCACTATTTTTGTGACCCGGGAATCGAACCAGGATTTGTGTGAACACGCTACCGGTAGACCACCGAGGCAGTTTGTGTAGTTTTGCCTATATTATACGTCAGTCAAATCAATAATTTAAACCGCCTAAGTATTTGAAAATGCAAAATCATAATAGTTACACTTTTTTGCCAACAAGTCTGAAAGGTTTAATGAAACTACGTATATTCTGTCATGATGACAAGTTCTTGAAACTTATTATGTGTAGCAATATGATGTGCCAATATTCACGAGCATAAACCAACCAAAAATCATTAGCGTACCTACAATCAATTCTATAACCGATTTTATTTTTTGGAAAGAAATGTTAGGGCAATATGAAAAATAAAATATGCGTCAACCGATTGACATTTTAGTAAGATAAATTTAACAAGTTGATGTTGACACGTTCTTCTGCTTAATAGTCAAATAAAGTTTATATTAAACTTTACTTAAAGGTTGAATGTTTTTGCTGCCAAAGACATAAAAGTATTTGGTATCAAATTAAGTGAATGATAAGAAAGTAAAAGAAATGTAGTATTTTTGGCCATGGCATATTTTCTCTTAATACTTTTGTTTTTGATGTTAAAGACTTGAATTAAATAGATTATCTTTAAAAAATCCATGCTTTTTATGTTAAAATTCTAAACAAATAAGTTTTATACATACTTTTGTATTTAGAACGGGTACTGATTACCGTTGTCAAAAAGAACCTTAAGACTCTACCTTGAGTAATCGTTCTGAAAGTATCACTATTCATTCTTCTCGTTGATTACGCGTATTGAATTGCTGCGTTTCCCAGGAATTTGGTTTCTAGTTTTATTCTAAGCGTATGAAAAATTTACACACAATTTTTCCGGTTTCCTAACCATATTAAGACACTTAGGAAATTGTTTCCTTATTCTGATAATGCATAGATATCATGAGACATGCCAAATATCGCCGAAATCTTCGAAAAATCTTCGATGACACGCACCTTTATCTTCATTATTTGCGTATTAAATGGGATTATGTAGTAGGAAATAGTTATTGTTTGGCATCACTTAAAACGTAACTTAGAACTTGTAATATAGGACAGTGGCCTCATAACATACGTGGTTTCGGGCGATCTTTATGACTCTGGCTCAATTCCAAATACCAAAGGGCGCAACTCGCGATTTCAACGTTTTATGTTTGTTCCGATTCTTTGAATAGTAAACCGAATGACTAATCTTTGTAACATTTTTACTAACTTTCATAATACTATTGTACCGTGATTAAAAAAAATCAGAATCGGGATAAAACAGGTGCTAAAATTTTTAAATTAATCAGAAGACTGTTAATTTGGTAGTATTTCCGTGACTACCTAAAATTATAGAAGTATTTTCGTATCCATCTGAAATTAATAACTGTCATCTGAAAAGTCAACCAATAGGGCAGCTTTGATTATGGAACTGTTGCTTAATATATTGAACATTCATCTTTTCTAAAGCTTTATTTTAATTAAACAACGTTGTCCACGGACCGTGACCAGGCTGATAACGTTAAAATAAAAAAAGGTCACACATGACGGATTTTCACCCCACTCTCAAGAAACCTTGGTACGGTCATCAGGAGAAAGATTTTGTTCAGGGTACAATCATGTTGGATTTCCAGATAGCTACTATTGTATAAAATATTCAATTACTGCTTTTATAGTACTTTTCTGACTACAAAAGCAGGAATCACTCATTTTAAAAAGCTAATATTATATATAAATAACAACGAGCGAACTTCCTTTTAAACGCTACAAAAGGTATGCACTTTTGCTCAACGCATCGAAACGTAGTAAATGTAGAGCCAAATTAATATGAACTTTAATTTGAACAGACTTCGTTTATGTGACTATGTCGTTCGGTACGAAGGAATGTGGATTTATTGATTATCTTTATTTTTATTTGAAGCTACTGTTAAATAATTAGTATCGAATTGTAATAAAATCCTAATCGATGATAAATAAAACTGATGATTTATGTATAAATGTAATTTAGTACCCATTTAAAATTTTCTAAAGAAGTTATTCGTCTTTTTCTAATAAGATTAGGGTCATTTATTGTTTATTATGAACAATAAGATTAAATAATTAATGAATTAATTTATATATATATATATATAAACTCACCGGCACGGAAACTTGGCCACCAATAACTTGCCGATAATTTCTATTTAAATATTTAATTTTCACTATATTATGGGTTTATGCACTAAATTAGGGTTTTTTATGGTTTTGTAACTCAGTTATTGAAAAAATGATGCACCAGCAGTAATCTTTAAAAAAATAAGCAGTTTCACAAAAATATTGGTTTTAACACTGTCAATTTAAAAAGAACACAAGATGAAAAATAACCAAAACGTCTTCGTTGTGTTTGCATTTTAATATCGGGTGTTTCCTCCCCTAGCCCCGATAACAGCTTGCATTCGTTCTGGCATACTTTGGATGATGTTTCTGATCTCAACTTGTGGTATGCTTTCCCAAGCGGTCAGTGCTGCATTTTGAAGCTGATTCAGAGTTTCAGGCGGGTTGGAGGAGGACTTTATTTTTCTTTTAAGCTTGTCCCAGATATGCTCTATTGGATTTAAGTCTGGACTACGAGCTGGCCACTGCAATTTTTGAATACCAACCTCTGTAAGGTATTCCTCCACGCAATGTGCAACGTGTGGGCGCGCGTTATCGTGCATTAGGAGGAATTCGTCAAATCCAATAAACCCTGAATATGGTAACACGTGTTCCTGAAGAATCTCCTCGATGTATCGTGTTGCCGTTAATCGGTTATCGACGATAACTAACTCCGTACGTGCATCGGAACTTATTCCTCCCCAAACCATTATAGAGCCTCCATGAAAACTAACAGTTTGTGTGGTGGTAATGGGTAAAAACCGCTCTCCTCTTCTTCTCCACACTCGCTCCCGACCATCTGGAGCTCGTAAAGCGATTCGACACTCATCTGTGAACAGTACTCGAGCCCACTGCTCATGGGTCCAGTTGGCGTGTTCTCGTGCGAATCGAAGTCGAGCTACTCGGTGACTTCTGAGAAGTTCTGGGCCGCGTGCTGGTCTACGAGCTTGTAAATTCACTTCCTCCATTCGTCTTCTCACTGTACGTTCACTAACATTGACACCTCTTGTGAACTGGAGTCGCTGGCGTATCTCAACAGCGGTGAGGTAGCGGTTTCTCAAAATTTCCAGGACAATAAAGCGGTCATCCCGGGCTGATGTGCATCTGACGCCTCCGCTGCCTGGTCTGCGGGAGTAGCGGCCTGTCTCCTGGTATCGTTTCAGCGCATACTGCATCGATGAACGTGGTACATTCAGTATAACAGCAACTTCTCGCTGTGTCAGCCCTTGTTCGATCAATGCTACAGCTTGTGCAACCTGTGATGGTGTTAATGGCATTTTTATTGGAATTAAATCACCTTTAGTTATTGAAGTAACAGTACGATATCACAATAATTGAACAACCTAACAATAAACTTTCACAAAACACAAATTTAAAACAGCAACTTAGTCGCTCAGATGTCCGGGTTCAACTAAAACTTAAAAATAACGTCATATTGCACTCAAACATGATAAATTACCCTCTTGAACTAAAGGTAAACATTTTTTAGACCAACCTTCATAATAAATACTCATAGGAAACACTTAAAGCTCTTGTTATCGCGAAATACGCGCTTGGCCAAGATTCCGTGCCGGTGAGTGTATATATATATATATATATATATATATATATATATATATATATATATATATTGTAGACTTACTTGCTGCCTTAGAAGCAAGCTTCCTTCGTAAACAAGTATTTAAAAGGTTTAGTATAATATTATTGAGTAATGAAAAAGTCAATTTCCTATCTTAGGGTCCAGGCATACAACTTTGATTAAAACCGGATTAGCCACGAAATTGCCTTTTCAATTAATTTAAATATTTTAGGAATGTACCATACAACGCGAAATATAAAAACGTAATATTGAAAAAAAAAACGCAACTAAATAAGTAATTTAAAAAGACCGGTTTTATTTAAAACGATATGGAAAGCACACTTGTATACAGAATCAAAAACATTACTGCATGTTTAATCAATCCATTGGGTATGATAGCACTGTTTTGTTTTACTGGTTACGAAATCCAATAAAATCCCCTGCTTTTATTTATCGGAATCAACTATTTGAGAAAAAGATATTCATATAGTACACAGTAATTCATCAGCTCTCTCTTGGAAGGCTTAGATATTCAAAGTTAGAAAACAGTTTATTATGCACTGTAAACATTCTGCATTTGAAAAGGATGGTGTCTGTCTCCTAACACTATTAGATCTCTAGACTTAAAACACTGAATATTAAATAAAATATAATAAAAATAATAATCACACATAACGTAACAAACCAATAGACATGCTTTGGCACCGACTTTGAAGTCTTAACTAAATTTTGATAAACTAATAAAAATTATTTCTGTACTCTCTAACTGTACAATAAAAAAATTATGAGTTTTAATATTGTATAAATTAATTACTAATACGGAGTATTTCCCCCTCGTACTCTGACTAACGTTTCCATCCGCCTGGACATGCAACTAAATATGTTATCAATTGTCTTGGGATAAGCTCCGCCATTCTTCGTGTAATGCGTTTTGCAGTTCTTCCAGGTTATTTCGGCGCATTCTTGTTTTAACGCGTCTCTTTAACAAGTCCCCTAGATGCTCTAAAGAATTTATAGCCGAAAATCTTTCTGGCCACTGCATCACACTGTTATCCACATGGTTTAAACATGTAGGACTTAACGAGCACTGTAAGCCCGAGCTGATTGTGCCGGTGAATGTATTGATTGTCACTTAAGTTTTATATTCTCACCAGAATAATCTAAATATGCTGGCGTCTCCTGCCTATCAAATTCCAGCGTCATAGCGAGTTCGAGAAAATACCAATTTCGTTGAATTTGCTTGTGTGTGTCCAGTACAAATATCAACGAAAATTCAACGAAATTGGTTTGGTCATGTAGGAGGGGTGCAGTCATAACTGCCATGTATCATAAACGGCGTTGTGTAGGTAATGATTATTCTTTCTTCCTGATTTCATTAGTATTCTAATGTGCGAGGTAACATCGGCCAAGACGTACAAAAAATAAGCAAAGCAATCCGTTCACGAGATATCTACAAAAAATAAATTTCTTCATAAATAATTATTTCGGGAATATTTCAAATGGCTTAAATACTTATTCTGGTATTCGGGACGGATACAGATTCTACTAATTAATGTTCATTAAAATCACTCCAGTCGTTCTTGAGTCAAAATAGTGTAAGTTATTAAATATGTATCTAGACAAATTAGTCAGAGTATCTTAATTGTTAAATAGATACCTATCGATTTCACATAAAAGCACATAAATCCCTAGACAATCCCTAGCTTTCGGTGACCATATACGTGACGCCTGAGGTGGCGTGAAATGGTAGCAGCATTTAAGTGAGGCAATCATATGCGTTCACCCGCTCTATGTGTAGCTCGACTACGGAAGCCCCTCTACTTCACACGAGCCAGCCGGACGGTATTTTCTCAGAGCTACGCCATGTACTTCTTTAAACGAGGTTTAAAAAAGTACTAATCTCACGGTAAGCAGCGGTGTGCTGTTGCTCCTGGCATTGCGAATGTCCATGAGTAGTGGTTACAACTTTCCATCACGTCGGACGCTAAATCGTCAGCCTCGAAAAGGAATAAAACAAACTATTCTCTACTCTACAAATTTCACTCCAGGTAATAAATTGCATTATTATGTTAAGTTTCTGGTACTGGGAGTGAGAAAGGCAAGAGTCAGCACAGCAACGCACGTGTATGAGTTGTAATCGTCGTATAGTTCCGTAACCGCCTACCATCAGATGGGGCGTATTCTTGTTTTCCGACGGGAAAATTTAAAAAACCGATAAATTTTTCTATAACGCACATTAATCATGACTGTCTGTATGTTCTTTCACTTCTGTACGTAAACTACAAAATGGATTTTGATGCGGTTGTAATTAATTAAGATATGTTTTCCGGCGTGTTTTCGTGTATAATACATACATTAGGTACTGATGCGAAGCGAGTCGAGAGCAGGAAGCTAAAAATACCAAGTTATTATTATAATAAATTTAAGAAGTCGATTAGGGCAAGGCTTATGACTTATCACTTATCAAACGTGTAAAATAAACATTTACACCAACCTAATTTTTTATTCACGATGAGTACTAAGTATACGTACAATGTCTTTACAACCCGATCCTCTCACAGTCCTAGCCCATAACCCTAGCGTTTTATTACGAAAAACCAATAGTACGAAACAAAAAATGTCTTTGAAAGACCCGCAGTCGTAGAACAGCTGCACTATCTGAACTGCGTATTTAATCAGAAAGAGAACTAAACAATTAAAAAATTAAAATAGCGAACGCACATGCCATTAATATATAGCGAAAGTAATATAATGTAAGGCACCAAAGTTTTAGCGCCCCAAACTGAGAAACGGAAACCCTCGTGGGCGGTAGTTACAACCATTAGGATTCAATATTATCTTTTCTTCGCCGGAAAATGTTCAGCATTATCCATGATAGATGAAGACGAAATATCTAAAAAGTCATAGTATTTCATTTAGTCATAAGTTCAAATAAAAAATCCTAGTGTTATGTAGGAAATGGACTATTAAAGTGATCAGCGTGATTTCTATTTCGCGGAAAGTTATTAACAAATTTATGATCTTGATCTTGTTAGTGACGGTGGAAAGTCTATTTCAGAAATAAGAAAACTCACCATCATCTAAATCGAATGTTAACTACCTTTTTAGAACACGGTAAATATAAAAAAAAATCCAATGTATATTATAAACACGAACTGTACTTAGTGTTAGCTTTATGGTAGTAACGTAGTTCAATCGAGAATAATGCAAATCATAGTTAATATAAAGCATTTTTTTTATTTAAATGATTGATTTTTGTCAACTAATTTGTAACTATGGTGCAAAGCTTGAACGAAGTATGTACGTCATGAACACCACTAGATATGACAGAAAAGGACTTGTTAGTTTCATGAATTACTGATTACAGAATAAATTTATGAAAACCTGAATGATGGGCACGGTTTATATTGGATTTCCGCTTTTACCAATTAGGCGCGGAGACTTCTTCATTCGTTCTTTACTGCATCTTCTCGTAGGAGTTGCAACAACATGGTAATTAGGTTGCACAGTTTCAAGGATTCACAAAATTTGGGGGAGGGTGCTAATATATTTTTGATTTATATTTTCCGAAAGGAAATTATTAAGGAAGTAGTACAATTATTGTATTTTATTACTTTAAATTTTATTGTATATACCGACTAAATTGCCCTTACACAATAAAACCAAACATCGAGATATTATGTTCCGGCGTAGTTAGAGATAGGCGATAGCTCCTAATAAATAAATTAGTTCCAATAATACATTTTTCTTTTTTGATTTTCATATTACCGCTACCGCCAAAAATTCAGCAACATGCAAAATATGTATTATCTTAGACAATTGGAACGATCAATAGCCTTTTATGTCCCAGGAAAATCGAAGGAGCAGTTTTGTATATAAAACAAAAAGACGGGGTTGTTTAATTCTGTTTAATTAGACTACTGCCCGACTCTGATACAAAGCTTGTCCCCTGGCATTTAGACATCTGGGTGTCTGTGTTGAGAAGTTATTTTTGACTTCTTAATATGTAGCACTTATAATCAAGTAGGTAACATTTGTATAGATATGTATATAAATTTACTCGCAGGCTTTTCGAGTAACTAAAGAAATATATTTGTTGGTATAATTGTCACCCTAATATTAAGCAATATCAGAGGCATTACCACAATCGGGGTAGCAGCATTTACGTGGTTTATTATCTACGTACATTCATTGTCATATTCACACAGTTAATGTTGTATTAAACGTAGAGATACTCAGTAATAGCCGAGTACTTTATGATATTACTGAACTATTATTATCTACGTACATTCATTGTCATATTCACACAGTTAATGTTGTATTAAACGTAGAGATACTCAGTAATAGCCGAGTACTTTATGATATTACTGAACTATTATTTCAATTTACAAGTCAGTTTAATTATGTTTTAAATAGTCATCGACTATAAAACACGGTACTTGTAATTATTGTAAACATGCCTTCTTAATTTATCCAATGATATACCAAAAAAAGGAAATCATAGATATTAATGAAAGAAGACATGTCGCGCAAACCCATGAAAGGCAGGAGAATGATTTATGTCGGGATTTCCGACCCACCCCAACTCGGAAAATACGTGAATCTCGTCCCACAAAAAGCGAGTTGGGTAGGTAGCATATATAACCTAATTTGAGTCGACAAGAACAATGTTGCGAAACCATTATGAAATGTATTTGTTGCATGACCGTTTTATAACAACTCCATGCCAAAAAGTTTCACGTTTAAGCTTTGAGCGATGGTTGGCTTCAGTAATATTTTGTCAAGAAGTTTTAGTATATTTACAGAGTACCTATCTGTTATCTTTCTACCTTTACTCAATGGAACGGTTTTTATTTTTCGCGATGATGTTACATTATTTCACATGTATGTAGACAAATAATACTGAACCTGCAACAGAAAGGGGCTTTCAGTAAGTCGCCGGTCCACCCAACAACTCACGAGTTAAAAATAACAACCAGTTTTTATTGTAGCCAACGCGCCTTCGTGTGATAAGGACAGAATTACAGGGCTTTGTAAAGGGTTCAAAAGAGACGGCAAGCGTAACGGATTTAAGCATTGCTGTGTGCAATTCCATCAGTTTCGTATTGCAGACCGGACTATTTTACGAAACCATTGTGCTTGCATGCATAGTGTATAGGTTCTCTTTAGATACATGAAAACATAACAAAAAAACTTAAACTTGAAAACAAGCTTTGAAGACTGTATGTAGACTAATATTGTAATATAACATCGTGAATGTCTGTTTACGCATTATAGGTATATCTCAAAATGATGCCGAGCTTGCGAGGCTTATATTAATGATATTTTGTTTAAAACGGTTTTGCAGGGCTTTTAATCACCTAAGGCTGTATACCTTTATTAATATTAATAAGTCATGGGAACAAATCGCAATATCATATCGTAAAGAAAATTATAGCAAATACAGTTTATAAGGAACAAAATATCGTCAGCCATAAATAATATCTGAGAATCAATAAGTAGGTGCAGTAACTTATGGGACACGATTTTGATAACCCTGATGTACATTTTTTTCTTCATAGTTTTGATGCCATGTTAATACGACTCGTTGGGTATCTTCCCACATTGAATAGCTTTCCAATGAGTAAAATCAGATCTAAATGGACTAATTTTTTTTAGTAATATAGTACCAAGAAGGCAAGCTAAACCTTTGGAAGTGCCTTAGACTCTAATATTGATTCAGAAAAGACACTGAGCTTACCAAATAATTAGTATTTGTTTTAACATTACCAGTCGAGCATTATTTGCGTTAATTTATTAATATCATCTCTAAAATCAAGTGCTTCTACTTGATTTGTTCGTTGTCCTTCTGAGATAATTATTTCTCGAACTACGTCAATAATAAGATAATAGCAAAGGCAATCGGTGACATATCTAAAAAAACCATTGTTAAAAGTTTTTATAAATCAACAAAACCATGTATAGCAAATACAATCCATACTTATATTCAAAACCGAATACTAGCAGATTGGTCAGAACTCAGCAGGTTATCAAGTCTATTTAAATCTTCACCTTTTTGCAATCGAGGCCGTCCAGGGTACCAGCTTCGGTGCTTACTCTCTGCCAACATTTCCTAGGAATCAGATTCAGTTCCATCTATTTGACAAGCTATTCAGCTATTCGTTTTAGCTTCAGTACTATCCATAATGTTCATGATATCAGATTTAGTACCAACTGTCTGACAAGATTTTCAAGGTATCGGATTCAGTGCCATCTATCTGACCAGATTTCCAAGGTATTAGATTCAGTACCATATTTTTTTTGATAAGATCTTAAAGGTATTGGATTGACTACTTGTTTATTGTTTCTTTTTTTTTATCTGCATTAATTTAGCCGTATACGTAGCCACTGTTGCCTTGGTAGCATTATAAAGGTATACTTTTTTATTCCGAGTACAGAGTGTTTTAAGTCATAGATCCAACGATAACTGTTGGCGTTAACGTGAGTCCTCAGTAACATTTTCACGAGCAGTTGACAAATCTATACATATTATAGTAGTTTTAGTATAACTTGTTGTCTAGGACCTTGCTTGCTCTATTCTCAGTTTCCTTTATAGTAAAATTATAGGGATGATAAAAAATGTTCTGAAGAAGAAGTTCTGTATGAGTTTTCACGTGATTTTCATTTTACAGATTGATTTCGTTTTTAAGTAAACGAAGTTGATAGAACCTCGTAATTTTTGCAAGGTCATCTCTCAATCTGACAGACATGACCTGCCCAAAACTAATACCATTTGTTGATCAGTAATCAATGAACATTGTAATCAATGACCTCCAATAATTTTTTGTTTAAGTTCGTTCGTAGTAGTAGTTTCGATTCGTAGTTTTAATACAAATTCTTGGGTAAAACTCGCACTACGGCTTAGTTGCTGATCGAATTTCTAAATTGATCACGGACGAAACGGTTTGTTTCCTTTACTGTATTAATACAACTAGACTATTTTAGTATAGAAATTATTAACAAGGATTTTTTAAAATACCCATTATTTTGACAAATCCTTGCTAATAATTTTTTCTATATAATGTATGACATCCTTCTAATAATTTTTTGCTAATAATTTTTTCTATATAATGTATGACATCCTTCTACAATAAAAAAATCTTTTCGTGTTTGAATTTTTCTCATTATGACACCGAGGTGCCATAACTTTTTAATATCATCTCTTCCATTTAAATCTTATAATTTTTGCTCAGCAAGGTATTTTTATATTTGTGCCTTATATTATTACATATATAACGATTAGTCATCTTGGCTTTAGCATGGAATGAGTTTTAAAATACAGTGCATTTTGGACTTTTTCCTCGTGCGATTCAAGAATCTAAAAAATATTAGATATCAGATTGTAGAGTTAATACATAATGAGCACATAGCGTATAACAGTCGATAATGTGGTAAAGGAGGTCAGTCGTTTATTACACGACTAAACTAGATCAAGGTCAAGGTCATTTTTACAAATCAAAAACATAAGTGGTGGTGACAAACAGCCCGTGTTCACAAATAGACGCATACGTCTGTGTTCACCTCGGATTCTGATGTTATTTGTAGCTGTCCTACTTGTCATAGTTGGGTCAAGGTTGACCTCGGTAAAGGGGTCACGGAAATGCATCAAGTATCCGTTATCACTTGGATGCGGCAATTATTTTAGATATTATAATTTGATCATCGTATGGAAATGTAGAGATCGTATGCATCTTTCTATTACGAGAAATCCAAAAATCGACCTTGGCATACACGTCAGGGCCGTAAAATGAAGTAATCGTGTTAACGAGATAAAAAATAGTATGTACCGAAAGGACGGGAAGAGGTGGGGATCGCTCCTTGTACCGACGACTCGGTGAAACTTGGTCAAGGCTGGCAGTACCTCTCCTCTCCCCTGTCGGCCCCCCTCCGGCCGAGTACCGGCGGAATTGGCCGACCGCATCCGAACGCACGCACACGATCGCGCGCCCAGATAGCGGCAGCAGCGATAGTTACACAACCAAGATAAATCACCCGCGATGATCCGCTGAACTGTGTCAAGATCTCATCTTTACTTCGTACGTAAGCTTTACCGCCAGTAAGAATCTGACTGGACTTATGCGATTTAGATTCTCATATGGCATATTTCAAACGTCAACATATGGACACATTGTTTATTTAACTTGGATTAAATTTTAGAAGCATTCATGGGTAAGCTATCATATGCGGTCTTCCCTATTGTCCAACTAATTTTATAGAATAATTTTAAGTTTAGGTAATGAAATCGCTTTTTACAGAGGCGGATTGGAAGCGCCTGCACACCAAAATCCTTTCAAGATGGCGGCACTGGTAAAACTGTCGTAATAATACGACAGGTAATGCCTAAAAAATAGAAAGGCCCGGTGTACGAGGCCGCTCTGTCGAAACACTCGATTCGGGTCAAGGCAGCGCGCCGAAATAGTCGGCTGGCGCGCGCGTTTTTATTGTGATCTAACATCTGTCGCTGCCCACGGCTACCCGACCCTTAGTACTCCACAATCATCGCATATTTAAAGTACTAAGTCCCCCTGTGCAATACTTCAAATAATCCCAGCTGAACTAATTCTTATTGGGTTGTAACAGACATGTCTTCTAACTAGAATGCACCCTCACAACACGCGATACCGTCTTACGAGCGATAAACGACAGCAAATACTGTATGAAATTATAATATGTTATGGGAAATTTAACTGTTAGAGCGTTGGCGAATACTATATATGTCCATGTTGGTAACTTAATTCAATTAAATAAAAGTATGTTTCTGCCACACAGTGTTACGTAGAAATAAGCGCTTGTACCTCGATACCTTTATTACGTAAAGTAGTGTGAATACTGCCAGGCAGCGAGCCGTGTAACTGCCCATCATTATTCCTCGAACGAGGCGGACGCTACTGCACTGCTGCCTGTGCGAACGGATATCTATTTACCAAAATTAAACTAAAATACACTAACTTGGCATAACAAATATTTAATGTTTAATTTGAATTCAATTGTAGGGAACCTTTAAACGCGTTCTATGCCAAACCTGTAAGAAACACTGTCAACAAAAAAATCTTATCAGTAAGCCACCATCGCACGCCAACACGGTATTGATTAGAATTAAATTATAATGCAGCAATGAGTGTGTTGTATTAAACTGTTAAATAATTCTTACAGTCCTTACAGAATTGTAAAGGAAAGTGAAATAATATTATTATACCTTACAAAAGTAATTTAATTGCTGTAAGTCCAATAAAAAAAGTATTGGAAATGTAAAAAGCTAGGTGGCTTTAATCCAATTTGCATCCACCGTTCGCTAAATGTAACGAAAATGTTATTGATCTCTAATACAGTATAATGCGCCAGGCATATGCCGCGTATTCACATATACCAGAGATATCCGAGGGACCTAAATGATGCAACGCTGCAAAGCGAAGCTTTGATACGGTATGATGATTTCCACTAGAGATCTGCATGAAAGCTAAGCGGTGCATGAATCAGTAAAGAAGTTATGAAACAGTATGCAGGTAAACGGTTAACCCTTTCTACGCCGGAGTGGCATTACATCCTCGCATACATTTCCCGCGTCTAGCTCTCGCATACGTCTATTACTGGTTCCGTGTGTGTATCTCTACGGTAGCCCAGTGCTGAACTGAGTGAGGCTAGTAGTATAATTGCGTGATATTAGGTGTGGCCGTTTTTCTCACACATCGCTCAGTTCCTTCGCACATGGTTATGGACTAGTAGATATATGCGGGGAAACCAATCAATAGTAGCTATAGCACACTTATCAGCTGTGCGCTGCATCAACTTAACCTCAGTCATTCCTTGCTCACATCCGTCGCACACGTTCCACTTATCATGCTACTCACTACTACTGCACTTCGCACGCGTCCCTCGCAAACATTGCTTGATCGCATACGTCACTCACAACTCTTACTTTCTTTGTATGCACAAATATAGATGCGTCAAGGGTGTTCCGGTATATTAAGCTATATAATGGCAGATTCCTTTTTTATGCAACGCTCAGCTACCTTGCACATCAATGGTGCAAATGTAATCTTAAACGGTTATATTATATAGTTGTTATGTATTAATTGTTGTATTGCATATTGCCGGTACTATTGTATTGTTTACGTTTACAAGTTATCTTATGATAACTTGTACTCTCGTAACGTAAACTCTAATAGGGCATCGTACCAGTTGTAGTAGAGTAACAGGAATCGTTTTAAAGTTTACTGACCGATATAAACGTAAAAGACAAGTGTTTAAAAACGACAAGTACCTAAATTACCAATTATTTAAATGCTACAATGAGCCTTTCAAATCTAATGCGTACATAAGGTTTGATCTTAGAAAATACGAACAAGTAATAAGCATATTAAAAGTTCATTCTGGTAATGGTAGAGCAGTGACATGCACATACAGAGTGTTAGGCAAGACGGTAGGAAGGGATCATTTAAATGATTTCATCAAAGTCACCGTATCCAGATAAAATATGTAAAAGTGTGCAATAGACTAAAAAAGATTTACTCGTTAAAACATCGACCGACGCGAAATAACATGAAATGCTTTTTTCTAACTCTCCATTTTACGGAACAAACAATTTCATGGATGACCACCTAATTTCTTAAACTCTGTTGAGTATTATTGTGAAGACGAGTATATAAGTGAATATTACAAATTACTGCATCACCTTTTCATGAACATATTTGCCATGTTTACTACCTTAGTTTAATCATTATTAATCTCGTTTTTGTTAATTGTTGATATTTTAATTTTTGTCTATTGAGAAATAAAAATCCTCTGAAATTATTACGATGCTTAATTTTGTGTTCAGGTCACATTTGGGTAGCCCATTGCGACAGGTCGACCGAACGTCTTGTGAAACGACGCTTGCGCAGCATACCCCACCGTCGTCGACAGCCGATTGTGTCGAAACTTATGATACAGTCGCACGCCCGATTCACAACCCCCACCTAATTCTGTATTACACGAAACGTTTCGGTTAAATATTTTTGTATTTGGCGAGTTTTAGTCTATAATTTGATTGGAATGCAAACGTAATAATTAAGCATTTGTGATTTAATAAGGTTTAAGGTATTTTCCGTCATTTTTATTATGAAGCAACATTGCTCTTCTCTGCTTAAGTAAGTTATGGGCAAATTCGCGCAGATAATCTCCTATTTTTAATATATACAATTTTAAATAATACTGCAGACAGTATTATTGCCAATTGTACATATTTAATCTTTGATAACAATTAGGATTTGTACACTTGCAAATTGCTTTATTTTAAAAATTATTATATAGGTACTATTACGATTGTTCAGCTGGAATAAGATCAGAATGGGTTGCGCCCATGGTATTTTAGCCGTAAAGCTTTATGATTACCCCGTTTGAGTTTGGATTTATGCTTTGCATAGCAAAAATGTTGTAAATATCTAAAATGTTTACATATACCTTTATAGATCCTTCATAATATTATGCGATATAGAACATATTAGGCGATGTTTCTAAAACACAACTGATATACTGAAACAGCCCCGTAAGAACGTTCGAAAAAGGAACTCGTAGATGTATGGGAATGTGTGGATCATTTTAAGATTAAAGTATGTATCCTGTTTTGAGTTTAGATTACGGGAATGCATTGTTCAAAATGCAGTGTTACTATAATTTAATTATTATTGTTGTATTGCATTCTATAATGATACCTACCCTAGCTTCTTATCTTAAAGTAATTTCGGTAGTTATAAGTCTATTAATAATTTTATTATAATATCGTTTTTGGGGCTTTGCTTAGTTCATCTTAATCATGACGCGTTTTTACTCGAAAAGTCTATATTATCCGACTAAGAAATTAAACAAGTTTAAAACCCTGCTGGTTTGGTTCTTTAGCGGTGGCATTGCACAAGGCTTACTGCAGGTCGGGCAGGCGGTGCGAGGCTCTCGCAATAACCATTATTGGGGTCAGCTAACTATTTGTGTGAATTGTGTCATCTGGCTCATTATTATGCTTGCAATAAATAATATGTTAGGTTTTTAGATGGCTTTTAGTCAATCTTGTCATTCAATTTGCTTTTGTATTCATCGTTATTCTTAATAACTAACTTATGAGCCGTCAGCCGCCTCTTAACCAATAACAGAAAGATTTCTTTATTCGAAAATAGAAATACAATAATGTCCTCTTGGCTAAACTCCAGTCGCGGTGGCCGAAGACGATGGAGAATAGGCACCTGAAAGTCATAAAATAATATTTGCGTATACACTAGTGATCTATAATAGGTACCACCGGCTTTAAGTGTTTTATAATCACTTCTTAGAACAAACCATACTCTTAGAACAAACCATACCTTTAACAACGATATCTCAAAATTTTAGTACTATAGTTTTATTTTATCAAATTTTGTTCGGAATACAAATCGATTAAGATAGGGTTCATACGTTATTTTTTCGATACCTGGATATTTAAACTTTACTCTACTGCTCCTGCACTTTGGTGGTTTAAAACTGTGACGCGCTGGTGATAATATGTCTATATTTATTTTTGCATGCCGTTCATTAACACAAAAAAACTATGAGCAGCTGTAATGATTACATGTTGATTATTTCTAGTGCTTGCTAAAATACATTTTCTCTTAGTTTTCTTGGCTAAATAGTAGTAATAAGCATCTTGAATCCTTCTAAGACACTAATTACTTATTTAAATGTACACAATAAAAAAGCAATAAAACCTTATTTGGATGTTCACAATATGTAATTTTCATTTACATAGATTAATTGCGGTTTAAATTTGTATTAAAATTTATCGTACGATGCCTTTTAAGTTATGGTATATTCAATAAATTCAATTTAGTAACCCCATGACCTTTTTCTCGGAATTATGTAAAATTGGTCCCATGTAGATTATTTCGGTGACGGCAGGTTAGGCTACCTAGCTAGATGTTGCAAACATCGCAGCATCTGGCGAAACGCGCAATGGCGAATGGCTCACGCACACAGTTAAGTGTTTCACGTAGCAGCACGCACAAACACAAGCAGCGCGCGCGCCGCATCGCGGCCCCGCTTGCAAGTAGGTCAGGGTGCTCTGCGGCCGCGCGCGTTTTAAATTTAGAACGATCCGCACTTCAAGCTCCGCCCCACGCGATCGCCTAACTACAAGTTAATTTACTATCTTCAACAAATGTATCACCTGTAATCGCAAACTATCATCACAACAACAACATTAAATTGGATATATTTCTGACTAATGTGTATTTACTCATTACCGTTAGGCAAGTATTGGCCAACAGTATAAGTCGATACGTAAGGTCATTCGAGGATTAAATGTATTAGTTATTTCATTTTCTATTTGAGCATTGCTTAAAATATTAAGTGACATTGCTGTTTGATAACAGTATATTTTTTTTGTATATTCAGTTTGTTAAGTGGAATACTCAATACAAGGTCTCTTGTTTGTAAAGTTTTTAACGCGAGCTTATCTAGAGCTTGATTTATAACTAAATCTATAATCACGTAAATAATCCAATAAGATATTTTAACCAGGTTTTCATTCTAAGTTAAGGTTTTAAGTCTAATTTTAAGTTTTGATACTCAACTATGGGTTCATGTAAACTTGCGAAGTTTGGGTTTATGACATCGGCTATTAACATTTTCTAACAGTTTGTTCTGATTTATTAAGTCAGTAATTTCTATGCAGTTAATAAATTTTGTTACCTATTTAACTTTTTGCTGGATTTTAATTCAGAAGCTACTGAATAAAAGATAAAGTTTGCGTTATTTTGGAGTTTACGTCGTTTCATGTAAAATTAAACCGGTTTCGAAGCGCGATATAAAATTTGTTGTAAATCTAACGTATATCTTTATTCAGTATAAATATTATAAATACATATAAAAAATTGTTTTAGACATATAGCACAAATGGCAGAAATTAATTACTTGCTTGAAAAATTAATTGGAATTAAATGGAGCGACAAAATGATGTTTCCTTCGAAGTATGGCCACCTTTATCTAGTTAAGTAATACACCCTGCAGCGGCTCACGGTCGACCTCTACGGCCAAGTGGGTGAAGGTCGCCGGGAGAATCGCTATCGTACTTCTCTATGATCGTGTATCGGATGAAAAATGCCGTGAAATTGATTGTACTTGTCGCTGTATTACTGTCGCTGTTGATGCAATCCTAATTGGGCGGATACTGACGTCCACTGCAGCACCTTCATGAATCGCGGTGGACGCACTCACATGTTACAGTATCACAACTATTGTAAAATAACACTAAGTTATTTTACAATAATTACAATCGTTTTTAGTAATGTAAAGAGTATAGTATACAAAATATGTTTCACTTACCCTCGAGTTTCATGCCGACCTCTAAGCACTTTTGGAAGCGGCAGAATGGGCAGCGCTTCCGCTGCGTTTTATCTATGTGGCAGGCTCTTTCAGCGACACAAGTGTAGACCTTCTTATTTTGTACGGTTCTCTTGAAGAAACCTTTGCAGGATTCACAGGTTAGGAGGCCGTAATGGTATCCGCTAACTTTGTCCCCGCATACGGGACATAATTCTTCGATTACATCTTTTGTATCGGTCTGGTCGCACACGGTGCCCGCTGCTGGCAGATACGCGCCTGGCTCGCCACCAGCGCCTGTTGGAAACAAGTATGAAGCATCCAAATTGGCGTAACCGAAGGACTGCTGTTCGGGAGCACACTGGTATGCAGCGCCTTGGGGCACATATTGTTGGGATGTACCCGAGGGTCCCCCGCCTGAACCTGAGCCTTCAGGGCCCGGGCTCAAATCGAACGGGGACATATTGAGGGACATGAGGCCTGTCTGCTGGTCCATCGTCATGCTCGGCCGCACAATGCGGCTGTTTATTACAAATCCCTACGGCGGCGTTCAACCGCAACAACGTTCACACAGTCACCGTGTTCACTAGCGGTCTGGCCGCAACACTAGCTGCCGCTCGCGGGCTGCACCTGTTCAAGCACTATTGTAGGAGGCACATAAATCCAACACATTTTGTTCTATATGAGTAGTGTATTAAATTTACAGGCGTCGAACGTCTATGTCTGTCACTAACGCATGTACGAGTGTTAGTACGATTTGTTGGCGCGTGGTATGTTACGATCGCACCGAGTGATGATATAAGCAGGCGGCGCGCGTGCCGCTTGGTAGACGTTCCGCGATCGACTGGCGGGCAGCCGGCCGGCGACAACGGAGCGCGTGCCGGCGCCTCCCGCATGCGCGCCCCGCCGCTACCCGCGAGCCCCCGCCCGCTCGCACAATGGAAAACGATTAGGAGCCCATGTAATAAGTGAAAGTGAGTCGGTGACCCACTTTCCCGCGATCCAGGTCTATGTTAGTGCGCGTTCGCGCGGTTGCGCCACCGAGCGGGCGGAGGACGGCGCGGGGGGCGGCCCACTGACCCAGTTGCGCGCAGTGCCGCAGCAGGGCAGGGTTGCCGCGAACACCGAGCTAATGTAATGTTTACGTTCGCACTGCATTCGATTACGAGTCGTGTTCGCTCTAACTATACGTAACTCCTACAACACGTGCGAGCGTAACAGCGCAGCGCGGCAGCAATCCGTGCGAGCGGAACCTTTGATCCTTATCAGTCTCCAACACAATCCTTGACAACAACCATATTTCATCTATTAACCCTACATACATAGATCGAAATTATAATAATGAATAGTTTCCGAAGTCATTATTTAGTTAGCATATTAATCTAATTAGTGCATATGCCGCGTCCAGCAGTGGACAACTTTTCCCTAATATGATGACATGATATGTATAATTATCACTATACTTAATTAACTCTACAAGCTGGACAGTTGACATATCATGCATAGCCATGTAACGTGGAAACGTAAATATAAAAGAAACTTTAAATTTTTCGAGTTTACTCGTTCTAAATTACATATAATATTATACCTATTCTATCTCTACATGTCACTAAATGTTCGAAGATGCGCACACACGCATCAATCCAACTTCAAAAACCCTCTAGTGATTATTGTTCACTAGGGTTGACCTAATTTCGTCTACCATTTTTAATTATATTTTAAATCTAAACATTCTTATTAATATTTAATGAAAATATTCCTTCTTTTATTATTTTTATATGCAATAAATATGATAATATAATTACGCTATCATAGCTTAATTACTAGTTGCTTACTAGAACATAATAGGTACTATTTGATATTTGTGGTCTTGCTTCACCGAGCCTATGTAGTCCTGGTTCACCGAGCCTTATCTTGCAGGATCTCGGCTTCACTACCAAACAGAATTTCCCCTCTTCCCTCGAGAAATATTTGAAAAAACAAATAGGTATACTGAGATGTGCGCATGCGTTGTCATCTATACTTTGGGATGATATTTAGTATGAATATTATTTTGAAAAATACTATCAATACGTGCTTTGCCTCAACGTGAGGAATATTTGTTCCAACATGTTATGTAATACAAACGTACTTTGTAGGAAATTTTGGCGAAGTATATTATCGAGAACCATTCAATATCAAAAGCGAAATAAAGATCTTGACCTGGATTTCGTTAAAATCAGTCAACAGGTCACGAACGAGTGACTGTCTGTGACAGCCTTGTATTCGCAATGTAATTTGATTCGACGTGTTCTACAGCACTAAACACATCGTCGCACTGGATGGAGCTTGACTTCATCATTATTCATTATGAAGTAATCCAATAAAACACGTATATTTTTATCCGCAGGAAGGATATGCTACGTAATTCACCAAAACCCCCACTAATCGAAACAAAATAAAGAAACAATGAAATCTTATCCACCTTTGCAAACACAAAATATCATGAAACTACATATTGTGCATAATAAGCCACAATTACTCAATAATTTCGATTTCATAATCAAGACCTGAATACCGGATGAAAAAGCGACAGCAAGGTAGGTATACCCGAAGTATGTCGTTTTCGCTATCGCACAGACGCCTCGGCCTCCTACGAAAGCAAAAGTGCCCGCAGTCGCACGCGCAATACTTTCTTCATGCGCGCAAGTGACGTCACACTTTCTCCGTCTGTCGTCCGGTGACGCATATTGATGTAACGCATCGTAACCGTGTCGTAATAGATGTCTTGCACACTAATAGTGTTACATTAATAAATTGACCCGATTTGATTAAATTATTGATACGACACAGTTAACATGTAATTTTGGTGCTCCTACGTTATATTACTGGGTACATATTCGCTTAAAAGTCGTTAGCGCTATGTGATCTACTTCTATATTAAAGTACATCCTTATTGGGTTTTCGGACATTTTAAATAGCAAATACCGATTTCCACACATTCATATCAAGTGAGACATCGGTTCTTTAGTTTCGTAAGCATGGCTCACAAACAGTATGAGATCAATCCAAAGTCAAGAGGCCAAAGTGATAAGCAGGCGCTCCCGCGCAATGAAGACGACGATATTCCATTTGAGGCTGGACTTGTGCTTTATACAGCAATATGCCTCTGAGTTCAGTACGGCTTCGCCCTGTCATACGCACCATGTATCCTATCTGCCAGTTAAAAGTTATCTTCAAGATCGTTACAATACTGCTCGTCGTCGCTGGAGATATCGACTCCTGATGTTTTTCAACTTTAGCTAATTGTTTTAAACCCATTTCTATAGTTGCAATTAGTGATGAAGGGGATTGTTTTTATTAAGAATATAAGTTTATTTTAGTTGCTTTACATTTTGTCTGTAAGAATTAATTGTAAGTTATAATTTTAATTTTTCGATTATTTTTTAATGATATATATGTATAATACTATGCTATTGTGGCTTATATAAGCCTCTATCGGAAGATCAGCGCAGATGCAGCAATATATGTGATGCCGTAGCTAATGATGAGATAGGGGTCTTTTTGACACTCAACAATTTTTTTGTTTTAGTAAAAACTAAAATATTTTTCATAATTTTTTTTTAGCACTCAGTGGCGAAAGTTTTTATCTGTATTGCTTTCTGGATACCTTTTATGATGCATGTTAAATGAATAATCCTCTATTTTCGGCTTAGGTCAACAATCCTATCTACTTACTTCATGGTCGCTTGTTAAATGTAAAGATCACCATTAGATACAATTTTAATGAACCAGCGCTTTTCTCTTCATTAACTTCACTATATATTACGCCCCCTCAAACTTCTCTAATGCAGGGGTTGCCTTTCAAAATTGTAAAATGTGGGCTTGTAGCGTTCGATCGGATTGACTGATTTTAGTAATTCTTTATTAAAAAAACTAAATAATTCAAAAGTGACATTACATTTATTATTGGGGTTAGGATACGACTCCTTCGTATGACGTTACGCGGCACTTATTCCAGACAGAATAGTACCGTAAAAAGGAGTGAATAGAAATCAATAGGCGAAGTGACGGGTCAAAATTCAAAATGATGTATGGAATATGTCCCTCTGTTCACCCGTATTACCGTAATATACAACCCATTTAACTTCGCCAATTTATCTTGCAAAAGCCAAGCGATAGCCAAATTTGTGCAATAATTGCTCTTGAATTGCAAACTCCTATTATGTATCGTAGATACGTCATACAAATTTGCAATAGCTTAACTTCTGCAAGACACGTAATTTGCGGGCGATGGTGTTGCGATACGATCATTGGGGAGAGATCAAATCACCTATTAAATAATTGTTATACATATAAAGTTGTAGTGAATATCCTGTCATTTATCTTTTTGTTTCAAACAATAGAGAGATCTCAACAATAGTTAACACAGAATAAATTCGTTTTAACGTCTTCGATATCTGAATTCATCTACCACGTGGACGACTTCCCGGTAGAAGCTAGTTTTCTATACTATACAATTGAAGTGTTTGTTTTAATGTCAAAATAACAGATTTTTACTTAATGCACAAGAAAGTATACGGTACTCACAACAGAGATGTTTTATATTTATTCTGGGTATAGTGGAGGAAATCACTTTATTGCACCAAATCAAAATATCACATCGTAACATGAATTTTTCTAAACTATAAGGTAGTATGATGGTCTTATCGCTAATATAGCAATCTCTTCCAGACAACCCCAGGATGAACCACAGCACTGCAGGGAGACAAAGTGGTAGTTGGTAGTGTAAATTATATATATATATATATATATATAAGTATTATATGTAGTATATCAGTTATCTGGTTTCCATAGCACAAGCTTTGCTTAGTTTGGGATCAGATGGCCGTGTGTATATAATGTCCCAGGATATTATTATTATTATATGTACTTCCGTACAAATAACTTTGGTATATAAGTGTAGCTGGTGAAGTATTTGGTTTAATAAAGAGGAGAAGAGAAAGAAAGATGAAGAATATTTGGTGGGATAAATGTGTACAAAAAGTTGTATGTGAAAAGAAAATAGCGTGGTTACGAGTAGACTGGCTAGCCACCAGAGCAAACGAACGAAAGCATAAGGCGACGAATGAGGATATCGAAAGAGCCTGGAATGACTATAAATGAATGAAAGAAATAGTAAAGGATGTGGTGAACGAAAAGAAAAATGAACAAAGGGATAATTTTGATAGAAGGTTGTCTAAGGATTTTCAGACGTATATTTAGTTTTTCTGGAAATACGTTAGATCAGTAAGAGCCAGGTAACTCAAACATAAGAGTTGAACTACATACGACACCAAGATGGAAATATAATGAAAGGGGAAGAAAGCGTGTTAAAACGTTGGAAGGAGTATTTTGAAACTTTGTATGAAAGAGGTGTAACAGAGAGTGAACGTAGTTCACCAAGTATAGAGAACAAATGTAAAGATGAAATTGTTATGGATGAAATTGTGAAAGCTATTAAGAGTATGAAATCAGGTAAGTCACCAGGGTATTACAGGATAATTCCGTTATGCTGGAGGCTGGCGTCATAGCGAGTCAGCTGTGCAGCCTTTTCATTTAAGCCTTTTTAATTTTCAATGCTATAACACCGGCCAAGTGCCAAGTGATTGATCCAAGGCTGTCATTGCACCTGTTTAAAAAGGGAAAATCCCATAGCAAAACTGTAAAAACTATAGGGGTATTAGTCTGCTCAGCCTCGTTGGTAAGTTGCATGCGAAAGTATTCGTTGAAAGAGTTGTGAAGGAAACCGATGAGAAAATATGCGATGAACAGGCGGGTTTTCGAAAAGGAATGGAATACACGGATCAGGTCTTTTCTCTGCGGAGCGTAGTAGAGAAGTTGTTGACCAAGAACCAAAAGGTCTACGGTGCCTTCGTAGACTTAGAAAAGCCCTACGATAGCGTGTTGAAGAATGAGTTATGGTCGGTACTGTGATGAGTTATGGTTGGACTACAACCTTGTTCAAGCACTGAAATCTCTTTTTAGGGAATCCAGAGCTTGCGTGAGGATTTACGGGTCATACACTGAGTGGTTTAGCATCCAAGAGGGTGTTAGACAAGATATGCAGCGTCACCGTGGTTGTTTAACCTATTCATGGGAAGTGAATGTAGTCTAAAGATGAATGAGTTACTCGTCAAATGTCTTCTTTACGCTGATGATCAAGTTCTACTTGCATCGAACGCAAATTAAATTAAATATCGCTATGGAGCAGAAAAAGGTAATACGGAACTTCTATTTTATTGGATTTAGTACAATTTTTTTTTAATTGTAGTGAAGTCACGACAGTATCAATTGCGCCAGTCGTTTAAGGTCTGATAAGGCAAACTGGCTATGAGCACTTAATGTCTTGCTCAGCTCTGGTCTCATGATGAACATTAGACAATGATTGACCATATCTACTATTAATATTATTGTTCATAAAGAACTATAATATCATAATAAGGTCCGTCAGAAATAAGGACGAAGTCGCGGGCAGAAATTACTACCTTATACAAATATTACGGGATAACATTTGTAATACAGTTTATTCAGGACGATCATTGCTCCCTGGGTTTCACAAGGTGGTTAAGATATTGACTACAGAATTATTCACTTACACACGATTTGTAAATGTTCGTTTTCAATGAATACATATTTACTAGCCGCGTGGCGCAAGAGATACAGAAAGGTTGAATAACGGTTATAATAAAGTTATTCAAATATTCTCCTGACATAAGTTATCACTACATACCTACTGCTCCCGTGTCATGTGAGGTTACTCTTTGTGATGACCATTAAATATGGAAACACCAGATTTTCCTATTTCATTTAGTGAGTAAAATAAATCAAGTTAAAAAGATCCGATACACTTTTGTTAGCAGTGTTTCCAAAATGTATCTCCTATTAATTTCATATATGCGAAGCTTGATAGCGGAGCTCTCGATTCTAGTCGTAACTCGTTTGACACTAGATAACAGCATTTTACTGCTTAATTTCTATTAATAGATGCTTTTATGAAACTAAATACACAATAAAGGGCAATGCGAAGTCGAATATCTTAGATACTAATGATGGTGAGTGTAGGTTGTAAACAACCCACACTCACAATCAATTAGTATCATAAAGATTACTTACTAAGTATACATTTTGTGTCAAATATTTTTGTAAAGTATAAAGTGGGAATTAAATTCCCTACTAATTGATTGTGATTATACTTGCACACTAATTATCTTTTGTGAGGTTCACAGAAGATAATTTGTACTGTTTTGTCAAATGTCTCCTTCATTTGCATCAGACACGGTATTCGGAAAAAACTGCTCACCTAACGCTACTTCAACTACCGATTGTGTTGATGTAGAATTCGTACTGGTCGGAAGGAACATTTAAAGCATCTTAAGCATTCTTTATCTGTTGCTACGTCATCGGTCAGTATCCGCATCTCAGGACTATAGGTAAGTTTATGGGTAAGTAATTATTTGATATGGAATTCTACTACAATTATCGACTGTTACGATTGGCAAATGCGACAATTGGCGTTCTCATTTTTAACGTTGGGGCCGCCGTCATCGTGCGTCAATAAATTACAATGAGTTAAATGAGTAGGTATTTATTCCTCTAAACCACATCTGTTGGCTGTTGCCAATCAATTATCTAAAAAGAAAGTATCAGCCAGACAAATAAAAAAAATACAACGTTAATTTACTTAAATAATATAATATTATATCACTTTACTATATTATATTCTATTTCAGTTAATATTTGTTTTATGAATCCAGATTAATAGTTAAATAATAAATCAAATATTAGTTCACTTCATTTCGTCATGGTGTGCCAAACATACGTAATAATATATTAAGTATGTACGTTGATGACAACAACACGCTATTTAAAAATATAATGAACATGAATACAACCTTTTAATATAAAACCGTCAAAGAATTTTAAGTGGGTACTCGGGGGTTGGTGAGGTGGAGGTAAAATTGGGGAGTACGTACAAAAGGGGAGCAATTTTGGGTTTCGATGCCAAGTGCATTAGGTCAGTAGGTCAATGATAGCGTTCTCGTTTCTGGGATATTTGTTGAAACAAGTGTGAGGGCGATGCGTAAATTCACTAGCAACTGTTGCAATATGTTTAATTCACAAAGTAAGAAGTCTGTAATTACTTCAATCTATTGTTTGCGGCCTCTAAGCGCCCATGCTATGGCACTACTTGAATCCGGTTGTATAGACCGTTATTATAATTATTTTATTCGTGTATATGGAAGTGGTTTATATAAATTGTAATGGATTTTGTTTCCTACATTTATTTTGTTTAGAAAAATTCTACGAAGAAAGATGATTGGGTAATATTAAATAGGGTGTCGTCGGTCGTTATTTCGAGGAACAATTTTGTTAGGATTTAATTGTTTTGTAAATTACTGTTAGTGTTTTACTTTACATTTAAGTCGTTTCTTCAAAGCCGAATGGTTTGGGAATAGGATAATTTTATATCACTCCTGTTGTTTAAAAAGGATGACTTGAATATATGTGTGAACTTGAGTATATATTTTAATGTTTACCCTAAATATTACTGACTGCTGCGCTCGATGCACAAAAAAGTAATAATGGCTCAAAACTGTGTAGTGAGTGTGAGTAAGCTTATTGTGTGAGAAAGACAGGATACCGGTTTCGTTCTCCTCCCTACTCCGTGCCGTTTGTTGCGTGAGAAGTGACACTGATCGATTGGTAATCGATCAGTTATCGACCACTAAGAGTAGAAAATTATTACAGTATCAAAAATAGGGGTTGTGGTAGAAGAGGGAAAATTAAGGCATGCATATATTTTTAAATGCAAAAAAAATGTCAAACGCTTTGTAAAAATCAGTATTTTTTTGGGGTGGACCACACTTATCAATCAGAGGTATAAAATAGTTTACGAGATATTCTCCGACCTACCTACATACATATGTATAAAAAAACCATAAAAATCGGTCAAGTTGTTTCGGGGTAGTTTGATTACAAATACTGTGACACTAAAATTTTATATATATACATGAAGTCGAAATTTCTATTAGTAGTATTATTACTTACAGATCATTTTAGAGCCGGATATCTCTGGTGAAGTCCCACGACGAGGTTTTATTTCATCGCGGTCCTCGCTAGCATGCCGCTACTACTATTACTTACGTTGCTATCTACCTGGGTTAGTGACGGCACCAAAGGAATTTACCTGTTTTTGAAATATCTTACTTATAGATATTACTTTTGTTGACATAAACAAAGAAGTCTAATACTAATTGCTTCCGATTCACAATGAAGCCAAAAATTTTAACAGTTGATAGTTTCTCTGACGGTCACCCAAGCAAGATTTATTAATAAACAGGTTTTTATCAATTATTATATAGTATTTTAATGCTACACCCTTAATATATTATTTATTCCGTGTACCCAGGATTTCTCTCTATGGTCGGAACCACATAAAATTGTATGATCACTCCAATAAAATTTTGTAATAATATTCCCTGCCAGTGTATTAGTTTGTGGATACTGTGTGTATCCGTTTTTACAAGTCAAACACTCATGAATATCATAATATTTAAATAAATATTTCAGATTTCATGCGCAGTAGGTATATATTGCGAAAAAATATTCCGTTGCAACTTTCGTGGTATCGTATCTGTCCATATCATAAATAAGTAGGTCAGTTCGTTCCCCGGCAACCACCGAGGTAACTATATAATATGCTTCAATCCGAGATACCTATAATGCTTTGAATAACAAATTAGGTTACCCAACCCAATAACTTGCAAAAGATACGAGCGACCTGATTCTGAGATGAGACGATTTCACTTCATTTCAGATACATTTCGCAATCATTTAACTTTCAGATATACAAAACGGTCGAATGTTGATTGACAGGTACATTTGTTAACTTTTATATGTTTTGATACTTATTATTCTGACAGCATTGTGTCATGTGCATCGTTTACTGATGAAGTTGAATAACCAGGGCATTGGCCGAAACTGCACTTTAGTACGAAAAGATGCTTAAATTAATGAGACGACCTTTGTGTCTGAATAGTTTAAGCTAACCTGAGTATAGAATTAAAGATTTGTTCCGGGATCTGATAGAGAGACGGTCCTCTTAGCCTTTGAGAGCACGTTTAGATGTCGGTCCAGGATTTCATTAGACCATCTCCAACAAGAATTACTGGTAATCAGAAACCTAAAAGAATCTAGACACCTTATCTAACCATTATAAGACTGGGAGCAGACTCAGCACATGGAAAAAAAGGCGAGAAAGTAGCGATTTAAGTTCTGTTATGGATCATCACTTATAGCCAATAATTACAACGTAATTGTTAGATGCTCCTCCATAGACAATAAAAAGCGATGGGTGATGTAGATCTCAAACGTAGTTACTACATGTAGTTTAAATTTGTCCCTTCCTTGCACTTCTGTAGAGTAAGAAAGAAGCATGCAATTCTGAAAAACATGCAAATATTTTACAGTTTTTAGAATATACAACGGAAACGAATCTTGCAATTCTAATCCAATAGATATTTAGATTCTTTTCACTCTCCGGTATTCGTATGAAAATACGGTAGGAAACAACAATAAATACTTAAACGTAATTATATTGCACCAAATAAACTAGCTCTAAGATAAAAAAAAACTACATTGAAATCAGTTCATTGCTTTGGGAGATACGATGCCATAGATAGACAAACAGCCGCAGGCTTCAAATTTATATAGATACCTAAGGTTTTTGCTCCGGGGTATAAAACGGTCGAATTACAATGGTCTTAATATAATAAATAATCTATAAAAAAAATCAATAAAACACAAATATGGCCGGATGGGTCATAAAATAAGGGCGAGGTAAATTCTCTTAAGTTATATTACCTACTGTAGATAAAGAAAATATCCTCCTTTCACAAATTAAAAAAGGCGGCACATCAAACGGTGTAAGTATATCGAAAGACAAAGAAACAATAATAGGTCCGCAGCTCTCCTTTCAATTAGGAACCGTTACAAAAATAAACGAAATTATGAAGAAAATAGTTTAGCGCCTTAAGCAGAAACTTTATTTACGATTACACGTTTTATAACTGTGACTTAGCAATAATCAACGTTCTAAGTAACATTTTAGGATTGAATTTAAAAGATGACTAGATCCTTTTGTTTTTATTCTCAAAATTTTGGATCAAAGACTCCGTAATCAAGATTTAAAATTGTTTGAAATCATGGAAAAATATGGGCGATACAATGAATTTACCATACTAGCACCAGAAAACAACAATGCCGACGGTTTAACATGTGAAGATCTTTAATCAAGCCAACAACCCCTCTCTATTCCCACTTAGGCCGAATAAGGCAACTGAACGCTTTTCTAAAGGCAACATTTCATCCCACCATCACGGCTTGAATAGCCGAAGATGTCGAAGAAGGTTTTTAAAACGATACTGTTGAGTGATTTTACTCCTTAGATTAATTAACACGGAAGATAGTCAACTTACTACAGCTCGGCAAGTTATTAAGATATCTCCGTGATTTATATCTGTAATATATAAATTCCGAGAAATGTACAAATACTTGCTGCACCTACTTAATATACCCAAAACAGTATACCCAAAGAATATTTGATGAGACCGTTAGATACAAATATAGGTTGCAACGTGATGAAACATTATTTCAGATACGCAATTTCTCCTCAGTTCATCGACATTATATGACTTGCTAATATGACAAGAAGGACGTAGGAATAGATAAAATAGTTACAGTCGGTGAATTCAATTGTTGAACCATGCCGCGATAGAACGTCCATAGAACGTCGTAACCACGGTTTGGTATCGAATGTTTCAAGCTGTTGTAATAGAAAAATAATAGGGTGGGGCCCAAGAAACTCTAACATAGGACGAGTTTAAAGTGAATTGGCTCCAGACCATGAATAACGATGCAATCAAAGAATACGAGTAAATACGCAATTCGCACATACGTACATATACTCCAAAACATCTAAGTACTAATATGGACAGTAAGGTAGCTAAGGCTTAACTCTAACTTTTAATATTTTAGATATATATCTATTATTATTTTCTATTAAAACACATCTGTTTTATAAATCAGCAGGGGCTCTACCGGCTAAGTCGCCGAACATCGATTTCTTAAATGGCGTTCAAATAAATAAAGGTTACAAATGACTTAATCAGTCGTTAAATCGGCTTCCATGACCACATGTGACGTCATAAATGGTCCGGAATCGAGTCAACGTTGAAGCCGATGTAAAGATTGATTAAGTCATTTTTAACCTTTATTTATTTGAACGCCTTTCACGAAAACGATGTTCGGCGACTTAGCCAGTGGAGCCCCAGGACGGTTAAAATACGAAAGCTTCCGTTTTGATCAAGCCGAGTTCAAACACCCGTACCCTACGCAATACCCACGTGAATTTTTAAAAAGATTGCGGAGTAAAAATTGAACTTATACGCGACCACGTTTTAACGCGGAACTCACTACTGACAGCACCGCGTCAACCGCTTAGGGGTCTTGTCTGAACATATTTGTGTGAGTGGACTGTTTCGACCGTTTGTAGGTAGTTTCCATACTGGTCTATTTTTATACTCAGCCTAAGTGTTAGAACTTGCATATCTACATTGTATTATTATATGACAGAACCATTCAGACAATATGTAGTAAAATATAAATATCAATCATTTACGTGAATATAAAATAAAAAAAAAGTACTACAACAGTAACTAAAATTTAAAAGTAATATTTTTTTTATTTTACGTTAATATGTATTCATTTTATTTGTATTATTCAGGGTGTTGTTGGGGCTGCCTCGCTTCTGTAGCGCTTCAGGGATGTTCGCCGAAGCGCGCGTGGATTGTTTTTATACAACAATGCGCAAGCGGTGCACATCCCTGGTGCGCAGGGTGCGGGTCAGCCGGAACAGTATCCTGAGCGCCTTCGCCCAGCGATTCGACTGCCAATACATATATCACTGTGACATGGTACATGTACGGGATGATGTCGAAATATTGTTTTGATTATTTTGTTGTATTGTATTGTAATGTTATTGTTCTGTATGTTATTGTTCTGTATGTTTATTTTAAGTATTGTATTGTATTAGTGTATTTTTATAAATTGGTCCTTGTTGGCCTTTAATTTAATAAATAATAAAAAAAAAAAAAAAAAAAAAAAAAATTACACTAATTAACTGTTCATATCCCTCTGGAGACAGGAGACGACTATTTTACTGAAACTTCCAATTTCAACGAGTCATACTGTAAAGTCAAATGAAGAATTATTATAAAAATAGTAAGTATTAGCTATTTCGTTAACCTGATGTTTACAGTTAGTCGTCTACCAAATAATGACTACAAATTAAGTTATCGGCGGCAGAGTGCACTCCTTAGCGTTTTGGCTTAAGGCAGTGACGGAGATGGAGATGTATAAGAAGTTCAGGCTTATGGAGGTTTTGTGTAACTGTCACTCTACGTTATTACGCGAAGACGCGGTCAGCTTGTCACATAGGGGATTGGAGGGGGTAAAGTCAGATACAAAAGTATTGACAAGAGTTTATAGTAAACGAAGTATGGTAAACAAGTAAAGTAACTAACAGTACATTTCGATTTTAAAATTCCAATTCCTATTGTTGAAACCTATATTTTAAAATTCTGAATTTCAATATAGTAGATGCAGGGTGTGGTTTGATTTTGTAATATAACCTCATTTACATGAATCAAGGTGTATGGAAAAATAACGCATAGCTGATATTAGTACTAACACCTATAAATTATGTATTTTTCGTTTACCTACTATTGCTAAACGTCAACTTATGTAGGTTAGCTTACTGTTCTTTGTCTGTAAATGCCATTGTTCGACAAATAATGTTTCGGATTAACCAAGATTTTTATGTATCATGAATATGGGAATAATTTAACGAGCTAACCTTTTACTATTCGTTTATACATCATCGCCGGGTTTGAAGCTAGAATTTTGTGATAGGTTCGAGAAATATTGTTTGAGATACCCCAACAACATACGTCAAAACGTGCTTGATAAATAAATAATACGTCGTGTTAAATATTTTTAAATGTTTTATATTTGTGTATAAAGTTGTTAAGGCCATAGTGTATATGCCACGTGGGGTTTCCTTACATATACTATGTACCGACAGGTATTCTGTTAGCAAATACGTACACGTATACTGCGGTCATCAAATTGATTACAAGTAAAAATAGAGATAAAGCTCCTAAAAATATGAGCGATAGGTCATTGGATTCGGAATGAACTGTAGAAAAAATGTTTTGAAGAATTTAACACCACGTCAAATAATCCTGTTTTATGTTGATTACTTTAAAACTATTAATATTAAAGATATTTTGAGAAAAGAACCCTAAAGGCGAGGAAATTTCCAACTTAAGTCTGTAGGTAACTCTTAACTCCAGTATTTATTATTTTAATTTAACACTATACAGTGCTCGGAGCGGCAATTATAGCACAGGACCATCAAAAAAGCAAATAAAATATCGCCAAATATTTTAAGTTTAATATTTAATATCATTATGGTATCATCTGGATCCTTGAACAAAAAAGTCTCTTACTCAAAAAGTTATAATATAAAGAAGGACATAAAAGTTTAAATAATAGACCTATAATTTTTTGCCTGCCAGCCTTTTTGGAGTTATGGATTTATGCGTTTAAGTTAAGGCGAATTAATACATCTTTAAAACTTATGGATTCATGTGTTTAAAGCTTCAAGTTAACTTCAAGCCTATCAAATAGTTTTGTGGAGTTATGATACCTCTATTATTGCTCTAATAATGTTTTGATCTTGTTAAGATAACCTTAATCTAGCATTGGAAAATTAAAACAGTATTAATTTAAGTTTATTAATAATATAAATACCTATTTTCATAAGTATTTCTGTTATTATTTTAAGTTTATTAATTATAGGAATACCTAATTGCATACCCCTTATATACAACAGCATACAAGTTTTACATAGTATAATATTTTCAATAGACCCACGAAGGTTGGGGCCGACGTAACGTGATCCCGCCAACTCACATAAAATCTTCTAATAATTCTCCAATGCCTTAAAACAATACGAATGTATAATTATTACATAAATAGGCGAGTCCACCTCACTGGATGCGGGCAATATCATAAACACTAGTATAAACTATAGCCGTGAGGCTAATCGCAGATGGAATAAAGAAGAATGTAAATATCCTTATAACAGATTCTTGAATCTTATATAGGACATAGCCGCGTGGTTCCTGGCCCCGAAAGAATAACAGTACCACCCCATACCATTTTATGGGTATCGTAAAAAGCTACTACGGGATACACCAGGTAGTCGGGTAGCAGCGCAACTTGTATACCTACCACCTAACTGCGGTCGCCAACACGCATGCCGGAGGGTTTGTTCCACGTTCGCCTCGCCAAGTTTTGCCCCACATAAAAAATTCCGCATTCGCCATACATTTTGTTCCTTTTTAGCCCCAAATGTAATATTTATTTTAAATTTAATATTTAATTCCGGTTTCGCCCTATTTTCCTTTCCTTATTCGCCTCGAATACTTTTTGTGTGCAAATTAATAGAATTTTAGTACAGACAGCATGCAAAGTTTTTAAAGACAATAATTATTCAATCATAAACTAGGTAGGATACTATAGTAGACTTAGTGGTGGCCTACTTGGTATTAGAGAAACAGATGTTGAAAAATATTATGATTAAAATATGGTATTAAAAAATTGACAATGATACTTATACATTTCTAACTTCTTGCATATAATAGATCAGTTCCACCCGTACAACAAGATACCGCCTTACCCATTTAAGATTTGACTTGAATGGAAACCCAAAGCACATATTTTGGCCTAGCTTTACGTTTGTATATTATCTAACCAAAGCACCCACAGGCCTTTCATAATAATATTGTAACACGTTTTAATTTGCTAACCATACTTTGGTTGGTACTGTAAAGTAGGGCGAAACAGGAATCAAATTTAATATGGGGCAAAAGAAGAATTCTTTGGAATGTAGGACGAAAAAGTGGGGCAAATGTGGAACAAATCGCCGGGAGCGGTGCTACGGCAAACCCTTCCAAATGGCAATGTTGTGGTAACCTCGTGGGGGGACTCCCCAGTCCTTTGTGCAACAGTGAACTACATCAGAGAAGGTATAAGATTTTATTAACATGGATACAAGAGTGCTTTACTAATAAACAAATATGGATGTAACTACCCGCATTAAATATTTTATGAATATAACACTTTGCATTAAAATTGTCGTGATATGCTCCGTATCCGTAAGTAGGTACCATAGTTTAAATAAGTTAATCGTTTTTTAGTTTGATCATAACAAATAGACAAACATAAATAATTAAATCCGTTTATTTACTTCACAATATTAGTTACGGCGGAACTTTAAGCTACAAATTCCGAGGTTAAATAGATTGCTATTAGTAACATCAATTAATTTAAATTCTAAACATATACGTGGGTTACTTTTAGCACGGCATAGTTAATGGCTGATAGCACAAATGCTACATCGACCAAATTAGTATATTACTACAATTGTCACATATCAAAGGGCCCAACATTAAATAGATTAAAGCTTCGTCTAAGACCTTTAGCCAAACCTAGAACCGACGGAGTTATTTCGTATGTATGTCAATTTGTAATGAGAATAGCCATGTAATAGTTTCTTCATAGCAATAAATGTACATGACTGCAATAAATATTCAGATACGTAGTAAGTAGTTGTTTTGGCAGGGGATATTGAAAACTGTTATGTACTGATTTTATATTATAAGGATTAGCAGACCTATTACTTCTTACTGCGAATTTGTTTTCTGTTTCAGATTAATTCGGCTATGCGAATGAGACTTCATATTTGGTTTAACCTTTGATCGCAATTAAAGCTCATTTTAATTCTCCATCTGGCCATTCTTTGCGTCAGCCAAATTACGTCTACTGCTCGACAAAAGTCTGCCCAGGGATTAGGGGATATTCCACGATCGCCACGCTTGGCAGACGGGTTGGCGATCGCAGTTTGATGGTCATAGTTCACAGAAATACGCCCGTTCTCCGGAAGGTATTCCCTCGGGACGATTTCTACGTTCCCCACGGGATGAGTTGGGGTGATGATATTCTTCGCAGTCACCACACATCAGCAATCTGGCCATAATAATATAATATAAATTATAATTTTTTATTTAATCCTATTCAAATATAAATATTTACAAAATTGATTTGACGCAAAGATGAGTATTCAAATTCTAATACATCTCTATTTTGACGTGCGTGAGGCCAGTGACCACTCTTGTAAAATTAGGGGTTAGTTCAGGGTTTCTTAGTGATACCCGATATGTTCTTCTGATATGTTTCGTTTATTAGTAACCCTATTAAAATAATAAATAGCCATTGATGGGCGTGGGATCCGCCTAACGTAACGTCTGAAAATGCAACAAGGGCGTTATAATAGTTATTGTAGTATGAACCGGTTTGTTTTACTCTCAAATGAAATTCTTAATGTGCTATTAACGTGACCTGTGGTGGGGCTGGAATAACTTCAGGCTCTCTACAAATTTACTGAACTGATACAATTTAAACTTGATTATAAGTTATTTATATATTGGGTTCTCTATATGTGCCATTTTAGTGTACCGTATAATTTAGGGTTAGTGACCCCCACTAAAAAGCCAGAGGTCGTGGGTTTGATCCCCACCCGAGACAAATCTTTGTGTAATGAGCTCGATTATTTGTCGGGGTGTCATTTATCTACATATAATATTTATGCGTATGTTTATAAGTAGTCTGGTTACCATAGCGTGCTTTAACTAATAATAGCGCAGCTTTGCCTGGTTTGGCATCAGATGGCAGTGTAATAGTTGTCCCAAGACATTTATTTAATTAACATTTGTCAGTGGTGGGCCGTACTGACGGTTCCAGCCCATCTCCGTCTTAAAATGTAGCAAAAACAAGATTTGCTGAGATAATGTTATTTAAAGAGCTTAATATATCCAGCCAGATATTGACATCACTAGATGCCGAGATTGTAATAAATGTTGGTCACTGATACAGATAAAAAACTACTGAACAACTAAACTCATTTCGAGATTTGGTACCAGGTGCGAATAAAAATAAATACCATTACGGTATACTACATTTGAACACTTAAAAACCGTTGCCAACCATCCAATATTTTGATATATTTTACACTATTATGAAATCGAACATTAAGGAAGCTGGTCGGGGGTTACTGATATATTAGGTCTTTACCTATGAAATTGCCGTTCTGCAGTACTGGCCATTTCAAATCAAAATAATTTTTGTTTGGCTAAGAATTCTAATTTCAAATTAATTTTATTTTAAAAACATGGATTCTTTTTTCCAAAAGTAGTCATTTCTTTATTGATTAGTGTTACATTTTCATCGCATTTCAATCTTTTTCGTCATCATGGATACGTTAAAAATTCGAGTAATTATGGAATATGAGTACCGTCGTGGCAGCAACGCGGCACAAGCGGCACGCAACATCAACGACGTTTACGGAGCTAACACTACAAACCAACGCACCACCTGTTATTGGTTTGCTCGCTTCCGTTCTGGAAATTTCGACCTGAAAAATGAACCTCGCGGTCGTCCGAAGACTTTGGTCGACAATGACGAATTAAAGGCGGTTGTGGAAGCTGATGATACACAATCTACGGCTGAATTAGCAGCAGCTTTCGACGTTAGCGTCAAAACAATATTGGTCCATTTGCGTCAAATTGGCAAGGTAAAAAAGCTTGACAAATGGGTGCCCCACGAACTCAATGATCGCCAGCGCGAAGTACGCGTCGAGACGTGCCTTGCACTGCTCAACAGACACACAAATGAAGGAATTTTGAACCGCATTGTTACCTGCGATGAAAAATGGATTCTGTTTGATAACCGCAAGCGCTCAGCAAGTTGGTTGGATCCTGGTTCAGCACCTAAACAATGCCCTAAACGAAAACTTACCCCTAGAAAAGTGATGGTCACTGTTTGGTGGTCTAGCGCCGGTGTGATTCATCACAGCTTCTTACCAAACGGGGTGAGCATTACTGCAGATGTGTACTGTGAAGAACTGAGCACAATGATGGAGAAGCTGGCGCATCTCCAACCAGCATTGGTCAATCGCTCGTCTCCGCTGCTCCTGCACGACAACGCGCGACCTCATACTGCACAGCAGACGGTCTCCAAGTTGCAAGAACTGGGGTTGGAAGCTCTCCGTCATCCGCCCTACTCACCAGACCTTGCGCCTACAGACTACTACTTTTTCCAGAATTTGGATAACTTCTTGGCGGGAAAAAAATTCAATACCCGAGAGGCAGTACAAAATGCCTTTGAAGAATTTGTTGCCTCCCGTCCAGCTGATTTCTTTAAGAAGGGCATCAATAAACTGCCACTGCGATGGCAAAGATGCATTGATTGCATGGGTGATTACTTCGATTAATACAAATAAAAAAATTCATGAAAAAAATTCGTTTAAATTTTTTCATACAAAACGGCAATTTCATAGGTAAAGACCTATTATTTGATGTATTGTCAGTATATTTAATCAACAATAATAGACTTATGCGAAATTAGTATACAAACCCCACACCCTAGAGTCAGGCAACCAGTGCATATCACACTTGCTATGTAGAATTCAATCATAGGCGCAAATAGATAGATGTTTAAACGTTGGTTTAGCTGAGCAAAGTACATAATAGGTATACTGCCCGTTAAAGAAGTATTTGTAAGGCGGGGAAAAACAAGTTTATTTCGTTTAATCGAGTTTATTTCGGGCTGTGAGCCTGAAATAAACTAGATTGCCTAATGATATTTTCGAAGTTATACTTCTTTTGGCGCGATGGAGAAAAATGATGAGAGTGAATTTTTACGATGCGCGCGCACACTGACACCTAAATTTAACAGCATGAAGTTAGTTCTAGGTGGTATGAAAATTGATAACTATGTTCAAGTTGTATATTCTAGTATTTTTATTTAAATAAAATCTTTTTGATTAATTTTAATATTTATCGTTAATCACTACTGCATTTTAATTATTTTTTTTCCATACGCCAAAGAAGTATAACTTCTAACGCGTGTACATAAGTACACACAGATTTTATTTTTCTAAAATATCCTGTATACCTACTTTTCACTGTCGTACTTTACGTTACAAAATAGAAATCCCAAAATAGGTTTAGACTACTAGAGGGTCACGCACCGCGGGTTCAGGGACCCAGAAATATATTAAAATGTACAGAACTGTTTGTTAGTAGTTCGTTAATACAAGGAACCGTGCTTGTTACAAACTATGCCCTATTTTTCCTGTCCCATAAACATCATATATCAACTACATGTAATTATTGATGATAACGGAGTTTGGTGATAAGGGGTTTGTTATTAGATTTGTAAAACATCGTACCATTAAAAACTAAATTGGATTGGCTTGAACTGACATATCACTAGCATATCAGAGTAGTATGTCCGTTCAAGTTAATTTCAGATGGACCAAAGACACGTATTATCATGTGAAATTTACCATTTCAATACAGAATCCTAACACGGAAATTAAGAAATGATTCACAATTGAGCGCCCGTTGTCGAACGTTGCAGACAAATGGTGAAAAGAGTATTTATGAGAGTGTCAAAGTTTTATTTGTATGGTTTAAATAAAGATAATTTCAGGGAAACAAAGAGTGTCTCGGCATTGAGTGCATGTTTCGGAAATGGTGAAATTAAACCTTAAAATATACTTCTCACATAATGTTTTTAGGTTTCATATATTTTTATATAAGGGAAAACACATGTTTCGGCTGGCGTATACCTCCATTGTGCGTTATGAAAAGGCCAAAAATAACTTTTTATTAAATGATTCAGCAATATAGAGTTCTTCTTTGCCTTTCTAACTAGCTAGCCGCAACACTTTGGCTGGAAGCTGTCCCCAACAGAAATGTGTCCGTTGTGGACAGTTTTCAGTCTAAAGTATTGCGGCTAGCTATGAGAATTAAACGAATTCCTGCCATTTGACCCCGGAACTCATAAGTTAGACCAGATGTGAAATTCTATTATCCTTCTGACTACCTCACAATAGGCATTGCTGTGCTTATGAAGACCGGAACCGACGGTTTTAGGTATTACCGTGAAATGGTGAAGAAATTGGTGGAGCTTAGTATATATATCTCGGTACGTTTGTTAGATCGTCGTGCACCTTGTCCACCGGTGAGAGACTGCCCACGATGCGTCTTCCGGTTCATGGTTGCCACATGATCTAAGAGGCGAGGGATGCCGCTGCATGTGGGCAGTGCAAGACCGGCAGTTGTAGAGATCTTCAGCAGTAGACGTCTTTAGGCTGTATGATGATGAGTATTTCAGGGTAGGATTAAACAAATATATATAGTATAATGCTAATGATTTATTACTTAATAATGAAGAGACGATTTATTTATTACTACTAGTTTAGTTTCTAGAGCTATACATGTACAAAAAAGAAATAGCTAATAGTAAGCAAATCCAAGGGCATCTTACGTGTGATCTGAGCGGGATGATGGAATTACTTTTAGAAATGGTCGTTACGTGATCGAAGTAACTATGTTCATAGCTTAGTAACCTATAACCATAGTTACTTTAAGTAAATAAAAAAAATCTAGATCAAGAATGAAATATTATTAGAGTCTATTTTCCATTTTATACGTTTCGAGGCAATTCCAAGTTTCCTTCTTTGACTTCCTTTTTGGTAGTATTAGTTCACATAGTCATACCAAGGAAACACCCAAGTTTGTTAAATAATAATTTAATTTTAGAAAAGCTACACAAGGTTTCGCATTTAAGGTTTTTTAGGATGGCTATTCTCATACTACTCAGGTGACTCTCACTATTAAGGTTTTTACGGATGAAACTAGCAAATATGTTTAATGGCAGATATCCTTCTTAAATCGGGAGGCCTGTTGAGGCAACTACTCTGATAATCTGACCTGCCCTATTCTGCGGATGTTGCAGGACTTTTAAAAGAATAGCAGGCGGAAAAAAATCTAAGACATCTCGAAACAATCCGTGGGGTTCTTTTTTACACCGCGGATGTAAAGTGCGGAATAGCAACTCCGTAATAAATCAGACGAAACATTATTTAGGATTCTGAAGCAAGCTTTTTAACATATATTTTGAGGTGCCCTCAGGTATTTGTCACTAAGCACTGGCTGAGTGACTTCTGTGTGTATGCTATTCTGTCTGTATTTTGTTTTTTGTTAATTATTAGAAATCTCTCTTTTTTATGCAAATTAAAAACATATTTATAAAACTAACTGTTACATTGTATTAGTCTATACTACTGTAAAGTATATACGATTGAAAAAGAAATTCATGCTGTGCCTATACCTTTAAGCAACAATAAAATTATGCTATTATATATTTCAGTAATTAAAGAGCAGCAAATCAAAATTGAAAAATTAATAATACTTGATTTTAATTCATTCAGTGTCGTCAATTAGCCACATCAGTGCAGTGAAGTTGGATCCATGGAGTAAAGAGGAACCTTGTAATCTTCCTTTCCTTGACGGGCTATCCGTGTGTTGGTATTGGAATGTCTTGAAGGGAAAGGTAGAATACCACGGTTTTATCAGCTGAATGCAAGCGTGAGTAGAAGCAAAGAGAATTGAGAAGAGGTCTTAACATTTGTCGTGTATATGTAATATGTTATGTTGCGCCTATTAAGGTATATATAATATAACATATGTAAATATAATAAAATATAAGAAACGATTCTGCAGTTTTTTTGACGCCTTTTTAGATTACTTTAGACTTAGGCTATATATTAGGTCTTTACCTATGAAATTGCCGTTCTGCAGTACTGGCCATTTCAAATCAAAATAATTTTTGTTTGGCTAAGAATTCTAATTTCAAATTAATTTTATTTTAAAAACATGGATTCTTTTTTCCAAAAGTAGTCATTTCTTTATTGATTAGTGTTACATTTTCATCGCATTTCAATCTTTTTCGTCATCATGGATACGTTAAAAATTCGAGTAATTATGGAATATGAGTACCGTCGTGGCAGCAACGCGGCACAAGCGGCACGCAACATCAACGACGTTTACGGAGCTAACACTACAAACCAACGCACCACCTGTTATTGGTTTGCTCGCTTCCGTTCTGGAAATTTCGACCTGAAAAATGAACCTCGCGGTCGTCCGAAGACTTTGGTCGACAATGACGAATTAAAGGCGGTTGTGGAAGCTGATGATACACAATCTACGGCTGAATTAGCAGCAGCTTTCGACGTTAGCGTCAAAACAATATTGGTCCATTTGCGTCAAATTGGCAAGGTAAAAAAGCTTGACAAATGGGTGCCCCACGAACTCAATGATCGCCAGCGCGAAGTACGCGTCGAGACGTGCCTTGCACTGCTCAACAGACACACAAATGAAGGAATTTTGAACCGCATTGTTACCTGCGATGAAAAATGGATTCTGTTTGATAACCGCAAGCGCTCAGCAAGTTGGTTGGATCCTGGTTCAGCACCTAAACAATGCCCTAAACGAAAACTTACCCCTAGAAAAGTGATGGTCACTGTTTGGTGGTCTAGCGCCGGTGTGATTCATCACAGCTTCTTACCAAACGGGGTGAGCATTACTGCAGATGTGTACTGTGAAGAACTGAGCACAATGATGGAGAAGCTGGCGCATCTCCAACCAGCATTGGTCAATCGCTCGTCTCCGCTGCTCCTGCACGACAACGCGCGACCTCATACTGCACAGCAGACGGTCTCCAAGTTGCAAGAACTGGGGTTGGAAGCTCTCCGTCATCCGCCCTACTCACCAGACCTTGCGCCTACAGACTACTACTTTTTCCAGAATTTGGATAACTTCTTGGCGGGAAAAAAATTCAATACCCGAGAGGCAGTACAAAATGCCTTTGAAGAATTTGTTGCCTCCCGTCCAGCTGATTTCTTTAAGAAGGGCATCAATAAACTGCCACTGCGATGGCAAAGATGCATTGATTTCATGGGTGATTACTTCGATTAATACAAATAAAAAAAATCATGAAAAAAATTCGTTTAAATTTTTTCATACAAAACGGCAATTTCATAGGTAAAGACCTATTATATTGTAAATATTATGTAATCGTTTCTTTTTTTAAATCATTATTTATGTATAGATATAAGAACTATGTGCACCACCTTCTTAAACCATGTTTCTCGAAAATAACGTTATCATTTCTGCAGTTAGCTTCTTAAGATTTAATACAAAAAAGTTTTATAGTTGCCAAACTAATTGAACAATAATAGTAATAAATACAAGAATAATAGTTACGTACATTTCATACCTATCTACATATTAAAGTTATTGATGTATAATGACATAGTAGGTACTAGCACCTCAGCTAAGTAATATAAATAAATTTTAAAAGCAAAGGGATCGAAACTATTTAAATATATCGTCTATTAACAATTATTATATGACTATAAGGCACAATAAAATAGTTTTGTTAATTACACCACGTCAGTGTAATCACACTAATATTATTTGTGAGTGTGTATGATAGTTACTTCTTCACGTCTAAACGGCTGGAGCGATTTTAATAAAATTTGGTATGGAGTTACCTGTACCCTGGATTAACACAACGGCTATAATTTATAAAGTTTAACGCGGTTAAATCCGCGGGGCACAGTTCGTAAAGTATGTATAGGGAATTAACGTGTCGTCGACTACTTATTAATTGTTTCAATGTTAGATGAAAGATGCCCTCTTTTTGTACAATAAGTGAAGTGTTTAATTCTGTAATTTGAAATAATTAATTGTTTATTATTTCCGATGAGTGACACTTCGGCGCTCATGTTTTATTTCAGAACAGCAAATGAGAAATGTCTCAAGGTTGATCATATATTTCTTGTAGGAGATGCGGAACGAAGAGAAAACGTGTAATCTTCCTTTCCTTGATGGACTATCCGTGTTTTGGTATTGGATAGTCTTAATAGTAAAGGTAGAATACTACGGTTTTATCAGCTAAACTAGAAGCAAAGTAAATCATGGGGGTTTTGAGAAGATTTGTGAGATAAGTTTATAACATCTTCAAGAAAAAGTCTTGCCATCTTCAAGAAGACGTCTTACCATCTTCATGAACAGTGCCGGTTTCATCCGCTGTCTTTTAACGAGTCAAACTACGCCCAATTTTAAATAGATGTGTAATTTTAATGAAATTCTCTTTTCTGTGCCTCAAAATTTGCTTTTTGTAATGTTAATAAGTTTAGGTCTTGTTTATCACATAGACAAGGTTTACGTCGTGTAAGAATACATGTAAGATGTTGTGTTGCGCCTTTTACGTCAGAATAATCAAAATATGCAACTATCGATCATTTACTTTCATAAGATTTAATGTAGAGATAGCCTCATAGAAAAATAACAGTAAAAAGTATGAGAGTATTTGACTGGGCTGTTAGTCTGTTGGTTAGTAGGTAATCCTGAATACTAAGGTAGAACGTTCGATCTTTACCCAGGACAACTCTTCATGTGATGTGCAAGATTATTTCTACTGTGGCTGGGTGTTAGCTAAAATATATGTATTTAGAAATATGAGATATATTTATGCGTTTTCTGGTTGCCATTGTGTCTGTACGTGTCAGGGTTCTAACAAATCGACAGCACAAACTTTCGAATGAATGACACTATACCAAAATCTGCCTGTACATAAATTAACTTGCCCAAACAAAACCAAAGCTTATTTGACCAATTATGGCAAACAACTAACTTCTAGGCAACCAAAACCATTTTTCAAAACAAATCGTAACATCCAAGACTACGCAATTTGCAAACACGGGCGAGGGTCATTCTTCCGAGGAAAATCTTAACACCGCGATGCAGAAAATGACGTCATAATTATGCACACCGACATCTATCTATTATGAAGTTCAACTATCTATAACAGTGTTTTTCAACCTTTTTCATCACACGACCCCCCTACCCGTTTTTTACCCGCTTTTTTTTCATGTTTCTTTTATTTTGTGACGAATATCCGAAATTTTTATTCATTTTCATAGGGTTCGGATAAATACATCATTAAAATTTGTGAAGAATTGAAATAGAACGCACTCCTCCAACATTTTCTTTATCATTCAGAGGTTAGCTCGTCAAGAGACAAAGTGCTAGCCCAGAGTTTTGGAACTTTTACTGAATTTGCAGCAGGCCTAATCATAATAATTAAAATTCTTTTGCGACCCTATGACTAGCTTTCCCTGTTTTTTGCAACTTGCCTATAGAAGTTCCGCGACCCCCCTATAGAGGCTTCGCGACCCCCTAGGGGGTCGCGACCCACAGGTTGAAAAACACTGATCTATAACATTAGTTCTTCAAGTAACCGAATGCGAGTTATTTTTCTTCTTGAACACTTTAAAATCTAATATCTCTTCATATAGTGAACCGATTGTGACGAAACAAAATCTAAGTAATAGTTCCAGTTGCATACCATTTTTAAGTATAAAAGTTATCTACATAATTTCGTACTTTTTACGTGATTCGTGCACAGACAAACAGATAAACAGACAAAAATTCCAAAACTGCTGGAAATGGGTTCTGTTCTGTTGGTTATCCTTCAACACGCTGACTATTTTTATTTGAACTATTTTCGATGCACAAAAATATATTTTCTATACATATAAATCTGTACATATATGTATATGTATAGATTATTTATATCACATTTCATATCTGACTGCAAGTTTGGCGCAGCGGCTAAGACAGTCGCTTCGCCGCTTCGTGTTCCGGGTTCGAATCCCGCGTAGGACAACTATTTGTGTGATCCATACATAAATAGTTATTCTGAGTCTGGATGTACTTTATGTCTGTCGATTATGTTTGTAAAGTATCCCGCGACACAGCGATTAAATAACATAGTGCGGACGTTGTCTAAAAAAAATACAGAAATATTAAAGTTATTGATGTAGGTGACTAGTACTAGAATCTGTGCAGGACTAGATAGGTAACACCATAAGCAACAACTTTTGTTCTACAACTTTTGATAATTTGTAAAATTTTATTTACGACCCAATATAATTATTAATTTATTTTCTCGCTTGAAAGTTTATAAGTACGCGCATGACTAAGATTACGTAACGATACCTGCGAGGGCACGGGGAGGGGTGCAGCGCGAGCGCCTTTGAATTTCACATATTTCTCTACTCGCCAGGCGTCCATGTAAAATCTTTTATTTTTCATTTTTTGAGTTATCTCGTAGAACAAAAGTTGTTGGTTATGGTGTTAGCTATCTACTCCTGCGAGGTTGTTGGTGTTTTATAAGTAACCCTGTATAATGAGTTCCATTATTAAGTAAATTTGGATGCTCTAAGCTAATTGCCATGATACTTGCAAAAGATGCGCGGAATGGAGATTAACTGTATTACACAATTAATCTCCATTCCACGTTCTCGCTTGAAAGTTTATAAGTACGCGCATGACAAAGATTACGTAACTATACCTGCGAGGGCACGGGGAGGGGTGCAGCGCTAGCGTCTTTGAATTTCACATATTTCTCTACTCGCCAGGCGTCCATGTAAAATCTTTTATTTTTCATTTTTTGAGTTATATTCGAACTCGTAGAACAAAAGTTGTTGGTTATGGTGTTAGCTATCTACTCCTGCGAGGTTGTTGGTGTTTTATAAGTAACCCTGTATAATGAGTTCCATTATTAAGTAAATTTGGATGCTCTAGGCTAAATGCCATGATACTTGCAAAAGATGCGTGGAATGGAGATTAACTGTGTAATCTAACTTTGTTTATGTTGTCCGTGGCCCTCGCAGAAGCTTCACCTTCCCACTACTTTATTTAACAGTAACAGTGAAACTTATGCATGCTTTGGAAGGTGTTATTATCATCAAGAAGAATACAATAAGGTCCATTTTATTTTAGAACCCTTATAATTCTACCGGGGGCTTGTCTATTTTATAACAATAAAGTTAAGCAACTCGTGCATTCCATTCTGTTTTAAAGATTAAATTATTGGAGTTATAAAGAGTCATTTGGAAAAAATGCACGGAAACTGCACTAAAACTTTATGCTTGTGCCATCATAATATAATAATATGACTCATATTCGCTGTACTTGTTCAACAAAAATAAATTAGTCTATCTTTATATGTAAATAAAAATGCATGTTGCTAAGCGCACTCGAGAATGGCTCGACCAATTCCGCTATTTCTTTTGTATGTTCCATATACCCACGGAAAGTTAATAAAAATAATAAAAACAAAATTTCGTGGACAATAGTAACAAAAATACTTTTCTTTTCACATTAAAATGCTAATATGAATTTTTCAAGGCCTCTGACATAGATTTACGAATGTTATCTAACGACCGGGACCCTGAAGCACGGAGACGCACAGAAAATAAATCAATTTGATGGTCACCCATCTATGGACTAACCGAGTACCTTACCGATCGCTTACCGACGGGGGAGAGCAAGTGGGTATGAGCGTCAAAGCAAATATAAAAAAAATAGTAACCTAATCTCATAGGTTCTGGTGACTACAAAATCAGGGTCCATGAGATAAGACTGCTAACATGCTGCCATCTGATCCCAACTAGGGAGAGCCATATATTTCTAAATATATGCATAACTATATATATATATAAAACAAATGTTGGTTGTTGGAGCTTTCTCGGCTTCGAAAAGCAGAATATCTATTAAAACATCGAGAAACAAAATGGAAAAAAAATATTACTAAAATTAACTTTGTTATACCTTTTGTATGGAACGGCTTTCTTGACGGTACCTGGGCCGGTGACGATTGGTTGGCCTCTAAAACTTTCTTTAAAGTAAGAAAATCACAAAATCATTAAATGCGTATACAACCCCATCTCTGATACATAATAGTGGACTGCACCGGACCTGAGCCGGACCGATCGTGATAAATGTTATTTTACAATACACCCGATAGGTGCCGCTGCGATCAGATTCTAATTTCTTTTTCTATTTTCAGGGCAGGAATGCGTCTGTTGGGACTGCTGATATATGTATTAGTATATATATATATATACTAATACACGTGCGTCCTGATCCCTGGTAATTATTTATACAACAATTTGTAACTCGATAATTATACAAAGAGACATTACTTGACTATTTTCGTTTATGTCTGACTTGTTGTGCCCCATGGGATTACCCGCGTTAAACTTTATAAATTATAGCCTATGAGTTGATCCAGGATGACAGCTAACTCCAATCCAAATTTTTAAAAAATCAGCGAAGCCGTTTAGGTATAAGAAGTAACAAACATAAACACTCACACATTCACAAACTTTCGCCTTTATAATATTAGTGTGATGATAGTCACAAAACTATATATATTATTATATTACTAACAAAACCTGGCGCACTCGTATTTCTTTCTGGTTTCATCATCGCATGTGGGACACATAAATGATATGTTTTTTGTCTGGGTGTACTATGTGTAAATTTTAAATGTTTATAAAGTTCCCAATGATACCGCCTATATTACGTGATTTAAGAAAACAAACAATAATATATAAACGTTATTTTCAGCCAACTTCCTTGTTCTATAGTGTTTTAATAATCACGCCATTCCTTTTAAAAATCAATAAGTTTAATGTGTATTGTCTTTATTATAGTGCACAGTAAGTGTTAAATGCAGTGCTGGAATACAATCGCACAGTAGCATGCATTAGCATAAATCTATCAGAACCGATACGCATAACTTGGCACAACATTAAACATAATTAGGCGTTGACCCACTTTTTTATCAAAGCTCGTCGACGCGGCGCGAGCGCATGACACACATGCACATCGCCTCGTGTAAATACAAGCGACACACGCGAACACACCTGCAATACAACTATATAGCGCTCTGTATCCGACAGAGATAAAATATTTATTTATATACGTTGTTTATAATCAAAGTTTAATAAGTAGATAACGTTTGATAGCAGCGGCATACCTACTGAGTATTTATGGTGTCCTTGCGTTGTGGGTGTTCTTTATTATTTACTTGTTCAATTCCTGACTAGGGTAATAAATGTTTTTATTTTATAAAGAATCATTTTATTGATCGTCGCAATCAGTCCCGACTTCCCGTGATTCATTAGCCTTTTTCGATATACTTTATAAATTACCTAAATATACTGTAGGCAGTATTTGCATCGAGACAATAAACACATTTTGAATAATTAATATGTGTGCAAAATTATTATGTCGGTTATTTTATATAACACTAGCTTTTCCACCGTCCTGAGATATTATTATTATTAGAAACCTCAATATCATTTTTAAAGATCTATCGAAAGATACCCGGAATGTATGAGTTTGATGAAAAAAAAATAGAGTTTCAGTTCTAAGTATGGGAAACCCCAAAATTGATTGTTATTTTTTTTATTTTTGTGTGAAAATCTTAATGCGACTTACAGAAAACATCTACTTACAAAGTATCAACATTATAGATTCGAAAAAAAATGGCTGCAACATACGTAAGGACAGACAGACAGATATGACGAATCTATGACTACCGATTTTTGCCATTTGGCTACGGAACCCTAAAAAGGGGTTGAATATTAAACAAAACTCATGTGTATCGTTTATCAAATCTTTTAAAGAAAATAAAACTTACACGTCACACTTTGATCCAAACAATCTTTGTAACCCCTTTTCATTTTTTTTTTCTTATTCGTTACTTAAAGGATGTTTTCGAGACTGCGGGTTAAGCTGAGCGTTCATCGATCAGTCAGTTAGTTACCGCTTTTATGACGGGCCTGTTGGCGTGGTTGGCAAATGCTTGCTTTTCACGCCGGAGACATGACAGATATTTGTGTGCATGAACATGTATGTTTGTCCTGAGTCTGGTTGTAATTATCTATATAAGTATATATTTACAAAAGTAAAGTAGTATAAAATAAATAAATAAAAATAAAAAAGGTTTTTATTCACGTAGACTTCAAAAAAGCGCTTGTAAATAGTCAGAACATATTCGTAGTAATATATAATTAATTTATAATTATTTCTAGGTTCATATAGATATTTAGGTACACGGGTTGTAGGAAATAATTTACAATAAGATTTATTTTATAACAGTAACGATATTTAACTACTTTAAATTAAGTTATTGTCAAGGTTCATGTGTAGGTTTAATTATCAACATTTTAAATTTTAGCTATATTTTATGTATATCTAGTATATCAGTTATCTGGTTTCCATAGTAAAACTACGTAAAATCGTAGAACATATGTACATGGGGGTGATTCGGATACTTCTCATCATAAAGTATCTAAATTTTGCGTTTGAACGTCAACTCCTCGGCCACCCTGTATATTTAAAATTACGTGCGATTTTTTACGCACCTGAATCCCTAACGGGTAATATATATACAGGGTTCCTTGTAAAATACCAACGACAGCGCAGAACTAGATGGCTAACATCATAACACCTTCTTTCTCTTTATTACCTATCCCGTGGGACATTTTGTCTCATGTAGTTACTTTGTCTAAAGCAGGAACGAGAAAATTTGTTTTTTTTTCTATTTATTTATTTACCACATACATATATCTAACGGTTTGAGTTGAGCGTTAATGGGACAAAACTACTCTGACTTATTTATGATGGGTATCGGTAAGAGGTTGCAATTCATAGTGACATTAACGATTTGATTTGTTGCAGATTTATTGAGAATTTATTTATATTTGATTTGTTGAGAATGTTTAGCTGTTTTGTAAGTGCTTAGGTCAGATTAGTATCGCGTCTACACACATTAGTAAAAATATTATTATTCTTATTATGTCTTCTTCTTCACGTAGTGTAGGTAGGTACGTGAAGCTAAGAACAATAATATTTGGCGTGCACATATCCTATTTTTGTTATCAGCGCTATCGATGGGTACAGACGCCAGCACATCAAGCTATCCCTTCTGTCAAATTTCCTCACTTGAAAGGGAACTTTATGCTTTTGTGATAAAGTTGAAAATCTATAAAATAAATTTAACGGATTTAAGTAGCTGGATGTGCTGGCGTCTGTACAATAATATATTGTATCATTTCACATAAATTACTCCAGATACTATAATAATTTATGTGAATAAATTATTACAATACGCTGACATAAAAAAAATATTTCTTGGTCTTGTAGTCCCAAGATATTAATTATTTATTACTTGATTAATTTATTAATAACACTGCCATCTGATCCCAAGCGAGGCTGAGCCTACATTGTGGCAACCAGACAACTGATAAACATAATTATTTATAAAAAAAATACATATTATAGATAAATTACACCCAGACATAGATCAAATACCTAATAGTCCTCATCACACGAATATTTGTCCTGGGTGGGATCGAAACCACTATATCTAGCGTAGCATTCAAGGTCACTTACCATCAGACCAGTCAATTAACAAATAAAATTCTCTATTTATTTATTAACTAGCTGTGCCCCGCGGTTTTACCCGCGTTAAACTTTATAAATTATCACAGCTCCTCCCCCGTAGGTTATAACGTGATAATATGTAGCCTATATGTTGACCCAACCTCTTAGTAATATTCATGCAAAATTTGAAGTAAATCCATGCAGCACTTTTGAGTTTAGCCCGGACATACATACAGACAAACAGACAAAAATTTTAAAAACTATATTTTTGGTTTCGATATCGAATGTAGATCACACCCCAGGTATCCTTTTAAAAAAATATTCAATGTACAGTTTCGATTTTCCTACAATTTTATTATATGTATAGCTTCGGGAAAACAAACAGATATACATTGAGTATTAGGTACTTAATTCTAAACATATAAATTTATGAAATGTATGTCCAACCACATTTTCCACAGGTTGCGAAAATAATTTAAGGAAAATAAACCAGAGGAACAACATTACATTTGTGTGAGAAATCTAAGGGTACCTATTTATTACCTGGTAGTATCATGCAAGCACATTAGATTAAAAGCACCAAGAGAGGAAAATAAGTAATGAATAATGGGATTTCACATTTACAAAAAAAAAGAAAAAAAATAAGATAATTACTTATATAAAAATATTTTGAGTGTGCTCTAACATTTGTGGAGGAGTACAATGATTAATTATTTCCGCCAAGCACTTCAATGATCTTTTAAATTGGTACATAGAACATGCAAAAATATCAAGTTCATTGAAATGGATATAGTATTCGTTCACTAGCAGATGCATGGGTGCGCGCACACCAGCGTTGGTTCTTCAAGACCCAACTGCAAATAGTGTGCGTATTTCCAATAGATATGGAATAGATTTTGTTAATACATATCAACAACATGAACACCGATATTTACAGAATCTATCGCCAAATGTATCACAACTAAGTAAAAATGTTATTACAATAAAAGAAGTTGCCAGAATAACAATCTAGGGCGCCCTATTTATACAGAACTATTAGAATTTCATATCATAAATGGTCTTACAACAGTAGAAATTTATTATTATAGTATATTTTACAAGGTTTTATGCCAGTTCGATAGACCGGGAACACATATTTATTCTACTAATTTAAATAAAAAGTACAAACTTGAACAACTAATATTTTAAAATGGTCGCAACTTAAAAAATACATATCCGTTAAAGAAAAAAAAACACTAAATTAGAATGCTATCGGATATTTTTTAAGGAGTTGTATCTTTTTTGTAATCTGATTCAAAATATAGCATTTGTTCGATATCTACATATTATCTGTGTAGCGAGAACGCTATTTCTCACAAACATGTAAATAAGCGAAGCCTTGGCCTGGTTACCACGATTTTAGCGGTATTACAAAATACACGAGTGATGCGGCGCCTGCGCTTGAGTGGGGGCTACACACACACTAAACTCAACACCAACATACATAAATATGTATATGTATTTCGACAATATTTACACATACGCAGACATGTTTCAGAAATAGATGTTGAAATAATATTTAAATAACGAAATTATACATGAATATTATAGCAATGGGGATAACTATATGTATTCACGTGTATATTTAGTATATATACTAGGGTGCTTAAATTAGTTACAAAAAATTTCGCCAATGTGCTAGGTATTGGTAAGAGATAACTTATGAAATATTGATTAATATATAACAAAAATAATATACTTTGCATATCATTACTAGCATGGGCTCAAATACCTTTCATTTTGTATTAAATTAATTCTTGAAAATTCCAGCCAATTGTATATCGAAATTTCTTAAAAGTTTTATTCGCTTTTATCACACACATAAAATTGAGTAGGTACAGCCAAAACCTTATTATTATTGGCAAAATATAATTAATTAACTTCTAAAATAATTCCAATTAGCAAATATAAAATTAGAATGGCAAACATACTTAATTAATTCGAATTTTCAATAGAAAATTGGAATCAAATTCAAAGAAAATTCTAAGACGTTATTATGTAATTAAATCATTGCTCAACGAAAAATGTATTTATTCAGTACGATATAAGATAAATAATATTCCGAAGAAGACTGAATTGCAAAAAATATTAGTAAATAATTAAGGTCGAGAAGAGGATAATTGATTTAACAGTTATCATGATTCCGTGACACGCGAAGATAATAAAATATAATTTTACTTTTATTAAGTAAAAAAATTGTCAAAGATAAATTTTAATATTATATAAAACAATACAAATACTTATTATATTCCTTTTAAAGCATTTGTACATTCTGTTACAGTTCACTTGACTTATAGTTTAGAAAACGCAATTACAAAAATAGAAATTATATTCATCTAAAGGAATCTTCTTTTCCTTTGCTAACTACAGTCAGTTAGCTGCCCCAATATGCATACATTAGCGATAAAGAGTAAAATCACGTATTTTTACTTTAGTGCCCACCTGCTCTGTGGCCAGAATACATGAGGGTGCCTTCAGGTACCTATGTGTCGCCTAAGTTAAACAACTAGTTGAGGGTCTTATACGTTCGCCATATGCTAAGCGTCTTATTCTTTTATATTATTGCGAATTCACGCGCGTTAATCATTATAAAAATAACTTATGTGTTATACGGATATATAAACTATATAACCAAAAAGTTTCATCAAAATCAACTCGGTACTTTTTGCGTGAAAGAGAAATAAACATCCATACATCTTTCGGTCCAAATTTTCGCATTTATAATATTAGTAAGATTTTGAAAATAACATTATCAACTTGTTATTTATTTAAAGATTTCTTAACGGTTAAGTGAATAAACAGAGCGCACGCACGGACTTCTTCTGAAATGTACCTATGTAGTTACTATAATATACTGCTGCATGTAAGCTTGACAATTACAAGGGTATATTATTTCAAAGTCCTGATTAAATTAAATTTTTAAATTTCCATGATACAGCGTTGAACAGCTTTAAAAAAGGACAAAACTGTAACTCGTTTCTCTGAGGGTATAATGTGAGACCCAATTAAATAGTTAGCAATTACATGTTTTAAAATGTATTGATATTACTATACACCTACGAGAACTATAGCCAATAACCTTGCTTTCTATGCAACAGCAAACAAATTAAAACATCTAAAAACATATTGCACAACATCTCGAACGTTCAATAAATTTAAGTCGCTGAAGGTTCCACATATTCAATACACAGTTATGGAAACAAATTTAAGTTGTAAGGCTTTCTACAAACATCAAGTCAAGGGCACAAAGTATGTTTCACGTTGTGTACTTGTAAAGGGATGGATTTCAAGGTCTCGACCTCATATCCGTGTTTAATTGTTATAAAGTTATGATTAACTAATCGAACAACAGCGATCACATGTAGTTATTCAATACAGCTACTGTTTTTAGGGTCCCGCACGTATAGGTCAAACCTGTATGTATGTTGTTGTTAATCTGCCATCTGTGTACCTAATTGTCACATGAATCTAATATAATAAGTTCTAGACTTTTGAATGTACTACAAGATTGAACCAACACAAATATTATTTAAAAAAGCTAATTATTATGTGTTGGATACTCACGTATATCACCCTTAAATGGCTGAATGGGTATTACTTATATTCTTAATTAACATATATACTTAAATAGTTTAATCACGGCTAACACCGCTGGGTGTTACTTGTTAAATTTATTGATTAAAAAATAAATAAAATGAGGCAGCACATGAAGGAGCTTTGTATATTAACTTTTTAAAACAAGATTTTGGAGATATGCGCAAAAAGGAAACGAGCTTATTTTTTTCTTTCATGGCAAAAATTGCCATGTTATATGTACCGAAATCGAATTCCGCGAGGCTCTAAGTAGGTAGCTACTCGCAGTTGGATGGTTCTACTATTTTTGGTACATGTATATTTGCGACGATATAATATATAAATCATATAGGTATATCTAAATTTATTTCTATGTGCAAGCAGACTTACAGAGGCAATATAACATGTGAAACCAGCATGTGTGGAAGTGGCACAAGGTTGCCTGTAGAAACGTTGCGGTTGTAAGGAAACGACGGATATCAACAATTTACCTGAAAGCATCTGTTTTGATAAATCAAATACAGGGTTTAAAACGGAACTAGAATTTATGTATTTGCTTCAGAACCTCTTAGGGTTCTTCTTTTAATCGAGTATGCCCTGAATGGGGCCAGAAGGAACACATTTGAGAGGTAGAATCATCATATTTCCCTCAATTCTTTTGGGGCTTTATTAGATCGCAAGTTCATGTATAATCTATGTTGTTTAAGAAGTAATAGAAAAATGTATTTGCTATTATTACTATTGTTATTTACGAGGGTGACTTCATGTGTAGGTATGTAATGGAACCCTATTTTCAGCAAAGAAACTAAATGAATCTCTCTTACGGCATAAATGTAAGACGATAATTTTGTGCATTTCAGCAATTTTTGAGATTCTTTCCGCTAACCAACGTTTTAAATTCCGTTTTCTTTACAGCTGAATAATAATCTGTGTAAGTTGAGTAATACTGTTGACTGACAAAGTGTAGTCAACGTGGCGGCGGCGACTGTACTAGTGATCAGTTTTTACTGTACAGTCTACAGCTACGTCAATGGATAAATTATATAAATGTTTTCATACAATATGTACCTAAATATCTATGTTACTAGAAATAATAATGTATACAACTATATTACTACAAACATGTTCGGACTATTTACAAGCGCTTTTTTAAAGTCTACGTGAATAAAAACCTTTTTTATTTTTATTTATTTTATTGATACACTTACGTAAACCTCCAAATAAAATATTCCCCAATTTGGATTTATTTTAATTTCTATAAGTTTTAAATACTCTTTCTTCCATTTTGGTTACCTCCCACCTACAAAAATAACTAAGTACCTACAAATATACTGAATTTCAAAGCAGGTATTGGTGTGTTTATCAAGGTTCAGCCTGTATGTAATTGAAACCGTCATTTGGTAGACGAATTATATGTTGTATGCAGTATTGCCCAACCCAGCAAGGTCATTACGAAGTGATTGGGCGTCAGTCTCAGAATAAACGTTGATAATCTCTAACTCACAATGTAAATTTTATTTAATTGTGAATTGTTATAATACAGCGTGTAATGTATTGTGCAATTCGAACAACAGATAACCTCAGTTTAATAGCAGTGTTATTCAAATGTTGGAAGTACAGGTAAAGGAGTATAATAATATGTTTTCAGCGCCGGTCAAGTTGCTGCTATATAAGCACTGGGCGCCATAATAGCCAATCCAATATTTGTTTAGATGCAATTTCGATTCAACTTTAATAATATTAGGCTTATTGGAAATCTACTTTGCCTGTTAGCACATTTTTCTGCGCAACTAATAGAACTAGGGCAAAAAATATTTCCACAGTGGTAGGTACAGTAATAAAATTATAGGGCGCTGTACTGGAAAGGTACAAAAATCAAAGATATTTTTTCCACAAAGAGAACCACTTATTATTCCAATTCCAATAATCTAGACACTTTTCAACCTTTAGTATTTTATTCTTCTGTATACGACTAAACTTTATTATATTACTGGCTAGCTGTGCCCCGCGGTTTCACCCGCTTCAAACCCTAGAAATTATAGCCATCGGATGTGTAAGCTGTATTACAATCAAATTTTTACTTTCGCATTTATTAGGATTATGAAAGGTGATAAAAAAGTTATCAAAATAGCAATGATAATTATAATAGCTGTAAAAATAACATGGATATATGTAAGCAAATCAATACCTATGTTAACAGTACGCCCTCTACGTTGTAATGTTGTCACACACCATCCCACGCTACGAAATAAATATAGCATCCCGCTGATGTTACACCGCCAAGTTAAAACAACCGTATCTCGGATTATTCTTCGTTTTCTGTTCACATTAATTTAATCGATACGCTTAAATCAATTTATTGTTTAAATTAATTGAAGAAACTGCTTCGTTATTTGCTGAGTAAAGAGGAGTTGAGAGTCAGTGCTAATTTCTCATATGTTTATGGTAAGGCCCAACAAAAGCAAATACGTAGTAGGTAACGACTGATTAACTTTCATACATAGAGTATATAAGAATATTCTTGCTATATTATAGAATTGCTTAAAACTCATTAATACATATTTGTTGTAAGATTTCTGGGAAGTGAACTGCAATTTTAGAAGTTTTTGAAATGCAATATTGATATTTGCAATATTATATGATTTTCAGAACTCATGTAAATTGATTATGATTAAATATGATGCGAGGAAATTTATTAGAGCCTCGGAGCGAGATAAAGGTTACTTTTTATAGAGAAGCCGCAATAGGCTCGTATACCTATTGCGGGCAAAGTAGCATAACTGTATGATTAGAATTTAAATGAGATGGGTAACGAAACAGCCAAGCAGTAAGAAGCAGTGATACCGCCTCGCATTCATTGGTAGAAATCTTACCCTCTGAATTGGCACGTTCCTCTACAGAACAATAATATGTAGATCAAAATTGCATCAAAACCGCTAAGTATACTGAACGGAGTGGCGTGCCGATTTAGAGTGGTTGTTCTTTACGCGTATTGCAACATGCGCGACTGCCGTGTCCCACTTATCAAGATAAATTGAAATTCAATTTCGCCAAAGGGCAACAGTTGTGAGCACAGAGACAGAATATTAAACATGTGATGTGATGATTCCAACCGAGAATGCTTTTAAAATGTTGTAATTAGACATATATTAAAATTGTATACTTGTATTAAGGCTTTCTATTCTTTATGTATTATACTTACACAAATAAAAACTACTCTACTAAATATTATACATATACTACTACAAAATATTCTGGGTTAAGCAAGCAAGTGAAACTTGACGGTAGCGTGTTATGTACTAGGTATCGATTGTAAATGAAACGAAATCTAGGCTCATAATGAGAAATTAATCTCAATTCGAAGTCATACATACTTGCTTTCAAACTTACAGAACTAATTGACTAATCAAATTTGATGAATCAGCTCTTCAATAAGTGTTATATGGAGTCAGTATTGGGATTTATCTCTAAGGCATTATGTATCCTTAACTTATTTGATTTAACATACTATAATATTTCATATACTTACTCGCAACCTAAATAACCGCTAGTGAATACAAAAATGTTGTAAGTATAAATAAAATCCTTTGTTCTTTGGATATTCTGGTTGCACATCGGAGTCAACTCTTGCTCAATATGACTAACCTTCGAAATGGAAAAGAAACGCACGCGCGGCCCACGTCGTTCGCCATATTGAAACAACCGCTTGAAATGCTAAACCACTTGAAAAGTTGGAGAGTTTCTTTTATTACAATATTCATCGTTATTATTTTTTGTATATTGAAAATCGTCTATGAAAATCTAGAATATCTATGAATATCTACAAATTACCTTAACTATCCATACTTAATGTAATTTGTCGACAATCATTAAATAGTTGAGACTTAATAAAAAAAAACACTTAAGTAAATAAAATCTCCATTATTCCTAAATTTGTCAATAATAACTTGGCTAGCGGCTAGCTTTAATCTGCTTCAGAAGAGGGAGGGGTATTACCAAATCGTCCATGTTCTTTTGTTTATGTTTAGTTTATGGCCCGATTATGATATTCTAGCTGTGCACCGCGGTTTTACCCGCGTTAAACTTTATAAATTAAAGCCTATGTGTTAATCTGGGGTGTGAGCTAACTCCATACCAAATTCTATTGAAATCGCTCCAGCCGTTTAGACGTGAAGAAGTAGCAAACATACACACTCAGAATCTCTCGCCTTTATAATATTAGTGTGATTTTATTGGGCCCATATGAATTTTGTTTAAATCCGTTGGTATACAGAAAATTTGTAGTCGGATCTAGTAACGATTATGAACACCTATGACGGGCCGGTTCGGTAGATACTTCCCTTTCCCGCCGCAGGTTCTGAGTTCGATTCCAACACAGGACATAGATTTGTGTGCAGGAACGTGTCTGTTTGGGGTTAGTCCTGGTGTAATTATTTATATAAGTATGTATTTACAAAAGAAATCAGTATTATATCAGCATAGTAGTTTTAACTAATGAGGTTCCACAACAACGAATTAATGAAGTCAATAATTACTTCGCGAACATCGGCAGAGAAATAGCCGAAAGGATCGACCATTCTGATACTGATTTATCCTCCACTTCTAGTACTAGTGATACTGCAACCCTGACCAACTCCGATCCCCTCGGTTCACTGGTTATGGCTCCTCTAGCCGAGATCGAGGTCGCCCGAGTCATCGCCAACTTAAAAGACAAAAACTCAACAGGAATTGACCACATATCCAATATAATGGTTAAAAGATACGTGAATTACTTGGTCGCTCCTCTCACACATATCTGCAACCTTGCTTTCGAAACTGGAACGTTTCCCTCTGCTTTCAAAACCGGTCTAATTAAACCGATCCATAAGAGCGGAGACAAGAGTGACATAAATAACTTCAGGCCAATTTCCATCCTGCCCACCTTTTCGAAAATACTGGAGAGAGTAATGAACGAGAGGTTAATCACATACCTAGAAAAAAACAACATACTATCTCAATCCCAGTATGGTTTCCGAAGTAGTACCTCGACTTCCCAGGCAGTGCATAACCTGATACACTCCATTGTTACTGACCTGGATGACAAAAAGAAGTGTGTAGTTGCCTTCCTCGATATTGCAAAGGCATTCGACACAATACCTATTCCCCGCCTACTAAACAAGCTAGAAAGGGTCGGTGTGAGAGGCCTCCCACTTACACTCTTCAAGGACTACCTACACAATAGACGGCAGATGGTTAAAATAGGCGACTGGGTGAGTGATGGGACTGAGGTGGTTTATGGGGTTCCTCAAGGAAGTGTAATCTCTCCTACGTTATTCCTCGTTTACATCAATGATCTCTGCCAGACACAGCTCATTGGTGGAAAGGTATTCACGTTTGCCGACGACACGGCCTTATTCTTTCGAGGGAACACCTGGGAGGAAGCATTCTCAAATGCGCAGACGGGATTCGATAGGGTAAATAAGTGGATGAGAAGCAACCTACTATCATTAAACATAGCCAAAACCAAATACATTCCATTCGCTATCAGGTCCAATCAACTTCCACCACAAAGCTTCTCGATCATAGCACATAAGTGCACAAGACGCCTTCCCACAGAGACCTGCACTTGCCCTACCCTCGAAAGAACTAAAACAATCAAATATCTAGGAGTAACACTGGATCACACCGTGACTTTCAAACCCCATATTGATATCCTGACAGTAAGGCTACGCAAATTAATATATATATTTAAGACCCTAAGAAACGTTACCACTCGAGACATAATCAAGAAGGTATATTATGCTCTATGCCACTCCCTTATAGAGTATTGCATTACATCTTGGGGAGGAGCTGCCAAGTCACACATGATGGTAGCAGAGAGAGCCCAAAGGGTACTCCTCAAGGTAGCTGCTGGCCTACCCTACCGACACCCGACAGATATGCTCTACAATGACTGGGACATACTATCCATCAGGAAAACTTACATACTTAGAGTCATACTCCTGAAACATTCCGAATCCGAATATTACCCCAACAAGAATGAAGGCAAACGTCGAAAGGGTACGGTCTATACACACCAGCGCAGAAGAACAGCATTTTCACAGCATTTTTATTGCTTTCTTGGGGACTACCTCTACAATAAGGTGAATGCAGCCCTCAATATTTACCCTCTTGTTAAATACAAGTGCAAGCAAGCGGTTATCCTGCACTTAAAACTTCTAAACTATGAGAACACTGAAAAGTCACTCCATCCGCCACAGTAAAACTATATACTAGACATAATACTAAGGCATAATACTTCCAGCCACCTTTACGCATCACAATATCATCACATAACACACATACAAGTACACTCCCACACATACAGACTCATCTCAACTCTCTACTTTCACACGTACATTCACACAACCACACATACACACTGTCACACACATACTTCTGCATCCCTTATCTCGCTAGAACAATAAATTTAAGCCTATGTACCTATAACCTACTACTTTTCCATGAGGGGGGCCTGGTGACCTGTGGCACAGGTTTTCGAAACCTATTTCAGGCACCAGTCCTTCACAAATGTAAATAGTATTCATAGTTATAATCTAGCCTTAAGTTACAATTTGTGGAAGGACAAATAAACGTATTTATTATTATTATTATTATTATAGTATATCAGTTATCAGGTTTCCATAGTACAAGCTCTACTTAGTTTGGGCTCAGATAGCCGTGTGTAGATAGTCCCAGGATATAATTATTAATACGAACCTGAATGGCACTAATTTCCTCATTAGCCCGAAATAATTTCACTTGGGTAGGTACTTCGGGTATTTGGGGATATTACAAATTCGATAAGGCCGGGTTTGCTCTTAAGTTGCTAACTCATATAACGGAAGACAAACACCAAAACAAGAGATTAGCCGTTTGTACTAAGGCTTTTGCATCGGACATTGTGTGTGCGCGGACAGCGGACTGTTTTGAAATATCAGCAAGAGTATTAGGTGCCGTCTCGTCCTTTATTCATTGTAGTTTTATATGCTTGCCGGCTTAAGCCCACGCTCGCCTTTATTGTCCGGTAAAGTAATGAAAGCCTCATAGGCTGTCATGTTAAAACATAAAATAATCTTCGTGCTAGTCTTCACCGAAAATTCACCTTAGGGTTTGCCATAGACCGGTACGGTTCAGTATTCTGGTATTAAAACTAAAATATATTTTAAGAGTGCTACTCGGCGCTCCAAAACAATGATAAGTGTTGTAGACTTAAAGTAGCAAAGTGCAGAGTGACCTGTCCAAACATATTCACTTATAAATGTCAAAGAATAATCGTCTGATTTACGACTTTCTTTATTGTTATAGATTTAGTCTTAATTCATGTATCATCATGTTAAATGTAAAATTTATTTTATTCTTTATATCATGAATAATGCAACTTCTGCATTTTCAAATGTGTCCATTAACGTGGTGTTGACTGTACTGACATGAAACATGATCATCATCAGGCCAAGAATACTGGCCTGCTATATGGTGCTCATGAATCTGAGAAGTTGACTCTATAAAACCGCACCCAACGTAGACCAAGATACATTTGTCTGGAGTAAGAGTGCGACAGGATTGCGGCATAAAAAAACGTTACTTTAAACCACATCCATTGCTTCCGTTTGGCCATGATATTAATGCAAATTAAAGTATTTTTATGTCTATGGCCATAGTTTGAAGTAAATGGAACTCTGGCTGTGCAGCCTATCGAGAACGCGAACTGGCTTTACGGTGCTTAGGTAATCTCCGGATCGATAAATCGTTATATTTTGCTGCAGTGCCTTTGGCTTTAAATAAGTTATGATTATAGCTAACTGAACGTGCCAATATGATGCGATTCTTCCATGTGACACAGAATATTATCTACGTTTAAGGTTCAAGAACCTAGATCGTGTTCTGGGTTCGCCTAAGGCCTTTTGCCTAACAATCATGGAACCCTTAAAGTTTCGTCATGTGCGTTTAAGTCAACTGAATGTGCCAACTATGATGCGTTACTTACTTGTGACACAGGATATTATCATCTTTAAAGTTCAAGAACCTAGGTCGTTTTCAGGATTCGCCTAAGGCCTTTTGACCAACAATCTTGGAACCCTTAAAGTTTCGTCTTGTGCGTTTATCTATTTGCGGTTTAGCTAAAAATTTTTTTTAGATAATCTGTATTTAAATTGTAATTAACAATCAAAAGTTCGCTTTCAAAGTATCTGTATGTACATAAAATAATTGTTATGGTGGTTAGACCGGAGTTCTTAATGCGGCAGATAGAAATCCTAAAAAATACCCAACAAAGAATAGAACTGCGATAATAACAAACAGTAGGTAGGTATAAGTGCAGCGGGGTGATGGAGAAGATGAACGATAAATCTGTGCAAAACATACGAGTATATGCGACTAATAAGATTAACTTAGAACCTCATTTTAAGTGTAAACGAATTAATAGAAATACTAAGAAATGAAACTATTTTTAGTATTATATATTATAATCAAAACAGCAGTCTAGAGCATATTAATAAAGATATAAAGAATAGTACTCGTATTTACACACACTACAAGCAATTTAATATTGCAAAACTTCTCGGTATATTCATTGACAACAATTAATTGACATGGAAACCACATGCAAAAGAAGTCTGTCATAAACTAAGCAAGTCAGCGTATATTCTGTATAACTTATCAAAGAAAATTAATATTAACTCGATTATCGCAGCTTATCATGGTCTGGTTGCCTCAGTCCTAAGATACGGGGTAGTATTTTGGGGAAACTGCAGTGAAAGAGAAAGATTATTCAGAGCCCAAAAATATTGCATAAGATCAATGACTGGAATTTCATCAAAAGAGAATTCTGACTCTGCCATCAATTTATATTCTCGAAGTGGCATTGTTTGTTAAAATGAATCAAAGTATATTTATATCTAGGGTTAATCATATGTCAAACCGGCACTAATAAGGTCTCAATATAAAAATAAATTATACCTATACGGGTAATTACAAGACGGCCCCATTAGGGAAGAGCCTTTAGCGAATGGGGCCCGTTATATATAATAAAATCCAAAATTTAAAAGATGGCACAACACACATTTTAAGAAGAAATTGACTCAACTACTGGTGGAAAAGTGCTACTATTCTGTTAATGATTTCCTTAGCGATAATTGTTTGTAGGACTATTGATGTTAACATAGTTATTGCTGAAAGTATTAATTAATATTTTAATGTAATTCATTAAATTTATGTTTTACTTTTGCTTGTAACAATTGTAATATGTTATGACTATATCAAGATGACATGTTGAATTTGACATTTAATTTTACTGATTTATACTATGTTTATGTAATTTTGCATGCCGTTATGGTAGAATGTATTGGATTCCATTTGTTAACGCCAGCAACACCTTTATTTTGTTACCTACATTCATGGCAAATAAAGAATTATTTGGTTAGATTTATATATATCATAACATTTTATAATATATTATAACATTTGTATTCAAAATTATAACCTTAAACATAAACATATCATGAACAATTTGATGTAAGTAGCAGTTCTATAAGCTAACACCTATAAAAACATAGATTGCGGTATAAAGTTGAAATAACGGGTGGCACAACAAAATTGAATTATCCCGACAAACCCGGACGGGACAATTACTTTATTCATATACTTGTCGCATGTTTACTTTTAATTTAACCACCTCGTTGGTCTATATGTAGAGTGTTCGTAGAGAACGAGGTCTTGGGTTCAAATCCCGGGTCGGGCCAAAAGTCATTTTGGGACTTTTCTGTAAAAAGAAAAATTACTCCGCATCAGCCTGAAGACGGGGAGTTAGTCAAAGTTCTTGGGTTATTATACCTCAATGCCTTAAAGAGCACGTAAAGCCGTCGGGCCTTTTACTGGCCTATTTCCGGTCGTGCCGGTAGGCGTCCCATCGGATCATGAGACTGATGGAATAGAAATTGTTCCTGTGTTTGCGCACTCACTTGTGACCTATAATACGTCCCGTGCAGATGGCTATTCCTATTGAGACTGGCCGCCGCGCCGTGGCCGAAATTCGGCTAGGAGGACATTATTATTATTACTTTTAATATTTACTCATGTAAATGTATATTGTATGTTTAAAACGTTACCCATAATTACTGACGTTAATATCGCGATAATTACGTACAGATGATGACGTTTATAGGTGCGTGTAATGTTATGCGTAAATCTATAAGCGTGTATCCGAACACGTGTAAACACTTTCGGCGTAACGTTACTGACGATAATTAATATAAACTATAAAACTTGTAAAATCAATAAGTTTAATAACTACTCCATTAATAGTACTAACAAACAAAACATTTATTTATAATTACACCGAGACCCAGGACAAACAGACATGTTCATGGACACAAATAACTGCCCTGGGTGGGAATCGAATCCACGCCCTGCGGCGTGCAAGGCAAGCATTTACCAACTTTAATGAAATATTCCTAAATATATTAATAATTATATTTAAAAAGAAAAGAAAATATTGAAATCATTTTCTCTTTCACATAAGCTTTACCGATCTATTCCTATTAGTTATTCATGTCTGTAACTTTACCGAACGTAGATAACTAATGTAGCAATTCGTTTATATTGATGGTATCGAATTTTAAAGAGTTGTCTTTTTTGTGTTTAATACACATTGTGGAGTGGAAACAATAAGTAGGTACTATTATAAACTCTATTGTTGAATTATAAATCTTGATAATTTTCAACCCCCTACGATTTTATTGCTGGCCGTTTATGTTATATCACCTTGAAAATTCCTTTTTTTGTTAAGGCAGGGGGAATGCCTACGCATGCCACCCGTAAAATGTGTCTACGGGTGGGTATGTCGGACTCGCACCGACTAAACCCACCTGCCGTGGACTTCTCTTGGCGCCTGATGGGGGAGTCCCGTGAACGCTGGTATGTTGTTCCGGTGACCTTGAAAATACCTTCGCCGTGTATCGAAGAAGAATAATAGGGCCACTCCGTACTATCCTGCGAGTGTCCTAAAAGGCGACTAAGGGCTACACCATGTAGTCGGGCAGCAGGGTCGCCTGTGTACTAGCTACACCTCCAAAAGGCGTCGTTAAAAATCTTTGGGGGAGGCCTATTTCGGGGCGTCAATTGACGATATCAGGTTGATGATGATATGCGACGTTGGTAGTAGAATGTGAGATGCGACAATTTTACCTTTAATGTATCAATACTATCGGTATTAGTGCGTGAACATCTGAGACGCACTGCAGATTTAAGTTTTCTTTTTAGGGTTCCGTAGCCAAATGGCAAAAAACGGAACCCTTATAGATTCGTCATGTATGTCTGTCTGTCCGTCCGTATGTCACAGCCACTTTTTTCCGAAACTATAAGAGCTGTACTGCTGAAACTTGGTAAGTAGATGTATTCTGTGAACCGCATTAAGATTTTTACACAAAAATAGAAAAATAATAATATATTTGGGGGGTCCCCATACATAGAACTGAAACTAAAAATTTTTTTTTCATCGTACCCATACATGTGGGATGTCTATGGATAGGTCTTAAAAAATTATATTGAGGTTCCTAATATATTTTTTTCTACACTGAATAGAACACGAGAGACATTTCCAAAGTGGAAAAATGAGTGTCCCCCCCCCCCCCCCCCCCGTAACTTCTAAAATAAGAGAATGATAAAACTAAAAAAAATATATGATGTACATTACCATTGTAACTAACAACGAAAATTGGTTTGAACGAGATCTACCTAGCAGTTTTTTTTAATACGTCATAAACCGCAATTTGCTTTTATTTAATCAACTGAAATACTTGCTGCTACGGAACCCTTCATGTGCGAGTCCGAGTCGCACTTGGCCGGTTTTTTATATTTTGTACTAGCCGGGACGGTGCCGTATAGCTTATATTAGATTCAAAGATATTTACTTTGGATATATCTAGTTTAGATATGTGGAATATGCCTTAAATAACATGGTTTTGATTGCATCAGTATATCGGAAAAAAGTAGGACCTGTGGACTACAGCATATTCGCCTTGACTGATAAAGCTCTGCGTACATCCGTACTACGTTGTCTCTTAAATTCTCTGCTACTAAGGGGGTACATAGGGGGGAGTACATGAATTCAAATACCTGATTTTAAATTCAAGTCTTCTTTTAGGGTTAAGGCATATTAGTGGAACATGATAGGGATGCTTGGTATTAATCTAGAAAACCATGAACACTGATTTCGTAATGTTTAATATATATTTTCTGCTAACCAGCTTGCGGAATGTACCTACTGAGTAAGCGAGCAGTACCATGTCATCTGCGAAACTTATGTTATTGAAACATATACTGTCAAAAAAGCATCTGATGCGTACTAAGGTTCTCGATTGGCGTCTTCACTTATAAGCAAAATGGAAAAGGAGACTCCCCTCTGATTCCCACCACCTGAATGTCCTACGATATTGCTCATAGAGTCATAGCTTAGTAAAGATATGAGCCCTTTTTTCCAGCTTCTCCCATAATCTATCAAACAAGATTAAGTCAAAAGGTTTAGATAAATCTAAGAAACAAGCATAAACTGGTGTCTTTCTATCTATATAATATCTGAATGCCTGCTCGTACCTCAATATGGCAGTTAAGTCATAAAGTCGGATATACACATAATATCTATAATCTGTGCTAAAGACGCCGCGAAGTATCTGCGCTATTATGGTGGCAATCAAAATGAGTCTATATTATCTGAGACGTCTCCGGTTTTGCTCTTAATCACCGGTAGTACCAGGGAACGCAGCATATCAGGTGGTAAATATGAGACATAAACAGAAAGGAAGCGCGTGGACATTAAGTAATCCACAGTATTTTGTTTTTATTATTGTGTGGTCTTACTAGCGCTTAAAACATATTTTCATTCAACATTTGCTTTACAGAACCTTAATAAAATTTGTCGAAACGAACTATAAAAATATATTTCTATACTCGAGTTTAAAATCAAGGATGACTGGTGACTGAAGACTGAAGACTTTTTATTTAAAAAGTTACAGTCGTCCCAGACTGTAACTTTTTAAATAAAAAGTATTATAATATAATAACTGACATGCATAATCTACGAACAATAACCTACTACGGCTACTAATGCGGATTAAACTGACCTATTACCTGAAATTAGTGTTTTATGTATCTGTATCAAACGAGCGAATAACGCGCCGTCCCAATTTTGCGATATTGAGGACAGGGCGCGCATTTCCGCTCTGCAAAGAGATTTCAGTAATATATTTTAATCAATCGATTAAACCTGGAATGTAAATATTGGAATGTTCACAAGTAATTCCAGTGGGTCATACTCAAATACCAAGAACAAGCGGCTTCACCCGCCTGGACTTTAGTTCTTACGCATAGATGTATCGAAAGCAACACAAGGTCACATTATGGATTCTCTATTTCCCGAGACAAATCATTACCCTTAGATTTTGCTGTAAACATTTTATACTGAATTAGTTGTGGGTGCGAAGTGTGAATCTATAATCTCTTTCATTTGCATTTTATAATGTTTTAATAAGCAAGAACAAAGAAGACCCTTGTTTTTAAAAATGTTAACTATTACACAATAAAGTAAAAATTACACAATTTAATTAAAGTAAGTGTAGTCAAAGTGCTTGGATTAATCAAACTGTGTCATTTAAAAGAAGGTTGCCATTAAACAAGGCCTTAAGAAATTAGATACCGATAAGGGCCGTGTTTGAGTTCAAACTTGAGGAACCCATTGTAATATTAATACTACTCAACTCTGATGAGTGTCTGTGTTCGGGATAATTGTTAGAATTAATTCCGACGGCCATTTTCATTAGATAAAGGTTTCTACAGGATTGTTACTTGCTAGTGACACAATCGGCGTTGCAAGTGTCCATAAGCTATGGTAACCGCTTGTCATCAGGCGGGCCGTACGCTTATTTGTACATACACTACGGATTTACTAATTTATATTATTTAGACGCGGGTGGCGCAGCGGTTAAGACAGTCACCTCGTCATTTCATGTCTTGGGTTCGATCCCCGCATACGACAACTGTGTGACCCATTAGTTGCACTGTTAGTTGTACTGAGTCTGCGTGTACTTTGTGTCCGTTAATTATATGTTTGTACCCCACGAGACAGGGATAAATTCCCCAGTACGAGCGTTGTCGAACTTTTTTATCTCAAGTAGTTGCCACGTCATGCACAAGGAACGGAAAAAATATTTTTCGAAACAAACGTAACATTTTAACGGAAGAAATTATTTAAAATCGGAACGGCAACCTGCTCTTCGACAGTGAAGTTGAGAACGCTAAGTTTTATCTCTAAGTCCGGAGGCCCGAGTCAGTCGAGTTGTGATTGGAGAACGCCATGCAACGAAGTCGTATCCGCATCCGGCTCAGCAGTATTAATCATCAGTATAAGGATATTTTATGTTCTTAGTAAAGCCCGTATTATTAACCGTCATTGAACATATTTATGTTTAGGTACCCACAAACCCACATAGGTTAGACAGTAACTATGCCTAGGTAATAACAATTTCATAGCCATTACAAAGCGTATATAATGTCGTCGTTGTTATATATCGATAATGTACTTCACCTGAATCTATAAAGTTGGAGATAGTTTCTAGGTAACTACAAATGCTTTGTAATTTTCTAATATAAACTTACTTACCTACTTATTGTATGGTCAGTGGTTACCCCGGTGTCGGAAATTTTCTAGCCACCCTGTAGGCCGCTGACATGGCTTAACGACTATTGCCTAATGGCTACAACCCGGACCGACAGCTTAACGTGCCCTCCACGCTCTCACGGAGCAGACATGGAAACGCTCAGAAATCAAACCAATTTGACAGTCACTCATCTTTGGAGTGACCGCGAGCCTAGTTGCTAAACCTCCCCAATCACTTACGGACCGGTGAGAGTATCTGGCTATAAGCCCGTCTAAAATAAAAATAGGTAGTTACTTAAACGTATTCCCACTAACTTGTGTCTGTCAGTACGTGACGACGTAGCTTCATAAATGATGGACCAATTCTAATGAAAATCTTTTTTTTATCGTATTGGGCAATGGTTCCTTTAGTGTCAAAATGGTTCAACACGCCCAGTACGCCTCTGAGATGGCTTCAAATTGTGTATATAGACTACCTATATATAAATGGGACCGACAGCATATCGCGCCCTCGTGCACGAAGCCGTTCAGAAATTAAAATCATCAATCATATTTGGCGGTCTTCTAAAGAGTGTCTTTAGAAGAGGGGACATTCTATAGAAGACGCGTCCATATTACCTCTCCGATCACTATACTACAATGTGTGTATATAATAATAAAAATAAAGTTGTTATTTTTGTTAAGTTTCATGAAAATCTCTCTGGCATTCATTTTCAACTTCCTACGTTTTTAGGTTATAAAAAGAGTAACATGGACCATGGAGGTGTGCAAAATGAAAAAAACGTAAAAAGAACAAAACAATTATAATAAAAGATCTATATTATATATTGTTTATAGAAGTGAACTTTTGCTTTTAGTAATTTTATACACATAATGTATCAAGACTGAAAAAAAACAAGTAATTGCGATCGATAGATATTAAACTTTAGGAGTCATGTTCTTTTTTGTATCTATCCGTATAAAAATAATAATAAGTATAGCTCTTTATAAATAGCTAGAAAAACAATCATCAGATGGAAGCGTTTTAAATAAACCTAATCAAAATTGTGTACCGTACGTTCAACAACAGAATCCTACAGTAAACACATATTTACCTAGTGCCACGTGATATCCTATATAACGTAATCCTTCGGTTTACATTAGAGAAATTGTTGATTTGTTAAATAGCTGCAGTCTCTCAGGACCTTGGTCGGCAGAAGGGGGCGCGGGCAAGGGGAGGGGGCATGGTCGCAGATGACGCGCGCCCTACTGGCACACTGACACAGTTACCCAGTGACAGTGGTACCGCTTTTGGTATGACGAGGTCGATGCGTCCTACCTATGTGTAAGATTATGTATGTATTATTGATAAACATAGCTAACACTAACACAAATCCCAAACATTGTGGAACGATAACAAGCTTAAATTATGCAGATACGAATAACTACATCACTAATACATTTTCTATGCTCTTGAAAACATGCAAAATGAGTCATGTTACATATGGTTGTGAAACTTGCAAGTAAAACTTGCGGCGCGTTGCACTAACTTCAGCCTACGCGTCACAAGTCACAACAACAATTACAATATTATTAAAAATATAATAATATTGTAACTAAAAAAAATACTAAGTAAAAATAGATGACACTAATTTTTAACAGACTTAAATAGAGTCGTCCGGCTGTGTTTTTAATCTAAGGTCGCTATAGGATTTGTCCCGTATTTAAAGAATATTCGAACATTCTCTGACCGAATCGGAGACGAAGAAAGGGCTGGTCAGAAGTACCCTAAACCGGCGAGTATTTATGAAGAATATAATTACAGTAATCGAGGCAAAGGAGGTGTGCAAAGATTGTGACAAATGGAAATCCGTTGTCTTTGCCTACCCCTATGGGAAACAGGCGTGAGTCTATGTTTATATGTTAAAGAATATGGAAACCAGATAACTGATATATTATATATTATATATACTACTTTTCTTTTGTAAATACATACTTATAGATGCACATTAGTATCTGTCCTGGATGGGAATCGAGTATCCAAAATTTATTTCTGATCCAGAGGACAAAACTACATTTTAGGTGCTCTACACCCGAACGTTCAACCCATAAAATCTTATGATTTTAAGTTTCTATCACTCTTAGTAGTGCCCAATTTTTAGGGTTCCGTGCCCAAATGGTAAAACGGGACCCTTTTACTAAGAATTCGCAGTCAGTCTCTTCGTCAGTCACCATGCTGTATCTCATAAACCGTGATAGTGAGAGAGTTGAAATTTTCACAGATTATGTATTTCTGTTTGCTGTTGCCGTTGTCAAAATAAAATAAGTACATATTTAATACCTACTCCCATACAACAAACGTGAATTTATTGCTCGTTTTTATAGATAATGGTACGGCAACGTTCGTGCGCGAGTCCGACTCGCACTTGGCCGGTTTTTATTTACCCATTCTTGCATTTATTGGCGCAAAAAACATCTCTAAACTCAGCATATCGTTTGAAAGCCGCTGATATTGCCTATTGTAGTACTCATCCTGTAGATTAGTCGGTAACTATTAATTCACTAAAACGACTGATATTGTGTCATTAGACAATATTTTTATAAATGGTTGTTCCGAGTCTGACTGTACTTTGTGTTCGTGAAATGTTTGTAGGTATGTAAAGTCCCGCGCGACAGATGGGTTTATTTTCCTTGTGCAAATATTGTACTTAAAAATATTATTACTTTAGGGCTAGCGCAAACAGGCCACCAACCACAGCCACTGGTGGCCAGCGACAGCCACATAACATACTTTTTCATATATTTTGTATAGACGCGCCGCACACGTGTAGCCGGTGGCGGCCACTCGCTACAGCAGTGTCCGCGACGCGCCACTAGTGGTTGCTACAGGCCACACAAAACGCCCACAGCCGCCACTCTCGTACTGCTCCAACCCCCGCGCAGTTAACCGTTACACGTTCTACGTATCGCACGCGTCACCATGGAGCACGACGCCACAATGGACACCAAACATCGGTGGCGACTTCCAAACACCGGTGGCTGTCGCTCGCCTCTGATATTGTTACAAATGAGGCGGTAGCGCGCGACAGCCACCGGTGGCTGTGGTCGGTGGCCCATTTGCGCGGAGCCTTAAGTAGCCACACTAATATTTCCCCTTAAGTTGTTTGTTTTTGGCTCCTTTCAGCATTCACTAATATAGATTGATATTTCCTGAGGCTTTCCTTTATGAAAGCAAATTTAAAGCGCTTTAAAATTTACTATATTGGTATTAAATCGGGTAAAAATATCTACTTGTGGTAGATTTCATTTATAACGACCTTGGGTGGTCATTTGCCTATAGCGATGTTAAATCAAAGTTCGTGAATTTAAAACACACTTTAGTTTATGATTACAGACTTTATGTGGCTAAAGCGACTTCGGATGTAGCGTGGAGTTTAGGTGCAGCGACTGTTCAGTAACAAATTCCAAAAAATCCGATGCACATATTGCGACCAGAGTCGGCCGTGAAAGGTACAATGATATTTGTTATCTTTTGTTTACATCCACAGACGGTCAGCAACCGTAGTGACCTTCTGATTATATATATATTATATATTAGCTAGGGTTGAGAAGCGTGTAAATTTCGAAGTAAAATTTATGGGTCAGTTACAAACTTACTGTAAGTACTAATAATATAAAAACATGCCTCCAGATAACTGATATAGTACATATTCTACTCATTTGTATACTATAATATATATATATATATATATAATTCCACCCAGGCTCAGGACAAACAGACATACTCGGCCACGATGATACACGGACTAAAATTAAGGTAAGTTTTATTTTGCGGTTTATCCGCGAGACTTCTCGTATTAGATACAATCATTAAGCCACAGCACAGATACTATGGAACGATAAATATTTTTATCACGTAATTACACTCTATAAAACCTAACATTGTGGATAAAATTCAGCAAAGGGGATTTCCGGGGAAACAAATCGATCTAGCTAGGTCTCATGTTCTGGGAAAATGTCTTTTTACGAGTTATGATCAGAACGAGTCTTACTAATCCAGGTACCAAAGATTATATACAACGATGTAGTAGCTATAATCTGACCTGTGCTCGATGAAGTTGAAGAGGAAGTTGTCTAGAGCTAATTATCAAATAAAACTACCGGTTAAATTTTAGCCACGGCAGCCCATCTAGCCAAGACTTATTGTAGTGCAGGAGTGTTTGAGCAAACACACCGACATTCTATAACCCGATAGGACTTCTCCGCGGAATAGGTGGAGTATAACATTAGCAGTTTTCAGACCCCGGGCTGTTACTAGGTGTTATCCTTGATAGAAGAATCCCAATATAACTTTTAACGACCCGGGATTACACTTAGGACTTAATTTACTGAGGACGCAGATTCAGGCTAGACCAACGACGTCGTATATTTTTCAATAGCATAGCATAGCGAGTGTACTACGTGAGCTCGACAAATGGATGTGCGATTAACGCTTATGCAACAAAACTATACTGCTACTCACCATAGTTCGAATGCACGCTTGTGCGACACACTGAAAATCGACATCTCGTAAAAACCTTCGCTCGCTCGACCAGTGCGTTGTTTTGTCATGTTTTAACATAACCTAACCGAACCAAACCTAAACCTATTGATCGTTTAGCGAGATGTCGATCTTCAGTGTGTCGCACAAGCGAGCATTCGAACTATGGCGAGTCGCAGTACAGTTTTGTCGCATAAGCGTTAATCGCACATCCATTTGTCGAGCTCACGTAGTACACTTTAGCATAGCCGAGTATTGCAACCATCATCACCTTATAGGTACATAAATGCATAATATATGAGGTGGTAAATCCAAAAAAAAAAAATATTTGGAAACCTGGATTGATCAAATCGCTATTAGTAATCTGAGTATGTGGAAAAATATGTAAAGTAAAAAAGAAGAATAATTAACTATATAATTAATTACTATCAAACAATTACTTCATAAAATTGCGTTGAACCTTGAGCATAACCACGCTCATACCTGGTTTTAGAGTTCCGTAATAATAAATGTAAAAGAACTATCAATTTTAGAATCACATGGGTAGGTGTCTGTATGTCGCAGTCTTGTATGCTCAGACTTCCACGTACACGGTTGATATTTTGTATAGTTTTGGAAACGTATGATTCAAAACTAACTGGTTTTCAATTTGAAGCCAAAATGTAGTTAGTAAATGTGTGATATTGAATAGATAGTTTAAGAACAAAATTTTTTTGTTTTTTTTCTAATAAGCATGTTTTTAGTTTTATTTTACTATTTTCTTAATTGATATTTTACTATTTTCTTACCCGTAATTATTTTTACAAATGACTTACATCTTATTTATTGATATTATATTCATAATCGATTACTTTGAATAAATCAGATCACAGTCATTAAAAATACAAAATTTGTAGATAAATTATTAATAAAAATAACACACAACGTGTCCGACTTGCTCTTGGCAGGAATTTTTCAATATTAATTCAATTCACCAACCAAAATAAAACTCATATTCTATTAATTGACGAAACATTTCTGTGTCAAGGTTCCATGTATTGCACGGAGTTGAAAGGTAAATCTACATAGTTACTTCGACCTTGCTGAATATGTATTCAGCAATTAATTTTAAATAAATAAATTATTGTCACAATAAGATACTTTGCCTGCCCCACAACGGGCTGTAGAATCGGGACTAAATTGAACCCATAACTGTATAAACATCAAACAATACCAACCATAAATATAAAGAAAATTCTTCTAAACTTTATGCAAATGTGTGTGAATGACGACATGGCACGTTTATGCAGTTAGACGGATACATTTTACGCAACGATTAAATTCCCATACTTACTTACTTTGTTATTAAGCGTAAAGATTACGCAGCAAGTTTTTGCACGATCATTGCATGCGTTGAAAATATATTGCAATGGCAACATGTACAATATGTAGACACCTATAATTTATTAGGCATTTTGATTGTTATATTGTACGAGTTTTCTTCTTTTCGATGCTACTAATGTTGTGTGACCAGTGTTTATGGAGTACAAGACATTAATGATGACATCATATGTCACGTTACACTTCGATATAGTCCAAAATAGTCTAGTCTGGTATACGCGAAGGCTGGTACAGCTGTCAGGCGTGATTCTGGGATTTGACCTAATATGGGAGGATCCGGCTCGAAGGACCACATATTGAATAAAAGGGTAGTTGAGTATGCGTGTCATTCTTCGCTCAACGACAGCAAACGAAAACAAGCAACTTGCTTGGAATTAATAATGCAGCGATCAATATGACACCTTAGTCTATTGGGCTAGTGGTTAGGGACCCTTACTGCTAAGTTAGAGATCATGGATGCCCAGGCAGACCAAATCTCCGTACGATTAGCAAGACTATTTGTTCTCGGGCTGGGCTAATTTATCTACAGCATGTATGTATGTACATATTTAAAATGTTGGTACGATGAGGTATAATTAGTTTGCCATAGTCCAGGCTCTGTCTAGTTTGGGATCTGATGACAGTGTGGTAGTTGTCCCAAGATTATTATCGTGTAGGTAACCTGAAAGAAGCACATTTTTATCACATTCTTATGATATGTAATGTGTTTTTAGTAAATTGATATTAAGATCAATTTAAGGCCATCCATAATAATATAGAATATTGTCGTTCGTTTCAAGACGAAGGGTATGCAATGTGTTCTTAATGCTACAGATTTTATGGACCTTATGTGGAGGACTATAAAAGATTTTCGTTTTAAATTGCGTACAATCTGAATACATATATGAATAAAGCGTGTGAAATTAAGCACACGAGCGAAAATACAATATCGTACGTAACCAATCTATCCATAATTTTTCAATTATCTCGGTGACTCTGACGTGGTTCCAGCGGATCTCATTACGTGAACATCACTGCGGTCCCAAGAGTGAGTAGGATTGATTAGCCTTGACACAAGATAGTGGAAAACTTGATATTTAATATATTGCCTCATATCCCCATCTAGTACATTCTTGTTGCTCAGGAAATTCAATATGCGCACCTAACTAGAGCTTCCGATAATAAATGATTAGCTTTTTCATTAGATAAATAACATGCTTCGTAAAAATATGTCCAAAGATAGTTTGAGTTGCGTGGAGCATTACACCCAGTAACCCAGTAAAAAGTATCAGGGTAGGAGGGTTAATACAATTTGTTTATAGATATAGTATTTAGTCTTATAGCATGGTTCGCAATACATAGTTAAAAACAAAAAAAAAAAAACGATACCAATGTATGTTAGCAAAAGAATCCTAAATTTCCGACACGGGATTGGTAAAACGTTCTGGTTAGAAATGATTTACCACTTTAGAGTATCTGTTTAATATACTAAAAATCTTCTTAAAGATATTATTTTGAAGCTTGTGCAATTATAAATGTAGGTGTATATTAGGTACTTATAAAAATGGTGTACACACTAATCGGGTAAGTGGGTCGTAGTTATGCAGTTTATAATAGCAACAAAGGCTCAAGGCAGTGGTATAACGAAAAACCCCTGATCGATGGTACTCAATAATTCAGTTTATCGAAAGGTTTTGTCAGCGCCGTACCTAACCTAGTTGCGATTACTGCTGCTAATGACCACCCCCAGATCGATGATATTCCACTATTCCTAGAATCGACAGGTCTCGCGGCATTATAAGCAGCTATTATATTAAGCCTTCAGTTATAAGGACACGGCACGGTTTTAAAATATGAATTAGAATCGATCCGTTTTGAAGTCATCTCAACGGCCTCGACACAATTCCTGCAACTCAGTGCTGCCATTTTCCTTATAAGATGGATGAATGCTCCACCCAACTTGTTTACATCAAAACACTTAATATTCCTAATTTCGCAAAGCTGAATAACAAGAAATAGAACAGTCTTGTTATGATTTAAAAAACAACGACGGAATAGATGCCACATTTTTTTTTAATAAATGTTATCGAGGTTTTTAAAAGCAATAGAAAAATCGGGAAAGTACATAACGTATCACGCACTGTAAGGATTCTTAAAGGTCATTGGGGCCTGCATCTTTTGAAAAATGTTTTGAAAACTGTTTGTATCCAAGGCTACGTATAAACGTTATCGATTATAACTCTTAATCTATTGTGCTTATAATTTCACTCTATCTGTTAATAAGTAACGCGACCTAGGTAACCTAATTTAAACTTTAAGTAAGAGGGTCTGAATGACCTTTACCACCCGGCAGGTCCGGGGTTCGTGATATATAAAATATTCTTTATTGTACACACTTAGATATAAATAGTATAAAAAGTCATTGGATATATAGAAAATAATGTACAACTGCGGTAAGCGATCTCATCTTAAAGTAAACAGTAGTAAACATACATATATAACATACATTTTGGAATCGCTCAAGTTGTTCTTCTGTGATTTCAAGATAGCTAGCATCGGCAGAGACGAAAAAATGTAAAGAGAAGTGATTGTGCAAACGCATTTTTAGTGGTAGCAGAGAGGACGGTTCGAAAGCGCCTGAGGGAACCTATTGATGAGAACAGTCTTCTACTGTTTTAAGTAGTGGAACCCAAGATAATTATGGCGCTGTTCTTGACGCTATCCGTAAGAGGAATATTGGTTCCTTGGAAAGTAATTTGAGGAAGTTGTGACCAGTCTGCTCTAGAAATCATTAAAAAGCTACCAACGAGCGTGAATCTTCAATGGATTGATTTTAAGTCCATATGCGTAATTCCACTCTCCTATTCGAACTAGATCATCAAGTATAGGTATTATCATATTACGGCTGACATTGTCGCTACCACTAGAAATTATTGATAAGGTGCTTTTCTTAACACCAAATAGGTGAATTAATTTAAGACGAAAGGTGGTTGATCCGCCTTTGGAAAGGATGCGAGATATGCCGCATTATCATAATCATAATCAGCATTTATCATATATTTAGAAAAATGCTGAATCGAATTAATGTCTAGTTTATGAAGATATTGATCTTGGCACTTCCCAACTCCAAGTGTTCGACGAAATTTCCAGATTTTGGCTTGATCTCCATTTTCTACAGATTCCTGAATATTGATTGAGTCAGGCGTTCCTACACATCTTATTGCAGCGATTACGTTTATATTATGTTTGAATGATAGAGTATTCATAAGGTATATATATACACTTTTAGCTGCTGCTTTAAGATGTCGAATCTAGTTCATGTCATTATTCACGGTGCCGAAAAATGTTCGCACCTTTACACTTTTTTGTAAATATCACAGACTTAGTTAGTTTCATGCCAACGCCACCAGTTATAAGCATACATGTACATGTCAGAAAATAGTGAAAATTAGCAAAAGAGATCGACTACAATATGAAATTATAATAAATCGTATTGGAATTCATTGCCGCAGACTATTTTGATTTTGTCAAACCCTTTAGGAACATTTTTGGGTGCAAGAAGATGATTTTCAAATCTTTATGTGTAAAATAAAGTTGCTACGGTAAGATCAATCGACGTAATTTTATGTGATGTATAATTTATTCAAAATAAATCAATCAATGAAGATATTTCCCCTTGACGTCAGCGCTCCTGACAAAGTTACTTAATGTTAATATACAAGTTACGTTTGGCGTATATTCATTAACCATTGGCTTGTTTTATTTAAGTTGACAGTTTAAAGATTCTCCCCATCCAGACGTCAAAATAGCTGCTCATCCTTCACTTTCGTGTTTTCAAACCAACGTTGACGTATATAACACATTTATTTCTGTACAAATCGTCCAATTATCATACATTTATACAGTACGAGTATAGTTTCAGTGATTTCGGGAATCACTCACCAATTCTGACACCATTTATTTAATTATAATGTGACTTTAGAAGTTGACTATTCCTTTGTGAATACGGAGTAGATAGATGATAAATTGTGCGAAAAAACGCACTTATTCAGGCGCAATAAATGTACGAATTTTTTTTATTACATTCGATTTTAAAACTGTGAAATATAATTGGCGAAATTAATGAATTTTGTGCGTTTTATTTGAATTGTATGACATTTTTTTTTTTGTTTTTTTTTGTAACCTGTATATAAGTATCCGGTTAAATAGCACATTGGTTTAGCTATTAAATTCGTCCGCGCTATCAATCCGGAGTCCTAATTGTATGTTAGTATGAATTGTTATACAGATACAAAAATATTATTCAAAACTCTAAATCCAGCTTTTCTCTCTTGATATCTTTGTTCGTCCACGGTATTATTTGCATTTCATTTTACAAATCTATAACAAAAATTAAAAGTTAAGACAGCCGCCTCGCCAATTCGTGTCTTGGGTTCGATTCCCGCATTGGACAAATATTTGTGTGACCGATATATAGTTGTTTGGAGTCTGGATGTATTTTCTGGCCATCACTTTTACGTTTTTAAAGTATCCCACGACACAGGGATTCAATTTCCTAGTGCGGGCAAGCTCAAGAGTGCTCGTCATTACACAAGCACAATTTTTAAACCCAAACTCTATAAATTTCTTACTAATTGCGACTTAAAACAGGCCGTAATCGCGTAAATTTATAGCATTTGTGTTTTTGAGTGATTTTCACTATCTTAAATATCCTGGTGGAAATTCAGAGACGGTGCCTGGCGTAACATTTTAGTTTTGGCTGTGGTTTAGGCGCGAAACACTTTAAGCTGTCGGTTCCATTGATTCTCTTTAAACCATGGGTGGATAGAACGAATGAGGGTCATCAATGCCCATAAGATAATAAAAACTGAAAAGCTTCGCTCAATATTGACCCAAATCCGTTATCATCATCATCATCATAAATCCGTTAAACCTATCTTAAATTTCGTAATGCATTATTTTTATCTGTTGTATCTAGGGAATTAATGGCAACAATGTTGTACATGGCTGCGAAACCTAGTGACCCATCATCCTTGGATTATACAATGTTGTTATGTAAACAAAAATGAATATTATTTTAACCTACATAAGTTACATTTTAACTAAAATATTTGTGACATCGTTAGTCTCTGCAGACTTGACTCCAATAGATAACCTATCAAGTCGAATTCTAAATAACTGTATTCTAGTATATTGTAATAATAACCTGAGTTTTCTTACATATGCAAAAACGGTTTAGCATATCATTTGTTATGTAGTAGATAACAAAGGTTTAAGGCTTTATAAGGCTCAGTTCACAACTTGCATCGGTATAAGGGGTAAACGTCTTATGGAAAGCGGCTTTAGTGAATTTGATATAAGTTTCGAATACGTATAAACTAACAGAATGTGAGTTAGCGCAACGTTTGTTCCGTAGTTTCAATAGCCGTATAAAAGGTTGTACTGAATGATATTATTATCTCCGTTCAATATAAAATTTTAATATGATAATCTGCAGGAAAAATAATAAAACACATTTAATTTCTTAAAGAACCACTAACAGTAACTACTCCAATATAAATATAGGTCATCTCAAAAAAGTTACTACGTACCTATATAATTAAATATTTATTTTAAGTGATTTTATTATGTAAAATCGGATTCATATTTATTTAATGCACTATTCCTATATCTTTATTAAACTACCGGACCGCCAAACTTTGTTTGTTTATGATAGATTTGTGTATTATTTAGGTCAACCTTTATCAACTGTAATTATTTTAGATCTTTCCACTGCAAACATCGGAGATACGGAGAGGGTATATATGTTTTGAATAGGTATAAGCTTAAAACAAAGTAACATTTCAAAAACGTGATGTTAATAAAATTATAAATTTGTACGTCAAAATAAAGTCTTTGCAACTGATACCCCACTTGAAGTAGTATCTATCAGCGGTTTCGAAATGTGGATCCCATTTTGTAAAGTATATATACATATTATGTTTATTTACTATATAAGATTGGGGAAGCAATAGGAATCTGAATTTGTCGTTGCTAAGATATAGTGCTGCGAGTGGCGGACGGGCGGTGATAGACTCATACCAATTAACTTGTCTTCACAGGGGCGTGAATGTGGGAGCGGTAGCTGCGCTGCGGTGCCTTGCCAAGCGTAACGGTTGCGTTGTCTGCGGGTGTCTGCATTTTCTGACATATGGGAGACAATGTCAGCGCGGAGATGTTGGAAAACGATTTTACAGAATCAGAGGGCCAATTCGCAAATTTTCTCGATATCATTATAATATATTGCAATTCCACTGGCATTATAGCAAAAAATGGTAATATACTAAATCTACGATGGCAGATCGATTAAATCTTTCAGTGATATAATACTAAATAGTACACCATTCGTCTCCTTAATTCCAATTTATTTAATGGCAATCCGCACATGATTTTGCCACTATCAAGAGAGAGCATAAACATGTAGGTTTGATTTTATTTAAATATTTGAATTAGTAAATAAATAAAAAGCACATGTGTAGACAATGTTTTACAACAGAGTAGCTCAGAATAACCCTCAAAGCATAATAGTGTCTTTGACCTATTAGGTTACCAAGACTGTCCTTATTGAACACTAGAAACTCAATGTTAGAGCATAGTTACACAATGGCGTCTAAAACCGCTATATTATAACGTTATGCGCCGCAATTTATTCCTGCCCTGTCAATATTAATATCACGAGTCATAGTCGTTGTAATTTTTCCAGCATCTCATATGACATCTGACATTAATATTGACGTAAACAGCAAATAGTAGCGCCATATACACCAAGTTGGTTTTAATTAGGCTTTAGACAACTTTGAAATATTCACATGAAATCGGCAACTCGTATACATAGTATTAAGTACAATGTAAGCCATTAAGTATGTTCTAAATTCTAATTGCAAATTAATTATGCACTTCCTTAGGATTAGTTAGCCAGCGATGGCTCGAGAGTGTGTCAAGGATGTTTGTGAATCTACTGTCTTAAAAGAATACCTGTGGAACAAATAATTCAATAGTATCCATCGATCTTAACTATTTAATTTTACTATTGTTTCAAAGTTGACCTTTCTGTGTAAGGTTGAATTGTTTTTGTAATTGTTTAAGGAAAAAACACGACCTCGTCATTGTGAGTAACTGAGCCGGAAAAAGTCATTCTAATTAAGGTATAATTGCAAGATTATTGTGATCAAGAACCTATTAATATTTAATAATAATAAAATTGATTCCAGTTAAAATAATGAGACGATTAATACAAATCACTACGAATAAAAGGTATTTCTTTGGTGATATTATTAATTAGGCAATTTAATAATATTATTTTATATTGTATTTTAAAAGTAATTCTCACTCTTGGTAGAGATTATAATAATGTACAACTGATTGAAATTTGGTCAGAGCGACAAGTCTCAATGAAGTATAGCCTACTATACTAGTGTGTACAGTAACACAAGTGCACACTCTCTATTACCTCACTCTCACGATTCGATGGGACAGGCTAGCAAAAACGATCACTGTGTGACTCAATATTATCTCGATGAAAAAATATGAATAGCACTTGGCCCGACCCAGTACCTCATTGTGTGGTTGAACACGCTACCGTTAGACCGTCGGTGTACTCAATTGGGAGATATTCTGTAGAACATGAATAAATAGTAAGACTCCCAAGGCAATTGAGATACTTGAGAAATACTTTCCTCATCCATGTCATGCATTCCGTCCCAAACAAACACCGTGTTTCCAGATAGATTTCCAAAGGTCAAGGTCAGAGAAATTCTTCTAAGCACGCATGCGTTCCAATTTTAAAAAGATATTCACTTGTCGTCAGGTGACATGGCGACAAGCGCTTTCTTAAACTTAAAAATAAATTGGTCAAATTATGGGTTATGCATACTACGACTTAAAAGAAAAAGGTTCTGTTGCATACATTACTCCTTGTGTTTGTAAAAACTTGCAGTGTTTTCTACATTTTTCTTAACTTTATCGGAGAGTATGTCATGGTCAACTCGATAAATACAGTATTTACACTATTGGCTGTTAAGTGGCAATAATATCGTAAATGATTCCTACACCGATGTTCTAGAACGATATGAGGTCTCAAAAACATTTAAAATATAGAAAGGATCAATTAGCGCAATGTACCGCCCGATTTAACGAAAACTACGAAGTAACTAGAGGTACGAATATTTTGGTTGTTGGGAAGAAATCGCACAAGCCTCACCTAAATGTTGTAGTAATAAGCTGTTACAATTTTCAACGATAATAAATGTACCACAGGATTTGAACTAGCGTTATTCTTATTAGCAAAGACTACCATAATTTTAAAACTTGACACTAACTTAATACAACCCAGCTAAATATCATTACTATTATAAAATGAATTTTAGAAATGTTTAGACAATCCGTGTACCTAAATATATATAATATGTAACTAGAAATATTATGTTTACTTAACTATATTACTACAAACATGTTCTGACTATTTACATGCGCTTTTTTAAAGTCTACGTGAATAAAAACCTTTTGTTATTTATTTTGTTTTTGTTTATAGAAGATCTATAAATAGTATTTAGTGTGTATTATATATTAATCTATTCCGAAATATGACGACTAAGTTAGTAAAAAAATCTGTTTTAAAAGCGCTGTATATGATATGTATTTTGTGTGTTCAGATAAAATTACAAGTTTTAACCAAAACGATGTGAAAAATATAAGACATAAATACCAGTTCCGAATGTTTTATAATTGCCAAGAATGCAACTAAGTACCGCCAATGACTCCAATGCGGCGGCTGAAATATAAACCTCTTTATGGTGGAATTTTCCGTATTCTTTTATTTTTTATTTATATCTAGCAAACCGCACGGGCAGATAATAAAAATAAAAATTTGCACATCAATTTAATACTTAATTTGGACAAGTATCATGTTTGTTGTTGTTGTTTTAATTTCAATTAATTTCTTACAAAATCTTTTTTGATTTTAGGTACCGCTGACTAGTTTGTCAAATGTGAAAAAAAAATGAATCATATTTTGTTCGTAGGTGAGCACTATAAACATGTACTTTGTAGGTAAATTATTTTATATTTCATCATTTGATGAAAAAGTTGCTTTAGGCAAATTTTTGGCAATAACCTTGGGTTACATTATTATATTTTTCATACGTATCTCTAATTATATTGAAAATAAAATACAGTTCATGTTACTTGCTAATAATTTAGTTATCTATAGGTAAAATAATTATCTTAGTAGTTTTTGAGTTGATCCAATAAAAACAATATCCTTTCTATTAGTTTAAATGACCTAATAACATTTCTGAGCAACGAATTTGGAGCATGGACACATATTACCAAAATCCAATAATAATATTTGTATAAATTAGTCAGAGCGCTGCATTTTCCAGTGGCGTGTGAAACTATATCGGACGCAATTATAAAGTTATATAAGAGCAATTTTATTATAATGTCAGCTCCAACGTCTGGGGTCGACGTGAATATGGGCCAAGTTTAAACGAAAGTGGGTCAGGGGGATTTTAACAACTGGGAGTTAACGATCGTTCCTGCACGGATATTTCTGTAGCTCACGTTTCGAAACTGTCGATTTATAATGTACTTATATGATCCCACGTCGATCTGACTATGGGTACTACTAGCTCTTTGGGACTATTTTAATAAACATTGCTCAGTTTTATTTGCACAATGAAATAAATCTATCGCCACCTCATTATTTAAAATCTAAAGCTACGGAGTTTCCCATACACCCCAGCAGTGAGCACAGTTCAATTTTACTAAATATGGACCCCATAAATACCTACATACTAATTACATAGCGTAGGTACTTAAGAAAGATTACTAAGAACCATTTTCCTATATAAACGTAAACCTTATTTTATCTAGGAGACCAACATTTTTGAACCCGATATAGACAGCTCTGCGACGACCATGGCAACCATTTAGTTTTGTGGATAAAGCTATTCTAACCGACTTTAAAAGAAGCAAGTTATGTATTCGACTATATGTTTTCCTTTTTGTTTTTATGTTACGTGATTGTCTCGTTATTTGTGATCAACTTTTCACTGATTTTTATTCAATTGCGAAAGCTTTCGGAATGCTTCCATATAAATTTAGTCTAAATCTGCTATCAGTATGATAATTTGAAGTCCTCCATAACCCTCTACTAGCATTCGTATCGATGAAATGCCCTCTCCGATCCTCGATCAGAAGAAAGGACCACGTCACCGCGTATTAATGTAGAGCGACCGTAGCACAAAACGGCCCTAAAAGTTATAACCGTCTGATGCATCTCCTCGCTATTAACCACCCTGAGTCTAGGATCGAGCCCTAAAGGTGGTGCCTTCCGGCGCGGGTTTGTAGTTGTACTTGCTAGACAGCTTGAGTCCACGCTCGCCTGTATTGTCCGGTAAAGCAGTGAAAAAGTGTCATATTAACAGAAATGCAAATTGAAGATCGCTATACGTTTTTTAAACGATTGTAGGAGTATGACTACTATCTATCTGTTTTGTATTTTTTAGTATAATCGTTGTTGTGTAAACAAATTCGTGGAGCTTGTATTTGCGATATCTGGTTACTGAATAACTATTTGTAAACAAAATGTTATCTAGGAAATCGAAAATAAAACACAAAATAAGTATAGTTTCTTTTGCGTGGGGAGCAGGTCGCGGCTTTGATTGGTGGATAAAATCTATCTACCAATCCAAATAAACTAATTGTAGGCCTGTTTGTACGACAAGATAAACATACCAATGTATGCTGGCCAATCACCCTAAACCTCCAACTGAAGTCTCCCCAAAAGATTTCTACAATGGAGTTGGGTCCATTATTTGGAGCGATATGCCATAATCGCCACGCTTGGCAGACGAGTCGGCGATCGCAGTATGATGATCATAGTACACAGAGAGACGCCGCTGCCCGTACTCTGGTAGGTATTCCCTCTGGAGGACTTCTACGCCCCCCATCTTAGGCCTGTATCTTAGTGTTCCAGGCCTCCCTCACAAAACATCTTGTATGTAGGTAGGTACATAATTTAAGTATTTGAAAATTTGTGTGTGTGTATTAGCCTGTATATATTATTGTATGTGAGGGCGTTATATAAGATTATCAGGAAATCCCAAATCTGACAAATTTGCCCAATTGAAAGTGAGCCTTATGCTTAAGTGATAAAGTTGAAAATCTATAAAAGAAATTTCACAGATTTGGATAGCTGGATGTGCTGGCGTCTGTACATATTTAACTATACCATTTACCGAATAAAAAGATTAAGGATATATTGAGTTCAACACTATTTATGTAACACATTGTTATCATCCGAATGTGAACGGTATTTTTTTACCATTACCTTTACTGTAGCCTAGTATCTTTTCACTCCGTCACCAGAACATGGAGGCGAGCGGGGGCTCAACCAGTATAGTAGCTAAGACTACAAACTAAGTGTATATCGGTCAGGGCGGTTCTCATTCGGTGAATACGATATATCGTATCTTATCGTGTCACGAGATTCTCTAATGCCCTTCACTTAAAACAAATAAAATAAAAATACATAATATTATATGTATATATACATACTTGAACGAGTTGTAGGTAGTCATTTAATATTAAGTAATTCGCACAGCAGTTTCCAGAGAGCAAATAAGGTCAGGATCATCCTGCAAAGTAGGTCGGAGGGTAGGTGTATACCGCTGTCCCGCTGTCTCCCTAATGGGAGGGGGAAGGGAGTGTGAACTCAACCCTGCACTTGCTCCGTCGCCTGTTCCAGTCGAACCATTCTCATACACTGTATTTTTTTACGAAAGTTGCATAATTAAGTCATATTGTTAAATATTTCGTGTAACAAAAACAAAGCGGGTGTTTTGTAATTTATGAGTTGCCTGCTTGTTGCTCTGCCTAGTTAAGGATCAGATTCCAATAATTTATTTTATTTATTCTTTAATAACGTAAATCCAATTTCAATTTTTCTTTTAACAAGTGATTAGAACAAAATTGATATTGGATCAATTCCCGAGCGCATTTTAAAATCACAAACAATGTAGAAATCGTCGTCTACAATTTCGGTGGCGCGGACATACACAGTACACACAGAATACCTTAATAAGAAAATGATTATATACAAATATAAACCTCTTTTATTCCACTATTTAATGTTTTGTTAATATTAATTAATGAAAAGAGTTATACTCTGTTCATTCATTTATTACATTTTTAACAGCTCACGTATTTTACCATTTAATTTCGGAATAATGTACAGTAATGTCGTATTTTATTGACGGGTAACGCCCATTTAATAAACTGCCTTCCGCATAATAAATTACCATAGACTATTAAATATGTCTCGAAATAAGATTAATCGATCATGTGCTAAAACTGATTAAATTAATTTAAGAATTGTTTCTTTAAATTTAATAAAAATAAAAGGAAACTTAATATGTGGACGGATTTATCGTACTTTACTCTTGGTTTGAACTTTATTTCCAAGATTTCTACATTATTTCTTGCAAATAATTAATCATGGAGTCATCGATATAGTATCTATGACTCCATTATTAATTATTTGCAGATAATGCAATATATTATTTATTATAATTGAATAAAGCTAATAATAATATATAAACTAAAAATAATTCGTTGCATTAAATAGATTGAAAGTTGTTCTTAAATAGTATCGATTATTATTTCAAATCGAATCGGTTACGGTGGAATCGTTGTAAAGGCGTCACTAATTTCGAACTGTCAAAAAGATAATAACCGAATGGACAGAGTATACGCACATAGATTGTTTCCCTTTTTAATTCAACGTGCGTGCCAGCTTTAAGAGTTATGTCACGTCTACATTTGAGCCGAGATGAAAAGTTTCGTGGCCATGTTACAAAATAGTGCTACTTAACGCGTCGTTGCTAAGGCTCAACACACCAGCTGAAACGTGATATCAACGTTGTAGGCACGTTATCGCAGTACTGGGGATGTTGCTGAACGGCACACGAGTAGATATCATGTTACTACGCAGAGGGATGATCGATTTCTCCAAAAGACCGCCAGAAAACAACCCAATATCACAGCGTTGCAACTAGTACAAAAACTCCAGGAGGACCACCAGCTGCTATTAAGAAACAACAAGTTGCAAAGAATTTTATACCTCATACAACCCCATCAAGACAATAACATATTTACAATCTATGTCGACGTGTAATTAATGTAAGAGGTGGCAACACTGTGATTAGATTTAATAATTTATTATTTTACTATTATTAAAGACCTTATAATAACGAAAGAAATAAAGTTCTATATAGATTTTTATATATTGATAAATATTCCTAGATTCTGTTGATGTGTGTAGATTTATATATTGGCTCACACAACCCAGTTACAGAAAGACACACCTCGTTTTACGGCATGATGTACATTATTATTCCATGGCTATGACGTAACGTGTTACAAAACTTGTGCCTATACAAAAATTTCAATAGACTTAAACGTAAAGAAAACTTTCGGTTCAATTCTTTGCCATCGTGGCATTTGTAGATAAAGCGATGATCATATTTGGACATGATGATTCATGCACTACACTCCATTTTATGATTGTATTATGCGAGAAAATTGTGTAGTATGCATTGAAAGCGAAATTTAACGCCCATCACTATTCATTCCAAAATAATTGAATTGAATTAAAAATTCATTTTTATTTTAACTTTAATTGTATCAATAATTCAGTAATGAATATTTAATTTATTTATTTTTATACTTAAAGTTAGCATTAAAATTAATTCAATAGAATTGTAAAGTATGAAATGGGCGCAAAATTTTCACTTGCAATGCATACTTCATGGGTACGATAATACATTTAGCGATTTCAGTTATAATGAAAATCAACCTTCTAAGCATCGCAGTGTCATAGAAGTGTGTATAATTCCGCATACTAGTTCCCGCTTCTTCTATCTCCCTTTCTTCTTTTCCATCCAAACGGTTGGCTGGAAGAGATCGCTGTTAAGCGGTAAAACTGCCGATTGTATAAATGGTCATTAATAATTACTGGAATATTTTTCTGCTGTATTAAATTGTTATCTACTAACATGATACGGGCGGTAGATATAGAGCGACAAGTGCGTGACATGGTCTTTCAAGCTGGATCTGTAAATATTACATTGGATCTCTAAGTAAAAAGGATTCTAACGATCTACAGATTGTATTTACCCATTATAATAAATATGGTAGTGAACGGATAAATGTAAAGTCGATGACATATTAGAGAATGCACTTTGACCTTGACAGCTTTATTATGTCAGTAAGAAGTCAGGTCTATTCTTGTAATCAGTAAAGGATATGCTGTAAATAAAAAAAAACATCTACAACAAAAGTTGAGCAGTTACATATTTTTATATATTGTATACTTACACACTACTCTTTGGAACACAATTGGGAATAATAATTCACATACAGTTTAAATTAATTTTTTTTTAATTATATATTTTTGAGAAGCAAGTTGAACGTTTTATGACACAGAACATTCTACTTGCTTCCAGGATTTTTTTATTTTTTTTTATTCATATGAATAATAGATTCGTATGACATGAAACATTTAAAATTTAAAAGTAAATAAGTCTAGCGCACCTTTTCTATGTCACTAATATTCAAACAATTGAGGCATTCTCAAGTAAAAGATTCACGTATAAATGCATTTGCCAATTGAAATTGTAATGAATATCTTAGTTCGAGGCAAACACGGTGCTAATTTATAGCATAGCTAAAGCATGGTCACTATTATGTAGTGGAGTTACCCTTGACGTAACCGTGAATGCGTCGCATGCACCGACATACCTACTGCATACGCATATTCGTGCTTGCACTTAATAGTACATTCATGTAGTTTACATCAATGTACTATTAAATGTATATATAATTTTAGCATCCATATAGGTACTGCCGCAAGTGGGTCAAGTTTATTAAAACCAGGACAGGATAACAGAAATGCAGTGGACACTGTAATGTAGGTCACGTATATATATATATGTATTGTAGGTATATACGTGTACACGCGGTGATGTCACTTGTTTTACGTGCCCAGTTATTTCTTAGGTAAATAAGCTGTGAGTATTCCATTACGAATACCACAAGAAATACTAAAAATATTTTTACGTGAATACGAAAATTAGGGTAAGCATTAGCATTTATTTATTTATGCAGCACTACTCAAAATAAAGAGTGTAAGTTGTTTGAAGCCTTTGTGTGTGTGTATGTGTGTTTGCGTATGTAGGCTTGTTGTTAGCTATTTAATTGAAGTTCCATCTTCGGTTTTGGTCGGTGGTTATCCTTGTGGCAGAGTAGTTGAAGACTTTTTAGGTTTAGATTTTCCGATTGATCCTCTCGCTAAGTTTAAAGACTTTTCTCTAATGATATGTACTTCTTAAAATAAACAGCCTTAAGCGGGCGAACGCTAAGAAATTAAATTATATTTGACGGTCGACCCATCAACAGTTACTTCGGTGATTAACCTGGCCTATTGTTTACGGTCTGGTAAGTGCACGTTGAGCACGTAGTTATGAGTGATTTGCTCAGCACTTAACTTAGGCGTCAATCAAGCCATTCACACATCGGCCGGATAATATGGTCTAATATTATCACTAAGAAGATGCTCCTCAGACATAACTGCAGTAGTAAGTAAGCCGAAAGTTGTGGTTATTTGTGTCGTATACAATGATGTATGCGCATATGTGTCCGTGGTATCTTAGGTCGATCACATGTGGACCGATTATGAAGCAGGTTTTTAATTCGTAAGCTTGTTAAAACTACATGGTTCTTAATTATTATTAGGCAAAAATTTGCCACCGTTTAATTTAATAAATTCATTTCACAAGGAAATCGCAGGATTTTCTACCTCACCTACCTACTTAGATTCCTGTACCTGTACTTAATGGACCGTATCATACTTAAGAATTGTTTTTATAAATATTATATGTTTGAAATAAAAATAAGAATTTCTGATGATTTCGTTTTAACCTCGTATGGCAAATGGCATTTGGAGGGCATAAGAAAATTGATCGCCTAAGCTGATGTCTCCCAAGTCTATATAAGGCCGAAATGACATCCATATCATATCTAGAATTGATACACAATAATTATATAAGGGTAAATAAAAGCACATACAGAATCACGAGCTGTTTGCGTTCATTTGATCAAGTTATCCGCTTACCAGGCGAATCTAATTAGTGAGATAAAATCTAGAGCTTCTTACGATATTATATAAATGAGCCACTCAATATTATTCTACCAACATAATTAGTATAATAAGAAAATGTAATAGATAAATTAGTTAGTAACAGAGGAATTAGAACTTTAGCTTATCATTGAATAAATATATCACTTATTTGCCTATTATCGATAATCAACAGTCTCAGTCTAACGAGATATCAATTACAGCATTAGGAGACCTTTAGTAATCCACACTGACGTAACCTCTGGTGTCACCTCATAGAAAGAGTGGCATCTCCAAGGGTCGGTATTCAACGCTAACTAACTTCTAATATATTAAGTTGTATGATTTCAAGTACTTTCAAAAGATATGGCTCGGCTATATTTAGCAATAAATATTCCAAGATATTCAGAACATATGTTCGCTTCTATATGTTTTTCACTCGCCTAAGTAAATAGGAGAAAAAGAGTTTCCCATATTTTAAAGGTCTTAACAAAAATATCAAAATAATCTTGTTCTGAATGAATAAAGCTCACAAGATGACATGAAAACATCTAAATGTAGGCCGCAATAGCTGTGTGCTCAATTTTGAGCCAAAAGGGATCGCTTAATAGTGTACCCAGTCTTACATTGTACCTGTGGTACGTGGGTTTTATATATACGTGACCCAGTTATCGACGAGGGGTTTCACGGTCGTGGGATTGTAATGCCTCTAACACCTGTGTGTCAAAAAGTACTATTAAACAGGTGCTATTAAACTGTTATCATTTTTAATCATGTAGGAACATTTCTAAGTGGTTATTTTACATGAAAATATCGAGTAAATTGATAGACATTCAATATACAAATATAAAGTTATTTTATTTTTATTATAAATACCATATTGGTGGAGTATTATCTTTAACAAAACTTACTCTTAAGGCGAGGCATTGAAAATATTGGCGGTATATATACGGCTTAATTAATTTTATCTCGGCAAACATAAAACATTCGAGACTGATATTTACATATTTTATTTTCACCAATAGTACTATTGGTCAATTTTTATACCGGAGATTAAATATAAAACAGATCTTTTTAACATAATTTTTTCAACTTACAGAGTAACGAGTACAAATTTAGTGAATATATAAATTTTGGGAATAAATAGGAAGCCTTTTAGTTTTATAAATTGGTAAAGTCATTTGGATAGAGTTTTTATTTCGCACTAGAGTTTAATATTAAACACCAATACGAAATAAAAAGAATTCCAAAGTGCTTTACTAATTTATAAAAGTAAGTTGCAAAGTAAACTAATTGCCATCGAAAGTAGCACTTCACGAGCTACCGTATTGAAATATTATTAAAATGTTCAAATATCAGAATACACGCGCACCAAATAAATATTAATTAACTAGATAAAATGTATTAAACAACCGAACATATTGCATCAAGACGGTATCTACGGCCCTTAACACAACTCAAACACACACCCTGTACACTGCCGGAAAGACATATATCCACTAGACCTATCGATGTCTGAATGGTTCCTGATAATTGCAGCAACTTCTTATAGCTACATCGCGTCCCGTTCCGCCCACATAAATCTTCGGCAAAACGGGACGCGAGACAAGAGTTGCAGAACACATCAGAAGCATAAGGAAACGGGACTGAAACGGATCGCAAATCGCAGAATATGTTATCGATAAGGGTCTCTCGCTTAACATGCGCTTTGTCCTATGACAAAACAAAAGTTTTAGTCCAGGATTTGTCAAACATTTGTCCCACGTAAGGCAATAGAAATTAGCAGATTCCCCCAGTTCAACCGCAAAAGCAGCTTACTTTTACATGGGAACTGAATAAACACAACGTTGGTGATATTCTCACACAAAGTACATCCATCAGTTCGTATATACAGCTTTACGTTTTCCTCAACCTGATGATGCTACAAATGATAAACCACATGTAACTATAGGGGCTAGCTATACTTTAACCCAGCCCCCACCCGCTCAACCTAGCACCTCGTCATGCGGGACGCATTCGCCTTGTAGGTGATCTCATGGAGATAATAGAACAGTTGCCCAATTCAAACGTAAAAGTTATTATATGAGTTACTCGTTACAGCTTTGACCACACATTTGCTCATTGGTAGGTCATTTGTATATTACAATAAAACTAAATTGTAATTGGACATCTAATTATAGCTAAACCTTACTTGTTATAGGTTGTAGGTAATAAATTAATCTATATTATGCTAACAGGATAAGTAATAATTATAAAACAATTACTTACTTCTATTACAATTATAAATAATCAAGAAAAACAATAACAATAAAACGAAAGCCAAGTAAAAATTAAACAAATAATTTTTAAATAAACTAAATTAATTAAACGGAAGGAAAGATTTCATGAATCTGACACTACTTATATATAAATATACGCAGTGCATTGCTTTTATGTTGAAAATATCTATTGTCCTACTACAATACCTCTTAAATTATCTACACAATCTTGGTCTTGCAGCAAAGCAACCTACAGCTTGATCTGTTTACGAGATGAAGCTTACAGAAGCTGTGGACATGATGTTTCATCTACATTTCCTTTGCAAACTGGGTGCTCCGTTAATCTATAGATGTAATTCTGGAATGTTTAAGTTTATTCTGATAAGTTTTGTACTTCTTAGCCGTGTTGCAATTTTTGTTTGTGGTTCTCGAAAAGCTTCACCGTTCTTATGATAAAGCCAAACATCATCCAAAGTCACGTCAAGATCTTCCCAGTGCCCAAAGCTTTACTATAATCGATATAAATGACATCACCTTCTTGATGACCATCACCAGACTTAGTAAGTTGTGCCGTAATAAATACTTAATTTGAAGCCGCCGATCTAGCTTTAGTAAAGCTATTTTGGTTATGAGTAGTATATTGCGGAAAATCTACTATATAAAAATAAGTCGGGTTTTCCTTCCTGACGCTATAACTCCAGAACGCACGAACCGATTTCCACGGTTTTGCATTCGTTGGAAAGGTCTCGGGCTCCGTGAGGTTTATAGCAAAGAAAATTTATAAAATTTAACGCGGGTAACACCACGGGGCACAGCTAGTAGTTTATAATTTAATACAATTGTATTCGTGAAAATGTGCGTTTAAGCAACGAAGTTACTATTTGTTACTGTTGTGTATTATAAATTATATGAGCATTCATTACGAGTTTGATTATTTTAAATTTTCAACAAAAGGTAATTTTATGTTGACTGTTAATAAAAAATACAATTAACGCGTTATTTTCCTCCAAGCGTTACGTTCCCTACATAAATTAGTCATAATACAAGATGATGAATTAGGTACCACATTATGTATTTGCAGTTAATAATTATGAAAATAGATATAACAGACTAATTACTGTCGACTTTAATGAGGAAGGTAGAAATTCAGCAGATGACGTCTATAGGCTGGTGTTAACACACGGGTTACATTTAGTCTCGTTTAGATATGATTACTTACACACAATATGGGTTACCAGGCGATAGTCGGCAATTGCTCACAGCTCAGTATTTAGGATATAAACAAGGTATATACCTCATGAAATAATACAAATAAAATTTGTGAGTATATTGTAGGAACAATATTATTAAAAAAAATGCGAATTAATTAAAAATGGAATATATTATCAATACTTAGTAATCCCGCCAAGTATGATATACCTGATATAATATGAGCATCAAATACATTAATAATTAATGAAGTATCATCGAGCTGCTCTAAAGAGCCAGAAGTTGGGTAATGTCTCTTCTCAAATGTTATCATTTCACCCCACTAGTTTACGACCAAATTAGATCCTTACGACAGAATTTTTCTTATTTAGTACATCTGGACCAACCCGGTAAACAAAATTACGTACTTACCTGCATGTGATAGATAACATTAGACACATGTTGCAATATTTTTCATACTTCCACATTGATGTTAGCTACTGCAATTGTCTAAAGTACTTTGTCTGCCATTGTCCATTACGTGAATATAAGGTTTGTACGCACTATGCAAGTAAGTAACTACTATACGACGGTCGTTGCCAATTGTTTGTTGTAATAAGTAAGTGCTCATTATTTCCAAGTGTCTGTCCTAAGGCAAATATTTATGAAACTAATAATAAGTATTTTTTTGCCCCTGAAACTGCTGGAACAATATGTCCAAGACTGTTACCATATAGAATTACCAGGAAAAAAATGGAGGGCCAAGCCGCACGAGCCAGTAATTACAAATAAAAAAATACCTAAATATATCAAGCTTATGATTTATGATAGTTTACAATTGACATATTCCTCCATACAATTTTATTTTTTAGAATAATATATTATGAAAATACTTTGGACATTAAATCAGTAGATTCGGAATAGTATTCCCATAAAAATATTGTATGATGATAGGAAGGACTATGTCAATTGTAAACTGCCATAAATCATAAGCTTGATCTGTGGTCCTTCAAAGACGTTAGCATACTCGAGACCATTGGCAACAGCGCACCCATTATCAAATGTCGGTCCATTTCCATATAAGAAGATATAAGTGACAAGGCTTTTTTCTTGTAGATATCAAACTTATTGTTAAAAGAAGAGTAGAGCTACAGATCTTTAGTGTCCATTAGAAGTTCAATAATGTCTTTCAAGGAACTCGTTAATTTTCCAATCACGAGACAGGGTTTCAGGTTGCTAAACAGTGTTCATCCTCCATTTGCACTATTAATTGTATAGTCGACGTCTCGTGCCTCGGGAAATACACTTTGACCTGGACAGCGTCTTTCTAAAGACAGTTACGAATTGTGTAATGCAGCCTGTACGTGGCTATTGAAAACATTAAATACGTTTATTTGCAATTTAATGTCGACCATTCCATAATAATTCTATCTTAAATAAAATAGCTAATTAATTTAATGAGCTATATTATTAAAAATATGAACACGAACTTTTTATAAAAAAATACTTGAATAAAATCCTATATTTATTATAATCGTCGTGCCTGACATCGTCCTCTGCTGGACTTAAGCCTCCTCCAAAGGTATCTATAACAAATCTGAAATCAAATTTCAGACAGAAAATGAATACACCAGGTGTATAGCTCTCGCTTTAATTTTTCACTGAGAATGAACGCTACGCTTTGGTCGATACACTTTGATATCAAGAGCGACTTTATTACCTAAGCAGTAACCTCGCTTTTCGAAGTCGAAGGGACACTGTGACTATCAGTGATACATATATTGGGTACATTTAAATCTAACCTGTTGGGTGTGCGTCTTTTCACCGAAGGAGATCTATAATTCCAAGGGAGATGAGAGCGAAACATGCATGTCCTCCTAGCATAAAATAGGTTACTTGGAAGAGATCGCTTTGAGCGGTAAAGCCGCCATATCGCATTAATATTAGTGTTGTTTATTTTTCTGGATTGTAAGTTATGTGATGAGTGTAGGTACTTATTATTGTTATTAATCAAGTTTGCTGCGTGACAATTTTTTCCAAAGAGACGGTCCAGTAATCTATGTCGGTATCCGACGCAGCCTTTAGTTATACAGCGGATATCTAGTATATCCGCTGTATCTGTCAATGTAGTTTGAGCCTTCCGGGTGATGTTAAAGAGTGAGAAATGAAAAATATAATTCAAATGTTTTATTTTTTTTGTCTAAATAAATAAAGTTTAATAAAAACGAGTGTGATTTTGACCACACGACTGAAGTAAAACTTCAAACGTGTCTATGAGAGAAAGAAAATGTGTGGTCACACCTCTCTCTCTTGCCCCTTCAATAATATACGAAACGTAACTGTCTCTTTCTATTTGTATCTTCACTAACATCTCTCAACTTCCGTTCCCCTCGCCCCACCACACTTTTCGTAACGCTCTCTTTGTGCATTTACCAGAATACTCCTCAAGTCAAGCGTGTTTAATGAAGTTTTACTTCAAAAATAAATTGCATAGTTTATTAAAAAATCTACAATAATTATCAAAAAAAATTCGTGAACACTAAATATTTGTTATGAATTATGTACATGAAAATATATTCCTGTTTTTAGTGAAACTAAACGTAAATTTTAATAAACCTCAATAGACAAGTCATGAAAAATTAAGTACTATAGTATAAGCTCAAGGTATTGTTGCAAATCGATGAAAAAGCAATAGTCAAATTACACTATTGTTCATTCATAAATTAATATGAATCGAAAGTGAATTTCCGTCAAATGACAAACGTCGCGTCGCGGCGTCGTCGGGTAAACCCAGAACGGTGCACTACGTAAAAATAAAATGTTATTAAATTCCGTGTTTTTTTTGCGTCATGATGACAACAACAACTATACGAAAGGTGATCATTACGGGAACTTCAAACTAATAAAAACAATTCAAGAGTATTAAATAAGTAATTTTATATTTATATGAAACGGATTAATAATACATTCTACACATATATATGAAAGTAAGGATACAAAAATCAAAAATAATAAAGTAGTTCGAGTTAAGATCTCTAGTGACCGTTTATCGATTTGGTAATGGTACTTTTAACTGTTTGCAAATTCGCAATGACTACCATACGTAATCAACTTTCTAACTCTAATCACAACCAATGACAATTTATTTCAAAGTAGTTTCTCATGTACCTAAGCAATAGTCATTTCACAATACAGAAATTGCATTTAGAATAGCTCGCTACAGTTTTCCTGTGACGCATTCATTGTCTCTTTATAATAGCATGACAACACAAAACCTAATTCTATAATTCTAGCCATTAACGGATCACAACTATGCAGTGTACTGTAGCGTAGCTTGTGTTGTAACCGGTAACACACATTATTATGTGTAATACCACACTGTTAAAAATGTGGGAAAGAGACAGATAATGTTTTGAAAAGATTCGCCCAGTGCCTCGATCCGAACGAGCGAATAAGTAGGCGAAGGTCAGGCGCCATTGTTGTCGACGTGAATATGGTGACGTTACGCCTTGAGACTATAGATAAGCCGTAGTTGTTGCGTGAAGCTGTTAAGTTGCGTTGCGTCGCCGACTATTCTCTTCTCAATTGTATGCCATTGCTTGCTTATGTCAACATCTTAAATCACACTCAGCCTACGACATGAATGCTTGTGCGTACTTTCGATTTTTAACTTGGTTGAAAATAAGGAACTCAAGTACCTATGTTTTCTTGTCTATTACAAAGAAGTCATTGGTTTAAAACATTAAGTTACACTGAGTTTTAGGAATACTACTTTGGCCTCTATAATAGAATGTAGGTTATTTCAATATTATTCCGTGATGTGATAGTTTTCGATCTTAGTATGGTGTTACATATTATTATAAGATTCGATCATTTCTGCAGGTATTTTCACCTTGTTGATGCGATGATTTGGCATAAATAATAAAAAAGAAATATACGAGTATTTATTGGAAAGCACATAAAGAAAATACAATAAGTTTGCAGAACCATCAGAAACGAAAAAAATAACACCCATGCAATAAACGTAATAATATAACAACTGAAAATAAAGTCTATTATAAAACCTACAAATATATTGATTCGTAGTGGTGATTCGTTTCTAAATGGCTCTAGTTCAGCAATATGTTACAACAATCAATATCAACTAAGGCTATATTATAATCATTTTCTATTACTTTGGTTATAATAAGTTTCCAAAAATATATTTATGTTTTTGTTCTCTATGACCAATCAGCTAAACGACACGATGTATAAAATTAAATGTAAGTTAGAACTGAGTAAAAATACAAGAACAGTAAAATACATAAGAAAAAAATCATTAAAGCATAGAAATAATGAAAGTCATTATATATTTTGTTGGTATTTTTAAGACATATAGGGAATATTTTACCAATGTCCCGTTACTCCGCGAAGTTTTGTTAAGTAAGTTTAACTTAACTAATTTAATTTAACTTAATAAACCAGTGTCCGTTTACATGTCTAAACTCAAATGTGATGATCTTTTTCAAGATCTAGACTCTCTACACATGACACGTTACGTCGAACCCTACTAATGGAATGTTGGTCAACATACTATCATAACATCACAACTGCTGCATCACAACCAAAAATCCTAATGCTGATTATATTAAGATTGAGCATGTGATTACTTAACAAGGTCAGCTCTATCCTAGAGAGACTAGGCTTAGGTCTAACATATCAGACAGGCAAAGCTTGGGATTTAGTTAAGTTAATAAAAAAATGATAGATTTAGATATAAACAGATAAGCCTTGATCAAGTCAAACGTTCAGATTTTCAGAGGGTCAATAATTTTATAGCTTTTTCTGACAAAACCAAAACTTTAGAAGCAACTAATTGTTCCCGTCATTAGTATTGGGATTATTAGCCACTTCTGTAGCACAGAAATATGTCAGTTAACTTGTGAATTTTAATGTAGTTGACAAATTACGTAACAATGATAATATCATGTACTGAAAAAATGAATAAGAAACAGATAACCTACTTTTACGTGCAGGCAATCGAGCGCTATTGCATTGACTACTTATTGATCTAAAATATTCAGTTTAGCGTTTCATAAGACATTGTTCTAGATTTTGTAATTTAGTCCTAAGTTCTGCAGACACTGGTAATTTGGGTGTCCGATAACATTTCGGAAGCGGACTGCAACTGATATAGAAACAGAATGTATAAAAGTGCTGGAAGAACCTTGTTATTAAAATCGATATGATTCAATAACGCCGGAAAGCGTTATAAAACTTTGATTAGCGTGTAACTGCGCATCGGGGTGGCAAGTGCATTGAAGGTTCGCTACGATGTCCCTGTCCCGATTCTAACCAGGGGTTATTATATAATTATCTACGACAAGCAATTGACGTTTGAAATGGTTGAATATTTAATCTGCCCTAGTTAGTGTTTGTGATTAGCACTTTGTATTTACTTAAAAATATGTTTCTTTTTGCAGTTATACAATATCGGCCGACAGAATGAAATTATTTGATACCATGACAAGGGAGATGTCCATAATTCATCTGTTTTAGGACATGAATTTTTTGGATAACTCCCTTGTCATGGTATCAAATAATTTCTTTCTGTCGTCCGATTATCAAATAATGAACCGAAAATTGTAGATTATTTTAATTCATAAAAACAATCAAGTGAAAATGACCGTGAATGGATTTTCACAGACGAGCGTGGCCGCAAGCTGTCTCACAGATGGATTTACAGAGTTTTAGGGTAAATTTGAGCATGGGTTGCTTTACGTTAATGCGGGAAGACATGGGTCACTCGTTTAACTGTGGTTCGGAGGGGAAATTTATCGAAACGCATACAAACTAGGTTCATGGAGGAAGATAGTGGTCGCGTCGCGTTTGCAGTCGTACTCATGGGCCAGGAGTACGACATATCGAATTGAGTACATTAGTGTTTCAAATAAATATTAAATATTCTTCCCTGAAAGTGGTGGTAGTTTATATGAAGCCACTTGGCAGAAGTATGTAATATTCTTGATCTTAATTATTAGATAGTTTCTGGTCCAAACTCTTCTTAACATGAATCAGATAGATATTTTTTTATATAATTAAATGATAACATTGTCCAATAATTAAATCTGTACCTATTAGAGCAGTTTTCTCTCGTGTACATTGTAATAACTCGTTTCAACAGGATGTGATAGCCAGTGGTAGTCGTTACCAGAAATAAAGCACTCAGCAGGTTTTATGAAGTTACTGACCTAAATTGACTTTATGGTACGCACTCAGGAGCTTTTACGGTTGAGACCTGGAAATTGGGTTATAGCTTATTGGTAGTGGGGCGAATACCACGATAAAAATAACAAAATGTCAAATGTTCACTGTGTTACATAATGCCACGTTACAACATTTGTCATGGAAAATTATAACACATAATTTATATAATTATTCCATATTCCATTGTTTTACCCTGTTGCTTATAACAAGTCTTCCGAAAACCCCATAGCAAAACATATCGCCATATCAAGAAAATTGCGGATCATTCCTACGATTCGTTTATTGCAAGATCAGGACACCTAGCATTGGGTTTATAGTGACAGGTTGTACATAAAAGCAATTTATTTTAATAAATACACATACATTTTCCTTTTCTTCTTATTATATTCCTCTTATTAAAGATGAGGAAAATTTATGAGCAGTTTGCCGAATGGAGTTCACATTATCAATTTTAAGTAACTCTTTATATACAAAATAATAATAACAAACGATAACATATGAACAGCATTAACAATATTGTACAAATAGAAGCCTTATCGCTAGGTGCTATTACTTCCAGGCTATCGTTAAATGGACCTGGATTGTAGACAAAGTAGTTGAGTATTTGTTGGTTGCAAAGCGCTGCATTATCATCGAGAGCTAAAATTCATCCCTAGCTACGATATTCGATGATTGCAAAATCAAGACAAGCAGCATCTATATAGTGGAAGATATCACCGTTGCGCGCTTGCTGCATTATATATGGAAAACTCCTAAGGCATTTGTTACCTAGTGAGGTGGATCGATATTTAGAAGTTAAATACGTCGATGTTCAAGATAATTATGGTAAAGTTATATGTGTATCTAGCACTCACTGCGATTGCGTGTAGCGTTGTGGAGATAACAAAATAAAAATCCATTTATTTGCGATCCACAGAAAAACCCGAGATAATATATCTCTTGCCACAATTATAATTTGAAATACCTACCGTATTTCAAATTATAATTGTCGTCGAAACTAACCGCTTCTTTCAGAGAAGTACATGGAAAAATTAATCTTATCCTTTAAAATATAAGTCAATCAATTCTGATAAACCTTTGTTTTAGAAAAATAATGGTATTTCAACAAGAACTTTGTTGTTCAATGTGGTCACTCAGGAATTTCATGACAGTTCTCACATTTCGTATTTAAACTTATAGTAGAAGCTTGGGCAATTGTTACAATGACTTCAAATTCACTCGAAAATCGCATTAAAATAATAAAAAACGACTATGAAAATCTGTAAAAGTTATATTTTGTCAAATTCGGGATATTTCGGTCAACATACTCGTCCTTCCGAGACCGTAAATAAGAATTTGGTCAATTAATTTCAGTTTAATAAATACATGTGAGAACATCGCAGCCGTGAGGCGCAGTGTCGAAGAAGATCCGAATTTTCAACTCCTCGACGTTTTCAACAAGGTTGAGATTATCCACAACAACCACTGGCGAATTCTGTGTCAGTATTTGGGATTCAGATCTGACAAGCTGCAACTGGTGCAACAATTTAAATCAGGCGATAAATCAAATCGCCGTAGATTTGCTCAATTTATTCGTGAAAAAACGTTGGCAAATCCTTTTTTCAGATGAAAACCATTTTTATTTGTCAGACTACGTCACATGCAAAATAGTCACATTTGGGCTTCTGGGAATCTAAAATATGTAGTTTGTTGTGAGGCCTTTACATGTTGAACGTGTTACTATGTATATGGTCCGCGAAGTGGTTTGGAAGCGTGATGGTGCCATCTTTTTTTTTTCGAATATTCGGCTGAAAATTGCGGTCACGACCAATGAATCGCTATCGAGAGATTTTAATAAGTCTTTTTGCCTATTATTGTTGCAATGGATATCACTACTACGTGGTTTCAACAAGACGGTGTCACTGGACTATAGTTTGTGGGGTTATGTTAAAGAAAGATTATACACGGAGCCAATCGAATCGATTGCAGCCTTAAAATTTTAAATTCGAAAAGTGATTAACGAAATAGATCCACCATGTTGTCAAAAAGTGATTAAAAACTTTGATGAACGAATTGACATCTGTAACCATCGCGGTTACAGATGTCAATTCGTTCATCAAAGTTTGGTTCATCATCGTAGTGGACATTTATCAAATATTATTTTTCATTAATAATTGCCAAACCTTACTTCATTAAAAAAGAAAAATTTGAATCATTGTCATTTAAATTTAACGTTTTCTTTTGATTTACAAAACAAAGTTCTTGTAGAACGAAAAGTTGTTGTTGTCCTTTTAATGTCTATTGCTTGGTAAACCGCCGATAACAGATTTATCGAAATGGGAAAAATATTTAAACACTCGTTAATAGTGCATATTCGGAGATGAATGATGATTCTTTATTTAAACGTTTACCGGGTTCGTGAACGAAGTAAGGCTGACCCAATTATGCCAGAAAACATTATTACTATGTAAACCGCTTACTTTAAGTCAAGTTTATTGCGGAACCCTCCTGCAAAGCCTCTCGCGGCTACGACGGCCAACACAAGGCAGATATGAAATGGATTTGGTGGACTCAATGAGATAGCAAGGCAATTTAGAAAACACAGGGCAACAAAAAACTTCGGCCAGAAACAGCATTTGACTCTATTTCCCGGTCGTATCAGTTCTCCACTTCACTCGCCCATGTAGGGGAAGATGAGTGCCTACAAACGCTTGTTTACCTTAATATCCCCTGTGCACCTGACTGTTTTGAGAGCTGATTAGCATGTACTTTGAGAACTTTAAGGACAAGGTCTAATTACTCCCATATATCTAGACGACAATAATTCCCAACATCAAAGTTTAAAACATCGAGATCTTGGATTGGCCCTCACAATCTCATGAAGCAAACCCAATTCGTAGTTTAAGCTTCGAAGAAAAAAAGCTATCTGTTCCGGAATCTCAATTTTAAAGCCATATGTTTTCATTGTCCTGTAACTACACCAAAATATTCGTAGAAAATATACCTCAAAGGTGTAAGGGTAGGTATTATCCACGACGGAGGCAATTGAAACCGCAAAGTCATCTAAACTTATATATTTTTAGAAATCGACATACGACATTGGATTTATTTAAATAAAATACATTATGTCGATTGTAAATCACAAACAAATGTACCACACGTAGTAAATATGCAACATACATCTAACAATCTGACCACACATTGTGTGCCATTGCCATTACTACCAACCTATCGGCTTTCAAAATACATACGACAGCACCTACTTAATACTGGCTTATTACTCATTTATTTCTAAAGAATCGAGGAAAGTGTTAATAAAGCCAGCAATGAACACAAAACAGTGAACTGGTTCGTGTAGTAAATCATGACACTGACATCGTAGCAGCTCTCCTCGACCTAGTCTGCTGGTGAGCCATCTAAGGAGAGTTATCGAGAGCAGGGCCACCGAGCTCTTAAGGGGCCATTGTTGGATGACTTTTTATTTTTAAATACATTTACACAAAAGCAACCTTTACGCAAGGATATTAAAGTATGTGAACCTCATTACTTTTAATCTAGTAAACAGGACCTACTTAGATACAGACCGAGTGTTACATTACCCATTTAGCTAGCTTAGTTATTAACATTCCATGGTTTAAATCCAAAGTTGGAATAATACTACGCAAGGATAAATGTATATTTAATAAATTAATAAGATATAATTGAACTTTTAATTATATAAAAATACAAAAAATTTAGCAATAAAAATTATCCCTTGAAATGGATGACATTAAATAAATAAAATCATAATAATACATTTTTATTTTTTCCATCGCTACAAATTACAAGTAATACTTTGTGGGAGATCTGGCGTCTAAAATAAGTCTGTATTCTAGAGCACCAATTAAAAAACATATTTTTTTTGTATATATATATAATTAAAGTAAATATAATATATATGTTTTTTTAATTTACATTAACCATAAAATACAATTGTCAGCGCTTAACTAAATGTAAAATATTTATTGAATACTTTTTTATAATGTATTATATCTAGAATTCCCCCAAAGTCGCGACCACTAATCTAATTTAACCCACTTTAGGTACGTAAAGTGAAATCAGGTATTACATAAATAATTTGGTAAGTTTTACTAGAAATAGACCTCATGTTGTGGCATGTCAATATATTAAGTCCGATGACGCTGATGTCATAACGTTATATCTTTAAAGCACGCTATGACATCAAATAGGTGACTAATATATGCGCACTATGGTCGCTAGAAACGCGCCACGCAAAATCTAAGTACGTGTATTACAGAAGGCAGAACATTATTCGAATATTTTGAAATAAAACTTAAAATTCTCAAAAACTACGAGTATCGCGCGTTGCGACACTGAATCGAATTAATTACCTCGCAACCGGGCGTAGTATTAAAAAATGGTTTGCGCAAGAGTCGATCCGTACCTTGACACAGATAACGACCAAACTGTCGTTTTGAATACACAAAAACCGGACGCTACCTCCACTATTTTAAAGTTAACTTGTATGTACACAGATATAGTCGCACATTTACAACTTATTATAAATAAATATATGAGCAAATATTAATTACTAAAAAGATAAGTCATCTAGGCTATAGCGCAAATATGGACAATACAAAAAGGATCAACATCTCTTATGGACGTTGGTCGCAATTTAGACACAAAACTAAATGCAACTCACTGGAATTAAGGATTAAATGAAGATTCCTGATTGGATATAGTAAAATATAAGTTTGGTGCCAACTCAATCAATGATTAGTGACATTCCCAATATATAACAACATTTCTCCAATTAACGTAAGTAAGAATGTGATGAATTGTTTTGAAAAATTACAAAACGTGCTTTGCCCGTGCCTTTTCTTGTTTTGGCTTTCCCCCCGGATATGAATAGAAAATAAGGTGCAAATATAACCATTTACAAAACCCAAAAATGTTCCTTCTTTGCCGAAAAATCTCAGCTGTAGTAGAATATAGTGAATTAGCTTTCACTTTCAAAGAATAGGACTTCTAACAGCCCTGTTTACAACATAAAATGACTGGAAATTCAAAATGAGGTTAAAACTGGTGTTAAGGTATTGGCAAACCGACCGAGACAAAGAAGCTCATACAAAAAGTGGATACACGTGTAACATGTTGCGTAAAGAGCATTCTGAGGAACGTGCAAGAGATCTGCGCTGCGCCTTGGCAGCAGTGGGCGGGGCGAGGCAGCGGCAAGCCGTTGTAACAAGTGAGGCCCAAGGTGTCATTCTAATTTATATTTAGAATATTTTGTTCACATTTCTATATCGAACGGTATTTCTTAAATTATTTACTGCTTATGTAGGTAGATAAAAAATCTAACCATTTTGTTCATTGACCAGTTTAAACAGAATAATTTCCAAAATAGGGTAGAAGTTGATGTCGATAGTGTGGACTTGAATAGTAATTTAAGGAGAAGGTACCTCCAGGATATAATTTGCCATAGCCGACCAAAACCGATACACGATATATGTGCAATTGAGGTTACACCATAGGCAACTGTTCTTTTATTATACTTATAAAATTTGTATATTTAGTACGACGTCTATATTTTCATAAAAACATGTCAGGAAACAAGGATATAATTACCTTAGCATATAGACGCTTGCAATACCTTAGCATATGCGTTAGCAACCAGACTCGCAGTAACTACACAGTAATTAACTATATTCATTGTTACAGTAAGTTTTCTGTTAACTCCCCAGTTGGGCCGTTCTTAGAGCGAAAAAACGCTATGCTTTGCTACTATTTACACACATACGTTAGTACAGATGCCAGCACATCAAGCTACCCTAATCTGTCAAATTTCCCCAATTGAAAGTGAGCCTTATAATTTTGTGATAAATTTGAAAATCTATAAAAGAAATTTGACAGTTGGCGGTAGCTGGATGTGCTGGCGACTGCACATAGTAAAACTGGCATCGGATCTACATATGAGTGAGATAAATACCCTGAACATTTTCATAAAAACAAGGAATTTCCCACCGTGCAGTAAGTGTTATATTTCCGTTCTCACAACTGGGTATCTAGCATGGCAACAGAATCTGCAGCAATTGAGCACCCGTATTTTATGTTATATCATTGATCGAGCGCTGTATAGAGACATGACTTTTCTTCACCATAGAACTACGCTAGTCAGAAAGTTAACTTATTATGGGTATGTATCTAAATACATATGGAAGTATCCAAAAAATCGAATGCTGTTACTTAACTAGTACCATTGGTTACCTCAATGCCGTCACGACAAGCACATATAGACAAATAACCAAAAGTGAATAATAATAAAATATTTATATTATGGGAAAAGTAGTATATGCTAAGTAGCTCTGCTAAGTTTGGGATCAGATAACCTTGAGTGAATAATGTCCTAACATGTTATTAAAATATTTATTTTAATCATTTCTCTCTTCAGCTTAGTTTTCGTACAAAATTATAGATAACAAAATGCAAACAAAGTTTAAAATGACAATGCTTTGCAAAATTTTATACGCATCTGGGAAACTTATATTTTAAACAACTAAATCAGGAATTAAGGATAAATAGTTACCGCCGACCTATGACGCTTGTTTAGACGGTCACCGTAGCCTAGTTGGTAGTGCTCCTGCCTACGAAGCTGGTGGTCCTGGGTTCGAATCCCGGTAAGTGCAAATATTTGTGTGAAGAGCACGAATATTTGTTTCTGAGTCATGGATGTTTTCTATGTATTTAAGTATTTATCTATCTATATCGTCGCCTGGTACCCATAGTACAAGCTTTGCTTAGTTTGGGGCTTGGATGATCTGTGTGACATTGTCCCTAGATATTATATTATTATCTTAACCAGCTTTAGTGCCCTTACTCACATCCAGGACCGTTTTCTTTAAAGTGGAAATACATCCCCGAGTAACCTGCTCATAGTGCGAGAAAATGCTAGGCTTTATCCTAAAAGTTGTATTCAGTGGTCACGTGTAGGCAAGCACCTAGAGCCAAAGCCTACGGACGGTGCAGCTTTTGTCACGTAAACCTGCGTGTGCAATCAAGGACCCTTTCATGAAGCTATTCACTTGTAGTCTTAGACCAAGCAAATTAACAATGTAAGTAATATGTAATATTTAAGACGTGCTAACGGCTAACTTGGTATATTTCAAATTATATTTTTTAGGCTTATGCTCTCATAATAGTATTTAAATGCGGGACTTCTAAGTAGCCTTAAACGGCACCAACTTTTAAGAGAGCATCGCTTTCTTCCTCCTATAAACAACTTAACTGTAACTTACTTATTCAAAAGTAAGTACCCCCACCTTCACTATTTTATATTAATTCTGTGGTCGTGGGTCGAGCACATGTAAAGTCGCCTGAGCTCACCGGGGAGGGGGTAAAGAAGGCGACCCGTTAATGATGTCATGAGGTGGGCCGTTTGCTAAAAATGTGATAAAAATTGAGGCGAAACGGGTGGCAGAAAGGGTTAATAAAATTTGTAAGGGTATCCTTCATGGAAATACTGAGTGTCCATAACATAATTATACTATAAAACAAATATTATTATTAGATTTGTGCGATGTCCCTCACCTAGTATAGATATTTGTTTTAGTTCAGATATAATGGTATATTTAAATCCATAATTATATTTCTTAGTTACGTAGCCGTTTACGACAATGCTTATACCACTAAATAAATTTAAATGACATTGAATATCTCTTTAACATAGCTTGTACGAAAAGAACAGAGCATAAATAGAACTGACAAACTACTAAAATTGCTTATTATACACGCACCAATTAAGCGCAGCGGGGTATAACTGGTAGACACGTTCTAACGAATCGCATATTTCGCGCGTAATCTGAATTGACACAACCAAAGATACCCTGTCCTTTTCATAAGAACTTTCTAAGGAATAAATGCAATGGTAATAAAATTATCATAGAATCGGAGCCATTATTTTATCATCATATCTGCCGGAAGACGCCCACAGCTGGACCAAGGCCTCCCCCAAAGATCTCCACATCTTCCGGTCTTGCGTTACCCGCATCCATCTGCTTTCAGCGACCCTCACAAGGGGTCAATCTTGTAGGGGCTCTGCCCACGCTGCGTCTTTGGGTCGCCACTCGAGAACCTTTCTTTTAATAATTTATTGAATTACAATTATATGAATTGTATTTATTTATTTATATTAGCTTATTTTCACGAAACAGCACGGAGTTAAACTCGTCAAGAGAAATGTCAAATCCGCGGCGCTTAACCAACGCAGACACCATGGCTTGTCTGCGGGTCGAGCGCCACACCCTCACTTGCAAATCTTTTTAATTCATAATTACGTTTTATATACATCAATAAATGATAACATTTTAGTTGGATGCTTTGTATATTAGATGCTATGAGTATAAAACTTTGATTCGTCTGCAGTCTCCGCCACAACTAACTTTTTTATTTGGAATTGAGGCACTGACATCAGTTTAATCGATTCTTTCCGCAACTTTTAAGCCAATGCTTCTCGTAGCAAAAATTAAATGTGGTATCTGAGAGTAATCTAAGAACTTAATTGACCCGCAATATGGTTCAATTAGTTACCGTCGTCAGAAAACAAATCGCGTAGTCACAACACATAAAAATTATAATCATCAGAATCTCTAGAACCTCACACTTATGTTAAATATGCAGTGCATTTCATGATAAGAAAAATAATTATTACTTGAGATATGTTATAAGTGTATAGTTTTGTAGGCGTCTGGTCGAGTGAGCAAAAGACTAACATAAGGAATATTTGCCCGTATTGTGTAGCAATAAGAGTTCAAAATAGAATTTTGTAATTGAAAAGAGAATTTGAGTGAAAAGATAAACCTGGATATTGTTAACCTCTTAATTAAAGCCCGTGGTGTTTCACTTAGTATGAGTTCGCAGCTAAAAAAGTACGAATACTTTCTAGCTGACTACGAGAATGCATGTTCTATGAGTGGTTGTAACTACATGTCTCGGGCGTCCATTACACTCTCTTGCAGCGTCATACAATTCAATCAGTCGTGAATTACGTTTGATTGATATCAATTGAATCCTGTTCATAAAACATCAGTCAGACAATTAGACGATAGGTTATATATCCGCCAGTCGGCCTTGACTGTGGGGAAACTGACAATTAGTACTACCGTGTAAGGGACGCCTCATATTATCGTTAATCACAACCCTTAGATGGCCACCGCTCGTTTATAATTATCTCTTCTATACTGTAACTTTAAATGACAAATAATAACGAATGAAAATCTTGTAATGATTAATACCTATTGGAGATAAAAATGTTCAAATAATGCAAAATCAAACCCCACAACACTACCGCTATGCTTATCTCACGGAGAACACAAGATAGACCGAAGATCTTACAAGACTCGTGGGATACCTTTGGATGCAGGCGAGTACCGGCAGTTGTGGAGATCTTGGGGAGGCCTTTGCCCAGCTGTGGACGTCTTTCGGCTAAATAAAGATACAAAAAACAGGTGCCACACATCGTGAACTAGCATTAGACGTTCGAGGCAAAACGCGAGGCAAGAGTTATTACTATATTTAAAACCGTTATTAGTTCCTATTCATGATTAATACCAAGTACCGTACAAAGTGTTCAAATAATGCAAAATCAAAATCCACAAAAGTACTGTGCCGCCATGTTTATTTCACAGAGAACCTCCTTCCATCAATTCAATATATCAGATATTCTTAGATGTCCTTCCACCGGCAAAAGTTTACTTATGAAATATCCATCGGTGTCAATATTAATAACGAGGCGGAATTCTATTTGTACAGTGACAATGTTGGTCACAGCAGTTGACCGTTGTCTATTTCGGGAAATGGGTCTCTCAACAAAGCCTTTGGTGACGTGAATGCACCGAGCTGGGGCTGACCCAATAACCCGTTTCTGTATGACATCTATTGTATACAAGACAGCTATTAATGGATACCTAAATTATTTATAGAGATTTGGACTGAGCGGAACTCTATTACCGACCCTCGCTTTTCAGTTTCATAGCTCGCTTTCAATATTCTGTAAGGGTGATATTTTCAGTGAAACATCAAAAAGCGGGATTCACACACAAGAAACCTTTAAAATACTGATAGAAAATATATTATACATTTTTATTTAAAAATAAATATATCTAATTAGACCAAGCAATGGAAATTCCCGCGGAGCAGAAACATGGTGTATGATGAATTGATTGATACTCGGGAACTCCCATGTTTGTAATATAAAGTTGTACATTTTTTATGGATAATAACCTTTTTATAGGTCGTGGAAATAGCGTATAGCAGCAAATGTTAATATTGTACAATTTTAAACCTAGTGTTCAAATAGCAATTCAATATTTTTTAGATGTTCTTTACAGATAGCCTAAGAGTCTTTCACTTCTTCACTAGGCAATAGAGGCAACCGGCGCCAGAAGATCATTTGAGGAGCGATACTCTACTCGGGACGGATACTGAGGAGGAGATGCATACGAGGGTCGATTTTTAGGGACGTCTTGTTGTCATTGTCGGGCCCACAGTAAAAAATCAGACAAAGATCTTGGAGGGCGATGGTGATACTTGATAATTTTTTTAAAGGTAAGACACTAAAATAAAAGCTATTAACTAAATTAAAGCAAATTAAGTGTTAATGCATTTCGCGGCGTTATAGCTAAAAACGATGTAATTACTTCTAGGCAACCGTCGTGCATTAGAATTGAAAGGTTGTTTTCTTCCAATTCTATGATTAATATGATTATATAACTTAAAAATGGTTCTCCTACTAATATTATAAATGCGAAAGTTTAGGAGTATGGATGTATAGATGTCACGCAAAAACTAACGAACGTATTTTGATGAAACTTTGTAATAATACAGCTTATATATCCGAATAACTATAAAGAATACGAATAAATTATAAAGTTTAACGCGGGTAAAACCACGTGGCACAGCTAGTACGCTATATTATTGTGTACAGCTTTTAATACGAAAGCTGTTAAGTATGATTGGAATCTCTATGCTAGCGTAATGCTAGTAACCAGAGCGATAATCTTCAATATGGATTCAGAAAACTACGTAGACGGTTTAGTCTTTAGATCTCTGAATTTGAAGCGAACCATACAAGATGGACCGAAGATCTTACAAGACTCGTGGGATATCGTTGGATGCTGGCAGTTGTTTAGATCTTGGGGAAGCCTTTGTCCAGCTGTGAACGTCTTCCGGTTAATATAAACATACAAAAGCAGGAGCCACACATCATGAACTAGCATTAGTCACTCGAGGCAAAACGCGAGGCAAGAGTTATAACTATACTTAAAAACGGTTATTAGTTCTTTTTCATGATTCATGTTTAATTATTGTTAAATATGTAATTTTAATTGTCTTTCATGATTTATAATTTATTCATGATACTAACACAATTAAACACGCAACAGATCCGAGAACCGGCAACTTGCCCTAGTTCATGAAACCTATTTTATTCTATTTTCAAAGTTTATAAAAGAAACAAACTACGGAAGCAAAATACGTTACAAATTAATTATTAAAAATGGATTAGTTTGCGTTTCTTTTTCCTTTTAACGTGCCGTGAGCTTTAAGAATCATGACACGTCATCGTTTGAGTCGTGATTAAATGTTACGTACGTACGAGCCGTGGGCATGTCATAAAACGCGTTGTTACTAAGGGCCAACACAGCAGCCAAAATGTGAAATCAAGGTTGTGGGTCATCATCGTAGTACTGGGTATGTGGCTGAACGGAACACGGGTAGATGTTATGCGCTGCTAGAAGACGACGCAATATAAAAGCGATGCAACTAGTAAAAAGGCTCCAGGAGGCCCATAAGCTGCTGGTAAGTGACCAAGCCAAAAGGAGCCAGCATGAGGTTGGTCTTTATGCTCGAAGACTGTTACGTCTTCCAGCATTAGGACGTCGCAATCTCGGTTGGCGGCTTTCGTGGGCTCATGCATTAACCATTGGTCTTTGGTGCTGTTCACCGATGAGTCCCGGTTTTGGGTTTTATCCGGATTCACAAAGAACACGCATTTGGAGAACTCCAGGGAGAGTTAGCCGTCTACGGCACCCTCTGGAGCTCCACTCCAAGGCGGGACAATCATCGACGGTGTAGGCACGAATTCGTCTATGAACCCAGCTCATTTGAATCAAAGGCAGCATGACCGCACAAGTATACTACGAGAAGGTAGTAGAGCATATTATTCTCCCACACAGAATCCAAACGGGCTAGGAATTTCTACACAAGCACTTTAATGCTCCTGTTTATACGGCGCGGCTGTGATCTGCCGCTCTCCGAGTCAATGATATTTAAGTTTTGGATTGGCCTGTACAGTCGCCAGACTTATCCTATCGAACATACCTGAGACATATTACAATGATAAGCTTTTTACCACCCAATTGGCAACAGAACAACAACTTTACGAACACTTGCGATTAATTTGGGACTTTGGGGCAATAGGGCTCACACCGCAGCAACCTCAGAGCATTGAAAGATATCTGTGGCAGCAATTAATTGACAATTTCATTTTAAGTATGAAAAATCGATGTCGGCGTATAATTAATGTAAGGGGTTTATTATGGATAAAATTATTTTGTAAAATATTTTTTCAGTTTTCATTTAAATTAAAAGTTTATAAAAAGAAATGAAGGTTTTTAATAGCACTTATTTTATACGAAAAATAAAAATAATAAAATTTTCATTTAAAACATGTAAATCACGTAATATTTTTTGTTTATTCTTTCATCTATGAAGAATTTTCGGGTAAGTATAGTAATTAGAATATTTTTATAGATTTTTAGATATTTGATGCAATGTAAAATATGCCTAGATTCTTTTTATTTTGTTGATGTGTGTATAAAATCTATTAAAGAAGACCTCGATAGAAATCACCACTAAAATGCTTAAAACAAAAGAATTTAATAATACCACTCCATTACAATTGTTATTTTTCCATGTAAGTAGTGCATTTTGTGATAAGAAAATCTTTGTTGTATTAGACTTATTATAAAGTTTATATTTTCTCGGAATTTAAGATTTCAGCCCTTTTTAAACTAGTGTTGATAGTGTTCTGGGCATGCTATTTTAGACCGGTATGTATTTGCCTATACGGATAGATTGAAGCAAAATTGGGTGTAATCAACTTTTTCAGAGTTATCGCAGCAATTAAGATAAAAAGCTATTATAAGATTATATATGTACGTTTATTAACAGTACCACTAATATAAACGGTAAACAAGTAGTAGAATATCGTTTTTTAAAAACTGTTTGCGTATTCATCGGTCAACGTAGCCTAGTTGGTATTGCTCCTGTCTACGAAGCTGGTGGTACTGGGTTCGAATCCCGGTAAGTGCAAATATTTGTGTGATGAGCACGAATATTTGTTTCTGAGTCATGGATGTTTTCTATGTATATAAGTATTTATCTATCTAGATAAGTATGTATATAGTCGCCTGGTACCCATAGTACAAGCTTTGCTTAGTTTGGGGCTAGGATGATCTGTGTGACATTGTCCCTAGATATTATTATAGTTATTATTATTCATATATAGCGCGTCAGCTGCACAGCATGCTTGTATATAAAGATGAAAATTATTTGTTCTGTAATAAAACTGTATATGGCTTTATACTGTTCAGTATTCCTGACTCAAGGGTACCCAAAGGAACCACGTTACTAATCATCAGACCAATCAGCCAGCTGATATTTAATTTAAGCACTTCATAAAAGGTTGCTATTTATTATCTATTGTTTTTTTTTTAATTTCTACAAAAATAGTTATGAAGTTTAACTATATTTGGCCATCGTCGTGGCTGATATTTATATAGCTTTAAAATATGTGCATTGTGTATTAAATGTACATTTAATACACCGGGACAAAAATGAGGCACCCATGAGGCATATGCCCAAATAAAATATCGTCTTTGATTGTTTTAGAATGGAGTAGAGATAATAAGACTCCACATTTTTTATAAAATATGCACTTGTGCTTACGCTTCCGTTAGTTGTGCTTACGCTTGCGTTAGTTGATACGAATAACGTAGCTTTAACGTCAGGTAGTCCGTAATGTGCGTATTTAAGATTGTCGAGCGCTATTAAAAAAATAATTCTTAATTATAACAAACACATAAATAACACCCTGATACAATCTATTAGTGAAAACAATTTAAAACAGGAAACTAGTAATATTGGCCGACCGGCGCTACAGCAAGACTTTTTTCAATATAATTGTTCCACCCTATGATCCAAGAGCGGCTAAAAATATAATTCGCCCGTTGTTTTATCACATCATTAGACCCAAATTATATCATATTTCACCATTGTATACAGAAATTGAGTAACAAAAACAAAACATCTCGCAATCTAATCAGGGTCTCAACGTATTTATAAGTTAGTCAGAAATATGTATATTATTTATTTTATATCAAAGAGCAACACACCATTGTGCCGTTTGAATACGACCACGCCCATATCTTAAGAACCTACACGTGTTCGGTAGCGCTCCAATATTTCAGTGAAGTAGCGCTTCTTTTGTTTGCTCAATACATATTGGTCTTAATCTCGCTGTACGATTCTGATTTATCATAACACTAACTGTGCCCCGCGGTTTTACCCGCATTAAGCTATATAAATCATGGTCCATATGTTATTCGGATATACAAGCGATATTACTACAAAGTACCATCAAATATCCGTTCAGTAGTTTTTGCGTGAAAGAGTAACAAACATCCATACATATGTACATCCATACCCACAAAAATACATAAGGTGATGTGTGTGACTATTATAGTTAAGACACCATAATGTTTAATATTTTTTTATCAAAAAGGCGATCAAAACAAAATCATAAGACATGTTCTTTAATGTAAGGAATCTTTGTTCTCTTCTATTTTATTATTATTTATTAGGCAGGCAGTTCAAAATAACTGATAATTGCCTATATCCTGCTAAATAGGGCTTCTCAAGACCGTTCTTGAACTGATTCAGAGTTTGAGCTGAAATAACACCTTCCGAGAGCCTATTCCACGCACTGTTGACTATGTTACTTATAAAATGTCTGTGTGGCTTGTTGTATCAGAAGGTGGTTCAAAGTTCCAGATGGTGGCCTAAGACGGGTATTATCATTCCTTACAATATTCCATTAGTTATGAATGCCATAATGCCCATTTAGGATCGTAAATGTGTTGACGAGCATGTTGGCGTGGTTAGCATACTGTTGATATTGTGTGCATAAACATGTCTGTTCGTTTTGAGAACTATGTATATAAGTATGTATTTACAATAGAAAAGTAGTATATCAGTTATCTGATTTCTATAGTACAAGTTCTGCTTAGTTTGGGATCAGATGGCCGTGTGTAAATAATGTCCCAGGATATTATATAATATTATAATCACATCACCCCGGTCCCTGCGTTTCGCTAGAGTTGTAAGTTTCGGTAATAATAATAGTTAAATCGTTCGTTAATTTGTCTATATAAAATAAAGTAATTTCATAACACTAAGTAGTTAATTGTTTGATCAATCTTACTGTGCAAAGCCGGTATAAGTTGCTAGTATTTAATATTTAAATTGACTACATGTGCCCCGCGGTTTTACCCGCGGCAAACTTTATAAATTATAGCCTATGTGTTAATCCAGGGTATCAGCTAACTCCATTTTATGAAAATCGCTTCTGCCGTTTAGACGAAAAGAAGAGAAGTAACAAACACACTCACTCACAAACTCACACAGTCACAAACTTTCGCCTTTAAACTATTAGTAGGATACTTCAACGCACGTTGGCCCTTAAGTTCATCCATGTAGTCTGCAAGCCATCCATACAAAATATAATTACGTAGATAATGCTGTGCCAATGATCCTATGAAAACAGCCAAGGTATATACACACATCAACAAAGTCTAGGGATACGTTATTTTGAAATCAAACATGGCTTTATTGTTTAAAACCTATTTAGTTTCCTTAAAAAGTTTATTTACAGATTTAAACCTTGTCTATTCTTTATTCAAAATTTAAAAATTAAAATGAGAAACAAATGAAAACACGCAAAGCACAGCGCAATCTTGAGTTGTATCTAATTTCAAGAAGTTGCATTAAAATTTTTTTTGCGTGTTAATTGAAGAAAACCTGATAAATTGTTTTATTTTCTTTTCTCAATTGGTTGTGTAAGCTTTTTAGCGTCATGCCACGCCATCATTTGAGTCGAGATGAAATGTTACGGGCAGTTGGCATGTTACAAAACGGTGCTATTCAACGCGTCGTTGCTGAGTCTCTGGGCACAAGCCAAAATGTGGTATCCAGGCTGTGGTCACGTTATCGCGCTACTGGAGATGTGGCAGAACGGCACACAGGTAGATATCGTGTTACCACTCAGAAACAGGATCGATTTCTCCAAATGACCGCCAGAAGACTACCCAATATCACAGCGATGCAACTAGTGCAAAGGCTCCAGGAGGGTCAGCAGCTGCTGGTGAGCGACCAAACCGTGCGAAGGAGGCTGCATGAAGTTGGTCTTCATGCTCGCAGACCGCTACGAGTCCCAGCGCTGCGACGTGGCAATCGCGGTAGGCGACTTTTATGGGCTCAAGAACATTTGACATGGAGTGATCAACAATGGTCATTGGTGCTGTTCACTGATGAGTCCCGCTATGGATTTCATCCAGATTCGAGACGAACACGCGTTTGGAGAACTCCAGGCAGGGTCAGCCGTCTCCGACATCCACAGGAGGTCCACTCTTACCAAGGCGGACAATTATGGTGTGGGCAGGAATACGAATCGGCGGACGAACCCAACTCATTTGGATTCAGGGCAGCATGACTGCCCATAGATACCGTGAGGAGGTAGTAGAACGTGTCATTGTCCCGCTCAGGGCCCTAACGGGGCAAGAATTTCAGCTCATGCATGACAATGCACCTTCCCATACAGCGCGGCTGGTGAGGGCCGCCCTTCGAGAACACGATGTTCAGGTATTAGATTGGCCTCCACAGTCGCCAGACTTAAACCCAATTGAACACGCCTGGGACATGTTACAGCGAAGAGCATTGAGGGATTTTCCGCCCAACTTGACAACAGAAGAACAACTTTTCGAACATTTAAAAAGAACTTGGGACTGCATACCCCAGCAAGACATTGACACCTTAATTTTAAGTATGGAAAATCGTTGCCGCTGTGTGATTAATGTTAGAGGAGGAAATACCGATTACTGATTATCAGATTTGGTAAGATTTTTATTCATTTAATTCGGTTGAATAATTTTATAAGAATAAAATGTTTTTGTTCACTCAGTAATTTTCTATGGCTTAATTAATTTAAGACTTTTATTAATTAGAAAAACAAAATCGCATCGTGTTGTTAATGTTTAAATATCGGCCATGAAATTATCTTTAATTCTTCCATTTACAGTCATAACAAAATGTTTATAGTTTTCTAGATAATCAATGAAATGTTCAATATCCCTAGATTGTGTTGATGTGTGTATTGTGGTTAGTGACGTCACGGCGTGTCCGGATAGAAATCAAGCATTGTAAAATAGACCAATTATTTTGATAAATTCCCACGAACCGATTAGGGTAGTATGACTCAAGTAATTTTTATAACAATTACAATCGATCGGGCATTATTATGAATAGTGCATTTGGCATTATAATTTTCAAAAATGATATTTATTTATCTGACCTATTATTCTTTGTCCATCTCTCATTGAACTTTAGATGTAAAAGAACATAATATATAAACTTGAGCTGCAACGAATATCGTATATAATAATTGTCTAGAACATTATTCACACACGATCATCTGATCCCAATCTAAGCAGAGCTTGTATTATGGAAACCAGATAACAGATAACCACACATATATATATATACGATACTAATATGTGGTTACTTATAATGAATACGTAGCTTCAGTATAATATTTTCCGTATCACCAAATAGTGTATACCTAATTCTGACGGTATCGTTGTACCTTCGTTAGTAATAGCGCGCGAGTGTTGCAGTACTATGCGATACTCATCAAGTACAACTTCCCTAACTCTCCTTAATTGCTCAATGGCTGTATTAGTTAATGTAGGTATTATACTAATTGCAATAATATTTACACCGTCACAATAAGCGGACCATCAAAGAAATCATCGTTATATTAAATACTAGCTGTGCCCCGCGGTTTAACCCGCGTTAAACTTTATAAATTATCACAGCTCCTCCCCCGTATCATATACCATAATATGTAGCCTATATGTTGAACCGACCTCTTAGTAATATTCATGCAAAATTTGAAGTAAATCCATGCAGTACTTTTAGAGTTTAGCCCGGACATACATACAGACACACAGACAAAAATTCTAAAAACTATATTTTTATCTTCGATATCAACTGTAGATCACTCCCCAAGAATCCTTTTTTAAAAACATTCAATGTACAGTTTCGTCTTTCCTACGATTTTATTATATGTATAGATAAGACTGGCATGTTAATTTACATTCTATCTTGAATTGTCATTTAAATTTCTAGCAATAGGCGTCAGTCACTTCTTTTATTCGATTTATTTTTGCTTCTCGGTAATACTGATTTGTACGAAATCCGTCTGTGCCTCTTATGAACTCTGAAAATTTGCACTTTGTGCACAGTATGTGCGCAAACACAAATACACTCATATTCCAATGCGACGGCTATCCGACAAAACGATCAGCGATCAAGCTCAGGACAGCTTTAAGTGTTGGGACTAACATCGCTAACTTCCATTCTCCGAGCTGCTACTTGTGTCTCACCAAGTATTTTAGGCCATCCGAGTTTTAGACTAAGCACCCGATTAAATACGGTTTAACATGCTACTACTTGATTAACGAGGCAGCCAATAGTTGGAGCATGATTAGGTTCCACCACGAAGCGTCTCAGGACGTTTCCTGCGGCTAACGTATACCTGGAAGGAATTTCATAAAAGAAAGACGTATTTCAGGACCTAAATACTGTACAGATAAGCCGCGAATGCCCAGTCTCGCGGAATGGCACTACTAACACTGACGACTGGTATTAAGGACGGTTTTTTCACTTGCTTCTGTAAATTAATGCGTGAAGACGGGGGCCGCTCGTGTGATTGAAGATCGGAGGCAGTATTTTTATTGTTGCAAATACATCGGCAAAATAATAAATCGACATAAGCAGAATACAGATTTTCTTCGATCTTACACCTGTCAAACGGCGTCTTCGCCCTTTGACAGGCTTAAGATATTTTTGGGACTTTGACGCCTTTTAATATTTATGGCATTGAATATTTTTTCCACAATACACTTATATAATTTCTTCTAAGAATTTTCTGCCAATTATTACTAATGATGCAAATATTTCTAAGTAGCAGACATGATATTTTTTCAAGAAATCGTCGCCCTTTGAAGAGGGCTTATAGGTCCAATTAAAAACCAAAATAGATCTGAATCACAATAGAGAAAAATTGAGCAGGCGAGATATTTATTTTCTGTATAAGCTACTTTGTTAAGGTGGAAATCGTCGAGAAAAAATGAACTTTTTACGTTTCTCTGTGTAACTTTTCATCTTAAAAACTTTCAGGATAAAATGATGAATGATCCCTTAATATTAGGGGGAACATGCGCGCACGCATAAGTCATACTCGTGAACGAGTGAAAATTGCGGTGAACTGCCTACTTTTCTGTTTTGGTATATGTTTACAAAAACATATACCAAAACAGAAAAGTAGGCAGCCACAGTTATGACAACATAGCTGTGGCTCCTAGTTATACTCGTGATATTTAAAGTGAATTGCAAAGCCGCGCCATTCATTACTTTTGCAGGTCTTTTCTATTTTCGTTTAATATCTTACTTCACTAGATTTACAACAACTAAACAAACAACTGAAAAAAAATCCCGAGGATCTTAAGTATTCTTTCATGTCAGCAAACAGACGGGCCTCTTTCTCAGCATTTACCGTAGCCTAAATTACATTTGCAATACTTGACATCACACAGGCATAACGGTCTCTTTCCCCCTTCTTCATGATTTCTATAAACCTTGCTCAATCGCTATATCAATGTAATAGTGTTCTTTGAGATGGAGGTACATCCACAGTTTCCCAAATAGTTCATGCAAGAGCGAAACAGCAAAAGTGCTTTGGCATTTTAATGATGAGAATCATGAGTTACTGGGGATGAAGCTGCCTACTGCCGGTACTCCACCCATGGACACGATAAAAGAAATTGTAAATTGTGTTGAACTAAATTAATATACAAGAGTCTCTGATTACGGAACATCAAGAACACAGGCGTTCAATTACACTGGGAAGCCTTACTGAGTGATACGTGAGCTATAGGCGGAGTGCGGCAGGTAAGTACTTTCATGTATGTACCTGCCATGGAAGATCGCCGAATATGTGGAAGAAAACCCGATGAAGATTTTCTTTTACTGTTTAACATCTATCTGGTGGTGGTCTCTCTACAATTGCGCTCTCGTGTTTCGGTTTTGAATCCCTTACTTCACAATTTTATTTTTGACAAGTTTCAGACTAATAATAATAATTGTTGTTACAAGTCTTGACTTTGATTCTTTTTACATAGGTATGTCATTATTTCTAGTCTTTACTTTTTGCATTTATTTTCAGAGTCGTGATTCACTACCTTCTCTTTTTCAAATTGTCATCCTCTTTATCCATCCTTGCATCCTACAAGTTTATATTTTGATTTTTCACTGTGGATCATATACCTTTGGAGTGAAATAAAGAGTATTAATTTATCTTAAGGATGGTAGTTTTGTCAAAAGTAAGCAAATAAAAAGTCGAAAAACAGTTTATTTAACTTATTTGTTATCAATATTCATAAGTTACTATTTAATTATTTATAAAAGACTATTACAATCTCTAACAAAAAAATGACGATTGCCTTCATATACTTCTACCCAACCTAACAGTAGGTTACATTTTGGAATTGCAATCAAACCGTTACGTCGCGCGTCGTAACACTACCGATAGGATCTCTAATAAGTACGCCGTAGCAGTGCGGCTTTCTTGAAATAGCTTCAGTAATTTATTCGGCAGGGTTTCTAGTGTTTTAACTCTTTGAATCCCTCGGTTTATGTTTAATAAATAAAACCTGCAAGTACTTTCTTAGTCATATAAAACCAGTATCATCTCCACCATAATGTGTATATGTATATTATACTATATACAATGTATATGTACCTATGTATATATGTATTATTATTGTAGTATGTAGGTTCCGTTATGTGGAGCTATTACCTTTTCTGTTTTATTTAGTAATTTATATTTGTACGTCTTCTTAACTTGAAGGGTTTTTTACAAAAACTACGTAACTAACAATTTTAACGATTTTTTTTTATTGATGGCAATATGATCTATGGAAAAAGTTACACTAGACAGTTTAATTAGATTTTACAAAAACAGAATAATTAGCACAGAATCTCACTGTAAAAAAACACATATTTTACAAAAACTACACAACTGCGTGCAAATTTTACAAAAACGACGTAGGTGAACGCAGTTAAGTAGTTTTTGTGAAAAAATAAAACGTCAGTCACAACTATCAATAATGTCGGACTACGCGCAAAGCGAGGAATTTTCTAATTCAATTTTTTAAAGAAAACGCAAATTAAAGAAGGGAACGATTATTAAAAACGATTATCACTCATGCCAAGTTTTTTTGATCTGAAAAAGGCACTAGAGCCTTATTTATAGGGTACCGTACCCAAATGGTACAACGACCCTATTACTAAGATTTCGCTGTCTGTCTGTCTGTCCGTCTGTCAGCAGGCTGTATCTCATGAAATTTGATAGTTAGACAGTTGAAATTTTCACAGATGATGTATTTCTGTTGCTGCTATAAATACAAATACTAAAAAAATATATTTAAGGGGGCTCCCATACAACAAACGTGAATGTTTTGCTCGTTTTTATAGATAATGGTACGGAACCCTTCGTGCGCGAGTCCGACTCGCACATGGTCGATTTTTTAAAAAGCTGTAAACTAGCAATGAAAATTAAAGCTGCAAAATGATTAAAATATACCAAAAATCACCATTTCTCTTGATTAAGTATAACTTTACTGGACAATGGACAAGAATTCATGTCATTTCATGTACGGACAAAGCGTCCACTGCCTTTGGAACTGAATTTTAGTCCATTGTAGAGTGTTGGAGATTAAAACATTTTTTGAGTGAACCCCACAAGATGATTATTTATGATAAAATATGTGAAATTGTGGCTAAGGCAGGACAAGATATTGTTATTGATAATGAAGATGTAAGTGGAGGAGAAGAATAAATAATAAGTTAATTATACTATATAATGTTTTAATGGCAATAAACTACTTAATTATGATTAATTAATGTCTTTCATTGCAAAACTTTTACTTTTATTTTTACAAAAATAACATAAATGCATTTTTTTTTACAAAAAGAACACTAGTACAAACTACATTTTACCATTTTATTCCATAACAGTAGGTATAAATAATAAAAATAATTATATATTCAATACAATACATTAACATGAATAAATGATCGAAAGTTCTAACTTATTCAATGAAAAATATGGATTGGAGATCGTTTTTTTTATTTCCTGTAAAATTGTTACTAAAAAGTTGTGTTGTTTTTGTAAATAACCCTTCCTTGTTTTGCCTTATATCCAAATTTATAGTGCACCCAAATAAAGGGAGAAAATGCATTTGACATTAAATTCACCTCATTACATTTATGTGCAAGAAGTTTTTATATAAAAATACGTGCCCAACCTGATCAATGCAATTATCCCAATTAATCTAGTAGGGTTTATTTTCAATATACGTATTTACTAAAAGAGTATCTTTGAATCTCGATATATAGGTAGTAAATCACATTGGGAAGTATATCACATTAGGTTTCGAGATTCAAAAATCCTTTGTTTGTTATCACAAAGGATTTTTTGATTTTGATTAATTGATTATTTTGATTAATTGATTATTTATTATTTTGATTTACTAAAAGAGTATCTTTGAATCTCGATATATAGGTAGTAAATCACATTGGGAAGTATATCACATTAGGTTTCGAGATTCAAAAATCCTTTGTTTGTTATCACAAAGGATTTTTGAATCTCGAAACCTTGTGATATACTTCCCAATGTGATTTACTACCTATATATCGAGATTCAAAGATACTCTTTTAGTAAATACGTATATTTGGATGATGCAGGTAATTAAAAGACGTAAAAACAAAAATTCTTCGAGACCCGATTCATTTTATTTAAAAACAAATGTTTTAAATCAAATCAATCAGATTATCCAACCGGTATAAGAGACCTGATTTATAGACTACGGAGTATTTCCATCTAAAACCAGTCCATATTTGAACCTTTTCCATTGAACATGGACGTTAATCCTCCCATTGTGTTAAATTCAATAAATGCCAATGGTCTTATATTTTTACAAGTAGCTGTGCTTCTGGTGGTCCAGTCTTTACATGGGTAGTATGAAAAGATAAAAATATTCTTGGACAACAACTGGAATCTTAAACGTAGGTACCACATAAGCTTTGAATAATAATAAGCTTGTTGTGTCCCTTTTAACGGAAGTAAGTACGTTATATGTAGGTGTTGTGCTCAAATTTCGCTCGACTCATAATAACCCAGCGGCATTTCAGGCATGGTAACCAGTATAAACGGATACTAGTTATCTGCACCAAACATATGTACCACATGTTTAAACGCAAACACTAATTTGCTATCAATACGGCGACTGTCTTAATCAAATGGGACTATCCGGGTCAGTACCGATGGCTTTACATTACAGAAAATCGCCAATTTCGTCATTAGGCTATCGATGTAATTTTTAATAGATATTATTACTATCCATGGAGGCTAGACTATTTAGAAGTGAGAACAGCTCAAGGCACACCCTTTGCACAGTTATGAAAGTAGATAGGTACCTATGCCGGATAAGTAGCTAGTTTCTTAGGAATTACATTAACTAAATGTAGGGCACACAATATTAGTTTCACTTTTCTCCGAACACATCTTCCTTTCTCTATAGAAAATATAATGCCTAAAACATACGAGTTAATGATATGTCTAGAGGGATGGGTCTAATGCTGTGGGGAGACACGGGTGCCGTCGCCATGGTAGCTCGGCTGGTACAGAGAAATCCTTTGTTGTCTGTACAAAGAGCTTCAAGTAAAGGAGACAGTAATAAATGGAAGTGTTGATAATCGAAGCCGCAGTCCTTATAGAATTCATTTAAAAGTAGTTTAGCAAGACTGCTGCAAGCGTATAAAAGGTCAAGCTATATCTTTAGTTCCACTCAACCGGTTATGATGAAATTAAACCAAGATTTCAAGTAAGAGTATTAACTGTTTAATATCGTATGCTACATCGGGTACATTTAAAGTTTCTATCCTCCGATTCATCAAGTGAGTGAACGAAACTAATGCTAAATTGCACGTATGGCCCAGTGGCTAACTTAGTCGTCTCACTGTTATCTCAGCGGCCGCGTGTTTTAGGTTCAATTTGCGCACAATTCACCTATTTTTCGTGAATCTAAGTAAAGTCCCAATACCGAATTTAGTACAATAACAGGGATTTGCTTTTAGTACTGTGTTGAACGATTTTTTAATATAATAAAGATAAAAATAAGAAAGAAATTATACGTTTTATTTTGTTTCATGCAGGTGATAAACGCCAGACAAAAATGCTTAAAGTATTTTTAGCTTTTATGGAATTTTTAGCGAGGTCACTTACTTATTGTATTAACCGGTAGTTTTATGTAAATACCTTCACAATAAAAGGATGTAACATCAAACATCTTCGCAAAGAAACAATAAACTGACTGTTGGACCCCAAAAAAACCCAGTTTCTGGAAACCCCGACTTTGAAATGGGTAAGCATTTTCATGAATCATATTGAACCATCTCGTTTTAACAAACATTTTCAACGATTATATGTCTGCCGCGTTTTCTGTCGATGAATAACAAATAATGATGTAGCTTCCACAGATGTCCCATATTCCCATAATCATAATTATACCAGCATAAAGCATACCAGCCAATTAAATTGTATGCCTCATTAAATCTATGTGCAGAAATTATATACCTGCCCACTTATACAACGTAATGTTAGGCTAGCGGGAGGAACGTGGAAGTAAATTTAAAATTAATCTCACCTCAGCAGGTGATTCTCTCTCATCATATACTTATATCAATCTATGCAGTCACATAAGTTTATGATATAGGACGTATATGACTTCATAGCGTTTTATTTACAAACAACGCTAACATTTGTAAAAAAAGTGTTTAAAATAACAAAAACAAATGATTGTAGTTGGTTTTTGTTTCTTTATCAAAAATTTCAGAATAACATTACTTTTTACATTTGAAGCCACCAATTTCAGCAGTAAACGAATGTATTTATTTAATGGAACTATCTTCAAATGTTACTATTTAGTGTATACCGTGTATAGTCAGTGTTTTGGTTTTGGATACGGTTTTTATTTTTGTTGATAATTGTTGGGTCTTAATTGCAGGTTCTAAGAATAGCGTAATAATTCAATGGTACACGATTAAACTAGTAATCTAATCGTAATAAACTATGTATTACGGAACCAGCAAGCATACCAATACTAATAAAATTAGAATAATCAAAATCGGTGCGCAAACGTCGGATTAATCGGTATTATAATTAATATAATTAATATACCTACTACACTTATTATAATTAATATACCTACTACACTTTTAAGTTATGGTCTATTGTTATGGGAATTCTACTGATATTCAAAAAGCATTTCTGTGTTAAAAGAAATGTTTAAGAGCAGTCGTAGGTATAGCTCCTCAAGAATCATGCAAACCTATATTCCGGAAACTCAAAGTTCTCACCTTGCCTTGCTTGTATATTTTTGAAACAGGAATATTTGTGAAAACAAACAAAGATTTGTTTATGACGGCAAAGGAGATGTTTCCAAGAAACACTAGAAAAGGGGACCGACTAGTTATTGATAGAGTACCCAATACGACTATGTTCCTAAAAAGTCCATATGCCATGTGTATCAAGGTCTATAATGCTCTACCGGAGCCTATAAAAAATCTGCCGCTAAATAAGTTTAAACAAAAGCTTAAAATATGGCTTTTAGAAAAATCATATTATACAATAAAGGACTTTTTTATGGACAAAGAAAGAAAAATTGACATTTAACTATTTTTTATTATTTATATCTCTTGACATTGTTTAGGTTTAATTTTATATCTTCTTAATTAATGTATTTTATGTCGTAATTTTTATTGTAGTAGTATTTTGTTAATTTTTTATTGTATTTTGTTGATCTGTAATATTGAAATTAAAAAATATTAATTATTTCACATGTCTTCTACTACAGACAAGATAGGCAGCATGCACTTTCTAGATTAAGACCTATATGTACCCTATTTTTGTGAAATAAATGATTCTGATTCTGATTCAGGACATAAAACAAATTTGAGTCCTCCTTTTTGCAGTCGGTAAAAAATGTCGGAAGTCGCCGATACATAAAACTTATTTGATTTGTAAAATATATTCAAATAAAACGCGTAGAATGAAATTTATTTGTAACGAGGTTTTATAACAAAAGAAATTATGTTACTATTTTTTTTTGAAGTTATACTTCTTTTGGCGTGATGGAGAAAAATGATGAGAGTGAATTTTTACGATGCGCGCGCACACCGACATCAAAAAATTTAACAGCATGAAGTTAGTTCTAGGTGGTATGAAAATTGATAACTATGTTCAAGTTGTATATTAAGAAGTATAACTTCTAACGCGTGTACTTAAGTACACACAAGTTTTTTTTTGTGAGAGGGTATATTATACTAATATTATAAATGCGAAAGTTTGTGAAGATGGATGTATAGATGTCTGTTACTCTTTCACGCAAAAAGTACCAAACGTAGTTTGATGTAACTTTGTATTAATATATCTTATATACGCATATAACACATCGGCTATAATTTATACAGTTTAACGCGGGTAAAACAGCGGAGACCAGCTATATGGTATATTTATTTAATAAAATCATTTAACTTCTAAGTTACATAACCGAATAGGTTCCAGGTAAAATAAAATAGTCTTATTAACAGATCCTGTGTAAATTACAGAAATTAATGTTGAATCTAAGCCCACGCTTGGGAAACAGTGTGGGTGCAGTGAGGATTTCGGGCCAGTAAGAATAATAGGACCACCACCCTATATCTGTCCGTGGTTGGCGTAAAAGGCGAATATACTACTGGTAATTTTCTAATATTGGTCTCCAGCGACCGATAAACAGGAAAAACCTTTGTTCTTTAAAATCTTAGTTATACATAAGAGGGGTGACATCACATACAAACGCATAAACCAGACAACTGATACGCTGACATACCTACGTCTTTTTGGCTTCTTAGAATTGTTACACAATTCAAGAAACGGCTGCGTTTTCAAATTAGGTTACATGTTACTATGGTTTCTATTCTATTAAGTACAAAATATGTTTGTGTATCCGCATTTGCAGATCGTTTATCCAATTAAGATGAATCTTTAGTGCATTCAGTGCACAATTGTGCGTAAGATCCTAACAGATCCATAAACTGGCAATAGGCAGCAAGCGAATCACGTCACCACAGATACATACATACTTGGCTTCAACAGGGAGGTCGCGAAATGGCATTGTTGTGTATAGAGATCACGTCTATGCCTATGTTAACAAATCGATGCACACTATCAACGTGAAGAAATAAAATAAGGCTATACAAAATGAGGCCGTCGCAAGGCATCCCGCAGATTTAGTTATAGTGAAACGCAATTATTTGAACTAAGTTGAAATCATTTTGTAATAACAAGGAAAAAGAAATGATTATAGCCTACTTTACAATTCTTTTCTGTAGAAGAAATTTCAAGTAATCGGATTTAGTTATTTATGTATATATTATTCCTTGGATAATAAAAAGCTACTTAAGCTTTTAAATGCTTAAAGAAAATAAGGACAAATTGTTACTATAGAGGACTTTGCGTACTGTAGGTCTGTTGTACATATATTAAACAAATAGTATTTAAAAAAAACTTGAGAGGTGTCAAGGGACACCCGGATGGAACGAAGTTCCTTTCGATTAATTAGTGAAGGAATTGTAATATTTTTTTTTGCAAGTTATAATAATATTTTTTTTATTATTAACAAATATAATGTAATATAAACTTAATCAGTAGGCTCAATTTTCGTAATAATTGGCTTGTGGTAACATATCAAAAAGGTAATAGCAAAAAGTGTCGTGACAACTTTTCGTGAGATTTTTTCCGTCTAGCCCCCTTTCACAATGTGAGATAAGGAACTTCGTTCCAAAATATTGGGTCATTTCACTTATTAATTTCCTTGGATTTGTGCGTAGGTATTTATGTTTGGTGGGATATCCAAAACATAATTTTTGTTGAATTTAGCTATTCACGGCGCCTGCATAAACGCCTCTTATGTAAGCTGTCCTAACTGAGCAGACATGCACAGGTTTACTTAAAATGTATGCACTATTTTAGGATACATAGGCCTAATTACCTTTTTGATTGTTTTTTTTCTGTTGTAAGTATAACAACGTGCTAGTAGATTTTTATAGAGATATGCATAGGTCTCCTTCCTTTTTTCCTTTGGAAGTAGTTCCGTGCCATAGCCGGCATGTACTATATAAATGGTGACCGTTTAATATGATTTCTAAGCGTGATCGCGTTTCTTTAGAGGCCTATAATAGGCGACTTGAAAACCTCTGACACCATGGTGACTACCGCCCATACGATAAAGAAAGAAAGAGTTCCGCGAGTTCCTGGTGGACTGTCCATTTGACGAGGCGCACAAAAGGAACCTATGGAGAACTCTTGTTCACTACTTTGGAATGGTTTCATAGAACCCAGGTAAAAATGGTGGACTAAACGTACGAGTAGTAGATTTTTAATTTATATGACTGGCAGTTTCACCTAGTTTTAAACGAATTTTAAAACATTTTTTGTAACTTTTTTATATCCTCAAAATCGCATTGTAAAGGTGCATGCGAGCTTTATAAGATATAAGTAGCAAACCGCGCAAGTTTATTGAACTTTAGTGTCTCGGTTTCATGAATATTGCACTAACTAGGCGAACCATAAGGCGTCCATTCGAAACTCAACCCAATCATAATACTCAAAAGTTACAAGGCATGAAATAAAATGCCATTTTCCAGTATCGATCCCGCTATTTTTAGCCGCACTACGTATTAAGAAACAAATCGATCAGAAATGTCGCCGTGAAATGGGGCTAATTTGATTGCAATATAAGTTGAGGTTAAAAATTTTATTTTTCAGGATAGCTGTACTAATACACTCACAAATAGCTTTCCGCTTGAGGACCATAGATCCGTCGTTGGTTTTATTGCATAACGGCAAGAATATTTATGTTTGAATTCCTTTGAATTAAGTATAAAAAATTTAGTTTACAGTATGAAATTGTTACGACTAAGTATTATATAGGAGTATTTAGGTGGTAAATTCTACATACAAAATGTTGAAGTTAACTTTTTAATTTTTTGTGATCGGCATTCTGAAGTGCTCTTCGCCAAAGCTCTCACCAGTCCAAGACGCGAAAACGTTAAGATCAGCGTAATAAAATTGTATATTATGCGCGATCTTCGATAAAATTCGAACACAAAACTTAATGTTATGAGTCTTCAAGCGTATCTCGTTTATAAGTGAAGTTAATTTTAATGAAAATCGTTTTATTTTTTTGTTATTCTTCATATATATATTTATTACTGTATTTAAAATAAAAACATACCTACAAAGACTCACGCCTGTTTCCCAGAGGGGTACGCAGAGACAACGGATTTCCATTTGTCACGATCTTTGCACACCTCTTCTGCCTCGTTTACTGTCATTAATATTGGAGACGTTCATATGAAAGGTCAGAGCTGAAGTGCCCTAAATCGCACGAACATCATCTTATCATGTTACTGTCTTGCATAAGGAAAGCCTACAAAAAAATAGTACTAGATGGGTTGATGCAATCGATCACTTTAAAATATTTTACTTTATTACTGCTATATTGATAAACAGCTAGACTGGTGAGCATTCCCTGAAATAAAGAAAATTCATTTATTTATTAATAATGATTGGATCTAATATATGGTTATGGAGGAGTAAGGTAGTAAAGTTAAGGATAAGGTAATAAAAAATTGAATAAGGAAGATATCAATTTTAATTTTATTTATTTTATTATATTTTTATCCTGATGTTTACATTATCCTAGGAGACTTTTACTGCTTCACTACAAATAGAGATGAGCAAGGACTCACCCTCCACCACCAGCCTCGAATAAAAAAAGCCTAGTTGACTGCCATTTGACGCTTTGCCTCTTATACACACAATAAAAACACAATTGGTCGGCGACGGTAAACATGCTAGGGTGCTAAGTGGACAAGTGGATCAATTGGATCCTGTCAACAAATATTTGCATAATTACAGCACCCGTTTATTCCCGGCATGCGGTGACAGACTTTTGTATTGGAGCCCTCACGCATACGAGGATTTCTTCATGTACATTCATTTTTTTACTTTGCCTCGCCAATCAGATCTTCAGACGGAATTTGCCCCACCAACACGAATTAGTAGGACTAATTCAACTCCAAATTTAAAGCAAATGCCAAGGGCCAGTCGCCTCACCAGCGTTGGTGAGACTAAGTATAAGAAGTCGTGTACATGAATTACCTATTATCACCTACGGTACGTAGGTATATAGATTTATTATTTATGTAGACCCAGTTTCTGGTCTAATACTCAATCGATATCCTTCCTTTGTAATTTAAAAATAGAACGTTTGCAACGTCATATTGATGTGGTTACGTGGCTATTCAGTTCATTATTGAGTGGCCAGTTGGTCTAGTGGAAAGTGAACCAGACTGCTGAGCCAGGGTCGTGGGTTCGGTCCCCACCCAGGACAAATATTCGTGTGCTGAGAACGATCATTTGTTCTCTGTGTGTGGTTGTAATGAATCAATAATATGTCTGTTTAAAAAATATATATCTAAGTATGTTTATCAGTTGTCTGGTTGCCATAATACAGGCACTGCCTAGTTTGGGATCAGATGGCAGTGTGTGTGTTGTCCCAAGATATTTAATTATTATATTTATTGAATATGCTTCGGAGGGCACGTTAGGCTGTAGGCATACTCGTTGTAGACAGAAAAGTTTTAAACGAAATGTCGTAAACTTCCTACCTAAAGAATCGTAATCTCGTTTTAACCTCAAATAAAATCAATTAAAATGAAATATAAGAAATGTCAAGTTATTTACTTGATACCAAAGTGATCGATGCTGAGAACCAATTTTAATTTTTTGGTTATTTATTTTCAATAACGATTTTGAATACTTAATTAGGAGGGTACATGTTTTGAAATTGATCGAACAAAACATGCCAACCGTTGTCTACGGTGGCTCGATAGCATGTTTCGTGGAAATTAGGAATTTTAAGCAGGAAAAGTATGTCGCAGTCGTCGGCGCCAACTGATGTGTGTCGGGCCACGAGGGCTGGGCGTCGTCATCCGAATTATTTTTACTGACCCATCAAAATGTAGTCCGCTTCCAACATAAATTTTAATAAATCTGTTTGTTTTTCACACTGCATGGGAATAACTCTTCAATGTTACAACACTATAATGCATTGTAAGTAGGTTCACAATTTGCATGCCCCGAGTAAGCCAATTACATATTTTACAATAATTTCCAACCAATTAAATATATTCTATGACATTATATTAAAATTATTATGTTGGCTTCACTATTCGTATAAATGTTTGTTTTAGTGTCACGTTCTGTACGCATAAAAAATAGTAAGTATGATTGTGTATCTGTCTGTATTGCGTACTACATTAGTAACGTTCGCTTGTGTGCAACGTATTCGTATTGGTAGATACACACACCCGCGTGTGGACGATACAAACGATTGCTACTCAGCGCGTAACTAGGTCAGTAGGTCACAGACGAGGTCCGCTGATAGTAAAGAGCTGTTGTTTCCCAAACTATATAAAATATTTCTAGAATTATGAAGAAATATGTTCCACATTATAAGTACCTACTTATTTTATATGCTTTTTCATATAAAATACATTTTATAAAGTTACTGTGATGTATGGCATCCTTCTATAGCTACGAATACGTAGTCTCCTTTCGTTTTCATAACAGAAAGCGTAGTTTCAGAAGCCTGCAATGCTGTAATAAGTTTCTTTTAAGCAGATCGTTGCGCAAAAAGGCGATATGACGTGTATTGCGAAAGAAGGGGCTACGTTGATCCGTTGTAAACTCACTAGCAAATTTTTAAGAGCATGAGTGAATCTAGGACAGCACTAGGACATTCAGAAGTAAAAGTTAAATGTACATTATTCAAATCGCAATGTTGGAAGCAGTTCCCAATTCAGGAGTCAAATTATGAAAAATCTGAAGTGAACTGTGTATTCTTAATTCAAATCTCAATGTAGGGTAACATCTGTATGTACAGTGACCCTAAAATACGATATGCATTCGAAAATAACATTTGATAAGAATGGGTCAAAGTTTGGGTGCCAATTAAATGGAGCCATAACAAGACTAATCTATTAAAAGTTTGTATCCGAACGTTTGCATTTGAAATCGGAATTTGCTTACTCTCAATAAACCCAAATGGCCAGAGAAATTTATGAATGAATAAGCAAAACTGGTGACTAATGAGAAAAGCATTGCATGGACATTTAAAACAATAATAGAAATTGACAACTAATTTAGTATAAACGGTATTATCATACAGTCTCTGACGACGTTTTTCAGGTTTGGGATAATTGAATCCATGGATTGTAAATAGCTGTCAAGGCGCTTTACGTGGATAGCAATAATAAATATAAAATAAAACATGTGTCTCTCTCATCTGCTCTACTTAGATAAACAAAACGATCTCGTTTTAATAACAATCAGTCTATAAATAGAGAAGTAACTGTAATCTCATATTGCCTTACGTAGCAATAAAATATGTCAGTAAGTGCACAAGTAACTATTACGAAGGTCCCTTGTAATGTAGATAAATTATTGACAGAAGGTGAATATAATGAGATAAATTAATTAATTAAACAGTGGAGCAGTTTACTCGAGCGCTGTGTACATCGAAGTGTGCGTGTTGGTATGTATTTGTTCTATTTTAATGTTAGTCGAACGCACCAACCTTGCTCCACATTTAAGATTACAATTAAATAAAAAAACAACTGAGTGCGAAGCGCGTTTCTTTACATAAACAAATTTAGATATTTATTTACAAACACATTGGACTGGTCGCAATTTCTTTGGAATGGATGCAGTGGGAAAATTACGCAGGATGAGAGCACCATCTCACAGAGTGTATCACTTTTGGCGTTGTGGCATTGAATATGATAAATGTTTACAAACCCTTTTATCTTTTTGTACCAAAACTGACAACAGGAAAAAATGAATAGATTATATACCTACCAGATTTCATTTTCTCAAATTGTGCTATTCCCGTATAAGTTATCAATGTTATTCCGTATTAAAAAGGATGGATTAAAATAGATATAAAAACATTCAACTTTTTAAATTATAGGTATTATTAGAAAAACTAAATTTTTTGGAGAAAACATATTTTTTTCAAAACATCAATTTATGTTGACATACATTTCTTATAAAAATGTATGTCAACATAAATTACATTAAAAAATATTAAACTAATAGAGCATTAGACATTTTGAATGTTATATTTTTCAATCAATTCAGCACTAACATTTATGATAAAAATAATTTAAAGGACTTTTGTTACTTGTAAGTGATCCTCGCAAAATCATGTGCATCATATGTAAAAAATATAATAAAACATTTAGAAATTTAAAAGTGAGTTCTTTTTCGTCCGTAAATCCCAAATTGGATGGATCAAAATAGTGTACATAGAGAATAATGGTTTTCCAGTAAGTATATCAATTTTATTTGTTTTGAGAAATTACATAAATTAATATATATAGTATTATATTTTTTTATTTATACATGTATCTTAAATTTAACATATTTTTGTTGTTACATAAAAATAAATATTACATCGCATTTGAAATATATATTATTTTTGGTAAAACACAAATCTTGTTAGAATTGTGTTCTTTATAAACTATTAAAGACATATAAAATAAATATCGTCCTAAAATAAAAAATATAATCATCATCTATGTATCAATTATAATTATATTTACAAATTAATCTATATAATATTTATGATTTTTTTTTTTTTCAAACTCAAATAACCGTCGTATTATTTTATTTTATAATCAATTTCAATTGTTATAACATACCTAAAACCTAGGATTTTATTTATATGTAATATTATTGTTTTATTATTATTATTTTTGAAGACAAAGCACTTCGGTACGGAAATAAATCCCTGTGTCGCGGTGTTGTTTACAACGGTACAATAGAAGGATACAAAGTACATCTAGACTCAGACCAACTATTTATGTGCGCTGAAATCGAACATGCGACACGAAGTAACGAGGCGACTGACTTAACCGCTGCGCCATACGTGCATTCATTTTATTATATTTGATAACTTTATTTGACGGTCACCGTAGCCTAGTTGGTAGTGCTCCTGCCTACGAAGCTGGTGGTCCTGGGTTCGAATCCCAGTAAGTGCAAATATTTGTGTGATGAGCACGAACATTTGTTTCTGAGTCATGGATGTTTTCTATGTATTTAAGTATTTATCTATCTATATAAGTATGTATATCGTCACCTGGCACCCATAGTACAAGCTTTGCTTAGTTTGGGGCTAGGATGATCTGTGTGACATTGTCCCCAGATATTATTATTATTATATTATTATTATGAAAGAAAGACAGAAGAGTGTCCTAAGATTAAAACATAAAAACCGGCCAAGTGCGAGTTGGACTCGCCCATGAAGGGTTCCGTAGCAGCAAATATTTCGGTTGATTAAATGAAAGGTAAAATGCGGTTTACGATTTATGACGTATTAAAAAAGAACGACTTACTAGATCTCGTTCAAACCAATTTTCGGTGGAAGTTTGCATGGTAATGCACATTATATATTTTTTAGTTTTATCATTCTCTTATTTTAGAAGTTACAGGGGGCGGGGGACACTCATTTTACCACTTTGGAAGTGTCTCTCGCGCAAACTATTCAGTTCAGCAAAAAAATTATATTAGAAACCTCAATATCATTTTTGAAGACCTATCCATAGATACCCCACATGTATTTGTACGATGAAATTTTTTTTTGAGTTTCAGTTCTATGTATGGGGTACCTCCAAAATTATTGTTCCTTTTCCATTTGTTGTGAGAAAATCTTAATGTGGTTCACAGAATACATCTTCCTACCAAGTTTCAACAGTACAGCTCTTATAGTTTCGGAAAAAAGTGGCTGTGACATACGGACGGACAGACAGACAGGACGAATCTATAAGGGTTTCGTTTTTTTGCCATTTGGCTACGGAACCCTTAAAACGAACTAACTTGTGCTACTTAAGTTCGCATGATAAAAACTGTGAGTCACCGTAGTAATTAAAGTAAGGTAGTTCACAATGATCTATTTAGGTATTTGGGGTGCGGACTGGTAATATAGAGTAGGTCGGCCGGCCAAAAATTAAGTGGACTACTTGCTTAGGTATTTCCTTCTACAGTCGAAACTACTACGGTGTAATATTGCAATAAGTGACGACATGAGTACGTTGTATTGCGAAAATACGAGATGAACCAAATTTAAAAATATACGTCACATTAATTCTTATGAGTTAGAATGGCGTGTAAGTAGTTTACTAAATAAATGTATAATAAATATACTATTTATACTTAAATAAATATAAAATGTATAAACGTCCCTGTTTAGATAAACACGTTTTGAAAGTGAGCAGCAGAGTTATGAAAACCTTGATATGAAAAACTAGGGGCAAAAAAACTTTATTATCTTCTTAACCTCTATGATAATAATATCCTGGGACATTATTCATACACGGCCATCCGATTCCCAACCAAGCAGAGCTTGTACCTACTATGGAAACCAGATAACAGATACATATATTTTCTTTTGTAATTATATAGATAATTACACCCAGACTCAGGACAAACAGACATATTTATGCACATAAGTATCTGTCTTGGGTTGAATTGAACCCACGACCTGCGGCGTGAAGGCCAAACATTACACAGCACCTCGCCCAGAATAACTCCCAGCCCTCATAATTTCAATATAAAATATATAACCCGACCGTTGAAATTTACACTTAGTTTTAATTAATTTTCGCTTTAAAATACTATTTATAATTGAAAGTAGAAAGTTTTAGCCTATGTTATGTTATGTATTGTAGTCTCATACAATATATTACTTTTCATTAGTTAGAGATGTTAGTACTATGTTTTTCAATCACTTAGGTATGATTGAAGATCAATACGACAATGTTACTGTACAATTGTGTCTGCATAACCAAGTGGTAAATATTTACTTTATTTATTTATTTGCCTTTTGTGAAAACCGTTGCCCCCGATCGAATCATCCCCTACAGGGATAAAAGCAAGTTAATTTAAATATCAAGCTAGTCAGGTAAATACCGTCGTCTTACAATATAATTTTCTCATATTGCTATTGAATATAAATCTTATTACTGTAGGGAAGACCTTCTCAAGGGTTTTATAGAGCAATAAACTTTTACCATCGGATTTTTCCATGATATTTATCCGTGCAATTGCATTTTAATAGTTGCAATTTTTATTCAATGCTACTTTATTTAATCGTGCTTGTGTTATGTATGTTGATTTGATAATATTAGCCAGGAAAGCGGCGCCGCCGCTGCCAAGCTGTCTTGATCTAGCGTCGGTCGACGTTATTATACAATGGCTATCAAGTAGGACGGACATATTGACGTTTTTAGGTTACTACTCTGGTAAAGTCCAGGTATATAACTTATGGACCATTTTAAAATATTTTTTATATATTGATTATATAGTTAGAACACACAAATTGTTCTCATAATATTATATACATATCTATATCCGACGAACAGTCGTTGAGAATAGTTGCCTCAAAACATAATTCATGGAAAGTATGTTATTTATAAGTCTATAAGAACCACACCCGGGTCAGAGTCGTCCTGTTTCTCGCGAGCGATAACAATTGCATAATAAATGTAGCGTTGACCTATTTCTGTGTGTGTCTTGCAGATTGAGCCACTAGCCAACCCTGTTTGTGTCTTGCAGATTGAGCCACTAGCCAACCCTGTTTGTGTCTTGCAGATTGAGCCACTAGCCAACCCTGTTTGCTGTGTTCCCAGGAATTAATTGTATTCATGATGTCGTGTTAAAGACCGTAATAATACTACTATTATAATATAGGGTATTAAATATCAGTTGTCTCTTGCTGAGACGGTGCAACTTTTGTCTATTCATTTAACAACTTTTGAACATTTACGTTATTTTCCACGTTGATACATGTGGTTCTTTGTTTTATATTAGTTCATAAAAGAAGTAGTTCTATGTTTAAGTTAAAGGCCATACCCCTTTCTGTAAATATATCAGGGTGTTATTATCAGTAGCCTAACTTATTTATTTTTCCAAGTTTATTTCGAATTGCCTAGATAGTATTGAAATGTCATTTTTTGGCATTAGCGCGCTTTTCAGAAGGCAATTGTATTTTTACATGTCAAGGTGGAGATAGTTTAATGTTAAATCCAAGTTTGCGGGGTTGAAATCCATGTCCCTCGGCCATCATCATGAAAAGACACATACAAGTCTCACAAAAAATAGTAAGCATTTTTGTTGCGAATAGTGTCCTAAACGATATTTCGATTCGATCATTGGCAAATAATGTAGAGTATATTTATTATGAGGGAAATTACATAAATATTTTCTGAATAGACCCTCAATTAGATTGTGCAAAGTTTGCACTCCAATGTTGGAAGTAAACGTGACATTCTGTACAATTTTGTAAAGTACGCCTTTAGTCGCTTTCTCCGCTTCTACACTATTACATGAATGTCTTTGACTAAGTGATACCCATTACGAGAACGCAACGTGGCGCAACAGTCTTACAGGGTAGATCTTGAAAACAATGAAGCATTTTCGGAGGTAGATATTCGTAGATTTCTATACGTATTCTATTTTGAAGGCGGATATGAGTAAGTAGATTTGAGGAAAGCTAGGAAACAAATAAATTAACGTTTGAACTTACTGTTCTTATTCTACTTTAAGAAATCGTGAATAACATGTGATAAATTTTCTTAACTGTATATAAATACTGATAAACTTTCTGTAAGTATAACGCCAAGTCAGGGTCCCAGACAACACTGCGGATACTTGACCTTTTTTCATTACATTGTAAATTACTGGAGCAATAATAATGATTACTTGCTATATTAAAGTTTTGGTCACGAGGGAACATTTCCCAGTGAACGGGCAGCTCTCTGTGTACTATGAACATCATACGATCGCCAACCTGTTTGGCAAGCTTGGCGATTGTGGCATATCCTATCCTATATATGCCTAAATGATTTACACAACTCCATTGTGGAAATATTTTGGTGAGGCCGTCGTCCAGCGTTGGACATCATTCGGCTGATATGATAATACCCAGGGTAGGAACCCCGGGTATCATAACGGTAATGGTTTACCAGCGTTTCAGTTAAGTCTAAAATAATAATTTACGATAAAAAATAAAATAATAAATTGCGAAAGACCCCAAAGAACTTCTTAATGCGATTTCGTACAGAGGGTAGAATAATCATCATATCAGCCGAAAGGCGCCCACTGCTGGACAAATATCCCCCAAAGATCTCCACAATTGCCGGTCTTGCGCTTTCGGCATCCAGCGATTTCCAGCGAACCTTACATGATCGTCGGTCCATCTTGTAGGGGGCCTGCCTGAGAGGGTAGAATAGTAGATTAAAAATAGAAACCAATTCAGTCTTACACGTGAATACTGAGAAAATTATGTCTGTAATCAATAGCTATGACATACTAATAATATCTGGGGACAATGTCACACAGATCATCCTAGCCCCAAACTAAGCAAAGCTTGTACTATGGGTGCCAGGTGACGATATACATACTTGTATAGATAGATAAATACTTAAATACATAGAAAACATCCATGACTCAGAAACAAATGTTCGTGCTCATCACACAAATATTTGCACTTACTGGGATTCGAACCCAGGACCACCAGCTTCGTAGGCAGGAGCACTACCAACTAGGCTGGTGACCGTCAACCGTACTAGCTAGATATACATATGTATATCGACATTAGCTGCGATGAATCAATTAACTACTTCCTTTTTATTATTAAAACTACAAAATATGTATTAACGTTTGCATTGCATTTGATTTTAAGACTACGGAGAGATAGAAATACTTAATATATATATAATAAAACAAATACTTTATACTATATCATTTTATTTATATAGACTTTGCTCTTCAATAAAATTTATCAATCACAATCATGTACAGTACAGGATATGTCCCGTCGTATATAAAAACGATAAAAGTAATACCAATAACAAATTAAATGCAAATATATAATTCACAACACAATTATCTATTTAAAATGCTGGCTCGATGTTAATCAATCACAACGACAAATAATTCTAAAACACTTCAATTCAAAGGTTTATAATAGGTTGGAATATTTGAAGATATCCCTACAATTAAATATATTTATTATTACAATGTCAAAACAATTATTTTAAAGTTACTAACTTAATATGTATAATTATTAATAATTACGAGTAAGTTCACTCCCGTTATCTTTCTAATATTATAAATGCGTATTTTTTTGAGTATGGATATATGGATGGATGGATGTATGGATATTTGTTACTCTTTCACGCAAAAACTACCGAACGGATTTTGATGAAACTTTGTAGTAATAATTATAGTTTATATATCTGAGTAACACAGAGGCTTTATAAAGGAGGATAGGATATATAAAGGATAAAGGATAGGATTTATAAAGTTTAAAGTGGGTAAAACCGCGGGGCACAGCTAGTGCATTATTATTATTTTATTAGGTACTTCCATAAGAAACCACAGGCACACATGTGAGTAGTGTACAGATTGTGGTGCCGGAATAATACCATCAGCGGTTTAAATAATCAAAATACAGTTATTCATATAGATATCCATCACTAGTAATGTCTTCCTAGTCGATTTTCGGCCATGATGGCGCAGTGATTAAGTTATTTGCGTCACTACTTCGTGTTACGGGTTCGATTCCCACACAGGACAAGTACCTATATGCGAGGCCCATATATATTTATTCTCAGTATGAGTAATGTTTTGTATACGCGAATTACATGTTTGTAAAGTGCCTCACGATACAGGTAGGTAACTAACGTTTTGGCGCTGCCTCAAAAAGATGTCATATTGTTTTTCAGAACGTAAGTTCTCATCAAAGGCTGTTTTAAGCAATAATCCCACGTAGATTTATTAGCCAATTGTAACGGAGACCTTCTCAGTAGTTTGCAGCGGATACGAGGTAAGCGTCAATGAGTGTTTTATAATGCACAGGACCGGTAATATTGTCGGAGGGGACAATTCACACGTGTCGCCCCCTATCGCGATGCACTCAGTCTCAACTACCAAATGCACTAGATCATGCTGCATTAGCTCCACTTATAGTAAAGTACTAAGTCAGCTGTTATTGCGTTACATGACTTCAAGGCACTAACCCGAAGTTTTATTAAAATCCGATTTAAAATAGACGGGTAAAGGGTCAATGATCATCATCATGTCAAGCACATGAAAAAGGCCTCCTCAAAAGATCTTCACAGTGGAATGGTGTTCATCATTTGGAGGTATACGCCATATGCGCCACCTTTGGTATTACACAGAGAGATATCTTCTGGTGCATATTGCCTCGGGATAACTTCTACGGCCACCACGGGCTGAGACAGGGTGGTACTATTCGTTGCCATCAGTCCCACAGCATGATCGGATAAGAAATGTCAATTAATTTTTTCATAGGCAGTAGGCATTAATATGGGTCTTCTCAGTTGGGGCGCATTGGATCCGGTGGTAGCATTAAATCGCGACCGTCGTTATTAACACAAGGTCCGTCATAATAATATTACCTTAATATAGACAGAACCAGTGACATATGTAGTAAAAATATTAGACTTAAACTAGATAATTAAACATAATCTCTTGACAATAACTTGATACGAGCAAGCTAAATATAATTGCTGTAATAAAATAAATTTTATAAATGTTTTCATACAATGTGTACCTAAATATCTATGTTACTAGAAATAATAATGTATACAGCTATATTACTACAAACATGTTCTCACTATTTACAAGCTTTTTTAAAGTCTACGTGAATAAAACCTTTATTATTTTTTAATTTTGTATAAAGGTCTTGTGACGGAAATAGATTAATAGGTAAATTCTTGTTATTTGAATATTATGTACTTTCTTGATGGCTCGATGGCCACGCGAAGCACGATCTTAGTCATCCAAGCACGAAAGATTCAAAGTGCAATTTCTTGAAAAGGCTAAGCAGTTGAAAGCGTGCCTAGAATAATTGGTTGAGTTTATTCTGGTCATAAATATTACATTCGCCAGGGATTAAAGCGAAGTAATAGTATTATATAATTATAGCAATAGTGTATACAGTTGTACAGTAATAGTATATAGTTTAGGCCGGGACTAACCAAACCAGAGATGTGTGCGGTGTGCTGTGCGAGATGAGATGTTTTTCAGCTCGGGGGAATCCACCAAAGCAGAGATGCTCACATCTCTGGACACCACTGCGCGTCGTCCGCGCACATCTCTCCATCTCTCTTTCCATCGTGCCATACAAATATTACACATCTCCACACAGCGATCTCCACTGAAGCTGAGCGGAGAGATGTGTCAATAACATAATTCTATTGGTTGTTTAATAACATCTCTCTGCTCGTCTCGTCTCCGCTTTGGTGGAGTCTCGGCCTTATTTCGGTACTAGCTGTGCCCCGCGGTTTTACCCGCGTTACATTTTATACATTATCACAGCTCCTCCCCCGTAGGTGATAGTGTGATAATATGTAGCCTATATGTTGACCCGACCTCTTAGTAATATTCATGCAAAATTGGAAGTAAATCCATGCAGCACTGGGGCTCTACCGGCTAAGTAGTCGAACATCGATTTCTTAAATAGCGTTCAAATAAATAAAGGTAAAAAATTACTTAATCAATCGTTAAATCGGCTTCGTATTCGTAGAGCCCCTGTTTGAGTTTAGCCCGGACATACATACAGACAAAAATTCTAAAAGCTATATTTTTGGCTTTGATATCGATCGTAGATCACGCCGATTAGATCGATCCCACGTTTTCTTTTTAAAAAATATTCCGTGTACAGTTTTGACTTTCCTACGTTTTTAATAAATTATGTATAGATAATGAGCAACGAAACATTCATTTTCTATCTATATTTTCATAAAGGCACTTTGTCGCATAATCATAGTACTGTGGAATGTCGAACAACTACGATGGTTTTAAAAATTTACGAAGACAATATGTAATTACCGTTGTTGCCGCATGGTAGCTGCTAAAACGACGCTAACCAGTGTTAGATTGCACAGTGGATCGATGGAAATAAATTGCTGTCCGAGGCAAGGTAGGTACCAGGACAGCAAAATAAACGGAACAGAGTGTGTCTGTTCGATTTTATATGTCCGTTTAAATTACCGCGTATAACTTGGTTGTGTGATATGGAAACGAATATGAATACAACAATGAGTAAACATAAACTAGATAGGGTCTTGTCAAAAGATGGGTTTGGAGTGGAAAGTTCATAATTTGAGTTCCTCACACTTATCTTAAGTCAATGATTATATTATATCATAGTCCTTAAAATATAGTTTGATTTTAATTTTAATATGACTAGAGCAGGGAAAGTACTCACACAAGCTGACATAAAATCAATGAGAGTAATTTGAAGAATAAACCAATAAAAGTATTGTTATAATAAATGTATTGATTTAATGGCATACCTCTTTGATGGAATCAAATCATTTTTGATGGAAAAGAAATAGTTATTATTATTTTAGGAACATAATAAATTTCAATAAATATTTTTTATTCGGTCGATTAATATTAATCATTTTGTCCCATTCTAACATTATTTATTATTTTATTGTAATGATTAGCGTGTATTTTATTAAAAGCTGAATTTAAAAAATACATGGTTGCATTACCTGCATAATCACCAACAACCTCGAAGGACTAGATTACTAACATCATAAGGAACAACTTTTGTTCTACGAGATCAGACAAAACACAATAAATGGAAAACAAAAATTTTAATGTTTTTGTTGTGCTGTCGTGAGATTTGTAGGTTTATGTTTCATACATCGTAGGGGGATATCAGGGGGGAAATGAAATTACTTAATACTTATTTTAGTATGAAATTAAAATCTAATATAAAAAGTTGTAGAACATAACTTGTTGCTTATGGTATTAACTATCTAGCAATCCGAGATTGTTGGTGTTTTATAATTTGTGAAACTTTGAACTGAAAATTATTAAGCCAGATTTACATGATTTTTCGTGCCTATATATATATTACAAAGTCAGGTCATCAATAATGATGACAACTGTCATTTTAATAGACTCGTACAACTCTTATATAATATATATTTCGCTCTAATAAGAAGCAATTACTAAACTATTCTGGTTTAGTTATTCGGTGCATGGTAATCTTTAATGTGATCGGATATGATCAAAGATATGTAATATTCAGATTTGTTTATGCGGTCTAGTTGCAAACCAATCTATATATCTGCATACTGAAATAGATTTAAAGGTAATAGACCAAGATAGGTTAAAATAATTAGTAGAATACATAGTAATGATAGGTTAGTTTTAATAAGGCCTAGAGATCAATTGTAATCAGGCGCAGGCGTTAAGATATATAGTAAGCAATCGAACAGTAACTAATCAAATAAAAACAATCAAGGTATTTTTTGTTAAATATTAATCTATATATATAAAAATCAATGCCACTTTTCGTTGTAATGTTATAACTCAACTACGCCTTTACCGATTTGGCTAATTTTGGTCTTGAATTATTCGTGGAAGTCCGGGGAAGGTTTGTACGTAGAGAAAATTAAAAAAAAAGTCTAGAAAAACTGAAAAAGTGTAAAATCAACATCTTTTAGCAATTTAAAATATTTTTTTTTATTACGATGCCTTATACGTAGCGAAGCACGTACCGGGCCGCTAGTTATTTATATTTTTAAACCATTAACTACAAATCTCATATATTTTAATGTATTATGCACGTCAAACCAACACCGATCTTAGATAACAAATAACATTCTCCGCCGTAATTTCAAATCGCAATTGACTGTTGCCAGATCTATAGATTTATTGAATGTAGGTATTTAGTCCCATTGATGTTTATTTACACACGTATGACGTAATGCTTTTACATAACTTTAGGTACACAACATAAATACCTTTATATAAATTAATTAGTATTTTCTTCAGTACATATTAAATGTCCTCTTGGTCGAATATCAGCCACGGCGGCCAGTCTCAATGGAGACTAACCAACTTCGCGGAATATTTTATAATCCACGAGTGTGTACGCAAACACACAGGCACTTTGTATTCCTTCAGTCTCATGATCTGATGGGACGTGTCCAGAAAGAGATCAGTTACAGGACCGGCGGCTTTACGTGCTGCCAGAGGCCCGAGGGTGTAATACCGTCAACTTCGATACTTAATTAAGGGCCGATACTGAGAAATTCTCTGTACAGAAAAATTCCTAAATCCATTTTTAGCCCGCACCGGGTTCAAATGTTCAATGGAATCCATGACGTTATTTTCTACGGGGGAACACGCTACTACTACACGTACTAGCGAGCAGAAGGCAGTTGGGTATATTCCATATAAGTATGCATTATGGTTCAAACTACCTAATTTCTGAAAAGTTCTCCAATCCCCTATTGACACAAACTGTAAACTTTGTTCTCAACGTTGCACAACGGTTCTGAACTGAGGGGAGGATACTTTCAGATCAAATATTAAAACATTTCTGTATGTAAAACTTTATAATATCAATAGAACTCAATAATTCGTTTTAAATTTCATACAAAATATTTAGAACTAAAATTACTGATATACAAACCAATATGTCGTTTACTTCAGCATCTCGAGGTTTAAAATCTTGCAAATTAGCGGCAATTTCCACACATTTAAAATTATTTAGATACACGGGTCAGTTGCCACCCAGCTGAATTAAATAATCCGTAGTTCTCAATAGTAAAACGTGAATCCAAAAAAGTACATGCGATAAATATATGTTTGTTATTATTAAAATTTATGAATACAATATAATAAAATAATACTAGATGTTGAATCCGAATCGCATTGGTTCAAAAGTTATCGAATGATGACTTTAAGATAAATTATGTCCTAGAAACATGTGTCGTGTGGTTACCAACCTAAATAGAATAACAGGGTCACCCCACACCATCCCGTGGGTGTCGTAAAAGGGGTTTATTCCCATTATCCCCCGCATGTCTGCCCCCGAATGGGGGATAATGGGAATTTTTGTGTCAACATCCCCCGAATTTGGAATCGGGGGAAGTTGGGAAGTACTGTTCCCATCTTCCCCCGAATGTGTGCCCCCGAGTGGGGGAAAATGGGAATGTTTGTGTCATCTTCCCCCGAACTTGAAATCGGGGGAAGATAGGAAGTAAAAGTTGCATTTGTCCCCGAAATATTTTTAACAATTTTTTTGTTTGTGCCACACCACCCAAGTATTGTTTGATGAAATAAACATGATTTTTATTTATAACAATCCAAATAAATAATAAGCATTTTATATTACAAATTTCAACTGTAGTTTAGATGAAAGTACATTTTGTCAGTATATGATCTGGTAAAAAAATTTCGTTTCAATAATTTAGCGCTCCGTAAGCGTAACGAGTGCGAGCGGGATAGATATACAAGAAATATTTATGGCCCATTGACTCAGATTGTTGGCGGTCTCCTGCCCTCTAGCAGGAAGTAAAAGTAGCATTTGTCCGCGAAATATTTTTAACAATTTTTTTTGTGCCACCCGACCCAAGTATTGTTTGAATGAAATAAACATGGTATTTTTACAGGGATTAATAAAACAAGATTTATATTTCCAACTTTTTATAAAACAAATAGTACCGAATTTTTTTTCGTTTCACAATCAGTAATATAAAAATATACAATATGCTCTAATATCTATCAGCTAAATAAGATAAATCAGCTTATTTACAATAATATACGAAAGCGAATTTAATGTTTTACAAAGTCAGCCGCCATTTTGATTTATCTCTACATGGCGGGGCAGGCTAAATTAAAAATATAATATAAAAATCAATCATGGCCGGTCGGGGGGGGGGACACACTTAAATGTCGCTATGTCTTGCACCGTATCTAAAGTTTAACTCCATAAGCATGGTACATGGCTTGTTACATTTGAAAATAATATGTAATCTTACTTTTTGTTTCAAAATTTGTCAATATACTTAGGTGTTTCTTTATAACTAAACTAGCTTTGCCCCGCGGTGTTACCCGCGTTAAATTTTATAAATTTTCTTTGCTATAAACCTCACGGAGCCCGAGACCTTTCCAACGAATGCAAAACCGTGGAAATCGGTTCGTGCGTTCTGGAGTTATAGCGTCAGGAAGGAAAACCCGACTTATTTTTATATAGTAGATTAACACATTAATTTTAATAACAAGCAACATACTCCTAACCCGTGTAATAGCAAACTTATAAAATACATTGTATGTACTTACATTTCAGTAAATGACATCAATGACACACAGTATATCGACAATGTCGTAAAAACACAAAATTCACTACCTCACTCAACTAAAGAAAACAGGTAACTGCTGGTTGAATCCTATCCCCACCCCGTCACGGCACGACACAGGATGTTTCACTCTGGTCTTACTATCTTTCTCGCACATGTTATGGAAAACAACGCACCATCTAGCTAAAATATTAGAAATTTTCAATGGCTTTCTTTCACCACAAGAATGAAGGATATAGCTTTCTACAAAAAAACGAAAAATAAAATAGAGTGCGCCGGTAACCCGAAATATTAATTGGCCTATCTTGGTCATGTACAGTTTAGAGTTTCGTTCTGGTCCTAACTTTGGACGTCGCCATTTACCTTTGGGCAGGAGACCGCCAACAATCTGAGTCAATGGGCCATAAATATTTCTTGTATATCTATCCCGCTCGCACTCGTTACGCTTACGGAGCGCTAAATTATTGAAACGAAATTTTTTTACCAGATCATTTACTGACAAAATGTACTTTCATCTAAACTACTGTTGAAATTTGTAATATAAAATTTATTATTTATTTGGATTGTTATAAATAAAAATCATGTTTATTTCAACAAACAATACTTGGGTGGTGTGGCACAAACAAAAAAATTGTTAAAAATATTTCGGGGACAAATGCAACTTTTACTTCCTATCTTCCCCCGATTTCAAGTTCGGGGGAAGATGACACAAGCATTCCCATTTTCCCCCACTCGGGGACACACATTCGGGGGAAGATGGGAACAGTACTTCCCAACATCCCCCGATTCCAAATTCGGGGGATGTTGACACAAAAATTCCCACTATCCCCCATTCGGGGGCAGACATGCGGGGGATAATGGGAATAAACCGTAAAAGGCGACTTAGGGACATAGCAGGTTGTCGGGCAGCAGCGCTCCCAAACCCACCCAACTGCGGTCTCAAACTCGCATTTTAGGCGGGGTGACTAAAGTAAACCACTCCAAATGGAAACGTTCTGGGGAGGCCTATGTACAACAGTGGACGATATTAGGCTGATGATGATCCTACTGTATCGGTTCCTACCAAATTTACTAAGAAAACTTTCATAATATTCGTCCAGCTTAGCGTCATGCCTAGGATAAGTCGATATCGTGAAACATTAATAAAATGAGTAGGTCATCCAGCTCGATCGATGCACTCTATGCATATGAAATCAGTTCTGGAAAACGGGTTCACCATTTATTATTCATAGTACAGTTGAGTTCACGTCAATTTATACACGTGCACTACGAAATCTACCTTTATAGCCTATGTCATAAAGACTACGTCAAAGTGGATCCATTGATGTGACGTACATGTGAGTCTTCGGGGATAAAAGCGATCTAGATAATGTTATCGTCTATTCGTCGTATATTCGTGAAAACTCCTTTTCACGAATCGTGAGCAAAACGATCACGGCTCGGAGTCTAACTCGATCGATGCCCTCTATGCCTAAGTTTTCTCGAAAACGGCATTAACAATCATATATATGGTGTAGGTACTAGCGGCCCGGTACGTGCTTCGCTACGTATAAGGTAAGTGCTTCGCTAAGTAATAAAAAAAATGATTATTAAGTTCATTTATTCAAACAAAAAAATATTTTAAATTGCTAAAAGATGTTGATTTAACACTTTTTCAAAACGGTTTTTAAATTGTCTCTACGTACAAACCTTCCCTGGACTTCCACGAATAATTCAAGACCAAAATTAGCCAAATCGGTAAAGGCGTTGTTGAGTTATAACATTACAACGAAAAGTGGCATTAATTTTTATATATATAGATAGATTTAGTACCTATTATATTTCTGGATTAAATCCTGACCCATACCTCCTGTGGAACATTTCTTACGCAGCTTAAAAATCCAGCACATCAAAAGGAAAAACGACCCACTTCACCGGTGCCATTTTTTTATGTCAATCCTGTTCATCGACAACGCTTGATGAGAAGGCGTTTATTGTCACTATGGCAACGTCCTTCTAGACGGCTACTGAGCAGGCGAGTTAATACTTACTCATGCCGTACATATGTATTTAGTCAGTCTTTGCGAAAGTTCATTTCTATGCTTATACCAAAAAGCAGGTTATATATTTCATAGAAGGGGTGACACCAGAACTTCTGGTCTTCTTTGTTAATTATAATCATTTGGGTCTTTAAGGTAAAAATAGGACAACAAAAGTAAATCTCGTTTTAACTTATTATGAGTAAAATCGGAATGAACGCAGTAACCAAAGTCTAACCAAAAAACTAACGCGAGATGTTTGTAAGATAACGTGAGTAATGAGAAAAGTAATAATGGTTGAAATTGTGGGCAAGTGTGCCGTACAGGTAAGCTGACTTTATAATAATCTTCTCTTCTTGTAAAGTAATCAGAATAATATAATATTATAGTTGTCGTAGGCGGCTGTTATTAGAACCCGGTATATGTCGCCGACTCTTTGTGTTTCAGCTATAATTATTCTCGTACCAGGTACTATCTTCGACCGATATAATTAAAATTCGGACGTAAATGTAGCTAAGCGTTGTAAACAAAGTTTAAATATAAACGAGTTTGTATCTTTTAACATTTATAAGTAAGTTCCTACATCCTCAAAAAAAAACGTTTGAATAAGATATGTTGAAATACTAACCAAAATAACCGACACAGAAGGAAGAATTGCCAAGATGAAGTGGCAGTGGGCAGTGCACGACAATTGTGGAGATATTTAGGGAAGGCCGTTATCCAGCAGCAGACGTCTTCCGGCTGATATGATGATGATAGTGATAATATCCTCAAACTGAATAAAGAATAAGTAAGAAACAGACAAGCAAGCTACATATACTTTGCTTCTTACTTAGGTCTATGAGACCGACAAAAATTACATTTTACTAAGGTAAAGAAATAATTTCTTATCATCTAAGCGCAATCACTTTGTTTAATTGTTTCATACTTACTTATTTCTTTAGCGACACTTGAACAAAGTAAATTCACCTATACGGTACGTATAAACGTCCCCAAATCTTTAAGACTGAATACATTGCAGTAGCAAGTTTATTTTGTTATTTTTGTTTCATTAAATTTAAAGGAAATAGGTACTTAACATGTAGGTGCTTTCAAACAATCTCGAGTTAGTATAGATATGTAGATGTTGGATTTGGGATGCATGTCGCCATTTAACAGCTTTTCTTTACTTCTTTTCTTATTTTTAGTACAAGTATTTGCAACTTTGTGACCCTAAAATTATATGCTTGTATTATATCCGAAGCGTAAAAAATATCCGACTTCATTAGTAGAATTAGTACTATTTTTTTAAAGCTTAACAGGTTTTTACAAAACTAGCTTTAAGATGAAAAACCATATGTTTGATTTTTATGTATTTTTCTTATATTTTGATGCGTCACACAGACACAGGATTCAAATTAATAAGTGTAATAACAGAGCGGTATATACCTTGTGTAGATAGTTAAAACCAGTAAATGGTGTTGATTTTGGAGGAGACTGTCGATTAAATCAACGTCAGCATCGTCACGTGCTCGGTGTCTCCAAATTTATAATATAGTAATAAATTTAAAATATACATATATATATAGTTTTTTATTTAGTTAAGGATTTCAAACATTTCTATATATGATAAGGCATATGCACTGATGGACTTGAGAATCCACTTCAGTCTAGGTTTTTACTATATAAACTTAACTGTATTGAACAAATTACATTATTTCATACGTCATGGTAACCGTAATCCACGGCAAGACCTGTACACCTGTATGGTGGCGGGTTGTACAAAAAAAAGCGATCACGCATACAATAAACTTTACCTACTGTCTAAGGTTAGTTACCTGCATATTTCATGTAGATTCTGCGCTCTGATTCTGAATAGTTTTACATTAATAACAATAACACGTGTTTACATATCGTTTACACACGGCGTACAAAGTTGTTGACCAGGAACTACCGGTTTTAGACATCGATATTCTCATAAGTTTAGTTGTAATCTTATGAGGAATTCGTTTTTAAGTATCTATTTATATACCCGCTGAGTTTGTTTCGCTGGGTTTTCTCAGTTGGGACGCATTGGATCCGGTGGTAACATTAAAGCGCGACCGTCGTTATAAATACAAGGTCCGCCAGAATAATAATATTTAATTCTACCTACCTTAATATAGACAGAACCATTCAGACAATATGTAGTAAATTAATAGCAAAAATTTTAAATTTCGATAATTAAACCTATACATGATCCTTGACAATAACTTAATTTCAGCTAGCTAAATATAGTTACTATGATAAAATAAATCTGTAAATTTTTTCCTACAATCCGTGTACCTAAATATCTATATGTACCTAGAAATAATTAAAAATTAATTATATATTACTACATGTTCCGACTATTTACGAGCGCTTTTTTTAAGTCTACGTGAATAAAACCTTTTTTTTTTTTTTTGATGAATTTTTTGGTCCATTCCATCCCTTTCACTACCTCGCAATAAACTGCGCTTATTGACGCCGATAAACACGTCTGTGATGATTTTCGTTGTAAAGTGCATTCATTAATCTGTATACGTTATCAAATTTAGTAGCTTTTATCATTCATCCATCACAGAACATTATTTCCAAGGTTTCCTTTATTATACTTATACGCTTAAAAATCCAAAATAATATCATTTAAATGTAGTACAACATATAATAAAATAATCACAGCCAAGCGAGTAGGGTGGCCAGAAGTGGCTTCTACGCGATTTTGAAAGGGTACAGTGTAAGGGCTGAAAATAAAGTGTATCATGTTCTGGTAAAGTCAGTACAGTAACACATGGTAGAGTGAACAATTTAAGAGAGGTTCATAGAAATGATTGATCGCTTTAATTACTCTATTTCAATAACAATCATCTATTCCCCGTTAATATTTCAAATGATCGTAACTTTGTACTTGAGCTACAAGTTGGACATTGAAAGACGTGACCGAACTGAACTTGTGAATTAATCAAGTGAAAACAATAACAGGAATCTGAATAGTTTACACAAACGGAGATACTACAAACTAAAACTAATAACCTGATATCGGAAAAGCTGGTCATTTTGAAGTCCCTTTATTTTGTTTAAAAGTTAAGTAGCAAAAACTATAGTAGTAAGTAGTAAAAAGAAGCAAATTCACCAAACTGATGCAGAACACTAGCTATGCAGACGCACACGTAATTTTTAGGCGAGATTTTATAGGTTCCGCTGTTGCGATCTGTTGAGTTTTCAAGGGAAAATTTCTGCCGTGATTTTCATAATATAAACTTGGCAGGCACCAGTATTCTAGATGATGTATAGTAGGTAGAGCTAGCGGATCTGATGAGCTTTGCTATACTGTGGAATATACATCTGAAGGAGATTATCTTTATCTCCTGTAGAGTTGAAAGATTTACAAAATAAATTACGCGAGTAGGAAATAGGCCATGGAAGGTACCACCTACCTTCCATGGCGTAAAATTAACTTCGTTCTTATGTAGAGATATTAGTCTAATGCCATTCGAAAGTACTTTGCAGGAAAACTTTTTGTAACATATCTAAGTTGACCATAACTGTACAGGTTTCCTAACATACTCTTAAATATTTGCTTACCCTAACATAATATTTCATATGTTAATGACAATAATAGTTTTATCCACATAAAAACGTTATTGCATCATTATGAAACTGCAGATTTATGAGCTCGCCTAAAATAACTGTATTACAAAAGTCTGTATATATAAAAATATGTATGCAATAATTGTACAAAAATAATCCAACGTTATCTCCCGAAACCACTTGTCAGATTCCAAACAGAACTTCATTCGCCCTACTTCCCAAAATACCCAGAGCATTCGCAACAACACGTCATTATGACAGAGGCAATCTGTACAATATCAACACGGATCTCGGCGAATACGAAACGAATAGATAGCTACAATGATTGTGTAGTCGAGTGTGGCACGTCGGGACTGTTATTGCATATGGTATAACAAGTGGAGTTCCACCTCGGACTGCAACCCACTGCCGAGCAAACGCGCCCTACTGACACCAAATGAAATCAAAATGCGTCGACGCGCCACACACGGAATACTAAACCACATAGTCATTTGCCAGCTTACTTATGTATGGGTAGGTACACTAATTTACCATCGTGTTGTGGTTAATTATACAATCGAAGTATTCTCGAACACGTTCCGAGAGCCACTACCTATTATTCGGTAAGATTTTAAATACTATTTCACACAGCTGATCGATCGCAGGATAGCGCGAAAAAACCAATGCGGCGTTGCCACACCGTGCAGCCGAGCGTACCAGGTAGACTCCACAATGCATATACATGTACTAGGTAACTATCTAATCTATGTGCGTATTATTATACAACACTTGTCTTCTCTGAATAGGTAATGATTTCCACAGGCAGACCTCATATCCTCGATTTATCAAGTTGACTCCAATAGGAATAATATTGACACTGAAAATAACTTATCTAATACATTTGAGTGATTATTATCAGTAAATAACAATAAGATTACAAATCAATTTTATCCAATCAGCATGTTATTATAACATTGGGTTCAATTAAGTTGTAAAAAAAAATATTTTTTTAGAAAAAGGGTTAGTCATTATGGTTACGTACATACTGTAAATAAGGAACAAGTTCACCCAATATTACAATAAGATAGAGCATGGCACTTACCGCTGGTGGGGTCCTCATAAGTAATCTTTATGTCCATTTCAATAGTTTGCGTCGGCTTTAGAACGGTGGAGTTAATATCGTATTCCCCGGCGCCATCAGACACGATCTCACTCTTTCCTTGACTTGTGGAGGCGGCTAGACTTTGCGCTACACTCATTTTCGGAGCGTCTTCGTGCATGATACACAATAATTAGACGGGGCGACAGTTCTATGTCGCCCTCGGAACTTCAAATTTATCAACTACGCCGAAAGGGCTAATGTTTTATCTCAAAATCTCCCATAAATAGCGATAATACGATTTAAAAACAAAATGTAGGTCTCTAGGCCACTTCACTTACACTTTGATATTCCGACCGACATAACTCAGGTTCAATGTAGCTACCGTACTCATGACTGACATTGAAATAAGTCGGTAAAGGGCAGAGAGAAATTAACCCAATTCGAAAAAAAAAGTATGTCATGACCTATTTAACGAATATTTCATTAAAAATGGATTTAATCTTATCGAAATATGTTACTTTACTTTTAACTATATAAATAAGTGATATGTAATAAAAAAAAACAACCCAAAGTTCTTTTGCGTATTTATTTCATGTACTTGTACTTGCTTCTTAAAAAACATGCAAATGATGCAAAATGACTACGTTTGCTTATGAACATGCCGTGTTGTGTAATAAATGACCGTTTCTATTGCACAATCCTTTCACAAGGGCTCCGAATGTAGGTCAATCTTTATGAGCATGATTGCAATGTGTAACTTTATAAATAAATACTTAATTATATAGATCCTAATAGTTTCTATAATTTTTATTTCTTTATTTTTACACATATTTTACTTACACGATTTTATTTATTCCGATTAAATATGTATAAATTAATGCAAAACGGATTACTATATCCGGTATATATTATCGCCACCTGTAGTGCCTCTTGGATACTATTATAGCAGCATAATGATAATTTCATAGAAACAGATGTCGCTAATGTTGAACAATCTGATGTATTAAAATGGTTTCCAACTGATTATTGTTTTATTAAGTTGAGACGAAAAAATATGCTATACTAGCAATAGCGTGGTATTCATCTTCAATTTTCAAATATAAAAGAAAAAACTTGTTATGGAACTATACTAAAGGCGCCATCTATCTTTATTTATTAGATATTAAGCTAACGCAATCCAAAGAAACCGAACCTCTTCTGGCTCTAAATTATGTAGAGCTTCAAGAAGTTTGTTTGTCACAGTCTTATAGGTTATTATTTGATTATTTTAATACATTTCTCTGCCTAGTTTATTGAGCTCAATTATATGTTGCATTTTTCCCTTTTTTATTGGTTAAAATTGGAGTTATTATATTATTAAGTGCTTATTAGGGAGAGTATCTGTCTCTTTAACTCTCGTTCCTAGAGTGAGGTTATGTCGTCCAGATGCCGCTTAGAACGTGGAAACTATTATTATTACTCTAGCCTCCACATCCGAGGCTTCTTCCGAGCAATTTGACTTACAGGTCATAGGTTCATATATGTGATTTTCTCATACAAACTTCACCAATATAAGTATGCTGACGGACACATAAGCCGAATCAAAGTGCAAGACAATTTAGAAATCCTACTAATATTAAGTATAAAAGCGAAAGTTTGTAAGTATGGGTGGATGTATGAATGTCTGTTACTCTTTCACTCAAAAAGTACTGGAAGGATTTTGATGAATCCAAATAACACATAGGTACGCTATAATTTATAAAGCTTAACGCGAGTAAAACCACGGGAAACAGCTAGTAAATAATATATTAACCATGTTTGCAAACATTTCATAATTTTTTTAAATTAAAAGGTGGTTAATTTACTTTAAAAAAGAGTAGTATCATATTTTTAGGTTGCCAAAAATGGATTTAGTTGAGAATATAGTTTTAGGTTTTAACGATTGAAAAGTGTAGCACCAGTTTTTTTCTTTTATAAATGTGTGTTACCTTCACGTACCCTTTTTACCGATTCTAATCGGTTCCGCATAAACTGTGAGTTGTTCAGTAGTCTTGTGGGTTATTGTTCAGTAATTCAGTTGTAAAATTGCTATTCCTAGTACTGCCACTACAGTGGGCACAGGGTTTCTTGTGTTTACCAAACGTTTTCTATAAGGTTAAACTCTAGGCGGAGTGCTGACCAATTCATGGTACGTTTCCCAACCTCTTCACAATATCGTCGAACTCTTGCAGGGGCGTGCAGTCGGGGATTATCTTGCATAAGAGTAAAGTTTGCTCCTTTGGATCATATGTTAGCACGTGAGCTTCTAAAATTTCTGTTATACACATGCCCCTCAATGCAACTTTAAGTATATCTCTCCCCACGACAATGATAGACTCTTCTTCGACCATCAGTACCATAAAACATGTCCTAGACTCATTTCTAGGCTCATTGCTCTTCAGACCGATGTTAGTGATCACGAGCAAATCTTAGGGCGAGCGTGTACAAGTATAGATTAGTTCGCTTAAGATTTGCTCGTGAACACTGCTCATAGGAGCGGCAGACAAAATTGGACCATTTGCTGGTGTATAGAGTTCGATAGCTCCATTCTTCAGCGTCCGTCTTACTGTGCGTGCACTAAAATTCACTCCACGTACTTCATTCATTTCTGTTACTTGTACTCCATTCTTCATTCTTTTGTTATTGTTAACTGACGCATGACATGAGGAAACTATTTCGTAAGGAAGCTGACACAGCATACTCGAGTTCTGCCAGTACCACATCTCCTTTTGTTTGAACCTAGCTCTATATACCTTCTGGACAGGCCAAAAAGTGAACACTGGTTTAAATTTTCAAGCTAATTAGTTGATCCAAGCTTTGCCGCACCAATGTCACAAGTTTTGCTGCTAATCGAGCGAAATATCCATATTACTATACATAAATTATTAGTAAAACTGATAATTATAGCCGGAAAAGTGCAGTTTCATTTTAGAATATTAATTTTTTATTAAAAATATATATATATATAAGTACATATTTTAAAAAAATCATTTGAAAATTACTTTGAACTTTGATGCAGATAATAAGTCCGTCATAAAATAGATTAAAATTAAATCATATTTGCTTTGATTCGCTGTCAATATACCACGTACCTAATCCATCGTCGGTCGATAGCTAATTAGTTACCTACATCTTAATTATTCCAAGAACAAAATACTCAGACGCACATTAAACTGGAGCTAATTGGTATGTAGGTATTATAAAATTCAAATATTTTGTTAATATTAATAAACTTTAGCTGCGTAACTGTAAGAAAATGACGCAGGCGTTTCCAACAACTACTCGTTACAGTTCATCAATAGATTAACTATTTTAATAGGCGGGGCGGATTAACTATTTAAATATTATTGCTAGCGCTTTGTTTGCGTATAAGTGAGGGATGATATCTGTGTCCGGCACCTAGGCAGTATTACGGGGGACCTCTCATCAATCTGCATGCGTGTAAATTGCGACGACCACCCGCACATCGACCGACTTTTTAAGCACGTCAAGATTATCATTGATTCCGTACTAGAACTGCTACTAGCTCTACATAGAGCTGTCAAACTACCAAAACTGCGGATAATACGCGCACTAAACAATTAGGCACCAGGACAAACGAAATAAATATTTTTATACTATAAATCTAAAGAGACCCGAGCTTATTTAAATGAAAATTATTTACTCGACAGTATGTAATATTATATTCTATTATTTGTTTTTTTTTGTAATTTAGTAGCATATCTCTAAGCATAGAAACATAAAACTGTATGTGGCGCTGTCCAGGACACCCAGCTTTTAGATAGCTATGTTTACCTCGTTTTACAGATAACCGCGAAATTCGACGTGACTCTCGACGTCGACGACACCGAGAATCCCAACACTAGGCTTGATATCAAGAGTATTTTGATATTGAGAATATATGACATTGGGAACTCTTTTGCAGTAAACACACTTACTTTGGAAACATGATTGCTCCGACTCTAATCGACGTTTATCCCGAAAAATGTTTGAGTGGCCAAATTAAGAGGCATCCACCGAATTGTCATCTGCTAAATAGCAAAGTATGTCATGGCATTATAAAATATTATTGATATGCATACGATAGAGGGTTGGGGAAAGCACTGAACCTTGTGAGAATTATGGTTGACATGCGTGACGTTGCGTTTCGTGACCTTTTCCAGAGTTGTCGGCGACCCAAAGAAGGAAGCTTCGAAAAAAGCACCTTGTGCCACACCCGAACGAAGGCTTTCACAATGTCTAGATTGACCGCCATGGCCTTCCCCATGCTACCAATCGCCATTGACAAAAAGAGCACCACCAGCCGCAATATTCTCCTAGTTAGGTTTTTTTTTCATTCTCCTACTTGGATGGATTAGATATTTTTTGCGTCTGTGGTGCACAAAAGCGGTCTACCATGAATAGAGGACTACGCCTCTGTCGGAAACGAGTAGGAGGAACGTTTCCTTATGTATACGATGAAAATAAGGTCCGCATCACATTCCATTCCGCTGACCTGTAGTTCCAGACACGGCAGTAGTTCCCAGCGTGGGACCACAGTCGGTGCGTTAGTGGCATCACACTCTGAATCGGACAGTGACCCGATCAGCCAAGTTGAGCAATGACGGTAACTTGTAGACCGTCTGATTGATAGGTCAGTAGAAGATACATAAATAATCCATAAAGGCAGATTTTCCACGTGAATGAGGAACCTATCTGTGTCAGCACATATGACAAGGGCATGAACAAATTTACTTGCATGGTCAGTTCTCTATGAACCAAGCCATCCAAATTGGTAGGCATAGAAGTCATCGACGACTACAATCCAGGCGGATGGGATCTGTTCAAGTACGGAATCAATGACGATTTTGACGTGCTTAAAGAGTCGGTCTGCTTATGTATCGGGACTGTGGGACCAATAGAAGCATAGATATATGTGTGGATGGTCGTCGCAATATTCACGCAGCCAGGTGCATGAGAGGTCTCCTTAAGACTACCTATGTGTATTTAAGATGTAGGTAACTTATTAGCTATCGACCGTACAATATTGCGATAGATTACGTGATATATTGGCAGCGAATCAAAGCAAGTAGGTATGATTTAATTTTAAGTAAATTTTATTTTTTGTTTCTTTCCAATTAAACTAGCATATTTCTTTTATTTTTAAGAAACATGTTGTAGGTATATCCCTGTCTAGCACATTTCTAACTCACTAGCAGGTAGCTGAAAATCAGCATTACAACCGTAATGGGGTCGCACAACATATATTTGCCATTTTTACTCTACTATTGAGTGTCCTTGTTTATCTCTATATATTTGTAGGTATGTGAGCTAAATAAATATTATTTTAATTATTTTTCTTTCTAACCTGCTTCAAAAGGAGGAGGATCTCAAGTTAACTGGTATATTTTTTAAACACTAGGCTGGATAATTTATATACTGTATAACCGCACCCGACGAGATCTGGGTTAAATAAATTAATATCTAAGTACAATGGAAAAGCAGAGATTACATCTACAACTAACACACTGCCATCCGATCTCAAACTAGGTAGAGCCTGTACCCGAGATGCTGGCGGGTGACTCCTCCAAATGGGACGCCGTGGTCTCCTTATGTGAAACAGTCTTGCTCCAGAAGGAGGCCGCCGAGCGGGATCGGGAGCGAGCCGAACCCACTCGTAGACGGAGGAGGCGTCGGGGCGGCGGCGGTAGCCGTTAGCCCAACGCTCCTCGGAGCTGTGGTGGCAGGAGTATCCTCTACTGCCGCCATGCAAGCAGCTCCGGGAAGACAACGATCTGTTTGTGGCACAGTCGCTATGCCGGACTGGCAGGAGCCGGTAATAGGGGAGGGCAATCCCGAGCCCGCCCAGGGTGCGTGTCCCGACCATCTGGGACATGGCGTAAAAGGGGAGCACCGGAGCAGCATACCCGCGTTCCCGGGGCTCCTCCCATCAAGATAAGTCCACGGCAGGTAGGTTTAGTCGGCGCAACTCGGACATACCCGCCCGCAAACACTTTTTGCGGGCGGCATGAGTAGCCATTTCCGCTGCCCTAACAAATAAAATAGGTAGAGCCTGTACCACTTGAGTTTTGCATGAAACTCGGAACTCTAATTTCAACAGTATAAGTTTAGTGCCTTGCCTGTAATGCTTACCTCGGGGATATGCTGATTGACCTATATAGGAGCGGATACGATATACGAGTTTCTAGTTCGGTTGCCTTCAACTAGGTAATAAGCAGATCATACATGGTCAGCAGATCATCCAACTAGGTAGGTTAACTTCGAGAAGAAGGTCAATCGTAGAATCCAACTCGGCTGCGCAGCGTTAGGGACGGAGCTTCCCGAACGCTGCCCAGTCGAGTTGGATTCTACATAACACATACATATTATCGTCCAAAATACCGCAGTGTCACAAGTAGAAAGTCTACGACCAATGCGATGCCTGTGATGAATTACGGAACAGAGATGTGTTCGCTTACTATGGACCTTATTAGAATGCTCAAGGTCACCCAAAGAGCAATGAAGAGGGCTATGCTCAGAGTTTCCCTGCGAGATTTTTTTTCCCCTGAGTGATCGAACTAGAAATGTGGAAATCGTCACCGACATAGCCCGAAGAATTGCAAAACTGAAGTGGTAGTTGGCGGGGCACATAGCCGCAGTACCGACGGCCGTTTGGGCAGAAAGGTTCTCGAGTGGCAACCATGAACCGGAAGACGCAGCGTAGGTAAACCCCCTACAAGGTGGACCGATGATCTTGTGCGGGCGGCTGGAAAACGCTGGATGCGGATAGCGCAAGGACGGCAATTGTGGAGATCTTTGCGGGAGTTTAATTAATTTCCAATACGCACATGAATTTCTGTGGAGACAGTATTGTAGAGTTCACACCAAAGGTACCTTATCCACATCTGACTGTTATCCTCTGCTTTCTTCTATATAGAGTGGCCGAGGAGTTGAGGTTCAAACGTAACATTTAGATACTTTATGATGTGGAGTATCCGAATCACCCCCATGTAAGTTCTACGATTTTGCGTTTTTTGGTACTTTGGAAATTTATGAGTCCTGAGCTCAAACCCTAATTTTGAACTTTCGAATTAATTCTAAGTGTTCTGCGATGATAAGATAAACCATACTTTTTGGGTTAAACTATGCTAATTAGTTATCACAAAAAACTTGAACCAGAAATGTTCAACAGAACGAGAAACAAATCGAAAACTGATGTTAGGTGAAATTTACGGTAAAAGTAATTAAAAATATTCTATCTCGAAAACGAATAGTTAGTTAGTTAACTATTAATAGTTAACTATTACTATTTATTAGTTAACCATTAATAGTTTATCACTGGACGCAGTGTTACCAGGACCTCCGGGGACTGGAAATAGCCGCCACCAAAAGATTCTCGAAAACTTCGCAAAATCCTAGAACATGCATGGGGGTGATACGGATACTCCTCATCATAAAGTATCTAAATTTTTCGTTTGAACGTCAACTCCTAGGCCACCCTGTATATTATCTAGCAACACTTACCGATATTTGGATATTCTGGGACAATGAGAATAATAACAGATTTTTATTTCTTATAGATTTAATTGTGATCCTCAATAATAATATAATAAATTGCTGGATAAATATAATAGAACATTGATCTACTTAGTAAAGACTTTTATGGATGGTGTGGAACTGATATATTTCAGTATATTGATACATTCTGCATTCATTGATGGAATAATGTACATTCTTACATCTACCTGCAGTTACTAGTAAAACTTTAAATCTAATACAAATAATAAATTGTTGCTGGATGATAAAATGTATATATTATCAGAATAATATATTTACACACATTTTAAAATGATCACAAATACAATACAAATAATATAAAATAATCAAATTATTTATATATTATTTTGAATAAATCTAATAAAAATGCTAGGTAGTAAAAGTCATTACTTTGGACAGAGGGTAATCTTTTCTGAGTTGCCATTGTACTTACTTATTTACTACAACATAACATTAACCCTTAACCAAGCTTTGCTGTATTTTATTTGCATTGTTTTTGGACCTTATTCCAAAGTGCTAAAGTTGAAATTCATGTGGTCTAAAGGTTAACTAATTCAAACTGTCGATTACAATGGTACACTGCGATTGGTTCAAAATGATAATGTACTCCCTAGCCGAATATCGGCCATAGACAATATAATACTAATAGGCGACTGATTTGGTTGTTGGTTGGGGCGACAAGGCAGTCGGTTCTTTAGATTTTACCATTTTTTCTATGTATAGAAAAATACCAGTTACCATTTGGGGCCAAATGGCTACGTTATTGAAACTTTTGGGGGCAGCCCTACGTCCAGCCGTAGACGATATCAGCCTGATAATGATGATCGAAAAATGACGTCACAACATGTTCTGTAAAGTATTCATATAAAGCAAACGCATTTAATAAGATCTCCAAAATCATGTTAGCTTATAGTACTCAAATAACAAAATATTTCTATAATAACATATGTTCTTACTAAGGAAATCTATGCAGTCATATTCATGTATTTTTGCAGCTGCTTAAATCGGACCAGTTTCGCAACCCATACGCATACATACATATAAATATTTCACCCAACCACTGTGTAAGTTCTCAAGTGTAATTTTTTAAGAGCATCAGGAAATAAATACTCCAGCAATACTAAACCATAGAATAAGTTCCAGACGGGACAAAACTAAGGGTTCGGTGAATAGTGCATCAAAAACCATATCGTGCCATAGCTTAGTATAACTACTCAAACCAAAAACGACCAGATTTTAAAAAACGAAACTAGATAACAGAATATATAAAAATAGCTTATATAATATATACTAATATAAGCCTTGAACCATTTCTTTTTTATATATGTATAATAATAATTCATATCTTAGATTTAAATATAAAATAAACCGAGTGCCTCACATTGTAAGTCCTTTATTATTTGGCACACAATATATGGAAATTGGATATATCCCATTTTCCAAAATTGTTAATTTTTATACGCGACCACTTTATATCATAAGTTGATCATATTGTTTGAAATCTGACACGAGTAAGGAAACATCTTTTATAGAATTTGAAGCAATAAAAGAGCCTTAAAGTCGACTTAGAATGTCTGCTTAGATCATGATGGGGATCTAATATTGAGCATTAAATTGTCCATTAAATTGAGCGCGCGGATTATGTTTCTATATGGATATAATATTCTAGGAGGGATTCTAATAAGATCATATATCTTTCATATCCAAAACGACTTAAAAAAATGTTATAAGTCCAAAATTCAACTTTTATTGAAGCTTTTAATGTTTAAATTAAATAGATTAAATAGATCGATTTTAATAGGAAGCACCATTCAACGCACCCTTAGGACATTAATAACGCTATTACTGGAAGAGCTTCCGAATCTAGAATTCTGCCGTACACACGGCTACATATCAAGCTATACATTTCCAGTATAAGCTGACCTCTCATTGCAAGGAAATCCTATACAACGCGAGATCAGCTTTAATTGGAAATGTTGTGTGTACATAGGCTAATATGTAGTGAAATTTGTCATGGTAAATGCTACTCTTTACATCTGGCATAAAGCTGCATTTACCACGTTAGAATTTCATCTTACGGCGATTTAGAAATAGTACAGCAGTATTCGTGGTAGTGTTTCAGAGTACTATGCCCGGCACGTTAGGTGTTTTTGAGAGGGGTTTAATCGCAAGTGGTGTATGTACTTATAATTACTTTAGTTGCTGTCCTTGCCAGCAGTTAAGAGCTCCCTGGAAATAATCAGTCTCTGGATCTGCGAGGTGCCTTCATAGATTTGGTAGATTTTGGCATCCCTCATTAACTTCTCTACGGGGTACTCGGTGTTGAACCCGTTGCCACCGAATATTTGGACGGCGTCTGATGCGGCTTTGTTAGCGATCTCTGAAGCGTGGCACTTGGCGACGGACGCGATGACCGTGTTCTTCTGACCTGGTGGAGATAACAATTTACAAGAATTAGTAACCGACATATCCATAAGAATTGCCAAGCTGAAGTGGTAGTGGGCAGAGCACATATCTCGTATAGCCGATGGCCGCTGGGGTAGAAAGGTTCTCGAGTGGCGACCACGAACCGGAAGACGCAGCGTGGGCAGGCCCACTACTATATGGACCGATGATCTTGTGAGGGTCGCTGGAAATCGGTGGGCGCGTATAGTGCAATACCGGAAATTGTGGAGATCTTTGGGCCTTAAGTCTAGCAGTGGACGTCTTTCGGCTGATATGATGATGAGTTTGTGTCAAAGAAATATACTAACCTACTTCGGTGTGTATGTGTGTGTTCGGGAGTGTTCGGGAGATTTGAGTGTTTTTCGTCTACTCGTAGACGTCTGCTCTATACGATTTAAGACAATAGACCATTTGTGATATACAAGGTGTAACATCGTGGGGAACACTTCAGGGCGCCGTTATCGAGAAACTAAACATCTTACTAATATAATAAATGCGAAAGTTTGTGAGTATGGATGGATGTATGGATGTTTATTACTCTTTCACGCAAAATCTACCGAACGGATTTTTATGAAACTTTGTAGTAATATAGCTTATACATCCGAATAACACATATGCTATAATTTATAAAGTTTAACGCGGTTAATATGTATAATAATACTATTTCAATAAAATGAGAAACATAGAGATCAAGAAATATTCAATTTCACAATTCAAAGTATATAAATCAATTAGTCTGTCAACTATGAGGGGTCTTAAATGATGTAATTATTTAGTATTAGTTAGTAATTAATGATATGTAGTACATCGCTATGCATAATTTGAGTCAGCGTGAATAATAATGAGATTGACACGCAAGCTGTATGCGTTCACGAGTTGAGATATAAAAAACCATGGACAATAGTCGAAACATAATATTTATATCCCGGGACATTATTCACACATGGCTAAGTCCGCAATTTTTCATCGTTCGAGTTTTTTGTATGATTGTACAAATTTAAGAGTTTGGATTTCAGATCTGAGTATAGTAATAATGATTTAGTTAAACAACAAATCTTATTTAACTTATAGACATTTTAAGTTTTAATAGTTACTGTCGTTGTGTATATAGTACGGTACACCCCTCTTGTCCTTGTCTTGTGCGGATGGATATTGGTACTGTTGTCTCCCTCACCATTTTAGAGGGAAGTTTAGGGAGCCGAATCGGATATTTACCGTGGTCGACCATCCAGGCGGCCCGCTGCCAGGCTAGACGTGCGGTCTCCACGCCGATGGCTATGTCGGCGAGCATGAAGGCGACGGCCTGGTGGCGCGCGATGGGAACACCGAAAGTCTTGCGCTCTAACGCGTACTTTGTTGCCTCAGTCAGGGCGCGCTGTGCTAAACCCGTGGCACCAGCCGCTACCTATAATGAATAATTACATGGTTTCCACAAATAAATATAACCTAACTTTACCGTACGGTGAAGCCAATAATATTGAGATAGTTGGTAATATTTGAATAATATATTGTATAATGATATTGTAATTGCAGGGGAGACCAATATTAGGCGTAAGAGGTGACAATTACCGGCGGGCGGGTCTTGTCGAAGGCTCCCATGGCTATTTTAAAGCCGGCACCCTCCCCGATGAGCACATTCTCTTTGGGAATGCGCACATCCTCGAATGTGATTCCACGGGTGTCGGACGCTCGCTGGCCCATGTTTTGTTCCTGGAAGTGAAAAAGGAAATATAAACACGTCTCGTCCATATTTGTAACCAAAAATTTTTCTAAAGGTAACTTAAAGCTTTGCCTACTTCGGAGACCACTTATTTTATTTATCTAATCTGTACTTAGTGCCCTTATCTACTTTTTAATCTGCGCCTCCTCTTCAAGGTCGACTGGGGGGATACGCCTATTGCATTAAGTCAAGCTCTGTACAACTTTGTGCATAAAGTTTAGATTTCGGAGATAATTACGAATTCATTTTAACTACAATATTTCTTAATTCCGTAGTAATATTTCGATTACGGAGGTAATTATGAATTAATTTTAATTACAATAATTCTTAACTCAGTAGCTAAAATTTGGATTTAGAAAGCGATCATTCCAGTCACTAAAAAGTTCATAATCACTATCGACCTATCCGCAGAATAAAGTTACTTCTGCATAATTGCTACTGTAGAGGAAAACGATTTGAAAAACTATAAAATTTTAAGTAAAAGTTTTTTTTAATTAGCTTAATTTTACAAAAAAATTCTAGCAATTTTATTACTTATAGAATACTAATCAAATTGCTAGAAAAATGCAGAAGTAATTTTATTCAATGGATAGGTCGATGTATTCCAACGAGAGAAACAAATCTAGATAAAAGTGCCTTTCGCAATCCAAAAGTTAGAAGCCTTAGAAACCACATGGGCGAGGAGAAACATCCAGCAGGATATCGGCAACATAATTATTATCTTCCAAAGAAAAACCTGCGGATATCAAGCTCATACCTCGGCAAGCGGCCATAGAAAATAGAAATATTAATGTCTAAATGAATTTCCTTTGGTGGACAACATTTGAGAGGATTCACTGCTAACATTAATTAGCCATTTAGAACGTTCAAAGAGTATTTATATTAATTCTAGAACTTAATATACGCAGAAATTCTATAATAAATAAGCTTTTAATTCCAAGAGTATAGTTAAAGAGAGTAGTATTAGTAGTTTAGTATTAGTTTCCAAGAGAGTAGTATTAGGTTCAGTTTATTGATGATCGGACGGAACATTATAATAATTTCCTATTTCAAATTATTATGTACCTACTAGATGAAATAAAAGTAATTTAAATATTGATTTCGCTATACACAATTCCACCGATGTGTTCAATACTCAATAGTCCGGTGTAATACAGAATATGTAAATTCTTTAATATTTGTTGTACTGCCCTACTAAATCTCTCGTCTGTCTCGACTGAGCCGCGTTCAACCTTCTCTGTTCCGCTAGTTCCTCTCAGTTGAGGCGCATTGTATATAGGAGTTGAGTTAAAACGCGATCGTCATTTATGTAATATACAAAATTCGGTTCCTTGATATACAAAGAGACATATTATTTCCTGTTGGAAGTAAAAAAGTGTGGTACCTTGCGTCCAGGGTTGACACCGGGCCAATCCCTCTCCACGATGAAACCAGTGAACGCCTTGCTAGCCGGCGCCTTCGGGTCTGGGTTGGTCCTCGCCAAAACGAAGTACCTTTTAGAATACATTTATAACATTAGTTAGTTAACTTGCCCAATGGAATACTTACTTATCGTATGGGTAGTGGTTACCCTAGTGTCAGAGTTGTTCAAGCCGCCCAGAAGGCCTCCGATTGTTGTCTAATGACTACAACCGAGACCGACATCATAAACTGCCCTCCGAAGCACGGAGACGCTCAGAAATTAAATCACTTAGGCGGTCACCCATCTATGGACTGATCGCGAGCCTAGTTTTTTAACCTCACCGATTACTTACAGATCTGTGAGAGCATGTACAGAGGGATTTTTGATTTATGTTTGACAGAGTATTAGAAGGTAAGTGTTGGAAATATATAGTATATATCATGTATAGTATCAGATATTGCTAGCAATTCTTTTACCCGACTAATATAAATGTCATTACATATATTTTGGTATAGCTCGTATGAAAAGAACAGTGTGTATACCATACAGAATTGTCAAGGTACTAAAACTAGTTCGAACGTGTCACTTCCTTCCCTTTGTCTATCGCACCAGACTAAATTGACACAGCAAATGATGCTCTGTCTCTTTCATAAGAACTATGTTAGAATGATATGCAATGATATGAGAATCAGTTTACTTGGTATTGCATTTAATCGGGCCCAATGACGGCGTATTATGGATCAAAATTCTAGGTACCGTATTAGTTATAACGAGATGAGATAAAATGTAATGATGATGATGATAAAATGTATTACTATGGCAACCCGCTTTTTCCCTTTGGTGGGGATCCACACGTGTCATTCAAACCGGCAACTACGGTTTTTTCATTACATTAAATAGCGCCGCCCCTAGCGGAAACCTCAATGAACTTAAAATGTCTATACTAAAAACAAGTAGATTTAATCGAGTAAGTAAAGTATATGGAGTCGTGGTACATCGCACAGTCTGATAGTAGCAAAACTTTCTATTAGTTCAGGTATCAACCGCTGGGGATCCAAATTATGCATTCGTGGAGCATCCATTCTTTTTCTTCATTCTACATTAGCTCATTCTCAGAATATGTGTGTGGCGCAAGGTTCTGTCGGTAGACACCATTTGGCGATTGTATCTTTGGAGAGGATGTAAATCTCCAAAGATACATTCGCCAAATGGTATGATTACATATCTATCCGTTAAGGTATTGGCTTTTCTTTCTTTCTTGTTCGGATGTGTCAAAGAAGAAGGACAAGGACACAATATTCCGACGGTACGTCCCTAAGGGCCTATGTAAACCACGTTTTTTACGATACGATATTTGTATCGAGAAACACGCGCGTTAGCATCGCGTTTGTATCGATACAAACAATAACAAACTGCTCTGTTCCTACAGAACGCGAAAAGTGTGCCGTCGACACGCGTTTCTAAAACGTGGTGTGCATAGGACCTAATACTTGCAATCTACATCCACTGGACAAGCTCTATCACAGAATAAGTTAGTAGCGTAATGTTCCACATACCAGTTGGCAACTCCACCGTTGGTGATCCACATCTTCTGTCCGTTAAGAATCCACTCATCTCCCTTCTTCTCCGCGCGGGTCTTCACACCGGCCACATCGGATCCCGCCCCAGGTTCCGTCACACAGTATGCCTGTTTACATTAGAATATTTATAAAAATTACATCGACGTATTTTATCAGAAGTGTCGTCTTAAAATTAGTATTTACTAAGATTTTTTTAACAGTAAACCCTAATAAACGAATGTAGAAATAGAAGGTCCGTGGGTTTTTGAAGTTTAAGGCATAAAAATTGGTATTTGGCCTTCCAGTTAAAAAAAAAAAATTACGTATTTCAGGGTTTTTGGAAATTCCACCCCCAAGGGCGAAAAATAGGGGATGTAAGTTTGTATGGAAAATGTGTCAATTTTTAAGTTAAACGCATGAAAATTGGTATTTGGCTTTTAGTTAAAAATAAAAAATATATATTTCAGCATTTTTGGGAATTCCACCCCTTAGGGCGTAAAATAGGGCATGTAAGTTTGTATGAAAAATGCGACATTTTTGAAGTTAAACCCATGAAAATTGGTATTTGGTCTTTCAGTTAAAAATAAAAATTTGTATTCCAGGATTTTTGAAAATTCCACCCCGAAGGGCATAAAATAGGTGATGTAAGTTTATACTGACTGACTGACATATCAATGCACAGCCTAAACGGCTGGAGTTAAAGACTTGAAATTTTAACAGAAGGTACCTTTTATGACGTAGGCATCCACTATAGAAGGGTTTTTGAAAATTCCACCCCCAAGGGCGTAAAATTGGGGATGTAAGTTTGTATGAAAAATGCGACATTTTTGAAGTTAAACCCATGAAAATTGGTATTTGGTCTTTCAGTTAAAAATAAAAATTTGTATTCCAGGTTTTTGAAAATTCCACCCCGAAGGGCATAAAATAGGTGATGTAAGTTTATACTGACTGACTGACATATCAATGCACAGCCTAAACGGCTGGAGTTAAAGACTTGAAATTTTAACAGAAGGTACCTTTTATGACGTAGGCATCCACTATAGAAGGGTTTTTGAAAATTCCACCCCCAAGGGCGTAAAATTGGGGATGTAAGTTTGTATGAAAAATGTGAAAAGTCTTAAGTTGAACGCATGAAAATTGGTATATGGCCTTTCATTTAAAAATTATAAATATATATTTCAGGATTTTTGGAAATTCCACCCCTAAGGATGACTAGAATAGGCGATTTTAGTTTGTATGAAAGTCTGTATTTTTTGAGTTAAACGCATGTAAATTGTTATTTGGTCTTTCAGTTAAAAATAAAGCAATCAAGGGAATAAGTTGTTGTTAAAAAAAAGTAATCCATAACTGATTCAATAGATCGCGACTTACAATTTATCAAACTCAAATTTTAATAAATAAGTTTCTTATGCCAGATGCCTGCTGTGTGGTGACGGCGACAAATATCAGAATCAGAATATCATCACCCCATCTCACCCCGTGGGGGGCGTAGAAGTCGACCCGAGGGAATATCTATCAGAGGACGGGCAGCAGCTTCCTTCTGAGTACTATGACCATCTTACTGCGATCGACAACCCGCCTGCCAAGCGTGGCGATTATGGCATATCCCCGCAAGACGATTCTTGAGGGAGGCTTGTCCAGCAGTGGACGTATTTAGCTGTAATGATGAACTTTCTTATGCCAAGTAGCTTAAAATGTCGTGGTCGTTGTCGTCTAAGTAAAGATTTAGCGTTTTATAAGATTTGTAACTTCTTTTTTTTGGTAAATTTTATAACAAATTAAAAAAACGACATTTTAATCAAATTGGGATAAAAAACGAATTTATCTAAAACTCGAGTTAGCGTAGTATAAATTGTTGGTGTCGAGATGATCGCACCCAAAAAACATCATCTTAATTATTGATCTACAAGTTCACAATTTTGCAACTAGATGGCGTTAATATCGTTTCAGATCGCGGAACTTAATTGGCATATCGGTTAAACTAAATAAATGCTTGAAATAAAAGGTAGTCCAAAACTTAATCAATAGATGATCGCCTAAATCTCACCCAAAATATATGCACACATCTTAATTTTACCGCTTTACAAGTTTATATTATTGTTAGTAGATGGCGTAATCATCGTTTTAGATCGCGCTATGGTTTCGTTGACAAAATGTCGCAACCTAATCTAATGGGAGTTAGTTACCTTTGTGATTAATGCATCGTTGATTATTATTTTACTTTATTTGACTTACTGACTATACTTAAGGACAATTGATATGTATTCTTTGATTTTAGCTTGATGATATCGGGTTCTTTATGTAATTTTTTTTTGTAAACCGTAGCAAAGTAGTCTTGCATTTATTTCTTAGTAAGGTTATTTATAGGTTAGGTTTTATTCAATTTATATTGCTTATTTGTTTTAAAAGTTATATTTTTTAGATTAAGCTAGAAGTAAGTAGTTACATTGGTCATCATTCAAAATTGTCGCGGACAAAGTCGCGGGCACCAGCTAGTTAATAATAAATCCATTTGCAGATAAAAAAATGTCACCTAAAACAGTTGCATCTAAAAATTCCCAGTCATTATAGGCCTGTCAATTAAATTAATATCAGAGAGCAGGCAGAGCCTGTACTATAACAACCAGACAACTGATAAACATACTTATATATTTCTCAAAGATTTGTCCCGGGTGGGAATCGAGCCCACGACCTTTGGCTTAGGAGTCAGGGTCACTAATAACTAGACCCACCAGTCGAAATATTACAGTATTATAATTTTAGGCTAGTTGTGCCCCGCGGTTTTACCCGCATTAAACTTTATAATTTATAGCCTATGTGTTAATCCAGGGTGTTAGCTAACTCCATGCCAAATTTTATTAATATCGTACCAGCCGTTTAGACGTGAAGAAGTAACAAACATACACACTCACAAACTTTCGCCTTTATAATATTAGTAGGATAAACTTACAGCAACGATGGGCTCCTCGATTAATCTGCCGAGGTATTTCTTTTGCTGCTCCTTATTACCAGCTATGATCACAGGCGTTTGCTGAAACACATCTATAGTTATAGGTATACATCTTCTTATAAAAGGTTCCTTAGCTTTATTCTATTACAAATATGGCTATATTACATATATATTTGATGTGAGTATTATGTCAACATACAAATTTTCAATCTCAAGAACGTTGTGTTCGACATCGCTTATTTTAGATTGTCATACGTTTTTAGAGAATCGGAAAAACTAGGCTTAGCATTAACATTGCAATTCAATTTAATAAGGAGCGATAACAGTTTAGTTCCTGTAAGGCTTTTATTGCTGACCATACTACTAAATAGTTTCCTTCAAATTCAGATCTCATGTAATTGAGCTGAAGGCATCGTTTTGCACAAAGCTTACGTATTACATAAGATGTTTAATACATGAATAGATAATTTTTCTGAAGAGTTGTGGGCCATGCACAAATGTTTTTGTATACCGACGTTGTATTGACATTTTATTTTGTATTTTAATTAGTATTTGAGGCGAATAATATATAAGTTTGAGCAAGTTTTTCTTACGTAAAAAAAGTGTGTGAGCTATGTGAAAAACATCCTTTAAACAATACTCAAGTTTCAAGAACTGAAATGGTTCAATGATGGTGTATTGTACTAATAAATCAATAATACTCAACATCAAGAGCAAAATATAAGTGTGTTTGTGTACCGAGCAAGACTCACAGACCAACAGTTTTACAATAAATACTATACTCTATATACTGCATTGTACACACGGCTACACATCAAGCTACACATTTTCAGTATAAGCTGATCCCGCGTTGTATAGGACTTCCATACAATGAGAGGTCAGCTTATATTGGAATTGTATAGCTTGATATGTAGCCGTGTGTACTGTGTAATAGTGACGTTTTGTTTAAGTCGAGCTTGTTACACAAGTATAGTAATACTAGAAAAACAATATGAGGTGCCACAACGTTAGTAAATGCCAACAAAAGAGGGTTAATTCATTACAAGTCAAAACGAAAACCACAATCAATGCTGGCGATTCTGCCTTTTACACCACTTAACTAATTTTAATATCATTACGTCTCTGTCTAATGTAGTTCGTATGAAAGGAATAGGGCATACATAGATCAGTCAAAATATGCTTTATTGGACGAACTAAGATACTGAAGTGGCCATGTCCTTTTGATATGAACTGTGTTTAAATAATTTAATGATATTGAAATTAATTTAGTTGGTAATACATATGATCGGGGGCAAAGCTTCCTAAGCTTGTTTAAAACGTAATGGCGTCTAAAATCGTCACATTTGACATGTCATTGATATTGACGTAAGGAGCAATGTGTATCGATTATTAGCCGAATAATATGGCGATTTTAGACGCCGTGATATAGGTAGGTAGTGAACTACGAACCATGAGATTTCCGATGTTTTTATGTTATTGTGAAGCTAATTTCATATTATAGTTTAATTAAGACATAGGAAGTTTTATTCAGTATCTTATTGTTATATAATTTAAACTAAACTTTTTGTCTAATATTATATCAAATAATTATAAATTTAACTTCTTAAAATAGTATAAGTGTAAGTGGGGTTAAGTTTTTAAGAGGCCGACACCACCCAATATTATCGTACCATACTAGCCTCGCGCGTATCGATATATATAAAAACAGAAATTGACTGATTGATCGATCAACGCACAGCTTAAACCGCTGAGTCTAGAAAGATAAAATTTTGCACAAATATTCCTTAAAGGGTATGGTCTAAGATAGGATTTTTGAAAATTCATACCCTAAAGGGGTGGAAAGGGACCAAAAAGTTTGTATTAAACAACGTTTTTTCAAAAGTCAACGTCTTTTCCATTCCATTCCGATATTCACATTTTGTTCTATATCTTAACTCTCCCTTCCAATAATAAAAAAACACGTTTCTGAAAAGTAGGTCAACAAAATACGCTGGGTAATAGATAACTGCTCGATAACACTATCTTGAAGACATGAATTACCCAGTTATCAAATAGCGAAGTAAATACATTATACGATAAATACATGCATTATTAATTTAATTAATTATATTTTTTCATATATAATATGGGTATATCTATAAAACTTGTCTTGTCGGAAATTAAGTAGGTATTTGTTTTTTTTTTTTTATGGCAGAGGTCGACAAACGAGCAAGTGGGTCACCTGATGGTAAGTGATCACCGCCGCCCATGAACACTCGAAACACCAGAGGAGTCGCGGGTGCGTTGCCGGCCTTTAAGAGTCAGAAAACAAGTGTTTCTGACCCTTCCCCACACCCCGATGAGCTCTGGCGACCTTACTGACACTCAGAAACACAACATTAAATTATTAATGTTATTATTAAGGAATGTCTTCTGTAAGGTGGAGGTACTTCCCCAGTCAGGCTGCTCTTCGAGCGAATGAACGCTATGCCCTACCTCTCTTAAAATGTTATTGATTAATTATCGTTAAAATAAAATTACATTAAATTTAATTACTAGGTAGCAAATAAAAATATCCTACTACTCGGCAATTTCATGATTCGATCACTATATAAGAAAACATACTAAGTAGACGCATGCAAAGAAAAACAATGAATTTATTAATAAAATCTGATGTAGATATTAGTTTATGTATGATACATGAACTCTATTTTACCAGCACGTTTAGTAATGCTCTTTCCAAACGTATGTTCATAAAAATGTCGAAAGGATCTCCACTTAATTTATTGTTATATATATCTACTTTCAATGATTACATATAAAATGCTATAATTAAAGTAAATGTCACAGCCAATCACGCCCCGTTTTCTTTAATGTTTGAAAAGTGCACTTTTAAATCTTTTCTTGTGAGAAATGGGAACTATAGTTATTTATTTTTATATCAAACATTATTTTTGTACACAGCTCACATATCTATCCCACTGTCACGATAGGAGATATTGATACACTTGAATTAACTTCATTCATGTGCAAACCTTGTAAGAAATACAGGGTGTATTTATAATAGCTACATAAGTAATACAAAAACATAATCTATTTCGTATGGTGACCGTCGATTAGCGTAATAGAAATAGATTTTAGTAGCTTCAGGTTATCTATTATAATATTCGACAACGAATTATATTTACTATATACATATTATGTATAATATATCATAGTTACAATAATCAAACCACAGTAATTATAATAGCAATGTTCTATACAATTAAGATAATGTTAAACTAAGTAGTGAATGTAATATTTAAGACATTGCAGTCTCATAAGAATTACAAATCATGATACATATGTAACATGTTTTAATGCTACGTTTTGTAATTACTCTTATAATGGTCACACAATTACCACCGAATAAAATAAGCAAAGTTATGAATTAGACAATAAGTACAGAAACAGAAAACTATGTAGTAAACTACTAATTTGTAAGCCAAATGAGTCCGCCACATGGAAAAGGTACTATTAATCAAAGTACGCTCAATATTTGAAAAAAGCTCGTTACTGCCACCGTTGTTACAATTTAGACAGAGTTTTTAGTTTCAGCAGCAGATACGTTACACATAGTTAGTTCGTTATTAGTTAACTTCAATCATTATTGTGATAACGATATAAAACAATTTTGCCTAACCACAGAACATCATCGAGCATTTCAAATAAGTTCATATTTTAAGTTTCGACGAGCAAACTTCAGAGCAGATTAATGACTATTACAAAGCGGGCTTGTTATTTAAGTAATACAAACACATAATAATAACAAATCAGAAAGGGATCGTCACCGTATCGCCTTCCGCCTCGCCGTTAAACAGGCTATTGCTAGGCGACGCGCGAGGCGAGGCGAGTCGTTTACGTTACGATTCCGATAATTGTGCTTTGCTGTGGGGAGTTTCATACAAAGAATAATGAGCGATTCGAGTTGATACGCTTACGATCCGTTTCCGAGTTGATATGTGTGCTATGGCCTTAAATCTGAATAAATATTTCTTGTCATAATTGAATAACATGCATAAGGAAGGACTACGAAGCACACTAACTACTTCTATGGCACATTCTACGGTATTAACGAGCTGCAGGTAACAGGCAGTCAGATTAAGCACCAAGAGCACTCACGCCAAGGCCACTGGCTTCCATTGCTGTCATGATGCCAGTGCACCCAAACGCCAGCTCTTCAGCGGCAAGACATCCCTCAAAGACACCCATTGCCATACCACCTAAAGAAATGGACGTAACATGAAGGGCTGATACAGAAGCTTAGAGGACTCGATGACTATAGTCTTCACACGATAACATACAACCGTCGGAAGGTACGAAAATTCAACACATGGCAAGTACGACAAAAATGTTTCCTGTGACAGAAAAATGATTTGACTTTCAAACGCAGAAAACTACGCAAAATCGTAGAACATTTGTACATGGGATTCGGTGATTCGGATACTTCTCGTCATAAAGTATCTAAATTTTGCGTTTGAACGTCAACTCCTCGGCCACACATATTTAAAATTACGTGTGATTTTTTGCGTACCTGAATCCCTAACGGGTAATATATATACAGGGTTACTTGTAATCACCAACAACCTCGCAGGACTAGATAGCTAACACTAAAAGCAACAACTTTTGTTCTACAGCTTTTGGTTATTTGTTAGATTTTATTTCAGTATAAAAATAAGTATTAATTTAATTTCCCACTTGAATGTTTATAACTCGCATCGCAAAGATTACGTAAACCTGCGAGCGCGCAGAGGAGGGGTGCAGTGCTAACGCCTTAAAACTGAACGCCAGCCACGAGAGTTGTAATTATTAGCAGCAATATGGCGCGCGCGCGCCGAGCGTCGTGCGTATGATTGAACCATAGACTTACAAATGTCAGAGCAGTACAACAAAAACTTGTAAAATCATTTTTTTTTCATGTATTGACTTTGTCGGAAATCGTAGAACAAAAGTTGTTTCTTATGGTGTTATCTATCTATTTCTGTGAGATTGTTGATGTTTTACAAGTAACCCTTTACATAGTAGTTAAAAAAGTCGCGTTGCCTTTAAAAAGAAAAGAGAAAAGAATAGTTATTATAGGTTGTGTTGTAGTTTTGTAACAAGTTGTCGTTTCCTCTACTTGTAGTATAGTTAGAGCAGTTAGTTAGTAGTACCAATAAGTTGCCACACTAATGGCGCCTGCGGTACCTGCCGTCAAATCTTCTAATCTACACGTGTCGGGGTATGAAGAGCATAATTATTTATACATATGGCGACATAGTCCGTGCCTGGCACCACATTAGTTTCTCCGTTATTAATTCCGTCCGCGTTATGTAGTGACTAATACGAACAATGCTTCATGCTCCAAGACAATTGTATCTTTTGAAAGGGACAAGGTAAACTTTGGAGACCTCTTGTAGAAACTAGAGTTGTCCGCATTTGATACAGAAGGCGGCGTCCGGTACAGTAGTCTAGTTTTGTTGTAATAATAACTTTTAGACAACATTAAACACTGATAGAATTCAATTATAATGTAAACGCTTAATATATTATAATCTATAACATAGGGCTTTACAAAGTACTGTCGTCGACACATGAGTAGCTAGGTCTAAGTGTAATTGAACTCAGCCCTCGCTAATTTTTCAATATCACAGCATGGCTACCACGAGTTCATTTAGTTTACTTCTACGATGGTAATTGCAGTTTTTTCCAGTACATTAACTAGCACAGCCTCTAGCAGAAATTTCAATGAACTTAAAGTAAACTATATGCAGTCGTGGTAAAGGGTACAGAAAAGATTGATAGCGTTCATATTCAAAGAGGTGAAATTGTCAGCTGTTGATCATTATATAATAACCTCTAGCGTATAACATGGCATATTTAAGCAGATGAATCGTATTTTACACTTGGTATAGCGCGTTGCACATGAAGACAATGATACATGTTGGTATCTAATGAACATATTATTATCAGCCTGATATTGTCCACGTCTGGACATAAGCCTCCCCCAAAGGTTTCTACAACGTTGCCATTTGGAGGGTTTTCCCGTAGTGAGCGCGCTTGCCATGCGGGTTAGGTGTTAGCTATACTACACAGGTAGCGCTGCTACCCGATTACCTGCTGAATCCCTTACCATTATATACAACCTATAAAGAAGTAATTATCTTATTTCCTTTATACATTTAATAAAACATCTTCAATAAATAAATAATGAATGAGGTAAATGAGATGACATACAATTATGTACACAATCGCCGCACTGCAATACAAGCTGTGCCCCGATACATTTTTATGTAATAAATAACCGCAATCGTTGAGTGTATGTTAAATTTTTAAGATAGTTGTTGGCACCTCCGTTTTTAAATTTAGAGCCAACAGCCCAACGGCATTTCAAATCGAATGAGCTTTTAAATAGTTATATGTCAATTATTTTGTCATTAGATCCAACGGAAATTCAGGAGGTATTAAACGTTTTCGCACCACGAGTGTGGATAATATTTTTTTTATTGGATGTTGTCAGAATATTTGACATAACTTTTGTATCAAGCCAGATCAATCGAATAATTGTTAATGCTTTTGATTATTTAGTTCTATCGAAACAAGTTTTCTATGCGCCCCGCAGTTATGTACGTCAGTTATTCTGTTGTTATCAATAAGCTGCCTTACTCATTTAAGTAATCTCCAAATGGCAGTCATGACTAAGAAGTCAAAGTCTAACACGCGGTAGCCACATAGTGCGCGAACACAAAATGAAACTAGACAATATTACGACTGTGAGGCACATGTAAAACATTACAGTGTCGGAACTATATATTCAGCAGCTGTCAAATAATCCTGCCATTTTATAGTACAGTGGATGCCACATCAGCCGATACACTTTCACAACGAAAACCGGCCATACGGCCTACAAACATACCGGAGGCACGACCATGTCGTCTGGTACTCACCCGCAGGAGTCCAAAGACGCACGGTATGCAGCCGGCATGTGTGTAGTCCTTGTGCCTTATGAAGAAGCTTCACGGTCAAAGTGCATCCGACAAGGTGTCGCCTCTACTAGTACATATGGCTAAACTCACTCCTAAATTGGTGCCTCCGACAGCGGTGGTAATGCCAGTGCAACCAAAAGCCATTTCTTCACCAATGATGCACTCCTCCAACACTCCCAGAGTTCCCACGCCCCCTGAAATATCTCCCTTAGCTCGAATATACTGTGTATAGAAAAAGTTGCCTAGGATCACGTAACGCTTTTCATTTAAGTGACGTGTTCAAAGCGCGGCGTACAACTAATTCTAGACATAGGTAACTGCAGCCAGCACAGTTGTCAGTTTCTGATGCGAATGTACATGCACCTCAACAATGATGTTACTATTCATCAATAGTAAACCTTTCCCAAATGGTAGACAACTGAGAAAGCTCTAAGCACATGCTACTACCGTAATCTAACAGTAACATATAAAACACATTCGGTATAAGGTGGCGCGTAGCGTAAACATCAATATCCGTTATATTCGTGAATATACCGCACTCTAGCTGCACTTTAAACTAGGCCTTCAGTTTCAAAACTAAAGAACGTAATTATAATAAAACACAGTTAGATAGCGGTCTCTTTACGAACGAAATGGACACGAGAAATGTAACATAATTAATAGCTTAATTTTAAAGATATTCAAAATAGTTGCAAAAGATCCCATCCCGCGCCATCCTATACCTAAGTCTGTTCGGTATTATTATGAAGTGGCTCACTCCGATTTCCGTGATAGTGATGGCCGCCATTATGCCAGAGCAACCATACGAAAACTCTTCGCACACAAGACAGTTCTCCTGTACTCCTAAACCTACACCCCCTGTGAAGTTCACGCCGTAAAGGCAATGTAAGATTGACATCGTTGCAATTTTACTGTGATACGTGTGGTTTATAGTCAAATTTTAATTAGTTACATACGAAATTATTTTACATATTCGATCCCGACTTCAACTAAACCTGACAACTTTTCAGAATTCCAAAAAGAAAATAAATATTTTACATTTTATATTAATTTCCTAACTCTAATATTAACTCCGTGAAGAAAATAATAAAAATTGAGAAAAATTTAATATTGTCAATTAGGTGCAACGTGTAACTATTAATTGATTATGTTTGCTGTTCTCTTACCATTACAATTATATTAGAATACTTTAGATCAACATAAACTTTAAATAGAATGGATCGACAATACTTTCCAGAGTTTCTTCGACGAATTTCAATGGACTATCGTCAATATTGTCCGCCTGCTCACTACCTTAACCCCTGTTTAAGCATAAAACATCCTCAGCAGCACCTATATATTAGCTACTAGTGTTAATATTCAGCAATCCCTGTTTAATATTAACTTTAAAAGTGCTTGCTTGGCCAGTGTTATAAAATATTTTACTAGTGAAAAGCGTGCGGCAGGGCGTCAGGCGGAATGAATTTATACAACCAAATAAGCAACAAGTATACATCCCTATCTTTAATTTTCAATTTATTGAGGTGGAGTTAGCCATGTGGCTACTGGGTTTGTTGATTTTACAATTATTTTTCCAGCATGCAGTGAGAAAGTGTTTCGTCTATGCTGTCCTCGTATAGCGAGTCGGTTTGAGCAACGACTTGTGTACTCCTAATGCCACTTGTACGTTTAATTTAAACCCCCACTCGACGCCTTGCTGTACGACTTCAATACAACCCGTATCCAAAGGTCTACTACATATTGAAGACTTACAGATACCAGGTTTGTTACAATGACGGCTGTCACGCCTGCGCATCCGAACGCCACCTCTTCAGTTATCAAGCAATTCTCAAAAATGCCAAGCCCATATCCTCCTGTAATACGCGAGTTTATGTGTGTACGAGAATCTATTTTGTTAGTACGCTGTACACCTAAGTAGAAATCAAAACGATATGGCTACTCTTCAACGACTATAAAACATTATAGCGGTGCCCCGCGGTTCTACTCGCGTTAAACTTTATAAATTATAGCCTATAGCTGTGGATTTACCCGCGTTAAATTTTATAAATTATCACAGCTCCTCCCCCGTAGGTAGGTGATAGGGTGATTATGTGTAGCCTATATGTTGACCCGACCTCTTAGTAATGTTCATGCAAAATTTGAAGTAAATCCATGCAGTACTGTTTGAGTTTAGCCCGGACATACATACAGACAAACAGGCAAAAATTCTAATAACTATATTTTTGGCTTCGATATCGATTGTAGATCACGCCCCAAGTATCCTTTTAGAAAAATATTCAATGTACATTTTTGAATTTCCTACGATTTTATTATATGTAAGTATAGATAACTTTATATGATAAAAATTGATTTTTTTTCCTATTTTGCATACAATTACGTTTCATATTTTTGCGCCTAGTACTGAATAAGTGTTTATCAAGCTCATTATTGACTGATTTGATAATTCGGAAATTGTGTTATTATCTAATTTCAGTTAACTTTGAAAAACGAAAAAAATGGGATTCAAAGGCCAATATCGACTACGGTTGATCGAAAATATATAGGTAGTTATTGAAATAAAAAGTAAACTACCTAATTACAGTAATGAATTAATTAAATAAACATTATAATCGTAGGACATCGTAACACACAGTAATCTATTATTTTACACATTATGATGCAAGTATTAATCGTAGTTTACAGCCACAACTATTTTTATGAATTATATTATAGTTTTTACAGTTTATTATAAGTTAAATTCAGATAAATGTTCATATATCTTACTTCTTTTCTTTTTGTAAACGTGTATGACGTCTTTAAACGGCCATTAACAAGAATGCAACATACATTAATATTTTTGAATTCGTGTATTTTTTTATATTTGACAATTATATTATCGTATGAATTGAGAATAGTGACATTTTTGTTTCAGCTACCGATATAAAAGAGTCTATGAGCCAGGAGTTATTGCAAAAATAAAGTTGATGGATTGTACTAATACTGCTGAAGTGATTTTACGGCATAAATAGATAATCAAAATCAGACGAGAGGTTTGGGTTTAATAATCATAGATATTTGGCTTAAATCATGAGGGATACATGGACTTTGGAACGAAGTTCCTTATCGCGCGTTGTGAAAAGGGGCTAGGAGGAAAAAAATCTTACGAAAACTTGTCACGACACTTTTTGCAGCTGTGCGGCGTGCACATGTTTCTCTGTCTGTCTCTCTCTCTCTCTCTTTTATAGAAAGCAAGCCAGATATTTTCATTTCTATTTCGCATTGAACAGTGTGGTGTGTGATTATTTTTGTTGAGTGAATACAGGTTTTTTGTACATAATAAATAAAAGAAATAACTTCGTTCCATCCGGGTGTCCCTTGACACCTCTCAAGTTTTTCTTTACACTGAACACTCACGCACTTTAGATCACCTTAATCTTAAGCTTAGTCACAATTTTTTTTATTGAATTTCCCATTCGGCCGTTGAGTGAGCCACACATGTTTACACGTAATCTAAACGTGATTATCATCATTATAATTATACATCTTGGGTTGGCTGTGTAAACTGTTTTCTGACATACTAAATGTTTTCGAACACGTTGTTGGGTCAAGTTGGTTTAGTACGTGATGGTGTAGTTAAAAGTAGTAAGATCAAAATAACATTACCGCAATGCTCGGGCACGTGTGAGTTCATTAGGCCGACTTCCCAGGCCTTCTTGACGATGGGCCAAGGGTACTCCCCGGTCTTGTCGTAGTGGGCCGCCACTGGTACTATTTCCTCCCTGGTGAACTTGCGAGCCAGGTCTTGCAGGGCTTTCTGTTCATCGCTGAGCTCTGGAAGGACATAAGTAATAATATAATATTCTCCATAGAACCAAGTCAATAATCTAGTTAGCTAGAACTTAATTTTGATATAATGTTTCTCAATCTTTCTATCTATCCGTTCTGCCAATAACTAACCAAAAAGTTTTGTTTTATGAAACAACGCATTCTTAAATTGATTCTAATGATTTAAATCTCATTATTAATTACAGTCATAAAGAAAACCCATAACTTATTATAAAAAAATAATACTAGGCGTACTTAGATAATTTTCCAGATAGTTTCTGTAAATAAATTGTCCTAAAATTGCAATTCAGACACAAAACTCAACGAGACTCAAAACAACCATTAATGGATCACACAAATTGTTGCCCTAACCGAGGGTCAAACCCGAAACACGAGGTCACCAAGGTGGTGGCCAGGCGGCTACCTTAACAACTGAGCCATATTCTCTTTAACTATAAATATGAGCAGACTTTTACCCCAATCTATCATTTATTACTCATCATTACTGATCATTGGACTTTGATCTTTGTAACCATAAATAATCTTAACTTATCTAGTGCACCTATCTTTGTCCATCCATGTGGTATTTGATAAAATCATATCATATTGGCTTATATCTTATTTTGTTTCTAGATGTCTTCATCTAATCATCTAAATCATATTACATTTATAAAACCCACTTCGACTTTATACAGATAATAACAAAAGCCGGTGGACTTTATTCTGTAATTACGTGCTATTGTTATTATTAACTCACGATGAAGTTACATTACAAAGATTGTTTATCTGAGAGTGGTTATTAGGATCAATTAAATATAATCGTTATATTATGTACGTAACAAAAGTGGAATATTTTTAAACAAAAAACACTCTATTCGCCCTCCATGACTGTAATTATGTATATCGATGATTTGCTCCTATGATCCTCAATCAGATGAAGCTGCCTGCTTGATCTACATAAAATGTTCCTAAAACCCGCTCTTAATCAAAGTTCGAACTCCAAAAGGGATACCCTATGGCGCATGTTCATTAATTTGTAGTTTATTTGCAAGACAATTTGAGGGTCGCCAATTTTATCCATCTTCAAGACTCCTTGCAGTTGAAAACGTTACAGAAATCTGTTCAGTATTTTGGATAGACCTTTAACCGTTGGGAAACTTCTAAATACAAAATTGTAATTAATTGACTTAAATTATAATTATGTAAACTATGTTTTAAAATTACATCTCAAGAATAGAAGGATTTCTTAATATTGTTTTCAGTTGAAATTGGTTGCCGTGAAAGTGTTATCTTACTACCAACGATTTTGATTAGCCGAACACATGTATTCGGCGATTCAAAATAGCCTCACACTTGTATTCTTTTGTTCCAATTCAAATTCCAAATATTATTTCCACACAAAGACGTGAGTGTGTGAATTCTTTGAACTTAGTTTTCAAATTATTCTTAGTTATTACATTTAAAATATATCATATTTAGTTTCAGTGCAAGTAAGTATTATTAGGATTTGATAGATGTACTAAATCAAAGGTTAATAATATGAATTTGTAAGCTGCCCTGTACAGACTTGATATTCTGGACGATATTCTTACGATTACTTGGAATAAGAAATACAGATTATCTATACGTGGATTACGACAGGATTCTTTGCCACAGAATCATCATGTCAGCTAAATTACGTCCACTACTGGACAAAAGACTCCCAAAGAATGAGGGGATATGTCATAATCAGCACGCTTGACAGACAGGTTGGCGAGCGCAGTATGATGGTCATAGTTCACAGAAAAACGTTGCTGCCCAATCTCTGGTAGGTATTCCCTCGGGACGATTTCTACGCCCCCACGAGATGAGATGGGGTGACGATATTCTTTGACGTTACCGCAGATTACCAGAGCGTAATCTTACCTACCAGTTATTAGTTGTTAACTTTCAGAGTATTACTAATCGCAATATTTACAAGCAGGCGAAGTCCATGAATGTGGAAGATTAGATTAATAAACAAAAACGTACAAGATAACATTCTAAATATTTAAATACATGTACAAATCTATAAACGACTTAACAATACATTATTCAGAGTTGAATGATATTAGTGAACAATGCTAATAAAAAATCTTTATATTGTGAACCAAAAACTTTGTACCCCTTTTTATGGAATATGCGCGGACGGAAGATTATTTCAATTGGAATAGTTAGAGTTCCTATGAAGGAGTGCAGAAACCTAATCCAATTAATATTATAAAAGTGAAAGTTTGTAAGTATGGATGGATGTTTGTTACTCTTTCACGTAAAAACTACTGAATGGATTTTAATGAAACTTTATACATCAGAATAACAAATAGGCTGCAATTTATAAAGATATTGTGTGAATTGTCCAAAATATGACGATAGGTGTAAAGTAAGTATGAAAAAATCTACCACCTGCGAGTTATTCCAGCGTGCACTGCCATAACCGCTAGAAATACACTTCCTACTAATATTATAAATGCGAAAGTTTGTGAGTATAGATGTATGTTTGTTACTCTTTTACGCCAAAACTACTATAACGCGGGTGAAACCGCGGGGAATTGCTAGTAAAATAAAATAAAAAAGGTTTTTATTCACGTAGACTTTAAAAAAAATCTGTGTGTACTTATGTACACGCGTTAGAAGTTATACTTCTTTGGCGTATGGAAAAAAAATAATTAAAATGCAGTAGTGATTAACGATAAATATTAAAATTTTATTTAAATAAAAATACTAGAATATACAACTTGAACATAGTTATCAATTTTCATACCACCTAGAACTAACTTCATGCTGTTAAATTTAGGTGTCGGTGTGCGCGCGCATCGTAAAAATTCACTCTCATCATTTTTCTCCATCGCGCCAAAAGAAGTATAACTTCGAACAGCGCTTGTAAATAGTCACAACATGTTTGTAGTAATATAGTTGTATACATTATTATTTCTAGTTACATAGATATTTAGGTACACGGATTATATGAGAACATTTATAAAATTTATTTTATAATAGCAAATATATTTAGCTAGATTGTATAAAGTTATTGTCAAAGAGATTATGTTTAAGTTGAATTATCAAAATTAATAGTTTTAGCTATATTTTACTACTTATTGGTCTGAATTATTTATTATTTCATATACTTGTATGTAATCCATTAGAAGTATTTTATTTTAAAGAACACTTTAGCGTCTCTGTGCTTTGGAGGGCACGTTAAGCTGATCCCAGTTGTAGCCATTAGGCAACAGTCGAAGCCATGTAAGAGGCCTAATGGGCGACTTGAACAACACTGCCACTAGGGTAACCACTGCCCATGCGATAAGAAGTGATGATGATGATGATGATGTCTTCCCGGCCGAATTTCAGCCACGGCGGCCATTCTCAATGGAGATTAGCCAATTGTGCAGGACATATTATAGTGCACAAGTGACTGCGCAAACGCAGGGGCACTTTCTATTCCATCACTCTCATGATCCGATGGCACGACTAGCGACACGACCGAAAAGAGGTCAGGTACAGGACCGACAGCTTTACGTGCTCTTCGAGGCACGGGGGTGTAATACCGCCAATTTTCAGACTTCGGGCTGATACTGAGAAATTTATTTTTACGGAAAATTCCCAAAATCTCTTTTTGGCCCGACCCGGGATTTGAACCCAGGAGCTCATTTTCTGCGGTTGGACACGCTACCGCTAGACCAACGAGGCAGTCAAGTAAGAAGTAGTATCAATACGAATGTATATTATGCCGGTCACACATTTTAATAATTAACGGAGCAGTCTCTCTATCCCGTAATCCTTCCCTCATTAATTGTTACGGAAGGTCGCGGTCAATGGGTGGCTCTGATTGGACAATATGTCTTCATCTATCACGGTATAAAGTGCATACAACCACTAGTTTATTAAATGAAGAGAAACTATAGATCGACAACATGAAAACGAGATAATTGTTCCATATACGGTCACCGTAGCCGTGGTAGTGCTTCTACCTACGAAGCTGGTGGTCCTGGGTTCGAATCCCGGTAAGTGTAAATATTTGTGTAATGAACACGAATATTTGTTTCTGAGTCATGGAGGTTTTCTATGTATATACGTATTTATCTATCTATAAAAGTATGTATATAGTCGCCTAGTACCCATAGTACAAGCTGTGCTTACTTTGGGGCTAAACGATCCGTGTGACATTGTCCCTAGATATTATTATTATTATTACTGACATTATTATCGGTATTATTATTATCTTGACAATAACTTGATACGAGCTAGCTAAATATCATTTCTATAATAAAATATTTTTTTTAAATGTTTTCATACAATCAATACAATCGTTCTTAACAGGAAATCTTAACAGGATTAAATATCTATGTTACTAGAAATAATAATGTATACAACTATATTACTACAAACATGTTCTGACTATTTACAAGCGCTTTTTTAAAGTCTACGTGAATAAAAACCTTTTTTATTTTATTTATTATTTATTTATATAGATCAATTTCCAAATACACTTAAAACTAAAAGTTTTTAATAAAAGTGTAGTGCTAAGTTTAGAAACGCAGACTGAAATATTTCGTAAGGTATAATAATAACAATAATAATATCCTGGGACATTATCACACACACACGGCAATCTGCTTCCGAACTTAGCACAGCTTGTAATATGGAAACCAGATAACTAATATACTACATATAGTTTTTTTCTATAGTACATAGACGAGCGCGTCTCGCCAACAAGCTTTGTCGCTTGGCGAGGAACAATTTAATTGTAAAAATGTAATTTTCTTTTATGAATAAACGATTTAAAAAACAAAAAAGTACTATACGAGTATGTACTACATATAATAAGTACTTAAATATTATACGCATACGTGCGTATAATAATTGTTATTGCTGGAAATTCAGTTCATTACATCACTAAACTGTTTAAGGAAGGCCTATTGTGTAAACATTTTTTTATTTTTATATGAAATCGGCAACCATAATTAAATATGTAGAATAAAGAAAATATGCTACTTGACAAATAGCAAAATAGTTTTACCCGCGTTAAATTTTATAAGTTATAGCCTATGTGCTATTCGGATATACAACATGTAACTTAATTAACGCACATCCTGAAAATAGTTTGTTCAGAATCGTTTACTGGATCGATTTATATCATTTTTAATAAAGGTAATTTTTTTATACCAAAATAATTAATACTGCGGAAATTATTGCCATATTAACCCTGTACAGTCAAATCAAATTGAAATAGACCGTAAGTCAAAGTAATAAGACTTTTAAATCGCAGTTTTATTTGTATTCATACAAAATAAAGAAAAATAAACTTTATTCCAAGAAACTAATTTAGTAAATAACAATGCATAAACATGTTAATTAAAAAATTAAGTGTATATATTATGATTACACCATAATATTCTAATTCGGGTGTTTGAGGGTGTGCGTTAATTACGTTACATGTTGTATAAGCGTAATAGTTTTTGCGTGAAAAAGTAACAAACATACACACTCACATACTCACAATCTTTCGCCTTTATAATATTAGTGTGATTTTTTTTTGTTACAGAGGCGCTCACAGTCTCGCCAACAAGCTTTGTCGCTTGGCGAGGAACAATTTAATTGTAAAAATGTAATTTTCTTTTATGAATAAACAATTAAAAAAAAAAAAAAAAAAGCCAGTGCTCTCACCGATCCGTAAGTGAATGGCAAGGTTAAGCAACTAGGTAAACAGCTCGAAGTCAGTCCATAGATGGGTAACAACAACCAATTTCTGAGCGTCTCCGTGCTTCGGAGGACACGTAAAGCTGTCGGTCCCGGTTAAAGTTTAGACAACAGTTGTTAAGCCATGTCAGAGACCTACACCGGGCGGCTTGAACAACTCTGATATTAGAGTAACCACTACCCATACACGAATAGTTCCACTTCCCTCCAGAGCAAAGCGGGAGACACAATGATTTAAAGAGGCTATAGCCTCATTCTCTCGTTTTATGAGGCTATAGCCTCTTTACATCATTCTGTCTCCCGCTTTGCTTTGAAGGGAAGTGGAACTATTCATTTTCTAACTCTTCCTTTTTTCTTTCCGATTAAATTCGTTGCGGGATCCAATACAGTACAAGCGATTCCCCGGGACATGCCTGAGCCTCACCGCTCAGTGTCATTTAATTGAGTGCCACTGTTGATCCTGGCTTACAGGAGTTGCAGTGGTGGGTAAGAGGGAGGGACTAGTCCCGACAAAAAACAAAAATACCCACACACAATAAGTAAGCTTTAAATTATATTAAATTAAAAAAAGAAAAATGTATTTTGCACACATTCAGTCTATCCAATGCTCTTAAAATGACATTACATATCTAAATACTTTTTTAACGTGTTAATGTTATAGTATACAGAATGGCAAGTACATTAATTTCCATTAAGATTGCGTGACAGGGCAAACTTAAAACTGTTAGGCTGTTAAATATACTTGTCCGGTGCGCATCATTAATCAACGGTTACCTTATTATGTACCTGTTGACGCAATTAACTAATGGCCTTTAACTATTTAGCATTAATACGTGAAATTACGAAAATTTTGGTTGAAAATCGTAATAATAAAAAAATTAATACGCCATTTGCAGTCCCTAGGCCGTAAGTGATCGGCGGGGTAAAGTACCTATGCATGCGGTGACTCCATAGATGCGTGACGTTGAAGTGGTTTAATTTCTGAACGCACAGACAATATGTGTAACAGTTATTTTTGTTACATATTGTATTTTACTATATTTATGTACACACGCCAGCACATCAAACTACCAGTCTGTCAAATTTCTTTTATAGATTTTCGACTTTATCACAAAAGTATAATGTTCACTTTCATACATACATAGACTCACGCCTGTTTCCCAGAGTGGTAGGCGGAGACACTTTCAATTGGGGTAGCTTGATGAACTGGTGTCTGTACATTATGAGCTTTAATAGTACAAGTGTATGTAATACCCATGTGCTGCATAAATCTCATAATTTCAATAACGATATCTTTGGACGCAAAATAGGCGTCTATACTTACCAAAGCATAGACCCGTAGTGGGTATAGGCTTGGCAGCCGCGGCCGCTGGCGCTGAAGTTGACAACTTCCTGTAAATTGGCCGGGTGGCGCGCACTATCTGAAACAGAACAAGTTGGATTTCCTTTCATTTGTCTTTATGCGGAAAATCTGAGGTCACTTTGCATTCATGTCAGCCAAAGTACGTCCACTGCTGGCCTAAAGCTTCCCCAAAGAATGGGGGATATGCCATAATCGCCACGCTTGGCAGACGAGTTGTCGATCGCAGTTTGATAGTCACAGTTCACAGAAAAACGCTGCTGCCCGTTCTCTGGTAGGTATTCCCTCTGATGATTTCTACGCCCCCCACGGGTTGGAATAGGGTGATAATACTCTATGCAGTCACCACACAACAATTTATAACTTTTCAATACCAGGATACAACCATTTGGCCATTGCAGACCAGACCAATTATTTCTCGTCACTCTATTAGTGGCGGCGTATTAAATTGCTAATAATGTGGTCTTGGGTTCTAATCCCAGGTCTGGCCGAAAAGTGATAAAGGGCCTTTCCTGTTAAGAACGATTCTCAGTATCAGCCAGGAGACCGAGAGTTGGTGTTACCACCGGTCTTGTAACGGATCTCTTTACAGTCATCATGGATAGGTAAGTAATGGAATCCGGCGTTATTTTGCGGGAATCCATAACAATTGCATAAAGATAAAGAGTGCTCGAATGAGACATATGTCTCATTCGACACTCGAAGAGCAGCCCTTCAGAATGGTCTGTGGAGGACTGAAACACGTGTTGGGTATCGTACTGGCGCATGTAATTTGCTTTTTTATATTGTCCTTCTTGCATGTGCACATTTTTGCGGGCGGGAGGGCGGTGCAAATTGCATCCCGGCATGATTAAACTGACAACTAGCGGAATTAACACTACATATTGATTTTGTATTTTGATTATTATGGATAGCTATCCGTACGTATGCCAGTGATGGAATAGAAAGTCTATGTGTTCGTACACTAGTACAGTACAATATGTCTCGCAGACAGCTCGTACCTATTGCGACTGACCAGTCGCAATAGGTGCATAGGTAAAACCATTGCAAAATTCAACCAAGAGTACATTATTATTTACGTGGTAAAAAGCATATTCTTAACCCTAGTGTGGACTGGTGGAAATTGGCAACGGTATGCAAAAAAAACAATCTGTGGATAGTCAAACATATCTAGAAGTGAAAGGTGGCTTAACATTGTTCACATATCTTATACAACACATATTCGAAGTTTGAAAAATTAGTATTAAAGTATACACTTTTACGGATAGCGCAAGACAGGCAATTTTGGAGACCTTTGAGAAAGGTCTTTGTCGAGCAGTGGTCGTCTTTCGGCTGATATGATGATGGTGATACACTTTAACTACTTGTAACTTTCAGGTCAATAATTTACAACTTGATTACATAAGTATTAAGTATTCAGGCACTCACTCGTGTTGTTTATTTTGATCATTGTCGACCAGACAGTTATTACATGCTGGTGGTCTTTCTAACGAAATAAATAATAATTTCTGTTTTTTTTAGTAATTTTTTTAATGCAGCCTTTATTATTTGGGCTTGGTCTTGTCTTGGTTCGGGTGTACTTACCTACAGCACTTCGACTCTTCAAGATCTCTTGTATCTTTTTATTTAGACCTTATTTTAAGACAGAGACATGGAAAGTCCGTAGAGCTGGCTACATTTGTGAGGCTAGTAAACATAATTCTAACATTTTTGGTATTACCAAGTCGAATAACAACGGCCCGCCTGACTGTGAAACTACCTTATAAATCTTGCCGAACACGTAACAGACGTGGCAACATTCACACGCTACCGATGTTCTTATAACCGTGATAAATTTTCGCGACCCTAAATCCCCGCAATCTTAAAACTAAATAATTGATATTTAGTCTCTTTGGCTATCCGTAAGTATCCGTAAGATCCGTAAGTAAGTAGGCTCGCGGTAAGTCCATAGATAGATGCAAGTCCGCCAAAGTGGTTTAATTGCTGAGCGTCTCCGTGCTTCGGACGGCACTTTAAGGTAACAGTCATTAAGCCACGTCTGAGGCCTACTAGGCGGCTTGAAGAGCAGAGTAGAGTCGTTTTTATGAAAAGAAAGAAGAAAGCGGTTGAATAATAATCTAGTAAGTAGTAACGGGTGGTGACCGTGGTGAATATCAAAATATCATCATCCTATTTTATCCCGCGGGGGGCGTAGAAGTCGATCCGAGGGAATATCTATCGGAGGAGGGACAGCAGCTTCTTTTTGAGTAGGTACTATGACTATCATACTACGATCGCCAACCCGGCGACCAAGCGTGACGATTATGGCATATGGGAGGATTTTGTTCAGCAGTGGACACTAAGGACACTAAGGTAACCGCTGCCCATACGATAAGCAAGCAAGTCTAAAAAGATTTTCTTTTAAAGGCAACTCCCGTGCCATTGAAATAAATCCTTATATCGCAGCGTACTTTACAAACATGGTCGGACCCAAGGCACAATAATTTTTGGGTCTCTAGATATGTTGGCCAGTCTGGGATTCGAACCCGTACGAAGCGACGTGGCTACCTTAACACATTCATGCCAATTGAAATTGAACTGCTGTCTCAGTGTATAAGAACGGGAACCAGTAATTTATAACGTAAAGCTCTAACTAATAATACTTACTCAATGTATATTTCCTAAGTACGTAAATATTATATTTACATAAATCGGTCATTGACGTCAAAACTGTTCGCACAATTGACTTTGTGTATTATAAACAGTTTATACAGCTTTTTTACGCAAGTTATTTTTCGCTTATCAGATCGCGATAGGCATATAACAAAAGAGAATATAGACAACATCTCTATCAAGTTCGTTCGCTATAGCAATGCCAAATGCCAAATTTTGTCATTTTTTTTATTGCCAATTTTGTACTGCCGTTTTAGACGGTGAACACTAATTATAACCATTTTATTTAAATATAAGTATATATTTTTAGTACTTAGTTTTACGTTTCTTTAGTTGATAATTTAAGTTTATTAGATTAACATGAAATATATAGAGAATATTTAAAAAACTTGTTGTATATAATATAATCATATCATCATTATAAAAATAATAACCTAAAATCTTGCAATCCAAGCATTAGCAAATGGAATAAAAAAATCGAACTAAAATGGCATTTAATTACGTTTTTCATGTGGCATGGTCACATAATTTGCATAATGAAATACTTTGTAAGTTTAATTTAAATAAATTATAATTATATTTAGATAATGTAGTGTACGTTAACGTTAGAGCTGTATCTAAGCCGTGTGGTTGCCGGCCTAGAAAGAATAACAGGGTCACCCCATACCATCGCACAGGTGTCTTAAAAGGCGGCTAAGGGTTACGCCAGGTAGCCGGGCAGCAGCGCCATCTCTGTACTACCTACTCTAACTGCGATCACCAAGTACTACGCAAAACCCTCCAAAAAACTTTTGGGGGAAGGCTACGTCCAGCAGTGCTTTATAACGAACTGACTAAATCAACTAACAATAGGGTAGATATTTTCTCCATGACCTTTTTAACATACAGGCACTTTCTTTTGAATAATACTAGTTGTTTTTAATTTAATTTAATAGTTGTTTTTTCTTTATCGGTTTAGGTAACGTTGTAGGTTAACGTTGTGAACCTCAAATTTAAATGTTATCACAATCAATGCCATGCATACCTGTAAGTTGGGTAGTTACTACATAAGTGCTATATTATTAGTGTAATATGTATTGGTTCCGTGTAATTATTCTGTTGGTGTGCTAAATAAATAAATAAATAAATACCAGGCTGATGGTGGATGGAACGTTATTGATTAAATTTCAAGTGAAATTTATATTGTCTGAGGTATTGGGCCATTTGGGGCGGCTCTCTGTTGGTAACTTAAGGCGGCCATGTCGTTTTGGTAGCGTCTGTCTATTCTATTGTTTACTGAAGCCAATGAGGCTTACGACACACAAGACATCACACTCAGAACCACCACTATTATTATTAGTAGATAGATACCTAGTGTGTTGTTGAGCACGGTTTCGGGTTTAGTTTTATACATAAACACGAACCGTCGTTTACGAAAACCTCGTTAGGAGGAATTTACGAATATATATTATTTTTTTTTGTTTTATGACATTTTTTACCGTAAATTACAAATCACAACGGAGAAACCATTAATTTATTTGACCAGCCGGAGGAAATAATTACGAGTTCTCTGTAAAAGATTATATATCACATTGGTAAGAACTCCCAAAGAATAAAATTTTTGTTTAGAAGCATTTTTCGCATTGATTTGATTTTGTTAAAATATTGTTCAGAACTACAATAATATCTTGGGTCATTATTCACAATCTGATCCCAAATTAAGCAGAGCTTGTAGTATGGAAACCATACTACTTTTCTTTTGTAAATACATACTTATATAGATAAATTACACCCAGACTCAGGACAAACAGACATGTTCATGGACACAAATACCTGTATTGGGTGATAATCGTTGATAATCGAACCCACCGCCTCCGGCGTGAAAGGCATGTGTCTATCGACCAGGCCAACTTATTAAGTTAGCCATAATAATATTAATCAATCGTATACCATTCGACCCACCTGATAGGCAACTCCAATGTCACAGACATACTAATACGCAAATATAGGTTATTAAACTCATAACACTCATCTTTTTAGCTGGAGGTTGTGTGCTACAATAAATTAAGTGCAGAAATTTATACCTACTGAATAATTCATACTGCGTTTGATGCTAATACATTATTTAACAATGTAGATAGCGGTTGTATTTGCCTTATAATAAGCTTTTTATAAGGCATAACATTTTACACACAATTACATGATAATTATAATATGTAACAAAGATGTACTACAATAGATAAATATATGGTGAAACACCTGTGACAATAAAAAAAATATAAATGATAAGCAATGTCACATACACATCATTAATTGTCATAATATAAGTATTATGTAGTGACAAATTAACTTATTACAAAATAATAACTACTGCCAAAAGATTTCCATTTTTAATGTGTTGGAACTTGCCCAATACACAACGGTAAAATAGAGAAATCCAAAAATCGCGTGGGATTATACAAATGTGCTACTATGCACATCATGACTCGGGACAACGAGTACTAAAAGTATCACTGTACGAAGTTCGAAACGGCAACACGTGAACACTGAGGGGGCAGCGAAGGGCGCAAGGCCAGCATTTTCTTCTTGTGAGGGCTAAGAACAGCCCGCACATACAAAAGTCACATATAAATCCTTCCTTCAGAGATGTTCAAACACCCGGTAAGCTTAAATGGTGACAGATGTTGTATTTTAAAACTATGCTAGTATTACGCTCAGCTTTATACCGTAAATAATTGTGGTGGAATCTACGTGGGGCTACCAACATGGTTTATTTCACCATTCCCATATAAAACAACTGCAGCGGAATATAGACCATTGGACAGACGATCGTGCTCTACACCCACTGTGTGAAATTTGGCTGTAGATTCGCTGTAATCAGCGTCTAGGTACGATATGTCCCAATTACTTTCTAGAATATTATTATTTAACGACACGTTCACATGTAGCCTAGGTTTTGACTGCCACAACAGCCTATAGAGCCAAGCGAGAGCTCCGGCTATCTAGCAAAACAAAACTGCAAGCTAAGTTCCCCAATAAAGCAATCTGTGATGGCGAACCTTGGCACGGGAGGTTACTGACAGTGAAGGTCAGTTTTATGGTCTTTTTGTGCGTCTGTCACTTTACTAAGAAGCGAAGCCGCTCATCAGATTGAAGAACGGGGAGGGATGTTAAGCAAATGAGTCATGATTAACTTGATGGCCAATAACATAAAAAAAACACTATAATTTACAAAATTACTGATTTTATCGAAGCTATTTACCTCCACGATAATCTTAAACAAACGCAACTATTATATTGAAGACCTTCGCAAATGCAAGCATTATATTTATATCCATAACTAGCTGTGCCGCGCGGTGTTACCCGCGTTAAATTTTATAAATTTTCTTTGCTATAAACCTCACGGAGCCCGAGACCTTTCCAACGAATGCAAAACCGTGGAAATCGGTTCGTGCGTTCTGGAGTTATAGCGTCAGGAAGGAAAACCCGTCTTATTTTTATATAGTAGATAAGGGATATAAATGTACAAATGAAAATATAATATATTTAAATTCAACGAAATAAATTTCATTATCATCATCATGTCACCCAGAGTGCGTCAGCTGCTGGGCAAAAGCCTACCCAAAGAATAAGAGGATATGCCATAATCGCCACGTTTGGCAGACGGGTTGGCGATCGCAGTTTGATGGTCATAGATCACAGATAAAAGCTGCTGCCTCTTCTCTGGTCGGTATTCCCTTGGACGATTTCTACACCCCCACAGGATGAGTTGGGGTGATGATATTCTATGCCATCACCACACAGCAGAAATAAATAAATTTGATAATGATGAATTTATATTTAGAAAACGGTATATCCATAAATTTCATTCCATACTCGCCAGCTATATCAAAGTCCAGAATATCAATGAATGAAACTTGAGATATGTATTATTATATTTTATAAAGATAGCTAGCGAGGCAACTACATTAACTTGTATCATCCTTGCAGTCAATATTGTAAATAGATAGTGTAGAATGCTATTAAATAAATTAGAAATACGCTTTGATTGAGTCAATTGAAAATTATTTAGATTGCTTAATCATTCAGCCCCTCTAACGGTACTTCTACTGGGGCTATCACTCTTGTTTTGCTAACCCATCTCTCTCCCACATAAGCTCTACCAACCTAATTAACACCTAAGAATACAAATAAGTATACAGGCAGATAAAAATTTGGACTCACTTGCTAACACCCTTAAATACGTCAAAACCCAACAGACAATTAAATTGATGATTTCTCATTTTTGTGACTAGATTTACTCTCTGTTTATTAGCAAGGACGAATAATGCTATAATGCTATAAAATTAAAATATAATAGGAACGAAACTGTTTCACACATAAATGTAATGAGTTATTTATTTAAATATTGTGTTTAATAACAAGATTTCTGAACAACCAACCAAACATAAAAAAGAAACAACAGTAAGATGATTACTGGCAGTAATATTGGTGAGTAAACAACAGCGTCCTTAATATTATGTACACTTCAAGTATTATTAATAGTCTTCATATATCAAATCATTTAAACATAAAAACAGCCATGAAAAACATTTAGATAGTTCACCTTTTCTTAAATATGCATATTGACTGTGATAATAAAAATTACCAGGTTTACTCCTAGCATTAATAATAATAAATATCCTGGAACATTTTTTACACATGGCCTTCTGATCCTAAACTAAGCAGAGCTTGTGCTATGGAAACCAAATAACTGATATACTACATATGCTACTTTTTTTTTGTAAATATGTTCATACTTATATAGATAATTACAACCAAACTCAGGAGAAACAGACATGTTCATGCACACAAATATCTGTCCTGGGTGGGAATCGAACCCACAACCTCTGGCGTGAAAAGCAAGCATGTGCCAACCACTCCAACAGGCCCGGCATTGGTTGTGTTCTGCATAATTTTATATGTAGAAGTATTGTTTGATATGCCGTAGCCTGCTTTGTCACAGTATTTAAAGAAATCTTACTCTTGATGTTCTAAGTCAGGAAAAAGAAACAAAGGACTTGACACTGAAACTTTGATTAGAAGGTTGAAGGATATGTAAATAAATTGAATAAATTTATAAATATTTTGGGACCACTAACACATGTCTGATCTGATCCCAAACTAGGCAGAGCATATGATGGCAAGCAAATAACTGATAAACATACTTATATATTACTAAATACATGCATATTATACATAAATAAACAACATACAACAAATCGACCTATCTGTAGTATAAAGTTACTTCTGCAAAATCATTACTATAGAGGAGTGATTAGAAATGTGTCTAGTACAAAATAAGCTTTAACATTATACATAAAGCAATATAATTATTTTTAGACACGGTAGAACGGTAGACACGGATCTCAATCGCGATAAAGATATAGGCAAATCATTACCTTGGTTACCCAACGTTTCGGAATGGATTGCATGTCGTGTAACCAAGGTAATGATTTGCCTATATCTTTATCGTGATTGAGACCCGTGTCTACAGTTTATAAAAATGTGTACAAATCGCGAAAGTTTAAAAACATTAATATGATTATTGTTCTATAAACAATCAAACTCTAGAAAAATATGGAAAATGTATAGCTGATTTTGTACTATACAAATTTCTAATCACTCGCCTCTAAAGTAATGATATGCAGAAGTAAAGTTATTCTACGGATAGGTCCAAATAATCATGCTCATCAGCTAGGGTCATTGACCGCTAGACCAACAGGTCAGTCAAAATTTAGGTAATTGTACACATAATATAGATGAATGTATTTAATTATCTTATAAGTATCTATATAAGTATGTATATCGTCGCCTGGTACCCATAGTACAAGCTTTGCTTAGTTTGGGGCTAGGATGATCTGTGTGACATAGTCCCCAGATATTATTATTATATATTGTTGTGTATTATAATTATCTTTATTATATAGTTTATAAATGTTAACAAAGTTTAGATAATATATTACACAGTACTCATTGCAGACATAACAAAGGGAAAGTACAAATATATGGTGACTTCAAGGGGATTAGGTTAGCACTCAAAACTTATGTTTTAATTTTACAGATGTTGATGACTGTATAGCATTTTTGACATAGCAACATTGTGCCACATTTATACCAGAAGGGTTTAAGATTCAAGTTTTATTGTGCTGCTTTCTGTGGTGACGAACACAGTTACTCAATATCTATAAAGAATTTGGTTATAAAAATGATAGGCAGTACCATAATCTTCCCTACAATCACATTATAAATAATATTAAATCTAATAATTAACTTCATCAAGTTTCTCATCAAATTAAATATTTCTATTATGAAGAATATGGAAACTTTGAACGATACCAAAGTAACCTTGTTTCGGGTGCAAAATCCACAGTTCTACCTTTAGCGCTAGTTACTAGATAACAATACAAAACGTACTTATAAATTGCCAGGCGTTCATTGAACTTTGGACTTAGAGGTTACATACATGTCAAAATAAAAACAAGCTTTAAACCATTAGAACAGCATTATTTTTTTGCCAGCGCTTTTGCATAGCTATACACAGGTTTAGACAACACTCCTGAAATCAATACATACAATAAAACCAAAAAAAAACAATATTTCACAACAGCAAATTAGTACTAATTAGGTCGAGTATCGAAGCAATAGGTCTTCGACTTTTAAATAGTACATGATTTTACTTACTTGGCTTAACGGATTCATTTTAATTTTAAATTAATTTTGTCAATTATTAGACTTTGAACCACAGAATTGAACGATGTCCGCCCTCACTATGACGCGAACAAATAGTAAGTAGTAGAATGGAAACTCCTGCGCCGCGTAATGTAAACTAAAAAAGATGTCGTTGTCACAAGTATTGCCAACTTCTACGTATAAAGAAGTAGGTTTTATGAAAGATAAGTTTTGATTACAAAACATTGAATTAAATATTACTATAGATGACGGGATGGTATTCCTCACCACAGGCAGGGAAAATAGGCGTATAGTAATAGTCAATTAACCTAGCACACTTGGTGTTAGGATCTGCTGCCCTGAGCCTAAATAGCTAATTTACACTGTATTTCATCGACTTCATGCGAGGACCAGCACCTGAAAGTATAATAAGTAATAGCATCTTCTCGCTTGAAGAGTTGTTGTGCTATGGATGCCTTACGGAATGCATGTTGGTAGGTATAATAATAATAATAATTTATTTTCTGTAGCTTCACATCAATTTGTCCTCTCAACCATACCAAACAACGTGAAACGTGACTGATTAGAGTACATAAAATCAAGTCTGTGTTCCGTAGTGCAAAACTCGCGTGGACTTTAGTACTCCGCCAATAACAATTTTCCATATCGTAAAATTACTGTTTTAAGTTGAAGGTAAATAGCCAATAGGTGATCCTTATACCGACATGTCTCATTTTATCAAACTATATGAACTCATATGCTGTGTACAGTACCGTACACTTACTATAAAGTGCGGTTTGCTGACTGAACTGTTTAAATAAAATAAATAAAACACAAAATTTTTCGAATTGTAACTTCGATTCAAATTTACTTGTTATATTTCAGTTTTAAAAATGATTGGCCGAGTAACTAAACTGTTCTAAACAGTTTCATTTGTTGTGGATGTTTCTTCAAATTCAATCTTATGCTTATATAACTATAATTATTGTACTGTACATTTAATTGAAGGATAGAGGACGAGACCTTACTTTATTTAAATCAATCGTTCAATTTGATATGGCATACACTTGTAACTAAATTCGATACCTAGTATACGCACAGTATTAATTTGTACACCTCTTCAGGTAGAATTATTAGACGGGTTTTGGCTATTGGTTACATATCTAAAATAAAATCGAAATTATTAAATAGATACTATTTTTGTTATGAAGTGTACATATTAAAATAATAAATAACGCGCGCTCAATAACTTAGTGAGTACCTACGGGACAGCTAGATTTGTTTTCGTGTACGCAGAGTGAATTCACAAAGGCTATAAATATAATTAAAGCCAATAAAGCTTTTTAATATTCTGTAAGTAGTTATAAGTATAATTTAAGTTTGTTATGTTTAACCTATTCGTCATGTTCCACTATTGCATTGGTTGTATAACTGTAATGATAGTGTGTAATTTGAAAACAAATGAAATAAATAAATATAAATATGTAATCATTTAATGAGTTGATTCCTATTACAAATGAATGCATGTAAAATTGTACAATGGCCAAATAGAGTAGAAAAGTTGGCATCCCTAATCGCCCTATACTACAGACTAGCACAGAATATAAACTTCAAAATAATCGTTATACTTAGATAGTGTTGGAGTGTTAGACACAAGAAAAAGACAATGACGATGCCCTTCTTAATAAGATACATACTAAAGTTGAATGTATTAAACTGACTGATCCGACATACGGAGCATCTAGAGATCTAGGGCTTCTCTACAAGTGACGTAATAAGACGACGTAGTAACTACCTACCTATATTCTTATTCTTATTCTTCTGGTTGCGGCTATTTCCAGTCTCCGGAGGTCCTGGTAACACTGCGTCCAGTGATGAACTATTGTGCTCGCCGCTCCAACTAAACTTCCCTGTCTAACCCTGCAACATAGATAAATTGCAGAATCTTTTTGGCAGGAGTGTCGATAACATCGTCCTGGTGCAAGAAGTGTTGGCCCAGGACGGTGTTACGTTTATGCATCAGTGGCTCACAGTGGAAGAGCAGGTGTAGAGGTGTTTCGTCTGCGTTATTGCAGAATCTGCACACTCTACAGTCTCCGATGCCCACCGTGGATAGGTGTTTCCTGAGACGGCAATGTCCCGTTAGCATCCTAGTTATGATGCATAAGTTCCTCCTATTAAGCGCGAGGACTTCGTTCGCAGTTTTGCGGTCGTAGCCCTTGATAGCTTTTTTGGAGTGGGTTAAACCTGGAAGTTTGTGCCAGCGTTTAACAGCTTCTTGTTTGCAATGGTTCCTTAGGGTGAGTTGGACTGTGCTTTTTGGTATTCCGCATATCGGCTCAGGGCCGTATTGGACCAGTTTAGCTCCAGCCCGTGCAAGTTCGTCGGCACTTTCGTTGCCCTCGATACCCGCATGACCCGGTACCCATCGAAGTATCACCTTGTTCCTAAGGCACAGGGTATTGAGACTGTCAATGCAGTTCATAACCAGCCCTGACGTTATAGTGTCAGAATTCAAGGCTAGGAGGGCCGCTTGACTGTCTGAATGGATGTAGATTGTATGATTGACATAGTCATTTTGCAGGTTGGCTTCTGCACATACAATGATGGCATAAACCTCTGCCTGGAAAATTGAGGCGTATTTACCCAGATTTTTACTGGCTTTGAATCTGGGTCGTTCCCCAAAAACTCCACAGCCTACGTCATTTCCCATTTTGGAGCCATCGGTGTACCAAATTAGGCTCCCCTTCTTCCAGGATACTTTGTTGTTAGTCCAGTCGTCCCTGGAAGGTATCTCCACACAATAATTCTTGGTGCTATTATATTGTGGGGACAAAAAGTCTAGTTTCATGCCTAGTATGGGGTCCTGTTGCACTTGGTCACATAAAGCCCTCAGTGCCTTTGAGAGCCATGTCTCGGTCCCCTGTGCGGCTGCTCTCAGCATGCCGGCCTTCGCCTCAGACTGTATGAACAGTGAAAGAGGCGGCAGATTCAGCAATGCCTCAAGTGACGCTCCAGGAGTGGAGGACATGGCTTCCGTGACTACCATACATGCAGATCTTTGCAGGCTATTGAGCCTGTTTATTAGTGTCGTTTGGCTGGTTTTACTCCACCAAACTACGGAGCCGTACGCGATGGTCGGTCTCGCTATAGCAGTGTACAACCATAGGAGAAGTTTGGGGTGGGATCCCCACCTTCTCCCTACCAGGCGACGCCCTATACCTAAGGCAATTTTTGCCTTTTGTATAGTTTTCTTTATATGTGGGTTCCATGTGAGCTTTTGGTCAAAAATTATTCCCAAATATTTAACCTCATTGGAAAACTGTATCTCGCTGCCGTTCATTACTGAAGGGGCTAATTTGTCTAGAGCCTACCTATAACTCTTCAATTAACCTTTAATCGGTCATAGAGTAGATATGTTCATAATTCATTTGTTTAAACTCTTATTAAGTAGTTACCTACAAATAGAGTTGAAATTGAATATGAGATGGAAACTATTTTATCATTATTCGATTAAGCGTTAGTATGATATTGAATAGGTAGCTTATAAATTCGACAGTTGTAGACTGAGTGGAATTTTATTTTCACTTCTCTACCTTTGGTTGGTGAAGCCCTGCCGACTGACAACTGCTTTGCTTAACTTGATGCTCAGCGGCCATGTGGACGGCTCCGTTATCAATATCTTATCGTATGTAGCCAATCTATGCGCCTGGCTCCTTGAGCCTTGGACAAGCAGGATGGTTTATTCGCCCCATTACGTTTGTATGTACATATGTATACCTACCAATACGGGTATGGCGGCCAAAGTATGTTCTAAACAGTTTTAGAATAAACTGACTGAACGTTTCCAGGCTTATTATTAGACTCAAAGGACGTGAGGCCGCCGTGCATTTTTATCGACATAGACAGCAGTTTGGGATAGGTTTGGAGACGTATAGTTTTCTGTGGGAAAGTTATCAAAGTAGCCTAAATTACAATACAAAAAATCCACTTGTTACAATCTGCCTTTAGCTGCCAACAGAGCGAGCTCGCGGGCCCATTTAAGCTATACGGCAATCCATTAATAGTCGCCTATAGATCTAAATGTAATGCCATATGGTATCTAGATGACAGGACGCTTGGAGGTAACATAGATACAGTACCTACAGCAACTAAATACCTAATTTTGTCTCCGAAGTAGGTACTCTTATCAAACGGTTTGGAATGTAAAAAAAATATCCTTGAACAGATGAAATTCTCCTAATATTTCAAGTATAGACTATAGATAAATAAGTTCGGTTTGGCTTCCTTTGGATGACACCTTTTACCTTTTGTTGACCTTTCCCAAGCAGCAAAATTATCCTATAGTGCAGATGTTATAGGACTCCAGCACTTTTAATGTTCTCTTAAGGGTTCTAGTTTTTGCTGCATCGCTTATAATAGCAAGCATGGAGTTAGTTGGGCCTTATAGTATATCTCCTCCTATACATTAACTTATAGTTACTTATAGGCCGAAATTAAAGGTCAAATATAAGCTTGGGTGACCTATAAAAGTATCGCGAGGGCGTAAACGCACTCAAGAGCAGATAAACTGGTAAGCTATGCTTATAACTACTAACAAGAAACATTATAGAACCACTATAAGTAAAGTACACCAATAAGAGTGATAAACAGAACTAAACATTCTGGATACTATTTGCATTTATTACTTGGTTTTATAAGGGTTTATAAATTTACTTTACAGAACAATTATCAGTAAAATGGAGCGGTTATATAGTGGTATAAACCAATATGGTTATAATCTTAACACGCTTATAAAGGTTTAATATAATATACTTAGTATCCAAAACTATATCCGTGGTGTCCTGAACAAGAAAACATTGGTTTATAATGGTCTTGCAAATTCTGTTATAGTCTCAGTACGGATATTTTGATTTTGTTGAATTGTAGAAATATGAGAAGGTTCCGTACAAAATTGTTATTGTGAAAATTTAAGACAAAATGTTTATGTTAATGATTCTGCACGAAAAAACGTTTAATCGATAAAAGCAATTTTAAATGTAGACTTGGAAGATTGTGTTAGTGAGGAACCTGTACAAGAAGATGAATGCGATATTGAAAACTATTCCAATTTTCAACTACATAGCAATCTTAGAAAATGGGCTGTAGAATACAATAGGACATGCGGCATTCAATTCTTTATTAGAAATTTTGAATAAATGTATTTGTTAAGTTTGTTTCAAATTCTTCAAGTTCTCTTAGATTTCTTATAACATGTCTACATCTACGTCTTCTTGCTTTCTTGAAACGGTCATTGGATGTACGGGTTTAATTCATTCTGAATCTCTCTTCGACACAGAACTCAGCACATGTTAGTTTGTATTTCATAAAGTGCATTTTGATTTGGTATGATGGTTTTAATGTCTTCTTTGATTGACTTTACTTCATGTTGAAGTTGTGGAATTTGACCATCCTCGACAGGCTGTATTTGGTTATCCGTGTTGTAAAGAACGAAATGTTGAGCATTTAAACTGACATCTGACAGTGTTTCTTCTGCTTCTGTTATGACAAGTTGAGGGTTTTGCGCGACAAAAGAAGATACAGGTAAAATTGCTGAACCGGATTGAATGGTAGCCGAGTTTTGTTGTAAATGAAGTGATCTTGTAGTATTTGAATGAGTATCTTCTCGAGAGACCGTTGGCATCTCACTAATTTGATCTTGATCACCATTCTGTGAAACAATAAACCAAGTTAGCAGGGGAAAGCACAAAAATAGAAGTAGAAAATATTACAAACAATTTTTAAAGCTCGAAAAGTAGTTAAAAACCTATCGACGTCCAGAAACATTACCATCTTCACACCTGACACCTAAACAAAAATATGAAAATAAGACATCGGTACCTAATAACAACATAGAGTAACATTACAATATTTAAGGAACTCTAATTCCAAACAATATGGCCAAGCAATAGTTCTGCTATTTACCATTTTTAAACAAAGTACGCCTATAACGGTTTGTTAATGTATTTGGGAAGACCAAGTTTGTCAAGATGGCGACTTGTCGTTGTATGTCTTACTGAAACCAACATTATTTTAAAATTCAACTTAATGAAAACGTGAATTTCGAAGGGCGTTAAAAAATTTTGACAAAAAACTTATTACACTTCACCGAAAATATACCTGCGCCATGCACATTCAAACACGGCTTCACTTATTGTTAACTAACACCCTACTCTTATTCTAGATAATATTTATTTTTAAAATATAATAACTTACCTTTATCAATATTAATTAATCTTTACAAATGTGCATAACAACATTCACCAATTCACATCACTTTGTATGAGCTTGTAAGATATTCACTGTGTACGTTATTGTCGTGTTTGGTTCCATTTAGCGCTCATAGTTAGCTTCGCGAGAGCAAATAGTTCTTCTTGGTCTAACTATAAGGTTACTATTGTCGTGATTGGTTCCATTAGGCGCTGATAGTTGGCTTCGCGGGAGAAAATAGTTTTACATAGTCCAACTATATGGCCGTTATTGGTCAAAATGGTATTCACGAAGTCTGCTATAGATATTTAATTAGCTAAAATACGCCTATAAATTGGGCCCTTTTCCGTGGTTATAATTGCTTACTATTCCGTTATAGTCCTAATGAAATGGTGGTTCCAGGACAATTACTAGACCACATTTTGCTGCTTGGGTTGTTATTGCATGTGTCAACTGACTCACTACCTATAATGCAGGCAGATGTGAGCTGAATGTCACGCCATAACCCATTGATATAAATAAATAATGCCATAACCACAATCTATACATATAATAAAATCGTAGGAAAGTCAAACCTGTACATTGAATATTTTTTTAAATGGATACTTGGGACGTGATCTACAATTGATATCGAAGACAATAATATAGTTTTTAGAATTTTTGTCGGTTTGTCTGTATGTATGGGCTAAACTCAAAAAGTACTGCATGGATTTACTTCAAATTTTGCATGAATATTACTAAGAGATCGGGTCAACATATAGACTACATATTATCACGCTATCACCTACGGAAGAGGAGCTGTGATAATTTATAAATTTTAACGCGGGTAAAACCGTGGGACACAGCTAGTATATAATATGTGTCATAACGATATTATCGGTCGGGGTCTTGCAGGCGCCGGCGCAACGTCAGAGCCATATTAGAGCCTATATTATTATAAAATTTTATTATTTTAGATTAGTCTATGCAACATTAATTAATTAACAAATAAGCTAATTTGATTCACTTAAAGTACTGAAGTAGTATTATAATTGCATAGGTGAGAACTAAGCCCGTGAAGTTAGCCGAGTAGAAGCTAGTAGTAATAAATACAATTTAATACAATATTGAAAAATATTTCAACGACAAATCATTAGGCCTCCTGCCAGCTGTTTAATAATTATTACGTAAAGAATATATTTGGTGTAGCATGAATACCACACCACAGTTTCATTCATCCTTATAATTATAATTCTGACGATTATATAAAATTATGTGCACATTTCCATATGCTGCCCCTAGCCATGCGGCGTGAAATAGCTGACACAACATATCTACTTAACATCTTGCCTGATCTGCTAAACAAAATAACGTTAGATATTCCCACGAAAGTTGGGAGACACTACACTCCGTTCCATCTTCCTTTGGTATCCACAAACTATAGGCAAAATGCATTTTTGTGGCGAGCTGGCAACTGTTTCAACAGCCAAATTAAATTGTTTAATTTTGATATTTTTGTTGATAAACCCGAGACAGTGAGAAGGGTACTCAGCCTAGACTTTTGTAAAAATAAATTGTGTAAACGTGTTTAATTATTATAACTTAACTTTATTTGATCACACACTATTGTTACATATGCAACTATCTATTCGTGAAGACCTATTATTGGCTCTCAGGAACTATAATAATCGCATATATATCTTCCTAAATAAATACCTAGTGATAGTCCGTGGAATGAGAATAATTACCACAAACAGATTAGGAAGTGTTAAAATAATTCACATATGTCGAGTCTTCCTATAACTAATGAGTTTATACAGATTGTTAAATGTTAACAAAGCTCCAGGTGAAGATAAAATATCAAATAAAATGATATACCTAAGAAGCCACTAAACAATTCGGTGATTTAATACTAAAAGTTTTTAAATCACTGCATAGCTAAAGGAACTTTCCCTTGTACAGACTCCAGCACATCCCGCTACCCCAATCAATCACTTTTATAGATTTTCAACTTTATCACAAAAGCGTAAGGTCCACTTTAAATTGGAGAAATTTGACTGATTGGGGTAGCTTGATGTGTTGGCGCCTGTACTTGGCGTTGCGGCTGTATTCGTATTATAGCAGAAAATGGTGATAAACTGCCGGAAAACCCTAAATCATATCGATTAATAACGTTACTAGGCAGTAATCGTGCTAATATAAGTCTTGCTAAGAGATAACATAAGGACGGCTCCTTAGGTAAGCTCTTAGCAAGATTTATATTTGTTGGCATTTATATTCCCGTGTACGCCAGCACATCAAGCTACCCCAATCTGTCAAATGTCCCCAATTGAAAGTGAACCTTATGCTTTTGTGATAAAGTTGAAAATCTATAAAAGAAATTTGACATATTGGGGTAGCTGGATGTGCTGGTGTCTACGTAAAGCCTTTAAGTCCAGTCAGTACAGACAGAGGCTCTACCTGTGCTAGCGGGTATACTTTTGGTCGATCTTGTGCAAAGACTTGCAGCGATGTATTATTCAATGTGCGAATTATTTTCAAATACATAAAAAAATCCAGGCTATTTATGACAATAGCTAACATAAATGACGAAATGCTAAATGGTACTAATTTTTACCGCGGATCACAGCTAGTCAAGTATAACAGCTCACTTTAAATCCTTGGTGCCTTTACAGCTTTAGTTTTATATCATTCTGTCTCCCGCTGGAGGGAAATGGAACTCTTTTTTTTCAACCCCTCCTTGTATCTTTCTGATAAAATTTTTCGTGGGAAGACAGTCGAAGCCATTCCCCGGGACACGCCTGAACCTCATCGCTCAGTGTCATTTCATTATGTGGCACTGTTGATCCTGGATTACAGGAGTTGCAGTGGTTTGTAAGTGAGGTTCCTTGTTAATTAATATTACTAAAAAAATAATGATTATTAATTATTTTCGTGTGAAAAAGGTCTGAGACATTTCTTTATTATTTAAATCCCTTTCTTTATTCCCCATCCTTTATTATTTAAGTCCCAAAATGTAGAGTAACAAAATTTTAAATAAAACCATAAACACCAGGTGCTGACAACGAATATGAAATAAAATCAATTCAAAGGTCAAGAATTTTAATGTTACGACACGTCAATGGGCTCTAGCATTACGTAAAGAGCGGAACACCCTATTGTATCATTTCATAACACTATATGCTTAATAATTGCGGGTTGACGTTAAGTGAACACCAAATTATCATGCCGATTTAAAAAGGATTTTTCAGGGAAAATGAACGAAATCATGGATTGTGGTCAAAGTATAATGTTTATTACGAACATTGGACAACAAAGATTCATAGAAAGACAACGATTCAACTCATCACCATGTCACCCGACAAAGGCCTCCATCAAATTTCCACTATGGAACTGTGTCCATCATTTGGAGAGATATGCCATAACCGCCACGCTTGGTAGACGGGTTGGCGATCGCAGTATGGCGGTACACTATGAGACGCTTCTGTCCGTTCTCTGGGAGATATTCGCCCGGGACGATTTCTACGCCCCGTATGGCATCCCATCTATGCGATGAATCTAGAACATCGCCAACCTATCTCATCAGATAGGTTGGCGATGTTCTAGATTCATCTACTACAGTTCAAAATATCACAGAAAATTTATATATATACTTTCGAAGTTTTGTTGAAACCAATTATTTGGCTGTTGTCAGCCCATTAAAGTAAAACAAGGTAGCGTCAGTATTGTGAAGAGGCTGGTAAGAACCACCAAATGAATATACCTACATAGGTGGTTCTCAGAATGCAGTAATGAAATTTAGTTGTGGTAACTTAAAGTTATGGTTACTCACCACCCACTGTTATTGTGTTCTCTAAGTTGTGATGACTATCACGCAACACTATTTGTTTAAATTTATTTTTCTCAAAATTATATAGTGTAAGGGAAAGCGTAACGAAAACAAATTTCAGCACATGACTGTATTCTAAATTTCTTAGTAATTTATTTTCATGCGATTTAGTAATTTTACAGCTTTTGAAACTAAAACTATACAAAATCCTGGGTTTCTATTGCCTAAGTAATTCATGTTTGTTAGTAGAATAAAATAATAAATGAAATGAATACTTACGCACTGTTGCATTGCAAATTACCTATCAGTTCAGCCATTCTAAAACTGTTCAGTTCAAAATACACACAGCTTTGAAAAATGAATAATGATGTTTTGAAATGGATCGTTCTTGTATTATTACCGGAACTAGCCTTTTCCAATTACAATATTTAAAATAATTGCAAAACTTTAAATTAGACTTCATGACGTTGTTCATGATGTTACGCCAGTATTTAAAGGTGGCATCAAAAATGACATTTGCAATTATCGTCCAATATCATTGCTGTCAGCCGTGTCCAAAGTCTTGGAGAGATTAGTCCATAATGCAATTTACCCTACGTTGCACAGCATCCTAATTTCTGAGCAACATGGTTTTGTTCAAAGTCGCTCCACATTAACTTGTAGTCTTGTACTCAAATTTTTTGTTCGAAGGTATGGATAACCAACTACAGGTGGACTCAATATATACCGACTTCTGCAAGGCTTTTGACAAGGTTGACCACACGATGCTTTTACAAAAAATCGAGTATAACGGTATCCGTGGGAACCTACTCCGTTGGCTTGCGTCGTATGTTAAAAATAGAACTCAAAAGGTAGTGATTCAAGGGTTCTCTTCTGAAGTGATCACCGTCACTTCTGGTGTTCCCCAGGGCTCCATTTTGGGCCCTCTTCTCTTTGTTTTATTCATAAACGACATTAAAAAATGTTTCATTAACAGTAAATTCCTTTTGTACGCTGACGACTTAAAGGTTTTTAGAAAAATAAGGTCAATTGAAGATTCTGTCAAATTGCAACAAGATTTAGATAGATTCACTGCTTATTGTCTTGCTAACAAATTACATTTAAGTCTATCTAAGTGTAAATCAATCACTTTTACCAAAAAAAATAATGTCATTAATTTCCCGTACTCCCTTTGTGGTACCGCTTTCGATAGAGTTTCATTAATTAAAGACCTGGGCATTTATTTTGACTCAAAACTGCACTTCGATGCTCATATAGATTATATCACTGCCAAGGCTTTTAAACTTTTTGGCTTTGTTAGACGGACCTGTATCTCGTTCAAGAAACCCGCCACTTTCTTATTATTATACAAGTCACTCATTCGGTCACAACTGGAATACGCCACATGTGTTTGGAACCCCCTTTATGACAATAGAATCAGTTTTTCCATATAGAATCAGTACAACGCAAATACCTTCGTTACTTAAATTATAAAGTTGAACGAAAGCGGTACCCATATGAGACTCTTCTCAAAAAAATTTCCCTTACAACTCTCAAAGAAAGAAGAATGTACCTTGACCAAATGTTGCTTTATAAGATCTGTCAAAATAAGCTAGACTGTGATAAATTAGTCAATCAAATATATATTCGCATACCTAGTCGCTCCCGTCGTATCCGTGACACCTACGCTCACAAACTATTTGCTCCTACACCTAGTAGGACCAACGCTGGCGAACGAGCGCCTTTAAGGCGGATAATGAAAGGTTACAACGATAATTTCACTGATATTGATATATTTGCTTTGTCTATATATCAGTTTAAAAAACAGTTACTGAATAAGTTTGTCTAATTTAAATATTATTACCGTATAAATACCTATTATTAACACTGTATAATACCTAACTCACACCTACTGTATACTACCTAGACTAAGTTAATGTTGTTGATTACCATAGTTGCTTGTAACTAGTTTTACCGTTTCATATGATCTGTTGTAGATAACGATGCTGGTTGTGTGATTAACTAAGTCTTTTCTAAATAATACTGTATTAGTATTAAGCAAATTACGCAATTGTTTGTTGTCTCAAATAAAATAAAATAAAAAAAATAAAAATGACTTTTCGTTACGACAAACTTCAAAGTCGTATTTCCGAGGTTACCTCGATCGAAGTAGTAGCATAAAAAGATTTCAAAATTGTTATTTTTGTATGAAAAAGCGTATTAAAGCTAATATTTTGAGAAACAATAATCTTATTTTTGACCTATTAAAGTATTTTTGAATTCCGGAAACATTTAGTGCGCTGAGTGCGCTAAAAAGGAGATAATAAGTTGCACTATATAGGTATACCATACAAGCGTGGCGTCATTTTAATTTCGGCAGTAGTTCACCTTCTATACAAGTATCTAGGTAGGTACTTAGCTCATGATCAAGTATAAGTTCTCATAATTGTACTGAGTTGTTGCAACGTCTACGCTGTCATGTGTATAGAGACTACGTAAATATTATTCAACCGCATTTGAAATATGCAACCATTGTATTATTTTTATAGAAATTCTGTACTTATACTAACTTAATGTTCATAGTGTAAAATTCAGTTGTCGCTGACAAATCGTAGCGATACCTCTTGTGGTATCCTCGGGTACATTCGGGACCAACGCCGCCATTGGTACACCTAAGATGTGGAACAAACTTAATATCTTCGTTTATTCCACCATTATTGTGGTAGGTACTAGCGAGAGAAGCGTTATCAGAGAAAAGGATGCTGATTATGATGAAGGGCCAGTGACTCGGAAAAGCTTTCACTCACCTACGTTAACACCTCATCACTCGGGTGCCGCCGATTCCGTGGTCGACAAATTTGCGACCGTCCTCCTGGACAGTGAGAGATATTTGAAAATGATAGAATCGGTAGAGAGAAAGTTAACTCATTTAGACGCCAGCCTCCATGATCGGACCACAACTATTTTAAAATATTTGTCGGAGCTGTTAAGAACTATACGAAATCCAGCGGAAGAGTCTTCAGGTATGGTAAGAGTGATAAACGGCGATGCAGAGAATATGAAGCCACCGGTTACCGCAAAGGAACCTCCGAGTGGTAAGTGTGTGAGGCAATTGCAACCCTTGCTTATTTATAGCCATAATAAGCTCATTGTAACCCGCCATACGACTTAACTTAGTTCATACTACTTTCTGGACTGTGCCAAGTATTATTCAACGGCATTAGCCCTATGGCTATAAGACAAGGGTCACCCCATCTACCCGTGCCCTTTAGGCTATTACAGTCGCGGAATGATACTGATAGTGTAACTGCACGTGTGGCGAAGCGGTTGAGGCAGTCACCTCGCCACTTCGTGTCCCGGGACAACAACAACAAATAGTTGTTCCGTGCGGGAAGCACTATTTGTGTGACCCACAGATAGTTGTTCTGAGTCTGGGTGTACTTTGTGTCCGTCAATTATATTTGTAAAGTACCCCGACGGGGATAAATACCGTTCGTGTTTAAAAAATAATAGGTCATGCCCAGTGAGAACTTTTTATCTATACATATAATAAAATCGTAGGAAAGTCAAAACTGTACATTGAATATTTTTTTTAAATGATACTTGGGGCGTGATCTACTGTCGATATCGAAGCTAAAAATATAGTTTTTAGAATTTTTGTCTGTTTGTCTCTTTGTCTGTATGTATGTCCGGGCTAAACTCAAAAAGTACTACATGGATTTACTTCAAATTTTGCATGAATATTACTGAGAGGTCGGGTCAACATATAGGCTACATAATATTATCACGCTATCACCTCGGAGGAGGAGCTGTGATAATTTATAAAATTTTACGTGGGTAAAACCGCGGGGCCCAGCTATTAACTATAAAAGTAAAAATTATTTAGCGAAATATTTGTACCCCAATAACTTCCAAACGACGCGGCGACTGCACCAAATCGGATAAAAATCTTTTTTGATGTGTTTGTATTGCCAGGACGAGGTATGTGTGAAGAAATAAAAAAAATGCAAATATTTTAAAAATGTCATAAAGTGAGTGACACAGAAGACTGTGAAAATTGTTTCTTTTAAAAACGAATAATTAACAATGCATTAAAATAATTCTTAATATATGAGACTTTCTTCACGCACAGCTAGCCAGTCTCAACGATGATAAGCCCGTTGTGTAAGATATATAATAGCGCACAAGGGGGATCGCAAACATAAGTGCACTCACTATTCTGTAACTCCGAGATGGGCGATCAGGTGGGGACCGATAGGTTAACGTATTCTCCGAGGCACGGAGGTGTAACATTTCCATCTTTAATGGGTTCCGTATCCAAATGGCAAAAAACTGAATCCTTATAGATTCGTCATGTCTGTCTGTCTGTCTGTCCGTCCGTATGTCACAGCCACTTTATTCCGAAACTATAAGAGCTGTACTGTTGAAACTTAGTAAGTAGATGTATTTTGTGAACCGCATTAAGATTTTCAGACAAAAATAGAAAAAAACAATAAATTTTGGGGTTCCCCATACTTAGAACTGAAACTAATTAATTTTTCATCGAACCCATACATGTGAGGTATCTAATGGATAGCTCTTCAAAAATTATATTGAGGTTTCTCATATCATTTTTTTCTAAACTATTATATAATGTAGTGAATAGTTTGTGCGAGAGACACTTCCAAAGTGGAAAAATGAGTGTCAAACCCCCTGTGACTTCTACCGAAAATGGTGTGAACGAGATTTAGTAAGTAGTTTTTTTCAATACGTCTAAAATCGTAAACCGCAATTTACCTTTCATTCAACCAACTCTAATACTTGCTGCTACGGAACCCTTAATGGGCGAGTCCGACTCGCACTTGGGCGATTTTTTTTTAGACTCTTTCTTTCCAGAATAATGGTACCGCTTGATCAAAGACGCCCATCAAGGCATGGTAGTAGGGTGAGGAAATCCGGATCGCATTTGGTCGGTATTTTTGCAACGTGAATATAATAAACGAGTCTCAAATAAATTAGACCACCTTTGGACCGCAAACCTAGGTGCTTAATCGTTAACGGACTGGTGACGGCGTCAAATTTCCCCAATTGAAAGGGAACCTTATGCTTTTGTGATAAAGTTGAAAATCTATAAAGGAGTTTGGCAGAATGGAGTAGCTGGATGTGCTGGCGTCTGTACCTACACTGGGTTACTTGTAAAACACCAACAACCTCGCAGGACTAGATAAGTAACACCATAAGCAACAACTTTTGTTCTACGAGTTTATACGGACGCCTGGCGACTAGAGAAATAGGCCAAGTTCAAAGGCGCTAGTACTGCACCCCTTTCGCACGCCCTCACATGGGTATATTTACATAATCTTTTTAATGCGCGTAGAGTAATATATAAATGTAAGTGAGAAATTAAAACTAATTTTTGTACGAAAATAAAATCTTACAAATTATCAAAAGTTGTAGAACAAACGTTGTTGGTTATGGTGTTAGCTATATATTCCTGCGGGGTTGTTGGTGTTTTACAAGTAACCCTATATAGGTACATACTTAGGTAGGTTTATAACTTGATACACACGTAGTGTATTAAATTGTTTCCCATTAGATAATCATCGGATCAAGCAAGTGTCTCAATGCTTTTTAACTGAGCCATGCACCATCCAAGTAGTCGCAGCAGTTAAAGACACCCCCAATTATCCGCTCTCATTAGCATCGTCACGCCGCTCAGATATTCGTTTACCTAGATCAAGCCAAGACGATTAGAAATCGCGACGAGTAGTCACATATTTCGTACCCCCCGGACGTAAATAAAACATCGATACCTCGCGACCAGTATCTTCTCCAGCATCCTTAGGTCATATTGGTTTTACATCTTTCTGTATTGACGTATAGTGACAGTTGTAGAATCCTCATCTCACGCATTTACCCTTAAGAACCGCCCTGGCTCAACGTTCAAAACCCAAAGGAGCGCCCTCCCACTCGGGTTATATAGATTGTAGTTCTAAGCTTGGGACCTCGGTCGGTCTTGATGTCTAGTAAAGCAGTGAAAACTAACTGAAAATATCATTTTAAATGGCACCTTCTCAATCGAAGCAGCTGTTTAAACATAGCAATGTAGACTTTGTGACTTATTATGTTTTACTTATTACCTTATTAAAACATTTTTTTATTTATACAGAGTACTAAGTATTATACTTTATTTGTTACAGTTTGTTCTTACAATGTGCCCTAAAGGCTAATAAGTTATTAATTATTATCGTAAACATCTACTTAAACCTAAATAATTCTAACAATCAGTCCATCCATTAACTAAGAATGCACTTAGTTCATAATAATATGTTCTTTACAATAATATTATAAATTATTTCTATCACTAATCACGACACTAGTAAGGTATGGTTCGTAAAATACACTACACACTACTTAATTACACAAAAAAGGATAGTTTACTTTGAAGCTATGAATTTAATCTACAATGGGATGTCTTATCTCATTAAGAGATTTCTTCCGGACGACCTTTGGAGGGATAGGAACTGAATTAAGGTAATAAATGCCGGTAACGGTGCAAGAAAGTCACGTATACAAACTCACAATACTCTATATATAAACCAAACTTAAATCGGAGCCGGACGTTAATCCACAATTTAGGAACAGATTAGGCAAGGAGTTTAACAACTCTTATAGCTCCTAGTATTTAAGGCTCCGAACTGATTTTTATCTGGTTGCCGCCAGATAAATGTGATAAGAAAAATCATCATATCTCGGTTATTCGTTTAAATGAATATCTGATTCCAGTTGCAGATTTTACGAAGTACATGCATCTCAATTTAATTATTTTTGTCGTAAAATCTGAACATGGGATGAGACGTGTAAGTGTAGTGTGTAGTGTAGTGAAATCCGTCACCTTCGCATCCGCCTCCGCCTCCGCTAAGAGGCCTCCGTTTCAACCCTAGTATATAGATATATCAGCTTCCCACTCTAAGAAGCACATCAAACTTCAAACACTTGAAAAGTCATAACCGATCCTCAAAACCGAGGGAGCGCGCGCTAATTGATTTTGACCAAAGAAGGACAAAATGGCTGTGAGATGGTGCCAACCCATTTTCAGTAAGATGCTACTTTAAGGCTCGCTGGTTTTATTTTATATAACCTTTATTGTGTAAACAGTTTGCGAGTTTTCATAATTTACATATAAATACTGTTATAAAGATTACATCATCTGCAAAAATATATCAAATGCTATGTTATTCATGGGTTACAACAAATTTAACATCTATATCGTCTGCAGAACATATGCCATCATAGTGTGCATGCGAGCGGTGGGTCAGGGAATTGGATAAAATCTAGTGTTTGCACAGGAACTTTTATTGGCGTCGAAAGTATTTGTTGGTTCGCCTCTAAGAAAACGGAACACACGTACGTTGAGTACCGACGACTAGCTCACGGTTAAAGTCCACACGTAGCGCACTTCACGGTTCCCGTGACGAGCACTGCTAAAGTCCCGACCTACACAGCACACTTTACACTGTGTAGGGAACACTTGGCACTGTTTACTGTCACAGATCACTTTCACTTGTTCAGCTTTCCACTTAAATTTCTTCCTCTTAATACGTCTTCGATTTCACTTGAATTCAAACTCAACTGTTCTGCTTTAACATTCCGATTATATACCCCTAAATTGTTCCAAATTTAAAACAATTCATAACTGATATTTTTCTTTCTAGAAAATTCGCCTATCTGACAGATTATTCGTAATGCTTCTGTCCTTGTCTTCACCTATCTCTTTCTTTTCATTCATAAAACTCGCTCTATCTCTTGCTAATTATTCTGAAAACATCTAGTGTCAATTTTTACATTAAAAATTTTGTATGTCCTTTTTATCAGCTATCCTTTTTCTTTTGTTCTGGTACTATCTAGAACATTCTAGCGCTGTTCCAAAGGCCACCAAAAACCCTTATTGGTACTAGGGTTCGAAGCCCAAACGTGACAATATCATAAGCCATAATTAACTGCCATAGCAGTCGACATCATCAACTCTTGGAATATCTGCTTCCATTACCTGTCGAAATGTTTCCTGAAAAGCCCGTAAAAAAAGGACAAATTAAGCAACACGAAAAAATTATGACATCCACCTCATTAAAGAGTCTTGTTGAAAAAGAAAATAAGAAAACATTTAAAACAGCAAAAGGAAAAGGCCTTATGAAACACTTACTCAGAATCAGATATGTGACGATGATGACTACGACGCGACGGTTTGAATAAATGCTTAGTATAATAATATGATGAATTTGGTCACAACAATGAGCTGTTATGGTACAGATGCACTTCCTGTGGCTTATGGGCACTCCGTAGATGCACAGGATGGGACTAGAAAAGACTACGTATGCATGTGACAATTGTTAGGCTAGGCTGACTCTCATTGTCTCATTGTGGTCAAAGATGCTTTCCTTTTAAATTTAATAATATTTAATCTATGATGCCAAAGGTAATGATTAAAACTGAGACTGATATTGATATGATTAAAATACTTTAAAAGTTGATTAAAATAAAGATAAAGTAAACATGTGTTTTTTTTCTATATCTTTCTTAAGTGACTCTCATTATCCCCTTTACCCTACACGTTTAAGGAGCGTTAACACATGTATAAGTAGGTAGCGTCGATGATTGTGTGTATTTGGGCATCATCGTGGAAAATTATTGAAATCACATATTGAATAAGTCAGTAAAATTCAATCAATCAATAGTTTTGTTTATGTTCTAAAAAAATTACACAAACTGTAGGGTCTGTTGGTATGTATATTTAAATACCACACTAGCGGTGTACCATGCCAATGTCGGTTCTTTAATTATATATGGAATAATCGTATGGTGCGCCAAACGATTATTCCATATATAATTATTAGTAAAAGTAGGCATATTTTCAAAACACAAAAGACACACAGGGTTTTAATGCACTTGCATTAGATCTCTGTGTGGGCCCAGTTTCTGATAGTATGACTAGACATAAGACAACCTAAAATTAACAACAATTAGCAACTAAAAAATACATATTGGAGGGCAATAACAATATACATATAATAACCATCCCTTAAATATACAAAAATGTCTTTACCTCAATTTTGAAAGAGATTTTCAATTTCCTCACAGATAGATGTTTTTATAACTCTAAGAAATATTAAGTTTCTTAGTTAAAAAAATTAATGTAATGAAATAAATAGATTTAAGTTTCACAACCATAAATTTGCACGACCTCCATTTAATAAAATTACATTTTAAATAACATGATTGAGCAAAAAAGACTTGATTTGGTTTCATTTGCTTGTAACAGTATGGTAATTTCATAGTACAGACGCCAGCACATCAAGCTACCACAATCTGTCAAATTTCCCCAATTGACAGATTGTGGTAGCTGGATGTGCTAGAGTCTGCACATTTACTCATTTTAATATTACATTTGTCAATAAAAGACCCAGTGTTTACATCTATACATACTCGTATCTATAATAAAATCGTAGGAAAGTCAAAACTGTACATTGAATATTTTTTAAAAAGGATGCTTGGGGCGTGATCTTCTTTCGATATCGAAGCCAAAAATATAGTTTTTAGAATTTTTGTCTGTTTGTCTGGATTAAATTAAAATTTTGCATGAATATTACTAAGAGCCGGAGATCTTTGGGGGAGGCCTTTGTCCAGCCGTGGACGTCTTTCGGCTGATATGATGATGGTCTGGTCAACATATAGGCTACATATTATCCCGCTATCACCTACGGGGCCTCCCCCGTAGGTGATAGCGCATATAAATTACAACAGCTCCTCAACTGTGGTAATTTATAAAATTTAACGCGGGTAAATCCGCGGGGCACAGCTAGTTAGCACATAAATTAATTGTAATGGCAAATATTCCTTGAGAATCTTTTACACCTCTAAACTATTTTAAATGGTACCCCAAGTCTCTCTATTATCATCAGCCTGATATCGTCCGCAGCTGGACATAGGCCTCCCTCGATTTTTTTTATAAAGATGCCATTTGGGGTTTGTCTTAGTCACCACGAGGGCTGGCGACCGCAGTAGGGTGGTAGTGGGTCCACAGGAGGCGCTGCTGTGCGGCTACCTGCTCTAATATGCGGTATATTAGTGTAAAAATAACGGGGTATACAGAGAATTGCAATTGCTATTAGTGAGAGGATAAAAGCGAAGTTAAACTACGCCGAATGATAATAATTAGTCTTATTTACTACTTATCGTATGGGTAGTGGTTACCCTAGTGTCAGAGTTGTTCAAGCCGCCCTTGGCGTCTGACATGGCTTAACGACTGTTGTCTAATGATTACGGAACCAACAGCTTAAGATGCCCTCCGAAGCACGGAGACGCTCAGGAATTAATCCACTTTGGTGGTCACCTATCTATGGACTGACCGCGAGCCTAGGAGCTTAACCTCGCCGATCATTTACGGACCAATGAGAGCATCTAGCTATGAACGCCCAAATAATTAGTCGACATTTACTATAATCATGACGATAGCTCGCTTAAGTACCTGTGCCGTTGCCTCGACTGCTTAGTTCTTTTGTGCGAATGTACATATCATTCAACGTATTCAATAATTCATAATTATATCTATTTTGTAAAACACACAAGTTATTTTAATTTGGTAAAATATGATATACTATTGTATTAATTTTCTCAATTATAATGTGTGTCCCTACTAAGACAGCATTAATTTTGTTTAATTAATGATTTATATGTAGGTATCATCATACTCATCATATCATCATTCTCATTGAAAGATTTTTTCAAGGAGATAAATATATTAACGGTATTTTCGTAATATATTTATGCCAACATCATTTATGTGCGGCTAAATATAAATTTGTTTCAAAAGAGAAGTGACACGCACACAATAAACACTAGAAATAAACATAAATTGTGTGCCGAATCTCATCGTTTCTTCTTTTGTCGGACTGAGTATCCGAATTTATAACAAAATACCATTAAATCTCCAGGAACCACCCTACAGTAAATTTAAATCAGAGGTCAAGAATATTTTAATGAAAAAAGCCTATTTCACTCTAATTGATTATTTAAACGACAAAAACGCTTAGTCGCTTGGTTGAACACAAGTATTAAGGACATTAATTTATGCTATACTCAACTGACTAGAAATAATGATGTTAATACTTTTACTTATAGTTTTTTTAGATGCATATATTTAATATAAAAACAAATATATATTTTATCAGGAACACGTCAAACGCTGTTCGGCCGAGGGCTGTTACGACTTCACTATGAGCTCTTCCGCTGTAAGCTCGTCGTTTCCTTCCCTCTAATATGGTGAGGGAGGCGATGGCTGGTCCTCACGTCCTACTCGTGAACGGGTGCTGCTTGCGGTAACTGGTCGAGCTGCTGCTGGGGTACTCATTTTGTTTTCTCATACAGTCGTCGCCTTTAGTCGACTTCGTGTGACTTGTTAATTTTGTAAATGTGCGCGGATGCACCCACCGTTTGTTCATCTTGCAAGAGGTTATTTTAATTGCTTGAGTGAAATGGAATGTTATTGTTTATTACCTCACAATTATTTTGATTAACTAGATGTCATCGGTTCAGTGCGTGCATTAGCCCACATGACAGCCAATCACAAAGTAAAAACAAAAAACAATGTTAAAAAAAAAGATATAAAAAAAATCTACAAAAAGCAAAAGAAGACGAAAAAAGCAAGCCCGGAGTTTCTTTGTGGCTTTCTTCTCCAGGTCGTCTACCTAGGTAGCTAGAGAAAGCCGCATGCTAGCTAGGGTAGGATCCTCAGCGGCGAGGATCGCGTTGCCCCCTTAACACGTGATCGTTAATCCCGTGCAAGTGATCTGACCCCCCATTTCGAATCCATCTACTTACTTCAGCGGCCGCCTGAGGTGTGGCTCGAACCCCATAAGGGTGCCCTCAGGCATTAGACGCTTTAATAAAGCTACTGGTTGAGAGCCTTTTGCGCTAGCCAACTGCGCTAGTCGACGGAACCGTCATATGCGTTCGCACGCAATGTGGCATTTGTATTTTATACAGCCGGCCCTCAGACAGGAGTGGTCCTGGATGTGTCTCCACGGACCGCAATGTGCGTTCGAAATGTCGATGTTCAAATGTGTCCTGCAGTTCACACTATGACGCGCAGTTAACTGCGTTCTTCATCGACCCGCGAGCCAAGTGATCCACCGTCTAGGGTAATAGTTTTACAACCATCACGCCGTATGGCGATAATATTGTTTTTATTATTATTATACGAGAGCCTTTTGCGCTAGCCAACTGCTCGTTGTTTTCAATTCTTTAATTTTAATATACAATTGCTAAATGTAACAATAATAGCTCAGTAACTTGCTATTTATTATTTATTTAAGGATATTAAAAATATATGTGACGAAACAGACCGCAGGGACGGGCTAATTCAAAATATTTTGTGGCTTTGGTTGCTGTTTTTGAACTGTGTTTATGTAATACATTGTGAGCTTGACAAGTACACGTGTATGTAAATACCCAAGTGCTGAATAAATTTCATGATTTCATTATTACTAATAAAATAAGAATTGTATTATATAAGTATGTTATGTTTGAAAAGGTGCCGTAGTTTAATCAAACGAAATGAATACTTAATTTAAATCCTTAATCAGATCATTTATAAATTTTTTTTTTGATGTAGTGTTATAATTAAAGACTTAAAAATCAATCAAATCAGTCGACCTGTCCAACCCTGTCGCAAATTTTTACTCAGTATTTCGCGCCAAAACTAAAATGTCAATAAAAAGCTAAAGGTCCTTTTCTTAAGAACTAGGTATGTTAAAAAGAAATGCAATGATGTTAAAATTAGTATAGTTGGTATTGGATGGAATCGGGGGCAGTACTTCAACATAATGCTGAGGTCATAAATACATATACCAAATTTTGCTCCAGGAAGGTTGAGCAATAAGGCAGAACGCCTAATACTTAGTTTATCATTATTAAAAAAATTGAAGGCTGGAACTAAATTATTCATATTTACTGAAGCTAGTTTATAGGTACACTACTAAGCGCATCTAAAGTCATTTTTTGTAGGTCCTCACCGCAATTATTTTCTATAAAAATATAACACGTTAATCGGTAAAATATATCATAAAGTGGTGGTTGTTTTCATCTGGTTTGTTCGTGTTATTAAAGTTTCCACGCTGATTATTTCGGATTCAACGTGAATTGATTTGTTATTTTGATGTTTTATAATTAGGATCCGTAAAATCACTATTTATAAAAAAAACAGTGACTGTTGACCTTTACACCATAGGGTTGAATAACCTTAATGCCGTGTCCAGGCTATTGACTAATTGCAAGGTTGTTAAAAATGATTTTTAACGACGAGACCAGAAGCGACGGGATCTCCATACAAGGGGCATTATTTATTTGATGGAGATCAGATGAAATTCACTGTATCCAAGAGCACAAATGTTGAAATGATAACAAAGAGTGGTTAATATTATATCTGAATTATAGTATTGCGTGCACCTTCACCACCTTTCCCACACGCCTAAGATGAGAATGCTTGTTATTTTGTGTTTGTAAACATTCTCAGAAAATTATGATAACATGGGAGTCGATGTCGAAGTAAATTATATGATTCGCGTATTTATTTATTATAAAATGCTATTCACCGCGAGGAATCATGGCTGAAATATGCTGTCAGCGTTGTACATGTTTTTGTTATACTGTTTCGTAGTTTTGTAAACGATGCGACTCGGCTTACGCTACAGGAAAGGCCAGTTAATAGTTTCTCATCGCTCTCGGTACACACATCGCGAAATGTTATCAAAACCCACAGTTCTACCATTATTATTGTTAGTCTCCGCAATATGTTGTGAAGTGGCCGCGGAAAAACGAGGCAAGAAGAAGAATCATCACCCAGAAAAGACGCTTTGGAAAAAAGAATACGAAAACGAGCTGACGGAAGCCATGCTTTCACCTAAACAGCGTGACAACCACACGCGAACCGAGCAGTCAACTGCCAGCGACACGGAAGTGGTGATGGAAAAATTATTGGACTCAATAAATTCTAATGAGAAATCTCTTAAAAGAGTAGAAAGCATTGATTATAAACTGAATAGATTGGATATAGATATTAATGAGAAGACAAGTACTATGTTGAAACTATTGGGAGATATCAACGCAAAAGTTGGTACAGACACCTGCATGGAAAAGGTAGACGGGAGCTTGCAAGCATTAGATTCCAATATGAACCAATTTAAGTTTCTCTTGGAGAAGATCGGAAACCAGCGCTCCACTGCGATAGGTATTCTTCTGTGTTACAGATTGTCACATGCACCTTCAATTTCAAAAGAATACTTTTACCAACTTGTTTTATCCTCTCACTAATAGCAATTAGGTATTAGTTTAATATCAGCAGAGTACCCCGGTGCTATTGTTTGGCTGTAGTAAATTGCATTTTGTACAGTGGTGCGGAGTCATTGCCAACCCAATGTTCAATGATCTAATATTCCAAGTGGTATCGAGGTAAAGACAGAAATGGATATCAGTAGTATTTAGTAGGTACAGTCGTTGAAACGAAAGTCCTTGAAAAGTCAAGGTCCCCATCAATATTCATACAGATGAAATCAATACCTAATCGATGAATTACTTATTTCTGCAGATGGTGAATATCACATGGACAGTGGTTTGGACAACCGGCTCTCAGCGCTTGACATCGGTCTGAAGAACATCCAGAGCAGCGTCGACTCCATAGTGTCCACTATTGCCGAAGTAAAGAACCGACAGTATGCCAGGACATTTACCAAGTAAGTAAAATATAGACTAATTATATAAGTACCTATATTATTATCATAAATTGTTTCGGTTGTGGTGTGTTCGGTAGTCGGTCCTCGTTTTCATTCCGCTGACATAATGAGTCTTAGCTTGGCGATATGCACGTCATACGATGTACACTGGAATCAATAATACTGTAAACAGATATAGTAATTCTAAACTGCAAGCGGTAGGCATGCAGGGGTCCAAATCATACATACATGTATAGACTCACGCCTGTTTCCCAGAGGAGTAGGCAGAGACAACGGGTTTCCATTTGTCACGATCTTTTCACACCTCTTTTGCCTCGTTTACTGTCATTATATTCTTCATACATGCACGCCGGTTTGTGTACTTCTGACCTGGCCTTTCTTGAGAACATCTCCGATTTGGACAGTCATAAGAAATCGAGAGTTATAAAATCAAGTACATTACCAAACACGATTGGTAAACCAAAGACTCCCGAGATATGCTGACAAGACAGACAAATATGCAGACAATGTCTTGTGTGAATATTTGTCTGTTGACTAATCGCATTTGTCATAATGTATTGTCCACGACAAATAGGAACTGTCAACAGTGGCGCAACTGTTGCGCCACTGAAACGATGGCGTGCTCGACGTCAGTTTATAGCACTATAGATTCGATGAACCTTATAATATTAATGATATATGGGATAAAAACAGTCAACCAAATGATGATAACTGGTGAAATCTAGACAGTCTTCCGTATTAAATACATATAAAAAATAGTTAAAAAAACTAAAAACACGCTTTTAGCACGCACTAAAAATTACACAATCGTATCCCATTCAGCAAACTCTTTCATTTGATACCCATGTCATGCCACATGCCACAGGCTATTTGAAATGCACCCCATTTCAAATAGCCTGTCCGCCATCTTTGACGTCCGCCATATTGAATTTAAATCACGTGACAATTTTTTTTGTATTTCTGACTGCAGACCCTTTCTTTTGTTACCCATATCATGGGGGTGGATTTCAAACAATCAGTTCCCCATCTTGGGCAGGCCACCATATTGGATTTGTAATGACGTTTCTTAGCTAGTCATGTATTGTCTTCAGAATTCAGAGCGTGTGCAAAATTTCATCCTAATCGGAGACCGGGAAGTGGATCAAATTAAGATTCCAAGATTTAGTAGTAGTTAGTATTAGTTAGTTACAAGTGAAGCTAAAAAAAGCGTGTTAAAAAGCCAGTTAACGTTCAAACCAGATACGAAAACTCAGAACGTCCTAAATTATTTATATTAATAATAGAGAAACAGCAACAGACAAACCTTCAGTTTGTGTGATCGGTGCACCAGAAAGTTAGTACTGTCAATTTCGTTCTCCGACTTCGACTTCGTCCAGAAAACGAAGTGGTCCTATAAGGTACCGTTTTTTTTCTTGAACTACGTAACCCCAAAAAGTTGCTGTGTGGTGACGGCATAGATTATCATCATCCCCATCTCATCCCGTGGGGGGTGTAGAAATCGACCGAGGGAATACTTACCAGCGAACGGGCAGCTTCGTTTTTCTCTGTACTATGACCATCAAACTACGATCGCCATTCTTTGGGGAGGCTTTTGTCAAGCTGTGGACGTACTTTGGCTGATATGGTGAACCCCAAAAAATCGAGTTGGAAGTAAACTAAAGTATTGGTCGGGCTTTTGCTGGCGGCTCCTGATATCCTGCTTTACATTAGCGTTTTGATAGTGTATAAGGCCTGAAACACAGCGTACAGCGGTGTTTTTGTTCGCGACGTGATCAATTATTCCAAGAATACTTAATTCGTATTGTTCTCGGTTAAACAATGAATCGGTTGATCAGGGACGTTGAAAGATTATCTCCCGATAAGTATTAAGATAGGATATATGGATGTTCAATAGATGCCCTCGAGACTGTCCTTGGCCCTAATGTAGTTATGGGTGGGAAATTATGTTGTTTTTACGGAAAGCTGGACAAAACTGATTTTATATATAAATATCGATGTTCGTGAAAAACTTTGTTAATCTTTTTTTCTCTTTGGGAATAGCGCACTGAAAGGATTGTACAGAGGATCTAAAATGTTCAGTTTTCCTACATCGTAGGCACTCGTTCACCCATAACTCCGTACCTCAACCAAGGAAACATGTTAAAAGAGTCGGCAAGTCGGTACCATCATTACCAAAGAAACTACAACTGGGAAACCCGAATATGTACAAAACAAACTCTCTTAGCCGAAAGATTACAACGGACAGTCAATCGCGCGGTACTAATGTACAGACGCCAGCACATCAAGCTACCCCAATCTGTCAAATTTCTCCAATTGAAAGTGAACCTTATGCTTTTGGGATAAAGTTGAAAATCTATAAAAGAAATTTGATAGATTGGGGCAGCTGGATGTGCTGGCGTCTGTACCTTTTCGAGGACAGTCAAACGTGCTGCAGTTTGAAAGCACAAGAAAGCATTCCAACCACCCAGCTAGCAGATATTCCATGTCACGGTTCGGCATCATTGCATGTAAGTTGAAAGGATATAGGGTCTACCGGTTTGATATAACCAAAGCTCACAGAAAGTGTCCAAGTCAATACACATCATCATCATATCAGTCGAAAGACGTCTACAATTTCCGGTCCACCGTTACACGCATCTAGGGGTTGCTAGCGGCCCACACAAAATCATCGGTCCATCTTACCTACGCTGCGTCTTCCGGTTCGTCGTCGCCACTCGAGATCCTATATGCCTCAGCAGCCATCGGTTCGTCGAGCTATGTACCCTGCACAAATAATTAGAATCGCTTAAAATCTTATGTGATATAATTTCAAATCACACATTCATTTTTCTCATTATGTGGGGCTACTAATTCATATATTATGGATAGCATAGAGAGATTCATTGGAGTAGCACATGGCTACCTTAACTCAATTAAATTATATTGTAAGCCTCATAATTGTAATTGTAAAATTGTAAGTTTTCAATATATATATAATATATACCTACATATAATAAAATCGTAGGAAAGTCAAAACTGTACATTATATATTTTTTCAAAAGGATACTTGGGGAGTAATCTACAACCGATATCGAAGCCAAAAATATAGTTCTGAGAATTTTTGTCTGTGTGTCTGTTTGTCTGTATGTATGTCCGGGCTAACCTCAAAAACTACTGCATGGTTTTACTTCAAATTTTGCATGAATATTACTTAGAGATCGGGTCAACATATAGGCTACATATTATCACGCTATCACCTACGGGGAAGGAGCTGTGATAATTTATAAAATTTAAGCGATTAATTAATTTATACGATACCTAATAAATTTACAAACTTAAAATTGTATTTTTACTTGAAGCGGAATGGCAAGCGATAATAAATTACATACTTACTTAAAGTATGTAATTTATTATCGCTTGCAATTCCGCTCAAGTTGAAATTTGAAATAAAATACTGCACATCTCAAATACTATGTCTAAAACTAGTCTATAAAATGCTAATACGCGTTTCTTTATTTCATCCATCAAATTAAATCAAAAGTCGACTATCGATTTAGATTTTTTCTTTACTTTGAACAATTGTATTGTTCTTTAGGATACCAATATTACGTATTTACGTATACATAATCTCCCAAAGTGGATTATTACAAAACTTTAACAAAGACGTCTCCCAACTTTGTTAACTGAAGCCGCAAAACTACGCTCAATTAAAATAAAAATAGCACCCCGATACCCCTTTTTAGACGTTACATAATTTCATTTCAAGGTTAGGGTTAATTTCGTCAAGAATTATTTCATAAATGTTATTTTCAGAAGAAACTTGACACACCGTGTCGCGGGCAGAAAAATGTGGTAGACCAGTAATTTTTAATAGAAATCTCTCCCATCTTTCTTAACTGAAGCCGCACAAACTACTAGAACGTACAAACTAAAACTACTGGAAAATTGGCACTCCCATTCGCATTTTAGATGCTATACAATTCCATCAAGATTGATTTCGTAATTGTAATTTTTAGAGGGATCTTGCCACACAGTCACGCGCGTTATAATGTGGTACTATGACCAGTAATCTTTTATAGAAATATCACCCCTCTTCCTAAGCTGAAGCCGCAAAAACTACGTTCAACTAAAAGAAAATAGCCACTCCCTTACGTATTTTAGACACTTCACAATTTTGCCAAGAGTTATTCCGCAATTGTTATTTTCAGAAGAAACTTGCCACATAGCGTAAGCTGCATAAAGATGGACCATGCATAATTCTGTAACCGTTACAGATTGTAATTAAATGCGTACATATAAATAATCTATCCTCCATTAATAAAATGCTTGAACTAAAAGACTGACTGATAGATCAACGAACAGCCTTAATCATAGAGACCTGAAACTTAGAGCGTGTGTTCGATAAGAAAGGATGTTCCAAAATTCTAGCCCTAAGGGGGATAAAAACGGCAAAGTTTGTATGGGACAACGTGATTCCTTGATCTAATCTACTGCAAATTTTGCATTAAAATTCTTTAATAGGATTTATCGAATATGTGTTTCGTATTTTATTATAACTCATCGCCTAATGGGTTAAAAAGGGGTAGAAAGTTACGTTGGGGATAATTTGCATCAAAGTTGATATGATAAATAAAAAGTGGTTTTCATTTAAATTACATTTTATTTTGACACATGTTCGAAAAGATGCAATACAAAATAATATTTGTACGCTGGCCAACCAAATTAAAATTATATTAAAATCCGCATTCCGTTATACGGCACACAATAATGGTTAAAGTATATCCATAAATAAATAGTGCGTCATGTGACTAACAATTGGAATGCACGATGTCATGACCACCATGGCAACAATCATGGGACAAAAGAAGAGTATACATTTATTAATTGAAACACATATGTTAATTCAGCTGGTCGAATATACGCATTCATATTTGAAGTGTATCGAAATGGCAACGTGTATGCCAAATTTGGTACAGAACTCGAACTTACCAAAAGGTTACGTTTTCACCAAGATATTCCTAATGGTCACTTTGATATCTAAGCTGATGGGGATGGAGACAATAACGCTGATGAGCATTCAATAAACAAACAACGACGCAATGAAATGGCGGTACCTCCGACGTTAACTCAACCCTCACTAATTTCTAATGGTGTGCAAGACTTTTATTCGCCTATTTAATACATTTATTGCATTTGGATGTGTAAGAGATTTAATTTCTCCTTTGTCCACGAATAGAATCTCCAACATTCACTACCTAAAAGTCAGTACAAAATGTAAAAAGTCACAAATATTAAGGCGAAGAATAATACTAATATTCTTGTGTTCGTCAGTGTGAGGAATCCTCGGGTGATTGATGCCAGGCGTGTGATACAAAAGCATCATAGATTACGGAAATAAGTTACCATCCGGTGCACCGTATGCTTGTTTGACATTTTGATAGTATAAAAAGCCGGCCAAGTGCGAGTCGGACTCGCCCATGAAGGGTTCCGCAGCAGCAAGTATTTCAGTTGATTAAATGAAAGGTAAATAGCGGTTTACGATTTATGACGTATTAAAAACAAAAATACTTACTAGATCTCGTTCAAACCAATTTTCTTTGTTAATTTACATAGTGTACATCATATATATTTTTCAGTTTTATCATTCTCTTATTTTAGAAGTTACAGTGGGGGGGACACTCATTTTTCCACTTTGGAAGTGTCTCTGGCGAAAACTATTCAGTTTAGAAAAAAATGATATTAGGAACCTCAATATCATTTTTGAAGACCTATCCATAGATACCCCACATGTATGGGTACGAAGAAAAAAATTTTTTGAGTTTCAGTTCTATGTATGGGGAACCCCCAAAATTATTATTCTTTTTCTAGTTTTGTGAGAAAATCTTAATGCGGTTTACAGAATACACCTACTTACCAAGTTTCAATAGTACAGCTCTTATAGTTTCGGAAAAAAGTGGATGTGACATACGGACGGACAGACAGACATGACGAATCTATAAGAGTTCCGTGTTTTGCCATTTGGCTACGGAACCCTAAAAAGTTGCCCGTGGGGAATGTGCCGTTGGCTTGAGACCTGGTTGTAAAAAGAGGGAGAAAAGACAATGTTTGATAAAGCATCCCTTATCTTGTTAGGGCCACTAGAAACCGCTCGACGCGGGTAGTCCAAGCCAGTAATTGTGCAGATCTTTGTGGGAAACGGTTAACATATTTCAGCTGATATTATAAGTTACTCACTGGTGTACCCCATATATAATCCCATACCTAAGCATGTATGACTGTATTTTACCGAGAAATTCATAAACTTCAAGTTCGAATTTTGAGTAGTGGAAGTTACCTTGCAAGTGGTAGTTGACATGGTAGTTGACAATGTCAGTAATCTAATAAGCTATTTAATGTGGTTAATCATGATTTTAATGAAACAGGTCGGAGTCGTCTGGAGGGCCCGATACGTTAGGAGTGATCAATGAATTCAAGAAAGCTCTCCTGACTCCGAAAGCGAAGAAGTGCGATTGCAAGTAAGTTGTTACAACGTAAGTAGAGTCAACAAAAAAATATCACAAACCAATATATAGGTAGTTATTTTGAGGTATTAGGTTTATTATTTGATTATTTTGCCTATGTGTGTTTGTTTGTTTTTTAACCTGACGTGTAGCATCCGGTTCTCCGTACAATAGAGACGAGTAAACTAAGTAATTCACGCCAGAGAATATCCCCATTTGGGGTTCGCAACCACTGGCTCAATTCTTACCCTCAAGATCTGAATTTAAAGAAGGTTTTGTGCAACTGTGGTATTTCATTATTTATTTTATGCTTGTTTATCTTATTCTTAAATGATTTGGAATGTGATTTCATTAACGAATAGAGCTGAACAATAGGGGATCGGACCGATATACATAGGTATAGTCCCACTATCCTGCTAATATTCCAAACGAGAAAATTTGCGAGTATCATGAATGGGAAAATGGATGTATGAATGTTTGTTACTCCTTCACACAATAACTACCGAACGGATTTTGACGAAACTGTAGCATATGTGTTGCTTATTTATATGAATAACACATACGATATTATTTATAAAGTTTAACGCGGGTTTAAACAGTGTGCCGGTGAAGTTAATAAGAAATAAATAATACAGCAACATTTTTTTAAGTTGGTTCACAAAGTTTTAGATACTCGTATAAGCTCTTAGCGGTTCTTAGCGGGGATAAAGTGGGAATTATCAGTCCCTTTCACGCAAAACTGCAGTCTTCTAACGGCACGAAAAGCCGTAAAGAACGCTTGTAGTGGAGACACTACAAGTTCTTTACGGCTTTACGTGCTCTCCGAGGCACGGGGGTGTGACACCGCCAGCTATTTCTACCCGGTTCCTCTATCCGGTCGTCCTATGCCACTACGAGGATACGTTATGCATTTTTACAACTAACTGCGAATACATTTAATATACAGCTAGATCATATATAGCTACATCATATCCAGCTACATCATGTACAACCACATCATATACAGCTACATCATATACAGCTACATCATATATAGCTACATCATATAAGAGCTACATCATACACAGATACATCATATACAGCTACTTCATATACAGTTAATCTTCGTTGATATTAGCTGTACTGATAGTACTGTATTGATAGTAGCTACACGAAGTAGACTGTGTTGATAGTAGCTACACGAAGTGGCTGGAAATTGTACTTGATAAATATAACTCATTTACAAAATTCGTCGCAGATCCGCAAGAGTGGAAAGGTCGGAGAGGTACCCGACGGACTGCCACGAGATCCAGGTGCAGGGCTTCAACGTCTCGGGTATCTACAAGATCAGGCCGGACGATATGGAGCCGTTCTACGTGTTGTGTGACCTCACTACCGCCGGAGGAGGATGGACGGTACTAATCTTAGTTCAATTTATCTTATAGTCAATGTAGGCCGAACAAGGTTTTTGTACTAACTAGTTCGTATACCTACTAGCATACCGCCCATCTAGGGGGCTACCGGCTAAGTCACCGAACATCGGGATAGTGATCGGCGTTGAAACAAATAAAGGTTAAAATGACTTAATCAATCGTTAAATCGGCTTCCATGAGCACATATGACGTCATAAATGGTCCGGAATCGATTTTCAACGTCGAAGCCGATTTAACGATTGATTCAGTCATTTTTAACCTTTATTTATTTGAACGTCGATCACTATCCAGATGTTCGGTGACTTAGCCGGTAGCGCCCCAGATGGTAAACGGTTACATTGCATCACTTAAGTATACATTATATTGCTGTAATTTACCGCCTCCCTGATGAGCTTTTATTTTAATACCGTCTTCGGACGTGTCATGCAGTCACAAGATGAGAAGTGGTAGTTCCCTGAGGCTTTAGTCTTATGTCCGCCAGAAGAAAAACGCATTACCGTACCCTCAACGCCAAGCCACTAAGTAAGTGAAAATAGGTACAAAAAGTAGAGATTCCAATACTTTCATCGTGAATTTATTACGTGTTAGGATGCCGTATTCTTTGTCATATATTTCTGGCGTTGGTGTACAAGGTAAGTCTTCACTTGGCACGCAATTATGACAACATAGATTACCTAATCATACCCGTCAGCCCACTAAAAGTGTAGTCGTAAAGAAACCACGTGAGATAATTTAAGGATCTGGAGTTTATCATCAAGGTCTTTAAGACTGCTAGTTTATACGTTTATGAGTGCTAATTCTGCCCTAGCTCAAGTCAAATAGACAGCTCATAACACCCTATGGCGACGCATGATATCTGTGATCGGCGGATATTCGCTCACTGAGGACGCGATCGAATCAATTCAGACGATTTCGGAACAAAGGGTGTCAGCGCCAATATTCAAATTTCACATCTAGTGAAATAATATTATCTAAATCAACAAAACCAAGTAGATTTGGATAAATAGCTAATTTCATAAATTTAATAAATTACAAAAATATATTTAAACCTTTAGTTAAAATTGTATTTTATTACATCTTGTGTCAATGGTTTTGTATATATTGACTTAAGATGAATTATTCAGTATTCAGTATTCTTTATTTCGTAAACATAGGTACATATTACATGGGTGTTATAGGTATAAAGGTAAACCGCTATGTTTTGCCAACTTAATGACGTACAAAATTTAAATGTTAGAAGTATCTTAACCTAGATTAAATTCAATAACAGTCATGGAATTCATTAAACTATGTCAGCTTCTTGTTAACAATTAAAAGTCTTAAATTAATAGATCGGACCCTCGTATCGCTCTTTGTCATTTATGAAATCTGTGATGGAGTAATAACACTTATTCACTAGATATTCATTCAAATATTTTTTAAATGACTCTAGACATTCTTTGCGCCTAATAGCCAGAGGTATGTTATTATATACTTTAGATGCCATACCAAGTACGCTTTTTGCAAATAAGGCTGTGGTGTGTGGGGCACCGCGTATGGTATGTACATGACGTCTAGAATTGAGAGATTCAAATAAATGCATATTACCTTTTACAAATACTCCCATTTCGAATATATACATCGAGGGTAGAGTTAATATTTTTAATTCTTGAAAGAACGGAGCACAGCTATCAATTGATTGTAGTTTGCAGAAAGAACGTAGGTATACATTTCTTCTGTGCTTTAAAAACCATTTCTCTATCAGTTGAGTTACCCCAATAAATTATGCCGTATCTTATGTTAGAAGCGACATATGCATTGTATGCAACCAATACAGTGCTGCGATTTACGATTTTCGATAATTTGTATAGAGCGTACGCAAATTGGTTAAGTTTTTTACATAAATAATCTATTTGATCCTTCCAAGTTAAGTGACAGTCTACTATAAGTCCTAGAAATTTAGCAGTATCTGTTTCAGAAATTGATTTAGTGTCATATTTAATTGTCAAGTTAGGTTTGTTAGTTTTTTGGTTAAAAGTCATTATTTTAGTTTTGTCGAGATTTATTTTTAAATTGTTATTTAATAGCCATTCAATCACGTTCCTGAGATCATTGTTAATATTATATTCTAATAAGTGAAGATCATTACCCGAAAATAGGATCGTGCTGTCATCAGCAAAAAGGATCATTTTATTATTGCAAACGGTGGGCATATCATTTATGTACATGTTGAATAATAGCGGCCCAAGTATGCTACCTTGGGGAATACCGTATATAATCGTTCTGGGACTAGATTCATATAGGGTATCAGTTTTTGTTAGTAAGCTGACTCTATTGATAGATGTAACTTGGATTCGATTTGTCAAGTAAGATTTTATGAGTTGTAGTGCATTACCCCTGATTCCATATCGCTCTAATTTATTTAGGAGTATATTATGGTCTACGTGGTCAAATGCCTTGGACATATCCATAAATAGAGCGACAACTGGAATTTTTCTGTCGACGTTTGTAACTATTTGGGTCATAACTTCGTGAATAGCCATGTTTATTGATTTCCGCTTCCGAAACCCATACTGGACTTTAGTTATAAGGTTGAATTTTTCAAAATATGTATAAAGACTGTTGTAGATTACTTTCTCAAATACTTTAGAGAATATTGGGATTAGAGCTATAGGTCTGTAATTCTCTATTGCCGTTTTGTCACCTTTTTTATGGATAGGTTTGATAACAGTCTTTTTAAGTTTCTCTGGAAAATATCCGTGTTCAATGCATACATTGATAATATGGCTCATTACTGGTGCTATGTGAGAAGACACTTTTTTAACTATGCTAGTTGTTATACTATCATATCCATGGCTTTTAGTGTCACTGAGGGAATTAATTATATTAAGAATGTCAAGATATGTCGTGGGTGGAATAAATATGGAATTACTATTAATGTCAATGTTAGAATAATTTGTCAAAACCGTATTAAGATTAGTATTATTAGTAATGTCAATAAAATAATTATTAAAGATATTTGCTATAGTCTGGGGATCAGTAATATGCATGTCGTTTACTCTTATATTTGTAGATATCGTTTCTTTCGGATAATTGATTTTATTTCTGTTTATAATTTTCCAGGATGCTTTACATTTGTTTTTAGCATTGCTAATCATATATACATTTTGAGACATCTGAGTTAAATTAATGATTTTCTTTAACCGGTTTGAATGCAATTTAAACAGTTGTTCATTTTTAGCATTTGGAACTTTTCTTAGTTGCCATAACAGTTCCCTTTTTCGTTTACAACTTTTTTTTAATCCTTTAGTAATCCATGTCGGCTTTTTACGAAGCATAATTCTTTTCTTCTGAATAGGAAAGCATAGGTTGTAAAAAAGTATGAATAGATCATAGAAAGAATTAAATGCCTCCTTCGCATTAGTACTTTGAAATACGTCACTAAAACTAAGGCTATTAAGGCAGTCACAAAATTTTGATACATTTTCAGGTGAGTAGTCACGTTTGAAAATGTACCAATGATTAGTGGAACAGGTTTTTTTCACAGGACACTTTATTACTTGGGCAGTGTGGTCAGATAACGCCAGATCAAGAACTTCACATTTACTTCCTCTTATATTGTGCATTATGTTATCGATACATTTACCACTTGCTAGCCGTGTGGGCTGCTGTATGCCTATTTTCATGTTAAAGTTCATGAGTAGATTACAGAAATCACTAGATATCTTAGACTTAGTTAAAGTATCCACATTAAAGCCGCCACAGAGGACAATCTTTTTATTACAATTTTTACTGCATAAGAATAGAATGCCTTCTAGTTTGTTAATAAATATTTCGAAGGAATTATTATCTGTTCGAGGGGGTCTATAAATACAGACCACAATCAACTGATGGATTTCCAATTCTACTGCACAGCACTCAATAATGTTGGGAACACAGAATTTTTGTAGATCGATTGTTTTATATTTATGGTATCTACTTATTAATATGCAAGAACCTCCACTTCGTGAATTCCTCATTGAATTGAATTATTCATTCATTGATAGTGGTAGTTCTTCGTTAATTGATATTGGTATTGGTAGATATATATTCAAAACATGTGGTATCAAGTTTTAGCCACAAAACCACAAAAAAAAGTTTGAAACCACATATTTTATTTATATTGTAATATAAATGACTCCTAAACCGTACAAAGTATGCGTAATCCACATTCTTTTTAAATATAACCATATAATACAATTGAATTGACCAACAACACACCTACTTCCAGATTTATGGTTTTAACTAGGGTATTGAATACTATAACAGACGCCCAATGCCCATTAGGTTGGATAAGACTGTTTCTACATTCGATATCGTTAATTTAATATAAAAATATGTTTAGGCACTAGGTATTTGCTTATTCATATGGCTAGAAGTTACCCCAGTGTCAGAGTTGTTCACGTCGGCGTAAACCTTTGTTGCATGGCTTTATTATTTGTTCAAAGATTAGTGGAGACCAACAGCTCTCCGTAATTACGCTCAGAATTTAAAGCACGTATCGTGGTCACCCATCTATAGACGTTACGATGAGGGCAATGGTTAAAAATGCCTATTATACACTTAAAAGACCATCTCGTCTCTTGAAATTGCATGATAAATTATTATTTTGTATATTTGTATTGATTTATAAATTCATTTTAGAACGTATTATAAGGTGTCTATTCATACCAATATACATATCTACCTATTACATTTGCAGGTCTTCCAAAATCGTTTTGAAGGATCTCAAGACTTCTACAAGTCTTGGTATGACTATATGTACGGTTTTGGCAACCTGGCGGGAGAGTTTTGGCTGGGATTGGAGAAGCTAAACTACCTGACCAACCAGAAGCTGTACGAATTAAGGATAGAGCTGGAGACAGACCATGGGCAGGACGCGTTCGCATCCTACTCGGTATTCACTGTAGGCCCAGAACATGAGGGCTTTAGGATCAGCACGCTTGGCACTTATTATGGGACTGCAGGTTTGCCAAAAACTTATCAAATTACTGCAAAGGTGATACAAACATCTTTTTTGATGCGGATACGAAGCTATTGGTTGAACGTTTAATTTATCAGACTGATGAACCTTTAGTACTGTAAAGAGCCACCTGTCTGCTAAATCAATCGTATTACATAAATATTTAAAAACTATCACAACCATAATTCCTTCTCCACATAATTCCTGTCATTTGGACATGTTCAGTCATGGACCACTATCGTATAGAAGCAATTTTGGTAAACATTCGTCTTTTACACTGTACATTGTATGAGTGAGTATTTTGAGTGTAGTTTAAGGATCACTACGTGACCTTGCACCAAGTGATTACCATTTAAGATTTTAGTGTTTAGATAACTTATATAGGGGAAAAGTCATATACGATGTAGTGGTCGACCCCAAGATTTAAATAGCAAAGGCTGAAGTACCATTAAAGAACTTTTGCAATTTTAACAGGAATGTCTTCAATAATTTAAAAGAATATAAAGAACTAGCTGGTGCCCGCGACTTTGTCCGCGACATTTTTGAATGATGACCAATGTAACTACTTACTTCTAGCTTAATCTAAAAAATATAACTTTTAAAACAAATAAGCAATATAAATTGAATAAAACCTAACCTATAAATAACCTTACTAAGAAATAAATGAAAGACTACTTTGCTACTGATATTTACACAAAGGACCCGATATCATCAAGCAAAAATCAAAGAAGACATATTAATTGTCCTTAAGTAAAGTCAGTAAGTCAAATAAAGTAAAATAATAATCAACGATGCATTAATCACAAAGGTAACTCCCATTAGATTAGGTTGCGACATTTTGTGAACGAAACCATAGTGCGATCTAAAACGATGGTTACGCCATCTACTAACAAAAACATAAACTTGTAAAGCGGTAAAATTAAGATGTGTGCATATATTTTGGGTGAGATTTAGGCGATCATCTATTGATTCAGTTTTGGACTACCTTTTATTTCAAGCATTTATTTATTTTAACCGATATGCCAATTAAGTTCCGCGATCTGAAACGATATTAACGCCATCTAGTTACAAAATTGTGAACTTGTGGATAAGTAAAATTAATATGATGTTTTTTGGGTGCGTTCATCTCGACACCAACAATTCATTTTACGCTAACTCGAATTTTAGATAAATTAGATTTTTATCCCAGTTTGATTAATATGTCGTTTTTTAATTTGTTATAAAATTTACCAAAAAAAGAAGTTACAAATCTTATAAATCGCTAAATCTTTACTTAGACGACAACGACCACGACATTTTAAGCTACTTGGCATAAGAAACTTATTTTTTAAAATTTGATGTTGCTTAAATTGTTGGTGGCGATCTATTGAATCAGTTTTGGATTACCATTTTCTAACAACAAATTATTCCCTGGATTGCTTTATTTTTAACTGAAAGACCAAATACCAATTTACATGCGTTTAACTCAAAAAATACAGACTTTAATACAAACTTACATCGCCTATTCTATTCGTCGTTAGGGGTGGAATTTCCAAAAATCCTGAAATATATATTTATAATTTTTAAATGAAAGGCCATATACCAATTTTCATGCGTTTACCTCAAAAATGTCACATTTTTCATACAAACTTACATCCCCTATTTTACGCCCTAAGGGGTGGAATTCCCAAAAATCCTTAAATATATATTTTTAATTTTTAACTAATATGCCAAATAACAATTTTCATGCGTTTAACTTAAAGCTTTTCACATTTTTCTTACAAACTTACATCCCCAATTTTACGCCCTTGGGGGTGAAATTTTCAAAAACACTTCTTTCGTGGATGCCTTCGTCATAAAAGGTACCTTCTGTCAAAATTTCAAGTCTTTAACTCCAGCCGTTTAGGCTGTGCGTTGATATGTCAGTCAGTCAGTATAAACTTACATCACCTATTTTATGCCCTTCGGGGTGAAATTTTCGATAAACCTGGAATACATATTTTTATTTTTAACTGAAAGGCCAAATACCAATTTTCAAAAAAGTCGCATTTTTCATACAAACTTACATGCCCTATTTTACGCCCTAAGGGGTGGAATTCCCAAAAATCCTGAAATATATATTTTTTCTTTATAACTGAAATGCCTAATACCAATTTTCATGCGTTTAACTTAAATATTGTCACATTTTTCATACAAACTTACACCCCCTATTTTACGCTCTTGGGGCTAGAATTTCCAAAAATGCTGAAATATGTATTTTTTATTTTTCACTAAAAGGCCAAATACCAATTTTCATGCGTTTAACTTAAAAATTGTCACATTTTCCATACAAACTTACATCCCCTATTTTTCGCCCTTGGGGGTGGAATTTCCAAAAACCCTGAAATACGTGATTTTTTATTTTTAACTGGAAGGCCTAACACCAATTTTTATGCCTTAAACTTCAAAAACGGCAAAGTTTCATACTAACTTAGCGCCCCTGTTTTACCCCCTTAGGGGTTGAATTTCGAAAAATCCTTCCTTATTCCTTGTCTACATTATAAAGCAAACATTTGTGCAAAATTTCAGCTTTCTAGGTCCAAGGGTGTGGGCTGGGCGTTGATGAGTCAGTCAGTCAGTCAGGACTTGTCTTTTTATTTATATAGATGACACGACATACAACGAATGACATGCTGGACCCATGATAAAAAAATACTTTTCCAAAGAACCTTTTTTACTTCAAAAAAATAATAATGCTGTAAGGAACAAACGACCGACAACTGTTTATAATATTTTTATTAGTTTTTGTGTTTCCTGTGAATAATTTGTAAATGTTTCATGTTTAAAGGAGACTCGTTAGCGTATCACGCTGGTCAAAAGTTCTCGACGTACGACGTAGATAACGACGAGTGGAAGGAAGGCGCGTGCGCAGTGGAGCACGGTGGAGCCTGGTGGTACAAAGAGTGCGATAAAAGGTACACTACACACGAAACATGTTACACACTTTTTTCCGAAAAGTTCCGATTGGTCCTTCTCATGTACAGATGCCAGAACATCATTATGCTTATCTAATAAAGTTGAAGTCTTTCTCTATTATATCTAAAAATCTAAAAAAATCTTTTTAGATTTTCAACTAACCCATAGTTGGATGTGCTGGCGTGTACAATATTGCTCCTGGTCAATTACAGTTGTGGTAGCAAATAGCAACGAAGATTAGAAGCAACCTCACCCAATGGGAGAGCTAATCGAACCTTAGAGATCAGGCGCAGGATCTACAGTTCTCCTAGGCACGGGGAAATTACACCTATGTACATTATCCAGGGTTCGGACTGCTTATATTTCAGGAAAATCCTAATACTTTTTAAGGCTGAACACGCCAGGACTCTACCACGAATCCATAACGTTTACTTACTGGATCAAACTTACCATTTTTTGTATAGAAATTTTAAGTTCATTGAAGGTTCCGGTACGGGGGCGGTGCTAGTTAATGTACTGGAACAACTGCTAGTATCGTCGAGGAAGTAAACTACATGAACTTGTGGTAGTCGTGCAGAAGTAGCAGTAGCACGCCCTACCTTTAGATAGAGCTATATTTAACATCCCTGAATCACTGCGTGAATATCGTACTTAATACTATAAATGAGAAAGTTTGTGAGTATGAATGGATGTATGGATATTTGTTACTCTTCCACGCAAAACTACCGAATGGATTTTGATGAAACTTTGTAGCAATATAGCTTATATATCAGAATAACACATAGGCTAATTTATTAAGTTTAACGCGGGTAAAACCGCGGGGCACAGCTTATAAATAATAGACTGCTTAATATTTTCCAAACAGTTTATACTTGATAACTTCTTAGCCATTTTGAAACATACAGATTTGAACTATGATTGGTGGTTAAACTAAACTCGGGAACTCAATAACCCTATTCCATGCAATACCAAGTAAACTAGTTTTAATCATTTTGACTTCCATTCTAACATAGGTGTTATGAAAAGGACATCGCAAAAGGCATCTTAGTAGTGTCATTTTAGTTTTGGCGACACGTTAGCACCGTTCGCCTAATTATTTACCTGTGGTACGCATATAAGTGCGCAGATTTTTTTATCATGGGCCCAAATAGTTGTTTGGCAATTCAATCTATACTCCTTTTAGGTACCTATACGAGCTACATTTGTGAGAGATGTAATGACGATAACTATTTAATAGTTTAGTAGTTCAGTGGTGAAAAAGACGTAATCGCTAGTAATATTAGGTTGTTATAACTGCTGGTATTCTGTGTTGTGTGTGACAGGCAGGTTAATCTCGAAAACAATAAATGTGTAAGTCACAACTTGCAAGGCAATATTATTAGGTTTTGTTATTCGTTTTTATCCCAATGGGTAGGTACTTAAGCTTACACTTATAGGTATTTTGCCATACGTTTTTATGTTATGGCTTATATATGGTATTTGCAGACAAAATGATTATGTTCTACTAAGCGGTTATTTAAGGAATCAGCTTACTACTGCTTAGTAGTAAGCTGATTTATTAATAACCGCCGGTTATTAAAGGAATCAGCTTATTTTACTAAATATATTATCACCCTTCACCGTGCCTGTCCATATAAAATATTCCTCCCATATTTTTAAATTCCCCGGTCCCACTTACCTCTTTTTCTTTCAGTAATCTAAATGGAAGGTACGTCACTTCAACTGAAGAAACTCGCGGCCAAGGAATATACTGGATATCCTTCAAGGGTCCCAACGTTCCACTCACCAAATCCAAAATGATGATCCGTCCGCTACCAGCCAGCAAGCCGCTCGACGTCAGTGACGTGTCCAAGAGGGTAATGTCATTATTCTTAGGATATTAAGTACATATGTTTGATAATAACCTTAATTATAACTATCCGAAGTTAATGCTGAAGAATTTTAGAAACCCCGAATTTAACTATGCTATGTATGTACTACTATGCTATGTAGAAACCACGTCAGTGAATACAATTATACTACAAAAACCGACCTTATTCAAACGTTATAAAGACGATGTCAATGTGTATCCACCGGCGTGGATCGACTATACTTCGTTGATTTAATATTTGCATCAGTGTAAAAAGTGGTCCTAGAACGAACAGCTGATCTGTTATTTTCAGAAATTTTTAGAAAGTCCCAATGTGAGGCCTCAATTGGAGCAAGGCATCTCGAGGACACGAGTCAAGAGTGGGAAGGGCGGTACACTCACCCACAGGCCCTACAAATACGACGGCCCACCACAAGCAGACATCTTCTTCCCGAATTACGCATAAACTCTGACCTAATTAAATTAAGTTTAAGTCAATGCATTGTTATTGTTTACCTCTAGTTAAAGGGAAGTATTGATAAATAAAGCTATACTCTAACATCCTATTAAAGTTAAAAATTAAGAAGCGATTTATCATCATCATCATATCACCCGAAAGACGTCCACTGCTGGACAAGCGATTTATATTTCTTGTTAATATTAAATCTAAAAGATTTTCTTATAATTATCAGCATTGCTTAAATCAGTTTCGGCTCTTACATACTCTGAAATACATCATTGTACCATTTTACTGTGTAAGTGGTAGGTATACACTCTTATTATTAAATTAAGTAGGTAATGATACCTACCTTATCTCGACTACCGTAAACTACGAGACCCGTAGTTCGCAGATAACACACCGGTTCCGCAATCGCATTATTTAATCCGCTTCTAAATTTTTAAGTTAAGATAGCTGGTATAAATGAGACAAATTTATAAATACTTACCATTACTAGTTCATATTATAATTTCAACTCTAAATGGGTTCCTGAAGTTGATATTAAGTTGCAACTAAAAAAGAATTCTAATGTTGATGTAGGACACAAGATTGCTCGACGCTTAAGTATGAAAGTGACGATACTACTATGCGCAAACTTCGGAAAAGCATTTAAACTTGGAATTTATAATACATGATGTTTCTTTTATTTCTAAACATAAAGCTACTCAATTCTATTTAATAGTATTACAGTGTTCAGCAAAATAGTGTCGAGTACAGTTTAATATAACAATTTATGTACCTGCTCCAGTGGCTGTGGTGCGTCGATATAATCGAGTATGGAAGAAAAACGAATTATTATCAGCCAGTAGGTACTAAAAGTCATACCAAAACCTTTTCAGATGCAAACTTTAAATTTGGAATGTTTTACAGAAGTATGTCTTTTCCTGGAGCTATTTGACATTATTTGAATTCGAAACGGGATTCAGTTTCCCTCTAATTTTTAAATGATGTATCGAATTAGTCCTACTACCTATGGAGTATTTGTTTAGTAACACATTCTGCGATATTACCATTATATAAACACAGGTGTGATATTATTGCCGGTGTACAATCTAATCTTGTAATCCTTAGATAGATCCGTTAACTCCGCGTTGTGGAATAAGACGTTATTAGATATGTGTCACTTACATTATGTACCTAATACTTTCCCGCTTCTTATCAAAATATTATTGCAGAAATTCAGGGGTTATCCTCCATGGTGGCATATACTGAGGTTGACAAAGCATTACGCACGCATTAAAAAAAATTAAAACGATGTTTACATATATTGTGGAACGCTTAAAAAGATGTATGTATCGTGGCATGGCTTACTAGTTGTTATTGATTTCTTAGTTGGTACCACAGATCAACTAAAAAAGTTTTTATTTGATCTGAGGTTGATACTTGATACAGAGCGTGTTAGCTAATCAGAATGTTGTTAGAGAAGTTAAAATTCGAAACACAAGTGTGATCTGGAATATTTTGCCAAATGTCTTAAGAATATTCCGGTTGTTTTCAATTTCAAGACTATTTATGTATAGAAAATACTATATATTTAATAGTCCGTCGGATAAACTGTAACGTAGATACGTTGTGCATTTGATAGTTCCTAACAATTTAATTATTGTAGTTGTGGTAAGAAGTTTGTTCACGCGTATATATACAAGGTGTAACATACGAAGGGGAAGTTATTAAGTAAATAATATTATATAAGAAGCAATATTAATTGAAAAAAAATTGAAATAGGTACACCCCCAAACAAAATGGCCCACATACTGGCTTTAGCTGATCGCTATTTTTGTAACGGAAGTTAGCCCTTTAAGTTAATGTTCCTCATTAACTTTAGTTTCATTTAGTTATACCTTGTATAGCCACGAAATCGAATCGAAAATCGAATTAATTTTAATTATGTTACACGTTATATAAGTTGCGTGACTTTTGGAATATTAATTTACTAATTATAATATATAAAAATATTAAATAAAATGCGTATCATATCAGTCTCATTTGATTTATTTTTCTATATTAATCAAGAAAGCTTCTTCACAGATTTGAGCAGCGTGTTGGACATAATACAATATTATTACTTATTTCTTTATTCAGTGGAATAGTGTAGTTATAATCAAATTTAAAAAGGTTAAATTATATTAGTGCCCATGATTTCGCAGAGACACCACGTGTCGTTAATAGAATTCATAAAAATACTGAATCTATAAAATTCAAGCAATATATTTTGTGTTTTGTTTCATGGCGGTGACCGCCAGAGGTGGAACATAAAAACTATACAGTATTAATTATGTAATCTAGTATTTCTGCGAAGCTTTGCTCACCGATATCATTTAACGCAGTGATCATAAAAATTAAATCTTTTCTTTTTTATTTCCGGGCTGTCCTATGGCGATGGGCCAATGTAGATAATAATTTAGTATCTTATAGAATAAAGAAATATGATTTAAACTTCAAGAGAACTAAAATAATATGTCCTCGCATTTGACCAAAAAGAGATTAAGCACAAATACAAAAACAAAATCCTGTTAATCTGTTTTGTATAAAAAAAAAACAAAAACTAAAATAAATTATACTTCACCAACTGGTTTTATATCATTTGTTCAGTTTAATCATCTACCTACATCCTTTGAATTGTTTCACATCAATGTGACTTTGGTCTAATAACACAAGGGTGTATAAGAAGTACACTCTTGTGTTATTAGAACTCTGAACTCTCTGAACTTTCAAAACTAAATCCCCTATCTCATCATTGACCCATCATGATGGATTACCCTGTGCATATCATGACATTTTCGTCGTGGATATATATATCTTAAACATACTGACGTAGACTATTATAATGAACGAGAAATCTACACATGGTATGTATAATGCGGCGAACAACTTGTGATGATCCGGTACATTCTTAATTTTTATTAAGATACATTCTATGTCAGCTTTGTGACTGCATTTTCCGACCGTATTTTGATACAAACGTGGGAGTGTCATTAAACCACTATCATTAGGCTAATTGTTACAGATCTAATATAATAGCTATTAACGCGCAATTACTTCATAATCAACACTTCTATACAATTTAAAATACAATGCACAATTCTTGCGTTTCTTATAGAAGTATAGATAATTAAGTAATTAAACTGCAATTTACTATCTATAAAAGAAATAAACATGACCAACATCCAAGTTTTACAATAATCCGCTCAAAACTACTATAAGTCGTTTAGTATTTAAAAAAAAGTGTTTAACAATTTCACATATTGTGGAGTATTCATAATTACACACATTTATACATCGTCCTACTGTGGCAGTGCTAAAGCCGTCATCAATAATGTACACCATGTTACTTTCTACTAAACTAGGAAAACGAACCGTACAACTTGTTGGTACACAAACCTGACACTAATGTCATGTCAAGATTTTATTCAGCGATTCATCGATACAAAAACAATTATAACTGATGAATTTGACGAAATCCTAATTTTAAATGGAGTCATACCATTTTATTACACATTCATGTTACATATATTATACCTACAGTAAGAAAAGAATGAACATACTTATTTTACAACATCTAGTATAATAAAAACAGAAAAAGTACTTCCATGTACAACACCAATAACTTAACCATAAAAATACGATTGCAAAGAAATGAATAACGGAATAGCCACCAATATACTTGTCTGGATCGGTGCTGGCGTTTACCTACCACAAAACAAAAGTAGCGTCGCCTTACGATTGCATTCTATTCAACAGAGTATAAAAAAACATCAGTGAATATAGTATCTTCTAAGCTGATTGTTCAAATATCATTCCTGAATAACAGATATCTCCTGGGTTCGGCACAACCAAAGGGTGTTATTTATATATTATTTATTCAACCCTGTCGGTGTACGTCACAATCAAATAACATTATAGACAAGCAATAAATATAGGAATTAGGATAGAAATATCTACTCGATGGTAGATTTTTCTGTAAACACTGCCATGTCAGAAGAGATATCGCCGGCTTATACAGGGGGTCATCTATAAATTACGTCATTTAAACCGGCATCTTTCAAATATTACCTACGTCATTTAAACCGGCATCTTTCAAATATTACCAACTCTAGAATTAATATAATGTTTGACTTTATTTGTATCATTTTTGGCACGTGGCAATTTTGGCCGTTCGCAATTAATGTCGGTAGACCCAAACGAAAAACGAAATGCAAAATGAGTGACGAAAAACCCAAAAAGTGTGACCACCTGTTTGTAGGACTGGGGAGGGATAAATGTGACGTCATTACAAAGAGTGAGCGAGATGAACACGTCTGGTCTTGTCTTGTCTGGTAATGTCTTGAGCAGTCGGAAATAACCCATGTTTAATACCTAGCAACTATAATTCCTAGCAACCGTAATGGTCAGTAGAAAATAGTTCTGATTAATATACTTCCATTTAAATTCAAATCCTCACGTTAAGATATAATAACTGACCTGATTTTGGTAATCGCCTTTTATAACTTCAATATTTACACCACGTACGATCACATCACTTAAATATAGGTGTATTATATAAAAACAAACTATCTAATATTTACACCGGACTTAGTGTTACAATTATTAAACATATTCAAACCGGTAATGATCAAAACTGTGATATAAACTTGTTAATAATTAGTAAATAATATTTTACATTCTTATATATTTTAATGTTATCGATATGAAAACTAAACTATTACGTATTATATACAAGAATCATTATTTGATAATTATTTTTAATTTATGGTTTTCAGCACCATACGTGAATTAGTTATTTGATTACTGTTTGAGTGCGGAAAGACGAGCTTTGTAGGAAAGGCCCTTCTAATCGCAGTCCAACTATTAGTGGTGGAGCACGGGCATTGTATATGTGCTAATCAGGTGGTATATGTGCACTTAAAGTGCAGAGTCCAAGCGGTGTAAGCCATCAGAGTGAACTTTGTAGCGGTCGCGGTTCTGAATAATTTAATTGCTTTTACGAAGATTTGTTTGTGAGTCTGAATATTCCCTGTGCTTCAGAGAACATACTAAGTAAGAGAGATGATTACAAAAACATCTAAGACTAATAAAATCTGGCACTCGATTAAATCATGTATGTTAGGAACGTAAAGAAAACTGACGTCTCACCTTGAATTAGACAATTATTACGTAAAGTTCTTTTTATTATCCAGCCAATAATAAATAAGGATTATTTTTTCTCATTATTAGCGACTTAAGATTTGCAAACAGCTAAGATAAATTTAACAGTTATTTTTTTAGAACCAATTAGTAACAAGTGGTCGGTTCGGTCACATAACTTATAAGTGTTACTAAATCTATTTTTATCGCCTCCGCTAACTGGAGCTGGACTTGCAGCTCAGTGGATAAGCTTTTGCTATATGTACCGGCATGTCTGGTGGATAAGTACCCTAAATCTAATCCAACCAGACCCCGAAAACAAATCGAACCAACTAGCTTACCGACCGCAGCACATATATCACCCCCCTCCGAGGATATTTAGAGAAACTTTCAAATACACATATCACAACATAAATGCTCTACTATACTGAGCAGCGCAGAAGGCGTAAGTACAGGCTTTCAATTATTTTTAAACAATATTTAGAGCGCTAACTATGATTGCGCATGCGTTTCGTTAAGTCATAAACGAGGTAGTAGCAGTGGTGTGCGTGAAGTTCAGTCTGCAGAGGTTACCCATACTAGACTATTACCTGTGGTTGCTTCCTATTTAACTAAGAATTACATAATTACATCAGTGACAATAAGTGACAATAGGTAGACTTATTTGCACTTTAATGACTCCACTTTTCAGCGAGCGTATATTGCTTTCCATAGAGAAAATAGAAGCGATCATAGGTATATATATCATTCATCTTTGTTGAATGTACTTAGTTACAAGGCAATTTAAGAATAGGGCTTCTTTCGCCCAATTATTTTGATCATTCAAACCAGTTTAAACCATGCTATTTGTGAACGAGCTTATGGACTCTTGTAAGGACAGCACAGCACGCCACTGACTCCAAGTTACTTTCTTATCACTCGTACATGTATGTATTTTGTGCCCAAAGTAAAAGCATAACAGAAAAATCTAATACCAATTTTAAACTCCATGATAACACAATCATTTCACGTTAGAACTCACTTAATCGAGTTAGAACTCAATAACTAGTTATTTAAATTGCATTACGAATTGCACATATAATTAATAAATATACAAATAATTTTAAGTCTAGATTTCTGCAACAATAATGTTATCATATAAAATCTTGAATTAGAAATCGTTTTATTTACATAAATTTTCACGTATTAAGATCCAAGATTAAGCTACGCATTTAGTGCAACAACAATTTCTTATTATTACAATAAAAAAATCAAATAAAGTCTTCCATGCTTTGTGCAAATTCCACTCAAAGCATTATGTCATGATTTTTGGTCGATCCAAGAGGAATAAAATCGAAATAATTCTTTAGTAAATAAGCAAATTCTAGTACATATGGAATTAACATATTTACTTTACACACACGTTATTAGTATGTTAGTCTAGCAAATTTTATAAACTATCAGCTCGACCAAAATCCATTGTGATCCATTCAAATGTAGTAATCGATAATACAGGCTAAACTAATATATTACTATATTCTACAACGAAACAACGTATTTTAATTATATCGCCATTAGAGCCAAAATAAAAATAATGTAATGTTATTTACAAAACTCACTCGTTTTATTTTTATATCGTCTAAATCTCCCGACACCAAACAGAAGAAGCTGTAATATTTGAACAGCTGATTGGGGTACAAAAGCTAAGAGAGCTAACTAGAAATACGCAAAGAAATCGATGCATTTGTTTTGACACATATACTAAAACTAACATCTCCCGCTTCACGTCGGTGATAAAGATTTAAATAACCTACAATTGTAATGATAATCTTTTATTTTCAACTTAATGCTTATGAAAAGAACCTTTTTAGAGCTTTTAGCGACACGTCAGATCCTGTTGTGCAATTATCCACTCAAGAAAAGCAGCTTTAGTATATTTGCACTTCGATGCCTTTTCATAAAACCTATCATAAAAAGCGATTTAATGGATTTTTAATTAATTAATTAAGCCAGCATTGTAATGATGAAATAAATAATAATGATTCGACTATATTGCTTTGTCACATAATATTATATTGAATTAGATAACCAAAGTGATTTATACAATATCATAATATAAACCACGGAATTAAATTATGTTGTGATTATTGATTTAACCGTACGTAAGAGAAACGGATTTATATAATGTCTAAGTACGCGGTTAAATAAGTAATATTGCTTAAAAACTAAGTAGGCGGAACTTTCGACATTTGTCCTAAGTGCACCAAAACATTGTACTAGTGTGTACGAAGACACGCTAATGTTGCTGGTGTTTCAAGTAATGGTCGATCGTTAAATGGCCAACGAATCAGATAAATAGGATAAACCAAAAACATAGATTGTTATAATATGTCAGTTATACAACATGTAACATAACTAGTGTAGTAAAACCTCTTTAAGGAACCTAGAACGTTGCCTCATCTTCACCTAGTATTCTATGAAAATCATGTGAAATTGACCAAACATATCTATTTGATTCGCCGGAATTTGAAAATCAGATTTGACGGAATATCATAAATAAATAATAAATATCTTGGGACAAGTAACACACGGCCATCTGATCCCAAACAAGCCCAAGCCTGTAGCAACCAGACAACTGATAAACATACTTATATTATATGTCTAAATACATATACATTATAGATAATATACACACATACACAGGACAAATAATCGTGTTCATCACACAGAGATTTGTCCCTGCTGAGAACCAAACGCACTACCTCTGGCTTGGCAGTCAGGGTCACTAACCAGTAGACCATCAGGCCAGTTTTTATGTTCCTGTCCTGGTCAATATGATGATATTTACGTTATATATATATATATACACGAGTTGAAAATTTTATAAAACATAATTTTATAAAAATCAACCGGTGCGAAGAAATCGTGGGACCCCTCCAGGCATGCTTGGGACGTGAAAAGATATAGGCCATAGTTGACCATAGGCTTTAGTTCTAGTAACCTTGTACGTGACACCTGGGTAACGCTAAACATTTTAGTAATATATAGTTTTTTGGTGGCGGCATACTGGGGATGACCTTCCAGCTGACTAAATACACTTGTAAGTTAATCATTATTACGTCAATGCCCACAGCATTCGCCATGTGAGTAAGATTCAAAGGCCAAATCCAAATTAATATCTATAAAAATACATCAGATTCTCAGTCTTGCAGTGTGCAAGACTTATTCGACAAACAAAAGGAGAAAATGCTTTCCTTTTTAAATTCAGAACTATACAGAGGCCAATGTCGGGCTACTCTATATCACATGTAAATCACATATTTTAAGAAAAGTAAGTAACAATCTGTACAACAAAACAAATGAGATCCCGACAAATAGACAGCAAGTTACCACTTGTTATGTATTAAGTACAAAATAAAACCGCCTTTAGCGGACATACACGGGTATTGATAATAACTCAAAGAAATAATAAAAAAAAACAGTAATACGTTCAATAAGTTCACCTAATTTTAAAAACACTAAAAGTGAGCTGACACGAATCGAATATACACAAGGGGTAACATCAACGGTAGACATAACTCAATTTGTGTATAAAAGAACGTTTTATGCTGCACGTTGTTCTGTTTTATCAGCACGGAAAATATACCAATAAATTCTCATATAAGAACAACGACCAAACCAACCAACGAGTGAAGAAAATTTTGAGGGAGGAAGGAAAATTTTTTCGTATTTAAAAAATTTGGTATTTTTTTTACGGATGTTTAAATTACAACCTGTATATTCAAACAATGGTGACGAGCACGTTTTCACAGGATCCCAGCAAAAGAGGTACCGTTATTAAGTTCAATAGGCAGATATTCGCTATTTACGTTACACATTGTATATTGCCGTCCTTTTCTTGCCAATGTTATATACCTACGAATTGTTTCCTACTTTATCTCGACCAATCGGCCTTACTACATCGTGAGAGAGGGAACACAGTGATGTTTGAGAGTATTAAAAAACTACTTTACTAGTGATTGTGATATTAAATGGATTACAGACTACTCATTATTAAAAGACAACCTTTCTCAATACATTTTTGGACAGCAGACGCTTAAACTTCGGACAACAGTAGACATTGTTCTCTCATCACAATCTTAAACTATTTAAGTTAACATTAAAACAACATTTAGTGATCGTCTGGTCTCCCTCGCTACAATAATTACCACGTTAGTTACACTTACATAAATCGCAAAATCGATTAATATCCATATTCACTAAAATGTTTCATACTCAACGCTATTTTGTATTGCCCCCGAAGAACAATTTAATCCAATCTGGAACAATAGACACAGATATTAATATTGTTAGTACCTTAACTTCTCCTTAACTTTAACTCTTAATACTCATAATGACGTAACAGGGTAAATAAAAGAAAAAGATTCATTGTACTCGTAGATACATACCTCAGTCATGATCATTAGTCGTTTGTTCATTTTCAGGCCTGAGCGAGTCGATGCAGGCGACAATCTTGAGTGCTGGCCCGAGCTTCATAGACAGCGCCATGACCAGGTGTTCAGGCCTGATGAGAAGTAGGGCTTCCCCGTCCACCTCCTGCATGAGAAATTCGTCTGCGTAGCCAGCGCATCCTGGGATCTTGCGGATAAAGTCACACACTTCAGATACCTGCGCGGAAACAAACAAAGGGTCATTATGGCTCAATGGTGTCTAAACGGCAATATAATTTGGCTACTAGATTTCATTTTAAAACTGCCTGTGTCCTGCGGTTTCAGCTGCGTTTAAATTTATAAATTATAGCTTATGTGTTATACGGATTTATAAACTATATTGCTACAAAGTTAAATCAAAATCCGTTCCATAGTTTTTGCGTGAAAGAGTAACTAACATCCAAATCACAAAATTTGGCATTTATATATTAGTGCATTTCCAGATACTACCCCATATAGGTCCTTACGTTTTATTGAATAAAAACACAGACATTCTATTTTATCCGTCGTCTTTTATATATACCACATATTTTAAATAAACTTTTTATCCCTTACGTCAAGTCTGTTATTGTTGAATAAGGCGGCTAACGTCATTTCAGTCTATTAAGTCCGTAACGCCTATGAAATTATCATTGTATAAATGAAAAATAAATAAATATTTTAATAATCGATAAAATTATTATGTCTTCAATAAAAGTTCAAAGTTATCCAAAATCTGGAAGCTGGATAGGTTGCGACATGAGCTTTCGCTCGCCTTCTATTGTCTTATTTCAACAGTGAGAGTAAAATAGTAAATATTGGTGTATGTTTTTGTTTTAAAACTATTTATCCTACTAATATTATAAACGCGAAAGTATGGATGGATGGATGGATGGATGTTTGTTACTCTTTCACGTGATAACTACTGAATGGATGTTAATGCTTTACAATAATATAGCTTATACATCAGAATAACACAAAGGCTACAGTTTATAAAAATATTGTGTGAATTGTGCAAAATATGACCAGAAGTGTCAAGTGAGAAAAAATCTACTATCTGCGAGCTGTTCCGGCGTGGACTGCCAAAACCGCTAGAGCTACACATTTTACTAATATTATAGATGCAAAAGTTTCTGGGTATAGATGTATGGTATGTTTGTTACTATTTTACGCCAAAACTACTTTAACGCGGGTGAAAATGCGGGGCATAGCTAGTATGAAATATTATAGTGACAGAAGACAATTTGGGTTAATAAAGAGCTGATAATACTTACCGTCCACCTATTAGCATTCGGTATCTTAGGAGTAGGTGTGTCGGCGCTGTCTGAGGTATCCATACTCGCGGCACTCTCCGACTTCAACGCCGCAGTCTGGGCGCTCTCGGAGTTGCATTCGTTGCTCGAACTTATTCGCGGGATGCTGGCACTGTTATCCATCATCTGCTTTTTACCTAAGTATATAAGATAGTACTTTAAATTAAATTGTCATAATTTCATCATTACCCCCGTCCCACCCTCGCCCCGCGGAACCCCATGGTTATGGAGATATAAATGGTTAAAGTTTTGAGGAAAATTTCTCTAAATGTACTTCGATTTATGGGGCAGGGAGTGTGGGAGATAAATGGGGGAGGTTACTCTCTGCACCATCCCACCCCGCGGAATCCCATGGTTATGGAAATATCCACAATTAATGTTTTTCTCCCCTTATCTCCGGCGCTGCGGGAAGAGCAGCCCTACCGCCCTTGCGTGCCATCAATCAACTTTCCATCAATTTTCACCAACAATAGTGTATCTCACTCGACGGCTGCCGCCGCGGCGCGCTCGGACGCTCGCTCGCCTCTTCGCGCTAAATGGACGCAGTTCTAACCTCACCTAACCCAAATTATTTAAGTACATTTTTGCAAAAATATCATGATATGCGCTCTCGACTACATGTTCTTTTAAAATGGAACTATAAAAAAATAGTGATAAAAAAGAACAATCAGTAGTTCAATCATGGAACTGTTAATGGTACTAGTGACAACTAAACAATTAGGTTTGGATATTTGTCGGATATTCATATAAAGGCATTATAAAAAAAAATATAACTTCGAAACACGCGATCAACCTACCCCGGATTGGTAGATGGTGCAGGTTCAAGACCCGCCGGACGATCAAATTTATGATTTGCCATTTTTGAGACGAGTTCAACGTTTTTACGATGTTTGACAACGCAGTAGGTATCGAAATCGCTACGAAAGGTATCAAAATTACGTTCTGTTTTATACATTTGTATGAACTGTTATGATTTAAAAAATATATATATTAGCGCATATAAATATTTTAGCCCATCTCCGACAGAAAAAATGCGTTTTATCGCTTAGTACGAAACCCCTTAACCCTCCCATAAACACACCTAACTCAAATTCAAGCGACTCCTGAGATCCAACCCGCTGCTTTTACAAATACAGAAAAATAATGGTATTGATGTGATGAACTACTTACGCGGCGGTTCCTCGGCGCTGGGCAGTTTGTTCTCCTTGTCTTGTTCCTTATCAGTACCCCACTCCCTCAGTGGACGGTTCACCTGAATTAACGAGCGAATACGACAACTTAACTTATTGACTTTCACAATATCAACATCTTTTTATTAAACTGTCCGCATTTTTCGTACTATTTTTATACTGTGACAGTATTGGTAGGTAAACAGCAATACGAGTTATATGCTCTTTGAGTGCTTGATGGGAACAAATCTTCTTTCTTTTTCTATACTTTATCAGCGATTGTCTGAAGCACAGGTCTAACCTAGTTCAGATAAAACGCTAACCTTAACTTAGACTAAAATATATATTTTTCTAGTTTATCTCGAGCCACATATTAACCTTAAGCTATAAATATATTGTATATATTTCTACCTAAAACTATTAATTAATCTAGAATCATCAATGTTAATCTTTTAACAATAAATTAAAATTAGTATTACTTGTAAGCTGTATTAACTCTACGCGAGATTCACCTGGAGTAGTAATATATTAACAAGCTGACACTTACCGCAAACGGCTCGCTGGCCTCCTGAATCACATAGCCTTCAATGACGTGCGTAAGAATGTTCGGTTTCACCATCGCTTTTGGCAAACCTTTGTCTGGAACAAAAGGAAAGGTTACGTTAACACGGAAGTGTTCGAAGTCATACCCAAAACGAAATGCGCCATTGGAAATGTCCCTATTCAGTGTCAGTGTTGCATTACATAGCTGCCATTACCCAATAGTATTAAGTAAGATCATTTATTTTAAGCCAATTAATTCAAATGTCAATTGTAATACTAATGTCAACTTGGTCAGTGGCAGTATTAGTGCGTATTTTGTGACGTTGTGTGCCAAGTATTTGTACAACTACTACGAGTCTGTGACAATGCACACATGTATAGTTTTAGACACAAATAGTTTGTGTCGGTACCGTTAACTGCACTGCAGGGAAAGCGCAGTGAAACTGCAGCAGACAGCAGCAGGCAGGAATCGCAGAGATTTTAATTCATGATAGCACTGACACTCAATAAGAACAACTCCATTTAACGGATACATAACGTGTCCGTTAATTCGATGTTTAGTAAAGTCCCCCGTGATACAGGGATTTAATTCCCTAGCGGGCATAGTATTTTATAAGAGAACTGCACGCAGAGAATCGTCTCTGCGTGCAGTTCTTTTATAAAAGACTATTTTTTGCAAACTACTCTGCAAAATAGGCAACCTTTCAAGGGATAAGCGGCATTGCCCGTAAATACTTAGCTTCATGAAACAATGTGTATAGAATGTCATCATCTGCCTGAGTAATTGTTTGTAGTTTGTGTATACACCACTATAACTTAACTATTTGCGTTATAGCATGGTGCGGGTGACAGTTCAAGTAACATTTCGTTTCATTCTTGAAAGGCGCAGCAATTTACAAATTATGTCTTAGTATCTCAGCTGTGCCACGTTTGTTACATATTAAATGATTAATAACTGTAGTAAATTGAATAAATGCAACCAGAATGTTCATCTCTACAAATTAAATTTATTTTAATGAAAAAATAAGCAATGCGTTATGCGTATAACGCAACGTCATAGACGTATTTAGTGATGGGATGGACTGCTACGATGGGTAGTCGATATTTTTGTATAATAATAAACGTATTTTGGGCATAGGTAATTTTTTATTGTTAAAATGCAATATTGCCTATAATTATACAACAGAACATTAAGGTAAGGTAAAAAATGCATTTAATTAGTCTGAACTCGTATCAGATCCTGACTCTGCATTGTCACTTAATTCATCATCAGAATCCGTGACGGATATTATTAATGATGACTCTATTATATTGTCGATATAGATTATATTGTCAATCTATTATATTGTCAATATCATAGAGAACTTATTAGATTTATGCTGCGAGTATCGTTAGCAATAAACATGTATTGCACATCCGTAGTAATGTGGTACTTATAGATGTCAACGTCAAATAAGCAACTGTCACCCGCACCAGGCTTAAACGCAAAAAGTATAGGTTCTAAATTTTTTATATGCAAAGTAAATTTAGTTTAAGTTATTACATTACAAGCTGTAATGTTCATGATGCCAAACACCATAAATAAAACCTATGTCACGCTATGTTATACAACGCTATTACTGGATATGGCCATTTCCAACATGATAGACGGAGAATAAGTTGATCCTAGGCTTATCTAGTCAAATTTCTCCAATTGAAAGTGAACCTTATGCTTATGTGATAAAGATGAAAATCTACAAAAGAAATATGACAGATTGGGTTAGCTGGATGTGCTGGCGTTTGTACTAACCGTGGGAGGCTGGTTGACTGATGTGCCTTGGCGTGCACTGCGCGGTCTTGAACAACGCGTTTGACCCTCCAGAGGATACTGGCGAGGTGATGGCGGCCGTCATCGTTACTGACATTGTTGATGATGATGCTACCGTTGTCACCACCTAAGAAATCATACGAATTCATTAGAAAAAGTGTAAAACATCTAGTCCTACGCATCTTTTACTACTTCTTTACGAAGTCCGCACAATATATATTAGAAGGATACTACGTAACTGCTATCTGACTTCGTAAGCAAAAAGGATACATATTCAATTTTTCTAAAATTTGTTAGGCTGCTAGAGCCTTCGTTAATCCACCATGTTATTTAAATCGAAATGCTTTTGATTTATTCGCACCAATCAGGATAGACCAATGTTACTGTAGCCCTAAGTGACATGAAGGAAGGCTGTTTCGATTTGGTTTATTTCAAAATTATTCATTTTAATTTTTGTGGAAGATTCCCTTCACCAAAATTGCATGCATTATTCTTTTCTGCTCGGCCACTTTTAGGGATGAAGATCCGGCGAGTATCCTAACACTGAAACTAAGTATCCATAAGTTATAGTATTCAATATACGTCACATATGCGCCTGTGGCATGACTTTATCCAGGCTTATCAATTGATTGCGCGAACCCATACTGCTTTAGGAGCCCAATGCTGCTGCAGGGAGGGAAATGTTGTCTACAGTAGAAGAAGATGAATTATTATGTAGAACGAAAGTAGCTGATGTATTCCAGTATACCTGTGGTGCAATTGGAGTTGTTTGTTGAGCGCTGCTTAGTACTGGCGCTGTACTCGTCGGTAGGACGGTTGCGGCGCTTGTCGGCATTGTATCACTCGATACAGGAGTATCTGGTTTCGATGTAGGCGTTTTCGCTGACTCTAAAGGTGAAACTGCTCCTGTTAAGTTAAGGCGACTTAATGATACAGACCTAGATATCGCTTAGATGAAGATACATTAAATGAATGTTGGCATGATTGTCGCCTCTTTTGTTATAATAATAATAATTTTACTATTATCCAACACTACAAATGATAAAATATATGTACAGACGCTAGCACATCAAGCTACCCCAATCTGTCAAATTAACCCAATTGAAAGTGAACCTTATGCTTATGTGACAAAGTTGAAAATCTATAAAAGAAATTTGACAGATTGGTGTACCTGGATGTGCTAGCGTCTGTACATATTATTCATTAATACTATTAAATTAAATATAACAAATAGTTATAGTGCGACCTGTGCGACGATAGTTCAGCCAACTCGATAATCCTCTATTATCATTGAATGTACATGTTAAGAACAGTGTATAGTCTTCGATCTATTTAATGTATACGTCACAGTTTAATGGTCTGTAGTGCATTACAAAGACAACACTCGAAGATCATGGTTTTTTTATTCCAAACCACCTCCTACGTTTCGTCCACGCTCTAACATCGTCTTCTAATAATACTTTATTTTACCCCCATTTTTAAAGTTTTTTTAGTAGACACTCTGTTGGTAGTCCAGTAATAACTTATAAGGGCACTGACCGATTGCTGCGGTGCTGGTAGAAACCATGGTGGCGCTGGAGACTGGCGAGCTGTAGGCGCTCGTAACCACCGTCTCCGAGCTGCATTCCGACATCTGAGGAGCTATCTGCTGGATGACTTGGTTCTGCTGAAAAATACACCAGTCACTACGCTCAAATATTGTCATCACAGTCAATACTTAAATGTGTGATATTCTTCATATGTTATCTAAGCCACTGGGTGGGCACAGTCATAAGGGATGGCTAATTTGATTTAACGTCATCTATTTTTATGCTAACATTGTTATTTAATATTAATTTTTAAACAATACTATAGATACAATTATAATATACACAATTAATTGAATTTATTCATTCATTATATTATTTATTCAGAAAAATCCTTAAGATGGGGACACCTGAATAACAGAAAATGTCTTCACCCCACGTAGGTGCATTATTGAATCTCTAAAACCCAGTACGCTGGTTAGCAAAACGAACTATGTCAAGATCTAATCTAATTTATTGATTCGTCGTATTTCTTTTAAGACCATATTTATTAAAAATTATGAGGCTTCATAAACTACAGTATGATAGCATCTGCGCCGCGTGCAAAATACATCTAATTCTATAATTAACTTACCGGTGAAGACATCTGCTGTGATTTGACGTCTTCCGTCTTGACTTGCACGAGGGTAGTGGGTTGCATTGGCATCACTGAGCCCTGCACTGGCCCCGATAGCAGACCCACCGTACCCTGCGATTGTATTGTCATTTGCGATGATCCCATGTTGTTAGCTGATACCTTTAGTGAAAGCATTAAAACATTTCATTAACGATAAAGTAACGTAATGATAATCTTTAACTTGAGGCCTTTTGCTATCCGCACAGGTGAAAATATACGACATTAAATAAAACCAAAGTCAATTGGTAAACAAGCAGTCCACAGATAGGATTTGACCGACTATCGTTGGTCAAATCCTATCTGTGGACACCCCACGTTTTAATAAGGAAGACGCCAAAATTCCTGCTACTTAAACTGGATCAAAGGAAATAGTATACCGACTTAGAATTGGATTTGATCTCAGAAATCGTTAAAACAAAATGTATTCTTCTTGCTTCCAGAGGAAATATAGAAGCTTATAAATACTTTGTAAGAAATAAAGTTTTTTTATTTATTTTTGGCAACCTATATGCCATACCATCTTGTGTGGTCCACACACAAGATGGCATGGAACATACCTAGGTGGGCAAAATTGAGGAAAGTAATGGTTACGGCAAAAGTTGATCAAACGGTCTCCCTCCCTACATGACAAGATCCAAATACTTTGATACTACACTATTACGTTAATAAAACTATTATATTCATGTTTTATTAAATCGAAGGGGCTTAACAAGGTCCTTCTGATATTGTATTTTCAACTTGTATGACAGAGGCCTAATAAATTGGTTATTGAATTGAAGACAGAAATATATAAACAAATGTTCGTATTATTAGATCAACTAAGCGCCACGTTTCACTCTACAATTAAGAAGCTGGTAAACCAATCAGGTCTTCTATTGCGAAACACAGCTTCCAGTTAAGTTTAATACCAAATACGGGCTATAGTTATTAACAACGTTTTGAAATGTTTTTAATGATAGGAAATACCAAAATTAGGGCTAAAAATCTTGACGTCGGCGTAAAGATGGAGTCATGGATTCCAGCCACACAGGACGACAAATTATATTATATGTCTCATTATTATACAAGTAAATATAAATCTGTCTTATAATTTAATTAAATAAAAATTAAAACATGTAGGAACTAGTACATTTAAAAATCTACCTACAATAATGAAAAATAAGTAAGTTATACCTCTAAATAAGCTTAACTCAAAATATAGTAAATTATACTATTGCAGCTATTTTATACGATACAATGGCTCCTAATACCTTCGTGAAGATTTAGCTCAAGGGGATGCCACACTTAACAGGTCAGATCAACAGAGTAGCCAATAATTATTTCTCAAACTCTCACTTTTCCAGTTCAATTCTCTGATGTTTGGAGAAATAGAGTAATCAAACTAATATCTTAAATATTATAGTTAATAGGCTTGTGTAAAATATAAAAAAGATGTTGAATTTCTTCTCATACAAAATACGTAGTAGGCATATAAAGTTATGAATATAAGTAATATAAACCTATAAATATTGCTTTTGGAAGTTGAGTGATGAAATTCTATCTCTTTTTTACTGCTGCTTAAGCTTCAACAGCACACCACATTTGACACACAGCGCCTGTTACTTTTGTGTTCATTTTAATAGTGGCCAATGAAAAGTCTGCGGCCCTATTCCGATGATCTGAACACTATTACGATACAATGACCTGTCGTATGCAGTATCACCTATCCTTAAACTAGTAGCGGATATTTAGTAAGAAACATTACAAGTATCATGCAGTATTTGACTTTTACCATTTATTATAAGTATATAAGTGAATGGTAAAAGTCGTAGTAACGGTCGATTTTAATAAACCGTTATCGATGTAAATTATGCGTATGAAAAATTTAATAAAATAATATTCATTCCGAATAGTTATCTAGTTAGTTAACCTAAGATAAACTGGTATAACTTCAACAAACATATACTTTTATATACAATTTACACGGATTTTTCTGAAATTTACTGGAACAAAGGGTCTTTTTTAAATTGATAGATAAGATTTACCTCAAAATATCGACAAACAATACATTTACTATTAATTTAGTGCTCCATGCAAGTCAACGGTATAATCCGAAAGAAGTCGCGGGCAGAACCTGAGAACTACTTATTTAACATGCAAAATTATAACTAATGATAATTTAGTCGAGTCAAATGAAACCAGCATAAAACTATATCTTAGATTAGACCATCCAAATCCTTTTAATAATATAACATGATAGTATAGTCAAATTATAACGAAGAAGACGTAATAATAATAAAAAGGTCTATTTATTTATTTTTGTAATAATAAACTACGGTTATGAATATAAAGAAATCAAAGGTTTATAAATATTAAAAATATAAATATCAACGTCACACTGTTTGAGTGCTATAATATGTACTCTAATCTACATTGAGGCTCGTACCAATTTAAAGATCAAACTCACCTGGGAGTAGTGTTTAAGTTTAAACTTGAGATGCTGTTTTTGAAATCTGCTTGGCCAACAAGCTCTTCAAGATGTGAATATGCACCGCTCCAATTTGACTTAGACTTAAAAATTATACTCGCCTCATGCAATGACTATTGACATTACTATTAGATTTCTACATCTCTAGTTCACATGTATGTATTTAAAACAGAAATCGAACTTGTTACCTCACGGACTACCTATAAAGACAAATCGAACAAGCCTATGCTCGATGGCTATTAGTACCGGGGAGTAAGAGATAGTAGTAGATTTAACTACACACTACAAGTGAACCTAAAAACTATTCTGAACAACTAACTTTGAAAGATTTGCGATATTTAAATGTCAAGTTGTATCTGTGGTCTACAATGCGGTCAAATTAAAAGCTCTCAAGCTGGGGTGAAAGTATATATCACACATTGTATAAAATTGAGACAATTTGGGCAAATTATAATACAGTATAACACATTTGGTAACTATCCTATGATCGGATGATGCGACTTCCCTTATTTTTTTTTTTTTAATTGAGACCTTTTCGTCGAATGTAGTAACATTGGGATCTAACATACCATTGTTAAGTTAGATCCCAATTTCTGAGATTGACGTACGACAGAATTTGTTGTAACTATCATAAAATGGTATGTTATTTCGGTTTAACGCAAAGTTAGGAGAACTTTGATGAAGTGTTATGTTAGATATAGAAGGCAAAAAATACATTATTATAATATGTGGCCAGATACGATAGTACATTGAATGTTCTAAAAACAACAATAAGTACTATATTACTAGTCGTTTTGGAAACATGAATGTTTTATGAATAATACCTATTCACCATGTTATAACATACTAATCATATCAAACCACGTATAAGTAATAAACAAATTATATATCGGCCCATGCTACTGCCGTAATAGAATCATTTTATCACCTCCAAGTACTCAAACAATAGTCTTTATATAGCCATTTCAAATAGTTCTAATTGTTTGACCAATAAAAGTAAGAATAGCTTATTACGGGATGCGTCAAGAGTGTGTGCGATATCTCCAAAACCAGTCAGAACAAGAACTGTAAAGACGCTAGGAACTTCCTCTGTAACTAGCTTACAGAGGAAATACACTAATCTGTTCATCATTTAGGGAGATATGATGCCACAGACAGTGGGATACTTATAAGTATTTCACTTTAACACTTAGCGAAGCTGTAGACTATACAGAGCCACCACTTCTGTTTGCTTAAAAAGAGACAAACGTTAGTACGACGTCATTTAAAGTAGTGCACCTATGCACGGCCACAGTGACCACCATAATACTCTTCATATAGCATAATCTCTACTGAGTGCGGTACGGACGTTTTAATTTATATAACCCAGCCGCAAATAGACCTTTGGGTCGCAAAAGCAGAGTAGTAGAGTTTCAGTATATATGATTTAATTAATGATGGTTTAATAATTTATACTATCAAGACATTCCATCACACTAAATTATAAATTAATTTAACATGTATAGATTCAATTATTATTGTTATTCAATTATTAAAAATTTGTTCTTATTAAAATTAAGTTTGAAAATGTATGTGAAAGTGAGATATTCGTGAGCATGCTCTGTTCGCACTTAGAAGGCTGTTTGGCTGTCATTGTATATGCAATGACATGCAATAATGTATGTTTTGCCGAAACGGCTAGTTTGTGGGCTTAAATTAAAAAAAAATAACAAAGGTTTAGTATACTGCAGCAAATATTCGTATTCCGCTAACAACTCTTCCGCATCCCTGGGAGACTATTCTTATGACGATGGTTATGTTAAAACTTGTAGGTGATAAGTCAAAAGTGATAAAGATATATATAAAAGAGAGTTTGAGAGGAATGGCTACCTCCTGTTGTAATATCGCCGGGGAGAGTTGTACGAGGGACGAGGGCAGCAGCTGGCCATCCAGCGCGTACGCGGGCTGGCAACGCAACATTCACCAACGTGGTACACAAGTACAATATAGATACATATTATATAGCACCCTCGATTCCTAACATTCCATTCCTTAATACGTGGGGATTGCCAGGACTCATATAGTGATGTTGGAAGGTACACTTGCTATAAAAATGAGTCTACTATGAAATTACATTGACGGAACGGAAAACGGAAAATTTGCGTACACACTTTTTATTTTTTAAGACCGCACCAAGGAAATAAAACGCTGCATAGCGGAGGACTTGTCAAAAATACAAGGCATGGAAATGAAGCACATCCAGACATAGAGCATCGGTTAGAACAGTCCACCACAGGACAACAATTTGGGTGACCCATAAGTGGTTGTGTGTAATGTGAATCTGGATGTCCGTCAATTATAAAGTTGTTTGTAAAGTACCCCAGGACGCAGGGATTAATTTCCCTAATGCGAGCGCTGTCTTTAAAAACCAAAAATATGGGTAACGTAAATAGTTGTCCTGTGCGGGGTTCGAACCCGAAACACATGGGTGCCAAGGTAGCAGTGAAGTGACTTAACAAACAGTCAGAGGTGCACTCACTGTTCAATGTGCTACACGCTTATTATGTTGAAACTAAATTATGACATGACATTTGAAATGTTAAACTATCGATTTTTGGATTTTGATTAATGTAGTTTATTGTCTTTATTATGAAGCCACCTACAGTACAAATGGGTACCAAAATTAAATATTAAACATTGTTTTAATATGCGCTACAGCTATTGTTGGCACTATAAAAAAGTAAAATAATTACAAGCCTACATTTCCAGTGGTGCCAATGAAAACTTATTTGGGCACACCTTTGTTTAAATGTAATCATAGATTTCAAAACGATTTGTAATTCGCACCAATTTAAAACTTATAGGATATACAAATGTCATTATTTAGAATAATTATAGGGCTTTTAACAGGTAAATATAGGACTTCTATAAGGCCAACTTGTCAAACTGGGTGAGAAACAGGAAAACACTAACTGTAGTACTGTCAGATCTTCCCTGTAAGCAGTCTGATATTCAGCGCTCAGTTTGGAGTATTGTAAGATTAGCATGAGTCTACAGACAACGAAATGTATTAACTAGTTAAAACGATGAGTTATGATTGGCGCAAAGTACTGTATTCTCATAGAGTCGTCGGGCTCGTGCGTCATATTCAGCCACCTGTAGTTTTGTTGCATGTGATTTGCAGACACGACGACCATTTAATTGGATATGGTTTAAGGTCATAAAAACTGTGTTCAAGCCAATTCAAACTTTATTTATTTATTCACACGGTGGTTTTTAGCGCACATGCCTTTTACCACATTTTAATACTCGCAAGCAAGAAACAAACCCACACGACTATTCTAGAACGACTAGCTCGTAAATCGCCTATATTATGAAATCGTAATGCATAACTCAGTGAACAGACACCAATAGCTCAAGACTCCAACAACATCCTAAACACAAATAATCGTGAAATTTGATGCCTCTTTCGCTCGAACGTACAGTTACATTTGAATAACAGAGACAGCACTACTAAGTTGACAGTTGCAAACGAACAAGCACGATATATGAGTGTAAATGATCACCGCAACCCTCGCAATACCAGAGGGAACGCAAGCACGTTGCCAACAAATAGAGTGGGATACTTAACAGAGTAACTACCGGGTCGTCTCATGGATATAAACGTAGAACCTGCAAGTCTAGTATTTATAGGTTCTACATTTTACGAAAATGTATTGTTTTAATGGATTACCATCCACTTTAAACTCCAGTAAGCCAGGATGTACGGTGGCACACAATCGAAAAGGGTTTGAGCAGTGACAACCAGCTACGTCTCGGGGAATCACTTCAACAATTTTTCTGATCCCGCAAAGAGGTTAATCAGAGAAAAACTAGGACTTAAAATAGAGAAAAAGTAGTTCGACTTTGCATTAGAGGAAATTAGGTGACTAAACATTATGATGTTGGGAGTTTTATCAAAAATAGAGACGCGACTTAATCACTGGAATCGGATAATATTAAAAAGTCGATTTATTTTTTTTGTACTAGTTAAGATTACACTATTAAGTATCACACACTTTGTTCCATGTTTCTTGACTGGCTCGTTAATTTAGTGTCAGCGTATTAAACTGCAGAGGTCAAAAAGCGTTATTGGAACATTTTCTACACGTAAAAACTGCCAGTAGCACTCTGAACTTTGGAAGTTGGGTGTGGTGTAGGCCCACACATGAACCTGTTAGAGCTGTACCGGACAGTGGTCTATCCGATCATGAGTGCGAGGGAATAGAGAGTGAATAGAGAGACAGGAGACTCATAATTCGGCCAGGAGCGTAATTATGTTCAACCTATTAGTTAGCTTTTTCTATAAACACAATTCAGTAAAAGATTCAGTTGTAAAGAATATTTGAATAAGCGTATAGATAGTGGTCATACCGTCTGCATGGCGGTGGGATGGTTTAGCGTTGGTTGTTGTTGAACGGTCATGCCAACAGATGTCTGCACCAAGCCACTGCCAATAAGTGACTGTAACAGAAAACAAAACGCGTCAATATATACTATTTAAAATTGGTTTAAATTACATAATATAAAGGAGAACGGTAAGGGACGCGTGTGTAATACGGCGTTTGTACCGCGGCTACAGCAATCACTAAAACTTCGGTGGTCGAATAGTATGTTTTTACACATTATTTATTTTTTCATCTACATTTTTTTATATAAATATTTAATTTATTATTAGTCTTCATGTTTTGTGTACTCTTATAAACAAAATCTACAAAATATACACATACGAAATCACTGTACGAGATGGTAGAGTTATGTGGCTCAGATTTCCACGTAGTTCAAACTAGGTCCACTTTATAATCTTTACTCAACCTGTATACTTAATATTTGTTAATTTGCTCGAGAAAAGTGAATAAACAACATTATTATCATAGATGGGTAACCGCTTATGTTGTTCAATTTATGGGCGTCTCAGGCCTTTTTGCAAGTTGTGCACAACAACCCGTTATGGCATATAAGAGTTGGGGTTTTGAACAACTCTCGACCCTAGGGTAACCCAGGCCCGCTCAAGCGAACGTCATTGTTACTGCCCTATACTAATAATTAAAGGTAGGTGATCAACAATGTAATCGTCATCTAAAGTAACAACTTAAAACATTCTTTTGTAATTAGTATGCGCTTTTAACTGTGTTCCGTCGATTGTATATGAGATTATGAACCAGTAAACGTGTTTAAAACTGGGTTCAAATGCACAGATTTCCCTGCTTTGAGAACAAACTACATATATTTACATGACGAGCTGTTATGGGGTCCCTTTCAGTAGGTGTTTTAAAAAAAGGTTTTTAATAGAAACTTGATTATTTATTAATATAAAGACAAAATATACTACATTAGAAAGGGACCCTTAGGCAACCATACTTCGCGAGAGCTCTGAATAGACTGACTGCCCGGCGTTATGCTTCCAGTTCATACTCATTATTGCTGACAGAGAGTCTAGCAAGGCTGAGACCTTCGCCAGCAATAAAGCCTACATTGTATATAACTGAGCGTTGCGTATTTGTGCTAAAAATAAAGTTGTATCTTTTTTAAATTAGTTGTGACGGAGGTATGGATAGACACGCAAATGATCCTATATATCCTTTCTTTATTTTTGAGGGACAACCCACCTACCCATAAAGATAAACTATTATAGGGCATCGTCCCTTTCAGCATAAGAGTGACTTGTCTACCTGTGGTTGCTGCTGCAGCGTCTGGACCTGCGTAAGCGAGGTGTTCTGCGGCGCTTGCGTTGTGTTCAGCTGTCCCACCAGCGTGCCCGGCGGTCCCATACCACTCATCTGGTAATCACAATATGACACTTATAAGTTGCACTAAAGTAAATTACCAGTCCTTTTATACAAAGGGCAAGAGAACTTGACCAAGCTCGATGTAGTTACTCACCTAACTATGCCGTCGGTTTAGATATTAAAGGCCGCCAAAAGCGGTTGCATTCTAGGTTTCTGCGTGCTTCATAGGACACGTTAAGCTGTTGGTCTCGTCGGTAGTCATTACATAGCGTACGTGAAGTCATGTCAGAGACTTATTCGGTGGATCAAAGAAATCAAATTAACAATGAAAGTCTGCATACATAATATGGCATGACAACAGAATGTAATAAAACTAATAGGTTGTTTTTTGTGAAGCATTAAGTAAATCGAGGCTTAATTAATAAGATAATAAGCGTCGTATGAATGAAACATAGACCTACAATAGTACAAAAAAAACTCTTTTTTCATGTTTTTGGATATGTTTGAACTCGTAAAATACAAGTTGTTCCTTATGGTGTTAGCTATCTACTCCTGCAAGGTTGTTAGTGTTTTACAAGTAAGTTTGCGTGCCTAAGTAATATTTATATTGCCCGGTATTTTTAACGAAGTCAATAAATTGTTAACATTTAATACTTACGGGATGTATTTGTTGAACCATAGATATAGTCTGAGGCATGCCAGCCATCGGCAACGCTTGCGCGACCGACCCGACAGGCATACCGGCTTGTTGCATTCCCAGTGACATACCTATATGAGATAAAAAATATTATTAATGGTCTCCTAGCCAAATTTTGGCCACGTCGGCCAGTCTGAATAGAGATTAGCCATCTGCGCGGCACATATTATAGTGCACAAGTATGTGCGCAAACACAGGAGCACTTTCTATTCCATCACTCTCATAATCCGGTGGAACGCCTAGCGACACGACCGGAAAGAGCTCAGGTACAGGACCGACCGCTTTACGTGCTCTCCGAGGCACGGATGTATAATACCGCCAACTCAGAAGACTTCGGGCTGATTCTTAGAATTTTATCTTTTTACAGATAAATCCTAAAATCACTTTTGGCTCGACCAGGGATTTGGACCCAGGACCCCGTTCTCTGCATGTCTAGCGGTAGTGTTCGTTTGTCCAAGAAAACGTTTAAAAAGAAAGTTTAATAGATTGAAATTATCTGTCAGACAGAACCCGTTGAGCTTCCCTTGTTGTAACAGCTATAATAAAAGTAAACTGAATATAATTTCAAGTTTAAATTGATGTATTTTATTCCTATATCAAAAGATCCCGAAGGTATCTGGACTGCAGATAGCCATAGTAGCGTGTTCAACCACGCTACCGCTAGACCAACGGTACAACGGTAATACGCATCATAATAATTGGTGTTATTATGAAATATAATAAAATATTTTTATTTGAACACCAACTGTTTTTATTTTTATTACATCTAGAATTAGTGAACCTGCCCTGAATCCAAGGGTTACGGGTTCGATTCTTGCACAAAACAAATATTTATAATTATGAACATGTCTATTTGTCTTGGTCTGGGTGTTTTCTGTATAATATATGTATGTAACAAAGTATTTCTCTGCATATTCTGGTATTCATAGTAAAAGCTTAGCTTAGTTTGAACTCAGGTGACGCTGTGCGATATGTCCCGGATATTTCTATTTGTTCTATTTATCTCTTATTAGCACGTAGGAAAGATTAGGACATACAAAGCCCTTAGGGCAAACTTTTTCCTCTTAAAATAATTCTGTTTTATTTTTCTTCCTTGCTGTTTCGGATAGCTTCTAGAATCAATGGAGCAACTATCTGACCTTCAAAACTATTGGGAATCAGTTACCAAGTCAGTTAAACTAGGTGACTGGCTCGGTTTTGCTTTTGAAGATTAATATTCTCATAAGAACCGGGACCGAAGGCTTGACATGCTCTCCGAGGCTCGGAATGAATCCTAAACTAACCTTGCTGTTGATAATGTTGCACCATGGCATTTTGTGTTTGTTGCTGGTGTAAGAGTTGCTGCTGTTGCTGCTGTTGTTGCTGCTGTTGCTGCTGCTGTTGTTGCTGTTGTTGTTGTTGCTGTTGCTGCTGTTGTTGTTGTTGTTGTTGCTGCTGCTGAAAAAAATCCATGTTAATATGATAATTTTGACTGCCCTAACTGTTTAACCAGAGGTTTTGGGTTTTATTCCCACTATTTGTGTGATGAGCACGATTATTTTTTCTGGTCTGGGTGTAATCTATGTATAATATGTAAGTAGTTAGAAATATATAAGCACGTTTATCAATTCAGCTGGTGGCAATCGCTGATAAACGAGATATATTACGAGTTCAAGAAAATCGTTTCGCCCTAGATTCTTAATATTTGATAGAGGTCAACTCTGACATATCTCTTTCTAACAAATTCCATATGAGACCAAAGGTATTTTCTGAATTTAAATTTCTAATGACTTTTTGAATACAATCGGAAAATATGATTTGTTTGTCAATGCTACTTCTGTACTTTTTGTTAGCATGGCTTGTTGTTGCAGCAGTGGATGTGTAGTTTTCAAATTACCATCGGGAACTTTGATTAGTTTATATAAATAGCTTGTTGCTGTTGTGTTTCCGGCCTAAAAAGAATAACAGTGCCACCTCATACCATCCAGTGACTGTCGTAAATGCAACTAAGGGATACACCAGTGCCTCTAGCACGAGTTCCTGCAGTTTACTTACTCGATCACACGTACAGTTTCGTCCCATACATTGAGCACCAGAGTTTTAGTTCTTAATAGTTTCCGCGAGAGGCACTGGTGCTCAATGTATGGGAGGAAACTGTACGTGTGATCGAGTAAGTAAACTGCAGGTACTCGTGCTAGAGGCACTGGTAGTCGGGCAGCAGCGCCATCTATGTACTAGCTACTATCTAACTGTGGTCGCCAACTCGCATGCCAAGCGCGGTGACTACGGCAAATCTCTCCAAATGGCAACGTTATAGAAACCTTTGGGAGAGGGGAGGGCTATGTCCAGCAGTGGACCATATCTGGCTCATGATGATGCTGTGTTGTTATCTATTACAAATAGGTATGATTGATTCTTTGGTTTTACAATTGCAGAGTTTATTGCTGAATACTTTTCCAATTAGTATGAACGTTGTTGTGATAAATGTGAAATGTTGTTGGCGTGGTTGGTAGATACGCCTTTCACGCCGCAGGTCATGGGTTCGAGTCCCACCCGGGACAAATATTTGTGTGCATGAACATGTCTGTTTGTCCTGAGTCTGGGTGTAAATTATCTATATAAGTACGTATTTACAAAAGAAAAATGGTATATGTAGTATATCAGTTATCTGGTCTCCATAGTACAAGCTCTGCTTAGTTTGGGATCAGATGGCCGTGTGTGAAAAACGTTCCAGGATATTATTATTATTTCGGAAATTTAGTTTTATAATTAGTATTCCAGTTAAGACTGACACATTTAATAAGTAAGTTTTATAATTACCTGCATAACTTGTTGCTGCAGCAATGCTTGTTGCTGTATACTTTTAGCAATAGGCTGCTTGTTGTCTTGTATACTGGTGATCTGAGCCATTTGCCCAGAGGAGTTCATAAGTAGAAGCCTAAAAATATAATATACTAATAAGAAAGTTGCTTTATGCTGTAAGTGGTTAACAGTGTTTGCAAAGTATAAGTGTTATCTAAATAAAATATATACTTTAATGTAAAGAGAACGGCTGAGTTATATAAGATGTTTTATCGTCACAGTTGCTCAATTTATATTTAACTTTGGATAAATATATATATGTAATTGAACCCGAGTGATATGTGAAGCTCTGTTGACAATACCGTTCTCTACACATACAGTTATTAGTAGTTAGTTATACCAAAATAATTCGTCATGAAAATAAATATATCTCTATACCAGATGGAATGGTATATATCTATACCATAAGGTAATATGACCGAAGATGTGGTCTAAGGTAGACCTCGCGTGTATCTATCTTGTGATATATGTGTGATAGAACATGCATCTTATATACACACGAGGTCTACTTAGACCACATCCACACTCATCGTAAGGTGAATTGCCGCTCAGACGCAGCGCATTATCATATAAATGAATTTAATCATTTTATATAATGGGGTAACTTAATGATGTGACTTAAAAGTTTCATAGGAACCCTAATGATTGATTAGGCAGATTAAATATATAATATCTTTTTATCCGTTTTAAGAATTGCCAAGTTGAAGTGGCGGTGGGCGAGGTACATAGGTCGTAAAAACAACGGCCGTTTAGGCAGAAACGTTTACGCGTCGCGACTACAAATCAATCGCGGCGTGGGCGCTGGAAGCCGTTGGTTCAAGACCGGCCTTCTTCCGAGGTCTTTGGGAAACTTCTTTAACCAGTCTTTCGGCTGACATTATCATCAAGATTTTTATATTATTTCATCGTCGTGGGCTCGTTACCCACCCAGCACAAATCTTTTTGTGATGGGAACGATTATGTTTCCAAATGTAATTTACTTATTATATTCTGCATTTAAAATCATATCAGTATCTTTATCTGTTGTCTGCTATAGTACAGGCTTAGTCTAGTTTGGGATTAGATGCTGTGTGTGTTAATTGTCCCAAGATAATTATTTATAATATATCATATAATAAAATCGCAGAAAAGTCAAAACTGTACATTGAATATTTTTTTTAAAGGATACTTGGGGCGTGATCTACAATAGATATCGACGCTAAAAATATAGTTTTTAGAATTTTTGTCTGTGTGTCTGTTTGTCTGTATGTATGTCCGGGCAAAACTCAAAAAGTACAGCATGGATTTACTTCAAATTTTGCATGAATATTACTAAGAGGTCGGGCCAACATATTATCACGCTATCACCTACGGGGGCGGAGCTATGATAATTTATAAATTTAACGCGGGTAAAACCACGGGCCACAGCTAGTATTATTTATTTTGGTATAACGACTAACTTAACAAAAAATATCTTCAACATAAAATATTAATTATCTATTGTTCAGTGGTGTCATGTGGTGTTTAGAGTGTTGATAAGTAAGGAATATACAAACACTGACTGCTGTTTGGGCTGCTGTATTTGGTGTTGCATCTTGTTGGTTTGGTTTCCTGCATCTTGCTTGGCGGAGGGCGCAGGCGACCTAACGCCAAGCTTACCACGTTGCTTCGCCTGCACCAAGGAATATAGTTACAGCCGAAACAGAACAAGGCCGCGTATAAATATATGTATTACTTACTGAAATTTCAGTGGCTGTACACACAAATGCCGCTGTTCCTTTTAAAGTATTCTAGAAACAAACGATTAACCTAAACACATAAACACCCTATAATTGTATAATTGTTCTAACGCAATGACGATCACATGATTAGGGTTCCGTTCTAATGTCGAATTATTACGGGAACCTAATTGTTGAAACTGAAGTAATTTATATATAAATATACTTCCTAGCTTAATTGTTTGATATAAAGGGAAAATATTATCTGCATTGTTCTAGCGGTGGTTTGAAAATAAGAGCGATCCGGCCGACTCCGCCTTAGGAGAACAATTTAGTTTAAATTTAATAAAAATGTGTCGTCCTTTTGAAGTTAAAGAATACAATAAACACTTTAAGATTTCCTTAAAAAGACGTATGGTTGAAGTGTGTTAGCTAAATTGGTTCCATCTAAAATTTCTCGTATCGTGCCCGGCTCTTCTGACGTCTATCAAATTTTAAATAGTACTGGTGTCGGCAAAAGAAATTAGCTTCTAAACATTCTAGAAAGAATCAACTCCTCTCGAACCTCCAAATCATATCACCGGAGATTTAGCATATCTACCTAAATGAGAGACAACCTATGGTAATAACTGACATCATTCTGTAGGGCATAGTTCTTTTCAACGGTTCTGATTATTAGTATTACGTTTTTATCTATATGGATCAGTGAACGCAAATAAATATGGATACTATAACATATTTATATTACGGATGTCAAACTCAAACTGAAAACACAAAATGCTCTACCTACTAAGATAAAATTTTAACTCAATCGGAACAATACGCGATCATCTAGAGTACAAAGAAACGTAATATTTATGTATATCTTGCCTGATTTTGTGCCGTTTGCGTGGACACGGAGGAGGCAGGTCCAGGTCTTATCCCGCACGAGGGCAGAATGTTGGTCAAGGGTCGCGGAGCCTTCGCCATGCCGTCGGCCGAGGCGCGGGGCTTCACTGCGGTGCCGGTCGCGCATGCCACGTTCGTATCTGTCAGTTTTGTTACATGTAATGCTTATGAAAGCGCTATGTGGCCTCCGTGACAGTAGTAGAAAATTAAGTTGTATTGTCGTAGAATTAATACAAATCAATTTTGCACCCTATTCAAATGTTATTGGTACAGGATACATTCGCTTTGTAGAAAAAAAACAATGACAAGACTAAAATAAAATAAAAACATGATAAAGAAACAAATAAATGCCAAACATAAGTCTAAACTAAATCAAGAAAATAATAAATAACACACAATTAGCAGTTGATCTATGCGTAAGCAGGAGTGTTCGCGAGGCAATCATTCGCTTTCTGATAGTTAAAAAATATATGTATTTATTTTATAGCTAAAATACTATTTTAAATATAAAACTATAGTATAATACTAGAGGTTTATTGGAAATACCATTGCGGAGTATTAAAATGAAGTATCTTTAGGTCTTCGCCCTAAAATTACTTTATTTTAAGTTCTCCCGAACATGTAAATAAAACAGATTAAATACTAACTGTTATGTTGAACGGTATTCTGCGGAGAATGTTGTATGAACATGGAAGGGGGCGCGTCTGGCTGAGTGCCCCTAATGAAGATGGGATTAGGGGCTAGTAACCCCCCTGCGGGCAGAGTCCCTGCCGGCAGTCCCCCGGTCCACACCTGCGGTAAGGCGCCAGATATCTGCCACGGCGCGAACTGCATAGTTTGACCACCAGTCTGAAGAACCGATCAATCTTGTTAGACAAAGTAGTAAATATTGTACTAAATTTATGGTGAAACAACGGGTAAATACTTATAATTTATTTTACACAATGCGTGTTTTCTATATATAATTATTCTTCGCTTTCACTACTTCATAAAAAAGAGACAAGAGAGGAGATCTATCTTCGACTAAGGGCAGTTACTGACGGGTACATGAATCGACCCTGTAGGTCGAAATTAGGGGTGTTTTCGTGAAACTGTCACTGCATGTTAATACGTAATGCCGGTAATCCGATTAAACATTGGAGAGCGCATTTCAGCGACACGAATACAAACTAAGGGTCATGGAGTGCAATGATCGTAGTGTTGCATTCTCGTCGTCTCTGCCACATGGACCGTCACCATTGTTTTGGGCGAAAGATGTGGTTACTTACAATATTTAGCCCATAGACGTAAAGGTCTCCAAAGTATGACGCTATTGGAGACAAACAAATCACACCATATCTTTATTAAATGTTAAAACGAATGGTCAAACTGTTTGTTGATTGTAATAATCTCTAACCCCTTAAAAACATAGTCGATCCAAATCGAAAACACCTTTGAACTCCTCATCAAAACCCTGACGTAGAACATATATTACGGCTCACGAAGATTTATTTCAAGGTCAGAGTAATTCTTGGGAGATAATTTATGTATTATTAATTGTGGAAATAAGGCTGGTTTTCACAGAAACACTATTTCATTTATTTTCTTTCTGAGGGTAAAGATAAAAAATGTTGCGATTGATACAATTGGAAGAGTAAGAGTAGAGTGAAGGCGTAGTCGGGGTAGACCACAGATAAGTTACATGGACCGAATCAAAGAGAAAATGGTTGTGGAAGTATCAAAGTACAAGTCAAAGTGCTTTCAAAAGATTCGATCGTTTGACGTTATACCGTTCTCGACTACCAATGCGAGGACAGTTACCCGTTATTCCATAATATTGTTATTATACTTATCAAATTAAATTAGAATTAATTATTAACTATGACATTAACATCTTATTTAAAATAATAAATCTAACTTCATTACTTTTGAGATACTGTAAAAACATGCGTGGGTAATGTAAATTAAACTGTTAAATAAATTACAATTATGAGATTATGATTATCTTATGCCAATCTAAAGACTATATACTTTGATAAATAACGGTACGTAATGTAATATGGTGTATACTTGTCTAAATAACGGTTTTTAAGTTCCTTGTATCACCAGGTATGTCACGTACCACAGAGCCAATCTAGTTAGCATGTATATGACCTATGTCCAGTTCATAGTAATAAGATTCGAACGTGCAAGAATTATTTTAAGTCTCATATACAAGATTAAATCTTGACAAAAAGACAAAGGCTCTACGGCTCTTAGCACTCTCCAAACACCTAATAATGCATTTTTCGTGAAATATATTTGGCCGTGACATAAAAACCGTTTTAAACTTGTTTTTAATCACAGTGTATATAAAATATAATAATAATAATAATCTTTGTTTATAAATGTGAATCGTAATACATTATACATCAATAACACCATAATACAATCAAGTGGGTGAAGCGCCGATCTCCTAGCTAGGTTATAGGCTAACCTGTATTAAGGAGTTTCAGTCCGAGCCCCTTATTTCGATTTACAATTTAATCACTACCAGGTGTGGAAGTTATTATATAAATAAGATAAAACAAAAGTGTGTGTTCGTTCGTGTGCAAATATGTGAGCTATGGTATTTCCTATAGTTTTTTTAGGTCATGTAAAAGAAGGATACACCATGGCTTAAATTGTCAAAACGTGCTTCATTATGTTCCGCCACTGATATGGTTTTAGGTAATTTTAGTCTTTACCGTTCAGACAGGTTGTACAAAATCGAAAGTAGGTCACGGTAAACTTAACAAAAAACAGAAAATAAATTATCTTTTATATTTGATCTGAAAATCACTATGACAATGTACAAATTTGAATTTAATTCGATATTTTAATGTTTACCGCAACCTGTTTATCATTAATACTGATACTCCTCTTATTTAAATGTACAATCTTATGGCCTACAACCCCGCTTATGTTGCGTAGTAAACGACATACTAATAGAAAAGATGCAGAACTAAGAACTTTAAATCATGTGAGCTGCAATGATATAATAAAACAGATACACTTTGAACACTGAATAAAAGCAAGCCAAATACATTAAGTAAACTTATAACGTATGCATTTAAAGTGTACACGTTTCATAATTAACATAAACAATACGCTTTCCCTTTGTACTCACATATATATACAACAAGATTAAATTCGCTTTAAACTGCAACATATTTCTGAAAAATTCGCTCCAGCATAAATTATACATTATAGAACTTATGCTAAGATATCATAGGCAATCAGCTACAATACGATTTACACTACATTTTCCAAAATACAAAAACATTACACATATTTTATCAAAAGTTTGGGATTAGGACAATACAGATAGAGAATAGTGTACGAAATCTGGGGCAATACAATATGCACATAACTGACTCCACCATAAACGTAAACACCCCATATTTTATTAAATTGAATACTCCTTGAACATATACGATTTAACGCAGGACGCTGTATTGGTATCTATCTTGCTAAGAAAAATAATCTAGCTTTGAATTGAAAATTCGTACGATGTTTTAGTCATATAGCAATAGGAGTCGGAAATTATTATTGCGCCAATTTTGCTGTTGCTTGTCCTCTGCATTTTACAACTTCGGAGTGTCATCGTAGTTAATTGTATTTCAAACTTGATAGGATGATCTGTGTGTAACATGTTACATTGCCTTAATAATAAATGAGGCACAGACACTTATGGGGGAACTATAGCTTTTTAACGGAGTGTTTGATTACCAAGAGATATTTCCCAGCAATGTTTAAACTCCAGTTCAAAATTCAGACAGATTCAATTTAGACAATATTTTGAGGAGAACCTGAGAATGTAATAAGTTACATTAAATTCGTATGTAACCTTGTAACGTATACTATACCGCCCGATATGTACTACAAACAAACAGGGACAACTTTCAAATGGTTCGTCTATTTAAATAAATTGTTGTTTATAACGGACTTCTTTTGAATAACAAGTAAACGTAAATAGGAGAAATGAAGTATTTACAGTACCCCCATTTTAAATTGTAACGCCACTTGAGGGGATAAACTAACAGTCTAAGTACGTAATAAATATGTTTTCATGTGTCGAAGTGTGTCTACTACACTGCAAGACCGATTTTATTCCCGGCTAATACTGTCTATCTGTATTGTCTATGTGGTGTTGTGTTTCGACAGCTCTGTTACCTGCAATGGGCTGATGATTTGAGCTTGTGCTGCTTGCTGTGTTCCTAACACTGGCTGCGATACTTGGACGCATTGAGCTTGTACCGGCACGCTCTGCGGATTCGCTGTACCGGTCACTTTGCCGCCAGTTACTTTACCACCGCACTGGAAAAAAATACACAGAAAAGTTAACACACAACATATTAAAAAACAATGTTCCTGTGCCATAATTTAACAAAGTTGTAAGATCTAATTAAGAATGTTTCTATTGCAAAGTTTCATATGTAGCAGCCTGGGTATTCTTAATACACTCGTGACCTTAAGTGTTAATATATTTATTATTCTTGACAATGTACCTGAGGTGCCAGCAAATCGTGACGTTAAATATTAAACCCAAGAAAGTGCCTGCCAACAAGAAGTTGCAAGCCCAGATGGACCGTTATATATGAAACTCTGCCAATTGAATACTAAGTGTGTCATGCAGTGGTGTTCCGTTGTTACTGTGTGCATGATGCAAATGCCTGATGATTGCTAATGTTGGAGACGTGTGTGTATGTGTGATAATTGACTGTGAGTGGATTACATCTAGGAAACGGGACACGGACCTGTGTCGTGTGTGGTAGTTAGATTGTCTACGATTACGGACGGACCTGTTGACGTGGTTGGTAGATACACTGCCTTTTTTTGCAGGTCGTGGGTATCGATTTCCACCCGGGACAAATATTTGTGTGTTTGTCCTGAGTCTGGGTGTAAATTATTATTTTCTATATAAGTATGTATTTACAAAAAGAAAAACAAGTACATGTAGTATATCAGTTATCTGGTTTCCATAGTACAAGCTCTGCATAGTTTGGGATCAGATGGCGGTGTATGAATAATGTCCCAGGATATTATTATTATTATTACCTTGTGCATATCGGGTTGTTTCTGCTGTCCGATGCCGGAGACGGTAGGCTGTGAATGCGCCGGCAAAATGCTAGGTTGAGAGTTGATCACGCCCAGGGGACTGAACACAAACGTCTGATTCTGCGTAGTGGGGATCGCCGGGATAGTCGTATACCCAGGAAACGGTGCTGAAGAGATTACGAACATTAATATTAAGTTACACATTTTTAGTTATTTCAAAAAAGAGCCATAAAAGGACTTGCACATTGGGAGTGGCGTGCATGTTACTAGAGATAATCCGTATATTTTAATAGTAATAATATCTTATAATAAAATATAAAGATTATTTTAGTACTCTAGCAATAAACCGCATTCAAAACGAATAATAAAACAGTAAGACCCCTCCTATTTGGAACTATTACTCACCTCTATCGCGTTTACTATGAAGAGTGCGGTAAAAATAGAGTGTAGTGACCTATCTCTTAAGACTAAAACGATTCTCATTAATTTCCTTATTATTTAAATATTTAATATGATATCAATGATCAAAACCTGATAGAAATCAAATAGGAGGGGTTTGCCTGAATAGGACAATGCTAGTTTCTCTATATGTATATTATTAAAAATACTTATAACAAGACAATTATTTAAAAGATCAGAAAATAATGCAATAAATAATGAAGCCTCATCCTTCAATGAAATATTATAAAATGCGTGGGAAGCAGTAAAAAGCTGTATTTACAGTGTGAAAGAATAGAAAGCCTAAGCCTGCCCTCAGCGAATAAAGAAACGTGACTATGATTTAAAATAAGGTTCAAAGAAATTGTTGTACTAATCGCCAATTAAACGTACTGCTTAAACAAACAAACACAAAACAATATTTTTTATTTTGATATTGAAAAATAATGTAGTACATTCAAATTTTCACGAGACGCATAATAAACATTTGGAAAATTTTATAAACCTTGTTCCTGATATGTAGTGAGACCTGCAAAATTTACTGAAAAACTAAATAGTGTTGAAGTTCGTTGTCAGTTAGTGGGCTTGTCTTTTTGGTCAGTACGGCAAGTACAAAGTGCAAGCTACACGCGGCGTGCTTGCCACCATGAGATCTAAGTGGCAATGATTGTGGGGCGATTCGGTTTTCGCTTTTACATTTTAGCTGAAGATCTTGAGAAAAGATAACACGTTGGTACTAATAAAAAGCCTTCCCATTATCTGTGCAGTTTACGTCACTATCGGCCATGTCTTCAATATCATAATATAATCGAATTTGACACAGATTTAGATCCAAAATCGTATTGTTTTTACAAAATTATAAAATATTGTTGGTACAAAATTGAAATGTACATATCCAGAGTGTGGAGACTGGCGATCTTTCATATAGCTCTCCTAGTAGAGACACCAGTCACTGACATAGATTAATTCTAACTACACCTTGGTAATGTATCATCATATCAGCCGACCGATGTCCACAGCTGGGCAAAAGCTTCGCCAAAAGATTTCTACAATAGAGATGTCAATCGTCACGCTTGGCAGACGGGCGATCGCAGTATGATGGTCGTTCTACATAGAGAGACGCTGGTGCCCGTTCCCTGGGAGATATTCCCTCGGAACGACTTCTATGCCCCCTACGGGGTGAGATGGGGTGACGATATTCAATGCCGAATCATATGTCTAAGGGATTTAACTACCATTCCCGCGCATCGCACCTCTGGGAAGACTTTTTATAGGTGATTTAAATAGATATACCATGATAAATAAACAGCTAAGTAAATATAAGGCCAGGGGAAGTGAGAAGCGTAATAGAGCATGTTAGAGACCTTATAAATATATTCTTAATAAAAAGGATTTATATAATAATGGCCGACCCTCTGAAATAATATCCAATATTATATTTCATCATGATCATTATCTTATCAGTCGAAAGACGTCCACTGCTGGACAAAAGCCATCTCCAAGGTTCTCCACAATGGCCGGTCTTGTGAAGCCTGCATACAGCGGCTTCCCGCGACCCTTCCTAGATCGTAGGTCCACCTTATAGGGGGCCTGCCGATGCTGCGTCTTCCGGTTCGTGGTCGCCACTCAAGATCCTTTGTTGTATTATATATAAGTGAAATATATTTATTTAGTCTAGTTATGTTTCTATTGGTAAGATACTAATAAGGAAGATGAAAAGCGATCTATTCTAAACACCATAGAGAGAAGAAGAGGAAAGATATCACGCTTGATGATGCGGCACGAATTTTTCATTAAAAAACATAGAAGATAAACTAGAGAGAAGATGAAGACGGGGAGACCAAGAATAAAAAAAATATTATAGGTATATTCTTAATAAATATGGACCAATCAAATTGAAAGTAGAAGTAGGGACGTATCATGAAGTCTAAGCGCTGGTAAGAGGAAATAGAGAAAACTCTACCAATAAAAGCATAGCTCTTAAATTGGATAGATAGAAAGAATATCCAAAGCAATTGTTGTTAAAAATTAATAGATCTCAAGAATTGCTTTATACTTTTCATTATATTGATAACTAGCTGTTCCTCGCGGTTTTACCCGCATTAAACTTTATAAATATATAGCCTTTGTGTTAATCCATGGTGTCAGCTAACTCCATACCGAGTTTTATTTAAATAGCTCCAGCCATTTAAGACGTGAAGAAGTAACAAACATACACAGTCACAAACTTTCGCCCTTATAATATTAGTGTAATGAGGGCCTGATAACGAACCTCAATTAAAGATGTAGGAACACTAGGACGGCTAGTAGTAATTCAAATTTATATACGACTTTAAAAAGCCTGTTATATTTTAGTGTTTCCAACCAAGAATAGTTTAAGTATGTATATGCTCACCGGCTTGTCCTTGTAGTACTTGCTTGCCTTGGGTGGTGAGCATGTGGGGGGCCAGTTGATTGCCCTGGAACGGTTTGCCAGCTGCAATCACCTGTGGGCAACAATTAATCATTACAAACCAGAAATAACATAAAGGAATACTCATTATTACTGTCTTTATTATTACTAACTAGCTAACCCGGCAGACTTCGTACTGCCTCAATCGATAAATAAAAGACCTAAACTTTTGTATAAAATAATCTTAATGAAGATGTTTATATGGGAAAAAGAGAAGGATGGTTTTTAGGGTTTTCCCAGCAATTATTCGATTTTTTCTCACCTTTTAAACCTTCCCTAGACCTTCACGAACATTTCATGACCAAGATAAGATAAATCCGTTCAGCCGTTCTTGAGTTTTAGCGAGACTAGCGAACAGCAAGTGATTTATAAATATATAGATGTATTTATGATACTGTTAATTTGTAAGTGCAAATATATTCGTTAATTATGACCTCTGCTCGAATTTTGGCCATGGCGGCTAGTGTCAATAGAGAGTAGCCTTCTGCGCGGGACATATTGTAGTGTACTAGTGTTTGCGCTAACACAGGGGTACTTTCTGCGTTTAGCACTACCGGAAAGCGGTCAGGTACAGGGGCTCTACTGGCTAAGTCGTCGAACATCGATTTTTATAATGGCGTTCAAATAAATAAGGGTTAAAAATGACTTAATCAATTGTTGAACCGGCTTCCATGACCACATTGGACTTCATAAATGGTCCGGAACCGATTGAAACCGATTTAACGATTGATTAAGTCATTTTTAACCTTTATTTATTTGAACGCCATTGAAAAATCGATGTTCGGCGACTTAGCCGCTAGAGCCCCAGGACCGACGTCGGAGTAATCCCACCAACTCCCAGCCTTCGGCCAGATACTAAGAATACTTTTATATAAATTGTTTTCTTTTTTGCTTGAGCTTAATTCGCTCTGGCCGTTTATACACTCACATGACCACAGCATTTTATTCTTAATTATGATAATATTTTACACCCGACTACCTAACCAAATTTAATTCTATTTTTAACTGAAATTTATTCCCACTATAGGAAGGGTAACAATTACTATGAGTCTACCGGCCAAAGGTCGGAAGTAGTATCTTCCACTCGCTACTCGGATCATATAAACACTACTTTCAGAGTATGAGAAATGAAAAATACTTTTCACTTCTATCGGCAGTCCCCAAAGACTGCTCCGCATATTTTTTTTTCTCAGTAACTATCATATCTCATGAAAAACAACTTATACGAGGATTATGAATCGACAACATTATGATATATATTTCCATCTTATATCCATCAACAGAGAAAAGTAAAATGTACTGTAGAAGAACTTCTTCTTCTACAGTACATTTTACTTTTCTCTACCTAGGTACTCTAAAAGTACCTGTATTTGCTGCGAGTTGATGCCAGGATGCAGCGCTATGTTCCCGGGCATAAGCAGAGGTCCCTGTGCGTTGTACAGCTGTTGTAAGTACGTGTTGTTCGGCAGCGGTTGCTGTATTACTTGTACGCGGCCATGACCCCATTCCGCGCTACAAAAATAATAGATCCATTTAAATAAATAAATATATTAGGACAAACCAACACACTACCATCTAATCCCTGACTAGGATTATCCTGTTCTATGGCCACCAGACAAGTGATAAATATATTTGCTTGTTGTATATTTCTGAATACATACATATCATAGATAAATTACACCCAGACACAGAATAAGAAATCGTGCTCATCACACAAAAGTTTTGTCCTGGGTGAGAATCGAACCCACGAGCTCTGGCTTACTAATCAGGGTCACAACTACTAGATCAGCAGGCCAGTCAAAAGAGCTTTCCAGGATTCCTCTATATGTGATTGCCAAAGTATTAGAAATGTAAAAGCCACCCAGTAAGCCTCTGATATTTTAGACAGCTGAATGTGCCCTCTACACCAGAGACAAGTTCAGAAATTAAACCACTCTGGTGGACACCCATCTATGAACTGACTGTGAGCCTAGACGTCGAACACTTACGGACCAGTGAATACGATACATATAATTTAACTATTCAGCGAAAAATTCACCGAATAATTCAAATTAGAAGAGGAGACCGACTTCACCCGAATAAGGCGTCTCGATTGTCGTATTTTTGCCAGCGCCCGCGCAATGTGAACGCCAACACTGAGAGGATCCTGAACGCCGGGTTTACGCAGCGCCGACGTGGCGTAAACGTAACGTTCTTTCAAACAAAAAACAAGTACAATATACAACGCAACCTCCTCGCTCCGCTGTACCCTGCAGCAATTTCCACACTGATTTTTAACTCCAGGCGCGACGCTAACACGAGCTTATCCCTTTTTTTTATATTGCAGGAATGTCTTCGTATGCCAGGTGCAAAAAGTGTCTGCGGGTGAGTATGTAGGACTGGCACCGACTATATCTAACCTGCCATGGACTACTCTTGGCGCCTGATGTGGGGAGCCCCGGGAACGCGGGTGCATACCCGCTGCTCCGATGCCAAATACCTGCATTGACCGCTTGAGAGACTTGCGTCGACTTTGTGCGGGCGTTGGCAAGGCAACGACTCGCGAAAGTCGCTAGTGTACGCTTACTCGTAATTATTCTTATTCGTCTGTATTCTGAGAGTATCTATGCGATGTTAAATATAACTTTGATAATATAATTTTAATATTCTACCTCAACTGTTGTGGATGCTGTGTGTTCGGGGGCAGATTCTGTAGGGGGGGCATGGCAGATATGCCCGTGTTCGTTTGTTGCTGCATTCCTCCACTCGTCTGCTGTTGTTGAACCTGCAACAATACGCAATTACTTAAAAAAAATACACAAACAGAAACAGATATAAATATTATATCCTCTTTTCTATTAACAACCGTACGAAATAGATAAAATATTTTATTTACGTGCTTTTTACGGTTTTTCTTAAGAAGTTTTTGAACGTGACCATCACCATCCAATCTTATCCCGTGGGAGGCGTAGGAGTCAACCTGACTAAATATCTACCAGAAAACGGGCAACAGCGTTATACTGCGATCGCCAACCTGTCTGCCAAGTGTGGCGATTATGGCTTAACCTCCCATTCTTGAGGGAGGCTCATGATCAGCTGTGGACTTATTTCGACGGATGATGAAATGATTATGAAATACGATATATGAACATACATACATCCGTTATAAATATTTATAAATTATACATATTTAATAAATTTAAATTTAATATAATTTATTCAATCATTGGTAAGTTAAAATGTACCTTATGTTTAACTTTCACGCCAGGAGAAGTCTCCACCACCAGGACCGTCCCATTTTTATTGGGGACATGTTGTAATTTTAAAAGTAGCATTGCGTCGTATGTTCAGTAGCTCGTTCGCAAACAGAATAATTCCCTCGAGATTTAAATCAGGTAACCAACTGAATATATTTGTATTGATGTCCTTACTACGTGTTCTAGAGTCTTCTTTCCTTTGTTTTATACTGTTTCCCCTACTACTTGTCTATCAGGGCTTTCGTCTTTTAACAAGTGGTAAAGTCACAAAATACCTAAAGTAAGAGCAACATGCCGTTGCCTTTCAATAGTCTGTTGACTGATATCCCTTTCAATTATCTTTCAATTGTCTGCTGTCCCTTATAGTCAGCACTCAATAGCCTGCTGTCTTACGGTTGTTTTTCAATAGGCCTGAAGTTTTTAGTCGCCTTTTAATAGCTTAATTTGCCCTCCGAAATCCGGAAAAGCTCAGAAATTAAACTACTTTGGCGGTCACCGATCTAGAAACTGACAGCGGGCCTAGTTTCTTCACCTCACTAATCACATACAGACCTGCAAAAGCATCTAGCATTGAACGCTTTTGATGATGTCGTTACTATCTAAATAGAAATAAATAAACTAGAACTTTATCTAAGGATTTAGTATTTTGAGTTTTTGGACCGATTGCTAAACCCATGGTTTAAACAATGTGTTGGATTGGTGTGTGTAATACCAGACACCACACAGGCAGGTAACACATACATATACTCAGTCTGATTCCCAGACAGGTAGGCATAGATAACGAATTTCCATTTCTCTTTCATGAAAACACGTACGTTCATTTTGAACTCCCGTTTAAAGCATTTTTACACGGTTGCAAACAGACGCCGCAACAGAGGTCACCTGGTGGTTGCCATCCGTCTAGACTGCAGTTGTGCAGTTTAGTTGTTCACCCTGGTGATTGCCATCCATCTAGACTACAGTTGTGCAGTCTAGATGGATGGCAACCACCAGGGTGACCTCTGTTGGGACGTTGGTTTGCAAAAGTGTAGAAGATGCTTCATTAAGGTGGCAGTGTGGGGATGGGAAGTATTATGCAATCCGCATTCCCTAAGCTCTTCGTTTAAAATCCTTGTAATATTGTGAAAGGCTATGATGGGCCCAGGTTCAATACTTAATATTTTTAGCTTTATACTTTGTAAAGATATTCATTTATAAAAATCTGCACGTGTGGCGCAGCGGCTAAGAAAGTCGCTTCGCTGCTTCGTGTCGCGGGTTCGAGTCCCGCGCCAGTCAACTATTTATGTGACCCACAAATAGTTGTTCTGAGTCTGGATGCAATTTGTGCCATGTTCGTAAAGTACCCCGCGACACAGGGATTAAAATCCTTAGTACGGACATTGTCTTAAAAAATCTAACATTTACTATATTAAAGCAATGGAATATGCCTCTAGCATATAGTTAAATACTAAAAGAATTATTATGATGAAATAAATATCGAAAATCTAAGACACTGCCATCAGAATCTAAAATAGGTAGAGCCTGTACTATGGCAACCAGACGACTGCCATCAGAATCTAAAATAGGCAGAGCCTGTACTATGGCAATCCGGCAACTGAAAATATATACTTTATATAAGTATATATTTTCAGTTTACTAAATATACATAGATAAATTACACCCAGACACAAAACTAATAATCGTTAACAGCACACAAAGATTTGTCCTGAGTGGGATCGAACCCATGACTTCTGGCTTAGAAATCAGGGTTACTAATCAGTACACCAACAGTTTGTTAATAATAAAACAGTATGTTAATAAATTTTTAAAAAGAATGACATGGAAATCCTTATGACAGGTAAAAGAATTAACTTAAAATACAATTACAGACAAAAAACGATGTAGTATTTTTAGGGTTCCATAGACAAAAAGGAACACTTGTGTAAATGTGTAATGTTTTGCCATGTCCGTCAGTTTGTCTATCTACAGATTAATTCATTGACGCTTAGTACTATAAAGCTATTATTTCACATGGATATGCATTAGTCGCGCAGAATAGGGGGGTTATTAAATATTTTAAAAAATATGTACCTTCTGTACACATGGAGTAGGGGTATTTTCGTGAACCTCATTGTTGGTATTGCTTTGATTAGGTTTTGAGAAATGTAATCAAAGTTTTTCAGTGACTTTTTCTTTCAAAATACAAGATCAATATGTAATATTAATTCCACCAATTGTCAATTTAATCAAGCGCGGAATGGGAGTTGCACCACCCTCCCGCCCGCAAAAATATGCACATACAAAAAGAACAATATAAACAATCAAATAACAAGATACCCAACACGTGTTTCAGTCCTTTACGTACCATTATCAAAGAATGCTAACTCGTCGAGCACCTGATTCTATTACTTACTTTTTCTTTCATTTGCATAAAATAAAGAAAAAAGGTTTTTATTCAAGTAGACTTTAAAAAAGCGCTTGTAAATAGTCAGAACGTGTTTGTAGTAATATAGTTAAGTAGGTATACATAATATTTCTAGTTACATAATAAAGATATTTAGGTATATGGATTGGTAAAACGTTTCCAAACTTTATTTATAATAGTAATGATAATATTTAGCTAGCTTGTATTAAGTTATTGTCAAGGAGATTATTTATTGCTTAGGTTTGATTATCCAAATTAATATTATAATTCGATATCTGACGAGATTTTTAGAGATTTGACGGTCACCGTAGCCTAGTTGGTACTGCTCCTGCCTACGAAGCTGGTGGTCCTGGGTTCGAATCCCGGTAAGTGCAAATATTTGTGTAATGAGCACGAATATTTGTTTCTGAGTCATGGATGTTTTCTATGTATTTAAGTATTTATCTATCTATATAATTATGTATATCGTCGCCTGGTACCCATAGCTTTGCTTTGGGGCTAGGATGATCTGTGCGACATTGTCCCAAGATATTATTATTATATGGGCCCCTAAAGTCATTAAAATGTTTAATAATGGATAGAAGTGTTTACCTGATGCTGCGTCATAGTGCTGGGCATGGAGGATACCACCGTCACTGTCTGGTGGTGTTGCTGCGTCGGCTCGTGCTGTGCCATACTCATCTGTTGCTGGACCACTTGCGCTTGTCCGTCTACTATCTGAAGAAAACACAAAAATATCCCTTTTTAATAGTAGCTGTAATACACCACAGTAGGCAAAATTGGATATACAAGGTGTCTCCACAAAATAAGTAACTCTTTTATGGGGCAATGTATAAGATTCTATAACAAACTTCACAATGATATTAGAGAATTGTCTACGAATAAGTTTAAAAGAATTATTAAAGCCAAATTGTGTAGCAGGGCATATTACAAAATTTCTGATTATTTAAGTGATAAAAGTGCTTGGGATTGAGTTGTTCTGAGTCAACACACATGATTGTAATTAATCTTAAGTATATTTTATTTTAAAAAAGGATTCCTACTGAGTTTTCTGGCAGTGTTTCTCAGTAGCTGCCACGTCATGCACTGCACGGTAGGGTAAAAAAAATATGACGATTCCACATTAATGTAATTTTTTTACGGAATAAATGATTTTGACTTTGACTTTGTACCGTAAATGGTAGAGGAAACATAAGTAGTGCTGTATAATAATAATAATAGCTTTATTTCTTCTCTCACACAGAAAATAGGTACATGAAAAATGTCTTATTAACAATTAATTCATTAATGTTTGCTTAACATTGTAGAGGTGAAATCTGTGTGAGAGACTGGTATCCGTACTAGGTGGTAAACCTGTATGACAGATGACCAGCCTCTCCTAACTCTAGACATGAAGGTGTAATTTGGCATTCAATGATTAAGTTGTGTTGAGGAAGTATATCAGTACTCGAGGTGTGTGTGTGTGTGTGTGTGGTGTGTCTATGTGTGTGGTGTGTCTATGTGTGTGTGTGTGTGTGTGTGTGTGTGTATGTGTGTGTGTGTGTGTGTGTGTGTGTGTGTGGTGTGTCTGTGTGTATGTGGTGTGGGTGCGTGTGGTGGGTGTGTGTGTGTGTGTGTGTGTGTGTGTGTGTGTGTGTGTGTGTGTGTGTGTGTGTGTGTGTGTGTGTGTGTGTGTGTGTGTGTGTGTGTGTGTGTGTGTGTGTGTGTATGTGTATAGTGTAGTGCGATCTTAAATATGAAATAACTATGATGGGATAAATAGAAGATTTTCTGTTTCTTCATAGTTAAGAGATTTTAGCCAATTAGAAATTTTTTGTTTGCATTGATAATTAGTTAGGGAGTAAATATTTAATTTTTGATTAATTTTATTATATAGATATCGTCCCCGAAAACTGAAAAATTTGCGTGCAAATTCTGTGTGCCAACGATTGTCAGTTGAACCGCAAACCCTATACTTACGACGTTTGTTAATGATGGAAGAGTCATATGGAAGAAGAGAGTGTTGCTTTAGGACAATATTTAGTATATATAGTTGGCGCACTGTAAGAACATCCGAGATTTTATAAAGGTCAACAGTTGGGTGTAAAAAAGGCAAAAAGTGGCTAACCTTAAGTACTGCCCTTTGAGCTCTTTCCACCTTTATTAAATTAGTCTTACAGGTGCCACCCCATATAGAAATACAGTAGGATAAGATGGGTTGGCATAGAGAGATATAGACCATTTTGATGATCTTCTTATCAGCTATGTGGCGCAGATTTTTAAAGATGAATATGAGTTTGCGTATTCTGGCTGAAAGAAGATCTATATGGTAGTTGAAACATAGGGAACTATCCAATATGACGCCGAGGTATTTAATATTAGTGGTTCTTTTTAGATGGCTACAAGCACAGGAGTGATACTCTAGGCAGGTATGGGCTACAATGACGCCATCATTTGGTAGGTTTGTTGGAGTATTTTTGATCGCGAAACAAATGTAATTGGTTTTGTCGACATTTAGTGTTAGTCCATTATTCCTGAGCCATAATGAGACTGCATTGAAACCCATCTGTGCAAAAGAAAAGGTGTCACTCCAACTATCTCCGTGAAATACTAGTGCAGTGTCATCCGCGAAGGTTACGATCTTGCCATTTTTTAGCTGTAAGTCACATAAATCATTTAGGTATGTAAGAAAGAGCGTAGGGCCGAGTACGCTGCCCTGGGGAACTCCAAATGTAATTGGTAGATCATTGCTAGTGATATCACCAACTCTTACTCTTTGGTATCTATCACTGAGGTAATCCGTCAACAATTTGTGTTGCACATCACGGATGCCGAGCTTCTCTAGTTTTTTCAATAGGAGTGGGACAGAGACTGTGTCAAATGCTTTTGCTAGGTCTAGAAAGATGGCTATTACTTTTTTATTATTATCTAGATTGCACACAATATGATGAGTTAACTCATGCACCGCGTCACTTGTGGAGATACCTGCTCTGAAGCCAAATTGCGATTTAGATAAGAGGTTTTTGGGCTCTAGATAATCTATCAAACGTTTATTTAAAAGCTTTTCTACTAATTTTGAGAGAGTCGAAAGAATAGAGATGGGTCTGTAGTTGTTGACACAGCCTCTGTCCCCACTCTTATATATAGGAATTACTTCGGCGAGTTTTAGTTCCTTGGGAAAAATTCCGGTGTCAAACATAAGGTTAAAGATATACGTTAGAGGGGGCACTAATATATGATGATATCGCTTTAGGAAGGTTCCCGAGATTTTGTCCCGTCCAAAAGAGTTTATCTTTTTAAGGTTGAGTATATAGTTTCGAACCTCAGCTTCGGTAGTCGGAGTTAAAACAAATGAAAAGGGACACGGGTCAATGGACGAGACATCAGGTACAGAGGAAGGGATTTTATCGGCTAAAGTTTTACCCAATGATGCGAAAATCTATTAATGTTGTTAATTGAGGATATTGGATTATTAGGTGTTATTAAATCTGTAGTTGAGTGTGATTTTGTGTTATAGTGTGTAACCGTTTTTATAGTGTCCCACAAGGCCTTACTATTAGATTTTGCCGAATTTTTTAGTTGCTCTTTTTCATAATTTACTTTAATCTTTTTAAGTAGGGAATTACAGAAATTTCTGTATCTACGATAAGTAGTTTTTATTATGTCGTTGCTGGGATTTTTCTTAGCTTTAATGTGCAATTTGTCTCGATTTTTAATGCACCTTAAGAGACCAGTAGTCATCCATGGCTTTTTAATACGCCTGCGATTTGGGACTCTAATCATATGCGTGTTAGATTTGATTAAGGAGTTAAGGATAGATATTAAAAGTGAAGTAGCTTCATTAGCGTCATGTGAGTTATAAATACAGTCAAAACCCATATTACTCATGTCAACATCTAATCTGTTGTAATTGATTTTATTTATGGTTAAAGCCTTAGTATGTTGAACCTGGAGTTTCAGTACAATTATTACGGCGTCGTGATCAGTAACCGAGGTCTCTGCAACAAAACAGTAAGCTGGAAGTGTGCTTTTTAGCATGACATGGTCCAAGCAGGTTTTACTATGAGTGGGTAACTGATGTGCAGGTAAAACGCTGTGCGAGGCAAGCAGATTCAGGTAAGTCATTGAATCGGGATCTTTATTATTAGGCGTTATGTCCACATTTATGTCTCCTATTATTATGATATTAGGACATTTTAGATTATTAAGAAGCTCGTTAAGAGAATCTAGGAACGGTTGTAAGTCTTTATGTCCAGGGGGACGGTAAATAGCAACCACGATTGTATTTCTATTCACTTTTATTGTAACGCAGTTGGCGTCGCGCAGGGTGGAAGTCAACACAGTTACTCGCATAGTGCTTTTTATGTAGACAATCACACCTTCATTTTGCGTTAGGTTATTTCCGCTTTGAATGTAATTATAGCCATCTAAAGGGGGGATGAAGTGAGCATGACGCAGCCAACATTCAGATAGCACAATCAGATCCCAATCGATACTTGATCTTTGAAGTGTTGTTAGAAATCCTGGGAAGTTGCGATTAACACTGCGTATGTTCTGATGTATGATTTTTAAGCTCAGGTGAGGGGTATCAATAAGTCTTGAGCAGTCATCTATTTCGCAGTTTGATGATTGTGCAACTTGAAAGTCGTCAATTATTTCGTTTATATTATCGAATGTTAACAGCAGTATTACAGATAGGCGAGTTCTGATAATGTGCGACAGGCATGTTAGATAATTTTTTGGCGTATTGTGCGATTGTCATGATTTTTGGTAAAGGCAAGTGGATATTAGAATGTAGTATAGTAGTGTGGAAGACACCATTTTGTAATGATGTGATTGGATAGTGAGTGTATATAGGAATTGAGTGTAGAGTGTGAATGTGTAGATACAAAAGTAGTGTGTGTGTGATGTATAACCTAAGGAACTAGCAAATTAAAACAGAATAGAATAAAATGCATCAATTAATCTTTATTATTGTATCATCAGCATCATATTAACCAAAAGACGGCCACTGCTGGACAGCCTCTCTCAAAGAGCTACAAAATTGTCAGTCTTGCACTACCCGCATCCAGTAACTTCCAGTAATTTTTGTGTGGGAAGCTAATAAATGTATTCGTGTATTTATTAGAAATACATCAATCTGTATATGAGTAGTCTGATTGTCATAGAACAGGGTTTGCCTTTTGTATTTATATTTATTTATACGTTGTGGCAAAGTAGGGTTCTAACCACTGGACGATCACCGCCATTTTGCTGTGTGGTGCCGGCATAGAATATCATCACCCCACCTCATCTCGTGAGGGGCGTAGAAATCGTCCGAGTGAATACCTACCAGATAACGGGCAGGAGCGTTTTTCTGTGACCCTCAAACTTCGATCGCCAACCCGTCTGCCAAGCGTGGCGTTGTGGCATATTCCCCCCATTCTTTGGGGAGGCTTTTGTCCAGAAGTAGACGTACTTTGGCTTACATGATACGTTGTTCAGTTTCATAGGCAAATTAAGTTCCTTATGTTACGTCCACTATTTATTTATGTTACAGCTTGTGTATGGTAAGCAGTGGCCAATACTTAAACACTAAACTGTACTCAAAATAACAAACATTATTCCTAAAAGAAATGTTTTAATGGTTATTTAAAAGTACATACAACATTCTCAAACTGTTACCATGCGCTAATACCGTGGAATAATACACAAATTCATTGGACTAAAATAACACATCTCCATGGAGGATTACAGTATTTAATTATGAGGAAAAGAAAATATATTTCCGGGAATCTTTATTGTTATATTAAGTACAATCATGTGTATATGTCACTATTGGTGTCAGTATTAGTAAATAAATTCAAAGGAGATATGTCTGAATTCAAACATATCCACATTTCAAGACAAATATTTAAAAATAATATTAAATATACAAGGTTAACTTAAGCAGTGGCCACCGCGCAAATTTGCATTTTTAGTATATTCCATGCTTTGGTCAGTCTCATAGGCAAACTAGTTATGTCAAACTATTTAGATACATCCTCTATATCAGGGGTCTCCAAACCACGGCCCGCCAAATCTGCCCCCTAAGTGCCATTAATTCGGCCCGCTCTCTTTAAGACTCTCTTTAAGACTAGTGACATCAATCTGTTGTTTTTACTATTGCTTTCATTCTCTTCCATTCAACTTATTAAGTTGAATGGAAGAGAATGAAAACACAGAACGATAGACGCAGAAAACTTAGCTTAAGTATACACGAAAGCTAATAAAAAATAAACCCCTAATTTTTGATATAGTCTATATTTAAAATAATAGGGGCCTTATTTTTTATAAGCTTTCCTGTTACCAAATTTTCTATCAACGGATAATAGCGATGTTGAAGAAACAATTTGGAGGATAGACTTAAATTACCATGCTATATGATATCTGTATAGTAATGTATAGTAAGCATATATGTTAATCATGTATGGTCAGCATGTTTGAATATAAATAAAGAACGAATGGATGAGGGCAATTTACAAAGAATCCCTACTTTCTCAGTAACATTTAATGGTTGAAAGCAATCATTTATATTTGTCCGTTTTAAGGCGACTCATTCGGATATTGGCCCGCGATTTAATTTATATAAGCTTTTACTAAACATTCGAAATTCTTATATTTATTTATTTTATTTATAGGGTCCTTGATAGTTTTGGTAATAGCTTTATATGAATGGTTAACTTTTCGAACAAAGAAATAAATAAATGAGTTATATGAAGACCCTGTACCAACCAGAAAAGGTTTCTTTATATTTATGTCTATGGAGTTTGGAGTTCTGTAGTCCATCTACTTTTTTTAAATGGTTTATAACGGTTATAATATAACCACACACGTGTTAACGCTGAAGTAATAATGATTAAAATAAGTGGTACTTATAAGATACCAACATTGTACCGCCATTACAGAAACCACCTTATTACGTAAAAGGGATCTCTTATAACAGCAAGCCTTTCTACCTTAAGGATTAATTAACTTGTATGAAACAACTACTACAAGAGGGAAAAAGTCCGAGGCAACGTGATTATAGCTAATATTTTTTTGATAACGTACTTTCACAGGGTATTTCATCGCATTGTGGAGCGCCACGAGTGTATAATAGCCTTGCAAGCTTTAGACATGAGATGATATCGTCACCAGGATTAGCTAAGACATTTTTATAGGACGGAATTTTGAAGGCGTATTTGACTGCCACGATCAGCAAGGGGCTTAGATGGTATCAATATGCATTGAATAACACAAAATCTTTACGAATTAAAGTGAAATGTTCAATTCATATTCACAACAGATATTATTATAGTAAATATCAGTCTGGGAAACAGGCGTGAGTCTATGTATGTATGTGTAAGATCAGTGTCCGATAATCGCTCTAGGTAAGCATCGTGGTTGAGACGGAAAAATAAAATATATAAGCTCAACCTCATTATCAATTGAAATCTGCTGAAACCAAATCATATTGCCGTGGCAGAAATTTATTACGAAAATTATTTACATTAAACCGCGTTTTTAATAGGAGTCAACGTATCGTATCGGGGATCCGTCAACATCCATATTTTTTTTTTAATAGTTTGACTATACCGGCTTAAGATGAACTAGTTTAAGCTGCTGCGAATAAAATAAATAATATATTTATTGCCTCCCTAGATTACCCTTGTATCGAATATGGCCACTAACATCGATACAGTTTCCACACCCTACTTATCATATTAGGTTAATATTTCCCACAAATATGGATATTATTTCATGTGTTAAATTAGAATACTTACATATATACGTATAATAAGTAATTTATATAAAACATGTTTTTATTATTAAATCTTTTCCTTTTTTGTTATTTATTGTTATCGTGTTTACATAAATTATTGAATAAAAAATAGTTCCAAATGCATCATAATTTCTAAATACATTGAAATAAGTAAAATAATCTTTTATGCTTCGCTCTATCAGAAATATGTCTGTTGTGTCTTAAATATTGACGAGTAGATAATATTTCCCTGGATGTCCTGCTGAAGAGTCACCGTCTCAGCATTATTTGCGTAGGAAACAGCTGAACAAGACCCTCCCACTGTAATGGGGAATAGCCCATAATCCCCACGCTTGGCAGACGGGTTGGCGATCGCAGTATAGCGTTCATAGTACACAGACGCTACTGCCCGGGTCTTTATAGAGTTACAAATTATTGACACGTGACGTCATGAATACCGCAACTTCCAATCCAACTAGAATTTCAACAAACTTCACGAAAATAAAAGTTCTCAACACGAACCGTTGGGGCAACGTGTTAGCGTAGTCCCGCCCGGCCGGAAACCTACCCCATCCTGAACACCATCTCCCTCTCCCTACAAGCCTAGTATTATTTTCAACACACATTTCACAACGTTTAACCGACTTCATAAAAGGAGGAGGTTCTTAATTCTACTGCTTGTTTTACATCTCTTTATATGTTACGAGATGTGTCCGGCGTTTGTGAACAGATTCTAATAATTCTTTTCTATTGCATAGGGTATGTAGCCGAAACGTTATATATTATACTAGCGGCCCGGTACGTGCTTCGCTACGCTTTTAAGTATTAGTACAATTTGTTTGTATATGGGAGTATAGAAAGATCTTGATTTTACACTATTTCAAGACTTTTTTTAAATTTTCTCTACGTACAAACCTTCCCTGGACTTCCACGAATAATTCAAGACCAAAATTAGCCAAATCGGTAAAGGCGTTGTTGAGTAATAACATTACAACGAAAAGTGGCATTGATTTTTATATATATGGATGTTATAAATCTTGTTAAAATCGTACAATGAACTTATTTATTATTATTCATAAAATTCAATATTAGAATTCGTTGGTCCATGCCCTATATGCGAGTTGACAGTAAATATTTTAAACAACCAATTATTATGCATACTGCACATTATCTACGTGTTTTTCTGACCCATTTAAACGCCACCTTCTAAAATATGCATTTAATTCACGCTTTATAGAGTGTACAGAAGATTTGTTGCAAACGATTTTTTGTGTCAACTTTGTTGCGAAATCGTTTCCTCACGTCAGTTTACATAAAAACAGTACCTACCGAAAGAGTTTGTGGAGTAAACCTGAGTGACGAACAATAAAAAGGAGTCTAAAGGAAGGATCTACCACCTGTGAGCTGCAGACAGCCTATTACACCAGCAAATGGTCCAACTGGACCATTTTTCTCACCACCACAAGGAACCTTCAAATAGAAGCCAGCAAAGTGCGACTCGGACTCGCGCACGAAGTCTTCCGTACCATTTATCAATATAACACGACAAAATAAATCACGTGAGATGAATGGGAGCCCCCTTAAATATTTATTATATTCTTTTTATAGTATTTGTTGTTATAGCGGCCGAACAAACAGACGGACAGGCAGACAGACAGCGGAATCTTAGTAATAGGATCCCGTTTTAGCCTTTGGGTACGGAAGCTTAAAACAATGTCTCAATTGTGTCACTATTTTCAAGGGGCATTATTTGAAATTATATTCAAAAGCGAGAGGAACCTCCTTGCATATTATTAATAGTATAGGTGGGTATTGTATGGGCGGGAACCGCGTGAAACGCTTACTGAAATTACGTAATGACGTGTAATCACAGTACTTAAGCCTTTCACGCAGTCCCCGCCCATATAATGCGTACGCGAAAATGGGGTGAAAGGAAACCTGTCATTGTCCATTGAACCACAGGGTAATATCAAGGAAACTTAACACAAAAAACAGCTATTACGTCGTTTTTAATATATTTGGATATTTTTATTATTACTAAATCGTGAAGTCAGAGGTTACAAGCGGTCAGTAAGTATAAACGAATCAGCTCCTTAAGGAGAGTAGGAAACGAAGTTGTTTTTTTATATTGTAAATACATCGTTCGTCTAGCTATATTGTAATACTAGCTGTGCCCCGCGGTTGAACTCGCCTTAAGTTTTATAACTTATCACAGCTCCTCCCCCGTAGGTGATAGCGTGATAATATGTAGCCTATATGTTGAACCGACCTTTTAGTAATATTCATGCACAATTTGAAGTTAATCCATGCAGTACCTTTTGAGTTTAGCCCGGACATACATAAAGACAAACAGATAAACAGACAAAAATTCTAAAAACTATATTATTAGTTTCGATATCGATAGTAGATCGTGCTCCAAGTATCCTCTTTAAAAAATAATCAATGTACCGTTTTGACTTTCCTACGATTTTATTATATGTATAGATATAGATAGTATGAGGTAAACCCTAGGTTTTACCTCATACTATTTTGTTAGTCGAAGTAGAAGTTTCATTTCTATATACGCACCTAACAGATATTTAGTAGCATCCATTTGTCTTATAAACAATATGTGATACATAGCACGTAAGACAAAATATCTAGGAACGACTAACAGACTGCCATCTGGTCCCAAACTGATCCCAAACCAGACAACTGACAAACATTGTAATTTCAAAATAAATACATACTATAGATAAATTACATCCAGAAAGAACAAATAATCGTGCTTGTCACATAGAGATTTGTCCTAGATGGAGATTGAACCCACGACCTTTGACTTAGCAGTCAAGGTTGCAATCACTTGACCAATATACCAGTTAAAGGTAGACGCACATACACATTATTACGGTCACCGTAGCCTAGTTGGTAGTGCTCCTGCCTACGAAGCTGGTGGTCCTGGGTTCGAATCCCGGTAAGTGCAAGTATTTGTGTGATGAGCACGAATATTTGTTTCTGAGTCATGGATGTTTTCTATGTATTTAAGAATTTATCTATCTATATAAGTATGTATATTGTCGCCTGGTACCCATATTACAAGCTTTGCTTAGTTCGGGGCTAGGATGATCTGTGTGACATTGTCCCTAGATATTATTATTATTAATAAACAGAGTATATTATAATATTATTTAAAACATGTTTGTTCCAAGGTGATACATTACCGACTAAATAGCAAGTGTCAAGAACTACTTTAGGATTAGAACGAGCCTACCCTGAGCTGCGGCCCGAACCACATAAGGGTGACCTCAGGTATTAGTCGCTTAAATTAAGCTACTGGTTGAGAGCCTTCTGCGCTAGCCAATTGCTCATTGTCTTCTATTCTTTAATTTTAATATAGTAGTATTAAATTTAAAAATACTAGCTTAGAAACTTGTTATTTATTCTATGATTTAAAAAAATATGTGATAAGGTAGACCGCACGGACGCACTAACATAATTAATTTTTGTTACTATTATACTGTTTCTACTATGTTTATGTACCTACTGCATTGTGAGCTTGACAAGTACAAGTGTATGTTAATACCCAAGTGCTGAATAAATTTCATTATTTGATTTACAGAAAATGGAAAATATAACGGATTCGGGCTCACAATTTGAACAAAGCATTGATATTAACCAATCATAGCGCTGGGCGTCGAGCGTTCGAGCTTGTTTGCGTTTTGTTTTTACAAACTCATACAAATTCCTCTCGACTTAAGTAGCTGAAATTTGGCAGATAAGTAGCTTATAGGAAGAATACTTCAGTTAAGAACCGATTTTCCGGCAGCGCCGACTTAAAGAGGTCTGAAGGGTTTTTACTCGGATTAGAACATTGTAGAAACATATAAATTATTCAGATATTGTTAAGAGGTTTATCTCTCTTAGCAACCCCGTCCATAAAAATTAAGAAATGCGAGTAAAATTATAATGAACAGAAAATTATCAATATAGGAGGATACCCGGTAGTCTGCCGGTAGTTCATGGGTTTGATTTCAACTCGCACTTAAATTTATACAACTCGTTTTAAAGACGTTTTAAAAATGTTATCAAAACGAGTTTAAAATACATACACAAATAAAGTATGAAATTTAACAAAATGTTGGTACGCCGACAAAAGATAAATCGCATTATAAACAGCTCTCATGTCTTGATCACGGCAGGCTCACCAAGGAGGAGGTAAGGTCCGGCACTGCGTGAGTTGGCAGCTACCACCAGATGCGTTTACTTATTTTACAACACAACACCGACTAATACAACTTCCAACTGTTAATTCCATATACTGTTCCTAAAATTTGTATCCGATATGAAGGAGAAATGAGAAACAAGTAACATTAAAAAACGATTTAATTTTTAGATTAGTGACAAGTGTATGTAAATAATAACCAGGTGCTGAATAAATTTCATATATTTATTATTCAGTGTGAACAGTATGATTTTATACGGGGTTTACGTAATTATTATTTGTTAACTATGCTTATTATTTAACGTTTGATAATTCATCCATGCACATCATATCATTATGATTGTTTAGAACAAATTTAAGAACACGAAAAACTTAAAAAGACATTTAAATGTCGAGAAAATAAATCGTTATATGAAAACGATTTCAACTTTTCTTTTAGACTACCGATTTAAAAAAGATCATATGTGTATCAAAAACGTTCCCTATCGATTGAAACAAAATTCATATGTGTATTAAAAACATTTCCTATCGACGAACAAAACTCATATGTGTACCAAAAGCATTCCCTATCGTTTAAAACAAAATTCATATGTGTACCAAAAGCATGACCTATCGATTGAAATAAAATTGATAAGTGTACCAAAAACATTTCCTGTCGATAAAATATTTGTTTATCAATTCGATTGACATACAATGAAGAAATCCCCTATCAAAAATACAAAAAATGTAGAATTGATAACCTTTATTAGAAGCCGTTTGAAAATAACTAATTTATTAATATTATTTTATTCTTGTGTTCATCGCGATTCATGGACTATTGCTATATTCTAATTCTAAGTAACGTATCTGATTATTTTTGATTTCTTAAAACCTGTATAATGTCTATTAAGTAAATGACTTAGGTACATAATAAAAAGCACAAAAATCTTTACTTAAGTGAAGCATATTGCTCTCCCAAGTTTGTTCATGTTAGTCAGAGTTCCAAACTACCCCACACTATTCATCTTTTTTTCTAGAACCGCTAACCTTAAAAAGTAAGTTATTTTATTTACGAGAACAACGCGAAGCCAACGAAAGGTCATATTTTATAAGTTAAAACACTAATAAAACAAACTTCTACATTAAGCAGGTGTTATTAATAGTTGCGCACGATCGGGCTATGTTACGCAATAAACACTTGGTTTATATTATTGTGGCGAAACTTCGATTGTTAAACTGCCTACAATTAAATGATTTAATGATTAAACTGAGCCTGGACTATACTTACAAACGTAGTTCAGGCTCAGTTGAAGCAGGCAAACAACATTTATAGAAAATTTAAGCATAGTTCTTGACGAATGAAGATGAATGAAGAATGGCTTGAGAATGAATGAAACAGTGTGACCGTTTTCAATAATATACTCACTATTAAATCTGCCGATGTTTAATAGTTTTCATCTTTCAATGAATAGTGAGTATTTTCATAGACTTTACCACTTTTTATTTCTTTGTTGGCAATGTCTGAAAAATGAAGCTAAGGGCATCCATGTTCTATCGATTGTTTCCGTTACGTAGTCGCACGATTGAATATACAAATAAAATTAAGTATGTGACTAACTCTGGGGTTACTGAACATTAGGAATCGTAAACTGGACTTCTTTTTAAATTGAACTAAACGCAAGTAGATAACCAGTAGTTAGTAAATCCGGTCGTTTATCACGTGCCTGGATTTAACCAACTTCAAAACCCTGCGCTTGTTTGACTTAACAACGTTATATTTAGGACTCTCAGACGTTTGTTTAATCACGACCATTATTAGAACCAGTTATAAATAAAACCAACTGGAAACGACGGATATTTTGGTCGCCATCGGATATCGTTTTTAAGTTCCATTTTTATATTAACTCAATCTAGGACAAATATTTGCAGAATAACTTCACATGAAAATAGCTACGTAGGACGCCATTTTGGCTGCCTATATCGGTTTCATTCGATATCCTATCGATTCCTACCGGTTAAAATGGACACAATCGATTGAACGTATTATAGTTAGTATAATGAGAGGTGGATTTTAGGAACGGTCACGCTGATAAGCTAAGTGTTAAGACGTACTTGTTGCGGTTTGATCTCCCCGCTCATGCCGGTCTTCTGGTTCTTGTCAAAGAGCAGGTTGACGTTACTCTGCGGGGACGCCAGGAAGCTTAGGTTGATTTCACCAATGCCCGGCAAGTTGAATTGCGTGTGCACTGGCTTCAAGCAAAACAAACGTCTTCATTAGCCAAGTGTATCGTAGTTATCTGAATAAATTATAGTTAATTACTATCAGCGACATGTGTAAATCACGTCACAGAATTAATGAGGTCCCGCTGAACTCCATCTCGACCCTGTATCAGGTACTTGTATTCATAATCGTTTAACTTAGTATTTAGATCGCCAGATGTTTCGTTCTAAACAGAAAGTCTAAATTAGTTATTAGTACTGACATGTTCTTTTCAAGTTTCTGTTACTAAACATATCTTTCTTTAATTTATAACCATTAAGCTTAATGATGTATGCTTTCAACATCTGTAAACTTTATGTAAAGTAAAACAGATCAAAATTTCTCAACAGCAATTTTTAAAAGATATTTGTATTGGCGTTTATTTTGCGGTTACACGCCCAACACTAGTCTTCTCACAAAATTCATTCAAAAAGTAAGTATACCATCCCGCTCAGTCTACAGGAGTGGACTTTCCCCTTTATTTTCGAAGAACGTATTAATAAGCCCGACTTCTATCGGCTTAAAAAATAAAACGACAGAGTTTAACATTAAAAAACTATTGAAATGACAAGAATTGGTGCAAGAATGACCCCAGCCGTTTCGTTGCGATTTCGGTTGTTTTTCTTGACATTTATCGCACCTGCACTTTTGAATTATACTCGTACGTGTAACGTTCATGAGGCGTTCTACATTAATAGTTAACATTACAGTGACGTATGTGTGTGTGTGTGTTTGTGTGTATATATATTGACGCTTGTGTGTACAGTTTACGAGGTGTGCTTTGAGTCGCAATATAATCGGCCAAGTCAACCGTAGACGGGCTGAAATCGGTAGCCAGTAAAAAGTATATAAAGCCCTTTTTTATTTATTGCCACCATATAATTATATATGCACCAATATATGCCACCGATTAAGGCTCGACTTAGCTGCCCTTTTGGGTGTATGTTATATTGTTACTGAATCTTAATAAGTATACCCAGCCTCATACATTGTCAGTAAGACCACCTTTTATCTGTACGATACACAGCTGATTATCTGAATATCAATGGCAAGTATTAATAAATTGCTCCAGAAAATATTACTAACCCAATTTTTATACAAAAAGCAATGGATTCCCACCAACATTGTAAGTTAACTAATCAATATACAATTAATATGGTTGCTGTATGGTTATGAGAATAAACTCGTGGAGTACAACATGTCTGTTCACTAAGAAGTCAAAGGGAAAATTACATATTTGTCATTTGACACCTGTCATAGGTATTACATAAAGCGCCATCTGTAGCGTCACGTAGCGGAATAACAGGGCGGATATACTATGATTACCAATATCATATTTTCACCACTTCCCCTTTACGCGTAGCAGTGCAGTTGGCATGCGCAAACGTTTCTTCGCAGCGTTGCTTGAAGGAATGATGAAAGCACGGTCGTTCTATATGCGTAAACAACGTTGCAATGCTTACAACGGTACGATTTAACGACTCTAACGTGGGTTAATATTAGTACTCTGAACTCTGTTACCTTTCCTTATCAACATCTATAGAAAACGCGGACGAATATTACTTCCACCAACTGTCGTAATTTGTTATATGTACCTTTGGTAAACACTTGGTATAATGCCCGTGTTTTCGTTTAGAACCGGCAATAATTGCCATATACAAAAAGTAACAATATTATGTTCAATGTTCTTCCTTTTTCTTATAGAATTTTTAATAACACAATTCTGTTACTAAATAATTATTTTGCCAATTGAATAATCTTTTCAGCATTTCCATCGATTAATTGATACGGTAAAAATACACTTGATTAGCGACACAACCATTCAGGATAGAATATCATAGAATATATGAGAGTAATTTCTAGCTTTTTACTAGCTTTTTCCCGGGGCTTCGCTCGCGTTAAGAAGTGTTAATATTAATCCAAAATAACTCAATGTCGATGGCGCTAGCATATAGAAATTCGTATAGTTTAAACTGAAAAGTTCCTAATCTTATATAGCCTGCATCTCAACATCCTTTCTTGGGGGATGCCTACGTCATAGCGCGATCGGTTTAAAATTGACAAAGTTTCATAAAAACTTTCATACCCTATTTTATCACCTTGGGGGTAGAATCAATCAAAATCCTTTCTTAGCGGATGCTTACGTTATAACGTCTACCTGCATGCCAAATTTCAGCCCGATCCGTTGATAGATCACTATGTCAGTCAGTCAGTCACCTTTGAGTTATATATATTTAGATAACGCCTGTTGTTTGAAATTAGCGCTTATTACACAGGACCCTCCAAAACACCAGTTCTGTAAGGAGTATTATTTTCCAGATAGTATTTACGGCAATGTATGTTATACAGCACTCTCGTAACATGTGATCTAAGTGTCTATATTGACCGATGACCTATTCTTATATTTACCACGATATACGTATCTCAATCAAGATATTACGGACAAGAGCGCTGACGTAGCTAATCTGATGTACGTTACAAAATACTATCGTAACATGTGAGTTAATACATAAAGCTCGTGTGCTTAGAATTCCGAGAACAACAATACTTGCATAACTGCATAGGAGGTGTATCTTTTATTAGGTCTTTACCTATGAAATTGCCGTTCTGCAGTACTGGCCATTTCAAATCAAAATAATTTTTGTTTGGCTAAGAATTCTAATTTCAAATTAATTTTATTTTAAAAACATGGATTCTTTTTTCCAAAAGTAGTCATTTCTTTATTGATTAGTGTTACATTTTCATCGCATTTCAATCTTTTTCGTCATCATGGATACGTTAAAAATTCGAGTAATTATGGAATATGAGTACCGTCGTGGCAGCAACGCGGCACAAGCGGCACGCAACATCAACGACGTTTACGGAGCTAACACTACAAACCAACGCACCACCTGTTATTGGTTTGCTCGCTTCCGTTCTGGAAATTTCGACCTGAAAAATGAACCTCGCGGTCGTCCGAAGACTTTGGTCGACAATGACGAATTAAAGGCGGTTGTGGAAGCTGATGATACACAATCTACGGCTGAATTAGCAGCAGCTTTCGACGTTAGCGTCAAAACAATATTGGTCCATTTGCGTCAAATTGGCAAGGTAAAAAAGCTTGACAAATGGGTGCCCCACGAACTCAATGATCGCCAGCGCGAAGTACGCGTCGAGACGTGCCTTGCACTGCTCAACAGACACACAAATGAAGGAATTTTGAACCGCATTGTTACCTGCGATGAAAAATGGATTCTGTTTGATAACCGCAAGCGCTCAGCAAGTTGGTTGGATCCTGGTTCAGCACCTAAACAATGCCCTAAACGAAAACTTACCCCTAGAAAAGTGATGGTCACTGTTTGGTGGTCTAGCGCCGGTGTGATTCATCACAGCTTCTTACCAAACGGGGTGAGCATTACTGCAGATGTGTACTGTGAAGAACTGAGCACAATGATGGAGAAGCTGGCGCATCTCCAACCAGCATTGGTCAATCGCTCGTCTCCGCTGCTCCTGCACGACAACGCGCGACCTCATACTGCACAGCAGACGGTCTCCAAGTTGCAAGAACTGGGGTTGGAAGCTCTCCGTCATCCGCCCTACTCACCAGACCTTGCGCCTACAGACTACTACTTTTTCCAGAATTTGGATAACTTCTTGGCGGGAAAAAAATTCAATACCCGAGAGGCAGTACAAAATGCCTTTGAAGAATTTGTTGCCTCCCGTCCAGCTGATTTCTTTAAGAAGGGCATCAATAAACTGCCACTGCGATGGCAAAGATGCATTGATTGCATGGGTGATTACTTCGATTAATACAAATAAAAAAATTCATGAAAAAAATTCGTTTAAATTTTTTCATACAAAACGGCAATTTCATAGGTAAAGACCTATTATTATAACAACGTTAATAAACCGGTTTGGTTAGTGTGAGTTAGTGACCCGAGGGTCCCGTATCTCCTTAGATATATTAAAAGATATTATAACCTCTAAAATACACATAACTATGTTGGTAAAGAATATTTGAAGTAAAAATTGCTAGTGGTAATGGTCGCTTTATATTGAATCATGTTTGAAATTAGAACGTTAAATTTTAGTGTATAATTACGTTAGGACTACATATTATCACAAACTGATATAAATCAAATCATCATAAAGGTACTATAGACCTATGCCTGCTTCAAAGTTATCTATATCCATCGCAAGTACCAAAACCAACGGTTAAAAACTGTACTAGATCTATCTAAACCATTCCAAAGAATTTTACATATCTAGCTGTACATTGGTATTTGACGATTCCAGTCCTATAATGGAGAGGGCAGCTGTGGAAAGGGAATCTGATCCGGTAACCGCGAGGCCGGGCTTCCGTTATGGTGCCGTCTCTGTCGTACAATGTTAAATGACATCATTAGAAATGGCGCGGGAGTCGACCAGCCGGTTTTAACGTAACACAGTGGGACGTCGTCGGTGGTAACACCATGACCTTGACAACGGCTTTATTACGAAAGTAGTAAGAACGGTTTTCGTATTGCAAATGTATACATTGATGTGAGGCGGTGTGAACTACACGCACTATATACGTACCTAGTTAGAACAAGCCGCTTGTCAATTCTAATATGAAACTGCGTGTGTGAATGATCGCTTAAGCACAACGCAAAAATTCCGTAGATGTTTCTACACATAAGGTTAATAAAAACGCATATTTTGTTACCAGCATGCATGTGTATTGTGTATTAACCTTTTGAATATTTTTTATAATGCTTATTGTTGTATGTATTAATAATTGTATGTATATATAACTATGCATTACTGTATGTTTGTGTAACTATCACTTCTGATACCTGTTCAGTTTGGGGTTAAATTTGACGCATAGTAGGTATTATTAGTGAAGATAATTAAATATTACATATTTTATTCTGAGATTAATCAATTTAGAACATCAACAGGATCTGAAACCATATCCTCTGTGTTATAAGCCCCAATCCTTTACCAATGAAGCTACGGTTAATCTCTAACTGTTGTCCTTGATTGTTTTTTAACACATCGATTGATAGTTTATACTGTATGTTCATAATTCACTGGTTTTAGCTCTTATCACAACACTTAACGAGTTTAAAATGGGGTGGTAACAGCCCCCAACACACCCCAGTTTCGCTTATACAGCACTGAGTATGAGGTGCACCTGGCCTCCATATGACATTACGGCATCCATTATAACCGCGCACAATCATTCGACTCTCATCACTAAAGAGAACTGCCTCCCACTGGCTTATAGTATAGACGACGTGATACCGCGCAAATTGAAGTCTAGTTTGTCGATGAAAAGTGGTCACCTATGGGCCCGTTGCTGGCTTGGGTGGTCTTAAATACAATAATATCACTAACACGCGGATCTTTACTTAAGCGTCGCATAATATAACACCAGAAAAGTGTCCTGCAGAACTAAGATTTAATCTTCAGGCCTCGGCCTAGTCTAAGTCAACGTGTCGTGCATGTCTCGTGCAGCAGCGCCGCCTCAGCATCATTAATTGAGTATACAATTTAAAAAAAATTACAGGGTCAGTAAACAAACTTAACGTAATTAGCAAGAAATCCCTACAGAAGTCGGTTCCCGACTGGGAATACGGGTCAAATTTGTACCGTTATAAACGTTAAAAGGCACACAGCAGTGTTTGTGTATCAAATTTGTCAATTACCTTCAATTGCACTGAAATAAATTTAGATAGTAAAGATAATGTCAATTATCTTAACCGCCCTCAAAAAAGTTAACTGTGGAAAATAGATCATCTGTGTATAAATCCAATATAAGCAAAAATCATTTGGGGTGATTTTCGATGACCCTATTAGCATGTTTCTTTTTGAAATAAAGATATAAATTATATAGATATTATACTATTGTTAAAATAAGTAACAAAAACTTACGTACAAATATTACAATATGCATCACACATACCTATGTACATGTAACAAACAAAAAGCTGCGTTTTTTGTTTAGTTTTACATTATTTGATACTCCGTAAACATAAGTTTTCTTTTTGTAATAACATGCCTTTAATACAAATAACAGTGACCTCAACGTTCTACATTGTTTCGTGCAAAGCAAAAGGGCAAGCCGTATTTCATTATTCGCTCGTCAAAACATACCACAGTTTTTTTTAAGTTCGGCGTCGGCAATAAGAAAGATTGCTGTCGTATAAACTGGCGTAACATTCAAACAAGCTCATCTACTTAAGAAGCTAGAAACTAGATAGGGCTCTTATCAAGTGTAACACAATTTTTGGCAATTGACATACAAGATGTAAAACATAAATAGTGGAGGAAATTGAAACGGCACAATATACCCAGATACTCAAGAAATTATAGAAAACTAGTTAGTGATATTTTAGTAAGTTTATATATTTTGTGTGAATTTTACAAGTTGATGTCCAACATCTTGTTCAGTTTCACAGGTAAAGCTGACTCCTAAGGTTCCATACAATATTTGTACAGACGCCACCACATCCAGCTACCCCAATCTATAAAATTTCTTTTATAGATTTTCAACTTTATTACGAAAGCATAAGGTTCACTTTCAATTGGGAAAATTTGACAGATTGGGGTAGCTTAATGTGCTGGCGTCTGTACATAAAATCGTTGTTTGCCTGTTCAATAATAAGATTTCGTTGAGATCGGTTCCGCCATTTTCGTAATCTCGCGTAACTAATAAATATGAGATAAATTCATAAAATTACTGATCGCCTTTCCCCGCATCTATTGCCAATTTGATTCTTCGTATGGAATTTGCTAAATAACATATCAATAAACCTATATTTTTATGATTCTATTGTAAAATTCACCATGGCTCTCGCTACAGCTCACGCTACACGGCAACAATATTTGAGTGACCATAATATTTTTCAATTTATAACATCAACTAGTAACTACATCGAACGCTCATCATTGATATCACCTATTTCCGTAACAAAGGTTTCTCTTCCCCTTTTCATATGCGTACGTCCAAGCTGTGTAATTCTTTGCCGGACTACGTGTTTCCAGACACATACAAAATGGCTTTATTCACGGCCAGTGATTCCGCTTACTGTCAGGTGGGACTGTGGTCAATTGAATGCCTATTATTTATAAAAGAAAAGTAGAAACAATGAAGATTAAATCAAAATTCGCTTAACAAATCTTTTAAAATTTAAACCTGATAATATTTTATCGATCTACTAACAGACATTAAGTTGTCCTTAATTTAAAACCGCATACATAGTATCGTTTTTGTATCGGTGGTCAATTTATTATTTTTATGGGCAGTGGATATAAACTATGTACTTGTCACAGTTCAGAGATGTTCATGCACCCATTAGGCGTTAGATATGTCGTAAATATCGTTGTTTGATTATTACAAAGGATTTGAGGATTGGAGAGACGATATATAAAAAAGAACCAGAAAACAAGTTTTACGGTGTTCCTTCCATTTGCATATGACTATGTCTATGTTGCTTACTTTCAAGTAGGTAAAAAGTAACCTAAAATAATATTTATATTACTGTGGTTTTGCAGTTGGGAGTTGAATTTGTCTTTTTTAGGGTTCCGTAGTCAAATGGTAACACAGGCGGGACCTTATAACCTAGTCTTATCTGTCTGTCTGTCCGTTTATCACCTGGCTGTATCAAGAACCGTGATAATTAAGACAGTTTAAATTTTACGCAGATGAATTATTTCGATTGCCGCTCTAACAAAAAATACAAAAAAATCAAAATAAAATCAATATTAAAGAGGGCTCCCCATATAACAAACTTGATTTTTTGCCGTTTTTATAAATATAGGTACCAAACTCGAACCCTTTGTGCATGACCGGTTTTTTAACTACATCGTACCCTATTGATAATTTCCCTTTTCATCCCGAGCAATTCATGATTAGTAGATACCTACTAAATAAAGAACAATAAATTCTTATTCCATAAAAAATAAAAAATATAGCTATAACTCCAAACCCACAATAATCAAAATATTATAATTGCTTACTTTTGGTAGATAGAAGTACAATATTTGGCCGAGGAACCACCCGTCCGTGTTAAAATCAATACGTTTCGCTAACATACCGCAAGATTGCCGATTTTACTACGTAGTGCTTTCGTGAGTGAAGAATTTGTTCACACAACATACAAAATACCAGCAAGTTCGGTTTTAATCAATCACTTATTTCGGCTGTCATTTTTTGTGAGCAGTTTGTGTGGAAGTAGTATTATCGTTGTTCTATTTTGGTAAGCTATTGTGTTGTCGGACAGATGAAAAGGCATACCACGGACGCTCAATCCGACGCGGCCCGCCTCGCTGGACGAGTGGCCGGTTTCATGATATTAAAAACCTCTTGACTGAGATCCGTCCAATCTTAAACCTTGAGGATAGTGATTACTTTATCAACTGTCGTGAGTATAGTGAAAAACATGTCCGGCCAAGTGTCAGGCACAATTGCGGAACGAAGGTTCCCTCTTTTTTCTCCTGCTTTTTTTAAATTTCTACGTTTATTAGCAGATTGTCTGTGGTATGTTGTCTAAGTCCATGGAAAACCAATTTTTTTTTTTTATATCATTTCGTTTCTTGCTAATATAGTTTTTACGAAAAGGACAGGTCATCTCAAGTTATGACATTTTACTTTTGCCACAAAATACAGATTAAAAATAAGCGACCTTTGCCCGATGCGCGTATAATAAGTGCGTAACTAAGTTTTAGTTGTTTCGATTTTCTATGTTTATCTATCTATTCTTTATTATATCTTGGGGCAACTGATACACTGCCATCTGAGCCCAAACTAGGCAGTGCATTTATTTGTATGTGATAGGGATATATTTATGCGATAATAATATATAATAAATAATATCTTTATGCAATACGTATGATAGTTGCATAAAGATATCCTTATCGTATATAAAAAATGACGATGCCACATAAATGTAACAATTTTTACGGAATTAATGAATTTTTCATTTGAATTTGAATTGGGATATTTTTATGCGATATAGATATTTTTCGTAATAGACGCATAAAAAAATATTTATGTTATAAATTAAGTACTTAAATTAAGTCAGTTGAATGCTTTTGAAACAATAATAATTTTACAATTAGTGTTCCACTGCTTCACCAGACAATAGATACAAGCAATCTAGTAAAATAATATTTCTAGCTAACCCGTTTCTAGCGCGGGTTCATAGTTTGGAGTTTGGTACTTCCTTTGGCCTATTACTGTCGAGCAGTGATGGGCAATATAATTAATTAGATTAATAATTACAGTTACATTGTAATTATCAATTAAATTACTTTGATATAGATTGCGTAACTAATTATAATTATAATGAGTACCAACTGTAATTAATTACAAAGTAATTTAATTGCAAGTTAATCTAATTACATTATAACATATATTGTATAAGTAATCTATAAGTATATAAAAGCAGAAACAGACTTACTAAATGAAAACTGACTGATCAACTTACAATTGAACCGCTGGGTCGAGAACTATGAAATGATGTACTAATATTCATTAATAACAATTTTTTTTTAATATAATATACAGTATAATATCTAGGGACAATGTCACACAGATCATCCTCGCCCCAAACTAAGCAAATCTTGTACTATGGGTACCAGGCGACGATATACATACTTATATAGATAGATATATACTTAAATACATAGAATACATCCATGACTCAGAAACAAATATTCGGGCTCATCACACAAATATTTACACTTACCGGGATTTGAACCCAGGACCACCAGCTTCGTAGGCAGGAGCACTACCAACTAGGCTACGATGAACCTCAAATATTTATACATATATAATAGATATTTAGTATCGTGTTTCAACTTTTATTTTAGTATTTATTTATTTAATCTGACCGCCATAGTAAAATTATTGTAATGATGAATACAAGCTTTTTAATTGAAGAAAGTTTGAGTTGTATAATAAAATAATTACATCATCGTTCGTCTTGGATAACTTGGTACTTTATTATATCTATTTATACCACTAGCGTATAGTGAAATTAAGCTTTCCAAAACTACTTTACTTATAACGTACTTTATGTATATTTGTTAAGGCAGAGTTTCGTTTGGGGTACGGCCAGACTGTTTTGGTGTCTTAAGTTTAGAGGTCGTGAGTAATTGACTTCGCTTGTTTATATAAATGGTAGTTTATCCTCACAAATTTGCAGATTTCCAGAATATATAACAAAGTCACGGTTAAATTATTTTTATTTATAAAAGTCTGACATCAATAGTAGCAATTATTCTTGCATTTTTTCTGTAAAATAAATATTTTTGTACTTTGAGCGGAGCCATGTATAGGCATTGACGGTCACCGTAGCCTAGTTGGTAGTGCTCCTGCCTACGAAGCTGGTGGTCCTGGGTTCGAATCCCGGTAAGTGCAAATATTTGAGTGATGAGCACGAATATTTGTTTCTGAGTCATGGATGTTTTCTATGTATTTAAGTATTTATCTATCTATATAAGTATGTATATAGTCGCCTGTTACCCATACGTATTTATGTATAATTTACAAGCTTTGCTTAGTTTGGGGCTAGGATGATCTGTGTGACATTGTCCATATATATTATAAGCATAGTACCTACGGAGTTTTGCCTGTTTTTACGTTGGTAGTTTATTTAAAGAATTAGTGCATATGTGACTCGAGAAAATTTAGATGTTATATTCTGGACATGATTTTTTCCAATTCACGTTTGTATCTTTATCTATTCCTGAAAGTTTGAAATTATCCATACATTCATTTAATTGAAGGAAAGGTTGATGTTTAACAGTTTTTTGGGACGGCCAGTACTGCATTATTTTAGTCTTTGAGTAGTTTTACAGTGAATTATAATCTTCGCGCCAGTGGCTAATAGAAGATAATATTGCTGTTAGTCTATTTTGCGCTAAAATTTAATTTGTAATAGCAAAAACTACCGACAGACAGGTCATCAGCAAATAGGACACTAGTTGGTTTTAATATTTTACGCAAATCATTCATATATCATCATCATCATATCAGCCGAAAGACGTCCACTGCTGGACAAAGGCCTCCCCCAAGGATCTCCACAATAGCCGACCCTGCACTGCCCGCATCCAGCCGCTTCCCGCGACCCGCAGAAGATCGTCGGTCCACCGTGTAGGAGGCCATATATATAATAAGCAATATATACCCTAATAAGCTTCCTTGAGAATCAAGCCTTTAATGAATAAACCATAACAAAATTGGTCAATATAGGTATATAGAGATATAACAAAAAAAAATCGATATATCCTATAAAGCCTCCCTGTAATTGTAATTGGCGAACATTGTAGGGGGAGGAGTATTGGGTGGTCTTAATGAGTAAAGCCGATTAAAACTGAGATTCGAAATTCTTTTTAAATGAAATAGGGTATTTTCTGGAAGCTTAATTAGATTTTTTTTATTTGTATTTATGATTAAGATTAAGTACTGACGGAGTATTGAAATTATATTAGAATATCGCTACGGAATAGTAAGGTTAATCTCATATAATTTCAGTGTCAAGTAATGAAAAACGGTTTTCGAATAAGTATGATTTCTGACAGGCGGAATTCCCGTTCGCCCAGAAATCCCAATTCGCCGTTAATCATCACCACGTGTCTAGTGTAATTTTAAAATTCACATTTGCCGTAACTTTTCGATGCCCGCTCAAAAAAAAGCGACTTTATCTATGGTAACGTTTTAGTTGTAACGCATTTTACGCAATACGCACTTTAGGTATGAAGCTACAAATACATAGTCCACTAGGACTCTACTCTGCAATATTCCGAGCAAAACGTCGGTTGTGTAGTGATTCGGTAAATATTAGCCTGCACGCCCGGGGCTAATGAAATTACGAGCAGATAGCGCTAGCACGAGCGAGATTGCACCTTATCATAACGTATAGAGAGTAGCTATTTAAGTAGGTGTTGACGAACGACAAATAACGAAGTGAATATCGCACTGTACAGTATAATATAATATTCTGTGCCGGAACTCTGAAGAGGTACCATGGAGATTTAAATTTCAACAATATATGTAAGGGCCACATATTGATCTGTCCCCTTACCACCCCACATATTTAGTGAAAGTAAGCGGTAATAGTGGAGGCAATTTAAGGACCGTACTCTACCTATGTAACTGTACAAATGAATGAAAAGTAATTAACTCTAGCACTGAAGAAATTTATTGGCCTCATTACATCTAATTTATTCTCACTTATTTGTTATGGCGACATACAAAATAATTGAGACGATCGAAATTGTTAAAAACAAAATGGCGTATTTTTCAAAGTGATATCCTACACTTCGTTCCGGTTCAAATGCAAGTAAAGCTCAGTGTACGTCCGCTATTTATATTACACCATATATGTACATAATACTCGTGGCATATATAATTTGAATCAAATCCCACACACAGCTGTGAGTACTTTGAACTGTAACGTTATTGAATGGCTAAACCAACAGCTAGATGGCAGTCATGGCGGGTTATATGAAAACTAGGCAAGAGATCTTATGTTATTAAATTAGTTATTTAACGATATATGTATGACTATTGCTAGATATAGTGGCGATAATGGGAGCAGTATCAGTTCCCCAAGGCAATATATAAACATCCTGGTTCCACGTCAGCCGTACATTTTGTCATTAAATTTACTACATATTTTAGAATGAGCTCACACAGTCAACTATTGGAGCAGGTAAATGAGACAAAGTTTTAAAATGAGTCCATAAAACTGGTTTTGGAACAGGTAAATGAGCCAAAGTTTTAGAATGAGACCAAAGCCGGTATTGGAGCAGGTAAAAAGACAAAGTTGTAGAATGAGTCCACAACGTCGGTATTGGAGCACGTAAATGAGACAAAGTTTAGAATGAGGCCACAAAGTCGGTATTGGCACAGTTAAACGAGACAAACTTTTAGAATGAACTCATAAAATCGGTATTATTCAGCTGGTAGATGAGACAAAATTATACCCAACTTTTCGGTAACTGACAAAAAAAATATCAAGACTTCCGAAATTGTGTAAAAATAAATAGTGGACGTAAATTAAGGAGCTTAGTTTTCCAATGAAACTGAACAACGCGGCAACGTGTGGCAGCCGCAGTCAACATTCAAAATACTCATATTCAATGATTAATTTCCCATAGAAAAATATCTATCACCTGGTGCATTTTGTATGGGAGCCGGAAAAATAATATGATAAATATTTTTTTGTATTTAACAAACTATTTTGTTTCTTTTGTTCACTATGATGGGTAGATTAGACTTCTCCTCCACTAAGTATTTATGTTAACCTTGAAGATTTCTAGTATATATCTTCAAGGATATTCACAATAAAATTAGGCTGGTGCTGGCCAAACACGACGTTAGGGTTCCATATACATATATTACATGAATTAAATAGAAAAAAACGTAATTGGTTTTGGCCAAAGTTCACTAACCGAAATAATTTAAATATATTAAGTGCACCAGCGCCTCTCGCGGAAACTATTAAGAACTAAAATTCTGGTGCTCAATGTATGGGACGAAACTGTACGTGTGATCGAGTAAGTAAACTGCAGGAACTCGTGCTAGAGGCACAGAATCCCTACTTCCTAACTGGTTTCGTTTTTATAAAATAGCCAACTTAAACGTTACTATGGAATAACTACTTTATTTTTGGGAATAATAAATTTATTTATAGACTCCAAATAAATTTATTAAAATAATTAAATGATTGTAAAATATATCCCACTCACATGCCAGTATTCCTATTCGACTTAATTTCTAGCATTTATTTATTTATATAAACCAACAGCTTCTATATACGACATATCAAATAACGATTCGTACCAAGTTATGGTCTTATACAGTTGCCAATAACAAGTGAAGCATTATTTTGGATGATGAAAGTATTCAATATTCGCTTTTGTGTTGTTTAACACCAAAAAACGTATTCTAAATGGGTCTCCATTAGTTTACAAATTAAAAGCGCGTGGCATCGCGACAGACATACAGAAAACTGGCAGTGATAGATCTCATTTTGAACGTATTAGTACGGAACTCTAAAAATAATACATATGAACCAATTCTAGGTTCTATTGCGACGGGAATACATAATAGGGGGAGGTCGAGATAGATGCGCGGTAGGTCTAAATTTGAGTGACCATATAAGCTGACGCAAAGGCCATATAAGCTTCGAAGATTGATATTTCGTTCTCATATGTCTTCATTTGCTAAGGCGTAGTTTCAACAATCCTGACATAAATGTTTCTATAACCGCTGCCCATACACATGAGTAAAAGAATGCATACTTGTAAGAACTTCTGTTGCTGAGTCTCCGGCTGCTGCGTGACTTGTAGTAGGTTAGTTTTCTGTTGCTGCTGTTGTTGTTGTTGCTGCTGCTGCTGCTGCTGCTGTTGTTGTTGCTGCTGCTGCTGCTGTTGTTGCTGCTGTTGTTGTTGTTGTTGCTGTTGCTGGTGTTGTTGTTGCTGCTGCTGCTGGAATTGCTTTTGCAGCTATGGACAATAAAATATTAAATGTCAATAATGATAAGGATATATGACAATACCACTGGAGTGCCCTTCTTGGGATAAGCAGCCAGCTAGGGCAAGGCAAAATAACGGAACTTAGTGTCTCTTTGTACTAAAAATAAAATCCAAGTAGTGACAAACAAAGAACTACCCTTTAACCACCTGTATTGTATTACTTCTAGGGTCTAGCAGTACTGTGTTAAACCGCAGATAATAATAAATATCCAGGGACATTATTCAAACACGGCCATCTGGTCCCTGATTAAATTATATAGATAATTTACCAACCACGCCAACTGGCATAACATTGTCAGTTGGCGTGGTTGACGACCTGGGTTCAAATCAAATTCTGAGTCGAACTTTTCTGTTAATAAATTTTCTCAGTATCAGCCCGAAGTCAGGGATTTGGCGGTATTTACACTACCGTGCCTCGAACAGCACGTAAAACTGACGGCCCCATACATAACCTCTATCCGGTCTTGTCGTTAGTCGTCCCATTGGATCACGAGAGTGATGGATAGAAAGTGCCTGTGTTTGCGCACATATTTGTGCACTATAATATGTCCCGGACAGATAACTAGTCTCCATTGAGACTGGCAACTGTGGCCGAAATTCGCCCAGGACTATATGAATTTTATTCATTTGCACATAATATCTTTTACTTACTTATCGTATGGGCAGTGGTTACCCTAGTGTCAGAGTTGTTTAAGCCGCCCAGCAGGCCTCTGACATGGCTTAACGACTGTTGCCTAATGACTACAACCGGGACCGACAGCTTAACGTGCCCTCCGAAGCACGGACACGCTCAGATATTAAACCACTTTGGTGGTCACCCATCTATGGACTGACCGCGAGCCTAGTTGCTTAACCTCGCCGATCGCTTACGGACCGGTGAGAACATCTAGTTATGAGCACCTCTTCATATCTTTTTAGGGGGTTTTATTTACACTCGTGCCAAACCAGCACTTAAAACATTTTAATACAGACATTTCAAGCCAACATAAATTTTGAAATTAAACTCAAGATAGAAAGGTAGAACAAAAGAATAATCACGTTTTTGTTATTCTTATAAACTTAACAATGCTTGTATTATTTCTTATATTATACACCAACACTTTGCCCACTTAATAAAAATTAAGTACATCATACTGATCCAAATAATTAACAATTAAATCGTGAACACGTTTTTTCTTTGCTTGGGTGTAATGCTTTACCCGTAAGTTACATTACAACTATCTGGAAAAGGATAGTAAATATAGGAGAATTATAATAAACTAGTTGTGCCCCGCAGTAATATACTTTTTATTCTTCAATTAGTTTAGGTTTGCGAGGAACCTCGTAAACCTAAAATAATCAAAGCCTACTTGAGCTCTCCTAAGGTCCCGGAGCTGGTAATCTTGCTCGGGCTTGCTCTCTGTGAAATATGGTTAATTATGTTCAAATAGGGACTACATTCCGGCCGTGGTAAGACTCTAATCCTGACCTAATTAAGGTACAGTGACCGATTTTGCAGTAGGTATAGCAAGGTGCATTGTCATGCATGAATCTAAACTTGTCACCGGCGAAGGGCATGACATGGTCTTTAACTAATTCCTCCACGTATATTTGAGCGTTCACTATCTCTATCGAACACAACAAGATTGGTACGAGCCTCGTTAAAGATGATACTTCCTCAAACCATTACGGACCGTCCCTGGTAGCCCACTGTTTTGGATAAAGCGCATGGAGCAAAACATTCGTTTTCGCGTCAGTAGACACGCTGACGTCTATCTGTACCTCTTAAGGCTATACTGCCCTTACTGCACCAGTTGCAATAAGTGACATTTTTGTCACAATCAAGTTAACTCAAATTATACAATATTCTTACACTAAGCCAAAATAGAACAGGATTAATCGACAAAATTCCAAAAACCCGTCGGTTGGACAAATTTAGAAAACGGAATAGGGATATAAGTTTTTAATTTTTTTGCTGAAGCACCCACTTGACAAAATATACAACGGGCCAGGGAAAAGCCATAATTGACTTTTAAAAAAAGGGTGACGAGTGATATATGTGCGCCGTTAATTGTGCCTATGAGTGTATAAAAGTCGCCGGCCATAAACGTACGGCGTCCGCCATCGTCTTCAATGACCCTTGGTTCGCAACCGCATCGATAAAATACTCTCACCGATCCTCAATCAGATTAGCGGCGCAAGTTTTCGTATCTTAATATAGAGCGACACTTCTACAAAACGTCCCCTAAACCCGGGTTGGGTTTAAGGGACGTCTCATGCATGCCTGTCAGTAAACACCCTGAGTGGTGGTTTTAATAATGGATTTAATTTTGCTAGGTAACTAAAGCTCTCGCTGGCCTCCATTAACCGATTAATCAGTGGAAGCCTCCCAAAGACTAACTGTAAACGTAACAAAAAATAAAAACAGGTTATCCTAGTGTGTCAGCCAAAGAACAAAAATATTACAAAACTAGCCGGACCATAAATTCCGTCCCATAAAAACATGTCTATTGTAAATATCCAAATGTTTTTTAAAAATAAAGTCTTTACAAATCTTTATATATTCGTATATTTAGGAGTTATATATAACTAGTTATGTACATATATGTATTAAGTGTGTTATAGTACCTATGTATGAAATGTGTACCTACCTATAGTATGTAATTTGCGTGTTTAATTGTTTCTACCAATGGTCGAAGTAATAGCTAACAAGAAAAAGAAAAGTCATCAATGAGTTAAGCTCACCTTTTTACGTGACTTTTGTAACTATACTTGTTTGATAAGAATCTTATAATGTACCATTGTAAATAAGAATGTTAATAGAATATAATAAACCTATAAATTTAACACATATCCCCCAAACTAACTGGCTATTAATTTACAACATAAAATGGTTTAGACGGGACTGTTCCTCTAGGTGAGCTTTTAAGGAGGGCTTATGCACTTAATATTCTATAAGTAACTATAGATCATGACTAACAAGGGACCATCCTTCACCCAATAGAGCAACAAATCAAACAATATTTCTGCATATTTACGAAATATCGCATACTTATCAGTCTTATTATAGGATTTGTGAGTGGCAATCTCGAACCGCAAGACGCAGCGGGAGCAACCCCCCTACAAGACGGATCGATGATCTAGTCAGGGTCGCTGGAATTCGCTGGATGCGGGTAGCGTAAGACCGGCAATTATGGAGATCCTTGGTTCTTTCAGCTGATATGACGATGTCAATGATGAAATAACGGCGTTTAGTTACTTGGGTGATTTCTTAGTAAGTACATTTTGCTCATAATTGGATTACTATTTACAAAACGTAAACTGAAACTTTCCTGGGGTGTAGTGTGTTTTTACAGGATTGCAAAACCACCCAGTAAAGTTTCATATATTGAGATTTATTTGGCGCGGAGACGCTGACTAGTGAAATATTAAAAACTAATATTTGTGTGTGTTAACTGTGTGTTTCTGAGAAAGGCTCGACGATGTTCTTTAGTTTTGTAGGTTTGTTTAAAGTAAAGAAAATCGATGACCCCGTCATTTAATTAGAATATTTCATTAACTGTTGTCGCTGAAAATCAGGGGATTCTGGTCGCTAGATTTTTAAGACACCGAACCATATACCACATACTCCCACATACATATTAAAATAAATATATATTTGTTGAAAACGACGGTGTTTCTATACCGGCTTATTTTTATATATGTACATATTATTATATATATTAATCGTTTTAACACCTAACAGCTTTAGTTCACTGCACGTGTAGCGCAGCGGTAAAAACTAGCACTTCGCAAATTCGTGTCCTGAGTTCGATTTCCGCACAGGACAACTATTTGTGTGGCCCATAAGTATATTTTCTGAGTTAGGGTATGCTGTGCCCGTCAATAAAATGTTTGAAAAGAAACCCACGACACAGGTAGGCATTTACCAAAGTCTTTAATATAATAGGTCTTTACCTATGAAATTGCCGTTTTGTATGAAAAAATTTAAACGAATTTTTTTCATGAATTTTTTTATTAGTATTAATCGAAGTAATCACCCATGCAATCAATGCATCTTTGCCATCGCAGTGGCAGTTTATTGATGCCCTTCTTAAAGAAATCAGCTGGACGGGAGGCAACAAATTCTTCAAAGGCATTTTGTACTGCCTCTCGGGTATTGAATTTTTTTCCCGCCAAGAAGTTATCCAAATTCTGGAAAAAGTAGTAGTCTGTAGGCGCAAGGTCTGGTGAGTAGGGCGGATGACGGAGAGCTTCCAACCCCAGTTCTTGCAACTTGGAGACCGTCTGCTGTGCAGTATGAGGTCGCGCGTTGTCGTGCAGGAGCAGCGGAGACGAGCGATTGACCAATGCTGGTTGGAGATGCGCCAGCTTCTCCATCATTGTGCTCAGTTCTTCACAGTACACATCTGCAGTAATGCTCACCCCGTTTGGTAAGAAGCTGTGATGAATCACACCGGCGCTAGACCACCAAACAGTGACCATCACTTTTCTAGGGGTAAGTTTTCGTTTAGGGCATTGTTTAGGTGCTGAACCAGGATCCAACCAACTTGCTGAGCGCTTGCGGTTATCAAACAGAATCCATTTTTCATCGCAGGTAACAATGCGGTTCAAAATTCCTTCATTTGTGTGTCTGTTGAGCAGTGCAAGGCACGTCTCGACGCGTACTTCGCGCTGGCGATCATTGAGTTCGTGGGGCACCCATTTGTCAAGCTTTTTTACCTTGCCAATTTGACGCAAATGGACCAATATTGTTTTGACGCTAACGTCGAAAGCTGCTGCTAATTCAGCCGTAGATTGTGTATCATCAGCTTCCACAACCGCCTTTAATTCGTCATTGTCGACCAAAGTCTTCGGACGACCGCGAGGTTCATTTTTCAGGTCGAAATTTCCAGAACGGAAGCGAGCAAACCAATAACAGGTGGTGCGTTGGTTTGTAGTGTTAGCTCCGTAAACGTCGTTGATGTTGCGTGCCGCTTGTGCCGCGTTGCTGCCACGACGGTACTCATATTCCATAATTACTCGAATTTTTAACGTATCCATGATGACGAAAAAGATTGAAATGCGATGAAAATGTAACACTAATCAATAAAGAAATGACTACTTTTGGAAAAAAGAATCCATGTTTTTAAAATAAAATTAATTTGAAATTAGAATTCTTAGCCAAACAAAAATTATTTTGATTTGAAATGGCCAGTACTGCAGAACGGCAATTTCATAGGTAAAGACCTAATATATTGGCTGTTATACTACGCACTATGATATCCCTATCTTTTTTTAGTTTTTTTTTTTTATATTGTTTATTCATAGAAGAAAATTACATTTTTACAATTAAATTGTTCCTCGCCAAGCGACAAAGCTTGTTGGCGAGACGCGCTCGTTTATATAATATTAAAGGTAGTCACAATTTTTATTATACTACTAGCTGTGCCCCACGGTGTTACCCGCGTTAAATTTTATAAATTTTCTTTGCTATAAACCTCACGGAACCCGAGACCTTTCCAACGAATGCAAAACCGTGGAAATCGGTTCGTGCGTTCTGGAGTTATAGCGTCAGGAAGGAAAATCCGACTTATTTTTATACCTACTTAAATATTTTAAAATCTTAAATCTAATCTCCGATGAGGACAGTTGCAACGGAGACATGGTCTATTTCTAATAAGAAGCTATAATTACTTCATATTTTGGTGTAAGAGAAGAAATGATAAATAATACTTACCAACTCTTGTTGATCCTGTTGGTTTTTAATATGCTGCTGAATAACCTGCTGGTGTTGTCTCTGCAAGGCTTGTTGTAATGCCTGTTGTTGTTGCAGCTGCTGTAGTTGCTGCTGCTGCAGCTGTTGCAGTTGTTGCTGCTGTTGCTGCTGGATTATTTGCTGTTGTATCTGTGACAATATTGTTTTAATATTATTAGGGCCGATTATTTTCCTTAACACACTACATGTCATACGGGCAAAATTTCGGCCATGGCGACCAGCGGGACATATTATAGTGTATAAGTGTGTGCTCTTTACATTTCCTAACACTCATGATGCGAAAGAACGGTTAACCGAAACCACCGCAGTGAGTTGAAGTACATACTGGACAGACGGCTCCACTTGCTTTCTGAGGCACTGATCCCAAACTAAGCAGAGCTTTAACTATGGAAACCAGATAACTGATAAATTACATAATATATACTTATATAGATAAGTACAACCAGACTCAGGACAAACAAACATGTTCATGTACACAAATACATATCTGTCCTGGGCCTCTACCGGCTAAGTCGCCGAACATCGATTTCTTAAATGGCGTTCAAATAAATAAAGGTAAAAATGACTTAATCAATCTTTAAATCGGCTTCCATGAGCACATGTGACATCATAAATGGTCCGGAATCGATGGTCAACGTTGAAGCCGATTTAACGATTTATTAACTCATTTTTAACCGTTACTTATTTGAACGCCATTGCAAAAATCGATGTTTAGCGACTTAGCCGGTAGAGCCCCTGGGTGGGAATCGAACCTATATTGTAGTTATATTTTTATAACTATCCCATAATCAAATATCCCAATATCACTTTTTGGCCCGGCCCGGGATTCAATGCAGGTCCCATCATTGTCTGCGGTTGACCCGCTACCAATTAACAAACAAGACAGTGAAGTAACATACTAAATTGCCTTTGTGTTACACAAAACAACGTATTTTTATTCGTATACCTTTGAATTCGAAGCAATTGTATCGTTATCATTATTTCCTTATACATTGTGAGAGACTTTAGAGACATGCTTATTATACACGCACACACAATTTTGGGCTTACATACAAAGAACGTAAGCCTTTGAAAAATATTGCCAATTATGTATGATTTACAAGTAATTGGCCCTTAGGAGTACAGACGCCAGCACATCAAGCTACCCCAATCTGTGAAATTTCCCTAATGAAAAGTGAACCTTATGCTATTGTCATAAAGTTGAAAATCTAAAAAAAAATTGACAGTTTGAGGTAGCTTGATGTGCTGGCGTCTGTACAATGAGCTTAAGCTTCTACAATGTGTATGTTGATGTTTGATGATACGCGTGTTTCCTTATTTGGTTTATTAATTTATACATGGCGCAGTGGTTAATTTCAGGTTGAATCCCCGCACAAGTCAACTATGTGACCCATACATAGATCTGAATCTGGGTCTGCTTTGTGTGCGATAAATGGATGTTTTGTAAAGTCTCCCACGACAGTTCTATTCATCGCCATTTTGCGAGTGTTCATTAAAAATTAACTAATAATTGTCTATTGCCTAACAAAAGTTTCTGCGATATTTGAACTGACATCCAAAATAGTGGTAAAGGTCTGAAAGCAGACGATATTTATATATAGTTTCGGGGCCGAGTTTAAATTAAACCTCAGAAGGTTACTGTTCAATCGGCTCCTCCAAAGGTTAATCTTTAAATTAGTAAATGCTTCTATTTAATTGAACTTACAAAAGCACTCTAAAAGCTGTTTATCTGTTATTACTTTTCGTCTATATTACAATTTTTTACCTTATTGTTGTACTTTAAGGTCGGATTTCTACCTTACTTAATCATGGACAAAATAATTAATATAATTATCTTAGGACAACTAACACACTGCGATCTGATCCTAAATCAGCCAGAACCTCGTAATGGGCAACCAGACATCTGATAAACATACTTATATATTTCTTAATACATATGTATTGTAAATACGCCGGCTGGAATGGTTGGTAGAAATTTGTTTTTCATGCCTCAGGTCATGGGTTTCAATGGGTTTGATTGTATATTTATATATTTGTGTGCATGAACATGTCTGTTTGTCCAGAGTCTGGGTAGAATCATCTATATAAGTATGCATTTACAAAAGAAAAGTATTATTCAGTTATCTGGTTTCCATAGTACAATCTCTTGACAATAACTTGATACGAGCTAGCTAAATATCATTGCTATAATAAAATAAATTTTATAAATGTTTTCATACAATGTGTACCTAAATATCTATGTTACTACAAATAATAATATATACAACTATATTACTACAAATATGTTCTGACTATTTACAAGCGCTTTTTTAAAGTCTACGTGAATAAAACCTTTATTATTTATTTATATTATTCAAGCTCTGCTTAGTTTGGGATCAGATGGCCGTGTGTAAGTAACGTCCCAGGATATTATTATACTATAGTACAAGCTCTACTTAGTTTGGAATCAGATGGCAGTGTGTGAATAATGTCCCAGGTTATTATTTGATTTTTATCAAAAAACATAAATCAGACCAGACACAATACATAATCTTCCTCATACACAATTATTTATCCTGGGTGGTGATCGAAACCACGACCTCTATCTAAGCAGTCAGTGTGACTAACCACTAAACCATCAGGCAAAAATACATCTGACAAGCATTCGCTCCTATATTGAGCTACGATCGATACGTAAAGAACCATTGTACAGACGCCAGCGCATCCAGCTACCCCAAACTGTCGAATTTCTTTTATAGTTTTTCAACTTTATCACATAAGCATAAGGTTCACTTTCAATTGGGGAAATTTGAGAGTTTGGGGTAGCTTGATGTGCTGGCGTCTGTACACAAAAATGCCTTAGATTGTAGTTCAAAGACAAATTTTAACGAATAAATAATACAATTACATATATAACTTTATTAAGCTCATATAATTGGGCTTCATACGAAGCGACCTTTTGTTTATAAATATATGTTATTATATGTATTTATTATAATTGGTATATTGGAATTCCCCGTTATTCAGGCATGTATTTGCCAATGTCAAGCGAAGATTTATATTCTTTCCAACTCGACAATTCTTAAATATTTTGATTTTATTCAAAAATTGTACTTTCAGCAACGGTTTCTGCACTTATCATGCAGGCTTGTGTTGCAAGAGCTATAACTTTACGACTTAAATATATTTAGTTCATATGGATGAAATTCACGTGGATTATGACACAAGTATTTTTGGCTCAATAGCAGAGATTAATCCTCATAATACCGACAGCAATTAAATGAAATGACAGATATTTGTATGTATATAGAGTTTATAGAGAACAAACGAACTAAATGGAGGAAGAGAGTGTAGAGAAGGGATTTGAATGTTGTCGCCTAATTTGACTGCACATGTGGCGTAGCGTTTAAAACAGCCGCTCACCATTTCCTATCCCGGGTTCGATTCCCAAACAGGACAACTATTTGTGTGACCTAAAAATACTTGCTCTGAGTCTGGATGTACTTAGGTACTTTGTGTCTGTCAATGTTCTTTTTTTATATAACAGAGGGCAACAAACGAGCAAGTGGGTCACCTGATGGTCAGTCAATTATATGCTTGTAAAGTACCCCGCGGCACAGGGATTAATTCTGCAAGTCGGACGTTGTTTTTTTAAAAGAAAGATTTCGTTAATTTCTGCTTCATCTCCGATTTTATTCAACTTATCATATTAATCCCTATGCCTGAACTATAACCATGCAAAATTTTATTAATATATATTCGGTTGTTCCAATGTGAGTGCATGTATGCATTTCAATTGTCATCGTCTATCTCATGGAATATGAAGGGTAAAGTTATCAATATGTATCAAAGTTAAAACTATAACTGTCCACAAATAAAACTGTTAGTTAATTCATAGTATCAGACCTTCAATTCCATCCGTCCAATAGATTATATTATTCGGGAAGCGCGGTCGATATACGGTCAGACATAGATCGGCTGCACGACGACGTGGTGAGGTGACAAAAATAAAATCCCTCTTATGCATTGTTGTAATATAGCTTAGCTTATAAGTCATAACTTAGTTTAGTTACAACAAAAGTAAAAAAAATAAAATAAAAAAGTGACATGAGTGAAAACGATTAACTTTTTCATTTGAAAGAACGTGACCCTAAAAAAAGCACACCTTAGATACTACTCTAATCGGTGTACAGACGCCAGTACATCAGGCTACCCCAATCTTTCAAATTTCCCTAATTGAAAGAGAACCTTATACTTTGGGGATAAAGTTGAAAATCTATAAAAGAAATTTGACAGATTGGGGTAGCTGTGACAGGTGTACGGATGTGCTGGCGTCTGTACATTACATTTTTAAATAGGTATTTCGCTCGGTACTAATATGCCATGCTGTCAGTTTCATGTATCATGGTAAAATTCTTAAATTTTGTTGTAAAATTATCATCAAAGGACTATTATGAAATATACATCGCGATACAAAGGAGGCCGCGCAACACGTTTTTGCAAACTCGTCAAGTTACGAACCAAAGCTGCGGTGACACGGTCAGTTAACATGCTGCACGACCGAACATCGCACAGCGTTAGTCCCTCACAAAACAAAAGTTTGATCGACAGGATTGAAATAGGGGGAGGTGTAATACATACTATAATAGATATGTAGTTTGTAACAAGGTTTCACGTTTTCTTCATTCGTACATGAGAAAAGGCGCGCATAATTGGTGTTTTTTACATGTATATCAACAGTGATGGACTGAAGTAAAAAAAATCCGAATTTCCAAGGATTTATTGGCAGGCGTATGGATCTTATTTAAGTAAAGATGTAAAGAGCTTAGGTCAAGAATAATCTTCAGTTTCTAAGTGTTTCATAGCAGGATCTCATTAGAATAAATCATACATGTATAGCTGAGCCCGCAAGCTTTGTTAGTGGCAATAAATGAGCTGATTTTGGATTTTATTGAGTTCTATTTATTATATTACTAGCTGTGCCCCGCGGTTTTACCCGCGTTAAACTTTATAAAATATGGGCTATGTGTTATACTAACTATAAAAATTAGCCTATGTTCTTTCTCAGGGTCTAGACCATATGTATACCAAATTTCATTCAAATCCATTCAGTAGTTTTGGCGGGAAAGAGTAACAGACAGACAGACAGAGTTACTTTCGCATTTATAATATTAGTTAGGATTTTAATATGAATTTTAAAATATCTAGTATTTTAATGATTCTCTCATGTTTATTGGCCGTATATTTAGCTGCATGGGTTGGTCTCTTCTTCAGTACAACACCGTGTGATAGACGAAATTTTTCGTTTTATTATCAGATACGCAAAAACAAATAATGCAGATGGTATACCGACCCGTGAATATGCCACATATAATTATGTAAAACATGGATTTTCTACATTCCGACCCCAAACTTTCAGGTTAGTTTTTGGTCATGGCGAATGCAAGCCGGATCGGAAATTGAAGTCAAACCCAACTCTAAAGGCATAGCGGGTGGGATCATCGGAATCCTCGGAACGAGAACTTCCTCACCTTCGAATTTTCCTTTGAGTATCGTCGCGTAAGTCACATTGTTCATCAATTTACTGACAGCCGAACGCGTTCCGTTGCACACTTTTGGTTGGTTTAAATTTCGAACTTTGATAATAAGTACGGAGCCAACCTTTTTTCGTAAATTGTGCGGTGGTAAGCCAGGCACATACAATGAGTTTAAAAATTCTATTGGATAGTTGGTGGCTTCATCTACATTTGTTACAAGTCAATAGATTTGAATGAATACAGTGTACCAATGATCTCATTCTAAATTATGTCGTTTATATTTTCGTTAGTAATGATGTTTGGGAATATTTTGTTGATTAGTTCGTCTTTCGATGAGACAAAATTCCATAAATTCTGAGGAAAAGAAATCCATCCGCTCGATTCGTCGATAATATCAGCCCGCAATGACTTTGAAATTTGGAAACGAATATAGTATTTTTGAGTGTTTGCTAGAAATTGTGGTGATACGGGTATTTTCTCAGGTGTTGCGAGTCAATAATGGCAAATTCACTTTCCTACTAAGGCAGCACAATCCTGGTGTTTCTCCGGAAACTTCAATGCGCCACAATACTCGCAAACAACGTCCAATGGACGTTGCTCAATGTAAACGCTAGTATGCAAGCAGTAATCAGTGCTGCAATCGTATCGAAACGCTGCTCGATTCAAATCAATTCTTGATAAATTTCTTCTTAAGTTTCGAACATTATCTAGTTGTTGATCTTTGAGGTTTGCTCGACGATTTCGCATTGCCAACCGCGCCGTTTCACGGGCTGCCTCGCTTTGTTCTTGTGATTGAGACGCACGAAGCTTTTCACGTGCAATTTCTTGTTTTTCTTCAGTCCTTTCAATCGCAATTTTTCGAATCCTAGTTACGGCTTTGTCGGCAAATATTCGATTGTCTTGGTCGCGGCATTTTAAAGATAATGTCGGCACAATAAGCTATTAAAAACTCGAAGTAAACACATCAACCGGTCAACTTCAACATTTTAATTGTAAAATTTTCAACCATACTTAAACATAGACAACATTATGTTTAGCTGTCAGTAACTGATAATTTTTTCGTTGCCTGTTTGATTCCATATTATTAGCATATATTATAGCTATATTATAGCACATTGACACTACGGCGGATAATGTTGTTAACGTTACTTGACGTGAAGAATAGAGAAAGGAGACATATAAGAGAAAACAATGGAGAGAAGAATGTACTTTATTAGTAGGTTTAAAAAATAAATGATCCACAAAAATATTTAAATTCAGTTCTATAAATCTGTCTGTAATTCTAAGTTAATTTTGGAATTTTGCATTTTTACTATCCATTAATCTATTGCCTAAACATTTATACCCTTTTTAATGCATATTTCTGTAGAAGGGAAAACATAGCATATTATGTAATTAAAGTAATATGAAATATTAAAATATGCTTAAGAGTTTAATATATATTGCAGTCTCTTTACATTTTATTAAATACAATACAGTGTATTATGTGTAATCATTTACCCAAACTTAATCGAATTGACAATTATTTGTTTTATATGACTTACATTAAATATCCCTTTTAAATAAATGTCTTATGAATAGTACCAAAGCATACCTAGAACTGCAGAGCGAATAAAGCTCCGGAGCGCATAATTAAATTAGCTTTCCAGTTCTACAGAACTTTCGTTTGAGGGGCGTTTGGGCTTCCCTCAGAATTAAGCTAGTAAATTAAATTCACAGAATAAAATTGTCTTGTCCTTTCATAAGAACCAAGTGGTAATGAAAAATACTAAATTAAAATGGCTTGTAATTCTTTTTTTAATCTTATTTATATGTTCCAGTAAGAATACGTGTTAATTTAACATATAATAATAAATAATTAATTAATTAAGAAAAAAGATAAGGTACTAAAATCGAAGCTGTTCACATAAAATATTTAAGATATAATATATCTTTAAATGGGGAAAATAAATGTTCTCAAATTTAATTTTGATAAATTTTGCAGAATACGTTGTTAGGAAAAATAAATTATGTAGCCTTTCTTATTACTCCCTATCAAGACCTAATAGTTACTAAAGTAGTATTAATAAATAAAAAGGTTAAAACCCATTAAAAGAATAACATTAATTCAGTCATACTACAAATACCTATAATATAAAGTGGGACCCAATAACATTTGATTTCCATGATCCATGATAACAATCATATTTTTTTTTTTATTTATTTATTCTAGGTCGCTTTATAACATCTTGGGTCATTAGCGACCACTTTTAACAATACAGAATATAATATATTAAATAAGTTTATAGACCTTTATTATTTGCAAAAAAGCTAATGTCTGTGAACATCCATTGTGGTTCAAACAATCTTTTAAATTATTAGGTAGGGTACATAAACATTTTTCGTTATCATATTCTGCACATTCCACAAGGAGATGAGAAACAGTTAAATTGAATCCACACTTGCATTTGTTTCTGTCAGATTTAGTTATTAAATGAATATGAGTCAAGTTTGTGTGATCAATTCGTAATCTACTAATAACGACTTGATCCTTCCTGCATTTAAAAGAAAGAGGAGGTTTATCAAAAATTGAATTTCGGACACTGAATAATTTAGATATATTTTCTGCCTTCCAATGGTAATCCCAATTAATTTTAATTTTATGTTTTATATATTTCTGTACTTCAACCTGAGTAGATCTGAACAATCATATTTATTAAAACCGAATATGGAATAATACGACGTACCGGATAAACACACTATTCAAAGAATCAATGATAAAAACCCATACTTTAATAAGAATAGTCACAGAAGGATGTATGCCCTAATTCACACGTATTTCATGAATATTTACCGTAAAAGACATCTACTTATATCGTAAAAATATAAATGTTTTCGTGACATAGACAAAATCATACGTATTCGGTCCGTCAGAAATAGCTTCATTTCCGTATCTGCACGAAGAAAATAACATAACTTTAGGTAGACAGATAAAAATAAAACAAAAAGCGAATGTAACTAACCTGTATCTTGTCATCTTCCTCTTTTCTATATCTATATTCTTCTTGTTGATTGAGATTATCCGGCTCAGCCTTCGGTTGTTTCGGTTCTGAGAGTCTTCTATTAGTATTATTCTGTTTATCTAATGCCAAAAGAGTATTGGCCGCTTCGTATTTATCTTCGAATGTAATACCTGCCTTTTCAGCTAGAGTTTCTAAATACTGTAAGGGCCTCTTAGCTGGCTTAATTTGATTTTTGGCCTTATCTGTCTGACTACTACCTGGCAATGCTTTTGGTAAAGTTTTAGTTATTGTAATGCTATTTTTATTGCAGTCATCTTTTTTTTCTCCGTTTATATTATTGTTTTCTATAAGAGTGATGGTTGTAGAATTGGCAACTTTTATAGTCTTATCTTTGTGTTCTGACTTGTTGAGGATGGGCGGGGCCAAGTTGTGTGTGGGTGAAAGTAACTGTTGGGCAGGGACATGCTGGGTCACAGGAGTGTTAACATTAGGTACGTCGGTTGAATGCAAAGATTTGTCCACTGATTTATTAAGTTTCTGCTGGTAATTAGGACTTTGTGGCTCTTTATCCTGATCCTTCTTCTTCTGTATGTTGTCTAAGATTTCAGACCTGAAAGAAGAACAAGTTATTAGTATCAAATTACTTGCAGTATTCATCCACATTGGAATGTCAAACATTTAAAGGATATTTGGTTTATTTGTCGACATTAGACACAATAAAAATAGTTAATAAATAATTGCATGTTCGTTTTCCGATTAATACTTGAATTATATACTATGAATAAAATACTAGATCAGTACAACAATAATAACAATCTGAAGGTTCTTTAGTGGCTGATGTTCCAAATGGGTGCCGTGGTTATATCCCTAATAAGTACATTGGTACATTTCATGGCATATCTAAAAACCCCGGGGCTTCGGACCTCCACTCTGGATAGTTACTGTGGCGTAATTACACAAGAGGGTCGGTTTTGAGCGAAATTTCCTGCAACTATCGCTCTACGGTTATATGCGACGACATAAAGTCGACCTACTTATTGTAGAATAGGCAGGGCATTTATCGATACCTATGCAAACTAAGAGTCATGGAGGACGACAGTGGTGGCGCCTGGCGAGTACGATAGGTTGGATTGCCTCGATATCTAATTATTTAGTATAGTATAGTTAGTATTATAAAGCATATTATGTCATTAATACTAATACAATAACCACACAGAAAAGTCAAAAACAACAATAAATTATGCTTGAAGTTCAGAGCAAGACTATACCTGCTGATATTATAGTTTTTACGTTCCACCAACCTTATTTCGAGACAAGGTAGTTATGATGCAGATAGTAGATAGAACACGCAGGTAGGCAAGGGAAACTAAACGTTTATATAGTTATGTCTATGATCGGTGGCATGAGCACAATCAGCCTAGATACATAATAATAGGTCTTTACCTATGAAATTGCCGTTTTGTATGAAAAAATTTAAACGAATTTTTTTCATGAATTTTTTTATTTGTATTAATCGAAGTAATCACCCATGCAATCAATGCATCTTTGCCATCGCAGTGGCAGTTTATTGATGCCCTTCTTAAAGAAATCAGCTGGACGGGAGGCAACAAATTCTTCAAAGGCATTTTGTACTGCCTCTCGGGTATTGAATTTTTTTCCCGCCAAGAAGTTATCCAAATTCTGGAAAAAGTAGTAGTCTGTAGGCGCAAGGTCTGGTGAGTAGGGCGGATGACGGAGAGCTTCCAACCCCAGTTCTTGCAACTTGGAGACCGTCTGCTGTGCAGTATGAGGTCGCGCGTTGTCGTGCAGGAGCAGCGGAGACGAGCGATTGACCAATGCTGGTTGGAGATGCGCCAGCTTCTCCATCATTGTGCTCAGTTCTTCACAGTACACATCTGCAGTAATGCTCACCCCGTTTGGTAAGAAGCTGTGATGAATCACACCGGCGCTAGACCACCAAACAGTGACCATCACTTTTCTAGGGGTAAGTTTTCGTTTAGGGCATTGTTTAGGTGCTGAACCAGGATCCAACCAACTTGCTGAGCGCTTGCGGTTATCAAACAGAATCCATTTTTCATCGCAGGTAACAATGCGGTTCAAAATTCCTTCATTTGTGTGTCTGTTGAGCAGTGCAAGGCACGTCTCGACGCGTACTTCGCGCTGGCGATCATTGAGTTCGTGGGGCACCCATTTGTCAAGCTTTTTTACCTTGCCAATTTGACGCAAATGGACCAATATTGTTTTGACGCTAACGTCGAAAGCTGCTGCTAATTCAGCCGTAGATTGTGTATCATCAGCTTCCACAACCGCCTTTAATTCGTCATTGTCGACCAAAGTCTTCGGACGACCGCGAGGTTCATTTTTCAGGTCGAAATTTCCAGAACGGAAGCGAGCAAACCAATAACAGGTGGTGCGTTGGTTTGTAGTGTTAGCTCCGTAAACGTCGTTGATGTTGCGTGCCGCTTGTGCCGCGTTGCTGCCACGACGGTACTCATATTCCATAATTACTCGAATTTTTAACGTATCCATGATGACGAAAAAGATTGAAATGCGATGAAAATGTAACACTAATCAATAAAGAAATGACTACTTTTGGAAAAAAGAATCCATGTTTTTAAAATAAAATTAATTTGAAATTAGAATTCTTAGCCAAACAAAAATTATTTTGATTTGAAATGGCCAGTACTGCAGAACGGCAATTTCATAGGTAAAGACCTAATATATTATGGTCAGTAACATATTTTTAGTTTTTAGTATACCTTTTTTAATGATAATTTTTTGTGTACCACACTTTGTTTCCGTTCCCGGCATTATTAGATTCAATTCCTATCCATCCAGTTGTCTGGAAATTGCTAAATGCGATAAAACCGACCGACCCAATATATAACTATGATAAAGCTACCTTAGTCTGTTGGACGCTAGGATGACTTTGCCTTCAACAATACTAGGTCTGTCGGAATGCTAGCCTTACTACATTAGTCTTTTTTGAAGGGTTTTTTTAATTAGGCTCCTAGAATAAAAGACATAACCCAAAGCCCTTGCACGAAATCAATTACGTAGGCATGTTTTAATATCCCCACGAGCGAGAAAACTCCTCTTCTAGCGTGTTTTAACTACCCCAAGAGACAAGCAAAATTATCAATTTAATTTTCTTGTTCAAATACAACTTGACTTTATTTAATCAACTACTTTCACAAGAAAGTTTTCCTCCAAGAGGCCCCTCATCTACCAGTCTACTTAAAAACTAACTGCAAATTTAGTAAACACTTATAGCATCACTGTGACGTCACACTGCTAGGTTCATTATAAACCTAATATAAGCCTTTCATAATTGAAGCAAAATTGACACAAAATTCAGATTTATTTACCATCTCATATATCTTGTGTCCCTGAATAGAACTATCTCTCTTATTTGTCATACTGTCCTGGATATATGGAAGTTCGGTTATGATACATTTTTTATATTAGTCCTTAATTGGTCAAAGCGTAGGTTCATAATTCATTGGTTAGAGCTCTTCTTACAACATAATAAAGTTCACAATGAGGTAGTAGCTAATATACCATTGTCCAATTATAAATAGACATAACAAGCATTTCTATGCAACAATGAAGTTTAATTGGAGCGGTTAGTAAAATAATTCAACAAGGATACAGTAACACCAGGACTACTAGAGTCTACAAAGAGTCCCCACAAGTAAGTTAAGAACAAGTAAAAGAAGCAGTATTATTAGTTATTGAAAGACCTAAAACTAAATGAGCATTGTTGTCAGTTGTGGTGGCAAATTAGAAATTTTTATGACAGTTTAAAAGTTATACAAAACTTTAAATTGTCCATCACTTTACCTTTAAAAATAAAATTATGAAAAACATACATTAAATAATCATATATTACAGACCACATGAGCTCTGCTCTAGGCTATTAGTCTAATGTTGCCTGTATACAAGCAGATGAAGCAAAGATTCTATAGTGAGACAACCTATCTAATGAACTGACTTTATTTTAAATAACCCATATATTACAGACAGCAGCTCTGCTTTAACTTACTTGTCAACTGTTGCCTATATACAAGCAAGTTAAGGGAAGATTCTATAGAGCCTATGTTGCATAACCCAAATATAACACACAGCATGACCTCTGCTGTCTATATACTAATCTGGTAACAAGTGACAAAAGACTTTAGTACATTGTGATTGTAATGAGTTTTAAATATGAAATTTCAGTGCAGAAATTCTATTTCATGCTATTCTGTTTCATTCTATTTCACATGTGATTATGCTCAGCTACTATGTAATAAATGTTTGGTGAATAGACTGCAATGATGATGAAAATAATTGGTATTTTTACAAACTTACTTTCAATATCTATCATAGTTCTCATTGGATTTATTTTGTATCTTAAGTAAGCATGTTAGTTTAATACACACATAATAGATGGACACATATTACATCCATTGGATCCTTTGTTTAATGATTTATTATTATTAACATGCATCTGAGCGACCTAAGTCAACTGTGTTAAATATCAAAGACCTCACTAGTTTAGCCCGTGGTGAGACGTTCTTTACAATGGGTGTCAGGTGTGCATTTTTCTCTATATTCCATGCTACCGGCAACACATCCACTGTATATATATTTGTAAATGCCACAGAATACTTAAATAACATATATATATTCATATATACATGGAGGTAGAGAAGATACTGGCCAAAGATTAGGGTAGGTCAGGGTTTATCCCACTCTATAAATAAACTTTAATATCAGTCACAGTTGTTGCCAGTGCATTTTGAGGATAAGGGTCAATTGCTACAAGAAAAAGAGAGAGATATATGGATCATATCAAATTCTAATAGACTAATGTCTTAAAAAGGCCCACCCGACCTATTAGTAATGAAATTTACTCACCTGGTAGAAATGTAAATATCAAGTTACAAAACACTTATTTGAAAAAGAGCCTTAGGCGCATAAAGTAAAGCTGATATTAGACTGACAACCATAGTAGCTTATGGTGCATCAACAAACAACAATCAATTTCCAAAGAGACATTACCTTGGCATACTCTTAAACTTTTGGGCACATTCTTAAACTTTCAAACAACACAATATTTATGATGGAACACTTTAAAACGTCATAACAACGACGCCATTTTGAATTATATTGTAAAATGTCAAACTATCTCATGTCAATTTTGACAGATTTTCATGTGATGTTGCCATGTGATTATTTGGCAGTTCTGACTATAAGCGGGGAAAATAGCCAGTAGGCATGATGATAACAGATGATAACAAAATGCATTCATTAGATAATGTGACACGTGTTTATCACGCTTTTGTTAATTTACGGTAACTATCATCATTTATTCTCGAGCAACTAAGGCTCATTACACGATACATGTACAATAATAAAATAAAATCGCTGTCACATTGTTAACATAACATTATAAAAAAAAACAATATAAAACAATACAAAATTAGAATGATATTACAAAACAAAACATCATAATAACATATTAAGAAAAACTTTATTAGACAACTAATGCCGCGTACCCAATGTAGAGCTTCGAAAAGTGGTTTATATTTAATTCTAGTGATCGCGGAGCTTTACTAAGTAGGATTGTGCTTTAAATACCTTATCTTAATATGATAATTTGAATGTTAATATAATCTAACTGTTAAATGACACCACTTCAGTCTTCACACAAACAAACAAGCAACCTATTATCCATAATGAATCCTAGTAACCACAGTTAAAATTTAAAACATTTTAAGTCAAATTTTAGCAAATTAAAGATGTAAAATTACCTGAACATGTTTCATAAAAGCAATTTTACATGGTGGCACAAGAAATAACGCCCCATAGTAGCCGAAAGCTATATAACATAAGCCCTATATATTATTATGAACCCATATGTATATATAAGGATAAAGGCGCGCGAAACTTGTGAGAATGTTACATAATAATAAAATTAGAATCTTTTCGCCTGGCAACCGTGGCACTGGCAACCGTCGTCACCTGGATGGGAACAAATATTTCGCATTTTCGCTAATCCTTTTGATGTTGATAACAGGAATTATTTTTACTAATTAACTTTTTATATATGAATACACAGTCATGGCCGGTTACCGTGGGTAAAATGAATCTAAGTATATAATTATTTATTTAATGTTATTATTATTATTTAATGTTATTATTATTATTGAAGTTTAAAACACTATATCCATATGTTATTCATAAATATACTGTTTGATTTCATTATTATTTATTCGTTTAAAATCACACTTATGTTAGTTCAGAAACATTCAACAAAATGTTAATCAAGTGATTACTAACGCTCGACGCGATGCATATCAAATCATATCAACATACTTTAGTCTGGTTTGCTTTCTCTAAAAGTTTGGATACAATCTACGCTACTCAATTATCTTAATAGGTCTTTACCTATGAAATTGCCGTTTTGTATGAAAAAATTTAAACGAACTTTTTTCATGAATTTTTTTATTTGTATTAATCGAAGTAATCACCCATGCAATCAATGCATCTTTGCCATCGCAGTGGCAGTTTATTGATGCCCTTCTTAAAGAAATCAGCTGGACGGGAGGCAACAAATTCTTCAAAGGCATTTTGTACTGCCTCTCGGGTATTGAATTTTTTTCCCGCCAAGAAATTATCCAAATTCTGGAAAAAGTAGTAGTCTGTAGGCGCAAGGTCTGGTGAGTAGGGCGGATGACGGAGAGCTTCCAACCCCAGTTCTTGCAACTTGGAGACCGTCTGCTGTGCAGTATGAGGTCGCGCGTTGTCGTGCAGGAGCAGCGGAGACGAGCGATTGACCAATGCTGGTTGGAGATGCGCCAGCTTCTCCATCATTGTGCTCAGTTCTTCACAGTACACATCTGCAGTAATGCTCACCCCGTTTGGTAAGAAGCTGTGATGAATCACACCGGCGCTAGACCACCAAACAGTGACCATCACTTTTCTAGGGGTAAGTTTTCGTTTAGGGCATTGTTTAGGTGCTGAACCAGGATCCAACCAACTTGCTGAGCGCTTGCGGTTATCAAACAGAATCCATTTTTCATCGCAGGTAACAATGCGGTTCAAAATTCCTTCATTTGTGTGTCTGTTGAGCAGTGCAAGGCACGTCTCGACGCGTACTTCGCGCTGGCGATCATTGAGTTCGTGGGGCACCCATTTGTCAAGCTTTTTTACCTTGCCAATTTGACGCAAATGGACCAATATTGTTTTGACGCTAACGTCGAAAGCTGCTGCTAATTCAGCCGTAGATTGTGTATCATCAGCTTCCACAACCGCCTTTAATTCGTCATTGTCGACCAAAGTCTTCGGACGACCGCGAGGTTCATTTTTCAGGTCGAAATTTCCAGAACGGAAGCGAGCAAACCAATAACAGGTGGTGCGTTGGTTTGTAGTGTTAGCTCCGTAAACGTCGTTGATGTTGCGTGCCGCTTGTGCCGCGTTGCTGCCACGACGGTACTCATATTCCATAATTACTCGAATTTTTAACGTATCCATGATGACGAAAAAGATTGAAATGCGATGAAAATGTAACACTAATCAATAAAGAAATGACTACTTTTGGAAAAAAGAATCCATCCATCCAAAATTAATTTGAAATTAGAATTCTTAGCCAAACAAAAATTATTTTGATTTGAAATGGCCAGTACTGCAGAACGGCAATTTCATAGGTAAAGACCTAATATTCTATGACCCTAGATGTAAGTTTTTTTGGAAAACATGCAAGGACACTTGCACAGCAAAGCATACAAAGCTTACAGAGTATTCATAAATATGGCGTCTTCTAAAAACTAATCCCATGACCCGAAATTATTATATTATAAAGTTTATATTATTAGTTAAGGAGTTGAAATCTAGACTAGAAATAAAGCCCAATTTCATCGGCAGACATTTTGAATTCTCAATCTCCTATGATGTCGGTCCGTATCAAGCCGAAATATTATGTGCTTTTTTAAATCGACTTCAAAGGGTAAGGATCTTATGAAGAGGTGTTTTTACGCGGGTTGTTTTTTATTTCGTGGGAACCTAATCTTAAGGGTACTCTAGTAAAATATACTTAAAAGAATTTCTTTGGAACCGATGCAAAGCATTATGTATGTAAGTTTCATGCCTGCTTACCATACGAATAAATTGAGAACATAAGATAATCAGGGAAAGAAACTAAAAAAGCATTTTTATAAAAAGAACCTATTCTAAATCGATTGTGGCCATCTATTGGGTTATTTATTTAAAGGTGGTGGTCAATATAGTTACCACAAGCTCGTGTAAAGAAATAAACTATGAAATGCACTTGTCCAAAACTGAATAATAGATAGATGATAGCAGTTGTGTCTAACGCAACTACTTTTTTTTATATTACATCAAGTGATATAAGTACATATCATTATAGTATCTGAATACTTCGAAATAATTGTAACTGAGTGAAGACTGCTCTTAACCGGTACACCTGCGGCAACCTCACATCTAACTCGGATCACGGACTACCGAGTGAGAAGGGATCTCACACGAGCAATATAGTTTCAAAAACAATCGCATTATGGACTATAGGCACTGGCATCCAAGAGTGCATGCGTACACCCGATTAACATGTAATTGATGTAATGCGAGATGAGATAATAAGCCGGTGAAGATTTATTCTCGTTTAAGCTAACGCACCCGGTGGCAGCCGCCAAACAGTTCACAGAATCTCCTTAAGGAGACAGAATCGTCCAAAATTGATGAATTCGAAACCATATTGTCGATGCCATTTTTATCAATTTTTATCGATTTTTCACAAGCTCTCGTCGTTGATTTTGTCGAATAAAGCTTTGTAATGTAAATTAATTCAATGAAGAGTGCAATGCAAAATTTTAATAACGTTGTTTTGATCTTTATCATAGCCCTTTTTAAAAGACAACAATATTGTAATACATTCTTTCCTTTGATATTTATTAGAAAATTTGTGTAGTTTTTATCCGCTTTTTGAGAAATATAAACGGGTCGCCGCTATTTATTACGTTAAAATGTCCTTTCCCTTAATCAGTCTAATAAGGGAGAAAGGGGAACAATACCCACAAATAACGGGGAACATCGATCTACATTCGGTATTATTTTTTATATCCCGTTTTTATCACATAGGCTCATAAGTATAAGTTTAGTATAGTTGCATAAAGTAATACATTGTCGGTCACATTTGGCGTGCACTAACTACATTGCGGACATGAAAGGTGAACAGGTGGACTCGCCCGTCTGCATAGAGAGAAGCCAGCGAAGGGCAACTACTACCCCCAATTCTATCGTTTCAAGCCATTCTCGTCCATATTGTATTGCAGTTACGGGTCAAAATTGAGTGATTTTAAAACTAACGAAACAAGTCAAAAACAGGGTTCGATAGAACGAAAACATTAATACTAAATATACTTCTAAATCTAAAACAACGAAGCTTTCACTATTTTTTTTTTTTTAAAGACATCGTCGGCTTATTAAACTTTTCCCCGTGTCGCGGGGTACTTTACAAACATATAATTGACGGACACTCTAGACGCAGATCAACTATTTATTGGTCACACAAATAGTTGTCCTACATGGCAATCAAAAACGATTAACTTTATCAAACAAAAATTGAATGGTAATTTTTCGAGTTACGTTTTTGAGGTGACTTTGTGATTTAAAACTAATGAGTATTTGAATCGTATTTGGGATCTTCATAATACACATATATTTTTTATTATTATGGTAAACCGTGTAAGTAATATGTATTGGCTAAAAATTTGCGGGCAAAACCGATTAGGCTATTGTCAGGCAAGTAAAAGCACTTAATTGGTCAATAGGGAACGCCAAGGAGCTGTTATTGTCCATGGAAAACTTAAATTAGTTCGACAGCGACTGCGGGGAATCCCCGCCAGTTCTTTATTAACCGGCTAATTCAATAGTCATTATCCCACCTGCGGGGATTCCTTCCACGCTGAGTAATAACAAAGCAATTAACCAATTAAATATTTTTAAGTGTGCTGTTAGCCTACACAAGTATTAAAGGGTCTAGAATATCTAGGTAAAACTCAAAGCGTACTCTTTTTTTAGCGCTGCAAAAATACGTTACTAATGTCCGATATTCTAAAAACTTAATCAATCCGTTATATAATTTTTGATAAATACTACCAGTGCACGAAAAGGGTGAATACTTAAATGCTTTAGAGCAATATAAAATAAATAAATACATTTACATACATAGTGATTGCATACAGTCTGAATTAGTTGGCAAATAGATCGAGCGAATTAAAACTGGTGTTGATTATTAAAATACCTAATGAACTACATCGTACTCCTAACGGCGCGCGGCGGTCCTCAATTAATATCGGACGTCAAAAGAAGGTTATGTTAATTTTATTTTAAATATTACGGGATGCATGTTAGGCGATGTCTCCGTTGTTTTTGAACCGATTTTGATCATTCTGTTTGTTCTCGATTTCCAATCGATACTTTCCAAATTACCCATATAAATCCTATCTACTAATATTATAAATTTTTTGTTACTAATATTATAAGTTCCTACTAATATTATTTGTTTATATGTGTCTACTAATATTATAAGTTTGTGAGTATGGATGGATGTATGGATGTTTGTTACTCTTTCACGCAAAAAGTACCAACGGATTTTGATGAAACTTTGTATTAATATAGCTTATACCTACATCCGATTTACACATAGGCTATAATTCATAAATTTTAACGCGGGGCACGTCTGGTTATGTTATAATAGTTTGTCTAAAAAAATAACAATCGATTTTGTAATTTTAAACAGTTAGCTTGATCTTTAAATAATTCCATTCATGTACCGTCGAGGCTTCATCAGTTACAGGCACTAAGAAAACTATCCTTACTGGCAACGTAATAAAGACTATCAAGGTCTAAGTATACCGACAGGTGGTGACATGGCGTGCGTCGTCCGTAAATTTTTAAGATATTTAATCAAATATATAAACACACACGAGTATAAAAACATTCTCGAAGGGACGCTATATTGAAAATTACATTTAACGGTTCTTCAAAGTGGGTCTTCAAAGCATTAATTACTGAAATATTGGGCTCCCAATTACTTGTTTGAAAAACCCATCACATTTTAGATTTTAGGCCTAATTGAAATCTAAAATGTGATGGGTTTTGCAAACAAGTAATTGGGAGCCCAATATTTCAGTAATTAATGCTTTGAAGATCTATCGATACCTACATATAAAATTTAAAATATAATAATTTAAATTTTACTTGTTGGTATCAGCATTTTCATCCGGTCTAAACTGGGTCGAGTTTTTATTGTACTACGTCGACGAACGGAAATACTGTTACGGGGAGAATTTATATGAAATTTTTCAGATTTACTGAAAATATTATGAACTCAAATTCACATTATTAATATACAAAGTGTAACATAAAAGTAGTGGACGTAAGTTAAACGAATTTATGCAATACCGACATATACAATAAACTAATTTTTAGATTATAATTGCAATGATATTAATATTTGTTGAGTACAGAATCGTAAGCACCACGAATATTTTATTTAGCGTAGGCTTTATAAAATAGCAAAATTAAAAATAAAAACGTTACAAAAATTTAACAACCAGCGATATGGCAAGGAAATACTGTGATTTCTATCACACTAATATTATAAAGGTGAGAGTTTATGAGTGTGTGCGTGTGTATGTTTGCTGAAGAAGTCTTCATGTCTAAACGGCTGGATCGATTTTAAAATTTGGTATGGAGTTAGCTGACACTCATGATTAATATATGGGCTATAATTTATAAAGTTTAACGCGGGTAAAACCGCGGGGCACAGCTAGTAAGTTATGATTCGTAATCGCGCCACGTCATGGGCTTGGACCATATTGTCCATTTAGCTCGCGGTCGCGGTGCAAGTGTCACAAAACAGAGTCCTGTTTTCGCTCTTTTTGTATGTAAATTTTTATCTCCATTTTGGTCCATGGCTTCAATTCGAACGGTAAAACCGCGAGAAATATTTAAGCCTATCAAACACTTGCGATCCATTAGGTTGGCCTTGAACAACGCAAATTAAATTTTATGATTACAATCACCATGAACATTTTTATGTTTGGATGCGTGTAATTCGCCTTAAAATGAACCTAAATCGATTAATTATATTAACTGCACCTCAATATCGTGAGAATAGTTTTGCGATGGGAGATGATTTGGCAAAAGTAAATTTTTAGCAACGGGCTACATAATACTAGTAAGATGTCATTCTATATATTGGATTACCTACTTGATTGACCATACATTATTTACATACGTCAATGGAATAATAATATATATATTGAAATCGAGTCGGTAGAGTAAGTAGTACTCCAACACAAGTACTCCAACTTGTGGAGGGCATGCCCACGCGGCATGCCCTCCACAAGTTGGACCAGCCATGGATGGGCGTATTTTATAAGTCGCTGGATTCGGTCGCAAGTCCAGCTATTGTGGATCAATGATTTCCACAATTGCCGATGCTGCTGCGTCTACCGATTCAACTTAAACATATATAAGTCTTGACAATAACTTGATACGAGCTAGCTAAATATCATTGCTATAATAAAATAAATTTTATAAATGTTTTCATACAATGTGTACCTAAATATCTATGTTACTAGAAATAATAATGTATACAACTATATTACTACATACATGTTCTGACTATTTACAAGCGCTTTTTTAAAGACTACGTGAATTAAAACCTTTTTTATTTATTTATTTATTATTATTTATACAATTCTTCCATTGGGATAAATAATCTTTGATCAATTAAGTATGTTTAATTACTACATACTTAATTACGTATGTAACCCAATGTCGATATCATAAAGGAATTTGATATACCTTTTGGCTTCGATCAACTTTTACTAGTTCTTATACAATTAATGGGATTCATAGGACTTTATAGTTTTATTTAATTAATAGAACCAACAAATGTAGTTAACTTGAGCTGATACCTAAATAATATTGAAACCAAGCTTCTTAGTTTACGTTTGCAATAGACATAAAGAATAAAATAAGCTGATGTGACTTAGACCCAAAAGTAGGATCAACGAGGTTCCGTTTTAATATGCCTGTGCAGCAAAAGTATGGTTAAAATAAAATAATAACTACAGCATAGAAACCATAAAATAACAACCAAATACATTACATATAATACATTATTAGTACGTTTATCGCTTATGAATATCATAATGTAATAGAAAGAGATAGATTTATCATTGTTCATTGCTAATTTAGAATATTGCCACCAATCTTGGAGCTAGTGATGTAACTGAATCTACTTCGATATCTATAAGGATTTTAATGAAATACGAAATCTTAACGTGATACAATGATCGGCCGACAATGATCCTTCACCGTCACTTGTTCGGTCCTACTTTATAATTATATGTTGTCGCCGCATTATAAAATCAGCAGTTAATTAGATGCAGGCAATTACTTCAGAACTAACAGGCTAATTACACCACGTATCGACAATATATTCATACGTATTTTCCAGTACCCTAATACTAGACTGTAACTAATTCTTTGAATTTTTTGTGACTTTGAGAGACAGAATTCGAAATACTGATGTAAGAGAGCGTTGTGGTGTGAACGAGGATGTAGCCACAAAGATTGAAAAAGGAATGCTGAGATGGTTTGGCCATTTAGAAAGGATGAATGAAAGAAGATTGACCAAAGAAGTATACCTGGCCTGTGTTAATGGAACAACCGGAGGGGGAAGACCTCTTCGAACATTCTCTGACCAAATCGGAGACGTTCTCAAGAAAGGGCAGGTCAGAAGTACCCTAAACCAGCGAGCATGTATGAAGAATATAATTACAGTAATCGAGGCAAAAGACGTGTGCAAAGATCGTGACAAATGGAAATCCGTTGTCTCTGCCTACCCCTCTGGGAAACAGGCGTGAGTCTATGTATGTATGTAGGTATGTAATAACTTATTTGAGTGTTTTAGTGTAAAAACGTATTTTACTAATCTAATTATTAAATAGGAAAAAGTTAAATATAAGAAAGTAAGTAAACATTGGATTTTGAATATTATTGTATTAAGAAGTAGTAAGAAGTTAATACTTTTATACGATATAGTCACCCAAACGAACGAAAATAAGCGACATAGCCCAAAGGATTGCCAAGTTCAAGTGGCAGTGGACAGGGCACATAGCTCGGAGAACCGACGCCGCGACGGCCACTAGGGCAGAAAGGTTCTCGAGTGACGACCACGAACCAGAAACCAACTGGGGGAGGCCGTTGTCCAATTGGGGGCGTATTTCGGCTGATATGGTGATGATGAATATTTTTATTAAATTAGATACTCAATACTAATATGATGAATTATAAATATATTATTATAGAACTTAATTTTAATAATAATTTTAGATAAGTACCTAATGGAATCAGGCGTTACTTTGCGGAAATCCATAACAATCAAAATACAAAATCAATATCTAGTATACTCTTTCGAGGACTCCTTCGAGCACTCGACGAGTTAGCAGCCCTTGAGAATGGTCCTTGGAGGACTGAAACACGTGTTGGGTATCGTACTGGCGCATGTAATTTGCTTTTTTATATTGTCCTTCTTGCATGTGCACATTTTTGCGGGCGGGAGGGCGGTGCAAATTGCATCCCGGCATGATTAAACTGACAATTAGCGGAATTAACACTACATATTGATTTTGTATTTTGATAATAATTTTAATCGATATGCACGAAATATTTCCAGATAATGGTAAACTACGAAAAATATAATTAAATCGCAAATGTTCTATTTATAATATAAATAATATACATTACAAATCTATATTTCATTGACTTTCAATTGTTTATGTCTTTAAATGCACTCAACAGTGCGAAACTGTGCTTTATACACATCCTTTGATGGTTAACAATGCTACTTGACATCACTTGACATCTTTCAATAGTCTTATTATCACTAATATAAGAACTTTTATTTTTTTTGTGTTGTGCAGTATATTTTCTATTACAATTTTTTGTCGCATTCCTTCCGCCCTCTTACGTAGTGTTGACGTTGCTTTTTGGAGCCATCGTCAACTTAGCTTAAGAAACCAACAAAACATATTTGTTGGTTTCTTAAGCTAAGTTGACGATGGCTCCAAAAATCAAAGTTCAATAGTGATACGAGTGAACCCATCTGTTGTTCCGATTATGGTTCTAATGCATTTACAATTACGTCAACACTACGTAAGAGGGCGGAAGGAATGCGACAAAAATTGTAATAGAAAATATACTGCTATCGATAAAAAGTACGTAACGACACTATGATACGAAATCAATCGACGTATAACAATATACACTATAAACTCAATCTAGCGGATGTAAGAATGTTTTGCCATTAGTTGTATTTTTATACTTTTGTTTAACAAAAATGTATAAAAGTAAACCGATGATCATTCTTATGTTTTTTGCTAAAGAGTACACAGATGTCAATATAATTTTTGTGTACGATTTATACAATTATTGTTTTCTTTTTTGAAGACATAGATATTAAAGAAGTCGAAGAAAACCTAGGAAGCGTTCTTGCGATGTCTTAGTAGGCACGTTTAACATAACTCGGTTGCACAGTCAACAGACCGTGACACGTTGAAAAGCATAGGGGAGGATCAGGCCAAGGAGTGGGAAAGTCGACGTTATTAAATCGTTGGTCTAGATGGCAAACGTGCTAATAACATAAGAAATTAACTTGCACAATTATGCATTAAAATGGCTTATAATATGTGTATTCGAATAATTAGTACGTTATTCTAATCTTACAATTTATAGGGACTAAATGTTCTTTTTTAAATATTCCCTTTACATATAAATTAGTCTGAAAATTGTGTGTTTGTCCCATACACCTATGAAATGTAGTTGTCAACAATTGATTTGTGGACCGCTAATTATACGACCACTTGTCTAAAAAACAATTGCACTTTAAATCTCAACTCGTGTACTTCCATAAATACATTCTTGTAGTAGTACGTGGTAGTAGTAGTAGTAGAACTAAGTGGGTACTTTCGTACTGCTACGAATAGCTACAACACTAAACTAAGCATATATTTCTAATTAATTTTATGGTAATCAACTTTGCCCACGCATGACTTGTCAAGTGAGAATTGATAGTTTGAATGGTATTCCTCTAGATTATTTTTCCCGGTAAATATGGAAAAAATATAGAATAGAAAAGAATACTCTTTATTGTACACCATAAGAATACATATTTCATAGGATATTACGTAAACAAGTTGTACAAAGGGCGGTCTTATCGCATAAAGCTATCTCTTCCAGATAACCTTAGGATGGATAGGAGCTGAACAATAACTAATAGCACTAAGTGTGCAACAAGACATACACCAAAATTGTGGTATATCCATAACAAAAAAAAAAATCGTTAAAAAGAAGGAAATGTAAAAATAAACATAATTAAATAACTAAATAAGAAAAATACCTTAATTAACGTAGGTATAATAATAATATACATTATACGTGGATGACACACAATTATTCACAACGGAATAAATAGATTCCTACAGTCAAGAGATGAGTACACACCAAATGGAAGTTGGATTTGATATTTTATGGTCATAGTTTACGGGATATAAGAATAGATTATGCCAAAAACGAAAACCTAAAGATGACCGTTTTTAATACAGATCGTAGAGCATCGGTACCTCCACTGGAATATCTCGGTGGCATTGCATCCCCGTGCAGCGATAAAGCTTCTATGTGTAAGAGAAAGAATGAGAGATGTGAAAGAAATTAAATTGTTATCCCAGGACATTGTGATTTAGTGCTGCAGTCCTCTCCGAAGCCATTTTACGAATACGAAATCTAAAGACGCCACTCAAAACACCTATAGCTTCGAAGCCCAATCACTAGGCAAGGGTTTGCGTAACACGTAGGGTCCCCGGTCATATAGGATTACCGACACCTTCCTTTACGGACCCTTTTAGTCACCTCATACTTTATTTCTTTTGACGTAACCTTTACAGCTATCCTTGAGAGGCTTTTGTGTTCGAGCTTTCGATTATAATGCACTTCAGTTTTACATACTTTTCTTAATATATGACATACAACAGTAAGTATTAATAATACTTAAGTACAGGTGTAAGTCAAGCCGTGTTGTAAAAGGCGACTAAGTGATGCATAAGGTAGTCGGGCAACAGCGCCACCTGTGTATAATTATACAAGCCTATCGCCTAACGCAATGTGTGGTGGCTAAGTCAAACCCCCCAAATGGCAACGTAGAAATCTTTTGGGCAAGTCCATGTTCAGCGGTGGACGTCCAAAGCCGGTGATAATGAAAGGTGCATATTTGTAAAGGTTACAATACTCAAATAAATGAACATTTAAACACAATTAAGTGAGCTACTAATATTTATCGTAATATTTATTCAATAGTAAATAATTAAATAAAATAAAATGAAATTATATTTATCGTAATTAATTATATTGTTATATTTATCCTCACTGTTTAATAGCTTTCTGTTCAGTGTTCAGTCTATGTTTGGTTCTATTTTTTTATTTCGTTTTTCCGTTTTTCGGTAAATTTCAAATAATAACAATTTTCATGAACATTCTTTTTGCACGAAAATATTAAATTTTTAGTCATAAATAATAAGGTAGCTACTCTTTTTTTCAAGAAATATTTAATTTCAAAATCATACATAAAACATCTAGAAAATGGCGGCGAAATTCAGTCAGTAGTCAGTGATGTCTAAGGAATTACAAGAGCTTGTTTATAAAAATACTTGGTGTTAAAATGAGATAGGATTATAGAAATAAAAACAATACTCAAAAGGTTTTACTAACAATCAAGTTCAATCAAGTATTGATCTATTTTATTATTTAAGGTTGAACCTAGAATGCTTTGTTACTCCAATTATGAAGACATAATTAAAGTACACAAAATCTTGTCCTTCTAGAATCTTGAACGAAAAAGGGCTTTGACGCTTCAACGCACAACTTTCCCACGCGCAAAAGAACGGACTAAATGTGTCAAAAGCCCTCTGGCGAAATGTATATTCCTCCAGATAAAAGGACGTTCTTAAGCAAATTGTCATAGTGAACTTATGTATATTAAGAATTGTTTACATTGATGCCTTTGTTTATCTGAAGGTGTTATATCTATTCTATAATATAACAGAGAAGGTTGATAAGAGCATTGAATTTTTTTTCGATAATCTTGAAAAATAATAGTATTGAGATATTATAAACTAGTTACAGAAATCAAATTGGTAACTGTCTCTTTCTTAATTTGTCATGACGGAATGACTTGTATGACTGCACAGTAGTCAAAGTAGCACCTCGGTATCCTCGTGTTTCGGGTTGGACCCTCAAACACGACTATTTATCTCAATAAACAAATCAATAAATATTTTATTTCATTCGCGTAGACTTAAGGCTTGTAACTAATCGAAACATAATTATAGTAATATGTAGATAACCACACGTAATTATATCTGCATGTAGATATTTAGAACTGCGATTTATATCCAATAATTTAGGATTAACATTTAATTAAGGATTGCAAAAATTATGTTACCTAGCTTTGAGTGTTCCACAATTTCTGTGTTCCGATGATTATAATTATTCGGAACCTGGGCTAGCTTTGTGACCAGTAATTTCATGGTTTGTATAAATTAATTCTACAGAGCTCTTAAAGAATTTCTTTAATTTTTAACAAAGATTGGCTGGTCGGACACACAAAAAAATTCAATTCTAAATGTTATGCCATGTTAAATATGTGCTGGTACGCTTCGGACCCATGTAGTAGGTGAGGTCTTCGTTAATATATCATCCGAAAGAAAAAGTGTATGTTTTTTACTAACGCCAGCCTGAACTAATAATGTAAAGGTTTGATTTGTTTTTGTATGATTGTAGTATTGTTTGTATGTGATGGATTTATGGCAAAACTACTTCACTGTTTAAGCTACATTATCATCGAGTAAAATGAGCTGTATTTTATTTTTCAAGATAGTTACGAGTTCTCTACGAAAATAAAAAAAATATCAATAAATCTCGGGTGCTTTGTTATTGTTCAAACTGTAGTAGGTTTTGTTGTACAAATAAAGCACAAAATTAAAATACTTCTCTATCTTTCATCTACCCGTGGGAAGCCGCTACGGTAAGTTTTGGCTAATACCAACCATAATTTCTTCTCAGAAATCTGCATATCTCGTATGCTATATACCTCACAAAACAAATGAGACTTAATTCAGGTACTTTATGGAGTATTTTTTAACTCGAATTCAGTGTCAGTTTCAGAATTAAAATCTAATAATTTGGATATGCACTTTAGAAATAAATAAATAAATGAAGAAAGAACATACAACAAATAATTCGTAAAGACCTGTGATAAGAGTAAGGAATCGAATTGGACATCTTTCAAGCGCATTTTTTATAGCGTGACATTTACAATTAGTATGTTTAACCGGACATTTCCAGCACATTAATGGTCTTATTATATTATATAAATTCAACTATATTTATAAAAGTAGGTACTTTTTATACGCTTAGTTAATTGATACGTAAACATTTTCATACAATACAATTAATTGAGTTAATCGATTGTATTCCGTATAATCATAATCATTTATTTGCTATAAGTTTAGGTACAATACAGAACTTAATTATATTAGGTTCCTTACCACTTAGGCATACCTGGTCATGCAAATATTATCTACTATGCACTGATGTTTGGTTAACAATCATCTACAACATAATTTCCTGTCTATTACAATTTCCAAACAATCTCAAGATATTCATATAAAAGCATCATTAAATTATTAGCGTTTTATATTTAATGTAGCTGCTAACGTACACACAATATTGTTTTGTTTGTTTGTTTTAAAAAAAGACTACTTTACAAACATATAAGAAACGGACACAAATTACATCCAGACTCAGGACAACTATTTATGGGTCACACAAAGTAGTTGTCCGGCGCGGGACTCGAACCCACGACAGGAAGCGGCGAGGCGACTGTCTTAGCCGCTGCGCCAAACGTGCATTGTATATTATCTGTTTTTGGTTCCAATAAATATGTGTATTTGTAAAAAAAATAAAATTGGTTACTTTATACTCTTATTGATTTATTTCAATCTTTATAATGCTTTAATTATCAACTAGTTTTGACAATCCATAGGTTGTTTGCAACGTTGTGTTTGATGATTTGTAAGTAATTAATTATAAAAACTAAGATTGGATTTCTTTTTTAATATATAATTCGAATAAAAATGTTCCAATAACTGTAAGGTTCATAAATGTCACGAATACAATAATAAATGTGCTTACACGTACACCTACTCGTTCTATACAAAACTGAAGTTCAGGAGTTCAGAGAAAAAATGTTGCTTTTGCATGTAGGAACTTTAACATGCAATAAAACTAATATATGCGGAAGGGAATTAGAGTTCACGATGGGAATTAAGCATTATAATTTGCAAAACGACCACTCCTGCAGTAATTAAGCACTATACATTAGCCTTGTGTTTAATAATAATAATAAAGTTTTTCTTTTTTTTTTATTGATAAGTTTAGTTTAGAGAGCCTAGGTCTTCGAATATCTAGACGTCACAATTACCTATAGTATACCGAACCGCAGCCTTCCCTAATTGATACTTGTAATACTAGCCGTTAGAACTGTTCTTAGATTACTTGTGGGGTTAAATCAAATTAATGAGCAAACTTTGTAGAGAAACCAGGAGTTTCAGGTTAGCTGATATAGAAACTGAAAAAGTACGTGTCGCATACGAAGGGTTCGGTACAGACATACAAGATTTTACACTATGTACTTCTTAAATACTTAAAAGAAAAAGAGAGGCGTTGTAACAATATATAAATACTCGTATATGCAAGAGGAACACGTTTTTCGTATGACCTCTATTGATGACTTAATTTTCTATTTTTTAATATTTCTTATAGTACACACAGTATAATTTTTCTGTCTACCTATCATGAGTCTACAACTCATAACAAACGGACGGACGTCCGAACATATCGTTAATAAAGAAATTTAGACGGATAATTTACAAAAACAAGAAATCTCACCCTTTTATTAAATGGACATGGAACGGAAATAAGCCGTATTACAACTGTATTATATTATTTTTAGTCAAAATAGGGTACTTTACGAAATTATTTTGGAATTTTTATTAATGTAGAATGTTTAAGATTACAAGCGATAACGAATTCCCTAGAGTTCATGTTTTTTTTCCTGCTTTGTTATCAGAGAGTGAAACTGATAACAGTCGTTGCGGTTTGACCTTTCAATGTCAGTTTTTAATGATGTTATGGGTGAAAATTTTTCAAGAATCAAAGTTAAGGGATGCACGGAGTAGACAAAAGCTGGTCCAATAAAACTTTGAAAGTACAGCAGAAACCAGCTACGACTGATAGTACCAGTATTCACGGGCCACTACGGCACCAACTATCACCTACGTCAAACTGGGATTGTCGAATAGCTCGATCTGCAGGAGCTGTAGGGAAGAAAATGAAACAATGCTGCATATAATATGCAAATGCGATTCATTGGCACGACACAGAATGGCCATCCTGGGGCTGGCATATCCAGAACCAGGAGACTACAAGGATCTACCCCTAAGAAGCGTACTGGATAAAAAACCAGTGGGGGATAGTACAAAAGATCCTGAAGGGTCGAAGTGCTGTACGCAAGTACACCCCAACAAAGATAAGATAAGGGATGCACGGTTTTGTAGATATTATTCATACCGGGATTTCTAAAATACATATCGGCATGTTAAAAATGTTAGTCCTAATACGGTTAGTTACGGGTTACATTTTTGTAAGGAAAGTTCATGAATTGAAAACTAATGAATTTAATTACTACTATTTCTGTTTAAAATTATAGGTACGTTTTTATTACGGGAAGTAAAAACGCGGTACTGCGAAGCTATGAAGTCCAGGCGGACGAAGTAGCGGGTTAAGTCCTACATAATTGTTCAACCGGTCAGAAGTTAGTATAGGTTAGGCACAACATTACGATACGTCATCATGCTATCTGTGACGGTTTACAATTTAGATCTGAAATAGACATTTTCTTCTGACCTTAGCTCTGTATCAATACTTTCCCCGGTTTCAGACAGGCACATAAAAGAAATATAAAGACAAGAGTAATATAAGTAATAGGGAATTTTTTTATTTTCATTAATACCTTGGGTTGGATTTTGCAATCATCATCGGGATCTCTTATTTATTGATAATGAAATACTAAAGATAAAAAAAACTTTATATAAGTGAGAAAATTTTTGAAACCAGTATATAAGAGTTTTTTTACGCGAATTCTCCGTTGATTTTGGACCGATATTGTTTAATCGAGTGGAAAAGGTCATAGCATAAAAAATGGTTCAAGTCGACCGCATAGTAATATTATGTTTATGGAATTAATAAGTCCTTGTGTAGTTGGTTAATTCATTTCGTCCAATTATGTTTTTGTGATAAAGAAGATGTTTCGAGTCGATTCTATTTTTACAAACGGTGATTATGTGAATAACTATCATACACGGGTTGTAAATGTTTCCCAATTTCGGGAAAGTTGGGAAAGAAATACACATGACAGACAGAACCAAGCTAGAAACAAACAAGAATCTAAACTGATTTGCTAGCATCATTGGGTATAATTATGTATCTCGCAAAATATGTAGCAGGCTACACATGATACAGATATAAATATGATACAGAGGGATAAATTAGTATTTAAAACAAAAACCGGTTATTGTGACTTAACTAAAATATTTAGACCCTTAAAGGCTTTTTGTGGGCAATGATGAGTACAGCAACCATGTAGGGGAGGAACGTGGTTCCTCTAGTCTACGGTACTACTCGTCTATTTTGTTAGCTTGAACTTGGCTTAACACGCTGCCGCGTGTCACAAGTCATATACTTAATGCATTTTTTTATAGACAAACTTCTGATGTGGTTGTTTACATTATTGTAGTTTCCGTAAAGATTTAAATTTTGTTGAAAACGTATTACAGTCGATGATTATATTTAAAGTCAGTTAAAAGATTTTCATGTTGTGCATTAGTAACACGAATTTCGTTTATAAAGTTTACATAAACAAAATTCATTTCTCAGTACAGATCAAAATTCTTCGTCAAAATTAATATTTTACGGTATTGTGCCTGTTTGTCTATTGGATACACTCACAAACTCTCGCCTTTATATTACAAAGGCGAGAGTTTGTGAGTGTGTATATTTGTTACTTATCCAAGCAAAAACTACAGGATGGATTTTGATGAAACTTTGTAGTAATATAGCTTATATATCCGAATAACACATAGGCTATAATTTATAAAGTTTAACGCATGTAAAACCGCGAGGCACAGCTAGTTTAACATATTATCACGCTTGTTTCGCAAAGATAACACTCTCAATGGATGTGGTGGGCGATTATTCAAATTAGGAATAAGAAGTTGAACAAAGACAGATCGGTGAAGGTTCCACCTATATTCAGCTAAGAATTAATTGTTTTGCTAATATGCTTTGTAATTTTCAACGACGCGATTTAATGCAAACACCCGGGTTTAACGTGCCCGAACTTATACGACCCAGCGAAACAAATTCGGCGGATCCCTCTATAACCAGATACAATAAGGCCCAGCTCAGACGGTCCAGCAACACATACTGAAGTGGGGACAACGCTTGGGACCTGTATTAAAGCGTCGCTTTTTTAAACAAAAAATAAGCGGACTGAGGGACAGAGAATGGCGTTTGCGTGCGCACAAATAGTCGCGCGCGGGCTAGCTTGTGTCTAGAGGCGTTCGCGCCAAGGCAGGACGTATGCAATATTTTAGGGTCTCTAATAAAGTAAATACTTATACAAATGTTGTACAATACTACAAACAAAGTTAAGTATGCACTTAGAATAATCTATTCCGCAAATTATGGACAAGTTCCCTACCTCTACCCGCTTTCTCGTTGCCTCATTAAATTCAATCATTTAGTTTTTTAAAGCGGAGGTTTTAATATATGTGTGAAAACCTATAACAATAAAATATGAAAAGATCTGAACAATACAATACATAAGACCATATAAACCTTAAAAAAATTAAGTGGATATCACATAGGGTATATAATATTTTTTGTTAACGGCAGCTATACCTACGTAATGTAACTAAGTTAACTATGTGGGTAAGTTACATATTAACGGGAAGGATCCTCCTTCATATTTATAGTTAGGTGACTTCATTTTTGACGTAAACGTTTACGCACGCCTGACTTGGGGAGTAAGCTGATGAATGCGTGAGGAGTGCTACGAAAGTGTGATCGCGAGTGAAGCTAGGCGAACCGAAGATTAGAGGGAGCTATAAGTTAGTGAAGATATAAAGAAAAAAAGAGTTACGTTTCGAATATTACTGTTGGGACAAGAGACAGAGGCCACTCGTTTTTTTCTGACTAGGCCGCCGTGAGTGGAGCTTATTTGGCGTCGCGGCGTCAGTACGATAAAGATCATGATACGTTTGTTAAGTAACTTTTATAAATTAATTAAATTATATTTATTCAGCACTAGAGTATTCAAATACTTAGCTGTTTAGAACCGCAACAGAAGAAAAGCTAACATAATTAAAATATTTGATATTAATCCGTCAGTTTCGTAGCGCTGATATTGCTAACGATTTTGTCTTTTAAACAGCTAAAATAATTTAGATGACTAATATTAAGTACCGTATTAAAAGAACTGGACATACAGAGAACTGCAACTACTAAAACTGATATATAATACACGGCGCATCGGGCGTATAACCGGTCGGCAGGTGTCGCAAATTTTCGACAATATTTTGCGCCAAAACTAAATTCATACATCTAAAGATGCTCTGTCTTTCTCATAAGAATTAGGTTAGAAAGAAATAAAATGATATTAAAAATTAGTTGGTTCAATTTATTTTTGGCGCGAAACATTCGGGGGAAAATAAGAGACTTTAGAGCGCCCGACAAGCAGTTTCAACTTTGACAGTTTTATACATCTAAAGATGCTCTGTCTTTCTCATAAGAATTAGGTTAGAAAGAAATAAAATGATATTAAAAATTAGTTGGTTCAATTTAGTTTTGGCGCGAAACATTCGGGGGAAACTAAGAGACTTTAGAGCGCCCGACAAGCAGTTTCAACTTTGACAGTTTTATATACCCTTTCCTTTTATGCGTGCTACATTAAAAAGAGAAGTAATGATACCTATTCAAATTAGTTTAGTGGCGTAATAGACAGAATTACAAGTAATATTGCTGAGTTCAAGTTCATTTAAATTACATAATTGTACTGAGGGCCTGACTCACTGGCAAGAATAGAAGGCGCTCGACCTGTACTTTTAAAATCTAGGCACCAGGCATCTGAGGTTACTCTTCAGGGATACGGACCATGTCTCAGGCTAAAGTGGAGAGATAGATTTACATTAAGAGGTCGTGATTGCGATTGCCGACTACAGGCGGAAGATCACAGAGAGGGGAAAGGAGGCCAACGCAGTCTTATCCGGTGAAGGACTTATCATAGCCAACCTGCAGTTTTTACTGGCCAAAAGGGACGACCCGGAGAAGAAAATATAAATTAGTAGTTCTTTCCTTGTATTTTTTTTATCATGTACATGTAAATTGTAAATCGCGATTGCATGAAGGTGGACTATATTTAGAAACAGAATGCTGACAAGGTGTAATTTAGGTAACACAATGGCATGCAGCACATATAAAAGGTGTAACTTAAATAATGAACAATATTTAAGGAATTTAATATCGCTTTAGAACTGTACAACTTGATGTTATAAAGTTCCACAATACACGAAAAAACATATGTGATATATTCGTGACAATAATTTTGATTTTGCCTGAGTAACCAACAATTTGTGTTCTTATTTCAGGACCTAGTTTTGTTTCCTTTTTTCAGGTAAATAGTCAGATGGAGCTCCTTCATATACCTCCATTATTAACGCTACATTTTTTATTTAGATGAAGTTGACTAAACCAAGTTAAAGATCTTAACCGCCAAGCAAGTCTAGCAGGACTTGCTTGGTGGTGAGGCTTGAAGGTATATTATGTAAAATTTTGAGAGGGGTGGCTGGATGTGCCATGTTTTTCACTGTTTATTAGTTATGATACGCTCTTATTACCGGTATGGGGGCGTGACCTGAAGGCATACTAACTGAAATAATGACTGGTTCTGGGGCTGGTGCCGCCTTTGGGCTAGTTACCAACGGACTTGGTAGAGGAACCTGAAGTATATAACCTGAGTATACTTAACCAAGTCCAGGTTTCGCTATATCTCTTAGATGGCTTATTTAATTTAACACATCATTCCTTGCAGTATACGTAAGCTTAACGAAGTTTATCAATAAAAATAGTATTTTTTTAATCTCTATAATTTGGTGTAATTATCTTTATAAGTGTGTATTGCCAAAAGGAAAGTAGTATATTATGTAATAGGTATATCAGCCATCTGATTTCCGTAGTACAATGTCTGCTTAGTTTGGGATCAGATGAACATGTGTGAATAATGTCCCAGGATATTATAATTATGTCCTTTACACCTCTAAACTAATTTGCATATTTATTTACATCTCTATTTAATCTTTGGAAAAGAACTGTCAAATTACTGAAATTGCTAATAATACGCGCACTTTACGCCCACCGAGAGAGCACAATTGAACGTATCATTTTATTTTTCTCAGTATTTCGCGCCTAAACTGAATTGAAACAACATAAGATGCCACAGAAGAAATACATCGATATTAATATTAGTCAACTTGATATTACATAGGATCCGGGGCAATGTCTTTTCGACTAAGTAAATATCAGTATCTTACGAGTATCGTATGTAGGCAGACAATAAAAACGGCAGCTGATGTTGTAACTAACGCTCACTAACACCATCTATTAGTACAAACTAATAAACAGCAGATCAGTTTTTATTAAATGAGATGGTAAATTTAGAGTTTTCATAATATTATAACGACTATAATATTATAACGACGTATAATAAACGTGGTCATAATATTGTAAACTACCTATTTTTAGCGAATAATTATATTTTTCGGATGTACCTAAGAGAAAACTTTAAAATACTATACGCATACTAAGAAGCTTATTTTTTCTTGCTTTGACAAATAATTTATGAATAAGTAACATAATGTCGCAATACCTATAATAAATCTACTTTTCGATAGCTTTAACTTAGTTGAACCAATTTTATGTTTACACAATGAAGTAAACTTGTTTGAGAAGTTGTTGGGGCAAGTTTGTTAGTGAACAAACTACCTGTCTGGTAAAACGAGATACAAAGTTTTTATTAAAGGTTTTAGCGATATAAACCACACGCCAACAGATTCTGTTTTAGTCATGTTTATTGTTGACAAAACCCAAGCCACGTGTGTCTTTAGATTAACTTACCATTCATGATAGGCGTAAAAGTTATACACTTATTAAGGAACAGACACCTAAATAATAAAAACGGTTCGTCTGGCACAAGGGAAGCAAAACATAATGAAAACGTGCGAGCGAGAGAGTGCTATGCGAACGCGTGTGGCGTGATAAAGAAAGAGACCATGAAAGCCCACTAGGGGAGTCAGAGCGCGAACCGGTTCTGCATGTGTGCAGACAGACGGCGCCCTCCCTCCCCTCGGCTGTCGACCCTCGAGTGCGAGGGCCTCACAATGTCGGCTTTTCCCCGAAGCGTTGCAATAATAATAACCGCAGATCGCCTATATTAATTTAACAACAAGCCTAGAGTGGCTTTTGTATATAAAACACCACGTGATGTATTCACTTAAACGGTTAACAAACTGTACGCGGAATCCTTTCTCCTTCACTTGTGCACTGTTCCAGTGTCAACTATGTTCGCAAATAATTCTATTGAGTCCGTTTTATGATTCACAGCGATGACGATGGAAATTAACTTTTTCACCACTTATAGCCACACGCGATGCACTAACCCATACCAGATCGCAATCATAAATTAAATAAATAACATAAAATACCTTTTGGTGTAAAAACCATAAGAACAACGTTCCATCGTTTCAAAATAAAATGTTAACTGAAACGTAAGCGCCGTCCCATGCGGCAGTGATTAAAAGAGCTACAGAAAAAACAAACGAAAAGGTGAGGATCGAGACATTCGCACGGGTGAAAGTAAACACAGCACTTGTTATCGGCGAAAACGACATACAAACACACTTTATCGATAGTCCGGTGCCCGTGTCATTGTAACAATAACCTTCTTTCGAATGGCGAAACACGACTGCGGCTGTATTGTGTGTAATGTGCGCACACAGCCGGCGCGCCGCACCCATGCCCCGCACTTCCCCGCAGAACCCCGCTCTGCAACGCTCTCTATCACCCGTCACCAATGGTACGCCCGCTCTAAACCACACGCTCTCATTGGTCGATTCGTTATACGACCGTTCCACAAACAAAACCGGTTGCCAAGAACGACTCGAAAGGGCGCGAGGGACGAAATTAGCGATTGCACGATTATTATATTGCTACTATTTCTCTCTCTGTTTTACTTGTTATTACTAGCGAGATAGAGTAAGTTAAATATGAACTTGTGAATGCAATGTACATTTTTTCACCCTCCAAAAAGTTTTTAAAGAGTTACATACAGTTATAACGTGTTAATTAATTAGCACAATGGCTATAGTTTTGTAACTTTATTTTGGACTTCAAAGTTTTATGTACTATTACTGAAATATTATTCATTTCAACATTAAGTCATTATAAAACAAATTACGGACATAGGTAATATATTTCCTGCCCACAATGATGATCAGTGATCTGATCACATACTTTCCTTTAGTAAAATCAATATTTAGTTCCTTCATACCTAATCTGTGTAGGCCCTAATCATACTTACAAGCAATTACATTCTCTAACTTACACGTTAAACATACCTTCAACCAACTAGTAAAAGATGTAAATACCTATAACGTTTTGCACTGATTAAATAGATTACCAAGCTTTCCTAGGTTTGTTGCAGAGATACTAATGTGTTATATTAGCTTTTAGATAATTATACTGCATTTAAATTAATTCATCCATTGGTGGGTAGGATATCACAGTTAAACACATAGTCGTCAATTACAACACCCGTCTTTGAAGTACGGGGGTAAAAAAGTATCATGCGGTGCAGTATAGCAGTAGGGAGCTCCAGTTCACAGCCCCAACAGCTTCCCTAACCCACGGTTAATCTCTTTGGATCGACATTGGGGTTTACGCCCCTTTCTTTGGTGTATAATGTTGCCTGCATCTACACATTCTACACGCATTTCGTCGTATATACTATAGACAAAAACTCTTTAGCATTAAAATATTAGAAAGCTATGCCCACGTTCAATCGTCTAGGTAAGTAAATAATAACCTCAATGCTTTTTAATCTGTGCTATATTATAGGTATTTAAGTATTTCAGTTTAATTTTCCTGAACACTATTGGCCGACGTCTTTTTTATTTACATAACTATTCTCTAAAAAGTTATAAGGCATAATTCGAAAACCTACACTTGCTCGTTAGGTATAGATAAAATCAGTTCTTACAATGCTCACAAGCCATTATGAACTTCATAACAAAGGCATAAGATTGGTATTTCAATGTGTATTTTTTAACTCTATTCATAGGTTCCTTTGGGATGAATGAATATTAACCGTAAAATACCTATATCAGATTCCAGAAAAATTACTCGTAGTTTAATTAAACAAACGAATTTAAAACATATTATAAAATTAATAAAAATATATAGGTAGGTAACAAAACCTGTGTATAACTACAGTAACTACCTGCTGGTTACTATTTTTAATGTTATTATATTACATTATAATTATTAAGATCGGCTGTATCGAAATAACAAAGTCAGCGGATGTATTTTTGCAACCAAAATCCCGCCTTACTACCTTCATAATAAAGACGACGTCAAGGTCAAAGTATTTCTACCGACATGCTGATGGATCAAATCCGGTTAATTAAAAAAAAACTACGTATAATAATATAACCAAAGATAATATTACTTATAATACTAGTTATAACTAATAGCTAAAACATCTGATCAAACCAATTGATTAGTCTAGAGAATATTATTTACTGTGAACCTAAGTAATGCTATGGATAACTCATGAATAGGTGATAAAAAACATATAGCTTGTTCAATATCTTAAAATACACATAAAATGTATGCTACAGAATCCTTTACAAAAGGGAACGACTCAACCTTGTTGGAATTTTTTTACGCAAATAATTTCCGACATTTAAACACAGATGGCGTTCAAAAGGCTAAAAAGTTCTATTGTATAAAATTTAATTGTAGACTTCGTTTTTAAAATAATTTTTAAAACATGTTGTCTTCAATCAATTTTGAAAATTGTAATGTGTGTTGAGATTGTAGTGGCCATTAAGATAATTTTAGTGAGCCTTATACTTTTGAGACAAAGCTATAAAAGAAATTTCACAGATTGGGGTAGCTGGATGTGCTGGCGTCTGTACGTTTTATGTGTTAGACTTAGCTATCTAGGTCATCTACATAGCTATATAAATTTATGATTGCACTAATCCTGCTTTTAAGACCTAAAAAAAAACGCGCGGTGAAATATATTTGTAGGAAATAGAGACGAATATGGCTTGCCGGAAATTAGCACCAAAAATTTGTGAAAATACCTATATTACAAGACAAATGCAACTTTGCGCCTACGTCATAGGGTTTATAATCTGATATACATTTTCTTTACGTTGAGTGCTTTCTGGGACTGCAATGATGAACGTTAGTGTACAGAAGAAAGATTCGCCGAGCAGCAGTAGTCATATGACGGAAATTCACTTTTAAATATATGAATGAAGTTTAATATTGAAAGCTGGTTATCTGTATTTTACACGACTAAATTAAAAAGGAAAGATCATACATAGAACTGTTAAACGACTCCGGAGGGCATAAATTAGTCAGCTGCTTCTAACGTGTCACTTATTTTCCATCAGTATTACACGGCCAAACCTTATGAATTAACAGAACTCCAGCTACCTGGTACTTATCATAAGAAAAAATCCAATGTAGGTACCTAATTCAAATTGTTTAGGTAAATTATTGCTTACAATAGAAGAATCCATGCAATAGCCCCGGACTTTACATGGTTTCTTTTATAACTTTAAACTGTATTATTATATTGAAAAAGTATTTAGTTTATTTTATTCGTCATAAAATTCCGCGAACAGTAAAATAAGACACAGAGACAAAAATGTTATAGAACCATAGAGAAACCTAACATCCTAAAGATTGGTCCTTCCTAGAGCTAGATCTTTACAAATTTTGTTACTAGTACAGTAGTACCTATACGTAAGTATGGTTATTTCGGATTGAAAAGTCATCTCTATTCACCAAGTTCTTGCTTCCTTATGAGAGAATTGTGGTGCCTCCCCTGCCCCACTCGTCACAGCCGCATGCATCCTGTTTAAATCATCTGTGCACAAAACGTAGTGAACACCTACTCTGTCAGTAGGACTACGGAACCCTAAAACTAAATCAGCTGTATGTAGAAATCCTTACGTACCGTACGTATTTTTTGCTGCCCGCTTGCTCGTAATCTGTTTTTTGTGTGGCACGCTGCATGCCCTTGCCAGTATATGTTAAAAGAACAGATACAATGTAAGCATTTGTAGTTTTGGGTCATTATTACATGCTAAGGATTACAATGTAATAACGACCTTAGGATAAAAAATAACTGTGGTTTTTTATTACTAATAATGTTATGACATATACATGTATAATTATTATAGTTTATCAGTGGCAAGTGGAAGTCCGTTTTATATGCCGACACCCCTTGGAAACAAGCGCGGGTCTATGTATGTATCTATTATAATAAATTAACAGAAACCTGTTTGAGTGCTGATTTTAAAGAACGATTTCATGGGCAAAAAGTGAATAGCGGCATGCGGCATTCCACAATGGTGACTAGAAAACTCTATGTGGGTTTCGTCTTCAGAGAAAAAATAAAAGAGCATAACCCGCGTGAGTTCCGAGTGGGATAGAGGTAATTACTTTATGGATACCTGTTGTATGCAGAAACTAACGAAAATACTATTATGAAAGTACTTCTGTGGGTTATTTATTTTAATAAATAAATATATTGTTAAATAACGTACCTATTTGAGGAATTCGCATATGATTTTAACAGTAAGTACTAACTAATTGGCAAAAAATGTAACTAAGAAATATGTATTTACTACAACTTAACAATCGTTTTACTAAACAGAAAATACTAACTATCATGTGAACATTCTTGACTAAGCCAGATCATATAGGTACTTAGTCAAGTTTCTTGAATCCAATCAAATTGCTAAGCCTTATATATAGCCTATAATATAACGTTACGGTTGGTGTTGTTTTTAATTAATTATGTATAATGTTTTTTGGATTTTACAAACCAAATCTATATTATACACCTTGATTGACTGGTGGCATGGTCATTGAAATGAAAACTATCAAAGTTCCCATCCTTAAATATGTATGTATTACTTTTGCGTATACTGCGCTCAGACTTATTATTACGAGGCAAGGCTGTGAGCGCCACGTCCCGTCGCCTAATAAAACTTTTTATACGGGTCCGGTGAAACTAAGAACGAACTAGAAACAAGATTAATAAATAATGGTAAAATCCTATGTGGCACCTACATTAATTAGGGTCATAAATAAAATAAAATAAAATAAAAAAGGTTTTTATTCACGTAGACTTTAGAAAAGCACTTGTAAATAGTCAGAACATGTTTGTAGTAATATAATTAAGTATACATAATTATTTCTAGTTACATTAATATTTAAGTACACGGATTGTATGAAAGCATTTATAAGATTTATTTTAGAATAGTAATTATATTTCGCTAGCTTGTATTAAGTTATTGTCAGAAAGATTGTGTTTAATTACCGAAATTTATATGGTTATTTTTTTATATAAATAAGGTTAGGTTTAGTTAGCAGCCGACTAGGGAAGTACCTCCATCTTACAGAAGACATTCTTTAATAATGACATTAATAACTTAATGTTGTGTTTCTGCGTGTGAGTAAGGTTACCAGAGCTCATCGGGGTGGGGGGAAGGGTCAGCAACACTGATTTATTGACTCATAAAGGCCGGAACACACTCGCGCGCGACCCCTCTGGTGTTGCGAGTGTCCATGGGCGGCGGTGATCATTTACCACCCGTTTAAATGCCCTCTTATATAAAAAAAAAAATGTTATAAAAATACATGCGAGAGTTGTAGTCAGGTTTTAAATATTAATTTTATTTTGATACTGATCGTTAAAATTAGTTATTAGTTAAAATTAGTTTTTAGTTAGTCGGTTAATTTAAGTTAGTTTAATTTAGTTTTTTATGTGAAATAGATTTTAAGTTATATTTTAGTTTACTGTTAACGTAGGTATTGAACAGAGCATGCTGTGGCTTCCTGTAATTGGAGGAGCACAGTGGAAAGAACCTGTATTTTTTTTTTGTTTTGCGAAGACATTGGATGTGTGTATCCTCTGTTGGAGGTCCATAAAAAAAAATATTAATACTTAAAGCGCTGATATCAAACAAATTTTTGTTACAGTAGGTTTTTAGCCAATATTACAACGTTTATCTCGTTAACATCATATCCGTCTAATAATATAGATTTTTAAGAACTTAATTGAATCCAAAATTATTATTCAACTATTTTCGCTCGATAGAAACTAATCCCGGTTACCTTAGACAAATGATTGAAACAAAATATTCTCGAAGTATTAACTCAATTTAAATTGTTATAATATACAGTGCACTTATCTTATGATTATCAAATCTTTGTTGTATTAGATTTGTCGTAAAGACGATATTATTCTAGCTATTATTTTTTTTAATAATTACCCTGGTTGTTTACGTGTTTTCATAGGTTTCTGTCAACTTTATGATGTGGTCATCATCGATAGATCATCCTGATAAGAAGAATACCGCGTAGTGTAAGTGCAACTCAAACTCAATTGTTTTGTCGTTTCCTTGATCATATAAGAAGTAATTTAATTATTCATATAAGTGACCTCTAAACAATTGTTGTTGACTGCTTCGTTGGTCTAGTGGTAGCGTATTCCACCACACTCAAAGAGTACGTGGGTTTGGTCGTGCCAAAAAGTTATATTGGGACATTTATCTTACGCTATGTGGATCCAAACATAACGTAACATAACGCTGGGTTCGTCCTCCAAGATGAATTCCTGACCGCACCATAATTGCCCCGCCTTGGTATGAGTGTACCGCCTGAAGGTGCCGTAGACAAGTCTGCAAACGCGCGATCTTCGTGAATCTGGATGAAACCAAATCTGGTACTCATTGGGGAAAAGCATCAATGTCCATTGTGCGGCACTCCATGTTTAATCCTCCCGAGCCCACAGAAACCGTCGACTGCGATTGCCACTTAGTATAGATGGAAAACGTAGCGGTATTCGAGCATGAAGAGTGACTTCATGCAACCTCCTTCGCTCGGTTTGGTCACTTACCACCAGCTGGGGCTCTACCGGCTAAGTCGCCGAACATCGTTTTCCTGAATGGCGTTCAAATATATAGATAAATAAAAGTTAAAACTGACTTAATCAATCGTTAACTCGGCTTCAACGTTGACAATCGATTCCGGACCATTTATGACGTCACATGTGCTCATGGAAACCGATTTAACGATTGATTAAGTCATTTTTAACCTTTATTTATTTGAACGCCATTCACGAAAACGATGTTCGGCGACTTAGCCGGTAGAGCCCCTGGTGCCCCTTCTGGAGCCTTTGTACTAGTTACATCGCTGTGGTATTGGGTTGTCTTCTGCCGATCATTTGGTAATCGATTTATTCTATCCGAAGTAACTCTACATATATCTGGCGCAGTGCTATGACAGTCCCATTGCCGCTTCGTGTCCCGAGTGCCGGACAACTATTTGTGTGACCCATAAGTAGTTGTTCTGAGTCTGGATGTAATTTGTGTCCGTCTTTTATATGTTTGTAAAGTACCCCGCGATACAGATACTAATGCGGGCGATGTTTTTAAAAAAAAAATCTACCGGTGTGCCGTTCAGCCACTTTCTCAGTACTGGAATAACGTGACCACAACCTTGATATCACATTATGGCTGGTGTGTTGGGTTGGGCCTCATTACGTTGAATAGCAGTTTCTAACATGACCACGGCTGTTAATATTTTATCTCGAATCACGTTCACGGCACTTAAAATTAAAAAATAAAAACAATCGATTCCTATTTCATTCATTTATATTCATTAAACAGTTTTAATTTACCTAAACGTAACGAAATACTTAGAATTTTGCCGCATTATTTTATTTTTCTAATTTTGTACAGACGCCAGCACATCAATCTTCCCAATATGTAAATTTTCCCCAATTGAAAGTGAACTTTACGCTATTGTGATAAAGTTGAAAATTCATAAAATAAATTTTACAAATTGGAGTAGCTGGATGTGTACATAGAATAAAAGTAGTATCAATCTGAAGGTATCCCTAGATTCTCTTGATGAGATTTTACTTCTGCCGTGTGTTAATTGCGCACACACACTTTTATTAGAGGCATTCCTAGCTGTCATTTCCCCATACAAACGTAATTCCCATTTTTCTCCCTGGATTACACGTTTTTTCAATGGCGCTTTATTGATAAATTTGCGTCGGGCACAATTATGTCCGACCATTACGTGTTTGTGTATGATATATAATGATAATTCAGAAATTGGTTCAATTTAATATTAATTTTATGAAATAATAATTAAACCCTGTTTTTAAATGTTATGACATTATAATTCTTATTTTGACGTAGATGTGTTACCGATTTTCACAATTATTTTTTAATGGATAAGGAAGCCTTTCGGAATTTAAATTTCGTTAAAATCGGTTTGCAAAAAGATAGTTGAAGTCAGTTTTAAGGTTGTTAAAAGATGATTTTTTATTAATTACTATCTAATAGACCATCGGAATACTGTGAAGAGGTAATGTGTAGCTGACAGATGTCATTTAAGTATCCTTACGGAGGCGGCACACATTAGGTCTCATAAAGATAATATAATACTAACGTAGTACTAGTAATAGTAGTTTATCCATCATCAGATTAATCCAGCCAGTCATATGGTATAATCTCATCAAAATATATTCAATGAGTCCAAACTCCATACACATTAGCTTGGTCATCAGTATCGGAAAACAATTCTTCCAAGTCAGCCCCGTGTAAAATATCGCCTAAATTTAATTAATAAGACTTGACAAGACCGGCAATTGTAGCGATCTTTAGGGGAGGCCTTTGTCCAGGAGTGGGTCTTTCGTCTGATATGATGATGATGAACTAAACACACTTTCCATAACCCATCATGACGTCCCATGTGGTTCATACGTATCATATGTTTGTCCTTTGTGATACATACATAGACTCACGCCTGTTTCCCAGAGGGATAGGCAGAGACAACGGATTTCCATTCGTCACGATCTTTGCATACTTCTTTTGCCTCGATTACTGTCATTATACATGGTGTCCAAAAAGAGTATCGGGTATTTGTTTCGGCGCTGAAGTTGACTCGGAGCGGCAAGGGGGCGCGGGGAGGGGATTGTTAAGTCTGCCATTTTGTGCAATTTTAGTTGCAATCGAAGAGTACGCAGGGACGCATCGCGCATTTTGCGTACGAGCTTATTATCGTAACGGTGATTCAATAGTGACTGCTCAACGTTGTTCAATGACGAAGCCAACTTTCACCTGAATGGTCATGTGAATAAGCAGAATTGTCGATAATGGGCAGTGGGGAATCCGAGGCGAAAACATGAGCGACCTCTGCACAGCACAAAAGTCGTTGTGTCCGGACCAATTATGCCTTTAGCAGATTGCTAATTTTCATGAAGATCGACGAGGCCGAGCGCTCAATGTGAATAGTGAGCGTTATTGCGATATGCTGCGAAACTTTTTGAGCCCAGAGTTGCAGGAGTTACATGGTTTGCATTCAAGAACGTGGTCCCAATAAGACGGGGCCACTTGTCCTACATCAAATCAATCAATTTAAGCTGTTTATGAATTATTCCCTAACAAAGTCATTTCACGTAGAGGTATAGTCAACTGGCCTCCCAGAAGCCCCGATTTAAGCCCACTTGACTATTTCCTATGGGGATACCTTAAAAGTAAGGTCTATGAGAATAATCCGACGAACCTAACGCAATTGAAACAAAACATCAGGTTAGAAATGGCAGCACTATCGAGAGCTATGTGTCAGCGGGTTATCACCAATTTTCGTTCCAGATTAGAAGAGTGCCAGCAGCGTAACGGTCACCATTTGGATAACATTATCTTTTCCAAATAATTTTCCATTTTGTATTCTAATAATGAACAATAAAAAAATACTTCATCACTAGTAGTTTTTTTCTTATTGAACTAACAAATACCCGATACTCTTTCTGGACACCTTGTATTTTTCATACATGATCGGCTTGATCGTTTCTTGAGAACATCTCCAATTTGGTCAGAGAATGTTCGACGTGGTCTTCCCCTTCCGGTTGTCCCTTATCCTTTGTTATAACTTGATAAAATATATATCAGTTTTGAAGTCAAATCATAAGCTCTTAGATATAAAAGTTTCTAATCTGTAATTTTGGTGTGATGCTTAAAGAAACGAAACATACAATAGATTTCGTTGCGCTTTTGCGTCCAGAGATACTAAATGCACTAATATAGATACGGGGGCACGGAATAAAAAGTACCTACTTAGCGGGGGTCCGCGGTCCGGTAGACCTGAATAGAATATCCTGACCTTTGTTATGTAAATTCATTCAATAAAGAGATCCACTTCTGTTACAGGTTTATAATAATGTAAAATTTATCACCTGTAGATGATTATTTAATATTTTTTGCACCACAATCTTCGTAGATAATACAAGAGGGAGATAACAAGAAATAAAAACCAGTTTTGAAACTGCAAATTAAGTCCTTTCATAATAATACGCCACTTGTACTAGTGCCTATACTTTTAATTTTTGTCTCCTGTAGTAATAAAAGTAAAAATATTTGCATTTGGGTTATTCATTATTTTTTTATAATAATAATCTTTATTATTTATTTCCGCAATAGAGCTGCGTTCATCACATTTTTTTTATATTAGAAGGCGACAAACGAGCAAGTGGTTCACCTGATGGTAAGTGATTACCGCCGCCCATGTACACTCGCAACACTAGAGGGGTCTCGGGTGCGTTGCCGGCCTTTATAAGAGTCAGCAAACCAGTGTTGCTGACCCTTCCACCCAACCCGATGAGCTCTGGCGACCTCATTCCCTCTCAGAAACACAACATTAAGGTAATAATGTTACAATTAAAGAAAGAATTTTGTCTTCTGTAAGGTACTTTCCAGTCTGGCTGCTCTTTGAGTGAATCAACGCTGTGCCCTACCTCTCTTAAATAACTTTACTTGGAGGGCCATGCCATAATCGCCAGACTTGGTAGACGGGTTGACGAGCGCAGTATGAAGTCTAGTACACAGAGAGACGCTGCTGTCTGCAATATTTGCCTTACTTAACCTTTTGCCGCCACAGTCATGTATAGATGACGAAAATAGACTATATAGATCTTTTTATTTGTAAATTCCTTGTGAGATGTAAATATATATATTATTATTATTCCTCCCCCACGTATCCATCCACGAAATATTTACTTTTATAGCTGGAGGGCCCCCAGAAAGTTGTTTGCAGAAGGTACCGAGTGCCTGACTTACAATATGCGCTCTAATGCCTATGTTAACCTTTAGACATTTGAGCTTTTTGAGGTGCGTTGTTGATTGCTTCCCATATGTGATTTTTGGGTATTGCAACCTTGGGCAGCCAAACAATGTTCAGCTTTTTGATTGCGCTCAATAAGCTACACCCTTGGCCGACCCTTGTCTTTGATATTATAGAAATGATCTCAATTTGCAAGTTCAATTTTCAAAAAAATATATTTCTTGTCTTTTTAATTTCCATGTGTAAGGTCCCACCGGGAAAAAAAATAAAGAAACTAAGTTCACATAAAAAATAATTTTGAATTATTAAAATAAACTCATACAAAATGTTGTCGCTGCAAAAGTATAGGACCTTATAATTAAATAAATAAATAAATTATGTGTCACGGGTTAGTGGTACTTAGTGTCCTTCAATTTGTGCACGTGTGGCGCAGCGGCTAAGACAGTCGCCTCGCCTCTTCGTGTCGCGGGTTCTAGCCCGCCGGACAACTATTCGTGTGACCCATAAATAGTTATTCTGAGTCTGGATGTAATTTGAGTCCGTCTATTATATGTTTGTAAAGTACCCCGCAACACAGGGAGTAGATACCCTAGTGCGGGCGTTGTCTGTCTGTGTTTTTTTTTTAAATAATTATATGGTTGTAAACCAAACATAAAATTGACTGACACAAAGTACACCCAGACTGAGTCGGTATCACTACTTACCGAACTCCTAATTGAACCCAGGACACGAAGTGGCGAGGCGATTGTCTAAACCGCTGCACACGTGCAGTATTAATCTTTACTCTGTTCAGGAAATTAAGTAAAGTAAGTTCTTTCAAGAGTGGATTGGGAGGGAATTTGTACGTACGGGCGTGGGTGGATCGATCAGGAACACACAATACATTTACCTCAGCGCGATTTGTTTCGGTTAAAGTCTTTTATATATTTTATTAGGGCATATTTTTTCAGTAACTTTGTACGTAACTATCAACTTAAATTATTATCACTTAGATCAGTCATTACTACCTACTTACTATGATTACTGAGGCATTATAAGCATAAGCACTTCACAAATAATAGTAAGTTTCGAGGCGCTCATAGCTAGATGCTCTCACCGTTCCGTAAGCTATCGGCGAGGTTAAGCAACTAGGCTCGCGGTTAGTCCATAGATGGGTGACCGCCAAAGTGGTTTAATTTCTGAGCGTCTCCGTGCTTCGGGGGGCACGATAAGCTGTCGGTCCCGGTTGTAGTCATTAGACAACAGTCATTAAGCCATGTCAGAGGCCTACTGGGCGGCTTGAGCACTGACGGTTACCATTACCCGTACGATAAGCAAGCAAGCGAGCAATAGTAAGTAATATCTCACCGGGGTATAAGTGATCGGTGAGGTTAAACACAGAGAAGTGCGGTAAGTCTGTAGATGGCCCCCGCTAAAGTGGTTTTATTTCTGACTAGGGCACGTTAAGCTGTTGGTTGCGGTTGTAGTCTTTAGACGACAGTTGGTGAGCCATGTTAAAGTCTACATCTACTGTCTGGTTGGATCAGATCTGACACTAAGATAACCAAGTCAACTTTGACAAAGAACGAAGAAGAAGACTGTGATAATATATTCTAGACTTGGTGACCCCACCAGGTCTAGAAAATTTTATTTTTTTATACACTTGCAATTCGTACAAAAGAATATTGCTCCCATTATGATCGAAGGTAGAAGAAAGAAAATGCATACAAAATTCACCACAACACCATAGGTAGGTACAGACGGCAGCAGATAAAGCTGCCCCATTCTGTCAAATTTCCCCAATTGAAACCTTATGCTTTTGTCATAAAGTTGAAATCTATAAAAGAGATTGGGGTAGCTGGATGTGCTGCCGTCTGTACAACAAATTTAATTCACACTATTATAGTATATCTCAGTTATATCTTAAATGCACTGCTGAAAAGTTCATCAAGGCAGCATAAGGTAGATGTGATACACCTAGTTTTCAGTTGACAACTGGCAGCTAGTTTTTCACGGACAATAATCCAAACTAATAATAGGTCTTTACCTATGAAATTGCCGTTTTGTATGAAAAAATTTAAACGAATTTTTTTCATGAATTTTTTTATTTGTATTAATCGAAGTAATCACCCATGCAATCAATGCATCTTTGCCATCGCAGTGGCAGTTTATTGATGCCCTTCTTAAAGAAATCAGCTGGACGGGAGGCAACAAATTCTTCAAAGGCATTTTGTACTGCCTCTCGGGTATTGAATTTTTTTCCCGCCAAGAAGTTATCCAAATTCTGGAAAAAGTAGTAGTCTGTAGGCGCAAGGTCTGGTGAGTAGGGCGGATGACGGAGAGCTTCCAACCCCAGTTCTTGCAACTTGGAGACCGTCTGCTGTGCAGTATGAGGTCGCGCGTTGTCGTGCAGGAGCAGCGGAGACGAGCGATTGACCAATGCTGGTTGGAGATGCGCCAGCTTCTCCATCATTGTGCTCAGTTCTTCACAGTACACATCTGCAGTAATGCTCACCCCGTTTGGTAAGAAGCTGTGATGAATCACACCGGCGCTAGACCACCAAACAGTGACCATCACTTTTCTAGGGGTAAGTTTTCGTTTAGGGCATTGTTTAGGTGCTGAACCAGGATCCAACCAACTTGCTGAGCGCTTGCGGTTATCAAACAGAATCCATTTTTCATCGCAGGTAACAATGCGGTTCAAAATTCCTTCATTTGTGTGTCTGTTGAGCAGTGCAAGGCACGTCTCGACGCGTACTTCGCGCTGGCGATCATTGAGTTCGTGGGGCACCCATTTTTCAAGCTTTTTTACCTTGCCAATTTGACGCAAATGGACCAATATTGTTTTGACGCTAACGTCGAAAGCTGCTGCTAATTCAGCCGTAGATTGTGTATCATCAGCTTCCACAACCGCCTTTAATTCGTCATTGTCGACCAAAGTCTTCGGACGACCGCGAGGTTCATTTTTCAGGTCGAAATTTCCAGAACGGAAGCGAGCAAACCAATAACAGGTGGTGCGTTGGTTTGTAGTGTTAGCTCCGTAAACGTCGTTGATGTTGCGTGCCGCTTGTGCCGCGTTGCTGCCACGACGGTACTCATATTCCATAATTACTCGAATTTTTAACGTATCCATGATGACGAAAAAGATTGAAATGCGATGAAAATGTAACACTAATCAATAAAGAAATGACTACTTTTGGAAAAAAGAATCCATGTTTTTAAAATAAAATTAATTTGAAATTAGAATTCTTAGCCAAACAAAAATTATTTTGATTTGAAATGGCCAGTACTGCAGAACGGCAATTTCATAGGTAAAGACCTAATATTATAAATGCGAAAGTAACTCTGTCTGTCTGTCTGTCTGTCTTTCTGTCTGTCTGTCTGTCTGTCTGTCTGTCTTTGCTTCACGCCTAAACTACTGAACCAATTTGTGTGAAATTTGGTACAGACATCATTTATTGGTCAAGAGTCGGCATCAATTCAGTACTGAAAATTCATCGGAAAAATGTAAATAAATAGTAAAAAGGTATGAAAATATAATATAATACAACTTTTAGTACAAAGAAAATGCTCTAACGGAGTATAGATAATTCTATTAGTACTATATGTCGAGTTGGTGATCGCGCAATGGTGTCGATCGTTACACGAGTTCGGTTCATGTTATTGTTTTAATTCATCGGAAAAAAGTAAATAAATAGTAAAAAGGTATGAAAAAAATAATATCAATATAATAAAACTTTTAGTACAAAGAAAATGCCCGAACGGAGTATAGATAAACTAGCTTTTGCCCGCGACACGCGAACGAAGCGTGGAATAGTGACTTCCGGCAGATTTTTGGTTTTACCCACATAGTTCCCGATCTCGCGAGATCTCTTCAAAAATGAAATGTGGAAGATATTCTAGGGAACTCTTCAAAAATCAACATAATGAGCTCTGCGTTTGAATTGAAGATACTCACTTAGGGCTTTAAAGTCGTTATTGCCGGAAGTCACTATTCCACGCGAACGAAGTCGCGGGCAAAAGCTAGTGCTTTATAAAATAATGCGCATTGAACATACTCGTACATAACTTCGCTCAACACATTGAACATACATATAGTATAATAGCTATTTATATGGAATTCTTCAATAAGTTCCGGCATGAAATTGTTGAAACCCATAGCTATTTAAGTACTGTACGACGGTCCTTCAAAGCAGAAGTAGCCACATGCACCGATTTATTAAAAATGTTGCCTATCCGCTTAGCGACAGAATACTCGTCACTTTGGTTTCGGTCGTTCTGGCAATATTTAGTGCGTCCTAAGTATTTACTTAGAACACGAGCCAAACAAATTAAGTTCACAAATTCGGCGAAAGTTACTCGATACACTAGAAGTTTACAAACTTACAAAGTGTAGCGTTAATGTAGTATTAAAACAACAAAACTTATCAACAACGCGATACTGACGAAAACGGGAGATATACGAACATTTTTACAGCAAGTTGACCGGATACCGTAGATAAACGGAGATTTAATGATACTATGACTGCACGTGTGTTGCAGTAAGCTAGTAACTTGGCTACTTCGTTTCAGGTTCGATCTGAATCGAACTATTTTTTCACCTTCGAGGGATTATCAAAAATAGCCAAAACGCACGGAATGTTCAAATTCTAAATGTCACAACATACGAACTAGTGTGTCAGATGATGCGACATTGGGAAGACCAAAGCTCGTTAAAGTATTGGGTTAATGCAAAGGTTATTATCCAAGACAAGACGGACAAGAATCACACTGACATCAGCTCCCTAATGATACACTGATAAACATACTTATATATATTATAGTTAAATTACACCCAGACACAGAACGAATAATCGTGCTCATCATACCAAGATTAGTCCTGGGTGGGGATCGAACTCACAACCTCTGGCTTAGCAGTCAGGAAAATTAAATACTAGACATTAAGTTGAAACAATAACTCATTATCTTCCTACATGAATATTATACACATAATTTTTTTTAAATTATTCTGTATCCAATTAAAAAAATCACAGGCTAAACAATATTGTTGACTATTTCACACGTTGTAGGTGGTTAATTTTCAAATGTGAATAGCTGTTATCGAGATCCAATCGCATGGATTAACATCAATAAATTGATAGTTAATGCCGGTATACGGATACCCACGACACTCGCTTTTCCTATTTAACAGATATTGATACAGAGAGCCCAAAGCCGATAGCAAGGAGCCAAGTAAACCACGCACTAATAACGAATCTGACGCAATTTGTACAAAAACTGTCAAAAATTTTGGCTAACACAGCGTACACTGATAATCAAATAACTTTATGAATAATAAATTATGACATCAGAGTTTTTATCATTGGTTTTTTGCACGTTGAGTTCATGTACTGTGCTCATTCCGCTTTAAAAATTAACCACGCAAAATATCAGTCCTCTTAGCGGATCATGAAAAGCTAAAAGCTTCTTCTGCTATATATTGCATATTTAAATTGTATCCTAAAAACGGTCTTCGGTTGTGAATAGCCGTTTTACGGTTCTAAAGACACCTCTTGACACCAGCATTATATCTGATGATGATGATAATGTATGCTTGGCTCGACCACTTCAACTCCCAGCCGATACGAAGTTGGTGTGCCCGAAGGTGGCTGCCATAGGCGATCTCACGTGGTTTCCGATAAAAATTATTGTGTAGAATAGTTACGGATTGTGGGGCGTACAGCTACTTTACTTTTTACACCTTTTATAGCTTTGAGTAGCAGCGAAAGCGGATATAAATAAAACGAATATAATTTACTCCGTACATACATACATCTATTCTAATACTGAAGTAACTGCTAACGCTTACTTCAGCATCCACCATGACAGGGAATAAGTGCCATCTAAAGAAATCAAAACATTTAATGGAAATTATGAAAATATAAAGACACCCATTAATAGTCTCTTACAACAAAATGTAGCTTTAATGAAAATTATTTTCCATAGCAAAATATTATTGCCATATAATAATTAATACTCGCATCGATATCTATGAAACAGTACTAAACTAATTAATGATTACGGTCAGAGCAAAGAACAATTTTATTTTCAGCTGTAATTTTTCACCTTATCAATAGGTTATCATAATTAGATATAATTGGACCTAGACCTTCAATTGACTATCAGAGAGATTGCAGATAAACTCGAAATATAATTAATTAACTACGATTTATTAAGGTTTCCACTTGGTAGATTCCCAGATTACCTACTTTCAATACAGAAAAAAGGAATTTAATTTACAATTTTTCGCGGCTCTTTAGATTTTCTTTATAAGTTTGTGAGAAAGGAAGTGTATTTGGTTCCCAAATTTATAGCAGATCAGAATATTGGTAGATCCAATTCTGAATAGCCTACATTGATTGCAGAAGCTTTTGAATAAATTACAGTCAATGAATTGCCATCATGTAAAAAATATTGAAAATGAGTATCGAAAAAGGGATGGATACTTAGACGAGCCTTTCATCATTCATTCATAGTGGAAGTTTGTGATTACGATAATGATGATGATAAAATTACTTTTGAATTAAACAATTCCGGTGACGTTGTAATACCTGGAGTATCTCCGTTAGAGAACACTCAGCATACGTTTTATGTAAATGATCATAATTATTGTATAAAAATATAAAGATTTGTAAAGACAGTATTTGTTTGCTTTTTAGTGAAGTAATATTTACTTTACAATGTGCATATTATTTTTACCCACTTTATTGCAAAAAATAGTTACTAGCAACTAAATGCGATAACAGCGACGCTGCCAGCGGGCCAGATAAGTTTGCGGGACTGTACTCTGCAACCTTTTCCGAATTTAGACAATTGAAGAGAGACGCCTATAATTACAGAAAAAAGTGTTTTTACTTCAAATATGATGTGTCTATTACTTAAATTCGTGACGATTGATTTACTGCCATACCCGGCCGAGTCTCCTGATATCCAAACCTTCATTTCAAACCTTGGCCAGAATTTTCCATCTAATGAAGAGATTGAAGCCGCAGGCAAGCTCTTCAAAATACTTTTTGAAGAGCTTGACCCTTATTTTAGACCAGTACGGAAGCGTTGGAAAGAGTTGGTAAGAACATATACATACATCATGTAAATAAGGATCTTAAAAGAACTCCGATCCTCAATAGGACGAGAGGCCTGCTTCTAGCGATGATTACACATAACGTTCCTAAAAACCGTCCCTCTCTTGTATCTCTACGTCATTAATCAAACTCCTCCATACTACTCCATCAGTTCTAACTCCAAAGTGAGTGCCCTTTGCTGCAGGTAACTCAGTCTTATTTGCTAGGCTAATCCTGAGTCCCCGCTCGATTCTATAAGACCTCCTTGGATAACAGTAAACATTAAGAGAAAAATAAGTATGGCCGCCCTTTGTCTCTCGGCACTTCAATGAGAATGTAAGGGTCTAAACACACTATGCCGAACGTACGCGACCGAAGTTCGGCATGATTACGCTTGCAATGTTATTTGTATTACTGACGGCACATTACGCCGAAGTTACATTGCGTTACAAACGCAACGTAATTTCGGTCGGGCGTAAGTTCAGCGTAATTTTCAGCTGTAGTGGACACATTATACGCGACCGAAGTTCGGTTCGATTGCCGACGAACATCTAGCGGAGGATGGGAGTAGGGAAACACACTACACACGCATCAAGTAACGCAACTGAATTTCTGCCGCGTAAGTTTGGCACTTATAGTGTGTCATATCAGCCGAACACGTCGGAATGTAATATCAGCCGCGCAACTTTGGACACGTAATTTCGGCATAGTGTGTTTAGACACTAAGACTCTATCTAGCGAGCGTAACAATAGGTGGGCGGACAGATATTGTATTTCAATACAGTTGACTCACTAGAAAAAAAGCAAATGTCATTAAATAATTAATAAGCTTGCTGACTGAATGACGGCCACGAATACTACTACCGGGCGTAGAAGTATTTCCAAGGCAGTATCTGCTACGGAACGGTCAGCAGCTTATTTCTGTGAACTGTAACCATCATACTGCGATTGCCAATCCCGTCAGCAAAATACATGGTTATTGGCATTTCTCCCCTATATTTGGGGAAGCTCTTATTCTGGAGCAGTGGACGTCATTCGGCGGATATGCTTATTTAAAGTTTTTAGGGATTTGGCGGGGTTTAAATAGGGATGTCCCAAACATCTGTTAGTATGGAACTGCTATAACGTTAGTTTTTAATTTCTAATACAATTTGACGGGCCGGTTGGCGTGTTTGGTTGCTTGCCTTGCACCCCGTAGGTCGTGGGCTCGATTCCCATCCAGGAAAGATATTTGTGTTTATGAACATGTCTTGTTCTGGATCTGGGTTTAATTATCTGTAAACGTATGTATTTGCAAAAGAAAAGTAGTATATGCAATATATCAGTTGTCTAGTTTCCATAGTACAAGCTCTGCTTAATTTGGGATTAGATGGCCGTGTGTGAATAATGTACCAGGAAATTATTTTGATTTTTCTATAGTATATCATCAAATGTAAATGAAACTCCTATTGGGTACAAATTAAACAGACCAGACCTCGTTTCAGGATTAGCTATACCTATATTTAAATGATTTGACATAAAGAATTTTCTGTACGAAGAACTAATCTTTTTATTTTTTTTATTTTATTTAATAATTTATGTACACACAGAAACAAAAATAACAATAAATTACAAAAATAGGAAAAAATAGCACAAAGGTTCTGCTTATTTCAATAGAAATATCTTCCAGCAGACCCGCGAGAGGAGAAACTAATTGGAAAAAGACCATGCCGTGTGTAGACAACTATTATCAACTATACAATACTAAGTGTATTTATACACTACATACTAATAATACATAAATAGAGGAGGGGATATATATATATAAAGACTATATAATATATTACATATACAATGTACACAAATATTAGGATGAAGATAAGAGATAATGTTCTTTCACTCGTTTTTTAAATAAAGTGATAGTGTTTATTTTACGGATGTTAGGCGGAAGAGAATTCCACAACCTCACGGCCTGCACCGTAAAGGAGTAGGAGTAAAAATCGGTTTTGTGGATAGGAAATTTAAGGAGGGATCTGAGGTGTGACCTACAGGAGGCATCAGATGAGTGAATAAAGGAGAAACGCTCCCGTAGGTAGGCGGGGTATGAGGGATTGTGAAGGACATTGAATAAGAGATACAATACGCGAGCATTCCTACGAAGACGGATAGGGAGCCACTTGAGATCCTTGCGAAAGTTGGAGACATGGTCATATTTTTTGAGACCAAATATAAAACGAATGCATAAGTTTTGCAAGCGCTCAAGTTTGTTTAACAGCTCCTCAGTAGCATCAAGATAGCAGCAGTCCGCGTAGTCCAGAATGGGTTGTAAGAGTGTCTGAGCTAGCGAGATTTTCGTTTTCAGGGGTAGGAAGTTTTGAAGACATTTTAATGTGTGGAAAGTAAAGTGGATCTTTCTGCTAACTTCCGATACCTGAGCTTTCCAGGACAAGGTACTATCAAAGGAAATGCCCAGATTTTTTGCTGTGTCAGTGTATGCTATTGGATGGCCATTTAAGCATACCGTAGGGAGGGATGCGAAGTCAAGGCAATTTCGCATATAAGTACTACCAATGATCATGGCCTGGGATTTGGCAGGATTTATTAGTAGACCGTGAGACCTTGCCCATCGATTAATTGAGTCCAGATCACGATTCATGGCAGTAATCGCTCCATGAGCATCTTCTCGAGTAAAGAATCTATAAAGCTGCACATCGTCTGCATAGAGATGGAAGTTTGAGGAAATAACTCGTGTGATGGAGTTAATGAAGATGGAAAAAAGTAAGGGAGAAAGAACGCCACCCTGAGGTACGCCAGCAGTGAGAGTACACCAATCTGAGTAGGTCTCATCAAGTTGCACGCACTGCGAACGTCCCCGAAGATAACAGTTAAACCACAAGACAGTACTAGAAGAGAAGTTAAGAGACGCTAGAATACCGAGAAGGACGTCAAAATCTACAGAGTTAAAAGCGCAGCTGAAATCCAATAGTACTAGAAGAGAAAGGGATTTGTTTTCCATGGCCCAGCGGATATCGTCGGTCACTTTGAGCAGAGCAGTGACAGTGCTGTGGCCAGTACGGAATCCAGATTGGAAGGAGCTAAGAAGGTGGTTATTAGACAGGAAAGAAGAAAGCTGACGATGAACTATATGCTCAAGGATCTTGGACAGAAAAGGCAGGATGGCAATAGGACGAAACTGGGATGGACTAGTAGGATTCGATATTTTGGGAATGGGTATTATGTGTGCCCGTTTCCAAGCTGTAGGAAAAGTAGATGAGAATAAGGAAAAATTGAAAATATGAGTGAGAACAGGGAGTATAGTTGCAAGGATAGGATTATCTTTATTCTGTGTTATAATGTATAATTGATTAGGGCTATACATATGTGTGCAATATGTGTGGCCTGGTCATACAAAACAAAACTGGGCTTAAGTGCCAGCTGTTTTAGTGATATTATTTCAATTCATTCATTCATTATACTTAAATGGACACTGACTTTTGGTTGTGTCACATGTCGAAGAGAGGTTAAAAGTATACCACTACGAGCAGTTAAAGTACTAGATCCTAGCAATGTGTCTGTGTGTCTGCACTGTGTTCAGGAAGCCAACGCCAAGTTATACTGTGCTTTTGTATTAAATGCATTTTAGAGATATTTGGATTATAGTTTTATTGATGTAGCCACCGTTTGAAATAAAACTATTTATTTATTGTACTAAATGGGCAAACAAGCGTAGTCCGGCGTGGTGATAAGAAACACATGGTTACATTATCACTCACGTGTTACCGGCCCGTCCCCTTACTCAATGAGCTCTGGCGACACGAGCCCATGCAGCAGTATAATGCTATTCATCATATCAGCCGGAATAAAATCCACTACTGGATAACGGTCTGCTCCATAAATCTCAAGAATTGCAGGTCTTGGTCTACAAACATCCAGCGGCTTCCTCTTCGAGACAAACAGAAAAATTATCTAATTCAGTCAAATCGTTTTCGCAATATCATTAAAAAGCCGTTCCATGCGTTAGAGCAATTAATTAACTTCTTAAGATGTTTTTTTATGATGTTTTAGTAGATTCTCGTCTATTGTTCTAAACATATAGTTCTAGAAAGGAAATGAATTGTTTTGAAGTAATGAATGATTTCCTCCAAATTATGAACACAACTTCATTGTGGATGCCTTTGTCCAACTGTGGACTCCGACGATTGAAGGCGTTAGCAGATTGTCGGCCTGAAACACTAAATACATTACCGACGATACTGACACCTTTATTAAACAAGGTGTCTCCTATGCGTTTATATGGATGTAGCTTAAAGAAGGTTATTAAGGGCATAGTACTAGAACAATATACAAAAGTCATTCCAGCCAACAAGTCTCCCTCACAGAGGGTTTACGTAAGTATACCATCATCATAACAGCTGTAAAAAGTCCACCGCTGGACAAAAGCCTCCCCAAGAATCATCTTGGGGGGATATGCCATAATCGCCACGCTTGGCAGATGGGTTAGGTTACGTAGCAGTAAGATGATCTTAGTACACACAAGGAAGCTGCAGCCCTTCCGACTCGAGGGAATATATACCAGAGTATACATATATTCCCTCGAGTCAACTTCTACGCCCCCCACGGGATGACATTGGGTGATGAATGATGATATTCGGATACTCTGATTACTTCCATAGTAAGTATACAAAGTTTGTTTGTGAAGGACTTAATAATTACGTAACTGTAGCAATCCTAACTAAAGAAATATTGGTTTATTTTCCTTTTAATATTTCTTATTGTTTGCAGCAGGATTATATTTTTTTTTTGCTCTAAGCAGGTAGGTTATTTTTTTGTAATAATTCATATTTTCTTTACACACTTCAGAAAATAGGGTATGAATTATTTATCTATATTATAAGTATATTGATTGATATTAAGTATTGATTAAAAATCATAAAACCGAGATAAATTTTACTTTTTACCAATCGAATGGAACAAAATTTATAAGTAATCAATCAGAAAAAAATCGCTTCTGTTTAAAGAAATAGCAAGATCGGCTCACAAACAAGGGAGAAATTGGGCGATATACATATATTCGAAAAAATCATACAGTCCTTATTTTGGAGTCGGTTATAAACAGGACTTAAATATTGAAAATACGGTTAAATTGAAATATTGCTCTACCCGGCATTCTATAATAAATATATTAACGATTTTAGGTCATAATCATTACACAGACTTCAATAGTTAATTTCCTAAGAAATCGTTAGATTAACATTTGCTATGAACAAAACTTACATGGGACCAGCTCGATAGCTTATCACGATTGAATAAAAAACCAGTTCAACAACGGAGGGCAAATCGCGGAACGTGTTTACAAAATACAGATAAAAATAACAATGTAAATTAAGAATAATTTCAAGTCAGTTGAAATATTTTTTTTTATTTGCTATAGATTGGTAGGCAATATCCATATATATTCAAAGTATAAATTTTTTCTTAGAAAGACCAATAGCTTTGAACGACATTATCACTTTATACATGTTATACGTGACAGAGAGCCATTAATATGGTTCCCTTTACTATCTTGGAGGAGACCTATGCCCAGCAGTGGGACTTTTATGGTAATAATGAAGTATTTACATAACATATAACCGATTTCAAAGTAATTTTTAAATTATAAATAAATTTGTAGTCTGGCTGGAAAAATCAATCCACGGCCACTTCGAAAGCATTTGCTATCTTAAAAAAAGAATATCATTGTACCGAGAGTACTGTGCTACAAACTTATCTGGTCCGGTGGCCAAAAGTAGAACTAATGACGCCAGTTTGAAATGTCAATCCATGACATTCCTGCCATTGATTGTTTGTTGCGCGTATTTATTTTTCTCTTTGTGGTTTTTAATTGTGAAAAATGCCGAAAGCTTTAAAAATTGATGCGGGGAACGTTATATTACAAGTATTGAATTATATGAAGGAAGAATAACGCCTTCAGGCACCAATTATACCCTTCAATAAGTTGTATGAATGCGTAGCTGCTGCTACAGGTTAGTGTTGTCAGCTTCTGAAAAAATACGAAATTCCCCCTCGCTCTTTAAATTAAAATACATATTTTAAAATATTCATTATTTATTTAATTTTTGCTGTTTCCTTTGTAGGTGTCTGGGAGTGATGTGTAAGAAAACTTGTGAAAGAAAAAGAGCATGGTAGATAGAATTCTGAAATCCTATCATTCAGTGCAGAAGCTTTTGATAAAATAATAGTCAATGAATGGCAAAAGCATTGCAATAATGTACAAAAATATTGAAAATGTGTATCGAAAAAGGGATGGATACTTAGACGAGCCTTTCATCATTCATGGTAGTGATAGTGAAAGTGAAAGCAGTGATTGCGATAATGATGATGATGAAATGACTTCTGAATTAAACCATTCCGGTCACATAATAATACCTGGAGCATCTCCGTTAGAGAACACATAGCATACATTTTATGTAAATGATCATAATTATTGTATAAAAATATAAAGATGTTATAAAGATTAGTAATGACAGTATTTGTTTGCTTTTTAGTGAAGTAACATTTACGTTACAATGTGCATATTATTTTTACCCACTTTATTGCAAAAAATATTTACTAGCAACACTAAATGCGATTACAGCGACGCTGCCACCGGGTCAGAAAAGTTTGCCGGACTGTACCTGTAGATGTCCAGAAGTTTTGTGTTATCTGTGCATGAATTTCAAATAATATCTTATAAAACACCTCACCTTCGCAGTTTCGTGATAATAATTCTAAGGCAGCACTTTTTGGTGGTTACCTACTTATCAACTTTCGATTTTATGTAAGTACACATAACTTTATGTCCAATGTATAAAGTTCTGAGTATCTACATAAAATCCAAAGTTGAAATATTTACGCTTTGATAAGTAATTAATTAAAAGGATTCAAAATTAAAGCTGAAACGATGTGAACTTGAGGGATTTTGTAATTGAAAAGATAGGCAGAACCATTTCATACCTACTTTAGAATTTCCTGGGATTAATGTTTACCTAAGTATAGAAGAAAAAACCGGCCAAGTGCAAGTCGGACTCGCACATGAAGGGTTCCGTAGCAGAAAGTATTTCAGTTGATTAAATGAAAGCAAATTGCGGTTTATGACGTATATAAAAAAAAACTACTAGCTAGATCTCGTTCAAACCAATTTTCGTTGTTAGTTTCCATAGTAATGTACATCATATATTTTTTTTAGTTTTATGATTCTCTTATTTTAGAAGTTACAGGGGGGACACTCATTTTACCACTTTGGAAGTGTCTCTCGCTCAAACTATTCAGATTAGAAAAAAATGATTTTAGAAACCTCAATATAATTTTTGAAGACCTATACATAGACACCCCACATGTGTGAGTGCGATGATAAAATAATTATTGAGTTCCAGTTCTATGTATGGCGACCCCCCAAAATTATAGTTCTTTTTCTATTTTTGTGTAAAAATCTTAATGCGGTTCACTGAATACATCTACTTACCAAGTTTCAATAGTACAGCTCTAATAGTTACGGAAAAAGTGGCTGTGACATACGGACGGACAGACAGACAGACATGACGAATCTATAAGGGTTCAGTTTTTTGCCATTTGGCTACGGAACCCTAAAAATGGCACCTTATAACCAATTTCTCCGCCGTATTCCAATATTGCCGTATAGATTAGTGCGCCGAATTTCAATGTAAAAAAAACAGCCGTCATAGATGACTCGCTTGCGCTTGGGACGACCTATCCTTTGACGCCAGAGAATGAATGAAGAAATAGTTAAGTAAGTTATGTGTTACGTTTACTAGATGATAGAAATACATTATGAATATCACCCTTTACAGCTAAAACAATAAATGTGATGATGATGATGTGAGGGTGACTGGCTTAAGTTTCTGAACCAAGGGACAGACCAGGCACTTCCTGTCAACGCCTAGAATCACGCACTATTAGCCAAATACACGTTCCCATATTGTTATTCAGCACCAAACGCAACATTTTTTGTTTCGTCTTCATTCCTCCAATAACCTTCTTGTCTCATCATTCCGTATATCGGTCTCGCTCTAACACCGCGTGGGTGAACGTGAGCACAGGGAGCACTGAACCCGACGACACAGCTGTTTTGGTCAAAGAATAAATTATATAATGATAAACGACGAATCATAGCCTAAGATTAAATTATATAGTTCCAACAAGGATTATAGACATAGGTAAAGCTACAAGGGCGTTCAATTAAAATCCATAATGCTATAGAAACTCTGTTAAAGATAAGAAAGTTAGTACCTACTCTCTAGTAAAGCTGGATGATCTGTTAGATGCAAACGGATTACGTTTTGTTTTAAAAAAGTATGTAAGCATTTGTTTACAGTTTCTTGGTGTGTTGGCAATAATAAAAAAAAGGTTCAGTTTTTAAATATATATTTCACTAAAGAACAAGCCTACTAAATACGGAATACATTTAAGGCACATTCTCCGCCGTATTCGAACGGTGCAGTACTGATTAATGCGCCAAATTTAAACGTAGTAAAACAGCCGTGAAAGATGACTCGCTTGGGACAACCTGGTACTATGACGCCAGTGAATGAAGAAATAGTTTAGCCTGAGCGTCGTTATATTTCATAGCAGAAGAAACGAAGATTTCGACAGATAATACTATCATACGAATAATATTTTATATAGGTAATCGTTTGGTGACGATGAAGTATCAGCTCTCTAGGTACCAAGAAGGATTTCTGAAAAATAGGCTATAGCAAATATTTCCGAAGACTTATTGGAACTGAAAGTGACAACATTATGAATCCGGAACCAAATTATATACTTAGGCACTTTTTTGTTATAGGAGTTACAATATGTAGAAAAAATAAAGAATTAACCAAATCCGTATAAAACGGCGAAGTCAATTCGCTTTCAGTCTTCTTTAATGGAGAGAACGAGAGAGAGAAGTTTCTCAAATCCATCGTTGTAATGCTTGCTATCTGTAATGCTAATACAGCTTGACCTGTGTCATACGGACTGGCGAAATGGCACTATAAGGGTGCATAAGAACCCTATTGACGTGACAGTCTTGCTCCTCACCAATACGTGTGAAAAAACAACAATGCTCAAATTGACAAAATTATGTTTACATATATTTAAAACTAAACTAAAACTCGGGCAAATCTAATTCACACAATCATCCCTTAAGTTTTTCAGTAAACCTTTGGTAAGAAAAGAGACTTCTGGCCGTATTTTTTTATTTAGATCACGAGATTTTATTTGGATAGTTTAAAATACGGTACATAGCTCGTAGAACCTGTGGGGCAGAAAGGTTTACGAATGACGACTACGAATCGGAAGATGCAGCGTGGGCAGACTCCTTACACGATGGACTGGTGATCTTGTGAGAGTCGTTAGAAGCCGCTGGATGCGGGCAGCCTAAAACTGGCAATTGTGGATCATTGGGGGAGGCCTTTGTCCAGCTGTGGATGTGTTTCGGCTGAAATTAGTTTAACAATATTCTTCTTATCGGTTTTGGCAGGGTCATAACAACTATAAATAATGTAGTCTTTAAATTCAAGGAGCAAAATGAGGTTATGTTTTTGTATTATAGACAGCTCACACAGATTTGTCGTCCTAACTTTGTCACGAGGCGTCTGCGAATATTAGAGAAACTATTTAGATTGAGAGTGTTGTCTTTGTCGTAAATAAATGAAGTGCAAAAAATACTCCGAACATCAGTTCGTTTATTTTACACCGCGTATGTTTGTCTATCAGTCGTCTGGCTATCATAATACAGGCTCTGCCTGGTTTGGCATCTAATGGCAGTGTGTTAGTTGTCCGAAGACATTTATATTTATAGCGTTGCCTCATTTTCCAGTCCAACAAGAACCTGACATATTTGACACATGTGATTAGGTACTCGTAAAATCCTGGGTCACAAAATGTAATTGCGATTCTTAATTCGTAAGAATAACACCCAGTACCAGGCCTGAGTCTGGAAGTTGTCGATGTTATACGCCCGTGCTTCTGAGAGCACGTAAAGGTGGCGGCCCTGCGCCTGACCTGTCCCATGTTAGGTGAAAGAACTCGGGATATTGAAGCGCAGGAGTGTATGCGCAAACACAGGTGGTGTTTCCGTTAGCATTGCAATATTTGCATATTGGGTTAGTTTGGCTAGGTCCATTATTAAATGAGAATACTCTTTGTACGAATCGTTTAATTATGTTGATTGGTATAAACCTACTAAGTTATACATCTCAAAGTCTGTCGTTTGTTTGTTCTAGAAACAAAGCGGATGGAATTTAGGATACCGTTGCCTGTCTATCGTTCGTAGTTTAACCTTACCTTACCTTGGATTGATAAAGGCTCCTGTTTTGAGACCGGGTAATTAAGGTATGCTTTGCGCTGCGAATAATGCTTTAAAACTGACATTTATAGGTTATATATCTAAATCTATGTGTGATGAGAACGATTATTCGTTGTGTGCCTGCTTGTGATTTATCTATAATATGCATGTATTTAAACTCTAAAGAATATGTATTTATCTTTATCAGTTGTCAAGTTACCGTAAGGGTCTACCTAGTTTGAGATCGGGTGGCAGCATGTTAGTTCTCTCAAGATATTTATTTATTTTATTTTATTTATCTCATAATATCTACAAGTTCGATTACTGGTCTCATCTCAACTATCTTCATACTCTGAATCTTCATTCGTTTGTTTTCTTCCAATAAAAACTGTTTGTTTCCAATAAAAACACACGAATGAATGCAAGACAGTCGCCTCGCCGCTTCGTGTCGCGGGTTCCAGTCCCGCGCCGGTCAACAATTTGTGTGACCCATAAATAGTTGTTCCGAGTCTGGACGTAAATTGTGTCCGTCTACTATATGTTTGTGAAGTAACCCGTGACACAGGGATTATAATCCCTAACGCGGGCGATGACTTAAAAAAAAAAAAACTACCAAATGTTGGGCAAATGTTTTTGTAGTAAGACCAAGAACTTGTTTTTATATTTTTCACACGACCAGTGTGTCGTAAACATCAGATAGGTAAGTAGATTTTGAGTGTATACATTAGAATCAAACAAATATATATAAAAACATATATTTCACTTTGTAAACTTAGTTTATAAGTCATAAGTCGATCATAAAGTCATCGACAGCTGGACAAAGGCATCTCCCAAGGATCTGCACAAAATGGCCAGTCTTGAGCAATCTGCATCCAGCGGCTTCCCGTTAGAAGTTAAGATACATAAAGGTTTCCTTTTGACTTAAGTACCTACTTAAAGGGATTACATAAGTTGAAGGTGTGCAATACACATTCGGGTCCTACCTATATCAGTAACATTAACAAATTTTGAGGCGCTCCAATCCAGATGCTCTCCGTCCGTAAGTGATTGGCGAGGTTAAGCAACTAAGCTGGCGGTCAGTCCATGGGTGACCGCCAAAGTGGTTTAAATTCTGAGGATCTCAGTGCTTCTGTCGGTCCCGGTTGTGGCCATTAGACCACAATCGTTAAGTAATGTCGCCTACAAGGCAGCTTGAACAACTCTGACACTAGGGTTACCACTGACCATAATAATATGATAAGTAGGTAGTAGTCGAACCTAGCTATTATGTTTGTAAGCTACACAACGTACTACAAAAGTAGCACGCACGAGCCCAAGAGGTTTTTGTGTTACTATTTGTAATATGTACGGTCACCGTAGCCTAGTTGGTAGTGCTCCTGCCTACGAAGCTGGTGGTCCTGGGTTCGAATCCCGGTAAGTGCAAATATTTGTGTGATGAGCCCGAATATTTGTTTCTGAGTCATGGATGTATTCTATGTATTTAAGTATATATCTATCTGTATAAGTATGTATATCGTCGCCTGGTACCCATAGTACAAGCTTTGCTTAGTTTGGGGCTAGGATGATATGTGTGACATTGTCCCTAGATATTATTATTATACGTATCTTTTGTGTTTGGAAATAAATTTAAAAAAATACATGTAATGCACAATTCAACTTATCCAATGTCCTAAAAGTAAGAAATGAACTGTACCTAATGGCTAAAATGAGCTGCCTGCTTTCACATGAAGTAACACTGATAACACAATACACGTACTAAATACCTTTGTACTGTCGCTAGGGCAGTTGGGATAGGGTCGTAGCTGGATCGATCGAAGGGTCGCATCCCCTCACGCTCACCCCGCAGCACCCAAATAATAGCGGATGTCAAATTTGGCCGCAAAATAACGTAAACTTTCCTAAGAACTGTCAATGGCCGTATCAGTAGTTATCGGACGTCTTAGAAAGTTATGACCTAATCTATTACGCGTTTAAAGACTAATAAACTTTCTATAGCACTAGAGGGAGCGAACACCACTTGTTTGTTGACATCAAAGTACACATTCGGTCACAGTGTACATTGACTAGGTAATCCTGACTATTCTTAGAATGTATAAAACGGTACAAATTAGTCAAAGTACACATTAACTATGTAGTGTTGACTATCTTCGAATGTATACAATGGTGAAAATCGGTCAGAGTGCACATTAACTAGGTACACCCATAGTCACAAACTTGCGCATTGATAAAAGTAGGTTATTATGTATGTATTCAGAAATATATAAGTATGTTTATCAGTTGTCTGGTTGCAATGGTACAGTATTTGCCTAGTTTGGGATCAGATGGCTTTGTATTAGTTGTCCCAAGGTATTTGGCCGTAAAATTACGTAAAATTTCCTAAGAACTGTCAATGACCGTACCTGCCGTTATCGGACATCTTAGAAAGCTATAACCTAATCTATTTCGCGTTTAAAGACTAACAAATTGTCCATAATACTTAGAGGGAGTGAAGTACTATGGACAATACCACTTGTTTGTTGACGTCAAAGTACATTAACTAGGTAGTGTTGACTGTCTTAGACTGTATGAAACGTTACAAATCAGCCAGAGTGCACATTAACTAGGTAGTGCTGACTATCTTAGAATTTATAAAACGGTACTAATCGGTCAGAGTGCACATTAACTAGTTACATCCATACTCACAAACTTTCGCATTACTTACTTACGTAAGTAAGTTGTTTGGTTGCCATAGACTCTGCCTAGTTTGGGATCAAATGGCTGTGTATTAGTTGTCCTATGGTTTTTATAAGACTTCGTTATCCATGCAGGTGCGCTGGAGTATGATGAGGAATTACCAAGGTCCTTACAGTTTACATACGTGTGTCACATACAAACATTATAAAACAATAGTGCTGACTATCTTAGAATAACACGGTATAAACAGTCAGAGTGCACATTAACTAGTAAGTACTGACTATTTTAGAATGTATAAAACGGTACAACTCAGTCAGAAACCACATTAACTAGGTAGTGCTAACTTAGAATGTATAAAACGGTACAAAGCAGTCAGAGTGCACATTAACTAGGTAGCGCTTATTGTCTTAGAAGGTCAAAATATGGCAAATGAATCAGAGTGCATATAAACTACGTAGTGCTGATAATCTCAGAAGGTACTCCCGTTACAATTGAGAAGTATGGGCTAAACAGGTATTGCACTTGATGTCAGACATTCTCGAGATTGCCGCAAATCATTATACTGAAATAGTATTAAGTGCATATATGCACAGTGGTCAAGGCGCCCTCCTCGCAACTACCTCAGCGGTCTCAAATTCCGGGTTCGATTCCTGCACAGGACAAAAAGAATCTGGGAGTGAAATGCAAGAATGAAAGTCAAAGTTACTTTTACCAATGTGCGCGGAAACTTCTCTAGACCGAGACGAACAAAAGTATCAATCCAAATCAGTCAATCCGTTCATGAGATATCATCAAAATACGTGTCATATGCAAAATGTATGAGAAAATAATTGATTTATCTCGATGTTCTAATATTTTTTCTGCTATTTATGGCGGAGACAGATCTTAAAATCAAATATGTAGGTATTAGCGAAATCGGCCCTGCCGGTCTGGAGTTGTAACTAAAACGACTTTTTTTATATACTTAAAATGTGAAATATTATACGTAGTAGACGCAGCTTAAACAGCTTTATATTTGTAAGGTAAATTAAGAAGCGATATCTACCCATAAAAGTAAGTACCTAAATTAAAGAAAACCTTTAGAAAACCCGCGACTCCAAGTATTTAAATCATTTTGGAAAAGAGCTGATTATCTTACACTTCTGGACCGATATCACCAAACATACTTCGATAAGAACCACCGCAAGGAAACTGGCTTTCAAATGGAAAAAAAACCGCATCAAAATCGGTTCACCTGTTTGAGAGCTTCGATGCTACGACAGACATACATCGACGTCAAACTAATAACATCCGACTTTTTGCGTTTTTGTACTTTAGCGACCCGTACTAAATTCATCAGTCTATAAAATATCTGCTACCATAATATAAATATTGTATCAATTAGATATAAATTAAATTATTAAATGCAAATACAGTTTCATTTTACATAAATAAACAAATGTCATAAAGCTAAATATTGCACTTATTAAAAATTTTACTGGTCTTCCAGAAATTGTTTAGCAGTATTCTTTTACTAAGAGACAATCTTTTGAAGTGAAAACTTCTTTAGCGCCGTTGTGCACTTTTTGAGATGGGTATAAAATGTTAAAGTCGCGTCAGGACACGTGACCTGCTCGAATATTCGTAAGACGGAGGGTCTTTTTACAATACCATGCAAACTTCCACAGAAAATTGGTTTGAACGAGATCTAGCAAGTAGTTTTTTTAATACGTCATATATCGTAAACCGTTATTTATGTTACACCTTGAATGAAGTACACTACACAGTAGTATAATACACTGATTTATTGTTTTTGATTTTGAATTGATTGTTTGTTGATTATACTATTTCTAATTTGTATTTGGAAAGGATTTTAAATAACAAAAGTACGTTTAAGTTTGCAACAAAGTTATAATTGGCCTATAATCATAATTATTTAACTATTGTTCTCATTTACAAAAAAAGATAATCTACTAGATTTGAGAACTTAGACTGACACGCTTAAAGCTTTTCTTAAAGAATATCATCCTGGGACATATTCACATACGTACGGCCCTCTGATCCCAAAGGAGAGCTTTTACTATGGAAACCAGATAACTATACTGAGGAACCTACTTTTCTTTTGTACATACATTCTTATACGAGTAGGTATAGATATTTATATATTGTTAAAGAATAAGATATTTTATATTGCAAATATGAGTGCATTACATAGAGGTATGAATAATAAAAGAGTTCATCAATATTGTTGGATATTACAACTGTTTCAATAACTGTTGTGCTCGCCTCGTTAACTCTATAACTACTATTTTCTCAGTACACTGCAGTCTTTTCTTCCGCTCCTTAAATTTATCTCACTGTAACTTAGAGGAAATAGCTAAACTAACTGTGATGTCAGAAATTAGTTTTTGGTAAACTGTCCGACCGATCAATTTACCAAGTTGAGAGTCTAGACAAGTCAGACAGTTGTCTGACTTGTCTAGACTCTCAATTTAGTAAATTAGTTTTAGATGTGCCGCGATCTAAGTGCCGCGTCTCCTGCGAGGCATTCATGCTCCAGAAGGATGCTACTGAGCGGGATCGGGAGCGAGCTGATCCCGCTCGCAGACAGAGGAGGCATCGGGGTGGCGGCGGCAGCCGGTAGCCCAACACTCCTCGAGGCTGTGGTGGCAGAAAGAGAAGTGTCCTCTACTGCCGCCACGTGAAAGCAGCTCCGGGAAAACAGCGATCTGTTTCTGGCGCAGTCGCTGAGCAGGACTGGCAGGAGTCGGCAATAGGGGAGCGCAATGAAGAGCTTCCCAGGGTACGTGTCCCGACTATCTGGGACATGGCGCAAAAGGTGGGAGTAGCATACCCGCGTTCCCGGGGCTCCCCCGTCAGGCGCCAAGAGAAGTCCACGGCAGCGTCGGGGCGAGTCCGACATATCCACCCGCAGATACTTTATGCGGGTGACATGATTAGGCATTCCCCAATGCCTTAACAAAAAAATAATAATAGGTGTGCCGCGATCTAACAACCGCACCCACAACAGAATAGCTTTTAACCAACTCATTGTCGCAGTCAGTGCTCAAGTTTACACTGTTTGAGTTATATCCACAACAACTTATGCAACGAAATTGATATTTTTGGTCGTCGTCCGAAGTCGTCGTGTCCATTAAGAATTTTTGTGTTCAAGATTGTAATACTATTATTCGTTTATTAAATAGATATATAAAACTATACTATTTGCCATCCCGGGTCTCCCCTTACCAGGCGCCATAAGAAGTCCACGGCAGGTTAGGTTTAGTCGGTGCAAGTCTGACATACCCACCCGCAGACATTTTTTGCGGGTGGCAAGCGCAGGCATGCCCCTGCTTTATCTTACGGGCCGGTTGGAGTGGTTCTTGTCTCACGCCGCAGCTGTGCGAGTAAATGTCTTGACTTGACCTTTATGACAAACCTTATGTAACTATCCTTTTGACTGTCTAAACCGCTGCGCCACCCGTGCAGTAAACTTTTATGATAATTATCATAGAAGTTTACGGCACGGGTGACGCAGCGGTTAAGACAGTCGGCTAGCCACTTCGTGTCCCTGGTTCGATTCCATTAAAATTTCTATATGTTTTACCTATGGTCAAACATATATTAATGGAAATTAGTTGTTCTTCTGACCCTTTTTAATATACCCCGCCACACAGGGATACATTTCCCTAATAAATAAACGCGTAGTATTAAAAAAGCGGTATTTTTTAATACTTTTGTGTATGTAGTTTTTGGTGACAATGCGATTCAAGGAATAGTATTTAAAAAAAGAGCGGTATGTTTTTTAATTTTTTTTGTCTATGTAATATTTTTGGTGACATTGCGATTCTTCGTCCAGAAAGGAACGCAATGTATCCTACATTAGGGACCAACCAAAATAGTCAAGTTTGACAAATCTTTGTTAAGAAAGAAATATAGAATAGTGTTAGCTAATAACTGGCGAAAAATATTCAATTAATATCCAAAGAGGCGAAAAATATTAAGCCTTGAAGTCTTTGGGTTCAGTTTAATGTAAAAAAGCTCATAATACGTTGCGCTACGGTACCTAATTATCGTAGATACTCAGCTAATAACATTTTAGTATTTTGAACTTTTGGTCCTACTATCGATCGTATCTGTTAATGGACTCGATTATACAAGGTGTAACTAAATACTAAATAGTGGTCGTAACTTAAGGAGCTTAATTTGCATACCAACATAGCAACCTGTAGCATCAACCTGCAACATTCGCAAAACAAAGATTAACTTACCATACAAGAGAAACGATCATTGCATCTTTTATGGGGACCTAAAACATTGTATGCCATGAACTGGTTTTCCTTAGTTTCGTGAGTACGTGACTCGATAGAGTTCCTTTCCCTCCTATTTATTTACCTCGGTAAAAATTGGTAAAAATCACTAAATTGTTTTCTTCGCACTAAGCTTCCTTTTGTTTTTTACGAAGATAGAATGGAGGCCAAATATTCCAATCATAACGATTGAATTAAATTATAGCAACTACACCTTTACGGATGGATTATAATTATTATTTATAACTAAATTGTAACTAAGTTGGTATTTGTTACGGTAGATAACAGTAAATGTTATCTACTGTAAAAATTACCAACTTAAAGTACAAAACAACATCCTAAGCATATAATCTTAACAATAGTACCATGTAGCAGGTAAAAAAGGGGACGCTCCAAACAAAGTCCCAAATCTAGCCAGCTACACAATATTTAGTTGTGAATTCGGCAACATCGCCGATCAGAGCGGCAACGTAGCAAATAACCACATCGTTTCGAAAAATTTCACGTCACATTAAGATGGGGAGGCGATGGGATCGGGTAAAATTTATCTCGCTAGAAGACATTTAACGGAATTTTACACGTTTCAATAATACGCGTGATTCGTTGGCCTAATGGTAGCGGGTTCAATGAAGTCCTGGGTTAAAATCCCAGGTTAGGGGAGAACATGGGATTTTTTTATCAATAAAAACATCCAGTATAGTCGGGAATCTGTAAGTTGGCGATTACGCAAAGTACCGGTCGTGGTAATTTACGGTTACATCGGATTGAAATTGAGGGATAGAGAGTGCACCTATGTTTACGCGCACACTCCTGGTCTATAATATATGTACTAACTACTAATCTGTCAAATTTCCTCAATTGAAAGTGAACCTTATGAGTTTGTTAATAAAGTTTAAAATCTATAAAAGAAATTTGTCAGATTGGGGTAGCTGGATGTGCTGGCGTCTGTACATAGATAAATATCCTGGGACAACTAATACACTGCCATCTGATCTGATCTGTTCTGATGCCATCTTCGTTTTTTTATAACGAACTAAAAATGTTATCCACGATACAGGTATTTATATCCTTATTGTGGGCATTCTCACGTTAACGCCAGCACATAAAGCTACCCCAATGATTCAAGTCACATTTCCCTAATTGAAAGTAAACCTTATGTTTTTGGGATAAAGTTGAAAATCTATATAAGGAATTTGACAGATTGGGGTAGCTGGATGTGCTGGCGTCTGTACATAAAAGATCAATTTACGTGTTTTTATTTTAATTAGGGGTTTATGTTTTGTCTTAGTTAGGTCAATTTAGCAAAAAATCGTTAACTGCCCTTATAAAAGCGTCAATTAGCTGAAGAATTTTGAATGGGAAGGGCCAATTGTTTTTTCGTATTATACGAATTATTTCGTTTGTTTAATTTCATCAATAGATTGCCCTTCTTAAATTTCCTCCACTGCTTATGTTACACCTTCTACAAATATATAATATAACTTACTATAGGTACTTACGTTACTGGCCTAGAATAATGTCTGTGTTCCCCACTTCCCCGCAAGATTTATATACAGTAACACAGAACAGGCATTAGGTACTCTATTTTGTACCTTACAGTTAAGTAGACCTCAGAGGTAAGTTAAAATAAGTACTCACATATTAAGAAATAGTCGGGAGAGATGTCATTATACACATATTATATTCTATTATGAGTTTTAAAAGTATAATTAAGTTAACACATTAAAATAATTTTAATAATAAGTTAATTCAATGTGTTCCTTAGATATATATTATAAACAATGATAAAACTTTATAGGTATATATGAAATCTTAATATCCTTAAAGCCTATCCAATTAGAATATTTATTTGCTTAGACCACACAATACCTACTTAAAACAAAAAAGCGCAGGCCCGACAACTTAATTAACGTGCTATCCGAAGCAACATATAAACATATGTAATATATAAGACTTAGACCCCTAGATGCCTTTCTAAAAATCACATTTGTTTTCGTCTGTCCCGGGATTTAAACCTAGCTCCACATTATTTGAAGTTTTACACGCTACTGATGGACCAAGGCGACAAAAAAAAACTAATAAAATGTTGCTTAAAATCCACTGCTTATACATATACAACTGTGCATAAGCGATCAGTATTCTCATTAAAACCACTTACGCTTTTTTTAAACGAATGAGTCTGCATTACCCACATGCTACTCTACGCCTTATGATACTGGTAGGTACTCAGTGCTGTATCAAATCTAGACGATTTTATGCCCTAAGCGCGGCAGGCCGTGGGATTCCCCACCAAACAGTCGTCAACGAAATAGGCTTTTAACGCTTAATTGGTCGTAGCATTTATTCATAATTCTTTGGTTTTAACTCTTATTACAACATCATAGAGTTTAAAATGAGTTGGTAACTATTATACAATTGTCTGATAGTGTTAAGAAAAACAAAAGTAGTAGAATTTCTATTCGTCAACTTACTAGCTCGGTTATATCTACGAGTATAGGTACATATGCCTGCAGATATTGCTCGTTACTCTTTCTCTCTAAACTATACTCACTAGACGTTTAGCTCGATATAATTAGGTCGTAAGCAATCCAAATAAAATGAAATCGTATTTAAAAAAATTTGGTACATTTTGTGTCTTTGTGACAAATGTCTCAATAAACAACGCACGGACTTAAAAGCCCACAAAAAGTAGAAAATAATTAAGTACAGCTAGACACTTTGCGCTCACAGGCCGGTGAGTGCCATTGCCTAATGTCACTCACGGGTCTGTAAGTGATCGGCGTGACCAAGGAGGTGCTTTATCTCGCAGATGGGTGACCGCCAAAGTGGTGTCTTCTGAGCGTCTCCGTGCTTCCGAGCGCACTTCAAGCTATCAATCTCAGTTGTTGGCGTCACACAACATTCGTTAAGCCACGTCAGAGGCCGGCAAAGCGGCTTGAACAACTCTGACATCAGGTATATGGGAAGTGGTTACATCACTGGGTAAAGGATACCCATAGGATAAAGAAAGCTGTGCACTTTATTATAACTACAAGTAAATATTGATGCAGATGTAATTGTTTTATACTTTTGGATTCGTTTTTAAGTCTTGCTTCGTTTTAATTTAAACAGATTTTAGTTCCCCCTTCTTTGAAGAATAGTGTAAATATTTCAATGGCATCCGAGTTGTTATTATATTTTACTAAAATTATTATCCAATACTGGAAATTATATGGGACCAAGCATGCTTATCAGAATTAAATATAATAATCGTAATCCGATCATAACCACGAAAAACAAAACACACTGAAATGAGAAAATTCCTCCTTTTAGAAGCCGGTTAAAAAGAGGAAATTTTACTATAAATCAAGAATCTAGTTACAACAGGAATGGCTCATGGTAGGTACCTACAGCTAAGAATATATGTATATGACTGTAGGTTTAGGTTAGTACTCATATGTAGGTACATACATGTATCACTGCCATTGGATCCCCCAAGTCACAGCACGCTCATTGCATCCGAGGCCTTATGACTTCGTTAGAATATCTGTAATTTTAAACGGAAGCACTACAATTGCTTCACAATGTATCGGCTACTTAGGTACCTAGTGCTTTTAAGCTTTGGCCAAAACTGATTTGCATGGTGTCAGATAATAGCTCACGGTTATTGTTCTTGTTATACGGTTGCCGTGTGCGTATAGCATAAAAGCTATATGCACACATCAAATCCTTCAAACGTACCTACATAAATTGTGTGCTCAAATAGACAGTTTTTATAATATTCAATAATAATATCCTGGGACATTATTCACAAACCACGGTCGTCTGATCCCAAACTAAGCAGAGCTTTAGTACAAGCTCTGCTTAGTTTGGGATCAGACGACCGTGGTGTGTGAATAATGTCCCAGGATATTATTATTGAATATTATAAAAACTGTCTATTTGAGCACACAATTTATGTGTATGGAAACCAGATAACTGATATATATATATTGGCAATTTTCTATGTTTGTGTGAAAATCTTAATACGGTTCACATAATACATCTACTTACCAAGTTCCAACCGCAGGTACAGCTCTATTAGTTTCGGAAAAAAGTGGCTGTGACATACGGACGGACAGGCAGACATGACGAATCTATAAGGGTTCCGTTTATTGCCATTTGACTACGGAACCCGAAAAACGAAGATGGCATTAGTTAGAAATTAGTTTAAACGAGATCTAGTTAGTAGTTTTTTTAATAAGTCATAAATCGCAAACCTGAATTTACCTTTCATTCAATCAACTCAAATACTTGCTGCTACGGAACCCTTCATGGGCGAGCCCGACTCGTACTAGGCCAATTTTTTATTTTGCTGTTCATTCATAATTTTTCGCGATTGTTGGGATAGGTACCGTTTCTTGTGTGTTCCGGCGCGGGCCACGAGAGCCAGCATTAGCTAGATACTTGCAAAATTAAATGCTTGCTATAAAAATATGATCACATATTAGACGCCAGCACATCCAGTTACCCCAAATTTGTCAAATTTCTTTTGTAGATTTTCAACTTTATCAAAATAGCATAAGATTAACTTTCAATTTATTATTAACGGTCACCGTAGCCTAGTTGGTAGTGCTCCTGCCTACGAAGCTGGTGGTCCTGGGTTTGAATCCCGGTAAGTTCAAATATTTGTGTGATGAGCACGAATATTTGTTTCTGAGTCATGGATGTTTTCTATGTACTTATATAAGTATTTATCTATCTATCTAAGTATGTATATCGTCGCCTGGTACCCATAGTACAAGCTTTGCTTAGTTTGGGGCTAGGATGATCTGTGTGACATTGTCCCTAGATATTATTATTATTATAATTGGGGGAAAATTGATAGATTGGGGTAGCTTGATGTGCTGGCGTCTGTACCTAATAACAATAATAAAAAACTTAACAGAAACAAAATAAAACTTGATCTTAAAGAAGCTTAAAAGAAATTTGATCTAATAAGAATCGAACCCGAAATCTCTAGCCATAGTTGTATTGTATATATCCTATAGCCTAGATATAGATACGATGCGATACGATCTGCAGCGGGAAAGGCAAGCATTTACCAACCGGCCGGTCATGCAATGATATTACAATTAGTTTAGTTTGTATTGCATGGAATCGGATGAAATGTATAATATATGTTAGAAAGATGCAATGATAAAGTCGTTTTACTTGGCATTTGCTTGGAATGGGGACAATGTCTCTAGTAGGTACACAGTTGTCAGTATGATTACCGGCAGGGCATTTAGTTACCTTCCTCCATTTCAAAAGCATGTTCAAACCTTACGAGCATACAACCACAGTATAAATGTGGATGAATGATCTATATGGTACAAGCAGACACGCTGTTTTCTGCAATTTGATAAGTTTTGTTACTATCACCAACTGATTTCGAGACATTCTTGAGATGAAGAAGTATATGATGTTTCTTTTTTCAATGAATGGTAAATTTGTTAAAATTGTTACATATTTTAAAAATACTTATTACTAACAATAGTTTATAAGAAAATTGTAACTAACTTATTGGAAAAAAGCGTTTGACGCTTCCCGTGACCAGAGGGCTGGCTTTATCTTTGGCCAAAGAATTAGTTTAGCAATACAACGTGGTAATGCAGCCAGTCTTCTGGGCACATTTTCTCACGGCCTCGATTCGGAGGAATACTACGGCGCCATCTGTAGTTAGTTTTAATTTATTTTTGAATACAATTTACTTTTTCGTAGATTTAGTTTTTCTTTCTAATGTAGGTAGTTATGTATATTCATAAGTTTATTTAGGTTCTTTGTTATTAAGTTAAGTTAAATACTTGTATTATTATATTAAAATGAACTTTTCAAATACTTATTGGGCACTAATTTGGTCTGAAAATAAAGTCTTATTATAATTATTATATTTTTTGTACTGTGATACAATGCTGCACTCGGGAAGGATTTGCATAAAACACACCTTTGTTTGGCGTAATCTATGTGCTGTGTTCTGTGACACGGCACATGGATTACGCTACGCTGGTGACGTATATTGACCCATAATATTCCATGTTTTATTTATTCAATTTTTTTTTTGTTTTAGTGCATTTTCGATACAAAAATTTCTACAGAGTCTTCTGGCAGTGTTTCTCAGTAGCTGCCACGTCATGTACTGCACGGTAGGGTAAAAAAAAACTTGAGAGGTGTCAAGGGACACCCGGATGGAACTAAGTTATTTCTTATTATTTATTATGTACAAAAAACCTGTATACACTCAACAAAAATAGATTCTGTTTCTTCTCCTTCATATCTAACTCTTCAATTTCAATACCTTCATTTAAAACACAATAAAAATCTGCGTTCTTCTCATAACCGCATCCTACACTGTCCTTCACACCGCTCTGATTTCATCCACTCTTCTTTTCTTATACAATCCATTCTTCTCTGGAATGCTCCTCCACCAGAAATCAGAATGGCTAAAAGTCGTTATTCTTTCAAAAAGAAAACTCGGGAGCATATAACCAAAAAGTTATTGGCAGAATCATCACATTAGTATTATTTTACTTATTTGTATTATTTATATGTATACGTATATGTATAATATATATTGATATATATTAGTATATCATAATATAGGTATTGTGTATTTTATGAAATATCTATATTTTAACTCTCAGTTTTATTCATGAAGCTCACAGTGCACCTACCATGTAATCTCTGCATCACCCCAAGGTTGACTGGCAGAGAATACCTTCGGCATTAAGTCCGCCTTTGTACATTGTTGTGCATAAAGTTTAAAATAAATAAATAAAAATAATAGTCGCGACACCACACTGTTCAATGCGAAATAGAAATGAAAATATCTGGCTTGCTTTCTTTAAGAGAGAGAGAGAGACAGACAGAGAAACATGCGCACGCCGCACAGCTGCAAAAAGTGTCGTGACAACTTTTCGTAAGAATTTTTTCCGTCTAGCGTAGCATTGTGAAAGGGGTTCACAACGCGCGATAAGGAACTTCGTTCCAATATTGGCGATTCCACACAAATGTAATATTTTTATGGAATATATGAATTTGAATGTGAATTTGAATCTGATAATACAGACAAACAAATTTCCAATAGATGGTTTGTGTTGACACTAGGTGCTCATTACCTCCGGTGGTAGGTGCTAATCCTAGTGTGAGAGAGTATGCGGCGCCCGGCTGTCTTCTCGCCGGCTAAGCGGCTGTGCGCCTGGGGTCACTGGCGTTTGGATGAGGGGAAGTCCACTCGTCTTGAATAAGAGGTCCCGGGAAGAGATAATCTGCTGTAGTGCAGGTTGCCTAAACACGCTCGTGCGTGCTGGGGAGAGAGCGAGGCATTCATTCCCCGTCCCCTTCCCAGGTGAGAGTCTTGCAGAGGCTGTAGTGGAAAAAAAGGTGCTCATTATCTACCACGGAACGGGGAAGGTGTAGAGTAATACAAAAATTTTGTGCGTGTAATGGTTTCTGATACATTTTTTTTATAATCGTAATGTACAGTCGACCTCATCGGTCGTGTACCTACTGTTACCTACGGTTTGACTATAACAACATATTACATATTATAACAGGTAGGTTGTTTTATAGCAAATCGATGTGCAATCCTTTAGTTAGTTGTAAAATGTATTTTGTTCATAATATCCTATGCCCTATTATAAACGTTGCCATCCCAATATTAATGCGATTGGAAAAATACAAAACTTTATAATTCCCTTTGCTTTATTTTTACCATGACGTTTACCTAAGAGGCTTTCACTGCTTCTCCAGACAATAATATTGTTTTTGCAAACTGAACGTATGAGTTAAGTGTTTAAAAAAATAAGAATCCATTCGAACGGGCAATCACCATGGGAAAGGACTACAGATATACGTTCCAATCAAATTTTTTATATATGCCGTTTTTTTACCCTGATGTTTACAGTAAGCCTAGAATACTTTCACTTCTGTACCGGACAATACAGCCGATCGTGGGCTCAAGTCGTCTTGCAATAAAGACTACAAACTATGCTCCTACTCCGCAGGCCAAAACCTCGAAAAATAACTATGACAAATAAACACGCAAACCAGATGAGACCAGTTACTTCAAAGCTCAATTGCTGGTATTTTATTTATTAGAACATTCTTCACTTCCCTTCAACTCAATACACATGGGCCATAGGCCACACCATGGGCCGCACCAAAAATGAGGAAATACCAGGGAATGGGCAGCAGCGTCTCCCTGAGTAAACAACATACTGTGATCACCAACCAGTATGCCATTCTTGGCGATTATGGCATGTCTCTCCAAATGGTCTTCACCCAGCAGTTGCATGCCTACTTAATTTTTTTTTAATTAACGTGCAATCAGTAACTTGTGACTATAATCAAGTCGGTTGAAGTGAAATAAGTTTTAGAGGATTAGGGCCACTGCCCCAACTCTCTTCAGTCATCAAGCACATTGGCCCTTTTCAATCGTTTTATATGATTTCTTTGCAGAAGCATATTTGCCAGAGGATTAAGATGATTCATCAAGCGATCTGTGTATTTTTCGGAGTAAACTTTAGCTTCTTTAATCACAGTTTTCATGTCCAAGTACTCAAGAATCTCTGAGTTGCGATTGAACCAAGTTGAACTTAATTATAAAAATAAAATGTTAGTGTTTTGGCCACTAGCCAGTTCCTGTAGTTACTTGAAGTAGATGAAACATCTGAGCAGAGGTGGACATTTGTGCACAGTCTGGATTACAAATCTAGTATTAACAAGACTTGTAATGCACACTGCTCATAGATTGCATTAGCCATCTATGATACAAATGTGCTACTTATTTACAAACAAAGGGAAACTCTATGTCATTTCTTTTATCCCCTAATGCATTATTGTGTAAGTAACATGTGATATCTTGACGTCTAAACAGAAGGTAACAGGCATGGCGCCAGAGTGGGCGATATTGAACAATAAGGACAAAAGGTATGGTTAAGAAATCATTGTGTACCTATCTAACTTGGCTTTACACTTTATATACAAGTTGACGTGACATTTGACAATACATTAAGACCACGACCAACTCTAAACTTAATTGTGGCCGGACTCAATTTATATTCAGTCTACTTACTTACTTATCGTATGGGCAGTGGTTAACCTAGTGTCAGAGTTGTTCTTGTTGCTTAACGACTGTTGTTTAACTAGTACAACCGGGACCGACAGCTTAACGTGCTCTCCGAAGCACGGAGACGCTCAGAAATTAAACCACTTCGGTGGTCACCCATTTATGGACTGACCGTGAGTCTAGTTGCTTAATCTCGCGGAGAGCATCTAGCTATGAGCGCCTCTTTATTTATTCAGTCTAATCTGAACTAATTGAAGATGTATAACTTGGCCTATTTAAGGAAACTTTGTCGTTCTACAGTACTTGTTTATACCGTTTATAATAAAACATTTGAGATTGTGATGTATTTAAAACTTTTTTCAAGTCTTTTGTGCTATTGTTATGGTCACGTGCTTTTCCTCATATTTTAATGCCGAATTTTTCCTGCTTTCACGTGCCAATGACGTCTATAGCTCTCTTGTGAGGATTCGTACAGTGAAGGGGTACTCTTATAAAAGGCATTGTAACAAATTGTATTTAAAAAAAAATCACGTGTTCGCACAAAGTAGAAGCCTTTGTGCGAACACGTGATTTTTTTTTAATTTCCTGGAAACGAAACATTCTGAAAGTTTAAAAAATGGTTCACGATATTGGAGAGGAAATTTCTTTAACAATGAAATTGCTATGTCTTCCGATAAAATGTAATTGAACTGAAAAAAAAAATGAAAATAAATGTGGGATAAATTAAAATAAGTTTTGATCAAGTGCGTCATTCAATAAATGTTTTTTATACATATAATTTGTGTGTAGCCTGTGATGACTTATAAGAAAGAGTGTTCGCTCACTATGTGTCTTATGAGATAGTTCAGGGTAACCCAAAAAAGCAATTCAGAGGTCTTTGTTCGGAGTTTCCCTGCGAGTTCGAATCGATCGAAAGAGTAGCCCAGCTGATGTGGCAGTGGGCAGGGCACATAGCTCGTAGAACCGACGGCCGTTAGGGCAGAAAAGTTCTTTAGTGACCACCACGAACCAGAAGACGCAGAGTGGGGAGACCCCGTACCAGATAGACTTATGATCTTGTGAGGGTCGTTGGAAGCCGCTGAATGCAGGTTTGCAGAACCGATAATTGTGGATATATTTGGGGGAGGCTTTTGTCCAGGAGTATTCGTCTTAAACTGATGTCCTGCATGGGCGGCGGTGATCACTAACCATCAGGTGACCCACTAGCTCGTTTGTCTTGCTATGCTAAGTTACTTTTCAATATGACTATCAAAGATTTTTGACGAGATGCATTCAATTACTCGATTATCACAATAGAACCCTTTCTAAGAAGAAAAAAATTTTCTAATAAGATAGTTGTGTTAATTTTTAACACGTCGTATTTAACAGTATAGGAGGCTGTGTGCTGTGAATTACTTATATGGTAAGACGGATAAGAGAGTAGAGTGAGAGAGAGAAGAAGATAAGAGAGACGAACCCTTTTCAAAAAGAAAATAATCTTTCTAATAGGACACACAGTGTGTGTGTGTGTGTGTGTGACGTACTTACAAGGCAAGTCAAAACTTAACTTAATAGTTAAAATCAGTAATTTTTTTACCAAAACGTATGATATTTTTAAACTGAAATTGCAATCCGATTACATTCCTTCAGAGTTGGAGTTTTTACTTTTCGGGTGGCTACTATGCCCCGGCTTGCAGTTTTTCGGCGAGCCACCACCAAGACTAGGAAGGGCTAGTCTTGGCTGTACAATTCGTAAGATGTTGATTGCAATTGCAAATTAAAAGTTGATAAAATACTGTTTATATTTCAGCGGACGAAAATTCCGAGCTCGGCATTCTAAGTGCTCGTTCCCTTTAAGACGGACGTGATCACAACTACACCGAGCCATCTCATCATCTATTAATGAGAGAACAGACTTCCTACACAACGGAAGACGAAATTCTCTCAGTGCTGTGCTGGTGCTTAAGAAGAGGACGTACAAACGCCAGCACATCAAACGACCCCAATCTGTCAAATTTCCCCAATTGAACGTGAACCTTATGCTTTTGTGATAAAGTCGAAAATCTATAAACGAAATTTGACAGATGGGGGTAGCTGGATGTGCTGGCGTCTTTACAAGAAAATATTGGATGTATCCTCTTCTAGGTGAAAGAACTTAGGCACACTTTAGGAACTCATAGGTCAGTAAGTAAGCGGCGAGGTTAAGCACAGAGACACGCGTTCGGTCTAGGTATACATGGGTTGCCGCTAAAGTGGTTTTATTTCTAAGCGCCTCTGTCCTTTGAAGGGTCGGGAGAGATGTTGCTTCCGGTTGTTGATGTTGGACAACAGTCGTTAAAGCAGCGGCGTGCACCACTCTAATAAGAGAGTTAGAGTAACCACTGCACTGCTAAGTGAACCTAGAAACGAAATCAAAGAAATAAATAAACTGTTCCTGAGGAACTTTCATGCACCCCGTTTTACAGTTACTCAGATTAAATTATTGAAATGAACTTATTATGGAAAAATGTATCATTAGCTTTTCTCATGCGTTAAGAGGCTGACACATACTATTTTATTGTATCACACTAATCTTAACCGTATTAACTACAGAGTACGGGTCATAATTGAGACACAAAATGCGTAAAAAGTAGGTTGAAATATAACAACATCATTAATTTCTAGAAAATCATAATCTTATGAATCTAATATGAATGTACTGCAATGAGTCTTAGTTGCTTAAGCATAAATGGTTTATTTCTATAATATAACATAGTTCTTCAACAACTTACATTTTATAATAATAAACTGGATTGGGTTTTGCAGATTATTTAGTTTTAAGCATTTGTTTGGGTGGCTTGCGTATTTTTTTTATCAAACAATCAACTATTTTAAAAAAGGTATCATCAAATTTGGCATATAAGTCTTATAAGAAGATAAACTTCGCAGTAATATTTGTATTTGTATTTTGTATTGTATAAAAACTGGCGGAAGAACTCCAATTAGGCTGCTGTCAGTACCTTAATTCTTTCAACTAAGATCCTTCTCAATCAAAATTATAACCTGAAACTTATGAATTTGTTGATGCTGTATTATCTGTTAATCATTAGACTGTGTTTGTTATTTACTAGATAGATCATTCATAGTCCGTGAATGTCCTCCTGTATTAAAATTTCGGTTGTTACGTCGCAACTATAGTTATTGGTGTTCTCGCATATAGTACCACCGTCATTAAGAAAACAAAATGGTTTCAAATGGCAAATAGATACAATTAGTTGTTTATTAGGTCCCTGGACTTTATAAATTTTACTTCCCGTAGGCATTACGAGGCCGTCGCAAGGAGCCTGTAAGGGATTACGCCCTTTGACTTTCTTTTAAACTCGTATTCGCAAAACTCTGGAAGTATAAAAATCGTGCGCGATTCTCGTTGTATACTCCTTCTCTAGGGACCTAAATCCTTTCGCGTATTTGGTGTACAACGTCCCATATGTTGTACGCACGGCTACATATCAAGCTATACATTTCCGATATAAGCTGACCTGTGTTATAATGATCTTAACAATTGCATATAATACTTAAACCTTTTATCCTTTGAGATAAGCACCCAAATGCAATATCCATTTAACACTGACATGCATATTGGTCAAGTGGTTAGTGAGTGCTAAGTCAGAGTTCGTGGGTTCGATCCCCAACCCAGGAAAAATCTTTGAGTGATGAGCATAATTATGTGTTCTGTGTATGGATGTAAATTATCTATCCTACTTACATTATAAATGCGAAAATTTGTTAGTATGCATATATAGATGAATGGATGTTTGTTGCTCTTCCACGCAAAAACTACCGAATGGATTTTGAAGAACCGCGTAGCACAACTAGTATAATTATTAGAAATATATACATATGTATATACAGTTGACTAGTCATTTGACTTTTTACAGGATGGATAGATCCTTGCGAATACAATTTAATAAAATATAACTTTCGACGGCAGAATTGAATCTTTTAAGTTTAAGTAACAGAGTGTTAAAACATAGATATAAGTACCTAATTGTAACATAAAAACTACACTAAACATTTAATTTACACACACACATTACTGTCATCATACATAAGAGGTATTACACCTCTCCTTACATAGGACATAAATATGTGTGTGTGTGTGTGTGTGTGTGTGTGTGTGTGTGTATGTGTGTGTTTGTGTAGGTGTATTTGTGTGTGTGTGTGTGTGTATTTGCCTATATGTGGCATCGTTAATCCGATAGCACAGATTTGAATGATTTTCAAATAATTTCCAACTTTGTGAATGGCATAATTTCAGAAATACAATTAGTCGTTTCAAATTTTCATCACTAAGTACCTACTTGAAGCTAGCATTGCCGTCTATGCATTCTAACCTACATTCGTATCGATAAAATTAACCTACCTATCTTCAAGCGAACTAAGCGTCTTAGCGTATTACCGTTTTTACAGGCTACGAGGAATGAACATCGCGGGACTCGGCGGCTTAAGCGGGCTTAAGCTTATTTCTAACAAAAAAGAAATTAAGTTCAAATTTTGATGGTAAAATTAGGCACAGACGCCAGCACATCCAGCTACTCCAATCTGTCAAATTTCTTTTATACATTTTCAACTTTATCACATAATCATAAGGTTCACGTTCAATTGGGGAAATTTGATAGCGCTACCCTCGCTTGATGTGCTGGCGTCTGTACATTAAATTCAATCCACCTTCAAACAATGGTTGGCTATACGTTATACAAGCTTTACTAAATTGCCTTGATACGTTACGAAATAACAATGAGCAGTCAATGGCGAGCAGTTTCCGAAGAAAACAAATAAGGATATTGTTGGAAACCCGACCGTGTTTTGTCTCACTAACAATATATAACTAAGTCGATAAACTAAGCAACATTTGCTAAAACAATTTACATAGACGCTTTAGTTCCACAGCAATGTAATTAAAATACTATTCGCTTGTTAATGGATACCAAATATAAATTTAAGCGGTTAATAAGGGAGTATAACGGTGCGATAGATGGAATTCCGTTACGCCAGATAGCGTCCTCAAGGTTGACCCTAATCGACACTTTGTTATGGTTTTTAAGCCCTTACGAAGTTTTTGTAAAGTCAACATCACGTCGTCGTCGGTAAGCTGGGCTTTATTACGTAGTAATAAGGGCAATTTTCGTAGTCAAAGTGTGTTTACTAGCCTGACCTGTTCGACGATAGATTGTTTGAATGTATTGTGACTGTTTATAGCGTTATCATAATGGTAGTAGTTTGTCACCTATAAACTTTAATCAGCTGAGTAGACCTGCGGCTCTACTGGCTAAGTCGCCGAACATCGTTTTCATGAATGGAGTTCAAATAAATAAAGGTTAAAAATGACTTAATCAATCGTTAAATTGGCTTCCATGACCACATGTGACGTCATAAATGGTCCGGAATCGATTGTCAACGTTGAAGCAGATTTAACGTTTGATTAAGTCATTTTTAACCCATATTTATAAGAACGCCATTTAAGAAATCGATGTTCGGCGACTTACCCGGTAGAGCCCCTGTATGCAACTGGGTAGCATGTTTTGAAATTAAAACAGGTAAGGTAAGGTAACATCTATACCCGGGATGGCCTTTTGCTCTAGTTAAGATACTGACAAACACTATTGTGTATTGACACAAAAAAGTCATAAATCCACCTCTATAAATGCTTAAAACAAAAGACTCTTGGTCATAAATAAAAAAGATTATTTTATGAGCGTAAGTAATAATAATTTCTTAACTCACCCTGTTTCTTTAACTCGTTTTGTGTTTACTCTATGACAACTCAAATAACTCTATGACAAATCAAAATACAGACATCGTTTATGGGGGGAATTGACATGAAACGATAACATTGAATGTAGGCAGCCTCTTAATGGGGTTCAAGCACCATTACGTGTAGCAATGCTAGCCTGGGCCTCTAGCACGAGTTCCTGCAGTTTACTTACTCGATCACACGTACAGTTTCTCTCATACATTAAACACCAGCGCCTCTCGCGGAAACTATGAAGAACTAAAATTCTGGTGCTCAATGTATGGGACGAAACTGTACGTGTGATCGAGTAAGTAAACTGCAGGAACTCGTGCTAGAGGCCCTGAGCACCGCAGAAGTAGTGTACGGTTGCACTTGAGGCTGCATAACGGCTTCTTGTGTCTGGTAGATCTGAAGTATTTCTTGTACACACGGCTACACATCAAGCTACACATTTCCAGTATAAGCTGATCTCGCGTTGTATAGGATTTCCATAGAATGACAGGTTAGCTTATATCGGTAATGTAGAGCTTGATATGTAGCCGTGCGTACAACATATGGGACGTCGTACACGAAATACGCGAAAGGATAGGTCCCTGGAGAAGTAGTATACAACGAGAATCGCGCACGATTTTTATACTTCCAGAGTTTTGCGAATACATGTTTAAAAGAAAGTCAAAGGGCGTAATCCCTTACAGGCTCCTTGCGACGAAACTACTCATACCTCGTAATGCCTAAAGTAAAATTTATAAAGACCAGGGGCCTAATAAACAACGAATTGTGTCTATTTGCCGTTTAAAACCATTTCGCTTTCTTAATAATAATAATATCTAGTGACAATGTCACACAGATCATCCTAGCCCCAAACTAAGCAAAGCTTGTACCTACTATGGGTACCAGGAAACGATATACATACTTATATAGATAGATAAATACTTAAATACATATTAAACACATGGATGTGTCCTCAGAAACAAATGTTCGTGCTCATCACACAAATATTTGCACCTACCGGGATTCGAACCCAGGACCACCAGTTTCGTAGGCAGGAGCACTACCAACTAGGCTACGGTGACCGTCGTTAATGACGGTGGTACTTACTATATGTGAGAACACCAATAACTATAGTTGCGATGTAACAATCGAAATTTTAATACAGATGGACATTCACGGACTATGAATGATATATCTAGTAAATAACAAACACAGTCTAATGATTAACAGATAATAATCAGTGCTCTATGCTCTGAGGATGAACAGAGGTTTCGACAGGGTTCTTCTATTAACGGTGGTATTCCGTTCGGTGTCAGATCCAGCAGGGTGAGCGTCTGCTGCTATTGTATCCATTCTTCAGTGTATCTAATGTATTCTCCAAAATTACGTTTCACATTGGAATAATGTGTAGTACTGTTATGTCGTGTTATACTATAATTTACGTTCAGACGCCAGCACATCCAGCAGCTCCAATCTGTCAAATTACTTATATAAATTTTCTATCATATAAGCATAAGGTTCACTTTCAATTGGGGTAGCTTGATGTGCTGGCGTCTATACTTAATAAGAAAAGTGTAGTTTTTACCCTACTACCTGTTTCGTTTTCGTGTTTCGCCGTTGGAATGGATTTAGATAACTATATTTGATGCGGAATGTCGTCTGTGTGTAAAGAAAAATTTTAGTTCTATACAAGGTGTAACACGTAGTAGAGGATACTGAAGGAGCGCTATCACCTTATAATACTGAACATATTAAAGTAGACAAATTTGTGGAAAATGAAAAATATTTTTTTGACTCCGTAAAAATTTCCTCACTTTACTGTATGGGAATGGGTAAAAGAATGGTTTACCACAAGGTAGCGTCCTCGCTCCGATTCTTATTAACACAGGGTATGACACAACCAGCCTCAGTCAGCCCAGCCCAGATATATTTACGCAGATGACCTAACTCTTGCTACTCAAGCGGAGACCTTCGGGAAGAAGAGTCTAACCTCTCAATTGCTTTATTGCTGTTACAAAGTTACTACCAAAATAACGCCCTCAAACCTAATGCATCGAAAACACTTTCATGGACCATTCATCTGAGCAATAGGCAACCGCAACGGTCACTTCACATCTCGTGGCAGGGACTACGGATTACGCACAACAGTTTCCCAAAATATCTAGGAGTAACATTGGACCGGGTTCTGACTTATAAAATACATTAGGAAACCATCAAGGAAAAGGCCAGGGGTCGCAATAATCTGCTGCTCCGACTACGTCCATCAAATCGGGGAGCTACACCGCAGGTACTTCGGACAACTGGTCTTGCTTTACTGCGGGCGAAAATGCCCGCCCATTATGACACCGATCTGCCCTTACCAAATCAGTGCATGTAGCTCTAAATAAGACTTGCCGGATCATCACAGGATGTCTCATTCCCACGCTAGTTCAAAAACTGTATCCGCTAGCACGGTTCGCTCCCCCAGTTGAAGTAAGTAGCTAGGATGTTGAGAATCTTACGCAGGAGACAGACAAAAACCCTCTTTATAGTTTAACTCCAGCTCCTGGATGAATGAAAAATCGTAATAGATTCCTAACCACTACCATAGCTACGATGGATGCACAGAAAGCCAGGACAACTCTATGGCGAGATCAATTTTCTCCGCCTTTGCTTGTCCCGCCGAAGGGAAAATTACCTCCGTAACATAATATGCCATGACCAACCTGAAGGACTCTTAATAGGCTACGTAACCAGGTTGATAGATTCAAAGAGTGCAAATGCCACCCCATGTGCACATGTTTTCATTCCCACATCACAAAACATCTGTGCGTGCGGCGTGTCACCCTAAAGGATGGCCCATTTATCTATTTGTCCCGCCTGTCCAGTCTCCTGTTACCTTCAGGGGTTGTATGAAGCTTCAGCTAAAGCGGTCAGAATATGTCCCTAATTTTGGGCAGATAAAATTGAATTTACTTACTTACCGTCGACCTGATAAGAAGAAGATGTGAAGTTAATTTATTATTGTGTTTTATACATGTACATGTCGTAAAGTTGCATAGTTCAATTAAGCTTATTAAGTTACGTCTACCTTTTATATTACGCATACGATAATCATGTAGTAGCATTATGTTTCTCTAAGTTAATAACGCATATAAAGTGTTCGTGGTTACAATAATTCATTTACAACATTATAAAGTCGACTGGGTGATTGATTACGTGACTGTGCTCTAAGCAGTTTAGCTTCATTGTCATGACGTACATGCTCCGTTATCAGCTTTATAAGAATAAGGTTCTTAACGCAGCTTGCGGTAAAAGGTGACTAGTAGAAATCTCGTTCTCTTTCTCCTTTTCTTTTTTTTATTTTAAGGTGAATTGTGTTTGTTCACGTGCGAGTATCGTGACTAGATCACACGAGCATTGTGCGTGGCTGATTCAGAAATAATAGCAAGCATATCCATACCATGCTGCACTCAGGGCCCAGGAAGTCCGCCTCCGCAGTTAGAGAAACTGTGCACAGCATGTTCATTTGTGATCGCAACCTATGTAAAGAGTCTACACGTTCCGAAAAATGAGAAAGAATATCCGGAAACAGCCAAAGCTTTTACGAGGTCCCATTACAAGGATGACTACTTACAGAGCTATGGAACTGTAAAAAAAACCAGTCTGAATCGAATATACGGAACTTCGCAAAAAATAAAGTAACAGAGAAGAAGCATTGGCTAACCTAAAGAAAGAGAACAAACCTGGCTTAACTTAACAGAGAAAGTACTGGAATATTAAGAAAAGACTTTCGAAATTAGATGGTATATCAAAGATGACATGTTAGCATTCAACGTCAACTTGAGAAACAATCCTAGAGACGCGTATGATGGAGTTCGAGCCCTGAATAAAGCCAATGTCACTAACGCCGTAATGTCGGAAAGCAATGATCCAATGGGACACGCAGCTGCAGAACTCATTAATGGAAAGAAACTCCTTCAATTCATTCAATTCCTACCGAAGTATTGATTTCTGGCGAATGCAATGCTGAAATGTTCTGCTGCGTGCCCTCATTGCCAAGGAAAATGCTTCAACGATGTGACTTCTAGCGACGAAGATAATGGGAATGATGAAGAAGATGATTTAGAGCCCCCTCAGTAAGAACCACTCACCACTGAAAAGGAGAAAGGGAGAAGATACCACAAAAAACGAACATTTTCCGGGACCTTTACGACCTAAGAGGAAATAAATATGATTCGCAGAATTGGAATATCAAACGAATATGAAAAATAAATTCCTACCGGAGCGTGTAGTTCGAAAACGGATGGGAAAATGGAAAACTGTATAGCATCAAAGTTGTACAGAATTTTATGAGTTTTTATTTCATTTTAGAATATTTTTCGCTACAACGCACCATTTTTGAGATATTGGCATAAAACTTAAAATTGAGATATTTGTCACCCCCCTAACCCCCTTCCCTTCGCCTCGGCTCTTACACGTGAGAATTTTTTTGTATATATTCTTCCTAAGTACCCTGAATATGTTTCTGAAGAAATCGTTTATTTCCCCGATCACGTACTGTAAACTACTTTCTTTATTGAACTACTGGGCTGCCAAAACGAGTGTATGTATTCATTTTTGCTGTGAAACGTAAGTCCCCACTGTTTACGAGCGTCATTAGGAAGGTGTAATTATATTTTCTCGCCACTGAAACGATAGCACTCCGAAATTATAGTCTTATTTATCACAATATAAATTTAAATAAAAATGTATAGTTTATTTAACGAGAGCCAGTCACGCGTTTTTCGATTGAGGTACTGATTTATGGCAGAAAGCTGTGAAGTGTGGAGCTTTTCAATCAGCTGTTCGTGATGAATGCAAGAAGCATGTTTGGTAGCTATTGCTACCTTGCTCTGTAGAGGATTTTAGCACCAAATTCATTGGACTATATTTAGTCCAATGAATTTGGTGCTAAAATCCTCTACAGACTCCATTAGTAGCATACATTTCAAAGAAAACTGATCATCTTTATAGCACTGTTACTTAATAGGGCAGTAGTTACCTTAGTATGACTTAAGTAGGTAAGGGCGACGCACGTTTGATTACCTTCGTCAGACGTTTATGGAGAGGGAATGAATTAGAATGAACTTTCATCTAGTAAATACAAATGAGCAATTCTTATACAAGGTGTGTCACAAATAGTGGATTTAACTTAATGAGCGTTATCGTACCATGTACTTAACTGAACTAATTAAACGAAATTGAAAAAAAAAAGACAAAAAACAAAATGCATCAGCTGATCGTTGTTTTTGTATGGGGAATTAATTATTTCTTTTGATGTTTTGCTCCGCAAATTCAACTCATCTTGTACCTATATATTATAGGTATATAAATAAATTTCACGAATCTCGGAAACTGGTGTAACGAATCTTAGCGCTTATTTTTAAATAGATATTTAAGTGTTTATTTTTCTTACTGTGATTCTAGACAACCTTCGGTCATTTAAAATAAGTTCTGGTAAAATGAAAACTAATTTGTCATGTATAACCTCACAACCTGCAACCTGGCTAACACCAGAACCAGGAATTTGTAGAGACGCTTAGTAGGGTTAAACTGGGAGGGTTAAACAATTTTGCTTCTCCCTCGCTCATGTTTCGTAAATTGTCCTACGATCTTCTCAAAAATCATTTTAATGCATTATGTACTATGTCGTCAATAATCGCTATATTTATCCGCTAAGCGTCTCTACAAATTACTGGTTCTTTTATTATCAATGCCAGGTTCTGAGGTTATACATGACAAATGAGTTTTAATTTTACCAGTACTATTTAAAATGTCATCTGTCATTCTTAATATTAAAATAACCTGCAATTTATAGCGCCGCGTAGCGGAATCGATTTGCAGTTTAAGCAGCCATCGTGTCTAATAAATTAATGGAATTTAGATACGTAGGTACTTACCTAACTAGTATTGGGTATGTTCGTCTACGATCTAATTTAGTATCTAGGTAGACGTTACTTTCATTAGGTACCTACTAGCATTCATCATTTTATACACGAAAGTTACGCGTATTATGATGGGTAATTATGACATAAACTCTCATCCGATGTACCTTTATTCTATTTTTAGTAGATTCCTTTATACCACCACGGAGGTGGTGTCTTCTAATTAGGTATTACCAACCTATACATTCGCTATTCTGAGAAATCCAATAAACAGGAGTGCATGCGTTCTGATAAAGGTTGTCACACACACTAACACAATACCCTAGTTCAATGACACGGTCGTACAACGGGACACCTACCGCCATCTCTTATCGCACAGCGGAAACAATAATTTCATTAGTGGCTAAAATACTCACGTGAATACTCTGCTTTTGGTTTAGGTGATACGTCTGAGACACCCACAAAATTGGCACATGCAATGAAATGAACACATTTGTTGACAAACAACATGCAAATAGTGTCAACTACACGATCCTTAACAAGGGCCCGGAACGGACTGTCCGTGCGTCGCCGCGGTCCCTTTCGTGCCTAGGGCCGATGAGTGCCGGGCGCACACATTGGCTGCTCGGTGAACCAATGGCGTCGCCCGCCGCATTCCGCCACTGGCTGACTCCGTCACAGCAGAATAAGCGGTGGGGTAAACAGATGGAGTCGTCTTCAGCGGCTCTGACTCTTCTCCCGCCATTCGTATATCACACAAATTTGCGTGATGCGCCACACCGACGACGGCAACCCTGGCCAATCGACGGTGGCCATAAACAAGCTGATTGCTTTGATACCAAAATATTTTGATGACACGATTGCTATAAGGTATAACGTACTTACCTTATTTAATTTCACTTCTTGAGTTAAGCTATATCAACGTTAAATAGAAACAGTCCGATTCACAGTCGACCGCACTATTCACTCCGGAATGCACTATAAATATAACAATGAGTCGACACACTTAGATACTAAAGTGGGTCTGTGGTTGAAACTGTTTTGTTTTACGGTTAGCGTCTCAATCGTCACGGGAGGGAATTTACTTGCAGCTTGATAGTAATTCGTTAAGTTGCATGCAAGTGAAAGTTAGATTGGCACGTAAAATCAATGTATAAACCATAGATTGATCAGAGATCAGAGATACATACGTACATACATAAATCAGCTGACAGCATAATCAGATGTGACTAAAATTCAAAACACCTACTTAAGCGCGTTACAGCCGTAATGAGACGCTTATCATTCGTAATGTATTGAAGTTACCTCAAAGGATGTTAGTTAAAATTGTAGAGAATATTGTTGACTACGATATTTTCTACAGTTTTTGAGATTTCTTAGACGCACTTAGTCTTTCATTTGAAATCTGGCGCGACAACACTGAATTCCGGAGCTATATATTATTTAAAAAAAAAGTAAAAACGTATAAAACATAAAAAAGTTGTCCATTATAGGCCGCTTTTTTGTCTCAAAAACTGTCCTGCCGAAACCCGCCAAATATATGAGAAAAACAACAGCATGCCGATGTATGGGGTACTCGTAACGAATGGTAATTCTATGGTGTAAACGGTCACGCTGATAGGTACCGCCACGTGTATGGTGTAGTAACTGCTAACAAAACGTTTCGCACCATGAAGCCACGTCAACTAATCACGTCGCACTTTAACTGATTAGGTAGACCGTAAGTGCGGCGTGGGACCGTGAGTGCAGATCGTAGAAACTGCATTGAGTCTATACAATTTCTTAAACTGAATCACAAAATAAAGAGAGTTATAAATTGGAACCCTATTGTTTCCCTTTCTGTCAGCTTCCAATTTGGGTTATGGGTTTCTTTTGTCTGAAAGCAAGTTTAATTGAGCGATTCATTCGTTAGAATTATGAATTTAATCGTTTGTTTTATCGTTGTTGGCCATATAGGGCCAAAGCAATTATATCGCATCGTCATGTTTCAATTAAATCCGTTCTCCCGTTTCAATAGTTAGAGTTTTAGATGCACAGTTCCGCCTATAATACCTACTTAACCTTGTTGTACGCGGCGTGTAGTGAAACAGTAAATGTGTTTAACTTATTTAGATGTATTTCATTCGATTCGACAAGATGTCACGGCACGATAACATCCATGAAGCTATTAACAATGTACCACGTCCAATGATAACACCGAGCGCAAACGATGGTAGCAGTATACTGACACTTCTCGCAGTGTCAACGTGTTAAAACAATGCTAAGTTTACATCGAACTAACATTATACAGTTTCACAACAAATCAAACACGTCCGGAATCTGATACTTAGGCTGGTCTCACAAGAAGGAACTGAATTATAAAGGTCGAAGTTCAAAATAGGAATATACTTAAATATTTTAGTTCTTGACTCGAAATTATGGTTCTATTAGATAAAATCATTAGATAGAAGAAGTTTGTTTGTGGGGAATCTTCTTGTTGGGTTTATCTAGGTTTGTAGTCAGTAGTCAGAGACGGAGATCTCTGGCCGTATTCCTATCGCGGTCCCAGGAAGAGGCAATCTGGTGTAAAAAAGGTTGTCTAAAGACGCCTGTGCCTCGAAAGGCTGCAGTTTTATGTGGGGGATCTGGTTGTGATCGTTTTCGAATTCCCTGAGCCTCGGTTACATGCACTATGAGGATGGCTACCGAGTAATAGTGGTTTTAGTGGGTAGACTGGGATTAGCACAGGAGGCCCACATAAGCCACCAATATTTCTGAACTCCACACTGAGGTTCCTTTTATGTTGACTGTTCTCCATTAGTTTATGTTTGAGACTATGAGGAGAGCATGGTAATTAATAGTGTCTGCTGTGATCCGTCCAAAGAGCCTTCTTACTAATCTTATTCTTTCGATCTTGCCAATGATTATACCTATAACTATCTGAGTAGTCACAATATTGCTTGCAAATAATAAACACAACCAAAGAGAAAACGTAGTAGGAAATGTGGATTATTATTTTTGGTGAAGTGTCGAAGTTTTTCACTCTACGATGCTAATTTATGCTGCCTGGACTTCACGTTTCAAGTAGTAGTTCGGTGACAGGATAATAATAATATTTTATTATTGAAGGTAATATTAGGGTAGTTACGTATTTACCGTGCGAGGGATAATGACACACCTTGCTATGTCAGTCGTTCTGGGTACCGAGCGACCTTTACGAGTAGCACTCACTTTCCTTATATAGGCCATTCAGAGTGATTTAATTCCAGCAATTTAAATATTCGATGTCAGGAAATATTTCAGCCTTATTAGCTTGACAGTGGACCTACACATATGGCTCTCTATTAAGTTTGATCAATGAAATCGCAGAATCTCGTGGATTCGATCAGGTAAGGAAATGATACCGTGATTTCATTGGTCTAACGCAGTAGAGAGACTTGAGTCTAAACTGATTTGCTGTCCCACATGCTATTTAACCCCCCTGACGTTACTAAGGAATGATTAATTATGACGTTTTGATCCGAACTTCAAAGATGAGGAGGTAAAATTCTATCAAAGATCAAACAGTTCCTGAGTATTTACAGACGAAGTTATTTTCCAGTTAAAGCCAGTATTTTCAGTCATAAAGCTGAAACGTTAACGCACGAAGGTAGAGCAATGGCAAAAAAAAGCTTATAGAGCATCGGTCTTGATGTTCCGTCGCCCGATAGAAGTAAGTTTAAAAGAACTCTATATTATATCTAATGTATATACCAAATGATTATATTCCAAAAGTATAACTTACAAAAGCAACACATATACAATAATTTTGTATTTTTAATTACATGTACAAAATATAAATACATGAAGAATAATAACGAACTATAGGTATAGAATAGAATACTAACGGTATATAACTTCGACGTTGGGCGTTTATCGCTCCAAAGCTCGACTCATCCCTCAACGCTCCCCACTATCAGTGCTTATATTTACAACACTATCATATCGTCTGATGTCCAGCATTCGCCAGACGTCACGAAAATAAATGACTATTAAAATGTGCATGTGTTTTAAGGAATTAAGCCCTGCCGTGATGTACGTCCAGTGCTGCCAGTTATTTTACAGGCGTTCGCGAACGCATGGTAGGTAGGTACGATACATATGTATACATAGGTACGATACATATGTATACATAGGTAGGCATTTGCTTTAGCTTTTGGCTGAAATCATGTTGCATCTCTGGGTCTGTCTGTCCAGACAAGGAGATACATAAACGTTAAACATTGTTTTAGTAGCGGGAAAAAAATAATTTGAAAGTAGAATGAAATATTGCTAGAGGTAGACTAAAATACTGACTAACAAATCGATATTTTGGCCGATACGTTGTATAAAAAAAATATATATTCATAACAAAGTTTGTCACACTGAACCCAATATAATGGACACAGAGCCATCCAAGCAGAATAGGTTCGTGCAAAATCGTAGAACATACATGGGGGTGATTCGGATACTCCTCACCATAAAGTGTCTAAATTTAGCGTTTGAACGTCAAATGCTCGGCCAACCTATAGATAGGCTTTACACCAGAATATCAACGCCTACCGTTGACCATATAGCAATTTACTGCAAGCAGCCCCCATGATAGCGGGTGAATCGTAGCATATTAATCCTAGGTAGGTAGCTCTGTAAATGAATCTAGGAGTATTAAAAGAGAGAGTCCACGTTGCCGTTGATATCCTTGTAAGTGTAATAAAGTTTCGCTTAGCTTTTCACAAAATGATTTAATGTGTTCTATAAACGAAAAGATTTTTTCTTAAACTAGGCTCAAATAACACGTTGAAATATTGCGTTTAACAGGAACGTTATTCAATTTTACGTTCGGGGGAGATTTCAGTTCCCCCTTTAGAAAAAGATGGTAGGTATTATGGGGCGAAAAAATAAGGCGATTTCTTTACCTATTCGCATTATTATCCCACCTAAGCAATTTTGAGCTAGATAGGAAATCTAGCTAAACTAGCCTCTTACTTACACAGGGTACAATATTTATATTTTTTTATTATAATTTCAGCACATTCTACTACTGAGTAGTTTATCTCGCTCGTATTCTATGACATGTGCAGCAATAGATTTGATAAATTCCCAATCGGCCCCTTTGAGCCGTAATCTAAGATTTGCTAAGATTTCCTAGGGCTTTAATAATAATAATATCCTGGGACATTATTCACACGCGGCCACCTTTCTTCCAAGACCACGACATGCAAATAAGTGCTAAGGCTACCTGAGTCACGAGGTTCTTTACAAACATATACGACGGACACAAAATACACCCAGACGCAGGACAACAACTTAGGTATGGGTCACACAAATAGCTGTCCTGTACGGGAATAATCACGGTCGCAAAGTAATAATAATATCCTGGGACATTTTCACACATCATTCATCTAATCCCAAAGTAAGTAGAGTTTGTACTGTGGAAATCATATAACTGATATATTACATATACTACTTTTCTTTTGTAAATACATACTTATATAGATAATTACACCCAGACTCGGGACAAACAGACATGTTAATGCACACAAATATCTGTCTTGGGTGAAAGGCAAGCATTTACCAACCACGCCAACTGCCCTTTGTGCTAATCGAGTAATTAATTCATACATGATTAAGCGATGATCACTAGAAGAAGCGTCAGGCAGTACACGCCATCCGTTCCGACTGTCTGCGCTTAAAAAAGTGACGTCAATAGATGATTCGCGAATAGGGCTACAATAACTAGGTGGTCCATCAGCGGTGTAGTGTATTGAAAGATTCATCTAAGCGACAAATTCTTCGACGGTGTTCCGCCGTTCTGTATCGCTTGAACGGTATTTGCCATATTATAAAGTACAGGATCCGTTAACATTCCGACTACAACCAATAATAATTTTGTAGCCTTTTAGAGACGTTAAAACATGGCGAATTTGATGTAAGTTGGGAACGATAGGATCTGAATACTAAAAGCAGCTCACTATGTAAACTTTCGAGGATGGGGATGGTATTTCAGCGACAGTCCAGTGTAACGTCATGAGGTTTTTTCATAACTCTCACTGTAAAATCAGTACGTGTGACGTAAATAGCATCCCGTGATCAGTTTTCTGGCTGCACCACTTTATTTATTAAATGCATACCTATTGATATTTCTGCTTTATTTAATACATTTTTAAATTCACCAAGCTTTCAGGAACAGTCTGCTTAATACTATATTTACATTAACGTCCAAAAACCTATTTATTAAATAAAAAAAATAATAAAATTTATAGCGTTATAATTCAAAAGCCTCAACGTTACATAAACGGTAGTAAATTATCATCTCCATGGGAGCAAGCTTCATTACCAGCACAAGAACAAGTCATCTTCTTCCTTTCAGAATTCGTGACAGCTTCACCGGCGGCCTCATTGATATCCCACCACATAGCACCGCCGAGAACGTTACGGAAGTACGGTGGAACACTGCCGTCTCGGAGAAGGTACCTGGAGATGATTGATATATTTTAGCTTAAGGTTATAGTTTTACTTGTCATTGAAACAGCTCCATTGATGGAATGTGAATTGGAGAAAAAACTATGAAGATATTTTTTGGCCAAGACCAGCCATTTGGATGTGTTCACCTTAGTCTTGGCTTGGTATTCGAGTTGACCACCGCGGTTATGTTATAGCTAGTACTCAGATGGCACTGCTGCTGAAATACCTGTTGCATGCGTTATTCACGTTCCACGACACCAACGGGATGATATTGTGTGCCGCCTGTTATTATTTTTGGTCCGAACACAACACGAGATGAGACAGTCAGTCAACTTATGGCACACCATAATAGTATTGATGTTTGGGTATAGTTAAATGTTTTAAACCAATTAACTAACCTGCTCTGTAGATATTCCCTCTTTAGATCTATTACTAGACCTTAGAGAAGTAGATTCTTGGGAAACTAATTAGTGGTTTAGCGTGACATTGATTTCATTTATTATAAAACACCTCTGAAGTTTGGTTTTGTTTGAGTTTTATGTGTTTTTTACATTAAACACGAAAGTAAATGGTAGTTTATTCCGGTATCGTTTAACGAATGTTACCTAATGTTAAAAACTAAAATAAAATAATTAAACCTGTCGCGTTTTCATTAACAGACACTTTTTGACACTTAAAGTAGAATTCTACCAATTTTAGAAGCACTTAATAGGTCAAAGGTATATAACCCATTGCTGTAATAGCGACTTCGCTCTGGTATTCATTTACAATGCCTGCGGTTTGATCCCTAGCCAACTTAAAGATTAGTCTCTTCGCCAGTGAAATACGCGTGGGGTAAGGCGCGCTCTTCGGTGTCTACCGTCAATTTTGGGTTATGTTAAATGCAGAAATTTCGAGGAAATACACATTGAACCTAATCTACGTACATTTTTTAAATAAAATAGCATGGCAAACGAGCACGGCGTCATCTGATGGTAAGTGATCACAGCCACCATGGACACTCGTAACACCAGAGGAGGTTGCCCGTTGCCGGCCGATAAGAATGGTATATAGGATCGCTTATTGAAGGTTGCCATGTCATACCGGAATTATGTCTTGGCATTAATTGGAAGAAATATCAAAGTAAAGTTTGAATTGTGGTACACCATTGTCTGGACTCCACTGCCAGTATTTGTTTGTAAAAAAAATTACAGTTTTGAAGTTTTTGATGAAAAGAATGGTATAATATATATGCCTAACTTCCAAAACTTATCACTACTTAAGATAGGGACGAACTTATAAAATAACTCCTCTTTAGCCTCTTCAGAACGACGACGCCAATATCTTTGTAGGGCAGGACTCATCTCTTCAGCCGCATCCGATTCTTTAAACAAACTTTGGCGTTCCTCTTCCAGGGCTCTCAAATCCACTGAGTCTTCTAGACAAAAATAGAAATAATCAAAGAAAGAAGGAGAAAGACTTTCAGTCTGTCAAAGGTTCAGGCATCCATTCAGGCATATTATATTCTTATGGGAATTTACATGACAACACAAAAGTGGATTGTTTTGGCATGTATTGAATGAAGTTACTCCCAAACGTCATTATATTATTATTGCTTTGCTCGCAAATAAGTTACCATAAACAGAGTTAAAGCCACATTACATTAAAACATTGACGGCGTCTATATTACGTAAGCAGTTTTCGTATTGCAAGTTTATTTCAATGGATACACATCAATGTATTGTGGTCCATTGATATGCCATCGGGTAGAAGAACCATTATAAATATTATAATATAGGATTTAGTCTCTATTATAAAAAAAAGAGCTAGTTGATTATCACAATACTCTTGCATCATACCGAAATCTGACTCTCCTTCGAAGGACGGTTCTGATGGTACAGGTGGTGGCGCAGTTGTGATTGTGGGTTTCGCCCTGCTCTGGATATCATCGGCTATTCGAGTCTTCAGATCCATATACACTCTGTATTAAAATAGTGAGCTATTTATGTGATACTTATAATATAACCGCTACCATTTACTTAGTTTTATTTTTATTTTATTTATTGAGGACAGCCAGTAATTGTTACATTTTTCTTACAAATGAAAATTACATGAATATATAACCTAATGCACAATTTTTTAAGGCGTCACCGCATGCACTTATTATTATAACAGTAAAACTAGAATTAAAAAATACTACAGCTATATACTAAGAACTAAACTAAAACTAATTAATTTTAATGTTGGCAAATTCTGACTATCTCAGATGGTCTAGGCGGGGGGAGGTCTTCTTGGAAACTTTACCGTATCTCTTTCTGTGAGATGTTATAATGTGGTGTGAAAGAAAGCAATGCGTACAAAGGGGTCTTCTACGTATCTATTTATGTGGGCAAAGGTGTACGATAAGACACCTTTAACTATTACCAAGTTTATAAGTAATGGTAATACCAGACGACGAATCCTTTGATTATGAAAGCGCACGTTAGAATGATCCGATCAAGCTGATCGAATTGATGAATCCGTGCCTAAAGGGAATCTGGGGACAATGTCACACAGATCATCCTAGCCCCAAACTAAGCAAAGCTTATACTATGGGTACCAGGCGACGATATACATACTTATTTAGATAGATAAATACTTATATACATAGAAAACATCCATGACTCAGAAACAAATATTCGTGCTCATCACACAAATATTTGCACTTACCGGGATTCGAACCCAGGACCACCAGCAGTAGGCAGGAGCACTACCAACTAGGCTATGGTGATAGAATGTTAACAACAAATGTTGACAACCTTTGTGCCAGGGCTTGTATGATGTCATCGATTCGTCGTTCGTCCTCTTGCCTCTGGTCTATGATGGGCACCTCCAGGAGATTACTACTCTCAGTATCCATAGCGTACCGGTACCTCAGCACTGCTCTCAAAAGTTCTTTCGCTCCTTTCAACTCTTCTCGCCGTTCATCACTCCATTGTCGTTCCAAGATTCTGTAAATTATTCGTACTTAGGTGTGAAAATACCCTACTTCATGATAATATTTTTTTATTAAAATATAGATTGTGAATAGGGAAATACAGAGAATGAAATATATATACCTACTTCAAAACTTTTTTTTGTAATACCTACTAATAAAAAGACTTTGTTTTATACAGCCAGTTAAGCCAGTCAGGTTTGCAGAATGTTGTAACAAACAAAGATAAAATCAAAAGCTTCGAAGGACGGTAACTTGGATCGAAACAAATTATGTACTTTTAAAAACCCTCACAAATAAATAAGACGCATGTAGCACTGTGATAGAAAGTATTTGTTAAACAAATTGTGAGTGAAACGTATTAAAACACAAGTCATCATATACATATACACAAGTACCTACCTTAAGACAAACGCCCTAGGCAGACGCGTTGGCAAAACGGGGTTTGGCTTCTGACGCTGAGATTCAAACCTCTTGTAAGGTCGCATCCAGTGGTAAAAACCCTTGCCACAATCTTTTTTCAAGTCTTTGTACTGCAAGTACTTGGGTTTGCCGGAAAGTGAAGAGTTCATGAGCCATTTCTGATCAAGAGAAATGACAAAAATAATCCTTACTTATATTATAAATGCGAAAGTAACTCTGTCTGTCGCTCTTGCACGCCAAAACTACTGATCCGATTTAAATGATATTTGGTACATAGGTAGTTTATAGCCCGACAAAAGGACATAGGCTCCTTTTTAATACGATAAAAGCGTAGTATGGAGTCGAAAGGGGGGGGCGAAAAGTTGTATGGAAGTATCGTCATTTTTAGAGGTAGAAGCTTGGAACTTTTTTTTAGGTTGATGATTCGATATAAATAAATAAGACATTAAAAGATTGTAAGAGTGATGATTATTTTACACCTTTGAGGGTACCCCTCAAAGGTGTAAAATAATCATAGAGTTTGTAAGAAAATGTGTTAGCTTTCTGTGAATGTTTTATAAGTTTGTGTTTAGAGACAAAAGCGATAGTCTGATGTAACATTTAGGAAGTCATTACAAAATTTGCGGACGTACTCGCGGGCACAGCTAGTATTTTATAAATGTAAATTCTTATTCTTATTATTATCTGAGGAATATTGAAATTAGTTATTACAGCACTGTGACGTCACATATGCCGCTTATTGCCAATATCGAGAATGACGGAAGGTGGAATATATAATATAGACAACGAACCTCTGATTCCGTGAGATGCACGGGTGTGAGAATAGAAACGAGACCTCTATTGTCACCGAACGAGTCGTACTGGTTAATGGAGCACCAGGGTAACCAACGACAGGCCTGTTTGTACTGGTCGACTAATGCTCGGTGCACGAGCTCCGCACAAGTAAGGTCACTAAACAAAACAATAATTTCTTTATAGTAATTCAGTCAATAGTAGGCCATTTTCATTCAAGTTCTAAATCAGTTCTATCAATCAATTACAGGGTCAATCAATCGGTATAAAGGAGTCGGACATTAGACTTCTCTACACCTCTAACTATGAAAATTCTCGAAGGAATCAGACTACTTACCGTTTTAGAACAAAAAACCTAAAGTTTTTCGCTAAGTACATTTCTCTGCACTTGCCATGAGATACCATAGAGCTCTCAGATTTTCCATCTATCAATCTTTCATCGGTATTCGCTTCACATTGCGTTTCAGTATTCATTGTATGAGTACTTTCAGGAACCACAGTGCATGCAATGCCATTATCGTCTGAGTGTATAACTTCTTCACTATGAATTACTTTGGAAGAATATTCATCAAACAAATTTATGCTACCTTCCTCATCGACATATACATTTTTGCAAAACGAATCGTTCATTTTTAACCAAGGCTGAGGGTTTGATGTGTCCTGATCATCACTAGATATTATCTTGACAGAACATGTAGTAAAAGCCTTACACTCAGGGCACGCTTCGTAAGATATATCTAAATGTTTACCATTGAATTTGGCTGAAGTCTCACTATCTAATACGAAGTCATAATGATGATTATTATGAATCTTAACTGTTGTTTCGTTAGGAGAATCGATAGAAATTTCACCATTACTTTTATTTATTGTCACAGTACCAAAATTAGCATGTTCTATAGTATAAATTAAATGAAGAGAAAGGAAACCCTCAGAATGTACCATATTTTCCTCATCTCCTGATTTTTTTGTAGTAGAACTACGAACACTCCCTATGTCATAACTTTGGAATTCGGCAAAACTATTTTGTGACAACGTGGATTTAACAACTTCAATTTCATCTGTATCAAACAAGTTGAAATGGGCCCTTTCTTCATCAGTCCATTCTGTTTGGATTTCTTCATCTTCGATCTCATAAGCAGTGATGATTCTAGTCTGATCAGAAAAAGTTACCACAAGTACCCCATCTGTATTTAGTAAGACATGTGTCTTATCTAGTCTTCTGGAAAATACTTCCCCTAAAGAAAAGTCTGTGGCGGTTCGGACAAGCAGTTGTTCTAAATCATAACACATATCGTTAATCCATTTCTGTCGAAGCCCGTTAGCTTCAATAATTTCAAATTCTTCAATTACTAATCTATATTCAATTTTTTCAAGAGATTTTGTATCTTCCTTCACAGTAGGAATTTTTGATGATTTTGATGAACTTCTGCTAGGTTTATCCTTCGACTTGCCTTTGGTTTTTTTGCTTTTTTCTGAAGTGTCATCAACTGGTTCTTGTGTAGATTCAGATATTACGACTTTTTTATGATAATTGGTGATGGAAATATACGATCCATCAGGTTTAAGTACGTTTATGATGCCTGATGGTCTGAAAATAATAACCTCTCCATTTAAACTTATACAACGCATGTCTTCGTTTAATTCTGACAATGGTCGAATAAAAAATTGTTTTATGTGAGAAATAACGGGAGAGTTATTTTCATGTACACTTTCTATAATAAGACCATTGGGCCAAGTAATGAACAGTGAGTGATAATATTGAGTTACAACATTTTTAACAGCATCGGAGAATAACTTAGAACCTGGGGGTGATTTGGTTGTGCCTTTTTTATGCATATTGTTAATATCTGATAATATTGGCTCCACACATATGGGTAATTCATAGGTTTGTTTTATTATATTAATCATAAGTTGATCCTTTGTAGTTATTCTAAATGACTCACACGTGTCAGTTATTTCTTGTTTAACAACTTCACCCAAAGCCTTGTGTATCCAAAATTCATTGTTACTATTTCCTGGTAATACACTCAAAACTATATTTTCAACATTCATAGGTATAAGTAACGTATACATCGTTGCAATTTTGGTACCATCTTTAGAAAAGTATATTGAATCCCTACCAAAAGCTTCTACTCTTCTGTTTCCTAAATCATAACCCAAGAATGGCTTCACAAGCATTTGTACTGACTGTTCAGACTGACTGTGCGGATGGGATCCGGTCAGTTTTACATCCTTGGGTGTAGTAATTGCCGTCGTTTTACTTTTTATGCTAGTTCGCCGTTCTATTTCAGGAGAGCTTTTTGTAGTAACTGGGCTATTTTTCGATGATGTTATAATATCATTAGTCACTGTGGATTCTATTTCAACTTTAATAATTTCTTGATATTTTAAGGAACCATCCATTAATAAATCTGTTTCTACATCTGTGTCATCTATGCAAGAAATCATAGCATTTGGGTCGATTAAATCTTTGCTTTCAGATTTTGACTTCAATTCTATATTCTCATAATACAACTTTTCTTCATTTTGTATCCAATCATAATGTTCATCTAAAATGAAATCAAAAAAGTCTTGTAAGCAAAGTGGAGTAGCCAAATGAGATCTCCACTCTTCACGTGCTATACCATCATTATCATGACTGTTGAAAAACATTAGTAAAAAACAATCGGTGACTTCACAGTATTTATAATCTACGCAGTTAAATTTATTGAAAGCTTCCAACATTACTTGAAATCCACTTGTCATGGAAAAGTCCTCAAAATCTTCAAATTCATCTATCATGTGATTAATAGGCTGGTAATTCGCTATTTCTGCAGCGGATACTAATTCACTAATATCAGGACAGTCAAAAAGAACTTTTATTCTTGGCGCCTCATGATCTTCTTCAGATTTATTAGATTCATTATCGATTTTAAACATTGATGGAAAAGAAGGGAATCTACTGCTACTATGAGGTGGTGTAAAAGATTTGTGTAGAGGTTGGGCTAAAACACTGCGCTTCAAATATTTTTTTTTGAAGTATTGTACATCTGATGGAGGCAAATGCCGCTTTTTCAACGAACTTCTGTTATTGTACAACTTTCGACAAGCCAATATATGTATTAATCTATTAAGCTCTGCTGTTTCAATGTCTTCTCTTTCAAAACATGACAGAAGAATATTGACATGAAAATTTATCTTGGCTTCAAGTTCTTCCGTTAATCGACTCTGTCCTAACCATAAATTATTAATAGGCATACCCAATAACGACGTTACTACAATATTATTTAAATTGATATTGCCTAATTGAAAAGTTGCATATGAAGCAAAATCCCCATAGTTTATCACAATGGGATCATTATTAGTCTCATATTCTTCACCGTAAGTCAAGCGATACGACTTTTTATGCTCTTCAGTCTTACAAAGGGCATTATATACGTCATTAATTAGATTTTCTGTTTTTCCCAATTTACTTTCGTCAGTCGAACGTTTTATATTCATATTCCTAGAAAAACTTTGATTATGCTTTTCTAAATTTGTAGATGAAGTAGACATACTTTCTTCTAAGTTTGAACTATGAGATACTGTATTCAGAATGCTATCTAGCACTGAATAAATAGTAACACACTCCAAAGGCAGATCATCAATCTGTTGATGATAAGAATTTATATACCGCTCATCCTCGACTCCCTCAGGGATCTTTATAACATGTATATTTTCCAAATAATGTTGATATTGCCTTGATAGATCTTGTATATCATACATGAGAAAACATATTTCATCATATATTTTTTCTGGATCACTAGAGATAGTGTCGGTGTCTGAATACGGAGGCATAAACATTATAAATGCGGTATCTGCATAATCATTTTGGTGATCTCTATGTATACGTAATGATTGTAAGGTTTCCCAAAATATAAAAGATTTTTCTATTAATAATTCTGTCTGACTCTGTCCTCTCTTAGTACTTCTTATTAATCCTGATGGCACATTAGTGGAATTGGCATTAATGCGAATTTGAACCACAGCAGTTAAGGGTATTCCAATTTTTACAAGGTGGCCCGGAATATACGGATCTGCAAAGCCTGTTACGATAACGTAGATGTTAGGTCCTTCGACAGGAAAATCATCCACATACACTTTATCTCTCCATTCTTCGCCGCGAACTCTAAGAGATGTATTATATTTCTTGCCTTCTGGTGGTTCAGAAATATCAGGAGGATCCAATACTTCTTTTTTTCCTTTTCCTTTAGTAGGCGGTAGTGGTTCCAAGGGCACAGGCGGCGGGATACCAACAGTTCCTCTTACTTCTTTGCCATCAATCATAGTAGTGGATTCTCGACCTAGACCTTCTCTTACTTGCAGTCTTTGGCGCTGAATAAATAAGTATTCTTCCTTCATTTTCAGAATTAGATGTTTTATAATCAAAGCTAAAATATCAGATGGAATATCTTTTTTGTCGCTAAGATACTTTTGGGCTTCCTCGAAAACTCGTAATCCATCATCTTTGATTTTTTTCTCACTTCCTAACTGATTAATCATAAAGATCGTCTCAGTCTTACATATATTTTTAATAACAAATCTTTTTTCTCCTATTGCAAATGTCGCAAACTTATCTAAATATATTCTATCCTGATCGCTTCCAGCTGCTTCGATTATGATTACCTTCACCTTCCAGTTATCGTCATCTAGCACAGCTTGTTCGATTTGTGTGCGCCAAAAATTCTCGTCTAAAGCATCTTTATTCTTTTTTGATCCCATCATTGAAATTCGTTTTATCTCATGAACTTATTGTATCAAATAGAACAATAGCACAATTCAATCAATGCACTTTAATGCAGAATATTTAGACACAGACATATTCAGAATGTATTTCATTCATTTCCATGAAAGGCTACAATAATGTATATAATAAGATAGGTAGGTATAATTAATTAAATGTAATCTTGCAATATAATGCAGATGACACTCAAAGAGAATATAACAATACGTATTATGTGACACTGTCATCTGCGATTGAATTCGAATTCACGTTTCTCGTTGGCTGGGATAAATGCCAAGTTTGGTTTGACCAATGATGAGTTCGGAGTAAGTTTCCAATAAATAAAGAAACTGTTCCTCATTGGTTGGTTAGCGGGCAATTTGCGCTAGTATGCACCAATTCTTCGATACTTTTAAACATGCAGTTTGTCATAACTTATCTCTACTAGAATCCAGCCAGTAGGTACAACGTACTTTTTAATCATTTGCCTATAAGGTTTCTTTTAAAACTTGAAACATTATTTAAATAAACTTATAAAACCTGAGCATTCTATTCATAATCTACACTAATAATAAAAAGGGGAAAGATGTGATTCTTTTTTTGTTTGATATAGGCTACGAAACTATGTGACCGATTTGAAAAATGCTTTCACTGTTGGGAAGCTACACTATCTTCGTGGAACATAGGCTATATTAAATTTTCAAAAAAGTTAGGGATCCATACTAAAACTCCAATAATGTAACCCAAGGTGTGAAAAAATACCAAATAACTTTCTTACATTGCGTGCGCTGCGAAAACTATTGATTATATTACAAAATAATGTACTAGGGGAAGTGGGTCGAATATATTTTTTTGCTGGTTTCACTAAAATTTTTCAAGGTAAGTGAATATCAATCATTTATATGTGTTTAAAGTTATGTTATTATACGGACCTGTTATTGTGTATTAAAATGGCTTAGAATTCTCATTGTTTAGCAACATTTCTAATTAAGATTATTAAGTTATTGTACAAAACATGAAAAAGTAGCTTTTGGGCAAAACGGGTAGGGGTAAAACGGGTAGCCGCTTTGCCCCTACCCGCTTTACCCAAGATTTTTTGGTTTACCCCGTCTGTTAAAGTGATAACTTCCTATATATTGACTAGCGTAATTTATATTTCATAACATTATGTAGTTCTTTAAAATATTATTTATTATAAACCTTTCATTCAGATATAATATTTTTGCAGGTGGTTAATAAATACAAATGCAAATGAGAACAAGCTTCGTGGGACGTGCAATGGAAGAAGCCAGAAAAGCGTCGGTCTACGGTGCTGCAAAAAATATGGTATAAATTTATCAACTTTGCAAAGACATTTAAAAAATCATATCAGCGGATAAAAAACTCGACAGGTTTACTACGGTGTTAACTGAGGAGCAAGAAACTTAATTACTGGAATACCTATTTCATATGGATAAACACTTTTATGGTCTAAGAAAAACTGTTTTCACTTTTATGGTCTAAGAAAAACTGTTTTTATAATATGCAGAACCTAATAAAATTCCGCATCCTTTTAAAAAGGAAACTGCAGGAGATGGTTGATACACAGCCTTTGCAAAGAGACATCCTGAGCTTACCTTAAGAAAACCAGAGCCTACCTCAATACCCCGACCCCGGGGTTTTAATAGACCTCAGGTAAACAGGTTTTGATCTTTTAGAAAGTCAAGTTGAAGCCCATAAAAAAGTTGTCACAAGAATCTACAACGTCGATGAGACGGGTGTACGAACCACAAGAAACAAACCGCCAAGAATATTAATAAAAGCTGTAAAAAAACAAGTAGGCATTATAGCGAGTACCGAAAGCGGCAAGTTGACAACAATCGTATGTTGCTGCAATGCAGCTGGGTCCTTCATTCCACCGTTCATGATTTTGCCCGTAAACTGGTATATGGCAAACAAACCGACATATATTTAGTGAAGATGACTTTCTTCCTGCGTCACTGAACGATAGATCGCTAGCATCAAATGCATGTGACGTTCAAATGTCTACCGTCACAGTCACTGAATCTCTTCCAAACACCGCTAGCAACGACCATCCTCAACAAAATGAACGCGACGCTATAGTCACCGCTGAATCACCCATTCTTCAAGATTCTGAAATTCCCATAGACTTCCCAGAAGGATAATTATTGACTATCCACAAATGCAATCTTATACTCCTCGTCGTCATTCTGTATACTCCGATCGCACAATTTCTGCTTCAGTATTAGAGAGAGTTTACATCTTCAAGCATTTGCATGAAGATATAAACAACGTTTCAGGACCTGAGGAAGAATTAGTTAAAACACCTGAATGTGTCACACCAACCACGGTTATACCAATGGATATTCGTCATACACCTCAACAAACTGCACCTAAGATATCACGCAAACGAAAAATACAAAGAGCTGAAATTTTGACCAGCACCCCTATTAAAGAGCAACAAAAGGAAATGGAGTTGAAAAAAACAGAAAGTACCAATTTAAAACTTAAAGGAAAAGTTGGAAAAGTAAAACCTGCGGCCCAAAAAACGGTTTAAAAAGTTTATAAAATCTCAACCTAAACTAAAAATAATCCACCTATGACCAGAAAAGAAAATAACAAAGAAAAACAACAAAAAGCCTCGACCTCCGACACAAAAACAAAAGCTGTTAGTGGAAAGAGCAAGAAAAATACAGCGGAAAAAAGTATCTGCTATATGTGCCATGAAACTTACGAACATCCACCAAGAGAAGACTGGATAAGATGCGACGACTGCCATGGTGCCGACATCAGGCGCATGAACAATGTACAAGTTATTCAGGCACTGGAGCTTACTTTTGTGATCTTTGCCAAGAATCGTTGGGCATAGATCACAAAGTAGTGCTTTAATTAACGTTTGTATTATGAAAAGGTACACTTACCTTTCGTTATTTTATCTTTTTGATATTTTGATACTGTCAACACCTTTTGATTAGATATACATAGTCACAAAAACTTTCCAAATTTTTTAAATGTTGCAGTAATTTATTAAGATTGCCTAATGTGATTTAGAAGATGATGATTTCTTATAGTTTTGCTGTAAGCAATAAGTGTTGATTCGTTATGAGATACAATTTGACCTATATTGGCTGTTGGACAAGTAAACCTAAATTTTAAATATAAGATGTGATTATGTAAACTGTCTTTTTGAAATATTGTACGAGAATTTTTATTTGTTTTTACCTGTGTTCAGCAATTAAGAATAAGATTTCATGATTTCCCGCCTTGCCCAGTCTTTACCCGTTTTTCCCTAAGGGCCATACCCGCTTTGGGCACCCCCTTCGGGCAAAGCAAGCAAAATGACAGACTGATTTGTTTTTGATTTTTCAGAGTAATTATATAAAAAAGAAGTGTTTTGTATTTTTAATTACAAAATTGAATTAATATTCGTTCTTAATATTTCAATAAAACCTGTTCAGATATAAAAATGGCTTATTTTTATTTAGACAAACCTTAAGGTACCCGTTTTGGGCCCACTTCCCCTACGTCTTTGCAGAACATATCGCTCTCTTAAAATTACAATGACGTATATGCAAAGACCAGATATTTGAGAAAAATGCATTTGAAACTTGTAATTTACTCTTTACTCAATAACTCTCTTGTAAAGACGATATTTATAATAACTCAACATAATACGAATACATGGTTATATATTCTTTTATATTAGTTAAATATAACGCTTTACAAATTTGTTGTTTTATTGTTGTAAATTTTCAAAATACAGGGTACCTACAGTTAAGTCATTGTTTCACTAAAATATATGTAAAACAATAAAAAATAGTGATGAACAATGACGTAAAGGTATAACAAATGTCAAAATCAAACATTATTATTTATCATTATTTCAATAATTATCGCCAAAAAAAATAAATATACACTTAAAAGTAGAATATAACTTGAAACTGCCAAACAGAAATCATTAACTATTGTGTTATTAAGAAAAAACGATAAACAGGTGAATATTTTGATGAAGGCAAATAAAACATAGTTTAATGAAAATTATGTATGTATTTATTAAATTTTGATACTAATCAACTTTTCTATAAACCGTTAAGCATAATCAGTCTTCTGAAGACGAAGAGAAAAATAACATTTTTGTAAATACTTAGTTATTTATTACACTTTTGAAAAATCACTTAGTTTATTATAATAAGTTAATAGAAGACTGATTTAAAAGTAAAAGTTAATAAATAACATCTGACATAAAAAATAAAACGATTAATTACAAGTTACTATAATATTCCGCATAGTAGTGAGGTACTATATTCTTTTCAATTAATTGCAATATATCTTGCTTCTTGTTCAGATATTGGTATTTTATAATTATAAGCCGGATGGAGGTGTATCTCATCAATAATAATTGACCTAGTTGGTCTGCTTGAGCGTAAATTTCTTTCTATTATTGTATTAGCTTGCAACATATTTTCAGTTTTATATGATAGTTTATATCCAAAAGTATTCTGATTCTTTGTAAATTGGACCACTTTTAATTCGCTCAATCTGATTTAGTCCCCATGAACATTCTTCGATAAATTTAAATGTAACTCTTCTGCTAATACTTTCAGATCAAAAAAGTTGTACCACTTAATCGAGTTTTATAACAAAATGCTGAAGAATCTCCGACAGGACATGATAATACTGCTTGCAAATCGTATCGCATATCTTTTTGTTTTTCATGACGGCTTAAACTCTTTTCTTCCAGATGTGATTTATTATCAGCTTCAAGTTGCTGTTTAACTTCAGTAGGTGCGTTTTAATAACCAATACAAATGTCATATTGATCTTTCTTCGGTATAAAAATCCAATATTAAACTGTGTATTGAATATGTAAAGATATGCAGCATAGGGTGCAGTAGGTAAATTACTTTCCCGTCTTAAAGTCTCATAGTTCCGGTGCATTTCTGATACCGTTAAGCCACCATCAACATATTACCTACTAGTGTTAGCTCTCAAATAATGGCTTTCAATTTTGGGTATCGATTGTATATTATCTATTATAGATTGTCTTACTTCTTCAGGCAGATTGGAATGATTCTTATGGTGTCCTCTTTTATCTTGTGGAGCAGTACCTAGATTTTCATTTTTGGCTTGTATCACGGTACGAAGTGTTCTTTCAGCAATGCCTAATGTATTTAACAAAAAAAATTTGCATACCCTTTTTTCTACTCCATTCAACAGAAAATAATATGCCGTATTTGGGTTTCTAGGCTTTGCAGGTTGTTTATTCTGGACGTCAACCTTGATACGTCTATATGCTACGTTCAGTGGTTTAACACAGGAACTCAGATACCCTCTTTGCCGCTGTAAGTCACCTAATTCCCAATAACTGTCAAAAATAGCTTTTCTTTCTTCTTCAGAAAATTTACTGGCACAAGAAATTCTACAATTATATGAACATGTGGGACCCATGACTTTACCACTCACATACTTCCCTGTTCTAGAAAGGTACTCTTTTTCTGTATTTTTAAGTTGGTTTGCACGTATTCTTTTCCAATTATTTGGATTTCTGGTACGTTTTTTTGCCTTTTTTGGCTCTGGTGGTTCAGAAATCATATCGTGAGTTGCAACAGACGCTTGAGAAGCAGAAACATTGGTTTCATGTTCATCTTCCGAACTAGAAGACGAAGAAAAAGAGCTACTTGAACCACTGTCTTCGCTATTGCTACTGTCACTGTTATTTGGTGACGTGGGCTTAAATTCATCTGAACTAGTCCCAGAAAAGTCACCTTTGTCAGAATCAGATGTAATTAATGAATCCGTACCTTCCTGAATTTTGGAACCTGATATTTTTGATACTCTTTGATTAGATGAGCAATAATTCTCAGTAGAATAATTATCTTTAGCCAATCTTACTAATTTAGCCCCCTGTGACTCCATTATGTAATGACCTAAAACACAAGAACAAATAATGAAATCTAGAAGAACAATGACCTAATTGTAACAAGCGTCATTGTTCCTATGAATGTATGAATAAATATTTGGAAAAATGACATAAGTTACACTTGAGTCAATGTACCTCTTATAAAATAAAATAAAAAATGGCCTAATTACCTTAGAGTCGTTGTAGCACAGTGAAGCAACACAGTCGTCGGGCTCCTCGCGAGTAACTGACCAATTAGTCGTTGTTGTTTTCAAGTCTGGCTCGATTTGACGTTGACACTACTTACATCTAGCGGAATTTATGGTAATTACAGAAGAGTCGATGTTCCTTACGTTAGTTTAACACTTTTTATAGTGTTTGTTATACTTAAGTCAAATTGACGTAATTTTGCACTTGCGTCGTTGTAATTCTAAGGGTGCGATATAATCTACAAAAAATATCGCAACAGCATATGTCTAACTGTTATCGTTATGTCACAATAAGAGATTTTTCATTTAAAAAAATATATACTATAGCCACCGCTATAAAAGCTCTTTTATTTATACTTTGGAATTAATCCTTATCAAAATAAATGCCTTCATATTTAAGTCTGCTTCGATACCCTTATATAACTTTTGGAATGTTCAATTTGGACATTCCATTCGAAAGATATCACAAGTTTAAAAATGTAAGTTATTTGAAAAATGTCGCATGGTCGTCGCTCTCGCCGCTAGGTAAGACGGCAACATAATAATAATAAGCGATGTAGGCGTATTTGCACTAAAAAGACTTTCATTGGTTGTATTCTAGGGCAATAGTGTCACCCAGGATTGATAGTGGTAACGAAATAAACAATCTAATTTTTCAAAAAGTTCCCGGACCAATAAAAAAATCCATATCGATAGACACTGACTAATAACGAAGATGCAGTCCATTATCCCCAGGAACTTTTAAATTCTGGACTTCCAATAATGCTTTTGAGGAATTTAAGCCTTCCAAGCATGTGCAATGGGACGTGGCTGCTTGAAAGACAATTAAATTGTATCAAGCATTATCACCGGCCCAGCAGCTGTTCAACTAGGTATATACCGAGGCTCATATACCGAGGATTCCGAAGATCCCAAGTCATCTTTTTATTTTGCTGCCACAAAATAAATTAACATTAAATATCTTTACAGGAAAGTTCTGACTCGATAAATAGATCTTCAGGAGCAGAGAAGGTAAAGTATATAGTAAGGGCTTTTCTACAAAACAAAAGTTCAACAAAAAAATATAATAATAAAAAACACAAAAAAAAAACATACCTATTACCTATTCATTTAAAAAAATTTCATGTTCGAATTTTCTTCATTTTACTCTTTTTTAATGACCCTACCCAAAAACGAGAAAGTATGTATGGGAGAGTGTGTGTAAAACAATTATAACTTTTGAAATGTTTGTTTAATACCAGTGCGAAGCGGGGGCGAGCTGCCAGTTTATTATAGTAATGCAATATTTAAAATATGAAGTCTACAGACTAGTCATAGTGTCAACTATTCCCATTAAAAAAAGGATTTAAAATCGATTCGATGAACACGACAAAAAAGCATCTTATTGGGAACCCTTCGACCATATGGGAAGCTTAAGTTCTTGGTAGCAAGGTGATGTTGACGCTCATACTTTCTAAACGACTTCGACTTTGGGTTAATCTTTCTTTATGAGTTCGTTATCGCTAGTAAGTTTTGTATGAATTAAAAATATCCGAAAAATGAGTGTGCGAACGAGACAATATTGAGATGTACATAGAATTTAGACAGTATTCATGGCAAAAAATATGTCGGTAGGTACGATGTTCGCTGGGACAGCTGCTACCCAGCGAAATTCGTACCGACATATTTTTTGCCATGAATACTGTCTAAATTCTATAAACTATAATAATATATAATTCTATGTTATATAAACCAACTCATACTTGTCCTGTATAAGTATGAGTTGGTTTATAAAATAAATAGTGGACGTAACTTAAAGAGCATCATAATAAGTTGATGGGAAACTCACATAGCAGCTACCTTCGGACGCACCAACGCCGCGCCGCCGTACTGATTAGGAATTTAGGAGTTGAAGTGGTCGCCATAACCAAAGATCGGTCTGACCAATCTAATTAGGTTAAAAAATGCCTGCCAAAATTAACGTTGATTATCCCTTTCCAAACCATGTTAAACTATGAATATGACATGGTCAAAATAAAGCCTTGCAGGCATTTATCACTTTCAAATGCCTATAAAGTTATGTGAAAAATCCTACCTTTTTAACACCATACTTATAAACTGATTACTAAACCCTGTCATAAAATGATATTTTATTACTTTTAAACCTGTATCTGTATGTAAATCAGTCTGGCATGGCTCCCAAATGAATGGACCAATATCTATGGGGTTGTTCTTAATCTGGTAAGAAAAAGAATTATGTCTATTATTGTAGGCTCTTTTCACGCCAATGTCGAGTGAAAGCAGATAACGTTATGGACTCATAACAATGGTATGTTGATTATTGAAAATGGACGTTGCCTGAACAACTGTGACCGGTAGGTTGCTCCGGAAGGTCTGCAGCATGTTGTGGTTAGATCTAAAGGTTCATTACTTGAACCCTTAGTAGAGCTTGCAACAATTCAAGCGTCTATAAGTACCCCGCCTTCCAACAGATAGTCAAAAGATTTTTATACATTTATTAATATTTCATTTTCAATATCCAAAGAAATGTTTATAAAACGTAATTTTTATATTATTTTTATTATGTCTCAGAACTTTCGTCATCTGCTATTAGCTCTTCCGATGAAAACGGGAACAGAGAACAAGGTCCTAAGCGCACGAATGTAACATTCTCTTGATACTTCAAGTTTCGACAATTCAATTGGCATTCGTTAGTATAAGTTCTGTTATCGGAGCCACAGATAGGAAGGTACACCAAAGGACAGTAGCGACACTTGTCTCCAGGGTCAAATGCATCCAAATCAGGTACATCGTAAACTAAAATCTTTGCAAAACTGACTTCAGTTTCACAGGGTGGTGGGAATAAGAAGCCGCAAGCTGAAATAGAGCAAATAAATTAAATTAAACTAAGTCGTTAGTGTGCTGTGTGGTGAAGGCATGGAATATCATCACCCCATCACATCCCATGGGGGACGTAGAAATCGACCGAGGGAATACATACCCTAGAAGGGGCAGCGGTGTTTTTCTGTGAACTATGACCATCAAACTGCGATCGGCAACCCGTCTGCCAAGCGTGGCGATTATGGCATATCCCCCAATTCTTTAGGGAGGCTTCTGTCCTGCAGTGGACCTGCTTTGGCTGATATGATGATGATGAAGTCGTTAGTGCGATATTTTTACCGACTTCAAAGAGGAGGAAGGTCCTCATTTCAAGCGATTTTTATGTATACCGATTGCTCTGGCATTAGATAACTGATTTAGGTTTTAGAGTTACGTTTTACGAGATGGTTCTACTTAAATTTCATTGATTACTTTTTAAAACTAGCTCCAATAAATATGAATGATATCCATCTGATAATTAAATCGGCATACTAGAGATTTTCCAAAAGAAAGTTACCCTGTATTTAGATATGATACATGACCGATTAATTGGTTTGCTGTGTGGTAACGGCATGGAATATGATCATCTCATTCTCATCCCGTGAGGTGCGTAGAAATCATCCAGATGGAATACCTACCTGAGAACGGGCAGCAGCGTTTTTCTGTGAACTATGACCATCAAGCTGCGATCGCTAACCCGTCTGCCAAACGTGGCGATTATGGTATATCCCTTCATTCTTAGGGGAGGGTTTTGTCCAGCGGTGTACGTAATTTGGCTGACATGACCTATTTCAATTGTAGTTTTAACTAAATAAAATTATTGCATTTGTATCTTAAATCGAGCTACTAGTTTGTCATGAACTCCCAAACAAATTCATAGGGACACTGCCTCATTGCTCAATCCTGACTCAGGAGTAATCTTGGTATATTTATAACCACAGCGTGATATTAGTATAGACAATTTCAATTTGACTGTATGTTTTTTATAGTTGGTATCAGGCCTCCCTAAAAGACCTCCATAAATGCCGGTCTTACGCTTCCTTACAAAAAGCGGCAAATTACCATTTTTTTATGATATCTTCAGGTTAATGCATTTATGGACCTGGTGACCAGGTTCAGGTTTCTCACAAACCTACATCAGGCACCAGTCTCTCACAAAGTTGGGTTCTAGCTTGGCAGTATTGTCATATCATTATGAAATTGTCACTAGATTCTAGATAACCCTATTCTTTGTGAAGAGAAAATAAATATATTTTGAATTGAATTTGAATTTTAAGGCGCGGCTATATACTAAATTTCTGTCTAGTATCGGTTTACTCTACACAATCTGTTCCCTATAAGCCTAGATAAAATAATATCTGTAGTACCTGATAAACGTGGTAGCTGACTGGCAGAACAGACTCGCAAGGTGACGGCATAAGTAAAAATTTAATAATTTCGGTCTTACCCGACAAAATGGTCAATATGTGATATACGCCGCCGGTCATTTCGATGCTCAATTAGAAACAATTGAAATCGGCCAAGTGCATGTCGGTTTATACAGCTATAAGAAGTTGTCAGATTTTACAAATCTAATTATTCTGATTAAAAATGCCAGAACTATTTCTAAATTGTAGCTGGAGCTCTAAAACTCATCTGCTCGCGACGACAACTCTTGATTTCAGTTTTTAATTGTGGCACTTGTGAGAAGCTCTTGATTTGTCTGCTGGTAAATGATCTGTAAAATTCACTGTATTGAGAACAAACGCCATCAATGAGAAAGTTTTATAGGTTTTGATATACTTAGGTAACACTCACATACACAGCTGGCTAGGGTTCAATTCTGAGTTAAATTCACTATTCTAAAATAATGCTCGCCGGACGCTTCCACCTACTTTTAATAAAAGAAGAAAAGTATATTTTCTTCTTTTTTCAATCTAATGTAGTAATATCTTATTTTAGTGCAATAAAATTCCTCAGCCGTATAAAATAAATTTGTTTTCATTAACACGCTTCTATTATGGTCACCTGTATGTCATTATGTATAGAAATCCTACCTGTGTAATAATGCAACGTATTTTTCTTTTACTAAGTTCGGAGCTAAAGGAGAAATTCTTCTTCGGGTATACTTTCACACGGCACTCGTGCGTTGAGGGTTTCAGTGATAAACTGCATCATGAACGGACTTCGTAAATACAAGCGGATGAGACTAGCGTATGCAGAACCAGGGGACTGCAAGACCTTCCCTTTAAGAAGGGTACTAGTGTGTGCATACTTAGGATATATGTAAAGTAAAGAGAGACTAACAACGGGGCATAAAACGATATACAATCTCTATATATACATAAAAATGAATCTTCAGCAAAGTGTTGTGCATGAAGCCAGGAAGGTTTCTGAGTTGGTACGAACAATCTTCGACAGATGGAGCCACTATCATTCAAATGATTCGAAATAAATTAAATATTTGTGTAATGTCTTTCCTTCAGATTTATTTTAGTTAGTGACGTAGCAACGCGCACAGTAATCAGCTAGTAAAATATAAAACACAAGCTCTGTCTTATAATATATACACTATATAAATGTTTTTTATTAGCTGAAGATAAGCGTTAAGAGAAAAATAAGATAGGTATACAAACCGAGAAGAGGATGACGGAGTCTCACCACTTTGTTTCTTTCGCAACTTTTTGGTACGGAATCCTAAAAGATTTTAATGCGCTTTCCTAACGATGTTTTTAAATTGGATAATTACTTTTTTATGCGAGTTTGACTTAGTAGCTCTATTAAAGAATTAATTAAAAAATATTACTACCAAGAGAGTAGGTGGTACTATATCATTACGTCCTTACAACCCTTTAGGGGTCAAAAAGCCCACCTAGGCACAAAATAACTAATAATTTCTTGTTTTTTTTTCATCAAATATTTGGCTACCCTGCCGCCCTTTTGTTTCGAGATACCTTACGCGAGACGCTCTTAAACCAATGTGTGCAGAATGCATTATCTAGGTTTGAGTTTACAATTAGTTAGGTTGGAGTTTACAATAAGATTTGGCGACTATGGACTATGTAAGCACCACAGACATACCTGCTGTTGTAAATGCACAAAACAAACTAGACAGCTCTTGCAATTCTGACCAATACATTGCTAAACGAACAATTGGTTGACAATTTCTAACGTGTTGCTTATTTTTCCTCAGTATTTCAGGCCAAAAGTAAATTGATACAACTAAAGATGCCCATTATTTCATAAGAAATATATTTTAAAGAAATACATTGATATTCAAATTACTATAGTAAGTACAAGTTGCGTAGTATCAAAGGATGTAGTGCTAAGAATTTAATGTAGTCTACAACATTTTGTCGAATTCTCCTATAGATATCGGTTCAGCGAAAAAATATTACGTAAGATTGGAAACCCTATAACGACCTACGATTCGAGCGCTCAGTGATTATTGATGGCGAGTATCTTTCAGAATATTCTTCTTCATTTATTCTCAGTAGAACGATTTAAGTTATAAGATGAAAGCCAATACGCCCTTTAACAGGCGATGGACGCTATTACCATTTAGGGGGCTTGGTAGATGGTAATAGTTTTCACAGCGTTTCCATCACCTCCTAAAGGGCAAGGGTAAATGATAATTAATGCCCAATATCGAAGGGGATACAAGCCAAAGTTGAAATAACAACGCCAACAAGGCCCATGTTTAGGGCTGCCATCTCTAAAATTTGGCAACCACGACAAGACGCGTGAATACCCCGGATTTTGGCACCCAGAACCCGGACATGTCAACAGTCATAACCGTCCTGTGACTCACTGCCAGTGCTAGTGTCGGTTAGTCGGTCAAGACCTTACAATTTTAAACCCGGACTACACACGAATCCCCGCCCGGATGCTACCCTCTAAACTAGCACATATCCGGGAAAACCGGGACGGATGGCAACCCTCATGCTGAATCTTCGGCACGCGGTAAGTAACCTTGGTGGAGGGTTAACTAATCCAGATCCGGACTCCTCGACAGTCCGTCTCACACATCACTTTAGGAGGGCGAGGCTCCTAAAGTGAAGTGTGAGACGACCTGGACGTTGGAGTAATTCCGGATACGGAACACCGCCCATAGAAACTCGCAACACCAGAGGAGCCGTAAGTGCGTTGCCGGCCTTTAAGAATAGGCTCGCTTCTTGAAGATTGTCATGACATTCCGGATCGGAAATACCTCAGCAGCTAATTGATTCCACAGAGCGGTAGTGCGCGGCATAAAGTTTCTGGTATAACGCACGGTGGTAGATGACCATTCATCCAGGTGATAAGGATGAAATTTCCACTTTTGGCGAGAGGTCAATGGCGGTATGTGGCGGCAGGTATAAGCTCGAACAATTCCTCTGAACACTCTCCGTGATTGATTATACGTGATGATTCTACCGAGTGTCGGATGACTTAGATCTTTATATATAGGATCTGACACAGGATCGCACTGAACTGGCCTGTTTATCTAGTGGTTAGTAAGCGTGACTGCAAAGCCTGAGGTCGTGGGTTCGACTGGATAAATCTTTGTATGTGAGCACAACTTTTTGTTGTGTTTGTTTGAGTGTAATTAATCTGTATGTATGTGTTTAGAAATATTTGAATGTTTATCAGTTATCTCGTAGTACAGGCTCAGCAGGCTAGGGAGGGATCAGATAGCGGTGTGTTAGTTGTCTCAAGATAAAATATAAGATATATTGAAGATATAAGATCTGTCCGATATGTATTATATATTTTATTATAATACAAATTCATAGATATTGCCGGGCAGTTTGGCGTGGTTGGTAAATGCGTGCCTTTCAAGCCGCAGGTTGTTGGTTCCATTCCCACCCAGGACATATATTTGTGTGCATGAACATGTCTGTTTGTCATATATCTTGGTGTAATTATCTATATAAGTATATATTTGCAAAAGAAAAGTAGAATATGTAGTAATCGGTTATCTGATTTCCATAGTACAAGCTCTGTTTAATTTGAGGTCATATGGCAGTGTGTGAATAATGGATATTACTATTTTATAAAACAAATCATTATTATTTATAACGATGATATATATTACTATTCTTAACAATTAAGTCTTATAAATTACAACAAATTGCGTACTAATTATTATTGACCCGATTAATAATTATTATCTAATAGGTAGTTAGTACGTACCTAGAGTACCTCCACTGGAACATTAACATGGCAAAGTTCAGAATTTTTTACAACGGTTTCATTTCGTCTCAGCTGTATCTGTACAAAATGTTTAATCAATAGTTGACCATCAAGTTAATCAATGGAATATAGGTAATAATCACTTGTTTATTTTTTAACTCCTCCTTTTTTCTGTCTGATTAAATTCGTTGCGGGATCCAAGACAGTTAAAGCGATTCCCCGGGACATGACTGAGCCTCACCGCTCAGTGTCATTTCATTGTGTGCCACTGTTGATCCTGGCTTACAGGAGTTGCAGTGGTGGGTGAGAGGGAGGGACTAGTCCTGATCACTTGTTTAGACTTTAACACAATTTTATTTAAAAACGTCAAATCGGTTAAGTAGTATTTCAATATATGAAAAGTAATTTCCAAGAAGTGGAACTTTAATAACGTACTAGCTGTACCCCGCGGTTTTACCCCCCCCAAGTAGGTGACAGTATAATATATAGGCTACATATTAATGTAGCCTATATGTTGACCTGATTTCTTAGTAATATTCATGCAAAATTTGAAGTAAATCCATGCAGTACTTTTTGAGTTTAGCCCGGACATACATTCTGTATGTATGTCCAGGCTAAACTCAAAACCTAAACTCTAAACTAAACTCAAACAGACACACAGACAAAATTTCTAAAAACTATATTTTTGGCTACGATATCGATTGCAGATCACGCCCCAAGTATCCTTTTAAAAAAATATTCTATGTACAGTTTTGACTTTCTTACGATTTTAATGTATAGATGATCAAGTAGTTTTATTCAACTGTAAAATTTTATAAAACCGTTGGAATATCTGTGCCTTTGCCGTTGTCAAGCAGTGGCGAAGGGTGTACAATGAGACGATTATTCAAAATACAAGTCAATGAAAAAAAGATGTAATATCCGACGTGATTCGATACTAAAATCGACGCAAGTATAAATTTATAAAACATTTTAGTAATTTATAAACTAAAAGTATTGTTACTCGTATAAAATCTTTAAACCAGTCAATCTGTTAGGGATATAGAATACCATTCCACACATATTATTTGTTTAGAAAAGCGAAATTGAATTGATTTTCATATATTCAGTACCATATTACTAGGCATGCAAGATATTTGATCGAAATGACATGGTTTAAAGCTTTTACACGATTAAGAGCCTGTGCATACCACGTTTTTTAAATTTTATCCCACATAACAGTTTGGTGTTTATTTGAATCGATACAAACGCGTGTCAACGGCGCGCTTAAAAAACGTGGTGTGCATAGACCCTTAGTTAACACTTGTACTTCTATAAAGCCGTGGATTAAATTATTAGATGTACGGCCGTAAGAAATCGTGCTACACCCTTCACCACTGCGTCATCTCTACATTATATCTCTGGTAAATGCTTCTCGATCCAGTCTTTAATGATGTGGGTCCCTCTCTTGTTTATGGAGTGGCCAAGTCTTTCCATGACGTGAAATTCCCCTTGTACGCCAAGTTCCTTTAACTGGTTGTAACTATCTTGGCCCCATTGCAACGGAACTAAGTCGTCCATATCACCATGTATTTGGAGAAGAGGTGGCGCTGTAACAATTTAGAAAATGTTCATAAATCTCTGGAGTAGCAAACATAGATACATTTTTGATACGGTGAAATATTCTGACAAATGTAGATAATTACTTTTGGTATAATAAATTAAATAACAATTCTAGTTACTATACATAATAGGTTATTTGTTTTTTCTCGATCTCTGCGTCCAAGAGGTGTAAGTCATAAGGTTGAGCTTTTGTTTCTGGAATGTCACAATAATTGTGTAGAAAGAAATATTGTTTTGGAGCCATGTTAAGCCGTCAGCCCCGGATACGCTAAAGAACTAGATCTCTAATCACTGTTAGCAGCCTAAAAAAACGTGAGACCTGGTCTAACCATCTTGGTTCCTATTGGGGCTTCGAGACCTGATGACACGGTTAACTATACCTACAAGATGCAACATAAATAGTGGAGGAAACTGATAGTCCGCTATCCACGCATGAACACCTAAGTCAAATACAATAAGTATATATTTGTGTAATGTTAACCCTGAATCTAGGCATCATACCAGTGGAGGCAACTCCACAGGCACGATGATGCTGCTTCACAACAGACTATACTGAATTCTTTCATTCTTTTCGAATGATGATATTCTGTTGGGAATAGAATTTTACATTCCCAGCAGCCTAGTAGCAAGTGCAGGGATCAAAAAGCGGCTGTGGTTTAATCAGTCTAGCAGAAAAACTTATAAAATCCGAATATTGTCGTTGTGGAACTCATATTTAACGCTGCTATGAGATCCAGCTAGAGATCAATTGCTAGAGCTAATTATGGATTTATCGGCATGGTCTGTGACCGGCTAGTAAAAAGTCCGAGGGTCTCCGGGAGTCGTACCTTCTAGTCGCTTGGCAAAGCTCCTGAGGAAAACGTCTCAACCACCTATTGCAAAGCAGCAGAAGACTGGAGGCGCTAGAATCATCACGTGAAAACCTGATTTACTTGGAGAGGTCGAGAAGTCACTTGTCAATGCCTGAGATCGTAGATTGCACAAAAAAAATGCTTCTTTTTAAGACAACACATTAGCGACATTATACCCTGTGTCACGGGGTACTTAACGAACATTCGTTCCTCACGTTGCTAGTGATGTCTTTCGGAACATACGTAGTCACTTACTATGAGCCTCATAAGTAGGTTCAAGGTCACCCAAAGAACAATGGAGAGGCTATGTCACTGCGAGATCGAATCAGTAACGTTTGCAGGCGAAACAAAGTAACCGACATAGCCCGAAGAATTGTCAAAGTGAAATTGCAGAGGGCGGGGCAAATAGTTCGTAGAACCGACGGCCGCTGGGGCAGATAGGTACTTGAGAGGCGACCACCAACCGAAAGATGCTGGATGCGGTCAGCGCAAAACCAATATCCTTGCGGGACGCCTTTGACTATCAGTCGACGTCTGTCGGCTGACATGATGACGATGAACCGTTTTTATGTCCAAATAGCCAATCAAACAAAACGCGGGTAGAATCTAAAAGTGGTGAGATGCGTACCATGATATTATTCCTTACCGAACTAAATAGTCTTACAATCAAGGTTCCATCTATCTCGAATGCCACGCCGCCACCAGAAATTTAGCTATATATGTTTCTAGTCGTGCGTAGTCGAGGCGGGTCGCTAGACTGAAATAATTTATACTTACTCCGAACATCAGGTGAATTTTTCAGATCTTGATACACAACAGAATTTTGGTTTAAAAACGAGCTGAATACAAAAGCTCCAGCCACGTTCCGATCCCATCGATATCCGGTATGAAACGCCAGTGACCCTCCCATGGAAAAGCCTCCTGTAAAGGATAAAAGATACAATTTTCAACTGTTTGTGACAAAATACAGGTGCACTTTCTGTTTCCTCATTCTCATGATCCGATGGGACAGCTAGCCAACACAACCGCAAACAGGTTACGTACAGGACCGATGGCTTTACAAACTTCCCCAGCGGAAGTGGGAATCTCCGCCAATGCAAGATATTCTAGATCCAGATCATTCGAATATGCAATATAAACCAAAGTACGTAAAGGCACAATATAAACATGCGACAGTAACAATACGGGCTTCCAGACTTCAGGCCGATTCTGAGTATTTTGCTTGCCAGAGAAATCCAGTGGTATTTCGATTTCTGGCCAGGCCCGGGATTTGAACCCAAGACCTCATTAAACACGCCACTGCTAAATCAACATGGCAGTCAAAACACAGGCAACACCGGCTCTAAGAGTGGAGTCTGTTATGATGACTTTCATGACTCTTGTAAAGGATCATGATAGGGAGATAATATAATAAAGTAATATGATAAAGAGTGCAACTGAGCTCGTCATATTTGTTTGTGACACTTGTACAGACGCAAGCACATCAAGTTACCCCAATCTGTCAAATTTCCCCAATTGAAAGTGAACCTTATGCTTATGTGATAAAGTTGAAAATCTATAAAATAAATTTGACAGATTGGGGTAGCTGGATGTGCTGGCGTCTGTACATTATAATCAGTGATCGGAGTAGGTAGAGCTATTAATGATACATGCAAGATGTTTCCAAAGTACGGATATCCCAGAATCTACTTATGATTGAGAAGTGATTAAAATAAAATACAGTTATTATTAACTTTGATATTGATATTTACAGGAAAACATGTGTATTTATGCATAATGTTGTTCAATTACATAGGCAATTTAAGCTACCTAAGACCGTCCACTATTTATACACCTTGTATATGGGTCGCACAAATAATTGCCCAGTGGGGAATCGAACTCAAAACATGATAGCACCCAGGTATTAGCGGGGAGTAGTTCACTATCTGCGGCACACGTATATTTAATTATAAGCACCCTTTACAGTAACAACTTTCGCACAGGCTATGTGAAAACACTAGGACTGCATAGCAAAAACGTCATGAAATTTTAATAAAATAACCCAAGGTTAGGCCCTAACTCTTGGTCGTGCAAGACATAATTGTAATTTAATCCCATATTAGCCACTAACTCTGAGTTAATTCATTTAACCTGGGGTGGAGCAAGTTGGCCTTAGACGCATAAAAAATAACTCTATCACGGAATCCTTATCACGTAAGGCACGGAATCCACCAAGCGTTCCGTGCCTTTCGTGACAAGGATTACGTGCCTTTCATGACCAACTCAAATAGTTAATTTAGGTAGCTAGTTATATAAATATAAATTTTAGTTTTATAGTATTATATTCGCAATGCAAAGCGTAAATTTAATCTCAAAACTGGGAAATCGTAAATTTAATCTTCCGGCGGATTTAGAACGTGCACCTTCTACCGTCAAGTTACGAAGGATACGCACTGGCAGATCAAATTTAGGATTTCCTTGCTAACATCCTTTCGGAGGATCTAGGTGTTATCCATCATTTTTTTTTCTAGTTACTTCGCCGTTTGTTTAGTTCTCAGTTCCATGTGAAAGATGTTATCATATCGATAAAACGTTCCAAACCAATAGATTTTTTTAGGTCATAGGGTGACAAACGAGCACTTGTGTCATCTGATGGTAAGTAATCACCGCCGCCCATGTACACTCGTAACACCAGAGGACCCGCGGGTGCGTTGCCGGCCTTTAAGAGTCAGCTGAACTTCCCTCCACCACGATGAGCTCTGGCGACCTTACTCACACGTAGTAACACAACTATAAGGTGGAGGTACTTCCCCAGTCGGGCTGCTCTTTGAGCGAATGAACGCTGTGCCCTACCTCCCTTAAAATGTTATTTATCTTTATATTTTATAGCAATATTCGCAATGCAAAACGTATGTCTAATCTCAAAATGATATAGTACAAAATGCTGGTTCGAAGCTCACCCGACGATTAAATTTAATATTTATAATTTTTGAGATCTACAACGATAATCATTTCACATTTTTTAAATGGGAAACTTTAGACTTCTTATAAAAACACAGCACACAAAAAATAAATATTTTATAATATCTTCATTTGTTCATCAGCGATAGGTGGAGGCTGTCAATGCTTAACCAGAAAATAGAGGCAAGCAGGGGTTGATAGCATCTAGCAAATAAGACCAGAAAAGTAAGCTGGTTGTTACTGACATGAAAACGCATGAGGTGGTAGATTTTTAAGGATATTTGTTGTGACTATCTGTCTATGCCAATATGCAACGATGTGGGCCACTCATCTGATTGAGGTATGTATAATGATATCTGATGAAGTGTGTGAAGATTATTAGAAACATATTAAAAGTTAGAGTCAAGAATATTGAGAGTACAGGGCATCAATTGCCATAGTCACCAACTAATAGACTCTCCAGCCAAGTATGAACATAGATATATACCCAAATAAGGTTAAGACATTACATATGTGTTAGAATCAATGAAGGATATTCAAGTGAATCTATAAAATTGTTAAGCTGTAAACAAATCCTAACAATACTCTTACTGAACCATACATAATTTTCTTAAATATCATTAAATTTCCAAATGTTAAATACACCTATTGTTTTCCCAAATTAACAATGAAGCCAGAACAGCTATTGCCTTGAAATATGACTATTTAAACATGCAAGTATTCTATTGTCACTGATTCGCCATATTAATACACACCTGCTACAATATTTGATTTCCTTAGTTGCTCAAGGATTTTTATTTCGTGAGTCATATAATTATTACAGTATTAAGAATAAAATAATTAACCATTCATAAGTAAACTGCTTTCAGAAATCATGACACAATATAGCGTATAATAACTATCATGTAGGTAATGAGTCACACAATTTCGCAATGCTGATAACCCTTAGGAGCAATATCTAAACCAAATGATACCAAAAGATCGGCAGTTGTTTGGTAATGCTAAGACAAGGGGAATATATAATATACTTACAGATAACTACACTGACTCAGGACAAACAGACATGTTCATGCATACAAATATCTGTCCTGGGTGGGCATCAAACCCACCACTTCAAGCGTGAAAATCAAGCATTAGCAATAGACCTGTTTACATATATTCATTCAATTTGTTCTTGTCTACCCTCCTCAAATTTTGTGTTCAAGCCTGGTAACCACGAGCTTCAATAACACTTAACTAGAGAGCAAGGAAAATGCTAGTACACTAACATTCTTATTTTAAAGGTGTTTTGTTTTAATGTTGGTTGACCAGCATATTTCATAATCAAGTAGAACAAGAGTAGTACAATTGGAGTAGACACTTATGTAGTGGCAACAACGACACTTACTTATAGACTATCATTTTTACTTATTATTATGGGACTTATGATAGATCAGTCAGTTTGGAACAATTTAAATCAAATTCGCTATTCAGATAATGGTCTGAATTTCAATGAAGTCTTCAAACAGACAATTCAGAATCACAATTTCACTTCAAACATGTAAACTGGATCAATCGGTAAAAATCTTAACAACTTTTAATATTGCAATATTATTTTCTGAATTCAACCTTTTAATTTTAAAGAACATATAATTTTCTCAATATAGAAATAATTTACAACTTTCCTTGGTTATACTTTATTAATATTTCACAGGAATAATTTATGGCATTTCTTATAGTATATGCAGTATTTATTTATATTTCAAGAGACCTCAGTAAAATGTTTGTGATTTGATATCACAAACATTTTATTGACCTCACTAGTATCACCCGTGGTGAGTCCTTTTCTCTATAGTCTGTGCTACCAGTTACCATCTGGTAAATAAATATAAAAGCCTGTACCTAACTAGAAAAACAAAAATGAGATATATAATTCTTAAATAACATAATGTAAGAATTATAAGATATATAGTAAATCATCAGCATCATCATTTGTCCCCACTAATATGCTAGTGCATATGGTTTCCGCACTTAGTCCTGATCTGGACAATTGTATGTGATACTATATAGTAAATTATTATGTAAAAGATTATTGTATCTATATATAGTATTTTTGGCTAACTCTGATTGCACAATTCTTTCATTTGTGTCCGTCTATTATATATTTGTAACGTACCCCGTGACACAGAGATTAATAACCATAATGCGGGAGTTGCTTTATAAAAAAAAGAAAAATAAAATTGTTTGTAAAGTAGCTGTACATATTGTTTAAAACCGAGTAGTATATAGAAGAGATGTAGTAAATTAAATATAAATTCAACATTTTAAATATTTCCAAGGCTCTTTTGATATATATTCTCTCATTAGCTTACAACCAAAAAAACAGAATATAGGATCTCCTTAAACTTACCAACAATTATTCGGTTACTAGGAATCCCAGCTTCATTTTCCTTTTTGATGAGATTTTTCACTTCTACTTCAATGTTGGCAATGGATTCTAACTTCTCTGGCACATTAGGACTAATGCCAGCACGGTCAAACCACACATTGCTCATATGGCCACCTGACGGCGAGTATGGTTGTAGTGGTGCAGTTGGGTACAACACTTTAATGTGGGGAAATGAAAAGGATTTTACCATCAACCTCACCCATTCTTTCATATCTGCACCTGATGATCCTGGAACATAAGTTAATACTCAAAAATAGATTTGTTTTACACAAAAAGGTACATTTGATTGTATAGATAAATGCTTTAAAAATTGTGTAAGTAGTTTTGTTGAAAATATAAGAGGTCTACTTATACCATTTCTCTTAGCTTATTTTTTTAGTACTTGTTCAGTATAACTGCATTGATTGGAAAATGACCACTGTTGCCTGAGATACAGGCGTCAAGCCTAGTTCAGGTACAGATGTAAATTGTCAATTAGACCTAAGTATTTACTGAAGAAAATAATTAAGTAAGTATTATATTATTTTTATTAATAAATATAACAACTTATGAAAAAGCTTACCCACTGCTATGATATAAAATACTTACCCACTGAATGCCTACTAATCGTTTCACATGTCTAAATTACAGAGGATGTATATATGAGATAAATATTTGAAAAACTCAATTCAAAAATCTATTTTTATTGAGGTTATGTCTAGTGTTTTTATTTGATTTTATTACCTGATCCATGAAAAAAAATAACAGTAGCAGAATGTTTTGTCCCAGTATGTTTGGTTAAATGTAAAGCGCCTAATTTAGACATATTTTGTAATAATTTAATAATACTTTCGTATTTCGTAATTCGTGCCGAAAGTGAAGCTCAAACACACAACTGTCAATGTCAGCTTGTAACTTTTTAATAGTCCCGCCACATTGTGCACAAGTCTTTTATAATCTTGTATTGTACGCACGTCACTAGTGCCCCTACTAGCGACACGCATTAAATTTTAAACGGTGTACGGTACATTTTCATAATTCGTTTATAACCAGTATCACAAATATGTGAAATGTAATCGCCATCGAAACGACATCTCGACATTTTTGAACTACATAATATATAATTCAAAATGCTATATTATACCTACCCAAATATTAATTGTACAATTTTAAATCAAGGGATTCCTATCGTTTATTAAATGAGAGAGAGCTACTCAAATACTCACTATCAAAACGATCTAACTTTACATATTTGAAACATAATTTTCTTTAAAATAAGCATCATGTTCAAGTTCACTGGAAGTTTGTAATCGGATACAGAAAATCTTGTATTTGATTCATCTCAAAAATTTGTAGAAAACTTTTAAGTGAAAAATATAAAATCAATAATAATATGTCTCCATGCCCTATGGGAGCGGGGTCTCCAACCTTCGCTACGTCTGTACCCTGTACGTGCCGAGGAGCTAAGATGGATAACTACCTATTCGATGCCTAACTAGTCGGTCGACAAGACGTAGCGCTTTTAGTCAACTGTGTATGCCATTCTTCGAGCATTATGCCATTCAACGCTCCATCGCTAATTTATTCGCACACTGGGTTGAAAATCTACTTCATAGACTTCTTGTATGCCGTTTTTAAGCGATGGTTTTTTGATAACAAAATAGAGTTCATCCGATTTTATACAGCATTTAAAGGACGATTCTGACGATGACCTCTTATTACTATGAGGCCGGGTCAACATATAGGCTACATATTATGATGATTTATAAAATTGAAAGTGGGTAAAACCGCGGGGCACAGCTAGTCTTTAACATTTTGTCCCTTGTAGCAAACTTATAAAACATTCACATAAACCTTACATATTTTTCCATACAAACTCATCCCCTATTCCCTATTGTTATTGTGCACCTTTGAGGTTACAAACTTTAAATGTTATATTAATTTATACCGAATCAACAGCCTAAAAAATTAGTTTCAAGCTTCTAGCTCTAAAAATGACGGTACTCCCACACAGCTTCCCCCCCCCCCCCCCCCCCCTCCTTTTAACGCCTTAAAACCCTTTTTTTCTCATTAAAAAGTAGCATATGTCCTTTCTCGGGCTCTAGGCAATTTGTGTATAAAATTTCAGTTAAATCGGTTCAGTACTTTTGGTATGGAAGAACGACAGACAGACAGAGTTACTTTCGCATCTATAATATTAGTAAGACTCGACAATGATCCAATCAATACTTTGTATGTACTAATGTACAGAATAAACAGGAATCATTTTGTTGTCTTTCTAAGCTTTGATTTGAAAGATAGTATTAAACTAATACTTACCTACGGACATTCGGACGCGGCTGAGTTCAACTGTGTACACTGTAATGAGTACTAAGTCTATTCATGTTTTATATATGAAGTTTAGTATGTATAATTAGTTTTAGGTATGAAGTTTAGTATGTAAATTTTTTATAGTTTTGTTGTTTGTGCAATTTTTTTAATAAATTCTTTCTTTAATAAGTCTCTACATAATTTATAATATTAAAAAATAATGATGAATGAGGTACCTAGAGATGGTATTGTACACTATAATGCGTTATTAAGATCCAGCTGTTTTCTCATTTTTATGGAATCTGTTGTTTTAAATCTATGTGATAATGTATTTTATTTACGTGCCACTTTTAATTTTAAAAAATAAACTACAAGTGATTATATTTTATTTCTAATTTAATTTTTCTAATATTTGGTAATTCTGGTGATCTTTTCTTTTACACCACTAAAAATAATGACATTTTGTGGTTTAGTGGTCTCAAAAGTGGTGGAAAAGTAAGGGCATACATAGAACTGTCAGACTACTAAAACTCCTTATAATACGCGCACCAATTATACGCATCAGCCGTATAATTAGTTGACAAATTCTGATTAAAAAGGTACGAGCTCAGAGCATTAAATACTAGAGAGGACAAACTAACGCGTTTTAGGTCTCTACAATATGCCCAGCGGGCATACACTGCCGTCAGTTCGCTCTCTTTCGCGGCCGAGTGAAAACGTCTGTGCTTCTGACACAAATATTGAGTTTTATCCGAAATGCCGTCCTGTGCAATCGTTACATGTAAACATCGTAGTTATTAAAACTACTAATTTACCCACCGATGGGATCACTTTTCGCAGGTAAATACTGTTTATTTTTATAAAAACTTCATATTTAATGTAAATTTCATCATATTTAATATTCCGACATTTACTGCAAAAATGCAAGTGGTGAATTTAAATTTATTTGTTCGAATTGTGCTGTATACATTGATGATACATACTTTTCATAGCTAAATGTGTCAATGTATAGTTCTTACGCTGCTATGAATAATGCATAGAACGAGATGATCGCCAACGTGTTTTTGCGCAGTACGGCCGCTCCTCATATTCTTGGTGCGAACCATGCTGTTTGAGACGTTGTGATTGCCTTCGTAACTGTACTCGAACACGTCTATCGATTGCACTCACGGTTTTGTCATTGTCATTAGATAATGCTGTAAATGGTAAATATATGGAATATCAAAAGCAAACATAATAACTGACTTTTAAAATAGTTTATATTTTACGAATGTTTTAAAATTAAACCGATTTTGATAGCACATAGTTTTGGTATATAACTTTAAGAGAGAATATAATAAATAAGATTTATTAAATTTACTTCTCTAACTTGAAATAACAATAAAATTAAATATTTCCTTACAATTCGTCAAGGTTTAGGTAAGCCTTAGGTACTTAATTTTATACATTTTTTCATTCCCCGAACATTCCCCGACTAAGTCGGATATGTTATCAAAACAAAAAAAAGCCAGGTAAAAGTACACGGGCATTTATTAAGAATATAAAGAGAGTAATGAAGACAATAGAGGTCCGATGTCTTTATCTACTCTCTCTCTGGGAAACAGCTTCGAGCATTCTCGAAGATGTATATAGGTATGTGTGTAGCTTCTGACGTGCCGCTTATTTTCCCATAACAACTAAACATGCTCTGCCCTATACATAACATATATGTTGGAAAGAAATGCGTCAATCTATCAAAATTAGTTTTGCATAGAATGCTGCGACTCCACCCAATAATAATAATAATAAGCACTGCCTATTTAAATAGCGAAAGTAATGTTGTATATGTACTAACGTAAAAGACATGTCATTCAATGTCATGAAATGCAAATAGGTGGCTCCCGCATCACACTAGTCTCCCCCGTATAAACTACAGCATAAGGGTCAAAATAGAGTGAAAAACAGGGTGAAATATTAAAAAAAAAAAAACATTTATTTCCAGAAAAGTATAATCTTTATGACAAATCGAATACAGCAAAGTATAAAGCATATAACGATACTAAGAATTTTTTTGAGGTGACTTCGGGATTGTTTTTTTCTATAGAGCGAATGTAGTTGGAACGGATTTTGGGATCAGGGATGGTATGGCTTCAAATATATTGCAAATTGGCGTATATATTTATGTACTTAATAAACCTCGTAGTATTGGCTAATATCTTGCGACAGCGCCTTAACAGAAAGACCAGCCAACCGATATTAAAAATATTTCGGCATTGGTTTGGCATATACGAAAGACCGGAGCATTTTTGTTTTATTTTTATTGACATCATTATTATCAATTATATCTTCATGGGAACTCTCATGATTCGGTGATGATAACCCATCATTAAAAATTGCCAAAGTTTCACTCAACAAATTTTTTTCTCGTTCCTCATATGTTAATCTAGGTGGCTTAACCAAAGGTGTCCAATGAAATTTATGCTGATTTGTAATGTTTTTCCTCAATCTTTGGTTATGTGTTCCTAATATCGATTCAACACCTCCGCCTTCATTATATTCTTTTGGCGCAGGCGTTTTAGATGTGCTTAAAGGAAAGCGTGGTGCTCTATAAAGAGGGCCATAGTTGAAGGCAGGCAAACAATTTGGCTTTTCCGAGTTATAATAACCGGGTCCGGGCGTACTATGACCTTGCACAGGTATGTAAGTATGCCATGGGTAAAAACGCCCCTCGGAACTACAAAAAGGCGCCTTGTATTGTAATTTAGGTGGTCTTTTGGTCTCATATTGCGTCTGGGGAAAATCTGCTGGACTAGACTCATCTAATTTTTTAACTAATGGCTTCATGCGGATTGTTTTAGATTTGAATTCCCAGGATGGTATTGGGCATGATCGTATTTTCATATTTTGTGTGGTCGTTGAACATAATGACTCAACGGGCAATATATTATCTTCTTCTTCGCTTTCTACTACAGTATTCTCTTTAAATCTTTTAGCAGAACATCCAAAAGGTGCTATGGTGCAATGAACATTTGTGCATGGTATTCTTCGTACATTATAAGATGCTGGGCCCGGACCTACATTATACATAGTTTTAAATCGATTTGCCTTAGTACCAAAAGCTGCAGGTACTGGGAGAATTGCATGACAATATATTTCTGGATCAGCAATAGAATCTAAATCTCTACGAATATTGTGATCGGCAGGCCCCGGACGAGTTTCATATTTCAATTTAGGAAATCTATTAGCTTTCGCTCCCCAAAACTGTAGATCTGTACTTTTCGGAAGTTTTGGTGTATAACTTGCAGGTCCAGGTTGATTTTCTTTAATATTTTTTTGGTGAACTATTTCCATAAAACGCAATTGCTTAGATGTTTTACGTTTGAACGCACGAAGCTTTTCCATGCAAATTTCAGTGTCAGTTGGTTGTTTTTCTAAAAAGTAATAACCAGGACCAGGTCGCTGTTCTAAAGATTTTTGAGATCGTTTTGATGTCCATTTACTCCATTTCCATCCACGGTAAAACTCAGTAGCTTCATTCACTCTTGCATCATAAAATGGTGGACATGAGTCTTTAATTTGGACGAATATACGTTTTTGTGAACCGTCGCATAGTATTTCGAAACCACGGTCTTTCCTTGATGGTGTTGATAATCCTTCGTCGTTCGATGCGTCTCGAGGAGCAGGTCCTTTAAATATACGACGTTTAACTTTACCTTGGCAAATGATTTCCGGTATTGTTTGTTTATCTTTATCATCAGTAATACATACACAATCGTCTTGAATCCCACATTTACAAAGAATTTCTTCTAAATCCTCAGCACTGAATGCTCTGTAAGGGAGTCGGGGAAGTTTTGACATCATTGAAGCACAATTCGGGATTCTTCGAATCATTTTTGCATCGTATAACGCATGTGTCCATATATTATTATTCAAATAAATTTTTCGAGGTGTTTTCGAAAGGAACGGGGCACCATTTGTACTTTTTCCACTATTGCTGGCTTCGACGATATAACTGCCAGGGTCAAGTAACCTGTAGTATTTCGGCGGTTTGTTAAATCTATCGCTTAAATTGTAAGCCATATCTGTGTTAGGTATTGCGCAATAGGCAAATCACTGAACAGTAAACAATCAGAGTAATAGGTGTGGTCTAAGACTGTCCAATTAAATATTTAACGGTTAACATCTCTTATGGTTTATTGTCTTAAAGTTATATATAATAATTATTTTGGCGCAGTCGGACCTGTTTAGACTTCAAACCATGTAATGATAGTAAGTAATCTATCACGACGGAAAATCACCAAATAACAAATATTTAAATATCAAAAAAATACTAGGCAGATATACGATAACATTGATATTATGTACAATTGTGAATGTGACTTGACTGGAGTGATTGCGACATGTATCATGGTACACTCATTGATTATAATACCTACTTGATTAAAAGACTATGGCCAGGCGTCTATATTCAACCATAATGTATCTACTTTAAACTTTTTATTGGTATCTTTGTGTTTTACGGGTCCTTATAGTTTAGATTTTTCATTCAATTAATCATGAGATCAAACATAGACCACACCACAGCACATTTATCCAGTATGTGGGTGCTAAGCTTCATGTAATGAATTAATGATAATTAAATACCTACAACATAACTAGTTTGTCGATACTTATTTGTAACTTCTATAGCTATTCTATTATATCTTTTGTTCGATTGCTATCTCGGTACTTAGGTATATCGAAATTTAAAAGTTACTAATACTTAATGAATAAAGACTTGAGTTGTTGTTATAATAAGTACTAAATGTATTGTAGGTACCTGCGTTATTAATTATCTTATACATACATGTATCTTATACCTATTATGAAAACAATAATAACTGTGTATAATATTTTGGTAAGGAATGGGGTCGAATACCTGTAGCCTCCCAACAGCAACCTTATGAGGAACTTAGAATCAGAAAACGCACACGCACTATATATATATATTTTTTTTAATTTTTTAATTTATTATTTCACAAAAAAATAATTTAAATAGTTACACTTTTAGTCCCACAAAACCGTGTTTACGGTTTGACTGTGAGATCTAGTTACACTTGTAGTTCTTTAAATACAGTGAATTTTGGTTTTCTTAAACTAGCTATGACAGTGGTTCGGAGTGTGGTGCCACTCACACACAGACTGCGGTCTACCCACCTGTCATGTGCAATTGTCACAGTCAGAATCGGAGTTTACAAACGGGAAAATATGTATTTTGTGTAGTGTGAAGTACCGTACATAATATCAATTTACACGTTAAGCACAATATCAAGCAGAATGAAATAATAATGATTTGTCATACAAAGTGAAATAAAGGTGACCGTTATATAATTTTACAATGCCCCACATGAGCTGATTGAGTGAGAACTAAATATTAATCAACACTTACCCAATATGGGGTTGTCACTGAATTTACTATTTATGTATGTATCTAAATTTGCTAAACTATCAACTAATTGTGAATTTGCACGTTAGACGACACGACTAAGAAAAATTATGTTTCTTTTGAAGTGAGTGCGTACGTGCTATCGCAATGAGTGCAGTCTCAGTCTGCCCTCCCACCGTTCGCTTAACGACCGCTCGGCGGCTCACGGCTACCGAACCGGTTTAAGATCACAGCTCATTAGACCCACCCGGCACCCACCCTGCACCGCCTTGTCGCACGGCGTCCACTCGACACGTGACAGGTGGTCCATGGGTGGACTCCGCGTGGACCAATAAACGTTGCGCGGTCAACCAGTGGCCCCGCGCGGTCAATGAGTGAACGCCGAGTGGTCAACGAGGCTTACGACCGAGGCGATCCGGTGACGCTACTGAGTTGATATAGTGAGCGCATACCCATACAAGACCATATAAAGAATACTAGCCGCAGGAGGCGAGATGGTGCGGGGTGGTGACGGGTGGCTCTAATGAGCTGTGACCTTTCGAATGCGCAGAGAACTCTCGTAGGTATAGTAGACTAGGCAGATAACGAATTACAACCATATTACAATGTCAGGACGTGTTAATTAATAAGAAAGTAAACTAATTAAGTGAAGCTATACGTTAACTATGGAGCGTTTAGTTAATATGCAACGTTACAGTGGGAATCGAACCCGGGACACGAAATAGCGCGGTGATTGTTTTTACTGCGTTGCGCCTCACGTGCAGTCGAGTTGGTATTCGTATCGATGACTTGTCGCTTACGACCCTTAATTCAGCAGCCCGACAATGTAGACGAATAGTTGAACAAAACGTCACTAAACCTTGAGCTGTGGTCCAAAACCCAAAATAGTTGCCATTTGGCACGGGTTACTTTGTTTGTCTCTATGGTCCCCCGAGCTATGGTCTGATCTATCTAACTACACTCAGCTATTTAGATTAGACCTCCTATATCGGACAATCAGCAGATCCTCCGTAATTCCAAATGATCAAATATAAGTCATGACAAATAATATACTTATAGCTAATTTTAATTCTACAATAGATGTTCACATGCGTGGCGGTAACCACTTACAATCAGGTGGCCCACCTTTACCAATACACCAATACCTATATAATGTATTCTATGGCCCACCTCCGTCTAAAAAATATTCATATCGATGTCAGTGTCACATCTAAGTGACAGTTCAATCTGAGCTGCCAATCGAAGTGTCCTACTTCCCCAGTTATCTAAATCCATTTCCCCATCGGATAATAAATTTGTTAAGCTATGTTTGACGTGATATTTAGAGAGGATATCATACCAAAAAAATTAACACCTCTTAATGACAGGCAACCTACAAAATCTTTAAAAGAAACAAAATGTTAATCTTGTATTTTTATCTTAAGGCTGATTTCAGAGTGACGCGCGTGGCACGCGCCGGAGGCCAGCGCGGAGAACAGCGCGCGCTTGACGCGCGGACCACTGTGAAATGAGTTTTAGTATCGCGCGTTTCTTTGCAATGTACAGTTGTGTATAATCTAGTTTAGCTATTTATTTTTTTTGGAAAGAGTGCAACAGCGACGTCGTCGTAGAAGATTGCAATTTTTTCCGTTCAATGCCACAAGGTTACTAAAGTTTAAAGACATTTATTCTCATTAAGATATAGGTACGTCACTCGTTGTATACAATAATGTATACAACTATATTACTACAAACATGTTCTCACTATTTACAAGCGCTTTTTTGAAGTCTACTTGAATAAAAACCTTTTTTATTTATTTTATTATTTACTCACATGGGAACTTAGATATAAACAAATTTTAATAATATATGTTCGTTGGCATAGGTACATACCTAGTAAAAAATTAAATTAAAATGAACATAAAACAAAAAGTAAAAATATAATGACAATTTATGCTACGTGGTTTTAATCATAACAAACTTAAACAATGTTATACTTATCTAGGTGTAAAACTACTAAGAGGCGCCTTCGTAACATCGTTCTCCGACTTACCAGAAGATACTTAGTTACAGTTTTTTTAAACATTTTCGTTTTAAGTGTACGCAACAGCGCGTGCGACCCGCGTCACTCTGAAACGCTAGCTGCCAGTAGAGGAGCTCGGGCCGCGCGCGCTTCTCCAGCGTTGGCCGACGGCGCGCGTCTCACCGGTGGTGCGTTTGAACTGCGTGACTATGAAACGCAACTACTATCTAGTGTAATTGTAAGCGCGCGCCGCTCGCCGGCGCGACTCTGAAATCAGCCTAAAATCTAAAACTGTAAAGGTTTTAAGTTTGAGCATGTCCGATTTCATTCTGTTTTTGATTTGTTCTATATTTATGTTGAGAACTATTGATTGTAATCTTTATGCTGTTTAACTAAACATACGATATGTTTCAGCATGCAGCATAAATATTCCGTGTCATATAATTGTGACAAGGAACTGGCTATGAACAGTGGAATTCAATTTAAATTATAGAAATGTACCCATAATTTTCTTTCCATGATGATGAATAGCAAAAGTTTATAGCATGCCTTAACAGCCTAAGTTTTAGTGATATCTACGAAACAAAAGACCCGATTTGTGCATTTTCACGTTTCCATCGCAAACTGCATACTTGTGCTTCTCGCGCACAAGTATGCAGTTTGTGATGAAGAGAAAAGTAATGGTTGGATGATGGATAAGAATTAAGCAATATTTAATCATAAACACGTAAGATATATAACAATACTAAATATAATACAAAGATTTGAAACTAGTTTGCCCATCGACGTCCAAAATCCCGAACCCTTTCAGCTCAAACTGCAAAACCCATTGGAATGCCTAGCAGATTGCGAGGAAGTGGACTCATATCACGACAGGCTCGTAGAAGCTGTCCATACGGCGGAGTCTGAGGTCTTCAAGGTCCGCCGTACAAAAACATTACATATAAAGAGAAAATTGGACTACTTACGGACCGGTGAATACCGTAATTTCTTTTTTAAATTACATTTCATAAAAAGTTTAATACGAAGCTTAATTTATTTAATCATCGTAAGGGTTGCAGTTTTATTAAACCCTGTCTTAACATCTGAACTACTAAATATTCTTATTTCTCTAGCAACTAAAAATTTCTCTATTTTAAATTCTACCTTCAAGCTATCTAGGCTGTACACTTATCGTTTTCCGTAAGGGTTACGTTACAAAAAAAATAAGATATTCAACAAACATTTTGTTCACCGCTTTTACAACAGTTTAAAGTTTAAGTTCATCCTATTAATTACCACGTTGTGACATACCAGGGATCTCTCACAAGATGGGTTGCTTAATCTTTCAGCTCAGATGCAATTTGTCATCATTATTTTTGCATAATTAATAACGGCGTTATGACAAAATGATAGACAAACATGTTGATTTGCTTCATAAAACAGGGCGGGTTTTACAGTTAGTACTGTAGTCCCATATGTATGATGTGTAACATCTGACATGTTATCATGCCGAATAATATAATAGAGATGAATCATGATGAGATTAGTCGAATATATCGTTGTAAACACTATCCTGGCAGATAGTACGTCGTGGTGGTCGTGGTACCAAACTTATGCATAATGGGTTGACAACATCTCACAGCCATCTCATTCTGTTTGGTCAAATCAAATACCAACAGTAAGCGCGTGGATTTAATTTGATTTGGAAATTAAAAAATGTTATTCTCTGCTCTTCTACAATTTCTGTAAAATGTATATTGAAATTTAATTAGTGCCAACCCCTTTACTAAATTTACTTTTCAGAGGACTTGTGACAAGATCTAAAACTTAGGTTTTGATAACACTAATTAGGTAGCTTGTGTAACTAATTTCCTTATCTTACAGACAATTTACAGGAAGCTTAAAAGCTGTTCTTATTTGTACTTCTAGTACTTGCCCCGTTAATCAGGGAACTTCTTATTTATTGGCAATCTTGGGTCGACTAGACACAGATTTATATTTTTTGCGTACGTGATTTCATGAGACTAAAATATACATTTAATATTTTTCGAATAAATGCAAACAATAACTTTGTTCTATTTACCCATGAAATGACTATTGTCTATTGACCATGAATGATTTCAATAATAATGCCTAAATAATAATTAATTTTATTTCAGTACCTACTAACTAGCGCTGAATGCGCTTTCAGTCATGAATTCAATTGTACCTGTCGAATGTATTGTCATGGCTGTCAGTAATGTCAGTGTCCCATAATAGTCTGTGGTCATGTCGATGCATTTGGGGACGCTAGATAGAGCTAAAATTTTATTAAAGCTATCTACGTTCGAATATGTTTACATTAAATAGATTTAGGGAACCCATTGCAGAGTTATCTTTTATTCCCGTTATGTTATTAAGTAATGTGTAGACCACTGCTTCTGTATCATGGGGTTGACCCGTTTTTTTACCATATTATTACTCGGCGGACAATTATTCCAGTTCGTGTTAGCCGATGAGGAATTAGATGCTTTGTGTAACAGTACCGCGTCTCAACGTGTTGATTACGAGTTTAATTCAGATGTTGTGAACAGTGAACATATAATAACTTACAAGGGTTATTTCCCACGCCCTACTAGAGAGAACTATGTGAGTGCTGCACTGAGGAATGCAGGGGTGAGTTGCAGTTAATACCTTGTTTACGCTTTATTTCATCTTTGTTCAATTCACACGATACTGATTAGTTTACTGTTAGTAGGTATTCGCGCAGTTATTTAATAAAAGATAAAATAAAGTTTAGATAAAACTTGTATTTTCATTATTATATTTTTCCTGAACAACTGAAAAATCTTTTTGTGACAGACATGTCATTTTCAAGTAGAAAAATAAATTTATATAGAAAAAAAGATCGTCATAAAATACATGCAGACTCTTTTATTCTAACACTCCTCCTTAAATTGATTTCTCTACTTACATCCATCACAAAATCACACAACACCCATACTCAAAACACACCATTTAAACTTCCCTTTCAACAGCGGTTTAGTTAAAATATCTGCAACCATATAAGTTGTCTCTTTATATTCTAACTCTATTTGACCATGTTCTACTGCTTCTCTTACAAAATGGTGTCTCACATCAATATGTTTGGTGCGTTGATGGTGCACAGGGTTTTGCGCAATAGCTACAGCAGATTGGCTATCGCAATAAATTTTCATTGGCATGTCAGCTGCGTCTGTAATTTCTGAAAAGAATCGCTTTAGGAATATTGCCTCTCTAGCGGTCTCAGACATTGCAACATACTCAGCCTCTGCTGTGGATAGAGCAACTGTCTTCTGTTTTCTGCTTTCCCAAGAAATCGCAGCTCCCATATGCATGAAAACCATACCCGTGTATGACTTCCTATCATAACAATTTGCATGACTTGCATCCGTATAACCGTGTACTTTAGTCATCCCTGTTCTCTTATACTGCAGCCCTAGACTTTTAGTACCCTTTAAATATCTAAGCACTTGTTTCGCAGCTGGGTGGATCCGCCGTTTTGATTCTCTATTATTTATTTTGTATTTTTTTTAAACTGGTCGGAAATGCGTGCTAAACGCAAAAAAGAAATAGTTTTTATAATAACCATTACTAAACTACTGAAGGCACTGAAATCCAACAAGAGAATCAAAAGTTATCGATTTTCAAAGTTATTTAACTAAAGTGGTAATGACGTTTATATCATGGTAATGACTTTTCTTTAACGAGAATGACAATATGTTAATGGGAATGATGAAAAAGAGTAAATAACATATCTTTCTGCTATGAATCACTATAATCATAATAAAATATCACAAATCAAGGATTGATACATACTCGTAGGTAGGTAGGTAGGTATAGATGTTCTAAAGGATAACAACCAAATGGTATAAAGGTAACTTAAAAAAATCCTAACAATAAAATTTTTCACTGATTAAACGATTTTTGGCTAATTCTTTGGAAATTAAGTCATTCGTACAATTAGTTTACTTAGTTTACTAAATAACGGGTGGCGCAAAAGTAAAGACCCTATTTGGTTCAGCTATAACATTTTTTCTAAATTAGAAAACTAGATTTAGATTTTTTTAAATGTATATTTGTGCCATTAAATTTCGTACCATTAGGATTTAAAGATGATGTCTTTTAAATGGTGACCTCCAGAGTTGATACACATTTGAGCCCTATTTATGACATTTTGCATAACTTGCCGTAACACTTCCTGCGATATGTTCGTTATTTCTTGACGAATGTTTTCTTTTAGAGCTGCGAGAGTCTGTGGCTTGTTCACATACACCCGAGATTTCAAAAAACCCCAAAGAAAGAAGTCTGGACTGGTCAGATCGGGTGATCTTGCAGGCCAAGGCAAATCGCCAAAACGAGAGATAACTCGGCCTGGAAAAGCGTCCCTCACTAAGTCCATAGTGTCGCGCGCTGTGTGTGCCGTAGCGCCGTCTTGTTGAAACCAGATGTGCTCCAGCCCCAATTCGTCCAAACTGGGTATCAAAAACTCGCGTAACATGGTTCTGTAGCGTTCTCCAGTGACAGTAATCGCATTGCCTCCAGCGTCTTCGAAAAAATAGGGTCCGATCACTCTGTCAACACAGATGCCACACCATACAGTAACTTTTAGTGGGTGTAGAGGTGTTTCTTGAATAATGCGCGGATTATCAGTGCCCCAGAACCGAGTATTCTGCTTATTGACATGCCCTGAGAGATGGAAATGCGCTTCGTCACTCATAACCAATTTTGAAGGAAAATCATCCTCTTCAAGGTTGAGGTTTATGACGCGCTGGCAGTAATCTAGACGAGCTCGGTGGTCAGCAGGCAGCAGCTGATGAGTCATTTGAGTTTTATACGGGAACATCTTTAAGTCTTTCACCAAAATACGCTGCAGGGTCCGTCTGGAAATGCCCAATTGCGTGGCACGTCGCCTCGTTGATGTTTCTGGACACTCTTCCACATCTTCGCGCACAGCATCGATATTTTCAGCTGAACGGCCTGTTCTTGGTCTCCCAGACTTAGGTCTATCCAATGTTGAGCCAGTTGCTTCAAGGCGTGTGGCAAAGCGTCGAATTGTGCGACCAATCGGTGCCGGACGGTGGGGAAATCGTCGACGAAATTCACGTTGTGTTCTTATCACTGATGAATTATTCCGTAAGAACATTGACACAATTATTCCACGTTCTTGGGGAGTAAAACGGTCCATGTTTATTTTCAGTGTATTTTACATTTGTTCACTACACAATTTTCAACAACAGAATGACAGAAAATGTCATATAAAAAAAAAAAAAGTATTTTCTTTAGTGCCAGTACTTTTGCGCCACCTAGTATAATCTATGTTTAATTATAAAACAAATTAGGAATCATCGTAACAGCCCAGTATTTCTTTTATTGGTGACAATATGAATGATCCACATTGATGAATTAAAAAAAAATAAAATAGAAGAGGAACTAAAAAAAATTTGCAAATTGCAGTCAACTATTCTTCGACAATCAAAATACTAAATGAGATCAAATTTGAAACACTTACTACAACTACTTATAATATTAGTTTTCATTTTTTTGTTATTATAACTCTTTTATTAGATAAATCTTTATGTTAGAAGGTCCAGCAACACAAATATTGTCTACAGTTGATGGGACGCCTGCATCGTGTTAGTAATATTTGCGAATACTGCATTACCATAATCACTCTTTGTAGCTATGAGGGGTATTACTTTATCTGTATCAGGAATAGGAGGCGAGCTCAAACTTTGTGGTATATTAAAAAATCCAAGGTGTTTCCCATGGGCGCATATGATTCCGCAGTCACATTCAAAGCAGCTTGCGTTTCGAAATGTTAAAGTAGGGATCCCCTTTTTCCACAACACTTGATGGACTTATATGAATGATCCACATTGATGAATTAAAAAAAAATAAAATAGAAGAGGAACTAAAAAAAATTTGCAAATTGCAGTCAACTATTCTTCGACAATCAAAATACTAAATGAGATCAAATTTGAAACACTTACTACAACTACTTATAATATTAGTTTTAATTTTTTTGTTATTATAACTCTTTTATTAGATAAAATCTTTATGTTAGAAGGTCCAGCAACACAAATATTGTCTACAGTTGATGTGGACGCCTGCATCGTGTTAGTAATATTTGCGAATACTGCATTACCATAATCACTCTTTGTAGCTATGAGGGGTATTACTTTATCTGTATCAGGAATAGGAGACGAGCTCAAACTTTGTGGTATATTAAAAAATCCAAGGTGTTTCCCATGGGCGCATATGATTCCGCAGTCACATTCAAAGCAGCTTGCGTTTCGAAATGTTAAAGTAGGGATTCCCTTTTTCCACAACACTTGATGGACTTCTAGAGTTCCTCTGAATGGCTGCAAGTTCTTTGGGATTTTCTTCTCTATCTCACTGATGTTTTCTTCGGGTACATCAATTAGGGTCACATTTGTTATATTTTCTCGGCACACACGCATAAACTTGTCATAGCTGCCTACATCAATACCATGATTGACGCAGGAATCAACTGTCCTTTTTATTGTTCCCCCGACACCATCGGCAGCACCCTTGCCGTGACCAGCTTCAGTATAGTTCCACGTCATTATTTTTACTTGTGGGAATTCTTTGTGTAATTGTGGAATCATATGAAATATGTATTTATTTATATATTGGGAAGTCGGGGAATCTGTTTGAATATGTAAGGTGTCAATAAATGGATTATCTTTGATGGTTTTTTGTATCAAAGGAACAAAGTGTGCCCAAACAGCTGGAGCGTCATGCCTCAAACAAGAACTCGTTGTACAAATTGATTTTGGTTTTGTTGAACTAGTTGCAAAATCAAAACTGTAGATTATTGCTGTGTGAAGGCTAACTTCTTTTCGACTTCCACCAAAATGCATGGATTGTACTTCTTTATTAAATTTTAATCCATAGTTTTCAGAAAAGTCTGCGTGAATTACAGCACAGTTAACAGGCGTTGAATCCTTTAATTTCTTCAGGCTAATATATTGGTTATGAATTTTGTAAATATGTTTAAAAAATGCTGGTAAACTTACAATCAAAGCATTAATTAATTCTCTTGGCGTGGCTTTTATCTCTTCTTTTTTCATGATTGTTATAATTTTTTGGCCTTTTTTTGTTTTAACAGTTTCTCTCGCACGTATCCATTTACAGTAAGTAATATCTTGATCATCAGAAAATTCCTTGAACTGTACTAACTTATCTTTACAGTATTGGCACTCTCGCCTCAGACATTTCTCTTCATATATACAACAACACATACTCTTTATTAATGCATCACAGTCTGGCTCGTCTATTATAGAAGATGTTTTCAATGCTTTGGCCATGAGATCAATATTTTCGTGAACGATGCATTTGCATGTGTCCCTTTGGGCACTCTTAGGAGTCAATACCCAAAACGGCCTATGCTTACAAAAAAAGCTATAACTAACTTTTATTTGATATTTAGTCATGAACTTCTGATGCAATACTTTTTGTGTGCTTGTCATGTAGCGTTTTTGCTTTTGTACTTTCAATCTTGTCATATACTCTTTCTTTCCTGCTCCCATTGTGCTGTTTAAGTCGTCAAGATAAAAGTTGCGCACTTTTCTTACCAATTGTCCAATTCGATTATCTTCTTTACCCTTTTCTTTATTTATCACTCTTTTAACTTTTTCAGCTGACTCTAATTTATTTTCTTTATTCTTCTTTTCTCTCATACACATATTAAGCTTTACTTTTAACTGATTGTTCTCCTCATTAAGCTTCTTAATTATTCTCATAAGGTACTTTCTTTTCTTCTGTTCTATGTATCGAATTCTTCGAAGTTTTACATCAGCTTGAGGAGATTTATTTATTTTTATGGGATCTTCATACTTTGCCTCTATTTCATTGCTGTCTTTTATCGTTGCATCAATAAATACACTTACCTCAGGGAACTCTGGTTTTTTTTTAGACTCTTCTTTCTTATTTTCTCTGTATTTTTTTGAAGCTTCGCGCCATTTCTTCCTTTTTTCCCGTTGATCGCGAGGAGTTAGTTCATTCACGCTTTTAATTTTCTTTTGATCTTTTCTGTTCTGATATCTTGTTTTTTCTTTTTCCTTTTCTAACTCGTAGAGAACTGGATCTGCCTTGATTTCAGAGTATTTTATTCTTCTAGCAATCTTTTGCTTCTCTAACCGCTTATTTTCCTTGGATTTCTTTTTTCTGTCCATGATTTTTCTAAAAGAATAAACAAAATTTACATCAATATTTACATGTAAAAATGTAAACTAGAAATAAATATACTGTGGAGTTTTTAGCAGGTTAATGGCTGTCTAGCTTCTAGACTTCTTTAATAAACTAACTTTTCGATTTTTTTAAAGCAAACGCATTAAATGGGACTTATTAACACACCGTATGTCATTACCATTCACATTTTAACATTACCATTAACACAGAAAAAATGGTAATGATGATGATGGTTATGACGTATGTGTCTTCTTACGATTTTTGTACCTAAATACCAAGCTACAAAGCGCACAACCAGCCATTTTTATGATTAAGTACCTAAAACACACAAATGTGCATATTTAAAAAAGATCTTGTATTGGTACTTACCTGGTTTTCTGTGGAAATGGTGATGACTTAAATATTTGACAAACCGTTTACAAACTGTTAGTCGAAAAATTTGCGTGGTCAAATGGACGTGCGCTCCGCTTCACTTCGTAAGAGAGACTGAGGGGACCGAGGAAAGGAGGCGTCGACTTGTCGATCGCGGTAGGTAGTAAGAACATTCGAGAAATACAATTTTGACGGTGCCGGAACGGTGTTGACGAATCTCTGTGACAAAATTTATTTTATTTTTTATTATATGTTATTTGTTGTCAAATCACTTCATGATTTATTATGTTGTTTAAGATAATGTGTACTTTCGAAATATAAGAATAAAAACGGAAACTGCATTGTCATTTTTTGGAAAATAAATAAGGAAGTTTAATACTCGACTTTTTTTCGTAAATGGTGATGACGTTTGATGCGTGTTAACTGAAATAATAAAATAAATAAAGGTAGTTAACTATTTTAAAGAGCGGAGCCTTACGTAAAAATATCTAAGAAATGTCATGTAAAGTAAAAAAAAAATGCAGCTATGATATTTAATTTATTATTATCATATATTCGCCATTAATGGATTTCCGCGGATTGACCCAGCTGTCCAGTGCTCCTCAGTATAGCATGTATTGAATTGGCTTAGATAATTAACTGCATGTGAAATATCCGGCCTTGTGCAAACAGATATGTACATGAGTGAACCAATTAAATTCTGATATGGAATCCTCGGATCAGGTTTATGTTCCGGTCCAGGTTTTTCAAGTTTTTGACCAGTACTTGATGGTGTTGAAGCAATTTTGCAGTCAGCCATCCCAAAAACCTTCAATATTTTACTGACATACTTCTCTTGGTCAACTTTGATCCCAATATCGTTTTGCGTTATGCGTATACCTAAAATGTACTCCGCCTTCCCAAGGTCCTTCATCTCAAATTTCGACATTAGGTCCAATTTCACTTTACGCAACTCTTCTGCGTCATTCCATAATATCAGCATATCGTCTACATATACTGCTAGAATGATAATTTTCTTGCCCTGAGATCTTGTGTATATACACGGTTCATTTTTAGATCGTTTGAACGACAACTGTAACAACTCATTGTTCAGCTTATTGTTCCAAGCCCTGGGGGCTTGCTTTAACCCGTAAAGCGAACGTTTGAGAAGACACACGTAATCCTCTTTCCCTTTTTCTTCATAACCTTTCGGTTGAGTCATGAAGACTGTTTCAGATAAGTCACCGTTTAAGAACGCTGTTTTTACGTCCATTTGATCTATATTTAGGCCACTTTTAGCTGCCAGTGACAGGAGAATTCTCAACGAACTATGTCTCACCACCGGAGAAAATGTCTCGTCGTAATCGATGCCATACCTCTGGCTAAAGCCTCTAGCAACAAGTCGAGCTTTGTATCTTCTCTTATTTCCCGCCTCTTCTTTGATTCGAAAAAGCCATTTCGAATCAACGACGTTAATCGCTCGTTCAGGCTTAACTAAAATCCATGCGTTGTTTTTCTTTAACGCGTCAAGCTCCTCCTGAATTGCAGCTTTCCATTCTTTACTGTCAGGCCGGGACAGTGCCTCTTGAACCGTATTGGGGTTCAGCTCTGTTTCTATTGCTTGATACAGAATATGATCAGGGAGCTCTTTAGGTTTTCTTACTCTCAATGGATACCTCCGTTCCATTTCTATAGTTTGGTCCTGGACAGTTATGTCCGAGTCACAGTCTTGAAACTCTATGTCTTCCGATTCTTGGAAGTTTCCTTGATGTTGAACCGGATTGTCAGATAATACCGATCTCTCTTGTTCTGGTTCTCCTCAAGGAACACTGATAGGAACAACGGTATTATTGTCAATGTTTCTTGCTAAATCTGTTTGAGGACTACATTCTGTAACTGATTCTCCTGGGTTCTGTGTCTTTTCTTCAAGAAGTATAATTTCTGAAACCTCTAAAGAATCTTTTATAGGCTTATCTACCTTTTGATTCTCAAAAAATACTACGTTTTTCGCCTTGAATACCTCTCCCGTGCTTTTATCCACAAGACGGTATGCTTTAGCATTGTCACAGAATCCTGTGTGAATTAGTTCTCTGCTTTTTGCATCCCACTTAGTTCTCTTCTCTTTGGGAATATGCATGAAAGCTTTGCAACCAAAAGTTCTCAACATACTCAGATCGCATTTCCTCCCTGACCATTTTTCATCGGGTGTCATATCCTTTACCGCAATCGTTGGTGATTTATTCTTTAGAAACACGGCATGATGGACTACCTCTGCCCAAAACCGTTTTTCTAATCCTGACTCCTGTAGCATGCTTCTTGCTTTATCGCAGATTGTGCGATTGGCACGTTCGGCTACACCATTCTGCTCTGGTGTATATTCCACCGTAAGTTGATGTTGGATTCCGCATTTGCTCAGAAAATCATCCATCTGTTTATTGACGAACTCGGTTCCATTGTCAGTGCGCAGAATCATAATTTTCTTATTGCACTGGTTCTCTGCAAACGCTTTAAACTCTTTAAATTTCTCAAAAACCTCACTCTTATGTTTCAAAAAATATACAAAGGTTTTTCGCGTAATATCATCGATAAACGTCAAAAAATATCGGCACCCACTTATAGAACTTATATTCATAGGTCCGCATACATCAGCGTGCACTAAGCCTAGTGCTTCCTTAGCTCTTGTCGTACCACTCTTACGAAACGGTTGTTTCGTATGTTTCCCCATAACGCAAGATATGCACTCCAGTTTACATGAAGTATTAGGAAAACTCACCCCTAGCGCCATCTTGTCCCTGAGTAGTTTAAGGTTATGCAAACCAAGATGTCCCATCCTCCGATGCCATAACATCAGTTGGTCTTTCTCTGCTGTCGCTAGTGCAGAACCCTGTGAACAGCACTTAAGTTTATAAATGCCTCTTTCTTCCACACCTTTCACAACAGACTTACCTCTCACTTCACACTCATCTCTTTTGTAGATGTCGCATCCTTTCTCTGTAAATACTATTACGTGACCTTTTCTCGCAATCGCATTCACACTTAACAAGTTAGAATTTAATTTTGGTACAAACGTAACGTTGCTGATTGTTAAGCCTGACTCACATACTACCGTACCTTCACCCGCACCTAGCACTTCATTACCATCCGCACATGTCACTCTCAAAGGCTTAGAATTGCCATTAAAATCTTTGAACCAATCCTTTTGGTTCGTCATATGTGTTGACGCGCCAGAATCAATGATCCAGTCTCTTCCTTGTGACGTTGACGTGCCAAACGCGTAGGCTTGTAAAGCTTCTCTCTTTGCTTTTGGATTGTCTGGGCATGAATGTGCTTTGTGTGGTCCGTCGCAAATAAAGCATTTTATCTTTAATTTCGTCTTCTTGGATGGCCTCTTGCCATTAGGCTTATTTGACGTCAAAGCGGATGATAATCGGCTTGCACTCGAGCTTTGCGAATAGGTATCTTCAAGTTGAAAAAGCTTCGTCTTTATATAGTCTGTTGTAAGAGCTATGTTGCTATTCTCTATGGCCAATCTCATAGGCTGAAACTCTGGGGTAAGTCCTTGGAGAATTAGAGCAGCCAACAGTTCGTCGTCAACCTCTTTTCCTAGGTCTTGAAGTTCCTGAGATATCATCATGACGGAAGTCACATATTCCCTAATAGTTGGGAATTGTTCCAGCTTCATGCCTACTAGTCTTGACAGCAGCCGACACCGGTTATTTAAACCTTTATCTTCAAACGCATTCCGTAATGCTTCCCAAGCATCTTTTGCAGTTTTAGCTTTCCGCACATGTATCACGCAATGTGGCCTTATCATTAAGCAAATCTTTGCTCTTGCTCTTTGGTCTTTTATGATACCTTTCACATCAGTTCTTTCAGGCGTAGCGCTTGTGTACTCCCATAAATCATCGTGAACAAGATATATCTCCATCATGAATTTCCACGTATGATAATTGCTGTTACCTTCTAGCTTCTCTATAGAAGGTAAGCCATTGCTGCCTGAAATCTCCGAAGATTGTGCCATTATTGTTCCTTTATAGTTCTGATCTCTATGCGAATTCTTGTTGCCTTTCGACTTTGCACTCTAAGCCTGGGCCCATAACCTGTTAGTAGGTATTCGCGCAGTTATTTAATAAAAGATAAAATAAAGTTTGGATAAAACTTGTATTTTCATTATTATATTTTTCCTGAACAACTGAAAAATCTTTTTGTGACGGACATGTCATTTTCAAGTAGAAAAATAAATTTATATAGAAAAAAAGATCGTCATAAAATACATGCAGACTCTTTTATTCTAACATTTACACAGTGTGTGAAGAGTAAAGACAATGTTGAATCCTTGGTTTCCCTTTAACTTCTTTATATTTTCACAATGCAGTTATGCTTTTCGTTTAGTAACCCGACTCTTTACACATGCACTATGGTAATATTTTACAAGTTACACTTCCCACTAGTCTCTACTGTAAAATACATCCCATCCCATTCATTTTTCCAAAGAGGTAGGCCATATTCTACAATGCTTCCCCACTTTGAAATTAAAGAACTCAACTGTTTTCCTGCAAAGATTATATTAGATAATTCAGTTTCAGCAGGCAAGTTTGGCCTACTGTGATATTTGACCCATCGAAACATCAGCACCTCTATGTAGTTTTCTAAATAATAGCAGGTACATATATGGGGATAGCTGTCACCAAGGGTTGGAACTGAAGTGAGGCTACCTGGATATGGTAAGGTTTTAGAAATGTGCTGATCTGATAGAGGGAGAAAGAAAGTAATGAAAGACAGAAGAAGGTGTGTGAACTTCACCCCTATGCTCACTTTCTGCTGGAGGCTTTCAAAATTTGATGTTTCTGGACTCTGGTCAACTTAAACTAATACAAAATAATAATAAAAGGAAAATAAAAAGAAATTCATAGAATTATAAAAAAATGTCATGAGTTTTCGAGTCTAACGCCATAAGCTGATATAAAAAAGTACAGGTTCCTGTCTATTGGCTTTTTTTTATTAGACCTGGTGGCAACACACTAACTCATCGCAAGATGACCTAACAAACAGACATACAGATACGAAAAGTATTTTAGTTTACACAAGTTTAAGGTTTCTTTTTCATTTCATAAATAGGCCAACATATTGTTATATAAATAATAATATCCTGGGACATTATTTACACATGGCAATGTGATTCCAAATTAGAGCTTGTCACTCCACAGGTGCTCCTGTTGGAGTCAGATCTAATATCATCATATGTAGCTTTGAGTTCATAATGGTCTTACATTACTGTCTATTAACCAATATCACAAACAAACAAAGATGAAATACTTCACATAATTTGCCTTTAAACATAATTATAAAACAAAAGGGGTTTGCAAATTTTACTTGCATTATAATTATATTTTGTTGTTGGTAAGTAACTTTTACCTGTTCATGCTTATGATGCAATTATTAGAATTATTACAAAGTATTGAGAAAGGTCACCTAAATGCCAGTTTATGAAACCTTTAAATAGCATTTAAAATTCATTTGGATCAAGTAATTATGATTAATAAATGAGTTTTTACAGTTTTATTTTATAAAAAAAAGAACTTTAAATTGCTGTTATGTACAGTTGCCAATATGTTGCCTGGTACTTTTAGTCTTTCAGGGTTCAATCGTGTTTTTTCACCTTTACATGTATACTGAGCCTTAGAAATGATTAATTATCACTTTGTTTTAGTTGGAAATTATGTTTATTGTGGTCAGATATCAAACTGGACATTGCTGCGTCGTGATAATCCGGCCAAGGAGTATCCAAGTGATTTTGATGTGATTATCCTCGAAGAAGGAGGGAGGAAAGCACTTGATGCTCTCAAGGATCACCCGGCTATTCGCCGTGTTACGGCACAGCGTCAAGTCACCCGTACCATCAAGTATGTGCAAGAGGTAAATATAACTTAATCATATTATTAATTTATTATTTTTATTTATTTATTTAAACTTTTAGTACACAAACTGTACAAAGGCGGACTTAATGCCAAAGGCATTCTCTACCAGTCGACCTTTGGGTGATGCAGAGATAATATGGTAGGTGTACGAAAGAATGTTTAAGTAAATTGTAGATACCTACTTTTGTACTCTATATAAGCATAAATACATTACATACACTACTTACTATAAATATTATTTTATACATATTATACAATATATATTATTATATATACATAAATAAATACATACAATATATACATAAATAAGATTACTGATTTAATACAGGCTAAACTTATTGAGAGATATCATGTCAGGTTATAGAACATTATTCAGCTGAATTATTGTCAAGAACTATGAGGCTAGTAAACCTACATGTGACTCTTGGGCAGCACTGAATATTAGCAACATTTAAAATCTGAGCTAAATCCATTCTCTCTATGAGGCTGTTTAGTGTCTATGGTTCTGAAGTTAATTAGAATAGAATTTATTTTTTGTAATAAAGTTATTATGGAGGTAAAAAACAATTTTGGTAACAAAGTCCCTATTGTAGGGAACATTGGATGCTGAACACAGATTATACATACTTATTATAGTATTGGTTTGGTTTATATGAGCATGAGATATATGTATATATACAGAGAAGTAGCAAGATTAAAAGTGCTTAACTAGTCTTAATATACAAGCAAGTTGAACTATGTTTAAATGGTTATTATATAATAAAATATTTCTACATTTAATACCGAGTGCTTAAGAAAATCTTAAAATGTTTGAAATATAAATAATTATGGATTAAAAATCCAATAAAAATGGTGTGTAAATGAGTGTAAGTATGGTGAAGGAAGAAGGAAAGAGAGTGATAGATTGGAAGGAGGAAAAATAAAATAGTGCTTGGCAAGTGTTGTTGAGAAGAATTAAGACGAGTTACTCATTTTCAAAATAAGTTAGAGTGAGTAGCTATTTTTTTTAAAGTTACATAATTTACTATCAGTGTGATCTTTGGTTTTAACAACAGCCTTTCGCAATGGATTGTTTCCTTTTACGATAATTCAACTATTCTGTTATTGTATGTGTTGTATTTAAATATTTAGCTAATAGACATAATATTGTTTGATGAATGAGAATTCTCAAGTGTCACACTCAAGCTCTAGTCATTTAAGTGGTATATTATATAAATGTTTTCCTTCAAATTTAATTATTTCGCTAGTTTCCTTAGTTTTGCTGGAATCTGTAAACGAAAATTCTAAAGTGATGTTTACCTTCAGGATGATTGTGGACCAGCCGGGTGCATGTATGCAGGCTGGCGAAACCACCGCGTCCGAGACTTGCATTCCCTCAGGCAGCCCCGAGAGGTAAATAAATATCCTGCAAATCATTTATACCCCTGCCCATATAAAAATAAATGAACAGATTAGGAAGAACCTTAATTATTTTCCTTGTACATTACATCTTTAATTTTACCATTCTGTGAGTTTCATTTTAATATAGCTCGCAGAATATGTACAACGGGGGCTACCGACTAAGTCGCCAACCCTCGGGATTCAAATAAATAAAGGTTAAAAATGAATTAATCAATCGTTAAATCGGCTTCGACTTTGAAAATCGATTCTGGACCATTTATGACGTCATGACTCATGAAAGCCGATTTAACGATTGATTAAGTAATTTTTAACCTTTATTTATTTGAACGCCGATCACTATCCCGAGGCCCAGTGACTTAGTAGATAGGACTAATGAAATCATGGTGTAACCACAAATGAAACGGCATTCCTTTCTGCACTAAAGATTCGTTCGAAGTTATGCGAAAAAGAAAAAAGACATCACATATTTTGTAATCTTACCTGGGGGACCACCTATAAGTTGATCCTAATTTAATAATGACATTTGACTACAAGTAGAGCGCAGAGATAAGACAGTCGTTATTTGAATTCACGCACTGGACAACTATTTGTGGGACCCATAATTAGTAGTTGTGCTGAGTCTGAGTGTGCTGTGACGGCAATATAGGATTGTAATGTACTCCGTGATACAGCGACTTTAGTGCGGGTGTTGTCTTAAAAAACGCACTCGATTAATTTAAATTTCTTTAGCTATGACTACAATTGTTCCATTATTGGGTTAAAAACAACAGCTTATGAAAATCGACAATACACTTATCATACATACCCAGACACACGCCTGTTTTCCAGAGGGGTAGGAAGAGACAACGGATATTTATATGTCACGATCTTTGCACACTATATATATACTATATTTATACACTTATAATTTATTTGGATATAGTGTGTGGTGATGGCATAGAATATCTTCACCCCATCTTATCCCGTGGGGGGTGTCGAAATCGACCGAGGGAATACCTACCAGAGAACGGGTAGCAGCGTTTTTCTGTGAACTATGACCATCAAACTGCGATCGCCAACACGTCTGCCAAGCGTAGCGATTATGGCATATCCCCCATTCTTTGGGGATGCTTTTGTCCAGCAGTGGATGTACTTTGGCTGACATGATGATGATGATGATGAGTGTATGTAAAAGTAGTAAAAGCAAGTATGAGTAGTAAGTACGTAAAACAATAAAAAGTAGAGTTACACCATGCGAGAGAGACTTCTGCTATTTAATCGAATTCCGCATGCACTACTCCGGAATAGAAGAGGTGACGCTTTCGGCCCAATATCCACAAAGCTGTTGGAACTGTTTCTTACTGGCCTAATGCTAGAGGCCACTTTGGCAAATATCCTTGAGGCACTACAAAAAGGTAGCATTCCCAACAGCATCCTGAAAATATTAATATACTGGACCCGTTGGGAATCGAGTCATCTTTTTGAATGTTCGCCCACAGGTATTTCCCGCTTTAAACAGCACAACTTACAACTCAACATGTAGCATAATTAAACAGATTTTACTTGTAAGTACTTAGTCTAGTCTCTGGATTATCTAATTATAATTCACTTATCTAACAGAATGGTGGCTACACGTCCAGGAAGTTGCTTCGGACAGTTCCTCGTCAAATAACATCAGTTCTCAAAGCTGATCTACTCTGGTCTTTAGGTGTTACCGGTTAGTATAATATATGTGCAACATAATATATTTGTGTTTGTATATGTGTAAAACAATAGTTAGTGTAATATGTCTTCTGATTATTATAATTAAATGTCTTTAGTGTATTAAGTCTTCACTGTATTAAGGTAGCATATAATAATTAATTATTTAAAGGACAACTTATATTATAATTATTGATGATGGTCTTGTCTAGTGATTCCATCCCAATTTTATTTATATCATATCAAAATTTAAATAAGTGCCTGTAGTACTCACCGGGCCTTAACGTATACCGTGATCAGCGAGGTAAAGGACCTAGACACGCGATTTGTATATAGACGACCGTCATATTGGTTTAATTTCTAATCGTATCCGTGCTTCGTAGGGCATGCTAAGCTCTCGGTTAATCAACTTCTACTTTATTTCTCTATCGTAGTGTAGCAACCTGGTATCAGACTTGTTCGGGCCGCCAAGTAAGCGTCTGATATAAATTACGTTAACACCCGGTTGTTGACGTTAATTCAATTCAATAACTTAATTTGAAATGAAAAGGCGGGGAATATTTTAATACCATGTTTCCCTTGTTATTAGGCGAAGGTATCAAAGTGGCTGTATTTGACACCGGTCTAGCGCGGAATCACCCGCACTTTGGTCGGATTCGGGAGCGGACCGACTGGACGGGAGAGAACACGTTGGATGACGCTCTTGGACATGGCACTTTTGTGGCGGGAGTCATAGCTTCACGAGCTGATTGTCTGGGGTTCGCGCCTAATGCCGATCTGCATATTTTTCGAGTCTTCACTGATAATCAGGTAAATATAGGAGTAAATAAATTAACAGATGGAATCATGTATTATAAATATGTACGGTGTATCAATATGTCAGTGAAGAATTACAATGGAAAAACTTATGGCACACGTTATAAAGACCCTCCCAAAAGCACATACCCTGTCCCTATTATCTAAACTGATTTTATAAACTCCATCACAAAAATTGGGGTAGTATGAGTTTTAAGCCGACGTCTTCATGTAATGATTAGAGTCAGCACAGTTCCACACAGATTCCACTTATCAATCCATCAGATCTAATCACAAGCAGATTTGCTGTCTCCTCTCTGAATCTGAATCCGCTCATTTGTGTGCTTATAGTCCAAGATTGTGAAACTAGAATATGATTTCGTTATCGTTTTTCAGTGAGGTATCCATTAATGAATAATATATAATATATACGGAATGTATAAATTTCCTTTAAATATATTTGAAAGGAACACATACTATTAATAATATTTTATAGTTATATATAACTAGCTGTGCCCCGCGGTGTTACCGGGTTAAATTAATATAAATTTTCTTTGCTATAAACCTCACGGAGCCCGAGACCTTTCCAACGAATGCAAAATCGTGGAAATCGGTTCGAGCGTTCTGGAGTTATAGCGTCAGGAAGGAAAACCCGACTTATTTTTATATAGTAGATAAGTTGTTATATTTATAGGTAGGCAGGTAAACTAGTTTATATTATACTAGCTGACCCGGCAGACACGTACTGCATCAATAGATAAATAAAAGACCTAAACTTTTGTATAAAATAATCTTAAAGCAAACAAACGAATCCGTATTTAATAAAAAATCATTTTTTGAATGAAGCATAAAATTTTATTATTATTTTCGACACATCATGTTGCTTACTTACCAAAACAGAGACCAAAATAAAGTTCAAATTGACTCTAAATTTTATTTAGGAAACTCTAAATTTTATTTATTTAAAAGTGCTGTTTTTAGGGTTTTCCCGGCAATTATTCGAATTTATCTCACCTTTTAAACCTTCCCTAGACCTCCACGAACATTTCAAGACCAAGATAAGATAAATCCGTTCACCCGTTCTCGAGTTTTAGCGTGACGAACGAACGAACGAACAGTAATTGATTTTTTTATATATATTTCAAGGTACTCAATAAAATTTTTATATTGGAGGAATAATTTAATAAGTCAATATACAATGATTTTGGATGGATTACAGGAATATAAAAGTGTTTGTTCCTCGTGGGGTCAGTATAATTTGTGATATATCTTGCCTATTTTCCCAGGTGTCCTACACATCTTGGTTCTTGGACGCCTTCAATTACGCAATAATGCGTAAAATTGACGTTCTGAACCTCAGTATCGGTGGACCCGACTTCATGGACCACCCTTTTGTGGACAAAGTGTGGGAACTCAGCGCAAACAAGGTAAGAACTCCATATTAAAGGAACTCGACGGGCCTGTTGGCGTGGTTGGCAGAGCTTTTAACCCACAAGTTTCGATTCCCACCTACGACAGATATTTGTGTGCATGAACATGTCTGTTTGTCCTGAGTCTGGGTATAATTATCTATATAAGTATGTTTTTGAAAAGAAAAGTAGTATAAGTAGTATATCAGTTATCTGGTTTCCATAGTACAAGCTCTGCTTAATTTGGGATCAGATGTCCGTGTCTAAATAATGACCCAGGATATTAGTATTATTGTCTCTGCTGCTAGCTGACTTTATATTCTTTGTTGGAATCGGCAAGTTACAGGCCTTCAAGATGTCACGTCACAATTATATTGATACACCGGTAACCAGGTTACTTTCCAAACCGGTTTACATCTAAATGAAAGGTTCTTCGTCTTCGTCTTTATGCTTCAGCAGGTTTAGAGCGTTCTCATAGTTCTTTCCCGGGCACAGAATGTAATAGACATCGTGAAACTGTCACGTTAATTTCGCTATCCGGAGAAGAAGAGGAATTATGAGGGGGTGTCCTTGGACTTTTTTAAGGAACATGGAAGAAATCAGATGTCGGGGCAGATTAACGTGAACTTACATGGATCAAAAATAGCTAGCTAGCTCAATATTCGTAAAGAGAAATAATTAGAAAGTTTTTGTTGACGATTTACTATTAAATATATTTCAAATTATGTAAGTTATGTAATGGAATCAGGCGTTACTTTGCGGAAATCCATTATCTTCAAAATACAAGGTTAATATTCCGCTAATTGTTAGTTGATCAAGCCGGGATGCAATATGCACCACCCTACCGCCCGCATAAAATATGCACATGTAAGAAGCACAATATAAACAACCATTCTCAAGGGATGTTATCTCGTTGAGTGCGACTAACTCGACGGGTCAGCATCTCTTGAGAATGGTCCGTGGAGGACTGAAACACGTGTTGGGTATTGTACTGGCGCATGTAATTTGCTTGTTTATGTTGTCGTTCTTGCATGTGCATATTTGTTGCGGACGCGAGGGCGGTGCATATTGCATCCCGGCTTGATTAAACCGACAGTTAGTGGAATTAATTTTATTATGGATGATAATAGTTAGTTAGGTTTATTCGTTTACGATTTTGTTATCATAATGCTTTTCCTTTATATCTGGTAAAGCAATTATAAAATGTTTAGATGCGACGATAAAACATAACGCTGATTGAAGAAACACTTTGTTTATTCAATCAGTGGTATGTAAATTCAATTATGAAGTAGTTCAATGAAATATTAGGTCATAGCATTTAGAATCTAATGTGGAAGTGTTGTTCTTGTAATACTGTTTTGATTATCACGAATTGTTAAGGACGAAATATTTCAAGGTACTTTATATAACTTCCCTTTATCCTAACAAGGAGTAATGATTTATGATGATGAAGACGTAATTGGTTTTATATGGATTCTAGTATGATGACCATCCGTTTATATGATAGGTGTGATATGATGCTGTAGATACGACCGTCTATAAGAGGAACCCGTACTGGTAACTCTGTCTCTCTTTACACGCTTAATAAAATTATGAAAAAAAAGGTACTACCGGTTTTCGCCAAATTCAAATTTCAAATCTTCAAATCGATCCTATTCCATGCGTGTACGTAATAAGCTATAATAATAATAATATCCTGGGACATTATTCATACATGACCATCCGGTCCCAAACTAAGCAGAGCTTGTACTATGGAAACCAGATAACTGATATACCACATATACTACACTACTTTTCTTTTGTAAATACGTACTTATATAGACAATTACACCCAGACTCAGGACAAACAGACACTCAAATATCTATCCTGGGTGGGATTCGAACCCATGAAAGGTGGAGTGAAAGGCAAGCATTTACCAACCACGTCAACAGGCCCATCATATGATAAAACATAAGGTGATAAAGACACAGGTTAAAACACTAGCTTTGTACTGCCTCCGTCTGCGATTTCCCATACGAACTAAATATTTAGGGGGAATTTTTCATCAAGATTTGTATGATCCTATAACCGTTCTTAGAACTGTACTAGTACTGAGGACAGCAAATTTATTGTGAAACTCAAGATACAGTCGCTTGAGTTTGACAGTAAATATGCGGTCCTAGGTGCAAAGTTTTTAAATTTTAATATCTTCCTAGGTAATCATGGTGTCGGCGATAGGCAACGACGGCCCGCTGTACGGCACGCTGAACAACCCAGCAGACCAGATGGATGTGATCGGAGTCGGCGGCATCGGGTTCGACGACAGGATCGCCAAGTTCTCCTCCAGGGGCATGACTACGTGGGAGCTGCCACATGTGAGTGCAAACAATAGCTGTGCGATTAACATGAACCTTGTATTGTGGTGTCAGAATATCATCACCCCATCTCATCCCGGGGGGTGGGGGGCGTAGAACTCCGAAGGAAGATCTACCAGAGGATTGGCAGCAGCATCCTTGCGATCGCCAACCCGTCCGCCAAGCGTGGCGATTATGGAATATCCCCAAAATTTTTCTTGGGGATATTCCATAAAAAGGCTTTTCCAGCTGTGGACTTCTTTCAGCTGTAATGTTGAAACATGAACAATGCCCCCGAATCTATGCAATATTAACGTTACAATTTGTTTTTATATCATTCCATTTCTTTTTAACATATCACTTTTGAAAAGGACAGGGGATCTTGATTTGTGTCAAGTTAGTTTTGGTGTGAAATACTAAAGGAAAATAAACGACACGTTTGAACGAAATAACTGGACATATCGAGCCTTTTCAGGAAGAACATCGTAAGCGCCAAAAATCTCAATAATATGTTTTTACAGTTACTGTCAGATCGGTTGATTTTACACCTTGACGTGTTAAAACCTTTAATAAAAGTTGAATATTATCACTTTTATTAAAGTAAGAAGTTTTTATCGTAAGTTACAACGTATTTAGTTTTACAACGTAACAACCACCGACTGATAGATCATAAGAACAGTACCTGTCGTTTACGATAAAATATTAGGTTATTTAGTTTGTTGTAAGCATCATACTTGATGCTTACGATACTAATTTGCGTAACATAGTTAAAATACTTGACGCTAGCGATCAAAATAAAATGTGCTTTGCGTTTAGTTTTTCGTAAGCTATAGGACATTAATTCTGAAATAAATATCCGAAATCTAGGTTATTATTATAGAAAAGCTGTTTTGACATTAAGTCAGTAAAATATAAATAATGGAAACTGTGTTTTTCATGTTTTAAACTTAGAAAGATAAATGCAAAGAATGTCAGAAAGTCAAGAATTTGAATGAAGAAGAAAAGGCCAGAAGGATGAAATCAGATGCTTATAAGAAACACATAGATGACAAAGTAAGATCATTAAACTATTTCTAGAGGATAAAAAAAAGACGATAAAACTTTTTATGTGCAAGCTTTGATCTAGAAAACGTCTTGACAACACCTCATGACCAAAGTGTGAATTTCTACTATACTCGAAAGCTTGCCTATTACATTGAAAGTATTTATGAAAGCGGTATAAGATCTGTATTTTGTTACATTTGGAATTAATCGAAAGCGAAAAGTGGATGCAACAAAATCTGTACTGTTATCTTTAAAATAAAAAAAGATTTCATTATACTATGACAGTTGCGCAGGACAAAATAAAAATAAAGCCATGCTAGTCATGCTGCATTATTTCATGCAATACCATGCGAGTTTTGTTCAAAGGTTAACTATAAATTTCCTTATTCTTGGCCATACTATGATGTCTGTGAACTCTGTGCATGCAACAATAGAAGGATTTATACATAAAAGAGCGATTTACGCACCATCTGAATGGCAAACTTTGATTGGAAACGCTCAAACGAATCCCAAAAAGTATGAGACAATTCTATTAAAAAATGACTAAGTTAAAGACTGGAAAGCGTATACAGCAGCCTTCTTACCAAACAAAATTAAAATACAAAAAAGTAAGCTGCGTAACGCCAGATTTGAAAAAGGGGTTAAGTTCTATCTTATATACGACTATGAAGGGCCAGAAGAAGTCGTAGATGTGTCTCTTACATTAAAGCCTCGACAGAAACAACAATATTCTATTTCTATTCGTGAACCCAAAACTACTTTCGAAGGCGAAATACGAAGATTTAAAGAATATGTGCGAAAAAGGTGTCATACCTGAGGTATATGCGAAAGAATACCGGCATTTGCCTTGCGATAGGAACACAAGAGATGTACTGCCTGAGACTGATGAAGACGATGAGTAATTTAAGTATCTTTTTGTATTCGATTTTATTTAGTGAAGGTAATAATAAATAATTCACTTAGTTTATTGGTTTCTTTTCTTACAACTTTAAGGCCTCTTAACTCAAAACAATTATTTTTTTGAATTTTTGGCAGTTTGTCTGCCTATTTATTATGGTATCTCTCAAAAATAGCTAAAAATACTCCTGCAAAAATGTTTCTTTTTACAATCTAATTAGATTTAAAAATCATCGTAATCGACGTACTCATAACAGCCTTCACTAATTGCGGTCTTCAGTTTCAACGTAAGCGACAGATGTACGTGATATTGGAGCTTGAATCAAAACTTCTAATTTAAATTTATAGGTAGTCGCAGAAAAAACACTTAGTGAAAATTTCAAAAAAAATCTTCAAATATTTTGAGAGTTATTAAAAAAAAATCTTTCTCCTGTAAAATATGCAAAATGGCGGTTACGATGTTCTTCCTGAAAAGGCTCGATATAATTATTGCATGTATCATTATTACCAGTTTTAGTAGCTTGACAGTTTTATGTATGCTCTGTTATTTTCATACAAACTATATTAGAGCGAGATGCAATGACATTAAATTTGTTATTTCTTGCTGTAGCTGGCATTTGCTGTTTTTTTTTGCGATTATTGAATTTTGCATTTGTTGCTATAACATAAAAGTCGTCATAGTCATCTGTATTACTTAAATGCTATTAAGCGAGTGAGAGTTTTACGTGTGCTAGTGCGAGTTTTACGTATGTTGATGCGAGTTTTACGTGTAATTACAAACAAAGAATTAAATTGAATTTTAACAAAACATTATCACAAAACATCACATAAACATTCAAAATACAAAATCAAAATGTAGTGTTAATTCCGCTAATTGTCAGTTTAATCATGCCGGGATGCAATTTGCACCGCCAAATCCACAAAATCCAAACCGCAAAATCCAGGCATGATTTTTTTTTTTTTTTAATAATAAAATGTTTTTATGATTAAACTGACAATTAGCGGAATTAACACTACACAGAATTAAAACTATTTTGATTGTTATGGATTTCCGCAAAGTAACGCCTGATACCATTACTTAACCACATAAACATGTTTTAGATTAATTTGCAAGACTGCTTATAATATTAGCAATTCTCATTTTATATGGCTGTATTAGATTTAGTGTATAAAGTTAGCCGTGCGATATATTTACATAATTTTCTTTCTAACCATCTTAATAGTGCACCACCATCAACACTATCATGTGGCTATCATTAAAACCACATATATGTATAGATAAGTCGTTATTCATCCGCAGTGTTTGTCTATGTTTATTAATGTGTTTATTTATAGACATGTTTACAGTGTAATAAATACTTTGGTGACGATATGCGTGCGTTGTTTTGGATATAATTAGATTTGGACGTATTGAAATAATGTTGCCGTATACATACTTGGTTCAAAAGCCAATGCGGGCCAAAAGTGATTTTGAGAGGTTTCTGTAATAAGAAAAATTTCTCAGCATCAGCCCGAAGTCTGGGAGGTGACGGTATTATACCCCCGTGCCTCGAAGAGCACGTAAAGCCGTCGGTCCTGTACGTGACCTCTATCCGATCGTGTCGTGTAAACACACTTGTGCACTATAATATGTCCCGCGCAAATGGCTAATCATTGGGGCTGGCCGTGGTGGTCGAAGTTCGGCTAGGACGACATTATTATTATTATTACTTTAGGATTATACTGTAATATATAGGCCGGTAAACCGAATTTGGACCACAAACTACTTACGTAAAAGAGTACTATTATGTATCTTAAGTAAACAGACACTACTATAGATGTAGTAAAGATGAATACGGTTTATAATGTTAAATACTCAGTATCGGTATTTTAACGTCTTGACGGGCCGGTTGGTATGGTTGGTAAATGCTTGCCTTTCACGCCACAGCTTGTGAGTTCGTTTCCCACTCAGGACAGATATTTGTGTGCATGAACATGTCTGTTTGTCCTGTCTGGATGTAATCTATACATATAATAAAATCGTAGGAAAGTCAAAACTGTACATTGAATATTTTTTAAGAAGGATACTTGGGGCGTGATCTTCAATCGATATCGAATCCAAAAATATAGTTTTTAGAAATTTTGTCTGTTTGTCTGTATGTATGTCCGGGCTAAACTAAAAAAGTAGTGCATGGATTTACTTTAAATTTATTCCTAAGAGGTCGGGTCAACATATAGGCTAAATATTGTTACGCTATCACCTACCGGGGAGGAGCTGTGATAATTTATAAAATTTAACGCGGGTAAAACCGCGGGGCACAGCTAGTTATTTATATAAGTATTTATTTACAAAAGAAAAGTAGTATATGTAATATATCAGTTATCTGGTTTCCATAGAACAAGCTCTGCTTAGTTTGGGATTAGATGGCGGTGTGTGTATAATGACCTAGGATATTATTAATAAACCGCATTCTGTGCTGCGTCTTTTTAACCGAGTGTTCTTTTTGTCAAATCGCTTAACATTCATACAAAAATATATGTATGTCAATTTTTCGAAGTGTACTTCGTAAGCTCGACAAATGGAAGTGCGATTACCTCTTCTGCGACTAAACTGTTCTGCGACTGACTATAGTTCAAAGCACCCTTGTGTGATACATGCTCGACATAACTATAGTGAAAAATTAACATCGCATATAAATTTCTGTGTAGTGATCGCGACGAATATCAGAATATCAGTACCCCATCTCATTCCAAGGGGAATAAGTCGACCCGAGGGAATATCTACCAGAGGACGGGCAGCTCCATCTCTCTGTGTACTATGACCAAGTACGTCTGCCAAGCGTGGTGATTATGGCATATACCCACAATGACGATTCTTGACTACGATGCTCAGAACAGTAAGCACAGACCCTACCTGTACTAGCGGGTGTACTTCCGGTTGATCTTGAAGTTCAAAGACGAGCAGTGATGTATTATTCTACGCGCGTAAATTAAGAAAATTTCTTATCATAACGCGACCGTACTATAATTTTCAGGCTACTTGTGCCAAAAGCTAACTCAAATGACGAACTACTAGAATGTAGATGGAATACCTTAACCAAGTGTCGCCATCTGTACCTGTTCTTTCCGGAGGTACGCGAACGGTTAAATAAAATTTTGATAAACGTAGACCATTGTTTTGCACAATGCATTACCGGTAATGCCAATTTTAAAAGTAAATTGTTTTATTTCAAATTAGTATTTTCACCAATCTGTCTTTGCTTAACTTCCTGTAACGAATATGAACAAATCGCCAACCACATACTTTGGGAGTGTGATTTTGGAGTAGAACTCCAACCATGCAACGTAAATTCAACATGGTTTCTCGCTAAAGGTTACTTTCTATTGTCGTACTACCGTAGTGTCATTATACTCTCGCGCTTTAAAGCGTCACACCAGCGTGATGTCGATCTACAGTGTGTCGTACAAGCATGACTAAGGTGAGTCGCTGAACATTTTTATCGCACAGGTGATAATCGAGCTTTTGTTTACTCAAAGTTGATATAGATATGCCATTAATAACCTTTAACTGAGTTGCAAGTTAGCTTAATAACTTTCTCCTTAATATAATAATTATAATATAATTCCGCTACTCTTCAACGCTACCCAGCCATCAGTACCTACAGCATTCCACACACAAGATGTTAATTTATAATTACAAGACCTTAAAATAATATAATTTAAGAAAAACCGCAATGTCTGAGCTATAAGCTATAGACAGTTATCGCTAATGTTCATAGACATTGTATTTAAAATAATTGTCGGCAGGGCTACGGGCGTATGAAACCAGACATAGTGACGTATGGCAGCGGAGTACGCGGCTCCAGCGTTACCGGGGGGTGTCGCTCACTCAGTGGTTTGTACATAACAACATATTCTTCCACCCACAGACATTATATATCATTATCGTCATAATGCACACAATATTTGACTGCACGTGTGGCGCAGAGGCTACGATAGTCGCCTCGCCTCTTCGTGTCGCGGGTTTGACTCCCGCGCCGGACAAATAATTGTGTGATATACATATGCCTAGTTGTTCTGAGTCTGCATGTAATTTGTGTCCGTCTATTATATGTTTGTAAAGTACCCCGCGACACAGGGATTAGATTCCCTAGTGTGGGCGCATATCAGCCGTCCACTGCTGGACAAAGAGCTCCCCAAAGATGTCCACAATTACCGTTCTTACACTACCTGCATCCAGCGCCTTCCAGTAACCCTCACAAGATCAATGATCCATCTTGTATGGGGCCTGCCCTCGCGGCGTTTTCCTGAATCTATCTGCCCCAGCGGCCGTCGGTTTTACAAGATATATTACATGCACATAGCCACTTCAGTTTGACAATTCTGATTCGATCTTGCGAGGACACTCCGGCCATAGCCCTCTCCATTGCTCTTTGGGTGACCCTGAGCTTTCTTATGAGGTCCATCGTGAGTGACCACATCTCTTGTCCGTAAGTCATCACTGGCAACACCCACACACTGGTCGAAAATATTCGACTTGAAACACTGCGGTGACGAGTAGATGTTACGTAGCTTCCCGAACGCTGTCCAACCGAGTTGTATTCTACGATCCACCAAATTCTCGAAGATGGACTTGCATCTTGAAGAAGAAATTTATCATATAGTGTCCATTCCTTCTACATAAAGACAAACATTTGGCAAAAAATGCTGCTGCTGCCCGTGTACTGGGCGGTATATATTCCCTCGGATGAGATAGGGTAGTGATGTTATTTGCTGTCAGTCCCACATAACATTCTACTACGGCTATTATGATAAGGGTGTATATACCAACTATTTATCGTTGTTTTGTTGGTTGTTTAATGTTATGGGATTCTTCTCTAGAATGACTCAGCGGGCGTATTCATATAATAAAAAAGAGGTAGATAGAGTACACTTTTTGCACCAATAAAATACAATATATTATCGCGATCTTATCGCTTTGTAGCGATCTCTTTCAGACAATCGTTGGGTGCATAAGGAAAACTAAGAAGGCGGTAGCTGTACGTGTACAATTTTGTGATTAAAATATTCAACGTTATGTTCATATGTACATAACATAAATATATATTGTTTAGAGCTGTAAGAGCTATATGTAAATTTAGTCTTGGGTATGAAGATTTTATCTAGAATATTCTTGTTAGCAGCGTGTAAGCCAAAGAGCGGCTTACACGCTGCTGGTAACAAACGCTATTCGTCACTTACGTTTTAAATCTTACTTATTTGAAAATAAGAGATACCCACGGGATGAGATTATGCTATAAGATTATAACTACTTAATAAGGCGGATAAAAAAATACTTATTTTCAAATAAGTAAGATTTAAAACGTAAGTGACGAACAATGCACATCATATAACTACTAAATAGTATGTGTAGTATATCAGTTATCTGGTTTCCATAGTACAAGCTCTGCTTAATTTGGGATCAGATGACCGTGTGTGAATAATGTCGCAGAATATTATATTATTATTATTACTACATATAAGCATAGACTGGTGTTACTTAGACAGTTATCTGTCTCCACATAACAAGTATGTCTTTTATGGGGACATGCATAAGTGTCTGTGACAATAATCTCAATTATAGCAGAGTATTTCCCATAAATATGTTAAGGCCAACGTGTGTAGCTAATTTCTGGCACGCTAAGTTAACACAAATAAGAATTACATATTTTTATTTGACTTGTATTGAATTCTGTCATCAGAATTTCCGAAGAATGGCAGTCATCTCATACACTGCATGGTACGAAGAGTTGACGTGGTTGGTAGAGGTTTGCCTTTCACGCCGCTGGTCGTAGGTTCTATTCCCACCCAGGTCATGTATTTGTGTGCATGAATATGTCTGTGTGTTCTGTGTTTAGGTGGTTTTCTAAATAAGTATGTTATTACAAAAGAAAATTCTCTTTTCTAATTTGAATCTGATTTCCATAGAACAAGCTCTGCTTAATTTCGGATCAGATGGCCGTGTGTGAATAACGTTACAGGATATTATTGCCGCTTCCACATAAAGCTTCAATCTGAATCACCAATTATGGTCACTGTTTATACCTCTTTTATAGGTACTTCCGTAGCCTCGCCAGTAGTGGCAGGTGCTATCGCCTTGCTGGCTAGTGGTGTGCCGCGCCAAAACCTGACACCAGCGGCCATCAAGCAGGCGCTGTGCATGACCGCTATCCGCTTGCCTGGACCGAACATGTTTGAGCAGGGACATGGAAAACTTGACCTGATCAGTGCTTACCAGGTATTTATAACAAAACACTGTTTTGTTTCACTTTGAAGACAACGCCCGCACTAGGCAAAGGGATCTGTGTGATAGACTACTAATACTATATATATTATATTGAAATCACAGCGGTTGTAATATTTAATTTAGAAATGCAGTGTCTTTAAATTTAGGCCAAAACTAATAAATATTTACGATCACCATATAATTAATAGAAAAATAACCTTCAATCGATAACAATTGTAATTACTGATAACAGCGGGGCTAACCTACTTATCGCGTAATAGAACCCTTTCTCACCATATTTACTATGATTTAAAGAAATGCTTATAAAAGGCCTTATTTGTATAAAATACCGTTTGAGTACATCGCGGCTTACACCGTCTGAAAGCTTGAGTTCTTCTTCTTTCGTGTCAATGGTTTTTAAGAATTGATTAATTAAAGCCACCTTGAACAATTAGTGGTTGCACTTACTGAATTGGAAGAAGCCACGATGAGACCTTCCAAAGTGCATGTATGGGACATAAAGGATGTACTGGAAGGTACAGTCGATGTCGCAAGGTCATGCGACATCGACTGTACCTGCGTAACACAGTGACATTGCGTCTCATTCTCGCCAATCATGCCCCACGTATGGAGGCTGAACTTGCAGCGGCCTACTTGCACTCGGGAGTCGATTTAGGGTATTCCACACTGACCATCCAAACCATGTATTGAAATACGGTCATCAGATTTTGTTACGCTGACATGTACAGCATGTATGAAGCGATTGGGAGGGTAAATAATTTGATGTATTTTCCAGTTTCTACGTAAATATGAGCCGCAAGCGAGTTTGAGCCCGAGCTACATTGACCTCACGGAGTGTCAGTACATGTGGCCGTATTGTACTCAGCCGCTGTACTACAGCGCGCAGCCGACCATCGCCAACGTGACGGTGATCAACGGCCTCGGCGTCTCCGGCAGAGTGGTAACTATCCTTACATTTGCATCATGTGTTCCAGTATTTCTACCTTGGAAAAGCCTTATATCAGTACAAGCTGTATACTTTCTCTTGACAATGTACATCGTTTAGTCAGGATATATAAACAGGCTGTATATATAACTACGCCGCTCAACGTGTTATTCAAGCTTAAAAGCTCGTGCTTTCGTAGAAAACGTATAAGACGTTTCTGAGACGACGGTGCTTACGGAAGAGGACAATCATGGCATTCCGCGGCATCGCGGCAGCCAAATAGACCCTGTATTTGGCATTCCGCGACTACCATGACCTTGCATGGTGCATGACTTAGTCGAAAAAACGCTTAGATTGTTGCGACATCCAATGCTTGATTGAAGGCAATTGGAAGACAGCGTGAAGGATTTATTCCGAAACCTTTGAAATATGGAGTGGATATAGAAGAGCAGTAGCGGCATATGTGACACCAGAATAACTAATATAATGGGCCGAACGCAAGCCTTTCTTCTCCCAAGAGATAGGCTCCCAAAACATTTGGACGGGTTCCATAGTTGGAAATAGTAAAAAGTGCCACAGTGCTCTTTTATAAGGTTGACCTCAATTCTCCATTTCTTGTACTATTTGCCAAGGTGTTGGCGAAAATCTGGAGATGGTCGTGAATAGCATTCGGCCAAGAATTGGTTCCAACTGCGTGCAATTGATTAGTGTTGCTGGGTGTATAGGGGGATTCCTATTTAGGCTTAGGTACGGTTAAGTTCCCACCGAGGGCCACTAGAGAAGTGGATCTTGAAGAGGCACTTTCGTCCAATTTTTTATTATAATAAAGATTTTTATGGCAAATCCTCTAGGAGGAGCTAACCGGTTGTAATAATATGGATTATATAATAACATGATTTTTTCAGAAAGAAGTTACATGGCATCCTCATCTTCCGCACGGCGTGTTGCTCTCTGTATCAGTGGACTACAGTCAGATCCTATGGCCCTGGTCCGGTTGGATCGCACTCAGCTTTGCGGTATTAGAAAACGGAGCTGACTTCGAAGGTGTTGTAGAGGTAAGGTTTAATGAATATTAATAGTCACGTAAGTTGTTTTGTCGCGTGGGCAGGGCATATAGCTCGTAGAAGCCATAGCCGCTGGGTCAGAAAGGTTCTCGAGTGGCGACGCTGCGTGGGCAGGCTCCCGTAAAGATGGACCGATGATCTAGATGAAATTAACTTACACTTTAATATTTTAAGCTCACAAGTAATTAGTTCCGTCTACTACAATATTAAGTTAGATTTACAATTATTTGCAGATGAAATTAATTGTAAAATTGAACCTTTATGGTGTGACTCAGTTCGATTGTCACAACGGTACCTATATGTCACCGTGTACTGATATTAGCGACCTGAAATATAAAATAATTAATACCAAAATGAAATAATTTTTATTTTCTTTTTTATATTTAGAGATAGTATAGCAAGTTAATAATATGTCATCGTTGTTTTTCAAATAAAAGGATTTCTATAATATATAATAATAATAATAATATCTGGGGACAATGTCACACAGATCATCCTAGCACCAAACTAAGCAAAGCTTGTACTATGGGTACCAGGCGACGATATACATACTTATGTAGATAGATAAATACTTATATACATAGAAAACATCCATGACTCAGAAACAAATATTCGTGCTCATCACACAAATATTTGTACTTACCGGGATTCGAACCCAGGACCACAGGCTTCGTAGGCAGGAGCACTAGATACTAGACATCTAAATAAAAATCTAAGATCTATAACTAATCAGATCATTGCTAAACGCAACAACCGACACGTATGATTTAATTATATATTTGTTTTTTAATTAACATGATTGTTTAACCTGTTACCACTCAACTTGTTATCATATTTTTTAAACCTTTCCCGGGCAGTGGGGATATAGTTACTACCACATTTTGAACTGTATTTGCTTATAATAAGGGCCAAAACCAATAAATTTGAAATATACCTTCTGCATTTTAAAGGGTGTTTTAGGGTTCCGTAGCCAAATGGCAAAAAACGGAACCCTTATAGATTCGTCATCTCTGTCTGTCTGTCTGTCCGTCCGTATGTCACAGCCACTTTTTTCCGAAACTATAAGAGCTGTACTGTTGAAACTTGGTAAGTAGATATATTCTGTGAACCGCATTAAGATTTTAACACAAAAATAGAAAAAGAACAATAATTTTGGGGGGTCGCCATACATAGAACTGAACTCAAAAAATATTTTTTCATCGTACCCATACATGTGGGGTGCTTATGGATAGCTGGTCTTTAAATATCATATTGAGGTTTCTAATGTCATTTTTTTCTAAACAGAATAGTTTGCGCGAGTGACACTTCCAAAGTGGTAAAATGAGTGTCCCCCCCCCCCCTGTAACTTCTAAAATAAGAGAATGATAAAACTAAAAAAAAATTGTAATGTATATTATCGTGGAAACTAACAACGAAAATTTGGAAACAGCGATTTGCTTTCATTTAATCGGACGGTTCCGTTCCGTTCCCTTCATGTGCGAGTCCGACTCGCACTTGGCCGGTTTTTTTTTATTTATATGACACTGCTTTACCTTCACGATGTGTAAGATTTAATGATCGCCAGGGTCATGTGAATGTAACCATTGAGAGCTACGATGACTCCGGCGAGAAGACCATGAAGAATGCAACGCTCAAGCTGCCTATACGGTAAAAATACACCATATTTACACTTGGAGTATGTATTTTATACAAACTATATTGTTTATCTATTCGTATAAGTATTTATCCGTCCAATTACTTATATTAAATATGCATTGAATTGCGTTATCTTCATGCTTGAGTATGCAACGTAATATGTCGAAGATTAAATGATTATGCGAACAAAGTGAGCCTTTATTTAAAGGTTGAATTTTGTTGTTTCCTACTTGGACATTTGTATGGCAACAAATTAAGTATAGTAATTATTAGATATTTATGATGATACCATTTGAAATTTTCCTAATTTTTCGCTATAAATCTACTACTTTCAAACTTTAATAACAATGATTGTATAGTAAGGTAATATTATATAAAATACTCCTCCTAATATGCTGTAAATAATATGTTGATAATTGATTGAATACTAAAAATATAATAAACATTTTTTGGATTTATTCATACCTTTCCGATAATAAGTATTGCCCAGGGAGGCAGTGGACGTAGGCCGACTGTAAATGTTACGTGAAAAGTTTCCTTTGTATTTTTCTTTATCACTTTTTTACAGACAAACAGCTAACGCTCAGGTTTCATTTATTCCAGCGCTCGTATTATCCCTGTGCCGGTTCGTTCCCGCCGGCTCCTCTGGGACCAGTTCCACAGCCTCCGTTACCCAGGGGGCTACTTCCCCCGTGATGACCTCCGTGCCAAACACGATCCTCTCGACTGGCACGCAGACCACGTCCACACCAACTTCCGCGACATGTATCGTCGCCTCAGAGAACACGGCTTCTACTTGGAGGTGATGGGTAAGTAAATACTTGACCAGTGCCCTTATAAACACGACCATTTTGATGCATGCGGCCACCAACTACCGCCACATGTAACACCATCTCAAAATATCAGCCCGAAGACGTCAATTTCTGGACAAAGTCCCTCCCCAAGGATCTCCGCAATAGCCGGTACCGTGCCACCCTCATCCAACGGCTTCCCGCCACTTTTGCAAGATCGTCGATCCACCTAGGCCTGCCGCCATCTCAGATCGAGCTGTCTAACTGTAGTATATTAATGTGTACTGAAACATGATTACCCAGGAAACGCAGAGGCTCGCTGAAGTTTAACTTTCAGTCAATGACCACATCCAAATATTTGGCTTTCCTCTTTCAAGAGGTAGGCTCCCAGAACATTTGAACTGGTTCGATCAATGGAGCGAGGTTTTCCCGGCAAAACAGACCGGTGGCATCTTGGCGGGGTTAATCTCGATTCTTGCAAATAGTACACGAAGCACGTGAGCTATTTGCCCAAGTTGTTGGCGGAAGTATAAAGAAGGTCGTAATGGCATTCGGGCTGCAATATAAAGCAGTATTGTCTGCGAAGTGCCAAATGGGTTTTGTTAAGTATGGGGATGTCGCAAATGTATAGTGAGAACAGGATGTTCGTGAATTTGGCAGATCATTTGTCAGCAGATCAAAAATAAATAAGAGTTATCGTCGCATGCAAAATTGGTAAGATTTTTGAAAATGATCTGCAACGGGAAATTGGCATATCTATCACTTGTTTTATTTTATTAGGGAAATCTGCCAGAACTATTCATAAAAAGTATCAGCAACTCCAGAACTCATAGGTATCTATCGAGAACTCTCATTTTTTTGTAAGTTTTTTGAAAATGTTCTGCTACGGGAAGTTAACAGATAATTTTTTTGATTGACTTTTTCTGACAAAAATGGAAGAACTATTTTTAAATAGTATCAGGAACTATAGAACTCACCGGCATGCGACGAGAACTCTAATTTATTTTTGATCTGCTGACAAAAGATCTGCCAAATTTTCGGACATGAGAACAGGAGCGGGGTTAAAACTGCCTCTTGTTTCTTCTCTCGAAAATATCGTAAGTTGACTAGACGTTCGTCTCTAGTTTTGATAGATTACAACAAACACCATGTCCATGTAAAGGGGTTACCTAAACTCCACGCTAAACTCTTATGTAAGTTCGTTTGTGCCATTGTAATGTACCCTGTGGTTTGTACTTTTTAGGTACCCCTTTAACATGTGTCGACACATCGCTATACGGGGCTCTACTGCTCGTGGACCCCGAGGACGAGTATTTCCCCGAGGAAATGGTGGCACTGAAGAAAGCCGTTGACTCGGGGATGTCACTCGTCGTATTCGCCGATTGGTACAATGCATCTTTGTTGCGACACGTTAAGTTCTACGACGAAAATACTCGACAATGGTGAGACTTTCATGCTTTATACTGACTATTATTTTCATAGAAGCTCATTTTTGAAATTATGGTACAAGAATTTTAAAATATGATCCCTTATAGTTATCATTATCACCCTCGTGTCCTTCATGTCAGCCATATGACGTCTAAGAGCTTCCGCCAGTAGTGGGCGTACATGTGGGATTACAGTATGATGGCCATAGTTTCCAGAAAAACTACTTCCCGATCTATGGTAGACATTCTTATGGGGCAACTCCTACGCACCTTCGGGATGGGATGGTGATATTCACCGCTGACAGCCCAAATATTGAAATTGAATTTAAATCAAGCGCAGTGTGTGGTCGCACATATTTCATCTTGCCCAAATTATTGTATTTGTTCAAATTATTGTATTTCTGTATGTACACCATATTTATGCAAATAAATATTTTTGTATTTTGTATAACCTATATGTTATTTCCTAAAACTTTCTTATAGTTCAGTTCACGTTCGAAATAAAATCTGGTTTATAATCTATACGAGCAGGGTGACGTCCCACTCACACACCATTAATTTTGTAAACCAGTCAAAGAAAAATTTCAACACTATCACTAAATTAATCCCAAATACTCAAGTATTTTGTTGAAATTTTGATTGATCTTATCCCATTTTGTAGGTGGGTGCCTGAAACGGGTGGTTCCAATGTGCCCGCACTGAATGATCTCCTCAGCATGTACCAGGTGCGTCAAAGTATTATCAATCCGTTCTAGTAATGATTGTAAACAATCAATTTTAGATTAGTGTCATTAAATAAAATATACTATACATTGTTATACTTTATAACAACAAAGTTGTTGATGTTACTTCTTAATTTTGTTTAACCCTTAACATACAAAGATAGAATGAAAAAGCTGTTGGAAGTATACTACTTACACTATCTTAACGTTGTATAAAATACCATATATTAATTTTACCACCCTCAATACCTTAAGTATTGCCCATACTTAAGGTATTGAGAATTATAATTAAAATATGAATTATTTTCATTCATAGAAGTGTAAGCGAATATACTCTAATATTTGTCCAGGTGGCGCTGGGAGACCGTGTGTTTGACGGCGCTTTCAAGCTGGGCGGCCATTCAATGTACTACGCGAGTGGGACGCATATACACAGCTTCCCCGAACATGGCATACTGATTACTGCACAGCTCAGCGACCAGGGACACCAGGTAATAACCATGTTACTATAGAATAGAATAATTTTACTTTGCTTATAAAACATGGTACATAATAATAGGTGTTGATGTAACAAATGATGTTCCACATGTTTGGTCACAAGTTATGACATGCGAAATCTTATAATCTAAAAATCTTAAATGTAAGTTAAAATGTCACCATAGACACAATTAATACAATAAATTACAATTTAAACTTAAATAATTCGGATACAGATATGAAATATTATTTATTATATTTTTATAGAAAAAATTCATTTAGGTATGCTATAAAACATTTATCAGGCAGCCACTGTGTAAATTGTACTTTAAATTTATTTAATGCTGGATCCCTGAACGGATAATGAATATTATTATATATTTTAATGCACATGATGAAACTATTGTTATTCGTAGCTGTTATATTAGTTCGTGGGCGAAACAGTTTATTTATATTTAACGTTCTAGGATTAGTATGTAGCTTGCTGTAAAACCTGTGTATGTTTTTTTACAAATAGACATGACAAGGAACAGTTAACAATTTATGTTTCCTAAAAACGGGCCGTCACGAATCGGTTTGTTTTAAATTTAAGATGGTCCGTCCTCAAACACTTTTTTTGCAAGATGAATGCATATATGTTGTACACACGGCTACATATCAAGCTATACATTTCGAATAGAAGCTGACCTCTCATTGTATGCGAGATCAGCCTATACTGCCGTAGCCGTGTGTACATTTAAGTACGATACCTGCACATCTCAGTAAAGAGACTCGAGACAGTAACTGTTAACTAGAGTATTTATATGAGATCCCTCTCAAAATGTGTACCGTATTTCATTTGTTCCAGATTATGTCAAACGAAAAGCCGAGCGGGGGAACAGGCACGTCGGCCAAGGGGCAGACGGTCGACGTGCCTATACTAGGCCTTCTACAGACAGATGGAGAAACGAGCGACTACACTAATGAGACTATGGAAAAGTTGCCCAAGGTATGAACTAGACACTAAGGAATCTAATCCCTATGTCGCGGGGTACTTTACAAATATATAATAGACGGACACAAATTACATCCAGACTGAGAACAACTATTTCTGGGTCACACAAATAGTTAATATTATTAGTTGTTAAATTATTGGTTAGGATAACAAACAATTACACTTATAGCTTTATAAATAAATTAAAGTAGAAGTATGTACAGTGCAACCAGCCGCGTCATCCGCAAATTAAATTAAAGTACAGTGAACCTACCAAGATGGACCGATGATTTTGTGCGGGTCGCTGGAAAGCGCCGGATGCGAATAGCGCAAGACCGGCAATCGTGTAGATCTTTGGTGGAGGCCTTTGTCCGGCAATGGACGTCTTTCGGCTGATATGATGAACCTACCAATTACCTATTATATGTAATATACAAATAAACATAAATATAAAACTTAATTACAGTAATACCCGATGGCTACTTAACACAAAAGATATTCGTATATATTCATATACTAGCTGTGCCCCGCGGTTTTACCCGCGTTGAATTTTATAAATGATTATAGATCCTCCCCCGTACGTGGTAACGTGATAATATGTAGCCTATATGTTGACCCGACCTCTTAGTAATACTCATACAAAATTTGAAGTAAATCCATGCAGTACTTTTTGAGTTTAGCCCAGATATACATACAGACAAGCAGACAAAAATTCTAAAAACTATATTTTTGGCTTCGATATCGATTGTAGATCACGCCCCAAGTATCCTTTAAAAAAATATTCAATGTACAGTTTTGACTTTCCTACAATTTTATTATATGTTTAGATAATTCTCTCATAGAAATATCTAGCTTTTGCGCAGAAAATTATTTTACTTATCTGCATTTTAAAACTGTAGGTGAACTTGCAAAAATTCTACATTTGACAAAGTCGTATTGTACAGGTTCATTATTTAACGCAAACGGCTACGTTCACATGCATTTGTTTTGCAGTTTGTAGCTGAAAAAAGACTACTAAAAACTAGTTGTAAATAAGGATTCGTAGTACTTGAAGCACCATGTCAGCAAAATTACGTCCACTACTGGGCAAAAGCCTCGCCAAAGACTGTGGGGATATGCTATAATCGATATGGCGATCGCAGTTTGATGGTCATAGTTCACAGAAAAACGCTACTGGCGGTTCTCTGGTCGGGTATTCCCTCGATACGATTTCTACGCCCCCCACGGGATGAGATCAGGTGATGATATTCTACGCCAGCACCACACATGAAGGACTTATTCATCGGTAAAGATCGTGTGGTTAAATTTTTTTGTGCTGTATATTAACTTAAAGATTATCTGTTTTAGAAATTACTCAATATCCTTTGTTAGTTTATTGGGTTCAATGTCAAAATCATTTATTCCGTAAAAATTTTACATTTATGTGGAATCGTCATATTTTTTTACCCTACCATGACGTGGCAGCTACTGAGAAACACTGCCAGAAAACTCAGTAGGAATCCTTTTTTAAAATAAAATATACTTAAGATTAATTACAATCATGTGTGTTGACTCAGAACAACTCAATCCCAAGCACTTTTATCACTTAAATAATCAGAAATTTTGTAATATGCCCTGCTACACAATTTGGTTTTAATAATTCTTGTAAACTTATTCGTTGACCTTGCTTATTATTTATTTTCATTGCAGTCAGGTCGTCTGGTAGTGTACGGTGACTCTTCGTGTCTGGAAGGTGGTGCTGCTCGGAACTGCCACTGGTTATTACTGGCAGCGCTGCAATATGCGCTAGTGGGACACCTGCCCACTTCACTGAAGGATGCCGCCACGCCTCAGCAACACCGGCAGAGAGACGTACACATTATACCCTCAGGTATGTTAACCCATGCAGTGTTACTATGGAGTCTTGGTTTCAATTTTATCATTCAACGAAAACTTCTTGTCAAACTTAGTATTTACTCTCGTTCAACAAGAGAATATAATATTATTCTAATGGGCACGCCTTCTGTTATCGGTTTGTTGGACTAGGTAGTCGCTTGGAATATTTCTGAATGTGGAGAACCTAATATGACGCTTATGACGGGCATCATTTCTAGTTTCTAGTTATTTTTAAGTATGTTTTTATGGATTACCGCAAATTTTTTACCAAATTCACAATAAAAATAGTTGTCACTTTTCACTGTTTGTTAGCTGTTGTAGGATAGTGGTTATTATTTCTTACGGAGACGAGCGTAAGTATAAAGGTTATTATTACACGTACGTTTTTAGTGTTCCGTACACAAAGGGGACACTATTACTGAGACGCCGCTGTCCGTCTGTCTGTCACCAATCTCAAGCTGTATCTCAAAAAACCGTGATAGCTAGAGTTGAAATATTCACTGATGATGTATTTCTGTTGTCGCTAGGGCAACGGATATAAATAAATATTCAAGGGTGGCCCATGCAATAAACATGATTTTTATCGTCGTTTTTTGCTCCATATTATAAAATTTGTTACCTTATCCAGAGTTACCCCAACGCGCTGAAGGTGGTCGCCTCCATGTGTACTCAAGGGTGCTCTCCCCCGATGGCAGTGGTCCGAGACCGGTGCCCGATTGTGAAGTCCCCACACCCCTAGAGCCCAGCCCGGTGCATGCAGCGCCTGCCGCAAGGACATTGGCCCCGAGACACCAGCCAACAGATCCTAAAAGTATAGGTGAGTATTACCATATTTAATACTAGCTGTGTTGGCTTTACACGCGTTAAACTTTAAAAATTTTTGCCTATGTGTTGTTCCCATATATACGCTATATTACTACGAAGTTTCATCAAAATAGGTTTCGTATATTTTGCGTGAAAGAGTAACAAACATCCATTATAAAGCTTACAGGGCGCAAAATGGGTATACAGGTTGTACCTAACGATCCGTTTCTTTTCCCTCGGAATTAAATTGAGCCTAGATACATGAGAAATGCAATGATATCAAAATTAGTTTAATAGATATTTCATACAATGGGTACAAGGTAAACGGGGAAAAGACTTTGTTTTTATTCTGGAATCGTCTAATGTCAATTTTTGCATTAAGAAATGTTGTATATCCTTTTCATCGGCTATCCTTTTTCTTTTTTTCTGTTATCAACTAAAGCATTCTAGAAATGGTACAAAAGCTACCGATAACCTTTACTGGTACTAGGGTTCGAAGCCCGAACATGACAATATAAATTATTAGAAGTGTTAAAAAAGTGATTTAATATCGGGTACATATTTTCTCGCGTCTGAGTATATTGAAATGAGCAGTATAATCGCAGGTGCGCCGGAGATCGAGGGCACGGAGCCCGCGCCGCGAGCGTGGCGTGGCGCGGGCGCGGCGCCGGCGGAACGCCACGCCGGGGACGCGCCGGGCCCGAGCCTCACCGGGCGCGCCACCACGCTGCTCGCGATCATCGCGCTGGTGTACACCCTCACCGCAGCCTGGAAGCGCTGCGGCAGGAAGCTGCGCCGCCGCCGGCTCATGTCGCTAGCCACCTAGCACAAACCCAAATGTGATAAACGGATAGACACAAAGAAAGAAACAGTCAAGTGATATACTTAACATTAGTGGGGCCAAAACGACTGAGTTACGGTACGATTTTGTAATTTTATATTAGTATTGATTAGGCGTGGCCTAATTGCTGTTACCATGAGATTTGTCGGATAAGATAGTTTAGAGGAGTGAGTGGTTGAAGAATAAATCAGTGCCCCTAATAGGACATTACCATTATTATGAGTTAGCCATCATAGGTAAGTAGGAAACTCTTGGGACACACTCGTTCCGCTAGAAAACTCCATCCTTATGCCCTTACAACATAGAGTAAGTTCGGTGTGTGATTTGCTTAACTACCAAACAGTTACACCGTATCTCAATACGGCTTTACAGTTATCCGAAAACCAGTACAATTGGTTCTTAGTTATGTTTCACAGAAATGTAGGTGTTCAAAATATGTAACTATATTTCTTGGAGCATATGTTTGGTTAGTTTTGAATATATACTTTCTTCTACTGAACCGTGTAGCTCTGACTCTGAGAACACTCATAATTTAGGCTGTTTTTATGACACAAATGTATACTGACTAATTTTGTTTGCTATATTCTGACTACAGTGACCTTTCCTGACCCCCGTCAGTTTAGTTCATGGAGGCGTTACTGTTAGATTGTCCAAAAGACTACAGGCCAACACACCCTATAGTTATTAGTAAAAATATGTATTACCATAGAAAATTGGTAATACATTATTCATATTATAGATCTAGGGACTAGGGAAATCGTGTCACCCTATATATCTGTCACGAGTAATGTATAATGTATCACAAATGTATATTTATATATTGTGTATTCAATGTTGACGTATTTAATTATTTATTAGTAATTTGTATATAACGTAGGTTATGTTTTGTTAATTGTTAAATACTGATGCGATGATGCGTACATGTTGGTCGCATGTGCGAATCTTAGTGAAAATCACAAGATCCCGTATATTAGTGTATTTAGTAATTTATTGTAATGTATGTTCTTTCGCAACCATTCATCATATTAGCCGAAAGACATCCGCATCTGGACAAAGGCCTCCCCCAAAGATCTTCACAATTGCCGATCTCGTGCATCACTTTGGGGGGTTTGCCATAATCGCGAGACTCGTCTGAAAAATTGGCGATCGCAGTACAATGGTCATAGTACTTAGAGAAACGCTCCTGACTATTCCTTGGTGTAGAATCCCTCTGGCCGACTTCTAAGCCCCTACGGCATGAGATGCGGTGGTAATATTATAGTCCCATTAATTACGAGATCCATACACTTGGGTTGCCACTCAAGGTTGAGTACACATTTAGTTTGACATATCTTCGACACTTTGATGTGGTAATCCGATAATAGCACACTTGTCACACAGGTACTCGTAAAAAGCTAATCTTTATTCGTTGTAGTTTATATAGTTCGATAACTTCATTATCTTTATCTAAAATTTATTTTAAGATTTGTTTCTACTTATACAAACCAATAAAGTATTTGAATAGTGACCCGGTTGAAATTAATTAAAAGGATCTAGATATGGATCTTAACTGTTCATGTGCACGTGTGGCGCAGCGGTTAAGACTTCGTTCGTGTCCCGGGTTCGATTTCCGCGCCGTACAACTATTTATGTCACCTATAAATATCTGTGACACAGGGATTAATTACCCTAACGTGTAAGTTGTCTTGAAAAAAATTGTAGTTAATTTTAAACTGACAACTAAGATACATAACGATATAGGAAGATCTAATTCATCTTCGATTTCTGTATAGAAATATGTGTCCAAAATTCATCTCTATATTTTGTTTTCCACGGTATCCTAACGAACTGTGTAACTCTTTTTCGGTGGCATCCAGTCGCATTTCGGACTACGATATCCGATAACTAGTGCAATAAGTAGTCGGAAACTGACAGTCTTGACGCTACGCTGCTCGGGCCTACAGTTGACAAGGTCTGACGTATGGAAATTGTATTCCCAGAGACTGCTTATGATTTTTCGATCGATTAATTAAGACATTATTATTTATGTCGTCTGAATTTTACTGAGGGCGATCAAGCAATTAAAATAATAAGTATACTTTTAATTACAATTGTAAATTATGTACCAAAAATATGCTACTTTAATTGGGTTAATTTAGAAAACACCTTCAAAATGATTTCCGTGATGTGATTTCTAATTAATATAGTACATACATACATAGACTCACACCTGTTTCTCAGAGGGGTAGTGACCACGGATTTCCATTTGTCACGATCTTCGCACACCACTTTTGCCTCGTTTACTGTCATTATATTCTTCATACGTGCTCGCCGGTTTAGGGTACCTGTGACCTGGCCTTTCTTAAGAACGTCTCCGATTTGTTCAGAGAACGTTCTACGAGGTCTTCCCCTTCCGGTTGTCTCGTTCACACAGGCCAGGTATACTTCTTTTGTCAATCTTCTTTCCCTCCTTTCTAAATGCTAAACCATCTCGGCATACCTTTTTCTTTCTGTGACTACATCATCTTTCACACCACAACGCTCCGCTACGCTTATATTTATTAATGTAGTCCTTCTTTAAAAATAGTATTATAAAGTAATAGAAGAGATTAGGAGAAAAATATGAAACAATTTACGGATGTCGCTAAATATTTCGCGTGTTCTAGATAATATATCCGTAAATTGGTTAGTATTTATTACTCTCGTGTTTTGTTGTCGATATTAGTAAGAGGCAGAGTTATTTTATACAATTTAACAGTAGGTATGCTTAATGAGGCACAATACTCACTATATAAAAAAATCAAAGAGCAGTGTGGCAACACTGTTTAATTTATAACTCAATCAAAATAGGGCGGTTATCATTTATTTGATATCTTTTGTGAACCTATTTAGAACACACTTATTCGATAGGTTGTCCCTAAATGCATTGGCTCTTTTACTCCTTCTGTACCTGGAACCACACGGCTAATTAATTATATAATAATGTCAATCTATAATCTTTGTCTCTGTAAATATTACTTTAATTATATATTAGGTGATTAAACAAAACTTAGATATATATTCGTCCATTTATAAAGTGGTTGAACTTATTGCAAATATTTACCAAATTATTTATACTATATTGGTCGCAATAACTCGCACCACGCAAAGAAATAAATGATATTGCGACTTTTATAAGTAATATCTATAAAGAAATAAGTTTTCTTAAAAAGAAATTTGAATTATACTTGCCGCTTATTTCTGTAAAAGCCAAGGACGAAGGGTAAACATGTCAGCATAATATCATAGATTTAAAAATGCTTAATTCGTTAAATTATTATGCCTATTTTGTAGAACTAAAAGATGTTAGTTTATTATCTTAATTGTTTTTGAAGTTTTAATAAATAAATTTAACATTATGCGGCACAAAATGAAAAATTTAATAATTTGTATTATCATTCACTTTTGTGTGAAAATATGCAAGGAAAGTATACCCTGGGTTTCTCTATTACGAGAGTACACGAAGTATTTGGTTCTGGCGGGATATTTTATTGATTGGGGACAATATTCTTGGTCATACATATCAGTAAAACCATGAGTTTTAAAAACATTTCTGTCTATCGTATATACACCTTTAAAACGTAAACCACTGACAGCTATCTTACCGCTTTGAGTGCGTAGATACGCGCGTCCAAATTCTACCATCATACTCGTATAATTAAGGGGACGAGAATTGCTACTCACCCATGATCTTCTTTCATCAGAAACATTTTTTAGTGAACCCATGAATGATTTATCACAATTTGGTATTATGCGCAGGTTTTCATAGTAACGGATGAAATGGACGTGATTTTTTCATGCGACATCTATCAATTCAAGGTTTATAAGTGGCTGGTATGGCCTGGATTCTTCCTAGGGTTCCATTTGCTGAATAAAATGTTGAAACCAATGTAAAGAAATTGGTTTGAATCTAAACTAAATGGTGACATTTACGTATGGCAGGCGGTACACCTTTCATCAAAGCACAAATGATCCTCGGGCGCTAATATTTATCACGCAAGTTAATAAAGACAGCTCACGTCTTTATATTTATTATATTTTAAATGTCTGATATATGTCACCAATTTTCTAGATCAAAGAATGGTTCCCACTTATTTGTATTAAACAAAAGCTCTAGCAAAAGAAGTTACTATAGGACGGCGAAAAGAATGTTTTGATGACTTGATGAAAACGATTTAATCCAATCTTTACCGGCGCTTTCATTTTTTTTTGCTAAAATGATATGATATGAATATAGGATTGATATAATTTTTATTTCCAGCAGATGCTAAAATTATGACATCCTTTAGGATTAAACCGAACAGCTTAGTTGTTAAAACGTATTGCACTAATGCTTCTCTATTTCTTGTGGCAATGTAGCTTTTCTTCCCATTTTCGCATAAGTCGCTTCTTCAGCTGCTACATCTAATTTAGCTGCCAAACGTCTTAAACTTTGTACAGTTTAGAAGCTTTTAGTGACACCATTTTCTTATTTCGCTCAACTCCGATGGCCGTTGTGTTTGTGAAATTGATTTTCGTGGAGCCTTTGCCTCGATAAATAAAGAAAAATTACGGTACAGGTGGCAATATGGCACATTAGTTCAAATTTGCTACCTGCCATAATGGCCGCAGGCAGATTTTTTACTACTTTTTAGGTTAGATTATTAACCTAAAAAGTTGTAAATAATGTGGATCTAAAATGTCACCTATATAAACTAAAATTTAACCTATAACACTGTCGACTACTAATATTAGAACAAAGATTATTTGAAGAAATATAATGGGTAAAAGTTACCAAATAATAACATCACATTAGATAATTTTCGGTCATCGCACCATCTGGAAACGCTTCAGAGAAAAGAATGTAGGCCATATTGGCCTACGTGGTTATAATACACGAAACTACTGTAAGATATTTTATTTTATTTATTTATTATACAAAATATATTTTTAACCGGTTTGACTGTAAATCCGAGTCTCCGTACAGCAACAATTTTATCTTTATAATTAAATTTACCAGGTGTTTTTTTAACTTAAATTTAAATTTATGTTTATCACTTTCATGCCGAATGTATTCTAGTAGCTATCATAGACCCAATACTCGTTTCTGGCAAGGCTTAATAGCATAGAGCCACGAAAAACTGAAAGAGGCTTACCTACGTTAAGTGATTGGGTAAGGAACCAGGTTCAAAAAGCAGTGCCGTGCCTTGTCAGGGGGTTCCTATATCTAGAACCGTAATACTCCGATGTTATAATTACCACCACGTTCCTGCTTCCGGTTGCAGATCCTATTTTTTTTATCTATAAATAAGGTAATAATATAAAAAAACAAATATGAATAACGAAATAATAATAAAGTAATTTCCTTTCATTTCATTGCACAGTATTTATTCTTATTTTAAATATTTATAATAATATTATATATTATAATAATATATGTTTTTATTATTAAAATTAAACTCATGCCTAGTACATAAGGTGAAATATTTTCCTAATTTAATAAACTAATGAAAGATATTCTATCATTGATATTTATGTGTTTGTTAGCGTTATTAGCAATACGATCAAAAGTATCACTCGCGAAGTTGCGCCTTACACTTATGTATATAAAAAGACATTTACAGGATTTTATGAATTTAACTTGCTGTGTACTTAGAGAAGAAGTTCGAACTTGAGGATTCCATTAATTTATTCACAGATTTAACGATTAGTCAGTAATGTGCTATTGTTTGTTCTTAATCATAATAGTAGGGGAGCCCACAATGCTAAATGGGGATTTACTCGAGCGTCATAGAGACCTATTGGGTTGCAAAGCTTAGATGATAAAATGAAATATATATATATACTTTTCATCGGTAAGAGGAATATCATTGAAGTTAATAAATTTATAATAAAGCTCAGGAAATAGCATGTAAATAAAAAATGCTATCTTATGCTATATGCTATCTTCGTACCCGCTTCTTCGTGATCAGGGCAAGAATACTCATAATTATGCGTTTTACTTTATTATCAGTAACAGAATATTCATAAGACAAATTATGTAAATTACCTTACTACCAATAATCTTTCCCTTCTCCTGATCAGCCCAATGATCAATAAAAAAATAGACAATAGTAAAGACACTTTAATGTGATAGAGGAATACAGGCATCCCGCGGCTTTTTGGATTTCATGATGTTATTTCTGCTCAGAAAACTTACAATGCATATTATTATTTTGAGGAAGGATAACATCTACCTAAGCCGAGTACACATGTAATCCTAGATATAGGTTACGTGTGTACACGGCTACCTTTTTAGAGTTCCGTACCCAAATGGTAAAACGGGACCCTATTACTAAGACTTCGCTGTCTGTCTGTCTATCTGTCCGTCTGTCACCAGGCTGTATCTCATGAACCGAAATATAGATGATGTATTTCTGTTGCCGCTATAACAAGAAACAAAATAAAATAAATATTTAAGGGAGCTCCCATACAACAAACGTGAATTTTTTGCTCGTTTTTATAGATAATGGTTCGGAACCGTTCGTGCGCGAGTCCGACTCGCACTTGGCCGGTTTTATTAAACACGTCATTTTTGCGGCGTGTTGTAATGTGAATATGGCTTAAAATCAATGTTACGATGTTTTAGCCTATATGGAAGAGCGCTGGTATGATGCATCTACACGTACTACTAAAATCGCCAGATTAATAGCCTTTGGGGACATGCGGGGTGTTTATATCCCCCCTTCATGATCCAATAAGACGTGTTGAAGCAACATCGCGTTATTGTACTGATAAATATGACTGACGTCAACTAGTGTTGAGGGTGAAATGGGCGGTCCCACCTCCCTCATACCCCGCTCGTAATCAGCCGTCCGTTCAATGTTGGAGGAAGTGGGGTAGACTTGGTGGGTGAACGGAACTGCACTTAAACACTTAGAAAGTATAACACATGAAGAGATCAAGTTGTAGTACTGCTATCATTGAATAGAGTTACATTGAATGACATTCGTGCGATTTATTTATATTTTGTTTCAAAATGTGACTATAACTACACTACGAGTGGGATGGGCTTACAATTAGCATTAATGAATGCCTATTTTCTTAATTTATGAGTCAATTCGACAACAATTGCAAATGTAAGTTTGTAAGAAAATGTTTAATTGTTTATGTTTATTTGTCAGAATATCTGTTACATAGTGGTTGCACGCATTGTTTAGTGCTGTAAAAATTATACTAAAATTATAAGGAGATTTGTAATTTTGGAAGTAAGGTATAGACTCCAAAAAAAAACCGATTTTAAAAATTCTTTTACTAATACAATGTTACATCGTCATTAAGATAGGTTTATTCATCACTTATCAAAAATAAAAGTGACATTATTAATGAATACCTGTGGGAAGCCGGGACGGGGCTCTAGTACCCTATATGTTTGATTTACTAGCGATGATGAAAGTATAGGGCTAAAATTACTGTATTATTATTTAGTATGTTATATATATGAATTGATTTTACTTGTCAATTCCACGGGTAATTGCAAAAGGTTTAGATTAACCGACGTCGGCAAGGAAGTGACTATAAGAGTTTCTGTTTTGTCGTAAGATAGAAATATGTATTCGTTCGTGTATGTCTATCGGCCCACGCTAGCTTTCAGATGCCGATATTGCCTATAGTTATTGTTTAAAAACATAGAACCGACTTCAACTATTTATTAAAACAAAAAGAATCATCAAAATTGGTTCGTAAACAGAGAAATTCAATAAAATCATAACAAATATAAAAACAGTGGAATTAATAAAATCCTTATTTGAGGTCGAATATAAAATGCTTTTTGATACCTATTTTAATTTATTCCCGCACATTTTTAAGAAGAGTTTAACTTAATCCTCTCCCGGACAGGGAGGATATAGATATTTTGAACTCTACTAGTTTGTAATAATGTTCAAAGTAAATAAATTTGAAATATACCTACTGCCTTATAAAGAGTTGAACTCATCTTGTATGGATGATTTAAATAAAGTTTCTTTGATGGCGTATTGTAAGCGGAGATGTTGTAGGAAATGTACATTACACCCGCAGAAAGTAATTATATGTTCCTAGTAACTGTATATTTTAGATATGTCCCGATGAATCAGGATTTAAGAGAAATAATCATGGCCTAACACACTAGCCCATTTTTTAAATATATCGATGTCACCCAATATCATTTTACAGTTATTTAATCAAATGAACTATCAATAAAATAAATTTAATAATTATAAAATTCAATATATTTATTTGTATTTCATTTTTACCATTGTATTCTTCAAAATAATGTTGGTATTTTATTTATACGATTACATAATCGTATGTTGTTATCAATATTCATAAGAATTTATAAGACAGATATTACAAAAAAATAACTTAACCGTATAAAACTGGTACGAACAACTCATGTTAAATGATCTGAGTTACACGTTACAGTTTCCTAGACTAATACTTACCATTGTAATATATTGTATTCATATCCGTGATAAAATAAAATCGACATAATTCTGGATTTTTCTGCCGTGTGGCATGTCGCGGATCATATTTGCGGCGATCCGATAATGTCGGTTTTATTTGAGACCATATTACTATATCACAGCAAAACGTTTGATGTCACATTAGAGTTTCGTTTGTCATCAATTTCATAACGGGAAAGTCTATCGTGGCTCAATAATCGAGGCTCCTAATTGTTGAAAAAAGTGGGACTCGCACGTGTAATTGTAATGTATCTCTTGTAAATTTACCCGTGAAGACTGTTCGTATCTTACGCTTATGCGTTAGTTTATAGATAAATGATTATTGTTAATAAAGAAACATGAATTGTTTGTTTGATTTTTTTCAATTATTTTATGTTCAGGGGACCTACTGCAGTTTTGTATTTTTATTTAGTTTTGGGTATCTCAAATCAAACCACTTCGATAAATTTGTTTTTAAAAGATTTTGGTTCTCGGTTATTAGCGATTAACCACGTTTACAATTGTTAAGATGCAATGCGTACATGCTAAAATTGGTTTTTGCGCAAAATAACCTACATTATCAAATTCGTGTGTGTACAATACCTATGGTATGCTTACCATAGGTATTGTACACACACGAATTTGTATCGCGAATCAGATCCAATACTGCGGAGACAATAAATTGTTCGGGTAAATTGGTCTCTCAAACGCGCGCGCGCAGTAATCTCAACATGTGGATGTATTCGATCGCTATTTATAAATTGTTGCGTTTGTACAAGATCTTCCATTTCAAAGATGACTTAACCCGCATTCGTATCGATGAAATGCACCCTCCGATCCACAAGACGTCCTAAATACCGAAATTGTCATGCACCAACAAGCAGTAGCTGTGTTAAGCTGAGGTTCGAATCCCTAAAAGTAAGCCAACTGACGTGGGTTAGTTGGTTTATAGTATTATTTGCTAGACGGCTTGAGCAGTGCTTGATTTTGATTTCCGAGTCCTAGGCTAATTATCAAAATGCGCCCCCCGGTCTGCTCTGCTTGTGCCTTACCGGTATTCTCGGGCATTAATATATTAACTATATTTTTATGGGTTCTTTCCCTTCCGCCAAGGACTATACTAGTCATCATTTGTTTAGTTGGTACTTTGTGGTCATAGATAAAACAAAGCAATATTTACTCCAACTTTAAAAAATATAAACTCATTTTCCAAAAAGAACCTTGCGGTATCATTTAGTTCTAAGGTTTTAATAGCCAAACTATGTTACTGGCTCTTGCACAAATAATGAATATGGGTTTAAAAAAAGGTTTATTCCAAATTCGAAATTTTTGTTTATAATAATTATTTATTTATTTATTTTAATCCTTTTTCAGTTTGAGGTAATCATGCAACTAAAACTAACTTCTCATATTTTTTAGTAGAAAAATGTATGGTCGATTGTAATGGCAACAAAAGCATTAGCTAGTAAAATTATACCGCTGCTGGACGAGGGTAGTAGCCAATGTTACGTCTCACAGTGGTTATACGTGAGTTGTTCAACTATCTAAAGAACCTGGACTTGATACCAAGAAACAGGTTCCGTTCAGAGGAGGCAAGGGAGAAAACGTGGCACAAAACGACGAGGTGACCGCTTTTTAGTGACCCGAAAAGAAACCTTGAGAGCTACAAGGAGCACAAGTTAGCCTATGGACAGTGAGGAGGAGGCTTTTAGCGACTGATATACGCAGTCGACGTCCAACGCGGGCCCTCAAGTTACTCCACGAGCACCGGAATTCTTGATTGAGGTTTGGGAGGTTGAGGAGAATTATTTTGGACATTAGATAATTGGACTACTAGTGAGGAGCGACGTCGGCGAGTGTAACGAAGACCAAGGCAACGCTATGCTGACGTGTGTTTTGAAGAAATAACCCCTTATGGTGGCCGGTTTGTTATGTTTAGGGCGGGCGTAACTTCCAGCTATCGTACCGAGATATTCATCGAAAATGGCTCACTAAATGCGCAAACATATATAAGAAATCCTTTGTCAAAAAGCACAAGCCGCACTGACTATAATTGAGGATATTACACGGATGGTAATGTTCGGAAACACTGGTCTGGCGACGTATATGCTTATATGCAAGAATGGTATTCGTCGTTTGGATTGGCCAGCACGGACCTCGACCTTAACCCCATTGAGCCACGTCTGGGCTGGAATTCCTAAAAAGGTGATTACGATCTGTCCAACCACTTCACAAAACATTGAGAGAGCTTAAACGTCTGATTACGGCTGAGTGGGAACACATACCACAGGAGACCATCAAAAGCCTGGTTGAACGCCAATGCCATGACGATAACATGCCGTAAACGCTGCAAGGGGAGGTCATACTTTTATAATATTTATATTTTAATGTCTTTGAACCATAAAATACTAAAATAACTTATTTCATTATACCCATAGTTATGTCAATTTTAAAACGGCTCTCTGTCTACATGGACCTCTTCCATAACAAACTTATATAAACATATATAAGAATCTTAGGATGTAACCAAGCTGAACGTTGAGTGCAATGCAACAATGTATGTATCAAATATGTGATGTATCCATCCACAATAAAATCTTTTCAATTCCGCCCTGCAAGGTGGACCGATGATCGTGCAAGAGACGCGGGAAGTCGCTGGATAAGTAGCACAAGACCGGCCATTGTGCAGATCCTTCGGGGAGGCCTTAGTCCAGCAGAGGCTTTCGGCTAAATGATGATCTGTTTAGATTTTTTAACATCAATATTGTCGAAGCACGTATAATCGCAACAGGGACGTTTTAGTCGGCAAACAAGCACTGCTCTGTTGATGGTAATCCACAAAGCAGATATTCTACTCTGCTATGCCTCATCATTACAGCTAAATGAGTCCACTGCTGGACAAGCCTCCCTCAAGAATCGTCTTGGGGGGATATGCCATAATCGCCACGCTTGGCAGGCGGGTTGGCGATCGCAGTAAGATGGTCATAGTAATCAGAAGGAAGCTGCTGCCCATCCTCTGGTAGATATTCCCTCGGGTCGACTTCTACGCCCCCCACGGGATGAGATGGGGTGATGATATTCTGATTCTGATATCTGTCGCCGTCACCACACAGCTTGCAGCTTGCTATGCCTACTGGCTACAAATTTTTATTTAATCTCAGTATCGCGGAGGCTATGCAGACATTAAATTCGCGGACACACAGCACATCTAGATCAAATAGTTTTCCTGTTTGGCTCGGACCCAAGACATGTAGGCGCAGAGGTACTGTACCTACTATAGTGAGTCTTGACTTTCTTTACAATAGGCATGATTGGTAACTTTATAATTTTGTTCTAGTTGGACTTGGGCCATGGCGACCAGGCTGAATGGAAAATAGCAAGCCGCGCGAGACTTGTTCTTGTAAACAAGTGTCCGAAAACGTAATTCACTATTTTATTTGTCACTTATCACAGGACTGGATAGGCTAGGCGACAAAACCTTAATATTATTAGGGCTGACGGCTTTTCATAGTACTGGTCCGACACCACCTTCACAAGCCATGCACTTATCGTTAGAGCTTTCTGCATTCTTTCCTATCTTCTGCAAGTGGTTATCTAATTGTTTGAAACGACTCTACTTCCAGTGACAATTTGATTTGATCCATGTTAGAGCCTGTGCACACCACGATTTTTAAACGCGCCGTCGTCGCGCGTTTCAGAGACGCGCGTCGACGGCGCGCTTTTATCCTACAGAGCAGTTTGGTGTTTGTTTGAATCGATACAAACGCGCGTCAACGGCGCTCTTATAAAACGTGGTGTGCATAGGCCCTTATTGGTAGCTAAGGAACACTTGAGGTCTATCCCGACTTCCCATTCTTACTTATTTTCCTTCTTTGATGTTCATTATGTTTCCGGTATCGCCGAGAATATCATTCGGTAAAAAAATTCCATTACACTTTTTTTGGGAATCCGTAACTCGAAGCGTAGGTATTATCTGAGGGGTAGAGCAAGCTATCGCTAGACCAAAGAGACTATTGGAGTGAATGAGACATGCTGAATCTGAACTAGGTATATAACTTTATGATAGTTGAATAAATTTCGACAACAGTTGATGATATCCATCATTTACCTACTTAAATAAAGAGTCGTTAGTTGTCACTTGTCAATATAGAATGTGAATGAAGGTAGATGATATATTAATTGATAAACTAAGTTAATGGCAAATGTAGAGTTTGTTTTGAGCGAGCCGCGCAACATTCGCGCACGCGCAATACACTGATGCGTCATCTCGAGCAATGGCGCGAGGGGATGGCAATATTGGCAATGCCAAGCGTCAGTTCAGTCGACAAGCCGACTGAGAGTGCGCGCCTCGATATCTGAGCTCAATCCGCCGCGACCGCGTAGCGACTACAACCGCGATGTCGCGCGATACTTACTACCCTACCGAACATGTGGTCCAGAAATCACGAATCTCATCCATGGAAAAATACAAAGAAATGTATAAAAAGTCTCTCGAAGACCCAGAATCTTTCTGGTCCGAAATAGCAAATGAATTCCATTGGCTAACACCCCACCATCGCGGCGATTTCATGTCTTATAATTTTGACATAAACAAAGGGAATATCTTCGTGAAATGTATGGAAGGTGCGATGACCAACGTCTGCTTCAACTTGCTGGACAGGAACGTGAGGAAGGGGCACGGAGACAAAATTGCATATTACTGGTAAGTTATCGTTTGTACGCTTAAGCACCAAAATCAATAGACAGCTGAGCGAATGCACTGAGACGGCGCGCGAACTTATTGATTTTCCCGAGTAAGCCAACCGGGTACATAAGGACTACCTTGTTTGGGCTCTAAGTGAGCCTTTCTATTATGTAATGCATTTTATTTGATACCGAATTCTAATAGCAAAGCGAAATTTGAATACTGTCAGATCGTTAAGCTATGATTTTATAAATGAACAACTTTTTTATTTTTATTTAAATATGTATTTATGAACAAATGCCCCATTTCAAAACTGCGGAACTATAGCTGTAGGGTACTAAGACACGTACAGTAATTATGAACTTCTTAGGTCCATAGCTTTGTTTCTGATAAAGGGGGGGTCAGCGCTGAATCTATCCATATTCAAAATTTCCTGTTCGATCTATTTGTCTATTTGTGTTGCCCTTTCTTTACATTTACAGGGTTTCCAAATTGGATAGGTACCTACTCAGATTATATGGTGCACGTCCAACATAAAAACATGGAAAAATCTACTATATTTTTTGTAAACTTTTTTGTGTTTTTAGTCGTCTAATACTTAATTAACTAATCTGAACAACAAATTTACATAGTGGACACTAGGTAATTACCTAAACTCAAGGGGTTTCTATTCTTACCAATTAGGATTATACTCAGATTACGGACAAAATATATCATTATACGTAATTTGAGTAGAAACGAAATAGATCCGGCACATTTACCATATGATGAACGAAATACTTTTGTCCACGGATAAACCCCGGGTAGAACTGACCATACAAGGTTGATAACGCTTGCCAGTGGGACCCGAAGTGTGCGGATTCTATGAAAAACTTATAAAGAGCTTAACTTAACTGGCCATTACAATAAATTGTACAAACAACAAGCTTGTACAACTTATTAAATGGTGCTAATTTCTATTAATCATTGAAAAGTAAATAAAATACGTTTAATCGAAATGAAATAACGATTTTCTAAATATTCATTCACATTTCAAGCTTCGTCATCAGGCATTTCAGTCGGCGGCGCCGGAAATTGAATTTCTTGCCTATTTCATCGCTTCGGGCGCAGAACTTTGAATCGTATGGCGGGCTCGACGTCTCAGAACGCTTCGCAATGATAGTTGGGAAATTACTTTTACAATAACTTTTACTTATTGATTTTACTTTAAGATTACGGTACCACCGTAATCTTAAAGTGGTGGTTTGAATATCAACTTGTTGCATTTTTAATTGTTACTGACATTAGATCCAGAATAAGAACTCTCATGTCAAGTTTAACGGAACGGCTCCGAGTCTGTAGAATCTGTTGAACCTTCGCCAGTCTATTTTGCATTGAACCCTCACTGTCTACTTTCCGTCTTTGGGATTTTGCTTGTTGAAGGTCTAAGGATCGACTTAATAAAAGGTGGCAGTTGCTGGTAGCGCTAAAAAAGAAATAATATTTTTACCCAAGGTTTCATTACTTTAGAAAATAGATCCTTATAAGGTGGCCTTCTCCTTGCATATAATTGTTCATATTTAATTGTTATTGATATTTAATTACTTAATAATAATTTTATTCTAAGCAATAAAATACTCTCTTTATTGTTATTGCATTTCTTTATTACATAGTAAAAAGGACAAGGCAAGGGCCCATCTTTAGTTCTTCCAATTTATTTAAATTTCCCGTGAATTTCTAAGGGGTGATAGGTAATGTTTGAACCTGTTGTCAAAATTGGACAACAAGTTTGTACAAATAAACAAAATGGAATGTTTTTTTTGTAATCACAAGAAACTTTATTACGACTGAACAAACAAACACTTCCATAACAAGGTTTGTCCGTTTTTGCCGGCTAATGTCCGAGGTGGCTGCATCAATTTGACAGGATCTTTACTGCCAGATGTGATTATGAGTAATATAAAAATAGTATAATGGCTTCTATCCGGGGTTTCACCCTCGTAAATTATTGAGTATTCTAACAGTTATCTTTCTACTTTTTGAGAACAGTAACTTCTTTTTCTGAAAACCGCTGGTTGCGAATAGCGCAAGACTGGCAAGGAGGAAGCCTCTTTGGAGGAAGCCTTTGTCCAGTAGTGGACGACTTTCGTCTGATATCATGATGATGATGATAATGTTGTTCTTTTTCTAGATCTGTGAACTAAACGTGCATTATTTTTGTAACAGCTGGTAAAAAATACAACATTTGCTAACAACGTTTAAGATTCTCTTAAAGTAAATAGCCTTGTATTTTGGGCATTCATGCTGAAATGTATAAACTTAGATGGCGTTTTCTATCTTTCTATTCTATCTAGATAGAATTCTCTCAGGAAATTGGGGTGAAAAGATATGAATAGGAGTGAGGAGGGATTTTTTTTTTTATCGGGCTTATTTTAAACGGTATATATAATATGTGCAGTCTTAGTATATGCCAACGTCTATAAATTCTAGTAATTTGAAACGTAGAGGAGTTTTACAAGCCTATTAACTTTGTGAGTGGAAATATTGCGAACATATCTGTAGTTTTCCTTGAAACAAAAAGCCGGAAACGGAGGTCATAATTACAAAACACAGGAATCGTATGTAAGGACTCCATCTGTTCATTCTAAAATAATGTTTAATTATTATCTGTTCCGCGTTTTGTTCAACTTAAGAGCCTAAAAATTTAGCGTTTAACGTTCGCTCTCCGAAGCTTTTGATGAAAAAAAAATATAATATTGAGGACAAAGTGAAGCGATAAATATAATAGAACAGTTTTTCTACCGCATCAAAAATACTTCATAAACAAACTTATATGAATGGTAATTTTTCGAGGTATAAGCCTTATTAGTTACTTTTATACCTAAGAAAGGCATGGAACTCTCGGTGCGCGGTGTCGACTTACACTTTGCTGTTTTATTTCTATTTTTCCCATATATTGAAGTCTACAATTTATGTACTCATTACTATCTGCCTCTACGAACTCCCTCTATACCGTCGCATAATAGATCAGATACATTACTGATGATGCGGTGTTTACTCGACTGAAATTTATTTAAATGACATTACATTTCTCTCTAATATAGCTAAAATGAAAAGGATAAGGCATACATAATGTCAGATATCAACGTGTTATTTGGGTTTAGTTTTAGATGATAATTTCTCGTTTATAGAATATATTAAATCAGTTGGGGAAAAAGCTAAGCGAAACTTTTTTGCACTTACAAGGATATCGACGGCAACTTGGGGCCTCTCTTTTAATACTCTTAAAATCATTTACGGGGCAACCTATCTTGGGTGTATATGCTACGGCTCGCCTGTGTGGGCTGATAGGGCTACCATCGGAGCTGCTCGCCGTAAATTACTACAAAGCCAGAGGTTGGCGTTGATATTTCTGTGTAAAGCCTATAGAACGGTAAGCACAGAGGCCCTACCTGTCCTAGCGGGTGTGCTTCCGGTTGATCTTGAAGTTCAAAGACGAGCAGCGATGTATTATTCTACGCGCGATAATTTTTCTTATCATTACGCGACCGTACGAAAGTAACCAGGCTATTTATGCCAATAGCTGACTTAAATAACGAACTACTAAATGAATGGCAATGTATCTGATGGAATACCTCAACCAAGGGTCGCCATCTGCACCAGTTCTTTCCGGACGTACGCGAACGGTTAAATAAAACACATACAATTTCTTACCGGACACGGCAATTTTAAAAGTAAATTGTATAGTTTCAAATTAGTATCTTCACCAATCTGTCTGTGCTCAACGTCCAGTAACAAATATGAACAAACTGCTCACCACATCCTGTGGGAGTGTGATCTCTGGCAAAATCAGCGTGACATTATGTTAAACAGCTTGCAACCAATATCTGGAGTAGTTTATTATACGGATCTTGTAGCAACAAGGAACAACTTCCGTGCGTTTAAGCGCTTTTGCCAAACCTACTATTGGAATCAAATATAACAGCTCACTTAGGACCCTTAAATTGATCCTCGGTGCTTTTGCAACTGGCTTCTCTAGTTGCAAATCTCTCATTTTATGAGGCTATAGCCTCTTTACATCATTCTGTCTCCCGCTTTGCTCTGGAGAGAAGTGGAACTATTCATTTTCTAACTCCTCCTTTTTTGTCTTTCTGATTAAATTCGTTGCGGGATCCAAGACAGTTAAAGCGATTCCCCGGGACATGCCTGAGCTTCACCGCTCAGTGTCATTTCATTGTGTGCCACGTGAAAAAAAGTGTCTGTCAAGCTACTAAAACTGCGTATTATACGCGCACTATATATACCACCTCGTTGAACCGTTAATTTATCTGTTAAAACATCCTGCCTATGATACCATAATTATAGACAAGCAATCTAAATTCAGTGGACACAGTTCGTACAGCCGACGGCCGTTGGGGCAGAAAGGTTCTCTCGAGTGGCGACCACGAATGGGAAGACGCTGGGCAGGCCCTCTAAAAGATGGACTGATGATCTTGTGAGGGTCGCTGCATGCGGATAGCGCAAGACCGGCAATTGTGGTGATCTTTGGGGGAGGTCTTTGTCCAGGAGTGCCCACTCCTGTTCCTATCTTTCGGTTTATATGATGAATCTTAGAAAATATATACTTCTTTGACGCTGTTTTCCTTGTTTTTTGTGACTCGCGCTTTTGCGATGTTTGATATGTTTATCACGCACAGATCGGTAACGTAGATTATTCAAAACTGTTTTCCTTAAACATAAAATTAAGTAAGTAAGGTTAAAGAAGTTCTGTTGGATATGGAATTTATACAGAATAAAGTCTATTATATCATCATAACAGCTGTAAAAAGTCCACTGCTGGACAAAAGCCTCCCCAAGAATCTTCTTGGCATACCATAAACGCTTGGCAGACGGGTTGGATCGTAGTAAGATGGTCATAGTACTCAGAAAGAAGCTGCTGCCCGTCCTCTGATTAACTTTCCCTAGTGTCGACTTCTACGCCCCCCACGGGATGAGATGGGGTGATTATATTCAGATATTCACCGCCGTCACCACACAGTAACTATATATATCAAATAAATTCATTTAAAATATTTTAATATTATCATGAAGCGTCGAAATCATCTCCATATGATAATAAGAAATTCTTGAGCACACACATTTTCAAACGCAATATCACTATCTCAATCAGACATTCCCACTGTTTTTGTTCTTTTGACGTCACTCGCCCAGTTACGATTCTTTTTTGCTATAGTAGGGGCTTGCCCACATTCTCCCTATTGTTACGGAGATATTGATTAAGGTTTTCTTTTGGCCATCTTTGGCCTATAACTATTAGTCCCGTAAAGTGAGAGCAGTTGAAAAACAGAAGCTTTTCTAATGTACAGAGTGGGAGAACGTATCAAGTTCTTCTGCACCATGTCACTGTTAGCAAGCGGCATTTTGAATGCTTACTGGGGGGACGATACGCTTAACAAATACATACAAAATTTGTAAATTGTATGGTGTTATTGGTCTTAATCATGGTTTGAGCTTAAAATCCAAGATTCCGACTTAATAATCATGTTATATATCATGTTGTTGGTTTTAATAATATTAATAAAAACATTAATTATTGAAATCTAATAAAAGATATATTTATATACAAATTATTTCGCTGCATTAAATCAATAGAATGTTCTTCTTAAATAAAATAGATTTTTTATTTCAAATCGAAACGGTTACGTGTGAGGGCGTCACTAATTTGGAAATGTCAAAACGATAATAAACGAATGGATAGAGTATAGTTTTGTGTCCCTAATTTTACTCAGTATTCCGCGCCAAAACTAAATTGACACAAAGTTTAAAGATGCGATCCTTTTCATATGAAACAAGGAAGAAAGAAATCCAATTACATTAACATTAGTTTCGCTAGTATTGCACAGAATTTGGCTCATTATTGTAGGTTATGTATGATCCCTTACATTTATAGTTGTCTGCCTTTTTATCACAACTTATGAGATAAAAACGCGAAGTAGGTAAGTAGTGTGTTTTATTGGTAGGTTTTCCTCGCTGAGTAATTTATTTATCAATTCTGACCCAAACGACTTGTGAATAAACATGAAACTGTTAACCTCATGTCCGTCCACGACTGGAAAAAAATAAACATTAGGTATGTAAAGTAATAAGCACGAGATGCGCACGAGTACAGAATAATATATTTATTACAGTAATAACACGACCATGAGTTTGTTCGATGGCTGGAGGTAACTACTTATCTAACGAGTGATAACGAGAATTTTTAATTAATTTATCATTACTAAGACTATACTACTAACTATAAGTACATACACACGTATGTGCTTACAGTTAGGGTTTTATATAATATACCTGGGTAACGAAATCCTAGTAAACGAAAACCTAGCAAATCGTAGCAGCGTCGCGTCGGTTCGTTATTTGCCGTCATTCGGGAGTCTATGGTAACAGTCGACAGGGTTGCTAACAGGTCCCGAAGGTTGAAGGGCGAATGTGCCCATGCCCTGAAAGTTGCGGCGAGGAAATCGCTGACCGCCGCCTTGGAAGAACCAATGGAGAACGGCTAGAGCAGGAGAACCAGCAGTTCCGCTCTCAGTTGGCCTCTCTGTAGTACCGCAAGACCGAGGGCTGAGTTTGCGGATCTTAATTCTGCGATCTATTTTTTGTGTACAAGATTTCATTGAAATTAAGTGTCCTCGATATAAATACTCTGTCACATAATCTATAGGTTTAGATTGTATGGATATAGGTATTTCTTCACGATTAATCACTTTCGTCTTGTCCTACGGACTCACTGTGCTAACTAAGAGACTCTAACATGTAGTCCAGTTTGCATAGGTCCTCCGACTGCAGTACAATGTGTATGTCTGCAAATCTATGGTGTGAGAGGTACTGGCCATTGATATTTGTTCCTGTTATTCAATTGAGAATTCGGAATATGGATTCTGGGACTGCAATGAAAAGCTTGGAGGAAATACGGTCGCCTTTCTTCGAACCCCCATTCTACATAGAATATTGGTCCGTACAGTTGTTGTGCTTCTCATGTAAATTTAAATATATAAATAAAAAAGGAGTTTGATATAGTGGTTGTCTATTCCTGGCTGGTCTACCATATAGAGTCACGGGAAATAGTTTGACTTGTATTTTAGATTTACCTTAGGCATCAGACCTCCAATTGTCAGCTTCCATTTTATAAACCAGATCTAGCAAATTTATACTCTCCTAGAAGATGACCTTTTCCATAAAAAGTTAAGACTTTTGAGAATGGTGTTCAGCCAGGTCTCTCAACCTATCAACTAGGTTTTACCGCGTTGTTTTGCTCTACAAGTATGCCGCCTGGAGGAGAAATCCACTTTAACAAAATAACAGCCAAGTGCGAGTCGAATTAGAGCCTTAGAGTTCCGTGCATTAAAATTTATAAAAATGTAATTCACTGATACCATTACTAAACGGACCGCATAACTAAGTTTGTTTGAGAACGAATTACAATAACTGCAGAAATCTGTGCCACTTAGAATATCTTTCTATTTTTCCTGTTATATTCGCGTAACATCGTTGAACTATTATTTCTTATTGCTTGAATCTCGAAAGTCGGGGATATAGGAAGGGTCGGTATTTTCATCGATATTTGAAATCATAAGTCGAACACTATAAGAGCAGGCGTCGGCTCGTTAGTGGATACAATTTTACCTTGACAGCGTTTTTATTGCGTAGATCTTGAAGGTGGTTTTCGTAGTGATTGTGTTTCCACTATCTTGACGTCAACTATACCAATGATTCTTGTGAGAATAGCGTAGTCTTATCGCGAACGTTTAATTACTTATTACGATTATATATGACCTACCGCGTTAGTAAGAGTTCTGTTGTCTGTAGAAACGAGTGTACCCAGCGGAGCCTGCCAGCAAGGTTGCCTAAATTATGTAATCGTAGTACCACTGAACCGCGCCGTTGTTATACTAATAATACCTTGCGCAAGGCTATAGTACTTATTTAATTCATACTTCTATTATTATGAAAGTTCTTATTTAAAGTAAGAGTTTAACATGTATTTTTATAAAAAAAGTTGTTAATTGATTAATCGACGCTATGGCTATTATTATCGATGGACTTTTGACATTTTAAGGGATGGGCATTGATGGCTCTGGGGGCCACCGGCTAAGTCACCGAACATGGTGATAATGATCGGCGTTCAAATAAATAAAGGTTAAAAATTACTTAATCTATAATTAAATCGGCTTCCATGAGCACATGTGACGTCATAAATGGTCCGGAGTCGCTTTTCAACGTCGAAGCCGATTTAACGATTTAGTCATTTTTAACCTTTATTTATTTGAACGCCTATCACTATCCCGATGTTCGGCGACTTAGTCGGTAGCCCCCCTGGTCTAGAAAAGCGAGGCCTGAAATCGAAAAATAGCTAAAAGCAAGACATTCATTGCCGCAACAAGTTACTGATTAGATGCATAAGCCTTTTTTACCATTCATCTACCTCAATCAATTACTAGTAGATGTGTCCTGCAAAGAATTGTAAATGATGAATGATGATGGACAAGGTCGCTGCCAATTGTTTTTATTTTTCTTACAATGACGACGGTCCATTTAACTAGTTACAGAAATTACGACTGCAAACCTTCCTTTACCCACCATATTCACCTTGTCCCAATGCATTTCCAGGGTAAAAAAACTTTATACTCGGGATTATTTTACATGTAATTTTACAAATAACCTTATGGATTTTTTTCTGGGTGAAACATGTAGTACATTATTTTATGTATCATATCAATAGTTTTCGCAACACACGCCCAATAGTGACTTATATATATATAGTCATATTTTAGACATTATTATAATTTTGGTAGAGATCTCTAATTTGTACAAAATAATCTAGCTGTTATTCGCTGTTAAATACTAAAAAATAACAATATTGGTAATAGATTAAATAATCTTAAAAATGCGTTTACGAGTTGTTGACTATAAAATTCAATTAAATAATTTCCAGGCGTGAAATCCATATGAAGAAGAAAATTTCGGATCCAACTGTAACAAATATTAAATTAAAATGTTATATTTTGTCTTTTATTCATAAAACGAATCCTAGTTCAAGTCAGATCATTTTGAGTACATTATTTTGACAGTGGCATATGACTGAAATTTATAAAATATGTTTCCTTATCGTTGTGATGTTACTTTTGATACTACAAAGATGGCTTCCGTGTGCAAATCCGACCCGCAGTGAGTCGATTTTGATTAGTTGCTTATTGGTTCTCATTGCGGCGGACAGCCTCAACAAAGAGCTTATTATGCTCTTTGATGCTTGTTATGTGCTCGTTGCGTAGCGCTTATCTTATATTAAGCTTTATAACATAAACGGTGTGGATACTTAGCTGGTAAAAGATCAATTTGCATAGCGTTTGGCTATCGTCGGCCAGATTTGGTCAGTCAGTTTGCAGATCTTATGTTACTTTCAATTTAAATATGTATTAAAAATATTAGACTTAAACTAGATAATTAAACTTAAACATAATCTCTTGACAATAACGTGATACGAGCTAGCTAAATATCATTGCTGTTATAAAATAAATTTTATAAATGTTTTAATACAATCAATACAATGTGTACTTAAATATGTTACTAGAAATAATAATGTCTACAACTAAATAATACAAACATGTTCTGACTATTTACAAGCGCTTTTTTAAAGTCTACGTGTATAAAAACCTTTTTTATATATTTATATTTATTTATTTAAGAGTTTAAGCGGGGCAGAGAATAGCGCCCCTTAATTCTATGAGTAGCTCGACTGGTGAACTACCCAATACACACATTCAGGTAATACCATTATACAATAATTGTCCTGTGTAAGGTCGCCAGAGGTCATCAGGTTTGGTACTGAACGACCAATAATGTTGGGCCGGTTGGCGTTATTGTTAGCCTATCATTGGGGTAGCTTGATGTGCTGGCGTCTGTACAAAAACACGATAAATATACACACCAAGTATACTATTATAACAATTTATTTGTGAGATGAGGATAATATATCGATGAAAACAATAAGTGTCTTGGACTGCGTCATTGTTTTATTTGTCTTGGTTTTATTTTACATTCATCGTCTTTGTTTTATTTTACAAATTAGGAGTCATATGATTGCGGTGTTCGTCGTCCATATTGGATAGATAACTGTCTGCGTATTTGCCGTCTCCCCGCAAGTAACCGCCCAGAGTCGAGGTTCGAACCTTGCCCAGCGCGGGTTCTTAGTTGGTAGTAATATTTGCTATAGGGCTGGAGCCCTCGCTCACCTCTCTAGTCCGGTGAAGCAGTAAAAGGCTAACTGTAAACGTCATATAAAAAGAATCACATGCCGTGCTTCAACCGCGTGTTGCCAACGATTAGGACCCTAGTAGATCTCGTCTTCGAATAGTTCAGGCACAGATGATGCGTAAATGATGATCTCTCTACGAGTACGTACTCGCTAATTACTTGACCACGTGCTATCCACTCGTTGTTCAGCGGTTTTATGGCGATGACCAGGAAATGTCCATTTACTAGTTGTGTGAAATATATCGCGTTGACCAGGAGATGTCCATTTCCCGGTTGTGTGAAATATATCGCGTTGATCAGGAGATGTCCATTTACCGGTTGTGTGAAATATATCGCGTTTATCAGGATATGTCCATTTACATCTCCCGGACAACGCGATATATTTCACACAACCAGTGTGAAATATATCGCGTTGTCCGGGAGATGTCCATTTACTGGTTATGTGAAATATATCGCGTTGACCAGGCGATGTCCATTTACTGGTTGTGTGACATATATCGCGTTGACCAGGAGATGTCCATTTACTGGTTGTGTGAAATATATCGCGTTGACCAGCCCATTTACCGGTTGTATGACACTTAAACGAGGGCAACGTTTCGGCAACAAGGTGGTGATTGATTATCGGGTGTCGTATTAATAATTGGAAGATTGATCTCAGAATATGACAGGTTCAAAGGAGTAAATCGTAAATCACATGCCACTATTTCAGAGTAGCCAGGTTTTGACTGATTCCTAAAAAACATTCTTAATTTAACATTCTTTCTTATTCTTATCTTATTATTATTAAAATCGATTGTAGCTCTTTAAATTGTCAATTATAAATTGTATTCTAAATTCGCATGCAAATTATTATTATTATTGTATTAAATAAAGAACTATGTATCAATGTATCTGGAGGCGGGCGTTGATAGCTGCGCTACAGTTTTTACTTTTGCGGCTATCATCCTTATCCATTATGTAATGTAATCCATTAGTGTAAGTTCACACAATAAATCATTATTATTATTATGCATGATATATGTTTTATATTATTAAATATGATTTAGTGTGTACTTTTATATAAAGAAAAAAAAATTAGCGACAACTTTGCACCTAGCATGATCTGAGGAAAGTGTAAAGTAAGCGGGCTTTCTCTCCTGGCTTTTAGTACTAGTTAGGAAATTCAAAATCAGTCAGTTCAATCCACGCAAATCTTTGTAATGATTTGAGATTACAATTTCACTAATAACCGATACAAAATTAATCGTTATTTATGACGGCCCGTTGGCGTGTTTGATATCGTGATTCGATTCCCACCCAGGACGGATATTTGTGTGCATGAACATATCATTATCTGTTTGTCCTAAGTCTGGTATAATTATCTATATTAGTATGTATTTACAAAAGAAATGTTGTATGTCAGTTATCTGGTTTCCATAGTAGATACAAGCTCCGTTTAGTATGAGATCAGATAGCCGTGTGTGAATAATGTCCCAGGTTATTATTATGTTACATATTTATTACCAATATAATTATAATAGTTGGAATAGCGACGGCGACTTAAAAGCTGTTTTGTATCTATAGATATGCTGTACTTTATTTTGTAATTTGGTAGTTTAATTTTAAGTTATGATAGGTTTAGTTTTTTTCGTATTTTTAATACATTTCCAATCGTTAAATAAGATTAAATATATATTTTAAGTTAGAATTAGTTTAGATATATTTTAAGTATGACTAATTTAATTTATATATAATTTAATACATATTTTTTATGTTTTTTGACGTATGATCCCATTGTTAGGTTTTTTATTTATATAATAACTGTAAATTATTTTCTTTATTTAATTCACCACATTCTAATCCTAATAATATTACAAATGCAAAAGTTTGTAAACAAGGATGGATGGATGGATGGAAGTTTGTTACTCTTTCACGCAAAAACTACCTAACAATTTTTTAGGAAAATTTGTAGTAATATAGCTTTTACATCCGAATAAGCTATACTTTTTAAAAGTTAAGCGCGGGTAAAACCGCGGGGCACAGCTAGTATTATATAATATATTGTTTCCCTTAATTAAAATAATTACGCTGATGAACAGACCTTCCGTATTAACTAAGTATATAAGGAAACAACTAATTCATGTTTAGCAGCAAGATAATAAAACGTACTTACTTTATCGTATGGGCAGCGCTTACCCTAGGTCAGAGTTGTTCAAGCTTCTTAGTAGGCCTCTGACATGGCAACTGGCTTTGAGCAAAAATCGACATATAACTTACCCCTCGCACCAGCTTAATTTAAATTTCAAAATTGAGGATTATCGGTTACTGTAGCCTCTGACGGTTTTAAGGCACAGCTCATTGACAGTTACCTCCACCCCTCCTGTAGAGCTCTAGCGCACCTAGGACCAAAAAGGTAGGGCATAGCGTTCATTCGCTCAGAGAGCAGCCCGACTGGGGAAGTACCTCCACCTTACAGAAGACACTCCTTAATAATAACAATAATAATTTTAATGTTGTGTTTCCGAGTGTGAGTAAGGTCGCCAAAGCTCATCGGGGTGGGGGGAAGGGTCAGCAACACTTGTTTGCTTACTTTTAAAGGCCGGCGACGCACCCGCGACACCTCTGGTGTTGTCCATGGGCGGCGGTGATCACTTACCATCAGATGACCCACTTGCTCATTTGTCGCCATCTGATATAAAAAAAAAATACCTGAACATAATCCTTTTGTTGATTGGCCTGTTGTTCCAGTGCTTAGTGACCCTAAATGCTAAGCCAGAGTTACTGGGTTCGATCCCCACCCAGGACAAACCTTTGTCTAATGAGTACGATTATGCATTTCTTGCATACTTGTATTTAGAAATATGTTATAAGTATGTATATCAGTGTTCAGGTTGCCAGGTTGTGATCACAGTGTTAGAGTTAGTTAGATATTATTATTATAAAGCGAAACCCTTCTACAGCCTCCGTAGGGTTCATTCACTAGAGCTGCTCTTTATTTATTTACACATAAAACAATTTACATTGTATCTGAATATAATATGATTACAAATAAGTACTTTAATAAAAAATAATGAATTACATTTACATAGGTACATTGATAACAATAATTAGACATTAATTTTATAAGTCAAACATATAATAAAATTAAATTATAAAACATTAAATACATATTACCCTTGAGATACGAATAATAGCACGGTCGTAACTTATAAGCTATCATTTCTTTCCTGTATTATATTAACTAACAGATATGGGTCTAAATTATGGATTTATCTGGTATTATTAATACGTTTGTGTTATAAAATGAACGACTTGTTTGACCTTAATAGTACCTACAGTATCTCCTAAGGTCGCGTACACCCAAGGTCCCGGTGCAACTATGCGGTAAAATTCACTTGTTACTTAGAATGTACTTGCTCCAGATTTAAGGTCAAGCTTTTCAATAATTTTATATGGTATGGGTGAATGTTGAATAAAAACTGGGAAGCTTTAATTAATTATTTATTCATACATACACTGATCCCATTACAGGATACAGGTACCCTATTGGACAGTCCAGAAAAATATAAAAATCATAAACAATACCGTCCAGAGATTTTTTTTGCAATAGAAGTTGCTGGCATCAAATGTTTAATGTCACTTGACAGTGGAAATGGCGCGAGAATAATTGTGTATATTTATCAGTGGATTAGGTATGATATGTATGACAATGATGACAAATAATATCAATATTCTGAACAAATTTAAGTAAGTATACTTAAATTCGTTCAGAATATTGATAAGCAAAAAAAAATATTTTTATTATTAAAATTATATTATTTTTGTATAAATAGGTACTTATAAAGTTACAATAGATGATAATAGAAAAAAATAAATAGAAATAAATAATTGACGTACAAAAAGAAATGATAAAAGTAATACGACTTTCTGTTAGTAATAAACAGATTATAGGGAATGACAATAACCTTAAAAATAATTATACTTATATACGAAATTAATTTGAATATCACACTAATATTATAAAGGCGAAAGTTAGTGAGTGTATGAGTGTGTATGTTTGGCACTTCTTCACGTCTAAACGGCTGGATCGATTTTATTAAAATTTGGTATGGAGTTAGCTGATACCCTGGATTAACACATACCTACGCTATGATTTATGAAGTATAACGCGGGTAAAACCGTGGGGCACAGCTAGTAATTAATATAAATAAGAGGCTGGAGCGATTTAATAAAATTTGGTATGGAGTTAGCAGATACCCTGGAGTAACACATACGCTATGATTTATGAAGTTTAACGCGTGTAAAACCGCGGGGCACAGCTAGTAATTAATATAAACAAGAGAAATTGAGACCAAGTTCCAATTTTACAATTCAACTTTATACATTAATCCAATTACTAAGATCTTTCCGCATATTCCTACTTTATTTATTATTATATTCCGCTGTTCATATCATATATCCTCAAGAATTCACAGCATAGAATTAAGATCTATTTGATATCTGATGGTTAACAGAATTGACCTTAAAGTTGCCAAATTAAAACTTTCATTACTGGTATAAAAAAGATAATATTACGAATATTAATAAAATAAAAAATAAACCTTCTTCCTCCTCTTTAGTGTTAGTAGTTACTGCAGTATTTCAACTTATAGGAACTTCTCATAACAAATCAATAAGTACACTAAGTATAAACAACCATGGAACAAAACAACGTCTGTAATTATTAGATATTATTATCAAATCAAAATTATTAATTAGTTAATAAAACTGCTTAAAGTATAATTTTGAGATCATATCTTAGTTATTGTCATATAAAAATCAATGCTATATCTATTTATTTCACAACCGTAATATTTTGAAAATGTATTTTGTAAGTGGTAACACACCCTTCCGATTTTCTCTAATTCTCCAGAATCTCTTCTACAGGTCTATTCTATATTATACAGCCATCCACAAGTTGCGACAGCTGAACGTATACTTCCGGGAGAAAACGTTTATATTAGCCACGTAAACAAACAAAAGTACGTAACCAAACTGATCAGAATTCTAGAAGCTGGTCTTAATACTCCTGCAACAGCGATAAAAAGGCACCTAATTTCTGTATATCTGCCGTGCGTTTTTAAAAAAATATAATATAATTATAGTAAATATAATTCATTACTAACATAAACAACTTTTTGAATTAATTCAGTGAGCAAGAAAACAAATCTAATGTGACCGCTACTGAATTGAATGGTAGCAGTGTTTGTGTAATGGGGTTGTTCTCCAGCAGTTTAGTCCTACCTCGTGGTGTAAGGTGGTTGACGTCGTACATACCCATCTTAAACTCTGGGCGATCTACACCGGCCAATTGAAATGTTTTATAATGACTCTACGCCACTGATATATAGATATTCTTGTTAGTGACGCATTACTCTTAAGTGTACTCTCCATCTTTATCTTTAAACTTCTTGATTACAATACGTAATGCAAATTGCAAAATAGTGTGACATGTTGGTGGTATGCAAGATAAAGATCTTTCAATGTTAACTTGTTATAACGATAGTGTACCGATACTGGTGGCTGCTCCGTGCTCGTGGTTATAATCCCGAGACGGAAAAGAGGAGTGTGTTATAATTGGAGTTTCAAAATGGTTCGATCAGTCTTAATGAAGAGGACTCATTGTCTGTTTTATGAAAATCTATTAAGCAGTTCAAAAACATCAGGCCTTTAATAGTCGGGCTTACTGGGTCTGGAAGTGTCCGATGGGACTGACTATGATATGGCATGTGTAAATCAAGCCTTATTCCGTGATATGATACCCCATTTGCAGTAGTCCAAACAAAATTAAAATAGAACAAAGTAGATAGATGGTACTTACATCCTCCGTAAGAGGCTTAGTAAGGGAACTAATGAATTTTATCTGCCGGTATGTATCGTTTTTAGCTGCTTTATAATCTAGGGTGCAAGTGCTATTCGAGACGAACAAAGTTTTTGACGATGCAACACATCTAGCCTTGTGGTTTATGACCCAGAAATAATAATAATAATATCCTGGGACATTATACACACGGCCATCTGATCCCAAAGTAAGCAGAGCTTGTATTATGGAAACCAGATAACTGATGTACTACATATACTATTTTTCTTTTGTAAATACATACTTGTATAGATAATTTACACCAAGACTCAGGACAATCAGACATATTCATGCACACAAATATCTTGCCCGGGTGGGAATCGAACCCACGACCTGCGGCGTGAAAGGCAGCGTAACTGCCAACCATACCATCACAATAACAGGGATACCCCTTTACTCCATGGGTGTCGTAAAAGGCCACTAAGGGATACACCAAGTAGTTGAACAGCAGTGTCACTTGTGGACTAACTATCACCTAACTGCGACCGCCAATTCGCATGCAAAGCGCGGTAACTTCGGCAAATGGCAAATGGTCTATGTCCAGCAGAGAATGATATCAGGCTGATGATGACGATGAACTCACATGACTTGGAAATACCATGTGTGTGGCTATGGTAACTGCTTACCAACCAGGTCAACCTACTGGTACTCAGTTACTGAATTTTTGCCGAATTCTTAGTATAAAAAATATGATTTCTTCATTAGATGAGCTCGAACAGATATTTGTTGTAGTAACTAGTCGAGTTAGCTCGGTAATGGTAACTGGGTTTGCTTGGTGTTTAATTGTTTTTTTTTTATTATTATTATTATTTATCTACAGTAATACACAATTCACTTAGGAGTAGCATCTAAAAAACCACTAAGGTTTAACCCAGTGTTACCTTGAGTGTTCTTCTACAAATAATTTTACATACACACGAACATATAGAATGGAAATAAAAAAGACATAAGATTATAAAATGATTATCAATAAAATATATAATAGTAAACAATTTAAAAATTATATATAAAGACCCTCCGCTAACTGAGCAAACTGAACATATATTCTTTTAATTTAATTTTTACATTTTTACCTGTTATACTTTACAAAGTTCTGGAGTATTCTCTTGATAATTCGCGGGACAAGGTAAGCGGTAGTCCACTCCCCCATATGCATTATTGGCCCGCTGTGTGTGTAGCCGACTCGCAGAAGTAGCCCTTGCATAACCCTCTCAACGCAACGGGTAAAGTCCTTTTCGCTGTGTTATGACCTGTGGTTATGACCTTCCAATCATTTCTCTTCTTCGCGACATGTGTCAAGATTCCACTTTATCGTTCGTTCTAAGCTGTATTTGAACATTTTATCTGTTTTTTATAAGAAAGTATAATGTCGAGTCGAGATAGCTTAGTGGTCCGTTGGCATGTAAAGCCAGTAGGTAGTGTCGATATCAAACCCACAGGCTTCACTGACTTTTCGAATTCATGCGCGTATTAGAAATTTATTATCACGTACTTCAAAACGGAGAAGGAAATCTCCCAGTGAAGAAAAACGGTATATCTCCTTGTGAAAGGAGGCCCTTGCCCTGCAGTGGGACAGTAATGGGCTGCATCATCAAAATTATTATGTTGAAAATTAAAAGATGCCATAAACTTGTGTTCATCAGGTCACACCTGTTTCACAGAGGGACAAGAGGAGTTAATGAATTTCCACTTGCTACAATTCTTTCTGCGTTCTTCACTCTCATTTAATATTGTATGCATGCACCTCGGTGTAAGTAGCCTCTGACCTGCCCTTTATCTAGAATATCTTAGAGATAGATAGAGTATCTTCGACTTCGTCTTCCCCTTCCCACTGTTATCAATCCTAATTATTCACACTCATAGTTTGGCAAAACACTATCACTCATTCATTCTTATCGTTCAAACGCCGCATCTTCGGGTGTTAACGTAGAGTTACAGTTGCACTCCTTGTCGTCCCGTTTATCCTGGTACTTGGCTCGAAAGATAGGGCCTAAACAAAAAAAGACAAATATACTGCATGTTTCGATGAAAGGAAAATTAGTATGTTAGATAATGTCGCATTTTTTAGTAAGTAGGTAGGTACGACAATGGTTGCTACATTATTATGTTCATAGGTTTTTACATGTTAATAGGCAGGCAAATATCAAAGAGGCACCTACTTAGTACAATTTATCATTGAGTACGTAACGAGGTAATGTCACGTAATAGGTATATTCACACTCATTGCCAGTTTCTTTCATCAACCCGTGAACAGTCGGCAAGGTCAGTCTGTTCATGGGTGACCGATGAAGTAGTTTAAGCTGCAGTCATTAGACAGTGGCTAAGCCATGTGAGAGTTCTGCTGGGTGGCTTGAACAACTTTGACACTAGAGTAAGATAAGACATTCATTCATTCGTATGGGCAGTGGACCCATACGAATGAATATCTAAATCGAGACGTTTTAGTCAGAGTTAATTACCATGTTATTTTTTCGGTTTTATTCCAATACTAGCTATGCCCCGCGGTTTCACTCGCGTTAAAGTAGTTTTGGCGTAAAAGAGTATCAAAATACATCTATACTCACAAACTCGCATTCGCATTATAATATTAGTAGGACGTACCTCTAGCGGCTTTGACACTGCACGCCGGAATAGCTCGCAGATGGTAGATTTTTTCGTACTTATTTGACGTTTAGCGTCATATTTTGGGCAATTCACACAAAATCTTTATAAATTGTAGCCTGTGTGTTATTCTGATGTATAAGCTTATATTATAGTAGTGTTTCATTAAAATCCATTTCTTATTTTTTACGTAAAAGAGTAACAAACATCCATCCATCCATACTTAAAAACTTTCGCTTTTATAATATTAGTAGGATATTGTTTAGTCTATGTTTTTCTAAGGAACACGCGGAGATAGTAAGTTGATATTAATAGACAATTCTGAAGTGTAAGGTTCCTTGGAACTGTACCATATAATCCTGTACAATACGTCCTCGTTAGCCACCCACTCGTCTCTGTTATTGTGTGTAGTTGTTAAAGCTTTCAAGCCCTAAAGTAAACATCATGACTAGAAATACGGGTGTAAGTACGATGCGAAATAATCGAATATAAATTGATCGACCACTGCCGCACTTAATAAAAAGCCTAACTTTCTTGATTGCACAATTAAGAAACAAAATACTAACTCATACAAATAAAAATAAATTACAAGGTACAAGGCATTTTAGCGAGTATTCTAACGAAAGGATTTTAAATTTGCTTCCAGCTTTTTACCGAACCGCGAGATTTTCTCACTATTCCGATCTCGCGCCGCGCGACGCCGCGCGTCGTGTGTGATTAATATTTTTGACATGAAAACTTCTAAAGGCACTTTTTGGGTCAAATAATATCATGGAACTTGCGTCATCGTTACCGAAGGCTTCCCATTAGCTATATTATATCAAGTTGATATTAATATTAACTGAATCTAACTTGATGAGGATATCTACCAGACTATCTAATTCGAGCAACTACCATCTGACTTCGAAAACCATAGGAAACCACTTACTAAGGATAGACTTGGTTGCAGATACTATTTGGGTTCTACCTTTACCGGTGGCCGACGGCTTATCGAAGCACAGAGAGTCGTCCTTCAACCAACCAGACCCCGAGCCATCTAGATTTTACATAAAGATTATTGCAGGAATAGCACCCACTTCCTAACGGGCGCGAAAGCTTGACCTGATGGTTTCGGGCACAATGCTCATGGCTAAACTTTAGTTGAGCACATATAGATATATTATAGTATTCTATCTTTATTATAAACACTCAAAAGGAACATACTGTAAAGACGTCAGCACCCAGGTACCCCAATCTTTCAAATTTCCCCAGTTGAAAGTGAACCTTATGCTTATGTGATAAAGTTGAAAATCTATAAAAGACAGATTGGGGTAGCTGGATGTGCTGGCGTCTGTACAACGGGCGCGCTTATCGCCTAAGCGATCTCTTCCATACAACCTTTGGATAGATAGGAACTGTAAGTAAAGTAAACAGAAGCAGGCGGGCAACGAATAAATGTGTATTGTGATATCAACCTAAGATGTCCGTTGTTAAACCGAATATAACTTTGTATGGATACGTAATTAGTAACCTCTATTGCTTTCACAAATCGCGTTGCAGTAAACACCACATTCGCAAGAATAGCAACAGAGCGAGACCAATTAGTTTTAATAATAATATTACTTGTCCATGTCAACGTCAGTAACACTCGCATTCAAAACGTATTGTGCAACCGTTTTTGAACAACCTTGAGGTTTTATTGTTGCAGCGCCTACTGTCTAGTTACAATGTAACCTATGATATGATAACTATGTCTAATTATAATCACTGAAATCGATAATCGTATCGATGCACGTGTGGTGCAACGGCTAAGACAGTAGCCTCGCCGCTTCGTGTACCGGGTTTGATCCCCACGCCAGACAACTATGTATTTGGGTAACACATAAATAGGTGTTCTAAGTCTGGATGTAATTTGTGTCCGACTATTATATGATTGTAAAGTACCCCGCGACAAAGGGATTAGATACCCTAGTGCCCAAGCAGCTAAAAGCCATCGAATACGAATTTAAGTTTGTATGTTACGCTTCCTAGCTTAATCTGCTTGTAACTAGACTACAATTAAGGGTTAGCAGCAGGTGAAGTCTAATTCAAGCAGAACATGTGCTGTCCGTAATGTCCGAGTACCACTAGCAGTGCCCAGAGTTAATCCCCCTTCAAAATTTTAAAATTGTATCCTATGTGTTAATCCAGGGTATAAGTATATTCATGCCAAATTTTATTAAAATCGCTCCAGCCGTTTAGACGTGAAGAAGTAACAAACGTACACATATATAATATTAGTGTGATAGTAGACGAAGGTCAATATGAGGATGGACGTCTAACATATCTATCTATATGCCTATAAAATAAATAGGAGAAGAGTAGATCTCTTTAGGGCTGCACTGCAAAAGAACCCCGATACGCCAACTAGGTCAATAGCCGTAAAGGATGAAATAATTAGCATGACTTAACACCGAACCATTTCGATTTAACTAGGTTTCTAAAAGGGAAATCTTGATTGAAATTGGCTCATTTACCAAGAAGCTATACTTTTAATTTGTCAATGTAGACATGTAATTATGTAATATCTTAAGAACCATTTAATTAAGAGGGTGTTTTATATGTCACGCGATACAGTTTTCAATCTAAGTAGTAATGGGAGTGGGGATGGTAATAGGGAGTAATGAAAATGGAGAGGCCTCTTGGACTCCCTCTCCATCGCCTATATATCATAATCAGGAAGTTATACAAACAGTAAAAGATAAATATTATTGTCTTAAATAGTGAAAAGAAACTACTACAAGACTAATAGAAGAAGAAGGCTAGCGTGTATACAAGTGCTCCCATAAGGTTTACATTCGAACGTACGGAACCGTAAAAAGATCGCCAAAGGCTAGAAGCCGCCGATGCAGTCTCCTCTATTCCTCAATTCTATGAAACGCAATGAGGAAGTTATACATACATAAAAGAGAAAAAAAAATTGTCTTAAATAGTGATACTGTTTTAAAGGAATGAAATACATAACACTGGAACTCTACACCGATAATCGTACTCTACACTTAAATTTTGAATAGATGGCCAATGAAGCCAACCACAAAGTACATATGTAATATTTATAGCCATTCCATGATTATAAATGTTATGTACCTAAAATCACTAAAAACTTAAATTCACCGTCATCAAAACAATTTAAAACTACAATTTAAAAAGAATGAGATAATTACACTAAGTTGTTGCAATTAAGTGGCAATGATTACGTACTTGCTTAATCCTTACTAAAACGCGAAAGTAACTCTGTCTGTAAATAATAATAATAATAGTAATCTAAAGTATTTAGATTTGGCTTACGAGGTTACCGCCATGTGAGATGTGAACTCAACAATAATTGTCCCAATAGTCGTCTCCGTAAACGGTCTCACTAGATCACTGGGTGAAGGGCCGGATACAGAAGGCGGCAATTATGGGAACGGCACGCATCGTGAGGAGGTTCCTCACTCTGTCGCCCTGACCACCGGCGGCCTAGGGCGTATAACCCCGCCGCCGGGGAGCTCTGTTTTTTACGTATTTATTTGTGTATTATTGTTTTATATATCGATTTTATAAGAATAAATATGTATTAAATATGAAAATAAATAAATAAGTTGGAAAAGTAATAATAACTTGTCACGCTTTCACGCCAAATCTACTGAACCGATTTAAATGAAATTTAGTACACAGATAGTCTAGAGCCTGATAAGGATAAGGTTTTTAATGCGAAAAGAGGGTTGTAAGGGGTTGAGAGGGGGATGAAAAGTTGTATGGAAGTATAGTCATTTTAAGAGCTAGAAGCTTGAAACTTACTTTATAGGCTATTGATTCGATATAAATAATATGACATTCAAAGTTTATAAAAGTTTTACCCTAAAGGATGTAAGATAATAAAAATCTATTATATGTTTGCGACAAGAGACAAAAATTAGGGATATTCTGAGGTGACATTTACAGATTCATTACAAAATATACGGACGACGTCGCGGGCACAGCTAGTAGTCTCATATTATTGATAGTACCAAGTTCCAAGCCCCAAGTATCCTTTAAAAAAATTATTATAGTAATTTATAGTCCAGTCACGGAAATAATACGTTCATTGTCAGTTGTACTTACCGGCCCATTAGTGATCGGTGAAGTAAAGCACCTAGGCGGTCTGTCCATAAATCATCATCATCATCAGCCTGATCATCGTCCACTACTGAATATAGGCCTCCCACAAAGGTTTCTTACGTTGCCATTTGGAGTTTTGCCGTAGTCACCCCGTTTGGCATGCGCTGACTAGCTTTGCTGCCCGATCACCCATGGGTTGGTATGGGGTAGTCCTGTTATTCTTTCTGGGCCGGCAACCACACGACTCATTAAATTCGGCTTCATAAATAGGTGACCATCAAAGTAGTTTGATTTCTACAGCATAGATTTCTAGAGCATTTGAGCAGCTCCATGCTGCAGAGGGCACGTTAAGCAGTCGATAAACCATGTCAGACGCTTACTGGACGGCTTGAACAATCTTGATACCAAGTTAACTGGCCATACGTACCAGTTAATACGTATTTAATATTAAATTTGCCGTAATAATATCATTTTTAATTAATAAAATTATAATTATACTAGCAATGCCCCGCGGTTTAACCCGCGTTAAAGTTTATAAATTATCACAGCTTCTCCCCCGTAGCGTAATAATATGTAGCCTATATGTTGACCCGACCTCTTAACAATATTCATGTAAAATTTGAAGTAAATCCATGCAGTACTTTTTGAGTTTAGCCCGGACATACATACAGACACACAGACAAAAAATCTAAATACTATATTTTTGCCTTCGATATTGATTGTAATTCAAGCCCCAAGTATCCTTTAAAAAAAATATTCAATGTACAGTTTTGACTTTCCTACGATTTTATTATATGTATAGATGTTAGTAGGGCAAATAATAAATAAACATATTTTCGTCGTGAATTCGACGCATTCCTTCTTTCGATTATTACCTACCAGAAACTCATTCAGTCAGCAGTCGGACTGTGTATATCTAAAGACGTTGTTTAGTGTATTAGTACTTCATGCGGGGACATGCTCTTTCTTTTTCGAGATAGGCCCTAAAAATAGAAGTGTCAGTGAGTTTATTTATTGTACTCGCTCTCCGAGAATAGGACAAAAAGCATGACCAGACCGCCACCACCCTCTATAACTCTTTCATTTGTAATGCACTTCCTAATCATAAAACGCATGAACGGTCTATATCTAAGAGTATAAATGTAGAGCGACGGATGCCCAAAACGTTCTTAATAAAACTAGTGAACTGTGATTAATGTGATTAAGTTGCTAATACGATATACACTCCGTGAAAATTTCAATTTACGAACATGAACATAGTGAACACAAATATCAAACATGAACGAACATAGTTCGAGTAGAGTTCGCGCTCAACAGCCGTGAACTATCTCAAGAGCTATTGCGGCGCCGCCCGTTGGAGGTGGTCGATATTGAAGTAGCGGAAACTATTTCGTTACGTAACATTAAACCTATTCGAACACCGTCCATACGGAACAAACAAATAGGATCGCCGCAAACATGTTTGCTGAACATAGTGTTCGGTGTTCGTTAGTGATACACACGTGGGAACAAAGTTGTTGCGTATCATGCAACGCAACAAAGTTGTTCGTACGCGGCTTTACGGTTCATATGATACACCCCGCAGATAGACGGACGGACAGTGGTTTCCGTTGGTACCCTTTGGGTACCTACATAACTCTGCAAAGTGACTCTGTTTTTACTTTTCCCGTCAGTTCCTAACCACATGAGTTGAGGTCTGAACCCCAAGGTAGTGGCCTCTAGCGTGGATTAATTAGTTGGTAGTTGTTTAGCTGATCGGCTTGAGTAAAGTAAGATAAATCACACTAATATTATAAAGGTGAAAGTTTGTGAGGGCTACTTCTTCAAGTCTAAACGGCTGGAGCGATTTTAAATAAATTTGGTATGGAGTTAGCTGTCACCCTAGATTAACACATAGGATATAATTTATAAAGATTAACGCGGGTAAAACCGCGGGGCACAGCTAGTGTTATATAAAAGAAAATGTTAAAATAGGTTAGCGTGTATCTATGGCGGAAGTACTTTGTAGGTACTTAAAAGCGTGACCATTTATTTACTCGTTTATATTAATTATCACTCAATACATTCTTGTTTTTACTATTTAAACTACAAGTCAGCAAACAAACATACGGCTATCCTGATGGAATGATGGATGGATGTTTAACTCTAAGTGATTGTTAAACTGCTACTTCTATCATAAATATTTGATACTAGCGGTGCCCCGCGGTTTTACCTGCGTTAAACTTTTTAAATTATAGCCTTTGTATTATTCGGATATATAAAATCTATATTACTACAAAGTTTCATCAAAATCCGTTCGGTAGTTTTTTCATGAAGAAGTAACAAATATACACAATCACACACTCACAAACTTTCGCCTTTATAATTATAGTGTTATTTTCTGTACTGTTGGTGTAGACAATTGTTGGTTAACCAAATAAATAAATAAAATAAAAAGCCGTCACCGTAGTCTATGATACTTTCAGCACACATGGCATATTACAATAATGCAGAAGTACACCTTGCAGGAGTGTTTTCTTGGGGGCGGACTTCATGCTCATAGAACAAAAAACACTATACCTACTGTACCTCACTTAAATTCGAAATCGCAACATTCGAATTTTTACCGAAAAATGGGACTCTTTTACTCCGTTTTACCGTAATAATTCCTCATAACAGCCGTAAGAAGTCCACTACACACCACAAAAGGCTGTCCCAAGAATCATCTTGGGGGGATATGCCATAATCAGCACGCTTGGCGATCGCAGTAAGATGTGCATAGTACTCAGAAAGAAGCGGCTGCCCGCCCTCAGGTAGATAATAATATCTCGGTACAATGTCACACAGATCATCCTAGCCCCAAACTAAGCAAAGCTTGTACTATGGGTACCAGGCGACGACATACATACTTAAATAGATAGATAAATACTTATATACATAGAAAACATCCATGACTCAGAAACAAGTATTCGTGCTCATCACACAAATATTTGCACTTACCGGGATTCGAACCCAGGACCACCAGCTTCGTAGGCAGGAGCACTACCAACTAGGCTACGGTGACCTGCAAATAAATAAAGATATTCCCTCCGGTCGACTTCTACTTCCCCCATGGGATGAGATGGGGTGATATTCTGATATTCGCCACCATCACCACACAGCAAATAATTATTAATCCGTATCCAATTAACCATTAATCAAGCCTACTCATCGGTTGGCACCATATTTCGACAATCCATTGTTTTCCAAGTAATATCCAATAATTGGTTGGCTCAGGTTGATGTGATTATGTGACCGGAAGTGCGTCACTGTGATTCTCATATAACCAATTTGGGGATCGCAGTTGCAGGGGATGGATCGTAATTAATGGGGGCACTTAATTCGATTAATTAACTACATTAACTCAGAGACACACATCTAGCAGACATTTTAGACGGTGTAAACTTTACAACGAAGTGTTCAATTGGAGTAAATTGAAAAACAATTAAAAACAATTGGAATACAGAATGAATATAAAATATAATATATTAGATTATGCGGGATCCAAGATAGTTAAACATGCCGGACATGCCGGAGCCTCACCACTTAGTGTCATTTCATTGTGTGATCCTGGCTTTCAGAAGTTGCAGGGGTGGGTAAGAGGTTGGGATTAGTCCAGAAAGATTGATTACTCTTTATTGTATTTATGCCATAAAAATAAATGTTTTAACAAATCTTATAAACAAGTTGTACAATGAGTGGTCTTATCGTATGAGGCGATCTCTTTCAGACAACCTAGGGAGGAAAAGGAGCTGAATATTGAATATTAGCAGTAGTTATCAAGGTATACACCAAAGCTTTCATATATCTGTAAATAAAATGACTAGCATTTGAATGTTGATATTGTTTGAGCAAGTCTAATCGCATCATGCAAGGCATTCCACAATGTCCTTAAATGATGATTTGTGCGTTGGAATATGCTATTTTAGATTTTCTGATGATCTAAAGGACCAAAAATGTGTGTCGCAAAGGATTTATGAGATAAAATTTATTTTCGAGATAATATTCATTTCATTTTAAGGCAAAAAGTATGCCCTAATTTTGTGATGAGGTACCAAACAAAAAGATTATATGTTGCCTATAGGTAAACAGAGTTGTCCCATTTGTGATTTATCGAAGTATAACGTAGGATTAGACCTATCGTTGTGCCATGACGTAGCGTCGCGTCGGGTCGGCTCAGTGTTCAGTTTATCACGCAATATAAATACATTATAGTTAGGGTTGCCATACGTCCCGTATAGAAGTACTACGTCCCGCATTGTTACTTGTCCCGATTATCAATATTTCAATATAAAGGAAATCCACGTCAAAATATGACTGGGCGAAGAAACAAGAACCTCTTCCTGGTGGTTCTTCTCAACAATAATTGAACTGATTTTCCATTAATTTATGATGATTTGAGTGAATTGTTTTTGCTGTCGTTGTTTTCCATTGAATTTTTATTGTAATAAACCATGACGAACCTAATTTTCAGTTTTTATTTGCCACTAATAAGTCCCGCGTTACTTCTCAACAATAATGCCAACCCTAATGTTAGTTCCGATAATGCTATTATACTTGGCGATGCGACTCGAAACAATGCCTATGGTCCCCTTTGACCATCACAATGACAGTAATCTGTATTGGAGCCTGCATCACATCACAAAAGATTAATAATTAGTTTAGCCACTGGGCCATAAAATTTTCAATCTACCGTTCTCTAACAATCACTAATCTGACACAATATGGCTTTTCATTGTGATGCCATAGTTAGGCGATGTGTTAATAAATTAGACTCCCTAGCGTAGGGCGACAGATTGACGGTGCTTGTTTAATGGTGTATCAGTTTTAGTAAGCCCTAAGTACAGACGCCAGCACATCGAGCTATCCCAATCTGTTAAATTGCTGTTATAGATTTTCAATTTTATTACATAAGCATAAAGTTCACTTTCAATTGGACAAATTTGACAGATTGAAGTAGCTTGTTGTGCTGGCGTCTGTACATTAAAGTTTTATTGATAAAGACAGCCTATACATACTTATTATTGGATAGGGATGTAACTGCTAGACTGAAGTTGTTCAGTGTTCTTTCATGAGTGGCAGTGTTTACCCTTGTGTCAGAGTTGGGGTTCGGGTCGCCAGCTTATCGATTTTTGTATGAAATGTTAAGATTTTTTTGTATAGTATTCTCTTTTTCTACAGAACGACTGTGACATTACGTTCGTCTTATAAAAAATCCATACTTACCCTTTTTGATTTATGTATATACAAAAGTATTTGTTATTATAAGTATTTAACATTCTAATTACTCTAGCTATAGCGGTAGCCAGTTTTGAAATGAGGTTCTGGGTTAAAATTGGAATTGGGTTCAAAGTTATAATAGGTTTCTTGTCAAAAATATTTCCAGCAAACCGGAAACGTAAAATACTTACCACCATATTTTAAATGGACCCATTAAAAAAATGGCGGTATTTTACATTTCCGGTCTGCTGGGAATATTTCTTACTGTTTACGTGTTATTTTTACGTTCTTGCACTTCATTTCATGTTTCGGATAGCATGAACGACTTTCGTCCTGTCCCTAACCTCTTCGGTATTGTCAATCGGTTTATGAGAGTGAGGGAATAGAGAAAGTACCTATTTCTATGATCCACTTCTGAATCACAATTAACATATTGAAGTGTAGAAGTTCAGATGCTTACAGACATAGGTACTTCTCTATTCCCTCACTGACGGAATTTGCTAAATCCTTATTTACATTAATCATACCTCAACTGTCCCATTTACCAGTGTCTGGGGCAGTAGTCTCCCGATTGGTCTTTAAAGCATTAGGATTGTGAAAAGTATGAAAAACTAGCTATGCCCCAGCCGTTTAGACGTGAAGAAGTAACAGACAATCACAAACTTTCGCCTTTATAATATTAGTAGGATTAATACCTAAACTGTGTACTTAATGCGATTTATTTTATAGGGAGGGAAATCACCCTGAAGACTACAGCCGCATCACGTACACAAAGCTGATGGACCTTGTCTGCCAGTTCGCAAACGGTCTGCGTGAGCGCGGGGTCGCCAAAGGTGACAGGGTCTCCATCTACATGCCGATGATACTGGAGACTGTGGTCTGTATGCTGGCCTGCGCCAGGATTGGCGCCATACACGCCGTTGTGGTGAGATTTTGTTGTTTAGATATTAATTAGGTACTTAAAGAGAAAGACCAGGCACGTCACGCGACGTCGAAAAAGATGTTAAGTATAATTACTTTATAAGCTGTTGAATGAATAGCCGGTAACTCTCACTGGTTTTTAAATGGATAGATTGATAGATTACACTTTATTCCACCAAAAGAAAACATAACATTGAAACGTAAGTTAACTTATACGTGTAATAATAATAACATCCTGCAACATTTCTACACACGGCCATCTGATCCCAAACTAAGCAGAGCTTGTACAATGAAAACCAGATAACTGACCGGTACTTTTCTTTTGTAAAGTCTTAGTATAAGAGTCTTAGTGTAATTATCTATATAAGTATGTACTTATATAGATAATTACACTAAGACTCAGGACAAACAGACATGTTCATGCACACAAATATCTGTCCTGGGTAGGAATCGAATCCACGCCCTCCGGCGTGAAAAGCTAGCATTTGCCAACCACGCCAACCGGCCCGTGGTATATAAGTTTAGTCTAGACGATGTTAACTTACTGCTGCTCCAGGCTTCATTACGGAGCACCAGGCAGGCTGATGAGAACATGGCATCCAGTCTCCGTATTATCTAAAGTTATGAGGTACAAACGGTGGTCTTATCGCTCATGTAGCAATCTCTTGTAGACAACTTTTGGAAGGACCAAAGCAATGCAGGGAGGAAAAGTGGTAGTTGGTAGTGCATCAACCTACTTATGTATGAATATTTTGTAAATACATATATTATGTGTATATACATAAGCTTGTTAGTTGCAGTCAGTCTATAAAGAGGCCGTCCAAGTGGTTTAATTTCCAAGTTTCTGTTCTGATCGCTAAACCATAGCAGAGACCTTCTGGGCGGCTTGAAAAAATCTGATACCATTCCCCGTACCATAAAGCTAAAGATAGATAAGCTTTTATTAGGTGCCTCGGTCCCTGTGTTTGGGATAGACAAAATATTAAAAGCTGAATGACAATGAACAGTTTCGGTGGCTGGTGTCCTGATGATGTTGTCGGAAGACGTTTCAGTAATAGAACAAATCCCTATTGTTCGCAAAAGTGCAACGTTTTGTCCAGTTTTGATATTCTTATGATTCATGTTCTGAAGAATGCATTTGGACGGTGAACAATACGCTTAAAATCCCGAGCAGGGATTTTTACTGAAGTAGTACTGAATAGTAAACCTGCTAAAAGTATTCAGTAAATATGGACAGACGCCAGCACATCAAGCTACCCCAAACTTTCAAATTTCCCCAATAGAAAGCGAACCTTATGCTTTTGTGATAAAGTTGAAAATCTATAAAAGAAATTTGACAGATTGTAACTGGATGTGCTGGCGTCTGTACAAAGTAACCATTCTTTGTATCTGTCTAGTTGGATATTTCCTCTTAGATAATAATTGAACCTTGGGATATGAAGAGAATAAAAGCAGTTTAATAAAGTTATAACTTTAATATGAAACGTTAGTATTTGTCGACGACCGCCGTGACTCAGTAAGTAGTTAAACTGCCTCCTGTCCCAAAGGTTGCTGATTCGATCCCCACACGGGACAAATATTTGTATTCATTAATATGTCTATTTCTATGGTGTGGGTGTTTTTAAATGTATTGTATTTAGGTGTATATTTCTAAAAGAAGTAAACAAATATTTGTATCCGTTGTCCAGTATCCATAGTACAAGCTTCGCTTAGTTTGTACTGGATGGTGGTGTGTGATATGTCCCAGATAGGTATTATTTTTATACGATGATAGAGGAGATTGTACTTGGTAGTCTCCGCAACTCGAACGACATCATTTTTTTTAACATGTCTGATACTGTGGTTGTGTTATGATTTCAACCGACAATACAAGCAAATGAAAGCTCATACCATCTGGGAAATTAGACTCCAAACTAAATAAACCGCACCAGAGGAGCCTATGGTGTTCGAAACACGACTCATGGGGTTGTTTTTTTATTGATTTTTGAGGCAGACGAGCTAGCGGCTCACTTGGTGAAAGCTATGAAATGAAATTAAATGAAGTGAAATGAAATGAAATTTATTCAGCACTTGGGAATTAACATACACTTGTACTTGTCAAGCTCACAATGCAGTAAACAAACATTTACAAAAAAACAAGTCATGAGTCCTACCGTGCGGTCTGTTTTCTCAGATATATTTCTTAAATCCTAAAATAAATAACAAGTTACTAATCTATTATTTTGAAATTTAGTTGTACTATATTAAAATTAAGGAATTGAAGGCAATGAGCATTTGGCTAGCGCAGAAGGCTCTTAACCAGTAGCTTAAATTGAAAAAGACTAATACCTGAGGCCACCGTTTTAGGGCTCGGGCCACAGCTCAGGGGGCCGCTGAAGCAAAAGGACAGAATCCTAAGAGAGGGTGTGATCAGTTGCACGGGATCACCGATGACGCGTTAAAGGGCCAAAGCGATCCTCGTGGACATTCGCAATGCCGGCACAGCACCGCTGCCTACCGGGGGATTAGTACTTTTTTAAAACCTCTTTTAAAAAAGGACTTTTCGTAACGCTGAGGTGTCGTTTCTGACGTGGAGATGCAATAGTGGATCGGTTTTTAGTCTGCTAATACGCCCCATTAAAGATTGAATTGAAAAGGCGCCATTTCATCGGTAAAGGGTACGTGTGCGGCTGCATTCTTGATCCCGAGGATATATCGGAACTAGCTCAGTCCAAGGAATCACGTATCACGGTCGTAGGTACTAAATTGGCTATAATTGTTATCCGGTAGGTACCTACCTAGCGACACAATAGATTTGGCCCCAGGGCCAATTACCTATTAGTAACGTGATAATATCTAATGATTCTAGACAGTGCTTCAATTTAGTTACCTTTCCCACTATGGTTAAAAGCCCAACCTTTTTGAAATCTATTAGGTGTCGCATTTTGCTGAATCGTACCAGCAATAGGATCGATTTTCAACCAATTTTGTTGCACATTCACTTCTTCTACACCAAATCAATCCATCATTTATTTGCTGAGTACAGATATAGATATATGGATGTTATATTTAAATGATATAACTCTGCGTCCTCCCTAAGGGCAGTCAAAGGTTCATCTAGGGCACAACGGTATACAAAACATAACTTTTAGATATAATATAGGTACTTAGGTATTCATAAATAAATTGAATTGATTCCTAATCTAAAATAAAAAAAGACGTGTGGCACTCGGAGACTGCCGCGGTAAAGCTATTGCATAGCATTTTTTTCAACTTATGCAATTATAATTATTTCTTTATTTTATAATACTGCATATGTCATAATAATAATAAAATGAATGTATATAGAGTACTAACTCATTTTCTTTCACTATTTTTTTGTGACTTTCTTCATTAATAAATGCACTTTGTTTATTCATATTTAAAACACTTTGTACACAAATTATACGAGTACAGATATTCACTGTTGTACGTAGATGATAAATACCTATACACCAATATACTTTCTCACAAACAGCTGATTACGGTAGTTTTCCAATACAACCAATGCCACCTAAAGGCGGGTTGCTGAACTAAAGAGTCAAGCGTGATATTTCAAAAAGTCATTAAAAGTTCTGGTATTTATCGATAGATGGCGGTCGGAGTGGGGGGTGTTAGGTTTTTTTCATTACGGAATTTCTGGATTTGGTCCCCACGCTCAAAGCCCGCGATAGAAGCTATGCGATAGCTTAAAAATAATAGTAAATTAAGTATAGTAAATTAGTCTAAGTATAACAAAGTCAAACGGGAAACAGAAATAAAAACTAAGTATAACACATAATGGTCATAAAAAAAATCTTTACATATAATAAAATCGTAGGAAAGTCAAAACTGTACATTGAATATTTTTTAAAAAGGATAATTGGGGCGTCATCTAACATCGATATCGAAGCCAAAAATATAGTTTTTAGAATTTTTGTCTGTTTGTCTGTATGTATGTCCGGGCTAAACTCAAAAAGTACTGCATGGATTGACTTCAAATTTTGCATGAATATTACTAAGAGGTCGGGTCAACATATAGGCTACATACCTACTACTCTGTCAAGAAAGTACTGGGAAAAGATCAATAATATACAAAATGTTTGTTATTCATCCAAATTTATTTTATCACCTTCAAAGTATGCTCCTTCAGAAACGATACCCTTACGCCAACGAATAATCCATTCATCAAAACATTTATAAACGCTGCTTTCGGAATTGAGTTCAGTTCTCGCCGCGAATTCTCCTTTATGTCTTCTACCGATTGAAAACGGGTACCACGAAGTGGTAATTTGAGTTTAGGAAAAAGAAAGAAGTCAGCTGGTGAATATGGTGGTTGCTGGATGGTATTTGTTGAGTGTTTGGTCAAAAATTCGTTCACAATGATGGCCTTGAGCGAAGGCGCATTATCGTGGTGCAAAATCCAAGAATTTTCTTTCCACAAATCTGGCCTATTTCGTCGAATTTGCTCTCTTAAACGCCGCATAACATCAAATAATAGTCTTTATTTACCGTTCGACCTTCCGGTAAGAATTCAGAGTGCATAACACCGCGATAGTCAAAGAAAACAGTCAACATGGCTTTGACCTATGATCGACTTTGGCGTGGTTTTTTCGGTTTCGGTTCAGTTGGAAGGCGACACTCCGAAGCTTGTTGACTAGTTTGCATGTCAAACTCGTAAACCCACGTCTCGTCACCAGTAACAATGCGTTTCATGAATGTTGGGTCGGAATTGACTCGTTCTACCATGTCCTCATGCGATTGAGTTTTTGGAGAAAATTCTGATCTTATGGGACTAGCCGAGCGGCAACATGTTTCATACCCAAATGATTAGTTAAAATGGTACGAATCGACTCGTGAGATACAGAAAGTTCGGCGGCTATCTCTCGGAGTTGAATGAGGATTTTCAGTCACTATATATCCTTCACTTTTGCGATGTTAACTTCAGTTGCAGACGTTGATGGCCTACCAGAGCGAGGAAAATCTTTCATCACATCTCGACCGCTTTTGAACGCTTTGAACCACTCATAAGCACGAGTTTTTGATAAAGTCGATTCACCGATCAGTAAGCCTTATGTAACATTTCAGTGACTCCGAACACGAAATTCCATTAGCGATGCAAAATTTAAGACAAACTCATTGTTCGATATTTTTGTCCATTATGAAATTCGCAATACACACTATATATGATACTGGGCCCTGCGGTTTTACCCGCGTTAAATTTTATTAATTATCATAGCTCCTTCCCTTTATTTGATAGCGTGATAATATGTAGCCTATATGTTGACCCGACCTCTTAGTAATATTCATGCAAAATTTGAAGTAAATCCATGCAGTACTTTTTGAGTTTAGCCCGGACATACATACTGACAAACAGACAAAAATTCTAAAAACTATATTTTTGGCTTCGATATCGATTGTAGATCACGCCCCAAGTATCCTTTTTAAAATTATTCAATATACAGTTTTGACTTTCCTACGATTTTATTATAGGTATGTATTAATTACTAAAACCAGCACTGTATTTAATATAAATAACAGATGCAACTCAAACTCCGCGCCAAATTGAAAAACAGTTGTGCCAATTTAACAAAAAAGCAAAATATTTGAATTTAGAACCATAAACAAATCATCCATTCCCGATACTTTTTTGACTGAATGTATTATCGCGCTATCACCTACCGGGGAGGAGCTATGATAATTTATAAAAGTTAACGCGGGTAAAACCGCGGGCCACATATAGTAATACAATAAACCAATAAAAACTACTGAATGCACGTGTGGCGCAGCGGCTAAGATAGTCGCCTCGCCTCTTCGTGTCACGGGTTCGAGTCCCGCGCTGGACAACTATTTGTGTGACCCATAAATAGTTGTTCTGAGTCTGGATGTAATTTGTGTCCGTCTATTATATGTTTGCAAAGTAAAGTACCCCGCGACACAGGGATTAGATTCCCTAGTGCGGGCGTTATCTTAAAAAAAAAAAAATCTTTCACTTTTCAGTTCTCATCTAATCCAAAGCCACCATATTCACAGAGCTACAATTTTTCATGTAAAATGTTTCCAAAACAGCATGTAGATGTTTCAAGAACTATGTTTCGAATACTTTTCTGTCAACATCAATAGTTGTTCAGGTCATGTCACCTGAGAATCTAGAATCTAGTGTATGAGGTAGTAACTATTATACCACCTTCCGATTAAGGGTTGACTTAAAATAATTATTCAGACATCTTTAAAATGGATTGTATAAATTTAAGTGCGGGTGAGAATCGAACTCACGATATATAATTGTATACGCTAATAATTGTTTCAGTTTGCTTTACACTAGAAAGTAATCTTTACTTTAGTCCTTTAAACGTCGCTTAAGGATGATGTTATCTTGCCTGCCGTCACTGTATGAGACTGTGTATATCATTTACAGAACAGCTCAGCATATTTGTGTTAACTTTTAATAAAATCACAAACCCTTACTAAGTTTTCAGTCAGATCGTATGTACTAAGTACTCGCAATTATTTAGCTATTTATGCAATCAATGGCCGATACTATTTCCGTTTCACAAATAGAATCATCGTTTAATTCTTAATACATCTGTCTATAAATTCAAGTTGAACCACAAAACTCCTAAATTTGTTATTTTAATACATTATCTGATACCATAAATGTATGTTATCCAATATCAAATAATGCATTAGTCATGTTACTTACATATTAACTTCAACATTGTATTTCTGATCAGCAGGTACTTGTGCATGTGATTACCTACAAAGAAACTAAAACGAGGTCGTTTTTGTTCACAAACAACAATAGTTCAGTTTCGTTATTATACGAAAACGGCATCTTTTCACGAATTATTGTAATTACAACGTCACTGACGCGAGCTAACATGAAATCTTGTTGCCGATCTTTTTATTATTTTGTATTTTTATATTTTATGGGGTCTGGTTGATTTAGAGTTTCCGTGCCTCAGAGAGTACGTTAAGCCATCTAGCCTGTGTTTTATGATACTATCTATTAATTTACAATCTTTACATTAAAGCTCTTTGTTACTGAGAGTCAGTGAATAAAGAAGCCAATTGAAATTTAGTTATATTTCGAATAAAGAAAAAGGAACGCTGAAGTTATTAAATACATTTCGACAATTTAAAAACTGCATGTCTGCACTCGAGAGGAAATTTTCGCATCATAATTTATTCGTATCTTCGTCGCGGTCTTCATCAACATGTTTGATGATGACAAAAGCCCATCCCGTGCTGCTGTTTGTAACTGGTTCAATGAGTTTAGCCAAAATGGAAGCAATCACAGGCTTTGCTGGTAAAAATGTGGCATACCTTCGGAAATATGCATATAATAGGCCTTCGCGCACTTTTTTGTTCTCCAATCCTGGGCCATTGAGTCAATATTGTGAAAGATTATTACTATGTAGGTATATGTATATTTGGTAAAAAGTAAAGAAATATTTCCAAGATGACTTACAAAGTCACCTATTGTTCGTATTGCTTTCGCCCGGTTATTTCTCAAGTAGCAAAACAAACAATTTCCAAACAAAAAATTGAAATTAATTAAAATGACGAAACTTAACGACCAGTTCGAAACTTGGGGTTGTTTCAAAATAAATTAAAATAAACTCAATTTATTATTTCCAGCAACCACTAAACAAAAATTATATTACAAAAATTTCAACAAGTTGCTAACACTCTCAGGTTTTATAAGGTTTCCATTTCCCAACATATTTTTCTTTGTCTTTAGTAAATTTCGCAAACAATGCGCCCTGTTTTAAAAAGTTGCTCCACTTGTTTCACAAATTTAACAAGTTTCTCAATTTCCCTGTTTCTATAAGGATTCATCTTATTCATTCTTCATCTTAAGTAAATTTCGCAAACAATTCGCCCTTGTTTGCGAAATTTTTGCGTACGTATACCTATATCGTTTTGTTATGGACCAAGAACAATTAATTCTATTTTTTCAGTAATTAGGTAGGTAACCACATACACACGTGTGGCGTGATCTTTGTCTATCAGTGGACATTTTTCGGCTGCCATGATAATGATGATGATACATGAAATCTGCCCACTTAAAACCTTAACCGACGTGGACCGATCAGCAGTAAGCTGCTCTCTCCAAACTAACCAACGCGCAAGCCCTGCCAAAAGTTTAACTCTGTCTTGTTAAGATGTCTAAATTGTTTATAAATAAATTAAAGTATGCATTTTGCCGTTGGTTATGGTAGCAAAAGGCCGCCATTTGTGGAGATCTTTGGGGGAGGCCCATGTCCAGCAGTGGACGTATTTCGGTGGATATACTGATGATGATGAATTTAGAAGTAATTATTCTGTCATTTTGGAGTCTTATCTAATAGTTTTTGATATTTTTTTCCTTTGTTGTAAAAGTTAACCGACGTAACCAACGGGCCTGTGCCGGGTTGGTAGATGCTTGCCTTTCACGCCACAGGTCGTGCGTTCGATTCCCACCCAGCACAGATATTTGTGTGCATGAATGTATATATTTACAAAAGAAAAGTAGTAGGTATATGTAGTATATCAGTTATCTGATTTCCATAGTACAAGCTCTGCTTAGTTTGGGATCAGATGACCGTGTGTAAATAATGTCCGAGGATATTATATTCCCTCAGGCTGTCTTCTACGGCCTATATTATGAAATTATTGAAGAATATTATTGCTGACGTTACAGGTCTAAAACATCTTAAAGTTTTATATGTACGTGTACCTGTCTGCGACTTTAAATCCGTCTGAAAATATAGTACTTTTTCCTTTGCAATTGTTTGTTATTAATAATATACCTATAAATAATATTGTCAATAATAAACTGATAATGTTTGTGTTGTTACCGTCTGCGTGTCTGCAACAAGTTCGTCGCTCTTATGGTTCGGATGTGACAAGGAGTACTTACTAATACGGTTAACTTGTCCGTCCTTCGATAAGTTTTTATAATAGCAAACCCGGAATAGTCGACATGATAGACTTTGGCTGAATTCGAGTAGTTTCTTCAGTGTTTGGGAAGGATCGTATATGCGAAGTTGACCTATGTCAACTTCGCTTCCTCCATAACACTCCTGATGCACCGCCTACTTATTGTAGCCCTACTGGCGAATCTTTTATTGACGTCACTTTTTCAAGCTCAGACGTCCGAATAGATGGATGGCGTGTTTTGCCTGACGCTTCATCCAGTGATCACCGCTTAATCGTGTACGAGTTTGTTCCTCGGTTGGCACAAAGACCTACGGCTATTTACGGTAACTATAGATATCGGCTCAAAGGGGCCGATTGGGATTTTTTCAGAGCTCTTTTTGCCGCGCATGCCAGGGATTTCGCCCGGGATGAACTAACAACAGAGGAATGTGCTGTAATGATGTCGGACACTTTTACCTACTGTGCCGATATTGCCATAGGCCGCGTCCCTATCACTAATATTCGAAGATGCGATTGGTGGAATAACTACTTAATTAAAGTTCGATGTGAATTTCGGAGAGCACGTAAAAAATATAATAAACTAAAAAAACGTAAAATTGTAGGCGATGTTTTAAATAATGCATATATAAATCTCAAAATAGCTCGTTCACGTTACCGCTCGTCAATAGAGAAATCCAAAGGCAATCTTATTAGAAAAATAGTCGATAAATTAGATAAAGAAGGCCCGTGGTCGCCCCTATACCATGAGTTTAAAGCAAATAGGTCTATAGATTTAGCTTATATTCAAAATATAAAAATCAATAATACCTACACCAGTGGCATAGAGGAGACCACGGAATCCTTACTTAATTCGCTCATACCTGATGATAGTTCCTTGAACGATAATGACTACCATAAGCAAATTAGACAGTGGGCAAACAATCCACCCGCTACCTATATGTCTAGTCTTCCTACAATTAATGAGTTTATGAATACTGTGAAATCGCTACCTGTTAACAAAGCTTCAGGTGAAGATAAAATATCCAACAAAATGATAATAGAAGCCACAAAACAATCAGGTGATTCAATACTAAAAGTTTTTAATCGTTGCATATCTGAAGGGACTTTTCCGCGTTCTTGGCGCAGCGGTTTTATTCGTATTACACCAAAAAATGGCGATAAACTGCCTGAAGACCCTAAGTCATACCGACCAATAACGTTACTGCCTTCCTTAGGCAAGCTTCTAGAACGACTTATTGTACCGCGATTGCTGCCGGGAGGACCAAAATTTCACGGAAATCAATTTGGTTTTACTGCGGGTAAATCGACAGTGGACGCAGCTATCTCAGTGAGGAAAGCTGTAAACTCGTCCGAATGTAAATACGTTTTGGCCATATTCCTAGATATTTCAGGGGCGTTTGATAATACTTGGTGGCCAATTTTGTTACAAAAACTTAAGTTACGCGGTTGTTACAGTAATATATATTCGATAATCACATCTTATTTCGTACATGGCTCTGCAACTCTTAAGCTTGGTCACTTCAGAGTCACTAAATCGTTAACCATGGGTTGCCCCCAGGGCTCAGTGCTCGCGCCGTATCTCTGGAACTTGGGTTTTGATGACTTCTTGACATTACCCTTGCCATCACGCTGCTCTCTAACGGCATATGCTGACGATGGCCTCTTACTTATACAGGGTAACTCCAGGAGAGAGTTGGAAAATCTGGCTCAAACTTGCTTAAGTATGATAAGTGAATGGGGTAAAAGAAATCGCCTTACATTTGCTCCTCATAAAACCTACCAACTGCTTCTTAAAGGTGAACTAAAATCCCCCCCGGGCGTAAAACTTAATAATGTTACTGTAAAACGCAAAATATCAACCTGTTATTTGGGTTTAGTTTTAGAAAAGAATTTCTCGTTTATAGAACATATTAAATCAGTTGGGGAAAAAGCTAAGCGAAACTTTTTTGCACTTACAAGGATATCGACGGCAACCTGGGGCCTCTCTTTTAATACTCTTAAAATCATTTACGGGGCAACCTATCTTGGGTGTATATGCTACGGTTCGCCTGTGTGGGCTGATAGGGCTACCATCGGAGCTGCTCGCCGTAAATTACTACAAAGCCAGAGGTTGGCGTTGATATTTCTGTGTAAAGCCTATAGAACAGTGAGCACAGAGGCCCTACCTGTCCTAGCGGGTGTACTACCGGTTGATCTTGAAGTACAAAGACGAGCAGCAATGTATTATTCTACGCGCGATAATTTAGAAAATGATTTCTTATCATTACGCGACCGTGCGAAAATAACCAGGCTATTTATGCCAATAGCTGACTTAAATAACGAACTACTAAATGAATGGCAATGTAGATGGAATACGTCAACCAAGGGTCGCCATCTGCACCAGTTCTTTCCGGACGTACGCGAACGGTTAAATAAAACTTGGCTAATCATAGACCATTGTGTTGCACAATTTCTTACCGGACACGGCAATTTTAAAAGTAAATTGTATAGTTTCAAATTAGTATCTTCACCAATCTGTCTGTGCTCAACATCCAGTAACGAATATGAACAAACTGCTCACCACATCCTGTGGGAGTGTGATCTCTGGCAAAATCAGCGTGATATTATGTTAAACAGCTTGCAACCAATATCTGGAGTAGTTTATTATACGGATCTTGTGGCAACAAGGAACAACTTCCGTGCGTTTAAGCGTTTTTGCCATACCTACTATTGGAAACAAATATAACAGCTCACTTAGGACCCTTAAATTGATCCTCGGTGCTTTTGCAGCTGGCTTCTCTAGTTGCAAATCTCTCATTTTATGAGGCTATAGCCTCTTTACATCATTCTGTCTCCCGCTTTGCTCTGGAGGGAAGTGGAACTATTCATTTTCTAACTCCTCCTTTTTTCTGTTTCTGATTAAATTCGTTGCGGGATCCAAGACAGTTAAAGCGATTCCCCGGGACATGCCTGAGCTTCACCGCTCAGTGTCATTTCATTGTGTGCCACTGTTGATCCTGGCTTACAGGAGTTGCAGTGGTGGGTAAGAGGGAGGGACTAGTCCCGAAAAAAAAAAAAAAAAAAAACTTCGCTTCCTGAAGAAGGCACATACGTGTACATAGGTATCTGAAGTAATATAGATTACTTCGGACACTGGCACATACACACTATATAACACGATTAACCCTACTATTTATACCTACTCGCATCTGCACGCGGAAGTATTCTATTGTATCTCGTCCTAACAGATCCACACGCGACAAGCTATCAGTAACACCCTGAGCTGACGTACCAACCCGTAAGGGGTGCCGGCTGGTACAGGTTACGTAATTTGTAGTAGGTATTATTTACTAGACTGGGCTTGAGCTCCCAATCGTTTTTATTGTCCGATGAAGCAGTGATAGACAGATAGAAAATAATTGAATTAAAATGTGGATATGTCCTACGACGGATAGATAATAGCACTCTTTGAGCTTAACAATAATTGAGGTTCCTTCCAGTTTGGGGGATTCTCCGCTGACGCCCTAGCTGAGCGCATGTCCGACTGCAAGGCTAAAGTGTTGGTGACGTCTGACGGCGTGTGGCGCGGGGAGAAGCTGTTAATCCTCAAGAACACCTGCGACGACGCTCTGGAGAAAGCTAGAAGCAAGTACCAACATAATGTAGCAATGTGCATCGTGGTGCCGCACCTCGACCGCGTCACGCCCTGTGGCAAATTGCCTGACGACGTAAGGACGCTTGTGAGTATTTGCTAGCGTAATGAGGAAGCGTAATTTTTACTTATCTCACTTCAAGACATATCGTTACATTATCCCATTTCAAGCCATTAATGTACGATATATGCTTACATATACATTTAAGGTTATTTCTATACACGAAAATCCAACACACAGCGCACATAGTGATAAGATCGCGATACAGATGAAGAGTCATCGTTTGAAGTTCAGTGCAAATTTTATATCAAGAAAACTTTCAATTTCCACTTACTACGAGAAAGAGATGCAATTTTAACTTAGCTATTATACAAGAAAACCATGCCATATTAACTAAACTTTTCTGCAAGAAAGAGACTCAATTTTAACTCATCTTTTCTAAAAGAAGTATAAGCAATTTTTACTAAGCTTTTGATCAAGAAAGAGATGCAATTTCAACTAAGCTTTTGATCGAGAAAAATATGCAATTTATCTTAAAATTTTCAGAATAAAGAGGTGCAATGTTGTTAGCTTTTTTCTTCGAGAATGAAATGCAAATTTAACTTAACTTCTTTACAACAAAATGATGAAATTTCAACCTAGCTACTAAACTACTAGTAACTAGCTACAAGAAAAAAGATGTAATTTTAACTCGGGTTTTTCACAAGACTGAAATATAATATTAACATATATAAATTATTAAGGCGGAAGAGATGCAATTTTTACTTATTCTTGTCAAACAGGTTTGATGGTGTTTAGTAAATCAACTTCATTTATAATTAGTTATTTAAGGGTCGGTGAAAATATCAGAAAATTTGTCTTTCAACTCCACTCAGTGATTTGATGATCAAATAAATAATAAGCATATCATCTTTGCTGGACTTCAAGGACTCTATTAAAAGGAACTCATAATATATGACTCTTCTTCTATCTCCCTAACATACTAATATTCATATCTCTAAATCCAAACTAACACTAGTAACCATGTAACAATTTATTTTAAGTCAAGCTTTTTTACTGTCGTTACTCTACCAGCTTTAAAAGTATATGTATATGCTATAGTTCTCAATATTTTTTTATAATGAACTGAGCCAATCACATATCAAGTCTTTCTCTCTTTCTTTTAATCATACCGCTTCCAGTCCATAGTTCATTCATATTAATCATACAATTTAGGACATGTATAGTCAATGCAACGTCAGTGGACACGTTTGTAAAACGAAATCCGACCTTATTGGTCATAGATTAAAGACCGTCAAGATCAAGGTTTGTCCACCTGTCGACGTGGTGTCGACTGTACATGTCAAAGACGGGCTATCTACACATTTACTTAATATTTTCAGTACAAGTGGAATGATGACATCGATGTGTGGTGGAATGACATCCTAGAAGGACAGTCGACCATTTGCCCCCCGGAGTGGATGGAAGCCGAGGACCCGCTGTTCATGTTGTATACCAGGTACTAATCATTATAAATAGAAAATGAATAGAAAATTATTAGTAATAACAAAAAATGAATGATACACCACGTTGTTTATGACATGATCCATTTTCGGAAGGCTTCGTTGTACGCAAGCGCAAAGACACGTGATAGTATTGTAATCAATCAATATGTTTGTCTGTCTTTAGTGTCGCTTTTACGTTTTATAAAATTTTCTAATCACAACGGTTCTAAATAGTTTGACTTAAAAAAGAAAAAGTCTTCTTTCGTTTTTAGTGTTCTGTGTCTATCGCCAAACAGCTGTCTTTCACTGTCATATTTTATCAGGAGTAATATAATGCACCATACAAACATTAAAAAGTATTGTTAATAAAGTTATAGAGCTGCGACTAATTTCATCGAGTGAGATCGAAGAAGGAGGCCAGTGGAAACAATTTAATAGCTTCTAAAACCCATTATGTTTTTCCGTATGGTGGCTAGGCAGTATAACATACCCGAAACATCTGAGAGATCATATTCCTAACAGATAAGTAAGTTATTTATTTCTAAAGAACTCCGAACTTTGGAACCTATTTTCAATTAATAACTAGAAAAAAGAACTCTAAAAAAAGTATAAACGAACACGTATTTTTATGTCGTTTATTATTTTTAATGATATGTGTAATTATATATTAGTGTTATTTTTGTATGTATGTAATTATGTATTACCTACACACTCATATTTTTATATGTTCCCAAATCCCCTGTAGCAGGTCTACTGAAAGAGATTTCTTAAGAAAAAAATAGTACCTTTGTGCAATGTAATATTAATAATAGTATTGTGTACGTCTTTCGGCTGACATTATGAATACACTTATTAATTAATACCGTGTAACAGCCACATCATCTCTATTATCTATAATATGTGTAACTTAAACCCTATTATCTGTAATATGTGTTATTTAGTAGCACGCAACTCTATTTATAACCGATCGCATTGTGTTTACTCTGCTATCTACATTGTTATGCACCTGGTGCCGATTTACCTTTTCCTTTTGTTCCACATAAAGCCCGCTTCGCATTTTTCGCGAATACTTCGGATCACCATCCTGACATCGTCCACAGCTGGACATAGGCCTCCCCCAAAGGTCTCTATAACGTTGCCATTTGAAGGGGTTATCCGTCGTCACCGCGCTTGGCATATGAGTTAGCAATCGCTGTTACGCGGTAGCTAGTACACAGGTGGCGCTGCTACCCGAATCTCTTAGTCGCCTTTTATAACACCCACGGGATGGTATGGGGTGGTTCTAGGCCGTAAACCACACGGTAATATTTCAGTGATAATCTTATTTCATGTTATTTTTTTCGCGCCGTTATGATGAGAATCTTTGTGAGGACTGTCTTAAGCTTGTGCTCAAAATTACGGTCTAAATAAACTGCAGCTGAAAATACGTATAAAGATTAAGAGAAAAGATGATACATATTAAAATGATCAGTCACATAACAATGTTCGCGTCTCATTTCTTCAGTAGCTTTATCCAGTAGTACAACATTTCGTTCTTTCTTTAACATGTGGACAGTATTTATCCTGATGTCATAGTTGTTCAAGCCGCCCCTGACATTACTTATGACGTGTTGACTAACAACTACAACCGGTACTTCCGAAACACGAAGTCGCTCAAAAATTAAACCATTGACAGTTACTTACGTTTGACGTTAACTTACTAAGCGGAGAATGCATATTAGCTATGAGCGCCTTTAACATCTACTAGAAAATTACTACTTCGTTATGACTTGTTTATATATTCTAGACCTGTGGTGGAACACACTGATGAAGCGACATCACATTACGTACAGACGCTGGTACATCAGGCTACCCCAAACTGTCATATTTCCCCAATTGAAAATCTATAAAAGAAATTTGACAGATATGGGTAGTTGGATGTGCTGGAGTCTGTACGTATAATTAGGGTTGCCATTATTGTTGAGAACTGTTACGTGACTGTTACGGGAACGGACAAATAAATAATAACTGAATATTAGGGTAGTAATGGTTTGTTATAACAAAAAAATCATTGGAAAACAACGTCAGCAAAAACAATTCACTCCAATCATGATAAATTAATCGAAGACCAGTTCAATTGCTGTTGAGAAGAACCACCAGGAAGAGGTTCCTGTTTCCTCGCCCACTCATATTTTGACGTAGATTTTACTTTAAATTGAAATACTGATAAACGGGACAAGTAACAATACGGGACGTGATACTTAAATACGGTGTCAGTCCCGTATAAACGGAACGTTTGGCAACCCTCCATATAATGCTACTGAGCACATGAATGAACTGTGATTAATTTTCTTTGTTACAGTGGGTCAACGGGTAAACCTAAGGGTGTGTTGCACACTACCGCTGGGTACCTGCTGTATGCCACGACAACCTTCCGCTACGTGTTCGACTACAGCGACAAGGATATCTACTGGTGCACGGCGGACGTGGGCTGGATCACCGGCCACACTTATGTGGTGTACGCCCCTCTTGCCAACGCGGCTACCTCAGTCATGGTATGAAAATATTACCTACCTCTGTGTGTGTTATGTAGCTATCTAAATGCCATAACGAAACTTCACCATGCACCGTAGACGTCAGCTGAATAACCGGACACACCTATATGTTCTTTCCGCTTACCAACGCAACTGATTTAGGTGTAATTTATAACTCCTTATTCTAAGTAATGGGAGGGCTGACAACCATGTCATCAAAATAAAAAAGTTATATTTTTTGAGCTACCTTAATACTGTAATTCGGAAGGTTTGTTTATCTATAACTTCACAATAAGAAGATCGAATTCCTTAGAAAGTGGATAACAATCAACCGTCTAAAGAATATTGCCGGGTTTCCCAGCTGTTGATAATACGCGGGCGGAAGCTCCATAAGTTTACCAATTCTTTCAGGATTTTCCATTAGTGTTATAACATTTATGTTTAAATAGCGACTCGCCCTGCCTTCGCAGAATGCCTTTATATAAAACTGTTAGGTTTTTTTTGTCATTAGAAAATACAAACATGTTTTCTTAAGAGTTTACCCTTGAAATAGCCTTTTTTACTTTGTGGAAACCATCGGCCGCAGATCGTTGTTTTCGCCGTTGGAAGGTTTTAGACTTCTGGTTTCATGTATGTACCTCTGTTCTATGTCAGTGTTTTAGCCAAACATCTTGAGCACATAACCTGAAGTATGCTGCGTCCCGTGGGATATTAACGACTTCTTGTAGGTATGCTGTTCTCGGTGGAATATACTTTTTTGTACATTTTCTAAAGGAACTGCAAGGTGGACAATAGTGTGAGCCCGGTCCTGGTACCGCCGCAACCGCTGTGTCCCTGCATTTAAAATTAGTAGTATCTTCAAAAATATTCGTTAAAATCACATGCTGTAAAGGGCCATGTATTTAAGGTAATTAATTGGATAAACATTCATGTCGTATTGTTTAATTGCATTTGGCTTCGTAAATAAGCCATATATCTCGTAAAAAATGCTTATAATATAATAATAATATCCTGGGATATTATTCACATACGGCCATCTGATCCCAATCTAAGCACATGTAATACTTATTGTTGGTTTTCTCTAAGAGATAGATATATACCATGGCCGACTTTTGTGCTGTATGGTAACTGCATAGAATATCATCACCCCATCTCATCCCATGGGGGCCGTAGAAATCGTTCGAGGGAATACCGACCCAAAATCCGGCTGCAGCGTTTTTTCTGTGACCTATGGCCATCAAGCTGCGTTCGTCATCCCGTCTCTCGGGGTGGCGATTATGGCATATCCTTCCATTCTTTGGGGAAGCTTTTGTCCAGCCGTGGACACACTTTTGGTTGACATGATGATTATGGTCGCGGGCTGTTCATAAAAGTAGGTCGGATGGTGTACATTGTCAATTTCTAAGTGAAATAGAAGCCACAGAAAATATTTTACAGTAATAGACAGAAGAGCGGCAATTTCTTTAGAAGAAATGGTTCCAGTGTTTATAATCTCGTTATGTTATGATTAAACTTTGCTTCGAACGTATGAATGATGCAGTGAGATAATTAATTAGCTAGAATATAAATCATTGTTGGAAATTGACGTCTATATTATATAAGTAATCATATTGTTTGTAACGTTATATATCAAACCACATAATTGCTGCCTATTAAGTATAAGTGTAAATAACGGTAATATATAATTATTGGTTAATAAATATGAGAAAGTAAATATATGGGACGACAAGCGTCAGCCACATTTATGTGAAGCATAAAGCATCATAGGCTACGGTTACCACTTACCATCAGTGCCTCTAGCACGAGTTCCTGCAGTTTACTTACTCGATCACACGTACAGTTTCGTCCCATACAGAGTTTTAGTTCTTAATAGTTTCCGCGAGCGGCGCTGGTGCTCAATGTATGGGAGGAAACTGTACGTGTGATCGAGTAAGTAAACTGCAGGAACTCGTGCTAGAGGCTCAGGTGTATCTAGTTTGCTGACTTAATTATACCGGGTGGCCGAGGAGTTGACGTTCAAACGAAAAATTTAGATACTTTATAATGAGAAGTATCCGAATCACCCCCATGTATGTTCTACGCGTTTTACGTTATTTTCGAAATAGATTTTTTTTTTTTAATCTACAATCGATATCGAAGCCAAACATATAGTTTTTAGAATGTTTGTCTGTATGTACGTCCGGACTAAACTCAAAACGTACTGCAGGGATGTACTTAAAATTTTGCGTGAATATTACTAAGAGTTCGGGTCAATATATAGGCTACATTTTATCACGCTATCACCTCCGGGGGTAGGAGTTGTGATAATTTATAAAGTTTAACGGGGGTAAAACTGCGAGGCTCAGCTAATACCAAATAAAATCCCTCAGATTGTAGATACTTAAAAATATTTTGTGCCATCTAGAAATCTCGAAGGGTCGCCCTTCAATAGATGTTGAATATTTATTTACCATTTGACCTTCACGCTGCATTTCGCAGGTCATCCGACTTTTGATCTGAGGGCAGTTTATCAACAATTGTTATCGCTATCGCGTAAACAGATATCGGAAATATACCGCTACTAAGTAAATAATAAGATTAATTACAGTATTTACTGAACTACTACATATAAGTCTAATTCTTATCTAATTGAAATCACCTAAGTATACTCTCATGGTAATGTTACTAAATTTTTATAATCATCATCTTAACCGAATGACGTACATTACTGGGCAAAAGGCTTCCCAAAATATCTCCTTATATGTCATAATCGCCACGCTTGGCAGACGGGTTGGCTAGCAGTATTATGGCCATAGTACTTTGATAGACGCTGCTGCCCGTTCTCTAGAAGGTATTCCCCAGGGACGACTTCAACGGCCTCCACGGAATGAAACTTACTTACTTATCGTATGGGCAGTGGTTACCCTGGTGTCAGAGCTGTTGAAGCCGCCCAGTAAGCCCTCTGACATTGCCTAATGGCTACCACTGGGACCGACAGCTTAACGTGATCTCCAAAGCACTGAGACGCTCATAAATCAAACCACTTTGTCGGTCACCCATCTATGGACTAACCGCGATCCTAGTTGCTTAACCTTCGCGATCATTTACGGACCGGCGAGAGCATCTATGAGAGATGATGAGAGCATAACATATTTTTTAGGTATAATAAGTTTTTAATCACCCGTATTTCTTTAGGATTTATATTTACACATGCAATAGGGGGTTTACTGCTGCATCAGTAGACAGTCCCAGTCATCCTAAACGTCGTATATAGCTGCAAAAGATTAGCTACAGTCCACATAGCAATATGCCACTAAGGCATAAGGCCTTAAAATAAAGCACTACACGTAACTCTTTTCTTTTCAACATTTAAATGACTTAAAGCCTTGCCTTCTTTCGTTTATGAGCAGCATGATTAAGGAAATACTTCCGCCTTTCAGAAAACCCTCCAAGATACAGCTTTAAGTATTATCTAAGTTTTATCCTGGGTGTAATAAATATGAATATGTTAAATTCTTAAGAATAATAATAAATAAATAATTTGTTAATGGTAACTAATAATAATACAATGCTAATAATAATTGTACATACTTTTATGAAGTATATGATAAACATACAAATTAAAGAAATAGTATACTTAATAACTGATAAATACATTATAATTAAATAAACTGCAAATTACATTACATTATATTATATGATATTAAATTAAGATTTAATATATTTTTTTATTTAATGGCTGTAATAAATCCTCCTCTCTCCTACTTTGATGTGCCTGACAGGGTCCACGATAAACTTTCTATTTGTACCTACCACCTAGACATACATTGTGGATTGCAATAAAGAATTGAGTATTGGGTATTAAGGGTAACTCAAAGCCATTAATGTGTGTCATAATAAGGCTGTAAGTAACTGGTAACTAACAGATGAGTCGTATTTTGTATTATTTATAACCTAACCGTTAGAAAACCCCCGACTACGACTATAATTTCATCATTTTAGAAAGGAGCTGATACTCTTACAATGGTGGACCGATATTAAGCAAACATAGCTAAGAGCCACCGCAAGGGAACTGGCTTTCAAATGACTAAAACCGCATCGCAATCAGTCCATCCGTATGAGAGCTACGGTGCCATGGACAGCCACACACACAGACATTAAATTCAAACCTCGGTGGTTTACGAATCCTTTAATACTTATTTTTAATTTTAAAATGTTAAATAGATAAGAAAAAAACATCGACGTCAAACCTATAAGACCCCTCTTTATGCGTCGGGAGTTAATAAAAAGTCTACCTACTCTTTAGAACATACTAGTACGAAATTTTAGATCGTGCATAATATGGAAGGTGATCGTATTATCGGAGCCATAAACCTGTTGGTGTAGATGACTGTAATTCGCAAATTCTGAGAAATGAAGGAACTGTACGAGTATACAGTTTAAGTACTATAAAATATTATACTATACCATAAAATACTATACTATAAAATACAACGCTATAGAATATAATACTACTAGCTGTGTGCCGCAGTTTAACCGCGTTAAAATATACAGTCTATGTGTTATTTGGATATATAAACTTTAGATAGTTATTGCGTGAAAGAGTGACAAAGACAAACATCCATACATCTATACTTACAAACTTTAGCATTTATAATATTAATAGGACACTGTACAATAAGGTTAATGGAAACATATTAAACTTATAACTGGGGGATTTCTGATTACAATTTCCGAAGTAAATGCTCACAAACTTTTCTTTTGAATGAGAAGCGACAATATCGCTAACGCTTGGCCTCTGTATACAATGTACGCCTGCCGGATTCGCTCCTGCTAATATCATAGGAAACTGTTTATATGTAAGCATTTCCTCGTTGTTCCAGTTCGAGGGCACTCCATTCTTCCCGGACAACGATCGCTACTGGTCCGTGGTGGAGAAGTATCGTGTGACGCAGTTCTATACCGCACCCACCGCCATCAGAGCACTCGCCAAGTTCGGAGAGGGATATGTTAAGAGGTACGTTGTCATACCCTTTCGTTTTTAGAGTTCCTTTTAAAACGATGTTAAAAAAGCATATTTGAATTTGATACAGTAAGCAGTATACGAGGGTATTGATAGTGGACGTAATTTGCTAATTAGCTATGAAATTGAACAACTAAATATTAACTTCTCATATAAAAATACCTTTACGGGATGCATTTTCTATGGGGAGTCAAAACAATATTCGTATTTCACAAATTGGTTATATATTTTTAAATACACGTCAAGGAACTTAACAACCATCAATTTATTTTCATCAAATAAATACTTTCCCTATCAAATCATATCAGTAACTGAAAATGTATTTCGCTGCTAGAAAAGTAGGTTAGGTTAGGTTTGAAATCCGACCATACAAAGCCAGTACCAATTTATTTACACAAACAATCTACTTTTAAATAAATAGCAATTTGTCAAGAATAAATTGTTGCTAAGATTATAATATTTTGAGATTACGGCTTTTCTGAGCAATAAGTATTTTTGCTTTAAGTATTTTAGGATGTCCTGGCGACCCATTTTCGACACCAGCGTCCCGCCCCGCCTTCGCACGGGTTTAAAAGGTATAGCCTTAAATTGGACGAGCTCTTTGGACCCACGAAACTAAACAGTCGGTCTATGAGATACTTGACTATCAGCTAACTGTTGCTCGCCACCTGAGATTAATTAATCTATTAACTCTTGTCTTACTGATATACATTGCAGCGTTTCATACGTTCATGAACACTTACGGTCTCTACATGTAACTGGCGCAGGACCTGACGCTTGCTTCTCTTTTTTTCTCATTACATATCCTCTTCATATTAGTCTTAATAATTGTCATACAATACGGTGTCTTCCGTATCACATGGAAAAAAGCGAATGTAATCCCAGTGTACAAAATAAATATAAATAAATCTATACAAAACGTGGAACAATACTGACCAATATCCATGCTTAATACTGACGAAAAATAATTAGAAAACTTGTACATAATCAGATTTATCCAGTCATACAGCAAAACCTATTAAAACACGGCTTTACTAAAACCCAATCCTCAACTACAAACATAATGATATTTACTAATTACTTGTGTTACAACTTAGACGAGTAAACCAAACGGATAATGTATATACTATGTATAATGTTGCCTTCAAAAAGTTTTTGACCAATCTGTCAAACGCTTTTCTTAACATCGTAATCACCAGAGTAAGTAAATAGACGTTGTTATATCCGATGATCATCTATACATCTTAATATCACAACAAATGATATTAATTCTTCTTGTTACATTGGCAAAATATGCATTATAAATCTATATATTGATACTTATTTAAGCGTCAAACTATTAGATTTTAGTTTTAATTAATTAGTATTAAGCTGCATGTTCACCTAGGTGCGACTCGATTTTATCGTGGTGTTACGGATCGTGCTTCGGTGAACTTAAAATCTATTTGTCTTATCAGATAATTTTACTTTCTGTCCTGCGCCACTTTTAGTTCTTCTCAAATTGTCATGCTGTGTACACTTGTTTAGGTTATATTGTCTAGTGCTAGTATTCTGATAGTATTCTGTTTTGTGTGCCAATAAAATAAAATATATGTTACCTTTTAATGAATTATGGCACTTGGACTCGGGTGAAGGTTAGTAGGTATTTATTAGATGAATAACTGTCCAGCACCCATTCAATGGCAAGTTTAAAGTTACATAAATACTACATACCCTCGGATGCCGCGTTTACATTAAAATTGCGTAAGCAAGTAAATGTGTATTATTTATTGACGTCTTTAGGTTGGTTGTGACGTAGCCACGTAAACATGTCAATGCTGACCTCACTTCGATCATAAGTACTGTTGAAGTATGAAACGGACGGAATTGAAATCGAAAATAAGTCAGAAGGATATTATATTAGACTAGCGGCCCGGTACGTGCTTCGCTACGTATAAGGCATAGTAATAAAAAAATGATTATTAAGTTCATTTATTCAAACAAGAAATATTTTAAATTGATAAAAGATGTCGATTTTACACTTTTTCAAAACGTTTTTTATATTTTCTCTACGTACAAACCTTCCCTGGACTTCCACGAATAATTCGAGACCAAAATTAGCCAAATCGGTAAAGGGGTTGTTGAGTTATAACATTACAACGAAAAGTGGCATTGATTTTATATATATATATAGACTAGCTGTGCCCGCGACTTTGTCCGCACATTTTATAATTACTCTGGAAATGTTACATCAGAATATCTCTAATAGTATGTGTCTTGTCGCAAAGTTATGTTGGAGCTTAATACAAACTTTCATCCCCTTTACCTTATTCTTATTCTACCCCCTTGAGAGTAAAACTTTTACTAACTTTGAATGTCATATTTATTTATATCGAATCAACAGTCTAAAACATAAGTTTCAAGCTTCTAGCTCTAAAAATAATGATACTTCCTTACAACTTTTCATTCGCACTTTCAACACCTTACAAACCTTTTTTCGCATTAAAAAGTTGCTTATGTCCTTTCTCAGGGTCTAGGCTAATGTTTACCAAATTTCATTCAAATCGGTTTAGTAGTTATGGCGTGAAAGCACGACGGAAAGACAGAAAGAGTTCCTTTCGCATTTATAGTGATATATGAACAAGAATGATTCAAACTCGGGTTGTTCTTTATTTATTCATATAAAAGCGTTCTCGATTCTGTTATAGATAATTTAGGAGTAACCTGCAACTTATGAAACAAATGACCCATTACTGGGCTATTACCCAAGCCGAGTGGAGGTCACACATAGATCGATAGGCATTATGGTGCTATTACCCGGTCAATATGAAGGTTACCGATATATCGTCATTACAGTGACATTAGTCAGCCATTTCAAAGGTACAAGATATATCAATAGTCATTACTATGACATTAGGCAACAAGATCAATACGGATATATATATATATATATATATATATATATATATATATATATATATATATATATATATATACTTTAGGCATTCTGTACCATTTCCTGGTCAATGAGGAGATACAAAGAAACCTTAGTCATTACTATGCTATGCTACTACCTGGTCAATGAGTAGGTAGATACAAAGAGACTTTAGTCATCATTGTACTCTTGCCTGCTCAATGAGGAGATACATATAGCCCTCAGCCCTCAGCCATTACTGTGCTATTACCGGATGAATAAGAAGATACAAATAGACTTCAGTTGTTACGGTCTGATGAATGAGGACTGGTGAATGAGGAGATACAGAGATCTTAGTCATTACTGTACCTTTACCTGGTGAATGACGGGATACACAGACCTTCGTAATTACCAATACCTGTTCAATGAGGAGATATAAAGAGACCTTAGTCAATAATGTGCCATTACCTGATCAATGAGGAGATACAAATAGACCACAGTCATTACTGTGGTATTATCTGATGAATGAGGAGATACACAGACCTTAGTAATTACCAATACCTGTTCATTGAGGAGATACAAGGAGACCTCTCTCATTACCTTGTGAAGAGACCTTACGTCATTACACTTCCCTTGTTCGATGAGGAGATACAAATAGACGTTAGCCCAAAAAATCACTCTAATTGATAACCTTCTTAACTTTCTTTTGAAGGATTGGAATCAGGTGATAATAATTAGTCGTGAATTGAATTTTAGAAAGGACCAGCAATTTGCATTAGCTTATTGCAGCCTTCTCCACAGGGTGTTTGAATTTAACATGCGCAAGACGGAATGGTAAACATATGTGATAGACTACTAATAATACCTTTTTCTGGTTTTGTCAGACATAACTTGACATCACTCCGCGTGCTGGGCAGTGTCGGCGAGCCGATAAACCCCGAAGCTTGGTTGTGGTACTACAAATGCATTGGCAGTGAGCGCTGTTCCATTGTGGACACTTTCTGGCAGACTGAGACTGGAGGCCATGTCCTCACCAGCCTGCCTGGTGCCACGCCAATGAAGCCTGGAGCAGCAGTAAGTTAACATCATCTAGACTTATATACCATGGGTCGGTTGGCGTGCTTGGTAGATGCTTGCCTTTCACGCCGCAGGTCGTGGGTTCGATTCCCACCCAGGACAGATATTTGTGTGCATGAACATGTCTGTTTGTCCTAAGTTTGGATGTGATTATCTATATAAGTACGTATTTACAAAAGAACAGTAGTATATGTAGTATATCTGTTATCTGGTTTCCATAGTACAAACCTTGCTTAGTTTGGGATCGAGTGACCGTGTGTGAATAATATCCGAGGATGTGTATTTATTATGTGTATATTTATGATGTCCAAAATAATGGACAGAGTTGCACTTTTACCTTTTACTGAAGGTAAATGTGACAAAAGCACATCCTTTATTTGTTATTCTTTCAGTGGGAAACTTATTGTTATTCTTATTTCTACAAATATCTTATACAAGGATAGCCAGGAACTGTGTTCTGGTAACATCAGATGATCCAAAAATAAAACTCCTTTTTCCTACAAAGAGGCGAGCTGATCAGTAGTTTTGTTTGGGAAGAGAACTATTACTGCGTGTTTTGCAAACACTATTTATTTCTATTAATGGTATCATTAAACTCTGCTCTAGAACACACAAAGACTGTTACTCGTTGTATATTTAAAAACTAAACCTAAATTGTGCCAAATAGCCGGTAGTTTTAAAAATGTATGCTACTCACAACTATAAACATTTATCAATGCCCTATTTACTTAAATAACATGTTCAGAATATTATTATCAAACTTATCTTATCCCAGGGCTTCCCATTCTTTGGTGTGGAGCCTATGCTGTTGGATGAGAGTGGCGAGCTGATCGAGGGACCTGGCGAAGGTTACCTGGTCTTCTCTCGACCTTGGCCTGGTATGATGAGGAGCCTCTACGGAGACCACGACAGATACCAAGATGTTTACTTCAAGAAGTTCCCTGGATACTACTGTACAGGCGACGGTTTGTTAATTTCAACTATTACATGTCGTTTGAGCATTTTTAGGACCATCTGTCTGTTTGTCAAACTAAAAACAAAAACTAGAGCGAAAGATTTTTTTGAATTTTGTTTATTAGTGAACAATGATTTTTTCTAGTGATGATTTGTCACTTCAATACATTATCGATGCGTCAACTGGTGTTACTTTGTGGTATTGTAGCATAGCAACTGTATTTCGAATTGATTAATTCCAGGTGCAAAAAGAGACTCTGATGGATTCCTGTGGGTAACAGGCCGCATTGACGACATGCTCAACGTGTCTGGACACTTGATGTCGACCTCTGAGGTTGAGAGCGTCCTTGCTGAGGACCTGAAAATCGCCGAGGCCGCGGTCGTTTCCAAGCCGCATCCTGTCAAAGGCGAATCACTCTATTGCTTCGTTGTCCTAAACGATGGATCGAATTTCGACGCCAGTTTAATCGATTCTTTAAAGAAACGGGTGAAACATAGAATCGGCGCCTTCGCTGCTCCCGATGTGGTACAATTGGCTCCCGGCTTACCCAAAACCAGATCTGGAAAAGTAATGAGGCGAATACTCAGGAAGATTGCCCTCGGAGACAAGGATGTAGGTGACATCTCGACGCTAGCTGACCCTTCTATCGTCGAGGTACTCTTCAAGAACCGACCTTAAATTGTGATGTAGACTTAACGATTCCTAATTTCTGTTCCTATAAGCATTTGCTATATCATTGCGAACCTCATTAATTTCGGCTATCCCGTCAGCTTCGTATCCGTCCGCCGCTACAAAGCCTGACTATTGGGCCTATAGGTACCTGTTACAAGGGAACATTATTGTAATATAACTGTCAGCTGTCATTCGATCAAAAATCTATATTTTACCTATTAAGGGAATGTTTCTATTAACTATAAAAATTGGCTTTTAAAATATAAATAAATAAAAACAAGTGACATGTTAGTTAACACTTGGTAGTGGCCTTTATTAATTAAAGATTATGTTAACTTCAGAGAGATATCAGTTAGACGCATGAATTCATATGACGCCTGTCAGTTGTGCGTCAAATTAGCTACAATTGACTATCTTCTGAACTGTCAGGTGTCATGAGAGTATTCTGACAGCGGCCGCCCATTAGAATGGAAGTGGTATTTCATTGTAAACTATCGTCGATAGCTGATGTGGGTTCGAACCTACCAGGATATAATTTCTTTGTCACTATTAGTTAAACATAATAGATAAACTAACAAGCAGTATACTGCTATAAATGTTCTAGTTACACTGCATTATAAATATATTCAAAATTGTTATATCATCTGTTTGAAAGAAGCCGGTAGTTTCTTTCAAAATTCAAAGTAATTATAAAATATTGTTGCTTTAAGCGATGGGAGTATGACCCCGGGTTCGTATTCAGCGTCGGGTTACGTATATGGGTTAGGTTAGTGGCCATGGTACATCTAGTTCTCATATATTTTTGTACGTTTTATGCAATATTGACTCATCGCAAAGTTAGCTAGGCAAAATGATCGTAGAACACACGGCTACATATCAAGCTATACGTTTCAAGTATAAGCTGATCCCGCGTTATACAGGATTTCCATACAATGAGAGGTCAGCTTATATTAGAAATATATAGCTTGATATGTAACCGTGTGTACATACCATAAATATATTTACTTGTTTAATTTATTAGCATTGTTTCGTCGCAATCCATAAAAAACGTTTTGTTATGTTATGTGGTGGTTAAATAAGTTTTATTTATTTTTGTCAGCGTTTAGAGATTGTTTAATGTAAATTGGTTAGTTGTTAATAAATGTGATTGGTTTATGTTTTTAATATTATTATTAGGAATTCTATTCGATATGTTTGGTGTTTTCTATTATTATCAACCGATTAAGATCATTGTAGTTCTCTTTTTAAGAATATGAAATTTATAAATAAATTTTAGTAATTATGTTTTCGATTTTAAAATAGTTATGTATATCATTTCGTAGGTCTCATTAAATGATACATTTATATACGTATACATTAATATTATTATTTACTATGTACAGTAAAACAGTTCTACTATGGCGTGTACCTAAAGCAATAATCCAACCCATGCTTATAGCGTAGCTACTTTAGGTAAAAGCACAGTAATGTTGGATACCATTAGCGTGCTAAACGCGCCATAGCGTGCTGTTTTAACTTTCAGGACGGGACGGCTAAGAATGAATAAGTGATGTTCTCATGTTTGGCACAAAAACAGGCTATTAACTAAATATTATAAAGCCCAAAGCGGTATGTGCCGAAATATTAAAAAAAATAGCTTAGATTTGAACATCGTGTAATTATCAATCAGAATCGTAAATACGGATTGAAAGAGACGTCGATTTTGCACCAAAAAAATGTGCGCTATTTTCAACTTTGTTTCAATGAGAAAAATATATCCCGTTCGTATCGCTTCTTACAGGCTAGAAGTTAAAATAAAAAAGCTATAAGGCTGTAATAGCTATAAATTCATCCTCTTTCAATGGTTCTGCGTCACCTGAGTCACCTCTCTGCATCAGAGGTTTATTGTGGAACACTGACTGAATGGAATGAATATTACATTACATATCCTTATTTATAGCTGGATGGTCTTGCTTATTTAATTTGGTTAATGCATGCACTCATTTCAAATGTATCGATAATATAATTTGTCTATTTTTGAATTGAAAACTTCTTTATCTGAGCAGTTAACGTAAGTAAACCGTCACGCTCAGCTCGCTGACACTTTACTCGGCTCCTCCATCAACCGTGCTCGGGTCAAAGATACACTGGATCGTTTTACTGGGCTCTAGTCAACAAGAAGCTTGAAGTTTTCACTTCTATCGTGTGTAAAGAAATGGGTGTCTACACATGAGTACCACACCGTTTCCTTTTCATATTGAGTCACGTCTTACACCTAAGATATTACCAATATTAAAATAACTTGCATGATAATCCAATTAGCCTGTCAAGGAGCATAAAATGGCTCAAAAATACTGCTATCGGTCTTATAGTAAAGCCTAATCATCAGTGCTATAACGTACAGGGACCCATTTATTGAATACTCAGTGTTTAACTCTAAAAGAGTGGTTTGATTTGGAAGTATTGGTTAAGGAAATAAATTTGGATTTTTAAATACGTTTGAAAGTTATTTTTAGTGGTCCTTAGTTAACCTGCACGGCTGGCTTATATTTAGGTACCTATGAAATAGGTGTGTGTTATATATGTCTGGTGTTTATTGAAATCATTATCTCAATTTATCTTAGATGGGTAATTACGGTGGTGTTAGATTATTTTATAAACCGAAGTTATCACTTTCCAACCGACTTGGTAAAAGTTTCGTGATATTCTTTGCATATACTCGTATCATAAAGCCAATTCCCAAAAAAATAGAACTAATAAATTCGACACCCTGTTTTGTAACGTAAATGCCAGATTTTTTTAGGAATAAAATATTTATAGTCTACGGAATCTTGTTAAAACTGACTGGTTTTATTGTTTAATTTTTGAAATGTAATATTCATTTTGCATTTCAACTTATTACGCCAGCAAGTGGAAGCGCAATGTACTTCTCCGGCAAAAATTGGGTTGAATCTATACGGATCCGCCCACTGGCGATGTGCCGTCTTTGAACACGTGGTGCACTCAATAATTGTTTGCCTCTGAATTTTTCCTAGCTGTGGTATACCTTTGCACAGTTGAATGAGCAAGGTGATTTTTATGATATTTTTCTCTTTTATTTGTATGGGTTGTGCTCATTATCTTGTTGTTCCATTAGTTTTTATTAGTTATTTACTTATAATAACTCACCAATTGTTTTCTGCACAAAATTTCTGAGATCTGTCTTAAATAATAGATACTAGATAACTAGATGTTATACATGTATTGACGGCACTTAATTGTGATGCACAATGTTAAAATATTGTAAGTTGTAATCTTCTTAGGATAGGTGATAGATACTACAATCTTAGACTTAGGAATGTTTGTGGAATGGTTGGTTACAGACATACCCAGGATGTTATTGGGTTCCCATTTATCCCTTTTTGAAAGGTTTTGATCAGGTCTCATTTTAACCCCGTGGCCCCGCCAGAAATAACCCTGCCTATGTTTACCTCCAAGACGGACTGATGACCTTGTGCGCAGGACCGGCAATTGAGGAGGTCTTTGGTGGCCGCTTTTTTCCAGCAGTGGACGTCTCCGGCTGATATGACGGCTTGTAATAATTCAAGCGAAATTATTGGTAATGATATTTGTTTTGGAAAGGGATACTTTGTGTGCCTTCGTCACTTTTGCGCTGCCAACCAGATATCTTCACAGTTCCGTAATCAATGGGTGAGGTTAAGCTTCATAGCCGTCAGTGATGGGTGATCACCCATCACTCACTCAAATACGTCAATTTCTGCTAGTCTTTAAGGCCTAACAGAGAGCTATTTATACCCAATATAGGGTGTTAAATAAGTAACTAGTCTGTCTTTCTCCAAATTGGTTCCAATAATTAAAAATGGTGACCCCACTCTTGGTTCTGTCTGTCATCAATAACCGAGGTGTGGACGAATGCAATTATATTAAGAATACAATATGAAAGAAGTCATTTTCATGGCAGCCAATCTACAAATGTGTAGAACATCAGTTTGCGAATAATTAAAAAGTAATTGACTCACAGTACATAGTGCTAGTCAGTTTCTTAATAGATATTTTTTTCAGACTGGTGTTCTCAGTTTCATTGGTGGATAAAGTTAATTAAATATATATATATGTGTTTATAAAAAGGTGTATAATGTAATCAAATATGTCTATATTAACGTGTACCTACCTGCCAAAGATGCTATTTAAAGCAAAGCGTGCTGAATCATCGTAGCGACCGTTTCATTTTGTGTTGGTTTCGGAATCGCCTATTTATTATTACAGGAATTGTAAAGAACAGAAATTTAATAAAATCTATAACATTTAATCTAATGTATAATTTTAAATTCCTGCCTGAACGAATTTAAATCAATCATTTTCTGTCGAGTATATTTAGTTGGCTATCTATCTTTATTGTATGATCTAAAACGTGTAACTAAAATAATCACAACGACTATTCAGACGAAGAAAAAATTGCTATATATATATATAACATTTATGTCAGTAGCATGTTCGGCGGTTGATGCTACACATACTACATACCAAGACTACCTATTTAAGTTACACGTTCTACGTCAAAGACTAAACTATTCCCTAATGAGCTCAACATTTTAAAGTATACCGGTCCATTACCCTAGTGGTCGATATATAAAGTTATTTACCTATGCCATGTTGAGATAATACTTCTCACTAGGGTCTTGAAACTCGACAGTCAACAATGGTACATATAGTAAGTAAGGAAATTAATGTGATTACATGTCAAAATGAAGCATATCATTTTAAACTGATTAAATGATATAATAAATATTGGTTTTCTATTATTATAGCATGCATTCTAAATGGAACCTTGGTACCAAACCTTTTCCAACCTCCAGTTGTTATGAAGATGTTAATATCATTAAAGATTGCATGGACCACGTATTAAGGATCTATCTCGAAGGGCCATGACGTATGATCTGAGCAGGATGATATATTTACTAAACAAACGCGTGAGGTGACATGGCTATACAAAATGCAAAAAACAAAATAATTATTTATAAAAACAAACTTCGCCACTTATTAAAACAGTACACGTTATTGCACCAGAAATGAAAAAAAGCATCAATTTAAATGATCCTCTTGTTATGATTTTATAAAAAGGTTCTCGTGTGGCGACCACGAACCGGGCGACGCAGCGTGGACAGGCCCCACTGATATTGTGCGGGTTGCTCGCTGGAAACCGCTGGGGGGGAGGGGGGCTTTGTGGACGTCTTTCGGCTGATATGATGATATAATAAATATAACTAATAAACAGTTATTTTATAACTCATTATTTTTTTCTTGACGCAAAATTGCTTCTGGGTTGACGCATGCCACCCACAAAAACTGACTAAACATAACCTAACCCGAGAATGAAGCCCGGTCTGCCCGGAAGTCAGATACGGCGGCTGTGCCTCAGCCAGATCGCTGCCACGATTTATTGCCACGAAGCGGCAGTAGAGGACACGTCTCTAATTAGAGTCTACCTTAAATGATTCCTATCGATGCAATTCGAAGCCATCGAGTTTTCCTTTTTTGAAGATATTAGAGCTTTGTGGTAAGACACATAATTACTCGTATATAAATCAAGATTCTAATCAATAAATTTAAAATAAATGTATGTGTAATTGTTAGGTACATATGGTGATAGGTGGTCACCATATGTATCTATTTCAGAAAATGTAGATCTTATTCTTATCAAAAGACAGTAATGGAATAATTGGCAGACGGGTTTGCTATCGCAGTAAGATGGTCTAAGTACTCAGAAAGGAGCTGATGCCCGTCTTCTGATACATATTCTCTCGGCAAGTTGCCGCCGTCACCACATCCCAAATATATATATAAAATAATGCACATCCCACAACATAATAAAATACATACAATATAAATAAAACACAGACATTTAGACAACAATTTTATTTAACCTATGAGAGTTTATATGATTTCACCTCTCTCACATATTTGAAGTTACGGTACCTATCTTTCAGCAAGTAAGTTAAGAAAGAGAGCTTCACATTCTTCACACAAAAATAATTTTAGTAAAATAAATTAAATGACACTATAAAACTATAAATAAAATTTCAACACACACTGCGGCACGCTAATTAAGAAATATTAAATATACCTACACAAATATTAACTACGATGCTTTTTTACAGTAAGTACCTGCGTAAGTCTTGTAAGTTATTTAAACTTTAAATATTAAGTTATTCTGAATCATAAAATTAAAAACAGGTAATAAATAAATATCCAATACCAAATCAATAATATTTCCTTTTAGCGTGCCCATGCCCTTACACTTATTGGCCATTAATATTGTTAATATGAAAGATATTAAAGGTAAGTAAAGATATTAAATAATACATTATTTCCTCTTTAATTTCTTGGGGGCTGCTTCCGCGCCAGAGCCGGTGGAATAGAGGCCGTAGAAGACGCCCGCGGCCACCACCAAGATCGTCGAGAGCACTGTTATGTACTCAGCGCGGTTTCTATAAAATAAATGAAACATAAAAATTAAGCATACACTTGTAGTTCTCAAAAACGATATAAATATTTATTGACCGTCCGGTTGGCGTGATTGGTAAATTCCTGGCTTTCACGGGGTAGGTCGTGGTAAGAAAATTTGACTACACTCCATTAAGACTGACTATGATCGAAATTCGATCAGGAATACATTATTATTATGTGTCTTTATGAACGGTATAACAGTAGCTTCGCACAAAAGGAAAGTTCAACGTAATTAAATTGTTCAGTGATAAATAAATTAGTGGTGATTAATTTTAACGCAGAGGTGACCTACACCCCCAGTTTATTAGACACGATTACTAAAAATTAAAAATAACAGGAGGAGTTAGAAGCCTTAAATATGATTCTACGGAAGTACTTAAATCCCCAGGCTAATTAAAATACACAAAAGCTCTTCGGCTTTCCTTCCATTCCTTGTATGTAAACCTTATAATTCACATATCGGTACACACACAATTTCATACAAGTACTAAACAGACCCTTTTCTCATCATAAATATTTATTTTATTTATTTTTCTCTTACTTAGTATAATTTGTAATGTATAACATATTGCATGCTGTGTTTACGTCAAGAAGATCGTACACAAGCTTTTTTCAAGAACTTATATTTATCTTTTTATTTAATATTGTGTACGGCCAGTTTTGAACACCAAATACAAAAATAAAAAAGAACACCAACACACGCCGTGAGTACCTACAGGCTCGCCTGGTTTAGACACCAGCTATCACTATAAATTTCTTTCAAGACCACGACGTGCAAATAAGTGTTAAGGATACCTGAGTCGCGAGGTACTTTACAATCATATAATTGACGGACACAAAATACACCCAGACTCAGGACAACAACTTAGGTATGGGTCCCACAAATAGCTGTCCTGTACGGGAATAATCACGGTCGCAAAGTAATAATAATATCCTGGGACATTTTCACACATCATTCATCTCATCCCAAAGTAAGTAGAGTTTGTACTGTAGAAATCATATAGCTGATATAGGTACTACTACATTTGCTACTTTTCTTGTGTAAATACATACTTATATTTATAATTACACCCAGATACAAACAAACATGTTCATGCACACAAATATCTGACCTAGGTGGAAATGGAACCCACGATCTGCAGCGTGCAAAGTAGGTAAGAATTAACCAATCACGCCACAGGCATGTCTATATTCAAAGTAGGTACACAATTTTAAGAAGATATTACTCTCCAATGACCTATCAGCAGAATAATAGTATTCTTTTATTCATCATTCGTGGGTGGGCATCGAACCCACGACCACAGGGTGAAAGGCAAGCAACCACGACAACCGGCCCGTCAAGATCAGGATCGAGACATGGGTAAAATGAAGGAAGAACAAGTAGGTATACTTACTCGAAGGGGGTTCCACAGATTGTGTACCAGGTGGCGCCGTTGGGAGGCAGCTGGTTGTTCACGCAGTGGAAGTTGAAATACTTCTCGTCATAGTCCACCGGACAGAAGTATTTGCGCTTATATAACACCTGGAATGTTTTGTTATTTTGAACATTTTTGAAACACTTTTTGGGTTACTGTATAATGGAGGTCTATCCTGTTCAGGGTCATTAAGTTGGATTCGCTATTAAAATAAGCGTGTCATTTCGGGTTTTTGAACTGTGGTTTTAAAGATACCGATATGAATACTATATATATATGGGTACATCATTCGAATGTCTACACTCTCAGTGATGGTGAGACTTTGGGTGAATGCAATCACTGTATAATAATAATAATATCTCGGGACAATGTCACACAGATCATCCTAGCCCCAAACTAAGCAAAGCTTGTACTATGGGTACCAGGCGACGATATACATACTTATATAGATAGATAAATACTTATATACATAGAAAACATCCATGACTCAGAAACAAATATTCTTGCTCATCACACAAATATTTGCACTTACCGGGATTCGAACCCAGGACCACGAGCTTCGTAGGCAGGAGCACTAACAACTAGGCTACGGTGGCTTGCCTCACGGCATTGCGTCTTTTCTCTATAAGCAGGGATACGCACAAAGCTAGGTGGTGCGGGACTACCTTTGTCACCGGTCCACTCTAGTCACATCGTACGACAAGCAGGGTATACCGTAGACCAATTCTTTGCCTCGGACTACAGGTTAGCTGCACATAGGTCGGTATAGCCGGATAAAACTAAGTGTAACGGCAATTAGACTTTTACATATAACATAATTATGTATTTAATTTAATAGTACAGAATAAACCACACTAATATTATAAAAGCGAAAGTTTGTGAGTATGTATGTTCGTTACTTCTTCACGCAAAACCTACCGAACGGATTTTGATGAAACTTTGTAGTAATATATCCGAATAACAAATAGGCTATAATTTATAAAGCTTAACGCGGGTAAAACCGCGGGCACAGCTAGTATGTTATATATAATATACAAATTTAACGGATCGATCTAATCTGTAGGTGATTAATGAAATTTTACTTATCGATTTAGTTATCCATTTATGCTTAAGTTGATAAGAGTTGTGATTTTTTTCTACTACTTATTCAGTTATCATTTACACGTGTTATAATCTTACAAAGTAGGAGTGATATAATAACTACAAGCTATAAGGCAATAGAATTTATAGACGGTATTTCATGATAAGTCTTCTTCTTAGCGTGTCGGTGGCAAACGTATTAAACTGTTGTGGCCCAGAACGTGGCCAGGTTTATTGGCCTGCTTGCGGCACTCCTAAGATCCTGTCATGAATATGTGGCAGGGTAGGCTGGGTACTATGTTAGGTGGGCCATGGATTGGACCGATGTTCCACAAATACACTCCATTTTGGGTTGCTCGACAATCCCCTCATGTTTTCTTTGCTTTGGTTTTTTCTTGATGATAGAATTCAATTAGCACTTCGTAAAACCATATAGGTGGAATCCGATATTTGGCTATCCTATTAACTACAATAGAAATATGAAAATATTGGCCTCCAAGCTTTTTTCGTGTCTTGTAGAAGTCAAGCGATAGCAAAGGTCTTGTATAAGTTATTTTTTCATTACAAATTCGTTATTCACTGACATAGCGTTATTTAAGGGCACAATTGGGTTTACAACATGGCCACGAATATCTCTGTGTTCATTAAGTTACGTAATAAGCCAAAGGTTCTAGTCTAAGGCTGAGATCTATAGAGCATACTTAGACTTTGCTCAGACTTTACTTAGACAGAGTTAATGCATGTAACGAAATTACAATTGGTGTTTTGACTTTGTCTGTCTTAGCTTATGCTAAGCATAATCTTAACTTCAAAAAGTCTATAAATACCAAATCAAAGTATAAGCTTAGCATAGACTTAGCAAAGTTTTACGTAAGTAAAGTTTGAGCAAAGTCTAAGTAAGCTCTATAGATCTCAGCGTAAATACTGTAAAAAGAAATAAAACAACTATACGCTACCTGACCGAACGGTGTGGTGAGTGAGGAGACTTCATTGCAGGGACCTACGGGTTCGTGAAGCCCATTAGACCACTCCCGCTCAGGGTGGAAGAAGATGACGAACACCAAGTAGGTCACGAAGTGGACTGCCAGTTGCAATATCAACAGGTAGTCAATCGCCGTCAATCTGAAATAGGATATCATTAATATTATAAATGTAAAAGTTTGTGAGTGTGTGACTGAGTGAGTGTGTATGTTTGTTACTTCTTCACGTCCAAATGGCTGGAGCGATTTTATTAAAATTTGGTATGGACACCCTGGATTAACACATAGGCTATAATTTATAAAGTTTAATGCGGGTAACACCGCGGGGCAAAGCCTACCTTCCATTTTGCCGTGGAGAGCCTGCAAGGATATGCAACAGACACAAAGGTTGACAAGTTTGACGTCTACTGAGAATTTTCCTTGATAATGGAACATTTAACTGCCATAAACGCATGAGATTTTCTCTAACACCTTATCCATATAAAGGAGGTTTTAGTTCTGCCAATTCCTACCCATTAGAAAAACTATAACACATTACACGCCTTATTTGTTAAAATTATTCGTAAATTATTGATTAAATATTTACTTTTTGCTGGTCTTCTCGCGTTCACTAAGCAGGCCAGTCCACACAAACACGCTAAAGATGGCGAACAGCAGGAAGAAGGTGACTTCCGAATGGATGTGGTGCATGTCGTGCAGAGGATGGTAGATCGGCACGAAGAGCAGCACGCCGCCCGGCATACCAAGCAATGAGGCCACCAGCACTGACTTCCATTCAGACAGCTTACTGCAAAAATACGGACATAAATGAGTATTTATTGTTTAATTTGAGCGCAATTCCGGATGCACTTTCATCGTCATCATCATATCATCCGAAAGACGTTCACTGCTGGACAAATGCGTCAGCCAAGGATCTCCACAATAGCCGGTCCTGCGCTGCCCTCGTCCAGCGGCTTCCCGCGACCCTTGCAAGATCGTCGGTCTACCTTGTAAGGGTCCTGCCCACGCTGGGTCTTCCGGTTCGTGGTCGCCACTCGAGAACCTTTCTGCCCCAAACCTGCACTTTACCGAGAATAAATTATTTAAGAACATCAAATTTTAATGTTCTTTAACAAAGGCAAATAAAAGACAATGACCGCTGTGTCGCGGGGTACTTAACAAACATATAATTGACAAACACAAAGTATATCCAGACTCAAGACAACCATTTATGGGTCACACAAATAGTTGTCCTGCGTGGGAATTGAACCCGGAACACGAAACTGACGTCTTACATTTTTATAGGTCAACCTGCAGAGGTCATTCGATCCCAGCCTAGTTATCATGTAACAAAATCAATACACATATAAAGTTGAATTTTTTTGTGTCAACATAAACAAAATTCGTAACAAAGTTATTTTCACTACAATCTATTGGGGACCTAAAATATAGCTATTGTCCTTTTGTTTACACAGATGTCGCTTGACTTTCGTGAACGACTCTTTCTATATAAACTCCGAACAGTGAAACCGAAAATCTTCCGCGCATAAACTATTGTATATACTATATATTACGTCTCAAACACCGGGTCAAATTTACGCATTCGTTTTGGAAAGCTTCACAGTACTACTGTTTTAGAAACATGGCTGACTATGATATTAATCATATGGATAGCAGCTCAAAAATTTGTAAATAGGTACTCCTAAAAATGTATGAAATTGACTATGTATTTGTGTAATAAGAGATTTTACATCTTTTACAAAATAAGGCTTAGTTAAAAGTAGGGAATCCCAAATAGTATATAATTAATCTAAATTAATAGTAGTTATAATTTATGTAATAAAAATTACATCACGAGTGGAAGTCGAATCCGGTACAGTGCGCACTGGTCTGTCTGTCCATAACTGCACCTATAGATAATGATGGCTATAGATAATGTACGGTGAAAGTAAAATAATGACAAAACAATACTTACTCCGCTGATTCCCATTTATCGACTTTAGGTGCGAACCATCTTCTAGAAGCATTGAACAAGTAGAAGAAACTGGCTGTGAAAGCGGCATGGAAGTAGTAAGAGTTCCATGGCACCCAGTAGTGGCGGTCGAAAACGTTGGGATCCGTATCATGCCAGGTCCAGTGCACGAACTTCACGGCTACAATGTCATAGGGGATGTCGATGAGGACGGTCACCAAGCCGACGGCAAACGGCTCCGCGTATTTGGGCAGGTTTAATCTAGATACCGCGTAAGCAGCGTGGTAGATAAATGCAGGGTCTGAAATTTAAGAACAATTAGTAGAATGCAGCAAGCGTCATACAGTGGGGATGACGCTTTTCTTCTCTGCTATAAATAGTTGTTCTGAGTCTGGATATATTTTATGTCCGACAATTATTCTTTGTAAAGTACCCGGCAATACAGATATTAAAGTGCCTGTCTTGTATTATATTATAACCTGAATTAAAAAAAAAATACGTGTATACAAAATGTAGGTTTATTTAGTTTTACCTACTTCAAAAAAGGAATGGCGTAGCATTGTGTTCTTGATGTTCAGCAAAAAATTATCGTTTCAAACCGATAAAAGACTGCTCCAAATTATTTATAAAATGGAATACATTTGAGTACAACAGATCTAGTTATATAATTTTTCATCTTAATTAAAGTTGGTTAAATATACCTAAAATCTATAGCGGTCGCGCCAGGCAGGTCCTACCTAGCACGGCCACGTCCCATATGTTATAATAACGGCAATATCGGAATACATATTGTAAACTCATTAGTACAACCACATGAAAATTAAGGTAATTATGCGTGGTCGTGCTAGTCAGTCTGTACAAAAGTCGACGAGACTATAAGCTACTAGCTGTGCCCGGTGTTTCACCCGTGTAAAATTTTGTAAATTATAGTCTATGTATTTATTATTTAGATATTTAAGCTACATTACTGCAAAGTTTCATCAAAATCAGAACCGTAGTTTTTGCGTGAAAGAGACACAAACATCCATACTCACAAATTTTCGCACTTATAATATTAGTATGGTAGTAGGATAATAGTAAGTAGGTATACTCGCGTAAAACATCTAAGACAGAAGCTCCGAACTTTAAGTCTGTCTGTCTGGGTGCCACCGGAGCAGCATACCCGCGTTCCCGGGGCTCCCCCTATGAGGCGCCAGAAGAAGTCCACGGCAGGTTAGGTTTAGTCGGTGCGAGTCCGACATACCCACCCGCAGACACTTTTTGCGGGTGGCATGCGTAGGCATTCCCCTTGCCTTAACCAAAAAAAAAGTCTGTCTGTCTGGCTGTCACGCTTTCACGCCTAAAACTTCTGAAGCGATTAAAAAAAAACATAGATAGTCTAGAGCCTGCGAAAGGAAATACGCTACTTTTTAATGCGAATAAAGGGTTGTAAGAGGTTGAAAGGTGGGGATGAAAAGAAGTATAGAAGATACTACTTTTCATCCAACCGCGATTTTTAGACCTAGAAGCTTAAACCTTATTTTTTAGGGTAGTGATTCGATATTAATAAATATGACATTCATGGTTCAAAGTTTGTAAAAGTTTTACCATCAAGGGTGTAAAGTAAAATAACAATTGGGATGGGGATGCAAGTTTGTATGGAAATATGGAAGGTTTATGTAAATGTTTTATAAGTTTACGACAAGAAACAAAATATCAGAGCTGTTCTGATGTAACATTTCGGGAGTCATTACAAAATGTGCGGACCAGGTCGCAGGCACAGCTAGTATTTTACTAATTCTTTTTTCTAGCAGAATCAAGCCACGATATTTTTCGCATTTATACGCAAGATGACTCTGCCGGATGACATTCGGTATGAATCAGTTAAAAATAAATTTAAATTTAAGTTAAATAAATACTTATTACATTTAATTTAATGTAATGTCAATATTTATAGTAGTAGTTAATTATTTTTTGTTATAAGATAAATAGATGCTGTAGAGTGAGACTCCATCCCACAGTCAAACCGATAAAGGTCTTCGCACATTATAACAACTCACCGGCGACTCGACTCTATGCTAGACATTGAAATTTAAGCCCTGTATCATATGTTCAAGGTTCAATTTCAAAAAATGATTATAAAGTAGTGTACAACGAGTGGCCTACGCATCGTACACTAGAGGTCAACCCCGACACGTTTGTCACGCAATGACCATACGTCGTCCACGCAACGACCACACGTTGTCCACGTAACGACTATGCGTTTGCGACTGACGCGTGACGGGCAACCATTTGCCAGCCCACCCGTCCGCCCCGTGCCTTCCCCCCGCCCGCCATCATTCACTTTAGAATCGAAGGACGGAGTGCACGTTGGCGGTACACGGTGATATTTTTCGAAAATCATGCAGAAAGAAAAGTTGATAGAAGAAGTGCGAAAATATCCGCTACTATACGACCTTCGTGATCCGAAATATAGTGACGTACATAAGAAGGAAAAGGCATGGAATGAAATCGCTATTGTATTGTCGCAACCAGGTAAGAATTTTTTTCTACTCCGGTACATTTATCTGTTAATTATATAGTCCCGAACACCTATATAAAAGCTAGTCTTATTCAATTGCAAAAAAGTCTATCTAGTCTTTTTTGCAATTGAATTTTGCAAAAACTAACTGTCATATGTGACTATACAACTTCCCGCTCTTAATTATGCGGTATTGCTGTGTTTGTTATATTTAATCCCTAGTCGTAGAAAAAGTTTTGTATGCGACGTTGCATTAACACTCACCACGCCACTCACCATTTTTGAACCCTCTTATACAACTATTGCATAAAATACTATTAACATAATTAATTTCTATTTGTGACGTTTTCAGTGTTGGTATTGAGTTATTGATTTTGCCATAATCTACAGAAATTCAGCTATCGAACAAATAAATATGTGTGATTCTAATAGATATTAAAAATAATGTTAAAACTTATAAGTCATTTCATTAAAGTACATTGTTGAGAAAATTTAATTCAACCTGTTACATCCAAAAAGTAGGTATGTTATTGTACAGTTAACAGTACCTACGATTTTCTACTTGGACACTCGAAAAATCTTGGTTTATCGTAAAAATTAGTTTTTTCACATACAGTAATATAAAATCCCAGAATTTACTGATATAAAATATTAAATCTACGTCATATATATTTTATTTTTAGTTTGGGTTTCTGTATGTTATAATAAAGTGCCTTACGTTTATTTAATATAGGTAATCAGTAATAAAATCCCAGCTTAGTATAGAAACTTGTTTAATATTCTTAATAAGTCAATAATATTATAACCAACTTCTTACGATTATTACATATTAATTATCCATGATCTATATTAAATGCTGCCACGGAACTCGTCCTTCGGGAGATTGAAAATAAGTTGCAAACATATCACGAGTTTCAAAAGCAGATGCCGAAGATTCACTTATATCTTCTGGAATTGTACTTAGATTACTTAGTAATCTCTGTTCATCATCATTATTGGCCGAACTCTGCCTTGTGTTGACTTCATCATCGGATGGTATATTATAACACCGCATGACATTGTGTAAAATACACGTCGCAAAGACCACAATATCAACATATTTTGGGTGTAAATGCAAATTCTTATTATAAATTCCAAATTTTTGATATAAGATGCCGAACGCGTTTTCAACTACTCTGCGAGCTCGCGATAAGCGATTATTGTATATTCTTTCCTTTTCTGAAATGCCACTTGAACGTGGATATGGTCGCAATAAATTCCTTTTTAAAGGAAACGCTTCGTCGGCTACAAAAACATGTGGCATTATTATTTCAGTACCAGGTAATGGTGTGTCAGTTGGAATATTAAATGTATTCATTTCAATCGCTCTTCCTAATCTTGACGATGCCAAAATTCCGCCATCACTATTCTTGCCATAGGCCCCTATATCGACAGCTATAAATCTGTATTTATCATCGACGACAGCCATGAGCACGATAGAGAAGTGTTTTTTATAATTAAAAAATAGCGAGCCGCTGCTAGGAGGGGCAATTATGTTTACATGTTTGCCGTCGATGGCACCTATACAGTTTGGAAAATTCCATTTTTTATTGAAACCATCTGCGATTCTTTTCCAGTCTTCGGTAGTAGGTGTGGGCATGAACTTCCCCTTCATTGTATTTATAATCGCATTGCACACATCTTTTAATATCGACCGGATGGTACTTTCGCCTAACCGAAAGCTTGAACTCATAGTCCTAAATGAACAGCCACTAATCAAGTACCTGAAACAACCAATTTTTCTTTATATTTATATTATTTTGTTACAGCGTCAGAATGTAAGAAGATATGGCAAAACTTAAGGGAATATCATAGAAGAGCCATTAAAAAGAAAGCAACTAAAAGTGGTCAGAGTGCTAATACTAATAAAAAATGGCAATATGAAACTGAAATGTCTTTTTTATTACCACATTATAAAGAACGGTCTACAGTGACGTCAGTGGACAACACAGATGATGGTGATGATGAAAATAGCTTATCTGCTGCGGAAATTCTTGCCAATGTGACTAATAATGAAGAATCTCAAGACTCGTCAATTATCTCGGAGCGTCCTGAATCTTCGGTGTCTATGTACGATTCATCTAGATCAGTGTTTCCTGACATTCCAAAAACGACAAAACGAAAGAAATTGCAAGAAACAAGTGCATCGGCGGTTTTAATGGAATATTTATTAAAAAAAAAAAAACGATGAAGATGGAAAGCAGAATGACGAAATGGATAATTTTTTTTTAAGTTTTTCTAGCACAGTAAAAAAATTATCTACCTATAATCAAGCACTTTTAAAGTAAAGAATTTTTAATTTAGTTTCGGAAGCTGAAATACAAGAACTGCAAAATAATCGAAACTGTTACTATGATGATTTTTTTGCACCAGGAACTTCTGGCTACACAACTCAAAACCTAAATGCAGGTACTATCGGTAGTAGCTACACAACTCAAAACCTAAATGCAGGTACTACCGGTAGTAGCACCGCTAGCACCCAACAGCAAAATACAACGCCTATGGAAGAATCGAGGGTTGATGGTTCTTCTTAACACAATTAAAGTAAAATTGCTTTGCTTTGATTTATCCTTTAACTTGATATATAAATAAATACATATAAATTATAAAAAAGTTTCTTATTGCTTACCTTAATGTCACTGCCAGCTTTTCTTCCGGTGATACAGCTTCTCTAAATCGCGTGTTTCTTTTGTAGATGTCGTCCTCAATAATATTAAGTATATAATAAAACAAGTATCTCGGCATACGGAAATAGATATAGAATTTTTCTTCGTCATCTAGCAGACGTTTCCGGATATTCCAATATTCCCCTTCTGATTTCCTTTGTCGCAACATATCATGTACCCAATATCTTCTTTTCCTGCTGTTTCGTTCATTTTCATTATCAAATATAATAGCTATAATCGCCAGTTCACTGAATGTAAAGTTCGACATTTCATAAGCAACACGACTTCTTTGGACAAAATTTAACCGAAAACTGAGGTTAGACGAGTTGTCTGTTGAATAACCCACTCGTTGGCACCGCGTTGGCCACTCCTTGACACCGCGTTGTCCACTAGTGACCATTGGGTGGATCAACTAGTTGACTACTCATCGAGAGTGTGAGTAGAGTTGCTGCCGCGTTGGCGTGGAGTTGTTATAATGTGCGAAGACCTATTAACACGGTTTTGTGGGACATATGTACAAACTTATGAAAATATATTTGTATAAATAAAAAAATGGTACTTACACAGGAGAATAATGTGCAATGGCAACCTAGCGCCCAGGAACATGATGGGCGCCTGCGAGTGCCAGAAGTTGTCATACTCCGGGAGAACGAAGTGCCAAAAGTTATCAGTCCATAATCCATGGAGTACGGTGGCCAACCAGAAGTATGGCCATCTACCGCCCTTCCTGAAGGCTAAGTAAAAAACATAGAATTAATTATGCCCTAAATCTGAAACTACAACAGTATTCTACTGTAGGTGTCACCTACGTACCCAGTGGGATGTTAGAAAGGTAATGGTAAAACTGATATGCTGGTGTGGATCCTTCGTAAAATACATCTAAAGCATCTTGCCTAGGTAGGCAGGGTCATAGCCCGCCGGACGAACAAAATTGACGTATATCTAAACTCAAAACTTGGAAATCTTAAATTTAATCGTCCGGCTAGGATCCAATCAGCGTGCTTTACCAATCCGGGATAGGCGCTCTGCTGTTAAGCTATGATCAAATTTACGATTGCCTTACTAACACCCTTACAAAGGATGAAGAGTTCGTAGTACAGAAAAGGAGGTGAGGTATACGGTTTAATATTTTTTTTTCGTTTTTAACAAGATAACGCTCGCGTTATATAAATCGCTGTGTCAAGGTGCTTTACAAATTTGCTATTAACGGATACAAAGAACTCTTTAATACTTCTTATTTACAAAAGAAAAGTAGTATATGTAATATCAATATGTCAGTTAACTGGCTGCCGTTCTGGGATCAGATGGCCATGTGTGAATAATGTCCCAGGATATTATTTTTTTTTATTTCATTAATCATTTAACATAGTCACCATATGGTAAAACTAGCGTTATAGCTGTACGCATTACACAATATACTACTTTACCACATTATAACTATCTTAGTACCTATATAGGACGGAATGAAAGATGAGTTCGTTGTTAACTATCACAAATATAATATAATACTAACGTGATAGTACGTTAGTATTATATTATATTTGTGATAGTTAACAACGAACTCATCTTGCATTCCGTCCTATATAGGTACTAAGATAGTTATTATTAAAGCACAGTTATTATTTAAAATTTATAAACTCATGTTTTAACAACTTAGTACAGTGCCTCTAGCACGAGTTCCTGCAGTTTACTTACTCGATCACATTTAGCACCAGTGCCTCTCGCGGAAACTATTAAGAACTAAAACTCTGGTGCTTAATGTATGGGACGAAACTGTACGTGTGATCGAGTAAGTAAACTGCAGGAACTCGTGCTAGAGGCACAGTACTAATGTCGGTATTCCGTAAAATTTCTTTACCTCCCGTGTTAGTCGAAACTGTGTTACGGCAAGGTAAGATTCTCACTACCGAATAAAATTTACGTACAATATTAATGCGCTAGTTCATAATCCGTTGCAACCACAGGTAATATGGAAACAAAAGGTATATCGCACCTTTTGTATCCCTACAGCCGAGGAGTGGCAAGCTGGATGTAAACACATAGTATACGCTAATAAAACAAAATAATCTAATAAAGAACGTAACAACTAACTAAGGTTTAACTTTTATTAATAGGTTTGTAAGTTTTGATGTAGTGTTTTATATGTGATAAAAGTATATTGTTTATAATGTATATGAACATATTATATATAGTTTTATATGTTTATGTGTATTTAAATAATGAAGTTGTTTGTATTAATATATAAAAAGTAAACATAAATTATATCATAAATATTATGTCGCTCTTTTTAATCGCTTTTCAGTCTCTTCATAGTCCAATTTACTCAGAAACGATACCAGAGCCCTTCCGCAAACATATCTAGTCATATCTTTAATAGGGTTTGTCTTACTAATGCGGTTATACAAGAAAGGAGATAAATAGAATGAGAAGTTTGTAGTAGAAGATATTTTACATGTAGGGATTTCCAAAAGTATATATTTCCTTCTGACTGATAAACTACTACGCTTTGTACAGGAATGTTGCCGAAGAACTATAATTTTGATAAACCCCCCCCCCACCCCCGCCATGCTGATATATGTACCATAGGTAGCTATAGATTGGCATAAAGCAAGATATACAGTTTTGTTAATCTTATTGTCTTTAAAATTTCACAACTTTTTTAAATTTGTATTTTCATTTATATTTTTCATTTTCATTTGTATTTTCATTCATTTGTATTGTTCTTGTCTATATCGACACCAAGATACTTAATACTACCAACTGAGGAAAGTATACAACAAATACAATGTTCTAAACTAGTTTCATTACAATTATGCGCTTTAAAAATAAAGTGAGGTTTGGTTGTCAATTGTTTTTAATACTAAAAGTTATATACTTGGTCAAAAATTATTTAAAGTTTAGGTATATTTTACTACATCGTGTCTGAATGGTTCTGCCTATATTAAACTAAGAATTGACGCCACCGAATTCAATGAGCCACAACTGAGAAAACTCAACAATATAAACTCAAGGGATGTATCTACCACCGGTTCCAACATGGCCCTGATGTGACGGTCCAGCGTAACATACTCAAGGAGGCAATTCATGGGGATATTAGCAGGCGAACACAATATTTATTATATAGACGGTAGTAGGTTATCGATTACCGACCACTGACTGAAAAACGCAGACTGGGCAGGCTTCCTACAAGATGGCCCGATCTTGTGAGGGTCGCTGGAAGTAGCTGAATGCGACTAGCGCTAGAACTACATAGTCTTTGGGGAGAACTATATCCAGCAATAGGAGTCTTTCGGCTTATATGATGATTATGAGGCGGTGGTTTAATTATACTATAGACGCGGACACGCGGTGACAAGATCAGGCAAGCACAAGTAACGCATGCCTCGACTGACTCGACCTGAAGCCAATATCACTAGAAATGCAATGATCTTGGAAAAATACATCCCTGTCTGATCTTTTGGCCTTTGGCTACTACTTATATATCATTTAAAAGTTTAAGTTTAGTACATACCATGTAGAAGCGTGATAAGGCCGGCTACCACGTAGATTCCTTGTGAGATCAGATAGGTGGGCTGCGCAGCCCACAACTTCTTGATGTCATTCGTGTAGACAAGCCACTCGCCCCACTGTTAACAACACAAATACATATATTGTTACTGAACAATTTTTTACTGATTACAAAAGAGGGAAATTCCTTTCTTCTACGTTACGCGATAGCTCCGTTGTTTTGTTGTTTTTATTCGATGGGACATTTGACTAAGACAAAATTTGACTTCGGTCGTATGTTATTAAAAACAGCCTTTATTTATAATGATGCAGCCCGTTATTGGCCCACTCCAACATTATTGTGCGAAGTTCCCAATAACATTTCGTTGGCTTCAATTTTTATTTTAATAGAAATGTACTAAATTTAAAAATAATTGCTTAGTAACTTGTTATTAATTATTTATTTAAGGGTTAAATAAAAATATGTGATAAAACAGACCGCACGGACCGACAAATTTTTGTTTTTTGTTATTTTTATATTGTATTCGACTATATTTATGTACCTACCTATTGCATTGTGAACTTGACAAGTATATCAATACCAAAGTACTGAATAAATTTCATTATTTCATCAAAAAAATGCGAATCAACAAATTTAAAACAAAAATCAAAGCACAAAGTTTCGGACTACCTACATTTCTTAATTATAAAATTGATTGGGAATTAGTAGATTAAATTACAGGCTTTTTGATAATCATCAATTGTAATTAGATATTCTATAAAGTTTTTTTTTAAAAGATTCGTACTCGGCTTTTTGGTAGTGTGTCTCAAGCTGCCATGTCAATCATTGCACGGCAGGGTAAATATGAGTACTATGCCAAAAAACCTGTAAATTAAATATAATTATTATATATACATCACATGAGGATCCACTGCCACCGTGTAATTCGCTCGTACTGCCTTCGTAATAAGAGCTATGTAAAACACAATGAGAATCCACAGACGTGGTGTGGACTGCACTAATTAAGATGTATGTAGGTAGTTGTATTATAATGAAAATTAATTCAGCCTTTTAAGAGTAAAAAAAATTATGGAGTCGGTGTTTTTAATGGGTAAGTTGTCTCAAAGAGGCGACGCCGGCACTTGAGACAACCGTGTATTGCGGGAGACACTTCACTTGCACAAACCAGACGTACAATACAAAGAACTATATATCATGATCGAAGGCGAAACACAGGGGCATTGGGGTACGTAGTACTAAGTAGACTACCTTAAACAGTCCGTTACACATGCAGTCTTCTTTGTCAGTTATTTTGGTTCAAAGTAACTTAAGTAAGTACTTACCATAGGAATATTGTTCCAAATTCAAACGGAATCCTATTGCTAAGCCTCCTGTTCAACCATCTGCCTGCCCGTGTGTCTGTTTTCAGCGTATCTCATTAAATTTAATAGGTACTTAGTTGAAATTGTCACAATGCACACATAACGTTCGAATTTCAAAAGATCTAATAGAACGAAAAGGTGTCATCTCAACAACCCCTAAAGTCACGTCTATCAACATATTTCTACAAAATACCCACATATAGAGATAGCAAAATTCGCAAAATCGCAGTATTCGCTTTTGATTGTCAATAGAAAAACTATATACTTATGCCTAGTAACTTTATTAAAAAAATATAATAATAATTAAATCTTACCGTAACTGAGTTGGCGGTCGCCATGGTCGCTATTTGATAAGAACGTGCGCTGCCGCCGATCCTTGTCGCCAGTGTGATTGTAGTATTGTGAACTCATCAATAGAGCTGACCCGAATTATCGATAAGGTGTATCGATTTAATTTAGCACTTCTATAATATTTTTTTAATTCAGGAGAGAAAACAGGAGTTTGCATGCATGTATCTACATTGTATGCTTAAAACTACGGTGTATCCACTAAATTTGCTAGGACAAAATTATTTTAGGCTATTTTTAGCATATTATCCGTACCCTATAAATGACATTGCATTCGCGCATTGGATCAAAAATCGAGTTTCTTATATATTATTATCTACAGGCCTATCGATATAAACCCCTACTCTCCAAATCATTCTCCTGATGGAGCGCATTATCAACAACCACCAAGAGCAACGCGATATGGATTTCACCACGGTCGCTCAGCTGGTGATCTTCTAGCGTATCTCACACACCGATGGGCGTTAGCCACTGAGAGTCAAGGTGAGGCATTGGCTATCAGCCTAGACAAGGCGAACGAAGGCGTCTGATCGGGTCTGGCACCGGAGTCTTCTATGGAAGTTGCCAGCATACTGCTTTTTCGAGGGATTATGCAAACACATGGATTGCCAGTTTTTTGTCCAACAGAAGCATAAATGCCGTTGTAGAACGCAGCTGTTCAGATGGTCATCCACGTTAACATTCGACAAGGCTCCGTGCTGTCCCCAACGCTGTTTTTGCCGCATATCAACGATATGTTAGCCATAGGGAACATTAATTGCTATGCGGATGACAGCTCCGGGTATATATACCTAGTACTCGGGCCGTGCCAAAATCTCCTGACCTATTATAGAGGAGTCTTGTGTCTGAAATCGAATGCAATCTTAACAGAGTTTCCGATTGGGGACGATGAATTTAGTCCAATTTAACACCTCCAAGACACAAGTTTGCATGTTCACCGCTAAGAAAACCCCATTTACTGTGGCTCCATATCTCCAAAACGAAGCCAAACTGGCAGGAAAGAAGCTTTAACTACCTATGGGCGGAGAGCACCAGCTTACCAGCTTGGGCCTCTTGACTCAGTCCAAAGACGCACTGTGAGGCTTGTCGACGATGCTAAGATATATAGACGTATTGAACCCTTAATGCAGTTTTTAAGGCAGAGAGAGGCAAAGTCTTCAGCTTAAACCTAAGGAGAGACTTTGCCTCTCTTTGTGTATTCTACTGTTCTTAGAATGGGATGTTTTCAGAGGAGTTATTTGATTTAATGCCCACGGCCACGTTTTACCATCGCACCTCTCAACACAGACGCTTTCAGTGAAACTTCCTCCCACGTACGTTGAGGATGTGGAATGAAGCCCCTGTTACGGTTTTCTCAAGACTCAAGAGACTACAAAAATCCTATCCCTCCCTTCAAAAAGGGAGTTATTATAAGATTTCTAAAGGGTCGGCGACGAGCTAATAATGCCCCTGGTTTTGCAAGCGTTTTAAGACCACTGACCATCAGGTGAGCCGTATGCTTGTTTGCCAACTAAGTTATATAAAAAACAATATGGACTGTAAAAAAATAACTTCTGTTTTCTTATTGGAAATCAATATCGTACGATTTTCTAATCATATAAAATTGATTTCCAACAAAATAAACCAGTTAAATTTTCATATGCCTATATCTATGAAACTCGTTTTTGATCGTGAGTCGTTTAAATAAGTAAAGTAAATTTAGATTTCCTTTTGACTTATCGATATGTGGTATCGATGCAGGTACTCGAGACAACACGCGCGCGTTATCACTGTAGTCGTGTCGTCAGCTACGTGGTACCAGGCGTGCCAACGAGTGCCACATGCACACACACGGCTCCAGCGGGACACCTGTGTACAACATTTCACCTTTATGCCGTAACATACGGTTGCAATAATTGCCTAAACTTGCAATGTGTTATGCTATATTTATTTAAACTACTGGTAGTTTATATTCATACCTATTATGAGTTTATGTTTTATAATCATAGTTAACAGTCGATCTTTTTTAACAACAGAAAATTCAATTAATCTTTATATAGTATATTAAAACAACAATTAGTAACAATAAAACCGTATCCGGTCTTATCGTCATCGTGCTTCAGAAGGTTAGGTAACCTACGTCAAGCGGTCGGCCCCGGTGGCGGTCGAGAAGCTATGATATATAGGTATATATGTATATACAAAATTTTAAGTCCTTAATCAGGTCCCATTTCCAGGTGTTGGATCTTTAAAAACGATTAATTGCATTTAGGATCTTATATTTTATATGAAAAAACTTGAGAGGTGTCAAGGGACACCCGGATGGAATGATGTTTCTTTTTATTAAAAAATAGGTATAATGTAATATAAACTTAATCAGTAGGCTCAATTTTTGAAAAAAATGGTGTCGCTACAACTTTTCCTCTTAATTTTATCTAGCCAGTATACTATAGTAGTCTTTGATTTTATCCGTCTAGCCCCCTTTCTCAACACGTGATAAAGAACTTCGTTCCAATAATATTTTATAATTGCTCTTAAATATGAAAATGAGAAACATTCGTCTCCTATTTACTACAAGGAGAAGTGGCATAAGTAAATTATTTCAATATATTCTTATAAAAAGTGCACAAAAGCTAAGGTCAAATATTTTGTGTGCTTTTTTAAAATTTCTGTATTGGCCATGGATATAAAATCCTTCAATCGTAATAAATAATTAGCGTTTTTGTCATTTAGTCAATAATGCTGTCTAGTCACATGTTGTATTTACTTATGTGTATTTACTTAATAGTTGAAATAAAACCCGGAATCTCGTCGCAGCGCCAGTTACCGGGTCCAGTTATACATCTAAGTCATAGAGCAATCCAATCAAATGCACAAAAAGTCATCAGACTCACGAAAACAATTAAAATTAATATATTAGGAATCGGGATTGGTAGCAAAAGGGTGAAAATTTAGTGTTGTATGAATTTGCCAATGCCAAATTATAATTTAATAAAAAATAAAGAGAATATGGTGTGGGCCACCCTTAGGGCTCTTCAAGCATTTAAACAATGCTCGAAGTTAGATGTTTAAAAATAGCTTACGACAGATTCACAGAATATGCATAAAATGTTTCATAAGTATCGGTCAGTTTTCAAACACTGTGAGACGAGAATATAAGGTAGGTATATATCTTTCACATGCAACTGTGAACATATCAGTCGGCCATGTTTCTAGAAAACAACACCGATAGATAATACCTACATCCTCCGGAAGGGTGTTAGCAAGGGAATCCTAAATTTCATCTGCCAGCGTGTAACGTTCGTAGCTTAACGCAGAGCGCCTACCCCGGATTGGTAGATGGTGCAGGTTCGAGACCCGCCGGACGATTAAATTTATGATTTCCCATTTTTGAGATTACTTTGCATTGCGAATAATGCCATAAAAATAAAATTTAATATATTAAATACTTATATATTTCCAGTGGTTTTCTAGTGTAATTAAAAGGCGGAGGATGATCTTGTTTGCATTTATTGTTGTAAATCTAGAGTTATAGTTAAATTAATAAATTATTTACATTTGTATAGGATTAGAAATATTGACATAGAATATTTAACATTACTTATATGTTTTTATTTGAAAATATTATGAAATCACTATCACCAAATGTTCAACCACGTAGGTGAGTGATTCATTCACTAACATGCTCCACCGTAAAAACCAAAATTTAAAAAATTCAATCCTTTACACAAATCCAAATAATTCATAGGTTTGTAACATTATATTTGAGTGTCATAATCTGATTATTGATCCCTCATCCATATTTCGTTAAAACATATTATTGTAATAACCCCCCAAAACGATGGACACAACTACCGCAAGACCAGTGACTGTGGAGATCTTTGGGGCTTTCTTTGTTCTGCAGTGGACGACTTTCGGCTGGTATGATGATGATGAATAACTATACGTACTTATATATAAATACGTAGGTAGGTACTTGTTGAAATTTACCTCTGTTAGTTTTGTTAAAGGTTGTTATTTAGTTGCAGTAGACAGGTAAGTTTTTATTTTTATAATGTTTATTAGATTAACAGACGGCTGCTTTTCAATTAATGTTATATTAAAATTACCAAACTATTTAAGATACTACCCATAAAATATTAACCCAGAAAGGATGACAATCTAACAATCTAAAGACCAAACCTATCCGCAGCACCCGGTATAAATATAGTTTACAGCAAGATAGGTATTTTTTCCGATGTCTTGGATTTATGCTATTGGCCTCCTCACTGTTTTCCGTTTAGAGAAATCAATCTATTAATCATATGTTCTGTCGTACTGTCAGTAAAAGGATGTTTGTAGTCTTAGATTGATAATGGATGATACCAATAATTTTGTACTTATAGGTTCAAGAATGGTTCCAAACACAAAATGCCAAAACATAAATGCATAGCTTACATACTCTGTGATTCGTTCAATGACATTTCTTGTTTTTAAGACATCTGTGATGACATTCTGGGTCTTGCTTGACTACTTGAGTTTGAGTTTTATGTAGGTATATGTTTATGTAGTACATAAATAAATATAAAATACAAGGAGTCAACAATGTTTTCGCGTTTTTTTAAAGTGTCTCAGAATTTTGTAATCAAATATAATTATGGCCCCATTGCAAGCAATGCTTTCAGACACAATACGACAGTTGCTAATACTCTTCGAACTAGGAGAATACCGAAGAAAGAACCCGGAGAAATTTTTAAATGGATTTTGCTGGTAAGTTAACGGCAATTTTTCAAGCCTTGAACTTTATTTAACGAATTTGTTGCTACAATTAAGTGGAGATGCAAATTCACACAGTATTCTGTTAATAAAACCTGTGATATGTATGTCATAATACTATAACCTTTAAAATGATTTTAAGATGCTGCCAGTGAGCTCGTTCGGGCTAGGTTGTTGGCAAGTTTATAGGCTGCAGTGGAAGCTGGAGCTGCTCGACATGATGCAGGCCAAAACCAACGCAACTCCGTTGGACTTACCAAAAGAGTAAGTATAAAAAAAATGCCTTAACAACAATATGTTATGCAAGATAATTTAACATGCACTCTACTCAAAACATAACTTTGTAGAATAATATAACACTTTTCTCCCAAGCTAATTTGTTTATCCATAATACATGAGTTTGGTGTTATTTTATTTTGTGATTAAATTACAATTCTGAACAGTCAAAATAAATATAATATTAAAATAAGATATGGTATCCTCCTGGACATCACGGTTTAGAAATAAAACTTGTATGTGTACTGTTCTAGAAATAAAATTTCCATCCTATTTCTTGTAGTTGTAATCAGATTTTGGTGACACCGGTAGAGACTAAAGTCTCTTAGGGTTAAAATAAAAGGACAGGGGGAGGGTTAAAATAAAAGGACAAACAGTTTTACCTGAGATGTGCATGGAGGCAATCTCATTTTTGCAGATTATGAGAGAATCAAACAGTTACTCATGTATTATTAAGTCAGTAGTGTAATGTGCCATAACCAGGTCTAAGTCTACACTTATCAATAAATAATAATATCAAATTATCAATAAATGGTCCTACGACCATTTATTGATAATTTGATATTCCCATTGGCATGGAAAGTATTGTTACTTGAAAAAAATAACAAGCATTATATGTATATATGAATTGCCCCTACAGTAATATACAAAATGTAACACTCCTAATGTTGTTGTTAGTATCAATCAAAATTTATTTAGAAATTTTAAGAATTTCTATATTGTGGTTAGGAAAATATTATTATATCACTAATATTATTTCAATTCTATCATTAACACATCAATAGGACAGTGGAATCAGTTGCTGAATTGGCATCACAAGTAAATGTAACAGAGCTGAAATCGTAGTTATCTATGTCATTTTTTATAGATTCATAGTCGTATCGAACAGATGTTTTTTTCACTGAGGCTGTGGCTGGTTTATTTAAATCTAAGAATAAAGTTATGGGAAGATGGTCTGTAATGTGTGTGTCTAGTACAACAACCTTAGCAGGAGCTTTAGTTTTTAACAAAACATGATCAAGGCAGTTGTCCACTCTGGTCGGGATTACGTGTGCAGGTAATAAACCAAGGCCAGCTGTCAAGTTTAGGTAGTCATTTGAATGACGGTCAGTGTTACCGGGTTTAATATTGATATTCATGTCATGAAAATGATATAACCATAACCCTTATTTTAAGTTTAATTTCCTGTTTTACATTTTTTCTGTCAATGATATATACTGATTTTGTAATAGAAGTAATTTTGACACTATAAGAGATCTTAAAATTGAGCAAGGCTATATTCAGTTTTTCTACTTAATTACTCTTGTAGCTATAGAATCCTGTTAGAAAGTAAGTTGTATCAGGTAAATTATATAAGATACTTAATTTAAAAAATTTCTGTTAGTTTTGCGGAGCTTCAGAAGATGGAATACATGCCAGTTCGAGTTAAGGGTCAATTTTTGCATGACAAGGAGATCCTTATTGGGCCCAGAGCATTGATTGAATCAGAATCAAATATTCAACGAGCAGGTTCCCTAGTCTCTGATCCAAAGAAGAACCAAGGATGGCTGGTGATAACCCCATTTGTTTTGGCTGACACAGGGTTAGTATGTCTTATTTTCATGTATAAACTACTACTACTCATTAGTCAACATCAATATCTGAAGTACAAGAGCCTGTGTTGGGTCTTACCCAAATTGTTCAGTTTTCATTCAAACTATTAGTACATGGTTTTTGTTTGCTGTGAAAGTAAATTTCATTCGCTTGGGAATCAATTGTGGGGTTGTCAGATTCGCCTGAACAACAGAAAGGCCCCATTACCTCAAATTGGATATTTGATAATCTATCAACTTTAATTTTAGCTTCATTATTAAAACAATTCCATACCCTTACGGCATCAGTACAGTAATGGTATGGGATGGTATCTTGAAGAACAGACAAACTGAAGTTGTTATCGTAAATCAGCATGGACACTTAGTTATGTTGAAGATATGTCCACAGCCATTTTCTGGAAGTCGCGTTTGTCTCCACATGTTCTAAAAGACTTGAACAAAGTGAGAAACACCAAACAATTGAATCATTTTTACGATTCCATTGAATTAATCTGGTGGCAATTGCTTCCACGTTGATTCTATAAATAAATATTATTGTGATGTTTAGAATTTTACTTAGTGCTAAATTATCCAACAATGTTTTTAATGCTACAAATTTAACTTAATTACTGTAGTAAGTAGTTCATGTTCATACCAATAATGTTATTAAAAGAATGATTGAAAACGAAATAGTTGGTACTAAAGTAATTATTTACAAAACAAATATCTAGATCGTTGTATGACATGGAGAGAACATATAAAAATTAAAAGAGACGAGATTGTAATATGACATAGGAACCTCTACTGGATGTTAGGGAGAAACTCCAGACTATCATTGGATAACAAACTCCTTATATACAGGGCCATCCTAAGACCAGTATGGATGTATGGTATTCAATTGTGGGGCAGTGCCAGCGACTCAAATATTAATATCGTACAAAGAGTACAATACAAGATCTTGAGATCAATATATACATCAACACCTGTCAGTGAAAACAGTGAAGGAGGAAATCAGAGATACATCAGAGAGATATAAGGAGCGGCTAATGAATATAATGAATTACAATTAGCACGCCAGTTAACAAACCAGAACCAGGTGAGACGACTGAAGCGGCACAACATCCTGGAGCTACAAGATACACATTAGCTCTAGGCCCCAATGGTGACTAATTTCTCTCACTGGAGAGCATACTCGACATGATAAACATTATGACACGCCATCGACTCATAGTCTACTGGCTGATTGCCGATAAAAGAAGAACAAAAACAAAAAAAACAAAAGCAACCATGATGTGAAAATCACTCCATAATTCTATTATAATAATATCTCGCGGAAGTCTAATTACATCTTGTTTAGTTTTTGTCTTACACATTACATTCATTAATGTCCATCCATTTTTATTTTGTTACAGTGAAGTAATTTTAATCAATCGAGGTTGGATACATCAGAACCTACGTCCAAAAGAAAAGCGACAGCCTTCTATGGTGAATGGAGAAATTGAGTTAGTTGGAATAGTACGATTAACAGAAAAAAGGGCTCCCTTCATGCCTAAAAATAACCCAGAAAAGGGTTCTTGGTTCTCTCGGTATGTATCACAAGTAGAAGCTTTCTATCACTCTATAAGCAGGTTGGCTGGGAAAGTAACTCTACAGATTAAACTTCAGAATATGCTAAAGTTCTGATCCTGAGTGTAAGTAAGATTCATCTCCAGAGCTCATAGAATAAGTAAAATATTTTCAGTAATTAGGTTTTTCTTTACTGGGATCCCATCGGAATAATTTGATTCAAGATCCACAATCTTTAAATGAATATTAATATCATTTTATATGATGTCAGTGGAAAATGTATGTCCAAAAATAAGTAAGAAAGCGTTTGGTGGTAAGAATTCAATGTAAAATCTTAATGTGACTGATATTCCCACTCTTAGCTTTGGACTGACTATGGAAATTTTATTCAATTCCTATTTTTAAAGGGGATTATAAGCATATACGTGTAGGTTCTGTACATACGATGCGGATTTGGAAGCAGCTGAATTTTGTTGAAAATTCTAAAATCCTGAGAGATTTTATGATATTAGCCAAATCTAACCGCAATCCAATAAAATCCAAATCCTGATATGGCCATTTGGCATCGTTAGTAGATGCCTTGCTTTTCTTTTGCCTGGTGGGGTCGATCCCACCCAGAGCAGATATTTGTGTGCATGAACATGGCTGTTTGTACTGTCTGTATATATTTATAAAGACAAATGGAGTATAATTATGTAGTATATCACTTATTTAATTTCCATAGTACAAGCTGTGCTTAAATAGGGATCAGATGGCCGTGTGTGAATAATGTCCCAGCATAAATTATTATTACTATATGGTAACCCTACTCTTGATGTTTATTTTGTATCATCATTACAGCTAAATGAGTCCACTGCTGGACAAGCCTCCCTCAAGAATCGTCTTGGGGGGATATGCCATAATCGCCACGCTTGGCAGGCGGGTTGGCGATCGCAGTAAGATGGTCATAGTAATCAGAAGGAAGCTGCTGCCCATCCTCTGGTAGATATTCCCTCGGGTCGACTTCTACGCCCCCCACGGGATGAGATGGGGTGATGATATTCTGATTCTGATATTTGTCGCCGTCACCACACAGCTTATTTTGTATTACCCGTAACATATTCTTTGTGGTGTATAGTATACCTTTGTCGATTTATTCAGAGAGCCAGTGTGTTAAAAAAGAATAATTAATAATTTTATTATTTTTTACAGAGATCTAGAACAGATGAGTTCTTACCTAGGCTGTGCTCCAGTATGGCTTGACGCTCGTGGCATACCTGATCCTCCCGAAGGCTGGCCTATACCCAATCAGACCAGAGTGACCCTCAGAAATGAACATCTCTCATACATAGTCACCTGGTACTCTCTTTCCATATTGACGGCAATTATGTGGCATCGTTACTTCATTAGAAAATTGCCGCTTTTGTAAATAATATTTTAAAGCAAACTTTAGAAATAATGATTAGAATATACAGAACTCTGTTTTCTTGTTATGTTGTATGTGGAGCGAATTAAAATAACTCTTACAATACCATACTTAAGTTCAAATTCGATTGCAATAGTACAATCCACAGAAAGTATTGGCAGTAATACCATACATTAATTTTATTTATTACAATGGGGTAATCATACTAGAATAAAATAGTTTGCAATTAAATAAGATATTGTAAGTTATAAGTATCATGATCTTTCAAATGGGCTATTGTATAATTTTGAAATAAACAGTATTTCAAGTTGTCAAAAGAGCCACCATAGCTTGTCTCTGGTCACTATAGATAGTATTAAGTACGGTAAACTAAGATTAAATTCACAGTTCTACGCTTCACATTCATTAATAAAAAAGATACCTAGATGTTACACTGTGTGGCTTTTTAAAACTACTTATAATCACTAATACAGTTATATTTTTAAAGCCAAATATAAACATTTTACCTCAACAAAATCTCGCGAGTCCTCTATAGATGTAGTTTAAAATAAGACTAAAACATCTTCCTACAGATTTTAGATTAGTGGTTTTCAGCCAGTGCTCCGTGACAGTTTTAAGTAAGTAATTTATATTTACCTGAAGGCTAATAAAAGTACAGAAAACAAAACGCAAGCTCTCAGTAGCAACGAAGCTTTGTGATTGGTAAAACTTTTCTCTCCCTCACGACTGTAACCAATCAGCGCTGCTGTCCGTCAAGAGCTCGGACTCGTTCGTACGTTTTGTGTTTTACTTGCAAAGCAAAATTCCAATACTAATTCAAAGTCATCGCCAAGTAACCCATATACCTATGCATTAGTTATTGTGGGTATTAATTGGCAGTGAGCTTGAAGTCTGCGATATGACTATGGCAACCTTTAGACAGCGTAATAGGCCTGTGAAAGAACTACCTAATTACGATTTATAATGAAAGACAGGCAAAGGTAGAGGATCACTGATATTAAAAAGCATTTATATGTTGAGAATAATTCATGTAAACAGTATTAGTTAATGGAATAAAAATATGTAGTTTCTGTTTAACATGAAATATGTAAATATAAGTAAGTAAATAAATTCTGTTTTATTACAAATGTTTGTTGTTGTTTTAGTGGAAACCTGAATATTTAGCTATCAAATTAACATTAGGGTGTACGATCGGTCCTTTGTGTCTGAGACGACGCGCCTTAGATAGGAATCAAAGGCGCATCCTCTCGGCCAGGAGCCCAGAACATTTTGTGGAAACAAACATTTGTGAGTCTGGTTTATTGAGGTCTCCTCGTGTAGTCTACATGGTCACCCTGGTGGTTGCCATCCATCTAGATTGCAGTTGTGCAGTAGATATGGCAACCACCAGGCTGACCTCTGTTGGGACGTTGTTTTGCAACCGTGTAGAACAGTGTTTTTCAACCTGTGGGGCTCGACCCCCAGGGGGTCGCGTAGCCGCCTCCATAGGAGAGTCGCGAAACTTGTATAGGGAAATAGCAAAAAGTTAGGAAAGCTAGTAATCTAGGTCGCAAATGAATTTTGAGTATTATTTATTTTATTTTATTTGGGAAAAACAACGATATTACTTTACAAATAACACTTATTTGTAAAGTAAGTATATAAGACAAAATCAATGCAATAACTACAACATTTTCCACGTATTAATTAAGAGGTATGCTGTGATGAAGAATCAAGGAATCACTTAATAATTTATATTACATTACAAACTAGTCAGTTACCACTAGATACATTCAAGTTGTTCAGTACTTTAATAACTTGGGCACGAAAAGAATTTTTATTTAGCATGAATAGGCCAGGCCTATTATGATTAGGCCTTTTGCAAATACATTAAAAGTTTAACACGAAATTCCAAAACTCTGGCTAGTACTTTGTCTCTTGACGACCACCTAACCTCTGAATGATAAAGTATAAATTTTGGTGGAGTGCTTTCTATTCCAATTCTTCACAAATGATGTATTTATCCGAACCCTATGCAAATAATGAAAAATGTTGAATCCAATATGTGTCTCAAATTAAAAGAAACATGGAAAAAAGGCGGGTAAAAAACGGGTAGGAGGGGCGCGTGTTGAAAAATACTGGTGTAGAAGATGCTTAAGCCAATAGCGACTGACTCGCTATTCTCATATATATTACATTTTGACCTGGTTCACCGGTTATTTGCAAATGTATACCTAACACCTTCGAAAAATATAATTTAAAAAATTTAAATTTTATAATAAGCTGTTGCCTTTTAATAAATAAATAATAAATACTTATTACAAAGTGTTGTAGAACCCGCCGCCAGGTCTTAACTATCTTGCTTATTGAGTCCCTATGGGGTTCGAGGATATGGTAGGGGTTCGCGTAATTCTGGCAGCCACCTAGACCGGGATTTCACATTAGGATGGACGATATTAAATTGAAAGATAATCCATCCCATAAGCGCAAAAATGAAATTCTTGATTTGGTTTCTGTTGACAAATTATAAGTGTGGCACCGTGGACTCACGTAGTGTGGAGTTGTAAATTTTGTACATGTCTGTTAAAAATCTATTGTTTGTAGGTATTGTAGTGGTATTGATAACACTTCGACGATATTTAAGGTTCCGCCGCGGCAACGTTTAGTTGTTTGCTGGATATCTGAAATTCAGCAATCGACCGGTTATACCTACAAACTAACGGCTGTATAACTGTTCGAAATCGAATACTGATTTAGAGAAACCCTGCATCATCATGTCCGCCAAAGTACGTCCATTAGGTAAAAGCGGGATTATCCTATGTCAGACTCAGTCCGAGTAAGCGAGTTGATTAAGTACAAAATAGGAATTGAGACTTTAGATTGGCATTGTTCCCAAAAACGGAAATATTTTTGATATTCTATTTTTTTCATATTCTTTTAAATAAACTGCAGTTTTAAACAACGTTTTTAGTTAATGGACCGATCAACGCGAAAATTAATATTTGTGAAGACGTGAGATATCTCTTTTACCGTTTTTCCGATGTCTACATTTTGCCGCTATTCGGGCTTTAATTGGACTGGTCGCATTATACGGCACGGCCGCTTTAAGTTCAAAGATAATAAAATAAACCAATGTTCTCCATTGGTTTCTTTTTCGACTGGTGAGCACTTAATCATATTTTTAAATTATCACTTTCCAAATTACAACATTATCAACCGAAGAAGGAAATCTTTTTTACTTTGAGTATCACTTGTTAGTACAAAAATGAATAAACCTGACAGGTAGGTTTATATAAGCATGGGTTTGTATAATCAATTCAAATATATATCAATCAATCAAATATATCAATTCAAAAGTTTGTGAGTATGGATTACTCTTTCACGCAAGACCTACCGAACGGATTTGAAACTTGGTAGTAATATGGCTATTTATAAAGTTCCTTGTGGGTAAAACCGAGGGACAGAGCTAGTAATATGTATCTGCCACTTTAAACCATACCTAGTAGAAATAGTATAAAATTAATCGAATGAACTAGGTGTAAATAAAACACAGTTTAATGATTGAGATCTAATAACACTCTATAGAGTTTAATGCAGATAAATAAATGTTTTGGAAAAAATACAATGTTGTAGACTTAAAATATCAGGTAAATAAAGATGGGCTTTAAGCAACTGGGGATATACAATGTAACTGGAGCTGATCCTGCCGTGACATTGATAAGCATTCATATGGAAATGTGATGTCATTTTGTTAATATAATATTTATCGACGCAAAAAGTAACCCCAACTATGTAAACGTAAGTGTATATCTTATGTTAAAATAAACAACGATTCATTCTTGTTCGAGTTGTCCTACTGTGCACATCGCCAGGTGTTACAGTTTGTTCCCGAAATAAACGTCGTAAAAACTACACCCCCGATTTAAGAAACCAACTACAAAAATGGAGGCATCTGCGTTTTAGACGTCACTCTTTTTAAAAAGAACAATGTTCCGGCCTCCTCGTCATATATTTATTTAAATATATATCATATTATAATAATCATATTCACATCTAATGTAACCTGAGACAAATAAAGAATAATTATCATTATTTATGGTAATGTGATGTCATTATGGGGATATATATTTAAAATTGTGATTACATTAGATATTTATTTATATTTCAATGATAAATCACCAGTCACTCACCACCCAAAAATGTTAAAATCTTTATTTACCAAATTCATGATTTTACAAACTGATGGCAAATTAAAATTGTAAACAAGCAGTTTAGTACAATGATGTTAGTATACGTATAATTGATAAAAAATCTTAGTTAAAACCTGGAGTCAAAGAATTGACATTGTAAACAAGCAGTTTGGTATAATGATTTTAGTATATGTATAATTGATTAAAAATCATTATTAAAACCTGGAGTCAAAGAAAATTCATATTGTAAACAAACAGTTTGGTGTAATGATGTTAGTATACGTATAATAGTCTAAAAATCTTAATTTAAACCTGGAGTGAAAAGAATTCCTCAAACTGACATGCAGTCAATCTTCTATACAACTGTCATAACTTCATATTCTTAAAAAACAATGTTTGACACAATCTTAACATAAGGTACCGGAAAACGAATGAATAATGCAATAAAAATTTCATGTTTCAACGTAACTAAGCTAACGTACATTTACATACATACTCTTTAGGCAAGGACATTTCACAAATAAAATATAACAACAGTTCTTGTCCTTGTGACAGCTCTAAAAAAATATTCTTAGAATTTCGGCCATACCCCGATAACGAGTTATCCAATTATTTCTATAGATGGTAAGAATTTATAAAATCTGGCAATGAATAACCAATTACCGGAAAATGGAGCGCGGGAGAATCGATAAGGCTCAACATATGTTGACGAATTTAGAGTTATAAAATCCAATTTTGTAGCTCCGCTTGATTCTTGTTACCAATTGGTGTTATAATATTTTAGAGATTGTAATAAAACTTAAGAATTAAATATTATGTCGACACGATGAACGTGTCGACGTTACATGAACTCATGTAATATCAACTGAAAATTCAAGCGGGCAAGTCAAAATTCGACACATGTATTTGTGGTACATGCTTCGGATCAATTTTGGGCATCGTCTTGTAGTCGCAGAGGTTGCACTCCTTGAGCTTCCATTCCCACCCCATCGTCTGCACTGCGTATAACGTTTGAGCCTCCGTGTGTTGGCGTCGAAGCATTCCTTCCTGCATTTGAAACACACACATATATTTTCGTGTAACCTTTAAAACATGTATTGATAGAACAGTAGCTATGCAGAGATTGCCATTAAATTACATTTTCACATCTTATATTCTGGATGGCAGGGTAAGACAAGCCATTATTTTTTTTTAATCACACTATCAGTTTGCACTCTCTCAATGCTTTTTAAAATACAATAGTAATAATGTCCTCCTAGCCAAATTTCGGCCACGGCGGCCAGTCTCAATGGAAACTAGCCATCTGTGCGGGACATATAATAACACAAGGGCACTTTCTATTCCATCACTCTTTATGATCCGATGGGAGGACTAGCGACACGACTGGAAAGACGTCAGGTACAGGACCGACGGCTTTACGTGCTCTCCGTGGCACGAGGGTATAATACCGCTCACTCCCAGACTTCCTTCCACAAAAGTCCCATAATCTCGTTTAGCCCGACCCGGGGTTTGAACCTAGGAGCTCTGATTTAAACATTAGACCAACTGACTGTCTTTTAAAGCATTGGTGGCTTTCAAAGTCAGTCAGTTCACGCAGTTAAAACCCTGTCGATAGTCTAAATTAATTATCCTCCACATGCCAATCATTGCAAGAATATTGAAATTATAAGATTTAAAACAAAGGACATCCCTAAAGAAATGCCATTACAAAACAGTACAAAGGAAACAATCTCTAGATAGATCATCTCACAGTATTACATGCTGTGGAGAGGTGTACTAGTTTAGAATTAAAGTTGCATGTGATATGTACCTTAATTTTTTCCCATTTATCGTCGACTTCTTGCAGCCACGAGTTTATTTGTCTCCCGTTGCACCGGGAGCGCTGCGCGTTGCGTTTCTCTTCCTGCTCTGGAGCCAATACATTGTACACTTCAGTGTCACGAAGTATCGTGCACACAGAGAAAGGAAGAGCCTGCAAAATCAAAAACATTAAATAATTAATATTTATGCTAAATCATAAGTACCTAAAACTAATTTTACGTGCATTGAAAATTACGCGTTAGAACTACACAGTAGGAAAATATATCATTATATCACATGGGACATGACAGTCATACAATTCACGGACGTAACCATACTGAAGACTCATTAGGACTATATATAGGCCACAAACTGTTGAGCTGTAGGGGCTTCAACCCCCTAAAACGGGAGCGCCAGGGTATTAGTGGGGTGACTACCTTTTAAGCTCTGTATCACCCACATGTGCAGTCGATAACATGACGGTACTCATCATAAACTTAAGATTCATAATAAGATCGCCGATAGATTGATGGGCATCTTGGCGTGGTTGGCAAATGCTTGTTTTACACGTCGGAGGTCGTCGGTTCGATTCCCACTCAGGACAGATATTAGTGTGCATGAACATATATTTTTGTCGTGAGTCTGGGTGTAATTGTCTATATTAGTATGTATTTACAAAAGAAAAGTAGTATATCAGTTATCTGGTTTCCATAGTACAAGCTGTGCTCAGTTTGGGATCAGATGACCGTGTGTGAATAATGCCCCAGGATATTATTAATAATATAGCTGTAGACTACTGGATGGATACTTATATATATATATATATATTTCTCAAATATGAATAGACAGTATGAAACGTACTTGGTTTGCCACAGCGCGTTCAGCGCGCCCGTGAACGCGTAATATTTCTTGTTCGACCGCCAACACAAGCTTTTCTTTTTCTACTAGGTGTTGAGTACGCAGCTGCGTCCTGTATAAATACATATAAATTTAGCACAAAAAATACAAGTTACAACGACCAACACCTGTAAATAATTACACGTATATACAGGACGTATAAATTGAATGTATACAAAAAAAGATAGGGTCCTATGTTATAAAGTAATAAATAAGAAGCAAACAATTAATAACTATTTTGGTCTTGAAAAGTCATTCAGAAAGAAATCCTTACCTGTCTTTTTCATGACTCAGGAACTCACTGACCATCTGCGCTGGTAAATCGCGAGGAATTTCGATCGGTGGATCGGGGTTCACGCTCGCTTGGAGTGTATACGTACATCTGTTCATCAGATATTTGTTAAAATCTTTTGGAGGTTTAGGTTTCACGGGGAATAAACCTTTTTGTCGCCTATCGATCTGTAACAAACAAATTATTACTTTAGCATATATATGCCTTTCTACCAAGCTTATTAGAAAACATTGTATTCGACTTAAGTATTCAATTACGAAGGATATTCGTCACTCATTGGTGTGTGGATAGGTGTTTTGTCAGTTACATAAATATGTTTTAATGGAGTTTTCATAGAAGCTTTAATAGACATAAAATTTTAAAAAGAACTGACATCATAAGGTCATTTCGAATTAATAACTTTTGCAGAATAGTTTGTTACATATAATTATGGTGGCTTTTTTTGCCTCCTTCCATTTATTTTTTGTAGTTAGTATCTTTAGCTAGTTTAGTAGATAAGCAGTTAAGGAACTATATAACGGCATATTAAAATGTTATTTTATATGGCCCTCTGTAAAATATGTGTGGCTATCTATAATTTAATTATCCACATATATACATAAATATAACATATACACATAAATATAACATATATAAATAAATATAACATATATACATAAACATACCATATATTCATATTTCTAATAAGATGTAATTTATACCTATTAATTTCATATATTATATTTACTAAATATATTTAATACACCTACATGGTAATATAACATAATATTTCATACATACAAAGGTTTACTATAATTATTAATTTATTTCTAATTGCCTTGCCTCACAATCGTATCGGTCATTATAATGATAATATAAATCGTACGATATAAATTGCATAGGAGACCGGTCGCCGCAGGCGCATATAACTGGTTCGATAGTATTGTTCGGAACATTCGAGTAGTCATGCGACGGCTCTGAGACGCAAGCCCGTGTCACCTCACTTACTGCCTACCGCGCTTACTTACGTACATTCTGTTAATTCTATTTTCTGTATATTTCTGTATCTATCTGACTTCATTCTTTCTTCTGAACTATTTTGTGAGTGTGCTGTGCTTTCCAATAAACTTTCTTCTGTGCTTGTGTACCTATTGACTTTCTTCTAACCACTAACTATCAAACACAACCTGCACCGCACCCCCATAACTGGTGACCCCGTGGAACACGTAAGGATGAGTGGCAGTGAACACAGTGACCATAGTGACCAAAGTGACCAAAGCCGTGGTTCGGTAAAATCTGCTATATCACACCATAGTGATAAAAATATTACCATGCGGCCACCTAAACCAAAGCGCGTTTACACTGACCGACACGACATATCGTCGAGTCGTCGGAAGGTCACTTTAAAGGTGCCTCAATTTTCACCGGAGGATCCGGAATTGTGGTTCGGGCTACTAGAACGACAGTTTGAAGCGTATGGCATAGTGGACGAATCTTTTATGTTCACTACGGTTACTAATAATTTGGACATTCAACATGCGAAGGCCGTCAAAGATATCATTATGAAGCCTCCCACTAAGAATGCCTACACAAAAATAAAAACAGAGCTGCTTCGAAGGCTATCGGCTACGCGTGAAATGAAGGTCAAGCAGTTGCTCAACCAAGAAAAACTGGGTGACCGAAAACCTTCACAATTTTTGCGTCACTTGCAAGACTTGGCTGGACCCTCTGCTGCAGATGACATCGTGAAGCAAATATGGTGTAATCAGCTACCAATCGGCATTCAGACTGTTCTAGCGTCACAATCGAAGCAAAAATTGGAGGAGCTTGCTGACTTAGCTGACCGTATTTTTGACCTGACCTCGCCACCAGTTGTTGCAGAGACTTACCCCGGCCCATCAACATCGATGTCCAATGAGATCGCCGAGCTAAGGATGATGGTGGCGCGCCTTGAAGCGAAGCTTGATAAGCATTCCTGTGGGTCGAACAGCTCCCAAAGCCGTTCAAGGACGCGACATTGCCAATCCCCTTCGCGTCCCCGGTCACGGTCAAATTCAAGCTACAAAAAGTATCCAGTCTGCTGGTATCACGCCAAGTTTGGGATGAAAGCCAGCAAATGCATCAAACCGTGTGATTACCACAAGTCGGGAAAATCCACGGGCAGTCGCTAATGGCGGCTGACGATTGCCCAGCTTCAACAGGCCGCCTCTTCGTTTTCGACCGCAGCACTAACATGAAATTTCTGGTGGACACCGGCAACGACTTATGCGTTTATCCTCGTTACGCGCTGCGTGATCGTCGATCCAAAACTGACTTTCAATTGTGCGCGGCCAACGGAACATCTATAGACACTTTTGGTGCCATTGAACTTAAGCTTGATTTAGGGTTACGACGCAATTTTCCATGGCGCTTTACTGTTGCAGACGTCACTAAAGCTATTATTGGCGTAGATTTCTTAAGCTTTTACAATTTAGTTGTAGATGTTAGCAAACAGCGGCTTATTGATAACACCACTACTTTGTCTGCAAATGCTTGTATTGCCAATTCTAATGTGTTTTCTATTAAGGTAGCAATGGGTGACACGCGTTTTCATGTCTTGTTAGGTAAGTTTCCAGAAATTACACGCCCATCTGGCACACCGTGGACACCAAAGCATAACATCGTGCATCATATTCGTACAACACCCGGGCCTCCTATATTTTGTACACCCCGTCGACTCGCTCCTGACAAATTGCAGATAGCTAAGAAGGAATTCGAGCTCATGCTCGCTAATGGAACAGCACGTCCTTCCGAAAGCTCCTGGGCATCTCCTCTCCACCTAGCGCCTAAGAAAGATAACGGCTGGCGACCATGTGGTGATTACCGAATGCTTAATGCACGGACTATACCAGACCGTTATCCTATTAGGCATATCCAGGACTTTGCCCATAGTATAGCTGGTTGCAAAGTTTTTAGTACCATCGACCTAGTCAAAGCCTATAACCAAATCCCGGTCTACGAGGAAGATATTAAAAAGACTGCCATCACCACACCGTTCGGTATGTATGAGTTTCCCTGCATGACATTTGGGCTCAGATGTGCAGGGCAGTCGTTTCAGAGGTTTGTGGACGAATTAACGAGAGGTCTAGACTTTGTTTACCCCTACTGTGACGACTTTCTTGTATTTTCAAAGGATTTTGACCTCCATGAAGTTCATCTTCAACAGTTGTTCCAACGCATGAAGGAATATGGTGTTCTGATCAACACGTCCAAATGCGTATTTGGTGCTAGTGAGGTAACTTTTCTCGGTTACCACATTTCCGAAGCAGGCACGAAACCTCTCGAGTCTAAGGTTGAGGCCATCAAGGACTTCCCTGCCCCAAAGACGGTAAAACAACTTAGACGATTCTTGGGGATGTTGAACTTTTATCGGCGATTTTTACCCAACGCTGCATTGATACAAGCCCCACTTAACGCTTTACTTGTTGGTTCAGTCAAAGCATCTCAACCGATTGACTTCACTAGCGAAGCACTTCGTGCCTTCAACCAGTGTAAGCAAAACCTTGCAAATGCTGCTTTACTTGCACACCCAGACTGTAATGCTAAGCTTGCTGTCGTGACAGACGCATCTGATTTGGCAATGGGTGGCGTGTTGCAGCAATACAAGGATGGCAGTTGGGAACCACTCGCATTTTTCTCGCGAAAATTAAGTCCCACACAACAAAAGTATTCCCCGTACGATCGCGAACTTTTAGCTATCTATGAAAGCATAAAATACTTTCGTCATATGTTAGAAGCTCGTCATTTTATTGTATTTACGGATCATAAGCCGATCATTTACGCTTTTCATGAGCGAAAAGCCAACTGTTCGCCTCGTCAGTACCGACATTTAGATTTTATCTCGCAATTCACGACTGATATACGGCATGTGTCTGGCAAGGACAATGTCGTTGCCGATACATTATCACGCATCGATGAATTGCAGATGCCAATCAATTTTGACGAGTTAGCCCAATCTCAAGCTTCCGACGATGAACTTCTCACATATATTGATGGTGAATTTTCACTCCATCTGGAGAAATTCAAAGTTCCTGGAAGCAATAAGGAACTGTATTGTGATGTTAGTACTCCATCACCACGTCCTTTTATCACAAAAGCTCTCAGAAAGCCACTCTTCGACAACCTCCATAGCTTAAGCCATCCAGGTGCCATAGCAACCACAAAACTCGTTGCTGAACGCTTTGTCTGGCCTGGCATGCGTAAAGATTGTCGTGAGTGGGCTCGTAAATGTCTAGCTTGTCAACGTGCCAAGGTAAATCGCCATGTATCAGCACCGTTGGGTACATTCGATTTACCACGCGCTCGATTCGCTTTTATTCATGTGGATATTGTAGGTCCACTACCGCTTTCACATGGGTTCCGATATTGCTTGACGGTAGTTGACCGTTTCACCAGATGGCCCGAAGTTACGCCAATGATGGATATGACAGCCGAAACCGTCGGTAAGGCCCTGATTTCCTGGATATCCAGATTTGGATGTCCTACCGATATCGTTACCGACCGCGGCAGGCAGTTTGAATCCACTCTTTTCCAGTACCTTGGAAAAGTAATAGGATTTAAACATCGCCGCACAACTGCATACCATCCTGCGTGCAACGGTCTGGTGGAACGGTTCCACCGTCAACTAAAAGCGGCAATAATGTGCCATGCAGACCTCAATTGGGTTGATACTTTGCCTTTAATATTACTAGGTATCAGGTCAGCCTATAAGGAGGATTTAAAAGCTTCTTCGGCCGAGTTGGTTTATGGCGAGCCTCTTCGTCTTCCTGGAGAATTTTTCCAGGCTACTGTTCCAGACTCAACTGATATTTCAGATTTCACCACTCGCCTACGCCACTTTGCCGTTAAGCTCTGTCCATCACCTGCAGCTAGACACACTAAAAATAAAATATTTATTTACAAAGACTTGAACACTTCAAGCCACGTCTTTTTACGAGACGACTCGGTTCGAGGTTCCTTACAGCCTCCGTACAGTGGTCCCTATCAAGTGTTAGAACATGGTGACAAGACTTTCAAAATACTGGTCAAGGGTAAAAGTGTCACAGTAACAATAGACCGACTTAAACCGGCTTATCTACTCGTAGACCCTTCCCCTACTCCAATTCCTACCCTTCCCTCTTCTTCCCTTAATTCCCCTAAGGTCTTACATGATCCTGTCCCAGGGCATCCTCAAGCTCCTGCTGAATCGGAAACTAGAACAACTCGTTCTGGTCGCAGAGTTCGATTTCCTGATTATTATCGACCGTAGCACGATCTCTGGGGGGGAGTGATGTGGCTATCTATAATTTAATTATCCACATATATACATAAATATAACATATACACATAAATATAACATATATAAATAAATATAACATATATACATAAACATACCATATATTCATATTTCTAATAAGATGTAATTTATACCTATTAATTTCATATATTATATTTACTAAATATATTTAATACACCTACATGGTAATATAACATAATATTTCATACATACAAAGGTTTACTATAATTATTAATTTATTTCTAATTGCCTTGCCTCACAATCGTATCGGTCATTATAATGATAATATAAATCGTACGATATAAATTGCATAGGAGACCGGTCGCCGCAGGCGCATATAACTGGTTCGATAGTATTGTTCGGAACATTCGAGTAGTCATGCGACGGCTCTGAGACGCAAGCCCGTGTCACCTCACTTACTGCCTACCGCGCTTACTTACGTACATTCTGTTAATTCTATTTTCTGTATATTTCTGTATCTATCTGACTTCATTCTTTCTTCTGAACTATTTTGTGAGTGTGCTGTGCTTTCCAATAAACTTTCTTCTGTGCTTGTGTACCTATTGACTTTCTTCTAACCACTAACTATCAAACACAACCTGCACCGCACCCCCATATATGCAACCACAGCATATTAGTTAAACCAGATAAGTCATTTAGTTACAAGCTTCCACAATCAAACATAAAATACACCTGTAAAGAACAGCCCTCCTTTTGTTGTAGTCAATAAAAATGCAAAATATTGTTAGAGCCTGCGTCTGCCAATAGTATACAGCCACCTGACTACTAACACGGACTACAGTGAACAAAATAACTACTAACGCCAGCTCTTAGCAATGAACAGAACCAAAATTGCAGCGCACAGTGAGATTCGATGTATTATCCCACGTAGTCGCCCATGCTTTCCTCTTATATATAATTATAATAATAATTTGATGATCACTGACCTGTTTCCGAATATGTATGTACATTTGATATGGATTCGACTGCGCTATGTTGTGAGCCAAGGTATTTATATCGTGCGAATGATCTGACTTCATTTCACGAGAGTGGCCGTCTTTGGAACCTTTGATTTTCCTCTTCCTTGGGTGTAGCTCTGCGTGACTAGCTGAAATAATAAATAATAAAATTATAATTTCCACGTGGTAATAACTACATTAACATAGAAATGGAACAATATTGACTTACATTCAGCTCTTCCAGAATGATCATCATGTGCCTAAAATCAAATATGGTAAAATTAATACAGTGCAAATGAAATAATGCAATATGAAATGATCAACAAACAAAAGGTTAAATGCCATATTCAGAGCCACGTTTAATTGATTGATACACTTAGGAAAATATTAAATTTTTACTTTCTTGAACTAGTGATATAAAGCTATACGTAAGTTAATCACCAAGATTAAATATGACCCTGAGTTAGTGTTATATTAACAATAATGTTAAAAATGTGAATTACTCATGTACTTACAGAGCCCGAAGGTGTTGGACTTTTATTGGAATTCAAGTGAGCTTGAGCATGTCCCGCCCCGGAGCGGGTGTCGTGCCCTGTCTGAGGACACGTCCTCTCCTTATCTTTCTCCCCGTCATTCGTCCTATGAGAACGGAGGACTCTCTGTCCAGCCTTCGGACGAAAAGTAGGTTTATGAGCATGTTAGTTAAGTATTCAACAAATATAAAAGAGCTATCGCATGTTTAATTACGCCACACTCTAGGTAAGGCAGTGAGTCGTGAGCGCGCGGCTATAGGTAGTATACATAGGCCGCATACACAACATTATGGGTCAAAGTCCCAGCTGAGGGTATATTTTATCGCTATTATCAGCAAAGCTAGTAAGTACCTATGCGAGCAAGTTCTATATAATTAATGATTGCGGGCAGAATACTTGTCACCACGTGATTATCGATTATTTGAGTTAACGTAAATATGCAGTGATACATTCTCGTGTCTTTTTCTAAGTTGTAGCGTGAAATGAGGCTATATTTTGGGGAGCAGAGCCTATAACCTCTTATTCACAGAACATAACAGAACAAGTTATCTATGAGTATTTCGACAAGACAGGCGGTTCTACAGTTTCCACAAAACATCTTGAACATCGCGTTAATTACTGATGAGCGAGTATTAAAGCATACAGCGTAATCTTGCGAGTTCAAGAGAACGACGCTTGTAAAACGAGATTCCTATTGAGCGTTTGGCATAGCTTACACTTCAAGGAATGTACAGTAGGAAAAAAATATTGACAATCATTAATATACTTTTTACTATGCATTTATTCTTTTTCATAGTTTACCATCCAGCGAATGCTTAGACGGCAAAGCTTTAGCAGAACATCTATATTAAAAAAAGTTAATATGCCTATTTATTTGAAATTCATAGGTACCTTATCTTTACTCCTTTTTTGTACTATATAATGTACTGTTTCACAATGCCTTTTTATTTATAAAATAAACTGTAAAACTGTATGTGTGTTCTAAGATTCAAACAAGCTATTTTTTTTGTATATTTTATTTCTTGCATATGTATATCCTCTTTCTTTATCCGTGAAGTGCTACATAATAGTAGTAAGTATATTAGATGTGGATAAATGAAACTTTACTCAATTTAATATCAATCTACAAGCATTAAACCTTTCTCAAGATTTTTATGCAAACTGTAGTATTTGCGAGAGAGGCACGTCTAACTAATTAACACAAATTACAATTTGGGCATGGTGCCACATTCAACACTTGACGATCGCAGTACTATTGTATCGGGTATAAAATTGTTACTTTTATATTTGCGCTCAAGATCCACGGCTCTAACAATACGCTCCGTACACAACTGTCTAGTACAAGCTACACTGCTGAATTTTTTTTATACTTTTGGGACTTGTCATTGCGACCGTAACGTTATTGTATGTTAAATATATTATTAAAATCGCATCGCAATACCTCAAACTGTCTTAACTGCGGAGTTTGTTATTTATAACATTACGATGGCAATACCAGAGGCTTTTGTACGACTTTGCAAAACCGAATAGGGTTCTTGAGGGGCATGCAGCGCTATGATTGGTTACTGTCGTGACAAGTTTTGCCAATCTCAATGTTTCATTCCCATCGAGAACTCGAATTCGTTCATACATTTAGTTTTCTACAGATTCATAATAAGCCTACAAGTCCCGTAATAGTTTAAACGAAATTCCGCTGTAGAATTAGTAATAAATTGGTTGCACACGGTTCTAATACGAAAAACAATGATAGATTAAGTGGTAGTTACCTTGCCCCCATCGCTTGGTCTTTTCTCGTCGGAGTTGCCGTCAGAACTATCGGAAGTTTGTCCAGTGTCGTTGCTGGTGCAGGGAATGACGTACGGTAGCGTCGATGCGCCACCGCGACCCTTGCCACTTCCTCTTTGGCCTGTAACACCAAGTTAGGAGAATAACCCAGATGAAGACTCCGACTTCAACGAGAAACATAACTGTAACTTTTTAATGTCTCACTCAATGGATAGGATGAAACGCAGTAAAGAATGACCTTGATTAAATAGTTTAACCGAGTTCATTATTAGCTGCGTTTCATAACGTTTACATAAAGAAAAGTCGTAACGTTGACACAGACAGACACATATTTTAAAATATGACACCTATTTTTTTTTTGCGAAATTTAATCCTTAATAAGGCAGTGCATGAACATTGAACTCTACGCCTTTCGATTAGTCCATAACTTATCGACCGCCTTATTAGGAGTAAAAAAAATAGATTTAAAATTAAAACGAGCATCGTTTCGAGTACTACAATGAGTTGGTTACTCTCACCAGATTTATGTAGATGACATAATATAAGTGGTGGATACAGCATGCTAATTAAGTAAATGATTTTCTTTCATTTGATTAGAACACCCGCGATAATGGGTGTCCCAGTGCGGACATCGCCGTATTAATTCCTTCTGTAACTGGAATGGCAAATAAACAATAGAATTTGTATATCTGACTCACACAAGATAGTGGACTATTTTGGCCGGGTTCTAACCTAAATAGCATGATGGTGGCGACAGTGTATTCGCCACGGCCACGGCGAAAAGGCATTTTGAATGTGTACAGAATACAAAACAGTACTAATATGCTACGACATCAAACAAATAAAAGCTTGACGAATTCAAAATTTCGGAACATTTTAGCAGCGAAGTCCGGCCAACCAATATTTGTGTATACACAAATATTTGTCAGGCAATCGGGCATATTGAGGATTTACCCTCTATGTGATGGGTTGTGAATTTATCCTCTATGTCTCGATAGAACAATTATTTATGTCGGTCCCAGTGGTCCATGTCAATAGTAACAGGTAGCACACAGTCTGACATAATATATATAACGCTAGGTTTCCTTTCAATTTCAAGATCAATAAACAGAGGCTTGTGAAATTCTGGTATAGGTATTGAGTTTGACTGTATTTTTTTTAATATGATGCGAACAGACGAGGTGCTCAAACCCTCAATTAAATAAGATTACCAACTAAATACTCCGCGCCTGAGGGCACACCTGTAGGATTCAAGCTATGATACAGGACATTTACCGTCGTAGACATGTACACATAACTGTTGATTTTAGGGACGCTTTGTGCAACTGTAGTTCGAGTTTAACACGCGAGTCCCTCGATCGATTGAAGATTGGAGGGGCATTTCATGGATACGAATGCAAACTAAGATCATAGAGAGCGATGGTAGTCGCGGCGTCGACTGCGAGCTTACCATAAAATAATGGGAAAAGACAAGGAAGATGTTTAGTTAAAGTGAAGTTACTATGAAACTTAACAATATACAGATAGAAATAGATCTGTAGGTTGTTAAGAATAATTCTGAAAGAATACGTAAAATAATTTGTTAATTGACGTGAATTTGAAAATGTTATTTTACAAATTTCATGGGTAAATTGGAATCCTACGGGTTATCTTCCTTGCTTGTTATGTTATGACTACATCCGGGACCGACCGCTAAACATTACAAGCCATTGGATTAAGGGAAGTGACAACAATTGCAAGTTCGTTATATAGGATTAGGTAACAATAGGAATTAGGTTACACATAAATTATTAAATGGATTATATTAACCTCCTTTCGGCGCGGCGCGTCCTAGAAGCATGTAAAAAGGTAAATAATGTAGCGTCTTGACTCACTAGGGACAGACAGCTAAAGGGTCTACCTCGAAAATTAAGGGAAATGCTCCCAGGTGCGCTCTGAGTGGGATGATATAATTACTTTATGAATTCAATAATGGCTACACTAAGGTCACGAAATCTAAATTACAGTAATGTTTTGGGACAATTAGATATTATGCTCACTCACTAAACTTTCAACATAACTATTTAAGTATTATAATGCCAAGGGAAAAGTTAATAATTAGAGGCTACTTCACAAATATTGCCATCCAGCAAATTTAGTAGTAATAAGTTTTAACAATACTATGCGAATTGGAAATCCACAAAATTTTCGATGTATCCCCTTAACATTACAAGCCATTGATTAAAGGAAAATGACAACAGATGCAAGTTCATAGTTTAGGATTGGGATTTGGAAGTGTGGCTGGAAATAGGATGACACATAGAATAATTATATGGATTATATTAACCTCCTTTCGTAGTGGCGCGTCCTAGAAGCATGTAAACAATTTATATAATGTAGGCTCTGGGCTTATAGGTAATGATACCTTAACGTTAAAAACCATTGAATTTATTATATTTATATTTTAAAAAACCTTAACGTTTAAAACCATTGAGAAACAATGCAATTTTTAATGTAATAGTATTAATTACTTCTCAATTGCAAATATAAAAAGGCAATTGGTATATTTAGGGGTCAACGAACATGGCCCCTGATTCCAGGCAATTCCAACTGAACAAATTTTAACATCATTGCATTTCTTTCTAACGTAGTTATTATGAAAAGCACCTCAAATACTAAGTATATAAAGCGACACGTTAGGACCTGCTTTGGCAGTTCTACTTATATCCATTCCTTTTCATATGAGCTACATTAGAGTTGTGATGACATTTCAATTAGATTAGTTGTGTAAAAAACAGAATCTCAGACAGTAATACATTTATGTTAGCCTTTTGAGCTTAGAATAGTGAGCATACGATATAACCCATGATGCAGTCGTAATAAAATAATACTTTTGAAGATATAACTTCAGCTCAAATTACAATTTTCAAATTGCAATTTAATGTGCAAGCGCTTTTAACGTGTGTATTTGACATCGGTATTAAGGTTCACAAAGATCTGTTAACTTGTGTGTGAGTGCGATACCTTTAAAGGTATCGCACTCACACACAAGGTATCTAGTCTTTAAAAATCCTACTAATATTATAAATGCGAAAGTTTGTGAGTATGTATGGATGTTTGTTACTCTTTCACGCAAACTACCCAACGGATTTTGATGAAACTTTGTAGTAATATAGCTTATACATCCGAAAAACACATAGGCTATAATTTATAAATTTTAACGCAGTTAATACCGCGGGATACGGCTAGTAATAAGTCAAGTCTTACCCTCTCCTTCCTGTTCGTTTCGGCTTGACGAGCCGCCCGCGCCTCCCGGTATGACGATCTTGAGAGGCGGCACTTTGGGCGCGGCCGCCTCATGCCTCGTGTCGTCGTCACCGTCATTGTAGTCCTTGCCGTGTTTCGGGCTAGCCACAGGGCTCTTTCTGTCCTGTTTGCCTATTTGCAACCCCGACCCACCTTTCCCTCCTCCAGAAGACTTGCCCTGGAGAAAGTTATTTACGAAAATGTGACCATTATTAAAACATTTTCAATTTGGTTTTCTTTTATGTGAAGCCTGGAGGTATCTCCTAGTTAGTGTACATAAAGAGTATTCTATTATATTCTATCTCATTCAAATCTTTCCTGATACGGAACTGTATCTGGTAAATTCAAGTATGCGAATTCATGCAATTAACTTACTGCTGGCAGATTTAATATAAGTTGTAAACAAACAACCTAGACTTCCGCCATCAAAAAGATGCAGCTAGCCAGGCCGATCAATGGAAATAAGTATTTATAGGTATTTATATTTTAAAATATCACTTATTATTTTTTTTTATGGCAGGATCTTAGGCATGCCACAATCAAGGTAATCAGTGCGGTCACGTTCTTGGCCCCAAAAATGAATTAGTTTGCCATTAATAATAATAATAAATATATTTATTTCATCTCCACAAATTACATTTTTACATAAGAAAGAAACAATTACAAGCTACATACTATTCAAATTCATGGGAGATCTGGTGTCTAAACTAAGCCTAGGCCTGTATCTTAGAACATCAGGCCTCCCTGCAAAAATTTTTCACGCTATTTTCGTTGACGTCGTCAATATATCTTATCACCTGATCCGTCTGGCTAGCTACCTTATTGGTGGCGGACGTTTAATAAACATGAAAACTGGATTCCTCCAAGCTTATAAAAAAACTAATCTTATATAGATGGATGTATTATTATGCTCACCTGATGTGATCCCTGCGCACCACCTTTGCCACCGGCGCCACCTCCTTTCCCCTGCGCTTGAGGAGTGCCTTTCCCAGAAGAACTGCCTGCCCCTTTCCCGGTACCTTGGACACCACCGCTCTTGCCCAACGGCAGCGCGCCCGTTTTACTTGCCGGCCCCGGAGGCTTAGTACCCGCCAAGATTCTACACAAGTCTCATGTATATTAATGTACTGTTATTAAAATATTCAGGAAATAACAATGAAGTACAACGGTCAACAGATGATAGACAATCAAAAGCAGAAACATACAGAGTGGAAGGAGATGTCATTAGATGGAAATTGATACATGAACAAGTGATTGGCACCTTGTACATTCCAGATAGTGCTAATTTCTCGCGGAAGACACACGTAAGTAACCTGAATAACATGACGCTGGCGACAGTTTACTCGCGGCGGGCGCGACGGAAAGGCAGGTAGAAACGAGTTCTGTATTAAGTTTGCAATATGCCACTACACCAAAGAAACAATAGACAGAAGAACCGAAAAATTTGGAAAAAGTTTGAATATTCATTCTAAAGGTATTTAATATCAACGCGGTAGTCAGGTCAAGAAAAAAAAATGTAAACAATTATTTGTCTTGCGGTCTGGCAGGTTGAGGAATTCTTTCTATGCCTCGGGAGAGCACTTATAGCTTTCGGTCCCAGTGGTAACGTCTATGACAATCCTTACAGATAGCACACAGTCTAACACTTAATTGCCGGTCCCCTTTATTCTGGTAGATAGCAGTAATGGGTTCGACTGCGAGCTAATAGAAATCGATATTACAAGGAAGATTTTTCGTGAATAGTGTATACTATAATTTCAAGGAAACGATACAACTCAATCTAAATAATCACTTAAAAACAATTAACACATTCACTGCCCACCTGGCATGCCTGGGTGCCCACAAACGCAACAATATCTCTAGGCCCCCAACGAGTCGATTGTTAAAACGCGACCTAAGTAATCGAGCCGTGATCCCGCCGACTCACTTGTGCGTTCAGCTCAGTTTTTAAAAGTAACAATAGACTCATAGACGCGTCATCGGGCACTGGAGGTCAGTATAGGAAAAATGTATGAAAGCGCGCATACGCGCCGAGAGCATGGTACAAGTATAGCAAACAAAAAGCACATAAACGTCATGGGCAGGGGACGTGTTAAAGAATAAGCAAAAATAAATAGTTTTGACCTCTGTATAAAAAGTACACAGATTATCGTCATCTTTATAAAGGAAATGAACATATTATTCACTTATATTCGAAAACAAAGTTTACTGGTTGTGCAGTTTTAAGGGCGAATCGACTATCACTATGTGTGTTGCACGTTATCTTCCTTGCTTGTTGTCAGATGACTACAGCCGGGACCGACAGCTTCACGTTACAAGCCATTGAGTTAAGGATAATGAGAACAGAAGCAAGTGCATAGTTTAGGATTAGGACCCGGAAGTGAGGATCGAAATATGGTTACACATAAAATTATAAGATTCCAATATTAACCTCCTTTCGGCGCGGCGCGTCCTAGAAGCATGTAACAAGGTAAATAATGTACGCTCTGGGCTGATTAAGGACTGACAGCTTAACGTAATAAGACATCGAGAAAAGAGCAATTAGAACAGATGCCATTTTTAATACGTTTTAATAGCCGTAAGAGTTTGTCCATAGTTTAGGATCAGGACCTAGAAGCGAGGATGGAAATAAGGTTACACATAAAAATAATTTATATATTAACCTCCTTTCGGCGCGGCGCGTCCTAGTAGCATGTAAATAAGGACGATAATGTAGCGTCTGGGCTGACTAAGGACCGTCAGCTTAACGTTACAAGACATCAAATAAAGTAATTTTAATGCATTTTTATTAGTTTTATCAGCCCTAAGTTTGTTCGTTCGTCCATAGTTTAAGATTAGAAGCGAGGAGAAAGATGTAGTTCAAAAATATCAATTATATCTAGGAGCCTGGCGTCCCAAATATTGAATCATGTAATCAAGGTACATAGATAATCCAGCGTCTGCTCTTACTTGAAGGCTCTTACTGCTCTTGAGAACGAACAGCTTAACAGGAAGCCGTGATAAAAGAGACTTGCAAACTGACGGCATTTTAGTATACTGTTATGTGCCCTAAGTGTTCGTTCGTCATAGTTTAGGATTAGGAACAGGAAGCGAGGACGGAAATAAGGTACACATAAAATAATTTGTTTATATTAACCTCCTTTCGTGGCGGCGCGTCCTAGATTTAGCATGTAAACAATGTATATAATGTAGGCTCTGGGTTGAGTAGTTCATTTACCTCAAAGTCCCAAACCTGGGAATAATATCGGTCAGGTTGTTGCGGCAGTCAAAGGGCGAACGTATGCTTGTGTCTTAAGATATCTTATATAGGGCGCTGTATTTGCGCGATTCTCAACAACAACTTAGCCGAAAAATATTTCTAAAATCTTTCAGGCATGGACAGGAAAGCATTCTAGTTGATCCCACTTACTTGCGACTCCCATAAATTTAGCATTCAAGCTACTAATTATGGATAGAAATAGTGCAAGAATTACTTATAAATGACCAATATTAATTTCTTTTGTTACGTATATTTAATGCCATCTATTAGCATTCCTTGCTCACTAATTATTTAATTTATTTAACTCAGTACTTATACGAAAATAGAGGAGTTCTGACTTTGAATAACCAGTTGAACAAGTTCTGAACAAGGTAAAGATACATACGATGTTTTATTTAATTAATATGCAAACCTTAAAAACTGCAACCTTTAAATAAGCACAACACGTTAAAACACAATAAACTGGAATGGTTAAAAATAGAGTATATTCGTGAAATCTACGATCTCTTCGTTAACAGTACTGGTTTATAATATTGCGTTTTTGGTTTTGTTTTAACGCAACCAAATGAGGTGCTCTAGGGCTCACTGGAAGAAAATAATCATTTTTGCGATATTGAGCAGTATAATATAATTGCAGTTAACTCGTTTTTCCAGCACATTTCACATATCATTTGCAGGTGTGACATTTGTATTTGTCATTATAAAAATAAATGTTCTGTGCTGACCTCTGGGAATATTACAAGACATATATACATTTTACATCATTTAAATGAAACATCTTGTTGATGTTTCTCATTGGGTACACTATCGGGCTAATAAAACTCTTCCATTTGAATAAAATTTGCAAATGATGCAGAAATAAAGATTCACAGTTGAGAATTTCTTCCTATCTGCTCCAACTGGTTATTCTCTACTCTATTTTTTTCTAAAAGCTCTAAGGAGACTGGGTGCATTTTCTAATACATTCGTAATTGATAAACAAATCGTAATTAAAACTATTGTTCGTAATCATACGGCGGTGTTTTCTATAGGTCATTTATAAAAGACTGTAGTTTTATTATACAGGGTGGACGGAACATTGACATCCAAAAATTTAAATTAGGTTCACTCGTATATGAGTTATGAAAATACTCGGCCGAGCCAATAAAAAATATCGAGATTTTTTTTGCAACAGCATCTGTATAAGTAATTAATTGTTTTATGTATAAAATTAACGGCTAACTGTGATTAATTTAATAATATTAATTATAAAAATGTTGGTCTATACTAAACAATTACGTTCGGTATATTAGGACTTAAATTTTCAACTATAAATGTGATTTCATGGTTCCTAAGCATGCTTAAAATGCAACAGACTCTCAGGTTACACAATCATTAAAAATCGTTGTACTTAAAAGTGAGTGAGGTGTAAAATTCTTAAAATTAGCCATCTGATTAATATCAATTTTTCCACCCTTTTTCTCGTACCTTCTACTTTTTATTCATTATAGTAGTAGTAGTCGAATATTATTAAAAATTCAAAAGAAATTCTTAATTCAATAAACATACATGGGGTGATCCTACGATACACGGGACTCAAATTTTACTTTTGGCCGTCAATGTTCCGACCAACCTGTTTAACGACAGATATTTGTATTTTCATAGTATAAATAGTACGGAACTATAAAGAAACACTGCAACCTCTAATAACTATTAAAACTGATGAGAAAGGCTTAATTACGATAGTATTACGAATGTGTGAGTTCTAGGCGGTTTAGTTGATAGACATAGTTTAGGGAATTCGTACCGGCCGGGTCCACTGCGTGCCACCGGGGCAGGCTTGCCCATCAGCTCCTTGTCCTCATTTTCTTTCCTCTTCTTTCTCTTGGAGAGCTCGTCGTCCAGAACGTCGTCTGAATTGTCATCATACAGCCGCTTGTGGCTCTCTTCTTGGGTAGATGATACAACACTGCTGCTCAGCTGCGTACTATCTGCAAATATAAAGTCCAACAGTCATTATCTAAATCATGGAGTAAAGACACTCCTATTGTTTGTTTATTAGGTAAGCAGTTGAATCCCGGTTTAAGAAGCTAGTTTGTACTTTAAGGCGGTGGTGCTACTTGTCACTATCAATTCATAATAAATAGATCTAAACTATTTATTATGAACGACATGATGCTTAATTAAGATTTTATATATATGTCAAAGTTGCATTAGTACTCTTTTGGCAAAGATAGAATCTGTCTGGTGCATGTGGAGGCCACGCGTCTGTCTTGTAAGTAGATATGAGTGTTAATGTCATGGATACCAAGCGCGAATTACGCATTAGCGTCACAACCACTCGCTGAATTGGCTCGGGTATAGTTTAACCAGTCTGTGGTCATGTTATTAATTCGAAAAACCTCCTACCACGTGAATAACAGTTTGATGAATATTATGTACTGTTAATCTATGGCTAAATTATAAATACAAATGTATTGAGGAAATTTTTGTAAAAGTAGTAATCTGCGTTTATTTGTTGGATTGTTACCTCTCCTAGCCTTAACTAATGAAACGATCTATCGGCCTGAAATATGGAACAAGGGTGGACCTTAGTTCGGAGAGCTGTAAACAATCACATTCCAACCAGAAAAATGTATTATTGTGGTAGGACTGGGAATATTTTGAAACCTTCTTACTATATTATAACCCAAGAATATTCTTCATATATCAAATAAAGCGGCGTGCCAATTATGGTTAAAATCTAGTCACGACTTAGTGCAGTTAGCACCTTTTTAGGGAAAGTAGTAAACTTGTCTGGGAAATGAAAAAACGAGAAATAAAAGAACCAGGACGTTTCGTCAAGATCTGATGAAAGTAAAAAATTTACATACCTAAATAAAAAGTGGATAATAATTTGTACTTCATATCTATCCTATAATGTTACATGTGTAATATCAGTATTTCAATGTGGCATATGTTATTTACTTTACTCGAATATCACTACAGTTCTGCTATTACAATCACCCTTTGTCCTAAGAGCATATAACAGGTTTACATGAGTCAATTAAGCCTAGCCTTTTTACGTTTTGCCGATGATATGATAAAAATCTTGAGGAAATAAGGGTGGGCAATCAAACGAGCGACTGTCATATGATCTCGAATTTCATAAAGAACCGAGATGGTTACATCAGATCTGTGAATCTCTAGGCTTCTTTCTGTAAAGCTCTATAGAATATGGCTAGACAACCGGTCCGACGGCTTAATACCGTCCGCGAAGCACATTACAGCCTCTCTACACATGTTCGAATTGTCTTAATTTGTACGATATATATTATACGATTAATTTATATAAAGCAGATAAATACAAGTCAACCTCCTGTGCCAAAGGTTAAGTTAGGGTTTCGTGCCATTTTGAAAACTATTATACAAATTGTTTTGTTAGTCGTACCTCTAATCACCCGCATAACTATTAGTAAAGGATTATTGATGATATTGTTCCAATTTTATACAACAGACTTTGGATATCTGATGTATTCGTATTTGTTATAAATCAAACACAACCAGGCGCGAAGTCTGTTCACGGACACTTGCAAATAACAAAAAAAGTTTGCAGTTAAGTTTTTAGGATCTGCCGAGATATCACTATGACAAGCAGACAGACTGAATACTTTGTTACTTGAATATGAAAGACGTTTGCGATGAATTTTCAAGGGATGAATTTAAATATACTCTGTGGTTTATTGTATTAAAGTAACACTGGCAGGGTCGTAATTTATCGTTATATTTTTTGGAAACTTTGGGATTAAGTTTCTCTTAATCGAGTTAAATTGCATTATACCGAACATCTAAGATCGCAAGTGTCCTTACCTATGATTGAATTAAAATTTTAATCTGCCCAATGGTGGAATCACCAGCGACGTTAGTAGAAGGCATTTTTTAAAAAAAGGTTATTTATAATGAATTATCGCAGATATTTATATATTAAAATCTACTCCCGGCGCCCTCTAGTACTAAGAGAGGCGATAAAATATATTTCATAAATAAAAATAAATGACGGATTGTTGGAGATCTGTCCAAATTTTTTGCAATTTCTGATGAAATTATCTGGTTACGCTCAGCTATTCTGCCGTGAGTAGCTGTGTCGCAATCCACATATATTTTATCTATATTTATTATCCCAAATATATCGCCCTGGATACCATTTCTCACATAAGCCATAAGCAAATTGATGCGGGATTAACGTGATTTTTTTCTGAGGATAGAGAAATCATAGGTTAATAAATTAAGATAGTAAGAAATAATGTTTGCAATTACTTTTATTAAATAAATTATGACGCTAAAAAATAAAAATCAAATTGTAACATGTAATATAACAACAAATTGTGACATTGCCAGTTTTACAGTAATAGAGCCCTAAACTAAGACTTTATTTGAAGAAAATAAAAAGAAACCATCTCTGTTGTCAGTGGTGCCCCCTTTTTCCTGTGCGGCGACCTCCTTGCCATCGAAATGTTCCCCCTGCGCTAGGGTCTCCATGTTGTTCCGCTTAGTGCAATCACTGTTCCCACTGGCATTGCAACCCTTCTTGACGCTGTCATCCCTTGCCCGGCTGACGTGTGTTGCTCTCGCGTTATCTGTTTACACCAATTATCTTGTTCCACTTAGATATAACAACAAATATTACCTTAGCTTGTTGATGCCTGAGAACATGTAATGATGTATTCTGAAAAAAATTGACAAATTCGCAAGTGATATTCGAGGTGAATGACATTTTCTGATACCAAAGCCCTGTTATAGAATGCAACCAGCACCTTATCCTTAAGGTCACTTTTTCTGTTTGACAGACTGTTGCAAGGACACAGTTACCCATAGATGCAGCAATCTCATCTTCAGATAATATTATCGACAGAAGCAATTCCTAGACTTTGAAAGCCTAATGGAACAAAGTTCATCTCTCTATCATTCCCAGTCTACATAAAATAAATAACCTATACTGTAGGAGTTTCTTAACCTATAGAAAGACAACTAACACTGGTATAGATACAACAACAATATATTAATAAAATTAAACAACATAAACAAACTTAACACAAACTATTGTCCCCAGATTTCTCTATGAGAAAAATACTAAAATATAAATTCTGCCAGTTACATCTCAATCTAATAACATACAAAAATTTTATGTATGTGTGTCAAGTTTGGAAACCAAACAACACTGAATGTTATATTAGGAATAAACATTGCCGTCTAAAATATGCTACCATCCATACAATAATAAGTAATTCTTGTATGGGTTAAATGTAAATGCCTTCATTACATGTTAAGCTCTTTGAAAATTGTTAAAACAAGTTAATCAACAATTGTGTTTGGCCTCACAATAACATGAAATTGCATACACTAGACAACTTCAAATAGCCCATAATTCGCCATATGATTACAAAAATAAATTTTCTTACTGCAATGGAATTTGAATATATTTTATGCCGAATAATATTGTAGTAATTTTATATTTCTAACAATAATAAATTTATATTTGTTTCATAAATTTATGAATAATAGTAGGCAACTACAGCAGGGTGCTAACCTACAATGACCCCCATGCTAAAGTCCTAGTCCACTGTATCAATAAACAGCCAAATTGTTATACTACAAGAAATATATTTATTATTACTTTTGTATGGAATCTACATACTGACCTTTAATTAATTCATATTTATCACTAATTAAACACCATTAGCAACTTTTTCCTGCTAGATAACAATAAAGTCAGTAAAACATTGTCAATACCTCTAGATAACTCTTCTATTTAGAGAATTATAACATGTATGAATATATGCATGGAAACATAGTGACCACATTGTAACTTAATTAATGCCTTTATAATTGTTTATAAGTTTAATATTTATGTTATGATTAATGAGACTTTAACAGTTAAAAACATTAGGTGTGTGATAAATAAAGTAAGCACAACATTGGAAAACTGACTGATAAGTGATAACATAGCACACTGGGATGAACATATATACGAAGAACTGGCAGCTCATAAAACATTTGTCAAATAACGGCGATCCTTCGCAACTGAATAAATATTACTAGACTTTTTTATTTCAACTTAATACTTATGACCATAGTAGGCCTTGGTATGTAGACAGGTTCTAGGATGGAACTCACGGATTGAAGGAGATACAATTTTGGGCTCCCGTTCACACATATACACGAAAAAAAAACAATAAAACTTACCTTATAAAATATAGTTTTGTAATGTTTCCGCAATGGAACACAGAACGTAATTACCTCGGCGTCTCCGCAGTTTAAATTTAGTGCCAAGCAATAAACGTAGTACGAACACAAATGGTATTATACTGCATTGATTTGATAATCCGGACTCCTTGGAGTAATCATTTTGTCACGTCAGACGAGACACTGTAAGGAGTAAGCGCAGGGGTCACCAGCACGATCGACGATGATACAATGTGCGGCGTGCATCACACCTATTTATTCTACACATTAATAATGAGAAAACTTCCACTCCCCTTTATTGTGCGAGAGCGTCCTCCTTTGCATTTCACGTCGGCCGACAGTTTGACGAATTTAACTTGTTTATTCAAGAAATAAATTTCCACAGTAAAAACTTATGCTAAATCGGTCTGCAAGACCGCCACGAAGTTAGCGTTCACGATCGGCCATAATTCGACAGCCCAAGCAAGCAACACGCCCCATCACGTTCCGTTACCACTAATAGTTTTGGAATAACCATTAAACGAAAAATTAAATTAATATTGATATATGAAGCATCGAATATTTTTGCTTCATATTTTATTTACTTTTATTATAAATTGTATTTTAACTATATAAATAATAAACCAACGAATGAAGTTAATGTTGTTGTTTCATTCTTGTTTTATTGAAAGATGCGACGCAGCGAGTGTTGCCAACAACAATATTACAATACCGTCAACTTAACTGAGAAACTCGATCAAACATAGTACATTTCGCTAATAAAACAGATTAATCGAAAATTAGGAGCAGGGTCAACGATACTGCCTGAACCGAGTAAATTTAAAGATTTTAGTCAACTATAATATATAGGACTACTAATAATTTGAACGGGACGAAATTAATTGCCACATGCATTAAAACAAAAGATCGTATTTTTTTTAATTGTACTAATGACAGCCTTTAAAAAAAGGAGGCTATCAATTCGGCTGTATATGTGTACATAATAATATGTATGTTACACGATTTATTATTTAAGATCCGATTAGAATTTTTATCTTATTATTCGACATGGAATACTTTTGATGTGTACCATAATAATTAATAGATTAAATTAGACTATAATATATGTACATACATACTCATAACTTACTGAACCCCGTGCTATGGAAAAGAGTCAAATTAAATTTCTACTGTAGATATGCTTATACGTGTATTTTTCCTAGTCTTTTTAACAACAAAGTTCAACAACAAAAATCAAATACGGATAATAAGAAACCGCCAAAAAAATATTCTCCCCATATTTGACGTAAAATACTTGAACTTGGCAACGCTGGACGAGACACGCAGTATACATATGTACCTCAGCTAACTTCAGTTCATTGAACGTTCCGTTCCATTCATGAAAGCGTAGCGATCGATACTTTACGACGGTGTATGAGTTGGCCAATTATTCGGATATCATTACTTTATGCGCATAGGTAATCAAAGTGAACACCTATGACGCATTAAATAAATATAAACATGAGACTAGAAATAGCTTACTATAAAAATATTAAATAACTTTAAGTCCAATTTAAAACGGTTTAATGTTAACCAATTTAGAGGTAAATTAAATATAGATCATTATCATGTCAGCCGAATAACGTCCACCGCTGAACAAAGGCAAAAAAAATAATTATAGTTTTTTTTTTTTTTTTTTTTTATTTTGGTAAGGTATATTTAGCTCGACAATATTTTTGTAAAATTTTGAAAACTGTATACATATGTATATATAATATTCTAATGTTAAGATATGTCTCATTGTCTCACAGAATACTTCCGCAATATCAGATAACAAACGTGAAATACAATTACTGTTAGTATACGTATACACATACACAATTTAGAACAAATCGGTTCCAGATATCTTTTCATGGTTTTATCAGTGTTTATCGGAGTAGGATAGTGTTTAATAATAAATAGATACCAGGTGCGATCTAGGTGGTAGTGTTAGTAACTATCTGACATTTGACACTAATATTGAATTAACCAGCAAAGTGGAGCGCTGTGTGGTGATTTTAGAATATTTCTCTTACATTTTTATTATGCTTCTTTAAGTTATTAATACCTGTGCCCGACTACGATCGCATCGTTGTCAAAACTAAACCTCGTCATATAGATAAGAGTAAGAAAGCTTAAAGAGGGTAATGGAAGCCACGGGCGGCGTATAAAAAATTGCGAATTAATGACATATAACTTTATTAAATGAGACAGCTATGTTAATGCTTCTCTATATACCCGCAGCATATACAATTCAACAACAAAAATTCGGAGGCTTCCTGTTACTGTACTTATTTTTATCCTTTTCGCATTTCGGCTACGCAGCGAAATGTTTGTTTTTTTCTCTAGAAGACATTTTCAAGAAAAATAGCAAACCAATAAAACAAATAAATTAAATCAAGTGTTAGGTGAAACCACAATACTGAATAACATTACTGAATAACTACAATTTATGAATTTTAAAGAACGAACAGTCAGTCGGACAGTCTCGAATAAATTTGAATTGTCTGTACACACGGCTACACATCAAGCTATACATTTCCAATATAAGCTGGCCTCTCATTATATGAAAATCCTATACAACGTGAGATCAGCTTATACTGGAAATGCATAGCTTGATATGTAGCCGTGAGTAGGTGTCGCGCGCGGAACATACGAATTAGTTTGATCAATAAAACCAAAGCTTTATTCACCAATTTTGAAGAACTAGCTTCTAGACCTTTTTCGAAACATTTCGGAACATTCAAGACTTTACGAAACACACGCAATTTGCAAACACGAGGGAGTGCCATTTTTCGCAGGAAATCTTAACACCGTGATTCATAAAATGACGTATAAGCCACATGACTTTTATCGAATATGAAGTTCAACTATCAACATTAGTTCTTCAAGTAACCGATGGTGTGTGGGTATTTTTCCTCTTGAACATTTTAAAATCCAATATCTCTTGATAGAATGAACCAATTGGAATGAAACTAAGCAATACTTCAAGTTGCGTACCATTTTTACGTATAAAAGTCATCTACATTGGCTTTTTTTTTTTTTTTTTTTTTTTGTATGACGCTACAGTTAGCCTAGGAGGCTTTCACTGATTGGCTTCGTTCGCAGGAAATCTTAACACCGTGATTCATAAAATGACGTATAAGCCACATGACTTTTATCGAATATGAAGTTCAACTATCAACATTAGTTCTTCAAGTAACCGATGGTGTGTGGGTATTTTTCCTCTTGAACATTTTAAAATCCAATATCTCTTGATAGAATGAACCAATTGGAATGAAACTAAGCAATACTTCAAGTTGCGTACCATTTTTACGTATTTGTATGACGCTACAGTTAGCCTAGGAGGCTTTCACTGATTGGCTTCGTACTTCGTACTTTTTACGCGATGCGCGCACAGACAAACAGATATACAGCCAAAAAAACCAAAAATGCTGGAAATGGGTTCTGTTGGTTTTTCTTTTAACATACTGGCAAATTTTCTGGAATAATGTACTAGAACGATTTATACAGATTTTTTATATGTGTGTATTATACTTATGAAACGTATGCTTTTTATCATGACCCGCAGACAGACGTCAGAAACGCATTCATCCAGCGTTACAGCGGCCACACTGCAGTATAATAATAATAAATCAAGCGAAGAAAAGATTTTGTTGAGAAACCTTTCGAGTTGAATTTAGCCAACCATTTATAGCACACCCAAAAATTAACAAGTTTACATCGGTTTTGTTTTAGTTTTTTCTGTTTAGTCTTAAATATGAGAACAAAATACTAAAAATAAAAACGTATAAAAGTATATTTGGAGCTAATTTAAATTGAATTTAAGTTTTCCATATCGAATATGTTTCAAAGTAAATCTTATATAAAAGTCGATGTTTGTATGTACAATGTGTGTATTTTCCTTGATTGTTTAATTTAAAGTTACACAGACCGACAAACATAAAGTCTTACACGTGACCACATAATAAACTCAGATAAAAAAGGTCATTTTATATTTTGAACTTTTCGATGATAGTTGAATTACATGTTACACACACCGACGGACAGAAAACCTCAGTTTCCCACGCAATAAAATATATAAATTTTTATTTTTTTTATTTTTGATCCCATCATTAAATAGTTAAATCACTTATAAATGTAATTAAATCCGTAACGAGATTCCGTAGCTACCAGACAATATTTGTAATAATTATAGTAGAACCGAAAACTATGTATGAAATTTTTGAGACAAGAATCTATTAAAACAATAGTTTTATATCCTAAGGAAATTACATTATACAGGCCGTCTCACACGGCGACCGCATGGGATAACACAAAACTTATATGAAGAACAAAACGGTCGAAATGTAAAACATCGTAACTAACACGTACTTTTGTTCAACTAACATTTCTTAGTTTCCCTTGCTCTTACAGGGTCCCTTAGACATGTAAAAACCTTCAAAAATGAGTCATCCACCGACAGGTATCAATTAATCGTGTACAGAATTGTTCAATTTAAAATAATCCCGGTTTATATTCAAAATCGTAACATTTTGCTTTATGCCCTATCATCCAGCCTATAAAGACAAATATACTGTCTTTATAGGCTGGATGATAGGGCATAAAGCAAAATGTTACGATCCACTTCCGTAATCTTTAGAAATTCGTATAAAAGAAGACTCTTATTAGATAATCCTGCGTATGGATTTTATTTACAACTCAATGATATCGAATCGCAATGGAAATTTGCTTTCATATTTTTATACGTTTTAAAATATATAATATTTTTATACATTTTAATAATAGGTTGCAGTTTATCAGAAAACTTTTTCGTGTTATTGTAAACAGTACTCAGCCGACCACTTAGCCATATAGATTTAAAAAAAATTGAGAACTAGTTAACTTCATAATATTGAAATATTTTGTCTCACCAGACACTAAAACACATTTATTGTAAGAATGGGTCATCGCAATGTTATCATGGAAGCCAGCCTGAAAACTTTGCTGAAACCGATGTTTACCAGAGTAGACCATCATAAATAAAAATATTACAGTCTTAATATACGTTTAAGTAAACCTAGGAGGTTACCACTGCTTTACCGGACAATAAAAAATAATGTGAACTTAATACTTACCTCGCGCTTTACCGGTGTCGAAAGCCCGTGCGTGCTCGTCTGTGGCCGCACACTTAGTGTTATTGATCTAATTATCTTATTTATTACAATAATCAACATGCAAAGCTGTCTAGTTACTGATGATGGGTACATGCATACATGAATCAAAGCTACACAAACTAATATTAAACTTACAAATTGATTGCCATTAAACGCATGAGGTGTTTCTGTATATTGTGGTGAAAAAAAAAACAATACGAGATCTAAAATCAAAACAGGTGTATGCGTTTCTCTATATTGGGCGGAATATTTTATTCGAAATGTATTGAAGTTAAAGTATTGCCTCTATTGTACGCTCATCTGATTTACGATTACGAAATATAATAACAAGACTTCTACCCTTAAAATAAAAATTCATTCCTGTAGACACACGCTTTAAAAAATATCTATAAAAATAATATAATCCCATTTCATTTCTATTGTCTTGTTATATATTATTTAGTATATAACCGCTCTATCTCGCTCCTTGTTACACACTAACGGCCCAGCAAAAATATGAAGTGTTCTGATTTAGTGTAAATCAGAACACTTACCTACTGTAAATCAGAATACTTACTATTTTCATACAAAACTCCAACTCATTTCATCGTGTATTTTTTGGTATTCCAAAGGTCTTACAATAAATTAATCTAGTTCCTCAAAACTACCAAAAAAGGCGTATTATCTAAGACTTCACTACATGTATGTACGTACGCACGTTTCTAAAGTAAAAAATCTCTAAACACTAAACTGATTAAGAAACACCATGGTGTCAGTCCCAATAACGATCATACTGTTATTTTGTCATGATAGATTTTGAACTAAATATTCACAATATTTAGTGTTTTAGCTCCCCTACAATAATCAATGCTTGTAACATTGATTATATTTATATAAATATAATCGAATATTTATTATCATATATATATTTACTCTCTCAATGTAGCTAAATGTACCTATCAAAGCTAAAGTTCATTCAAGTAAATTCGCATATGGAAATTAATTCGTAGTCCTGGCTTGGAAAAGGGTTTTCTTTTAAATAATTCTCATTCGCAAATGCTCCGAAAAAAACATACGTTAAATACAGCGTTTCAATGAGAATCAACTCATGTAAAAAGAAGTTTGCCTTAGATTAAATAACTATTATTAAATGAAATTGTCCCAATGATATATCCATGGGCATAGATAAAGTTACGCTAAGTATAGATTTTTGCATTTATTGTAATAAGTAGTAACTTAAGTTAAAATATATTGTGTCATATCCAGAGGTTATTCGCTGAGTAAAGAAAAAAATACTCCACTGACATTAGGAAAACACTTGTTTTATGTAATTGAGTATTTGTAAAATTTTATATGTGCTCGGATTCTAGTCGCTGGTTCAGTTCACATGAGATGTATGTAACATCTCAGCTTCTAAGACAAAACAATGCAGGTCACGCTCATAATTGGATGCGGCCCTGCAGTACCGACCGGCAAAACCATTGTTACATTATAAGCAGTAATTTTCAATTTATACTTAAGCCATGTGGAATGCAAGTTATAAAATATATTCGTAAGCAGACATTCCTACATAACCAGAGGCGTTTTTTCTACTTAACTCTGAAGTCTGTGATTTTTAATAACAAATTTGGTTCCTGTAAGTAGACTTCCTGGTTAGCAGGAGCTGTGTGGAATGTCATTCAGAGTCATGGTGATTGGCATTGGGTAGGGTGGTACGCCCTGTTACGGTTATTACCCATATAATGTTTCCATCAGAGGGTTTTAATATGTTCATTTGAGGCTACTGTAACTATTCAATGTACCGGAAACTGCACTATAATTTATCTATTTGAACATCTACTTTTTTATGTAATATATGTTTTCTTTTTAACATGACCTTCACATCTGCACACTGCTTCATCAGACGATAATGCTGAACGGGGGCTCTAGCTGTATAGCAAACGTAACGCACGCCAGAGGGCTGGGTTCGAACCTTGTCTCAGGGCGCTTACTCACGTGGAGATGCATAAGAGATTCGGCTTTTATAGACGTTTTGTGCAACTATGCTAAAACACAAAGACTCGGAGTAAAACCACTCTAGCGATCGAGAATCGCAAAGGGCAGGGTCTACAATAATGATATTAATTAACCATTGAATCACGGGCATATTGGCTTTCTTCTGAAACCAAGCAAGGCTATAGGCTACTAATTAAGCTATTGAGCCGAATGGTACAGATTCAAATCCTGGCAATAAATTCTTACGATACTTTCTTTATAGGGTTCTGTTCCCAAAGGATGCCAACGGCACCCTATTACTAAGCCCCAGCAGTATGTCCGTTTGTCTGTCTGTAATTAAATAAAAGGGGATCCCAACAATAAACTTTTGTTGTTTCCCAATCTTAATAGCTGTATTTTATGAACCGTAATATATAGATATGTACTTAATATTTCAGAATTCTTAGATGTAGACTCTCGATGGTACGCAACCCTTTGTGTGCGAGGCCAAACAGCACTGAGCCGATTTGATTAGTTATATTACGCAGTCCGAGCACATTTTGAATAATACACTACTGGATAAGACCAATAAGAGAACGATTTTGAACGTATAGACCCACTATGACCATGGACATGATGGTGATGAATTAGTCAAGTGACAGAATAGCAGCAGCGTACACTAAAGTAAAGCTTGATAAGCTTTAGTGTTTCTAATACATAAGGCAAACATTCAGTAGGTTGAGACAAGCATGACTAGTTCATAATGTTTTTGTAAGGGTATTTACAAGTGGTGGATAGAAAATAAAATAATATATATATATACATTTTGTATCTATGTTTGGACAATAGGTAAATGTAAAGGTATACCTATTTATGTGTCTAGTAGTTATAAGATTGTCTAGTACGAATAATTCTGCTTCATAAATCCAACAAGCCTTCAATATTATTAAAATAAGTCATAAAAAGCTGCGATTCTTTTAATTACGTAAAAATGTATTAAAGAGCTCTGCAATAATAATAGCTTTGTAATGTGGATAAGTAATAATAAAATACGACGGTAGTTTGAAAAGTTTGCACCACAATCAATCAAGAACACAATACGAAAGAACTACAAAAATCTCCAATCCAGCTCTAAGCTTTTCTTCGCCTTAAAAACGATGTTTGTAGCTCTTGAGTGTTTTCAGTTTGGCTTCAAATTTATAATTTCATAATTAGTAGTATATCAAGAAATATCATATTTAATTATAAAGAAAAATAGTGTTTGTATTTTAGTATAAAGAAACATAATAATGATGCAAATAATGCGCTATAAGCTAATAAAGAATATTGTAGGTATCAGATACCAGCTATATACCCGTCTCCCCATCCATCTAGAATATTGATCAGACTCTAATTAAAGAGTGATGCGCATTGAATTGATATTATTTACAGTCCGCCATTATATGTTATCTATGTACCTATCTCCTCAATAGACACCTCATGCAAAGAGTATTATCCTGCGACATTACAGAAAACATTTAATATTTACTAAGATACGCTACCACTTACAATTCTATTTTAGCTGAGCAACGCTTTAGTTTGATGAGGAGATCGCTGTGATAACTAGCAGGTTTATTTACTTTAAAATAATATACTTTCAAGTTCAATACAAAGTTTACTTAGGAAGAGTAAAATGTTTACTTCACCAAAGGGTTATTAATATACCCGTCCCGCTCGCGATAGTCCCAAATGGACTACTCTTAAACTTTTTCCATGGCAAGCAATGCGTCGTTGCGATAGGGAATATATTGGAGTGATTAGAGTTGATGGTTTCATGTCACTGCTACACTCCAAGCTCAAACAACACAACGCAATAAGACTTCTTGTTGAAATTATAGTGGAGGTGTTCAGTTGATTTCGTTCGAATAACCGCAAAAACCTTCTGTTTGACCAGCCTCAATAATTTTGAGACTTAATTATTTATATCATTGCTAGAGCTGTAATTTGCCATGTAGTTACGTGGCGAAGCCACTATAGCCAATCGCAAGCAGAGAGTTGATTCAATTGTCTTTTAATGTGTTAATTAGCTCTAGTTCTAGGTCTACCTGTAGATTATGGTTTGGATACTTATTTGGGAATGTTTATAAACTAGGGTTAAGAATTGGGGCCACAAAATGTTAGGTAACGAAATGCACCGTCATATCCCGAAATAAGAACGTAGTTCCATTGATGCCATGTAGGTCGAATAATTCCCGCAACATCAATAATTGGAATGAACGCATTTGAAATTACAATTTTGCCGGTTCGCCGTCTCCAAATAAATCTGGCATACTAAGTCGTATCAAGTCCTGTGCACTTATTTGAATATTCCGTCAGTACGTAAATCTCTTTAAACCAAGTTATTCCGGATCAACCATCATAAAGAACTATATACTTTTTCGCGTGTTATTGTGACTTATCCGACGATGTTTAAATTTCAAATAGTTCTGTTACTACAACGATATCTACTTTGGATCTACTTTGGAGGCATATTAGGTAGTCTTTAACTGACCTCGAGTGTTACCTCGGGTTAACAAAACTGGCAAATTTTTTATAATAGTAATCATGGTGAACATCGTACGTTACTTTGCCTGCTTCAGTGATTGAAACACATCTGGTTATAGAACCTGGTACCAGATTATTCTAAATTTTCTTTGGTGATGCCTCATAACTGCAGACATCTTAAAGTCCATAAAAATCATAACGTATACATATTAATCCAGACAGCATTAGTTCTTGTTTTGTCTGCTGTCCAGTATAGAGTATTCCAGCAACAGGCGGGTTAAACTACGTGTCCGTAGAGAAGGGCATCCTACAATGTTACATAGCCAAAGTACATAGCTGACAGCATAAGCCTTAGCTGGCTATCCCTTATAAAGTATTACAGTAAAAAGTGGATAAATGCAGCAGTGATGCAACGTACTATATGAACTTGATTAGAATAACAAAATAAGCTATAAATTTGAAAAAAATATGTAATCCGCCATTTTGTGGTGGCGGCCATCTCAGAATTATAATGATACTGAATATACAAATCTTATTACATTTCAGAAGAATCAGTCAACAAAAAGAAAAAAATATTTCTTTACGTTTTGTGACATCCAGATTTATAGTTATCTTGAAAAGATGCCCAACTAGCAGCTTAAAAGCTTGGTGTGCTTAAAAGGGCGAAGCAGTCCTTCACTTCATTGATTATTGCTGTATTAAGCACAATTCCGTTTAGCAGTTTTGCGTGGGAGCACCATTATGTCAGTTAAAGCCGCTTGATTCAGTCAAAGACGAGTCATGAGAATTTTCAGAATCATTGGCTTACAAGCCGTATTGACCTCTAAGTCAGAGAGAGACTGGGCTTTCTTGTGTGTTTTACCCCCTGTACATTGGGTTGTATTCAGAAGAACTATTTGATCTGATGGTAATGACAAATGTCTAACATTGCCCATAATGGAACGCTTTGTCACTGTCACTGTTTTCTCAAGAGACTACACCACACAGGAGTAATAAGATTTCTAAAGGGTCAGCAACGCGCAAGTAATGCTCCCGACATTGCAATAATAGAGATATAGGACTCTTTTCAAGTTCTAACAATGTGTAAGGATATTTCTTTCCGGCTTCGGGAATACACACTGGACTGAAACAAAAGCCACCATGTTGCAATATGTGAAAAATATCAAATATTGTCACAGGTTGGTTGTTGAATTAAAAGTACAGCCAGAACCAGAGTATTCGAGTAGACAAAGCAAAACCCTAACTAATTCAAGTGTTCCTGACGGATTTACAACAACTTTGGACCGCCCATTCATCCTAGTCAGTGCAATACAGCCAGACTCATACTGAACCGATTACCTCAGGTAGATACAACAAATATCGGGATTATATATTGTACCAGAGGTAGATTCAAATAGCTTGGACACATTCCAATGTAAATAATATAAAATATTGATAACATAGCGCTGCTGTTGAGGTTTGTTAGATCATTATTTGTTTCCAAGGTGTTATGGACATTTACTAACTAGTGGAAAATAGTGCGAGAATCACTACTGGGGAAGAAGAATATAAGGCTATTGCCATGAGACTCACATTTAAGTAAATTAAGTTTAAAAGACATTAATAACCAGTAGTGAAAGTCACTGCTGATGGAGAAACAGTCCCAAATTTTTTACTAGTAACTGTTTATTTTGTACTAGAGTAAAATTGACAATTAGATTTTATGAAAATAACTTGGAATTGACAACCTCTGAATCTGCAACTAAAACAACTTGCATGGTAAAAAAAGGACCTCACAAGTGGATGAGCAATAAAAAAAAACAGAAGACAGGAATGAAAATAAAATATAGTACTATCCTGTAATCATAAGGATTTGAATGCCACACACTTTTAGTCATGCTAAACTGTGAATGTGTAATTAGGAATAAGCCAGCATTGTTGTTGTTATCACTCTCCTCGGATTTAAGGTAACCAAGACCTGCATACATTTATAATATGAAGAAACCCTGTTTTCGCATTCAAGATGTCTGAATGATTGGATTGATATTTTGTATTCCATTTACAAGGTTCCGAAATTACCGAAATTCTTCATAATGTTCCAACTTGATATTCATCATCTTCCACTCGCACACTTATGCAATGATTTCTTTAGTACTAGAAATTGAGGGTGGCAATAGGGAGGGGTATCTTTTGTGATTTAAAGAAATTAACTGCTTTCCTAAAATACTGCTTCAAATCTAATATAAATTGCTTTAATCATAAACGAACTAATTATACTACAACAATTTTTACACTCTACCGAAACCAAAACACAGATTTCTGTTTGGGACAAACTGTTTGAGCATAGTATAATATTATATTTTTACAAGACACCACAAACTTTTCAATCAACCATTGTATTTTATGTTTCACTACCTAAATACTTAATAACTTACAAAAAGTTGTCAGTACAAACTAAATATTGAATATATTTTTATGAAAAGCATATCAATTTATACTAGACAATCAAATAAAAGTAAATAAAGTAAGAATATGAAAGACATACCTTTCAAGGACTGCAGATATTCCAAGATGTGTGGAGCGGCATAATCAGATGGCATTTTCCCCTTTGTGTTCTTGACGAATGGATGGGCTCCATGTTCAATGAGGAATTTGACCATTACTAGATTACCAGATGTAGTGGCATCATGTAAAGGAGTATCGTCATCTAAACCCTTTGCATTGACATTAGCACCTCCATTTACAAGTACTACTACGACCTGGTACCACCCATAACTGCATGCTTCATGTAGTGGGGTCCACCCTATGATATAAACTTTATTTAGTAAGTCATCTTTGTTCCCAAATAAGTCCTTCTGATGGTCAGATTTTACTGTCTTTGCTATTTCAGCTACCTGCACTGCGGGCTATTTGTATTGTTGATTTGTGTGACAGATAAAAAAACTGTATAAAAAGCAAGGTAAAAATTATAGGTTTGCAAAATATTCCATAATTAATATTGACAGAATATATGAATAAATAATTATAAACTGAAACTAAAAAGATTTGTTTCAAAGAATACTAGAAAATTATTAATATTTATGGTATATATGTGATCTCCCAACCAAACTAATCATGCTTGTGCAGGGGAGGATTCAGAACAACATTGATAAATTCAAGCTTGTAATTTTAACAAATAAGCTATCAAGATATTCATATTTTGCCAATTGGTATAGCTTGAACTTAAATTATAAAGTATATTATGTTCATGATCCTATCGATGAATGAACAACAATAAATATCGTTGAACCATTAAACTATTATTTGAATGGACATCAACATAGTCAAAACTTATAACTCATGCTGATTTCCATAGCAAAATTGCATATATCTGCATTCTACAGTGTTTATTCTACCTATACGATGAATGATGAATACGACAACATTGATACATTTATGACATCAACAGTCCCAACATTCTTTGATGAATGTAGCAAAAGAACATAAATTTTAATATTTAAAGCAGAGCAGATATGAATAAATGGAGAAACTAGAAATATGTGTCCTGATTGTGATAAAACTACATTACCGGCAAAGTCTGGAACATCAGGATCTTGGCCTTGATCAAGTAATTTTTTTACTTGATCATGGTCTCCCCTGATAGCTGCCACATGGAGTGGGGTCTCTCCACGTTCGTTCCGTTGTTGCCGCGTACGCTTCCTCTCCTCAGCAGGGCTCGGAGCGGCTGAACACGAAAATGGCGGGAAGTCACACGGACTAGTTGCTTATATGTCACATTTCACGTGTCCCGACGACAATTTACCTGGAGGTGCATCTTGTGATGAGATCTGCATCACCAACGCCAGCTGTTGCCGCTCCGACATGGGCGCTATGACTTGGGCCCGTGGCGCGCCGTCCGGCCCGCGCCCGGAGCCCCTCGACCGCGACGTCGATGGCATTCTTCGGGCATAACCACTCTTCTAAACGAAAAACCGAGTTATCGACATTGCGCAGTACAAAACACCACGAATTAAATATTCCAAAACACTAACGCGCCAATACTTCTATATCAAGATGTGAATCGACAATTACCTTACTTATGGCGCGTGTGTCTATCGCTTTTAACACATCTTCACAAACAATTTTCAATCTTTTACCGACGTTCATAGGAAGAATATTGTTCTACATTTTACAATTAACTCAAAATTCTAATAGTTGAATGGGTTTAATCATAAAAACTAGCAGACATTTATTGGAATAGAAAGACAACGAAAATTATTGTTGTGAATACAATCTTGTCTATGGAACGTAATCTAATCGATATTCAGAAATCGATTCTAAAAATAGCCCGTAACCACTATAGATAATTTTAAACATTAAATATGACCCTAAAATCACATCTTTTCGTAATAACTCTATTAATAAACTTTTTCCCAAGGATCCGCCTTTAATACCACTTGCGACACCAAATTATCTGCTGTTTCAGTGCCAGATGTTTGAAAATTACACGCCCACACAAACTTTTCATAGGTACTTTCATAGGTTCACTATAGATTTTATAAAAACACAGTTATTTGTACACATTATTGGCGTTTTTTTGGGGAGTATGACAATTATTTTAAAAGAAGAGCGAAAAATCCCTATTCCCAATTTGGTAGTACATACATACATAGTACTAAAATATCTTAAAGACAGAATTTTATTGTATACGTGGCATACATGACAAAAGCAAATAATAATAAATAAATTTTCAGCTTTTTCATCCTTTTACTGTAAAATGAACGACCACCGGACACATAAAACAAATACCAAATACCTTCTTCCTTGCCATCTCTACTTTTTGTTGATAACAGTTAACCAGGACGAATATATCTTACGAAAGTCTCACTCAAATGCATCGCACTACGGAATCAAATAACTAAGCAACACTACAAGAAGTAAGAATAAGAAAATAAAAAAATATACGTAAACATAACCGTCCTTTTGCGTTGTCGACGTCGGAAAAACAATTACGAATGATAGATTTTGCGAAGTACGTCATCGCGGTAGAGATTTAATTGAAATTAGAGCAGGGCAACGATAAGAACTTTTTCCACACATAGGAAGCCATGGATTGTACCTGTACTAAAATTAACATCACTGCGTGGGAATATGCGCAACGCGCAGTTTCAAAACCTGATCACTAATTTATCAGACTCCTGGACCTAACTGAACTTTCCGCAACAAGATTAAGAAACTAACGATAATAAAGCACTAAAACGGAATAATAATAATTAGACAGTATCGGTAAAAAACTGTTTTTAGATAAGAACAACATCCTTTGGCAAACAACAACGACAGGAAATATTCGAAACATCCATTATTCAGTTTTGAATATTTTTGTTTGTATATTTGTATGAATATTTACAAAAGTAAACAAACTATAATTTTTATAATCAAAACGTTTTAATATTTTTATAGCATTAAACCATTCGTTTTAGAAATAAGCTTCATTCTAGGCATTTAGGCAGGTTTAGTTAAAATATCAGTAACTACATTGGTATTCTGTGGGAACATATTTTACTTCAAGTTCTTTATCAGTATCAGTATTGTTCTGATTGTTGCCATTCTAGCAACAAGGCTCAATGCATCATAGTAATCAATCCCGTCGCTTGCGTGTAACCTCTTAGTACAAGTCAAGATTTGTAACTATTAAGGCTTCCATTGGCATTAGTTGTTTTTATTTATCTACTACAATCCAAGTCTAATTCCCTTGGAGCAACTTCACCTCCTTTTCCATTGCTTTTTGCGTTTCATCTTTTTGAGGAATTTTCATAGTTTATTTCTATGTTTATTCTTTCTTTAGAACAAATTCATTAAATCTTGGGGGCAGTCGCAATCTTGTCCTGTTTTGAAAGGGTTCATGTTTGAGGAGTTTCTTCTTAATGTGAATCTTACCTTGGGGTGTAACATAAGATTCACTAGATTTATATTTGTTGTTTGCTAAGTCTGTCGTTTGCAGCTGTGGGCAGATTTTAGGTGTTTTTAAGAAGCAACTGTCTATGTAAATTTATAATCCTACTACTGTATGTCTGCATTGTTAGGGCAAAATGGATATGAAGTGCTTCAATGGATTAGAATAGAATCGGCAGACTTATCGAACAAAGATCTCTTCGTGTCATCTATTGGATGGCGAGAGCCTGAATATTAACTAATATCAGGATGTATGCAGCAGAAGTATAACAAAGTTGTGGTAAATCTATAGATAAAGTGATATTCAATTAATTGAAATTTTGTATTTAGTAAATATATTTATTATTATTATTGTTACTAAATACCACAAGTAAATGCATATGAATGGTTAATACTTAATTATGTTTCATTAAGTATAGTAGCTTTAAACTAGCTAGTAGGAGAACACTATTTATTTATATAATTAGATTAGGTTCAAATTATATACCTAAATTAGTAGTATTATCGAATTGTTTGATCACGTCTAATTACGATAGGCAAAGCATTTATTCATAATCGGGTGCCTGTTCGCTTCAAGACCTACATATTTGTCCTTTGGTATATGAAGTTTTAAAATTTGTGATGAACGTAAGGTTCGCAAATGCATGTGTACATCATTGTGACACGTATTTGCGATAATTAATATTCTTTAAGATAATTAAGAGTCGCAGAGTTAGAAGGAATGTCTTAAAGTAAAGAAAGACTATGAGCATTCCAGCGAAGGCCAATTGATAAACACGCGCTTAGTACGAACGAAATGAGTAGGCATGATCATCATTTGCGAATTGAGAATGTGAATATAACGTAAATATTTTGAAAGTTTTTTAGTAGCTTTTCAGTGAGATAGCTATAGGACCAGTGATTGAGCAAGTGAAGTTTAATTGGTAGTATGGAGAAAGTAGCTTAACTTATGTAAGCAAATAATCTTTGGCTAATCACCTTCAGATGTGAGCCCCAAGATAATGTATTATCCGCCAAATTCTTAACATTTTCTTTAAACGGGATGACAGTACCTAAAATTCAATTTGAAGAACTTACGAGTAGGGCCTGTCTATCCAGAAAACTATTCGAGAGCTGCCGATGATAACAACTTGTCTTTGACATATTAATGATAAGACCAAAGCTATGACTCCATTCAGTGCATTTGTAAGCGTTTATATAGAAAATTTGTAGAAATGATTCTACTTTATTAAGTAATAACAATTATTATTTATATATTCTATCAACAACAGACGAACAACCAAAGAAAATTAGTATGTGTAGTATATCAGTTATCTGGTTTCGATAGTACAAGCTCTGCTTGGTTTGGGATCAGATGGCCATGTGTAAATAATGTCCCAGGATATAATTATTATTATACATTCCTGAAAATCTCTTCCCAACTCTTGAGTAAAAGAACAGTTACATCGGCCTAGGTAATTATTTTTCCACCATAGAATTCAGTTTGACAACCATCATTCATATATATTATGCTAAGAACAGTGTACAACAACTATTTGTTGAGTAGAAGTATAGTCAATTAGTCACCCATTTTCACACATTGACTTCATTCATTTGCGTAACTAGGGAATAAGTTAAGCTTGTTACCCCGGATGCTAAGTTGTTTCAGTTTGTCAAATACAAGTGGGGTTGATATTGTGTCAAAGGTCTATTGCTAATCCCTTTTCTCCCTTGTCTAATGCTTCAACATTATAATAATTCTGGCTTGACACGACATAAGACTTTAATCTTCCTCTGCGAAAACCGTATTAATTGCTAGTCCTAAACATATATTTTTTTGTATTCTTCTTTTATATCTGCAATCAGTCAGTTACTATAAGCAGATTTGGTGAATGAGTGGTCGTGTCGAGTGTGTCTTCCAGTGAAGACATCTACTCCTTAAGTGATTGATTCAGTTGGTTCTGTGTAGTTGGAGTAGTTATGTCCTTCCACTTTAGTCGTTTGGCATAGCTTTGTCGTGTTAGCGATGCCAGGTCATTGGGGTGTTTTTTTTACCGGGTTTGGTATTTTGAAGCTGTGAGTGATAGTGCTCATTTGTAAGTGTTGGTGGATCTCATTGTTGGTTACCAGCCATGGTGCATTACACGTTATTGATCGGAGTATAATGTTTTGCATTCGTTGCAAAATTGAGATGTTAGAGTTCCAAGCGTTACCCCAGAGCTGTATGCCATACATCCATACTGGAATGAGAACAGACTTATATATCAGCAGCTTGTTATCGGTTGAGAGCTTGCTGTTGCGTCCAACAAGCCAGTATGGGTCCCCATACCGGATTTTGAGCTCTTCTATTTTAGCTTTGATGTGATGCCCCCATGTAAGTCGTCGATCCTTCGACTGAGTCTTTGTGTGGAAGTGTTACCTTTTCTAGTTTAAACGGTGGACAGTCTCCTTTTTTGAGCGTAAATGTAACTTGTACGGATTTATTAGCACTAGCTTTTATTTTACATTCATGTAGCCAGTCAGCTACTAGGTCAAGCCCTTGTTATAGCTTTTCAGAAGATTTTTGTGGGGATTTATCACTTACGAGGACATCCGTGTTATCTGTGATGTTCTTAATTTGTGGGATGTCTGCGGTGAATATATCAGACTGGATGGGCCCCAGAACTGACCCTTGGGGCACACCGGCTTTTATGTCGGACACAGATGATAAAACCTTCCTTAAATTAGAAAAGCCTTTCTGTGAGGTAGGAATGTAGTAGGTATGTGGAAGAATTTACTTGATCTTGCTTTGAAATCCTCTATGCCATACCCTGACAAATGCCTGGTGTATGCCGAGAAACACTGCAGAGCAGTACTCATTGTTTTCCAGTGTGGTTCTTATTTTATTGACAACTCTATGGACCTGCTCCACTCTGGGGTGGTGTTTCCGGAAGCCAAATTGGTGTTTTGGTATATACCTACCTATTCTGTAAGTAACGGTATCATTCTTCTAAGCAGCACATTCTCAAACAGTTTAGATATAATTGATAGTAAACAGATAGGCCGATGTGATGCAATCTCATTTGCCGGTTTTCCTGGTTTGCGTTTCATCAGGATTTGAGATAATTTTCATGTTCTGGGAAACCGAAAGATTGCGTTAAATAGGACTGTGAGATATACTATTGTGGTGTAAACACATCAACTATTGCTGTTCTGGGCAGCTGCATCAATTAGTTATCAGATCGAGCCCTGGAGCTTTCTTGTCCTTTAGTTCGCGTATTGCTATGCAGAGTTCCCGAGGTGTTACCGATTTAGGTGGGAGTAAAAGATGGAAGTCTTACTTTAAGTGATCTTCTATTTCAGTTTCTTAGCTGACAATTATCATGAGGTGCGAAGATTTTTAGCAGGTAGGCAGCAAAAGTATCAGCTATATCTTGTGGCGTGCGAGGTATTTTAAATGAATGATGAATATATTTTCGATTCCAGACCATGCGTTTTTGAGTCTTGTATAAGGTCTTGTGGTACCTCATTCTTACGTTTAAAGTAGTAATTTTGCCAATTACACTGCTAAGAAAAGAAGGTTGGAAGCAAGAACTTTGTTATGTATATGTTTTCAGTTGACTTTGTGTGATGAATCCTAAACTGTTTACAGATTGATTCTAAGTGGTCTAGTTTTTGGGCGTGTTTTATTAAAGTATAATAATAATATCAGCATATTAAATACAACAATCGCACATATGACATGACTTATATGATGTAAATTAAGATCTTAAATGAATTAAATACTAATATAATAAAACAACTATTTGGTAGATCGCTTTCTTGCTTAAGTTTTATCTGTTGTTTCACGATTGATGAACGGGGAACAGTTGATATCAGCTAGCATTGCTGGAGACCACTTGCCGTTTTATCTTTTTTCCATATGCGCAATATTTTGGTGGAACTTCTAAGTACAGACACGTCACCAAGATTTTATGGGAAAAAATGCAAATGCAGGAAATGTATTTTTAATGACATGTTGTATCCGAGTTCAATAAAAAAATAATATCAAGGGATAATGTCACAAAGATCATCCTAGGCACAAACTAAGCAAAGCTTGTACTATGGGTACCAGGCGACGATATACATACTTATATAGATAGATAAATACTTTACACATAGAAAACATCCATGACTCAGAAACAAATATTCGTGCTAGTGCTAGGTCACCGTAAAAAAAAAGGAAGTTCTTGAACCAGTTTTTGGTAATTTTCAGCCCGTATATTCCCTAGAAAATTGTGACATATATTTTCAAAAGCTACCAATGCTCTTTTTTCTTTATTGACCATCTTAGATCTTTAAAGATTTCTCTTATTGGGGGACCAACAAATATGCCTTCTATAAATTTTGGCATCACTTTAGCGTCGAAATTTACTTTTCACGTGTTGAAATAGGTACCTCTCCATATCTGTACATAGCTTTATCCAAATTTTGTTGTTGTCAATAAAAGGCTCATTTGCGATCTTTTTGCTTCCCGGAATCGCATGAGAAGGGACAATGTCGTTGTAATGACACACTATTGCTTTGCTGTCCCACTTACATAGAAAGCAACGATATTTTGTGTATCCGCCTTGTAATCCTGCTGGCATAGCCACTACTTTTAAATCGGCACATATATTATTATATTCCTAAAATAACGATCGCATTGAATTCTATTGAGCAATGACTTGATGTTTTCGTATGTATCTTGCACTTTTACTGCATAAGCTAATGGTACCGACGGATATTTAATTTCCATTATGTTGCAATAATGCTTTCAGACACACTTTGGATGAGCCAACGAAGAGTCTCCAACCTGTTGGATATACAAGCAGCTGTAGTCTTTGAAGAAGGTTTAGAGGGTCAGTCAGTGCAATAAACTAAATCATGATCTTTGGGAAACAATTGTGAGAACTGAGAATGTCTCTGTGTGAAAAACGAAATATTTTTGCCTTTATTAACAGATTTCACTGTTGTAATCAGAGTCCCTGAGGCCCCTCGCCCACCGCGACTTTTTGTAGTGATGCAGTCGCGATACTGTTGCGTATTTGCATTGATACAGTCGCGATGCAGTCGCTAGCTGGGTGTCCTCGCCGACTTGAACATGATGCAGTCGCGATACAAATGCAATACTATTGCGCATCTGCCATGATACAAACGTGCGGCAAAAAAATGTTTATGATCGGTTCTCCACTCCCGCGCCACCCTCCCTCCACTTTCTCCCCGAAGTCGTCCGAAACGGTCGCACGTTTGCATGGATGCAGTTGCGTTACTGTATCGCGTTGCAAATGCGACTAACGCGCGTACTGTGGCGCGTACTAGTTGTATGTCGCAGTGGACGAGGGACCTTATACATACAGGTCAGGCAGGTGTGCAAAGGTCCACAGCTCTTTGGTCCACAGTGGTCCACAGGATGCGTCTGTATCGCTACAAACGCGCGTTGAGTAAGACAAGTTTCCATAATTGCCCAGCTGACTTATGTACTTCATCGTACCATACATACTTTTCATCAAGGCCATATTTCGTTTATTTATCGATTAGAAACATGTGTAACTTACAAATCGACTTTACTGTTGGTTTGTCATACGCACGAGCTTTTTGTTGTAACCTATGTGTAGAATCTGTGGCAGATATCAAGATTGAAAATTAAGACCGAATTTTTTTTTGCACATTGCCCAAATAAAATATTGAGTGTAGGCTCTCAAGAGTACTTTTTCATGTGATTACATCCCGTATTACTAAAAATATAATGTGGAGGCCTATGTTTACAATATTGAAGAAGGAAGTATTACCTTCATTCAAAGAAAATTTATCAAAAATATTTTTCTCAACCAAAAGCCGGCGGGCACCTTCGACTTCTAAATTAACACTCGTTAGTGCCAGTATCGGAGTCCTCGTCGGCGCTGGCTATGGAGGTTATACGCATTACAAAGTTAACGTGAAGAAAAACTATGCACCAAATGAAAATGAGGAGTATGCCTTTCTCAAAAAGGCACCTGAGTATCAGCCTCATTACCGAGTAAGCCCTATTTATTCAAAAATATTTTTATTATAATATATTGTTTTTAAGTTCACGCTGTGCTAATCTCAAAGGAACATGTTTCATAATATTTTTTATCTATTCTAATCTGCTGGGTAAAGCCCTATTCGACCTTCCTACATCTCCTTATTCCATGCACAATTTCTATAATATTTTATAAAAATAAACCTCTCAAAACAATATTCGCCACAAAAATCTTATGATATATAATTATTACTTAGGATTATTATTACATATTGGTTACACTTTTATAATGAGCTAATTTATTATGTAAGAATGTTTTTTTTTCAGCATAATAGGTAGGTACTTTACATTAATCCCAGTAGTTATATTAACAGCCACTATGGTGACTACTGGTAAAGAAAGTCTATAGAAATAGGTTATCAAAATCTTGACACCTTATTTTCTAATCCATTGAATGACAAAAGGCTGTCTATATAAAAGAACAATCTTTACGTTGAATAATATTACATGCCCTCCGTATATTGCAATACCTGTAAAGTATTTCACCTGAGAATGATCCAGACTGATGACTAGTTTTACAAAATCCTTTTTTATAAGTCCTAGAATTGATATATTTAGATTTTGTATCTTAAGATAATGTAAAAAGATTTTGAAGTTCATATCTATTATAAGAATCAAAATTTTTTTAACTTATTTTAATATCATACCTACATTTTCTAACACAGTTCCTTTAAAAAGGACATGCCATCTTTATTCTTTACTGTACACAGAAAAAACATTTATAAATGAGTTAATCTAAAGTTATTGTACAGAGGCGAGCTTAACTCAATATGAGTGTGTATTTTTAGCAATTTGATGAATACCCTGTTACTTTCATACAAGTTATTTAAGAGATAGATGTAATGGCATTTTAATGAGTTAATTGGTGTTATAGACAGATACACCAGTATTTTATTCTATTAAAATGATATGTAAATATAGATTCTGGTTAGTTTTAAAATACTGGAGATTTTATTATAATTGTTGATCTCTGTCTTGTAATTCCCAATTTAGTTGAAACTGAGCATACTAACATTTTTTATGTAATCATAATGATGTTTGCTTTTGCAGGACTTTATTTTTATATGATTTTAGCATACAATAGCTGTAATTCCATGACTTTACTGAAATATAAATACACCATATTATAATTATATTTTAATTTAATTAGTTTTTTGGGCATACTGACTTTCCCATAATTGTGATTTTGCCATTTTTGTGCGGATAACTTTTATAGCTATCACAAGGGACTAGATGATGTGAGCACGAACACTCATAATCTAGTGAGATGGCTCTTCAATACTCATGGAAACAGATCAGGTGCAGGGCTAACAACAATATTTAGAACCTAGTCCAAAACAAGGTGCTTTTCTTGTTAGAAAATCTAAATTACTTCTAAGGGACGGTACTATTCTCCATACAGCTTGGACACAATAGGTGGTTGATCCACCACGGTGGTTGTGTACAGTCCCTGGTCCATAAGTGATCAGCATGGTATAATTTCTGACGGTCTCTGTGCTTCGGAGGGCATATCAAGCTGTTGATCCTGATAGTAGCGATTAGGCAACAGTTGTTAATAGCCATAATAGGAAAGTAAAATCAGGTGGCAATCAATTAAACAAATTATGTTCTCAATTATGCAGAATTTTTGATAAAACATCAATATATCATACAAACATTTAAACATTTTTGCTAACATTTATTTCCTATTCCTGGACATTGCATCCCTGTGCCTTTGTAGTGCTGTTTTTAACATGCAATAATTTTGAAGTTTAGTTTTAAAATCTTGCTTTTCATTTACACTGATCCTATCATTTAATTGAATTGTGGTTTGCTAATTTTTTTATTGGTTGGCCTCTTCTATTAAATTGCCCATTATGGTGTCATAGCAATTTAAGTTAAGTTGAATCTAATTGGATAAGTTAAACTTAAGTTTAAATTGGAGCAAGTTTTATATATCTGTCTATAAATATTGATATTGCATAGTAAATCTTCAACACATCACTAGTTTAATTTACTCTATCAAAATATAATAGGCACCTGAACCTGCCTTTCACTCTTCTTTCAAATTTGACATATCTATATGGAGTCCTATGTCAGGTTCAATATGACAAATTGAGATTTAAAAACATATTCTATTTGATTTAACAAATTAATATTTTCAACCTTGAAGTGTACTTAGTTCGTGAATAGTAAAGATAATTCACATTTAGTTTTTTAACCATCTTTTAATCTATAATGTGATGACCCACTGGCAAGGAAAGATCTCAAATTTTAATTAAAAATAGTTGTTTTTGTTTAATAATGACATAATCACTGCTCGAGGAACCTATAATTTAATATGTAGGCATCATTAGGTTCAAGGTTGTGACACTCCTATCATTGAGTGCCGCGGCGTAGCTGTGTCGCTTAGCCAGAGCCGCGTCAAAGATGTGCGGCTACGAGGCTCGAAAGATGCTAGTGTAGGGGATCCTTTATTTGCTAGATGGCTTAGCATAGCTCCAGACTCCCGGTCCCATATCTAATATTGTAACTATTTATTTGAACAACCAGTAGTTGTTAAATTGTTTCTTAGCTCTAGATAAGAAAACGAAGTAATATAATTAACTGTAATGTAAATCACTTTACAATAACAGAACATAAAAAAAATTGTAATGTAATACTAAAGCTGTAACTTATTTTTTATACTTTTGAAGAACTAATATTACAGTGATTGAAAGTTTACTAAGACTTAATAAACTCAAGAGATTTTCTTTTTAATTGGGTAGTCCATACTTTAAATATCTACCTTTGCAGACAGCATTGTGTATGTTTTTGCCTTTCCACGTAATAAAACATAAGTACTACTTAAGATTGGTTCTGCTGCTATGATGAAAGCAATACTATGTTTTAATTGTGTACCAATAACTAAATTAAGGGTTGAAGGAGATGCTATATCTCTTCATAGTTTGGTATCTTTATGCATTGGTTCTATACATTCTAAAGAGCTAAGCTTAGGATGATTCTTGATAGACTATGAAATGATACAGAACCTTGTTACGTAAAGTGCAGTCTGTATGTCATCCGGTAGATCTTTCCTCTGTCCATTACAAGACCTACCGGATGGATGGCTTGGTAGTATTCTCAAGCAAAAATGAGAAATCTAAATGTCACGCTCATGCCTGTCGGTAAATGGGATGAATGAATAAATCCGATACACTCGTTCACCAGTCTATCGCATAGACTACCTCAGCATGTTTATCTTGCTCCGACCTCCGGATTGACCATGATAAGGTCCAGATAGAAGAAGTTGGAGTTATAATTGGATTTACAAGGTGTACTCCAGGGGTGCATCAAGCTTTTATGGCTCTAGAGTTAATGCATCGGAACGAAACTTCTTCGTATTTCTGCTTTTACTTTGGATCTGGCCACACAAGCTGTGGGTTGTCCATCATATATTTTGAACAACTTAATATGTTTATTATTCTTTGCTCCAAAACTTCTTACTGTTATATCCAACTAGCTGTGCCCAACCGTTTTACCCGCGTTACACTTTATGAATTATAGCCTATATATGTTATTCGGATATATAAGCCATATTACTACAAAGTTTCATTAAAATCCGTTTGTTAATTTTTGCGTGAAAGAGTAATAAACATACACATTCACAAACTTTCACGTTTATAATATTAATATAAAATGTGACATATTAAATAGTACGTGACATAATAAAAATATTTTAATAAGATTACTGGACATGTTATCTACTATGTTATTAATCCATTTATACCTTGCAGGTAATATATGAGGATGATACAAGCAATTTACAGCTAACCCTGTTCCAATACCGGACGTGCCCATTCTGCTGCAAAGTCCGCGCATACCTTGACGCTCGGGGAATCAGCTATGACATCGTGGAGGTTGACGCTGTACTCCGTCAGGCCATTAAATGGTCTGGCTATAAGAAGGTGCCAATATTGCTTGCCAAAGTCGAAGGAGGATATCAGGTAGCTATAACTATTATCAAGACGGATTTCTAATTTTCTTTCTCGTGGCGTTGCCACTTTCGTATCTTCAGATTATTTACTAACATTCTTATATTGAATATTAGAATGTAAGTAAGTAATACATTCTAATAGTGAATGTCCCTCATATGGTCTAGAGGCAGGCTATGAAGGTAAACTTCATGAGGGCTGTACTCCGATGACCAATGTTAAGGTTAGGTGGCAGAGAGAGATATGAAAGGCTGAAACCACTACCATTTAGGCCACAGGCATGGTATGAAAAGAGAGAGACAGAGAGATTAACGGTCAATCTACGAATACGTTGTTCGTGTGGCGTTTATTCGTACTTGCAACGTTTTTTCGTACGATCTTTGTTTTGCGGTGCGGTTTACAGTGGTATAATAGACTCTAAACAACTATTTATGGGTCATAAAAATAGATGTCGAATCGAACCCGGGACTCGAACCCGTGACACGAAGTGGCGAGGCTACTGTCTGTATCGCTGCGCCACACGTGCAGTCGCTAACTGAATGACTTTTTTTACCTCTAGACAAGACACGAATCTTTCGGTAGGCAACTCCAATTCGCAATAGGCTAGTTCTGTAGTGACCTTTAAGTCAGTAAGTCTTTAAGATATACATATTCGTCCCCGAGCGAGAACTCTGAAATGTACGCATTATAATTTTTTTCTATATGTTGTGTTATGGTTTTAGCAACTGTTGGACAGCACAGCCATGATCTCCGTTCTGGAAACATACTTGTACGATAAATCGGTACCGCTAACTGATATCATTAAGTTCTACCCGGTCACCAAGTATGTTAACGAAGCTGGATCGAATTCTACTGATATTGCCAACAAATATTTTGTGATGCACAACGCTCCCATACCTGATGAAAAGGAGAAAGCTATGGAAATGTAAGTTTATCTTATTTCCGTATACTTGCAGTTATAGGATCACGGTGTATTTCCTCCAAATCGAAAAGTAGGAATCACAGGGCCACTCTCTATTCCACTAGATACTTTCTATTCCAGACAGCTAGCGAGACACCCGCCAACGCCCAGACTGCGGGGTGATACTGAGAAAAATCATTTTTTAACCCGACCTGGGGTTAGAACCCGGGATTTCATTATCACGCTACCGCTACATCAATGAGGCAGTCTAAAATATAACCAGTACTACTAATTCTTCTATGCTCTATAGATATTGAGTCCATTATCTTTTCGTTAGTGTTTGTAGCGATGATATAACTCAAACAAATGAAAAAAAAAACTACTGATCTCTAAAAGCGAGACGCATGATATTTTTTTCGAAGCAATTAGATGATCACAGAAAAGTCACTATTAAAAGCAACTGTTTTTCTATCTGTAACGAATAATATCAAGAAAACACTGGAATACTATGTGAGTTCGAAAATTGCTTAATGCCCCATGTATAATATTTGCAGGGAGGAACGCGAGTGGCGTCAGTGGGCTGACCGGGTTCTGGTGACGACGTTGTCACCAAACGTGTACAGGAATCTAAGCGAATCGCTGGAGACCTTCCAATGGTTCGAGGAGGCAGGTGGTTGGCGCAAGTTCTTTCCGGCATGGGAGTGCACCCTTATGGTCTATGTTGGCGCAGCGGCCATGTGGATGATATCGAAGAGGCTTAAAGCTAGGTAACTGTTATAATAATGTTATAAATGTATACATTAAAGAACATATAAGATAAGTTCATACTACGGGAGGTTAAGTTTTTACAGACTTTTCTGCACTTCTGACAATGCGAGCCATGTCCAGTAGCACTACTTTTTGTATCTAGTTACTACACCACCTAACATAAGCTTCTTTATTAAATTAGAATTTTATAGCATTATTCGCAATGCAAAGCGTTAGTATAATCTCAAAAATGGTAAATCATAAATTTAATCGTCCGGCGGGTCTCGAACCTGCACCATCTACCAATCCGGGGTAGGCGCTCTGCGTTAAGCTACGAACCTACCTACTAATACCTACATCCTCCGGAAGGGTGTTAGCAAGGGAAGCCTAAATTTGATCTGCCAGCGTGTATAGACCCGCCGGACGATTAAATTTATGATTTCCCATTTTTGAGATAAGCTTCTTTAGGTCTTGTCTTGTCGTGGTTGGGGTGTACTAGCGTACATTACTTCGACCCTTCACGATCTTTTGTACTAACCCCCATTGGTTTTTATTCTATCTCTAAAGCCCTGAATGAAGTACGTAGTTAGAACGCTTGTTAGGAATCGATCCTTGTAGTATCTCCTGGTTCTTGATATGCCAGCACTAGGATGGCCATTCTGCGTCTTGTCAAGCCTCTTTAGATGATTTTCGAGGCTCTTTGCCATTAACCCAGTGGCAGAAACGACTATTTACAAAGTCAACATGTATATCATCTAAAAAACGCTCATAGCCTGATGCCTTCACCGGTCCGTAAGCGATCGGCGACGTTAAGGACCTAGGCTCGCGTTGAGTCCATAGATGGGTGATCGCCAAATGGGTTTAATTTCTGAGCGTCTCCGTGCTTCGGAGGGTACGTTAAGCTGTCGGTCCTGGTTGTAGTCATTAGACAACAGTCGTTAAGCCATATCAGAGGCCTACTGGGCGGCTTGAACTACTCTGACACTAGGGTCACCACTGCCCGTACGATAAGGAAGGAAGGATCTAAAAAGCGGTGTTGCATACATTTTTATATAACATCGGCAACTAACACAGGATACATTTATTTTTGGTAACAAACTATTTGGACGGACGTAGTTCCGATGAGTGACCGTTCTCGAGGACCGTCTCTCGTACAACATGTCAAGTTCACGTGGCGGAAACGTGACTGACATTATATTTATCTTTCAGGCACAATATAAAGGAAGATGCGCGGGAGTCGCTCTATGATGCGGTGAACATGTGGATGGGCGCAATCAAGAGTAAAGGAACGCGCTTCTTAGGCGGAGAGCACCCGAACTTAGCTGATATTACGGTGTATGGCGTACTAGGCAGTATCGAAGGATGCAGCGCTTTCCAGGTAAATATTCTTTATTATATACTAGTTTCAGTTAGTGAAAGAGGTATGCAAGGATCGTGACAAATGGAAGTCCGTTGTCTCTGCCTACTCCTCTGGGAAACAGGCGTGAGCCTATGTATGTATGTTCAGTCAGTGATTAATTCAGATTATGAGGAGGCTGACAATAGCTATAAAATTTTATTTTTCTGCTTAAGGGTAATCGTAGAATTTATATTAAAAAAGTGCCTTTCCCTTTTAGCAACAATGGTTATTATTAATAAAGATTTTAGTTAATTTCTGTATGCTCTCTAAATCGGATGTTCAGAGACATTATATGACAATTATAAACTTGACAAAAAACGAGTGCTTCAAATGTTGGATATATTCGGACGTCGCTGTACCCCGCGTTTTTATGCAACGTTAAACTTTGTAAATTAGAGCCTATGTGTTATTCAGATATATTGAATCAGGTAGTTTTGCGTGAAAAGTAACGAATGAAAAAGTCCATACGTCTCAAACTTTCACCCCCTGTGAGGATGAGATGGGGTTGTAATATTCTGACTGTCAGCCACACAGTAATGTGTTCTTTCCACATTAGGAAAACTCACTGGAATACTTAATTTTAGCCCCTCTTAGTACTCATAACCAAGAAATATAAACATGGCGTGCAGACTGTCCTTGCGGCGGTGGCTGCTCCGGAGGTGATGGGTACTTGCCCCTGCACAATAATTACGCAATTGCGCTGCACCAATATTTCCTTTCCTAGTGATGTGGCATTCTTCCCGAAGACAAGTAATGGTGTCTGCGTTGGTTAAGCGCTTTCAATTTGGCGTTAGTCTTGGATGACTTTTATACTGTGCGGTTTCATGGATTTATAATACATACTGAAAAAAAAAGTCTGCGATCAGCTGCACTTCGTTTTCCGAACCTAGTGAGCCTAGGTATCACCGCACTGAAGGTCTTCTAACATGTACTATATTTGATTATGAGTACACTAAACATGTAGATATATTATAATTATAAGCATACATACATTGAATAGAGTCCAAATAACTCTTTCTCTTTCCAGGACTTAAAGGATCACACAGATTTAGAAAAATGGTACAACGATATGAGAAACACTATTAAAAGGAGAATGGGTAAAGTTCATGCAATCCAGGCTTAAGGTGGATGTGGAAACGTCTCCGTATGGATCACTACCACAGTATATATTGCAGTAAGTCATTTAAAGAAGGTACATACAGTATAAAAGTCGCGTGTGACAACTAGTATTTTATTATAACAAAAAAGGTATAAACAATATTTGAAGAATGTGACTGTGTGTTATGGTCTTAATATTTGTATATAAAGAGCGAGAAAATCTGTGAAAAAATAACACTTCAGTCCCAACATCATCGCACATTTTTAATTGCACAATTCGGCTGCATTTCCAGGAATAGATTTTAAATAATATATTTAAAATTTAATTGTAAACAATATCGTTATCTTTGTGCCATCTAATATAGTCTATAAAATAGAGGGTGGTGATAAAAAAGGTAATATGATTTGAACTATTGTGAAGAATATTCTGTATTCAATCATCCATTCGCATGCGCGGTGCATATCCTATTGTCAAGATTTTTTAAGCAACCAGCTCCCTCACACTTGTATTATCGACTGTTGTCTGTCTAACGACTACAGCCGGGACTGACAGCTGCAGGTTAAGCTGTCAGTCCCGGCTCCAGAACACGGAGTCACTCAGAAAGCAATAGTCCTTCATATATAAACTAACCTCGCGCCTAATGAACCAAATGAACAACTGCAATATACTGTGCTCGATAATGATTTTAAGTGATTAGTATACAATTTTATGATATATATTCAATGATACTCTATTATAATAGTTAAAGATGTTATAACTGAAAATTCAAGCCCATTAACGCAGATTTGTAGTCTGATTACAGAATTATCACTCTATCTATGCAATACAAATTAATTTGAATATACACACATCAACACAATCTAGGGATATTGAACATTTCATTGATTATCTAGAAAACTATAAACATTTTGTTATGACTGTAAATGGAAGAATTAAAGATAATTTCATGGCCGATATTTAAACATTAACAACACGATGCGATTTTGTTTTTCTAATTAATAAAAGTCTTAAATTAATTAAGCCATAGAAAATTACTGAGTGAACAAAAACATTTTATTCTTATAAAATTATTCAATCGAATTAAATGAATAAAAATCTTACCAAATCTGATAATCAGTAATCGGTATTTCCTCCTCTAACATTAATCACACAGCGGCAACGATTTTCCATACTTAAAATTAAGGTGTCAATGTCTTGCTGGGGTATGCAGTCCCAAGTTCTTTTTAAATGTTCGAAAAGTTGTTCTTCTGTTGTCAAGTTGGGCGGAAAATCCCTCAATGCTCTTCGCTGTAACATGTCCCAGGCGTGTTCAATTGGGTTTAAGTCTGGCGACTGTGGAGGCCAATCTAATACCTGAACATCGTGTTCTCGAAGGGCGGCCCTCACCAGCCGCGCTGTATGGGAAGGTGCATTGTCATGCATGAGCTGAAATTCTTGCCCCGTTAGGGCCCTGAGCGGGACAATGACACGTTCTACTACCTCCTCACGGTATCTATGGGCAGTCATGCTGCCCTGAATCCAAATGAGTTGGGTTCGTCCGCCGATTCGTATTCCTGCCCACACCATAATTGTCCCGCCTTGGTAAGAGTGGACCTCCTGTGGATGTCGGAGACGGCTGACCCTGCCTGGAGTTCTCCAAACGCGTGTTCGTCTCGAATCTGGATGAAATCCATAGCGGGACTCATCAGTGAACAGCACCAATGACCATTGTTGATCACTCCATGTCAAATGTTCTTGAGCCCATAAAAGTCGCCTACCGCGATTGCCACGTCGCAGCGCTGGGACTCGTAGCGGTCTGCGAGCATGAAGACCAACTTCATGCAGCCTCCTTCGCACGGTTTGGTCGCTCACCAGCAGCTGCTGACCCTCCTGGAGCCTTTGCACTAGTTGCATCGCTGTGATATTGGGTAGTCTTCTGGCGGTCATTTGGAGAAATCGATCCTGTCTCTGAGTGGTAACACGATATCTACCTGTGTGCCGTTCTGCCACATCTCCAGTAGCGCGATAACGTGACCACAGCCTGGATACCACATTTTGGCTTGTGCCCAGAGACTCAGCAACGACGCGTTGAATAGCACCGTTTTGTAACATGCCAACTGCCATTTCACATTTCATCTCGACTCAAATGATGGCGTGGCATGACGCTAAAAAGCTTACACAACCAATTGAGAAAAGAAAATAAAACAATTTATCAGGTTTTCTTCAATTAACACGCAAAAAAAATTTTAATGCAACTTCTTGAAATTAGATACAACTCAAGATTGCGCTGTGCTTTGCGTGTTTTCATTTGTTTCTCATTTTAATTTTTAAATTTTGAATAAAGAATAGACAAGGTTTAAATCTGTAAATAAACTTTTTAAGGAAACTAAATAGGTTTTAAACAATAAAGCCATGTTTGATTTCAAAATAACGTATCCCTAGACTTTGTTGATGTGTGTATATGACTGAAATGAAATAATGAAATGAAATGAAATTAAAGAATGAAATGAAAAGAATGAATGAAATAAAATTAATTAATGAATTGAAATTAATTAATGAAATGGAATTAATTAATGAATGGAATGAAATGAAAAATGCATTGAATTTTATTTCATAATTTTAATATAATTGCATCTCGTTCTAACATTGTTGTTATGAAAAGAACCATCTTCTGTGGTGTTTAGTCAATAAGCGACACGTTACAACTTGTCCAGCGATTATGTGCTGCCAATTATCCGCGTACTATAAGCATTTTTATTAGCCGTTCTATGTACGCCTAGACCTTCTCATACAGAGATGTAATGTAATTAAAATTATATTAGTGGTTTTAAAAAGGGATATTTTTATATGCACATGAAATTTTTAATCACCCATCAATTTGTATATATCATTTAAATTATTACAATGCAAAGAAACCAATTGTTTAACAAAACCAGTAATAGAAATAATTGGAAATATTCATCAAAATTATAATATATTCCCGGGACAAAAAATGTTTGATGTAAATATGTTTTTATACCAAATATACAAATTGCACGTCTAATTTATCCGGCGTAACCGAAAATGTATTTTCGCCACTAGAAAAGTAGGTTAGGTTAACTGAGACCATACAAATTTAGTATGTTATATACAAATTTATTTACACAAACAAATTATGTGAACCGCACTGCACGGTCAAATAAGTTTAAAGAAATTATGTTATAGATTTATTGTGTGTTAGGTGTTATTAGATATGCCTTCAGAATAATACTCCACTTTTAACCCTTAACCAGGCTATGGACTCTACGAGACCACATTAATTGCAACCTTTATCACTTGCAATAAGGTCCAAAAACAATGAAAAAAAAACGTATATCAATGCCTGGTTACGGTTAAATAAATGCGTCATGAATTTCCTTCGAATACGTATTTTTTTATAATTCCAAGGACGATATTTTGATTTACAGATAAATACTAACTAAACTACTCTTTTATAAACTAAATCGCCGGCTGGGACTTATTAAAACGAAGTTAGGTTTATGGTAACTGTAATTTGGTACTTCCTCAAACTAATTACATACATGGAAATTGAGTGACCCTTCTGGATCTACAGTGCCTCCAGTTCCTAAAGTACCTGAAATGTATAAATCTTTATCGCATATAATGTGTAGGTTTATATTTCTAACATGGTACCCTGATAGGTCGCTATGCTAATTGTTTAGGTAAGATACAACTACCTCGCGTAAATTATTTGGTTGGTAGATTTGTAAGTTCTTTAAACTAATAGTAACTATTGCAATATTCACTTACTAAGCAATAATTTAATATAGTAAATGTTTTTATTGTAAGTGTAAATACTATTTACAAGTGCCTAATATTAAAGTTGAGGATACTATTATGGTATTCGGTTGTGAACAGGAGTGTCTGGTCTTGCCCATTCTCCCTGAAGAAATTCAATGTGATTTGCTTCATGGTAATGTTGCATTGCGTAACCATGGGAACCGATTGTAGACATTAAAACTGAAGATTGGTCGTCTAAAATACCGGGTAATTGTTAATCGACTTCAGAAGAGTTAAGACCTCAATTGGACTGTGTGTGTGTGTCTTAATTTTGATGTTTTTCTGTTGATTATTCTTAAATAATATATATAAATCGGATAAATCGGTTCCAATAATTATTTTATATAAATGTAATTTCCATAATTATTGTTTACAATAAATGCATTAAATAATTAAATTGGTTGGTGCTGGTGCTTATAGCACCAGCCGCACTAATTGTAGTACGTACCATACCAAAACAATGTATAAATAAAAATAAAATAAATAAAATTTGAAGTCGGTTAAATGATTGCGTTTGAAACGGTGTATATAAAAGTACATTCGACTTATTGAATAATTATTAATAGAGTTACGAGCTGGGGGTTCTAAAATTAAATTAATACACCTATTAATAAAATTCGTACCAACTTTATTAAAAAACAGTAACTAGAATAAATTACATTCAGAAGAATCACTACTTATAAGTCACTTACTTCTCGTATCCGAATGTCACTCTAGGTTCTAATTGTTTATTAATATGAATACGCCAAATGATGGCGTATTTGTACTCGCTCACCTCATATCTCGAACCGTGTTGACGGTGATATTCTAGAAGAAACCCAATATCGAACGTCTCTGTGCGTCCTAATTGTGGCCCTATAAATGATACGAGATGTCGCCAGTAATTAGTTTAGTACCTATTGGTCGTTAGTGAAAGTAGATATTAGCAGTAGTTAGTAATAGTAACTCTCTTACTTGTTACTAGATGGCGCCCGAAGAGTATAGGATCGTAAAAGTAGTATTATGTTTACTTGATAGACTAAAACCAATTATATTATGTAAATTATATTAAATAAATACATACACACACTTTATTTCTAAAACGATCTAATTCAGGGTGAAATACACATTATGTGTATTTGGAAAAATAAAATAGTTATGCTACTAATTGCACTAACTTAGTGTATATAAAATACCACAGCTTGTTTTGTTAAGGGGAATCTAAAGAGCTCAAAATCCAGCCATATACAGAGGTTCCAGACACAAACTAGCCGTTGAGGAGTGAAACTATTCACGTTCTATCTCCCAACAGAGCAGATGATGACACTAAATTGATGTATTGCCATCATAACGCCTGTATTGCCATCATAACGCCTGTATTGCCTTATTAAATCACGTTACAATCACATGAAGTGATTGGAATTCGATTTATTAGAGTTTTGTGTCATTTATTATGCTGAGATTAATAGACTATTTTTACTTAAGTCAGTTAGGTATGTTAACTACTTTTTACTCACTTTATATTAGCTTCACCTGTATGTTTGTTTGTAACCGACTCCTTTGGGCGCGATTTTGACCCACTTTAAACGGTCAGATTTCATTCTAACTTTATAAATTTATCGAGGACCGATGACAATAGACTAATTCGATAAGATTATTCAATTTACAAAATAAGATGGAAGATAAGAGAGGTTTTAGAGACGTAGGGCAAAGCGTTGATTCGCTCAAAGAGCAGCCCTACTGGGCAAGTACCTCCACCTTACAGAAGACATTCCTTAATAATAACATTAATAACTTAATGTTGTGTTTCTGCGGCGACCTTAGTAAGGTCGCCAGAGTTTATCAGGTTGGGGGGAAGGGTTAGCAACGCACCCGCGACTCCTCTGGTGTTGCAAGTGCCCATGGGCGGCAGTGATCACTTACCATCAGGTGACCCACTTGCTAGTTTGGCGCCCTCTTTTATAAGAACAATAAAGTAGATTTTTGTTAATTTATATAATTTTTACCCATAGTTGATAAGGCAGGATTTTATGATAATTTTAATTTCAAATCACTATCTTTAACCGACTTATCTGATATTAATTTATATTCGAATACAAAAGAGAATTTTAATTCAATAAAATAAATAATAGTTAAAAAAAAACTAAAAGACACACTCACACAGAAACACACTATTATAAATATTCTAAACTAAAAAGTAAAAAATATTGAAAATGAAACTGATGACTTTTTAAAATATTTTTTTTCTTATTTACACTATTATTAATTTATATTTATTAATAATGCACTATTATTAATTTATATTCATTAAAAATATACTATTTTTAATTAAAATATATTTTCTATTTTTTAGTTTTGTTTTCTATATAAAGCGTGTTTTTTAGTTTTTCAAACTATTATTATTAAGTTAATAAACCCTGGCCATCAATGCTAGTATAATCCATTTATTTCATAGCACTTCACTAAAACTGTGTCATCTCAAAATAATTCACCTTGTATCCTTCTGACTATAGTTACAGTTACCGATACAACTGAATAAGTTCAAATCCCGGGTCGGGTCATGAATGATATTGGGATTTTTCTGTAAAGAAAAATGTCTCAGTATTTGCTCAACGTTGGTCGGAATTATATCCCCGTGCTTCGGAGAGCACGTAAAGGTATCGCTCCTATTGCTTACCTATTTCATGTCGGGTCGCTAGTCGTCCAATAGGTTTATAAGAGTGATAGAATAGTAAGTGTCCCTGTGTTTGCGCACACACTTGGACACTATAATTTGTCCCGCGCAGATGACCAGTCTCCATTAAGACTGGCCGCTGCTTCCGAAACTCGACAAGCTGAACATTTTTTTCAATTTTTTTTTAAATACACCGCTTCGGCCTCCTGGGAATCTAATCCCCGTGTCGCGGGTACTTTACAAACATATAATGGATACAAATTACATCCAGACTCAGAACAACTATTCATGGGTCACACAAATAGTTGTTCGGCCCGGTAGTCGAACCCGCGACACGAAGCGGGGAGGCAACTATATTAGCCGCTGCGCCACACGCAGTAGCCAAGCCCTAGTTCATACGAATTACTGAAGTTACCCATTACAGTTATCATAGTGATGTAATATTGTATGCAACTAATCGTATATGGTGGTTCATATATATGCTTAATATTGTTATTAAGCATATATATGAACCACCATATAGAGGTATTTCTATGTTCTTGTGGAAAATCCATAATTCTACATAATTATTACGAATTTCGGGTTAGCCGGGTTGCGGATTGAAATGTGCTTAATCGTATTTTATAATATTATAGGAAATCGGACATATTTTTAGAAAATGATCAAAATTCAAAAACTTATTAAAATGCAAGGTTCATTTGGATAAATGTACCAAGGAAAGATACATGTGACATGACATCATACGTGTGAAAATAAACAAGAAAATGTCGCGCAAGGTATTATTAATTTTTTTTGTGAAGTGGTAGTGTTCTAAGGAACGGAAACCACCAAACAAATCTGTATATCTGTCAACTGTGAAATGCGTGTTGACCGGACGGCGAAATTGCATTTGATTGTTTACTTACATTTGATGTCAGTGGTTGCTATAAGTATTTATTTGAAATGAAGAATCGATTAAAATAGAAGCATTAGATTTTGTTTGTTGTTGTAAAATTGACAATCTTTATTAATATTTCACAAAAATATTTATGATTAGGTTGTGAAATCCTATATACATTCTACCTTACCTAGTTTAAGTATTGCTGTCCGATTGTCTAGTGTTTCTTAGTGTTACTAATATTTTATTTTTATTTACAAAATGAAATTGTAGTTGAAAACCTTTTAGAAAAAGTTCATATACAATAAAAATATTACTTAACTACGAATAAATAATGGTTGATAAATTATGTGATTATTTTTTTAACCGTATAATTTTTTTATTAATGCTGAGTTCGTGATATTACTCATCTGCACGCATTCTAGTTCATAAATAAATTATATGCGCGCAGACTGCATAGAAGACATGTCGCTTAATTTTTGATGTATGCCCTTAAATTATATGGTATAGTTTAAGGGCAATGTAATAGTAATATTATTAATTTGTAGTTGTTGCCATAATTCACCGAAAACCCAACAAACGTATTTAGGTCCATACATGGAAATCTTGAAATTATGTTAATTCGCTACTTATATGAAATAAAATATGTCATTAGTACTGAGAAAATTACAATGAAGCAGTTAAATAATTGCAATTTGACATCTGTCATAGATATTAACGTAACAAGGCATATCTAACGCCAGTGGAGCATTATGGCGGTATTCTAAGCCATTATAATAATTATATATGTATTTATAAGCACATTTGAAGGTCTCGCTCACGTCTTACACTTTTCAAAAGAATTTCTAATGAAAACATTTTTCCTTCACTTTGAACTGTCATTTGGCTTCTCTATTCTGTATAGCATGCGATTTATGAAGTGACGAATTTTTTTCTCTTTTTGAGTTGAAGTGTTTTCATTAGGAATTATTTTAGTATAGTCACTTTTCCATACATACACATATGGAAAAGTGACTAAAATCATATTATTATATACATAGCAATAATGTAATTGGATATCTTACTATGATAGAATATCATTGTGTATATCAAACAAATTCAGCAATATTAGTTACATATTAGTATATTATGTTGATTAATTGTAATGATTTTACTAGGCATGTTTATCTATTGAATAAAATGTTATGTTGAATCTGTGTTTGATTGAATTCAACACTGGAAGTTGATAACGACAACACTGATCGGTGATAAAACATTTAGCGTTAATTTCGCTTAGTGTGCTGGTGATGTTGAACTACTAAATGTCAACCAGCAGCAAACAGTGGCACTACCTTCTGTTAAATTGAGCTTTATCACGTCATAAGTCAAATCTCATGAAATCGCCACAGATTTTGGGAGGCCACTTTTGACTTTCGGAATTATCTAAGTCATTCCTTGGGGGCTGTGCGCAAAAACCATATCCTTCCTTTTGATCAATTTACTTCTCGTAAACTTTTGACCGCCAGAGAATATTTCTGCTGGCGGTCAAAAGTTTACGAGAAGATTGATGCGCTGCGCCGTATCCCCAGCGCCAACTATTCCGAAAAAAGCACAAAAAAGGGATTCCAACACTTCAACGTGTTTTATTTAGTGTTATGGTGCAACGATTTACATTGTGAAGTGGGCGTACAGGGTATGTTTTCTACAGGGTAAGGTTAATAGAAAATAAGCCCGTGGAGACAAATTGCGGCAATTTCTGTCTGCGTGTATCAGATAAACTGATTTTCTTACATTGGTTTTTTGAAACTAAGGGCTGTAGGCAGCACCTCCTTATCTTTTCACATGCGGAGGTTAGCGTTTTAAGCGTAGGGCTCGCTTAAGTTATGCTTTAATAATGGGTACACTACATTAATACGAAAAACTTTATTCCGACAGTCACAAATACGAATTTCAAAATACCGATTTCCATCATTCCGAATGGTTCAAAATTCCGAATATTACAACTCCGATTTATCATTACTCCTATTTTTCAATATTCCTTAAGATTATAATTACTCTTCTCTAACACCGAGCTTTAATAGATCGAATAACAAAAAGTCCGACTTAATGATAATTCGAAATATCAACAATACGAATAAAAATATTTTGTTTCCCTGGTCACAATTTTAACCTAACCTAACCCAAATGATTAATTAACAATAGAGGGGATCAGAAACTCGGCGGCTGCATGCAGCATGCAAGCAGGCAGGCCACATGCAAGCAGGCATGTAACATGCAAGCAGGCATGCAACAAGCAAGCAGGCATGCAAGCAGACATGCAACATGCAAGCAGACATGCAACATGCAAGCAGGCATGCAACATGCAAGCAGGCATGCAACATGCAAGCAGGCTTGCAGTATGCAGCATGCAAGCAGGCATGCAACATGCAAGCAGGCATGCAACATGCAAGCAGGCATGCAGCATGCAAGTAGGCATGCAGCATGCAAGCAGGCATGCAGCATGCAAGCAGGCATGCAACATGCAAGCAGGCATGCAGCATACAAGCAGGCATGGAGCAGGCATGCAGCATGCAAGCAGGCATGCAACATGCAAGCAGGCATGCAACAAGCAAGCAGGCATTGTTTCTGTCACGGCTCCGGCGCTGCGGGGTTTGGGCGGGCCCACGCGAGCTTATCGTCGCAGATGGTTTTAACGCTCACCACCGCAGCTTCAGCTTGCTGGCCGGCTCGGTCGGCCAGCCTCAGCCGTAAGCGAATTTATTGTACTTGAAAATAATAAATTTCATAAATTTTAATAAAAATCATAAAGGACTTCGGCAAATCCCGGCCTGTGATGGACAAAAGTTTATTACTATTTAAAAAAGAAATTATAATATTTAAAATCCCTCCATGCCTTTTATTTCCTTGTACAACATGGAAAAATGATTTCAATTCTTAAAAGTAAATGATTTTATTCCGGCATTAATGTTTCTTAAAGTGTCTTATAGGGTCTGGCTGCTTTGGCCTTTTGAGCCGTTGGGGAAATATTTATTTTTTTCAGTCGTGCACTTATTATTATATTGACATTATCAGAGGCGTTATAATTTCACTGTTTTGAAATATGTATTTTTTGCATACATAATATTATCCTCAATAGTCATAATATAAATAAGTAGTATGTATGGTATGTTGATTTATAAATCAATGAAGGAATCAATTCTTCATAGTAATGGCAACACTTATTGATCTGTCATATTGAACTGATTGTATTTTGATTTACATTCGTGTTTAGGCTTGCTTGACTTGCATCGTGAATGTTTTCTTGTGGCTTGTATATTTACGACGACCTTTGGCTTTGTTTCTGGATTCTGTTTTCGACTTTCCGACTGATCCCGGCTTTCTTGGACTTTGGATCTACGCATCATGATTTACCTCTGCTATTCGCACCTCGGACCACTTATTTTGTGCTAAGCAACTATGGCCACGGTTATTTTTTTGAATTGGTGTGAACTTACCACGACGTCATAAACATATCTTAACCTGTTTTACTTATTTATATATAGAAAGTAGTATAATTATTACAAAAATTCGTTCCATGATCTAATACAATATTGAAATCTTGTTGACCTTATACGGCTTATAATACATAAATCCCATGTTTTACATAAAAAATAAATATACAGGGCGATAGAATATTAGTAGCCCTTCAAAATGCATATTGTTTTATTTATGTCCATTCCAGGCCATGTTTGTATGGGCTGGTTGCCGATCTCCTTTTAATAAATAACACATATTTATTACTTTAATATGAACACTTTATTAAACACTTTATTATAAGTTGGCATAATGATTTTTTATTTCTAACAATCTTCATTCACTTTATTGTAGACAATATATTCGTCCATCAGTTTGCACAGACTACCTGGCCTTCGTATTGGTATATATGTATAAGTATATTTCTTTTGTTTTTCTTGCTTACTGGTGTTTTACAATACTCTTAAGTATATAGCTTCTATTTATATTACATGTTGTGTAGTTAGTAATAGTAATACTACGTAATATGTAATGTCTACAGATTAAAGTCAAGGTGCTAGGTTATAAGAATAATAAGGCAGCCCATTACTATCGTATTCCATGGCAAGGGCCACCTCTTACAATGTGAGGACAAGCCATAGTCCACCACGCAGGCCTATGGCAGCAAATAATACTGCTAAACCAAAATACCTACGGGTAAACCGTTGCCTATTGCAAACTTATTAATAATACTGTGAAACCTCTGGATAACAACAACTTATTATGTCCTTACTTACTTATCGTATGGGCAGTGGTTACCCTGCCTGGTGTCAGATTGTAAGCCAAGCCGCCCAGTAACCTTGTGACATGGTTTAACGACTGTTGCCTAATGGCTACAACTGGGACAGACAGCTTAACGTGCCCTCTGAAGCGCGAAGACGCTCAGAAATGAAAAAGTCACCCATCTATGAACGGACCGCGCGTTTAGTTGCTTAACCTCGATGATTTACGGACCGGTGAGAGCATCTGGCTATGAGTGCCTCTCGAAAGCGCCTTACTTATTAAGAAATATTTCTAAACTACGGTTAATGACGATTTATAGTAGTAATTTGGCAATGCTATATAGTAATATAGCATTGCCAAATTACTACTAACAACTTATTATTATTATTATTATACTGTTTCGAAAAGACGACGATAGCAGACTCAAATATCTCGACCTATCTGTAGAATAAAGTTACTTCTGCATAGTCATTACTTTAGAGGAGAGCGATTTGAAATTTGTTAACTACAAAACAAGCTTTACAATTTTAAATAATTTTACGTATGGTATAAATAATCTATATTATTATAGTGTATTATGTATTTTATATATAAATAATTAAAAAAATAATAATAAATAAAATTTTAAAGCTGATTTTGCACTACACTAATTTCAAATCGCTCTCCTCTAAGGGTCTGTTTCACTATAGTTGTTTCAAAACTGACACTTCAAATGCCAAAGATACATAAAAGTAACTTAATTATGTAACTCTGGCGTAAAATGTATTTTTGTTTTTCTTTATTTCCGCACAGTGTTGCGTTACTAGAAATGCCTACTTTGGGAATGTGTATCCATTATTGACTTATGGTATTATTTACTGGGGAAACTCAACAAATATACAATCCACCTTTATTCTCCAGAAAAAGTGCCTTAGGACAATATATAACATGTATAGTGGTGAGTCTTTAAGAGATATTTTCAGATCGAAGTCCTACCTTACACTGACAGGGATATATATTCTGGAACTATGTCTATTTGTTAAAAATAATATGCAATATTTTAGTTTTAAATCAGACTCAAAAAGGAACATTCGTAGACAATATAAATATGACATATATTTACCCAGAATAAAAAACATGATTTATTATAAAAGTACTTATATATCTGCTATTCGTGTATATAACCACTTACCATCTGATATAAAGCAATCAAATGGAACATTGTATAAAACGAAATTAAAGAATATGTTAAAAGATAATGTTTACTATAGTTTGCATGAGTTTTTTGTCAAAAAATAATGTGTTATTATTACTTAGAATAAATTAAATAGACTTGTATTGCATATCCGATATGGGTAGACTGTTGATCCTAAAAACTGTTACGTTATGATAAGACCTTATTGTACACAGTTACGCAATAAAATAATTCTTTATCTTTTTTTTATCTGTAGTCAATATCTTTCTTATTTGGCAGAACAGGGTTGATAAATATCAAATGCACCTTGCATTTGATATTTATAAACTCCAAATGTTGCCCTGTTTTGTAATATAAGTAGTGGACGTAAGTTAAGGAGCTTTTTTTGCTTATGAAACTGATTAACGTGTATCACTTCAACATGCATAATGACCAAAAAATAATATTAATTTCCCATACAATAGTAACGATTAACTAATGTATTTTGTATGGGGCGCGAAGGCGCTTTTTCATTTCGATCTTACTGGTTTTGTTTAATTATGTCAGTTTTATGGTTAGAACTAAGCGCCCCTTAAGTTACTTCCCTATTTATGTTTACATCATGTACAGACGCCAGCACATCAAAAGTAAACCTTATGAAAATAAAGTTGAAAATCAATAAATAAATTTGACAGATTGTGGTAGGTGGACGTGCTGGCGTCTGTACGTACTTCACCAGTATGTATTAATAAAACCCTTGTTATGTTATTACCAGATTGTATAAAATCTACCTTATCCTTTCGTTACTAAAGTCTTCTTTTCAAATAATTAATAAAACCTTTCACCACTAAAATTAAAAAACAAATCCTAATTTTAACAGATACAGTTTAGTATTTGTTCCTGTTGAGTATTGTTATTATATTCTACGGCTTACAAGAATAATCTCACATTTCAGACCCTCTATATATTGATCTAGATTTTAACGTGAACTTTATCTATACAAATAATATAATGTAAAACCGGCCAAGTGCGAGTCGGACTTGTGCACGGAGGGTTCCGTACCATTATCTATAAAAGCACACGGCATAAAAATCACGTTTGTTGTATGGGAGCCCCCTTAAATATTTATTTTATTCTGTTTTTTAGTCTTTGTTGTTATAGCGGCAACAAAATACATCACCTGTGAAAATTTCAACAGTCCTATCTATCCTATCACAGTTCATGAGACTATACAGCCTGTCGACAGACGGACAGTCAGACAGCGAAATCTTAGTAATAAGGTCCCGCTTTACCCTTTGGGTACGGAACCCTAAAACAAACTTTACTAAATTCATATGAACTCCTAAATTCGAAGTAGGTAAGTTCAAGTTCCACAAAATTCTTTGGACTCTGCTCTCAGAGTCCAAAGAATTTTTTATATTATATTATTTGTATAGATAAAATTCACGTTAAAATCTAGATCAATATATAATATTAAGAGGGAGTTAGCAGGCGACTTCTGTATATGTTAGTGTGAATCCTCTGTTGGCTACGTCTGGAGGAGTGTTTCCAACTGCGCCCTCGTCTCCGTTGGTAACTACGTACAAAACGAACGGCTTAGCACCAGCTGGAAAGAAAAAAACACATGTAGTATTGCACTCCCCTTACGTAAGGTTCTGGGTAAGCAATGTCCGCATACAAATCTATTCGCTAATCGGTCACGGTAATCGTAACTAATATTATAAATGCGAAAGTAACTCTGTGTCTGTCTGTCTGTTACTCTTTCACGCCAAAACTACTGAACGGATTTGAATGAAATTTGGTATACAGATGGTCTAGACCCTGAGAAAATTTTAGTATAGAAATGTTTAAAATAAGTTGTTGTGGACTCTTAACATTGAGTTAGGACCATTAACAACAGATGGCGTCCTTTTAATTATTATAATCGTAAAACGTAAATCTAATCTCAAAAATTATAAATAATTTTGCTTTAGTATAAAAAATAACTGCTACGAATATTACATATAGATACATCCATTTTAATATCAATTATCCAATTAGTCATTTAATTGGTAAGTTCTCCCTAATAACCTATAATTGGTCTCATTTAAGTAAGGTTTTTTATTTTTAATTACATAGAAATAAATGGGGTAACGCGAGTGATACGTCTGCCGCCATTTGAAGTAAAGTGTATTGGGGTTGAGATTTGAGAGCAGGGTGTGGGGTTGAATGCAATCATTCGTAGGGAGAGGGAAGGAGAGATATATAATTGAATATAATAAATTTAGGTCGATGAGTCCCAAGATGATACCTAAATAAAAACTAATAAAGCAGTATTTATAAATACGTAAAGTGTTGGTTAAACGGAACAACTTGAGTTAGCAAAGCTCCCGAAAATTAAATCAATCAATGGGAACTTACTTTGCACTGTGACAAAGCCGATGCCACAGAAGCGATCAGTACCAGCGGACACGCCGGTGGCCACCACGAAAGGGTTGGGAATGACGACAAAGTCAGTCACGCAGTCGGCGCCGTTCACGGCACCCACGGTGGTTCCCAAGACCGTGTCGTCGGCACCTTCTACGTCACCGGTTACCGTAAATGAGTATACGTCTGAAGTCTGCCAAAGAAGAGAACTGGTAAGGAATAAAATGTATTTTTTTTCTAGATAACGCAGAATGGGACCACAACATCGGCATTAAAATGCTACCTACCACTTCGAGTGTATATATTCTGTAAGATACTTGGGGAATTGCGTTATATAATATATAGGTATACTCCTACTAATTAGTTGAATCGTGAAATTCACAGGCTAAAATAAAGCTATGTTTAATTCATATATTTCTGCTGCTAAGCGCTGTCCAGGGGTCTTCTCAACCCCCACACGTTGAGTTTAATAACAGATACTGGCCAGCATTGAGTTAATCTCGAACTTATACTGTCCCTAAAAAAACAACATATATTTTTTAAATTAAATGTTGATTAAATCGAATATAATATTACAAAGACGAAGGAAATGTTGATTACTTTCGTAATGGTTTAAAAATAAGAAACAATAGGCCGCGGGTTCTATGGATACCCTGCCAATGAACGATGAAATTATGCTCCCCTTCCGTGTACTTCGCGTCCTGTTTTGTGATCATTTATGGTGGTACCCATTACAAAAATAAAAACTAAAGTCAACCATTCCATTTAGCATATCTAGTAGCCCCATCCATTAGACGTGTACCTAAGTCAGTGGTGAGCTGTGGGCTGTATCATATTGAGGCGTGTAAGCCAGTGGTGGGTGGATGGTATAGATTCAGGAGTACTGTATTCTACGTTTATGGACTGGGTAATAATGAATCTTTGCTCACCTGGGCATACTGTATACCACAATAGCCGGCTTCCATTCTTATACAGATGCCGTAGTCCAAGTTGGCAATTTGTCGAGTTCCCGTTACGAAGGAGGCTGACAGGTCCGTGTTGGCCGATGTCCCGTAGTTGAAACTCGTGATCGTTCCTGAAGTTCCCGTGTAGTACTGCAGGCAACCGTTTGGAGCTGAAAATAATAAATTAAAATATGATATTGAAATAAGTTAAGTATGCCAACGTGCTTTAAAACCCTTTTTTTTGTGAGGAGCATAGTCTAGTCACCCATTAAGTTCTGTTTCATTTCGTCAGACGCCCTTATTGCCTTGGACACATTTGTTAGCTTTTTATAAATATCACGATAAAATCACATTAGTCAGTTGTGGTATTGCCCGCGCGTGGAAAATTTGTGTGTTGGAGCCTTCGATTGTCTATGCTCGAATGTTGGAGCGTATGCGGTTTTTTGTTCGTGATACTGGACGACGAAAGTCAAATTTTGTGTACTTATGCCTAAATTATGAACACGGCTGTCGTGTTTTTCTATAAACTAATATAGATATCTAGTTGATTGTTAGAAACACTTTTTAATATTGTTTCCATAATTCGATAGAATCTAAATATAGTGTTGAATGTGATATCATTTAAACACTATTTTTTTTTAAACAAACTATTGTAATTCCATAGACATCACTGACTACAGACCCTCGAGCATTTAGCTAAAGCTCTGCTCGAAGCTACAGATAGATTTGAGATAAAGATAGTACAAAACTACCTAACCGTGAATTTAACCGTCATTATCTACATATTATATGCATAATTATCTTCTTAAAAATACTTTGAATCATAATAAAATAAATATTTATTTTGCAAAATAGTAATTTTACTTCATATATTATTTAAAAAGAAAAGTCATAATTCCAAAATTATTATATTTTGGTGGAAAACTACTTAACTTTACTTAAGTCTACATGAAAACTGTTAGGTAATTTTTAAATTAGTCATAATAGCAAAAATGATTTACATTTCTACTACAGAAACCTATATTCACAAAACTAAGGCATATTATAAGCATAAAGATATATTATTTAAGATCAATTTAGGCAAAGTAACAAGATATTATTCTATAAAAACTTAAAATGTTCTGGTGAAAAATTACTAAACGTTAAATTGTGCCCTTGTCTCACCGAAAGTACGATGTGTATTACTAGCTCAGCAACTTTAAAGTCTACTTACCAATGCCAGGGCAGTCGCACCCCAGCTGGATCAGCTTTAAGTTCCATCGCCGGCTGAAAGTGGTCGAGGAGGTTGCAGTCACCACGATGCTTATAGGATCGTTTCCGTTGAAGTCGACAAATATGGTCTGCCCAGTCAAGTCTCCGCAGAGCAGTGGAACTATAGTGTTCCCCCCGGTGACCGATATGGAGTCTGTGGAACACACTCCGTCGCCGTCTGGTTGCGCGATCGTGAAGTCTACGAAGTCTATGCGGAGCTGGTGAGAGAAATATCATGCTGTGAAGTAGGCGATCTTTATTCACCGATTACTTGCCTATCCATCATCATCATTACAGCTGAAAAACACCACTGCTGGACAAGCCTCACCCAAGAGTCATCTTGTGGGGATATGCCATAATCACCACGCTTGGCAGACGGGTTGGCGATCGCCGTAAGATGGTCATAGTACTCAGTAGAAAGCTGCTGCCCCTCCTCTGGTAGATATTCCCTCGGGTCGTCTTTTACGCCACCCACGGGATGAGATGGGGTGATGATATTCTGATATGTTTATGACACTTAGCTAGCAAGCTTGGAAGTATTATTTATACACAGTATACATTTTTAAGAGAAAAGCTACGGACGATACCTTTAAAACGGTCGATGAAATTTACGTATGTCGATATGCTTACGGAAACTGCCTGCTAGGCTAAGAATGAAAGCTGATGGGCCTCCCAGAGAGGATGAAACTTTCCGATAACTGCTCTATTACCGCTTAATTTGTCCGCTACCCTGTGCTATAGAATCATTTATTTAGAATACTTAACCTAAAAACTAATATTATTTGCAATGAAAAGCGTATGTGGAAAGTAAAACTGGGCAGCCATAAGTTCAGTTTACATTTACGATTTGGATTACGTTATTAAACTAAAATTTTGTACTTTAGGAGGTGCTATCAATATGATACGATCTTTCATATGTGGTGAAGCAGTGAGAGTCTCCTAGGCTTATTTTAAACGCCATGTAATAAAAATATAAAATAAGTCAAAATATCAGTCGGCCATGTTCTTAGAAACAAAGTCAATGGATGCAACTTACATCCCCATTTAGGATGTTACCAATGGGAATCCTAAATTGATCTGCCGGCGTGTACCGTTCGTAGCTTAATTGGTAGACGGTGATGGTTCGTAACAGTTTGACGATGACCGTAGCCTAGTTGGTAGTGCTCCTGCCTACGAAGCTGGTGGTCCTGGGTTCGAATCCCGGTAAGTGCAAATATTTGTGTGATGATACCGAATATTTGTTTCTGAGTCATGGATGTTTTCTATGTATTTATCTATCTATATAAGTATGTATATCGTCGACTGGTACCCATAGTACAAGCTTTGCTTAGTTTGGGGTTAGGATGATCTGTGTGACATTGTCCCTATAGATATTATATTATAGTTATTTCGAGTTAGTTTGTAGGTTTTAAGCTAAGCTTCATATTCAACATAATTATACGCGTAAAAATACGGGAAGTAGTCTACAAACAGCTATTTTAAATAGAGTGTCGATTAAATACCTACTTCACTGTTGGTTTGACTTTTAATTGAAGTTAATACACTGGGCTGGCCTGGCGCCCATTAACCCAGATATTACGGGCGTAATGAGCTCGGTTTGAGCTGGTTTACTGTCCGTTACAAAATACTGAGGTAATAACCAGGCTAATGTTAAATCAATCACATAAATAATACTCCATAGATCTACATTTCCTCTATAAATGTATCTATGTTAAGTGGAAATCCAAGTGGTATGTAGTCTTATAAAATACTTATAACACGGTTCAATTTAAGAAAATATATCTGTTAGTTATTTTTTTTTTGGATTAAGTAGAACTCTATTTCTCATCAGAATTACAATAAATTCACTTACTGGGTAAATATACATAACTAAACATTAAAATTGTGAGCATACAGAGCTATTGTTTATTTAATTTATATAATCCAACAATCAAATAAAATTAGAAGTATTAAAAGATAATTAAATAAAACTCGTTCAAAATAACAACATAATCGCTGGCCAAACACGGATGCAGTTGTGTATCAGGTAGGTAAAATAGGTTATTATCATCTAAATAACATATGTAAAACGTTTCGGACTTAGCCATCACAATCTAGGGGAGGAAGTCACCATCAGCTTCCAATCCAAGGTCCTAACCTGGTGGTATATAAGATGTAACTTTGATTATGATAGTATCGTGGTTAAAGATTTTTTTTAATATCTCTCTATATCATCTAGATCAGTGTTTTCAAACATTTTCATGACACGGCCCCTTTTGTATGAATAAATATTTCGCGACTACCCTTCCTCGTCTACCGACTATCGTTCCTCCTTTTCATATATTTTATTTTGTTACAAATATTCAATCCGCCCCTATATAAGATAAACAGGCTGCGCGACCCCCCAGAGGGGATATGATCCCTAAGGTATTTTCATCTAAATAATGACTGGACCTTATTCACTTAAAAATAATAGATATCTAATTGATTGTTAGAAACACTTTTTAATATTGTTTCCATAATTCGATATAATTTATATATAGTGTTAAATGTGATATCATTTTACACTATATTTTTTTAAACAAACTATTGTAATTTCGTAGACATCACTGACTACAGACCCTCGAGCATTTAGCTAAAGCTCTGCTCGAAGCTACAGATAGATTTGAGATAAATATAGTACAAAACTACCTAACCGTGAATTTAACCGTCATTATCTAGATATTTTATGCATAATTATCTTCTTAAAAATACTTTGAACCATAATAAAGATAGATAGATAGATAGAGTACACTTTATTGCACCAAAAAAAATTTATATAACTTACAAATAACCAAATACAGGTACAATCGGCGGTCTTATCGCTTTGTAGCGATCTCTTCCAGACAACCGTTGGGTGGACAAGGAAAAAGTAAGACAGAAAAGGCGATAGTTGTAGTGTACAGTCAAAAATTCAAAGTTATGTACTTATATACAATTTACATAAACATACTTATATTCTAAATACTAATAATACTATACTATAATAAATAATATACTATACATACAAAATATTATGCATCTATTCAATTAAGGAGTTTTGAAAAAGGAGGTTACGAAAAGCAGTTAAAGGAAAAAAGACAAATTATGAAGATAATTTAAAGAGATAAAAAGTGTTTTTTTAAAGAAATTTTGAAGGAAGTCAGAGTTTGTGCACGTCTTATTTCTACAGGAAGTAAATTCCATAGCCGAGCTGCTTGGACAGAAAAAGATTTATCAAAAAAATCTGTAGAGTGCACTGGAATATGAAGTTTTAAGTTCTCTGATGATCTCAAAGACCTAGCATGTGTGTCACAAACGAATTCAAACCGTTGTTTAAGGTAAATAGGAGCTGTTGGATTAAACAAAATATTGTAAAGCAGACAAAGTATGTGAGAATTACGGCGAAGTCGGATTGGTAACCACTCGAGTTTTTTACGAAATTCGGTGACGTGATCGTATTTGCGGAGTCCAAATACGAATCTTATACAGAAATTTTGAAGGCGCTCGAGTTTATCAAGTTTGTCCTCTGTAAGGTCAAGATAACTGGCAGCAGCATAGTCAAGGATGGGGAAAAGAAGAGATTGAGCTAGTGCAATTTTAGTGGCGGTTGGAAGGAAATTACGCATTCTTCGCAAGGAACCTGCTGCCGCATATAATTTTCGACTAGTCTGCTCAAGCTGTGGACCCCATGAAAATGTTTTGTCGAAGTAAACCCCTAGATTTCTTACATTGTCACTAAAAGGTATTATGGTATTATTAAAGATAATCTGGGGGATCTGTGTCCAGTCCACCTTGGATATCATGCGCGAACTACCAATGACAATAACCTGGGTTTTAATGGGGTTCACTTTAAGACCATGCTCCGCACTCCATTGACTTATTCGGCCTAAGTCACTATTGATTATACCAATTGCTTCACTAAGTCGTTCTACAGGTGCCTGAGTATAAATTTGTAGGTCATCTGCGTAAAGGTGGTAGGAAGAAGTTAAATTAAAGGAAATACAATTTATAAATATCGTGAAAAGTAATGGAGATAAAACGCCACCCTGTGGCACGCCTGCAGTAGTATAGCACCACGAAGAATAAGACTCCTCGATGCGAATACGTTGCCGACGACCAAACAGGTAACTACGAAACCAATCAATTGCCGTTGGAGATATGTTAAGAGAGCGTAATATGCCAAGCAGAATGTCGAAGTCCACGGTGTTGAATGCGTTGCTAAAGTCTAGCAGCGCAAGCACCGTCAACTTTCCACACTCCATGCCCAGTCGTATATCATCCGTAATATTGACCAAGGCTGTGGTTGTACTGTGGCCGGGACGGAACCCGGACTGACACGGATTAAGGAGACAATTTTTACACAGGAATAAACTCAATTGGGAATGGATAAGACGCTCTAGGACTTTGGAGAGGAAAGGTAATATGGATATGGGCCGATAGTCAGAAAAGGAAGAAGGATTAGGCTTTTTAGGCAGCGGAGTAATTTGTGCAGTTTTCCAAGCAGACGGAAAAGTACGGCTGGAAACTGAGAAATTAAGGATGTGAACAAGGACAGGTATGATCTCATCAAGTATTGGGAGGATCATATTACGACTGATACAATCACTTCCAATAGAATTGGACATGATTGATAGTACGCTTTTCTTAACATCACAAGCAGAGAATTGATTAAAATTAAATTGTGAATAGTTGGGGTTGGGAAGCGACGAAAGACGCTGTAGAGTGTTATTTTTGGTGGTCCTATCAAAATTGGACGACGTCGAGAAATGAAGATTTAGCGAATTAATATCTAAATCTTTAGAAATGTTGTCTTGACGTGACTTCCCTATACCCAAAGATCTCAAGTATCTCCAGACTTTTGCTGGGTCACCATTTTGGACAGAGCTGTGAATGTGTTGGCGTTGAGCATTCCTACATACCTTATTACAGTGATTTCTAGCCGAATTATATTTTGATTTATTTTTATCTGAAGGATCTGATTTGTATCGTGACTTAGCTACTGCTTTCTTATCGATCAATTTCTTAATATCTGGAGTAAGCCATGGAGCAGGAAGATGCCTAAGTTTGACGCTTTTAATAGGTGCGTGGACATCATAGAGTTGGATTAAGGAAGTTTCAAACAAATACACCTTGGTATCAATGGAGTTCGAAGAAGTAAGTGAACTCCAGTCAATATTACCAGCATCTCTCCGAAGATTATCCGTGTTCATGCCACTAAAATTGCGCTGCAAAAGAATTTTTGGTTTCGCTTTAGGTGGACGAATTTTATACGACAAGAAAAGAAGGTCGTGATAAGAAAAAGAGTCCGCAGGGCATTGACCATATTGAGCCACATGCCCTTTGGAAGAAACAATTACTAAGTCTAAGAGAGAAGGTGTACAGTTAGGGAAATTATGCGTAGCATTAAGAGGTAACAGAGAAAGATTATGCTACTGAACTATAGACTGAAGAGTAGATGAACGAGAATCGTTTTTAAGTAGGCAAGTGTTGAAGTCCCCCATGACTATTACATGACTGTAAGTTGGGACTAAGTTTTCTAGAAGGATATCCAAAGAGGAGAAGTAGTTTATACGCAAAGAAGGACAGTAGTAAACACCAAGAAGGACTTTCGTGTGATGCATCTCTACTTCTAGGAATAGATGCTCGCCGGCGTTTGATGGGGGAGGCTGCGATGACATATTAACAATACGATAAGGTATATGTGATCGAAGATATATAGCTACGCCTCCGCCATTACCGTTAATACGATCGTTCCTAATCAAATGGAAACCGGGTAGGGAATATGAAGTAGAGAGCAAACATGGACAATTTATTTTGCAAACCTACTTTACCTTACCTGTTACGCTGTTATTCATGACTGATTAAGTATATATAGGTTCTATTTGAAGAAAGTGACGTATATGATGACACTTTAATGCTATAATTTTGCTAAGTTAGCGCAAAAAGTTGTATTCAGATGAGAACACATTGAAGCTACGCTCAGCTTCAGAACTTAACCAAAATACGTGTTTATATTACATTAGTATTTTATCATACTTAATGTAAAAAAGTGCGAGTCGGACTCGCACACGAAGGTTTCCGTACCATTATCTATAAAAACGAGCAAAAAATTCATGTTTGCTGTATGGGAGCCCCCTTTAATATTTATTTTAACTCTTCTATCACGGTTCATGAGATACAGCCTGGTGACTGACGGACAGACAGACAGACAGCGAAGTCTTAGTAATAGAGTCCCGTTTTACCTTTGGGTACGGAACCCTAAAAACGGCTTCGTTTCCTAGACTAATTAAACATTATGTAGCTTTTATGCCTTATATAAGACAATCTCGCATCTTCATTAATAAAATTACGTTAGTATGGTTAAATAATCTAAGGATAGATAAATATAATCCATTTATATAGTTACCTGACAAATGTTGCTGTTACAACGGGTAACGGCCAAGGAGCACGCCTGACCCCCAGAGTACGCAGTCGGGTACCCTGGGCTCGTGAAGTAGGTGTTGTTCACGTTCGTCGACCCACCGCAGGAACGATTCACTGGAATATCAACAAGGGACGAGTGTAACTATGCCAAAGCTAAATTTATATTTTTTTATAGTAAATTTTTGTCCCTGCTCGTTTGTCCCGCGTAATACTTCGGATTAAAAGTTCTGGATAAATAAAAAAATATGATGATGATGAATCATACCGTCTTTATAATATATCAAAATAGAGTTAGAAAAATGTAGAAAAAAGATGATAATTGATCAGTCATCGAGCGGGATGAAAAATGAATGAATGAATGAATGAAAATAAAGGAATGAATTAAATTACTAAAATGGCTATTAAAAATATAGGTTGTATTAAATTACTAACATGGCTAACAAAAATAGGGATTGGTGATAAAAGGGTAAAAATTTTGGGGTTGTATGTATTTTTTAATGCCACATTATAGAAAAATATAAACAAAAAAAAATTCCAGAAATTAAATAAAGAATGTTAAGTGTGAACAACCCTTATCACTTAGGGTTATGAAAAATAGATAGTAGCCGATTCTCAGACAGAGTATATGCATATAAAATTTAGTAAAAATCAGTAAAGCCATTTCGGAGCAGTAAGGTAACTAACATTGTGACACGAGAATTTTATATATTAGATTTTTACGGGGTTGCAGCTTTTGGATGGTGCATTGATGGAAAGCATATTTGCTTTCTTAAAGAGTGGATATATCTCGAAAACTTTTAAAGAATAAGTGAAATTTTGTATACCGTCATAGCGTCATCTCCTACTAAGTTTCGTTGTAGCGTCAACACGTTACGAGTTATACCTGCTTAATTAAAAGCAAACCTGAGCTGTTTAGGCTATCTTGGTTAGATTGGAGAGCAGGTCAATTAGATGCCAAGCAATAATATTACAACACTCGTCGCTGAGACTTGCTTAAGCTGTTTTGATCACAAATTTACCGAAAATAAACAGCAGAATTCTGTAAGCTGAAACTTAGAGTGTAATCTGCTTCTGTGTGAAAGCAGTAAGGAAGACTGAGGGGTAAAATTAATTAGCTAGGCGGATGGTGCATTTTCCTGTTTCAATAAAAACGTAAAAATGGGTCTCTGTTTTCCTGCTCTAACTAAATTCTCTAGACTGCTTCGTTGGTCTAGCGGTAGCATGTTCAACCGCAGATAATGAGTTCCTGGGTTCAAATCCCAGGACGGACCTAAAACTGATTTTGCGATTTTACCGTACAAAGAAATTTCTCAGTATCAGCTCGAAGTCTGGGAGTTAGCGGTGTTACACCCCCGTGCCTCGGAGATTACGTAAAGTCGTCGGTCCCGTACCTGACCTCTTCCCGGTCGTGACGCTGTTCGTCCCAATGGAGGGAGATGGAATAGTAAGTGCCCCTGTGTTTGCGCACACACTTGTATCCATTGAGACAAGCCGCCATGGCCGAAAATACGGTCGGGAGGAGGATATAAATTCTCTATTACTGGTCCATCAAAATGAAACGGTGTATAACTATCACTGTAAATATAATAAACCTCAACAGTAGACGCATCTCATCAACATATTTCATGACCGTATGAGATTATAATGGAAGGTTTACCATTTCACGTCAGGTTATAATACAATCCCATAAAATCTCGCAAAAAAAGTTATTAAATCTAATGATGACACAGAAAATACTTTATCTCTTACTAGCCCTATCTCAACATCTGCGTCAAGGTGAATCAATTAGCGATAAAATAGACGTATTTAATAATCTAAACTAAATTATAGAAGTTTGATTGACAAATTAATCAAGCTTGAATCATTTAGCAAACCTGAAAACTACAATATTATTACGCACTCGTAGGTTCTGTACATTAAAACTCCGAGATATTTCCCACACACAATATTTAATCGAACAGAGTAACGTTCTCATCTACCGTCGTAAAAAGAATGCCTCTTTAATAATTCTCCTACCCTATTTATATTTTTATCAGTGACAACCATTTGAAAGTCTAATATCGATTTTAATAGTTTTAAGATGTAAAATTATTATAGAATTATTATAGTAATTAATTAATAAAATGATAATCACTAATCAAATAAATAATCACAGTGTAAAAATATTATTATAACATAGCAGCTACGTCATAACCGTTGCGCGGCTATTGAGTACTTGATAACAATATTCTCTTAGGATATGACGTAGTTTACGGTAATCTGGTAGCTATAAGGTAGGGCGTCAAAATTCGACGAAATGCTTGGAGGCAAAGTGCCCTGCTGTCTCCTTCTCAAAAAGACTTCAATTCGCACTTTACATAAGTCTGGTTATTAAGTTTGTAATAAAAAAGTATATATATACCAACGCAACATCTCCCTCTCCTCGACGCGCAGGTAGCTGTGATGGTTCCGTTGAGATTGTTGCACTCCCTCCGTGCCAGGCAGGTCCCACTCATAGTGCTTGTGCTCGAACATTCCGTGTTGGCGAAGCGTACGATACTCACAAATGGAAACACTGAAACAATGGTAAATATAAGTAATAAGTAATCAACATTTAACATCTGCGTCCACCATCCAACATCGTCCACCAATTTAAAGATTTAAAGTAACAAATGCACGTGTGACTCAGTGGCAAAGATCTGAGGATCTTGGTGGCGTAGGGAGCTACCTCTGCATATTTGTGTTCTCGATTCGATCCCCTCACTAAACTATTATTTTGTTGAGTTCTATGTGTCCGTGAATCACTTGTTTTTTACCTATGCGGGCATTGTTATTACTTCAAATATTCACCAAACCTATTTGGTACTGGTATAAAGTGGGACGGGGTGGTGCGTAATCAGTCAACGGAATAATATAAGGCTTGCTTTTATTATTATAGAAAAGGATTTGCTTGTTAATGCACCTTTCCGATCGGCTCCGCTGGAAACAAACGTCAAACGTAAAAAAATTCGGAAAACTGCAAAATCTTTTGGAACGGAAGGTAGCGATCACTTAATATTTTTATTACCTCGCGTCAAAGTAGCAGTAATATACATAACGGAACTCTCTCTCTTACTCCACTTGCATCTGCGCAACTTATATCTGCCTCTCAACTTCCGTTCGCCTTACCCGTTCATACATTTTCTCACTTTCAAGTTTGTTACCGTAATTAATTATACTTGCGACACACATCGCATCACAGACGCATTGCCGACCCTTGCCTTGCCCCAATGAGCACTAAATACCTTACTCATACCCGGGAACAGAACTATAACCTTAGTGTGTTTTGTTAGGTAGAGGTGCTCATAACCTGGTGAAAGAACGCTAAGCTCTACACTTTTCTTACTTGTATGTTGGGGGTAGAAAATGTGTAATGGTCAGTCATAATGCTTTTTTATATACTCACGTATCACTTTATTTACGCTTAGCAATAACGACTTCGACAGACCTCCCAGTAACGACATCGACAGTGCCATAAAAATTATCATACATTATAGGTAGGTACCTTCTTAAGTTAAGTTCTTAAATTATTTTACTGTATACCTATTAGTTACTTAGTTTTCTTCAAGTAATAAAAGCATACAAATTATATCTTCATCTTTTTACGCATATTCTTCGCGGCAGCCAAGACAGGGATTTATATTATAGTAATTAGCAGAGCCAGAATTGTTTTATAAAGTAATTCGCTTTGCTTATCCTGTATATGATTATGAATATTGTATAGAAACTTGCAAGAGACATTGAAATAATTATAGAGCGGTAGACTTGCTTTTCATCGATTCCTATTTCCCAGTAAACCCGACAGGCCAATTGTGATGCTTTCACTACTGCACTGGAGAATAGATGTCACAGATAGAGCATAGCGTCATTTCACTTTGTTAGCTACTCTGCTGACAAATACCTATTTGTATCTTATAATAGTATAATCCACCTTATAGTCATAATATTGTTATATTACCTTAGGACAGCAGGGACGGCAATGTCTGTGTGAGGGCATGTCATAGACTAATATCAGAGAGTTCGTGATCTTGTTTACTGACATCGCAGAATAAACAGAAATGTACTTACGTAACTTTCCCTTTCTGCCTTGAAGTTCACTGGATCCAAATTCGTCTACTTCATCCAAATCTTCATCCCATTCATCCATAGCGTGGAAATTACTAATAGATGATGCTGCAGCTGCTACCAGAAGGCCGGAAATGATGATCCACCAATGTTTCGACTCCATATTTCTCACTATCTTCTTTACACAAAATCTGAACAGCAGTCAGAATTATTGACTAGTGAAAAGTGAAATTACTGTTTAAATTCACTATGCGAAATGGTTACTATGTTTAGGGTGGCTTTTTGAAGAGAAATGAGACCACGAAATAAGAGTTGACTTGTCAAGCATGGATATATAAAATGTCTGCTAACGGTTGTCTGTTTGTCCAAGCGGTTAGGGATCTTACCGTTTGCTACTTAGCACTTGGTTGATCTAGAACTGGGGAAATGTGGGCTACTTATGTTACAAAAGTATGCCGTGGCATTGTGACCGATTTCTCTTTATTGTTGTTTTTTATACTGTCAAACGGGGTAAAATAGATACACGGATGAATCGGATCTTGCCTATCGGGTCATGGTCAACAGTTAATTTGAACGACGTTATCGAAAAAAAGACAGTGAATATGGTGATGCAAATTTACATCTGTCAATTTTTATGTCTAATTTTCAAAATACGGTGGCATATTTTTGGTTCAGATATGGTGTAAGTAGGGATATGTTTGGGAGCTTGGTCGGAGTTAGTGGTGGTCGATAGCGGGAATATGACTGCTGATCGGAATGTGACGGGCCGTGTGGCGTGTTTAGTAAATAGAAAAAAAATGTTTGGGATCAGATGGCCGTGTGTGAATAATGTCCCAGGATATCATTATTATTAGAGATATCTTAGAAGAGCACGTTGACTGATGACTACTTTTTTCGATGCATTCAACAACCTTCAACAACCTCGGAGAACTGCAAAACTTCTGGCAGGGCTATTGATATCATTATTCGCATGCCCAGACGGATGGAAACTTTAGTTAGAGCACGAGGGAAACACTCTTTATTAGTAATTGATTTACTTAATATTAAAACACTATATTTATTTTTTTTAAATATCGCGAAGAATAATAATAATATTTAGGGACAATGTCACACAGATCCTCCTAGTCCCAAACTAAGCAAAGCTTGTACTATGGGTACCAGGAGACGATATACATACCTACTTATATATATAGATAAAAACTTAAAAACATAGAAAACATCCATGACAAAATAATGTTCGTGCTCATCACACAAATATTTGCCCTTACCGGGATGCGAACCCAGGACCACCAGCTTCGTAGGCAGGAGCACTACCAACTAGGCTACGGTGACCGTAGAATAACGAAGAAGTGTGATTTAGTTAATTAAAAAATATATAAAAGCTGTTCACACAGGGCAGAAGTGAAACATCAGAAAAGGAGCCTACAAGTAAATACACATAGAGACTCAGGAGTATTAGGATATTATTATAGTTCAAGTTCAAGTTCAATCTTTATTGCAATCATGTGTACATAGGTCTTACATATTAAAAGTTTCAACATTATACAGTTATAATAGTGCATATTTAAAAAAAAATGTACCGAACAAGTTTCTCTTGAATGTTCTAAAAATAATATATACATATATACAATACACAAACTTACATATACTGTATACTATTATTTAAATAAAAATTTAAAGCTTTTACATGACTATATAATCATCTGTATACATATATTTCAAACTCACGTATGAGTTGTTGGTGTTTCTTATATGTCCATAGAACAATCACTTTGTTAGATTCTCTTTGCTTAGATCACGCAAGACGTTATATTCTCTTTGCTTAAATCACTCAAAATTGTAAACGCACTATGCTTCTCTTCTATCATAATGACGTTAGCATAAACTATAGTTTTGATAAGTCTTATTATATCGTATTAACAACAAACATTTACAAATTTACAGTCGTAATTTCCATCATGGATACAGTGCCTCCACTCAAAGCGATGTTCGGAATATTTCCTCCAAAGCATGCCACTTATCTCATTGGTTTAATAGCCATGGGTCAAGGTGTTCTTGGTATCACAGGCATTGTATTCTACGCAATGATACAAGGAAGTAAAAACGTCGTAGATGAAAACGTTGATGATTCCGTGAAAAAGACGATTCTTCTGCTTATTGGTCTGAGTTCTCTGATACTTTTGTGTGCTGGGGTGAACTTATTTATTGGAGCAGTTTTTAAGAAAAGTGGAGCGGTTACTTTAGGCGTATGGCTTATATTTATAAAGTGTATGCTAGTTCTGATTGCGGCCATGGGAATACCAATCTCGTGCTTTTTTATGGAAGGTATGTGTATTGTGAAAAAAATGTCAACCACTATGATGACTTTGGGATACATATTTGTATGTATTTTGATTCAACTGTGGTTATATTTTATGGTGGTGGGGTGCAACTATTGGTTGGAACTGAACTAATATAATAATTATCAAATGAAGGTTCCAGGTACAGACCGGTAATCAATCAATGAAATAAGTGTTTTCACCTGTAGATATAAAAAGAAATAAAATAAAATGACATAAGTAATTTATTGAATTGTTTATACTAATAATAATAATACCCTCCCGACTGAATTTCGGTCACGGCGGCCAGTCTCAATGAAACTAGTCAATTGCGCAGGAATTATTATAGTGCACAAGTGTGTGCGCAACCACAGGGGCAGTTTATGTTCCACCACTCTCATGATCCGATGGGACGACTAGCGACACGACCGGCAAGAGGTCAAGTACAGGATCGACGGCTTTACGTGCTCTCCGAATAATAATACCGGGGGGTGTAATACCGCCAACTCCCTGACTTCGGACTGATACTGAGAGATTTCTTTTTACGGAAAAATCCCAAAATCACTTTTTGGCCCGACCGGGGAATTGAACCCAGGACCTCATTATCTGCGGTTGAACACGCTACCGCTAGACCAACGAGGCAGTCAATTCTTTATTAATACATTATACAAACGAGTATTTCTAATTGTGATTGCCTCTGTTTGGGCGCGGTTAATATTGTGCATAGTTTGGTTGCTGGTTTGGGCTAATTCGCATTCACGATAGGCTACCTGCCTATTTATATTGGCAGGTAGCCTATCTTGAACGGGTTGAGCAACTTGTTCCATTAATACGAGTACGCAAAACGTATGTGATATAAATATTGGTGAACAATAAAGAGTATATCTTTCTTGCACTAGAGCAATGATTCACTTTGTCTTGGGGTACTTTACAAACATATAACTAAAATAATAAGAATATACTGGGACATTATTCACACATGGCCCTCCGATCCCAAACTAAGCAGAGCTTGTACTATGGAAACCAGACTTTGACGGTCACCGTAGCCTAGTTGGTAGTGCTCCTACGAAGCTGGTGGTTCTGGGTTCGAATCCCGGTAAGTGCAAATATCTGTGTGATGAGCACGAATATTTGTTTCTGAGTCATGGATGTTTTCTATGTATTTAAGTATTTATTTATCTATATAAGTATGTATGTCGTCGCCTGGTACCCATAGTACAAGCTTTGCTTAGTTTGGGGCTAGGATGATCTGTGTGACATTTTCCCTAGATATTATTATTATATTAGATAACTGATATACTACATTTACTACTTTTCTTTTGTAAGTACATACTTATATAGATAATTACATCCAGACTCAAGGCAAACAGACATATTCATGCACACAAATATCTTTCCTGGGTGGGAATCCAACCCACGACCTTCGGCGTGAAAAGCAAACATTTGCCAACCACGCCAACATACCCGTCATAATTGACGAACACAAAGCACATTCAGACTCAGAACAACTATTTATGGATCATACAAATAATTGCGCTGCGCGGGAATGGTACCCGGGACAGGATTTTATTATAAAGCGAATCTTTTTTCCATCGCCATCTTAATTTTTTTTCGTCTATATCATGATGTCACATTACAGCAAGCCGGCCGCGGCCAATATGGCGACGCCCATGAATCGCATCAGCTGTCCGTGTAGTTTCACTTGCCTCGTGGTATCATAAAACCAGACATGTTCTTCGTTTACCCACTAATAAATTGGGATTAGGGATTGAAATAAATTAAACAGGGAGGTAAAATAATACAACCGTATCTTAATGTGACTAAATTTAATTTGTTCAGAAACGTGAAAATTGCTGTAACGTAACTTCTAGTTACATTTATTTAGGTGACATGAGCGGTTTAAGTACAAAATATACATTATTACATTACGATATAAACACCATTTTACTTTTGCTCTTTTGGAGCCGTAGAAATAAATATAAAGTAAACAAAAGATAAAAACAATAAAATTCGGGTTAACCTTAGCTTAGCCTGCATTTAGTAGTATTTTAGTTTAAGTCTGTCAAATCTATCATTTGTACTGTTATTCTATATGCACTTTTTCGGGACCTGCAATTTCACCTCGAGTATGATATATATAACCGGACTGCAATTGATCATCTTATTTAATTATAAAATAATTGCTTAATCAACAAACTAAGAACCGATTTGGGAAAATTTATATGAGACTAGCAGCCCGGTACGTGCTTCGCTACGCTTTTAAGTCGTATTAGTAAAACTTGTTTGTATATGGGAGTAGATGTTGATTTTACACTTATTCAAGACTTTTTTAAATTTTCCCTACGTACAAACCTTCCCTGGACTTCCACGAATAATTCAAGAACAAAATTAGCCAAATCGGTAAAGGCGTTGATGAGTTATAACATTACAACGAAAAGTGGCATTGATTTTTATATATATAGATATCAAATTTCTTCACAAGCAAACATACTGAAAAAAAACCATACAGCTGAATTGATAGTTATCTATTTACCGAATTCAAAAAGAAGTTGCTTTGATTCGGTTATAAATCAAATTGAAGGCCTACTGCGTCATGATTTTCATGATGTTATTGAAGGTCCCTCAAAAGTACCATCGATATTTTACAGTGGAGTTAATGTCAGTCATGCACGGAACGGATCACACGCTCTTATTGTAACCTGATGCAACCATCATAATTACCCGTCTGCAACCAGAAAAAGAACCACTATATGTGAAGGGCTTATTCGATTCTTATATAGTAAAGCCAAGAAAACTAAGCTGGCTTTAATGTAGGAAATTTATGGAAACACGGTCAAAATTAAATGATCTAAATCGGAGAGGTTTTGTGTTTTGAATATGCATAGATATTGGGCGGCTGTAATAGTAGTTAATATTTATGACATTTAAAAATCACGCACTTTAGATCATATCACCGGCACACTATTTTGTCGCAGTTTGCGATTATTAGTTTTGAATATCCAATTTCGATCATCTACTTTTTTGTTGACGTACACCCATTTGTGATATCTCTATTATACGAAAAGAAGAAGACATTAATATTAAAACCTTTTTTTGTAATCGAGGTGGTCATTAAAATCCGTCGATGCATTATAATTTTGCATACCTTTTTCTAATTGAAGTCGGGTTTTGAAAGTTAGTTCAAATTGAGCGCACTGATTGCGTTTCTAAAGATAGATGTAATCTAAGAAATATAATGTAATGGTAGTTTAACAGCTTAAGTTAAAAATTCCAGTTCGTCGTAGGTAAACACCATTCCACTGTCGTAGATTAAAATTGCTACGTTGAATTACACTTCACAAGTTTTAGAATTCGTATATAAACTTTCATTTAATTTGGTATAAAGAAACAATATCGAAGTGTAATTTGGAATCGCAATTGAATAACGCTTTACCGAAGATGTACACTGCAAGTCTGTTTATATTTATTAGAAGTTTGTAAAAGCCTATATTCAAGGCATTATCATTCGATTTGCGACAGTTCCTCGCTGAGCTGAGCAGCTGTGAGAAATGTATCTTTGTGCCAGGATGTGCTCTGTTTAAGTGTCTGGTTAAAACTCACGTTGTCCAAAATAATACCTAATGAAAATACATTTTATTATTGATCTACCCATTGGAAAGTTTATTATCTTCTTGTGAAATTATAAACATATCTTTTGATGTTTTTAATTCCATTTGAAAGTCATACTACTTTTTAGTCTAATAAAATGGAAGTTAAACAAGTAAATAAACAATGTAAACAAGTTTGCAAGAGGAAAAGAGAACGGGGAGGAAGGGGCGATTCACGAATACATGTAAACTTAGTCACACAAGACGCTGAGGAGATGTTTAGGCATTATAAAAATTATGAACTGCGTACGTGCGTGGCCATCTTATAATAGAATTAATAAAAATAGGAATTATCAAGTCAAAAGAAGAAGGATCGGGATTTGAACACGTGAAATTTGAATTAGAATTTATCGTTCAATAACTCTTGGTGTCTTTAGTTAGTTATTTCGCTTTTTAAATAAAAGAGCTAAATACTTAAACGATTCATTAAACGTTTGTAAACAAGCTTATCGAACGCTGTTATTTGGATTCGGGATTTGAAAACTGGGAGGCAGGTTCAGATCTAGGATTTTACGAGAGTGGTTGTAACTACGCATGGTTAAATCGAATTGTCTGTTTAGTTTGATTCATTAATTATAAACAAATGTTTCGGTTCTCTATATGAAAGGAATGGGGTGGCAATGCAATATTTAATCGATTTCATGCTTAAAAGACAAGACGTTAAAGCAAAGACCAAATTTTAAAACGCACTAATTACTATTTTTATTATAACATGGTCACGTTCTAGTAGTGTATGACTCCGGTTGCAATTGACGAGTAATTTTTTTTATGGAATAGGAGATTATTGTTTAGTTATATTATATATTATGTAACTTTTTAGTTTGTTTTAAAATGAAGCACAGAAATTTAATTTATATTGATATATATAACTGAACGGATAATGTCGTGAATTTTGGACAATATCAGATAATTTGTTCTTTTTAGATAGTAGATATGTAATACATACAATAATTACTATTACACTCAGTATGCCTATATAAGAATCCGCTACGTAAGATAATTAGAAACTGGTGACAAAAATATAAACCTTGATTATATTCACAGTCAAATGGTCGATGGAAATCCTTGATTTATTCCAAAATATTAGTAAACCATTTATTTTTGAATTCAATCCCGAATTATCTTGCTCATCTGTACCTACTATAATACCGCTGCGGCTGCAAAACGACTACATAATTTTAATTATACATTACTGGCCATTGATAATAATTATGTAACATATTGTTGTGCCGTATGATTGTCTCAGCCAATAATCTCAGAAACTGCACGGTCAAGTTATGACACGAAATAAAAATCTCATTTCTTAAGAGTACTTTTTCTTGAAAGTTCTACCAGAGATGTAATTAAAATGAGTTTTTATTTAAACTTTGATTTAGATCTATTATACTTATTTCAGATCCATTACTCAGTTTGTGTACGAACTAGTAACCCGCGACATACAGACGAACACACAGCACAGCGAAAGCTAAAGGGCTTTGTTTTGGACCTTGGGTACGGAAGCCGTTCATCTATTAATTTAAGACTATTTATGTAAAGAAAAATCAACCTCCTTATTTATTCGGAATTTGTAGGTGTTGTAGTATGCACATTTGAGAGACAATTGACAAGAATATAATTGTTTTTAATGCAAGTTGAAATTGGTTCACATAAATAATCTCGGAAAAGAAAATGTAAGCTCCATAATGATTACAAATAATGAACATTGATCATACTACATTATTAATCAACACATCACAAAAATTAGGTCATAATATTACCTCATAGTTTATAACAAAGTAGTCCAGATATCTAAACATTTTGGCAGTACTTTTGTTCAGTATTTGATATATCAATGGCACAGTAAGTACTTTCTTATATGTTTCCGCTGATACATTGTCTGGCAAGTTTACATATAAGTTGCTGCCCTAGACAGCATGCAAGAAATGGATAAGGACATTTTATTATTCTGTGGTAGAGTCAACAGAAAAAAAACATCTATGGCGAAAATATTTTTTTTTCCGACCATCAGTGTTACAGCATGTCTACCACAAGTTCATGTAGTTTACTTCCTCGATGATACTTGCACTTTTTCCAGTATATTAACTATACCTTCCCTAGCGAACACTTCCATGTAATTAAATGTCTATACTAAAAACGGTAAGTTTCATCAAGTAAGTAAACTATATAGAGTCGTGGTAGAGGCGAGAGAACGTGAGAGAACTACAAAGACTATTTTCAAATTTGATTAAAAATTGATAGCGACATATTTGATTCACACATTTTTTGTACAGCCGGTTAAATTTAATATGTGTGCGTAAACTGCACATATAGTGTGTATAAAATACTGTAACTTAACGTGGTACAAAATTTATCTTTAAATTAATTATTTAAGCCATTCTGTATTTTATAAGTTGTCGCTGAACGATACAGACGATAGAATGCTAGTCTTTGGAATTTTCATTCACTGATTTTATTTAACCAAATGTAGTATTTTATAATTTATCGCGATTGCGTTTTATAAAACTGTTATGAAACAATTTGCATACCTATGAGTTAATTGGGACGAAAATTATTTAATTTCAGTTTTGTCTGTGTCTAATTTATCTGTAGCTGCAAGATAGCTACCACCACAAAATAATAAAATTACAATAAGGTAATTGGTGAACAAATTATTATTTAAGTTGATACATTTAAGTGGCAAATAACAAAATGTTAGTAAATCACACTTCTGGCAAAATCTAAAATATATTTAAGTAAACACATTAAATCAATATCTACTTTCTCAATATAATATAACTCAACTTTTTACACTCAACTATAAAAAAAAGTGTATAAAAAAGAATTTAAAAACATGTCATTGGTAATAAATTATCTTGTGACTTAGTCAACATACTTAACTAGGTACTTAAAATTAATATAGACTTACGTGAAAAAGATACAAACATAATTTATATAACTATTAAAACAATAAAGTATCTTAAAGAAAATAAGCAAGAACAGAAAAAGTGAGGTACGATTTTTATACAGAAAAATGAGCTTATCACTACTACTTTCTCATATAAACTAAATTAAGTTTTAATTAAAAATATGGCATCTACCGACACGTTTATGGCAATTATTCGGTTTAATAAACAGCACACTAGACGAACTTAATTCCCTACAATATTTAAGATGTCAAGGGTGTATGAAATTAAATATTTATAAGATATCGCTTTTCTCTAATATTACAACTCTAATCTATCTTCGTTAAATATGTATTTAAAATGAAGCCCTCATTTCATATTGTAACTTACAATAAGGCACGTCGGCTGTAGTCATAAGCTCTAGTCTATATAATTTATTATACTTTCTGTTGAAACTATTAGTTCCTATCAGACTAGAGGGGAATCTTAAGGGGCACTCAGACTTCAGACTGTTTGTTAATGTCTTCTGTATTAAGTAAGCAATGAAAATTATATGAAGTGTTGTAAACAGTAAATTACTCCTGGTAAAAGTATTAGGAATTTCGATTACCCGTGTATGTTTTTAAATAACCCCCATTTTTTTACTAAAGTTAGACTTCTCTACTTATTAAGAGGCTGACTATATCCAATAATATCCTAGTGTGTTTATTTTGACAAGTTATAACAGACTGAATGAAATATTTAAAAAACAATGAAAGATGGAGAGAAAAATATAAATTACACTTTTAAAAATAGAAACTTAATTGAGTTTGTATATGTAATTAAAAATATATAATTCGTAAATTATGAATCGATTAGTTGAAAACCTTTTCGGTATTTTCTAAAAGTTTGGTGAAGACGTGATACGCATTACAAACTTGAGAATTGTTTTTGGATATTTTGTATTCGTTTTTTCAAATGGTAAATTAGTGCCAAACCTTTAAAATGGTTATTGGTCTATTGGTCTTTTTATCGATTACAGATTCGCTGAGACGATGACAAACATATGTGATTTTGTTCAAGGATTTCTTTACATATCGCGATCATATAACGATTCTGAAATACGTGAATAGTAATCGTTAATCGTTCAGAATATTCATAAAGTCAATTACCTAGTATTGTGAAATTGTAATAATGACTGAAAACCCAAAACCAAAGACTAAAATGCTAATTTGGTACTTGTCAGCTCCTTAATATTCTTGCTATTTAATATTTATGTAAAATGGTCCCGATATTAAGCTATACCAACTGATCGGCCGAGTGTACATTGGTAAAGTTATCTAATAGTAGATATGTATTTTTAAATGTGCACAGGTTATACAATCATTCGGAACGCACAACATCCAAAAATGATCACACATTCCCCTTTATCCCCTTTATTACAAAACGCAGTTTAAAAATCTACAGCTGGTTAGGCGCTGCACAAGCACAAACTTTATATCAATGTAGCAGGTAAAAAATAGCGTATCATAATTAAACATGCTAATTGGGGGTTTCTTTAAATTGCAGTTTTTATAGATAGTACTCAGCTATTTCATTGTAATATTCAATAAGTAATTTAAAATACCAAATAATATAATACCAAATACCAATAAATATTTAGAATACCAAACATTATTATGGATGACTCCATGTGAATAAGCATTAATAATGAAGATATTGAACCAATTTTGTTGTGTTCTATATCCGCCTTCATTTTTACTACTACTACTTTTGCTTTGGCCTCTCATTGTGAGACAGTAATGTATCATCATCAATTTCTCGTCTCATCGTCACCAAAATGGGAATTTTTATTCTTGACGCCACGATACTGCAGTCACTACGCCCTAAGAATGTCATGGTCAGTGCACAAGATATCCATTGATGCTTTAAAATAGTACTACTGTCAGGTCATCCTCATGGTGTCTGGTCGTGTCGTAGGTCAGTCGCACAAACGCCCTTAAGCATCAAAGATTCCCGGTTAAGAATAAGATATTCAAATGTAGAGCTAAATTATTGGTTTTTTGGCGAACCAAAGAACCCGTCAGCCCGAAGAATTGCCAAACTGTAGTGGCAGTAGGCTGGGCACATGGCTCCTCGAACCGATGGCCACTGGGGCAGAAAGGTTCTCAAGTGGCGACCACGAACCGTAAGATGCAGCGTGGGCAGGCCCCCTAAAAGGTCGACCGACCACCTTGTGAGGCCTTTGTCCAGCAGTAGGCGTCTTTCGGCTGATATGACGACTAAATGAAGGTTTTATTGTAAGGGGGATTATTTTTTATATTTATATAATTTGATATTAAATATAGTTACTTTGATTTACAATTTTAGACATAAAATTAAATGCAAATAATGGTGGCAAGATTAAGGTGCATCTATCTTTATAATGAAAGTTATTGGGAAATTATGACTCCTTTTATTTATTTTTTCTTCGGTCCTAGCGAAGTAAAATAATAATTTTCGTAATACCGGTGAAGTATAAATGTTTTCTAACTCCTATAATTCTCAGGCGTCTAGTCACCTCAAGTGCCATCTAGGTGGTCTGCCTGGGCACTTACCCACCACGCTAAGGTCCTATTGGACTTAGTGGATATTGGCACCATCGGTGAGGATTACTTTTTTTCTGAATTATAGTTATTTAATTATATTTAATTTTGTTAATATAGTACTAAGTTTGTATGAAACAGGGTGTCTTATTACGAAGGCTCAGTCGGGGGAAATCTAAAAGTTAACAAAGTCTTACCATAAACAGATTTTAAAGCAATCTTGGCTGTAGATTGATGAATTGATTGTAGAACAAAAAAACTATGTGTTATTTCGTGTATGGATAAAAATATTTGAGGATTCTATAATTTCTAATAACGTGGTATAATCCAAGCTTGTACACCGGCCAATGCTGAAATTTCCTTAATTTTCAAGACATTTTTAATTTTTAGTCTAGCTGAAAACGAAACATATTCTTTATAAGGCTGTGGGAATATTATAGCTACAATATTTTGAACTTTACTTTTTATAAATTTGAAAAACAGTCCGATATAAACATAACTATTGCCTATAAAGGGTTGCAACTTTAGTTTAGGATAGTTTCCATAAGCTCCGTGTGTAAAATATTTATTTTGTAGTCATTAAGGAAAATTCATCCAGTAACAATGTAATCTTTTCTTTTAATGATTTGTTTCCTTAGGCGTTCAAAATTTATACTCCTGTATTAATTACAAGTAGTAATAATTGGCTAAGTTCATCTATTTAAGTATACATGGAACATTGATTTATATTTACAGTCATGTTGGGCTACACAACCACTCACGAGTTGACGGTCACGTGCCAATATGTTATAGCGAGCTTATTTTTTTTAAATTAGACAAGTTGTAACATATATACAGGAATAAATTTAAGGTAATATACTCCTTGAACTGAAACAAGAAACAATAAAATTGGTTTGTAAAATACGATATTAAAACTATTGGGCCCCAAACAAGTTCGTTTGATCTGATGGACGTTTTTATATGGGACGTTAATAACTTTTCAGTCATTTCCTTGAGTTTTGTCCACTATTTATATTACACAATGCATAATGGTATATTTTGTATAAATATAGAATATATTAGCACTCTGCCGTCGATATATTATTACATCCATAAAATAGAGGCAAGACCTGAGGGCCAAAGCAGACATCTACTTTTAGCATTGACGTTTGGTGAAGGAGTTGCATTTCGCGATCGAATTCAGCCAGGGCGATCTAGATGTTTTTTGGTAGCCTGATGCATCGTATAAATTGTGAAATGCGTATGTTTGATAGGCAATGACTAGCAACGCTTTGCAACATTGCTAAATCCCTCGATCGGACGCAGCATCGATCCAGCCACAACATCAATTATGCTAAAAGTATTATGTTTGCTAAAGTGCGGTTGAGGAGCAGAAATAATTTCGTATATTGGCCTGTCTATTTCTCGCACCTCCGTTAATATATTCCATCACGCTCACACAGATGTTATGACCGCTAAAGGGATTGCAAACCTTAAAACCTGGGACGGTAAGGTTTACTTTTCTCTCTGCTAAATATTTTATATAAACTCACTTATTAAAAAAATAGTTGTGACCAGTGTAGATAAAAAGGTCATTGTACAAATTTATTCCTGCTCCGTGACCGCACTTTATGACCGCCCTAAAATTATCCCACTGCAATTGCAGGTCATAACTAACAATTATTTCTACATTTTCAAATAGTACGTATTTAGGTAAGCATAACAGTAGCACAATATACTAGTGACTATATAAGATGGCAATGTGTTGCATAAGTATATAACATGAAAATTTAAAAGGTGACAATAGACAACACTCGATGTCTATCAAATGTGTTGTACATGGACGGAGGCAATAAGGGTGGTTCAATTAATTCTTCACTAAATCGCCATAAGCACTTCATATATATTAGTTAAGATTAATATTAACCGCTACGATATTAATTTTATTATTTATATAGGCTTACAACAAATATGTCAAATATAAAATATGTAACATGAAACGATCTGGTTCATTTGCCTGTTAATCAATTTTGTTAATGAGCTATGTTAAGGTGATATATGAAAAAAAATCTGTAATAAATTGAGACTAGAAAGTGTACATTTAAATATTTCAGTGGTACGGCCTGAAGTTTAACATATAATCTGTTATAATAAACGTAAATTTATGCCTTCATTAACCACAGATCCATTACAGACCGAACGGAAATTGACAGTTAAGCCTATAGATCCATACAAGATCATACCATTCAATAAGAACATACAAGATCAATTAATTTAACATTATATTTCTCAATTCATCTAAATTCTATTGTTTTGTAACCCTTATTGCCATGTATCAGTAAAATACTCGAGTAAATGCTGCGATAGGGTCATATCTAGTGGTACTGAGAGCAACGAAAGTTTTAGCATTCGCTTTTTATCAGCATGTTGCATATAAACTCTACTAGCGTTGAATAAATATCTTATCTTTGCTTCTTCTACTTCTTTATTAACTCTCAGACATTAAAAAGAAATCAGAATTCAAGTTGTTCTGTTGTAAATGTTGCAAGCTACTTTTGGCTCAATTGCCCCCCTTTTTCTAACAACATTACATTTGTCACACTCAAGTAAGATGACAATGGATGAATTAAATGAGATATATTAAAAAAAAAACAGTTAAATCTTCGACCGTACCATTAAAACACGCATCCATACTATAATACTAGCCTATAAACTTACCGATAGTAATCATAATAAAAGATAATATCTTGGATATTCCTTGCTCTCTTACTAATAACTTACGATAAATTAACTAATCATATCTAATGAATACTTAGAGCTTTAATTCACGAGCTTTTTCGCGACACCGTTGCCATAGTGAGCAATTTTTAATACATTTTATATTTTCATTCGTACGTATATAGAAGGAAATTCAGGTAAAATTGGAAATTGACAAGAATACAATAATAATTTTATATCAATTTTTAAAATACTTTTACAAACGTTTTATCAATGTGAATATTCAATAACAACTTCTTGACCTGAAAGCAATATTATATGTGAGCTTGAGTCATGATCGGATATTGAAAAATTGGATGCATATTTACCTAAAGTTGTGATAGTAGCTCTTATGGAAACATTGTTATCAAAAAATTCCTTCGATCCCGGGATGTTTAATTTAAGTGTATGTACTCCGTGAGATGTAATATGGTCTCTTTTCCCTACTTTAATTCTTAGTGATTTTTGATGAATAAATATATCATACAACTATGAAATATCCTCAGAAGCCGCTTCCATAGCTTGTTATCAAAATAACTTTAGGTAAATATGTATTAGGATTACCTGAACTCTAGTTATGTTTTAAATAAATCTGTTCAGTTGGAATCGAATGTTTGGTTATTAAATATGAGATAGATTACTCTATACCATCAGAAAGTTGCTATTTAGTAACCAAAACTAATATTAAAAATGAAGTATATACTTATATAATTCATATATACCCTCTTATAGCTTTTGCATTGTACATATCTACTATATAAAAATAAGTCGGGTTTTCCTTCCTGACGTTATAACTCCAGAACGCACGAACCGATTTCCACGGTTTTGCATTCGTTGGAAAGGTCTCGGGCTCCGTGAGGTTTATAGCAAAGAAAATTTATAAAATTTAACACCGCGGGGCACAGCTAGTACAATATATAATTATGCTATGGACTACTACACTAATTGGAAACATTGAAATACACATTGTCTGCATGAGAATAAGAGAAGTGAATATTTTGCAAAATAGAAATTACTGAACTTAGCTTAGAGACTAGGGAACGTTAAATTCAATGTCAAATCAAAGTTATTGTTTCACATTGTTAAAAGGCTGTATTAATATGTTCTTTTATTTACTCTGTGATCTAGACAATAAAGAATAATAGTGATGGCCGAATATGGAGCGTACAAAAGACAATTGTGTTCATACACTTACCTAAGTATTTTAAACTACGCAGTTAGTGAACCAATTTCCTAGCAACAATGTCGCAAACCCCGTTAGATTAAAATATTTGTCATTTTTAATTTACATCATATAGTTATCTATAAAATACAAGTGTTTTGGATTTATGTATTAATGACTAATAGAGCCATTAAGAATAATTAAAAAAGTATATATATTATGTAAAGCGATTTCCTTGGTAATGCTGTTGTACATATTGTGACTTTATAGAGAGAATTGTGGTTAACTGAAGAAGTATAATTCTCTTTTAATTATAAACCGTTTTAAAGGATATTGTTCCGTCCAAAGTTCACTAAGATATTTATTGCCGGTGAAAGTCAATGACACTTCAAGTGTGAAAAATATTTAGAAACGTTGGTTTGATAGTTTATGTGTTCGCTTTTACAAAATATACAGTAGGTAAGCATCCTTGTAGTATCATAGCTCGTGGTTTCCCTGGTGTGCGCGGTCACAGTACGCCGTAGAACGTGTCCATCAGGCTCGTGTCCAGATCGCACTCCAGAAAGATGCTCTCACTGCATTCCTCCTGAAATATGAGATGAGTTGAACTTAGTGATCTTGTCAACATAATCCGGTGGTCGAATGCTACCATGTTCGCCGTTTTCAGCTCCAGAGGCCTTACACGTGAGCCTAACTAGTAGCATCATATAAGTGTGGTATAGCATCGCGTTAATTTGCATTTGCAGCTGAACTGGGGAAGGATCTCCACCTTGCACAATACACTCCAGGTTTTTATATTTATTAAATTATATTTTTATGTCAATATTGTAAATGGGAGTGTGAGGTCGCTAGAGCTCAACGACAAGGCATGACTGATGCCAAATGTAGGCTGGGTTAAGGTGGTCGCCTACCTTCAGGTGAACCATATACTTTTTTGAAAACTTGATAGTTTAAAAACAGGAATCATAAATATCCATGTACTATTGAATACCTCAAATCACGATAGGTAAAAACACTCCCAGCATGGGCATTTAAACAAAAACTGACTGGATTGCGGAAGCAAATCGAGACGGTGTTTGTGTGACGATCTGGACAATTTCGGGGATCAGAACAAAGGCGTCAGTGGATATGTCAAGAAAATTAGGAAGCAGCCTAGCTGTTCATATATTGAATGTAAAATCCACCACAACTTTTCATCTGGGTGGTGGTTTCAAAATGACTTTTACTGCACTGGTAGCAAAGATTTAGGTAGTTCATAGTTTATAAAATAAACGGGGCTAAAAGGTAGGAATAAACCAGTACCATAGCCCAAAGATATTTATTTGAAGTTTGAGTGTGCCTTGAGTCTGAAAATGATTTAGGACACAGGGCAAGGGACAAAGTATATTTATCTTCCAAAAGAGAGTAATTCGAGCACTAAATAATTGGTCTTCCATTATATAATTGTATTTCTCAAACTGGTTTTTTTTATTTGGTTCAGTATACCTATATATATATAATAAAATCGTAGGAAAGTCAAAACTGTACATTGAATATTTTTCAAAAAGGATACTTGGGGCGTGATCTACAATCGACATCGAAGCCAAATTTATAGTTTTTAGAATTTTTGTCTGTTTGTCTGCATGTATGTCCGGGCTAAACTCAAAAAATACTGCATGGATTTACTTCAAATTTTGCATGAATATTACTAAGAGGTCGGGTCAACATATTAGGCTACATATTATCACGTTTACACCTACCGGAGAGGAGCTGTGATAATCTATATAATTTAACGCGGGTAAAACCGCGGGGCACAGCTAGTCATAGGTTTATAGCGGTCCTCAAGTTTTCTCCTATATTAATGTGACGCCTTACATACGAATGGAGCACCTAAGAAACTGCCCATTATAGATCTATCAAGGAATATGGAAATTGATGTGGACTACCTGAGAGTTGTGAGGGGCGGGCGGTTGCTCACCGCCCCTCCTTGCGTGTCATTTGGACGTCTTCGGAAGGTGCCTCTTCATGTGGAGTGCGAGGTGGTCTGACCTCGCAAACGATCGTTCACAGACCGCACATTTGAAAGGCTTGGCGCCCGTGTGCTTGCGGTAGTGACGCGTCAACTCGTCCGACCGCGCGAACCGCCACTCGCATTCTGGCCACTGACACGTATACGGCTTTTCACCTATAAAAGATTTTTCTCTATGGTTAAGAACACAGATGCTCGCATCAGTCCGTAAGTGATTGGCGAGGTTAAGCAACTAGGCTCACGGTCAGTCCATAGATGGGTGACCGCCAAAGTGGTTTAATTTCTGAGCGTCCCCGTGCACGTTAAGCTGTCGGTCCTCTTTGTAGCCATTGGGAAACGGTCGTTAAGCCATGTCAGAGCGCTACTGGGCGCCGTGAACAACTCTGACACTAGGGTAACCACTGCCCATACGGTAAGTCAGTAAGTATACGTAGACGAGTTCTACATAAGTAATCTTAATGGTATGAATATATCGGTAAATATATCCATCTTTTATTGGATGGTTGAAGAAATTCACTTACAAAGTAATTTTATTAATACTGATATTATAGAGATAGTAAAATTCAATGCAGTATTAAGTTTAAAATGTCTTAATAAGGTTAATACCTCAATCATCATTGGTATTGGAAAATTTCTAAACAAATTGAAAGATTTTCGAAAGTTAACTAGTCAGAACGAGTAAGTAAGGAGCCCATGTTAACTAAATTGGACAAGTGACAATATACTGCGGTGAAATTTATACATTACTTGTTAATACTCGGTACACAGTACTTAGGTAGAATGTTGCCGTTCAGTGTATTAGTTACTTTCGCCTTGCCTAAGATATTTTAACTTAAGACATTTTTCATCAACATACAACAAAGTTAACAGTTCGCAAATGCTTTACACAATAAATTCGCAGCAGTTTACAAATAGAGTAAAAATAGTATTACCTGTATGTATGCGCTGGTGTGCTTTTAGATGAGAACTTTTCGTGTACACCTTTGTACACCCTGAAACAAAATTTCGGCCACAATTAGATACCTATTTGTTACAGTAGAAATCCCCGAAACAGCAAGACATTCGTCATAAAACTTTAAACGAGTTATACACGGATACGGACAAATAGGGTACAATAGAAAAAATAAGAATTCAAATTCAAAATATATTTATTTTCTCTTCACAAAGAAACAAGCTTGAGTTCTGTTTAGTTAAAAACATAAACATAACATTATTCATAGCCACATTCATTCTAATAGGTAATATTGAACACTAGAAGTGCCCCGAGGTTTTACCCGCGTTAAACTTTATAAAATAGCCTATGTATTTTGACATATAATCTACTAGCTATGCCCCGCGGTTTTACCCGCAGTAAAGTAGTTTTGACGTAAAAGAGTAACAAACATACATCTATACTCACAAACTTTAGCATTTATAATATTAGTAGGATGTACCGTTAGCAGTTTTGGCAGTGCACGCCGGAATAGCTCGCAGATGGTAGATTTTTCCTATTTACTTGACACTTATCGTCATATTTTGGACAATTCACACAATATCTTTATAAATTGTAGCCTATGTGTTATTAAAATCCATTCAATAGCTTTTACGTGAAAGAGTATAAAATATCCATCCATCCATCCATACTGACAAACTTTAGCGTTCATAATATTAGTAGGATATTACTATAAAGTTTCATTAAAAACAGTTCGTAGTTTTTCGTGAAAGAGTAACAAACATCATTTCTAATTTTAGTGGGAAATAGATAGCATTACAAGCGTTCCATATGGAAAGTTGCGAGTGATGCTAAAGCTACGTAACACAGACAGACATGTACCTACGAGTATTATCAAGTGTTAGAATACGTTTGTAAAAATAATGTGCATTAAAGTGGACTAAAGGGTACCTAAAACTTTAGTAGTCCACACTACAAAGGTATATAAATCATCGCAGAAAAAAATATTACTTTAATACGTATTACTTAATAGTATTATTACGTAGCCCAAAGCATTAAGTACCTACATATGTATATAGTACTAGCTGCAGTATTCTGTATCCAGTATGTTTAGCAATCCTCATAAAGAAACTACGAAAATAAGATGCCTTGAACCAATTGCTACCAAACTTACAAAAAGTCATCCTCTGGGTTAGTATTAATATTTTCAAAACATTTCATTAAATAGTTCCACTCGTTTTAGTAGTATTAGTATTATTTGTCGATAAATACATACTATCTATTTTACGTTGTCCAACTTACCGATGAAGTCACAATGATGCACTCGTCTCTTCTCGAGCTCGGGATTGTTGCGCCGGTTGTATTTGATGGACGAAGGCGTAAGACGCGAGTGCAGCATAGACGCGTGCGGCTGCGGCGGAGGCGCCGGCGCGGGCGCACCCATTTGGAGAGGTTGTGACATCGCCTGAAGAATACGAACAATTGGTTATTCTATTTCCTTCATTGCTAAAACATAGGTTTTATCTATGCTTTTAAAAGTTTTAAAGAGTAACAACTACCTGTTGATGATGGTGTGGATGAGGCGGCGGCTGGTGCTGCTGGTGAGGTGGGTGCGGCGGGTGTGGTGGATGCGGTGGGTGCGGCGGGTGCGGCGGATGCGGCGGATGCGGCGCTCGTAGTAGCGGCGGAGGATGATACGGTGGCGGCGGCGTCCGGCGCGGCCCTGCGCCCTGCAGACACAACGCACTCTCTATTTCATCCTAACACACGACTCGACACACGAATTCTATTAGACAACATACATAAATGCAAGACGTCTTACCACCGTCCCGTTTACAATTAACATTACAAATTACAGTTGAATTCGTGTCATCGCTCAACTGCAACAAATTAATGTTATACGAGGTAAGTACACAAATCGCTCGGCAGGAGATGGTACCATCGGTCGATCGCAAGCCGCGAGCCGTTGTCACATGATGTGGAGGGTTACCTGCATGGTGTTGCCTGGGCTGCCCTGCTCGGAGCTGGGTGGCGTCAGCGGCGACATGTAGACTAGCCGCGAGGGAGGGTACTTGGCGTAAGCGTTAGGGTGGTGCGGAGGTGGCGGCTGCGGGTGCGCATACACGGGCGGTGCGCACAGCCGCTCCGTCTTGATCTCGAGCGGACTGAGCAATGGCGTGGCGCATTCCTCCAGCAACGCCTCGTCTGCTTCCAATTTGACGTGCGTAGAGCCAAGAGGCGCCAGCATGTTTGCATTCTCAGGGTCGATATTCCGGATGGAGGACGCGATGTCCTCCCACAGTGCAGGCCGGAGGAACGCATCGTCGCGAGAGGAGGTCCCGCCGTCGAAGAGGTCCATGTGGGCGGTCGCCAGCGACGCGCCCTCCTGCTTACACAGCAGTGACTCTAGCTCAGATGTCTGTAATAAAAAGAGACAATACGTTATCTTTTGGTCAACATTATTCTGGAAAAGAGACCATTCTTATCTTATTATAAACTCAACCAGGGTGAAGTCGAGGGTGGAACCTTGTAGTCTATATGTGAATAATATAGCTTTCGGCGGTGAACCAGCTACGCTATTAATTACTACATTGTACTATTTACAAGTAATAGGAGATGCAGTTATCTATAATACGCTTACATGTTTAGCGCTGAGGCTATGGCAGTTGCCTCGCCTCTGTCTCGGTGCCCACATGTTTCGGGTTCGATGCCCGGACCAGACGACATGATAATTTCAGTTTGACTATATTTTAAATAATAGGTAAATTAGTCAGCTTCGCGGGATACTTTACGAACATATGCTTGAAGTACATAAAGTTCACCCAGACACAGCACAACTATTAATGGTTCACAAAAATAGTTGTTCTGTGCTCTTTCTTTTGTAAATATATACAATTCACAGAAAACACACAGACTTAGGCGATTAGACATATTCATGAACACATTTGGCCTATGCGACAAGTATTCTGTGTATTAGCACGAATGAACCTTCTGAGTTACAGTCTTAACTAGTTCAGAGGGTACGGATAATATGCTAAAAGTAGCCTAAAATAACATGGTCCATGCAAATTTAGTGGATAAACCGTAGTTTTAAGCATATAAAGTAGATACATGCATGCAAACTCTTGTGTTCTCTCCTGTATTAGGTTTATTATACTAAATAAAGAAATTTGAATTTCTATTAAAATAAATTAAAATTTATTTTAATACCTTTAATTTTATATTTCTTATCGTTTCAGTTACTTTTATTATTAGCCGATAACTAGAACTTTGATTTAATTTTATTGCATTGAATGAATACACCAAATTGATGGTTAACTCCGTTGTAGTTGTCTGCCATTTAATATTTATTTTACTTAATTATGATTATGTTCGATCGTGATGATAAATAATAATATCCTGCGTCATTATTCACACACGGCCATCTGATCCCAAACTAAGCAATTCTTATATTATGGGATCAAAATAACTGATATACTACATATACTACTTTTGTTAATACTTTTTATATAAATAATTACACCCAGACTTAGGACAAACGGACATGTTCATGTTAATATCTGTCCTACGTGCGAATCGAACCTGCGACTTAAAAAGCCAGTTTTTTTCAACCACGCCAATCATCCCAAAATAAAACCCCTAACGTAACTTACGAAAATATAGCTGAAGCCCCATCAGTGGATACACTATCACTACAAAAACCACCTTTACTACCTTTTTAATAAAGACTATCTCAAGCTCGAAGTTTGACTACCGACCATTTTACTGATAAGCATATTTTTTTCTCCGAAACTGATCGGTGACATCAATCAAACGTAAGAGGATTAAAGATACGATTATATGAGGAATTTACACAATTTGGTACAATTTCTCCGCGCTAGGTGGCACGGTGCGCCGGCGCATATTTGCATACAATGGCACGACGCCCACGCGCGCAGGTGACGACCGACACCACTTTCATATCGGATCATTTCTGTACGACGTTTTGGAATGGGATTTAACTCTAGCTTTAAAATTAAAAGTTATGCCATGTAATCAATTTATCTATGTTTGTTTGCGCAACACGGGTTAATTGATGCCCTTTTTGGGCGATTGCATATACAACGTTTTAAGTACCTACTTAGGGTTATACTATTCATAATGACTGCGTTTGTGGCGCAGTGGTTAAAGTAGTCGCTTCGCTACTTCCTTGTGATTCGGGTTCAATGCCCTTTTACAGCTAACTACTCCATAGGTAGATGCTCTCACCGGTCTGTCAAGTGTTGGAGAGGTTAAGCAACTAGGCTCACGGTCAGTCCATAAATGGGCGACCGAAAAGGTGGTCTAATTTCTGAGCTTTCGTGCTTCGGAGGGCACGTGAGTTTGATCACGATACCGCTACGACTTCGAGGCGTATGATATTATAATAGATCGGATTGAATAATTTTTCGAATATGAGATAGTCTTATGTTCCGTATTATTGACGGGCCGGTTGGCGGGGTTGGTAAATACTTGCCTTTTACGACGCAGGTCGTGGGTTCGATTCCCACCCAGGACATATATTTGTGTGCATGAACATGTCTGTTTGTCCTGAGTCTGGGTGTACATATCTAAAAAAGTATGTATTTACTAAAGATAAGTAGTATATGTAATATATGAGTTATTTGGTTTCCATAGTACAATCTCGGCGTAGTTTGAGATTACATGGCCGTGTGTGAATAATGTCCCAGGATATTATTATTATATTAGGTCGGAAAGAATGACTTTTCAATGAATGAATGAATGATTTCTTTATTTGCAAAAATATAGGTACATTTAGATGGTCTTAAATTACGGTTCCACTATATTCAACAATTTGTCGTGCAAATGTTTAGGTAGAAGTATGACACATAATATATGTAAGTAAATGTATTATTTGTCATAATCTCACGCAATTTTTAATTCAATATACATAGGTAACTACATATTTCCAAAAACGATAAAGTCTCATCCCTTCCTATAATGTATGAAGACTTTCTTTGCTATTTACACTCTATCTACCTTTAATATGTCTATATATCTCTACATATTTATTCTATAACCTTTACTTAAATTACGGTAAAGTGTTTACGAGTGATAATAAAATGAGTATGGTTGCAGTTAAATGTACATCTTGATAGTGTTGGGCTAGAATGGGAACGGATGACTCAGGCAAGTCGGTTCCGTCAGCGTTCAGTGGCACTTTGGGTTGGGTGTGACTGTGACTTGTGGCCGTGAATTATGTTTGTTAAGTACTCGTAATAAATAAATCGTGAATACGGATGCAGGTCAAATCTATGTACTGATATAGAGTAGTATTGCATTCAAATTTATCTACTTAGTAGTAGATGTATATAATTGCGTATCGACTATTAACTTGTAGATGGATATTACAGTTGTAGCTCTCTCTATATCGTCGATGAAGCGATAGAATACAATGTCATCATCATCACCATCAGCCTGATATCTTCCACTACTAGACATAAACCTCCCCCTAAGGTTACCATGACGTTTCGATTTGGAGGAATTATCGTAGTTACGGCCCTCGGCATGCGAATTGGCGACCGCAGTTAGGTGGTAGCCAGTGCACAGGAGGCACTGCTGTCCGGCTAACTGGTGTATCCCTTCATCATCATGACAGCTAAAGTACGTCCACTGCTAGACAAAAGCCTCCCCAAAGAATATATACATACATACTTGTTTACAATATACATACTTGTTGAGTGTTTAGATGTACTTTGTGTCAGTGCATTGCATTATTATAAAGTCCCCGCCGTATATGGATTTACACTTTTTTTAAAGACTCTGATGGTTTTAAAATACGATGCGCTCGATCACCGAATCATGATGTGCATGATCTCTCTGAACAGGTTGGCATGTCCGACTCGTTTGATTATAAGATTTCCGCATTCATTCGGTAGAAGATGTATAATATATCTGCTACCGACTAGATTGTGATCTCATCACTTAACGTTTTAACAATATTAAGGATACCCTGTATAAGTTACATTATGAGCACAGAAACAGCAACATGTATTATATTAAAATGTTGGTAATGCCGATATAATTCTGAAGCGAGATTTTCACCAAGGTACGGACGGCGAGATGTCCTGAGTCATCTAAGCAAGTTATTATATACAAGCCAGCCATTGTCGCATTATCTCTCCTGAGAAATGACGGACAGATTCTTAAGCGGATTCGTCAGGCTGAGGTTTCATAAGGCCAGTTTCGGATCGGCGTCGTGTCGTTACGATAAAAATATTGATCTAACTTTGAATATATCGGTACTCTGCCTGAAAGAGATATTCAGGTATATATCTAATTAGATACGCTTGTATAGCCCAGATGAGGATGGTCTCCATCTATCTTGAAAACGAGTATAAATCATGTAAGTCATTTTTTAAACTAATATCATCTTCACTTATCAGCCGACAGACGTCCACAGTTGAAGAAAGGCCTACCCCAAAGATCACGATTATTGACGGTCTTGCGCTAAACGCATCCAGCGGCCACCAGCGACCCTCAAATGATCATATTTTTTATGTTGCATATCAAATTCGTATACGGTAGCGTGTAAAAGTGTGAAAAATCCCAGGAATTTATTGGCCCTGAGATTTTAGTGGCAAGAATAACGCCTAGCCGTCTGAAGTTAGCTGTGGTATATGCCGGCAGTGTCTCCGTTAACTTTGACACTGTTGCCAAAGATCAGCCAGGAGAAATTTCATTATTAGGTATATTTCTAAACCTATAAATTTAACAATGTTCATATCTAATATACTGATTGTACGGCAAATTAACCCGGGCGTAACTTAAAAAAATATTTAGCTAATAGAAATGTAGGTTAGGTTAGGTTAGAACTGCGACCCTACAAACGCAAGAAATAAATTGATTTACAAAAACTGTTAAACAAACATGGAAAAGTAAATGGTCTTTTCTTATTATTATGTATTAGATTATATTACAATAATTAATTCTATAGTTATTAAGACTACATGTAAAAATATATATATAAAATATAAAATAACTTAAACCTTATGTAAACATCCTGTATGTACGTTTTTAAGCGAAATAAATACTTACTTACTTACAATTATGCGTTTTGGATCATTACCATTAGTAAATATAACATATATTATCTATTAACTTAGAATACGGGATTAGCGTACGCGCCCCAACTTAATTTGTTAATGGTGTTAGAGACTTTGTTTAGACCCCAACATTAACATGATACATACACAAGGTTACACAAAAACACGTACAACTTAACAAGAAAATACATTAACTGATGCATTTTGTACAGGATGTCAAAACAAATTGTTTTGAATTGAACAAACTGTTTTCGTTTAATGTTTTCAGTTTCATGGTTAGATAGAGCTCCTTAACTTACGTCCACTATTTATGTTACAGCTTGTATAAGTATTTTTTTAACCATTGTCATATCCCGAGCGTCATTTTTTGAGATGACCGCAATTTTTGTTGTAATATTATAATCTCTTTCTTTTAGTGGCTTTCAATACGAACCTATTTAGACTCAATAAGATATTGAGTCATGCTCCTGAAAGCCGAATGCGCTGTTTGTAAATAAAACTTAGTTCAACAAAACGGATTTCTACTAAATCGAGTTTAAATGTTGATTTTGAGCGTAGATTGACGTTAAGTGTGCTCAAAATCAACATTTAAACTCGATTATTAAGCAGAAATTAATTTTGTTTCTAGTTGAACTTAGAACAGATTTCAACATTAAAAATAATAGCGATGAGTTTATGTTAAACTCGGTCCGTGTATTTACTAAGTTCAGAGCCCAATTTGTATTTCATCAAGCAAAATTAAACTGAGTTTAAGCTTAACTTAGCTTGATTTGCGACGATGAGCTTTACAAAACGCGTTCAAGAACCGTTTGGTTTTCTTAATACATTTAGGTATTGTTACTAAGATCAAAGGAAGTTTCTGGCACGTAATGCAGACTTGATCTCGGTATCATTACATTAATTAAAATGTGGTTAATAATTCAGTTTAGTCACCTTTTTACTTGACATTCAGACCCTACATATCTGAAATTGTTTTAGTAATTAGCATCGTGAATGTAAACTACGATGCGACTTTTGTTAAAAGTATTTAAGATAGTATTAAAATAGTATTTTCATTTAAATATATAAATATCACTGAACACAGTGGCGGTAGGATAAATCAAAAAGAGTAAAAATATTTGTTTTTTGAACTGCAACCTTGCCCTAAATGCCACTGTTAAACGGAGTTACTTAATACATTACCAACACAATTAATAATAATAATATCTAGGGACAATGTCACACAGATCATCCTATCCCCAAACTAAGCAAAGCTTGTACCTACTATGGGTACCAGGCGACGATATACATACTTATATAGATAGATAAATACTAATATACATAGGAAACATCCACGACTCAGAAACAAATATTCGCGCTCATCACACAAATATTTGCACTTACCGGGTTTCGAATTCAGGACCACCAGCTTTGAATTGAAAGTAGGAGTTTTGTGCCATAGGTTTAAAACAAGAAAACTGGACTACATTTGGTTCCAAATACTTGCCCGCGTGCTGACACGAATAATTTTTTAATTTTTAGAGGATATAATATCAGCTGAAAGACGTCGACGCAAGTGCATGATTTGTGGGTCATACATGCTATAATCGCCACGCTAGGCAGACGGGTTGGCGATCGTATTACGGTGTTTATGGTACAGACGCCAGCACATCAAGCTACTCCTATCTGTCAAATTTCCCCAATAGAAAGTGAACCTTATGCTTAAGTGATAAAGTTGAGAATCTATAAAAGAACTTTGACAGATTGGGGTAGCTGGATGTGCTGGCGTCTGTACATAAAGCGAGGCTGCTGTCCGTTCTCAGGTTGAAATTTCCTTGGCATGATTCTGACCGTCAAGCAATGAGATGTAAGGCGATATTGGTTGCCGTCCAAATGCCAACAAAATGGTAGGGCTAGTAGCTACTGCCACTTATACAGCAAATTGCGAATTTAATTAAGTTTTATATCTATGAAACAACGATAGAATAAGACATCAGTGGCGAACATAAATCCTATACATTAAACGAGCAATATTTGTATATAACATTAACTAAAACTTTCACATTTGAGTTTAATTTTATTTGTTGTGTGAGTTATGTATCTACCTACTTTGTTCTGACACATTTACCTATCTACTGAACATTTATGTACCTACCTACGATATGTTTAAGCTTGTTAGTTAAGTGTGAAGTAATTTCCTATTATAGTTTGTTCGTATCTTGATAAAATATGTAAATATTGATAAACTGTTTTATGTTCGTATTTTATTTACCAACTTATCTGTTTCCTTTTCTATTGTTTGTTCTACAATCATTGGCTGGCTGGTTGCACGTAGGTAGATATGCACTATTTGACTCATAGAGGTATCTCGTATCAATAAAATGCCATTAATCCTAAAATGCGATCCTTAATCTTAAAATAAAATTGATAGTACTTACGTATATATATATATATAAAATATTTGTAAATGTTATAATACGGCACTACTCGGAAAGCATAGTACTGGTACGTAACTAAAAAACATGATTATAAATCAGTTTTTTTTAACAGGTGTATTGCGGCAAAGTGATCGCTACGGGCAGCTGTATCGGAACCTCTTTGGAACAGCGCGTGGTGTCGCAAGACCGCCGGACCGCGCGAATTCCTTCCATGACCTTTGCGGATCGAACGATTGCGCAGTGGCTCCTCCACCACACCGCGACTAGACGAGCTTGAGCAATACCGCATAGACTAAACTGATAAACAGAACAAAATTAACAGCCTACAATTCCGTAACAGACGTGACTTTAATGAGCTTTTAAAGTGGACATATTGATTCATACTATGGAGTTGATATTCTTGCGTGGATTTCCTAAGAGATAGAGATATTTACGGAGTGGTTTACCGTTCAATCAAGGCGGCTTTATGGCGGGCGGTCGCCCAAGTAAAAGGAGGGTCGTGGTTGTTCCGAGGCAATGTGTTGTCAGTAAGAGCTAATGACCTGTCTTGCTTGTTTCTTATATAAGGGCACTCAGATTTGCACGTTGTACTTAAATTACCATCTGGACTTCAAACGAACGGACACCAGCATGGGTACCACAAGTTCATGCAGCTTACTTCCTCGATGTTACTTGCAGTTTTCTCCAGGGCATTATATAATAGTTTCATCGAATAAGTAAACTATATGGAATCTATGTAGAGGTACTTGTGTCAAATACTATTTGTCTTGTATAATAATAGGATTAATTTCTGCTCATAACAAAAGAAAGTACCTACTCCTATGCCTTTAACCATTTTTATAAACAGGAACCTCCTGAAAATTAGAGCTATTTCAAAAGCACTGACATTTTTAAATCTTGACCCAGCCGCCTAACGTTAACTTCTTTAGGTGCTTTTAGAGGCTCTTGGTAGATATGACTATCGATACAATAATAGCCGGTTCTATATCATTATTATTACTACGCATTTAACACAGGGTTTTAAATTATCGTATAAATTATTAGTAGCATAGACTAAAAACAACTTTACTATTGACTATACTTATTATTTATATCTTATTTATATTTGTGTCAAAGTATGTTTGGTTTCAGTGCCATATCTATATTTTAAGAGCATTTTATTCTTTGCGTTGGGCGGTGCTAGGCAGTGTACTCGCTTCGGTTTAGCTCATTTACGAAGTCAGCTAAATCAGTCGGCTTATATTGAACCGACAGCTATTGTGAAATTAAAGAACCACCCGTAGATTTGCACTGGCTAGTGATGAAACACGCATTTGCACTAGATTATATCTCTAATCTAATAGAGATTGTTCTTATTATTTAAAACGAACACTGAATGGCAAGTAGGTACAGAGTTTATAAGTTTTGTTTGTGATAATCTTTGCGTTATGTAAAGTTTCACTGAGGTGCTATGTTAATATTTCATTGTAGTATCTTAGGAAATTATTATTAGACCACTTAAATAAATAGGTATCTCGTGACGTCATAATACAATTCAATAAGTTCTCTAGACATTCCATGTCAAGCAAACTTTTTGGACGTCGGACGTCCAGCGAGCGCCAAGCGGTTTTACTGTGCCATGGTGTGTTTGTAAGAGCAAGTTCACAGTCATATAACATAAACTCAAACTCATAAGTCATTTATTCCGTTAAAATATTACATTTGTGTGGAATCGAATTTATTTTTACCCTACCGTGCAGTACATGACGTGGCAGCTACTGAGAAACACTGCCAGAAAACTCAGTAGGAATCCAAATTTTAAAACATTTATTTCTTACATAAAATTGCGTAGTATTTAAATGTGTTAATTTAGAGCGACTCAATCCCAAGCTGTTTTGTCACTTAAATAATCTACATCATACATTGAACATTCATAATTTCTAAACGTATTATATGGTAGGTATGGGCAGGAGGCATCGAGTATTTTAAATCGACTACTGTTTATCCTCTACAACCAACCATAGAACAGTTTCCCTCCGAAGAGTAAAGATGCTGATAAATATATTTTCTGGTTACATGATTAACCTCGCTGATAGCTAACAGACCGGTGAGGGCATAGGCAGGGGGCTCTGTGTTGTAGAATGTATAGTACGTTACGTTTTATCTTGTAAGAATACCTACAGAGCCTATTGTTCAAGATAATATTTAAAGATTTTATCTAGGTAACAAAATTTGCGCGCCAATTGAAATCCTTATTGAATAATGTTTTCGATATCAATCATTACTCACGACACCTAAAAATATTACAATACCTACGTTTTATCTCTCAATTGATAATTTTATTATGTTAATAAGTCTACATTCATTGGACTGAAGATAACGATCAAAGAGTAATAGGAACAGAGTATGTAAACATTGTGCATACTATTATATACATTATAATTATATAAAACCTAATCAGTTGCTTTTATCTCTGACAAATAGACAGAAAGTACGTTGATATTCGCGTAATAGGTATTATATTGGCGGTAGGTAGGAAACTGCAAAAAATCTCGTGCTGTGATTGGTCGAGATAATTACGCTAGCGGTTGAAGCGCATTCATACACAGAATGGTTTTCCGGCGCGATTAGGGTCGCCAGATAACAAAATTAACAAGGAGGATATTTCCTAATGTAGGGAATAAAATTATAAATATGGCGGGGACACAAATTTTTTAAAGAGAATGGATAAAGATGGATGCTCCTAGTATATAGTGATTGGCTATGATACGTGTTTTCAGTTTAGTATTATTGTTTACTTCTTTATAAGAGTACTCGTTACCGATCTCCCAAAATCCGAATCTCGAATTCACTATCCGACCACGCTAGACAGTTCGTTCCCATAACTGTCTAGCATGATCGGGATGATGAATTCGAGATTCGGGGCATTTTGGGAGATCGGTAATAAGTACGTGTATACCATAAGCATGACTAGATTGATGTAATAATGGGGCCAGTTCGCAAAACTATTCTACGTGTATCATTTTAAAAAAAATCTTTTTTAAGAGTATCTGGACTGATTTGGTACATTTTTTTGGGTTGTAGTATTATATAAAAGTGGTATAGAAATTGCGGAAGAAACTAAAATTTGATAGCGTCAGTGTGATAACTCGTTCAGAATCTACTAAGACTCCATTCATTGATAAAAGTGGTGAACATTTTACTGAAAAAAGGACTTGTCCTGAATTTACAGACTATATGGCAGCCTTAGTCGCGACGTCCACGTACCTTGCGCAGGCGACCAATGACAGCGCAACGTTGACGTTGAAATTGCTCGCTATTATGATTTGTACTTGTATACTTCTGTACGAAAATATGCAACTTATGAAGACAATTGATTACAAAGAAATGTTAATATATACTGTTTATATAATTATTTTTATGTGACTGTCACAAAAGTAATATCTATTTATATTAATTACGTGCATGCGTACTAATGTAGAAGCCTTAAAATAATTCTCACAATATCCTAAACACATCAGACCCTACGCGTTAACATCTCCCGTCGTGAGACATAATCCGAACCTTATATGGGTCCCTCTAGGTAATTGTAGACTAGACTACATTCATCATCAGCTTGATATCATCCACTGCTGTACATAGACTTACTCAAACGTTTCTATAACGTTGCCATTTGGAGGGGTTTGCTTAACACGCTTGACGCCAGTGTATCATATTTGATACACACTGTCCAATCATGTGTGTATCATTTTTGATACACAAGCAACTTTTTGGTTTTATCCTATTTCTATTTCACATGCCACGTGTATCAAAAATAGCACATCGAAAAAGAGGGGAAGGACCACACGGGGAGGGATTAAAATAGAAATAGTGTATCTTAACATAAAAAAACGCAAAATAACAGAAAATAAGGTTTGGTTAAAATTTGAAGGAATAGGCTAATATGGCTTGGCGCTGAGTGTGTTAAGTCACCGCCCTTGACATGCGAGTTGGCGACCGCAGTTAGGTGGTAGCTAGCCACCGGTGAACTGTACACCGGTGGCGCTGCTGCCCGACTAACTGATGAATCCTTTAGTCACCTTTTACGAGAGCCACGGGACGGTATGGGGTGGCCTTATTATTCTTTCTGGACCGGAAACTATACGTTCCTTAAATTTCAATGAACATAAACATGGTAAATAGGTATATCTAGGGGTCAATAGGGACGGGAACAAAATTATATCTACTGTACACTTTGGTGTACAGTAGATATAATTTTGTTCCCGTACGAAAAACGGTTGAAAAGAGATGAGGATGTTTGTACAACCGTTGTTCAACGTGTGTTGTTTCAACCGTTGTTCCTTCACTCCGTTTTACCGTTAAATACTTATGATTCCAAAACGCTATATAATATATTTTGATCAGTACAGTTAATTTTAAGAAAATATAACATTCCCATAATCAAATAATAAAACCAGCGTAAAAGTTGGCCAGATTCCGAATCAATCAAATTAGCCGCACAGAACTAGTTTGCTAAATCGAACAAAAGCACTAAAAATAATTAGAAGTCATAAAACGTTACGCTACATTGGAAAGCTTTTTAGTTTCGCTTTATTTTTAGGGTTCCGTATCTGAGCAATTCGTAAAATACGGTTAATGATATCGTAAGTTGTCGATTAAACAATCCCGAATCCCGTACCATACAGTTAAATGGGTTAAAATACACCATCATGAATGTAATACATACGAACCTAGACTAGCCTGTTTCCCTAAGGGGTACACAGAGTCAACGGATTTGGACTATACTTGACTCTGATTCCATTTTTATATATGCATGTCAGTTTAGGGTGCCTCAGGTTTGCCCTCCATCGAGAAAAACCCCTATATAATATATCCTACTAATATTATAAATGCGAAGGTTTGTGAGTATGGATGGTTATATGGATGTTTGTTAGCCTTCCACACAAAAACTACAAAAAGGATTTTAATGAAACTTTGTAGTAATATAGGTTATATTTCAGAATAACACATAGGCTAATAGCCTTTGTGTTATTCGGAAATATAAAGCTTAACGCGAGTAAAACCGCGGGGTAAAGCTAGTTATAGGTATGTATATAAATAAAACTTAATCACAGAAATGTTTGTACGCTTATAACTTACAAACTACTGCACCAAATTTGATAAATATTTCTTTTATGTATTCGTTATTGTCAGAAGTCTCTTGTTTGAATTTGTTTTTGTCTTCAAAAAGAACCTTTTGTATTAAGTAAAAAAAATATACATATAAAAGTATCAGAAAAGTGAATTAGACAGAGGACAGTGAGATGTTATTTATTTTGTTTTTGGTCGTTGTCATTCATCACTATATATAATAATACCAAAAATGTTGTGCATTACAATTTAAGACTTTAGACAGCATTGATGGCAAAAAAATATGGCGGTACAAAGTACGCCGGAGCAGATAGGTACCTAGTATCTCGGTAGCAAAAATAACGTAAACAAAACAATTTAGGTACAATTATTACCAAGCTTAATCCAATTAAAATGTTACCCAAACACGGTGCCTAATTATAACGCAATTTTATTAAAGGGTTAAATGAACAGGACATATTACACAGAACCCAAATAAATTCAGATGTCGGCATGAAGTGATGTTCTACGGGGTATCTCGGTAGCCAACGTAAAATAGAAACAAAACAATTTAGTTACAATTATGACCAAATTATCCGATTAAAATATTACCAAAACACGGTGCCTAATTATAACGTAATGTTATTAAAAAGATAAATGAATAGGACATATTACACTGATCCCAAATAAATTGGGACGTCGGCATGAAGTGATGTTCTAGGAGGTATCTCGGCAGCCAAAATAAATAACGTAAACAAAACAATTTAGTTACAATTATAACCAAGCTTAAGCCGATTAAAATGTTATCAAAACCACCCAAAACTTGGCACCATTACAAATTAACAGGATATATATAACACTGGTCCTCATATATTACTCATACTCATAGAACTGTAGTTCTATGACACGAGTGAAATCAATGTCAGTAACGCAGCAACTCATAGAACAGTAGTTTTATGAGTTGCTCAATACCATCAAATTATTAACGCTGGCTGATAATTGGAATAACTAATAATACCGAGAATATGAATTGAAATTAAAAACATTTAATTCAGCACAACACACAAAAAAATGAGGAGTACAACTAAATAACATACAGTTCTACAAGACATAATTACGATTCTTGCATGTTCTGCCGAAATTGTCACCACCTCAGCACTAGCTAGGTGGGTTACACCTAGCGCTGGTTTTCAGTTTGCAATCCTGGAAGTCACGCATGGACGGGGGTAGTACTAGTATAATACTAAATGTTTACTTAATAATGTAACTATAACAACGATATGTTTATGTTTACCATTTTTCTGAATACACGACCTCTCTCTACGATGTGTCACAGCCAATCGGCATATTTGTATGGAAGGTGCTATAAATTTTACTAGCATTTATTTATAATAATCATAAATAACTAGCTTGGGACAACTAACACACTGCCATCTGATCCCAAACCAAGCGAAGCCTGTACTAGCAACCAGACAACTGATAAACATCTATACATATAATAAAATCGTAGGAAAGTCAAAACTGTACATTGAATATTTTTTTAAAAGGATACTTGGGGCGTGATCTACAATCGATGTCAAAGCCAAAAATATAGTTTTTAGTCTGTAATATAATTTTTGTCTGTTTGTCTGTATGTATGTCCGGGCTAAACTAAAAAGTACTTCATGGATTTACTTCAAATTTTGCATGAATATTACTAAGAGGTCGGGTCAACATATAGGCTACATATTATCACGCTATCACCTTCGGGGGAGGAGCTGTGATCATTTATAAAGTTTAACGCAGGTGAAACCGCGGGGCACAGCTATATTTAAATATTTCTAAAAACTTACATATTATATATAAGTTACACACATACTGATTTGTCCACCAGGGTGTTCGTCGAACCCAGGACCTCTGGCTTTGTAGTCATAGTCACTAGCTACAAGACTAGCAGGCCAGTAATATATTATATATGAACAAGTACATAATATTCGAAGCCTTTTTCATTTAACTATGTATTATGAATGAACAATTATAAGTGGTTGTAGAAGGAAGCGCAAAGGTCATTAGAGGTCGGGGCATGTCTGTGGGTGTTAAACCTTCCAACTCGACCCCAAGGACTGTGTGCTAATTAGCTTTAAGGGCCGATGGGTTTTGTATGACCTATTTCATCGCTTGTTAAAGGTAAGTGACATTTTGTGAGGCATATACTTTTGCACGTTATATTAATGTATATAAGTAAAGCTTTCGGTTGTATGGTCTGTTCGGTATGTCTTGCTCCATAACTAGTCATTGTCTGATTGTTCCATGGCACCTAAGGCTATATAAAACGTGATATTTAGTGGATCACTTTTTTAATAGTTTCTCAAGGATACTATAGGGTTCTCTAAATCAGAATCAGAATATTGCTTATTTCTCTAGTTGAGTTGTAGTATGTTAAATGTTTAACTCATTTTACAATTGCGTGTTTCATTTTATCCTTAGAGGTGGAGGTTTTGAATCCTATCTTAGTAATTTCCTCTATATCTAGTGATTATATAATTTAACGTGAGAAAAACGATAAAACTGTGAGGATTAGCCTCAGCGGCAAACAGCTTATTACTTTACTGGGTTACTACTATACAGGGAACTAAAACTGACCATTCGTCTAATTTTGATTAAAATAATGTATTCATAACCTACCTACGTCATCGCTAGAAGTAATGGTGAAACTGTTATATAGAAATCATGGGGTGAATGGAGATTGCGACAATATCCTAACATAAGAAAAAAAAAATGCAGTGTTTGGAGACTGCCGATAGAAGTGAAAACTATTTTATCATTTCTCATACCTACTCGGAAAGTAGTGTTTACCTGTTCCGAGTAGCGAGTGGAAGATGCTACTTCCCACCTTAGAACAAATTATAATTAAGAAAAAATGCTGTGGTCATGTGAGTGTAAAAACGGTCAGTGTGAATTAACACAAAAGACCCTCCGTCTTACGAATATTCGATGAGGTCACGTGTCCTGACTCGAGTTTAACATTTTTTAACCCACCCAGAAAAGTACACAGCACCATTAAAGAAGTTTTCACTTCAAACTTTGTTCCCATCTCCATTCATCCCATTTTACGGTGGGTGAAGTTTCCTTTTTGGCATTTAGAAAAATAAGCCGTGGGTTGTGAAACTACAGACCGTAATGCCTTATATGACGTTATCTGCTAAGACTGCTAATGATTAGAGATCGAGATGAATTAAAAACATATGCTAAATCTTGGTAAATAATTATAAAGGCTGTAAACTTTAGCAATTGCGGCGAAAGCCTTGTATACCCAAATTTATAGAAAAGAATCCTAAAATCTTCTTCTACTGTTGATATTGATAAGTTGATTTTTTATATATATTTTTTTATTTAATTGTAAGGCAAACGACCAAGTAGGTCATCTAATGGTAAGTAATCACCGCCACCCATGGACAGTCGTAATACCAGAGGAGCTGCAAGTGCATTAAGAAAAGATTAGGCTATAGTTTTTTTATTCGTTTGTTGTTCTATAGGAAAATTGTAAACCTACAAAATATGCTGCGTGAAAACCAGATTTAAAGTGTTCTGAAATCGCTAATCACACATCATGTTATACATAACATTATGGTAGCGTAAATTCATGACCCAAATCATTTCGTAGAAACAGCCCATAGGTACCAACACCACCTACATACGTTCAGTGGGACGCGACGTCGCCTTAACTACCCCCAATATACACAAGTCGTGACTCGTGACCTTTTCAATAATGTAGCCGCATATGAAAAGAATTAAAATTGCCATCTCATACCGTTAAAGTATTGTTTGAACAGCGAGAGTTGACGGTCTATTTCCATAATTCAACCGTCGCCCACGCTTCATTCAATGCACTGAGTACATATCTATATAAGATAATACAAGTGAACTAAACTCTTAAAGCAAAGTTGTTAAGTTCAAATTCCAAAGAAAACATTTTGGCTAACAGTACGCGGCGCGAGCTGCGCCGGTGTAGGTAATGGACATAATTCATAAAGTGACGATTATCATTTTATCATTGTGAATATTGCGGAATCCCGTGAATGAAAACTACACTCATAAAACATCAATGTGATAAATTGGGTTAAGTGAAATACCAAACATAGTTAGGTATATTCTACTCATTTTTACGTTATGTTGTGATAAACTGTTTGCTTGTTCGAATAACCTTCTGGCGATATACCGCACATGTAGGTGGGATGGATAGTTCGTACCCCCCTTAGATGTGATGTAATAGTGGTTTGTTCGTTGTATACAACTAAGTAAGCATAAAAGCATATGCACCGCTTATTTGGTGGTTACTGGTTTATATTAAAACGCTCAATATTAGTCAATTTTCGTTTTCTGATTCCTGTTGTTCCATTGGATTTAGCCTTTAAATCATGGCAAGGTAAATTTGAATATGATAAGATAATGAATAATGAAGATATAGTGGAGACCAAGTCAGAATATTAGCTTTAGTATGCAACAGGAACTTTCAATTTCACCAGCAAAAGCAGATAAAAAATACTAGTGTTTATTTAATAATTAAAGCGTGAGTTGCGAAAATAATATTACATTTATGTAACTGTTAAGCCTAGATAGTTATCTTATATATAAACGAATTATATATTATGTGGATAAAAACTGATTCTTATATTTTAATAATACTGAATGAATAAAATACTTATTAAAAGGCTCTTTTAAAACTATATTATAATAAATAAATTCAGACGTTTTGACGTATGAATTTATTTAGCGTTTAGTTGATATATTTATATTTCCAGTAAATATAAACATGACAATAAAACGCAAAATATTAGTGAACGGTATTTTTTCAAATGTAAATATTGATAAGAAATCAGATAATTGTTTATATTATAGTAAGAATTATAATATTAATTAAATATTATGGTAACGGAAACTATGTAATACTTTACATTGTAGTAAATACTCTTAATTTCTCCTAATTTCTTATTGTTTTTGCGGTCGTGTTGGATGCTTGAAGCTATTAGGGCATTCAATAGTTAATTTGACATATCTTATCCATATATATTAATTATTCTATATATCTATGCACGAAAATAGGCTTATATCAACTTGTAATTTAGTTAAGTCTATAACCGTTTAATTTAATATTAAATTTCAGGAGCCAAAATTGAAATTAATTTACATGTTCAATGTTTTACATTTTTTTTTATAATCAATGTAATTTTTATTTATTTTTCATTAAACCAATGAAACATAGCAGTTTTCGTCGAAGGGATCTTTTACTAAGTGACGTGCTGTGTATATGGTTCGAACAATGCTTTTGATGTACTTCCGATTCCTATTGTTGCCTAAAAAAAAAGTACATTTTCTTGAGTTCTTCTTTAATACTTTAATTTTGTATTTGACTATATTTATGTACTGCATTGTGAGCTTGATAAGTACACGTGAATGTTAAAATGCAAGTAGTGAATATATTTAATCATTATTTCCTTTGCTCCGTAAACCAATTCCTAGCGCCAATGAAAGTTAAAAATATTTTAGATTTCTTAATAGATCTTACTTCCTTTTTTTATTTGTCGGAAATTTATCGAGAATTCCTGCGAAGTCCTAACTTAACTGAACTAAGTATCAATTGTTAATAACGCAACCAATCTTATAGTTCTTACAAAGATTTCTTATTCAGTTAGAGGATAAACACGTTCACGTCATAATAATAATACCCTAATATAGACAGAACCATTGACAATATGTAGTAAAAATATTAGAGTTAAACTAGATAATTAAACATAATCATTGCTATAATAAAATAAATTTTATAAATGTTTTAATACAATGTGTACCTAAATATCTATGTTACTAGAAATAATAATGTATACAACTATATTACTACAAACATGTTCTGACTATTTACAAGCGCTATTTTAAAGTCTACCAGAATAAAAACCTTTTTTATTTTTTATTTTAATTAACTTTACTTGATCAACTACATCGCAAAGCATCTAAAACATATACTGCATTTGTAGCTATTGATGCTTCTACACGGTAGTGCTTTTTATTTCACAAGGTATCCCTAAAACTTATGACGACAATAACTAATAGTAATAACATTTTATAGGTAGTGGACTCACGAGTCACAAGTCGTATTTATCGGTTGGGCGGACTAGGGCGGGCGGTTAGGCGGATCGATACGTACAACGCCGCCCACCAAGGGGGGCGGTCTTGCTCACAGAATACATTTTAATATAAAAGACTCGTATTAGACCAGTATAAGCACGCATCTTCGTCTGTTAAATAAGATATGAATAGGCAATTTACTTCGCGTTATTTGTATATAAATTATACGTGATAAAGTTATATTAAATTTCTATACGATCCTTCGCAGAAATAGTATAGGCAAAATTAATATACATTACAAATAACTTAAATATTAGTTTTAATGTAGATCCTACTTAATATAAAATATCTATAGATATAAATGAAATAGAAACTGGGTGTGCTATGTGCTTGGAGACAGTATTAAAAAAATAGTAAAATGCATACCTTTATTTATTTACTTAAAAAATATTAATAGAGCAAGGGGAGAAGGTTAGGTGGGTAATTTGTGTACACAGTAAGGCTCCCACGCGCCCGTTAGAGAATATAAAACGTAATTTGAGTAATGTTTACATTTCCCATAATTTTGGCTAAATGTCGCACCGGGGGTGGGCTGGGGTGCGAACGCGAACCATTTCAGTTTTTGGATGTTTACTCATTGAGTAGATACAAATTTAATTAGAGAATTATAGGAACATTAATTTTACGAAAGGTTTCCGGAAGAATAATGGACTTTCATTTAAAAAATAGTAGTAGTATTAATAAATATTATGCTTTCATGAAAAAATGTGCTCAAGTTGTGGCCGACGGGCTTGGGGCGTAGAAAGCTGTATACGTTACCTTGTTCCGCAATCTTCATCATTATTTGATCAAGGGAACAGTAGAACTTCTACTAAATATGTCATTTTTTACGATTAAACGATTCCATCGTCCTTCTTATCGAAATCCCAATGTACTTCTTAGGCTACATTTGCGGTTTCCATGGATCAAAGTTTCTAATTTTCGAATTCTAATTATTTGTTACTTAATCTGCGTATTCTTCTTCTTCTTCTTCTTATCGTGTCGATGGTAAGAATTATATTTTATCTTCCCAAAATTGGGCGTCTGCATATTAGAAATTACATAATAGAGTTTGTAGTCGCAATGAATATCAAATTTTCTACGCATACGCATTATTTAACCTTAACTTGGGGTCGATTACAATCTAAACTAAATAACAAATTATTTTACTGATCATTTAACCGCTCGTTCTAATACTTACTAATCTTTAATAATCTAAATTATCTGACATTTTTTACTGCCTTTTTAGTTTACCTGGTAGCGATTCGTATCCGTTCGTTATTTGAATTTATTAGTAAGGAAAGTTGAGATTATTGATGAGATTGCGCATGAGAATTCATCAGTATCGCGCCTGTGATAGGTATAAGTGAAAAGTTAACTAATCTAAAATCCTGACTCATTTGAGTAGTTCGACGGGCCTGTTGGCGTGGTTGGCAAATGCTTGCTTTTCACGCCGGAGGTCGTGGGTTCGCTTCCCACCCAGGACAGATATTTGTGTGCATGAACATGTCTGTTTGTCCTGAGTCTGGGTGTAATTATCTATATAAGTATGTATTTACAAAAGAAAAGTAGGATATGTAGTATATCAGTTATCTGGTTTACATAGTACAAGCTGTGCTTAGTTTGGAATCAGATGGCCGTGTGTAAAGAATGTCCAAGGATATTATTATTATTATTTGAGTCTCGAAATTGAGGACTCTACATAAGCATAAAACACTTTGATGTTTTATAAGTGTAGTATAAAGATAGTAATAATTTAGTAGAATAAGATGGTAGGTAGTATGATCCCTTACTTTTAGAAGATTTACCCACTGTACACGTAAGCATTCAACATGCTCCATGTTACAGATACGTGTACGATTTGGAAATTTTTTCATCAAGTATCATAGTTCGATGCCACCTTACGGCACAGGGGTCAAAAGCCAAAGAAGGCTAATGTGAATGTATATTTAATAAAATTATGTATATTAAAGTTACGTTTCATGTAAACTGCCAGTAACTCTTATAATGTAATAGCTACGAAGTACACACACTAAGTTATAACGCTAATTAAATTTGTTGCTATGATAACATACTTCTGTAAATGATCGAAATTTACGAATCGTAAACGAGGGATAAACTCCATAAGGCCTTTGTCTTGCAAGGCTGATATGATGATGATGATAAAATGAGACGTAGTGATGATGAGTATTACAAAACAAAATATTATTAGAGTAACATGATTGAATTCACAAGTGGAAGTAACCACCCCTAAGCGTAAGCTGGCTATAAGATAATTTTTATTTATGTGAATGGTCATGAAGATACATACATACATAGACTCACGCCTGTCTCCCAGAGGGGTAGGCAGAGACAACGGACTTCCATTTGTCACGATCCTTGCACACCTCTTTCACTTCGTTTACTGACATTATATTCTTCATACATGCTCGCCGGTTTAGGATATCTTCTAGGTAACGCGGTTGTATTATATGTCCAAGTAATTTCAATAGTTTACTTAGAAATTAAATAATTGTGGAGATCTTTGGGGGAGGCCTTCGTCCAGTAGTGGGCACCTTTCGGCTAATATTATGATTATGGCTTGGAAATTGTGGAAGGTTTAACATGACATTTACTGTTAGTCTTTGGTTTGTTTGGCAGAAGTTGATGATATCTTGAACAAGAGCGGAGACAAACTGAGTCAAGAAGTAGTACTATTCAATTGGTCCTTCTACTGCGATCTTGCCAAATTGTTTCAGATGCCATTGGTTAACTATTCTCTAGAATGAGTGGAATCCAGGTCCAGGCCAGTCCAGTCCAAGACAAATCTTTATGTGATGAGTACTATTATTTGTTCTGTGGCTGGGTGTAATAAATGAATATATTATGTAATTAATTACACGGTAACAGTTTATAATCTGTAAAATCTCAGTACCTCTCCAGTATTTTTTTTTTCTAAAAGACAACGCCCGCAGCTTTGATTTTGAAAAATTAATTATGTGTTACGGTGTAATAAATTAATATATTGATTTATTACACCCAGCCACAGAACAAATAATAGTGCTCATCACACAAAGATTTGTCCCGGACTGGACTGGAATGGACCTGGATTTGTCCAGGAGAGATACTGAGATCTTACAATTTCTAGGGAATTGAATATCTCGTCGCGGGGTAATTTAAAAACATATAATAGACTGACACAAATCACATCCAGATTCCGAACAACGATTTATGGGTCACAGAAATAGTTAAGGACACGAACCCGCGACACGACGAGGCAAGTCGACTGTCTTAGCCGCTGTACCACACGTGCAGTCAAAAAATTCAGGTTAGTTTACTGAAGAACCAACGTCTTTTTAACGTACTAGCTCGACAGAGATGGAAAACAGTAGAGAGGGCTATGTAGGTGAGGGTAGACACTATTAAGGCGTATTAGTAGACCGCACCACGCGTAGTTTAGCGTTTTGATGAATTTTATGACTCGCAGTTCTGTCAGGTAGCGGTGAGGAACTGTGTGGCGATGCTAATCAGTCCTCGCACAGCGTCTTGTCAAAATTCAAATTCCAACGACAGCAAGGTACACAATGCGGATACCTAACTAACCTATCTACTTAAGTATCTGTATATTTGAGTTATGGTTCCCTGCGAGTTGGCTTACGGTTGTTATCTACCATACAATCAGAAATCAGATTTTGCGGTGAAGTGGTAAGCGGGAGTAGACATAGAGATAACAAAGATAGTTCCACACATTAGGAGAGGCACTGAACAGAGCCGGATTTACATAAGTCAGGTTGACTACTTCCAACTTTAACGTACCACACTAGTCTGGCCCGTATTAATACTACGTACGGTTGAAAATAGAGTAAAAAGAAAAATATTGAATAACGTAAAAAAGGGTAAAATATAAAATTAAATAATAATTGCGAGAAAATATAACATTTATGACAAATCTAATAACTAAAATATTGTGGAATAGTTAAAAATCATACTGGCTTGCGGAATCACACCAATTTGGGTGATGTCAGTGCCTCCTCATACACCAATTAAATTGAGTTCTATTGCGTAATATCTAATTATCACACATATAGCTAAATAATAGTGTCTATGGTAGTACGCAACGTCCCGACAGACCTGTTACAGTCTCAGTACATCTCTTTTAAACTTAATAAATTCAACATTTCAACAAATTACGTAATAGTACCTTTTGTAGTCTTTGTGATCTGGTCTTTAGAAAATCAGTTTTGTGCCCGTCTGTCACAGCCATTTTTCTCAAAAACTAATGCTTTTATTCTATTTGGCACGTTAGCAGTATACACACTGTACACTTTTCGCATAGTTACTGATACGGAATACAGATGATGCTTATAATAACTACACCCTTGATCAACATTTACAAATAGAAATATGTAGTCCGTATAGAGATTAGATTGGCGAGAGTTCGGTAATGTATTTAACTATAAAAATAATAACAATTTAATAATATACTAATGATTATGGTAAGGAAGTTTTCAATTCACCGGTCTGTTTGTTTGTACGTTACTTGATTTCGCCGTTGTTTTGTGAACCGATTAAGATAATTCTTTTTTATTTGTATCTTCTGAAATGGTCTTATTTTAATTTGTTGTATGTTTTTAAAATAGTTATAATAGACCAAAATGTGGCGGTAGATTAGGGCATAAATTAAATCTAACTAAATCGGGAAGTCGTGAAAAACTGGAAAGAATCTTAAAGTATTCGATACAGGAATTATATAATGAGTAAGCACTAAATAAGCAAAATCCTCAATCAATCAATACATTTCATTTGCAAAGAATGTAGGTAAGTAGGTACATAGACATTTCCTTTTGGCGTGGTTGGTAGATACGCTGCCTTTCACGCCGGAGGTCGTGGGTTCGATTCCCACCCGGGACAAATATTTGTGTGCATGAACATGTCTGTTTGTCTTGAATCTGGGTGTAAATTATCTATGTATGTATTTACAAAAGAAAAATAGTATATGTAGTATATCAGTTATCTGGTTTCCATAGTACAAGCTCTGCTAAGTTTGGGATCAGATGACCGTGTGTGAATAATGTCCCAGGATATTATTATTATTATTTGGGTGTTTACAATTATTAGTAAGATCCTATATAATTCTGCCGAAAAAGCATGCAAAAAAGGTAATAAATTTAATTAATAACAATAAGAACACAAATTAACAATTGCAAATTAATGTCAAGATTATTAAAATAAATAGTACATAAAAATATTCAACGAATGAGTCGTGAGTCTCTTGATAATGAAACATAAAAAAAATAACTTACGAAAGGATTTTTATCCATATAATATTTATATATATCCATAGCAAGTAGTTCACTATGTCTAAGACATAAATGATTGCCAGTAAAATAATATATGAATTTTAAATATACCTGTAACGCGATAGTTTTAGGCGATATAGCCCCATAGATCCGGCCCTGATTCCAAGTTGACGTTAGCAAGAGTATACATTTTCCTGCATTACTCACGCCAGTTAGCTTTCAAGTTAATGGCACAGTGAATTCACTGAGAAAGTGCTTGAATCACTCGGTGTCGACACATGCCGAGGGTACGATTGTGTAAGTACGCAAGTAAATACCTACTTTTATCAAAAGGTAAAAAGTTTTCTTGGAATTAAATCGTACCTGTGTATGTACGTGTGTCTAATATGGATGATTTACGGCTGTACGTAAGATGTTAATGGGTGTTTATGGGTATAAGGAAATGTTTTAAAATATATAACGAAGACACCCTTTAAGATTTGTTTATATTTGCCATCCCACTTCCTTAAATATATGTATGTGCTATATAAAATTACTTCTTAACCTCCTTCTTTTTAAGACGGTTAAAAATAATTGTATGTACTTTTAAATAAATGTGCAACGGTTATCTAGTGGGCTTAATAATGTGAAATATCCAGAGCGGTTGTTATTTTGAAACTTTTTGTAATGCTTAAAAAATTTAGGAAGAACAACGTTTCCTATTTGTTTTGATAAGAAAACAAACATAAAATTGTAAATATTATGAAATATAATAGCAAAAGATTGGCGTTTCAATTATACAATTTTATTTATTGTGATGAGAGCCCTTAATTGAGACGATCTACTAATATTAAGTATTAAAAAAAGAAAAACATAATTCCGTAACAAATTAAAAGTTTTAAATATTCACTAAATAATCATATTTAAAGTTAGTGGTAATAATTATGTACATTGCTTACCACCATTTCAAGTTGGTGTCAAACACCAACCTCAAATTATAGAAGCGTAGCGAATACCTGAGATTATTTAAAACTTTTTAGTTCATTCTGAAATCTAAATTTCGTTTTTTTTAATCGGTGCTTTACTATAAACCACTGAACACTACCCGGGAAAATATCAAAGCTATTATTTACATATTAGTGTATATTTCTATTAATATCGCGTGCTCTAACCTCGCTTTGACTTCGCATTTTTTTGTGTAAGTCACACAGCGAATGCGGTGCTATCAACAAATCACCGTATGAATATTCATGGGTCATCCCCTCGACCGGAGGGATGAGCAATACGTATAACTTTAATAATAAAAACATATTAGCCGCATTGCATGTCTGTCTTTCCGTGACCGGGCAGTTTTACACCTGGCCAAATGGGGAGGTGGGGAGATGGAAGGAGGATTAGGGGAGAATAAACGGGGGTAATGGGGTAAGGAGGGTGGTCAGAGGCACCGTTTGTCAGCGGTCAGCTATTAATGAATGTGCCCATTATGTTTATTGTGCCCGCTGAGCAGTTTTCGGACGATGCTTGTAACTCATCGTTTATAAATTAACTGCCATGACCATTGGCTCGCCATAGTGGAACGGCATGGACTGAAGTTGTTTTATAAATTGAAAGTTGGCGTGTTGCCATTTAGATGAATATCGATTCCATTTAAAGATAGTAAGTAATATGACTAGTTAATGTAATTGTAATAGTAATAGTGTACCCTGATGAATAACAGAAGCGAATTAAAAAAAAACTCGCCTACAATGCGACGAATGTCATAGGGCACAAGTATATCTGCAAATACTGATGCACTCTCTAATCTTTCACTAGAGAGAGAGGGAAAGAGATAAGAATTAGGAGAGACGACTTTATGCGGTACGTACACTGTCGACTTTTCGACACCGGGTTTTTTATATTGACGTTTAAAGTTCGCCTACGATGCTTTCACTGCTTCACCGGATTATGAAGGCGAGCAAGGGGTCCAGTCATCCTGACACCAGTCCGGTCTGTAACCAAGATATTTTCGTGCGGTATCAACTTTTTGACATCACCCGAGAGTCGATCATATTCTTTCATTTACTAAAGTAAATGACACCTACACCATATAACTTGTAGGCGAATAGAAATCTACCAAAGTACTAAAATATCTGTGCTAAAGTACTAAAATAACTCTCTTATATTCTCACCTTTAATATTTCTTCATCTGGGAAATTTATTTATTATAATTTGAAACATATCGAAGGTATGACAGTACGACCACTGTTGAGAGCAGTTCAAAGGGCAAGCTGTCACATTACGCGGTCGTCAGAGGGTCACAATTATCACGTGCCCTCGTTTACACGTTTAACTTCATTTTATTATTATAATGAAATTATAAGAGTCTTTCCGTCGGTCGCGTGTCGGCCACGCTTCGTTCCCCTTCTCGGATCACCATTACCTCATTAAAAGATAGTCCTGATGTTACTGGGGGAGGGGGGTTAACTTTTTAATTTAATGTATTGTCCTTGCGGTCGAATACTATCGTATTGTGCAAAGGTGTGATTTTATTAGGGTCTCGTGATGTCGATGGTACGGATTGTACTTATAAAAATACTGAGAGACTGATCGCTTCGAGGGATGTCTCATTTGCTCAAACTGACACTTAAATTCATTTACTTGTTCCACTATAATCCTACTAATATTATAAATGCGAAAGTTTGAGAGTATAGTTGTATGGATGTTTGTTACCCTTTCACGCCAAAACTACTGAACGGATTTTGATGAAATTTATTTATTTGGAAAACCAACAGCAACAAATACAAATTAAATAGATGTTTTAAGCAACACATAGCCAATTACAGGTCTTCACTTTTAAACATCTAGTTAAAAATATGGACTAGAAAATATTACCAGTTAGTACATAAATACACTTAACCAATAAAAGTAAAAAATAAGTTACTTATAAAATCCAATTAACAAAAGGGAGAATTATAAAGCCTACGTTAGAAATCTAATGTAGTTTATACTCCGAATCACATATTATAGGCTATAATTTATAAAGTTTAACACGAGTGAAACCGTGGGGCACAGCTAGTGTTTTAGTAAACTAGGAACATTTTTCTTATTTTACTATTTAATTCACCGTAGCCTAGTTGGTAGTGCTTCTGCCTACGAAGCTGGTGGTCCTGGGTTCGAATCCCGGTAAGTGCAAATATTTGTGTGATGAGCACGAATATTTGTTTCTGAGTCATGGATGTTTTCTATGTATATAAGTATTTATCTATCTATATAAGTATGTATATCATCGCCTGGTACCCATAGTACAAGCTTTGCTTAGTTTGGGGCTAGGATGATCTGTGTGACATTGTCCCTAAAAATAAATAAATAAATAAAATAAAAATTGTACATTAATATAATGTTAGTAATTAACGACGTAGCTACTACGATCATAGCTCGTAGAACCCACGCCCGTAGACCACAAACCGGAAGACGCAGCATGGGCAGGCCCCTTACAAGAAGCCGATAGATGCGGGTAGCGTAAGCCCAGCAATTTTGGGGATCTTGGGGGGAGGCTTATTGGACATCTTTCGGCTGATATGATGATGATAAGATTGATTGTACGTTGTTTAAAAAAAACACCCAGATGACAAATGAATCGCCAAATACGGTTTCGTGGTGCATGTTAATAATACAAATCCTCTTTTTTGCATATGTTACCCTTTAATTGACGACATTAACTTATTAAATTTAAATTATATAGAATTATTCTCAATGCAAAGCGTTTATCTAATCTCAAAAATGGGAAATCATTAATTTGATCGTCCGGCGGGTCTCGAACCTGCACCATCTACCAATCCGAGGTAGGCGCTCTGCGTAAAGCTACGAATGATACACGCTGGCAGATCAAATTAAGGATTTCACATTTTTGAGATTAGACATTAACTTAGTTTAATTACCTACAATCGGTTGCCTAATACATAATATAGCGCTAAGTTGTTAACTTAAACATATATAAGAAACAACGTTAGAAGCCAGTCTGCAAGACTAAATTTAGGAAATATTTAATTGGACACTTTTTATAGTTTATAATGTTCTTGATCCCTAGACACACTTAATATATGCATTTAAATTAAAGTGTCTAGTTTGAAAATGTTTGTACGTGGCTATTTTATGTCGAAAGTAAATTAATAAGACCACAGTTTGTATATATTATTTGATATATAGTTGTGTAAAATACAATAAACATCTAATGTCGAACGCTTCAAACATATACCATAAAAGCTATCCCAATCCTAAACCATATTCCGAAATGGATTAACGAAGTTGATTGTGATTTATAGTTGTTAAAAAAATTGGGGAAAGTTATAGTCATAAATTGGCGGCGAAGGTAATTACTAAATTAACCAATGGTTTATATTTCAACGTGTTTGGGACCAATGTTTACTTAGCTGTCCAGATACCGCGTTATACACGGCGAATTTCTGGTAGTACCAAATTGAGCAAATTCTTTGCTATTTGATGATGTATTTCATCCCTTCTCGTGTTGATCTTAGGGATAAGATACATTTTAGGGGTAGAATAAGTAAGTGTTACGCGTACGGACTAAAGAATCTATATATATAAAAATGAAACCCGTTTTCCGTTGTCACGACATCACGCGTGAACGGCTGGACCGATTTCACTATTTCTTTTTTTATTGTGTTTGTTATTGCCAGGAGAAGGTTCTTATGTAAAAAAAAGAATTTAAAATTGCGCGGAAAATAAGAAAATTTAAGAATACTTCACAACCAAATATTATTTCTAATCTAACCTTAGCGCTTTGGACAATATAACCTTTTTTAATGTAACTTTTTTTTATTTGACATAGTATTGACAGATAGCGTACGTTAATAGTCATCGTTAAGACAGGACAAGGTCTGTCGGGTCAGCTAGTACTTAATAAAAAGAGCGTTCTTTAGTCAAACTGATTATTTAGCCCCATCTGTATGTAGAGAGTAAGAGAGAATGAAATTGTGCGCTCGCACCTATCTCTCTTGTCCTTCCAGCAATATACAAAACGTACTCTCTTTCTGTCTTCACTAAGTTTCTCCCCTGTCAACTTCCGTTCACCTCGCCCGCTCACACTTTTCGTAAAGCTCTCGTCACGAATTCACCAACTTACACCTCAAGTCAGAGTGCGTAAAGAAGTTTTACTTCATCATCATATCAGCCGAAAGACGTCCACAGCTGGACAAAGGCCTCTCCCAAGGATCTCCACAATAGCATCATTGACACATAATGTACATTTTATCTCAATGATGCCAATACAGTTCAAATGTATGGATGATTGGTGAACTTATCACATAACAGACAACCGTGGAAGGGACTAGGTTAGCGAATAAGAGAGGCGGCTGCTAATCTATGGTATAAAAATGAAATATCTACATTAAGTTGACAAAAAAAAAAGAAAAAAATACATATGTGCAAGACCGGCAATTATGATCTTTGGAGAGGCCTGGAGAATCATCTCCCCCAAAGATCGACAGTGAACGTCTATCGGCTACACGTTTTTAAACTGAGTTGTTTAAATATTAATGCGGGTTGAGAATGGCAACTTGCTTCCTTTACTTTATTTGAATTACAACCTTATTTCCGTCTATTTTACGGTATTTTTTTCATGTACCTCAATTCACAGATAATCTTCATTTGAGCTACTCATAGTCAGTTGCGTTCACCGGTCCGTAAGTGATTGGTGGGGTTAATCAAAGTCGTCGTCGTCTTTAGAAGATTGACCGCTGTAGTGATTAAAGTTCTGAGCGTCTACGTGTCCCAGAGAGCAAGTCGGTTTTGGTTGCTTGGCCATGTTATACCGCAGTAGGCGGCTCCAACAACTGAATACTAGGCATAGAACTGTCAACTAGGTCTCTAAAACTCGAAGTCGCGAAACTTGATATATAAATTGTATGTAAAAACGCGTTCATTATAAAACTCAATTAGCGTCGAAGAAGCGACTGACAACAATCTGGCAAGAAGGGGGTCGAAACAGCCAACTAATTAGCTAATGGTTTGCCCCCCGGCGTACGGCGCCTACACTAGCGCCTGTAATGGATTGTGGCACGCTCGGCGCTCGGCCCGTTGGACACATCTCGGATTTCACTCGCTTTACCCGTCGCGATGTACGGAGATCTTTAATTATTGTAAAATATGCTAGGTTTTGGTAAGTTTTACTTTGGCCAAATGTACATTTGAAACTTGACTAGTTTTAAAACATATTGGATCATGGTGGAGGAATCAAACATAAGTCGAAAGTACTAAAAATTGTGATGACTCCGTGTTATGAATAAAAAATCAAATACTTGAATAAGATAGAAAAAAAGGAGCACATTGCAAAAGTCAGATATTTTGAAAGTCGATAGGTAATATTCATTTTGAACTTAGCCAAAATATATTAACTCACTACAATCATTAATAAATCAATACTAGATGTATTATTTTTGGTGCAAACGTAAGTGATACATGAATGAAAATATTAATTAATTATTTAGAGTTATTAATTTATGTTCTTGGCATGTGTTCAATGTATTTATTTTAAGGAAGTTCATACTACTTCTGGTCATTTAGTAGCTTCATCAATAGCTATTTAATGATATTATTAAAATATCACTGTAAACTTAAGTGCATTAAAAAACGTATCTTATATCAATACAGCGGAGACTTCGTTTGCGCCTAAGTTTAAAACAATGATGCTATGAGATACCGAAGCACATGAAAATATTGAGAGTAGTATTAGCTTTTTCATTATTTCCCATTTTTACAATATTTGTAGTCAACGAGCTCTTTACGGCAGCTAGAACTGTACCGTAAACACAATAAAATGTGGGTCAGGTTGTTTTATATTTTTATCCGCAAACATAGTAGAGGAAATTTGTGGACTACTATTAGTCCACAAATTTCATGGTACCATTTTCATCAATTGATTTTATTACGAAAACTGCAATTATTCATCAGTTAGCTTTACATTACAATACACTTAATACAGGGCAATCATCGACGATTATGCAAAATGTGTTATTGTCTCTAATTGTCTTGTAATTATACGTATTTTGTAGTGAAATAAAGATGTTTTAAGCTACATATACATACAAAATCTTTCTAGTTCATTTTCTATTGGCAACAGTTACAATTATAAGGCAGATCTCTCTTTATATTATTTTTTATATAATAATACAGTTCCCTATAAGTTGCTTAGGTAGGTATCGACAGACATTTGTATTGAAAATCTGTATTATCCACTTTCTATTTTCTTGAATCGCGTTCTAACATAACATTTCCAATGCATAAATTATCTATATCATTCCTAGATTAATATATTAATAATGTATTCGATGTCTCTATAGCAATAAAATACTCAAGTTATCTATACGAACAATTATAAAGGGATAGATGAAGGCCAATTGATTTTTCATAGGTGTTGTCAAAAATAATTGTTCATAACGATCGAAATGACAGTTTTATAGTTAGCTGCAATAAAAAACGCATAACTTGCGCTCTGACGCAAATTGAATGGACTCGAGAAGGTGAGAGGTGGCGCGTCTTGGCAATAGAGAATAAACCTAAAGCTTCAGATATTTGGTTCATTTCACGTTGTGACAGCTTGTGTAGACAAAGCAGTATGGGGTAGAATTGTTATAGGTTATATAGATGAAGGCAAAAGTAATGCAGCGGTATCAGATATCGATATGACAGTAAATGGTGGAAGTACATAGTTAAATTGTTAGTTTAGCATCTCTTATAAAATAAATTAACAGTTTTATACTAATTTAAGGAACGCGAAATGACGTCAGTATTTATCAATGTACCGTTTGATTTGGAAAGACCGAGTGAGAAATTTAATAAATGTTGGCCAACGGCCCGGGTAATAAATGCTAACTATATTATTATTATCTAGGGCTCAGCTGAGACAAGTATTCTAACACAGTTTAGAACTTGTAAGTATGATTAAAATATTTCCGACCAAACATTGTTCTATAAAGTAGTTTGCTAATATTCAAAGGAGAATCCAACATTTGTTCTCAGGCTAGCTCTTAAACATATGCTTAATTAATTTTATGTTTTTTTACACGTACATATCGGCAAATAAGCATATGGCCATCTTGGTAGAAAGAGGTTACCGTAACCGCGACGATTGTGATACATATTATTAATTAATTAATAATTTATAGTTCTTACGACCTAAATCACAGACGAAAAAGATGAAGATGTACACTTAATTGCGTAAAACATGGATAAAACTGAGGAAATTAAGATTAAAAGCAATTCAAAGCAACCGTTTTAGAAGAACTATAATTTGACGGGCCAGTTGGCGAGGTTGATAAATCCTTGCCTTTCACGCCGTAGGTAGTTGGTTCGATTCCCACACAGGACAGATATTTGTCTGCATGAACATGTCTGTTTGTCCTGTGTCTGGGTGTAATTAACTTTATAAGTATGTATTTACAAAAGAAAAGTAGTATATGTAGTACATAATATATCAGTTGTCTGATTTCCATAGTACCTACAAGCTCTGCTTAGTTTGGGATGAGATGGCCGTGTGTAAATAATGTCCCTGTATATATATATATATATATATATTATATATAATTGAAAGGAATCAAGTGAACATAGGTTACCTATCTTTATCCGATTCTTTCCTAACAAGCATAAGTTTCATTGCCGAGTAGCCAAGGATATTACTGCGTACCCTTATATATGGGTATATGTACTGAATCTGGGTGTAAAATATCTATATAAACTATGTATTTACAAAAAAGAAAAATAGTATATGTAGTATATCAGTTATCTGATACCATAGTACAAGCTCTCCTTAGTTTGAATCAGATGGCCGTGTTTTATTGTATTGTATTATATGTTATATAAAATTTTATTGGTATATGTATATAATATACAACGTTATGTCTAATGTCATAACGATTTGACAATAGAAATAAGGAGTTACTGCCTATTGCTATGGCTGCATATTGCGCGAAAGAAAGCTTTACTCTAACATAAACATTAGTAAATGTTATTTCTATAAGAAAATTAGTCCACCTTGAAGTTAGTACCCCTGTCCCCCCTCCCACACTAGCTAGTGCGGACATTGTGACGGTGTATAGTAAAAATACGTAGTAGTCGGGTAAAAGTCGTTTCATGTCCATTACTCAGCAGATACGCCGTGAGGTCATATAGGTAGGAAGTCGTGCGCTACCGTCATAAAGATTTTCATCTTTACGACTCTACTAAACTCTGTAAGTATTATAAATAATGACAGAAGTGAGGTACTTTTATATTTAATTGTTTCAGGTGATTCGCTGGAAACCACAAGAATAGTCAGGTGTATCAATATAAATATATATATCATAAAAAAAGTATGAATAGTCGGGTCTACAGAGCCAAAATAATAATCATATCTTGCCAATTAATTACTGTTTTTAAATAAAAATTTACAATTCGTTTAATTTTAGCCTACCGTGCAGTGCATGTTGCGTAGTGCATGAAACCCTGACAGAATCATTTTGAATAAGATATTTATTTTCAGACTTATTTACATAGTTTTTAATTGTGTTATCTGAGAGCCCTTTTGTCACTTAAACAATCAAAAGATTTGTATTAAAAACAATATAGACATTTCTCTGATATCATTGATTCAAGTTTGTTATAGAATCTTAAACATTGCCCTATTAAATAGTTACTTATTTTGTGTAACGAGAGGTTACGTTTATCTAGTAGATCCACTAACAGAAATAATCTTAATTTATATGCACATAAAGTATATATATATACTGACATGTGACATGTTTAAATAAACATACAACCGACAAGAAACTTATATACTTATAAATACCCAGATATAGCGATCATCATGTATACGATAAGTGCCATTAAATTAAGTGTTTAGTCGTAAGTTTATGAATTAAAATTAGCAGTATAGTATAGGATTAAAGAAGTCTTTCAATGTGTCTATTTGACAAAATAATTATTAATAAGGCACGTGATTAGATAAATGAGTCATGACGGCAGACGTAATGTCTATGTCGTTGGACAAATATGAATCCGGAATCTCGCAACTTGGCGACCTTTTATACTAGAACTAGAAATATATTAGACATACTGTATACATGATTCATATACCTGATTTTATTTTAATAATATTATGTATCTTCTTTTAGGAAAGTGCCTTGATTCCCAAGATGTGATCCCAAATTTGGGAATCTTTAACTACAACTTTTCTAATAGCTTATACAATGTGAAATATAAACGTATGTTTTATTATATTTATTTATTATATTTTTTTTTGGATTTAATAAATAATAACGTATGGTGGGTAGGCTGAATAGTAAATGGTGGGTTTTGGTTTTACAAAAATTACACGAGAGAGAGTGAGCTTTTTATAATAGCAAGCAAGCGAGAGCAGGTGAGAGAAAAGAAATTAGTTTAGTTATATATACTCTATATATATAAAAATTAATGCCACTTTTCGTTGTAATGTTATAACTCAACAACGCCGTTACCGATATGGCTAATTTTGGTTTTGAATTATTTGTGGAAGTCCTGGGAAGGTTTGTACGTAGAGAAAATTTAAAAAAAGTCTTGAAAAAGTGTATAATCGTAATTTTTACTAGCTAGAAATTTAAAATATTTTTTTGTTTGAATTAATGAACTAAATAATATATTTTTTTATTACTATGCCTTATACGTAGCGAAGCACGTACCGGGCCGCTACTAACTATGTATATTTTTTATTATATATACTCTATATATATATATCTAAGTATATCATTATACAATAAAAATCTGGACTAAGTTTGAGAATGTTTTTTGAGGATTCGGAACTAAATGCTATAGTTTTAATTTATAAAGTGTATTTATTATTGATTTATTGCATAAAATACTTTAGATATGAAGAGTGGGAAACCATTATATGCTCCCCTACTTGACCTTGTACCGTCAAATCTTAAACTCCCTTTTCTGCACCTTTTGCACCAATATGAAACATTGTTTACTTTGTTTTAAATTTAAGGAAGCAATATTTAAAACTATTGTAAGTTTATAATGGTTATTAGTATTTCCTGTACAAAGTAATGTTTTAAACCCGTTTTGGTACAAAAGGTGTAGTAAAATAGCAAATCTATTAGAAATACAATAATATTAATATAGTAACACAATTGACGAAAGATTTACAAAGTACAGCTTTAGTAGATTGAATTATGTAAATGCATGGGGCACTGTTACATAATGAATTAAATTACAAATATAAGACACTTTATGATTATAATATTCATATTATAATCATAAAGTTTGCTTTTGCTGTTTTAGTTAAAGTAATAGCGTTTTAGTTTTAGTTTATTCGCAATACGAACTATTTGAATTTAGTTATTTATTATTTTTGACGGATATTTCCGACTACCAAGTCGGAAAATAATCTTAGAGCCTACCTGACAGTAAACGTTTACCATGGCCTACGACGCTTTGGGATATACGTGGCCTCATTGTTACATTGCCGGTTCTTCCCTCTTCGCCTATTAACGTTGGAGATCTTACTAACACACATGATAAACTAGGACCGCCCCTTGCGGAAAATTCAATGAACTTAAAATGTCTATACTGAAAAACGGTCAGTTTCATCGTATAGTAAACTATATGGAATCGTGGTAGAGTTACTGGAGTGGAACCTCAGCCCCGAAAAACTGAAAAAGTGCGTTAGTGAAAGCTAATAAATAGTGTATAGTGTAGTATATTATTTGATTTTGGTATCAATCATTTCACAGGATTTTATTAGTAACGCTCATAAAAAGTAGTCAGGGCATTTTGGTGTCCAGAATCAGGTCGATTGACAAATATTCCATAACTTTAATGATTTCTGTTTCAACAAATATGTATTCTAGATTTTAGAATTGAAACCTAGTTATGTTTTGAGTCTAAAAAACTAGTTTTTCGGTTACAAATATGTAACGCGTTTGTCACTGCTATGTAAATCGTTCGGTTGCGCGCGCCGATCGATGTGTCACTGGCCTTGCTCCCCGCCCAGCCGCCCGCCCTACGCCGTGATTGGGCGGCTTCGAGGAAATCCTAACTACGAATAATTACGAATACATTATGTAGTGGGGAACGATTTCGTATAGTTTTGTTTATTTTAAATGGGGAATTAAAAGCTGGTTTAGGTATTATTTGAAATTGTTTCTTGCAGAAAACCTCTAAGTACTCTTCAATATTATTCGTGTAAATTTTGAATGCTTATGAAATTAGTGGCCGTACTACTACATAAGTTCTTTAACTCAATTGCATCGCCCAGCTGTGGTAGTAGCTCCACGTTGCCATATACATAAAGTTATAAGAACTTCGTTGCCTGCCTGTATATTGGGGGAAAAAGAGGACTGAGAGTAACGCGTGCGTGATGCCCATGCAAGAACACTTTTTATTTTAACTTGACCATATAAAAAAACACGTGTTTAATTTTGAGTTATTAACATTTCGAAGTGTTCTGTGACAATATTTTTGTAATAAATTCGTGGATGGTGAAGAGACGAGAAATATAACACTGAGTTGTAAAACGGAAGAAGGGCACTTAATTCTTTAATTCAGAAATTATTATTTGGATGGAAGAAAAAACAAATGAAACGATTTATTTTTGATACACGACCAATTTCAATCATAGTAAATCTAAAAAGCAGACTCATTGTTTTATTTGATTCGGCACTAGGTAAACTGAGAATAGTAATTTTACTAGTCCCCCTTGTATGTTAATATTTTAGTCGGTAATCGAAAGAAATCTGCATTTTCGGCGATAAATTATAACTCCTTGTTAGTTTTATATTTGATTTCAGTATTTAAAAAAAACCCACGTCAGCATATGTAATGGTTTTATAGCAAGTTAGTGTACTTATAAATGAGATGAAAAGTAAACAAACATGTTTAATAACACAGCGGAATTACCATTGAGAAGCGCATTTGTATGCATTACCCATTAGCATATATTCCACCTCACAGCTAATTGTGAAGTTTTTAATGAAGTTTTTATAATCATAGTACATTTTAATTGTCTCGTTTGCCTAACGGCAGTATAGTGCAGGCCCCATAGCTGGATGCTCTCACCAGTCCGTAAGTGATTAGGGAGGTTAAGCAAATATGCTTGCGGTCAGTCCATAGATGGGTGACTACCAAAATGGTTTTATTTCTGACCGTATCCGTGCTTCGGGGGGTACATTAAGCTGTCGGTCCCGGTATTAGCCATTAGGCAACAGTCGTTAAGCCACGTCGGAGGCTTACTGGGTGGCTTGAACAACTCTGACTGGTGTCAGAGTTGTTCAAGCCACCCAGGTGACAACTCGCCATACGATAAGTAAGTAAGTGCAGGTTGGAGTTCAATTTCATGGACTAAACGTTAAAGCTATTTTACAGGCAAGTAAAATCCTCTGTAACAAGCCTGAGCCGTGAATTCGTCCGTGTCGGCTTGTCTGTCTTATCAGTGTTCAGGAATAGAGATTGTACTGATCCGCTAAAGTACATTTATTTTTACAATATTTCGTAGTAAATAAGTAGCTAATTTCTCCTCAAACCAACTTTATTTCCATTAAGAAAATTACCATTTACCTAATTTACACCAATGTACCTAACAACTTACTCATTTAATGTTTATATTTGGACAAATCGTGCTCAATTCATGGGCGGATAAGAAGTACTACATTCTAAAACAAAAAGGCATAGATAGACAAATAAACGGCTCCAAGTCTTTGAGTACGTATGAATGACTACGCGAAGGAATGCGGCGCACGCGACTCACACTCACAAAGACAACGCACATTTACATACACACTCACCATAAAACAAGATTTTATACACACAACAACAAACAGATCAACGTCTGCACAAACTCACACATACAAAATGCACACATACAAAATGTATATTCAGAGACGAAACACTTTTTAAGTAGGTGTATAGTTATTTTATTCAAATTATAGTCATTTATTTTGATTTATTTTTACCTGCGCCTCTAGGCTTATATTTAATTAATAAATAATACTTTAACTAATTTTAGTTTATAACACGACGTCTTGTTAATAAACTTGTTAAACTTATAATTTATAATAATATGCGTGACAAATAACAGTAATACAAGTATTCACACGGACTCTATTTACAAGCACAACGCACATATGCATGCTAAAGTTTTTAAATGTTACCATTAGTATTTATGTCATACATTACGCCTAAGGTTATATTTTATATCTACTCGTAAAGTAGGTAAGAGTCTAAACTACCTATTAATATTTACTGATATCTGCCAGGTTATATAATTATTTTAACAAAGTAATTTTCATCTCGATGGTACGCGCTCTCTTGAATGGCTTTGTCAAGACGCGAGATTACTATTAGTCCGTTACTTGTCTCAATGAATGGTGCCTTCTTATAGCACCCAAAAAGCATTAAATAATTTCTACATATCAGATGAAAATACACCTAATCATAAAGACAACAAAGTTTAAAGTGGAACAAAGTAAAGTATTAAAAGCGTTATTCTATGTAGGTTTTAAGTTTTAAGATTATGATCCTATGTCGAGAGGAAGTGAAGAGAGGTGCGTAAGAGTGTGCGAAGTTATTTTGTCCAAAGACATTTTGGCTCGGGAACATACCTGTGACGCCCACGCCGGAAATATTGTGGAGATACTATCGACATGTTGACTTAGTATGTTGCGCACGATTTCGTCATTAGTAGGAATTGTGCATTTTTGCCTTTCAAGAAAGGAAGTTGAGATGTGATAAGGTCGAGAAGTTTTGGAAGGTTATTGAACTCCTGATTAGTGTTGTTCGAGTTTCATTCACGTTCTTGATTTGCGAACATTCAAGGCATAAAGCGGTTCATGTGGAGATCAAATAAAATAAGATTAATTTAATCTGAGTTGGCTTGAGTTTGTAGCTCGTGTTAGTTTACGGTGAAAGCTCTATGTCAATAAATTGTATAAAGGCGTTATGTTATATACTCAAAAGTCATTTGCCTAACAACTAAGTAATAACTAGTTATTGTTTTAATTTATGCTGCCTTACGTAAGATTATAGAAGCCTGGAATATGATAAGATGTCAGTAAAAAATTAGAAATGGACTTACAATGTTGTAAACAATGGAATAATAAATTTGAGAATTGATTCTCAAATTTCTTAATCTTTAATCAAAGATCTTAATAATTTTGAATACTTGCGACTGAATATTTTATGATTGTCAGTTAGAAATACATATGTGTCAAACAAAACCGTTTGGAATACAAAGTAATAAATTTAATAAACATATTATTATAGTTATGGTTATGAGTGGCAGTGGTTCAATTATACCAAGTCGTTGGTTAAAGTAAAATATGTACCGCTGAAGTATGTAAATAAGTTCCAGTCAAACCTAAGGCTTAGTCAAAGACTGTAGTAGTATGTAACAAAATTAACTCTAAATTTGAAGCAATTTATTGAACCCATTATCACACTGATATTATAAAGGTGAAAGTTTATGAGTGTGTAAGTAATGTTTGTTACTTCTTCACGACTAAACGGCAGGAGCGATTTTAATAAAATTTGGTATGGAGATAGCTGACACCCTGAATTGACGAGGGTAAAACCTTATAAATTATTTCTATTTATATAATATAGCTAGTTGCTTATATTCTTTAGTTACGTGGGAGAAACCATTTAAGGCGATAATACGAAAATGGTGCACCAAACGTATCGATATTTAACATGTGTGTACTTACTAATCAAAGAAACACTCCATCGATGTTTTTTAATAATTTCTGTTAAGTTGGCAACATCGGCTAAACTGATTTGTCTGCAAGGCTTTACTACGAGATTCGTCATGTTAGCCGAATGCTACTGCTGGTGAAAGGCTTTTTGCAAAAGATTTCCACAATGGAGCTGTGTCGATCATTTGGAGGACTATGCCATAATCGCCACGCTTGGTAGACGGGTTGGCGATCGCAGTATGATGGTCAGAGTACACAGAGAATCACCTCCAAAAATGCTTAAAAAATAATAATCTCGAAAAAACATAACTCAACTTTTCTTTTAATATTTAGTACAGTTTATAATTAGCGTTAAGACTTTGTTGTATTAGTTAGATATTTCATAAAGATAAAACTTTTCTTGTCCTTCATACTTGTTTTGATAGTTTTATTTTGACTATAAATATTGTACTGAATAATTACTTAAACGTGTTAGGTTAGTGTGAAACGAAAACATTTAATTGTTGTCAGCCTCTTAAATGTCAATGTGTTCTTGATCATGAATGTATTTATGTCAGTTATAATTAAATATGACTAATAAGTACGCTAGTTCGTCTAGCTTTATGCTTACGAGTCGGACTAGCGCTGTAGTATCGAGAAGTTTTATGGCCTCGACGTTCACTAAATGGTGAAGCCTATATTCATGATCCGTAGCGTTCATAAGCTCTCAGCAATGTTAGCCTCTATTGCAGTTAAGCATACGAAAATTTTGTTAATATTAATGAACAATATCACAGATATTATCTTTCTAGATTTTTGCTTGTGAGGGTACTGTACGCCGTCCGTCCGTCTGTCAATCAATAGGCTGTATCTTATGAACAGTCGAAATAATACAGATTTATTTTACAGAGTGCGTATTTATATTATCGCGACTACAACACGACATCTTTCCAGTCGTGCCGCTAGGCATCCAAATCGGATCATGAGAGTGTTGAAATAGAAAGTGCTCCTGTGTTTGCGCACACACTCTCGCGCGGATGGCTAATCTCTATTGAGACTGGCCGCCGTGGCTGAAATCCGGCTACATTATTATAATATCACTACAACATAGAATAAAAATAAACTAAAATTTCGTTTTAGCTCATCCAATTTAACAGCCAGCGGACCAACATATCTAGTATAGTTGAAGGCAAATTCCTCCTGGCGTCCAAATAGTTAAGGTCAGTTTAAGTAGTAGTTAACTAGCTTTAATATACTGGTTAAGTATATCCATTAAAGCTATGTTTTTACATTCACACCTGTGTCATTGCACCTCACCGTTAACACTTAACAAATGGCACTTAATAATATTCTCAGTTAATTTTGTTAGACCTTATAAATAATCTTGTGAAAACAGTCAGAGTAATCAACATTATTGTGTTAGACGTAGCAGATAAGAAATTGGCAACCCTATAATTATATTGTTTGTTACTCGTGTCTGCGCTAGTGTTACCAGGTGTAGCATGATGAAATCGGGATGGAATAATAACATATGTTCATATTTTGCTCCTGGGTCTGGGTTAGAGTATGGTCGGCAGAGCTATCGGGGGATGTAGAGATGGTAACGGGGGACTTATGCCATGTACCGCCCGCTTGCCATTGAATAATATATCCTGGGATTGAATATAATTCGCACACGGCCATCTGATTCCAAACTAAGCAGAGCTTGTACTATGGAAACCAGATAACTGATATACTAAATATACTACTTTTCTTTTGTGAATACATACTTGTAAAGATAATACACCCAGGCTCAGGGCAAACAGACATGTTCATGCACACAAATATCTGTCCTAGGTGGGAATCGAACCCACGACCTGCAGCGCAAGGCAAGCCTTTACCATCCACGCCGCAGGAATGGGCAGTTTGCTCGTTTGGCTACATGGTATAGTCGAAAAATCTAAGGGAGTTATTTTTAACTTTGTATAGTATAATGGGAAAAATTTTCAAAATTGGGAGATTCCGGGTAAATCAGGACAAGCGTGGTAAAGCTATTCATAGCACGAGACAATAGGCTGCAGTGACAGGCGCATGGCCGTCCGTCGCACTGTCTCTTTGTCCGTCACGAAACAACTGATCGCTAAATCACGAGAATGAATTTGCTTTAGATAAGCTTCATTATTCGATTGCTAACTTGCTGTACACTTTGTGATAAGAAAATACAACTCTATTACTAAATCTATGAGAATTTCTGGAAAGCTCGTATTAAGATTATATTTCATAGATCTAAAAGCTAGTATGGTAATATATACCTTCAAATCCGGCCACGTGTTAGCCGGATTGCCCAGAAAAATGATTTCCTGAAGTATTTTAGACATTTGCCAATATTTCTTTAAGACTTTAACTGTGACTATAAATAACTACTCTGTTCATTTCTATCTATCAAACGTCAATAAACAGCTATTAAAAGAGTCTATCTTTCTTTATCATATGAGCAATGGTCAGGTTAGTGTCAGAGTTGTCCAATCCGCCTCAAATATGAAACAGTTTCAAGCAGGTATCGAATCAATATCGAAAGAACATGTTGTCATTTTACTATATAAAGTTCATATTGTGTATATTAATATTAAATATATCAATATTTTTTAAGGAAATTATTTACTAACACAATATGAACTTTATATAGTAAAATGACAACATGTTCTTTCGATATTGATTCGATACCTGCTTGAAACTGTTTCATGTTTGAGGCGGATTGGACAACTCTGACACTAACCTGACCATTGCTCATATGATAAAGAAAGATAGACTCTTTTAATAGCTGTTTATTGACGTTTGATAGATATAAATGAACAGAGTAGTTATTTAATATTATTAATAGCTTTTTATATATTAATAATAGCTAGCTCACATTAAACAGAAACATGAAACTCTAACTATACCTAGCTCTATGACTTAAACAAATCGTTTACAAATCAATAGGTTTTCACTAAGAATATGCATCAGTTTTGTGGAATACAACAGTGGAACACAACTATTCCAATTTGTGTCATCACAGAATTGAACAAGTTTACGACGCCATCAAATATAACTGGTCGTATTTGTGTTTTATTTGAGTTCACACACTGTATGTGAAACACCTATGAAAATAAAACTAGTTTTGAGTTAATTTTATTTGGAATTGAGAGATAGTGAAACTATTTCAATTTGTCTGGAACACAGATTCTTTGTACTATTATGCACATGTACATTGTGCATCTTTAAATATGTGGACCCGTTTTATAACAATAGAATATGGGCGCAAAGCATTATCGCGTAAGCATTTATCTCGGGGGTTACATATTCATACAAACTTTTACATATACATACATGTGTACGGTCAGTTTGTAAGATTACGTAGCGTTAAACTTTTATGAATGGACATAACGGGACGGGGTTTGATAGGTACGTAAGTGCCTCATTAGCATGGGCTCATAAATTACTCTAACTCTACATAGAGACACACTATATGTACCTACCGTATACATTCAGAAATACGTGACATTGATAGAGTTATGTCAAGCAAACAGTACATAAAATTAAAAAAACCAGTCAAGAAAAAATTGAGATGTATTTTAGGCTATATAATTTTAGTTTCATTGGGACTACAATTATTAACTAGCCGTAAAAACTATTTACATTGCGGCATTTATTTTATAAAAATAAAATAAAATAAATAAAACGATTTTATGATTAAACATCGTTTATAGACTTGTGCTTGTAAATAGTCAGGACATGAACAATATTGCAAATTGATACAAATAATTTATTAGATCGTGACTTATATTTTATCAAGTAGAATATAATTTAATTTAAGATAATAATAATTTAGTTAAATAGCTATTTCTTGAAGTTATTGTCAAATTGGTTATTTAAGGTTTCTAAATACCAATTGTCAATACTTAGATAGGTAATTGTCTGAATGGTTATGTCTATTTATTGTAACTACAGTCTCTACACTTTTAGCAGAATTTTGAAACAGTTGTTCCTAGAAGTTAAGTTTAAATAATAAGCTTTAAACAAAAAAAAAATATAAATATAGACAGAACCTTCGAATCCTGTCGATATTTATTATGTTGATTTTTCGAGTTGAAGAAAAGGGTAGGCATTTCACAAATAAAGTCATAATATCGTCAATACAAATTCAAAATGCCACATCCCTATGCGAGGGATTCTTTTTAAAATCTCTTTCTATCACAAATAGCCAATGTTCAGTTACAATGTGAATCAGTGCCCGGTTTATACTTCCATAAGTTACTTCGTTTATGCTTTTTATCTTTATTTCAAGTAGTGTTCACATATTATAATTGGGCCAGCCCACACTCATTCGAGGTCGCTATTCGAAAACTTTTCTAAATTAAGTTCTTTTTTCAGATCAGATCTGAATCTGATCAGATCAGATTATCTGATCAGACATCATTTATTTCTCTCATTTTAGGTACATAACATCTTAAACATAATTACAATTTGATAGCTTAGATTTAGACCTTTGTGAGAGCTGGAGTCTATACTGGGTTCGAGACCTGTATGACAAATCTCCAGGCAATCATCTCTAAAATTACTAAAAGTAAGTAAAAAATAAACAAATTTTGTTTTACTTACTTTTAATTTTTTTTTATATCAAACTAGCGGCCCGGTACGTGCTCCGCTACGTGTAAGGCATAGTAATAAATAAATGATTATTAAGTTTATTTATTCAAACAAAAAATATTTTAAATTGCTAGCTAGTGAAAACTACTATTTTACACTTTTTCAAGACTTTTTTAAAAATTTTCTCTACGTACAAACCTTCCCTGGACATCCACGAATAATTCAAGATCAAAATTAGCTAAATCAGTAAAGGCGTTGTTGAGTTATAACATTACAACGAAAAGTGGCACTGATTTATATATATATAGATAATCATTTCCGTAGAACTAGGCCGAAAGTAAGCCAATTTTACTAGACCTAGCTTTTGTAATATTGGCATACTTGCAGATCGATGGGGTTGGAGAAACTACAAGACTTCCTTTGTTTTCCATAATCCGAAATTCAGACATTCTCCATCAGACAGCAAAGAATAATTTTTATTAAAATCGCCAAAAAAAGGTTTATTTGTTTACCAAATTCTAAATCTATAGGGTGAATAGACCTCAGACAGTACAATTTTTAATCCCTTGAAGACCTGTTTCGAAGCGCTATCGAGTTTAATCATAGATATACATAACTCTCACGTTTAGTTAGTTTAATTTACATTCCAAACAAGCGGAAATTACGCTATTTATTACACTTTAAAGAGCTTAAGTGTTTGTATCTTAGTACATCTCTACGTTTTAAATGAATTCTACAAACGACATGTAAACAGTTACTCTGTTAAGTGTGTGTAATTTAACACCAAATAAACAGATTCGAAAGATGGCTTTAATTTTTTAATATGTATCATCTGATATAGTTTAAGCACTAAGAAGAATAATTCAGTTTAATAACTGCCATTTTTAGCAAATCGAGGTGTACTGTGTTGATGACAATAGGGGCGGCATTCTCTATGAATAACGTAATACGTAAGTTGGAAATCAATGCCTATAAAGTTAAACTATCCTGACATAATAATTTGTATATCTACATTTAAAACAAAATGGCACATGAATATTATTAAAAAAAACTTACTTCTTGAAAGTAACCTTTGCCAGCTGGTGTCCAACAAAACAAAATATGGAACGCTTAACGCCAACACTAATAGATCTAGTTATTATTATTGTTCCCTAATACCGAGGATAGCTTAGAAACCTCTAAAAGCTAAAAGTAATCATTATGTGGAAGAAGGAGAAAATAAATTTATTTCAGCACAACACGCAATGGAATTGATCGATGTATAATAATTCCATATGCAATGTCTTACGGGTACGCGTATACGACTACAGCAAAAACGTTATATATAAATTACTACAACTTCAATCACAGCAATGACTTTAAAAAAATGCTCTGTATTTAACTCTAGGACATATTTGATGCAACATTAATCGCCATTTTGATAACAATCAAACAAAAATTGGGTAACTAAAAATATAATCAAGCCTGGTCTAAACGAAAACCACTACTAAATATGAAAGAAATTACTTCATAAGTCACGTCGACATAGAAATGCTCGTGAAACTAACATGTTAAAAATCATCATCCTAACAGCTGTAAGGACGAGAGCTTCCCTCAAGAATCACCTTGGGTGGATATGCCATAATCCCTACCCTTGGCAGATGAGTTGGCGATCGCAGTAAGATAGATGGTCATGGTACTCATAAAGAAGCTGCTGTTCATCCTCTGGTAGTTATTTTCTCGGGGCCCCACTTACACGATGAGATGGGCTGGATGGATTCTGAAAATCGCTGCCGTCGCCACACAGTATTTTAAAAATAGTCAGAAGTACTTCTACACCAATATGCTCAGTTGTTCATATTCCAAGAATAACATTCCAACTGCTGTAAGAAACTCTCTCGGGATCTTACTAACAAACCCCACTAATGAATTCGCTGAAGAGTTTCATAAACCGCGGCACAACGAATCAGATATAAATATACCAAATATTGATAAAATAACACTATATATTCATATCGATACAAAATTGAGAATTAATTTATATTATCTGGGTCTATCAAACATTGGAAGACTTTGTTTGCCTCCCTTCATCTCAACTTCTTCTACTCAATCTGCAATAATTTTCTAATGAATCTACAACGCCAGCCTCTAACGTGGATCTGCTTTAGATCTTATTTCCTATTTTTTCAAGTTCATAGAAGTTTACGGACAGAGGGAGAGAGAATAAATTATTCGGGAATTAAATGTACTGTTAGTATAACTTTGTTTCCAAAGTGCCTGTAGTGTCCACGATGTCTGGCCATGTCTATGATAATAAGTTGTACGTAGATACCTAAATTATGGAGTCGGTTAACTGGCTCGGCGATGATGTCACTATAACGGACAGCCACTCTCGAGCCTGACTTTTCAATTCGCGACATAGGATTTTATTACACCTTTTGATTTCTATTCTATTTATTTACTTGATGGAATTTACTGAATAAATTGACGATTAGACTACTACTGCACGATTCATTCGTTTGTCTTGAATTCTTTTCATGTTTCAGCTGTTTCAATAATGATGGGATTTTGGAAGGTTCGTATTTTATTGGACGCATTCAGAGCAAAATACATGTTAGCATTCAAAAATGGTTGTACTGAGTTATATTTTTACGATCTATCTACTCATATCTATGAACTATTCTAATGAACGCTTTGAGAAAAAAGTACGTTGATTCTTAAGGAGACTCCAAGACAAGAATAATCAATAACGTTGCAAATTTATATAAATTATAAATATTTTGTAAGTTGTATTTGGTTGTAATAAAACGAAAATAAGTACATAAATGTAATTAATTTGCATAAAGCTGAACTAAACCTGAGTTTACAACGAATCAAGGGCGGCCTCCATCAGAGATCCTATTACCCGAGCTCGGCTAATACTAATAGCCAAAATGTACATTCACCCAATACAAACATATAGCTTGAAATGTTCTCAAAAGCGGCCAACTTTCCAAGTTACTCATTCCCAAACATGTTTCGTTTTTGCTCTTGACAAAATGAACTAATTTTCTACATCATTTTATTGCTTGTGCACTGTAAATAGTTTATTATAAAGCGAGATGTTGCACTCCATGGGGTACCGATCTAATTGAAAAACAATTGTTAGTGGGTCGCCTGTTAATTAAAGAGGAATAAATAAATACAAAACTTGAATGCAAATTGCAATAAATGCACTATTGATGTTAACGCGACGAAATGCGTAGATACTTTTAATCTATTGCTTACATATTAATTCCCACGACTGAAAGCTAAGAAAACAAATATGTTTACTCCTTCACAAACACACTACTAACACAAACAAAGCGACACTACACCTAATAGTACACAAGTGGTGATATAAGTTCCCAAAGTTTAAGTAAAATCAATACGACGTTATGACTTTACGACTTACATATATACTATTTATAAAAGCATCTGACTGTCAGCTACCGAATGCCCCACAGTAAATGATAGTAAACCAATGGGCTAACTGACTCATCTTTAAAATCTTCTATGTAGCGGTAACATGATCGGGTCACATATTTATAGAATAAGTAAACACCCCGTATTGTTCTAGGTATGCTGATACAACGACTTTTAACCTATAGTTGATAATAGCTGCTATAATTTAATTTTAAATGGACCTTCGCTTCGGTATTTTACCGCTTTACCATAGTTTTCAGCAGTTAACAGACAACAAACATTACAAAGTTATCATGTTTACAGTAACATGCTGCGCATGAGTATATAATTATAATTTACGGAGAAATAGTTTATACAAATTTGTAAGAACCAATAAAGACCTAAGAACAATATGATAACGCTGAACCAGGTACAACTTCCATACGTTTCAGTTCTACTGTACTCTTTATTAGAATCAAGAACAAACGTAAAATAATCCTTAAATGTTATTATTATGCAGTTTAGTTACATAACTTTACTACCTACAGTACTGCACATAAAATAATAATGATAATTTATTAATGTATTTATTGTATCAAAGTAGCATAATAATTTAAATTCAACCGCTTTACTTATGCTTGAATTCAAAATTTCCCTCGTATTGTAAATAATATTTTATTTAAATTGGTGGGGAAAATCAGTTCGTAATTTTAAAAGCGTTGGGGATGTTCTTATAGGGGGGATCGTAAGATTTAAGGTAGACAGCGTCACCAAATATGGAAATATCAGCACTAGGGGCAAAACTGATAACGTTTTTGGCACCATCCTACAAGTGAGTAGAAACCTTATCTATGATTATGAATACATCGGTAGATCCAGCCTTGTTCCAGGGTGAGGATTAGCCTGAGGGTCCCTCTCAGTGTCTACGGGATTTTGTTTGATATTGATAATTAGGAATCCCTCTTGGATTTCTGCGCCCCCATTGAGTTCCTCATAAGTGGAGTTCAACTTGAAGAATTAAACCTCGTAGTCAAAAACCCCTTTTGAATGGCTGAACGAAAAATTGTACCAATTTAAGATTAGTATGCAATCTTGAATTGAATCGAATGGTAGGGACAAAAATTGCAATGCAAAATTGCAGCTGACTTCTTTGTCTTGTACAAAATGTGGTCAAGTATTTTCTTTCTTGTCATCCTAATTTTACTGTCTATAATTTTGAAGAAACTACAAGGAAATAGACTATATTTATTTATTTATTTTATTTATTTTATCATTGATGTAAACACGGAAAAGGAATACAGAAAATAAATTTTAAAAGAAAATAACATGTACAAAGGTACTGCTTATTTCAATGAAATTTCTTCCAGCAGACCCGCGAGAGGAGAAATTAAAAGAAATATAACATAGCGTGTGTAGTTTCTAGTAATACATATATACATACACTACATGCTAATATACATAAATACTTATAAAATACAAAGATAAATATCTATATACACATACATATACATACAACTAGGATGAGGAAGAGAGATAATGTGCTTTGATACGATTTTTAAATATTGAAACTGTTTTACATTGGCGAATGTTAGGGGGAAGAGAATTCCACAACCTGACCGCATGAAAAGTAGGAGTAAAAATCATGTAATCAGTCCATCAGTTTGAGATCTTTCTTCCTAAGACAGATAGCAACAACACATTTCAAAGTCATTAAGCCACATAATTAAACAGCGTGTAAAACTAATGAGCGGCTAAGTTTTGTTACTGTGTTATCCTAATACTACAGAGCCGTACTGCCCACTCGTTCTAAAGGATTTCTCACGAACAGCATTATGCGCCTACTTATTGCGCAGGACAGGTGGACTGACCACGAACTGCGAACTATTGGGAAATATTATTATTTACGTTTATCACTGTGCAATCGTAGTATTCTCGCTTACTCTAAGGGCTAAAGTAGACTTGCGACTTTCAACATCGAGGATTAAGTAGTTTCGCAAAAATTCACCCAGACCACATTTGGGTATTGGCGGCGGTGATTTAATCTCGCTTCTATACAATAGATGTTATCCAATAAATAAGTAAGTGTATGATTTGGACATTACGATCAAACAAAGCAAGTCACCAATATACGATGCTTTATAATCGCAGAATACGCAGGATTTTCGTACATCAATCGAACACGAAAAATTCACCATAACGCGATCATGAAATAAAATCTTTGATACTAATATGTGTCTTAGAGGCCTCAGTGGTTGGTAATTGCGTTCCAAAAGCCACGTAGCGACAAGCCAGATCGTCGTTGTATCAAGTTCGCAAATCGCTAGTCCAGAAAAAGCCTAAGTTGCGCTTGTTTAATATCGAGTACGGTTGGGTACTTACACGGGGAAACAACGAACACAAAGAGAGATAACTTCTGATAACTGAGCAAGCAAGACCAAGAAAATACAGGCCGGTTGGGGTGGTTGGTAAATGTTTGCCTTTCACGCCGCAGAAACTTTTCCATGGGTTCACCCTTTAGGAAATCCTTATGGAGGTTTGTCTAAATTTTATGTACTTATTTACGATTACTTAAAGGTAAGTTTCATAACTATATTTAAGTAAACATAAAATAAACATTTGATGGCTGCGTCTAAACTAAGTAATAAGTTGAAAGAAATGCTAAATACTAAGTAAATGCTGGTAATATCTCTTAATGTTATTGTAAGCCTTTCTCGACAAATATTTGAGTTACAATTGAAGAATACTCCAAGCACTTCGCTGTCAAGTGGAAACTTAACTGATTCACACGAACTCAGTAAATAGGGTTGACACGATCGTTAAAAAAATTAAATGAAATGACAAAATTATTATTATTATCACTTTATTTTGAGGTAGCCCTTGTGTCAGAGATAGTTTTGCACTACTATGCTTGGCTTAACGACTTCAGTCTAATGATAACAGCCGTAACCGACGGCTTGCAATATAGTATGCCAAATGGAATGCTATATAATCGAATACCAATTGATCGACCACTGCTGCGGTAGCGGCCAGCGAGTGCCAGAAACAATTCGATCGTTTATCGGTAAAGGATACATTCGATGGAATGTTCGATTTATTAACCGTTTAATATTATGAACTTCTAGTATTTAGACATCTAATTTCAAGTGGTGAATCAATCAATATTTTTTATGGACATTTTTATGATTTTTAATATTTTATAAGAAAAGAAGATTTGATTTAAGTGCATCTACTAAAATGCAGTTTTACCTCGGAATAGTAATAACACCATAATTTTACTAATTAGATTATTAGGATTAGAAATTATCTATTTTGTGTATTCTTAAAATTAGTCAAATAAGCTTAGTGGCAACGGTTGTATTTAAAATTGTAAATACAAACCTAGCCACAAAACTAGCTGTAGGTTTGTATTTAAATAAAACTGGCTCTAATTTATGCATCATTTCGGTGAATCATATATCGACATGGTTAAATTTACGCACAGGTTTGGGTTGAATTTAATATTAAAATTTAAATATTCGATATTTAAGTTCGTAGTGATTCTGACTTTTTGATTCTGTGTTACCAAACTTTAAGGGACATGTGGCCCCTTAAAGTTTGGTAACACAGAATCAAAACTGAAATTAAGTTTTTCTTGTCAAAAGAAATCTTATTTTCGACCGGCTTGTCCGCCCCGCCGCGTCATGATAGTTATGGAATAGAAAGTGCACGTGTGTTTGCGCCTACACTTGTGCACTATAATATGTCCCAAGCAGATGGCTAGTTCCATAAAGACTGCCATGGCTGAAATTCGACATTATTAATAGAGCGTGGGCATCCGGTAAAAGTACAAGGACCAAATTCTTGGTTACATCTTTAGCGCGATGATTTAACCCATTGAGTTCTAAAGCCCTGAAGTGTCACATCGAAGCCAGATAGGTTCAAAAAGACCAAATTAAAATATCTAAAGAGTCAAAAAGATTTTGATTTTAATTTATTCAATTTAGCTTAACGTTCGAACTCCGTTACCCAGGTGTTCAGTATTATTTGGTTTTTATACATACACAAATTAATATTAATTACTCTAACTGATGTTCTTCGTGTCTATTCATAAAAATCTATAATTAAATAAATCAGATGTTACTAATGAGTCCGTAATTTGTTTTTATGGAATCCGTCAATATATTGTAGAGATCGCGACTTCGATCAATAAAAATGGCTTTTTAAGTTTTATTAAAATTTCACTGTGTAGTAATAGCGACGAATTTGATTGGCCTATTGCTCTAGTGATTAGCGACCACTGACTGCTAAGGGGTTGTTGGGTCGACCCCCATCCAGGATAAATCTTTGTAAGATCGGTACGATTATTTGTTCTGTGTCTGGGTGTAATTATGTATTTTGAAATATATAATGTTTGTCAGTCGTCTGTTTGTCATAGGCTCTGCCTAGTTAGGAATCAGGCGGCGGTGTGGTAATTGTTCCAAGATTTATTTAATATCACAACCCCATCTAAGCTTTTGTGTGGCTTAGAAGTTGTTCCAAGGGTATATCAACCAGGACTAGACGAGTTTATTGCGATCACCAACATGTCTGCCAATCGTGCCAATTACATATTGGCTTGTCCAGCTGTGACATGATATATATTTAATCTTATGAGTGCGAAAGACTCTGTCTACTACTAATTTGGCAATTTTACTAAGATACAGTAAACGTATACTGGGTGGCCTTCTTTTATCTTCTGCTAACTAAATTGAGCCCTTATGTGTTTTGTGATGATGACCGAGACATAAGTGTTTACTTGAATTAACGTTATTGATTAGTACCAAAAACCGTGTTATTTTCTTTTTTAATTTCAAAGATTGTACCGTAAAAATACATTTGCGACGAAATATTCCCCATAATAATGTACATTTGCCGTAGGATTCTAAAATCAATTTCCAATCTAGAAAAAACTAAATTTATATATGTCTGGCCAGTAATTTCATTACAGAAAAGCATGTCATCAATGACACATTCTAACAATAAAATATCGGTAAATTCACACAAGACTTCTTCTTATCTTTCTATGTCGTTCTTTCCTAACAAAAATCAGCGAATCGATAAACAAATATAAAAGGAAACAATTACTATCTTATAAATATATATCTATCTATGTATACGAGTATATCTTGATCCAGAGTCTCTTCTCTAATTAGACCGCACTACGGGTTACCCTATAGAAATGTGGGTGGTGTAAACGTTAACACTACTACAATATAGCTGATTGACTCGACCTGACCTGCCGACCTAAAGATCATATCACTAAGTAGATGTACGCCAATGTCACACAGCAAGATATAAAAATATTGATATTTATTTAGGTGATATTTGCGAGTAGTAAGTAGCGGTCGATATGCAAGCCATCGGTGTTATTGGTATAACTGTCCGGGCGCGGGACATGGGAAAACGATGCTGCCGCCCACGCGCCCGTACCGGTACCTGCGTCGCGGATACTCGGCGACAACGGTCCTAACCAATTTATATTATTTATTATATATCCCACACGAATCAAATAAAAAATACTATGCGTGAAAGCGGAAAGGTACATGGGTGAGCTTAACACATCAATTAATTTTCTTAAAGGAAACCAAAAACAGGAAGATTGGTTTTTCAGAGTAGAACAGTGTACATCATTAACGACTAAAGATTACTAAACTACTTTGCTTCTAAATAATACACAATATTGAATACTTACATAAAACTAATACTGAATTATATATGAATTATTCTGAATATCTGAATTATTCAATACACAAATAATATACAATATAGAAAATAGAATGGGGAAGGCAGTTCCAAAGACGCATTGCACGGATGGTGAAGAAGCCATCATAACGACTAAGACTATGTAAAAGAGTCCGGCGGTAAATAGATATATCGTTTATTACATGAGGTTTTCAGTATTCTAGGCTTTCAACGCTTCATCGGACTCTATTTTTCGATGCGAGACAGGGCTAATTAATCTCCATCTAGCAAATAAGACTTCGAACTACGTCACTCGCACCGCAGGGCAGCGCAACTATAGTCCTTTGTTTAGGCAATGACACGGGCCTCTTGACCGATTAACGACGGTAGGGGGCATTTATCGTTATTAGTGTTATATAGAGATGAGTACTTCTTATATTGGTCGTTTAGTAATAACTGCAATAGTTATTTGACAAACAAGTTAGGTAAGTAGGGATTCAGACTAGAACCCAATGAACATTTCTTAACAATCAGAACAGAGTTTCATAAACGCATTAAGGACAAACAAACATTTATTATTATAAAAGTATAAGATGTACCTCTTGATTAACATGAACTTACAAAATCTCATACACGTGTCAAAACCAAGTGGAAAGTGTGCCTCCTAAATCATTTCGGTTTTGTCTGCGACTGTACATGACATCATCTGGGGTATAAGCGCAAATTAAAATGCTAGTTTCCTGTTTATATCTTTTCATTTCGTATTTATTTTACGATTAGTCAAATGGTAAAATTGGTTGAATCAAATTACTTATACAGTTTGTTCTCAGTTGAAAGTAAAATTTAGACGTTAATCGATAATAGCTTTGTAGGGAACTTTTGCAAGGAAATTAGGCGCTTTTGATTGAGAAAAGAACTTAGGCTTGGTTAGGTGTTTTTCGATGTATCGAAAAGATTGTAGGCGGAGGATTGATTGTATTTTTTTTTATTTTATGGTTATTAATGATGGAAAGTTGGCCAACATTTTCTATCTTCCATAAATAAATAAATATCTACAAGTAACACACTGCTATCTGATCCCATACTAGGCACTATCTGCTGTACTAAGAAAACCAGACAACTGATAATCATACATTATATATATTTTTGAATACGTACATACGACTCTAAAGCTAGCTCAAAAGCTTAAAATAATTAATGCTATAGCATAATAGCATTAATAATATGTTTTAAACGGGTGTGCACCACACGACTGAAGTAAAACTTAGATATACGTGACGCGTCCCGACCATCAGGGCTCCCTCATCAGGCGCCAAGGAAAGTCCACGGCAGGTTAGGTTTAATCGGTGCGAGTCCGATATACCCACCCGCAGACACTTTTTGTTGGTGGCATGCGTAGGCATTCCTCCTGCCTTAAAAAACATAAATATATATATATGTATATATAGGTAAAGAAGTTTTGCAATTATTAATTTAAACTTTTTGTTTAGCTTTAAAGTTGGGGTTAAGTTTTTAATATAGTTTTTATTTCCGTTACATTTACGAAAGTAGAAGTATTGGGAAACACAAGTATCTAGTCCGTCTAAATGATTAGTTCACAAGATATATCGATATGTTGCAGTAACATTTAAAAACAAAGTTTATTAAAAACCCTAGTCTTTTAATAATATTGATATATATACAAAATAATATTTTATTTTATTTTTTTTTATTTATTTAGCACTCCAACAGAATAATTACATGGAAACAATACATATTACACTAATAATATAGCACTTATGTAGTAACTACCCAACTTACAGGTATGCATGGCATTGATTGTGATAACATTTAAATTTGAGGTTCACAACGTTAACCTACAACGTTACCTAAACCGATAAAGAAAAAAACAACTATTAAATTAAATTAAAAACAACTAGTATTATTCAAAAGAAAGTGCCTGTATGTTAAAAAAGTCATGGAGAAAATATCTACCCTATTGTTAGTTGATTTAGTCAGTTCGTTATAAAGCCTTGCAATACGTGTGAGAGGACTATTAAATGTTGTATTTAAGGTGGAAACAGGTATATCAAATACACGATGTTGTCTCATAACGCGATGGGGAAGTTTAAAATGAAAATATTTAATAAGTTCAGCATCGACGTTACCGTTTATTATTTTGTGTAGATATAATAAGTCTGATATATCACGTCTTTCCTTTAAGCTTATCATCTTAAAATACGCCAATCTGTTTTCGTATTCAGGAATAGATCTCCGTAATCCATTTCTTGTGCAAAGATACCTGACAAAGCGAGCTTGGATAGATTCAACACTGGCACTATGTGTTACATAATAGGGAGACCATATACTTGAGCAATAGTCTAGAACACTCCTGACCAGAGCATTGTACAACAGAATGACACTACTATCATTACGGAAAGGTTTAGACATTCTGATTATAAAGCCCAGTGCCTTCCTAGCTTTGAGAATCATTTGGTCAATATGCTGGCGGAACGATAGCGATGCATCGAAAATGATTCCTAGATCACGAATAACTGATACTCTGTCCAGCTGGAATCCGGCGATATGGTATCTAAAATCTATAAACTTTACTTTATTGGTAAATGTAATGTATTGGCACTTCTTAATGTTCAATGACATTCTGTTATCCACACACCATTTTTGAAGAATATTTAAATCGTTTTGTAGTTTTATACAATCGCTTGACGATTTTATTTCATAAAATATCTTCAAGTCGTCAGCATATGCCAAGCAATCACAATGCAATGAGTCGAGTAAGTTATCAATAAATATTAAAAATAGTAAAGGGCCTAATTTAGATCCCTGAGGAACACCAGATCCTGGTATAAATGGGACAGATTCGTAACCTGCTAACACGATAAACTGACAGCGATTTCTCAAATAACTTTCGAACCATCGCAATAAAGGTCCATGTATTCCTGCTTGACTTAATTTTTTAGAAAGAATGGAGTGATCTACGCGATCGAAGGCTTTAGCAAAATCAGTATAAACTGCGTCAACTTGACCTCTTGCTTCCAAAGCTTCAGTAATAAATGTCGTATATTTAATTAAATTTGATGTAGTTGAGCGATTATAAACAAAGCCATGTTGTCGAGGATTTATTAAGTGACGTATATGTGAGTAAGTTACGTTGTAAATGAGACCTTCAAATAACTTTGCAAATTGCGAGATGATAGAGATTGGCCTATAATTAGTCACATCGTTCATGTTTCCAGATTTGTGAATGGGAACGATGTGTGATATTTTCCATAAATCAGGAAAAGTTCCTTCTTTGAGTGATTTATTAAACAATATATGTAACGGCTTAATGAGAGCCCCCATACAAAGCCGAATGAAAATGGGAGGCAGACCATCAGGACCTGCGCTTTTAGTTAGATTAATATTTTTTATGCCAGATATGATGTCTTTCTCTGTAATATTGAAGGAAGATAAACTGTAGTTTGACTTTATATACGGTGCATGGCTCAACAGAGTTGGTCCCACGTCATTAGCATGATATACAGAAGCAAAATACTCAGCGAAAAGATTGGCTACATTACTACCTCCTTGCTCGACACGGTCGCCATACGAAACCTCGTCTGGGACACCTCTAATTTTTGTTTTGGACTTGGTATACCGCCAAAAGGATCTTATATTGGATTTTAGCTCATTTTCAACTTTTGCTATGTATGAACGGAAACAGTTTTCTATAGCCTTTCTGGATCTTGTACGTAAGCAATCGAAAGTGTCATAATCCCGAGGGTTGTGATATTTTTTGAATCGAACTCTATATTTGTTCTTCTCCTTTAGCAATTTAATTAATGAGTATGAGTACCAAAACGGATAACTACCCTTTTTCACTTTACCTTTAGGAGTATACTTTTCAATGATTTCCCACAGAAAATTATAAAACTTTTGAGTAAATGTATTGCAGTCTAGATTAGTGAAATTCTCCCATTCAATAGACATTAGATCAGCTATACAGGATTCATAGTTCATTTTATCAAAGTTATATTTTATTTGTTCATTATTATGACGTAGGTTGGAGTATTTCTCGTTCAGGAGTGTTATCTCCATAGGCGGATGGTGTATATCCGGTTTAGTAAGTCCCGGAACTGAAGTGACAGTAGCACATGTTTTACTGCTTGCCATAACGAGATCAAGAATTTTATTATTTTGATTGCATATACTATTTACTTGAATAAAGTCTGTAATATTTAGAAAGTTTCGTAGTGCTATACATTTTTGATCGGAAATTACTTCAAAAGGGTCACTTGTATTAAGCCAGTCTATGTGAGGCAGATTAAAGTCACCTATGATCAGGTTCGTAGAATCTGTGTATTGTAGACACACGTCTTCAGCCCTAGTTAAAAATTCTTCAAATGCATTGCAAGGTATATAAGAAGGTAGATAGACTAGACAAACGTTTATACAGACACTTCCAATTGATAGACATAACCAGATATCTTCTACAGAAGTTTGCCAATTTATTTTATTTGTAACATTAAATCTTTTATTTATAGCTACTAATAATCCACCACCATGAGATTTGGCATATGTTTGCTTAAAAACAGCGCTGCGGTCGCGGCGTACAATAGTATATCTATGGTCAAAATATTCAGAAGACAAGAACGATTCATCTAACCAAGATTCTGTCAAGCATATTATGTCATAGTCTGAGTTTAAAACGGAAGTAAAAATTTCATGTGATTTGGTTCTCATTCCTCTTACATTCTGATAAAAAATTGATAGATTAGCCATAAATTATACAAAAATTAGTTTAAAAGCGGCTTAATAAAGATGTTACACCTAATTTTGGTTTTACAATATCTAATATAAACTTAATTTAGACAATTTTATTAAGGCTCGTTACATCTTTGATTAAAATACTTCCGGATTCTTCATTTTTACGTACGTAAATTTTGCCATATCGAATCCACACAAATTTATAGGATTTTGCCTTAGCCCTAATCCGAGCCGCTGCATGAAGTGACTTATATACCGGAGACAGATGTTCGGACACGTAGACCGGATGTTTTTCACCACCATAACCCAGAAGTGAGGTATTTAGTTTAGCATCCTTGTTTGTTTTGTTGTATTTGGTTACAGCAGAATACAGCTCGTCACGACATCTAGGACTGCGTAGTTTGATTACAACAGCCCGTGGACGCGATTTATTGTTCGTTTGGCTAGCTACTCTGGTACACTTCATTATATCGAGATCATTAAGTTTGCAAGACACGACATTTGCCAGCTGTAGCATGATGTTTGGTAATTTTTCATCTTTATTTTCTGGTAAGCCATTTATTTCTAAATTAGCGTCCCGCATACTCTGATCCAAATTGTTTACTTGGGTTTTTAACTCGGTTATAGTTATCTGCATAGTGGAATTTTCAGAGCGAAGTTCAATATTCTCTTTTCGTAGCTGTTCATAATCACTTTTTAAATCATTAAGTTGAGAAATGTCAAAACTTCCCGATGATTTCAAGTCCTCCAGCTGACTCTTGATATCGTCTATCTCGGCTCTGAGTTCACGAGTCATTCGTTTAGTCTCCGTTCGCATTGTGTTTCGGATTTCTTCCCTAATGATAATCCGAATATCACTGCCTTTATTTTCGCCATCGGAGTAGTCATATGATTCCGCTAACAGTTCAAATCAGATGTGAATAGAATTTAAAACAAAAAACTGATTTTAAACTTACTCTTCAATTATTATGGGGTCCGATAGTGCTGCTTTTTTTGCGAAATATCAAAATGCTTGGTCGATGGTATACGAGAGGCGAGGGATCGGCTCTTACAATACCATTGGCAGCGATGCGGATTCTTTTTTGACGGTCACAGATGAGTATTAGGCTGTTCTATATTACATTACTTCGTTTTATTTCCTTAATAGCTCCAGAGTCGGGCGCTTACATTATTCGCCCTCCCAAAATGTATTATACTCTGCCCCGGAATCAGTATTTTATGTAGATGAAAAGTAATATCCTTATAATATGAACGTTCTGGATATATAAGTTCTGTGATAATCGGTCCATATGTGTGTAAAATAGTTATTTGACAATTTTTTTACAATAATTTTATACGCATAATATAAAAAGCTGTTAGCTAAACAGACTCTTCAATTTTATTTATTCCTATAGCTTTTAGAATCAATTATTTATAGATTCATTAGCTATAAATTTTTTCACTTTTATGTATTTTATACAATTTTGAATATAAATAAATGAATTAATGTTTACGACACAGTAAATATATTATCATTCGCAATGTATTGAAATTACAATCTAGTTTGAATTTAAGATGGCGATTTTTTATTTGATTCCGTAATGTAAACTTTTCTGAATAAACATTGCCTCACACCTAGAATTTTAAGGGGTATACCCCAAGGAACACCATACATACACAAGTCACGGAAAAATAAACCACTGCAAATAATAAGACAGATACCAACTTGAAATATAACGTCAAAATACTATTGTAATTAGTTCTACGTCAGAATATAACTTTAAGTTTAAAGATTTTACTTGCAAAATACATAACTTTTCTCCTCTGTGTACTCGGCCGAAATCTTTGTGTGAGGAGCTCGATAATTTTTCTGTGTCTAGGTGTAATTAATCTATAATATGTATGTATTTATATTGACGGGCCTGTGGGCGTGGTTGGTACACACGCTGCCTTTCACGCCGCAGGTCGTGAGTTCGATTCCCACCCGGGACAAATATTTGTGTGCATGAACATGTCTGTTTGTCCTGAGTCTGGGTGTAAATTATCTATATAAGTATATATTTACAAAAGAAAAATAGTATATGTAATATATCAGTTATCTGGTTTCCATAGTACACGCAGTGCTTAGTTTGGGATCAGATGACCGTTTGTGAATAATGTCCCAGGATATTATTGTATTAATATTGTATTATGTTGTATATACCTAATATATATAAAAAGAATTAAATTACATATTAAAATGTATATTATGATTATAAATATATATATAAGCGCTGTAGGCGTTGCTTCAAGATTATTGTCGCACTTTTCTCTCTTAATCTTCTAGACTACTCTTTATATTTACTATTTATTTCTTAAGTGGCTACACCCCTATCACTCGTTTAATTGTTCTTCTTGCTGATTTTATCCATCCTAAGGTTGTCTGGAAGAGATCGCAGTTAGTTATAAGACCGCCTATTGTACTATATTTAATACAACTGTTTACTTTAAATTTAAATCTTGATGTGCAATAAAGAGTATTTGTATTGTATTGTGTTGTATTACTTTTATAACCAGATAGATGATAATCTTAGTTAGCCTAGTTCGGGATCAGATGTATTAATGAATAGGCCCAAGATATTTATTATTATTACTAGAAAAATAATTATTTGACTACTTCAACTTTCTAACTGCAACATAAACAAAACATAGCCTAGCTATCCATCAAACAGGTTACAGTAGTAAGACCGCGTCGTCATTAAATGTGACCGAAAAGGATTTAGTCGACTCTTAGTAAGGAAGGTTTTACTCGACAGCGGTAAAAGTGGCCGATACTAAGTATTCTGTCTCGTCTACCTACTGTCTATGTTATAATCATACATTTAGCATTCGGTACAAGTACCTCATATATCGGCAATGCTTTGATTCTCTTATTTGTTTGACTTGTGGCAGGACAGTGAAATATGGCTTTGAAATATGGTTTCGTTCAATACCACTCTAATATGATGTTTTTGTTTATGTTTCGTTCATGGATTTATATTTTATTCTCTTTTATTTGTTATTTAAAGATCACACTTGTTAGGAATCAACCATGCAGTTTCTATAGTCAAAGACTGTAGACATTAAAGACAAATAATACCTATTCGATACTTAGTTAATAAGTAATCTCTTCTTAGTTTGCAGGTTGCAAATAGCGTGATAGCGTCCGTAATGTTTTTAATATTAAAATAATTTGCTTCTAATGACTTTTATTTTAAAAATATTAGCTTTCTGCACTCCTTCTCCATATGAACTCTAACTGTTCCAAATTTCAAACTCCTCCGCAATTTTCTTAAAAATGGATACAAAGTTTTTGCTTGACGTGTTAATATTAGGATAACTATACCGTTAGACACCTCAACTGTCTATGAAAGAGCCATTTAGGAAAATTTTCCGCGATAATCACCCAGCATCATCAAAATTCTCAGCGCCGCAACCGTAAAATGTAAAATAAGCAAAGTGGTATGATTTTATCCCGTATTTGTGTAGATCGGTCCCGCACCCGATCTCTGCAGTCACCTATCGGATCGTGTGAGTGAGGGTAAAGAGAATACACTTTTGTACTACAATATATCCCGCGTAGGTGTCTGGTCCCCGTTAAAACTAGGTAGAATCGTTAAGACTATTATTACTTTTATTAATGCCATTATTATAATTATAAAAGTATATATTATTTGCAGCCAGAAAACGGCAATCTGAGCTTATTATTATTAAATCTAGTACTATTATGAGAAAAGTCAACAATGCTATTGCCTATTTTCTACAAGTTGTTTTATTTCTTGAGTTGTTAAAGCTTCTTAACCACTACAATATTTCTGGTCCACGTTGTACATTAAAAACAATCTAAGTATATAAAATATTATAACCGTACGCAAACCCGAAATATCAATTCATCATAATTATATTGATTTGTAATGGTTACTACAAGAAGATCGATTTCCAGCTCGCAGCTATGTACTACGGTATAACTGTAAAAAAAAACTTAGAATAATGAAGATTTACTACCGGCTGGGCAGGTGGTGAGATTGATCGTGAGATAATGTAGCCATTTATATCTGATATCTACCTCGGTTCTTTTAGTAGTTGTAACTAAATGAAGTGAATGGTTAAACTATCTTCTTTTATTTTTCAATATACATAATCTCTTACGTATTGACTGCACATCTGGCACAGTGGTTACGCTAGTCGCCTTGCTCCTACCGCCCTCGTTTTGGGTTCAATCCGAGCAAAATACAATAATACTATTTAGGTCACCTAGCAATGGTTATTCTTAATCTTATTGCTATTGTTTAAACAACACTAGAGAAATAAATACTTGTACCACAGAGTACACCCATCCAAGGCGAGCACATCCATATAAAAATTAACTTAGTTGAACCCGTTTCCTCCATTGCTGAACAATGCAACCAACGAATGTAATTGGTGGATATTACGCATCTATTGCAACGTGGCATACAACATATCGGGTGGATAAACTCCTTAAATGTTATCACGATTCTATGCCAACTCTGCCAGCGATTCCATTCTTTTGTAGGGTAGAAGGTGGAAGAACTCGGAATTATCAGTAGTAATTAAGTATAGTACTTGTGCAGCCACCAGCGTGGTTACTTGTTGGGCGAAAAACTGCATGTAACATGTATCTTTTCAAGTTTTAGGCCCGAGTTCCTGAGTTTGATTCCCACCCGGGATAAATCTTTGTAAGATTAACGCTATTATTTTTTCTGTGTCTGGGTGTAATTTAACTATAATAATAATATCCTGGGACATTATTCGCCCACTGATACTGATATACCTACTAGATACTACTTTCCTTTTTGAAAATACATAGTTATGTAGATGATGATGTCCTCCCGACCGAATTTCGGCCACGGCGGCCAGTCTTAATAGAGACTAGCCAATTGCGCAGGACATATTATAGTGCACAAGTGTGTGCGCTAACAAAGGGGCACTTTCTATTCCATCACTCTCATGATCCGATGGGACGCCTAGCGACACGACCGGAAAGAGTTCAGGTACAGGACCGACGGCTTTACGTGCTCTCCGAGGCACGGGGTTATAATACCGCCAAATTCCAGACTTCGGGCTGATACTGAGAAATTTCTTTTTACGGAAAAATACCAAAATCACTTTTTGGCCCGACCTGGGATTTGAACCCAGGACCTCATTATCTGCGGTTGAACACGCTACCGCTAGACCAACGAGGCAGTCAAGTTAGTTATATAGATACGAGTATAATAAAAGATAGAAACGGGTAACTCACGTAATTAATGGGGGATGTGGGAATCGTACTCACGACCTGCGACGTGAAAGGCAACTACCAACCGCACCAACCAACCCGTCATAAAATGTATGTCAATATACAAGTATGTTTATCAGTTTGCTTGCCATAGTACAGGCTCTGCCTAGTTTGGGATTAGATGGCAGTATTTTAGATGCCCCAAGATATTAATTTATCCTTTTAGGCATAAAAAAACGCACATTCATTCGATACTAAGATGATCTAGTCTGACGTTTAAAGATCTAATCACATACCACTGACACATTTGCATTGATCTTATTAATAACATGACTTAATAAATAATTGCGTTTATCTTAAAAAAACCGACACAACCTATAATTATCTTCACAGCGGTAGGAAATACCACCTGTACTTTATGTATAATTTTATATCATAATTGTAAATTCTATTAAAGATCACCCAGAAAGTTAATAAACGGCGGCAGTCAACTCCGATGCTGGCTGCTTTAGAATAGGGAGCTATAGAGACCCTTGGGGCAAGGGTCAAACTAACGTAATAAATAATTGATTTTATATCTTATAATACCAAGTGGAAGGCAAAATAGATACAACCTTGCTATAGAACACCGAGTGATTAGTCTTGAGAATTATAGCCTATAGGTACCTTCAAGAACAGTAACAGGTTAAGTTCTACACAAAGCAGAATGACCGTGTGCTTGATATATTTTTCCAGTTGATCAAAACGAAAAAAATGGTCTGTTTCAGAGAAATACAGACGCCATCACATCCAGCTCCCCCAATCTGTCAAATTTCTTTTATATAGAATTTCATCTTTATCACGTATACATAAGGTTCACTTTCAATTGGGGAAATTTGATAGATTGGGGTAGCTTGATGTGCCAGCGTCTGCACAAGAGTAAAAAAAAACAGTGTGTTAAGTTAAATCTATGAATGAAAAGTAGAAGAAAGTTTATTCACACGGGCCGCCAACGTGTCTGACATACTTTTTGCTACCTGTCTCCACACAAGAAAACATAGCAATAAAACCCACGTGTTCTGCACGAAGCTGTAGTGTTATTCACGGATGAATACAACTCGACCACGGTGAATATCTTGTGCTCTCAGTGGAAAATCAAATACATTCTGAACGGAATTTTAATCGTCACGATAAAAGCTGTGAACCCAGACCGAGGTCCCGGGGGACCCGGTATACTAACTTCTTGTCACCCATCCTTACTAAATAAAATAATAATAATACAATGATATCCTGGGACATTATTCACACACGGCCATCTGATCCCAAACTAAGCAGAGCTTTTAAATTATACCCAGACTCAGAATAAGCAGACATTTTCATGCACACAAATATCTATACTAGGTGGGAATCGAACTCACGACCTGCGGCGTGAAAGGCAAGCATTTAATAACCACCCTCGTCAAATAATATTAGTCCGCCCGACGCGACTCCTGGATATTATATTACTAGTTTGCCCCGCGGTTTTACCCGCGTTAATCTTTATAAATTATAGCGTATGTGTTAATCCAGGATACAAGCTATCTTCATACCATATTTTATTAAAATCGCTCCAGCCGTTTTAACGTGAAGAAGTAACAAACATACACACTCACAAACTTTCGCCTTTATTATATTGGTGTGATACTTTTTGTCACCCGTGCTTACTGGAAAATAAATTTTGTGTAAAAATGAAAACTGAGCATTATGCGTGGAGCTTTAATCGTTACGATGCAGTGGAAGCTTTAAGCTCGGACACGGTCGACTGCCCGAGGCCCGACTCTAACACACACTTTCTAAATTGGCCTCACGCATTCATATAACATGTGTTATCTTTGCATTTTTATTCATAAATCCGTAACTTCAAGCAGTAGTAAGGTGATTGGAAAGAAATAATCTAAAAATCAAAATAAGTATTGAGTATAGTGTAATATCTGTAGGTATTCTATTGCCTTAAAAATTGTAGAAACATGATTCATGACCTTTATTGCCATTTGTGTAGCATTTAATACAAAGAATTTTCTGAAAAATCTAAAGGAGTTAATCTAATTATTCATAACCTCTATGTCAATGTCAATGAGTGTCATGTAGATGTCCTCTATGTCTATGTCATAAAGTTCGAGGAGGTCTAGAGAGTGTTCTATCTTATATGTATACTAGCTGTGCCCTGCGGTTCTACCCGCGTTAAACTTAATTATCACAGCTCCTCCCCCGTTCGTGATAGCGTGATAATATTAGCCTATATGTTGACCCGACCCCTTAGTAATATTTATGCAAAATTTGAAGTAAATCCATGCAGTACTTTTTGAGTTTAGCCCGGACGTACATACAGACAAACAGTTAAACAGACGAAAATTCTAAAATCTATATTTTTGGCTTCGTAATCGATTGTAGATGACGCCCCAAGTATCCTTTTAAAAAAACATTCCATGTACAGTTTTGACTTTCCTACGATTTTATTATATGTATAGATAAGGCTGAAACTAACTGACTGATCGATCAACACAAAGCTGAACCATGGTAAGGATTTTAGAAAATTCAACCCCAAAGGGGGTGAAAACATGTTATATTGATCTGATCAACTTATATTTGGCATTTATAGTCTTTAAAAATACCAGGCAGACGGGCTAAAGCTTGTCTTCTATTAAACAAACTAATTAATTTGTTTAATAGTAAACTCCCGCACGCATATTGAATTATTAATAATCGCGGAGATTAAAAATACAATTCACAAACACAAAACACACGAAAACTCGCAACAAGTGATCCATGCGTCAGACAAAAGTTATTGTTTATTTTTGTATATGTATAAATAATATAAAATGTCAAGTTATGGAATTTTACTCCCGACGAATTCAAATTGTATGCCGACAGGCACAGATTTCAATTTTGAAATTAGCATCACGCATGTTCTTTTATCTGTCCGATCTAAATCGGCTTTACCTTACAATGGACAATCATTGCGACGATTCAAATCCAGCTACTTACATTGCCGTTTTGTACGCGAGCCTCCGTCGACCAATACCCGCACACGCCGCAATGTATAAAAGTTTAACGTAAGCTTCTTTGTTGCGTGAGCTTTACTTGTCAAGTCGAATGATACGCAGAGTTTTGAGCTCATTTGTCATCGGACGATAATAGTCAATGTTCGTTCAATCGACAATGGTTCATAATATTTTCTTCTTGTTGTTTGTATTGTGTACAAATCTTTAGCGGACTTAAGAGGGATTTTATGTGCCGTACTTCCAAAACGATACCTTTCTTTATATAATAAACTGATGAATATTTAACAAGGCGATAAAGTCTTGTTCAAATCATGATAACTGGACAGTACATTTTATTCTCGGAAACCTTATTCACTTAAATTTTATCAAAATAGGTTTTTTAATGGGGTGTAATAATTTCATGTTTATTTAAATAAATCTAATATAATATTAATAGAAGTGGATATTGAAATCATCCTTGCATATCATCATCATCATATCAGTCGAAAGACGCCCAAAGATCCCCACAATTGCGCGTATTGCACTACCCGCAAGTTCCAGCGCCTTGAAGCGACTCTCACAAGATCATCGGTCCGCCTCGCAGGGGGCCTTCACTCGAGTACCTTTCTGCCCATACATGACACATCGTGTCATTTCAATAAAATTAACGCTTGCACTAGGGAAATAAATCCCTATATCTCGCGGGACTTGACAAACTTGCAATTAACGGACACAAAGCATACTAAGTTCAGAACAAACGTTTATGGGCCATACTTACAGTTATCTTATGCGGAGATTGAATCCGATACGCCTTAATACAGTTGGGACTGCCGTGGCCTTGCAGTGCTTCTGGAATGTTCGCATAGGCTCGCACAGATGGTTTTCATGCCATTATGTGAAAGAAAACGGCATCCTTACTACGACGCCAGAATGGTAGTACCAACAGCATTCTAAACATTTTCGCTGCCATTCTAGAGCCGACTGTCTCTTTCAGGGATACTGGAGGGAGACAGTCCTAGGTATAAATTAAAACTATCAATACTAATATATTTCCATAAGCCTAGTGCTATTGTTACTTACACCGAAATACTAACAAGAGTATGCTCTTAAAGTTTCGTGAAGTCTTATTATTTTTATATATTGCCATATTTCCTGATCCAATCCCATGATCTGCATGATATCATATACTGTACCTGACAATATTTGACATATTTTCAGGCACAGTCTATGATGCCTTACAAATCACTTTTTCTATTATGTTGCAAATAAAAATTTGTTACTTCTTGACGTATAAACTGGCTGAAGCGATATTAATAACTTAGCTAAGGTGCTAGCCACCACGAAAATTGCTAAATATATTGTAACAAACAAACAATTTTATTATGTAAAAATGTATTGTATTTAACCCTACGTGCTAATTGGCACGTTTGTAATAATTGTTATAGTTTTATGTTATCTTAATAAAATTTGGTATGGAGTGACCCTGGATTAACACATAGATACTAAACTAAACCTAATTTATAAAATTTACTGCGGGTAAAACCGAGGGGCACTGCTAGTTAAGAATACATATGTTCCATTCCATACATGAGACGGGTGCACATAAAAAAGCTTTTTTCTATCAATTACGTTTTAGTATTTTTCTTTAGTTATTTATAAGTTGGACGTTGAATATAATAAATGTAACTGTTCAACGTAAGATGTAGATGTAACGATGTAACACGTAATTGTTTTCATTTGAATTTATGAAAGTAGATCGGTTTTAAGTAAATCCTCATTGGATTCACGACGCGCAATAACCATATGTCATTGTTATGGGGTATAAAATCATGTTAGCTACCAGTGTTACCATAAAATCACCTTTTTATTGACCCATTCTGGACTACTCCATGTTTAAGAATCAAGTTATTTAGTCGCATTTCGTTTTACAGCTCCGTAACAATTGGTGCTTGTTTCAACCATTTTACAGGCAAATCTTGTTGAAGTTTGTAATAGAGCTATTCTTGCTAGAGTAAAGGGAAAATAGTTATTGATTTATCTAAAGGTTGAAATTATATACAAGGTGTAACATAAATAGGGGATGTAAATGAATTAGTTTAATTTGCTTATGGAACTGAACCACGTGTACGGTGTACCGTCGTCCGTTTTATGTCCGTTTAAACAAACGAGTACCAAAGTGCACAAAAATAAATAATACAAAAAAAACATTTCTCATTTACTGGGTGGAACAAAATTAAAATTTAGTATGGAGTTAGCTGACACCCTGGATTAACACATGGCTATAATTTAATAAAGTTCGATGCGGGTAAAACCGCGGGGCTAGGCTCTACTAGCTGTGCGGTTTTACCCGCATCGCATTCAATATTATTCTCTGGCTTAACCTAGTATAACTTATACAGTTTCACTTTTAAATTAAAAAAGGCACACCACTATATGTGTCAAATAAGAAATAAGTGGAAACGTCGAGGCCTATATGTTATAACAATTTTATTTTACATATAATTTAGTTGTAAGATCGAATGTACGTACTATTGCTAAAACGACGAAGTCCAATTTAAATCCTAAAAACACGTGAGGAAGTAATTAAAACATTGTACTGATAATTAATTACTAAACACACCTTTCGTGTTATTCTAATTATGAGAAAATAAATGATACTTTAGTTCAAAATTAAATCTTTCTAACCAAATGTTTAATTAGTGGTCTAAAAATTATTAAGTAGACTCAAAGATAACACTCAAAGATATGTACGTAATTTACTCTTGAAATGCGGTTGGTTGAATAATAATTTTGAAACTACCCTTTGTTACTCTCATTTTTAGTAACACATATAAATTACAATTAGACAAATCGTTATCATGTTTCATTGAAGACCTCCATGGTGAAATGGTTGTAATTTAATAATATCCTGGGACATTATTCATACACGGCCATCTGATGCCAAATTAAGCGCAGCTTGTACTATGGACATCAGATAACTACATATACCTACAACTTTTCTTTTTTTTTACATATTTATATAGATAATTAGACCCAGACACAGGACAAACAGACATGTTCATGCACACAAATACATGTCCTGGGTGGGAATCGAAGCCACGACCTGCGGCGTAAAAAGCAAGCATTTACCAACCACGCCAACACAATTTTGTGTGTAATATTTAGCCTTGTTGTTTCCGGTCCAGAAAGAATGACAGGACCACCCCATACTGGGTGTCCTAATACTTAAATAAGGGATACCCCAGATAGTTGGACGAGTAGCAGCGCCACCTGTGTACTAGGTACCACCTAACTGCAATAGCCAACTCACATGCCAAACGTGGTGACCATAAGAGCATAGCTACCATAAGTTGTCTATTGTAGTGTCTATTGTAGCCGTATGGTCTATTTTCTCGATGGAAAGTTCAGCCGTTCCCCATACATTGGCTAGTAAGAACCATATTGGGAACTTCAATGACCATTAAATGTCTATAATAAGAATGGTATAGTAATCATAGCGCAAGACCGGTAATTGTGGAGATCTTTGGGGGAGGCCTTTGTCCAGCAATGGACGTCTTTCGGCTGATTTGATGACGATGATGATGAAGGAGAACAGCAGGTAAGTTTCAAGCGGAAATACAAGTTTCCACCGCGCCGTTCACGATACAGAAAAGATCAGCACGCGCTTGATATACATATATCTCCAATTCTTGCACTCCAACACAAATTGCGAAACTATCTTCAAAGCCGGCTGACTTCTGTTTTCGAAGTTGAAACAATATCGCCTTAGTTTAATCCTGACGACTTAACATTGCGACGAAACTCATAAAAAGACTTTTACTCAGTTACGTGTTCTTCTGTGCATTGACGTCTGTAATAGACGCAAAGGTCATATACATATATGTGCTTTGATAAGACGAAGGCTGTAGAGACACACGAGTCTTCGTAGCCATGCTAGCTCCACTATGCAGCTTTAGAAGCCACTCCATGGATACACATGAACTACAAAAATGACCCTTACGGGCTATGTCATAAAGGTATCGAAGACGCTTCGGTGACACATGAATGTGATAGAATCTTGTACAGTCTTCGTCTTCGTACCGTCTTGTATCGTCTTGTACAGTGGAAACGTCTATTGAAGTGTATGATAACGAATAAAACCAGTTATTAATACCACACGCCTAAAACATGGGTAATTAAGCAGCTGAGAACAACCAAATTAGGGTTTCATAGTCAGTTGCTTCCACCGGTCCGTTAGTTATCGACGAGGTAAAGCATCAAGGCACGCGGTCAGTCCATAGCTGGGCGGCCGCCATAGCTGTTTATTTTCTGATTGAGTCCGTATTTAGAGGACACGTTAAACTGTCGGACTTGGTTGTAGTCATTAGAAAACAATCGTTAAGCCATGCCAAAGGTTGTAGGCCTTGAACTACAAGTAAGCAATGCCCATTTGCAATAACTAAATTGGTTATACTGCACTAGTTTTGGACAAGAATTGTTATGGTTTGCTTTATTTCAAGTTAATTTTGAATATATTTTGGACAAGAATTGAATGATTGATTGGGAAACTGAATTATTAAAATAAAAAAAAAACATGCGTTTCATTTGCGTCAGTTAGTGGGCAAATGAAACGGTTATTTGAAGGTACCTACTCATAGACCTTAAATTTATCATTACCTACTTTAAATTTTGAAATTATTATTATTGTGTGAATCCAACCTATTTTTTATTCGTTTTGGCCACTCAATTTTGAACTGTATTTGTTAAACAATATTTAATATTTATTTGTTTAACGGGGCATAATTGCCGGACACCGACAGGGGCTTCAATAAATCTCTTAAATAGGTACGTTTCATGGTAGGTTTCAACATGCATTTTTAGTAGTGATTCTTACACCCGCTGGAATTCCTTACGTCTGTTTTGTTCAGTTAATATTCAAGTTAAAATTCCTAAGATATGTATTATTAGAGCGGACGGAATTCATATGTTGATAGTTGCAGCCCAACTGAGAAGCTCTCTTAGACCTATTAATCTAAACACCAAACACTTATGTTTTCCCATATGGAGCTTTGACCACTGCTCAAGGTACCGCTGATTCTAAGGTTCAAATGTTTATAGAGAGGCCGTGATCCTTGGCATGGTCTCAAGGTGTCACAGGTCAGGAGCAAGCGATCAATGTGGTCCTCACCAGCTTTTAAAAGTGGCCATAGAGGACGACCTGAAGCATTAATTCTGAAAGAATCATGGGGCTTCATAATTCATCATCACCATCATCATAACAACTGTAAAAAGTCCACCGATGGTCAAAAGCCTCTTGGCCATAGTACACAGAGAGACGCTGCTGCTAGTCCCCGCTAAACATTCCCTCGGGACAACTTCTACTCCCCTCACGGGATGAGATGGGGTGAAGATATTCTTTATGGCCGTCTTTGTAATTAGATTACAAAAATTTTACACTATTTAAGATTGCATTACCTATGTATTCAAGTGTACTAACAAGTGCTCCAAGCACATTCTAAAGCCTTCTTAGGTACGCCAGCTATGCCACTTGCGGTCTGACCGGCTTATCAGTTAATTAATTAGTTTGTACGGATGCATAAATATCTATATCGAGGTAAATGTAACACTTGGCAAACGACTTAACTGCGATAATTTAATGGAGTAGAAATTTTTAAACCCTGAATCGGGCGATGGGATAATAATTACCACCTCATTTAAAACTCTATTGTGTTGCAATAAGAGCTAAACTAAAACATGAATGATTAAGGGTTAAGTGAGCTACACCATTGGGTAAAAGAATAAAATCCGGGCAATAGCAATATATAATGGTAATATAAGTCCTGGGTGTGCTCAAGGTTGCCGGAGCTAAGTAGCCAGAAAGTTCCCAGAACTTAGTTCTGGAGGTGGAGCTTTTTAAGTGTGGTAGACCTAGGGTCCTTAACAGTATACACTCCAGATCTTATTGTAATATCATAATGTTGTGGTCCTGAGCTTGATTAAAGATACAAGAGTTCATCCGGGAAGGTGCTGTTAATATGTGTTGTTCAGAAACGGGGTAGCCCCATTAATATCCATTTTCAAAGATTTAAATATCATCATCATTATCATATCAGCCGAAAGACGTCCACTTCTAGACAAAGGCCGCCCCTCTATCTCGGATCTCTACAATAGACGGTCCTACGCTGCCCGCATCCAGCTGCTTCCCGCGACCCTTGAAAGATCGTCGGTCCACCTTGTAGTGGGCCTGCCCACGAAGCGTCTTCCGGTTCATGGTCGTCACTTGAGAACCTTTCTGCCCCATCGGCCGTCAGTAATACGAACTATGTGCTCCACCCACTGCCACTTCAATTTGGCAATTCTTTGGCCTAAGATTTAATTATAAAAATAAATAATTAGCTAGCCCGTTAATTTATATTGTAAGTAAGGTCGCCAGAGCTCATAGTGAGTGACCCGTAAGTGACCAATGGTAGCAATTGCTTATTTTCAGGTCACCGCTATGCTTTTATGCTAATTTGGTAGTACAATGAACAAAATGAGTATGTGGATATGACAGTCTTCACGACTGTAACCGAGTGTACTCGATTCAGCGTCACCAACTAGAACTTGATCTGAATTAATCCTTTTTTTGTCATGTTATTTACTTAACTTCCGGAAGGGGAAGACCTCATCGAACATTCTCTGACCAAATCGGAGACGTTCTCAAGAAAGGGCAGGTCAGAAGTACCCTAAACCGGCGAGCATGTATGAAGAATATAATGACAGTAATCGAGGCAAAAGACAGTGACAGATGGAAATCCGTTTCTCTGCGTACCCCTCTGGGAAACAGGCGTAAGTCTATGTTTGTGTATGTATGTTATTTACTTTAAGCCTTTCACTGCGTCACTGAACAGTAGAGTCGAGTATTCGCTCTAGCCGTATAGCGAGTACATTCCTCAGCAAAAATACGCGTAAATAGTTCAGTTAAGTGGTTTACCGTATTATACTTATAATGCTCTAGAATTTGCAACCTTGCTTTTATAGGTACCTTTATGTGTTAATTTCCTAATCTCGTAGCCATTTCTACACTGTTGAGAGATAGTGGATATAACGCAGCGTGGTTCCGTACTGTATAAATCTTACTTTCGAATAACTAGCTGCGAGCTACCCTAACAGTTTCAATATTGGAATAGTCTGTGAATTTGAGTAGTATTTATTTATTCAGGGAAACTAACAAAACATAAACAAATTCATTGATTACATACATGTTATAAAATTACGTGCTAAATGTTGCTTTACTTACAAGTCGCCACGGCATGGTATATCTATATACATCAAATCTTGACTATCCGCACATAATAATGTTTAGGCACCGTATTCATGGCAATCCATAACAAGGCTGAAGCTTTCAATTTCAACCTTAAAACTTTGTAATAAGGTCCAATATTAGTAAAAAAATGCTTAGTTGCCCTGAGCATGGATATGTATTGTGTCCGTGACTTCTATGTTCGTAAAGTTAACGCGAACGCGGTATAGGGATTTTAGTGACGTCAAAAATAACTGAATTGTTTTTAATGAAATATAACTTCTCGAATAACCATACGAAAGTTTTCAATCAGTATGTTCATGTCAGCTGGAAGTCTTTTTCCAAAGCTGGACAAAGGCCTCCCCTAAATATTTTCATAATTGCCAGTCCTGTGTTAACCGCATCTAGCAGCTTCCAGTGACCCTCACAAGATCATCTGACCTTGTAAGGAGTTTGCCCACGCTGCGTTGTTGTTCTGAGATTCGTGGTTTCCACTCAACCTCGAATTCAATCAGTTCGCGTAATTGGGAGCTACTGACGGAGATCCGTGAATCGGAGAGCTGGCAAAGCTGTGCGGAAATTGCTCGTCATCAACATCATTTTGGGCCGCTTTGCCAACGGTTCATGAGATTGAAGGAATATCGAGTGCCCTTGCATCCCGCGCGGATGTCTAGTCTCTGTTCAGTATAATAAGTAACAATAATATATGTTTGTGCGCATATTTGTACCCTATATGTTTTTTATGCCCCGCGCAGTTGGCTTGGTCTAGAGGCTAGTTTGATAATTTCATACCTTATACTGTGGAAGACAAACATAACTTATAAGTCATTCGAACTCTAACTTAACCAACGATAACTTTGAATTCGGCATTTCACATGCATCTCTTATACGTTCAATTACGACACGATAGATAGATTCAAAACAGAAAATGTATGAGAAAATTGACAAATATTAAACTTAATCGTCCGGTGGGAATCAAACCAACCCCCTCTACAAAGGCGCTCTTCCGTCAAGATACATACGATACACACCATCATAAATCGATCAATCAGCCTTTCGGAAGTTGTAGATGCCATTTATCTGCTTTGTTTCTAGAAACATGGCCGACTGATATGTTTACTGTTGTAATTGAAAGGAAGAGAAACTCTTCTTAAAGTATCAAATGGAAAGCAATATAAATTGTGTTTTATTTTTACTTGACATAACTCTAGGGTATGAATGAGATCATATGGAAGGACCAACTGGCATATGAATTATTCTTTATTTTTATTTCTCAGAAAATAATTCCACTAAGTCACGATTACTGATGTGAAACAGGATATCGTAGCATTTGCTAACCCTTAAATATGAATAAATTACACGTATTTATCAATGAAATGAACAAAGAATAGTGTATGTTTACAAGCAGCATGGCACTATCCGCTACATAGCTTACTACACTAGGTACTGCGAAGATTGGCACATTGCAAAATTAAAGGTTTCTCTTACGGGTGACAATTTTTATCTATATAATTATGATTGATGATATCTTCGAAACTATGCATTTAGGACCACATGTTCTAGGAATCTCTGTTTTATTTCTACTTATAGAATACAACCTTAGAGTTATCGGATGACAAAAAACACGGTGTATATTTGAAAAGTATTTGCGTTTATGAGCTTTTAGTTCATTTATGTGATTAAAAGGTAGTATATAGTATACTAATTACCATAATAATAGTCATTTATGTTTTATTTAATATATACATAGTTATTTATATTATTATTATTATATTTTTAGTATGTATATTCTTTTCACACAAATCTCACTATGGCGAACGATTGCTTAAAGAAAACTCATATTAAAGTGAGCTTGTCCCAGTAAAATAGTTCTAGTTTATATATTTACTAGCTCTGACCGTCGGTTTTTTTATTACCCTTTTACCCTTCGATAAACTTTATAATTTAAATTATATTACTATAGAGTTTCATCAAAAGCCGATCGGTAGGTTTTGCGTGAATGAGTAACAAACTTCCCTACATCCTCCTCACAAACTTTCGCATTAATAATATTATTAGGATACATATTATTTCTGTGTACCTACAATAAAGAATAAGTATTGTGGGGTGAGAGTGTAACACTTAGAGGTTATTAGCACACTCTTATATTTTCACGCCAAATAAAAGTGTGTTCATTGGAAATGTCCTTTTTGGGATTCCGGGTCTGTCAAGAAACTTATGTCTCACTGTCAACTGCATATAAAAAGCAAGGCGGAACTTTTAGGGCTGTAACAAAGAAATTTAAGAAGGCAATATTAAGACTGCACGGGGGCACTGTGGTTAAGGCAGCCCCGCTACTTCATATTGCAGCATATCGATTCCCTCACGCAATATATTTGTATATTTGTCTGACCCATAATTAGTTGTCCTGGACCGGTTGAACTTGGTGACCGTTAATTATATGTTTGAAACTATCCCGCGACACAGGGATTAACTTCCCTAGTGCGGGCGTTTTCTTTAATAACTATATATATATATATATATTTATATATATATATATATATATATATATATATATATATATATATATATATATATATATATATATATATATATATATATATATATATATATATATATATATATAAGGACCTTCATGTCCATGCAACTGAACAAATTAAACAAAACCAGATAGTAAAATACAGTAAATATTTAATTGATTAGGTACCCATAAAAAACAAAACCCCATAAACAATAGTTCAAAAGAGTAAAAAATTAAAGAACTCCATGGGAATCAATAATTTAATATGTATTCTGAAAGGTGGAGGTATTTATAGGATGCAATGCAAACGGTGATCACTTACCGTAAGGTGACCCGCTTGCTACCTTATGGTAAGTGATCACCGCGGCCAATGGACACTCACAATACCAGAGGGACGGTGCTTGGCACTGGACTGTCAACGTATAAAGAATGAAATAGGATAGGTTCTTGAAGGTTGCCATGTCTTACCTGATCGGAAATACCTCCGTAGTTAATTGACTAATAGTGTTCCAAATGGACTTGGTCATAAAGTGAAAGAACGCTATGCTTCTGCTTTGGTTTAGCCTAGACCTACGGACGCGGTTCAATTCATCTTTAATGGTGGATAGACTGCCACTTCAATTTGGGCTATGCAGGTTACTTTGGCTGGATGCGGGCAGCACAAGACCGGCCATTGTGGAGATCCTTTGTCCAGCAGTGGTTATCTTTCGGCTGATTTGATGATGATGATGAGACTTAATGTGTGCAACACATATTTTTCTTTTCGTACCAAAATAGACAACATTTATTAAAAATGTAAACAAAAGTAGGTTAATAGATTTTTTTAACCAAAACTTATCAAGCCATACAAATCTATTGTACAACTTTTCTATTGTTTACATTTTTGATAAAGGTTGCCGATTATCGTTTAAAAAGAAAAATGTTTTGCCCATTTGTTTCAGCCTATCTAATCACTTAATAATACATACATTCTGAACTTGCGACGTAACAAAGTGTAGGTAAATCAGGGATTACTTAAAATAACAACCCCATCTATTTTCCCTGAGATATACTAAAAATCTTATCTAATAGCGGAGTAAGCCAAGATTAGCCAACGTTTCAAGCAAACACAGGCACGTTTCAAAGGAAAATAGGTATCTATACGATTTCGTTTCGTGCTATACGTGCCAGTCGGTATCAAGCGGCGTACGGAGATTAGCTAATCGCTCTAGCTACTTCGGATAATTAATCGATTTACCGCAGTGGCCACATTCACTAACATCGATGCATTAGGTCATAGGTCGCCGCTATGCTAAACAAGGACAGTTGTATATTCCTCAGTTGCACCGCGCTATTCCGCTTGAAACGGCGAATCACGCCTCTCGCGTGAGAAAAGGATGGCGATATCGATAGTGAAATGTTAAAATCATAAACGGTCAAACTAAACGTAACTTTATTAGCTAGAGTTAGAGTTGTATGTAGCGCAGTATCCGTAGAGTCACGATTCCAATGTTCTCTTCAGAAGCATTCCGTATTTCACTACATTGTGTTTGTTATTATCATTTTATACGTTTAAATCACATTATATGTTAATGAAATAGTTTCATAGACCATTTGCACAGCTGGTTGACTAACTATTGTGATTTAATACCGAATTATAATGACAAATTACACGGATTAAAAGCGTACAAAGGAATGTTAATACGGAGGCACTTAGAATTAATTATATTAGGAGGGTAGACACTACTTAATAATCTAATCTATGTCATCTTAGTCGGGTAAAAGCTTTAAATGAGGTAGAGCTTCCTTTCGCTCTAAGAGAAATTCAACTAGGGAAATATCTCCTCCTTACAGAACACAATTCAGGTAGTGATCTCCCGTATCATAGTAGTCCGATAAAAGATCCCCAAAACGGAAAAATGATAATCAATAATTTTTAAACTTTCTCGAATCATAATAAGATATAAACATTGTTTACAGATATTACACGGTTTACAAGGGCCCGTGACCACGATCAATGCAACTTGGTCGAAACGTCGGGAAAATAACAATTAAGGTTAGTCGCGTTAATACCTGTAAATAATATTTATATCTGATAATCAACCAGTTCGTGAAAGAAAGAAAGTGGATGCCCATAAAAGACACGTTAGCTAATCATCATTTTTGCATTGGCATTAAATGATTTTTTATCTGTATTTTACAAATTGACGTTCTATAATATTCAGTTTAATAAAATTCACTGTTTATGTTACACCTTTTATATATCTTACTAGCTGTGCCCCGCGGTTTATCCCGCGTTAAAAGTTTATAAATTATCACAGCTTCTCCCCCGTAGGTGATAGCGTGATAATATGGAGCCTATATCCGACCCGACCTCTTGGTAATATTCATGCAAAATTTGAAGTAAATCCATGCAGTACTTTTGAGTTTAGCCCGGACATACATACAGACAAACAGACAAAAATTCTAAAAACGATATTTTTATATTCGATGTCGATTGTAGATCACGCCCCAAGTATCCTTTAAAAACTTGAGAGGTGTCAAGGGACACCCGGATGGAACATATACCCTCAACAAAAATAACCGTAGCAAAAAGTGTCGTGACAACTTTTCGTAAAAAAATTTTCCATCTAGCCCCCTTTCACAACGCGCGATTTTGACTTTCCTACGATTTTATTATATGTATAGATTAGCCGTGTGGTTTCCGGTCTAGAAATAATAAAAGGACCATCCTAAACCATCCCGTGGGTGTCGTAAAAGGCGACTAAGGCATACACTAGGTCGTCGGCCAGCAGCGTCACCTGTGTATTAGAGACCAACTAACTGCGGTCACCAACTCGCATGCCAAGCGCGGTGATTACGGCGAACCCCTTTAAATTGGAACATTATAGAAACCGTTGGGAGAGGACTATGTCCAGCTGTGAACAATATCGGGCTGACGATGACATATCTTATTATGATCTACCATGTATTCTCCATCCTAAGGTTGCCTGAAAGATAACAGCCTTTGCTATAAGAACGCTTATTACACATGTTTTAGTGTAATTTAATGTCACAGAATATCATAGGCCACAGGTTCGTTCCCATGTACAGACGCCAGCAGATCCAGCTACCCCAATCTGTCAAATTTCTTTTATAAATTTTCAACTTTATCACTTAGGCATAAGGTTCACTTTCAATTTGGGAAATTTTACAGTTTATGGTAGCTTGATGTGCTGGCGTCTGTGCTATAAAGAGTGTTTCTAGTCTAATCTTATAATGTGATTTATTTCGGATTATGTAAACACCTAAACTATGGTGACATGGGTAGGCATTCCTCCTGCCTTGCCAAGTAAAAGTCCATCCTAAGGTTGTCTGGAAGATAACGCTATATGCGATAAGTCCGCTTATTACACATGTTTTCTGTATTTTTGATGTCACATATAACGTGCCACAGGTACATATTCTCATGTACTGTAAAAAAATCTTATCTAATCATATAATATAATTCGATTCTGATTATGAAAAGATCTAAAAGACCCCTAGGACAAGACTAAAAGACTGATGAATTCAAGTTGTGACTACTAAGACTTTGTTTGTGTGACCCACACATATTTTTAGTTCATTAATAAGTCCATTAATAGTCATGTCAGCCAAATTACGTCCACTGCTGGACAAAAGTCTCCACGAATAGTGGGGAATATAATATGCTATAATTGCCACGGTTGGTAGACGGGTTGGCGAACGCATTTTGATGGTCTTCGTTCACAGAAAAACACTGCTGCCTGTGCCTCTGCACGAGTTCCTGCAGTTTACTTACTCGATCACACGTACAGTTTCCTTCCATACATTAAGCACCAGCGCCTCTCGCGGAAACTATTAAGTACTAAAACTCTGGTGCTCAATGTTTGGGACGAAACTGTAAGTGTGATCGGGTAAGTAAACTGCAGGAACTCGTGCTAGAGGCACTGTTCTCTGGTAGGTATTCCCTCGGGACGATTTCTGCCCCCACCACGGTATACAGATAATGAATTAAATGTTTGTAAAGTTTAACGCGGAGGTCAGAGGTGTATTAAACAAGAACTTGTAGATTCTTTTTTATCAAAAGAAGAGAACGCATTCTGGTTTTTAGTGAGCCTACGGAGCCCTCGCGACATGGACTTGATTTGTTTGTGTGCATGAGAGGTAGGACACAGCGTTCATTCGCTCGAAGAGCAGCCCGACTGGGGAAGTACATCCACCTTACAGAAGACATTCCTTAATAATAACATTAATAATTTAATCACACACAGAAACACATTCTGTGTGTGAGTAAGGTAGCCAGAGCTCATCGGGGTGAGGGGAAAAGTCAGCAACACTTGCTTGCTGACTCTTAAAGGCCGGTAACGCACCCGCGACTCCTCTGGTGTTGCGAGTGTCCATGGGCGGCGGTGATCACTTACCATCAGGTGACCCACTTGATCGTTTGTTGAACTCTAACATAAAAAAAAATCTTGCGGCTTTTAACTATGATTATATATTTAGGGACAAAAATAGTAGAATAGCTCATAGCCAAGTAATCTCACCGGTCCGTAAGAGATTGGTGAGGTAAAGCAACTATGCTCACGGTCAGAAATCAAACCACTTTTATGGTCACCCATCTATGGAAGATGGGTGACTACAAAAGTGGTTTAATTTCTGAGCGTCTCCGTGCTTCTGAAGGCACGTTAAGCTGTCGGTCCCAGTTTGTCATTAGGCAACAGTCGTTAAGCCATGTCAGAGACCTACTGGCGGCTTGAACAACTGTGACATTAGGGTAACCACTGCCATACGATAAGTAAGTATTGAATAAATTCCAAATATGGCTCTTAGCAAACTCCAACGATAGGTTCAACCATGTCATCGGCTTGGCGTTGTCTTGTTTGCTTAAAATATATTGTAAAGATAACACTTATAAGGAGGGAACTGTAGCGGTCATGGAATTATGTAGGTACTTATTTCCACCTTTATCGTTGATAGTACAAATTATTTGAAGATACTTTTTTTTTGACATTGTCACTCAGAACAACGCAAGCCCCAAACTAAGCAAAGCTTGTACTATGGGTACTAGGCGACGATATACATACTGATATAAATAGATAGATATATACATAGAAAACATCCATGACTCTGAAACAAATATTCGTGCTCATCACACAAATATTTGCACTTACCGGGATTCGAACCCAGGACCACCAGCTTCGTAGGCAGGAGCTCTCCCAACTAAGCTACGGTGACCGTCAATTGTTGAGTCTATACTCAACATATGTATGCTTGGTAAACCGAGCTGGATTTAAATACTTCCTTAAAATTGAATTAATATAAACTACGCTATTACAAATTGTTTTTCTTCATACAGTTTTACGCTGTATCTGGTTCTGGCTTCTTCGGCCTTATGAGCCTTCCGTAAAATATATTATTATTTCATTTATTTTCGTCATGTCAAGTAAAGTCCGTCTCAGTCAAGTCATACGTAGTCCTTGTCGTACCCCAGTAAAGCAGTGGAGACTTTACTAGAGGCTTATATGGAGTTTTAGATTCAACACAGAAAATCGCAATTCACGGCAATATGGCACTTTGCTCCACTTGTGTACGTTGTCCATGATATTATGTCTAAAAATCCACCATATTTACACACAAAAACTTGAATTTACACCAGTTTTTGAAAATGAAACAATGCCCTGATGCGTCTTTTTCCGCATTGGCGCCAAAACTCCTTACAAATTGAGGAGGGGAGGTGTTGACATAATCGTTCCGCTCGGCCGACGGCTTGGTCATCGCAGTATGAAGGTTATAGTGCTCAAAGAACGCTGCTGCCTATTCTCTGGTATATACCATTGGGCCAACTTCTACGCCTCCCACGGGATGAAGTGGGGCTCGACCCCATCGGCACAATCTATACCGTCAGTCACACAGAAATTGTCGAAAAGACCACCAAACAGATTTTGATAAAATCTTTGTAGTTATATAGCTTATAAACATCAATATAAATTTCCAACTATCAACAGAATACATTCTTGTGGCGAGCGAGCAGCAACGTTAATAAACTTATAAAAAAGTTAGACTTTAACATATTCTGCAGTAAACCTGAGGCAGCGAGACGGGTACTCAGCCTAGATTTCTTTTCAAAATTTAATGTCAGCCGTCCATTAAATCAGAAAATTGTGAATATATATATTTTTATATAATGGTAACACCACCTAAATTGTACTCAGACATTGACTCGTGGAGACCTATAATTGGCCTACTGTTTAATATTTAAATTATTTTCAATATGTTGTTAAGTGCTGTTGTTCTTCCAAATAAAATAAAATAAATAAAATAAAATATATTCAAATAACACATAGGCTACGATTTATAAAGTTTAACGCGGGTAAAACCGCGTGGCACAGGTGGTGTTGTATAATTAAGTATGATACGCGAAAGTGTCTATAATTACATTATTGTTCTCATTTTGCTCTTTGTTAAGGTTTCAATGAGATATTACAACGTGATTGATTAGACTGATCTGATGGCCGATATTGGGCACTATTCCGTGATTTGGTCGACTACGCAGGACATAATATTAAGGCTCATACGTGTGCGCTAACACAGATTCACTCTCCATCGCTTCACTCTCATGACCATAAGAGATGGTGATCCGTCACGTAGGAAGAGAGATCAGACGCCGGAATGATAACATTACGTGCAACAGCACGATAACAACTACTAACAAGTAGTTGTGTCATATTGATAACTTCCAGATTTTATTATACGGGTTAAAAATCTTTAAATCTCTAATCCTCAGGTAGGTCCTATTTCGACTACTCCCGCATTAGGGAAATTAATTTCGTTCTTTTTAATTATTTTTCCTGTTAACTGTAAATAGTTTTCCTAGACGGAAATCAACCCCGGGACATAAAGTGGCGAGGCGACTGTTTTAAAAGCTGTGCAGTCAAGTAATATGAACACAAGACTACATTACCTGCAGTTAAAATCGCTACCGCTAGACCAACGAGGTACTTTTTTATTAATATATACAACCATCCTAAAACTGATATGAAATGACGAAGCTGGTGTGTGTATACGGAATTAGTAAATCTATTTTCCATAGACTACTATGGTTTCTTTTTAAGAAGAGAACCTCCGTACTAGGTAAGCGAATCCCTATATCGCGGGGTATTATAAAAACATAGCAATAGATGGACACGAAGCAAACCCAAATTTAAAATACAGTTCTACACGAAAAAATGTACGGCGAGGGAATCTTACGTAGTGGCAAGGACCCTGGCGTAACCACTACGTCACGTGAGCATTCAAGTCTTTTAGTCTATTATTGGGCTTAGCTAACAAATTAGTATCAATATTATCCTGGGACATTATTCACACACGGCTATCTGATCCCTAATTAATCAGAGCTTGTACAAAGGCAATCAGACAACTGATATAGTCACTACATATACTATATAATTTTCTTTTTTAAATACATACATATATAGATAATTACACCCAGACTCAAGACAAACAGACATGTTCATGAACACAAATATATGTCCTGGGTGGAATTCGAATCCACGACCTGTGGCGTGACAGGCTAGCATCTACCAACCACGCCAATCGGCCCGTGAAATTACGATTATTAATACGAAATATAATCAAATGCACTTTGTTAGTGACTCTTGTACAGACGCCAGCACATCCCGCTATCCCAATCTGTCAAAGTTCTTTTATAGATTTTCAACTTTATCACAAAAGAATAAGGTTTACTTTCGATTGGGGACATTTGACAGATTGCGATAGCTTGATGTGCTGGCGTCTGTACCTACTTTTACAGTTGTTGCTATAAGAGATTAAAACAATTGATAACAGTTCGAATTATTATAACCCTATCATGATACGTAATAATTGTCTATAGCGAAATGTCATATTTACTTGATTTGATGGGCCGGTTGGCGTGGTTGGTAATTGCATGCCTTCCACGATGCAGGTCGTGGGTTCGATTCCCAACGAGGACAGATATTTGTGTGCGTGAACATGTCTATTTATATTGACTCTGGATGTAATTATCTTTATAAGTATGTATTTTTTATTTAGAGAGGTAGGGCACAGCGTTCATTCGCTCGAAGAGCAGCCCGACTGGGGAAGTACCTCCACCTTACAGAAGACATTCCTTAATAATAACATTAATAATTTAATGTTGTGTTTCTGAGTGTGAGTAAGGTCGCTAGAGCTCATCGGGGTGGGGGGAAGGGTCAGCAACACTTGTTTGCTGACTCTTAAAGGCCGGCAACGCACCCGCGACTCCTCTGGTGTTGCGAGTTCCATGGGCGGTGGTGATCACTTACCATCAGGTGACCCACTTGCTCGTTTGTCGACCTCTGACATAAAAAAAAAATACTAAAGAAAAGTAGTATATGTAATATATCTATACGTTATCTGGTTTCCGTAGTACAAACTCTGCTTAGTTTGGGATCGGATGGCCGTGTGCGAATAATGTCCCAGGATATTATTATTATGTGGTGCTTCAGTGATTTAGCACCACATAATAATAATATCCTGGAAATCCAGGGCAATTACAATCATTTCAGATCACGCTCATCTATTCTACTGAGAATAGTGGTGTCGTGATTTTTTGTGTGTGTGATCGTGAACGCGTATATTATCTATATTAAGAAAAAAATGCTTAATTAAATTATTCTTTTTTTATTCTATAGAAAACCACCCCCGCAGTAGAAAAATTATCTATGTGTCGCGGGGTACTTTATATACCTATATAAATGATGGGCACAAATTACAAAGACTCAGTCAGACGTTCCATCGTCTCCTTAGAATCCGTTGAATAATAACTTTCCGTCTCCCTTTCAACCCCTTACAAACCTTTTTACGCATTAAAAAGTAGCCTATGTCCTTTCTCAGGTTCTATATTATCTGTGTACCAAATTTCATTTAAATCGTTACAGTAGTTTTGGCGTAAAAGCACGACAGACGGACAGAGTTACTTTCGCATGTATAATATTAGTAAGGATAATTTATGCAGCCGTGTACAATGATTAAAAAATATAAAAATATAGAATCAAATATCTGCATAAAACCTAACTTTGAATATTCTTATGTCATTGACTTACTATGTGTCACAACACTATGTGAAGCTGTCATAGCTGCCATCGTATTTTGATTTTACTATAGGTAATAACAACGTAGGTACATACGCCAGCACATCCAGTTACCCCAGCCTGTCAAATTTATTTTAAAGATTTTCATCTTTATCACAAAAGCATAAGGTTCACTTTCAATTGGCGAAATTTGACAGATTGGGGTAGCTTCATGTGCTGGCGTCTGTACTTTATCAATAAAATATATACACACAGGTATTTACTATCTTACGATAACTACAAATAAAAGATTGCGCAATCGTGAATAAAACTTGCATTCATAAAATTGTATGTAATGTCATATGATACTTATTGGTTATTAGTATGTAATCATAAGTTGTCATACGACGTGGTCCGATACCAAATAAATTAGCTAATTAAGAGTCAGAAGATCGCGTCAACACATTACCTCACATAATACGTCATAATTAAGTAGCCGTTGAATGTCACGGGTTCGAGTCCTGCGCCTGAAAACTACTTGTGGGACCAATAAATAATTGTTCTGAGTCTGGATGTAATTTGTGTCCGTCTATTATATGTTTGTAAAGTACCCCGCGACACAGGCAAGAGAATCCCTAGTGCGGGCGTCATCTTTAAAAAAAAGGATATTTTTCTTAAATTCAGCTTTACGGCACTGGCTTCTTCGGCCTTATGAGTCATCTTCAGTAGTAATATATATTTTCATTTCGTTCGTTTTCGTTATTAGGTCAATGTTAAGTAAAGTCCGTCATAGTAAAGTCATAGGCCTTGGTCTACCCCAGTAAAGCAGTGGATACTTTACTAGAGACTTCTATGGAGTTTCAGATTAAATACAGAAAATCACAATTAATATGGCACTTGCTTCCGTTGTTGAAGATGTTATGTCTAAAAATCGACCATATTTACCATTGACTTATATGTATAACCAGACACGCTGTTTCGAATAAAAACTCTGCCCCAGTCCAGCTGTGCGCGAGGTGAGGGGCGCGGGCGCGGCGGCCAAAATTGCTACTGATTTGCAGCGCGGGCGCTGCAACTCAGTGAGCAAATTCTCAATATGGGATTGCGCGTCTAGTAGAATACATATAGGTCAATGATATTAACACATAAAACTCGAATTAACACCAGTTTTGAAAATGGAACAATGTCTTGATGCGTTTATTTCCTCGTTGGCGCCAAAACACCAACAAAAAGATAGATTAGAAAAATTATACGTAATTAACTAAGATTATAGACTCTGTATTTCATCATGTAATCTGAAAGGCGTCCACTGCTGGACAAAGAGCTCCATAAAACATCTCCACAAACTAGTTGTGTTTATAGAAATATGCCATAATCGCGTGGCAGACGTAGATACTTTGCCATATTTAGAGTTATATTATTATGAAAATGTAATCATCATGTTCCCTGGTAGGTAATCAAGTCAATAATCCACTTTAACTATTTGGAAACTAGGTAATGTAAAGATGATTCTTCTTATTAAATGACAACGCGCGCGATATTACAGTTAAAAATAATAATCTCATATAAATACATACATACATAGACTCACGCCTGTTTCCCAGAGGGGTAGGCAGAGACTACGGATTTCCATTTGTCACGATCTTTGCACACGTCTTTTGCCTCGATTACTGTCATTATATTCTTCATACATGCTCGCCGGTTTAGGGAACTTCTGACCTGCCCTTTCTTGAGAACGTCTCCGATTTGGTCAGAGAATGTTCGACGAGGTCTTCCCCTTCCGGTTGTTAAATAATGTAAATAATCAATAATATTTTCTTATAAATATTATTGATTGTCGATTAGAAATATTATACGTCACAAAATATAAGTGTAAAAAAATATCATTTTGGCCCCGTTAACTAGCTTTTTTATTTTTTTTACAATGCTTTTTATTTAATTTAAAGAACTTTTTTACATGTTTATATGTTTGTGAACTTATTTTCGTCATAAAGAAAAGTTGTTGTCAGTTCTAGTAATTTCAAAATAGTAATTATGCTATCTTTTATCAAATTCCTGCAAAGCTAAAGTCATAAATTTCATATAACCGCGATTGAAGTGAACCTGGCTTCTGGTCCATAGGTTGCGAGTTCAATCCTCGCACAAGACAATATGTTTAGTTCATCTCCATTCGCCTTAGTCTGGTTGCTTTCTGTGTATACAACATGTAACTTAATTAACGCACATCCTGAAAATAGTTTGTTCAGAATCGTTTACTGAATCGATTAATATCATTTTTAATATAGGTAATTTTTTATTCAAAAATAATTAAAACTACGGAAATTATTGCCATATTAACCCTGTACAGTAAAAAAAAATTGAAATGGACCGTAAGTTAAAGTAATAAGACTTTTAAAATCGCAGTTTATTTGTATTCATACAAATTCCAATACAAAATAAAGAAAAATAAACTTTATTCCAAGAAACTAATTTAGTAAATAACAATGCATAAACATGTTAAATAAAAAATTCAGTGTATGTAATATGATTACAAGATAATATTCTAATTGGGGTGTTTGAGGGTGTGCGTTAATTACGTTACATGTTGTATATTTCTAAAAACAAGGAAATAAGTAGTTCTGTCAATTGTCTACTATCCATCGTACAAGCTTTGTTTAGTTCGGGCTAGAGGTCGTTGTGTGATATGTCCCGGACATTTATTTATGACCTAGTAAAACTAAACTTCTGGATAATCATTTTCAGTTACTTTCTGAATGACCTGAACATTTTATAGGACAAACTAAACCTGAATGAAATGGTATCTTTATTGACCGGTGCGCGGCGGGCCAATTTATATTTATCAAACGGGAAACTTACAACAATGATTAAAGTAAAACCAAATATTGTAAAAAGATCTTGCTCTTTAATACCTACGTGACAAGGTCTAGAATGCAGTGTCATTATCAGTGTTACTTAGATACTCCAAAATCGCCAGTTGCCAAAAGTTAAAAATAATTAACTAAACTAAATGTGGGTCAACAAACAAAGGTGGGGTTCGCAAAATAGTTGAAGACATCAGTCGATAAAGGTGATATGTAATCTTTTCGTTGTTCCATTTTGTGTCATAGTATAAAGGGCTATGGCATAAAATTGGAAATTTCCAACTGGTAACACATCGCCTTGATCCACCGATGTCTTCAGTTGATTTTTCGTTTTTATCTACATTGCAGAAATAATATTGATAGGATAAGATAAAATGGCAGATAAAAATGTTTGTGTAAATAAAAGATGCATATTTTTTACTGATATCGACTTTTAACCACTTGTTGTAGGACTTTGCATTTCCTAGTATTTATTTTATTACTAAGTAAATGCTGCATAACTTATGTTGACTTTTTATCCCCGATACATACAGCGGACTTTTATAAGTTAAGACTATAGTAGTAAACAATGTGCATATCTGAATAGCATCGTTCTCCAAAATGGACGAAAATAATCACATGTGTTTTCATTTTTAAGCTAATATCAGAGAAGCCTCTTTAAATTCTAGGTTTAGGTTTAAAGACATTTATTCCTATGAAGACATACGTCACTTCAATGAGAACTTAAATATCAAAAATAATATTATAAACATATTCATTGCCATAGAGTAAAAAAAACAATGAGAGGTGTCAAGGGACACCCGGATGGAACGAAGTTATTTCTTATTATTTATTATGTACAAAATACCTGTATACACTCAACAAAAATAATCGTCGAGACACCACACTGTTCAGTGCGAAATAGAAATGAAAATATCTGGCTTGCTTTCTATAAGAGAGAGAGAGAGAGAGAGAGAGAGAGACAGACAGAGAAACATGCGCACGCCGCACAGCTGCAAAAAGTGTCGTGACAACTTTTCGTAAGATTTTTTTCCGTCTAGCCCCCTTTCACAACGCGGGATAAGGAACTTCGTTCCAATAAACATATACAAAGGTATCATTATATCAAAATTATCAAATACAACTTAAATTAATATGAAACCTTTTAGCCTAAATGCTCAAAGTACGAAACAAATAACAAACCAGTACAATTTATATGAAGAAAGCAAGATAGTATTAGGTCTTTACCTATGAAATTGCCGTTCTGCAGTACTGGCCATTTCAAATCAAAATAATTTTTGTTTGGCTAAGAATTCTAATTTCAAATTAATTTTATTTTAAAAACATGGATTCTTTTTTCCAAAAGTAGTCATTTCTTTATTGATTAGTGTTACATTTTCATCGCATTTCAATCTTTTTCGTCATCATGGATACGTTAAAAATTCGAGTAATTATGGAATATGAGTACCGTCGTGGCAGCAACGCGGCACAAGCGGCACGCAACATCAACGACGTTTACGGAGCTAACACTACAAACCAACGCACCACCTGTTATTGGTTTGCTCGCTTCCGTTCTGGAAATTTCGACCTGAAAAATGAACCTCGCGGTCGTCCGAAGACTTTGGTCGACAATGACGAATTAAAGGCGGTTGTGGAAGCTGATGATACACAATCTACGGCTGAATTAGCAGCAGCTTTCGACGTTAGCGTCAAAACAATATTGGTCCATTTGCGTCAAATTGGCAAGGTAAAAAAGCTTGACAAATGGGTGCCCCACGAACTCAATGATCGCCAGCGCGAAGTACGCGTCGAGACGTGCCTTGCACTGCTCAACAGACACACAAATGAAGGAATTTTGAACCGCATTGTTACCTGCGATGAAAAATGGATTCTGTTTGATAACCGCAAGCGCTCAGCAAGTTGGTTGGATCCTGGTTCAGCACCTAAACAATGCCCTAAACGAAAACTTACCCCTAGAAAAGTGATGGTCACTGTTTGGTGGTCTAGCGCCGGTGTGATTCATCACAGCTTCTTACCAAACGGGGTGAGCATTACTGCAGATGTGTACTGTGAAGAACTGAGCACAATGATGGAGAAGCTGGCGCATCTCCAACCAGCATTGGTCAATCGCTCGTCTCCGCTGCTCCTGCACGACAACACGCGACCTCATACTGCACAGCAGACGGTCTCCAAGTTGCAAGAACTGGGGTTGGAAGCTCTCCGTCATCCGCCCTACTCACCAGACCTTGCGCCTACAGACTACTACTTTTTCCAGAATTTGGATAACTTCTTGGCGGGAAAAAAATTCAATACCCGAGAGGCAGTACAAAATGCCTTTGAAGAATTTGTTGCCTCCCGTCCAGCTGATTTCTTTAAGAAGGGCATCAATAAACTGCCACTGCGATGGCAAAGATGCATTGATTGCATGGGTGATTACTTCGATTAATACAAATAAAAAAATTCATGAAAAAAATTCGTTTAAATTTTTTCATACAAAACGGCAATTTCATAGGTAAAGACCTATTATTATGCTATTTGGAAATCGGTACTTTTGTCTTTATAATTATGATTTGGCTAGCAAATCATAATTATAAACTTTTTAAAATCTTGTATTTTTTATGAATTTATTCTAAAGCAATAAAAGTGTATCTTTGACATATATATTTTCTTATAATCTACCCACGGGAGGAATTGAGTTGGTATCCGTGGCCAAGAGCGAGAAAATTGCATTGAAATCGGTCTATCCTTTCGGAAGCTATAATTCCACATACACAGAACTTCCGCCACCTTTCTTTTTTAGCCGGTGGCAAAAATCATTAAACAAGAGTAACGTAAGCATATTACGAACACACCAGCCATCTTGTGGTATCATTTGGTAGTACCTAAGTGCTCACAAGTGGAACAATTCCGAACTCGTATCATAGCAAATAAAGTGAAACTAAAGCGAGTTTATCAAATGCAATTTCGTCTATGATACTGCAAAACTACGTATGTTAAAATAGTTGCTACCTGATAATAATCCTTATATAACAACACAAGAGCTATATTATCGCGGATCAGAAGTTGTTCTATGCGATATAACAGTATCGCCGATGATTTCATTACAGCGCAGACACTTGGCCGTACTATTCCCGCCCCGTATGAGGAAGAAAATTACTTCGCGCTGAACGTAATAGTACTATGGCGGCAGTTTCACCGTATACACCTAGACCTGTTATACTAATTCATTAAGAGCCCACGTACATAGATTCAGAGCTAATATATTCGCTTCTTACCTATGAACTTGCCGATATACAATTCTGGTTAGTGTATACATTAGTGTTAGTGTACATAAATTGATCTTCAATCAATTTGTTTAACACTGCCTAAACAAACACGATTTTTAATAAATTTACAACTCTGCTTTTAAAAGCAATTGTTTTTATGGTTCCGTAGCCAAATGGCAAAAAACGGAACCCTTATAGATTCGTCATGTCTGTCTGTACGTCCGTATGTCACAGCCACTTTTTTCCGAAACTATAAGAGCTGTGCTGTTTAAATTTGATAAGTATATGTATTCTGCAAACCGCATTAAGATTTTCACGCAAAAATAGAAAAATAATAATAATTTTGGGGGGTCCCCAATCATAGAACTGAAACTCAATTTTTTTTTCATCGTACCCATACATGTGGGTTGTCTATGAATAGGTCTTCAAAAATGATATTGAGGTTTTTAATATCATTTTTTTCTAAACAGAATAGTTTGCGCGAGAGTGTCCCCCCCCTTGTAACTTCTAAAATAAGAGAATGATAAAATTAAAAAAAAATATGATGTACATTACCATGCAAACTAACAACGAAAATTGGTTTGAACGAGATCTAGCAAGTAGTTTTTTTAAAACGTCGTAAATCGTAAACTGCAATTTGCTTTCATTTAATCAACTGAAATACATGCTGCTACGGAACCCTACATGGGCGAGTCCGACTCGCACTTGGCTGGTTTTTTTTTATTTTCATTTGTTATCACTGTTCCTGCGACCAAAGCATTTATCGTACAATATGTTGGTAATGTTGGTATGCACCATTAATGATGCTGTGTGACTGATGACATAGAATATCTCCGCCCCATCTCATCCTGTGGGGGAGTACAAGTCGTCCCGAGGGAATATCTATCATAAAACGGGCAGTCTACAGGAACTAGATAAGAGAGGTAGGGCACAGCGTTCATCCGCCCGACTGGGGAAGTACCTCCACCTTACAGAGGACATTCCTTAATAATAACATTCATAATTTAATGTTGTGTTTCTGAGTGTGAGTAAGGTCACCAGAGCTCATCGGGGTGGGGGGAAGGGTCAGCAACACTTGTTTGCTGACTCTTAAAGGCCGGCAACGCACCCGCGACTCCTTTGGTGTTGCGAGTGTCCATGGGCTGCGGTGATCACTTACCATCAGGTGATCCACTTGCTCGTTGGTCGACCTCTGACATAAAAAAAAAAACTATGACCGATCGCGATCGCTAACCTGCCTGCCAAGCGTAGCTATTATGGCATATATCGCTCCAAATGATGGACACAATCCATGGTGGAAATTTTTTGGGGTGGACGTCATTCGGCTGACATGATGATGATAACCATTAATGACAAGCCGGCCAAGTGCGAGTCGGACTCGCCCATGAAGGGTTCCGTAGGAGCAAGTATTTCAGTTGATTAAATGAAAGCAAATTGCGGTTTATATTTATGACGTATTAAAAAAATACCACTTGCTGGATCTCGTTCAAACCAATTTTCGTTGTTAGTTTGCATGGTAATGTACATCATATATCTTTTATAGTTTTAGCATTCTCTTATTTTAGAAGTTACAGGGGGGGGACACTCATTTTACCACTTTGGAAGTGTCTCTCACGCAAACTATTGAAGAAAGTCTCTAGAAATCTGTGTGTGTGTGTCAGGCAGATCAGTAATTTGAGTAGGAAGCTTGTTATAAAACCTAATACAATTTCCTAAAAATGATTTATTAGTTTTGCTTACTCTAAAGCCTGGCATGGCTAGTTTGTTTTTATTCCTAGTATTTATATTATGCAGTTCACTTTTCTTTTTATAATTATGAATATTTTTTCTAACAAACATTATATTCTGATATATATATTCCGATGGCACAGTAAGTATATTTATTTCTTTAAACAAATTTCGCAAAGAATCGCGACTGCCTAAACCATAAATGGCTCTGACTGCTCTTTTCTCCATTACAAAAATAGTACCTATGTCAGCCGCCGAACCCCACAGCAGAATGCCATACGACATAATGCTATGAAAGTACGCGAAATACACTAATCTAGCAGTTTGTTCATCTGACAATTGCCTTATTTTCCAGACAGCATAGGAAGCCGAACTTAATTTACCTGCTAACTTTTCAATCTGAGGACCCCATTGCAATTTTGAATCAAGTGTCAATCCTAAAAATACGGTCGATGGGACTAAGTCTAATATTTTCGCATTAAGTGCAACTGTTGGTACAATTTGAGTCACATTCGGCAATGAGAATCTGATGCATTTAGTTTTCCCTGCATTTAACAAGAGATTATTTGCCGAAAACCATTCTGATATAAAGCTGAGTCTTTTATTATGCTCAATAAGATCTTTATCCTTTCTATTTACTTTAAATATGAGCGACGTATCATCAGCGAACAAAACTATGTCTGATACTTTCTCTACCAGATAAGGGAGATCATTTATATAAACTAGAAATAAAAATGGGCCCAATATAGATCCTTGGGGCACCCCCATTTTCACAGGATGACGTGCCGAAGTGACACCGCCTATCGAAACCATCTGTTGTCGCCCCGATAAATAGGAAATCACAAGATCAAGAGATGTGCCAGATATTCCATAGTACTTCAGTTTAACAACGAGCGTACGATGATCAACGCAATCGAAAGCCTTAGAGAGATCACAGAAAACTCCCAGCGCATCCTGTGATCCCTCCCAAGCCTCCAATATTGACCTAATTAATGTGCAACCTGCATCCTGAGTAGAGCGGCCCCTTGTAAACCCGAACTGCTTGTTATGCAATATCTCATTCACGTTAAAGTGCGACAACATTTGGCTGAGCATCAGCTTTTCAAATATTTTACTTAAAGCTGGCAGTATTGAGATAGCCTATAATTCGTGGCATTTTTTGAACAACCTGCCTTGAAAATGGGTATCATCTTACTTATTTTCATTTTTGAAAGTCTTGTTGGTGTTTTTCTCCTAATATGTTTCTATGACTAGCCTGTTGATTTACTGGTTAGTGACCCTGCTTACCAAAGGTCCTGCGTTCGATCCCCGCCAATGACAAATCTTTATGTGTTGAGCCCGATTAATTGTTAGTCTGGGCATAATGTATGCATGTGACGGCGCAGCAGTGGCGCTACCAACAGAACTGCATAGATAAGAGTGACAGGTCGGTGTCACTCTGGTGGAACGTCGAACGGGCGGCCATCTTGACGTCACTATTGCTTGGAGACGTTATAGTGGTCGCATATTATCAACGGATCGCCGTAATTGAAATTAAAATCTAACTTAATTAGTGATTTGGTGACGCATTAAACATAGTTGATTGATTTTGCTGAATAATTGATTGCTAAGGAAGTGAAGTCCGCCTATATTTTTAAATTAACTGCCTGCATAACCTCACCTAATAATAAATGATAAATTAGGAAAATAGTGTTCATGTCTCCGAATACCCCAGACGCGCCGTTACATGTATTTAGAAATATATAAGATGTTTATCATATTTAGGCCCTGCCAAGTTTGCGATCAGATGGCTGTGTGTTAGTTATCCAAGACAATCATGTCAGCCAAAGTACGTCCACTGCTGCGCAAAAGCCTCCCCAAAGATTGGGAGGATATGCCATAATCGCACGTTTGGCAGACGGGTTGGCGATCCCAGTTTGATGGTCGTAGTTCACAGAAGGCTGCTAGCCCGTTCTCTGGTAGCTATTCCCTCGGATGATTTCTACGCCCCCCACGGGATGAGATGGGGTGATGATATTCTATGCTGTCGCCACACAAATGTTCGAATATATTAATAATATTTATATTAATATAAATATCATGGGACATCATATGATATTTATAACTAACTAGCTGTGCCCCGCGGTGTTACCCGCGTTAAATTTTATAAATTTTCTTTGCTATTAACTTCACGGAGCCCGAGACCTTTCCGACGAATGCAGAACCGTGGAAATCGGTTCGTGCGTTCTGGAGTTATAGCGTCAGGAAGGAAAACCCGACCTATTTTTATATAGTAGATTTGTGCCAAACAGGTAAAGTTAGCGATACTAAATCTAAATCGGACGTTTTGGCAAATAAAAATATGTAAATGAATGTTATTAACAAATATTTTGTTAGAAATTATTAAATTATTCTCTCAATTAATGCGTTATTGGCGTAGTGTCTTTTAAGCCTCCATTAGTAATGGTATTTCGATAAACAGTTAACAGGGAAAAATAAGCTGTTGATTCAAACATAATAATAATATTTCGGGACAATGTCACACAGATCATCCTAGCCCCAAACTAAGCAAAGCTTGTACTATGGGTCCCAAGTGACGATATACATACTTATATAGATAGATATATACTTATATACATAGAAAACATCCATGACTCAGAAACAAATATTCGTGCTCATCACACAAATATTTGTACTTACCGGGATTCGAACCCAGGACCACCAGCTTCGTAGGCAGGAGCACTACCAACAAGGCTATGGTGACCGTCAAACATCGTCATGACTTTATAATCTAACATAGGGCCCATCCTCAAGCAGCTTGGTTGGTAGACGCTTGCCTTTCACGCCCCAGGTCGTAGTGTCTATTCCCACCCAGGACAGATATTTGAGTACATGAACATGTCTGTTTTTCCTGTGTCTATGTGTAATTATCTATATAAGCATGTATAAACAAAAGACATATACACATATTTAATTTATTTTATATGTAGTATAACAGTTATCTGATTTCTTACAAGCTCTGCTTAGTTTGGGATCAGATGGCCGTGTGTCAATGTCCCAGGATATTATATCGTATATTTCTCTTGGTCTGGTTGTTTTCTGTGTATAGTATTCACTCTATAACAATTTTCTATATAAGATAATTATACATTTCCAATTAAATTCATAAACCTATTGTAATAAACAATTCTTCTCAGTTAAGTTAATTACAAGTTGCTGAGATATAGATTTTTACTTAACTGGGCTGCAGATGGATATATTGTTATTGTTTAAAACCTACTATTTATTACGTGTGAAGTATATACATTATTATTATTAAATTATATATGTTTAATTATATAATTCACCAAGTCTTCTAAACGCTGTTCCGTATCGGTGTGTCACATGACCCCGGTTTTGTTAATTTAATAAAATTTCATAGCATGTAAACATCTAAATGTGGGAACCAGATACTGCGTGCTAAAGGATGGTTCTTAAAATGAGGTCAGTTTGTTGCATTCTACATTAAACAGGTGTTATTAGTATGTAACTTCGTCTTTACTATCGGGTTGGTCACGATTAGCGTCAACTTTGGTGACAGCTATAACTTAATATAGAAAATAAAATACTGTTTATATATATTAATTAATATTATACAAAAAGCACTAGTTAACATCATAATGTCTACCGACATTGACGGCGAACAGGGTTTGCTTTCCCGAAATGTATATCTGCTAGCGATGCTCACTCAAACACTCGGTTTAAATACGATATTTTACGGACCGTATGGAGCTGTCAGTAACGGCGCTATCGGACACGGCATAGCTTACGTCTTCATCTACATCATGATCGGTATACCTCTCACATACATGGAGTACGTAGTGGGACAATTCACAGGACGCGATTGTTTGGAAGTGTGGCAAGCTCGGGCGTTTCTCTCCCACTTCGGCTACGTGCACATTTTTTGGCAGATCGTATTCGTTTTATACTCACAAACTATGTCCTCGTTTGCATTTCATTACTTTCTGGTCAGTTTTCAACCATCCATCACCTATCATTCCTGCGGATGGTGGAGCAATGCTGACTGCGACCTCCTAAAATATAATCAGACAGTGAACGAGTACTGCCTGAAACGAAAACAACCATTACAATTTTGCATAAGATTGGACAGTACTTTTCCTGAATACCAGTATTGGAGGTTTTATATTCTGGGAGGCGGAAGGCATTTCCATTTTCCCTGGCACGTATGCCTTGCTTGCGTGACTCTCAGTGGCATTGTGTTTCTATCCTACTTCCGAAGAATGCAATCTTGGCAATGGGGCTTGGTTTTAGTTACTATATATCCGATTATCGGGCGTTTAATATTTTTTGCAGGATCTATGGTACAAAAAGGCATAGTGAAAAATTTTGAAAGTGCAATGGATTTAGACTTTAGCGTGTTCAATGAGAAATTCAATTTAGTTAATTGTTTGGCGGAGGCATTGTACAGTCTCAATGTGGGTACGGGATTTGGGTTCAACTTGGGCTCTAGGGCTCCCTTTAGGTCTCCATGCTACGCCAACATGGTTATCACCGTGGTCATTACAAGCATCATGTTAGTGATCGGAATCAGCAGTGTTGCACTGATGGCCTGTTCCTATGCTTTTAAGTACGAAATCAATCCTATTAGTATTATGCAGTATCAAATGCCTGACATTTATGTAAAAACACCGCGACTGCTTTACGAATATGAGAGTCAAAGGTTTTGGCTATTATTGAGTTTCAGTTTTATTGCTGTATCGGGTATGTCTCGAACCCTTCTTATTTTACCATCTCTTGTCGAAATGGGCACTAAAAGGAGTATTAAACTTGCAAACAGCCCGGGACTGATGTCGTGTCTTGCAACACTGGTACTATTTCTATTTACTGTTCCGCTGCTTAGCAATATAGGCTTATTCTACATAGCCCAAATTAAGGTCGTGTTAAATAGTCTTGTCATATTTTTAGCTCTGATGGAAAGTTTAGTATTTGTAATGTGGTATGGCATGGGAAGGTTTTTTGAGGATATCCATTTCATGCAGGGTATACCGCCGAAAGCATACGTCAAAGTTTGTTGGGTGCTAGCGACCGCCACTGCTGGGTACTTATTCGTTATGAAAATGTATGAGTTCTTTGACACTCGCTGTAAGTCAAAGACCCAACTCGCGGGATTTTATTGTCTTGTAACGATATTGGTTTTATGTGTATTGGTAACGGTGATCAAGTTGTTCATTGCGTTTCACAAAAATAAGTTAAAGGAAGCTATATGTTTGGACCCTAAGTGGGGTCCAAGAACTGAAGTCCTTAGGCGAAGTAGAACCATGTTCACAGCTCAAGCGATGACCAAGGAGTATATGTATCGCCAATATCACCTGAAAGCTGGAATACTGAAGAGACAAAAGATGTCTAACGTACGGGCTAAGGTAGAGTTGGATTTCGAAGAATAACGTTCAAGTATGTATTTTTGGATGTTTCCTTGACATTCATGAGCCTACAGAAAAAGGATTACCCATGTGATTGATGTCTTCTATAACTGGTCTAAACTTTTATTATAATTATGTAACTGTCTCTTTTGGGAGAGTAGAGAATGTATTTTCTGATTGACCTGCTTTATAACGACTGACAACGATGAGAGTTATAATCACACTAGTTATTTTACTGCTGCGTTTGTGTTTATTTGTTGTGGTTAAATGACTGATTATTTCCAGTTCAGCTAGATATAATGTTTTATTTCATTCGCATTAATATCTGAAAGACTTTGACAAACATTTAAAAAGCAAATTACTTGACTATGTAGTAGATTTTATATAGAATTTATTTAATCAAAAAATTGAAATATGAAACCACTTGAATGTTTATTAATGTTTCAGAAGAAATTTTATGTACAAGCAAACAATTTTAAGCCGTGTCTGTATATATATGTATAGAAACATGAGTTACTTATCATGATAGGTTGAGTCATTGTATGTTATAATCTATGGCTATTATTATAGAACAAGTATTGGATATTGCGTAATACGCTTGGATCAATATGAGTCATCGTCAAAAATATTTAAATACTTGTACCAGATTGTATACTAAATTATTACTTTAATAGGTATACATAATTAATTTATTTCTGACTCTACAAGTTATGACTCATATATTTCTGTTAGGTTAGAACTGATTATATTAAATAGAGAAAAGAACAATGATACTTTATTATTATAATATACTTTAATGATTTTTATATGCAAAATATGTTTTTTAACAAGTGTTATTCTAAAATATTATTATTCATTATTTAAATAAAAAGTGTAAATTGTTTGTTCCAAAATAAAACTATTGTTTTACTCATATCAGCATAATTAGAAAGTATCATAATCAGATCAGTCGAAAGACATCTAAGGTTTTGTACAACCTCAAAGAGGAGGCCCCCCTCAAAGAGTTCCACACGATTTCCGGTCTTGCGCAACCCGCACCCAGCGGCTTCCAATGACTCTCACAAGATCATCGGTCCATATTGTAGGAGGACTGCCCGCGCTGCGTCTTCTGGTTCGTGGTCGTTGCCCGGAACTCTCTGCCCCAACGGCCATCGGTGCTATGAGCATAAGTATACCTGCTATAAAAAAACCGTAGGCTACAGGTGCTTGCAACACTGGGGTAAAATTCACGTTACCTTTTATTGCGTTATATAAAATCTCTGTTGTAGTGTGGGAGGCAATGGCGAAAATATTAAGATAATGCCAGAACAGGACTGCTTTTATATTGCTATCACCCTCATTCACTTACTAAATTATGTTATGGCATCTCTATTCTGACGTCTTGTTACAGTCAATTCACCGGATACATTTGAGCTACGAGAAAAACCTTTCTGTTGAGATCAAGTGTAGGTATACGACTAGGCCTTTCTACTTGTGTGAGACCATATCAAGCCATTTAAGTTTATGTATACATCAATAAACTTGAACGTGTGTATGTATATCAATCTGTTGTTTCTGACATGATTTATCAACCGTTGTCTAAGTATTACAGCTTAATGTGTCCTCCAGAGCACACATATACTTCGCCAATCGTTTTCAGATCGGAGACGGCCATATCAGTTTCTATAAGTACCGTTTGTCCAAAACTTAATGCGCACATATAAATATTATCATATTTATGTTGTTCAAGCATAAATAAGATAAAAATCACAAATCTGTCAACCGCCGTTGTTATGAGAAGGAGGTTTATGTGTTGTTTTAAAACTACCTACATATATATATAAAGGTAATTCTAAACCTTTTACACATCTAACAGTCACCCAATTTATTACATTCTCGGAGGCCATAAAAAAGAAAGTCAGCGGTTTCCTCTTCAACTCCCCGTGTACAACTTTTGTCAAGAAAAAGATACTTAGTCGTACGACTTGAAAAAAAGTGGCGCGCCAAGCTGTCTGGTACCAACGTAGCATGTTGCAACTATAAACGCGGCCACGACTGTATCGCAACGATACGTGTCCATTAACGTTTTAATGCGACAACGCCCACTCATCGTTAGTACTAAGCTAGCATTAGACGTCCAATTATCTAATAATAAGCTCCTCTAAATATTTATTATAATTAGTAGCTATAATAAATAAAATTAATCAAGTATATTTGTCTCGAGGAAAACATCAGTAGAATAATGAAGTGAAGCATAATATTATACAATGTAGAAGGATCCCATGGTAGTTCCTTAGTCGTATAAAATGTATATAGTAAGCTATATACGACCACCATATAACCAAACTGTGTCACTTAGATTATTTTAAAGATGGTTGTTAATATAAAAATACCTGTCATTCTAGTTGTCTTGTAATGTTTACGTAAATACTTTGGTAATATTTAACCGCCATCAAAAGAAGGAGGTTATATATTTTTAGTATGTGCTACATTATTGTCGTTATTTACTCGATTATATGCGTCGTCGTCGTTGTATAGATCCCTGCATTGCGGGGGACTTAACAACACACACCATTCACAAATTCTAAATATGGATCACAGAAATGTAGATCTGGGATCCCGAACATCGGGATAGTGATTGGCGTTCAAATAAATAAGGGTTAAAAATGACTTAATCAATCGTTAAATCGATTCTTCACTCAAAGCCTTTCCCGGGTCAAACCTACGACCTCCGGCTTAGCAATTAGGTCAATTAATCACTAGACCTCCAGGCCGATCAGACAGAATGTTTCTATGATGTATATATATACTTAGTGACGTAAAAGTTGTTTTATTTTTTATATATATAAATTATTACAAATACTAGACTACTATATTCCTATTTTGTGTTCTTTTTCCTGTGTTCGAATGAGGCACTTAATAGGTACCTAGATAGTAATCGAATTAGTATTGAAGTTTATCATTACCTATAAAGTATCTATTGAGTTCGGTGGTTCCAACTAATTGGGATGTAGAAGGGAACTAGTTGTTACGTCCTTATTTATAAATATTATCAGTGTTGCCAACTCAAACACATCTCCCTAGTTCTGAGGGATTCATTTAAATACATCTAAAATGACATCACACTGTAACTTAATTGATGTATATAATCAAAAAACAAAACAGATTTAATAAAAAATAAAAAATAATTTTTACAACGGTGTATCTATATGTATATCTTACTGTTCACCATGTCATGTTATATTTTTTTATACGTAGTGATGTAAAAGTTGTTTTATTTTTAATCTTTATAAATTATTACAAATACTAGACTACTATATTCCTATTTTGTGTTCTTTTTCCTGTGTTCGAATGAGGCACTTAATAGGTACCTAGATAGTAATCGAATTGGTATTTAAGTTTATCGTTAGATATAACGTATCTATTGAGTTCGTTGGTTACAACTAATTGCGATGTAGAAGGGAACTAGTTGTTACGTCCTTATTTATAAATATTATCAGTGTTGCCAACTCAAACACATCTCCCTAGTTCTGAGGGATTCATTTAAATACATCTAAAATGACATCACATTGTAACGTAATTTATGTATATAACCAAAAAACAAAACAGGTTTAATAAAAATCCATATATAATTTAAAACGGTGTATCTATATTATATTTTAAACTATTTTTGTGTAACTTATTTATTAGTTGACAATTAGCTACAGCATATTTTCTCTGTCTTTGATACATTCAAGACGTTCCCCGTGGGTGGCACGATGAAGTAAGCAATATCTCTGCTAATTAATTTGATATATCTACAAAACTGCATATAAAATGTAAATGGTTAAAAAAAGTAAAAAAAATCCTGTATTGTAAAATTGGCAGTGATGAGTTTATTGAAATTAATGATTACAAACTATAGTGATGTATAAAAAATACATAAATACTTATTAGGTATTAAAAACTAACCTGAAAATCTAATCAGGGAAGTCTAAAAACATAATTTATATGTGCGCATATAATTTTGGACAAACGGTATTTATAGAAACTGATATGGCCGTTAGATATGAAAACGATTGGCGAAGTATATTTGTGCTCTGGAGGACACATTAAGCTGTAATACTTAGACAACGGTTGTTAGATCATGTCAGAAACAACAGATTGATATTATACATACACACGTTCAAGTTCATTGATGTATACATAAACCTAAATGGCATGATATGGTCTCACACAAGTAGAAAGGAACTTCCTCCAACCAGCATTGAACTCAGATATACCACACTTGATCTCAACAGAGAGGTTTTTCTCGTAGCTCAAGTGTATCCGGTAATATTTACATACATTTTCTTTGGTTGGTCTTCCTAAATATTATTTAGCGTCCAAATTCCACGTTAAACACTCATGTGGCGACCCATACGCTTACGGTAATCACATAATACACGATACAAAAGTAGGGTAATCTATGTTCATTTATATTTTTACATCATCCTTTCTGAACTATATTTACTTAGCCATCAATTATCTATCATACCTAGGATATGCAGTTGTAAGAAAATGTAACATTATGTTTGGTAACGTATTAATTCTTCATGATTTCTCATTAATGGAATTCATTGCCATTATCAATCAGTAGGTATACCTTTGAACACAATTCTATTCTTAAACCTTTTACAGTTCCTGTCAATACTGATGGTATAAGTCTTAATAAAATGATATAAAAAATCATGAGGTGAGTCAGTCAAGACTTGTATTTTAATATGTATAACTAGCGACATGTTTTTCATACAAAAATAAAACTAAGCTTTCACGATCTTCTTTTTGATCTTGGCGTGACAATTACGAACATTCGGGTTGTTCTCAAATGATCTTCTGAACATGTAGTATTATTAATAGTAGCATATGATTTTCATTATAATATATTATATATTGGGTTTAAATAGAAATAATAATTGTTGTCTATCAATTGTCTTTATAATAGGTCTTTACCTATGAAATTGCCGTTTTGTATGAAAAAATTTAAACGAATTTTTTTCATGAATTTTTTTATTTGTATTAATCGAAGTAATCACCCATGCAATCAATGCATCTTTGCCATCGCAGTGGCAGTTTATTGATGCCCTTCTTAAAGAAATCAGCTGGACGGGAGGCAACAAATTCTTCAAAGGCATTTTGTACTGCCTCTCGGGTATTGAATTTTTTTCCCGCCAAGAAGTTATCCAAATTCTGGAAAAAGTAGTAGTCTGTAGGCGCAAGGTCTGGTGAGTAGGGCGGATGACGGAGAGCTTCCAACCCCAGTTCTTGCAACTTGGAGACCGTCTGCTGTGCAGTATGAGGTCGCGCGTTGTCGTGCAGGAGCAGCGGAGACGAGCGATTGACCAATGCTGGTTGGAGATGCGCCAGCTTCTCCATCATTGTGCTCAGTTCTTCACAGTACACATCTGCAGTAATGCTCACCCCGTTTGGTAAGAAGCTGTGATGAATCACACCGGCGCTAGACCACCAAACAGTGACCATCACTTTTCTAGGGGTAAGTTTTCGTTTAGGGCATTGTTTAGGTGCTGAACCAGGATCCAACCAACTTGCTGAGCGCTTGCGGTTATCAAACAGAATCCATTTTTCATCGCAGGTAACAATGCGGTTCAAAATTCCTTCATTTGTGTGTCTGTTGAGCAGTGCAAGGCACGTCTCGACGCGTACTTCGCGCTGGCGATCATTGAGTTCGTGGGGCACCCATTTGTCAAGCTTTTTTACCTTGCCAATTTGACGCAAATGGACCAATATTGTTTTGACGCTAACGTCGAAAGCTGCTGCTAATTCAGCCGTAGATTGTGTATCATCAGCTTCCACAACCGCCTTTAATTCGTCATTGTCGACCAAAGTCTTCGGACGACCGCGAGGTTCATTTTTCAGGTCGAAATTTCCAGAACGGAAGCGAGCAAACCAATAACAGGTGGTGCGTTGGTTTGTAGTGTTAGCTCCGTAAACGTCGTTGATGTTGCGTGCCGCTTGTGCCGCGTTGCTGCCACGACGGTACTCATATTCCATAATTACTCGAATTTTTAACGTATCCATGATGACGAAAAAGATTGAAATGCGATGAAAATGTAACACTAATCAATAAAGAAATGACTACTTTTGGAAAAAAGAATCCATGTTTTTAAAATAAAATTAATTTGAAATTAGAATTCTTAGCCAAACAAAAATTATTTTGATTTGAAATGGCCAGTACTGCAGAACGGCAATTTCATAGGTAAAGACCTAATATATCAGCATCTTAATTTTTTACGCCATTATATCCATTCAATTCTACGATTTGCTCTAAAAAATTGCAGGCTACATTTAGGACTTGTATTGTCTAGGTATATCTCTGCAATGTCAGGAAAAATAACTATGGTCAAACTATCAAAAGGCTTTAAGGCCAGTAAAATTTGCAAAAACATCTATTTTAGATGTACTCAAATAGCCTTAATTTACTTGATTCGTATCAGCTTTTAAAAAATGTGACAATATTTTCTTAACGATATATTTAAGCCTAATTTGGCTTTTAAATTTTGGAATACAATTTTACTATGGAATGTATAGGCAAATACTATTTGAATTTTTGTGCCTACTTATTGTGTTGATTGGAATTGTTTTGTTACTACTTATTATGTGCATTACATTAAAAAACAGCAATATATAATTCATTAGTACAATATTATTTGTGTACTAAAATGTCACTTAATAAGGTTTAATATATTATTATTAAAACTGACGTGAGGTGCTAACATAATGAAAGATTTACTCACGTAATTTATTTTATGTTGGATTCGGCCAACGTTTCAACTTCTCCTGGAAGTCATCTTCAGGGCGAATGCGGCCCAGTTAAATATGTTTGAATGCGGTGAACTAACTACTATAATGGGCATGGATTTTAGGGATACCGCTAACGAGTTGTTATAAAAAACCCAGTTGTATGTAGTTGGAGTGCTTTGTGATAATAATTATTATATAAATATGTGTAAAAGTCTATTTTTGGCTGGCCATCCCTTTTTCCGACATCACCCTTGTTAGGGTTTTGTAATGGCAACACAGAGTATTAAACGAGTCGGTATATTATGTATGAGAGTTGGTGAGGTGCAAACCTATTCGGAGGCTTGCGTCATACAAATGGAACATTTAGAATGTTTGACCCGACGTCAAGACCGACCGGTGGCGCGCACTGGCGACGACTCGCAAATTCCGACCATTGTCACGACATTACACCAAGAAGTTATTAGCTATAGATGGATACGCACAGCTACTAGTTAAAGCTCATTACACTAATATTATAAAGGCGAAAGTTTGTGAGTTGAAGATGTTTGTTACTTCTTCACTTCTAAACGGCTAGAGCAATTTTAATAAAATTTGTTATGGATTTAGCTGACACCCTGGATTAACACATAGGCTATAATTTATAAAGTTTAACGACGGTCAAACCGCGGGACACTGCTAGTTTCTAAATAAGTACAGTACAGTTACTTTCAATTGTTTCCTGACTCCCTCAGTTTTTTACTAGACTTGAACGAAACTAAAGATAAACTGAGGGAGTCAGAACTCCATCATTTTATCTTTAGCTTTATGCATTACACCCATCTACTAAGCTACTAGATATATTAAGCACAAATACTGCACAGCCACTTACCTGTCATTTGGATTGGATTTCAAAATGTTTTCGGTTTCGTTTGCGACCCCAAAATCTTAATCAATTTGTTTTGTCTTCAAATGTACTGTCGTCACATCAGTTTAGATATCTGCTTAGACAAAAAGCTTAGGACTTACACAAAAAGCTTGTTATATTAATCCGCAACGACGTATTTAGAAGTTTTAATGAAGTACATACGCCAATCTGTCAAATTCCGCAAATGAAAGTGAACCTTGTGCTTTTGCGATAAAGTTGAATATCTATAAAAGAAATTTTACAGATTGGGGTAGCTGGATGTGCTGGTGTCTGAACCTACGAAAAAATGATATTAAGAATATTATTATTAAAGATAAAAACAATGCAATTCATTCTGTTTTCTTAATAATATTTCCTTTGTAACTCGAGACATATATATTACACACATTACGCATAGAGATTATGTCAATGAATTTGGGGGCGGTCTCGCGCATTGAGTATTCTGTGGATAAGTTTATGTTGTTTTTGTTTAAATATAGTCAAGGACTGGGCCGTTTGTTTCAATTTCTTAATGAGACTTTAATTTAACTCTGCTAGTCAGATACATCGCAAACATTGTTAAATATTGCTGTGATGTTTAAATAAATATTTACCAACTTGCAGTATTTTTAACATACAAACTTTGGAAATGCAGGAAATATCCCTTAATCAACATAAAAGAGAAAAAAAAGAAATTAGATTAATGCAGCGTTCATCTACGTTATTAATTTCTGTTATCTATATGTTCTCTATACGCTGTGCATACGTTTGTTATCTTTTTGATAGCTCACACGTATGAATTACCCTTTTTTATTTGGAACTAACTGTGCCCCGCGGTTTAACCCGCGTTAAACTTTATAAGTTATAGCCCATGTGTTATTCCAAGGTGTCAGCTAACTCCATATCAAAATTTTATTAAAATCGCTTCAGCCGTTTAGACGTGTAGGATTAACAAACATACACACTCACATACCTTCGCCTTTATAATATTAGTGTGATTATGTACTACAGTATTGTCGTACTTTATTGACGGTAACATCCACATAAAGAAGAAACCTGTGCATAATAAATAACCACAGACTATTCAAGAGGTCATGATATCAGATAAATTGATCATATTATGTAAAAATTAATTTGACTTTGATAAACGAATGAACAGACTTATTCTTCTTCCTTTCTTTATTTTTGAACTTAAACTCAAACTTAAACAATAATAATAAAATATAAACATGCGGGCCAGTCTTTAGGAACTATCGAGGGTAGTAAAAACTATTTTTTACACTTCTAATCTTATTTTAGTTCTCGTCTAAAAAGTTTTCACTTCATAAAATTTTTGGCCGATATCTCGGAAACTATGCGCTTGGGCAAAAGTTATTGAAACCATTATTTTGGAGACTAAAATTTTGCCTCTTTTATTTCTTGTAAACTTTTTAATGTTATGCTTAGTTAGGAACCATTTACACAACTAAAATTAAATTAAATGCGAGGATGATCAGAAAAAAATGCCTATTTTACTGGACCATAAGCGTTCGGTGACGATGAGGCGATTTCCATGATTTTTGTGTAAAGATGTTTTCACTTCCAAAACAATATATGCCGCTTACCTACCTTGAATTAATTTTCTTTAAAACTTACACATATGTAAATTACCAATAATACCACGTCCACCACTGTTTTATTGTATAAACCTATTAGAATGAGCACTGTTTCCCAAAATACAGGCTATAGCCTAGTTGGGAGACAGTACTAGTACTTTTTGTAAAGTTGTGTATTCACTATTCTGTAATAATTAGTTGGTAACTATTATTCTGTTCAAATAAACATTTTTTTAAATATCTGTATAAATGTTTATAATTTATGTTTATTTAGTTGTTAAGTTAGGTTCAGTCAATAATAATTGTAAATCCTTTGAAGAATAAAGTGTTTGTTATTATATAAAACTATTAAACGAATAATTACAATAAAACTGAAAATATATCGATGCACTAAATGGATTGAAAGATCTTTTTTAAAAACAAAATTATAATTACAAATCGAATCGATCACGTGTGAGGGCCGTCCGCGTCACTAATTTCGAATTGTCTTGACTGTCAAAATGACAATAAAAATCTTCATCATCATCTTTTTACTTCAATTATAACCCCTCAATTTCTTTTGTTTCAGGCTCTAAATAGGACCACATAAATAAAATATATTATTCAGTAGCCTTTGTAGTTACCCATGAGCAGTCAACAAACACGTATCACTGGCAGAAATTGCTGAAAACATCGGCAGATTGCCTTAAATTAAAAAAAAACCCCTCAATTTTAGCCTTTACTTACTTGCTAGGACAATTAAGCTTTTACTTTTGTACTACTGTAATACGCTAGTAGTAAATGTGAGCATATATCAGCATTTATGATTGTTTTAAGAGGCTGTATAATTAAACTAAGAGATACAATTAAACATATTGGTATTTCATCGATTTTATCAATAAAATAGTGTGTTATTTAGGAGATGAAAACAACCAAGGGGACGAGTTGCGAGATAAATGAGTGCTGGGTATAAATGAATAAATAAAAATCTTGGGACAAGTAACACACTACCATCAGATCCCAAACTAGATAAAGCCTGTATTATGGTAACCTGACACCTGATAAATATACTTAGGTATATATTTCTAAATACATACACATATACATATTATAGATAAATTACACCCAGACACAGAAGAAATAATTGTGTTGATCACAAAAGGATATGTCGAGTGGGAATCGAACAGTTGGTGGAAATCACCCCTACTCTTCACTCTCTACCACTAGACCAACAGAACAGTCAATATGTTTCTTCATATCAAATTACGTATACTGCTGGAGAAAAGCCTCCCTAAGGAATGGGGGGATATATTATAGTCACCACGCTTGACCGATGGGTTGGCGATCGCAGTCTGATGGTCATAGTTCACAGAAAAACGCTGTTTCCTTATTCTCTGGTAGGTATTCCCTCGAGATGATTTCTACGCCCTGCCACGGGATGAGATGGGGTGATGATATTCAATGGCATCACCACTCAGCAAAGTTAAGTCAATATGCTTAACGTTTAATTATTCACCCTAGGTGAAGTGCTGGCGGGCAGCCATATTCCAATATGGATCATCTTATCTAGTTTAAGATTCTCTAAGTAATGGTATACGAACTTTATTGCCTAATGACCTTAAATTACAAATGGAGTGGAATTCCAATACCCCATCAGCTTACGTCTCCTATCTGGCAGTGACACCTACACTAAAGTTAACAGCGAACATTCCGCAATTGCACAACTTTGTTTAGGTGCTTTTCCAAAAAGACTTCAAAGGTGGCATCCATACATTATGCCGAGTAAATATAATCTCAAGGCCGATTTTCACCTACAGATAATATTTCAATTTTTAACTTTATTATGATAAGAAATTCTGAATCATTAAATTGTAAGACCGATTCTGGTTGTCCATAGAATTATCTATTCCATAGATATGCTTTCCAAACTTTCTATGCAAACGTCAAACGATGATAAACCTTTGGTTTATATTTATTATTATTTACGTCGTTTAACAATTGTCAGCTAAATTATGTCCACAGCTGGACAAAAGTCTCCTCAAAGAACAGGGTGATATGTCATAAACGGCAGACGGGTTGGCGATCGCAGCTTAATGGTCATAGTTCACAGAAAAACGCTACTATCCGTTCCCTGGTAGGTATTCCTTTGAGACGATTTCTACGCCCCCCACGGGATGAGACGGGGTGATGATATTTTAAGCCGTCACCACACACATGTTTAACTACTTACGTTGTCATATTACTTTAAGTAAAACGATATTTCATTATTATATTATTTTTGAAATAAATTCCTGTATCGAGTGGCTCTGTAAAATCATATAATTCATGGACACAAATAGTTATCGTGTGCGGGGATTGACCGGGATTGAACCCAAAATACCAGGAGCCAAAGGTAGCCCTAATCTTAACCACTGCGTCACACGTTCGTGTAATAATAATATGTTACGTTATAGTCGAAATCTATACAATAAACATAGGTAAGCATTATCCTATATGTCGATACCAGTACAATAAGTATTGGTATTGCCATTTAAATAAATGAGGTAAACACAGTTCTTTTTGCGTTTGAAGAAAGCTATTCTGGCAAAAGTAGTGCTTAATTAAGTATAAGTAAATATTTAAATATATAACTTTGGTAGCATTATACGTTTTTATTTATATTATGAATCGATGAATTACTTTAAAACTCGTCGTATCTCATTTAAAACAATAAGAAAACAATGTATGTTTCGCCTCAAAATGATTTTATGAGTTAACTTGATTTTTGTTTAATTTAACTTGTATCAATTATCATTATTAAAATATAATAATAATAAGCAGTGACACCTGTGTTGACGGGCCAGTAGTAGTAAATACTTGCTTTTCACTTTCTTTTCACGACGCAGGTCGTGGGTTTGATTCCCACCCAGGACAGATATTTGTGTACATGAATATGTCTGTTTCTCCTGAGTGTGGGTGTCATTATCTATATTAGTATGTATTTACAAAATAAAAGTAGTATAATAATATGTAGTATATCAGTTATCTGGCTTCCCAAGTACATGCTCTGCTTAGTTTGGGATCAGATAGCCGTGTGTGCATGGGAGATTATATTATTATAATTAACACTATTCATCACTTCAGCATTTGTACATGTCAAGTTATCAATTAAAAATGAATACTTTATTAAGCTTACATTAAGGAACTAGACCTAACCGGATGGCGTAGTCCTTATCATGTAAATAAATTGTGACAATCTTAAATAAATAACACGGTATTTGGCTACTATATAGTTATATATAAATTAAATGTAGTAGTATTAGTAGTTTACATTATTATTTGAATGAAGGTTCATAGCTTGGTTAAGTAACTAGGCTCGCGGTCAGTCCATAGATGGGTAACCGACAAACTAGGCGGCTGAAACAAATCTGACACTAGAGTAACTACTGCCCATACTATGTAAGTAATGAAGCCTTTTATGCCTTTAGTGTCTAATTTGAAATCGTTAGATACCAATTATATATTACTCTATCACACCGCGCATCTATTTTATACTGACCACTTAAAATAAATTCTCATAAATAAAGCTAAACTCTTCATTCCTGAGTTCAAAGTTGAAAAGCGATTCGCTAATCAGATTGGTCCACATCTCAAATTACATATTAAGAAAACCTGCGAAATGAGATCCAATAATTTATAGCGACCCGAGTTGCGTAGCTATTGGCTGGCCCCGTATCGGGCGTTTAAATTATTAGTTGCACGGCGGAGTCTAAAAAGGCTGTTAAGTCTTGAATGGCATTAAGCGGTGTTTCTGTTTATCAGGCACGTTAACCTGTCGTGTGCGGTCCGCCTGACCAACATTCGACCGGCGCGGCGCCGCGGCGCGACGGCCCGAGGGCCACGACGCAAAAAAAAACAGACGTGTCACTGCGCCTGATAGCGTAAACAAATCGGAAAATATGAATTATTTAATTGAACTTACGATACGTAACCATCTAAAACAATCAACATGTTTACTTGATCTTCTTTGACTTTGCCAAGTGCTCCAGGATGAAACTAAATTCGAATAGCGAGAATAATCCATACAATTTTGATACATAATTCAAAAGGGTTTATGATAATTAATTTAATTTACGATTAAAATGAGGCTGAGTTGAGGGCGTACGTAAGACTTTCATTTGTTTACAGTAGCATGTTAGTTTATAATTATATCAATTAAAGCTAAATTGCAACATTTTCATAATATTAACGCATTAGGCACGGCAATTCTGACAGGTGCATAGTCTATAACCGTCGGCGTCCGATCACTTTCGTCGGCGCGCGCGCAGGTTGCCGCCCGCGCCCGCACGCGACTCCGCCACGCCGCCGCGGCTAACGGTGCGTTTTGTTCGACCAAAGTCAACATCTCAGCTGTATGTCTACTTTTAAGCTAACACGTTTATACAACGGAAGTTTAATTGCCAATCAAATGTCCGGCCTCTAATTAGGCACTACTTATATACAATTGGTACCTAAATATATTTTTTAAATAATATGATTCTTTCAAGACAAGATATGAAACTAGTTAGTATCAAAAATATAGGTGACGTTAGTTCTTTAATATGCCGAAAATAATAAGTAAATCAGTGCTTATATACTCTGTTTGCAATATTTTTTGCCTAAAGAGAATATGCTATATTCAATATTTTTCTTTAAATATGACGAAATTAAATTCATTGGCGATTTGCAAAAAGAGACATGTATGCTTGTGAAACGGCATTTTCGAAACTCGACGCGACTGATAAGTCGTTTGAATGTGTCAATAAGAGATAACCAACACAAATAATAAAGGTACAGAGTCGATGACACTGTCATAACTGTGACGAGGAAGGTAACTTGGACTATGTCACGTTAATAGATATAATAATATGGCCAGAGGAGTTTTGGCGGCAACGCGGAAAAAGACGCGTCGAAGCTATGTTTCATTTCCAAAAACTGGTGTAAATTCGAGATTTTATGTGTAGATATGGTGGATTTTTAGACACATCTAACAACGTAAGTACGTAATACGTGGATGAAAGTCCGATATTGCCGTAAATTGTGATTTCCGTATTGAAACCAAAACTCCATAGAAGCCTCTAGTAAAGTCTCCACTGCTTTACTGGGGTAGGACTTGACTGTAACAACTGTAGACGAGGCGGTAAGGTCTCTGATCTTAGCCAGCCCAAAGACGACGAATAAATAAATATGGCCAGTATTAGGACATGTTCCTGTAGTTACAGAGAAATGACAAGCAAAGGAAATCAATAACGATTACATTATTATAACACAACACAATCACTAAACTTAATTAACTCTATTAAATATTAGTATAAACAAACCATAAGAAGAAGAAATTTAACTGTGCTTTAGAGTACAGTTTTATTGTTTTTATAAACTCTGATCTTAAAGCAGCTAACCACAGAAGTTAAAACGAACAGGTTTTCACTGAACAAGATATTTGTAAGTAAATGCAATTTAATGTTTGTTGGAGAATCTTGTATTTCCATTTTTGGTTGGAATCCAAAAAAATCGTAAGAAGTTGATAACTCTTGCGGAAAACTAGCATAAAATAGTTATACTTATTGTAAAAACCCGCCGTGAATAGAGGGGTCGCATGTTAGATAGGGCTTTTACATGGACTCTGGACTTACACGCGTGGCGCAGGCGCCTCTCTTCTTTTACGCCCCTTTGTGCGACTCGTATATAGTTGTCTTAAAGTCTTGGTGTGCTTTGTGGTGATTTTACATTTGTTAATCTGTGCAATACAGGATTATTTCACTAGATTGGCGTTTGTTTTTACTGAAGCCGGGAGGACCAGAAAGTGATATTATACCATAATCACGGGTTGGCGAACGCAGTCAGATGTTCATAGTGCACAGAGAGGAACGACTTCTACGTCCCACACGGGATGAGATGCGTTGGTTATATTCTTTGCCGTCAGCAACACAGCATATTCTTTTTTTTTATTTTCTCAACTAAACTTTTTTTAATAGGTATTTAAAACGAAACGCTTTGCGGGATTCCGCGTAGTACTAGTTCAAGTACAGGCATTGGATATTGACATTGAGGCGATAGAGAGTACTTATATTTGGCACTATAATAGGTCCATGAAAAAGCGACTCTTAGTAGTGACTTTGTAGTGACTGGTCGACATTTTCACAATTTGATATAGACCAGATTATTGACAAGAAAAAACCATTTTGTGCTCATTCAGGAAACAGATAGACAAGTTTATTTTACAATACTATTGTCATTATAGGATGTACCAGTAATGTCTTTTGAATAAACATTAATCACACATTATTACAATAATATAAAAGTTAAAATATAGCTAAATATTTATCACTTTTAAAATGTTTCAATAATATTTAGTTAGAATATAATACATTAAGTTACATATTTTTTTTGAACTGACGCGGCGACGCTCTTGATATGGTCGCGGGATAGTGCTGGATGCGGGAAGCGCAAGACCGGTCACTGTTGAGCTCCTTGGGGAAAGCCTTCATTCAGTAGTAGACGCTGATATGGCTAATATGATGTCGACGATGATATTTATTTTATTGTTTTAAATATTTACAGTTAATACAAAGATATTTCAGTTCAATTACAAATTTTCGTGTTTGTTTTGATGTGTATAAATAAAATAAAAGAATATAAGGCGAAAGTGTAGAGGAGAAAATAGAAAAGAAAAATCTTATGTCCCTCAGCTTATGTTACATGTTGTATATTAATGCGACAAAATATCCAATTTCTCGGCAAAAATGTGAGAAATTAATCGGTGTTCAATAAAAACTTGTAAGTAGTGTCCAGTGGCGGAGTATCATTGCTGCCATTCCTCGCAGTCGTGATACAAAAACGAGCACGTGCTCCACATTGCTGTACCTTAAAGCCTAGCCTTCATTGATGTGTGCATTATACAATACATTATCATAGGTTTATAACTATAGTTAGTTATAGTACAACATCTGCCTATACATAAAACCGGACAAGTGCGAGTCGGACTCGCCCATGAAGGGTTCCGTAGCAGCAAGTATTTCAGTTGATTAAATGAAAGGTTATATTAAGGATTAAAATTACGATTTATGACGTATTAAAAAGAAACTACTTACTAGATCTCGTTCTAACCAATTTTCGTTGTTAGTTTGCATGGTAATGTACATCATATATTTTTTTTAGTTTTATCATTATCTTATTTTAGAACTTTGGAAGTGTCTCTCGTGCAAACTATTCAGTTTAGAAAAAAATGATATTAGAAACCTCAACATCATTTTTGAAGACCCATCCATAGATACCCTACATGTTCCATACATGTGGGGTATCTAAATTATCATAGGTTATTAAGTATAGCTATTTAATTGTAACACATCTGCCTATACAATTAAATTAATTAAACATATAGAGATAACCCGTAAATCACAAATAATATTAAAATCTCCATAGTTCCTGGAACATAGGCTTGATAGAAACTTGAGATGTCGATGGGGTTAGTGGAGATATGTCTCGTTCGTGCATAACGATGTCGACATATAACTTATATGGCAAATGGCTTAGGACGTCACAACGAAGTATAATATGTTCTCTATCTAATATGATAAATGCTGAAACTACGACTACTGAAACCTAGTTATTTCTAAAATAATAATTAGTTCAGTTTTCTTTAATATGCTAGTTTTTTTATCAATTAGTTAGGAACCAACAAAGTGGGGAACGCCGCACTTCGAGAAAGAACCGTCGTCATATAACTTATATTATTATGGCAAATGGCTTAGGACGCAACAACGGAGTATGTTATGTTCTCTATCTAATATGATAAATGCTGAAACCCAGTTATTTCTAAAACAATGATTAAAGTTCAGTTTTCTTTAATATGCAAGTTTTTTTTTATCAATTAGTTAAGAACCAACAAAGTGGGGAACGCCGCACTTCGAGAAAGAACCGTCGTCATATAACTTATATGGCAAATGGCTTAGGACGCCATCACGGAGTATGATGTGTTCTCTATCTAATATGATAAATGCTGAAACCCAGTTATTTCTAAAACAATGATTAAAGTTCAGTTTTCTTTAATAGGCAGAGATTTTTATCAATTAGTTCAGAACCAACAAAGTGGGGAACGCCACACTTCGAGAAAGAACCGTACGTACCTCAAAAATCTGAAACTAGTTTGTTGATCGAAGTAAATAGCTGAACCCTGACCATGTAAAGTGGTGGAGTTGTGGTCTACATAATTAACATAATTTTGAGTGTCAACTTGCAAGCTTAGTCTAATAGTAAAAATGAGGAATGTTATATTTTAACTGCTATATAATTTAATTAATCTAAGCTAACTACATATTAGTAGTTTATTTTATAGCTTTCATTAACTTTACTTGTAGCTAGTTAAAGAACGATACCTACACCGTTATTTAATTCATACACTTATTATTAATTAAATAACGGTATAGGTACAGACGCCAGCACATCCAACTACCCCAATCTGTCAAATTTCTTTTATCGATTTTCGACGTTATCACATAAGCATAAAGTTCACTCTCAATTGGGGCAATTTGACAGATTGGGGTAGCTTGATGTGCTGGCGTCTGTACCATGTTAATAAATTTGTGTTAATATAACTACAAAACTTTACTGCTGTGTGATTATAGATTAGCCCTCTCCTGGTCTTATTTTTTTATAGATGTCGCGTGCTCATCGGCACAATTTTATTATATTAAAATACATTTCTGAAAAGAGAAGACCTGTAGGGCAATGCTCCACTTAAAGCTGACATTTTTTTCAACCTTACCTACCTAACATTAAATACACATTTAAAATATTTAATTTAATTTACAATTACAAGAAATATGTAATTTGTGTTTTCGGAACATGATATTCAATGGCTTCATTTCAATATATTCAATTATAGCAGCAAAAAGCAAGAATTTAAGCTTTTACATGACTACGTATAATCCTACTTGCCCTTTGAATAGCTAACGATTAAATTACTATCTAGGCATTACATTGAGTTATCATTGCTATTTATTGGAATGGTGATCACGAATAGACTGTGCCATAGATAGCACAAGACATAGATAGGCTGATGGTTTCAAATCAGGCGAGGCGGATAGTAAACACATTGTGTACGACCTCGTAGTGCTAGAGATTTACAGTGAATTTGAAAGTGATATTGGTAATGAAGTATACATAATATATACTTAATTCTACTAGTTGCATCCATTTTCATTGTCGACTTTAACCTTGGACTTACATTGATTACCTTTCTATAGTCCACATTAAAGAAGAATGATCAGACAAGTATGCAAGAGATATTTTATGGCAGAAACACAGGTGCATATTCTCTGATAATGCCACAGGATAGCATTTTGCCAATACCGGAGAGGACTAACTGTCTGCACCGGGCTTTTTTTAAATTACCAATATATATATATATATATATATATATATATATATATATACATTTAATTCCTCCGACAGAATTCGGAGATTTTTAACATCATTTCTTATTTTTATTTACATACTTAGTTCTAATTATACAAAAAATACTGTCACCGGGCTTCTACCGAGAGCAAATAGCATATGGCGCGGAGAATTATTTGATGGTCAAATACCCAAGCAGCAAAATGTGGTCTAGTAATTGTCCTGGAACCACCATTTCATTAGACTATAACGGAATAGTAAGCAATTATAACCACGGAAAAGGGCCCAATTTATAGGCGTATTTTAGCTAATTAAATATCTATAGTAGACTTGGTGAATACCATTTTGACCAATAACGGCCATATAGTTGGACTATGTAAAACTATTTTCTCCCGCGAAGCCAACTATCAGCGCTTAATGGAACCAATCACGACAATAGTAACCTTATAGTTAGACCACGTAGAACTATTTGCTCTCGCGAAGCTAACTATGAGCGCTAAATGGAACCAAACACGACAATAACGTACACGGTGAATATCTTACAAGCTCATACAAAGTGATGTGAATTTGTAAATGTTGCTATGCACATTTGTAAAGATTAATTAATATTGATAAAGGTAAGTTATTATATTTTTATAATAAATATTATCTAGAATAAGAGTAGGGTGTTAGTTAACAATAAGTGAAGCCGTGTTTGAATGTGCATGGCGCAGGTATATTTTCGGTGAAGTGTAATAAGTTTTATGTCAAAATTTTTAAACGCCCCTCGAAATTCACGTTTTCATTAAGTTGAATTTTAAAATAATGTTGGTTTCAGTAAGACATACAACGAAAAGTCGCCATCTTGACAAACTTGGTCTTCCCAAATACATTAACAAACCTTTATAGGCGTACTTTGTTACAAATGGTAAATATCAGAACTATTGCTTGGCCATATTGTTTGGAATTAGAGTTCCGCAAATATTGTAATGTTACTCTATGTTGTTATTAGGTACCGATGTCTTATTTTCATATTTTTGTTTAGGTGTCAGGTGTGAAAATGGTAATGTTTCTGGACGTCGATAGCTTTTTAACTAAAAGGGATTTACGAGCTTTAAAAATTGTTTGAAATATTTTCTACTTCTATTTTGTGCTTTCCCTTGCTAACTTGGTTTATTGTTTCACAGAATCGTGATCAAGACCAAATTAGTGAGATGCCAACGGTCTCTCGAGAAGATACTCGTTCAAATACTACAAGATCACTTCATTTACAACAAAACTCGGCTACCATTCAATCCGGATCAGCAATTTTACCTGTATCTTCTTTTGTCGCGCAAAACCCTAAACTTGTCATAACAGAAGCAGAAAAAACACTGTCAGATGTCAGTTTAAATGCTCAACATTTCGTTCTTTACAACACGGATAACCAAATACAGCCTGTCGAGGATGGTCAAATTCTACAACTTCAACATGAAGTAAAGTCAATCAAAGAAGACATTAAAACCATCATACCAAATCAAAATCCACTTTATGAAATACAAACTAACATGTGCTGAGTGCTGTGTCGAAGAGAGATTCAGAATGAATTAAACTCGTACATCCAATGACCGTTTCAAGAAAGCAAGAAGACGTAGATGTAGACATGTTATAAGAAATCTAAGAGAACTTGAAGAATTTGAAACAAACTTAACAAATACATTTATTCAAAATTTCTAATAAAGAATTGAATGCCGCATGTCGTATTGTATTCTACAGCCCATTTTCTAAGATCGCTATGTAGTTGAAAATTGGAATAGTTTTCAATATCGCATTCATCTTCTTGTACAGGTTCCTCACTAACACAATCTTCCAAGTCTACATTTAAAATTGCTTTTATCGATTAAACGTTTTTTCGTGCAGAATCATTAAAATAAACATTTTGTCTTAAATTTTCACAATAACAATTTTGTACGGAACCTTCTCATATTTCTACGATTCAACAAAATCAAAATATCCGTACTGAGACTATAACAGAATTTGCAAGACCACTACAAACCAATGTTTTCTTGTTCAGGTCACCACGGATATAGTTTTGGATACTAAGTATATTATATTAAACCTTTATAAGCGTGTTAAGATTATAACGATATTGGTTTATACCACTATTTAACCGCTCCATTTTACTGATAATTGTTCTGTAAAGTAAATTTATAAATCCTTATAAAACCAAGTAATAAATGCAAATAGTATCCAGAATGTTTAGTTCTGTTTATCACTCTTATTGGTGTACTTTACTTATAGTGGTTCTATAATGTTTCTTGTTAGTAGTTATGAGCATAGCTTACCAGTTTATCTGCTCTTGAGTGCGTTTACACCCTCGCGATACTTTTAGAGGTCACCCAAGCTTATATTTGACCTTTAATTTCGGCCTATAAGTAATTATAAGCTAATGTATAGGAGGAGATATACTATAAGGCCCAACTAACTCCATGCTTGCTATTATAAGCGATGCAGCAAAAACTAGAACCCTTAAGAGAACATTAAAAGTGCTGGAGTCCTATAACGTCTGCACTATAGGATAATTTTGCTGCTTGGGTATGATGTCTTATCGCGATATGACGAAGCCGGGAAAATCTAAAGACAAGCGCATTATCCGGCGCTTGCCACTTATTTTAGTTGGTAGTAGTTATATGATAGGTATTCCTTATTACATTAAAATTAAATGTCAAAAATATTACAATAGAATAGAATTGTATAGAAAATTCTATACTGACATGTGTAACAAATAAAGCCAAAATGTCGCTGAAAGCTGTTGGTCTTCCTAAGAAAAATAAATAAATAAATAGTAGCATTATAAAAAAAGTACTCATCGTTTGGATGGGATGATTTATACTTGTTTTAGACTCCTAAGTCTATGGTCTGAGCAAATGTAAATTATAACCCCTCAAGTGCGTCGCTTCGCGGCTGTCGTACAGTTATACACTGTTTACTTATAAATCTACATCTTGACGTCGTGATTAATAGATAAGCCATTATTTGTTTTTTTTATAATAACGGAAAGTTTAACTGATAAGCGGAATATTCAAGTGACATTTGAAATTGAATTCTGACAATAATATCGGGAATAGTATTTTCAATCTCGTGTTTTGGGTTCGTTGATTCCCTTATAGGACACCTGTTTGTCTGACAAGTATAGTTATTCCATTACATGTTTTTATAGTTGTAAAGTTCGCCGCGTTTCAAAGATTTAATGTCCTATTCGTGGATTTGTATCTTTTTAATAGTAGAACGAAATACTTATTCAGGATTTGAGACACTTCACTATTTGTGGACGTAAATTACCATTGAATCAGGAATAGATAACAAACCTTAAGAAAAGAGACAAGCATCTGTCTGATAGCGCTCATAGCAAGATACTTTTACCGATCCGTAAGTAATTGACAAGGTTAAGCAACTAGGCTCGCCGTCAGTCCATACATGGGTGACCGCCAAAGTGGGTTAATTTCTGAGCATCTCCGTGCTTTGGAGGGCACGTTGAGCTGTCAGTCCCGTTGTTACCACTAAGCAACAGTCGTTAAGCCAAGTCAGAGGCTTAATGGGTGGCTTGAACAACTCTGCTACTAGGGTAGCCACTGCAAATACGATAAGTAAGTATCTGTCTCAGTAAGGAAAATAATTCCTTGTTTCTGGTTTAATTTCAATCTGGTTGTGTCTCGTAGACACAGCCGAGATTTCGCCACTATGCAATATTATATATTATAGCATATATAGTAATGGACAAATGTAATAAACAAAAATAAGCGGCAGTGACCGGCGCTCGCCTGCGTACAAATCTGCACGCGATCTACCTAGCGCCAAATGGGCATTCCCGGCAAGACAGTTTTACGCTAATCAAGTACAGACTAATTTCATAATATTTCATAAACAGAGTTAAGTATGCAATCAGAATCTATTCCAAAATCCTGCATACCGTTACTTTATCATATCGGAAATCGGATCGGGAATCGGACTAATATATAGATGGGTGGCCGCTTACTTGATTTTATTACTGAGCGTCTTCATGCTTCGGAGAGCACGTTAAGCTGTCTTTTGGTTTTAGAGATATCAAGACGTCTACCATCCACACACGGAAAAGGAAGGTTTTTCTGTACTAATATTTTTATATGAACAGTGTTTGGCAAACGTATGCTTCGTATTATGCTTATCCACATGGGCCCAAAACGACCGGGTCATGCGACGTCAAATCAGTGAAAGTTAAGACCGGCTAGAGAAGGTTGTAATTCATACTACTTAAATTCGGGGTTCAATTATTATACGCATATATTTAGCAATTAGTTATAATAGTTCAAATTTTATATATTTGAATATATAAAATCTGAACTATACAACATGTAACGTAATTAACGCACTTCCTGATAGTTTGTTCGGATACCTTTACTGAATCGATTTATATCATTTTTAATATAGGTAATTTTTTATTACAAATTAATTAAAACTACGGAAATTATTGTCATATCAACCCTGTAGAGTCAAAACCAATTGAAATGGACCGTAAGTCAAGTAATAAGACTTATAAATCACAGTTTTATTTGTATTCATACAAATTCCATCATTCAATACAAAATAAAGAAAAATAAAATTTATTCCAAGAAACTAATTTAGTAAATAATAATGCATAGATATGTTAAATTAAAAATTCAGTGTATGTATTATGATTACAACATAATATTCTAATTGGGGTGTTTGAGGGTGTGCGTTAATTACGTTACATGTTGTATAAATAAATATCTTGGGACAACTAACACACTTCCATCTGATCCAAACCACGTAGAACCTGTACTATGAAATCTAGACAACTGATAAACATACTTACATATTTTAGTACATACATATTATAGAAAATTACACGGAACAAATAATCGTACTCCTCACACAAAAATTTATCCCGAGTGGGTATCGAACCCACGATCTCTGGCTTAGTAGTCATGGTCACTAACCACTAGATCAACAGGCCAAAAGTACCTATATTATTAAAAATTCAAAACATACTCAAAATAACTTTATCTGTCAGTCTCGTAATACATATTATTATGTTCATTAATTATTATTATCTATATATATAAAAATCAATGCCACTTTTCGTTGTAATGTTATAACTCAACAACGCCTTTACCGATTTGGCTAATTTTGGTCTTGAATTATTCGTGGAAGTCCAGGGAAGGTTTGTACGTAGAGAAAATAGCGTAGTATAAATTAAAAGTCTTGAAAAAGTGTGTAATCAACATCTATATACAAACAATTTGTACTAATACTTAAAATCGTAGCAAAGCACGTACCGGGCTGCTAGTATATTATAACGGAGACTTCACAGACATAGACCTTTTCGATAATTCGCTCAATAGTCTTAAATTAGAATTAACACGTAGATTTAATATTACTTGACATCTTATATATAATTTATGTATCCTTTTTTTTAACATTTCTTTTTTTTTATTAAACTAATCTTGTCATACGCGTCCTTCCAAATTAAGAGTAAAAAATTGTATCATTACTGAATTTTTTGTTCGGCACTGTAGGTTTATTCTAAAAAGCCATATATTTATAAGTATTGTAAATGTATATAACTGTTTGTTGCCATAAAAAAACCAAAAAAATATATTAATATCTAGTCTGTAAGCTACTTGTATTAATTATTCTGTGACATCGACTAAGCGGCTAGCATAGAAGTCATGCAATTACTAGTTTTATAAATCAAGGCAACATGCGTGGGGCACCTTTATGGAGTAAAAGCTGCAACGCCTGCAACTTAGGGCACCTTTATATACCTATAGGGGCAACAAAATACGATTTTTACGATATTAATCATACTAACTTGTGCCCTTAAGTTCTGGATGTTTGGAGTAAGTGTAGATACTGTAATAATGGTGTTTTTTTCTAAACAACATTCTCCGTATGTAGTATAGATAAAAATATAATATTGATATGTGCTTTCGAATTGAGCTTAAAAAGCAAAGTGCAAGATCTGTAATGGAATTTTTACTAGGTGTTTTTCTATAATAAATAAAAATAAAATAAAAAAGGTTTTTATTCACGTAGACTTAAAAAAAGCGCTTGTAAATAGTCAGAACATGTTTGTAGTAATATAGTTGTATACATTATTATTTCTAGTAACATAGATATAGGTACACATTGTATGAAAACATTTCAAAACTAGCTCGTATCAAGTTATTGTCAAGAGATTATGTTTAATTATCTAGTTTAAGTCTAATATTTTTACTACATGTTGTCAATGGTTCTGTCTATCTAATCGTTGTAATGTCAGCCTAAGGATCTCCCCCATGGCCGGTCTTGCGCCGCCCTAGCAGTCTTGTTTTTTGACAGTATCTATTGAAATGGTATGATATTGCTATTGCACAGTAAATAAAATCAGTTCAGCAGTAATAACAATAAACAAGGTAACTCGATTAGACTGGCTCGAAATGTGTCCGTATCTTCATTGTTTATTAAAGAAAATATTTAGTCAATGGTTGGCCACATAACTAAGTTCATTTGCGCCGATATGCTTAGAATGCTAAATATAACTAAGTAGCATGCTTAAATGTGACATTTACATAAACTTTTATTATCTGTAATCATTTTGTTCTTACCCATCAAAATAAAAAGGAATTTAATATAACAATTTACTGTTTTACAAAGCATTGAATTCGCTTCAACTTTTCTATACCGAAAACGATTTGAGCAGAATTTATATGGGACCACACAGAGACCATTTCAAATCAAGTTAATAAATAATTATCCAAATTGATTCACAAGCGCCAGAGAAACCGCGTAACAAGCGTACATCAAACAACTTGTAACCTAATTTCTTTATGTCGAAAATGCTGTTTTTGATCCGGCCATAGAAGTATTATTAAATGAACCCTCATATCATTAGCTTGATATTGTTCACTGCTAGATATAGGTCACCCCAAAGTCTTTTATAACGTTGCCATTTGTTGGTTTGCCGTATTCACAGCGATTTACATGCAAGTGGCGACACCAGTTAAGTGGTAGCTAGTACACAGGTGCCGACTACCTGGTGTATCCCTTAAAACCACATTGCCTAACGAAACCTCACCGTGACTTTATTTAGTATTCTGTCCCCTTTTTAAAACCACCATGACCTAATTTAGTTTTTAACATTCTGGAACATCAAAACCATGACCTACAAACCCAATTTTAGTGAATCTCGTACAGATGGGCATCGAAACGTGTCAGGAGTGCAGAGTTTTGATGGAAGTGCTCCGCAGCCTGTTTTCCGCCGTGTGTGAACACGCGCCGCGGGCGCGGAATGTGGCAGTACATCGCCTCGGGGTAGAAAGCGGCGCTCGCGCCGAACGGAACGGCCCTTATCAACGAGTCGATGCTCAAATCTACACCTTCCAACTGTTTTAGGACCCATGGTCGGCATGTGCTTTAATAAAAGCTTGCATTTCTCTTAGACACTTACTACGTTCCTATGGACTTGGACACTTTTTGAGTTTACTCGGTTATGTGGATCGGTTCGGGTTATTCTAAGAATAAGCTGCGGTTAAAACAGTCGTTTCGCCACTTCGTTTCCCGGGTTCGATTCCCGGGCAGGTCAACTATTTGTGTGGCCCATAAATAGTTGGTCTGAGTCTGGATGTACTTTGTGCCCGTCAATTATGTTTGTAAAGAGCCCCGCGACACAGGGATGAAGTTCGATAGTGCTTGCGGGCGTTGTCTTAAAAATAATTACTGGTGTATATTGTGTGAAGAATATTTTCACACATAGTTGTGCACTTTACGTTTGCATTAGTTTTGATAAAATTTCTCCACCGATCTTGAACGGATGACCGGAACACAAAGCGACAGTCGCACAAATCATCTCCAAAAATGCCTCTCATACATCTCCACGCTGGTAACCGCATTTAGCCGAGTTTCAAACCCCAAATGGGGTACTCTCTGGCCCGGGTTATTTAGTTTGTAGTCTTCTTTGATTGACGACGTGAGAGAGCTTCGCATAGCCAAATAATGATGTTTAAGTAAGACTCTCGGACGGATGGGCACTATGACCTCTCCGTGAGTCACACTGGGTGCTAATGGAAGCACATCCAGGGGCAACTACTATATATTATAATGTATTCTAATATTATCAGCCCGTAAGTTGATCTTACTTACTTATCGTATGGGCAGTGGTTACCCTAGACTCAGGGTTGTTCAAGCCGCCTAGTAGGCCTCTGACATGGCTTGACGACAGTTGCCTCAGTTGCCATAACACTACAACCCGGACCGACAGCTTAAAGTGCCCTCCGAAGCACGGATACCCTCAGAAATTAAACCACTTTGGTAGTCACCCATCTAAGGACTGACTGCGAGCCTAGTTTCTTAACCTCGCCGATGGTTAAGCAACATCACACAGCATTCAATTCAATTCAATTCATATTATATTACTAGCTATGTCCCGCAGGTACACCCGCGTTAAAGTAGTTTTGCGTTAAAAAGTCAGAGAGAGAGAGATTTCTTTCGTATTTATAAGATTAGTAGGATGGGTACCTCTAGCGGTTTTGGCAGTGCACGCCAGAATATCTCGTGGATGGTAGATTTTTTCTTACTTATTTGACACTTATCGTCATATTTTGGAAAACTCACACAATATCTTTATAAATGGTAGCCTATGTGTTATTCTGATGTATAAGCTACTAGCTGTGCCCAGCGATTTTATCCGCGTTAAATGTTTATAAATTATCACAGCTCCTCTCCCGTAGGTGATAGCGTGATAATATGTAGCCTATATGTTGACCCGATCTCTTAGTAATATTTACTCAAAATTTGAAGCAAATCCATGCAGTACTTTTTGAGTTTAGCCCGGACATACATACAGACACACAGAGTAAATCTATATTTTGGGTTTCGATATCGATTGTAGATGACTCCCCAAGTATCCTTTAAAAAAAATATTCAATGTATAGCTTCGCCTTTCTACGATTTTATTATATGTATAGACAATACTGTAAAGTTTCATTAAAATCCATTCAGTAGTTTCAAAGAGCAGCGTGAAAGAGTAACAAACATCCATCCATCCATACTTACAAACTTTCACGTTTATAATACTAGTAGGATATCATTAGTAAGACAACAAAGAAATTAATTAATTAGACACAACAAGAAAATACAAGAAGTAGGTAATAACAATCAGAAAAGAAAGAAAAGCACTAATAAAATAAGGATAATTTATTATATTATAAATTCTTGTTTGCAAATTGTTGACGGGCCCGTTGGCGTGGTTGGCAAATGCTTGCTTTTCACGCCGGAGGTCGTGGGTTCGATTCGCACCCAGGACAGATATTTGTGTGCATGAACATGTCTGTTTTTCCTGAGTCTGGGTGTAATCTATATATATATATAAATCAATGCCACTTTTCGTTGTAATGTTATAACTCAACAACGCCTTTACCGATTTGGCTAATTTTGGTCTTGAATTATTCGTGGAAGTCCAGGGAAGGTTTGTACGTAGAGAAAATTAAAAAAAAGTCTTGGATAAGTGTAAAATCAACATCTTTCTATACTCCCATATACAAACAATTTGTACTAATACTTAAAAGCGTAGTGAAGCACGTACCGGGCCGCTAGTTATCTATATAAGTATGTATTTACAAAAAAAAAGTACCTGTGAACTTGAGAACCTCCTCCTTTTGAAGACGGTTAAAAAGAAAAGTAGTATATGTATTATATCAGTTATCTGGTTTCCATAGTACAAGCTCTGCTTAGTTTGGGATCAGATGGCCGTGTGTTAATAGTGTCCCAGAATTATATTATAAATTGCTTCTATGAACAGATGGTATGCTCGAATAGATCGGGAATGTATTATAATATATGATACTCATAAAATGTAGAGATATTCCTCGGCACCCTACGTGTTTCCGGTTCAATCCTCGTACAGTCAACAGCAAAATTAGATGATCAAAGTCGGATATTCAATACTAATTATCATAAATTGCGACAAAATAGTGTGGTGGTGAAGAGTATCTAGTTGAAGGTGTGCGTGAGTGTTAAGGGTAAAAAATATTAAATAGTGAAGCATCATAAACTCAAAACTCAGGTCCGATTTTGATCATCTACTTATGCTGTCGACTGTACACGACAATTAAATGACCCATATCTACTTGTTATGAGAATCAGTGCGCTTGTGAGTCCCGCATGGTACAGACGCCAGCACATCAACCTACTCCAATCTGACAAATTTCCCCAAATGAAAGTGAACCTTATGCTTTTATGATAAAGTTGAAAATCTATAAAAAAAATTGACAGATTGGGGTAGCTGGATGTGCTGGCACCTGTACAATTATTTAATGAAGTAAAACTTCTTTACGCTTGACTTGATGAGTAAGCTGGTGAATTCGTGACTAGAGCGTTACGAAAAGTGTGATAAGTTAGTGAAGACAGAAAGTGGGAGAGTTACGTTTCTTATATTACTGTAGGGACACGAGGGAGAGGCGTGCGCAGAAAATTTTCTATCTCTGTTTCTCTCATAGCCAGTTAAGTTTCGCATATCTAAGTTTTACTTTAGCCGTGTGGTCTAAAAGCACACTCGTTTTGATTCCTAGAGTCAGGGCTTTTTCTAAAACTTTCATGGATTACTAATTATATTAAGACGAGTAACTGATATTGATTGGTCTAGCGGTAGCGTGTTCAACCGCAAATATGGAGGTCCTGGGTTCAAATCCCGGGTCGGGCCAAAAGTGATTTTGTGATTTTTCTATAAAAAGAAAAAAACTTGAGAGGTGTCAAGGGACACCCGGATGGAACGAAGTTATTTCTTATTATTTATTATGTACAAAAAACCTGTATACACTCAACAAAAATAATCGTTGCGACACTACACTGTTCAATGCGAAATAGAAATGAAAATATCTGGCTTGCTTTCTATAAGAGAGAGAGAGAGAGAGAGAGAGAGACAGACAGAGAAACATGCGCACGCCGCACAGCTGCAAAGTGTCGTGACAACTTTTCGTAAGATTTTTTTCCGTCTAGCCCCCTTTCACAACGCGCGATAAGGAACTTCGTTCCAAAAAATCTCAGTAATAGCCCGAAGTCTGGAAGATGGCGGTATTATATCCCCGTGCCTCGGATAGCACGTAAAGCTGTCGGTCCTGTACCTGACCTCCTTCGGGTCGTGTCGCTAGGTGTCCCATCGGATAATGAGATTGATGGAATCGAAAGTGCCGCTGTGTATGCGCACATACTTGGGCAGTATAATATGTCCCGTGCAGATGGCTAATCTCCATTGAGACTGACCAGCGTAGCCGACATTCAGCTAGGAGGATATTATTATCCCTTCAGCTTACTTTTATGGATACTTATCATATTTAACGAACGTTAATGGTTAATTTATGGCGCAGCTAAAATATACTCGTTAAAATCACTGAAATTGAATGGCGATGCGATGTGCTAAACTCAGTGATTAGCATTTATTAAAGATGCTTTAAAGTGCCCATAATTTTAAATATCACTAATTTATAACATATATTATGACTAAGTATTTTATGTTAAAAGAAATATTTTCTATGATTCATGTTATTTTCTAAGCGATAGATTAACTAATCATAGAACTGATATAGAAATTTAGAAAAAATATTTGTTTAAAATACAATGTGTCATAAATACCGTTCACTATTATGGTATGGTATTTTAAACATATGTTATTTTTTTAATTCAATTAATTATTGCAAGCTTTAAATTAGTATATTTGGGTTCGGTTCCTGTATAGAAATATCGCTGATTATTTTATCCAATTATGGTATTGGAATTTATCTTTTTATGGAATTTGTTTCCCGTATGTACTGTTGTCATCTATGCATAATATCCCTGGATTTTTTTGGAAGTAATTTTTTTTATTTATTTAATTATTATACTTTCACAAGTTTCATTTATTTTTAACCTGTATTATATAGTCAATAACGGGAAGCATAGTACAAATAATAAAAAAACATTTCAAGAAAATTAAAAAGCCTTAATTTGACACATCTTATGTAAAGATTTTTAGCAATAGCTCCATGAGTTACATGCGAATCACATAAAAATCTCTAAAAAATCCACTGCCGCGATGTACTCGTAGAGCTTTCCATTGAATGGAAAAATGCACCGTGGAGCCGGTTTGTTCTTACCTTCCGGATTCCCAACCTGCTACTCTAGGTCACAGCCTGCCGTCTCGCTCACTCCCACGAGCTCGCCACAGATCGCAAGATCGATTTGGGGTCGCGTCGCCCTAACCTAGATTGTCTGCGCTCGGTAGAGTTTGTTATACAGGCTGACTGGCTGAATCGACTCCGCTGCAGGTATTCCATAGTAAAGTAGACGCATTCAACACTGCGTCAGTGGATACACATGCACCATAAAACCACCCTACTCCGATTAGTAATAAGGACTCTTTTAAGATTAGCGCGTCTCTATAGACGTGTATGTTTCTGTTAGTATCATCGCAGGTATGGGTGTTCAACACAATTAAATACAACAACATAATTATAAATAAATAGGTACCTTTACGGGATATAAAAGTATTTTTTAATGCATTGCGCTTTATGGACGGAGAAAAAGAGTCTGATCTTATAATGTATGATTATGAAAGTCAGGCCATACTTAGTTCTGTAGTAATAGTGACGCAATAATGTCTCTCATGTCACTTTGCACGTATGCCTATCTCTATACCAACGATATATATTACATAGATCGGCTGACATTTAAAATCAGATTTGACCAAAAGTTTAAACAATTGTGTTCGTTTTTGCCGACTGTTGAGCTTGAGTTTCGTAATGTACAGTATAATTTATTCTCGGCTAACTAAAACATAAGTCAATGACATTGTAGGTTCTATTATATTGGTTTTTATATATAAATAAATTACATAAAAGCTTTATATAAGCTAACCCAGCTATTAGCGAGTCCATATTATTTTTATTTATTTATCTCTCTTCTTAGCATCTATCATTACATTATCGTGACTCAATGCGATAAATAAAATAAGTATTTAATAATAAAAAAAGTCGTGGGTTCGATTCTCACCCAGGACAGATATTTATGTGCATGAACATGTCTGTTTGACCTGAGTTTGTGTGTAATTATCTATGTAAGTATGTATTTACGAAACAAAAGTAGTATACGTAGTATGTTAGCTACATGGTTTCCTTAGTAGGTACAAGCTCTGCTTAGTTTGGGATCGGATGTCCATATATGGGATATTTTCATTATTATAGGTCAGGTGACCTGTGCTTCAACGCCGATGAGTCAAAAATTTAAATAAATCAACTATAAAATAAACCATAGTAACAATGATTTCATTTATATATGATAACCGATTCTAAAAATATATATATATAGGATATTCCGAAAGCATTCCCCATTTAATAATAAATTAATTATGAAATTTTTTGTGAAACGAAATAGGGAGATGCGCGTACATACATATTAAAAAGTCGCATCGATGACCTCCTTCTTTTGAAGTCGGTGAATGAAATCGCTTCTCGACATTAATCGGCTGACAGTACAATTCAAATGTGACAGAAACCGAAAACATCGGTTTTTATTTTATGTTTGCAAAACATCGTTATTTATGTTGTATTCATAAAAATTGTTATTTATGTTATGTTCATAAAACAACGGTATTTAAGTTCTCTTTATAAAACATCGTTATTTTAAATCTATTAATAGATACTTATTCCTGAATATCACAATCGATAGATATCACAATCATAAATATTGGTGCAGAGTTTTTTTCAAATGGATCACCTGATAGTAAGTGATCACCGCCGCCCAAGGACCCTAGCAACACCAGAGGAGCCGCAAGTGCATTGCCAGCCTTTAAGAAAGGAATAAGCTCGCTTCTTGAAGGTTGCTATCGCATACCAGATCGGAAATACCTCCGCAGTTAATTGATTCCACAGAGTGTTAGTGCGCGGTAAAACATTTGAAACATGTCAAACAAACGGTGGTAATCAAATCAAATCAAACATATTTATTGCACTTAGGTACATTACATACCCTTATGCACGTCAATAGAAAAAAATACAATATAATTAAACTACATACCAAATAAATTACAAACATGTCAAATAAAATTAAAAATAACATTAGAAAAAAAAGAAATGGGTTATATAAATACAAAGATATAATTACTATATATACTATAAAAGTAATTTTATAAATTAAAAATATTTGTAAATGTAATTTGTCTGCCCATTGTAAGCTCTAACTAAGCTAGCAAGGGGTTTTGTCGTCAATACATTCTTTGATTGTATAATATGTTCTTTTCAATAAACATTTTGTTATCTCCGACTTAAATTTGTCTAGAGGTATTTGAAGTACATGCGTTGGTATTTTATTATAAAATTGAGGTAGACGACCATTCAGGTGTATTGAATGAAATTTGCACTTCTGGCGAGCGGGTTCTACGGCTTTTGATAGGCTTCTGAAATGACTTGATATTTGTTGTCTAAAGACTACAGCCAGTCTTAACAGCTTGTGAGCATTGGACAGGTTAAATGTGAGAAAAACACATTTAAATTTTATACCCAAATCGGCTTTAGTAACTTAAAAATTGAATAAAAGAAAAGTAGAAACCTAAAAATTGCCTATTTGATTTGTTACGAGTACCCTCACGAAAGATTTTTGTAAAAGTTGCAACTGTAACAAATATAATATTCAGCATATTTCAGTCATCTTCAAAATGAATTGTACAAATTTAAGTCGGCGGGAATCGAACCCACGACCACGGGGTATCCGGCCCCATTTGCGTTAACCGCTCCGCCACCGCACCGTGGTTCTCAGACTCGAATTTATACAATCCATTCAACGTTTTCTTAACGCACTTAAGTCGGGCTTAGCTCGGACTTAGCACTCAGGGCCACTATATCACTAGCCCAAAAGACCAGTCAAATGGCATGTTTGTGAAAATTAAACGTAATTAATTGGTGTGCCCTAAATCAGTAGGTAATCAACGTAATATATGACTCTGTAAATTGCATATAATTATAATGTTCTTGTACTTATTTATAACTTAGTTTGTCTGCTGAGGTACGGATATTGGATACTTAAAGGAGAAAGGTGCTGATATGTACCGTATTATTACACCTACTTAATTATGGTTAATTACTATGGAAGCAACTTAGTTTATAGGTATCTAGTTAATGTGGCCGAATGTTTTTCTTCTTTATACAAGGTATAATAGTCGAGGAATTTAAGAAGTACCCTCTATTCCTGAAACTAAACAAATGAAAGTAATGCAATTTGTGAGATAAGAAATATATTTTTATTAGCCTCGCCATACATAATGTATCAGCTGATCGTTATTCTTGAATAGAAATTAGATCTTTATTTTTATATATTATATATATATTGTTCAGGTATATAGGTAAAATAATCTCCTGAAGTTATGTACTTAATTTATGTTATAGTTTGTTTATACCCAATGCCCACCGCAGGTATAGGCGGTCTAGGTTCATATCCGATCCTATCTCCTAGCCGAATTTCAAAAAGTCCCAACGGAGACTTTTTGAATTCGGCTGCGCAGGACATATCATAGTGCACAAGTGTGTGCTTTAACACGTGGGCACTTTCTATTCCATCACTCTCATTATCCACGACGACTAGCGACACGATCGAAAGAGGTCAGATACAGGACCGACGCGACGGCTTAACATGCTCTCCGAGGTACGGGGGTATAATACATATAATATGATATTGAGATTTTTTTATTTTTACAGTAAAATCCCAAAATCAAATTTAGGTCGACCCGGGGCTTGAACCCGAGACCTCGCTATCAGCGGTTGAAAACGCTACCGTTTGACCAAGGACACAGTCAAGGTAGATTATATAGAAACAATTTAAAGAATGCATTGTCCATTTCATGTCAACACAAAAACAAAAATGCTTGTAAAAAATTATGAGCTTTGAGTCACATATACCTACAACGATGTGAACTTTATCGTATATAGGAACATAATAACATTTAAAACGCTTGCGCAGCTCGTTAGTCAACAGTTAATTTTAAAGTATTATTTTTAATGGGACACTGAACATATTTAGCAATTAAGTAATATATTGGTTTTAGTGAAAGCTGTTGTACAACTTTTACTTAACATATTCCGTATTTTTTTAAATATTATGCATTGTTTATTGTCGCATTCATCAGTCGTTGTTGTTGTTTAAATAAATAAGATGGATCCGAGCATCTATACATATAATAAAATCGTAGGAAAGTCAAAACTGTACATTGAATATTTTTTAAAAGGATACCGGGTGCGTGAAATACATTCGATATCGAAGCCAAATATATATAGTTTTTAGAATTTTTGTCTGTTTGTCTGTATGTATGTCCGGGCTAAACTCAAAAAGTACTGCATGGATTTATTATTTTTTATATGAATATTAGTAAGAGGTAGGGTCAACATATAGGCTACCATATTATCACGCTATCACATACGGGGGAGGAGCTCTGATAATTTATAAAGTTTAACGCGGGTAAAACCTCGGGGCACAGCGATAGTTAATATGTATGGCAGTAGATTTTCTAAGAGTTGTTTTAACTGTCGTATAGTTGATTATTTATTCATGGGGCTCTTTGTTCTATGCTGACGGCAGCGTGGATGTGGGAAGCGCTAGATCGGCTATCGTGGGGATATATTGGGGAGGTATTTTTGCCCAGCAGTGGTCGTCTTTCAGCTAACCTGATGATGATGATTGTCCTTTTTTGGCACATATATTTAAATTGGAGCATTGTAACAACTACGTTGATTTGCTTACGGTGCTAATTTATTGAGATTTATATTATTACAATAAACATAGTAAGTCGGCAAACAAAGACACGGCACTGTGCCTTTATCCAGCAGTGGACGTCTTTCGGCTAACATGATAATTTACGTACCGTTATGCAAATTTATATAATTTTACTAGCGGCCTGGTACGTGATTCGCTACGTATAAGCCATAGTAATAAAAAAATGATTATTAAGTTCATTTATTCAAACAAAAAAATATCCTAAATTGCTAAAAGATGTTGATTTTACACGTTTTCAAGTATTTTTTTAAATTTTCTCTACGTACAAACCTTCCCTGAACTTCCACGAATAATTCAAGACCAAAATTAGCCAAATCGGTAAAGGCGTTGTTGAGTTATAACATTACAACGAAAAGTGGCATTGATTTTTATATAGCTAATAAGAATAGCTTATTTGGAAAGTGAATACAATAACTTGATATCCTAATGGGCAAGTCTTTGTGTGATGGCCAGGATTATTTGTTCTACGTCTGAGTGTAATTTATCTTATAATATGTATTTAAAAAATATATAAGTATGTTCGTGGCTATAGGTCAAGCTCTGCCTAGTTGGGGATTAGATGGATTTGTGTTAGGTATCCCGAGATATTTATTTGACTTATAAAGCACCTAAGCCCGCGCGCCAACCAGCTCCGCACTGAATTCGGGGGCTTAAATAGATCACACCTGTCACACTAAATACGGTGTACCCCACGTCACTTTAATCTTGACAACGGGGCAGCGTCTTTATTACGTAGGAACTTAGGTTGATATTTGTAGTGTAACTGTATCCACTGACATGGTGACAACTATACGTCACTCTTCTACACATAATGACGAAGTGAAAAGCACAATACCAAAACAGTTTAAAACTATTTGTATAGTCTCTTTTGAAGGCGACCAATAGCATTCTTGGAGGCATGAATCAAACAACAAACAAGGCACACTTAAAGTTGTTACAACCGCTTATTTACACCGATAGATATTCTAAGTAACTGTATGGCTATGTTCAGTTTACTTTTTGATATAACCATATACTTATCTAATATACCTCCGTATCGACCGGCGCTGCGCATGGTTAGCGTTGACCAGTAATTCTCTACTCAATGTGGGACTTACGCAAAGTTTAACATAACATGATTTTTTTAAGGTTCCCTACCATAACACCATCTTCCTACCACGGGCCCGTTGGCGTGGTTGGCAAATCTTTGCTTTTCATGCCGGAGGTTGTGGGTTCGATTCCCAACCACGACGGATATTTGTGTGCATGAACATGTCTGACTGTCTTGTGTTTTGGTGTAATTATATATATAATTATAAATTTGTATTTACAAAAGAAAAGTAGTATATGTATTATATCAGTTATCTGGTTTCCATAGTACAAGCTCTGCTTAGTTTGGGATCAGGGGCTCTACCGGCTAAGTCACCGAACATCGATTTCTTAAATGGCGTTCAAATAAATAATGATTAAAAATGACTTAATCAATCGTTAAATCGGCTTCCATGACTACATGTGACGTCATAAATGCTCCTGAAGCGATTGTCAACGTTGAAGCCGATTTAACGCCTACGTCATTCATTTTTAACCTCTATTTATTTGAACGCCATTTAAGAAATCGATGTTTGGCGACTTAGCCGGTAGAGCCCCAGATGGCCGTGTGTAAAAAAATGTACCAGGATATTATTATTATTATACATGCTAAGACAGACAGAAGGACTGACTGTGTTGCACCATAAAGCCTTCCTTTATACTATTCTGGTACAGACCCGCAATAACATCGGGGGATGCGCAGATATATAGCCGTATCAGAAAGACGGAGAGGCTGACTAATACGATGAGATTAATATAAAATGGTTTCAGATGATGTTTACCAAAAGTTATTACATATGCATATATTGAGAATGTATTTATTACTTTTGTAAAAAATTATGTACTGAGATGTCAAAACTTTTAAGTGCTAGTTCAAAGACTTTATTTCCAATCTTTGAATTAGTAGTTTAACTTTTCTACATCCCACTTTTACTTAGGTAATAAAACTTGTTCTAAAACAAGTATTTCTTTAATTTAAGAACTTTTGTGTTCAACTTAAGATTCAAAATAAAGAAATATCCATTTTCCCATCTCTCCGAAGTGCGTGATTCCAAAAAATCTGAAAATGTATCCACGATAATAAAAGAGAATAGAAATTTAAGCGTTGCGTTTAAGTGATTAAAATCTAACAAATACATACATTAAATAGCTCTATAAAGCTCAGGAACTCTCCGTTTGTGAATCCGATTTGCATTTTACCGATTGTTAATACGATCAAGTCAAAAATAAACTATCCGCCCACCAGATAGTAAGCTGATACTGTTGCCAATGACGCTTGCGACACATACATATGCACTCGATCATTACCGACCCTTCTCCTTTCCATGTTTAGGTCTGCATATTTTGCTTAAGATTTGAAGACATTTATTTATTTAATTGTTTTTACGTAGAGCTACTCATTCCAATGCATGTTGGTCCAAAGTTATAGTATGCACAGACGCCAGCACATCAAGCTACCCCAATCTGTCTAATTTCCCCAATTGAAAGCGAACCTTATGCTTTTGTGATAAAGTTGAAAATCTGTAAAAGAAATTTGACAGATTGGGCTAGCTGGATGTGCTGGCGTATGTACACAATTTGGCACTTCTCCTTCTTCTTAATAAGATGTTTTAAAGTTGTTTATACACAGGCCTGCGATACGGTTAGAAAATAGTTTGTAAAATAAAAGTCCTATATAGTAACCTATTTTTATTGATATAATTTATATCAAGAATCAACACTTTGTTCAGCTCAATCTGGCTTCCGATAGTATTGATACGTGGATTTCAAAATCTACGCTGCTACGCGCTTATTATGTGTAGTTTCTATTGACGACATTTGCAAAAAGGGTCCTGAAATCCTCAACAGAATATGCTACGCCGTAGAAAACTAGACAGATACTCTAAAATTATCTCTTATTTTGGCACATTACACACTCTTTTGTACATTTTTGTTTCTAAAATTGATTGTAGGTGTTATTAAGTCTTATAGAAGGATATAATTAAGGTCTATTGATAAATAGTGCCAACAGTTTGTTTTCTTTTTTCTACTGGTAGCTAGCCAAAAATAAAATCATGGAAATATGAATTGAATACGAATACTTGAGTCATTTTCCACAGTCTCATCATAATAGCTGAAAGAACTCCAATGCCAGTAAAAGGCCACTTAAAATTTATTTTTTCTCGTTCGCTGGTAGATTAATATGAGGTAAACCACGGGATGTGAGGGGTATCAATATTCGTCACCACACAGGTACTCCACTTACAGAATATTATAAGTAATATAGTTTTACATCTTAAAATTTTATATCTTATAGCAAATTGTAAATAATAGGGATTACTCGTAGATTTTATTTCTTAAATTATTTTCTTGTTTGTATGTATAGATAATATGTTTTTATACTATATATATATTTTAGAATTATTTTAGACACTAATATACAAAAACGTATAATGCATGAATATATAAGCATTCAAATGCTTTGATATGCATGCTTTATATTAGGTCAAACTGTCTGCAGCTCTGAATGTTTCGTTCTCCGTTCCGTTATTTAAAGAATCTAATAACTTTTATACTTTATTTCCTGAACTTCCTAATGTTCTTAAGTATAATGTACGGTTTTATTTCCACAATATGTTCATCCATATATATTCTTAAATTACTTCATATAATTAGAACATCACATTAAAATAAAGTAGGTAATAAATTTATAATGTAGGATATAACACCATCAAATATATATTTTACGCTATAAAGTTATAATATAATTTAAACATTTTGTTGTAGTGCACATTGCATTATTTAAGCAAATCGGAAAAAATTAAAAGAACGATATCTTTTAATTGCGTCTGAGACTGTACTTCTGTCGCTAATATAATGTACAGTACGGTGGTACTTATATTATATGTCTAACTATCTTGCCAAACACATGGTTTGTAGCGAGACTGTCCCGAAAAAAATGGGAACTATTGTCACGTTATGCATAATATACTATATTTTCGCGGAGTTTATCTACTCAACTTTCAATACATTCATACAAGTCTCATTGATAACCAAACACTTATAGACGCAACAACTACATTTTGCAAATACATTTATTGAAATGTAATCGATGTCTAAATGTAATAAGTGCATCGCAGAACCGTAAGAATAGTTTAGAATTGCTTATCAGGGTTTATATAAGAATTTTGCTTGACAATCTCATTTCACAGTGCCTTCAATGCTTGTTTATTTAGTTCACTGGTAACTGCATTGGTTTACATAAAAATATTCCACTGCACGGGATGTAAGGTACGGCATTCCTATAATATATAGTATCTTAAATCTCGCTCTCTCTCTAACATGAAACCCTATGCTATGTGGCGACGGCATAGAATATCATCACCCCATCTCATCCCGTGGGGGCGTAGAAATTGACCGAGGGAATACCTACCAGAGGACGGGAAACAGCGTGGCGATTATAGCATAATCCCCCATTCTTCGGAGAGGCTTTTGTCCAGTGGTGGACGTCCTTTGGTTGACATGATGATGATGATGATGAAAATGTCATAAGTATATCAGAACGGTATACAGGTAACGCCAATATACTTAGTGGAAACACTTGCATTACAGACACCAGTTGTTTTTGTTGTTCAAAAGTATCCAATAGCTGCCCACGTAATAATGATGATGTTACACTGTTATGGTGTCAACTTATCTAATAAGTAGCTAAAATGATACCAAGGCGGCAGTCAATGTTTTTACACTCTTGTTTACTATTAAGATGGAACATTTTACCACTAAATAGCGGCTTTTAGGAAATTAACAACTAAGTAAAAGCTTACCAATAAGTTCAACCTTTAACCACAGATTAAAAATGTTAACCACCAAGGGGTGTTTAACCTGCATTTTTATCTTATCTATGTATACCTTTACGAGTGACAGGACCTGCACTGAAAACTTAATCCCTGTATGGTGTTAATACAATACTAGAAAAGTAACTACGATGAATCTCATTAGGTCGGGAAATTTATTACCTATTCTCTCTCTAAGACATGCCATGGAGAAAGTTGAGGTCATCATATAAGAATAAATATCTTGGAATAACTACTACACTGCCATCTGATCCCAAACTAGGCCGAACCTCTACTATGGCACCTAGAGAACTGATAAACATACTTATTTATTTCTTAATACAATAATAGATTAATTAAAACAGCCACAGAACTAATAGTTTTGCTCATTACAGAAAGTTTTGTCAGCGTCACAAACCGCTAGACCAAGAGACCAGTAATGTTAGATGTAACTACTATATTATTTAAACAAATACTTATTGTTGTACGTACCGCCCAATTTGATAGCAATAGTAATTTTGTATTTATATTATATACTCTAAGGGCTATGCTCTGAGATTTCCTGCGAGATCGAAACAGAAATGCTGAGATCCGCAGTCGAACCAAAGTAACCGACATTGCCAAGCTGGTGGCAATGGGCAGGGCACATAGCTTGTACAAGCTATGAGCCCGACGGCCGCTGGGGCAGAAAAGTTATTGAGTGCCGAACACAAACCGGAAGGCTCAGCGTGGGTAGGCCCCCTACAAGATGGATCGATGATCTTGTGAGGGTCACTGGAAGTTCCTGGATGCGGTTAGCGCAAGGGGGGGGCCTTTGTCCAGCAGTGGGCGTCTTTCAACTGATATGATGATGATGATGATTAAGCAGTTATTTTTTTCTGATATTCTTAATATTCCTGCATGCGGTGGGGTCAAAGAATTATTAATTATTCTGTCTTCGTTAAACTGTTTCTTACACTATTTATAAAAGATGAAGTCGAAGAATATTTATCATATAATTTACGTTCTTAACCTACATCTGTTGAATAACAATGTACACGAGGAAATACATGCAAATGAATGTAGCGTTTCCAACATTTTGTACCCTTCAGTGCCAAAACAAATATGTTTCTTTTAAAATATTCCATTTGTTCCTCCAGAAACTTCTATGCGCCGCACATATTTTGATGCGAGTAGCAGTGTGCAATACAAAAATATTCATCTTCGGGCTAGATAATTTATTACCAAAATCGGCAACACTGATTAAAAACAATGTAAACCATAGAAAATATTTGCAAACTTTTCTATTGTTAATTTTTTTTATTTGTGCTGCCGACTTTGATACCATAAATAAAACACGTTTTTTCGTCCATACTTATTAATGCCATTTATTTCCTATCGGCCAAATTCGAATGCAAGCTTAATTATGATTTGAATTCCTGGATTATAATACTAGACCAATATTATTGTCATACTCGTTTCTGAACATAACCCTATTCTGTAAAAAAAAAACAAAAATCCAGAGATCCAAATATAAAAGAGTTATTTCTAAGTACCGAAAATAAACCTCTGCTAAACATAGCGACTTAAATCAATAAAAAATTAAGTCAGGCCTACACTATTTTTATGCGTTTAATTACTTAAAAAAAATAATAAGTTCAGCATTGATGGGGACTTTGAATCAGAAAACGAATCCTCGATTTCCTCTATATTAGTAATGTTTTTTCTTCACACTTATACTGTCTCGCTCTCCGAACGAGTCAGTCTGGGCTTTAAATTCAGCTTTAGAATGAGAACGTTATACTTTGACACGGTTGTTAGATCATGGTGTCACTGAGACTGGTCTAAGTGAATTCACAAGGACGACGACTATGGTCATAATAGGTACCACGGAATTATAATTTTTAAATTGCCAACGCTCAGTAAAAGTAATAGTATTTGTGGAAATAAAAATACCTGTGTGACGATGATGCAGATCTTTGGGATCCATCATTGTCTTTGAACTCCAAATGCGCACTCAGTAGGTATATCGGTTCTAATAGTTTTCATAGTACCGCATGAATGAACGACGGGAGGAACTTCATACTTTAATTTAATAATTACTACGTCAAAAGTTATAATAATTATTGACATAGGACCTTAACATCATCCAAATAAGATTCAGTATCGATGAAGATGCCAAAACTTAAGCTTTAATCTTTAAATTTACGTCCTTGGATAAAAGAAACTCTAGTTATTACAATCCACGACAAGTCGATCGTCGACAAAATAAACGTGATTGACTATAATCAGTCCTACTACAAAAAACACACTACACGTAGAGAAACACGGGGACAGGATCGGCAGGTATTAAAATAATATCCTGGGACATTATTTACACACAGCCATCTGATCCCAAACTAAGCAGAGCTATGGAAATCAGTTAACTGATATACTACATATACTACTTATTTTTGTAATTACACCAGACTCAGGACAAACAGACATGTTCATGGACACAAATATCTGTCCTGGGTGGGAATCAAACCCACGACCTCCGGCAGGTATTGATGGGCTTGGATTGATATCTCAGTGATGAGGTTCATACCACAATACAGAATCCTCAAGGAGATGCAGAAAGGCCTGGCATACCTGAAAGTTTCAGAATTATACAGTATTTTAAAACAAGACAAGTGTTTGTCCGTTTGTTGTTAAAACATTGATTTCAGGCAGTGTAGGTCACAAGTCGCAGTATAATAGTGGTACCCAGATCTACATACGTACACATAATGGCATAATCGATCACGTATTGAGTGCGATCATTGTATTCGTTAGTTGGACCGTGAATCCTGTCACTACATCCCCTCTCCCCCCCGGTACCACTGGACCCCTCGCCCCTCGTATGAATCTCATTTACGTTTGCACTTACGCAACTGAGTAAAGCCACTCAAGTGTAAATGTTATTAAAAAGTGACAATTTGATTCGGAGAAAATGACCATGCATCCTGAGTTTGTCGGAGCATTGTCAGGTTATAAACGTCAATTTTAAACCAATATCAGAAACTAATGTATTATTTCTAATAACCTTAGTAGGTTCGTGGGTATTCAATCCCTCTTACATCTATAATATCACTGATTTTATAACCCCCACATGAAATCAAAAGATTTCTTGAAGTGTCTCTGACATCGTAGCTTCCTAACGGGTGAAACAATTGAATCGGGTTGGATTTATGCTTTTAAGATAGTTAGATAAATAGAGTACACTTTATTAAACCACAAAACACAATACATTATCTTAATATAAGGAAACACACGTACAATCGGCGGCGGTCTTATTGATTGTAGCGATCTCTTCCAGACAACCATTGGGTGGACAAGGACCGTTGGGTTGGGTGGAAGAAGTACGATAGAAAACGTCGTTAGTGGCTATAAGGTTAGGTTTCTAAAAATATTGTTGATAAAATAGCCGTGCGTATTGGTCTCAAAAGAATTTCGTTTTGAAGATATTTAAGAAAATATATATATATATATATATATATATATATATATTTGATTACATAAATTCGTTGGTAGAATACAAATAGGAATACCCGAAATACAAAAACCTATTATAATAATTTGACGTTTTGAGAAATTTCTGATTATTTTTATCATACTGTCAGAAAGGTTCCATAAGAATTCTAAGCATTAGGTATTTGCTGATTGGTAGGAAGGAATAATACCCTTAATGCGCTATTTTTGTGTGTGATTTCGGTAATCATTAATTATTTCTATTCATAGAACTATTTTTTTCATAATAGCAAGTGACAGGCATTCACTTGGGTTAGCGGCTTTTAAGAAAGGAATAGGCATAATTGGCTTATTGATATCTAATATATTTATACAATATTTATTTTTCTATATTGAGTCGCTCATATCCAGATGCTCTCACCGGTTCGTATGTGATTGGCGAGATTAAGCAATTAGGCTCACTGTCAGTACATAGATGGGTGACCACCGAAGTGGTTTAATTTATGAGCGTCTCCGTGCTTAAGAGAGCACGTTAAGCTGTCGGTCCCGGTTGTAGCAACAGCAACAGTCGGCTTACTGGGCGGCTTGAACAACTCTGACCCTTGTAACCACTGCCCACACGATAAGTAAGTACTATATTGTTACGCCTTTTTATACACAAGGTAATCTAAATTCATTACCATAGAATGGACAACATAACTTCTTAAATAAATAAAAAATTCATATCAATAAGACATTTTTAAATTACTAAGCTACATTGTTATTTCCAATTAATAAAGTGTAATGTATATGTGCAAGGTGTAACATAAATAGTGGACTCAAGTTAAGGAGCTCTATTTGCATATAAAACTACAGAAAAAATATTAACTCCCCGTACAAGAATAACGATCAGCTGATTCATTCAGTATGGGGGGCCTAAAAGTATAGGATAGCTCTGATACAAAACGCTTCAGTGATGCTCAAATAATGAGTTGTTACTTTAACAGCAATAACTACGTTTATAAGCCACGTTAGTTACCTATAATAGTAAAATCATAGACGAAAAGAACTGGGGAACAGAACAATGGCGCATGTCACAGTGCGCGAAGAGCTAATGGTGCGTTCAATATTATTTTATACACAGTATGGGCAGACGAATAATAGAAATAATGTCCACAGTTTACATAGTATAAACAGACGAACAACTTGACAACTTTTTACCACGACACAAATAATAGGACGTCATTAGTTCGAAGCCTTCGAAATCCTACTAAAATTATAAATGCGGTAGTTTGTGAGTAACTTTCACGCTAAAACTACCGAACGGATTTTGATAAAACTTTGAAGTAAAATAGTTTATATATCCGAATAACACAGAGGATATAATTTATATAGTTTAACGCGGATAAAACCGTGGGGCACGGCTAGTAAATAATAAATATCTTGGGACAAATAATACACTGCCATCTGTACCCAAACTAGGCAACTAAATAAACATGCATATATATTTCTAACAAGCTGTGCCCCGCGGTTTTACCCGCGCAATTTTTTTTTTTTTTATGTCATAGGTCGATAAACGAGCAAGTGGGTCACCTGATGGTAAGTGATCACCACCGCCCATGGAACTCGCAACACCAGAGGAGTGGCGGGTGCGTTGCCGGCCTTTAAGAGTCAGCAAACAAGTGTTGCTGACCCTTCCCCCCACCCCGATGAGCTCTGGCGACCTTACTCACACTCAGAAACACAACATTAAATTATTATTGTTATTATTAAGGAATGTCTTCAGTAAGGTGGAGGTACTTCACCAGTCGGGCTGCTCTTCAAGCGAATGAACGCTGTGCCCTACCTCTCTTAAGACTACTCTCTCTTTATAAATAATAAATGACATAGTTCCTCCCCCGTAGGTGATAGCATGATAATATGTAGCCTATATGTTGACCCGACCTCTTAGTAATATTCACGGAAAATTTGAAGTAAATCCATGCAGTACTTTTTGAGTTTACCCCGGACATACATACAGACAAACAGACAAAAATTCTAAAATCTATATTTTTGGTTTCAATATCGATTGTAGATCACGCCCCAAGTATCCTTTAAAAAAATATTCAATGTACAGTTTTGACTTTCCTACGACTTTATTATATGTATAGATTACATACTTATAATATGTAAATAACATCCAGACACAGAATAGATAATCGTGCTCAATGCACAAAGATATGTCCTGGGTGGGGGTTGAAACCACGACCTCTGGCTTATATCGACTTTTTACAACCGATTTCGTTTCTTTAATGGCTCTACGTACGACCGACTTGAAGCACATTATAAGAAGAGTTCCTTGGCGTATTACCTTACAGTGACTCGTGCACAACAGGCCCCTCAAAATCGGGCCTCTCATGCATCTCTACTTCGGTATCCACCCTGAAGTTCGAACCTTAAAGTCGCCAGAGGGCACCCGGTACTCATTTTCTTGTATTGATCCTACACTTGCCTCTATAGGCCGATGAAGCAGTAAAAACCTCTCAGGTGTTGATAAAAGACAATAATATATGTTACTAGCTGTGCCCTGCGGTTTTACCCGAGTTAAACTTTATAAATTATAGCCTATGTGTTATTCCAGGGTGTCAGCTAACTCCATACTAAATCTTACTAAAATCTCTCCAGCCGTTTAGACGTGAAGAAGAAACAAACATACACACTCACACAGTCACACACTTTCGCATTCATAATATTAGTGTGATGTGATAACAAGTAAGAAATATCATATTTAATACGTTTTACATTTATGTCATTGATATTGATTACCTGCCTCCGAGCTTTAATGGCTATTAAAGTCGCTGGTTCAATTGCTGACCAACAATATTTCTGTATAAAACGAAGACTCGTTTTGAAGTCTGGCCTACCCTTGGATGGCGCATGAAACTATGATTAAAGTTGCCATGAGAACATCTCTGATAATCTTTATAAGTAAACAGAATATTGGATTGATTGTAACACATGCTGTAGACATAAGACTACGGTTCCTAGTTACTAATTTAAGCCGTGCGGTTTCCCGCGTAACAAAAGCAGGGCCACCTCATACCATCCGTGGATGGCGTAAAAGGTGAGTAAGGAATTCAATAGGTAGTGTTGCAGCAGCGCCACCTGTGTACTAGCTACCACCTAACTGCCAGTCGCCAACACACATGCCAAGCGCGGTAACTACGGTAAACCCCTTCAAATAGCAGCGTTTTAGAAACCCTTGGGGTAGGCCTATGTTCAGCGGTAAATTGATTGATTCTACGACTGAGGTCAAATGTAATCACTTCTGTAAAATTGGACTTAAGACTTTTAGAAACGTACACCGGAGGCAGACAAGGGTCTGCCTCCGGCGTACGTTCTATTAGTATAGAACTACCTATACTAATAGAAATTGCGAAGTAGCAACGCAGAAGATAAGGATTAGAATATGAGAAATAATTGTCACATTTCATAAATAAAATAATGTTATTAGCATATTATATGATTATAGTCTTGAATATTATATTATAATAAACAATACTTTGAAACCGTAATAAAAGGCAGCGTAAACACAAATTTACTGTACAATAAAATCCTAAGCATAGACAACAAGTTAATAAAATACTTAATTAACATACTAACTACAATAACAAGTTGTACTGAGAGCTGACTCTTATATCTGACCCTTATATAAATTGTAAAAAGCAAGAAAGAAAATATAAATAAAATAAGTAATAAGATATAATCGTTACATTTCGTGAAATTAGTAATTTGTTTAAAATGTCTTGCGTGTAATTAAAAAAAAATTAAAATTATAATAAAAGGCAGCGTAACAAGTTCCACTGAGAGCTGACCCTTATATAAATTGTAAAAAAAAATAGGAATAATACAATAAGAAATAATCGTTACATTTCGTGAAATTAGTAACTTGTTTAAATTGTCTTGAATGTAAATAACAAAATGTTAAAATTGTAATAAAAGGCAGCGTAAACACAAATTTACTGTCCAATAAAATTCCTATCAGAGACAACAAGTTACTAAAATACTCAATTCAAATACTAACTACAACAAGTTCCACTGACAGCTGACCCTCATATTTGACCCTTATATAAATTGGAAAAAGCAAGAAATAAATTATGAATAATACAATAAGAAATAATTGTCACATTAGAGAAATCAGTAATTTGTGTGAAATATCTTGAATGTAATTAACGAAATTTTAAAACCGTAAGGCAGCGTAAACGCAAATTACAATAAAATTCTTAGCATAGACAAGTACTTAAGGCACTGAAATGAAGCAAATACAATAAGTGTTTATCCGCATGTGTTTATTTTGTTACAAAAACATATACGCCTAATTCGACTTCATTCAGTTATAGTATTCAGTTTTGTTACTATTTTCGTGATGTTATAAGGATTCTGAACTAAAAGGTTGGTTTTGCATTGCAAAGTACCTAACACGTTTTATTTGGAAAATAGAGCTGACCAAGATCAAAGTGCAGTTATAGGGTGCTGCTTAGGCGGCAAATGAAAGGAAAACCGTTAGCACTTTTTATCGCTCATATACAATGTAAATCCCGATGAATAAAGCAATGTCTTAAGCACTGTGCACAAATTAAAACAGCACACTGCAGGTACTAATATTATTACAACAAAGAGGAGATACGGCTATTTATAATCTAGGTTCTCGCAATTCCCTACGAGTCTTGTTTCAAGATATAAAGACACTTACTGTGTCATCAGAATACATAAACTGAACTATTATGTTGCTTAGAAAAACAACGGTACCTACATGTAATAAGTAGTAAGTAAGAGTACTATATTAATGTTTAGTATAATCTTTGGAGATAAAGATGTATGGCACTCAGCACCTGCTGCAAAGGACATTTTGGATGTCCAATAGCCGTCAAAGGCAAAATATTATTGTTACTTTGGCAACTATAGTCATTTCTGGATTGTATATGTTTCAAAGCAGACGTATCCTCCTTTATATAACTTGAAAGTGAATAGTAAAGAACTTGTCAATATCTATAAAAACCTCATCGATGCTATATTTGTTACTACTGTAGTTATATCATTATAACAACTTACTTACATAAAAAGTTAATAAAATGCCAGGCCAAAATGAGAGCGCATTATATTATATTTTGACATTTATTATTAACCAAATTAATGCCTTTCCAGTAAAGGATGCAATCTTATCCGTAGATCTCTTTATAAAATACTAGCTATGCCCCGCGGTTTTACCCGCGTAAAACTTTATCAATTATAGCCTATGTGTTATTCGGATATATAAGCTATATTACTACAAAGTTTCATCAAGATCCGTCCGGTAGTTTAGTGAAAGAGTGTGAAAGAGTAACAACACTCACACAGTCACACACTCACAAACTTTCGCCTTTATAAGATAAGTGTGATTGGAATCGGACTGATAATTATATTAAATCTATAAGATTAACACCGCCTCGCAAATTGACCAGTATGGTGAGACCAAGGTGCGGGATAGGGAAGTGGTACCGGGTATGAGATATATTTAATCATCATCATCATATCAGCCGAAAGACGTCCACAGCTGGACAAAGATATCCCCAAGGATTTCCACAAATGCATCCGGCGGCATCCTGCGCCTGACCTGCCCACCTCCCGGTTAGTTTCCACTCGAGAACCTTTCTGCTCCAGCTGCCGCAGCAAAGATATATATTATTATTAATACACCTGCTTAGTTATTATAACGTGAACTAAGAAGCAACTTTAACCTCTTTATTAAATTTAATCAATTCTAAATACAATTAATTACATTTAATTAAGAGGTTAAAATCGCAAAACATTACTTGTGCTATTAAATCTACTTAAATACGTAGATTTTATAACTCAAGTAATGTTTTGACTATTTCAAAAGCAATCTTAAGTTTAAGTATATACACTTTTTTAAATTCTGTGAAGAGGTAAAGAAATGTATATTCCATTTCATAATTCACAATGGATACGATTTGATTGGAATACAAATCGGAACCATTCTCTAACGATTAAAAAAAAACATCAAAATAGGTTCACCGTCATCGGATAACTTGCGTAACAACCATTTATAAAATGTAAAAAAGAAAACTAACAGTCGAAATGATAAAGACCTAATCTTGAAGTCGGTTAATAGAAACCGCGATATGTCCGTAAAGTTTACTCAAATATCTATAAATAAAAACTTGTTAAAAATACAATATTTCAATTTCCGTTTACTTATGACAGGTTGTATATAAAAACCGCAAACATGCCCTGCCTGCAATTATTGCAATGAATTTGTAAGACTATTACAACATATATACAGGGGAACTTGTAAAACACCAAAAACCTTGTAGGGCCAAATAGCTAACACCATAATCAACATTTTTTGTTCTACGAGTTCAGACATAACTCAATACATGAAATCAAAATTTACATGGATAACAGGGGACTAGAGAATTGGGTTCGGGTTCAAAGGCACCGCGTTTCTTCCCCGCGCCCTCGCAAGAGTGGATTTTCTGCAATTATTGCAATGAATTTGTAAGACTATTAACAATATATATACAGGTTAACTTGTAAAACACCAATAACCTTGCAGGACCCAATAGCTACCATATGCAACAATTTTTGTTCTACGAGTTTGGATATAACTACATGAAAAAAAATCAAAGTCAGGGTTCAAAGGCGCTAGCGCTGCGCTCCTTCCCCGTGCTCTTGCTAGAGTATATTGCCGTAATCTTTGTGATGCGCGTAGAGTTGCATAAACATTCAATTGGAACATCAATATTTACTTATTTTTGTACGAAAATAAAATCTAACGAATTTTAAAAGTTGTAGAACAAAGTTGTTGCTTATGGTGTTAGCTATCTAGTCATGCGAGGTTGTTGGTGTTTTACAAGTTACCCTGTATATGCTGTTTCCTTTAATATTAACATCCTTACGCATTTTGTTTGTATAAAATATCTGTCTGGACCATATATTTTCCAAATGTACTTGTACAGACGCCAGCACATCAAGCCCCAATCTGTCAAATTTCCCCAATTAAAAGTGAACCTTATGCTTTTGTTATAAAGTTGAAAATCTATAAAAGAAATTTGAAAAATAGGGGTAGCTGGATGTGATGGCGTCTGTACATAATAACAGTAATAATAAATATCTTTGCTAAACTAACACACCGCAGCCTGATTCCAAACTAGGCAGAGCCTGTACTATAGGAACCAGACAACTGATAAACATACTTGTACATTTCAAAATACATATATACACATATTGTACTTAAATTACACCCAGGGAGAATAAAATCGTGCACCTTACAACCCTCAACCCCTGGCTTAGCAAACAGGATGACTAAACACTAAACCAACAGATAATAAGTCGAAGATTTACCGTCTCCATAGAGGAAGAGAACAATTATTTTGTTATTTGTAAATTTTTAACTAATACTACTTAATTTACTTGAATCAAAGACATATTTGCTGTGTAGATGACGGTGGCAAATATGACAACTCCACTTCATCCCAGAGAACGTACAACAGTGTCTTTCTGTATATGAACATCATATTGCACTCGTTTGCCAAGAATCTGCCCAAACGATATACTGAATTCCACTGAGGAAATTACGAAAATATATTACTACTAGCTGTGCCCCGCGGTGTTACCCGCGTTAAATTTTATAAATTTTCTTTGCTATAAACCTCACGGAGCCCGAGACCTTTCCAACGAATGCAAAACCGTGGAAATCGGTTCGTGCGTTCTGGAATTATAGCGTCAGAAAGGAAAAGCCGACTTATTTTTATATAGTAGATTAATTATTGACGTCGACCTCTTGCCGGTCATGTCGTTAGGCGTCCCATCGAATCATGAGAGTGATGGAATAGAAAGGGCTCCTGTGATTGTGCACACACTTGTGCACTATAATATGTCCTAATTCGGCAAGTACGACATTATTATATTATAATAATTCAAACCAATTTCTTACACGATACTTACTACATTATACGGATATTACAATAGTATTACTGTGTAGTTTTTAAATATTGAAGGCATATTTTCGTACGACCATAGCCGCACGGCATATAAAGAAAAACAAATAATTCATAATAATCTTCACCTCATTGCTATTGTTCAATTTTATTGGTATGGATAGCCAATTACCATTATAAGTATAATTTGCAATACTTAAATGGCCAGGAATAACTTAACATGTATATGTGCAATCAGCGTGCATTAGTGCGTGGATTGCGTACGCGTCGGATTTGATAACGTTATAGATAAATGGTATCAGACGCAAAGAATACATATATTGAACGAGTCTTGTCGGCTTCCTTTCTATCAAACTATGATATTCTGCAAAAATATTAGCTTAAGCAAGCCACTTTCGATCGGTTTATCGGGTATGTAATATTTTGGGTCACCCTTAATTGGACCATGGTATAATAGTTACTACCCCATTTTAAACTCTATTGTGATGCAATAAGAGCTAAAACCAATGAATTTTAATCATGCGCTAAGACCAATTAAGGGTTAAGTATCTGCTCTTATTATACAATTGGTAACCCTTTGCCAGCGAACGGTATAATCTGTTCTTGAGACGGAGACTCACGTAAATGATTACTTAGGTGCTTATCGTATCGGCAGTGGTTACCGTAGTGTCAGAGTTGTTCAAGCCGCCCAGTAGGCCTCTGACATGGCCTAACGACTGTTGTCTACTGACTACAACTGGGACCGACAGCTCAACGTACCCTCCGAAGCACGGAGACGCTCAGTAATCAAACCACTTTTGTGATCACCTATCTATGGACTGACCGCATCATATTTCGCTTACTATCAGAAGAGACTAAATATTTTTCTTCAACACACTCCTGTCTTACACAGTTTTATCATCTCCATCACTTTTCAACTGGTACCTACAAATATGCATAGATTTCCGCCTGTTTTCTAGAGGGGTGGGCCGAGACAATAGATTTCAACTTGCTACGATACTACTACACATTATATGCTTTCTTCATCCTCATATATGTTCTTCAGACATGAAGTATTGTAGAACTGTCCTTTTCAGACAGGCAGATATACAAAAATACAAAATACAAAAATGTTTATTGCATTATTACACAGATGTTATACAACAAATTTGTTGGCTACGTACCCGAGGTCCAAACTAGGAGGTTTGGACCTCGCCTACAAAGATGACCCTTTGGACGGTCATCTTACTAGACGAGGTCCAAACTAGTGGGCTATTGGGGTCTCCTTTTAGGCATATGGATACCTGTACCAGAAGAAACCGCTCCTTCATTCTATAAGTGTGTAATTTAGAATATTACAAATATATAGTGAACTTCTTTAGACTTGAAGCATTCAGAAGAATTAATGTAGCTTGATTTAGTCCTTATGTCCTTTTAATAACGACTGTATTGTTGGGCATCTTCCTTTCCCGGCGAAAGTGGGGATATAGTTGCCACTGCTGCCATTATTTTGTACAGACGCCAGCGCATCCAGCTACCCCAATCTGTCAAATTTCTTTTAAAGATTTTCAACTTTATCACAAAAGCATAAGGTTCACTTTCAATTGGGGAAATTTGACAGATTGGGGCTTACTGTGCTGGCGTCTGCACTCTATTAGCTTGTGATAAAAACAATAAATGAGAAACATACGTACTGTTTTGTTAAGAGAGACTTAAGAAGCTTTTCGAAAATGGTTCACAGGTATGGAACTCCAACTATGAAACATTTTGTCACATTTGGAAAATATTCAAAAGAAATTCTTAAGCTATAGCGAGTTTAAATCAATAAGTTTTTTACACGATTATTATAGTCACTGCAGAAAGTTCCACTTGTTTCTTCTTTAGGAGCAGATACACAACATCATGAACAGATGGACTAATATTACTGAACTGATTCGTAAGATAGGTTTGCGCATACCATCGTTAGTGTTACTTCTAAGTTAACACCTTCTTCATACTTCAGCTATTGACAATAACAAACACATACAACCTTATCATTGTTTAATTAACTCTTAGTGTCCTCGATATTTCTTTTTTTTATTTTTATTTATTGTCATATTTAGACATCAGTTTAACAGTTAACTACATTCGAAAACCATCTAGGGTAATTTTATTTCAATAAGACGAAATACGAAATGGATCCAAGTAACCTACCCTTTACTTTGTATGCATATTACAAAGTAAAATATATCGTTAAATAGATAGCGATTATGTTCCTATTTCGGTAACCTCTATGTGCAATGAACCTTAAAATTTCTATAAAATAGAAGAATCAAAAACATACGAGTCCTTTAATTTCGCTAAAATACATAATTTCAAGCGGTACCACCGAAATTGATTCGGTCTATTAGCCCCTCTTTCATCATACGATTCCCATACTGTGACACGGTGTGTGCGCGCTGACAATGTCGCTCGGCCTTATGTACCGTGTAAATTGGTGTAATCTGTCAGTTATGCGCTTTCATACTACTCAACTCAGTCAACTGTGACCTCGATAGATTGGGACCCGTAGAGGTTCATTGGACAAAAATAATTACCGTTTTAAACAACCGACTTCAAGTATTCTGTATCTATTGGAAAAAATATATGTGACAATACTTGAATCTTTCTCTATCGAATAAAAAAGGATTTATCAAAGTCAGGATATATACATATAGGTACGCGAAACATACATAAAAAAACATAAAGTTGTTTTTTTTTAAATTATAATTATCTTGAAACATCTAACACACTGCCATCTGCTTCAAGACTAGTTAGAGATTGTACTATGGCAAACAAACAACTGATAAACATATATTTCTAAATACATACATATTACCTATACATAATTTGTTATAATATCAAAAGCTTTTTAACTAGTTTTTATTTACATCGCACTTCTTGCCCTTTACAGACGGGATTTGATTGCAACGGTAAATTTATCAGCCTCTTTATTAGTGATGTATGTCCAAGAAAACGAAGTTACTATTAGAAGATTATCTTCAGGATGAAAGTAGTGTCTGAAATTTTCTCTCTCCGATGTCATTGATATCAATCCTTCATCGAAAAGAACAAACTCGATAAACATTGCACGCTCACGACATTCCATGTCGTTTAATTGCTATCCCTTTGGCTCCACTATTTTTGTAAGGTATTACTACTGTTACAAAAACATAAAACCGTTTAAATATAAACACTATATAACCTACCAGTTACTAAACCCGTGACTACTACTATAATTACATCATTTTCGAAAATAGCTGAAACTCTTACGCTGCCGGACCGATAGTCCGATATTAACCAAACATAGCTAAGAACCACCGCAAGGATACTGGTTTTCACATGAAAAACCCCACTGATATCGGTTCACCCGTCTGGGAGCTACGATGCCACAGACAGACACACACACAGACATCGACATCAAACTCATAGCACCCCTCTTTTTCGGTCGGGCGTTAAAAAATAGAACACAATTCATATGAAACCATTCCGTAAGCATTGCCCTATCCATTACACATTATCTAAATCGGATACTAAATAAAGGAGAAGCCGATTTAAATAAACCAATAAGATACAGTCGAATTGAAGCCCGTAAAAAACATATATTAAGATCTAATATTAGTGCTAAAATGATTCCACATCCGTCGGCTTTGGCACTAGGAAACCTAGACGTGACCCCTGGATAGCACAGTTACTGTAAGGTTAGGAGGCTTGGACTGCTTTGCCGGAAAGTAGAAGGGAGAGGTGGCTATGAAAGCAACATGTAAGAGAGTATCACCAGAGCTCACCGGAAAAGAGGGAAGGATAGCCAACACGTGTGTGATAGCTCGTGTACAGGCGCTAGGACATCAAGCTATTCCAGTCTGTCAAATTTCCCCAATTGAAAGTGAACCTTATGCTTTTATGATAAATTTGAAAATCTATAAATGTAATTTGACAGATTGGGGAAGCTGGATGTGCTCGCATACCATAATGTGGGACGCGGCTTTAGTTGTATACAAAACCTTTAACAAGTTCACAGAGATCAAATAAAGAAACATAAGTACCGACTGAGTAGTCTCCAAAAATACCGACTGGGAGTCAGGAATACCATAATGAGGTTTTAAGATTTCTTTAATTAGTATTTTTAACTAGATATCCCCCCGGTTTTACCCGCGTAAAATTTGCCTTACGCTTTTTGCTTCAGGTGAAATTTGAAAGTAAAGTTTCATACAACCCGGTAGAGGCCTAATTGGTATGCGACAGGCTGCGGTGACATTGTCACGTATACAGACATGTGTGGACATACATTTACGATCTAATAATAATAATAAATGTGTTTGTATCACAAGAATGCGTCACTATGCTTATCTGTTATCTAATTCTATGCTTGAGCTTCGGTATTGTGGCAGCCACGTAGATCCTCGTCGATTGTAGGTTTTTAAACGATCTCAAATGAGGAAGTATATCAATAAGACTATGTGTTTTTACTCTCTTATAAATTAATTCGATTTTGTTTTTTCATCAGAATAAACTTATTTTTTTTTTTATCTTTTGTATTTAATTCATATTGGTTGCTGTATATAAAAATATAAATCAGTGCTACGTTTTCTACGTTTTAAATTTCGGTAGTTTTATCATAACGCAATAGTCATAAACAGAAGATTTAAAACTGACTCCAATAAGCTAAGTTGTGCTTAATCGAGTAGGTAAGTATTAAACTCCAAATCACACAGATATCACCAGCAAAAATCGATCATTTTACCAAAACGAGGATACTCGTTAGGCATACACAAATTTCGTTATAATCGAGTAAATAGTAAAAGAAACTAATTTATAATATTATATATTTTACTAGCTGTGCCCGCGACTTCGTCCGCGTGTTAATTAGTTTATTTCGTTTTTCTTGCAAAATAAAAGACTTTTTCTACAATAAAAGTAGCCTAAGTTACTCCTTATTACATCAGCTAGCTGCCAATAAAAGTTCCGTCAAAATCGGTCCAGCCATTTCAGAGATTAGCCGGAACAAACAGACAGACAGACAGTCAAAAATGGTAAAAAATGTCATTTTGGTGTATATACCGTATATATATTCATATTAATGTAGTAAAAACCGGTTATTTCAATATTACAAACCGACACTCCAATTTTATTTATTTGTATAGATTTTAGAATAGTTAAAAAAGGTTGCGTTTAGGTAAGCTAAACATTATATATAAAGCAAAGGAATTGTTGGCGAAGCTTACGCTCTGATCATAGCACTTGCCTCAGAAAACTGATTATTAAAATGGTAAAAACAATTTAACTTAAACGTAAAATACGTTTACAATAATGGTGCAATCGGCTTTAACTTGTGACTTTTATTAGGTTTAATTAGTATTATTTCCAAAAAAACGTACCAAAGAGGACGGATCGTTAACATTATGTTCTCAATTTGAACCCAATGTCCATTTTTTTTGTTGAACTGTCACATTTTGACTTTACCATGCAACGCTTGGCAGCTATTAAAAAAACAACTACGAAACTCTGTAGGATTTTATAAAGAGGAACAATAATCTTATCAGCTAATTACTATTACATTATTTAAGACCATTGAATTTCCAAGGTAAAACAAGAAATATATTTTTCAATGTTAAATCATAATAAAATGATCATAAAAAAATCTCTATAAATAAAAATAATATTTGAAGGTACCCACCTTTAAATATTATTTTTATTTATAGAGATACCCTAATCATTTAGGCATATGAAAAGAGTTTTGGCGCCAACGCGGAAAAAGACGCATCGAGGCTATGTTTTATTTTCAAAAACTGGTGTAAATTTGAGTTTTTATGTGTAAATATGGTGGATTTTTAGACATAACATCTTCGACAACGTACACAAGTGGAGGAAAGTGCGATATTGCCGTGAATTGTGATTTTCCGTGTTGTAACCAAAAAGCCTTTAGTAAAGTCCCCACTGCTTTACTGGGGTCATACGTAAGTCATACATAGTCCTTGTCCACAAGGACTATGTATGACTTGACTGTGACGAACTTTACTTGACAATGACGGAAATAAATGATATAAAAATATATTTACTGAAGGCTCATAAGGCCAAAGAACCCAGAGCCGTAAAACGGAATAAAAAAAAGGCCTATGAAAATCCACCGTTTCGGAGGAGTTCGGTAACAAACACATAAATAAGTATAGGGTGCCGTAAACTTGAAAGATGTAGGTACTGAACTAAATTATAAAGATTTGATTTGCATTATTTTTAATTTTGATCTGATTATCTCTGTATTCTAAAAGAAAACTTCCAATACATGGGAAATAAGTAAATTTTGTTATGTAACATATACACGAAACAAGCCTTGCCTAGTGTGAAGTGTTTAGTTAATCCGTGCTGATGATGATGATGATGCATTACGGTTCACTCCAAGGCACGGGCCTCTCCTCACAGTTAAGGGTATAGGTCCAAGTCTAGGCCTATACTGGTGGGCAAACTTCATATGCCGTCAAGAACATTTTTGGAGAACTCTACTCGAAACTGTCTTAATAATGTTTTCCTTCATCGTTAAATTACGAAGTAATTGATTTATAGTACGCATTTTCAAAATTCAGTGGAACACGTTTTGGGTTTGAAGTCATAACCACTGACCCCACAGTCTAACCAATAGGCTATCGCGACTTACATTAACACGTAAATAAGTGCCTACTGTAAATGTTTGGTTCTTGTAAATAATCGCACACTGAGAGAGGCATTAATTTAGTATTTCATATAAGTGTCACTAACCTGCATCTGAAACCAAGAGTCAAGAAGCCCGGTGGCGTGTGGAGCGCCCCAGCGACCGCCGCCCGGGACAATCTGCAACACAAAATGAAACATTAAGTTACACATCTTTCTCTACCTTATACAGTAGAATAGAATATTTCTTTATTCGAGTAACCAAACTCAACAAGATTGTTAGTAAAACGTACGACTATGTTAGTAAGCACATACATTAAACTGACTGACTGCCTCGATGGTCTAGAGGTAGCGTGTTCAACTGCAGAAAATGAGGTCCTGGGTTCAAATCCCGGGTCAGGCCAAAAAGTGATTTAGGGATTATTTCCGTCAAAAGTTCTAATTTCTAAGTATCAGCCCGAAGTCTGGAAATTGGCGGTATTACACCCCCGTGCCTCGCCGTCGGTTCTGTACCTGACTTCTTTCTGGTCGTGTCGCTAGTCGTCCCAGCGAATCATGAGAGTGATGGAATTGAAAGTGCTCCTGTGTCTGCGCACACACTTGTGCACTATAATATGTCCTGCGAAATTGGCTAATATCCATTGAGAATGGCCGCCGTGGCTGAAATTCGGCCGGGAAGACTTCATCATCACAATAAACAAATAAAGAAAATAATACCAAAAATAGTTATTTAACTGTTGAGTAATTCCATGTGACAGCATACAACAGTCTACTGGCAACCATGATTAAGACACTGTTAGAGCTGGTCCAAACCCAGCACACCAGGGAAGCGCACCTTTTACGTCTTGTTGCGTGCGTTACGTATATACACAATACTGAAGTCCGGGAACGAGTAACTAAGACGGACCAGTGAATCAAAATACAGTGAAGTTTTGGTCACGTGCAAGAATAATTGTTGTGTGGTTTATATAACAAAACTCAGAAACGTGTTGAGATCGTGTCCACTTGGTAAGCCATGTGATATGAAGATAGAATATTTCAATATTGAAATTTATTGACCACTAAAGCTCACAATTCACTTGTAAATATTCAGCTTATAAGTTTTGCTTTGTATTGTTGTGTGGATGATGCACGTTCCTGGGACGTCTTGAATTTTTTTCAGATTTTTCACACTCTATCTGCCATATAAAATGAAATAATTACATTTATTTAGCACTTGGGTATTAACACTTGTGCTTGTCAAACTCAGATTTTTATAATTCAGTAGTACATTCTAGTATAATATTAAGCTTACGTTATAAGAAACTAAATTTAATCCGCATGTTGCACGTTCGCATGTTGCAATTCTTAACTTAAGTAATAAAGTATTCTGCTACTACATTTATTAAAAGCTAATAATAATGAATTATTTAAATATGTTAATATTATTTCCCACATCATCCCGTGGGTGTGGTAAAAGACGACTAAGGGTTACACCAGGAACTTGGACTACAGCGCCAACTGTGTACAAACTATCACCTAACTGCGGTTTCTAACACGGGTACCAAACGCTTTAACTAAGGCAAACCCCACTAAATGGCAACGTTGTAGAAACCTTTAGGGGACACCAATGTCCAGCAGTGGACGATATGAGGCTGATGATGTAAAAACTAATTTCAAATGTATATAGCGAAACTTAGAGACATCGACACTGCGGCGAGCCCGGAAAGCTCACAAACAGGAGTTCGATCGATTCGATCGTTGGGCTCCTCTTATGGGTTTCAAACCAAGGCTCACGGGACCGGTGAAGTATGTAATAGAAATTCTACAAAGATGAGGTGATCACAGGTACGAGCTATAATACAGTAAATTATGATATTTTTAGCTATGGCAGGTTTAGAATTTTAACTCGACATAGTATTTGAGAACTAACATTTCTAACACGTAATTCAAATTTATAGATTGTGTCATGCACTTAATATGTCGTAGTAGGACAGTTTTTGAAACCTGATAGCGTCCTATAATGTCAAAATTATGTCCTGCCGCAGAACAAATCGAAACCGGTATTTCAAGTCTAGGTTTTCCGTTGGTTTTCGTATTGTTTAGATCCATATAACTTACATTTAAAATTGAACTTTTAAGCTCACAACATCATTCAGTCGAGTTAGAAGTAGCCAAAAGTCTACAACATCTATAAGTTAGGTACGCCGTTGGTGGGACTTAGTTAAGTTAAAATACGTTAATGGATATGGTGGCCAGACCTAAAAAAATATGGTAGAACGAAACCCGTTGAAAAAGGAACACAATATAATAAAAATTAAAGGGCAAATTATTTACAGGCGACTTGAGGTCGGTAAGTTTTTGAGGTTAAAAGAAGAAAGTTTATCCTGATTACGGGAAAAACATAGGTTATGTAACCTATGGAAAAACAATTAATTACAAAGTTGTCTTTGTATCTACAACTTTTGTATTTACAAAAATTCAAATTACTTAGTTTTTGGTAGAAAATACGGTATCCGGCTGCCTGCTAGCCACCAGGCCAATGTTCAGGCTGTTTATGCCTTAGCTAGCCTACGGATGCTGCTGTCCCCGTTGTATGCCTACCTACCTACCTTACTCACACACAACAACACATATAGTAAGTAAGTAATATGCGTTCATTCATTATTATGGGCAGTGGTTACCCTAGTGTCAGAGTTGTTGTTAGCTCTGATGCTCCTGTTACCGATAGGTCAACGTGCTCGTCGAAGACGCTCAGTAATAAGATCACATGGAAGGTCACGCTTCTATAGACTAATTGTGCGCATCTGGTTGCTTAACCACGTCGATTGTTATTGGATCGGTGAAGGCAACTGACTATATGCGCCTCGGTCGGATATAATATTGGTTGATTGATAGATTTATGTAAATATCACCAATTTAACGATCTTGAACTCTAAACCGAGTTCAGGTGCCAGGTTTTATGACTAAGACCCATAACGTTGGCTCAATATCGGCAAGACATTTCCATAAACGCTGGGATTTAAATTTAATCTATCGGCTTGAAACCACCTAGCTGTAAAGTGAAAGATAATTATTTATTTGCAATTATTTGTCTGAGTGTGGTCGGTTTGGTCGTTAAGTGTTTAAACTATTCTAGAGTAAATAGGTTTCGTGATTTCTGCAATTATGTTTAATTGGAAGGCGCTTACTCTAAACTAGCTGCGCCTGCGATTATGTCTTCGTGAAATGAGAGAACAATAGTTGTAATAATATATATGCAATCATATTCTCATACGTAGACAAACAAATGCAAGATGCTGCCGTAGCCGAGTCATCATCATACCAGTTGAAAAATATCCAATGCTGGATCTCTCCAAGGATCTCCATTATTTGAATGCCATAATAGCCATGCTTGGTATACTGCTTTGCGATTGCTGGCATTTGCTGGTCGGTAATTAAAGATACATTGCTAGCCGTACTCTGAAAGATTATCCCTTGAAAGACTTCTACGCTCCCGGACGGTATGAGATGGCTAGTGATATTCGCCACCGTCACCCAGCACAAAAAGACGAGTATAAGCCAATAACAATATGATCTACTGCTAATATAGATGATAGAAAATATATTATTTATATTATATTTAATTTAAATTCCACAAAATAGTATGGATTTTAAATAGGTACAACTTTTTTATGGAACTCATAATTTGGTTCGCTACCAAATTACAACTCTCATGTAGTATTCCTGTAAGGCCTTGAAAAGGATATTTTAAAGGAAAAGTTCATCCTGTTGTAATCGCTGCGTCACATTACCACACGTTTTATCGGCAGACTATATGGCTTCAACTAGCATCAACAGACGTTACGCAACTTTAACTTAGCTCAACTTGCTAAATCCGTTTGGACAAAGCGTTTGTTATTGTTGTTATATCATGGGATTGAACTTGGGAACAAACACGTTGCACAGAAATAAGTGGGAGCAATCCGTAGAGGACATGTGCAGATATCATAGCCAAGCTCTTTAGGATATCCACTTTAACGGCTTGATGTATAGTCATAAATGAACGAGGTATGCTGGGGCAGAAACGTTCTCAAGTGGCGACCACGACGCGGAAAACGCAGCGTGGGCAGGCCCCCTACAAGATGGACCGATGATCTTATAAGGGCCGCCGAAGCTGCTAGATGCGGATAACGTAAGACTGACAATTATGGAGGTCTTTGGGAGAGGTCTTTGCCCAGCATCATCTTTCGGCTGAGAAGATAATGACGATATTTATTAGCAATTGCTCAAGCCAGTTAAGGTCAAGGCGTCATGAAATATTCAGCATTTAGGGCACCTTATGATGATGTCCCCGATGGTAAGCCCTTAGGCCATTAAAAATGGGTTATCGCAATAGTGCTCTGAGCGGGTCTGAGTTTCAGGTGACGCATGAAACTGTCAGTCCCAACTCTTCGAGCATTTAGCTAAATGCTCGAAGGTCCCAACTAGATAACTGTAGCTACACCATGTCAGAGTTAAATTTAAACAGTCTGATACTAGGCTAATAAAGGCCTCGAGTAATAAAGAAGCAAAAAATAAATACAATACAATAAAATACTTTTTAAAGAAGCTGTTTTTCAATTTCTTTTTTTATTCTATGAATTTTACATGGTGTTTCCGTTTATTGTGAAAAACCATAGAGTTCCACTTCCGTCCTGAGGAAATTGTGGGACAGGCTGATAAAATGAGGCTGAAATCTCATAAATTGCAACTAGAGAAGCTAGCTACAAGAGCACCAAGTGTTAATGACAGAGTTGTTCAAGAGGTCCAGTAGATTTATGATATGGCTTAACTACTATTCTCCAAAAACTACAACCCGGACTGATTGCTTAACTTGTCGTCCGTAGCACGGTGATGTTCAGGTATCGCTTTAGGACTCGCCTATCTATAGACTGACCGTTTACTAAAGCGCTTAACCTCAAGAATCCCGTACGAATCGGTGACATCCACGGGCTATGTGTGCGTGAGTAAAAGAAATTGACAGGGTAATACCAAGACGCCAAAAATGTATTATTTTGGGTCCACAGACACGTGTTATTATGTTTCAAGCAGACCTACATAGGTACTTCTAGTCAAAATTTACCTGTTTAACATATGCAAAGCTTATAGGTAAGTAGGTACCTATAACTTGATGAAATAAGCTTTGAGAAGGTAAATAAAACTTACATTCTGACAGATAATATTATTATGCTAATGAGAGGTTTTGGAAACCAGACAATAAACTACAATAACTGTACTTTCATCGAAGTATATAAATGAATCGGATGTCTTTTTGTATTTTAAGTTGAAAACTTGCATGGCCGGTGTTGCGGCCTATTAACATACCTACTATCAATAAACTTATTGTTCTGTTTGAAATTTTTTGGTGACCGAAACGTTTTAGAAAAGTATAATCAGTTTATGATGTCCACTAGGTCGAATTTCGAGTATCGTCCAGTGTAATTGTAAATGTGTGTTCACAAATACCACGTGTCGCGGGTTCGGGTCCCGCACCGGACAACTATTTGTGTAACCCATTAATAGTTGTTCAGATTCTGGATATAATATGTGTTCGTCTATTATATGTTTGTAAAGTACCCTGCGACACAGGGATTAAATTCCCTAGTGCAGGCGTTGTCTTTTTAAATACAAATACAGATGCACTCTCTATTCCTTGTCTCACGATTCGAAGGACAGCAGGACGTGTGCAGGACCGATGACTTTACGTGCTTTACTGATTCGGGAGATTGAATTGTATCCTTCATACTTATATTTATTATTCTTTCTAAAAAATCCCATTTAAACTTTTTGAGACTCATAAGAGGGGTCAAGGTAATCTTAAGAGCAATGGAAAGGGCTATGCCTGGAATTTCTCTGCGATATCGAATCTGAAACTTTGCAAAACGTAGGAGACAGTCATACTAACAGACATAGCCCAAAGAATTGCTAAGATGAATTGGCAGTGGGCAGACATATAGCTCTTAAAACCGACGCGACGGCCGCTGGGGCACAAAGGTTTTGGAGTGACAACCACATACCGGAAGACGCAGAGTGGATAGGCTGTCACAAGATGGATCGATAAACTTGTAAGGAACGCTGAAAATTACTGGATACGGGTAGCGTAAGACTGGTAATTGTAAAGATCTTGGGAGAGGTATTTGTCCATAAGCCAGCCTAATCAGCATATCCGGGGATATGTGGATTAGGTTGATCTCAGTGAGACCTATTAGCCTGAGCCATCCTCATACTGACCTAGATCTAACCTATATAATCCAGCTACTACGATTATCAGGATAACCTCTCACTGGTCTGCCGTCCTTTTTAAAGGAGCAATTGTTGCATGGAGATGAATTTAGGACTTGCCTAAGAATACTCTAACTCTGGCTTGTTAGTCTAGTAAGTAGTAACCCTAACTGCTAATCCCGAGGTCGTGGTTTCGATCCCCACCTAGGAGAAATAATAATAATATCTAGGGACAATGTCACACAGATCATCCTAGCCCCAAACTAAGTAAAGCATGTACTATGGGTACCAGGAGACGATATACATACTTATATAGATAGATAAATACTTAAATACATATTAAACACCCATGACTCAGAAAAACTCATGTTCGTGCTCATCACACAAATAGTTGCACTTCCCGGGATTCGAACCCAGGACCACCAGCTTCGTAGGCAGGAGCACTACCAACTAGGCTACGGTGACCTACGGTGAGAAATCTTTGTGTGATGAGGATAGTTATGTAATCCTGTAATTTATCTATAATGTGTAATGGAATATATAAGTATTTTTATGAGTTGTCTTGTTGCTTAAGTACTGGCTCTGCCTAGTTTGGTAACAGCTGGCAGGGTGTTAGCTGTCTTAAGATATTATTAAAATTTTACTGCAAGTCTATGGCAAATTTATTAGTACTTAATTGTAATAACTCCAGTTGCTAACGCTACCTACGAGCCTCCGTTACACGTCTTTTAAAAGCTAAAATATGGCCTAGTTGTAAATAGATATTGGTATTAGAATAGATTTTAATTACCAAGCAATTAATACTTTAGCACCTAGTCCAACGTCCATTTATTTTCAACCAACTGAATGTATTTAAGAGAAGACTTCGAATATAATGTATGTATTCTAAGCGATTTGTCCGTTTTCCGTTAACCTAATTTTGATTATTCTTTTTATCAATGGGAAAATCTTCAAAATCCTCATATCAGTCGAAAGTCGCCCACTGCTATACAAAGGCTTCCCCCCAAAGAGCTCCGCAATTGCCGGTCTTGCGCTGACTGCATCCAGCGACTTCCAGCAACCCTCACAAGATCATCGGTCCATCTTGTAAGGGCCCTGCCCACGCTGCGTATTCGGGGAAAATCTAATCCATATAAAATGTGTTTTCCAGCTATAACCCTAGTGCAGTCGCTAAGCCATTTGCAGCGGCTTAAAGGTCTCTGATATAAATATAACCTTTTTTCGCATAGAAAATTATTATAATGGATGTAGTTCGTATAATAACAATATTATTAAAATTTTCCTAAAAAGATTCACTTGTATGTGTGAGTGGTCTTAATATATGAAGATTTTCTATCATCATATATTAAGACCACACACACATACTTAAGTACGCAGTATTCCACGTCCAAATATAGATAGATAGAGACCAAATAGGGGCCTGCTAATGCAGTTTTGAACGCATTGTACATACTTGACATGTGTACTTTTTGCTCCATTGCTTTATAATAAATTAGGTTGGTTGTTCTTATTAGTTTCATGTATTTTCATGTTGATAGTAATTCTTGTGTTAGGCAACAACATAAGCTAATCATTTCAAGAACTCAAGCGTTAAAATTACAGCGAATAACAAATTTCTAATATTTACTTAAATATATATAACTGTAATTGACAGAGTTACATTTTATTTAGTAGACAAGTGTTAGAATATATAAATAAGTCTATATTAAAATAAGAATTACGCAGTAGTCTGATTGTAATGGCGGCCGTAAATTATCGCGCAAATATTTCTTGTTTACAATAATATTAAAACCATAGTAATATACAATATTACACTTAAAAGTTATACTATATTAGTTTTATATACTTAGTTTTAAGTCAACGTGACATAAAACTAAGTATAAACCTAATATAGTAAAACTTTTATGCTAAAATGAATTTTGTATTAAGTTATTTCGTATTATAGTCTGTAGATAAAATCAAAATTGCTTTTCGTGCAAATTTTAAGTGAATAACTTTTGCCTTCTACATTTTAACTTAGGCACTACTTTAGTGCTAAAACTTTTTAATTGACTCTAAAATGAGTACATAGCTTCCTATTCTATAGTATGCATCAATTGTTACAAAATAAAAATCAAACTTAGAGTTCTTTACAAGATTTAATCGACGTGTGAGTCCGATTGCCGTACAATATTTTTTCTTTGAATAGTTACGTTTTTAAGACGTTCCACTTAAAATTTGAATGCAATATTGATCCAATCGGATTTTAATCTTTATGTTTCCAAAAAAAACGTTTGAGTCGGTTTTGTTTGTTTTGAAATGTCCAATAATTACCACCAATAACACGATCACAATTAAAGACATTACGGGAATAACTGATAGCGGAAATATCTTTCGTAACTAAATGGTTTGTTAGTTGACAAACTAAATAACCTAATATTTTAAATTACATAAAACTTGAACCTTAACTTATCGATAGAAAATATATACATCTTCAATAGAAATTATATATACTTATATATTTGACAATATTGTAATTTTCTAAATACGATAATAAACAATTCCATTGGAACTGGGCTAAAATATAACATATTGTCACGAAAAATCTGACTTTGGTTAGTTTTCCCGCGTAGTGAATAGGCTGTTTAAAAGGAATTCTTCTCCTATGCAATATAAGTAAATATAATAAATTACCTTTCAAATATTCTGAACAGATTTATTATTACTTGAGTTAATTTATTTAAAATGTTCAAAATTAAACAATGAACTACTCAGATATTAGGACCGACGCCGTAAGAAAATCGGTTGATGCCTCGGCGCGCATGCCGTCGGGCGTTGAAATCTTTTGTTAGGAAATGCTGAAATGCAGCGGTTGGCAGAGAGGCTTAGGTAAACACTAATTTCCATTATTACTATGTACAGAACTAATAATAATTATAATTAAATATTAAATTGGAGCAGTTTCGTTGTACAGCGCGTGTATTATTTACTTTTTTTTCCTAGGTTTTCATTGATAAAGGACTTTAAAAAATTCGTTACGGGTGAGGAGACAACTCTCCACTTAAACGTACCTATAAAAATGCGGAGTGTGCGCCAATTTGGTTAGTAAGTATAAGAATAAAGGTCAATTATCATAACAGGGGCAGTGGTGACAGATTATGGACTAAGTAATTATTTATTCAATGTATATACAATATACATACCCACGTGTTACACATAAATATGTATTATATTGATGGACGAGTAGGTTGCTGCCTATTTTGAATAGATTAAAAGCTTGTATATTATTTTTACTTATCATATAACTTTTTAAAAAAGAAAACTACTACTATATGTACTATTTAAATAACTTCTTTGAATTGTTTACTATAAAATTGCAGTGTTAGTAGGCTAGATAATTTTGTTTTGACTTGTAAATCTGGTACGACTTTTTATTTTAAATATGTATAATTTAAAAAAGGATCACGATGAATGTTAACTTATAATATATAATATAAATTTTAATTTGTGGAAAATTATTGAAATGCTTCATTGAGACAATATCCGGCGCCGGCGGATAATAAGAAAATTTTGTATTTCTAAACTTATTCTCTATCTTCTCATTTTTAACTTGTTATATTATCTTCTTATAGTGGAAAATATTGCTTTCATTGCGTCAAGTTCTAAAAATGTATCGACAGGTTAAAATCTTTACTAGAGCTGACTTCAAAACGCTCAATGGTTACTATAAGATACTTCTGTATTAGCAATCACGGTCGTTGCAAAACGGGGCTAACAGAAATCCGCTGTTGTGTACAAACCAAACTATAACACATTGGGGAACTCGAGGTGCACAATAATCACGACATATAAGATCACTCGGTAGATGTGCGCAAGATATCACTAGCCGAGTGTCACTGGTCACTCGGGTCGGCGGCTGGTAGGGCTCCGTTACCGTACCTGGTCGCCCACAATGTCCTCGGCAGCTGTGATCGCGCAGCAGGCCTCCATTCCCGGCATGAGCCGGGCGTCGCGTGGCGGTGCTTGGCGTACTACAGCGCCGCGGTAAGGAGTCGGGGCGCCGGGCCGGTCATCGCGCACGCCTGCGCGCACTCACTGCGCGGCGAGGACTGCGTTGTGATAGCGCGCGCCGCACGACCTCCTTCGCGGGGTTGCAAGGAAAGTGATTAGGTTCTTGCGCTACTGATAACGAGGGCTAGTTTCCGTTTCCAAATGAATTATACGCTCAGGATAGAACTCTATCCACGGGATCGATGGAAGAGACGTTGCGGCCATCTAGTAAGTAGACACATTCACTTTGTTACCGTATGTTATGAAAATCGATACGTTTTATTAGATATATCGCTTTCTATTCATGCTATATAAAGCTAATTATAGTTCAAATAAATAAGGAAAATTGTAATCCTAATGTAATCTAACTAAATTAACCTAATAAATTATAAAAATTGTACTTATGGTCCATAAATACTGTTTTGTTTGTTACTTTGCACCAATTGTTTTTCTTAATATTGCTTTTCTACAATAAAGGTCATATTACAAAATTAAAATGCGCGGTATTGATTGTGTAATAAACATACTAAATATAAATAGACATATTCTACAAGGCTAAGATAAATAGCGGAAGTAACTGATTTTCTAGTGCCTTAATAAAATCCTCTCCGCTGGCTGCGCTCCTCTCGGTCTGCGCTGGCTCTACCGCGGTTACACGCCTAGTCAGTTCACAGCTCGATGTCATTAAAATCTCACCGTGTTATATTAGTACTGTTTTCAGGCTATAGATATACATGTATGGTTATGGATTTGGGTTGGTGAGGATTCTCGCTGACGACGTTCACGGTAGGTTTTTTGCTTTGGGTTGAACGGTTGGTTGGATCCCGAGTTGCTTTCCGTGTTTACGCTGTTTTCTGTATGAACTTAAAAACTCTATAAAATTTAAAATAATATAGTTTACCTATATAAAATACTTCTAATTTATCGAACAAAATTTATTTGTATAATATTCTTTATTTACCGTTCGACCTTCCGGTAAGAATTTAGAGTGCACAACACCGCGATAGTCAAAGAAAACAGTCAACATGACTTTGACTTTTGATCGACTTTGGCGTGGTTTTTTCGGTTTCGGTTCAGTTGGAAGGCGCCACTCCGAATCTTGTTGTTCTAGTTTGAATGTCAAACTCGAAAACCCACGTCTCGTCACCAGTAACAATGCGTTTCATGAATGTTGGGTCGGAATTGACTCGTTCTACCATGTCCTCAGCGACTTTCATGCGATTGAGTTTTTGGAGAAAACTCAGATCTTTTGGGACTAGCCGAGCGGCAACATGTTTCATACCCAAATGATTAGTTAAAATGGTACGAATCGACTCGTGAGATACAGAAAGTTCGGCGGCTATCTCTCTCTGAGTTGAATGAGGATTTTCAGTCATTATTTCCTTCACTTTTGCGATGTTAACTTCAGTTGCAGATGTGGATGGCCTACCATAGCGAGGCAAATCTTTCATCACATCTCAACCGCTTTTGAACGCTTTGAACCACTCATAAGCACGAGTTTTTGATAAAGTCGATTCACCCTAAGCCTTCTGTCACATTTTCAGTGACTCCGAACACGAAATTCCATATTATTTATTATAATATTATTTATTATAAATAACAGATGCAACTCAAACTCCGCGCCAAAATGGAAAATAGTTGTGCCAATCTAACAACAACAAAAAAAAACAAAAATTTGAATTTGGAACCATAAACAAATCATCCATTCCCGATACTTTTTTGATTGAATGTATTAATACCTTTCGATGTCAATAAAATAATAAGTTATACAGATGTCAAAAAATAAATAATTAGATTTAATTTATATTGATTAACTAAACCTTTAGTTTAAGAAACTCGTCAAAGGAATAAAACGACTGCTCTATTAACCGGGATTTCAGCTTATACTTAAAACTCGGTGTGTCCAATACCTTAGCTGGTAGTCTGTTGTAAATTGTAGGCCCCATTACTTCAGTGAGTTTTAAAGATTTTGTTAATTTACGTGGCACAGCAGTAACCTTAGTAGCACCGCGGGCGTTTTACGCGTGTACGTCACTCTGTTTTGTAAATACGTATGACGTTACCTGCTATAGTAATATTACAGGTAGCAGTGTATGTACGAACGAATAGTAACCACTTAATATTCTTTCGTACACCTGTAATATTACTATAGCAGGTAACGTCAGTATACCAAGTTGCTTAAAGTAGGGCCTCAATCCACGTGTTATTTAAACATGAAGGTTGATTATTATTGTTGATGACAGTAAAAAGTTATTAAAAATAGATTTTAAGTGACAACAATGTATTTCGTGATAGTGTGCTCACGTGCATCCACTCTAGCCGGCATACTTAATCACTTATATACCTAAACCTAGTTAGATTATTAATACTTGCTTATCGTATGGGCAGTGGTTACCCCAGTGTCAGAGTTGTTCAAGCCGCCCAGCAAACCTCTGAAATAGCTTAACCACTGTTGCTTGGCTGCAACCGAGACCGACAGCTTAACGTGCCGTCTTTGGCGGTCACCCATCTATGGACATGATATGACCGCATGCGTAGTTGCTTGACCTTGCCGATAACTTACGGACTGGTGAGAGCATCTGGCTATGAGCGCCTCAATGAAGTAGCTGGTAAGCATTTAATTTTGAGCAGAAAAGCTAAGTAATACAATAAAATTAAATGTGACAAATACTCAAATGTTGACACTGTTTTGACGCAGATTTTTCTAGGATTTTCTCAAACTGTAAATGACTTGTACCATCTATATATATAAAAATCAATGCCACTTTTCATTGTAATGTTATAACTCAACAACGCCTTTACCTTTGGCTAATTTTGGTCTTCAATTATTCGTGGAAGTCCAGGGAAGGTTTGTACGTAGAGAAAATTAAAAAAAAGTCTTGAAATAGTGTAAAATCAACATCTTTTAGCAATTTAAAATATTTTTTTGTTTGAATAAATGAAGTTAATATTTTTTTTCATTTTATTCATTTTTAATTCATTTTTTTATTACTATGCCTTATACGTAGCGAAGCACGTACCGGGCCGCTAATTGTACTATAGAAACCTCATAACTGATATATTACAAATCCTACTTTTCTTTTGCAAAACCATCCTTTTATAGATAATTACACCCAGAATCAGGCCAAACGCAACTTCTTATTACAAACAGACATGTTCATGCACACAAATGTCCTTTGTTTTGCGCTTGACCACAATCGCACCTGATGATAAGTGAAGATGTGGTCGAAGTTAGACCGCGCGTACCCATAAGATGCCTCACTCTAACTTTGAATAAACCCATGTTATATGAGTCTGGAAACACGTCGTTTGGGAGGGTGTTCTACAGCGTAGCCGTGCGTATGATGAAAGAGGAAGCAAAGCGCTTCGTACGGCATAATGGGAGGTCAACAACAAAGCGGTGGAGACCCTCCCGAAGTCTGGTAGTCCGATGGAAAAAGGGGGAAGGAGGGATAAGTTCATGGAGGTCTTCGATAAGCCTGCAACCCGACGCCGATTATCCAAGTTTTGCAGACTTTTACTTGATAGGCGAGCGCGGCTGTCTATCAAATCCAAAGAGTCAGCTGAGCTTTGCGTAGCCCTCCGAAAGATGAGAGTATTACTTCATGGAGGGTCCGACTTGAGCTTTGTATAGATTTAAAAGTTGTTCTTTCGTGAAGTCCCGTCTCACCTTATTAAGGATACTAAGCTTTTTGGCAGAGACCTGCGACGTGTAATGTTTGCGTTTGTTTAAGTTTTACTATTTAATTATACTATAGAATGAAGAAAAGGGGTGCCCTACAATCTTTGACTTAAACCACTTCTAGTTAGAGCATTTTTTATGAAGGAAATGCTCAAATTATTACACAAAAGCCCATGTGTTGTGAAATATAACGAAAAATAGCGAAAAAATGAGTACATCAATGGCGCCAGACGCAATATTGCGCTTTACTTTTTGTATTTTCTCCCCTACAAATTTTAATATATATATTTGTTTTACATCTGCTATTCCAATCATACGACATTGATTCCCAATAAAAAATAACTTAAATTTCCTATATCCTATGTCTATTTAACTCGATTTTCGACCAGCCAGTATAAGTCGATGCCCGTTATTTGATAGATATCCTCTCCGGAAGATTTCTACGCCTCCCCGGGACGAGATGCGGCGGTAATATTTATCGCAATCATCCACACAGCCATCTTCTACTTATATTGACTTTTATAACAAAATCGACACCCGAGTGGAAACAAGCCTTTCACAAAATGATAAAACTTCCTTTTATCATATAGTACGCACTCGTAGGTTGTGCACATTAAAACTCCCGAGATGTTTTCCACACACAATATTTAATCGAACAGAGTAACGTTCTCATCTACCGCCGAACAAAGAATGCCTCTTTAATATTTCTCCTACCCTATTTATATTTATATCAGTGTCAACCATTTGAAAGTCTAATATCGATTAATAATAGTTTTTAGATGTAAAATTATTATAGTAATTAATAAAATGATAATCATTAATTAAATAAATAATCACAATGTAAATCTATATATATAAAAATCAATGCCACTTTTCGTTGTAATGTTATAACTCAACAACGCCTTTACCGATTTGGCTAATTTTGGTCTTGAATTATTCGTGGAAGTCCAGGGAAGGTTTGTACGTAGAGAAAATTTAAAAAAAGTCTTGAAAAGTGTAAAATCAACATCTTTTAGCAATTTAAAAAAATTTTTTGTTTGAATAAATGAACTTAATAATCATTTTTTTTATTACTATGCCTTATACGTAGCGAAGCACGTACCGGGCCGATAGTATATTATAAAAACATAGCAGCTACGTCATAACCGTTGCGCGGCTATTGAGTACTTGATAACACATATTTTGAAAAATAATAAATGAGCTAAAACGGATAACTTACCTGTAATCAATATCAAATAAACAACGTAAGTTACCCGACATACTTTTAACTTCGTGAGTAAGTCAGTTTTAAGTTGTTCGGCTTCAGAGATAAATACACGTGACGTCCTTCAAAATTCAAAAATTCAAAATTCAAAAGTCGTTTATTCCGTTAAAATATTACATTTGTGTGGAATCGTCAATTTTTTTTTTACCCTACCGTGCAGTGCATGACGTGGCAGCTACTGAGAAACACTGCCAGAAAACTCAGTAGGAATCCTTTTTTAAAAATATATATTTCTTAAATAAATTTACATTGTATTTAAATGTGTTAATTTAGAGCGACTCAATCCCAAGCTGTTTTGTCACTTAAATAATCAGAAGTTTTGTAATAAGCCCTGCTACACAATTTGGCTTTTATAATTCTTTTAAACTTATTCATAGACATTTCTCGGATATCACTGGGAAGTTTGTTATAGAATCTTATACATTGCCCCATAAAAGAGTTACTTACTTTGTGGAGACGGGTGGTATGTAACACAAAGTTATGCTTATATCGAGTATTTATATTATGAGTATCACTCCTTTTACAGAAGGAGTCTTTATATTTATGCATATAAATTAGATTCTCATATATATACTGACATGCTACAGTCAGAATGTTAATCTCTTTAAACTTCTCTCTCAAAGATTCTCGCGGACCAAGTTTATATATTGCTCTTACAGCTCTTTTTTGCAATACAAATATGGTGTTAATGTCCGCAGCGCTACCCCAGAGAAGAATTCCATAGGACATTATACTATGAAAATAACTGAAATAAACCATTCTAGCTGTATCCACATCAGTAAGCCGTCTTATAGTTTTAACAGCATATGCAGCAGAACTTAATTTGCCTGATAGTTTTTCTATTTGTGGGCCCCATTGTAGTTTTGAATCAATTGTGATACCCAAAAACACAGTTGACTCAACAGGGGTCAATCCAGCTCCATTAAGCTGTACATTGGTAGCCACCTGTTTCACATTAGGTGTAGAGAATTTTATGACTTTAGTTTTCTTGTCATTTAGCAAAAGATTATTAGCATTAAACCAATGAACAACTTTAGAGATTGCGTCATTTACTTCGTCAAAATTGCGTAATTGTCGATTTATTTTAAACGTCAATGAAGTATCATCCGCAAACAAAACAATCTCATGTTTATCCCTTACTTGCTTTGGCATGTGACATTTTTGCCACCAATGGACTGTATACCTAACTACATTAATCGTAACTTAATACCGGTAACCGTTATGTAATAATTAATACTGTAACAATGTCCTCTTGGTTAAATTTCGGCTGCGGCGGCCAGTCTCAAAGGAAACAAGACATATTACAAGTGCACAAGTATAGTAGCACTTCCTATTTCATCATCCGATCCGATGGGACGACTAGTAACACGACTGAAAAGTGGTCAGGTACAGGACCGACGGCTTTATTTATGCTCTCCATGCGGGAGAGGGAAGTGGTAACGTGGATGATAGTGCCGCGCAGGCCAACCACGCGGCCGGCTTCCGAAGCAGCGTACGTGACTAAAAAAAAAATTCTTATCCACATTCTTAAACAAAAATTTTCTTCTACGATTCTTGTAAACGGATTTTATGAAATTCTTTTCAGATCTAGTTGTAATTTTATTTGTTATAATAGTAACACTAGAAATCGTTTAGGTGAACAAAATGCGAGATAGATCGCATCAGACAGAGCTCGTAACTTGCATCAAGTGCGGCACGTCTACTTATGTACGTAGCAGTCTGTAGTTTTTCTCTAAGTGTAAGGAATGAAAGTATGAGTACAAATGTTGTTATTTTCAAATTAAGACGCTTAATTGAAATTCCAAGTCTGAAAATATGCAAAGTAAATTATTATTTGTTGAAGAAAGAAACTAAGAAAAAGGCAACGCGGATGGTGGCGGTGTTATTAGAATAAACGTTATAATCTTTCATATTCAGCAGAGTAAACATATGAAACACCAACGTTGCTGAGCTTTTATATATATGTACAATATTGTATAAAGATCTGAGACTTCACTATTATAATTTGTATATAGAGTTCAGTTCTTAGATTTATAAGGGTTTCTATAGTTTTTGTGATTAATAATATAATATATGTGGCGAGCGGTGGGTCTAGGGATTGGAAACAAACTTGTGTTTGCAAAGGATCGATTTATTGGAGTCGACAGAGACAGTTAGTTCACCAAGATCACGGAACACACTCGTACTTAGAGTCTCGGCGACTAGCTCTCTTTTTGAGGCCACACGTGTTATACTTCAGAGTCCCCGTAACGGGCACTGCCCAAGCTAATTCCCGAAGTACACGGCACACTGCTTACTGTATATCTCTGTACACTTAGTACTGTTTACTTTCACTGATCAGTTGCACTTGTTCAGTTTTCCACTTTATTGCTTACTCTTAATGGGCCTTCTATTTGCGTATATAATAAATCAAATGTTTAATTATGTGTATAAAGTTTATGTGTTAATTAAACATAAACTTTATACACACATTTATATGTGTGGCCCTGTAGAAACTCGTATAAATACGGACATTAATTTCTAACGTGTCTTCTATCAACAATAGGTATAGATTTGTGCAATCCAGTTATTTAAGTTTAACAATATCTAAATCACTTTCGAGCGGAGTGCGCCTATCAGCTCACGGAACAGGTCGTGTAGGGCCGAGCCGGCTTTCACTCCGAGCTCGGTTTTTCTACATATTATATCTACGTCCACTTTTACACCTGCTAGCGAAAAATTATACGTTTTTGCGCGAATTTCTTCCCGATATATGAAACTAACATATTACTTAAGTTACCATTGAGAGGCGTTATAAAATTGATAATTCACGCACGTAATAATTACCTACAATGTATATTATAATCAGCACAATTCACTTGTTAAAAACTCATTATAAGCAGCAGTTTACTGAAATAAATTTGCTTGTTATAATGAAACCTAAGTTTCAGCGGGTGGTCTAATAGAATAAATTTAGATTTGGCATACCGAACAACTAGTGATACTTTTAAAATATTTTTTATTCATGTCGCTTATCAAGTGTGCAGCCGTACTATAACTATTAATATGACATCAATTACACATTGTCGACCCTGTCTTTGCTCCCAGATTGTCTTCAGTGGACTGAAAATTAAAACCACGGATAAACATAAATGTGCTATAACCTGAAATGTGTTCAGTACACTGGAGATGCTCGAAAAGTCTAGCTGTTAGAGCCAGGGATGCGTGGTCAATGGCCTGTCCGAGTGAGGCGTGTCCAAAAACACTCAGTTCGCAGAGACAATGGGACGAGCCTCTATGTAAACTTGTTCAAAATTCACTTTTAACCACCTGTCCTGACGCTAGAGATCGTCTCCTCGCCACTAGCAAACGGGATTCGGGCTACTGGCTGCAGGCAATTCCTGCGACCATTACCAAGGATCTCTTTTAGATAATACGGCTTTCTTAGTCGCTGTAGCTCTTCGTCTGGGCATCTCCAGGGCAGATCCCCATAATTGTCACTGCGGGTTTAAGGCAGACCGTTTAGGTTACCATGGCCTATCTTGCTGCCGCAGTGCAGGGAGGCTTACACGCCACGCCGCCATTAATGACGTCATTCGTCGGGCGCTTGCCACCGAGCCTATCGGTATCTCTCGTGACGATGGCAAGAGGCCTGATGGTATGACGTTGATCCCTTGGAGTCGTGTGAGACCGCTGGCATGGGATGAAACTTGTGTGAATACTCTGGCTCCCTCCCACCTTCAAGTAAGGTGGCATTCAGGCGGTGCTGTAGAGGAGGCTGCTGAGAACTCCCAACGGAGTAAACAGGCTGCCATAGGTGATGGCTATATGTTTATTCCGTTTGGGGTCGAAATAACGGGTCCCTGGGGCCCAGAAGCGCGGTCCTTTGTCAAGGAGTTGTCTAGACGACTTGTAGAGCACTCTGGAGCTGCCACGTATCTCGGCCAATGCATAAGCCTCGCGATCCAAAGGTGCCCAAAAAGCTAGCGTAACGTCGCTAGCTTTTTGGGCTTTTTTGGCACCTTACCCGCAGATGGCGACTTGAAAGCGGTTTTTTATCTATATGTTATTATTTTATTTGGAATTTAGTACTTTGATTTTAAGTTTATAATGATAGTTTTAGTTTGTACGTAGTTTTAATCTATTTCCAATATCTATGTTAGTATAGTCTTCATTTATTTATTACTTGTACATATTCTTTCATAATATATTTGTTTTATTCTAGGTTCTATTTACCGTTTAAAAATAAAGATAACCCCTAGAATGACTTTAACTTAGTTTAATATTTATTACCGATTTTAAAGGAGTTGGCAGTCTGCTAAAAATTTCTTTAGTTTGGTATTGAGTAAAATGTTTAGCGATATGAAATTTTGCCACCATTTAATTTTTATGAATTTTCGTCGTGTGCTCTTCTATATCACTCGAAGATTTATACTCATAGATGTATATGATAATTAGGAAAAAGGCCTGACGACCTAACCGAATCAAGTTTTAATCGAACAAATAATGCTTACAACTGTAGTTTCATGTCAACAAACAATTGATTATATTTATAAACACAATCTTTCTTTAAAAGGTTAATATTTTCACTACAATGTAGTGCATCGGGTAGCAGCATTTAAACTAATAGTGCAGTGTGGTTCTCGGACGATATAATAACCACCACCCCATATCATCGCAAGATCCGAGGTGTTCCTTAGGGACGACTAGCGCGACTGCGACTTCGAATTTGACTGCACGTGTGGCGCAGCGGCTAAGACGGTCGCCTCGCCGCTTCGTGTTGCGAGTTCAAGTTCCGCGCCGGACAACTATTTGTGTGACCACGAATAAGTGTTCTAAGTCTGGATGTAATTTGTATCCGTCTATTATATGTTTGTAAAGTACCGCGCGACACAGGGACAACATTCACTAGAGCGGGCGTTTTCTTTTTAAGAAAAAGAAGAAAAATAGAAAAAATTTTCTGCGTCAAACAGAGAACGGATAACAGCTTCTCTAGGAGAACTATGACCATTCTCCTACGATCACCATCCAGTCTGCCAGACGTGGCGATAATTTCATATGATATTCACACTTCCATTTTGGAGGAGATAGCCTTTATTCAGCAATGGACGTATTCGGATGACGTGATAATTTACCCATAACTTTTTTCGAAATATTTAAATTTATTAAGCCCTTGAGAGCTTGAGCCCTCGCTCGCCTCTATTTTCCGGTGAAACAATGAAAGCCTCCTAGGCTAACTGTAAACGACATGTCAAAATAACTGCCACATTGCCACGTGATGCACTGAACGGCAGGGTCAAAAAAAATTGACGATTCCACATAAATATAATATCTTAACGGAATAAATGACGTTTGAGTTTGAGTTTATTGAATCCTGAGTCGAGCTGTTTGACCTATAATTGCCAGACTACTGATCACGTCAAACTTCGACGGTAAATAGAATACATGCATCATAATTAAGACCTACACGTGAGATGCAGTGGCTAAAGTATTCATCATCCACATCAACATGAAACACTATATTATGCAAACAGAATGTAAGAACTACAGTCTGATAAATAAAGACATTCATTTAATTTATTCACCTCGTAACTATCACGATACCCTCCTGTTTGATTTTCGCACAAAATAAATATTTCTATGGCTATACCAAGAACCTATTCATTATTTGTGTGTTCATGAATGGCATGTTTGTCAAGTCTCTTGCAATACTGAAATGTATTGCCTTAGTGCTGTGTTAGTTGCTGCTTGGGTGACGGCAAAGAATATGATCACCCGTGGATATCTCATCCCGTGGGGGCGTAGAAATCTTCCCGAGGAAAAATTACCCAGAGAACGGGCAGCACCGTCTCTCTGTTTATAATAATGACCTACTAGCCGAATTTCGACCACGGCGACCAATCTTAACAGAGATTAGCCATCTGCGGGACATATTATAGTGCTCTAGTGTGTGCGCAAACACAGGAGCACTTTCTATTCCATCACTCTCATGATCCGGTGGGACGCCTAGCGACACGACCGGAAAGAGGTCAGGCACAAGACCTACGGCTTTACGTGCTCTCCGAGTCACGGGGGTATAATACCGCTATATATAGACTTCAGGCTGATGCTGAGAAATTTTTCTTTTTACAGAAAAGTCCCAAAATCACTTTTGGCCCGACCTGGATTTGAACCCAGGACCTCGTTATCTGCAGGTGAACACGCTACCGCTAGACCAATGAGGCAGTCAATGTCATGTCAATCTCTGTTTACTATGACCATCATAGTGCGATCGCCAACCCATTTACCAAGCGTGGCGAGTATCTCATATCCTTCCAAATTATGGATATAAAACCACTGTGGACATCTTGGGGGAGGTCTGTGTCTAGTAGTGAACGTGTTTAGGTAACACAATGATTGCCTTAGTGCAGTAATCAGATACAATAAAAAAAAATTAAGAATCGCTGTGTGTTTTGAGCACTGACAACGACTTTCTTAGGGCGAGAACAGTATCGTGTCGTCAAGAATTGAAATCGCCGTAGGTGCAAAATATCCCTTAGGACTTGAATTTACGTATGAATGACAACGAACTTGTAGAATATCAATTCGTGAATAACCAATACTTATATAAGCTTTTCAAACAATGCGTCATTTGATTATCATGTTATGTATGAGAAGAGAACAATAAAACAAATAGCATATACATGTCATGTATGTATATGCTATTTGTACCTAATTTTGCTTTTATAAAAAATAATACTCTATGGTTCACATCGCACGCGGAACCATGACCTTACTTTTCGGAGTCCTTGTAAAAAAGTCCGTCACATCGTTGGAAATCGCTGGATAAGGATAGCGCAAGACCGGTAATTGACTGGAGATCTTTGGAGGAGGCCTTTGTCTTTGATATGATGATAATGAAAAAAAGTTGCAAACGCGCTCGTCTCACTGAAAATATTATGAAACACAAACTTTTATGGTGACATTCAGAAAAAGATTCATTTGCATTTAGCTCGTTGCTTAGTGGTCAGAAATAAAACCAGACGCTGTGGAATAGAACTTCATAATCACAATTAATTAATTATTAGTATGAATACAGTTATTACAAATATCGGCCAAGTGCGAGTCGGACTCGCGCACGAAGGGTTCCATACCATTATCTATGAAAACCTACCTTAAATATTTATTTTTTTGTATTTTTTGTTATAGCGGCAACAGAAATACATCATCTGTGAAAATTTCAACTGTCTGACTATCACGGTTCATGAGATACAGCCTGGTGACAGACGGACAGACAGACAGCGAAGTCTTAGTAATAGGGTCACGTTTTACCCTTTGGGTACGGAACCCTAAAAATAATACAATTTTGCCTCGTTAACTGTCATTATATTTTTCATACATGCCCGCTGGTTAAGGATACTTCTGTCTTGGACATCTCCGATTTGGTCAGAGAATGTTCTAGTCACAGTCAAAGTCTAATAAATTCCGTCTTAATCAAGTGAAATTCGTACCCCAATAAAGTAGTGGAAACTTTACTAAAGCCTTCTATGTAGTTTTGGAATCATCAGGGAAAATCACACACCAATAATACTAATTATATAATACACCAATTTCGTACACGTGTTTAGGTACGTCAACGACGCCGTTATGCCAAAAAATTATCATTTAACGACATAAAATATCCAATTTACAATCTTAATGAATGATAGACACTCTAGGGATTGCCGACTTGTGTGTGTGGTATTAATTTCAAGTTAATTCTTCCACGCTCCCTGAGAAAAAGGTCTAGACAAACATACAAATCGACGGACAGATACGCGCTCTTATCAGGGATCTTTTTTCCACCTGTGGTTGGGAATATTTAAAAGTATACAAGCCAGTCTTTAATTATTATGTAAGAATTCGAGCGCAACGCCTGACGTAAAAATAGCCGCAATGTTACCGCGTTCTGAGCTAATGGTAAACTATATGAGTGGGATTACAGTTCGTCTTAAATAACGGTTTTTGTATGTCTATTACCACAAGACGAGTTATCCTGTGAAGCAGTGAAAGCATCCTTCGCTAACTATGTCATAATAAAAATGAGTTTTGAAAAACCTAAATTACTACTACTACTCAGTGGCTAATCGCGTCCAGACTTAAATATAAGCCAGCAGAAATACGAGTACTCCTTCAATAAAGACTTAATCATCAACAAAAACGAGTTATTGGTGTTGCTTGAGCACCTCTATTTAAATCGATGACTTGATAATAGCTATTTAAGCTAGCTAAGTATCATCACTTTTATAAAATAAATCTGATTTTTTTTTAAACTGTACATTGAATATTTTTTTATAAAGGATACTTGGGGCTTGATCTACAATCGACATCGAAGTCACACAGATCATCCTAGCCCCAAACTAAGCAAAGCTTGTACTATGGGTACCAAGCGATGATATACATACTTATATAGATAGATAAATACTTAAATACATAGAAAACATCCATGACTCAGAAACAAATATTCGTGCTCATCACACAAATATTTGCACTTACCGGGATTCGAACCCAGGACCACCAGCTTCGTAGGCAGGAGCACTACCAACTAGGCTACGGTGACCGTCTTATTGTAAATGTTTTCATTCAATCCGTGTACCTAAATATCTATATGTACCTAGAAATAATAATATTTTACTACAAACAATGTTCTATCTTTTTACAAGCACTTCTTTAAAGTCTACATGAATAGAGAAACCTTTTTTATTTTATTTTTATTCATAGCACATACGGATTCGAAAACCAATAATAAAAAAACAATAAATCTATAAAAAGCTATATGCTAAGCACAAGCTGTTAGCACTTTAGCAGTCAGGGTCACAAAATAATAGACTTGAATGCCAGTCCATAGGATAGAAGGCATCATCTAAAACGATTGTTAAATGCGATAAATTGCTATTTTGTTTTGTCAGGCACCAATCACCATTTCAAATAATACCCGTACCATACTAGGCGCTTTGATTTGTTATTATTATTTTATTTATAAAAAATACATACATACATACATATACTCACGCCTTTTCCCGGAGGGGTAGACAGAGACAACGGATTTTCATTTGTCACGAGCTTTGCACACCTCTTTTGCCCCGTTTACTGTCATTATATACTTCATACATGCTCGCCGGTTTAGGGTACTTTTGACCTGGCCTTTCTTGAGACTATCTCCTTTAGTAAAACTTTATTATTCAAAATATTATTATTATAATATTGTTCATAAACAAAATGAGAACAAGAAACGAAATGTTTTGGGAATTTAAATCTGGTAACGATGATATTCTCGAGAGAGTATCAAGGGATACTACTAAAGTTGTGTGCATATTGCAAGCATTGTAGGTATACTTTTTATCCTGGGCCAGACATCAAGAAAATATTGATACACCTGCGGCTTTCTTGGACTATGTAATTTTTGATATTGATGAAGCTGAATAAACATTAAAAATAATGTATTTTATTTTCTCCTCCTTAAAACCACAAGTTATAAGGTAAATTTTCATACAAATCTATACATATAATAAAATCGTAGGAAAGTCAAAACTGTACATAGAATATTTTTTAAAAAGGAAACTTGGGGCGTGATCTACAATCGATATAGAAGCCAAAAATATAGTTTTTAGAATTTTTGTCTGTTTGTCTGTACGTATGTCCGGGCTAAACTCAAAAAATAAGGGATGAAAGATTTTATGAGATTCCGTCATTTTTGATGTTAAAGGCTTTGTATTTGTCCTTGCAGTTAAAAATTAAAGTATATTTCGGATTTTTTGAAAATTCCACCAACAAGGACCTAAAATTGGGGATGTAAGATTGTATGAAATTTGTAACAAGTTTTAAGTTAAACGCATGCAAATTGGTATATGGCAATACATTTAAAAATAAAAAATATTTATTTCAGGATTTTCGAGAAGTCCACCCCTAAGGGTGACAAATAGGGGAAGTAAGTTTGTATGAAAGATGTGATATTTTAAATGTAAACGCATGAAAATCTGTATTTGGCCTTCCAGTTAAAAATTATAAATATATAGTTCAGGATTTTTGGAAATTCCACCCGTAAATACGTAAAATAGGGGATGTGAGATGGTATGAAAATCTGTAATTTTTTGGAGTTAAACGTATGAAAATTGGTATTTGGTCTTTCAGTTAAAAACAAAGCAATATATGTTTTTAAACCAAAATTCAGGGAATAATTTGTTGTTAAAAAAAAGGTAATCCAAAACTGATTCAATAGATCAACACCAACAATTTACGCCAACTAATTTTAGATAATTTAGTTTTTTTCATGCCAAGTTGCTTAAAATGCCGTACTCGTCGTCGTCTAAATAAAGACTTAGCATTTTAAAAGATTTGTAACTTCTTTTCTTTGTATAATTTTTATAACAAAAATAAAAAACAAAATTTTAATCAAATTGGGATAAACAACCAATTTACGTAAAAGTCGAGTTAGCGTGGTATAATTTGTTGGTGTCGAGATGATCGCAGTTGATCGCACCCAAAAAATATCATCTTATTTTTACTGATCTACAAGTTCACAATTTTGTAACTAGATGGCGTTCGTTCGTTTCAGATCGCGGGTCTTATTTGGCATATCGGTTCTAATAAATAAATGCTTGAAATAAAAGGTAGTCCATAACTGAATCAATAGATGATCGAATAAATCTCACCCAAAAAATATGCACACATCTTAATTTTACCGCTTTACAAGTTTATAGTTTTGTTAGTAGATGGCGTAATCATCGTTTTAGATCGCGCTATGGTTTCGTTCACAAAATGTGATAAATAGACCTATCAATGCCGTGGTCGCAACCTAATCTAATGGGAGTTACCTTTGTGATTAATGCATCGTTGATTCTTATTTTACTTTATTAGACTTAGACAATAAAGACAATTGCTATGTTATCTTCCTTTTTTTAAAAATAATATTAGTAAAGTCCTTAGTTTCTTTCTTAGTTGCTTGATTGTTTTAAAAGGTATATATTTTAGATTAAGCTAGAAGTAAGTAGTTACATTGGTCATCATTCAAAATTGTCGCGGACGAAGTCGCGGGCACCAGCTAGTAATCTATATTTGCATCTGCGGACTTTGCCGACGCTCTACAGAAACGGGGCACCTTAAATACGCTGTTGTATTGTACTCGTAGAGCGTTGTAAAATCTTTGAGTATATTCAGTTCAGCTGTAAATGTAATTTACTATCAAAAATCCTTCACAAACCAACTTTGTTATGCGGTCGGGTTTTTAGTGGTTAATGAATAACCGATTACTTTAATGGATTCAATAAAAGGTACTGAGCGCTCTGGTGCGCAAGTCCCAATCGCACTTGGTCTGATTTTTAAGTAGCTTTACTTATTCTCCATCTATAAAATTGCATTTTTGACACAAAGATGAAGAAGACCTAGCCAAAACATTAACATAGCTATGCTAGTAGTAGTATGCTAGTAGTAGTAAGAATTTCGGCAACGGCAGTCAGATTCAATTGAGACAAGACGTCTGCGTGTGATATCTAGTGCACAAGTGTGACCCAAATACAAGGGCAGCTTCTTTGCTATCACCCTCATGAGCCGATGGGTTGACTAACGCAAAAATCAGAAAGAACTCAGGCATAGAATTGACGGCTTTACGTGGTCTTTGAAGTACGGGTGTGTATACTATAAAGACCCAAACACCGCGTTGATACAGAAAATCTTTTTGAAAAAAATCCCGAAATCCCTTTTTGCCCAACCAAGGGTCTGAATTCAGCACCTCATTATCTGCCGTTGAACACCGCTAGACGAACAAGGTAGTCAAACACACCTGTTATACAACATGTAACGTCATTAACGCACACCCTCAAACACCCCAATTAGAATATTATGTTGTTAACATAATACATACACTGAATTTTTAATTTAACATATATATGCATTGTTATTTACTAAATTAGTTTCTTGGAATAAAGTTTATTTTTCTTTACTTTGTATTGAATGATGGAATTTGTATGAATACAAATAAAACTGCGATTTTAAATGTCTTATTACTTTGACTTACGGTCCATTTCAATTTATTATAACTGTACAGGGTTAATTTGACAATAATTATCATAGTTTTAATTATTTTGAAATAAAAAATTACCTGTTCAAAAATGATATAAATCGATTCACTAAATGATTCTGAACAAACTATTTTCAGGGTGTGCGTTAATTAAGTTACATATTGTATAAAATTGCATTTTCTACACATGTAACGTAATTAACGCACACCCTCAAACACCCCAATTAGAATATTATGTTGTTAACATAATACATACACTGAATTTTTAATTTAACATATATATGCATTGTTATTTACTAAATTAGTTTCTTGGAATAAAGTTTATTTTTCTTTACTTTGTATTGAATGATGGAATTTGTATGAATACAAATAAAACTGCGATTTTAAATGTCTTATTACTTTGACTTACGGTCCATTTCAATTTATTATAACTGTACAGGGTTAATTTGACAATAATTATCATAGTTTTAATTATTTTGAAATAAAAAATTACCTGTTCAAAAATGATATAAATCGATTCACTAAATGATTCTGAACAAACTATTTTCAGGGTGTGCGTTAATTAAGTTACATATTGTATAAAATTGCATTTTCTACACATAGATCCTACTTGGTGACCTAACCAAAACATTAACATAGTTATGCTAGTAACTACACCGTATTATAATGACCTGCAAGAATTTCGGCCACGGTAGTCAGATTCAATGGAGTCAAGACATCTGCGTGAGACATATGATGGTACACAAGTGTGGCCCAAATACAAGGGCACCTTGTTTTCTTTCACCCTCATGAACCGATGGGTTGACTAGCGGCAAAATAAGTAGGAAATCAGGCACAGAATCGACGGCTTTATGCTCTCCAAGGTACGAGGGTGTAATACTATCATGTCCCAGAGTTCGGCCTGATACATCTTTTTGTGAAAAATCCCGAAATCACTTTTGTGGGCCAAAGCCAAAGATCTGAATTCAGCACCTCATTATCTGCCGTTGAACACCGCTAGACGAACAAGGTAGTCAAACACACCTGTTATACAACATGTAACGTAATTAACGCACACCCTCAAGCACCCCAATTAGAATGTTATGTTATAATCATAATACATACACTGAATTTTTTATTTAACATGTATTTACATTGTTATTTACTAAATTAGTTTCATGGAATAAAGTTTATTTTTCTTTATTTTGTATTGAATGATGGAATTTGTATGAATACAAATAAAACTTCGATTTTAAAAGTCTTATTACTTTGACTTACGGCCCATTTTAATTTGTTTTGACTGTACAGGGTTAAAATGACAATAATTTCTGAAGTTTTAATTATAATGGAATAAAAAATTATATATATTATAAATGATATAAATAGATTCTGTAAACGATTCTGAACAAACTATTTTCAGGTTGTGCGTTAATTATGTTACATGATGTATACATACAGTAAAAATATGCTATTTTTGAGTTATCTCAGCTGGATACCTACATCCACACACAATCGGTCACAATAAGAGAAGAGTAGTTAGTTACACAGAAAAGAGTAGTTATAGGTTGGTACTAAGTAATTTTCAAAAGGTAGTCAAATTTATACAGTCTGGAAAATACGTGGAAATAGTTTAACTGTCTCTGCAACGTGCGTAAGCTGATCCTCATGTACTAACAACCATATAGATCTAGAATTTCCGTGACGACAGATGATGACAAATTATATAGAAGACGTTATTAATTACAATAACTGACACTATTATAAAAAAGAAATACAGTTTACCTCTATAAACAATGCGTTGATTTTCCTCAAAATTTTATATGTACGTTGGACAAATACCATAGTACTTCCTCGACTTCGGTAAGTACACGTACGTCATACAATGTGTGACAGAGTGATATAAAGTATCTTCCAGAAATCATTTACCTGAAGGTTTGGCCTGCTCATCATCGGCTATAATAATAATGTCCTCCGAATCTCCGAGGAGTCTCAATGGAGAGTAGCCAATTGCGCTGGACATATTAGTACAGACACATACAAGTGTGTGCGCAAACACAGGGGCACTTTCTATTCCATCACTCTCATGATCCGACATGACTGCACGACTAGCGATAGGACCGGAAAGAGGTCAGGAACGATGGATTTACGTGCTCTCCGAGGCACGGAGGGGCGAGGGGGGATGAGACCATCAACTCCCAGACTTCGGGCTGATACTGAGAAATTTCTTATTACGGTAAAATACCAAAATAACTTTTTGGCACGACCCGGGATTTGAACCCATGACCTCATTATCTGCGGTTGAACACGCTACCGCTAGATCAACGAAGCTTTTGGCTATAATCGCTTGTTCCGGAGGTTCAGCCCATTCTAACTTGTCACAGCAACTATTGCCTAACAGCCTACTACTAAATTAACATGGCCTTCAAAAGAAGTAATGGATATTTTGGGGCCGTAACTGTCACTGACAGTTGGAAGGATTCTTTGTGTGAAAAAAGAAATCTGTTACACGTCTGTCTGCCTAAGGAACTAGACTTCATGCTTCGGAATACATGGTAACTCATTGGGTTCAAAGGGACCGCTTTGACTGTCATCAAGTGGTACCAGAACATTCACATGCCAAAATATTCTGGCTAGTGTTCCATCTTGCCTATTTATTCAAATTGTACTCTATATATTCAAAGCCTAAGTAGCTACTACTCTTTCCTCAAAAGACACGTTATAAACGTAGATTAGCGGAATGCAGAGGCTTACTTGGTGACTTGAACAACTCGAACACTATTTATTTGTTGAGACTTGCCAACATTTGTTTACATTGTTACGTCTACTTAAAAATACTTATACAAAAAATAAACTCAATGCAACAATTCATTACAGGCAAATACAACATGTAGTTACACTAGAGTAAACACTGCTCATAAGGTATATAAATAAGTTCCATGATCATGCAAATTAAAGCTAAAATAAGTATCATTTAGCGCTATCCGCATCCAACCACTTCCAACGAACCTCACAAGATTATCGGTCCATCTTGTAGGGAACGTGCCCACGCTGCGTCTTCCGGTCGCCACTCGAGATCCTCTCTGCCCAAGACTGACAATTGTGGAGATCTTTGGGGGAGACCTTTGTCCAGCAGTAGGCGTCTTTCGGCTGATATAATGATGATCGTAGTATGCTTATATAACGAAGTATCGTTCAATGTGGCAGTAAGATCCAACTCTATACATTGACAAAATTCAAGCATTATATCCAGTGAAACATAGCATGTACGGCTTCATCTTAAGTGTTACTTAGCTATAACGTTTACAAAAATATGTCATGGGGCAGTTTCATGTTTTGTATTGTCTCCGTAATAGTCACCATAACATAATCACCAAGGACTATAGTCAAGGTCAAGGGCTATATACCTAATATAGTAAATACAACGTAAAGGTGAGTATTGCTGTGACGGGTTCAATATGAGTAGGCATGTTAGTGTCAAATGCACTGAATCTGCACTAAGCTCCTCAATAACAATTCTGGCATCGGTTTCCAACGAAAATTGGTGAGTGGTTGGCGAAAACTACAGGAGATCGCATTATGGCTTGCGCTTGATCACAATCCTACCTGATGGTGAACGGATATACAGGTCCCGCGCGTACCCATAAGATTCTTGTTCACTCTGGCCTTGACTATACCTATCTATTTTGTTTGTGTCTGGAAACATGTACGTCACCGTAGCCTAGTTGGTAGCCTACGAAGCTGGTGGTCCTGGGTTCGAATCCCGGTAAGTGCAAATATTTGTGTGATAAGCACGAATATTTGTTTCTGAGTCATGGATGTTTTCTATGTATTTCAGTATTTATATATCTATATAAGTATGTATATCGTCGCTTGGTACCCATAGTACAAGCTTTGCTTAGTTTGAGGCTAGGATGACCTGTGTGACATTGTCCCTAGATATTATTATTATTAGTGACTCTAATAAACTCAATAAACTTGCGTGTCCGTTTATCTTGCTATTAAAAAAGAAATAACTACGTAGTTTGGCCAAACCATGACTAAAAGAAAGAGAAAGATAGCAAGATGGAAAGTCAAAAACAAAGCCCCCGTAGCCAAATAGTCTGGATATATGAATGGGAATAGAGGGATGAGATAATGGAGTACTATTTCATAAAATAAACAATTACATAGTGGTTTCTTAATGCTATAACCTTATTTCTATTAAATTACATTATTATCCTGTAATAACACAATAACGCTAATAAAATTTACTCATAGAATTAAATATTTCATTTATTATAATTTTATAACGACGCGGCGATGTGTCAACAACGTAAGCAGAAGCTGTTGAATAAGAGTAGCACTAAACCCGCATTCGTGGAGGTCTTTGTGTGAACTTCTTTCGGCTGATATGATAATGATGATGTCAACAACTTAACTATAAGAATCATCTATTAAAATTACAACTCATCACTATTTTTACCCTAACTTTCAAAATACATAAAAATTAAAAGTATCATCATCATCATTATCATATCAGCCGCAAGACGTCCACTGCTGTACAAAAGCTTCACCTAAAGATCTCCACAATTCTATGGTACTCTACGCTCTCTGCAACTAACGGCTTTCAGCGACCGTCACAAGATCATCGAAAGGTTCTCGAATGGAGACCACGAAAAAGAAGACATAGCGTGACCAGGTCCTCTTTTTTTTTAAAGACAACGCCCGCACTAGTTAATCTAATCCCTGAGTCGCGGGGTACTGTACAAACATATAATAGACGGACGCAAATTACATCCAGACTCACAACAACTATTCATGGGTCATACGAATATAATTGTCCGGCACGGGACTCGAACCGATGACGCGAAGCGGCTGAGACAGTCGCAACATTTCAAGTCAAATCAAGTCAAGTCTACATGATATATGTACAAACAACTTAAAATTTATGAAATCAATTCTTATTATTATTAAAAGGTGTCATAATAGGTACAATGTAAAACAACCAATTGACAATGACATTATATTCTGGGGTGGTGTGTGCTGTATATTTAGAAGTGTGTATTTACCCACGCATTCGCATGCACGCTCACCAACTTTTCATCAGGGCGCTGTCCGGCCGGCAAAGAGTCTGAAACCTTACTAGAATTTTTGTAGCGTATTGGACTATTTTTTGTCCAATACACAATAAGTTGCTAAATTGCCTATGGACGTCTTTGGTAACTTCTAGGGCAATACTAATTATTTATGACTTACATTTTAAGTTCACATAATGATCTAAGCTAATGTATGAATAATAATAATAATATCTAGGGACAGTGTCACACAGTTCCTAGCCCCAAACTAAGCAATGCTTGTACTATGGGTACCAGGCGACGATATACATACTTATATAGATAGATAAATACATAGAAAACATCCATGACTCAGAAAAAAAAATATTCGTGCTCATCACACAAATATTTGCACTTACCTTACACCACCAGCTTCGTATTCAGGAGCACTGCCAACTAGGCTACGGTGACCATTCAATGAGGTCCATTGGCTATTGCAAATTTTAGCTCAAACTATATAAGACCAAAATTATACTAACCGGATGTCATTATTGATCAACTGCCCTTAAAGCTGTATCATGTAAGATCGAAAGAAAAGCACCTGACGGTAATCGCTACCATCACCTACAACACTTGCGTTGCTTCTTACTCACGTTTTATCGACCCTTTTCCCCTCCCCGATTATATCTGGCCATCCAAATGATACACAGGAACATAATGTTAGCTTAAAAATACTGCTGCCTAGAGGGTATGCTGTAAGATACTTCCCCGTGGGCGCCATCAAAGTCAAAAATTATTTATTCCGTAAAAAAATTTCATTTGTGTGGAATCGGCATTTTTTTACCCTACTGTGTAGTGCATGACGTGGCAGCTACTGAGAAACACTGCCAGAAAACTCAGTAAGAATCCTTTTTTAAAATAAAATATACTTAAGATTAATTACAATCATGTGTGTTGACTCAGAACAACGCAATCAGCACTTTTATCACTTAAATAATCAGAAACTGGCTTTAATAATTCTTTTAAACTTATTCGTAGACAATTCTCTAATATCATTGGGAAATATAATAGCAAATAAAACTAAAAACTGAGTACCCGCAACGGAGGCACCGTCTTTGGTTGCGCACCTTGGCTCTGGGCGGTTTCTGACCTGCAGATGGAAGAGAGGGTCATTCCTTTTAGAGAGGTATTGTGCAACTGTCGCTCTACTATGAAAAGAACAACATGCTCAACCTCACATAAAAGTTATTTTTCTTATAAAGACAACGCGCGCACTAGAGAAATTAATCTCTGTGTCGCGGGGTACTTTACAAACATATAATTTACGGACACAGAATACATCCAAATTCTATTATCGGTATGGGATACAAAATAGCTGCACTGCGCGAGAATCGAACCAGGGACACGAATAAGCGACTGTCTTATTCAATGTTGCCAACGTTTAACGGTGCCTAGCGCGCCCGGTCACATTTGGGGCTAATGGAGCTTAAACCTAGATACCCAGCAGTATTCAACACCCAAAACAAAAGAGAAAACTACAAGAATTATCTATATCTATCAGTTTTAAAAAACAAATCTCAGTTCTCGGTGCCTTGTTGAGAGTTCATACATTGAAGTCGTCAATATCAAGTTACTCTGTCTATTTGTTTGGAAAATAAATAGCAGGAGATTACTTTAAATGATTAGAAAATGGAATCTAACGTTACATAAGTCGTTTGTTAAATAGTCCACAAGATTAGTATAGGTGTTAACGTACGATGTTACTAAGGCAAATGTCGAGCCATGTTGTCGAAGAGACATTGTTGCATTTAATATTTACTTTGGTAGGTATATTGTATATAACATAACACATAGCATACGAGTTTATTGAAGCAAGGTGTAATTGAGCTGGCGTTACTTTGTCGCCAGTCAATTGGTAGTAAATTAATGTTCCTTACGCACATGCTGCTCGTTGTTCGCAATCGTTAGAAGGACTCTGATTTTAATAACTTCGGCCAGGCGTGGATTTAGAGCAATGTATAATGAAAATAAAACTTGAGAGGTGTCAAGGGACACCCGGATGGAACGAAGTTATTTCTTATTATTTATTATGTACTAAATACCTGTATACACTCAACAAAAATAATCGTCGCGACACCATACTGTTCAATGCGGAATAGAAATGAAAATATCTGGCTTGCTTTCTATAAGAGAGACAGACAGAGAAACACGCGCACGCCGCACAGCTGCAAAAAGTGTCGTGACAACTTTTCGTAAGAATTGTTTCCGTCTAGCCCCATTTCACAACGCGCGATAAGGAACTTCGTTCCAAAATGTAATTTATTAAGCTCATCATAAGAACATTTCTCAGTATCAGCCCGAAGTCTGCATGTTGGCAGTATTACAGCCCCGTGCCACGGAGAGCACTTAAAGCTATCATGTACCTGAACCTTTTCCGGTCGTGTCGCTAGTCATGCCTTCGGATCACGAGAGTGATGGAATAGAAAGTGCCCCTATGCTCGCCCACACAAGTGTGCACTATAATATTCGGCTTAAATTTGGCCTAGAGGACATTATTACATTACATTATAATTCATATTATATATTAATGTTGTGTTTCTGCAACTAACTACTGCGATGACTACTAAGATCGTGGGATAAATTCCACAAGTAGGCAATAAAGCCTAAAACAATATTGTACTTTAATTTCATTATAAGAAACTGGATTTAGATTGATTGCTAGGTTATTTACCTAAATCTAGGTTTTTCCGTCAGTAACACGTCTTAGTGCATAAAAAATATGTGAAATCCTTTATCGCTATTTATTTAACTAACAAGTATTTGGCTACTACTTGTTGTGAAATAAGAACTTTTCGGGTCGACATCTACGCCCCCCACAGGTCTATCTTATATCTTTCTACCCTATCTTTAATACTACCATGGCCGCAAACATGCATTCGACCTACACCTAATGGTAAGCAGTTACCTCGTAGTCTATGACGCTTGTGACGCACATGGATTCTGACGCATGTTGCCCATCCTAACCTTTTTCCAATGAGTGACCTTCCTCACACCCTGAATCATTTTTGAAGCGAAAATCTCTTTAGTCGCGTTGAGCACTTTTTGCGGGTCTTTTCTAATATAAATAATCTACAATTTAATAATTCATACTTCACATCGAGATATACATTGTATATATAATATATACTAATAACGCACGGAAGATGACACAGTATACATATTTTTTAAGGGTTACTGCCAAACTCTATACACCTGCAGCTTATGGGTCAGCTATCGTCCCAGGTCACTCGAAACACTACAGGTACGGTACTATAATGGTTTTAGGATGCTGATGAGGCTGTCCCGCTGGTGCAACGCATCAGGTATGTTTCCAGAAGCAAGGACTGATAAAGCTATTTAAAGGAAAAGAACTGCCTCCCTGCAGCGTCGTGTACGGGACAGAACCGGCAGCCTCCTAAATACCATATGTATAAAATTTAAGTGTCCAATAGTGAGCCACTGGAACAGTGTTCACATGGGTACTAGAATTCCAATTTTTTATGTAAGGTAGATTTATTAGTGTAGTACTAACATAGTGGTAACCAATACTAACAAATTACTATGAATCTATGAATCTGACATAAACATATTTTTATTATATAGAAATCGTTGGATGATTATGACGCGAGTTCCATGATTTTTGACAAGTGATAAAGTGCACAACACGCCTAAAGAAGTTTTCACTTCAAAAATATTATGTGTTAGGTCTTAAAAAATTATTGGTAGTCGAAACTGTTTTATACGTAGGAACAGAGACAAGACTTTCAGATCGTGAGCCAGATCTGGATATACTACACCAATTTTTTTACAGGTCAACTGCGTTTTAAACAACATTTGAATAAAAGCACTTAGTTAATCATAATTCGATGGTTGAATACAGAGTGACTGGTCATGGAATTTTAATTTAATATGCATTCATGATATCCATAGAAATCCAAAGATTTTAAATAACAGTATTCTTATAGTATTAAGATGCTTAAAAGTTATTGATATTCTAAATTATATCCAAGCTATTAACTATAAAATCTATGTACACGTTATATGATAGATTAGAGTAATATCTAGATCTCGCAACCCTTTCTACGGACAGACAGTTAATTTATAATCAAATATGATAACGCTATATTTACCTGTGAACGATATAATAGAAAATTTATCATGGATTACGTTTAGTTGATTTAGTGTACAATGTATGTATACGATCTAGGTCAAATTCAGCTGCAGGGCATCGTACTTAATTAATACATGAAGTCTGAAAGTGTATTTAGATACTAACTGGTAACATTTTCATATCCATATTCTTTAACTAAATGTTTAAAAGTGAAGACCTGTTATTGGCTATGTGTTGATTCTAATATATATTTATTTGTTGTTGTTGCTGTTGGTTTTGTATATAAATAAATAAAAATCATTATGTAAAAATTTTGCATTCGGATATAATAAACTTTTGTACAATATTTACAGATTAATACTGTATGCATACATATTGTTCATCATCATCAGCATATCAGCTGAAAGACGTCCACTGCTGGACAAAAGCCTCCCCCAAGGATCTCCGCTTTTGTGCAATGGTCTTGTGCTGTCGGCATCCAGCGGCTAACAATACATATTGTTCACCGAAGCATTAACCAGTTGGTAGATATTATGAGCAATTTTATTAGTAACCTTATTGGCAAAATAATCAGCATAGCTTGGCAAACATTGGATCCGCGACTGTGCTTCGTATTGAGACATCATGATGACGGGGCGTGTTACGTTTCAATACTCGACCCAATGATTATATTACTTTGATCATTTTAGAAACAAATGATAGTTTGGCCTCCATTGCTCGTGGTTAACTTAGCTCCTGTGTCCTGGAAGATTACTTTTTTTTCTGCTCGTAGCAGGTGCTTCGTTTTTAGGGTCCGTAATCAACAAGGAAGCCTTATAGTTTTGCCATGGCCGCGTGCTTCTGTCCGCAAGCGATAGCTTAAAAAAGCTGTAAAATGGCATGGATGAGAAGATATGTTTTTTCTTAGGATCTTAAGAGATGCATTAAAGCGCGTCCTTCGATATAAACACAGGGTCTGCCATACTAATAATAATATTTATATCCTACCTTAATACAGACGGAACCATTCAGACAACATGTAGTAAAAATATAGTTAAAATTTAGATAATTTAACCTACACATGATCCTTGACAATAACTTACTTTAAGCTAGGTAAATATCGTTACTATTATAAAATAAATATTATTGTAAATTTATTAAATATTTCCTACAATCCATGTACCTACCTAAATATCTATATGTACCTAAAAATAATTATAAATTAATTATATATTACTACAAACATGTTCTGACTAATTACAAGCGCTTTTTTAAAGTCTACGTGAATAAAAACCTTTTTATTTTAAGTAATTAATAAATCATGTAGTTGGGGTGAACAATATACAGACGCCAGCACATCAAGCTAACCCAATATGTCAAATTTCCCCAAATGAAAGTGAACCTTATACTTATTTGATAAAATTGAAAATCTATAAAAAAGTTTCAGTCTGTACATAACAAAATAGAAGATGTAGCTCTTAATAAATACTTTAAAGCATCTTTTTTGCAAACAGAAACGTACCTCGTTGACATTCCGCCTAAATCAATACTCTCGGCTAACGAGTAACTGCGATATGTCGATTCTGAGAGTTGTTCTCTGTAAGTCAAGATCTCGTCGTCGGAATCGTCGAAAAGAAGTTGCTGAAGACGACGGTGTGTCTGTCTTGTACACACAGCTACATATCTAGCTATACATTTCCAACATAAGCTGACCTGTCATTGTATGAAAATCCTATACAACGCGAGATCAGCTTATACTGGAAATGTTTAGCTTGATGTGTAGCCGTGTGTACTAGCCTTGCTCAGAAATTTGTAATTCGAGAATATGATGAAGTAAGATACGAGATGGAAATATTGCTCTCATTTTGTTATGCAAAGGTGCTTGTTCTGTATGACCTGATGTGATGTTCATATACCTAACATAATTCCCCTCAGCAGACCTTTTATGAAATCAAGGCAAATATAGTACTTGGAGAAAGCAGAGAAAGGGCGAGCAGGCGGGTGTAAGCACGAGTACACGGAAAAGTTTGTCCGCCTACTAATTCACCAGTTCTCCACTGTGACCGAGTACTTAGTAGTTCCCAGGTTACTTACTTTACGTACCTTACATTAGCTGACTAAACATAAATATAATTTAGATAAACATAAATATTATAATTATTTGAATCAATTATTATTGAAATAACCTAACTTATCAACTAAATAAACATAAATAAAATAAAATAAATACAAACATAAATAAAAAGTCTAGCTAATCAGCTTATGCGTCAAAAAATTCGTCGACTTCTCTTTGAACCGGGAACGTACCCAGAAGGCTGGCAGCATTGCCACGTTGAATGGCAATGCTAATTCTTTGACCTAAGTATTGGCCAGCCCTCTGATCACTTGAAGCATCGACCAGACGTTTTGAGATGTCAATCTAGATTATATTTCAGTGGCTTCCAATACTTGTGACTTTTATATTAAATAATGAATATAAATGATCTAGCTGTGCACATAGGCGATATTACTACCAAGTTTTTCCAAGATTTGCATGTAAGAGTAATAAACATCCATACTCACAAACTTTCGGATTTTTAGTTGGATAATTAAATGAATATATTGGGACGAGTTACACACTGCCATGTGATCACAAACTATGCAAAGCCTGTATGGCAACCAGACAACTGATAAAAAAACTTAAATATTTCTAAATACATATATATTTTAATAAATCCCATCCACACACAGAACAAATAATCGTTTTCATCACACAATCGAACCCACAACCTCAGGCTAAGCAGTCAGAATCTCTAACCGCTAGACTACTTAGCTTGTTAAGTCAATTCAAGTAAAATATAAATTTATATTTTATACTGTTGCACGAAACCGTTACATGCCGGTTTTTGTACAGACGCCAGCACATCCATCTACCCCAATCTGTCAAATTCCTTTTATAGATTTTCAACTTTATCACTAAAACATAAGGTTCACTTTCATTCGGAAAATTTGACAGATTGGGGTAGATTGATATGCTGGTGTCTGTACAATCAGTAGCCCTTATGCAATATCATCCTAAACCAATGGTGTGTGGTAGCAGTAGTCTTAAGACGACATGGCAACCTTCAAGAAGCGAGCCTATTCTTTTCTTAAAGGCCGGGAAGACACTTGGTGCTTCTCTGACTCTGGTGTTGCGAGTTTCTATGGGCGGCGGTGATCACTTACTATCAGGTGAAACACTGGCTCGTTTGCCATCATATTTAAAAAAAAACTTGAGAGGTGTCAAGGGACACCCGGATGGAACGAAGTTAATATTACATTATATTTGTTAATAATAAAAAAAATATAATGTAATATAAACTTAATCAAGGCTCAATTTAAGTAATCAAATAAAAGCAAAAAGTGTCGTTACAACTTTTCGTCTTAATGTTTTCCGTCTAGCCCCCCTTTCGCAACGCGCTATAAGGAACTTCGTCCCAAAAAAAAAACTTACACGACTTAGTAGCCGACTTTGACTGTACCTACATTCTCAGTCAAAACTCGTCATTAGGCGCTGACCTTCACCGATCAACATCGTCACAATGTTTATTGTCAATGATTGCATTTATTAGGTACGTACCTACGGTTATGAGATCGGAGCGTGCACGAAACCCATCGGACTTTGTAAAATGTCTTTTGAATACCGACTAATAATGATAATAATAATATCCTAGGACATCATCCACTCATATTTAAGCAGAGCTTGTACTGTGGAAATCAAATAACTGATATACTACATAATAATAGATAGTTAAACCCATATACAGGACAAACAGATATGTTCCTGCACACAAATATAAAATATGTCCTCGCAGCTACGTAACATAGTTTGTACATATTTTTTGCACTTTAACCGCCCGGTGATAGTTCACGTTTTACGTCCCAGAAACGTCCTAAAAAAAGTAAGTATGAAACTCTTTATTGTAGACCAAAAATGTTACATACAAAGAACTATGAACATGTTATCAGGATTGTACAAATGGCGATCTCTTCCAGGCAACCGTTTAATAGGCCAGGAGTGAACAAAAGGTAGTTGGCTATGGTTGGCATATTAACCGAAAAATCGCATGACTTACCTAGAACAAATCAAAGTTATTAGAAACTCTCGTGACACTGTTTGAAACCAAATTGTACTCGTCAGATGAGAGTATGTTAGACTGGCAAACATGCCGCTACCTCGATCGTTCTCCATAACCGTAACTTTGCATTCGTATTCAATGACCTTAAAGACAAGTCAATTTCAGAGCCCTCTGAGCTACGAGTAACTATTTGGGTTTCAGTATAAATTACTTTCTCCCAATAAAACACTGTACTATTATTTTATGCTAGCCCATGGTAGTGTCCCACTGCTGAGCAAAGGCCTCCCCCTTGGTTTTCTTCCTTGTTTACAAAATGAGTTCAGGTCATCACACCATCTCCAATTGGGCCTACCTCGTCGACGTCAGCTATTTTGAGGAACCCAATTTGTGATCTGCGCCCATCTATTTGGGTGCATACGTGAAGCATGTCCAGCCACATCAGCCTGGCGATCTTTTGCCAACATCAGATATTCGAGTTTTGGAGCGCAGTGTTGTGTAATATTATAATTTAAATAATTACTAGTTGCTCAGAATGTGTATTTCAATCCTGTCAGTTGCCTTGTAAAATTACAATACAGTAATATATTGCGACACCAATTTTGCGTTTTCAATCAAATATTAGCAGAATCAATAAACAACCATTATAATAGATAAGATAAATCACTGTTATTCGCTATACACAACCACTAATCACAAACCATTAACTAATTACAAAATGGATGTAGGCATTACTTTTCTAAACATAATTATTTTCAGGATTTTCCGTCGTTATTCTGCTATTCCAGGTTTCCTCTTTGATTAACAGATCCAACAAATCAAAGATTATAAAAGTCGATCAAGCCCTACTTGACTTTTAAATGCTGTGACTAACGGTTAGTCACTAAGCTGACTTTGTTTTATGTATGTACAAAATGATTCGTTACGCATCCCTTAAATATCGACGAGGAAAGTCTCGTTAGTCTCTGATCGGCTTTTAAGAGGACACGAGTTCATCCTGGTTAAGCAATTATCTTATCTTAAGTTGATATTAAGTGGGTAAAATCAATTTCATGGTATACCACACTTTTGTAAAGTTTTGAGTCCTCCTGGGTCGACCATAACTACTTTGTCACTAGAGAGTTTTTAAGTAAATAAATAAAAAAGGTTTTTATTCACTTAGACTTTAAAAAAGCGCTTGTAAATAGTCGGAACATGTTTGTAGTAATATAGTTGTATACATTAGACATTATTTCTAGTAACATAGATATTTAGGTACATCTTGTATGAAAACATTTATAAAATTTAATTTATTACAGAAATTATATTTAGCTAGCTCGTATCAAGTTATTGTCAAGATATTATGTTTAATTATCTAGTTTAAGTCTAATATTTTTACTACATATTAACATGTAAGAGATATCAATTTAAACTATAGTACGTATTTACAAAAGAAAAGTAGTAGGTATATATAGTATATCAGTTATCTGGTTGCCATAGTAGAAGCTCTACTTAACTGGGAATCAGACGGCGGTGTGTGAATAAAGTCCCGGGATATAATTTATATTGAACGTAACAGCCCAATAAGTTTTAAATATTACTCTTAATACTAAAAAACTATTATTATATTTGAAAAGTAACTTGCCCAACACGACTCTCATGACCAAACTTGACTACATAATACCGAAGCCCATTTTCTAAGGTACGCAGGTTTATAGGGTTCACTTTAGAAAAGGCACACAAATGTCAATATGTCCTCCTTGATGTCAATAACCTAACAGCCCTCACTTCAACCCGTACTCAAAATTCCCTTAGGAAAGTTATATCATATGAAAGAAAAAGTCATTACTCCTATTTTGAAGGGTCACGTGCTGTAGCCGGAGAAATGTGGTACGCTCTTTTCACAATCCACAGCCGTAGTGTAAGTAAATTTATCTGAAACAGTCCCGTACGCGCTTATAAGTATTATAGATTGCAAGGTTGGCCACTAGGCAGTAAAGTCATCACAGTATATTGTCAAGACAGTAGACCAAACACACGGAAACAAAGTTTCTCCTTACACTTAAAATTTCAGTACTAGCTTCATCATCAGCCTGATATCTTCCACTGATGACCATAGGCCTCGTCCAAAGGTTTCTTAAATGTTGCATTTGAAGGGGTTTGCCTCGGACACCACGGCTGGCATGCAAATTGGTGACCGCAGTTAGTTGGTAGCTATTACACATGACGCTGCTGCTCGACTGCCTGATGTATACCTTAGTCGCCTATTACGACACCTACGGGATGGCATGGGGTGGCCCTGGAATTCTTTTAGACTCGAAACCACAAAGACAGTACGAGATCAAGATCATCGAAAAGCATTTTCTTTATTTTAGTTTCTTGCTATAAATGGTAGCATATTTTGACTGAGGGAAATATTTTTGTTGATTTGAGTTTGCTATTTCGTCAATTAAGCATCTTCTACACCAACCACCAGGGTGACCTCTTCTTTTGTTTTTTACGTCTGAGGTTGACAAACTAGCAAGTGGGTCACCTGATGTTAAGTGATCACCGCCGCCCATGAACACTCGCAACACCAGAGAAGTCGCGGGTGCGTTGCCGGCCTATAAGAGTCAGCAAACAAGTGTTTGCAACCCTTCCCCCCACCCAGATGAGCTCTGGTGACCTTACTCACACTCAGAAACACAACCTTAAATTATTAATGTAATTATTAAGGAATGTCTTCTGTAAGGTGGAGGTCCTTCTCCAGTCGGGCTGCTCTTCGAGCGAATGAACGCTGTGCCCTACCTCTCTTAAAACCTCTGTTGGGACGTTGGTTTGCAAACGTGTAGAAGACGCTTTAGAATAAAATGTTGTACTAAATAGCTGGTTTGAAGTTCTTTATTCTAAGTACACAATAGAAATATCCTTTGGTCAATGAATCAGCAATGTCGTGACTCTGTGACGTATTGGGTAAAATATAGTTGTAGGTAATTGTCATAGATATCGAACATAAACAGAATAACTTTTCCTTTATTGACACATACAACGAGCTTAGAAATCCGACACGCTTACTTAGTCAATACTGACAAAAGTTTTATATAATCTGGCTTAGAAAATTGAGACTTTCTTCTGATGGTCAGATTTTCTTAACCCGAGTATTTAATACATAATGTTACCTACATTATGTAATTATGTTATTATCAGACAATACTAATGCAAAAACCTTAAATTTCGATAGTTAAACCGATACATGATCTCTTTGACAATAACTTAGATAAATATCATTACTATTATAAAATTAATTTTATTTAAATGTTGTCATACAGTCCCCGTGTAACTAAATATCGAAATGTACAGACGCCAGCACTTCAAGCTACCCAATCTATCAAAATTTCCCCTGTTTTCTGTGAACCTTATGCTTATGTGATAAAGTTGAAAATCTATAAAAGAAATTTGACAGATAGGGCTAGCTCGATGTGCTGGCGTCTGTACCTAGAAATAATTATATATACTTAACTATATTACACGTACTACAAATATGTTCTGACTATTTACAGGCGCTTTTTTAAAGTCTACTCGAATAAAAACCTTTTTTATTTTATTTTATTACGATGTCTTAAATACTCACAGGCGCTCATAGCTAGATGCTCTCACCGGTCCGTAAGCGATCGGCGAGGTTAAGCAACTAGGGTCGCGGTCACTCCACAGATGGGTGACCGCCAAAGTGGATTAATTTCTGAGCGTCTCCGTGCTTCGGAGGGCACGTTAAGCTGTCGGTCCCGGTTGTAGTCATTAGACAACAGTCGTTAAGCCATGTCAGAGGCCTACTAGGCGGCTTGAGCAACTCTGACACTAGGGTTACCACTACCCATACGATAAGCAAGCAAGCAATACTCTGACCGTAGTAATTCAAATTAGCTCTTTTAAAATTATATTTATCATATTACAAACACAGATACGATCTATATGCCTTCATTCTCGTACACCGATGAGGTGAGCAAGCTGAAATGGCTAGAAAAAAACGCAAAACTAACTTGTCCTCCAAAGCAAACATCACCAGTTTCCTTACACTGGACTCTTCATGACAGACTACTGGAGAAAGCCGTGCCCAAAACACTCTAAAATGGCCGGTCTTGCGCTATCCGCATCCTGTCTTCCTATGATTAGTAAATCATCGGCCCAGGCCTCGTTGGTTTACGAGCTATAAGCTTCGCCAACTGCCACTTCCATTTTACAATTCTTCAGCCTATGTCTGTTATTTAAACATATCTGATTCGATCTCGATGGAACACTCTGAACCTAAACCTGATCATTACCAACCCAAACAAAGACCCAAAAGTGAGTTTGGGATTTTTCGTAAGTAAAATTTCTCCGTATCAGTCTGATGTCATTGGTGTCAAACCGTCGTGTCTCGGAGAGCACGTGAAACCGTCAGACCCGTACCTGTCCTCTTTCCGGTGGTGTAAATAGTCGTTAATAAAGTGCCTGTGTTTGCGCACACACTTGTGCACTATAATATATCCTGCGCAGTTGGCTAGTCTCCATTGCAATTGGCCGCCGTGGCCGAAATTCGGTCTGGAGGAGGACATCATCCCTTGCATTTAGAAACCTTTGTCTTATGTTGACACTACAGTTAAAATCCCAAGGCCGTAAATTAAAAATGAAAACAAATCAAACTTCACGTGCTTGTCGTTTTGTTAGTAATACTGACATTACGTAATGTACATGTCACGTAAAGCGTGAAAAATATATTTCATTTTATCACTTTGTATAGTATACGTCTTAAAAAATTACTTAAAAAGTATCTAGAAGTGAGGACTTTATCGCCTAAGTTATGCACCATCCAAATACTTTGAAGTCATGATAACACTGTCCTGGGTTCAAATCCCGGGTCGAGACAAAAGTAATTTTGGGACTTTTCTGTAAAAAGAAGAAATTCTCAGCATCAGCCCGAAGTCTGGGAGTTGGCAGTATTATACCCCCGTGCCTCGGAGAGCACATAAAGCCAATTTCAATTTCAATTTATTTCAATATCAATTTATTTATTGCATTCAAGGGTTTACATAGGTCTTAACAATAGAATAGGTACAGTACCAAACATGAACCCTGCTAGGGCACAGCAATATCCGTCGGTCCTGTGCCGGACCTCTTTCCGGTCGTGTCGCTAGGCGTCCCATCGGATCATGAGAGTGATGGAATAGAAAGTGCTTCTGCGTTTGCGCACACACTTGAGCACTATAATATGTCCCGCGCAGATGGCGGATCTCTGTTGAGACTGGCCGCCGTGGCCGGAATTCGGCTAGGATGACATTAATTAAATTAAGTACTGGCAACCAAACACCCCGATCATTTTCTCCCTCTTTAGACGATCTTATGACTTACCTAGAACAAGTCAAAGTTATTAGAAAGTTTGGTGCTCTGCACACAATCCGATATATTGTTCTCGCCGGCGGAGAGTAGCCCTCCATGACCCTTAGGACCCCTGCTCAATTAAACATAAGTAAAGGGGGTTGTTTCTGGTGCTGGGTCCTGTTTGCTCCATAACTTGAGCCCTACAGCCTCAACAAGAAGCAATGAGACCATCCTTGGCTAACTGTAAACGCGATGATATAAATAATTAAAAAATACATCTCAAATCACAAGCCAAATTACATATCTTTTAATGCAAATCGGACTACTGCTTAAAAAACTCTAAGGCTGAGATCTATAGAGCGTACTTAGACTTTGCTCAGACTTTACTTAGACAGAAGTTAATGCATGTAACGAAATTATAATTGGTATTTTGACTTTGTCTGTCTGAGCTTATGCGAAGCATAATCTTAACTTCAAAAAGTCTATAAATACCAAATCAAAGTATAAGCTTAGCATACATTTAGCAAAGTTTTACGTAAGTAAAGTTTGAGCAAAGTCTAAGTACGCTCTATAGATCTCAGCCTAAGACAATAATAATTCATCTCATGTTACTGCATGTATATATATTACGTCGGAAAAATAACAATAAAGGTAAGTCGCGTAAATACCCGTAAAGAATCTTTCAATAATTAAGGGACGGGAAAGTTCAAAAGTGCATAAATATTACTTTGCATTTATTTTCATAATTAAAATTTTTACAATTACACCTACTTTACAGAGTTAGTGCACTTACACATTCAAAATGAATCAAGTAAAATATAGGAAACTGATATGAATATTATTTTAGTGTAACAGAAAAATAGCAGATTGGAAATATTAGGGCAAGATCACATAGTACAAAAATAAAAATCAATTGCCACCATCTCATCGCCATCAAATATCACCAATCATCAGTTGAAAACAGCTTAAGCGATTTGGCTTTCATTGTTGTTCTACCTATACCTATTTAATTTTCAGGACAAGGTTTGTATGAAAAAATATTTAAAAAAAATGTTTTGGCTGCCTAAAATATTAGCTAAATTGGAAGTCGAATAATTAATAGTCACGGAATACTGAAAATTATTGGTTTTCTGATACTTACATGATTTTTTTCACGTATCCCATGGCTAATTAGAAGATGAATACCTTTAGAATAACCTTTAGACTAGAAAGTATCATATAAAGCATCTGCCATCACATCTGTCACCATCTCATCGCCATCAAATATGAATGAAATATGAATATGAATGAATAAGATGCTTTATATGATACTTTCTATCTCATCAGAGGGTCTGATGAGAGACCCTCTGATGAGATGCATCACAGGTTCAGTAAGTAGCCTGAGCCGAGATACGAACCCTAAAACCCCTTAGCGGGTTACTTTTTTATTGTTATTTGTCATTGTCCGGTGATACAGTGAAAGCCCCCAGGCTAAGATAGATACTTATTTATGCAGCTGTGTTGTGTCTGTGTTTGTTTTGTGGCCTCGAATTCCATGTTTGTAGAGTCGTTCAGTGATCATTTAGCGATTATTGTTGGTCGGCGTTGTCATTTTAAAATCAATTGCAGCTTCTTTGTGTATTATTATACTTCATACCACTCAGTCAATCAATATGTAAATGATTTACAGTTGTCAACGCATCATTTATTGTACAAGAATGTTTTACTTTTTAAGTTTATTGCATGTATTATATCCGAGACCTTTGTGGATCAAATATTAATTCACCACGGTGTATTCTTATTGGTCATGCCTTGATGACTAATTATCATGGGAGCATATTTAGCATGATAAACGTCGGAAAAACCTCATGTCTACAGCGTTCCACCAATCAAACCACAGTAAAATTTCAATGAGCTTCAATGCGAGCATGGGGATTTGTCGAACACATGAGAGTTTGGCATCTTTCTAGCTGAGCAGTTATTCACTCACTCACAATATTTAGCCGTAAATGGGCTGTGAACCTTGGACTGTGTGGCTGACGGTATAATATCGCCACCCCATTTCATCACATGTGGGGCGTAGAAGTCGACCCGAGAGAATATCTCCCAGAAAACGGGCAGCAACGACTCTGACGACGTGTACTATACCACAATCGCCAACCCGTTTGCCAAACGTGGCGATTATGGCCACTACTCCATTGTGGAAACCTTTTGGGGAGGCCTATGTCGATCAGTAGGTGTAATTGCTGGTATTCTCTACCCGCATCCAGCGGCTTCCATCGACCCTCACAAGATAATCAGACTATCTTGTAGAGGGGCTGCCTACGCTGCTTCTTCCGGTTCAGCCACTCGAGGACCTTTCTGCCTCAGCGGCCGCCGGTTCTACGAGCTATATGCCTTGCCCACTTCAGATCATTGTTGGCCATCAATTTTACTAAAATATGTAATGGGGCAGTCCCATAATTTAGTCCTCTCCTTTGCATATTCTGTGCTCGTGCGGGCCGGTAATGCTTTGTAGAAGTATCCACTTAGGACAGCATATTATGCAACCGGAAGAGATACAAACACTCACTGCACAATCAATCTGGGAGTTTTTGGAAGCTGTAGGATTGAGCAGTGAACTTTTACAAAGTCAAGGAGCTCTGCTACAATAGATCAGTAATGGTCGATGTAGCAAGATGCCATCAAGGCATCAAGCACCAAACAACAATAATAATAATGGGGCAGTTTCAAGAGCTCTATTGCACCTACGATAAAGTAAAGATGTTCAAGCATGCATTTCGCAACATTATTGGTTTGTGTAGAACGAGGATAGTCTGTGGTTTAACATCTCCGTTTTGTAATAAGGTGAAATATGCATGTAACCAGAAAAACTGAAACAATAACAACCTACTCTTCGATGACGTACGTTATTCGATAGAGCTATAGCACGCTATATTATGCTATTAGGTTGGTCTAGTGAATCGCGTCTGCGGACAAGTTCAACTAATAATACCGCGTCGTCATAGGCGAAATCAGTATGTATTGAAATATTCAAGACCATTCGACGAATCACCGTGGACGGCGGCTGACGCCACACGTGTCCGAACACCGGCTTATATACATATTTAATATTATTTCCTAAACATCGTAATGGGATCAAAAAGGAAAAAGGAACCGTGAGTTAATTTATATAGTAATTTAAAATTTAATTTAATGAGTTTTTTATCAGGCAACGCGATATTGTTTTTATATATCTTGTGTGTAATTATTACTGATAAACATCTGCTGATATTATAATATTTTTACTTGGCTGAGCGAATATTTTACATTAATGATTTTATACCCTATGACTGATGCAGGCTTTAAATTAATAAAATTTATTACTATGAAATCCAATATAATCAATTAGTTAGTATAGATAGTGTTAAAATCAAATATAAAATTCTATATAAAATATTATATTTACTTATTGAAGTAAAAAATATAATAATTTAATTAGAGCTCCTATCCATCCAAAGGCTGTCTGGAAGAAATCGCTTAATGCGATAAGACCGTCCATTGTACAAGATTGTGTTATTTGTCTACTATGAATTTCTCTTGTTTGAGTGTGTACAATAAAGTATAAGTACTCTATTATATTCTGTACTATCAATATGTTATTTTTAGTAGTTATATAATGAAATTTATCCAGCACATGGGTATTAATTAACATATGTACACTTGTACTTCGCAAGCTCACAATGCAGTACATAAACATAGTCAAATACAGTATTAAAGTAACAAAATAATTTGAATTAGTCCGATGTGCGGTCTGTGATAACACATATCTTTTTTTAATTCTTAAACAAATAACAAGTTACTAAACTATTATTTTTAAATTGATTGTATATATATTATTATTATATTAAAATGATAAATTTAGGACATCGAGAAGTCGGCTAGCGCAGAAGGTTCTCAAACAGTAGCTTAATTTAAGACTATTACCTGTGGGCATCCTTATGGGCCACAGCTCAGGGGGCTTGCACGGTATCACCGATCACGTGTTAAGGAGTCGACGCAATCCTCTCCGCCGAGGAAGCTGCCCGCTAACCTACGGCTTTCTCTAGCTACCTAGGCGGACGATAGAAAGTGGAGGACATTAAACTTATGGAATATTGCATAAGCTTAATTTCTGCACTACTAAAAATAATATATTGATAATATCAACTTAAATTTAGTTTTTGTAAATGCTGCTGTTTGTTATTCCTGTCAAGAATTATAATATATTTTTTTAAATTTAGTTTTTTTAAATGCTGCTGTTTGTTATTCCTGTCAAGTTATATATTGTTATCTATATATAAAAATCAATGCCACTTTTCGTTGTAATGTTATAACTCAACAACGCCTTTACCGATTTGGCTAATTTTGGTCTTGAATTATTCGTGAAAGTCCAGGGAAGGTTTGTACGTAGAGAAAATTCTAAAAAGTCTTGAAAAAGTGTAAAATAAACATCTTTCTATATTTTTTTGTTTGAATAAATGAACTTAATAATCAATTTTTTTATTAATATGCCTTATACGTAGCGAAGCACGTACCGGGCCGCTAGTAAGTTATATATTCTTTATAAATTTAGTTTTTTTAAATGCTGCTGTTTGTTATTCCTGTCAAGAATTATAATATATTTTTAATGTATCTTGCTTCACGTTATTCAGTTTACTATAATAATATAGGTATTTAAGATTATTGATACCGGTAGTTAGAGGACTTGTCTTATAATCTAGAATGCTAGGTGCATCTGTTGTTACCAACTGAGCGCAATATATTCACTATTGAATTTTGTGTGTACCTTAAATAAAAAATTTAATAGTGAAGGAAATTTAACGGAATGCAACCATACAAGTGAAGATATAAAAGAAACCCACTTTTTGAAATGCGAAAAATACACATTACATAAATATATTTTTTTATACGTGTGGTTTCTGGCCTAGAAAGAATAACATGGCCCATTACCAACCTGTGGGTGTAGTAAATAGCGAATAAATAATAATAATAATAATAAAGACATTTATTTCAGACTTTGGTCCATAAATTTGTTAGTAACAGTGTTCTTAACCTATTGTTAGTAAAAATACAGATTACGAGAAGTTAGTAACAATGTTCTTAGCCTAGTGTTAGTAAAAGGTACAAATACGTCAGGCGCTTGATCTGGGATAAAGGAAATACTAGGTAGTTAGGCAGCAGCGAGCCTCCTATGTACTAGCGACCACCTGACTGTGGTCGCCAACTCGCATGCCAAGCGTGGTGACTACGGCAGACGATCTATAGCCTCCGTTCCTACAGCTTTAAGTAACTTTTAGATTCTTTCAAAAGAGATACACTAACTGCTGCCGCAGTTTATTCCAGCTATAGTACTGAGAAGTGAAATATATATATATATAAACCCCACACGTATAATAATAAACCTTGTATATGTTTTACTTTAAGCAATTAACACAATCACGATCATGGATCTCATAGGGATCAAATGTTTTGAACTCAAGTAAGTCGAATGTATTTATATGTCCAACTATTCATATGTTAGAGTGGGTTATTAGTTATTAAAATACCGTAATTATAAGCGCATTTTACGACGTTTACTAATTATGACGGGCCTGTTGGCGTGGTCGTGGGTTCGATTCCCACCCAGGACAGATATTTGTTTGCATGAACATGTACATTTGTCCCGAGTCTGGGTGTAGTTATCTATATAGCATATATCTATAAGCATGAATTCACATCACTTACATGTTCACCGACCCGCCCCCGATGAGCTTTTGTGACCCTTCTCACACCCTTACCCAAGAGTATTTGCGCACACATGGGCACTTTCATTTCCATCGCCCTCATAATCCGATCCGAAAGAGGTCAGGAACGCGACTAACGGCTTTACGTGCCCTCCGAAATACAGGTGCTTAATACCGCCAACACCCAGACTTCGATCTGATACTTTGAAATTTTCATCTCAGAAAAATCTGATAATCACTTTTTTGCCCAACCTAGGAGTTATAGCCAGAGCCTCATAATCTGGGATTGAACAGGCTACTAATACATGTATATGTATATTTTTTGTAATAATATTTTAAACGCGATTTACTCTCTGCAAAAATTGTATAACATTAAATTCCTCGTAATTGGTGTATTGTTAGGTTTGTAATTAAATAGCAATGAATTGTCAGCTACCTATTGAAAAAATATATAAATAATACCGGTAGTGCATTCCATAAGATGGACTCTGTACTTTGGGCACAGTTATCTACAATAGTTATATGCTACACGCTTCACAACACTTAAGCTTTAACCATAAAAAGAAGTACTAAAGCCTTTGAGTCATTAAATATAGGTGATACTTTTATCTGACCTGAAGTCATTAAAAAGGCCAAACATTTAGTGGCAAACTATGTGAATGAAGCCGAAAAATCCGAATGAAACATAACATTGGAATATTTTATTACAATAATATGATTATGACACGTATTTTGTAGGAGGTAAATATGCGGTCAAGCTAAAATCAAGTAAAGTTATAGAACTATCTTATAAATAATATAACACTGGCGCAAATTACTTAATTTGTACTGGAACTATTCATTTGCTAACTCCTCCTTTCTTTTTCTTTCTCATTAAATTCCTTACGGGATTATAAATAATATAACACTGGCGCGAGTTACTCAATTCGTAGTCTTATTTGCTAGACGGCTTGACCCTCTGCTCGCTTCTATTGTCCGGCGAAGCAGTGAAAGCCTCCTAGGTTAACTATAAAACTATTCATAAACGACACCTGTCAAAAGGTGCAGTGAAATAAATCTATATCATATGCGGAACTTGCTATAAAAGTAAAAATCGAAAGTATGAGAGATGTTATTCATATGATATGATCTTTTTCATGCAACTGTGAATCGTGTTAGTTGCATTTCTAGAATTAAGCAACTTGTACACATCCTCCGTAACAGATTAAAACAGAATACGAACTCGTAAATCGTATCCCCCGGTACGTTTACCCGGATAATAGAAATTGCAGATTAAATTCGCCTGGATGACATATTTTTATAATTTCCCAGTGTTTGTTGTGCCTTACGTTTAATTCCGGATTAATTACATTTTCGAATTACAATGACGATATTATGGTCAATATCATTCTTTATATTTATATATTTCAATTACTTATATCAGATCCAAAGGCCATCGACAATGACTCCATGATCTCGGTCTTAAGCTGTGCGCAAAATTCTGCTCTAAGATTTTCAGATCTATTTCACTGTCATCAAGTGCAGTTCTCTGTTTGAGGCGGCCGTATTTCCTTTGCCGGATCCCAAGTAATGCCTGTTTAGAAATGTGGCCAATATTAATAATTTAATAATAATAATGCATTCATTGATCTTTGCTAGGATATACTTACAGTTATGATAGGCACAATGAAAAATATTGCTCTATAAAGGTTAACTTTTTTGGTACGTAGCCCTAAAATCAACTTGTTTTCATATGGTTGAAGCACACACAATGAGCATAGAAATAGAAGTCTGTCAATTTCGAAGGAAAACATATGCATTGTTAAAGTTACATCTTTGTACTACCATGGACAAATTAGCTTACAGTCCGCCACATATTTGGGTGGTCTTAGGGCCCACCCTGATAGTAAACTGTTACCGTAACTTATGTCACCCCTGACTCGAATGGTATAACTTTCGTGATGTCCCCAATAAGTACTGGCGTTCTTATTAATGAGTAATAGAATAGAATAGAATAGAACTTTCTTTATTCAAGTAACTATGACTCAACAAGATTGTTAGTATAAACTTACGACTATGTTAGTAATCACACAATCAATGCCACAACATTATTATGTTACCATTACATCTATACATCTATCTATACAAATAAATAAAATTGGAGTGTCTGTTTGTAATATTGAAATAACCGGTTTTACTACATAAATATGAATATATATATATATATATATATATATATACATTTTTTACAATTTTTGTCTGTCTGTCTGTTTGTTCCGGCTAATCTCTGAAACGGCTGGACCGACTTGGGACTTTTATTGGCAGGTAGCTGATGTAATAAGGAGTAACTTAGGCTACTTTTAGTATAGAAAAAGTCATTTATTTTACTAAAAAACAAAATAAACTAATTAACACGCGGATGAAGTCGCGGGCATAGTTAGTTAGATATATAAACAGCAATCCATGTCAACCTTTCAAATTGAACTGGCTCCTAGGCGCGTAGGCCTAGTATCGCGTTTACCGCACTAAGAACATTTAAATTATTAATTTGTATTCTGTACACTAATTTGTTATAACGCCTCATCGACCAAAGAGCTAGTTTTTAATTTCATCATCATCACATTAGCCGAAAGACGACAACAGCTGGACCATGGCCTTTCCCAAAGATATCCGCAAACGGCTTCCAGCGAGTCTTATGATCATGGATCCATTTTGTAGGGGGCCTGCCCACGCTGGTGCTTTCGGTTTTTATAATAGTCTAATGATATTTGGACACAGTAAAGACCAGTCCTCTCCAAACATCGCAATGGCGCCAGTCTTCTGCATAAACTCCCCTACAATGATGCTGGTGCTTTCGGTTTTTATAATAGTCTAATGATATTTGGACACAGTAAAGACCAGTCCTCTCCAAACATCGCAATGGCGCCAGTCTTCTGCATAAACTCCCCTACAATGATGCGTTTAAAATTTTAACAATATTTTTATTTATTAACTGACTTCAAAATTATCAACTACTTTTGTTAATAACTGATTTGAACTTAATTGATATCAATTCAAAAGCGTCCCCCATCGTGAATTGATATCAATTTTTGTTCAATTCGGTTGTTATAAATAAAAATTCGAGGGACATACCCTTGAATATTTATATATATCATATTGTAGTTTATAATATATAGTATATATGTAGGTGTAATCTATTTAATGTTAATTAAATTAATTGTTGTTTATTAAATTAATTTTAATGTTAGTTTGTTGATTGGTTTATTTTGTTACAGTGTTACCAAAAAGGTGGAGACTGCAGAAGACAAGCCAGAAAGCTTGTCGTTTTATCAGATCGTAAGTTTAGTTTTGATTAAATTATTAACATAACCAAGAATATTAACTATTACTCATTTGTGCAACGAACGACAACTAGTAATGACAGAAACGGGCCTAAATGGCAGTAGAACTATATTTAACAGTCGGGTCTGTGAGGACCATTCTCATTATGTAGAGACGTAACGTTAACGTAACTTACGAATAAATAAATATGTATTAATATATAAAATGCTTTGTCCTTAATGACTGACTGACGGATCAACGCACAGCCAATCGTTTATCATAGAGACCTGAAACTTGGTTTCTGGTGTTTGTATGACGTAGCCATCCGATAAAAAAGGATTTTCCGGAATACTACATTTTTCATAAACACAAATCTACTACAAATTTTGCATAATATGTATTTAGAAATATATTAGTAGTATCTAGTTTATCAATTGTCTGGTTGCCATAGTACAGTCTCTGCCAGTGTTAGGAGTCTCAAAATTCATTATCTCTTGTTTTTGGATGCACCCGGTCAAACGAGCAAGAATTTTCTTTTAACTTTAGTGTTAACCAAAGTGAGAAGCAATCGTGATATCGTCTGAGGGTTCACATTGTCCGAAATAGGGGCTCTGCACTATAATAATGATTGTTATATTTTATAAGTATTCACAAATTTAAACATAATAATTTATATGTTATTACAGATTTAATAACATAAAAATCCTTTTGACCTTCACGCTGATGAACTTGCGGGTAAAAGCTACTATCTTATATTGATGATCTCCATCTAAGCAGGACCTGTATGTGGCACACAAAAAAATATAAACATATTTATATACTTCTAAATACATACATATTATAGATAAATTACACCCACATATTTCCTTTCTATATAACACTGAATCTGGACTTCTGGGGCTATACACGTAGAAAATATAATTTACATACAAAACTACAATTTACATTCATACAAAATCACACAACAATTTATAAGTAATATAGATATAAATGTATATAGGAAATGGTATGTGCTAAGTGTGCGGCAATATTATATATTTTATTATATGCATACCGTACTTAAAAAGCTATGACCTAAAACTTCAGCTTAAGAAACGACGAACGGAAATGTTTGCACCCCAAAATTATTAAAAACTGCCCTCGCACAGAAATTCTACGGCTTCCTTGGTAGCTATTTGTACAAAAAAATAAATAACAATATTAATATATATCCGTTCCCCAAGAGACGCTGTCAAAATGCTATCACAGCATATCTAAAGACTCAATTATCAAGAAACTGAAAACTTATTGATCCCATTAATATAATCCAGTGATACTCTTTCCGTCATCAACAAACTCGCTATACATATACATATGTACATATTCATTAAAACTCACCATCACTCACCTATCCTCATTTGCGCTTATACAACTCTCGCTTGTATTGTATTGGTTGTTAGTTGTACCTGAATTAAACAATAGAATCCCAATATAATTCTGGCGATGCCTATATTGTCATAGGAATTTTATTAATTTAGCTTTGGTCTCGCATAATTTTAAGTATACATGTTGAATGGAAAGGCTTGTTTCTTAATTAGTATAATGGCGGGTGGGTACTGGTGACCGGTAATACAGGTTTTTTTTTGCTAAACGTAAATCAGGCACCAGTCTCTCACAAAGTTAGCCTAATAAATACCTCATGTATTATGTATTCATTTCTAAATGTTTAGTATAACGTGTTAACTTAGTGATGAGAAAAATAAATGTTTTTATTATTTCTATTATAATTTATTTTAATGTATTATGCTGTAAACAGCCACACTTGTTATGTTCATTGTTTAAATAGGCGTTATTAGCCTATGTAAACATAATGTTTATTTAATGTTGTAAGTACGCACACTAGCATGAGATCTTTTTGTACTAAAATTGTACAGGAATGTTAACAATAAAGACATTTCAGAACAAAACAAAAAAAAACCAGGTAATTCATGCTCCTCTCTTAAAAAATATTCTTGTAATCTTATGTAATCGTAACAATACAGATTCCTATTTGGTACAGATACTCTTCGTCAAGACACTTTAATTAATATCAACTCTACTGTGCCATAATAATGTTCAATCAAACTAACGTGTCGCTGTATGCCCTTGATTTTAATTATCTAATGCAGTAGCGCGGACTAATATGTATGAAATCACTAAGTACGAGAGTTTATTTTGTTCTTATCATTATAATAATAATAATATCCTGGGACATTATTTATACACGGCCATCTGATTCCAAACTAAGCAGAGCTTGTACTATGGAAATCAGATAACTGACATACTACATATACTACTTTTCTTTTGTAAATACATACTCATCATAGATAATTACACCCAGACTCAGGACAAACAGACATGTTCATGCACACAAATATCTGTCCTGGGTGGGAATCGAACCCACGACCTCCGGCGTGAAAAGCAAGCATTTGCCAACCACGCCAACAGAAACGTCAAATTATCAAATTATGTCCTTATCGGGTAGAAAGGTTCTCGAATGGCGACCACGAACCGGAAGACAAGACGGCCTCTCTCTCGATGATCTTGAGAGGGGCGCTGGAAGTCCCTAGATGCGGGCACCGGCAATTGTGGAGATCTTTGGGGGAGGCCTTTGTCCAGCAGTGGGCGTCTGTCGACTGGTATGATGATGATAATGATTATATCCTTATCACACTCCCTAAATTAATATCCAGTATCAGCCATATCTAAAGTCCCGAGTGATACAGGCACGTCGTGCTGCGGCAGATCTAAGGACGTTTTGGTATGACGCAGCATGTCGTGGCATGCCGGTTCACATCATGCCGTCCCACCGCAAGCCCAGCCACTTAACTACGCACCGACACGGGTGGCTAACTTTACTTACCCAAAACCGTGCCACTGCATACCGTACGGTGGATGAGTAACTATAGAAGTCCAATTTCTGTCCATCAATTTATAATTATGTAGAAGATTATAACATGATACCTATATATCTCCAGTTCCGCTACGCAACATGTCTGGAACTGATGGCTACAATCCTCGGGATAATATTTGGTATGATGAGCGGCGGCGGCGTGTGCTACAACTTGGTGCAGATTGGAGAGCTCAGCACGTCATTTGTGGAAAGGACAACCTACCCGGAGAGGGAGAGCAGCTACCTGCCACTTACGCGAGCATTTGGCGGAGGTAGAATATTGTAAGTAGAAACATTTTTAGATGAACCCTTAAGTCCCCATTAGCGGATTGAAGAAATACTTTTAAGACCACTTTAGCATATGTGGAACGGTCTCAAAATTACGGCCATTGTGTCCGCCTTGTTAAGACTTAACAAGCTACGTTCAATACTTGTAATAAATACTCAGAGATTTAACTAGTAAAGATGTCTAGTAAGGTTGTACTAAAATACTCTTTATTCGCGCAGAGCCAATAAGTCAGTGGCAGAGAACATGGCAGCATTAAAGGAGGACGCAGAAGCCATAGCTATAGGAATGTTCCTGAGTATCGCTATCTCACTCGTATTATGTATGCTCTCAGTGGGGCTGATCAGCTGGAGTGCACTACGACAGGTACGTGTTATTTTTTCGTTGGATATCTAGACCTTACTAAGTCATTAGGTGATCTATTTTATAAGCGAACCATTCTTACTTAGCAGTTGAATGAATGATATATTTATTTTCCAGGATATAGGTAACAAAGAAGTAAACGACATTGTAGTATACTTCCACTATATGTAAAAATGTAATATAATGTTATGCATGCAAATTTGTTCGGATGCATAATAGCATTACTAATTATCATTTACAATGGGATAATTAATTATTAATTAATAGTTTACGACTAATCTCAAAATGGAACTATACGTTTTCTAACTCCTCCTTTTTTTATTAAATTCGTTGCGGGATCCAAGATATTTAAAGCGATTCCCCGGGACATGAACCTCACCGCTCAGTGTCATTTCATTGTGTGCCACTGTTGATCCTGGCTTACAGGAGTTACAGTGGTGGGTAAGAGGGAGGGACTAGACCCCTTAAAAATATCTTAAAATGTTATACAATTAAAATATATTATACATTGTAACAGATAGCAAATAAACAACTCTGTGTGCAACAATAAGCCGATAATACACCGTAAATTTTACGGGTTTGATATCTTTTACAAAATACGACACCGAAATAAATTGGTAAGAAGAACCCTTTCCACAAGCGTAGGCATCGTGGTCAAGTGAAAAATATCGTTGAGCGAGTGTATCCGAATAATTCGGCATGAATCTGTTAAAAATAAATTTAAATTTAAGTTAATAAAAATACTTATTAGATTTAATTTAATGTAATGTAAATATTTATAGTAGTAGTCAGTTATTTTTATTATAAGATAAATAGATGCTGTACAGAGACTCGATCCTACAGTCAAACCGATGACACGGTTTTGTGGGACAAATGTACAAACTTTTGAAAATATATTTGTATAAATAAATAAAATAAATAATAACTTTTAAATTACACTCACTGAACGTAAACAGAACTTACACTGTTCTCGATAAAAGCGCTGTCGAGGTCACGGTGTGTTCACCGATGGCACGTTGCGTCTTCTTTATGAGACAATCGTGCACATTGAACGAGGATATTAGTTCCATCTTATTATAAGAGCAATTATAGACCGAATTCTCGGTAATTACTAAGTATCGAATTAGCTTCTTATCCAATAATTAGGTATCTATATATATAAAAATCAATGCCACTTTTCGTTGTAATGTTATAACTCAACAACGCCTTTACCGATTTGGCTAATTTTGGTCTTGAATTATTTGTGGAAGTCCAGAAAAGTTTAGTACGTAAACGAGAAAATTTGAAAAAGTCTTGATAAAGTGTAAAATCAACGTCTTTTCGCAATTTAAAATATTTTTTTGTTTGAATAAATGAACTTTATAATCATTTTTTTATTACTATGCCTTATACGTAGCGAAGCACGTACCGGGCCGCTAGTTATCTATAATAATATATAAAAAATTATGGTCATCTGTAAGTCCTTTATAGAATCGTAAATTATGCATTTGACCATTTTGTTGTGTAGTGCATGAGCCCCCAAAGGTTTCTGAGTTGGTATGAACAATCTTCGACAGATGGCGCCATCATATATACAGTTCAACGCTGGTGAAACTGCGGGGCACAGTTAGTTTTTGTAATAGAAATCAATCGTCTAAAAGGTACCTTTACCTTTGAGACGTTTGATTCTTTTAACTAGCCGTGTTGTTCCACAGACGGTGAATTTGTCGTCTATCACTAAAAAAACAGGAAGGAAGGACGAACTACTTAGATATTACCCACCTACATGATTGTACGAAACGTGCGTTAGTCCGACTCACACTTAGCTGGTTTGTTCTAATATGAAAGCTTTGCATGCGTTCTTTTCTTATAATGTGGTTGGTAAATACGCTGTCTTTCACGACGCAGTTCGTGGGTTCGATTCCCAGCCGGGACAGATATTTGTGTGCATGAAGGACATTATTTACACACGCCCATCTCATTCCAAACTAAGAACAGAGCTTGTACTATGAAAACCAGATAACTGATATACTACATGGACTACTTTTCTTTCGTAAATGCATACTGATAGTAATTACACCCAGACTCAGGACAAACAGACATTTTCATGCACACAAATATCTGCCCCTGTTGGGAATCGACTCCACGGCCTCCGGCGTGAAAAGCAAGCATTTGCCAACCACGCCAACAGGCCCATAGTATCTTCACCGAATATGAAATCTATGCTATGATGCAACGCGATTATAAAACAAACTTTCGGATACTACATTAATACATAAGTATAAACAGATATTGACTTCAAAATATCACTTTTCATAGTTCTGCGATATTTTAGCATTCGCTCCAATTTTTGCCTCTCTTTCGCCAGGTGCTACTCTTTCTTACTCTTAAATCCTCTTCAATGGAATCAGTCCATCTCTTATTAAGCTTTCAGTTAGTCATTTGGAACCCTAGTCCCCCCATTCTTCCGGCCCACTTCAGACGCCCTGTATGTTGAGTAATTTGATATTAAAAGAACAGTGTTTGGTAGGATATACCGTCTTTTTCTAAATCGGGGTTTCAAATAGAGACATAAAAAGTGAGCTGAATGGAATTCGGGTGGTCGTCACGATCTGCAGTAAATTTATCAAGATAGACAATGTTGAATTGACGTACATATCTAATGCATTTGTCCTCCAAACAACAAGAATTTAAACTAATTTATACAACGTGTACCAAGAAGAGTGAAAGGCACTTCCGTGTATAATCTATCCAAGAAACTGAACTATTTTAAGAACATCTATTATAAATAAATAAATATCCTGGGACATTATTCACACACAGATATCTGATCCCTACTAAGCAGAGCTTGTACTATGGAAACCCGATAACTAATACATTACATATAGCTACTACTTTTCTTTTATTAATACATACTTATATAAATGATTACACCCAGACTCAGGACAAATTGCCATGTTCCTGTCCACAAATATCTGTCCTGGGTGGGATCGAACCCACCACCTGCGGAGTTAAAGGCTAGCATAGACAATAATAACCTACCCGTCATTTGATGTTCTAAGAGTTGTTTCTGAGTAAATGTTCTTTATTTGATGCGTGTTTCTTTGCACGATTGTTTGAATAAGGATAAACAACCTTAAAAGTAATTAATGCTCTGAAAGAATTTAATTACTTTTTTTTTATTTACGAAATCAAACAGTTCGCGCTTGAGTGGGTTATTATTATATGGCTTCTATAAAAAACGTATAGGTTTCTTATAATATAGATTCCTCAAGAGCTGTTAGACATCCTTAACTGACTAGATATTTAGCCCTTTTTTTGCTCATTCTCCTGTCTCATTCTAGTCCACCTTCCCAAAAGCAATTCTTAGCTAAGTGTAGTTTTTTGTTTATTGGTCCTTGATGGAATCAAGGACGGTACCAAAAGGCCAAATCTTTTCGTTTTCATTCATTGGTCTACAAAACTGTAACTCTAAATAGACAAAAACATAAATTATCTTAAGGGATGCATAGCTTAAACAAAACTTTATCCAACCATATCTTGAATACGAGTCTGGATAAAATAGCAGAGCCTCAATTTATCTGTGTCTATATGTTCAAATAAATATTGGCAGTATGAATAGCCTCTGTTTACTATATGAATATCAAACTGCATCGTCATCACGCCTGAAAAAAAAAAGAATAAACGTGACGATTATGACATGTCTCATGGATTGAGGAATATTTTTTTATAAAAGAATTAAATTTCTGTTTTTTATTTAAAAACATACATTCCAACATGTATGTTTTTAAAAAACTGAAATTTAATTCCTTCATTAAAAATATGTTGCGTTTACTATTTGGGGTAATGCGTTAACTATAGGTCTTTGAATCTTCATAGTAATATATGTGCCTTGATTGCACTTACCCTGTCGATACAATTTGCTTCCATTGTTCAGCCTAGAACGTGTATCAGTTCTAAACCGATAAATTAAAATTTAGAGATGACCTAGAAACGACACAATCATTATTGTACTGCAGACCATTAAGTGCAATAATATTAGATAAAGTAAACAATGAATATGTCCTCCGAACTCATCGTCCAATTCCTACCAACCTTTGTTCCTACATCTTCCAACAACGACTTTGCACTTTTGTTTTTCTATTAGTCTGACAAATGACTTTAACACGCTTTTAAATGTTGTATATTTTCTGTTGATTTTTACAATCTGTAGATATTATAAATAAAAATAAATGCTACTTCTCTTTGATCACGAGATGGACAAACGGACAATAATTTTAATCAATTAGTCGGATTCGTGTTTGGCAAAATATAATATATTTCAACAACCCCAAATGATAGTTTGGATTAGTAAAAATCATATAAGCAAATACTTCTTTTAAATATATATCATGATAATCATCATATCGGCCGAAAGACGCACACTACTGGACAAAGGCCTAATGATCTCCACATTGCCGGTATTGCGCTACACGCGACCAGGGCCTAGAAACCCTCACAAGCTCATCGGTCCATCTTGTATTATATATATAAGTATAGACAGAACCATTCAGACAATATGTAGTAAATTATAAATTTCAATACATAATATTAAAAACTTCAACTAAACATAATCTCCTTGACAATAACTCAATACAAGCTAGCTAAATATCACTACCATTATAAAATAAATTGTATAAATGTTTCAACATTCCGTGTACCTAAATAACTGTAATAAGTAACTAGAAATAATATATGTATTACTACAAACATGTTCTGACTATTTACAAGCGCTCTTTTGAAATCTAAGTGAATAAAAACCTTTTTTTTTTACAAACAAATTTCTCTTAAGTTGTGGTGACGCCCTTTGTGGTATCGGTATTGGAATATTAATCTCACAAGATATCGCAGCACTACTTTATAGGCAGCAGACTAGAGAGAGGTGGTGTCTCGATGCACTTAATATTCCGGTAAAGCAAATTAGGATATAAAGCGAGATATTTACAAGGACGGATGCCGTTCGTCATAGGCAGTTCGGATAACTATTGCTAGAATAAAGAGAGGCAACTTTTGACGCCCGTAATATCCCAGTTAATAGAATTGTACGTTAATAATATATAAATATATAGAACAACTTTTACACGAGACAAACGAAATCAATTGCTTTAAATTGACGACCTCACTACTGATTGACTCTTACGCAGCTTAAAACTAAATAATACCTACTTACTGATAAATGTGTCCTTGTTAGATCAATAACGTCGGGCAATTTTATAATAATACATTGTCATGCAACACAATATCCTTGGCTCACTTATTAGCGTGGCAACGATGAATTGTGTCCCTCTGTAGCGTTCAACCAATAAAATCACAGAAAAACACTCTATTCTATAACTGCGAGTATGAAGATTGGTCAGATGATAATAATTGAAAACTTGCGTATGCTGACAATGGTAGACAGTGCGGAATAAGATCTGTAATCTTGCTTAATTTATCAAACAAAATACCAAGCCTTATAGGGAATAGAGACTTGGCAAAGTTTGTTGACGAAAGCCAGTGACGTTAATTTCACGATGACGCCTGACCGCGACCGCCGACCTGATGACCGATAGGGGACAAACCAGAAATAATTAGTAGTAGCAAGATTTCTCCGTCGTTTTACACCGGAAACGGACCTAATTCATTATCGGCTTACAAAGCTGAATACACAAGAGCCGAATTTAATGGAATTGCCATTTAATTCACACGTTTCACTCCTACTTTTCATATGGTCGCAAAAAGTTAGATAAAGAATACCGTTAGAAAAATAAACCAACCAAAAGAGATCCTTATTTTTACCATTTTCGGCCAACGTTGACCCTCTTTATTAATATAGAACTTAGCGAGTCCAATTAGAGGCTGCAGAGGCATAAAATGGCACCATGATATGGTCCTTGAAGTTTGTTAGTATTTTGTAATTATTTTGATTTAGCATGTCCTAATCATAATTAATTGACGATTTATTTTACAATTAACTACTACAATTTAAAAGTATTTAATTCTTTGACATTGTTTCTGATTTAAAATCTGTTATCGCTTATTTTTACATTTATAAAAGGTACCTAAGTTTTATGCATCACGTATGCGCGCATCGCATTAATTTTTAACTATATATTTTATGCCTAACTTGCGAACTTATAAATTATAGAGATATAAAATAAAATGAATGTTTATGATAATCAAAATATTTATCTTAATTATTATATAATTAATTTATAAACCAAACCCGTTGAATGGCGTTTCGATGATTCTAATTAGTGATACTCATGTACCCCTTCAATAATTTACTATTCAATAGTTTTGATTTGAATATATTTGATAATATCCGTAGACACTCCAAATCATACAGCAAAGTAGCATATTTTACTACAGTGACATAATATAATAAGAAAGAAAAAAGTTTTATTAGACACAACATAAAAAACATTAAAATCAACACAGATATATACTACCTACTTTAAACAAACAAATAAACAAGAACAGGGAGAACAGGTATAGGTAAGTACATAAAAGCTACAATACAAATCTAAATATAAGTACAAACATAATTCCCATAATTAATAGAAACTGAACCCTTGGGTTTAGAGTACCAATACTACATATACATTATTCATGTTTATCAGTGTTAAGCTCCGTCTATATATTTGGCTCTCCCCTTGCGTTGATTTGAAGGAAACATCCAGTCAGATGCGAGTCGGATTCGCCTACCGAGGGTTCCATAACTTGTACCCGTAATTATTTCAGATTTCTTAGAGCCCAAACTTCTCAGAAAATAGAATGAGGATTGTATTTAATTTTAGTTTTTCAGTTATAAGTCAAATACAACTTTGTATAAAAATAGACAAAAGTCAGTTTAGGAATGTAAAATAAAGTACTTTCACAGACCACTTCACCTACTACCGACACTTAAAGACTGACACCTATTATGAGCCCATTTTCAATGAAGATAAGAATATTTTGTAAATCATTGAAATGTATCATAAATATATATAATTATAAAATAAAATTATAAGTTTATTTCAATGCCGTCTATTTGGAATTTCTAAATTCCAAATAGACGGCCTTAAAAAGCTATTAAAAGAAGCTGTGGTATCCTCTATGAGGGATGGACTGAGTTGCACCATAATAAAGTCCCTTTTTTAATGCCATTTTGTTAAGGAAATCTAAACATTAATCTTATCTATTAAGAGAGGATTTGGTATTTTTTAAGTATATATTACGATGAAACCGAGCATCTCGACATATCTCCTAAATTTATAATCACTTTTAAACCAACTTCAAAAGATGTAAGTTATTAATTGCTTGTACTATGGGAACCAGATAACTGGTATACTACTTTTATTTAGCTTTGACCTACGGTTTTAACTGCGTTAATGTTTATAAATTATAGCCTATGTATTATTCGGATATATAAGCTATATTACCCCAAAGATTCCTCAAAATAGCTAGTAAATTCCTAGTTTTAGCATGAAGAAGTAACAAACATACGCACTCACAAACTTTCACCTTTATGATGTTAAGTGTGATTACACCAAGACAAACAGACACGTTCATGGACATAAATATCTATCCTGGATGGGAAACGAACTCACGACTTGCGGCGTGAAAGCCAAGCATCCGCAGAATGCTTTCGGAATGGTCCCATGTACAGTTGGTTCCAATCAGTTGTTATTAAGACTACTAGATCTCGGTCTCATGTTGTTTATCTATAATTATATAAGTTAGCCTGCTGTGCGATGACGGCATAGAATATTATCACCCTATCTTCTCCCGTGGGGGGCGTAGAAATAATCCGAGGGAATACCTACCAGAGAACGGACAGCAGCGTTTTTCTGTGAACTATGACCATCAAATTGCGATCGCCAACCCGTCCGCCAAGCCGTGGCGATTATGGAATATCTCCTCATTCTTTGAGGAGGCTTTTGTCACTAGCTAGTGTGACACTAGATGTGCCCCGCGGTTTTACCTGCGTTAAAGTTTATAAATTATAGCCTATGTGTTAATCCAGGGTGTCAGCTAACTCCATACCAAATTTTATTAAAATCGCTCCAGCCATTTTGACGTGAAGAATTAACAAACATACACTCACAAACTTTCGCCTTTATAATATAAGTGTGATAAAATTTTAGAAACAAAAGAATTTTTTATTGGCTCAATTTACAGAATGTGTCAGTAAATCGTCATTAAAAAAATATGCAATATCAATATTTTGCATATTTTTCAAATTTATATAGTGCTTAATTTGTGTATGAACCGAAACTTTGCGTAGGATACACATCGATCCGTTTCATACGCAAATTAAGCTGTTTGAGTTACGTCGACTATTTATGTTACACCTTGTACTCCGTTAACGTTTCACTATTATACCTAATATGTACTAATTAATACTTTTTCAACAGATCACACGAATACGCATGCTGTTCCTCAAATCAATACTAAGACAAGATATGTCATGGTTTGACACTGATAACGAATTCAACCTGGCTTCTAAGATGTCTGAGTAAGAGAAACATTTTCTACCTACACACTGCACTTGTGGCGCAGCGACTAAGACAGTCGTCTCGCCTCTTCGTGTCGCGGGTTCGAGTACCGCGCCGGACAACTATTTGTGTGACCCATAACTAGTTGTTCTGAGTCTGGATGTAATTTAAGTCCGTCTGTTATATGTTTGTAAAGTACCCCGCAACACAGGGAAATCCTAATGCGGGCGTTGTCTTTTAAATAAATAAAAATACAGCAAGTGCTGATGATGAGGTGACTTTGATGACTTTTTGGTATGACCCGGGATTTGAATACGGGATTCAAACCCCGGGTCATACCAAAAAGTTGGACTAATATTAATCAGCTCGAAGTCCAGTGTCTTAGAGAGCACGTAAAACCTGCACCTGACTGATTTCCAGTCGTGTTGGCTTGCCCGTCTCCTCGGATCCTACGAGTGAGGCAATGAAGAGTGCCCCTATGAGTGCACACACATTTGGACGTTATAATTATCCTGCACGGATGGCTAGAATCCATTGAGTATGGTCGCCATATCCGAAATTGGGCTGGGATTGCATTACATTGAAAATATTTACAAAATAAGGGTCCGTGAATGGAATCATGTGTCTCCGACTTTAAGTCGACCCATTTTTCGACATCTTTTTTGTCTGTTTGAGCACGATACAAAAACTATTAAACGGAATCTGTTGTATATGTTGCACGATAAAAACCAAATTTTCACTTCGATAGCTTCTTACGGTCTTCTATTTTCAGGAACCTAATGAGTTTGAAGGAGGGTATAGGCGAGAAACTTGCCGTTGTATCAAACCTGGTCGGTACTTCCATCATCTGCCTATGTGCGGCCTTCCCCATGGGCTGGGAATTGACCCTCGCTTGTGTCTCAGTAATGCCTTTCTCTATTGCTGCCTCTGTTCTCTTGACAAATGTAAGTAACGTCTTGTGTTAACACCGCAAACCTCTGGACTAGACAAACTAGATCAGTTTCTAGAAAGAAAACCTGATGGCACCTACATTTTTTTTACGGTCACCGTAGCCTAGTTGGTAGTGCTCCTGCCTACGAAGCTGGTGGTCCTGGGTTCGAATCCCGGTAAGTGCAAATATGTGTGTGATGAGCACTAATATTTGTTTCTGAGTCATGGATGTTTTCTATGTATTTAAGTATTTATCTGTCTATATAAGTATGTATATCGTCGCCTTGTACCCATAGTACAAGCTTTACTTAGTTTGGGGCTAGGATGATCTATGTGACATTGTCCCAAGATATAATTATTATTATCATTTTCCGTAAGGGTGTTAGCAAGGGAACTCGTTAATTGATCTGTATCTCTACCACGAGTCCATATAGTTTAGTTACTCGATGAAACTTAACGTTTTTAGTATGGACATTTTAAGTTCATTTAAGTTTTGTAGGGGCGATGCTAGTTAATGTACTGGGAAAAATGCCAGAGCTCATTGGGTTTTTTGGGTCATTTGGGAAGGGTGAGCAACACTTTATTGCTGACTTTTAAAGGCCGGCAACGCACCTGCGTCCCACCTGGTGTTGCAAATGTCCATGGGCGGTGGTGATCACATCAGGTAACCCACTTGCTCGATTGTCGCCCTCTGATATAAAAAAAACTGGAAGTATCATCGAGGAAGTAAGTTACATGAACTTGTGGTAGCCGTGTTGCTACTGTGTATAGTTTGTAATGTTAGATACCACTAAAGAAACTACAATGTTGTTGTTACATTTTCAGTACCAAACGAAATCTTCGATGTTGGAAATGGAATCATACAGTCAAGCAGGCAAACAAGCAGAGGAAGTCCTGAAATCAGTCAGAACTATCGTAGCATTTCATGGTGAAAATAAGGAAGTTGATAGGTATTTATATTATTACTTGCCTCCGTACCAAACTTGTTAATTTTGAAACACATTCTAATTCAGCTTTAATACTTTTGTCTGTGTATTCATCATGCAAATAATTGTAAATGTATTTGAATGTTATTTTGCACAATAATACTTCAGACTCTCAATTGACTAGTCAATGTATTTTAATGTAATTTTGCACAATTTTACTTCAGTCTCTCAATTAACTAGTAAGTGTATTTGAATGTAATTTTGCACAATAGTAATTCAGGCTCTCAATTAACAAGTAAGTGTATTTAAATGTAATTTTTCACAATAGTACTTCAGGCTCTCAATTGAAAATTGATTGAATTGTATTTGAATGTAATTTTGCACAATTTTACTTCAGTCTCTCAATTAACTAGTAAGTGTATTTGAATGTAATTTTGCACAATAGTAATTCAGGCTCTCAATTAACAAGTAAGTGTATTTAAATGTAATTTTTCACAATAGTACTTCAGGCTCTCAATTGACAATTGATTGAATTGTATTTGAATGTAATTTTGCACAATTTTACTTCAGTCTCTCAATTAATTAATAATTGTATTTGAATGTAATATTGCAAAATTTTACTTCAGGCTCTCAATTACCAAGTAAATGTGTTGGAATATAATTCTGCACAATTTTACTTCTGGCTCTCAATTAACTACTAAATGTATTTGAATGTAAAGTTGCAGAATTTTACTTGAGGCTCTTATTTAACCAGTAAATGTATTTGAATGTCATTTTTCCCAATTTTGCTTCAGGCTCTCAATTAACTAGTAAATGTACTTGAATGTAAAGTTGCAGAATTTTACTTAAGGCTCTTAATTAACTAGTAAATGTATTTGAATGTCATTTTTCCCAATTTTGCTTCAGGCTCTCAATTAACTAGTAAATGTACTTGAATGTAAAGTTGCAGAATTTTACTTAAGGCTCTTAATTAACTAGTAAATGTATTTGAATGTCATTTTTCCCAATTTTGCTTCAGGCTCTCAATTAACTAGTAAATGTATTTGAATATATTTTTTTACATTTAGCCATTCACGAAATTCGCACAGGTAAATAATAAACTAATCCTCAATTGCCCAAACTTGACCTTAAGACCATCATGATAGTTCAATTTCAAATTTTCTATTTCAAAAAGCCTTTATTCACTGACCAAATATACTAAGTCAATAAAATGTAAACTAAACTTAGATAATTTAACCATTTTTAACAACCTCCTCTAGTTTTTTCCATTCCTCTCGAGCAAGTCTTCGCCATCCTTTCAGATCATCTTCCTATCTTTTTAGTGGTCGCCCTTTGTGTCTTTTCCCGGTTTTTTTGCTCTCATGATTGTACTTTATCATAACTTTGAGTCTATCAGCGGTGAAAACAGAATGGCTGGAACAATCTCCGTGCAGTATCTTACCTACTTTTACATCACACCAGGTACACTCGTTTGCTGCAACCGGCAGAGAAGCAAGGTCGTAAACGAGGCCTCTACACCGGCTTAGGCAACGGTTTCAACTGGGTACTGACATACTCACTCAACGCCATCGGTTTCACCTACGGCACTAGGCTGGTACTACAAGACTTTGATAAACTACCTGAAGAACGCAACTACTTAGTAGGAGTTATGTACAGTGTAAGTAAACACATAAGGATTGTTTATTATCCCGCGTTCTTACAAGCAATAGCGAAATTTACGCCATGATAGCTTTATAGTGATACATCATTCGAATTTACGAATCCAGAGCAATCACAGGGCAAATCTCTCTATCCTTTTGGTTCTGTAAGATATTTGATGATAACACCGTCAGTCTAACTAATCCTTGGTGCTTTATATCTTTCGCTGACTACTGTGTTGGCCAGGTATTTCCATCCATCGAGGAATAAAAATAAACTACGAGTTATATGCTTCAGTACAATTCCACCATATAAGGTATTTAGATATGAGGTGACAAGCTTTTTATTGGCGACACTCTTTCATCGTCTGCTTATAACTAGCTACGAACATAGCAAAATTCAAGGCAGCTAGTGAAACAAGCCGTGATTGTATTGTACAATTAATTAAGAACGGAAATATTAATTTATCCTATATAATCTCAAAACGCTTTCTTACTGTTTTTTTAATTTCCAGATACTATTCAGCGCATACATGGCTACGCAATCTATTACGTTTTGCGTCCCTCATGCGGAAGTGTTTGCTGCAGCGCGAGGTGCCGCCGCCAGTATTTTTCAACTCCTCGACAGAGAACCGGTTATAGACAGTCTACGTCACGGTGGGTTGGCTCCGAGGCGAGTTATTGGAGACATAGCTTTAGAAGATGTTCACTTCAGCTATCCATCCAGACCCGATACAAAGGTATAGTAATATAAGTTTCTTGGCATAAGTATTAAGGCAGTAGACAGATTCCTCTCTTTAAGATTAAAACTAGCCAAAGCCGAGTGACTTATTGGAATTGGCAGATTTTGTACTTCAGAACATTTGTATTACGCTTTATTCTATTTAATTAGTTACAAGTTTTGCACAAATTTACTGTATTGGTGTCCAAAATTACTATCTGATATTCAGTCTTCCAAGGAATCTTAAGCTTAACCGCTCTGCTAATCCTTTAATCAAGTCAAGTCTTTTCAAGATAACCTTATGCCAGCATTACTTTTCTTAAATTCTAATTGTAGATTTACAAGTGACTTATTGAAATTGGCAGATTTGTGTTGCAACCTCAATAATTGTCAAAACAAATCCATAACACACAATTTACAGGTCTTAAATGGATTCTCGCTTCGTATCAAAGCCGGGGAGTGCGTAGCTTTAGTCGGGTCATCAGGTTGCGGTAAATCTACGATCCTGCAACTTCTGCAAAGACTTTACGACCCGCAAACCGGATACGTGAAACTTGATGGGAAGAATGTCACGGCCCTCAACTTGGGATGGCTGCGATCATCATTAGGTTGGTATTTTTATATTTTGATAATACAAATTTAATTCAGTTTCTTCATAAAATATTCTCGCGTTATTAATGCTCTCCTCATTTTTCAGGTGTCGTAGGTCAAGAACCCGTTCTATTTCGTGGTACTATTTTTGAAAACATTGCAATCGGTTTTCCTGATGCCACTAGAGAAGAAGTACAGAATGTGGCAGAAATGGCGTACGCTCACGATTTTATCACACATCTTCCTAATGTAAGTAGCCTAAACTAATATTTGATAGCAGGTTTTTTGGGGTGATGAACATTAACGTGCTGTGTGGCTGAGGCATAGAATATTACCCACCATTTCATCCCGCGGGGGGGGGGGGACCCGAGGGTATACCTCTTAGAGAACTGGCAGCAGCTCCTCTCTGTGTATCATATCCCCTCCATGACTATCATACTGCGATCGCCAATCCGTCTGCTAAGCATGACCATTATGGCATATCTTTCCAAATTATGGGTACAACTCCATTGTGTAAACGTCTTGGGGAGGCCTTTGTCCAGTAGTGGGCGTCATTGATCATAAACGATTGCTGTAACTCAGATTTATTTTAAGACAATAATAATTGGTGTTTTTTCAATTAACTATGTATGACTGCAAATAAAATCGAAAACCAATTATTATTGTCAATACTGAATATTATTATACTGATGTATGACTATCACAGGGTTACGACACAGAGATTGGAGAGCGCGGTGCATCGCTCTCTGGCGGGCAGAAACAGCGCATAGCGATTGCACGCTCCTTGCTTCGCGAACCAGCCGTCCTCCTGTTGGACGAGGCCACCTCCGCGCTCGACCCTCACTCCGAGCGACAGGTGCAGGCCGCACTTGATAGGGCCAGCCAGGGCAGGACCACCATTATGGTGTCCCACAGGTAATACATAACTCCATTTTTGTATTCACAATTTAATACATCAACCAATTTAACGCAACAACAGAAAAAAATATACATCGATTTATCTGTTACTGCTCTTATTTGGTAAATCTTTTAAGCGGTCTTTTTGTAAAAGGCTTAATCTCACAGTCTGTTCTTGCTTTTGAAAGTGACTTATCGGTCGCAGCTGTAGTTAAGCCATGTTTACTTTGTATGCCGTCAAACTTACCAATCTCGCCCTACGTAGCGATCGTTTTAACATTTTTGGCATATACACATATGGCGATAGCAGTGCCACTGTGCATAGGAACATAAGAATTATATCATCATCATCATCATCATATCAGCCGAAAGACGTCCACTGCTGGACAAAGGCCTCCCCCAAAGATCTCCACAATTGCCGGTCTTGTGCTATTCGCATCCCGCACAAGATCATCGGTCCATCTTGTAGGGGGCCTGCCCACGCTGCGTCTTCCGGTCCGTGGTCGCCACTCGAGAACCTTTCTGCCCCAACGGCCGTCGGCTCTACGAGCTATGTGCCCTGCCCACTGCCACTTCAACTTGGCAATTCTTCGGGCTTTGTCGGTGACTTTGGTTCGCCTGCGGATTTCGACATTTCTGATGCGATCCAGCAGGGAAACTCCGAGCATAGCCCTCTTCATTGCTCTTTTATATACCATGGCAGAACTCCACCAAAGGAGCTCTTTTGGTATGTGAGGTCAGACGCTTTCATTTGTGAAGTTCATCCCCGTTCAAAAATAGAATTCAAATGAAAATTTCGGCCGTTTTCGGTTTAAACCAGTAATAATTAGTAGTTATAGCAACTTTACCTATTAAATCCCATATTTAAATTTTTCAGACTATCAACAATAACAAATGCTGACCGCATTATTTGTATGGATCAGGGAGCCATTGTGGAGGAAGGCACTCATGACGAACTGATGAGAACTAAAGGTAAATGTTTAGTACTTATATGATTTTATGTCTGGGTATGCAGAAGTTCAGGATTATTACTAGATGAAATATTTTTGTACATGTTCTAGGTTTTTATTACAAACTCGTAACCACCGGTACTGAGGTGAAGGAGCCTGAGATAGAAATTGACACCCTGACAGAGGAGCCAGCTGAAGGAGAGGAAAATCTTGAAGCACCACTGTTGCAGCCTCCGACAGACGTAAGACGCAAGTCTAACAGGAGGGTTCACAGACACCATTCCCTTAAACGAGGTTAATATACTTTAACTATTGTTAAGATTATTTCATTATACATTCACAATGCGACACCCATTGAATAATCCTGTAACATATTGTATTGCGTTATTAGTATCTACTCGTAGTATCACAGTTTCGCTAAAAGCAAATCTTTAATATACTATATCTTGTCTTTCACGCCGCAGGGTGTGGCTTTGCTTCCCACCCAGAAGAGATATTTGTGTGCATGAACATGTCTGTTAGTTCTGAGTCTGGGTGCAATTATCTAAATAAGTATGTATTTACAAAAGAAATGTAATGTATCAGTTATCTGGTTTCCATAGTACCAGCTCTGCTTAGTTTGGGATCAGATGACCGTGTGTGGATAATGTCCCAGGATATAATTGGTATTATCATGAAATAGCCCGAAATTTGCAAAACTGAGGTGGCAGTGGGCGGGGCACATAGCTCGTAGAACCGTCGGCCGTTGGGGCAGAAAGGTTCTCGAATGGCGACCATGAACCGAAAGACGCAGCGTGGACAGGCCCCCTACAAAATGGACTGATGACCTTGTGCGGTTCGCTGGAAATCTCTGGGGGAGATCTCTAGGGGAGGCCCTGATCCAGCAGTGGACGTCTTTCGACTGATATTATGATGATGATGATGATCATGAGAGGACTAAAAAACCATGCTTACAGTTTCTTATTTATCACTTTCAGATTCTCATGACTGGATGACTCCGCGCGGTTCCATCGGCTCCGTTGTGTCAGCCGGATTCCAAAACTTTGTTTATAATGTCGACGATTGTGAGTCTGATGGTCAAAAGGATGATGATGAGGTGATACATCTTATTGATAATATTTAACTAGTTTTAAACATCTGCATAGATTTTATTAAGTCACTATATTACTAGCTTTAATAAGCATGCGAAAAGTGTATACCAAAGAAATGGTCCATGGCTATCCAGCAAGAGTTAAGGATCCAATTCCGTTTTTTTTGCGCAGGATGTGAAACCAGTCAGTGACTGGCAAATCTTGAAGCTCAACGCACCTGAGTGGGGCCTGATAACCGTCGGTTCCATTGCAGCATTCATACAGGGAGCCTGTTTTCCCGTCTTTGCTCTTCTTTTTGGATTTTCTAGCGGAGTGAGTACATTACACTATATTTTATAATCATGATGCAATGTACAGACGCCAGCACATCAAGATACCAAAATCTGACAAAATTCCTCAATTGAAAGTGAACCTTATGCTTATGTGATAAAGTTGAAAATCTATAAAAGAATCCGATAGATTGGGGTAGATAGGCTGCCGTCTGTACTTACGGCTTTGTTAAGTAGAAAACAATTTGTATACGTGTTGTTGACGGGCTGTTGTCTAATCGTTAGTGACACTGACTACTAAACCTGAGGTCGTTGGTTCGATTCCCACTCGTATATTTGTTGTAATTTATCTATAATCATAAAAAATAAGTGTAATATATCTAATATGTATATATTTAAAAATATATAAGTATGCTAACAGGTTGCCATACCAAGTTTATATTTGTACGTTCGTTGTCACAAGATATATTTTTAACGAATTTGTGTGTGTTGGTGGTATGTGTGTGTTGCGTGTGTATATATATTTCTAAATATAAGTATGCTGACTGGTTGCCATTGTACAGGCCATGCCAAGTTTGAAGATATTTGTATGTTAGTTGTCACAAGATATATTTTAAAAGAATATGTGCGTGTGTGTGTGTGTGTGTGTTGGTGGTATGTGTGTAGTGCGTGTGTGTGTGTGTGTAATTTAATATAGAAGTAATTTTACTTACTTTACCTTCCAGATATTCATTTTACCAGACCGGTCCCAGATCGTGTATTTAGCAGACTTGTACTCAGGAATGTTCATAGTGGTCGCAGCTGTAGCTGGCGTGTCTATGTGCCTCCAAAGCACCACGTTCACCACTGCTGGCTTGAGGATGACCACAAGATTACGGAACCAGTACTTCTCGGCACTCCTTAAACAAGTAAGATTTGCAAATTACCTAGACTGGTTAATAACAATTTTATAGCATACATTAAATATTAAAACAAATTTAATAGGGTTCTATTAAATTTTCTGCTGTTGGTGATGTTTCAAGAATATTATTACGAGTATTCCGGGAATGTGTAGCTATTTCTTTATGGGTAACTTTGGCAGCCTGACCCCACGGCCCTAATGGACACATTGGGGCCGTGGGGTACCCAAAAAGGCACAAATATGTCCTGCTTGCATTTCTTGTCCAATTATTATTATTAATTATTATTATTATTACATTACTTTGGATTATTATTATTGTCCAAAATTCTAATTGTAGATTTTAGTCTTATTGACGTCTTAAGTCTTTATTATATGTGCCGATACGCAAAGAATGCGAATGAAAATACGGAATACATTTTAAATAGGCCTAATAAATGCATTAAAGTCTATTAATATGAGGAAGACAAAGGACCTGTTTCATTAATTATCATTATAGCCATCATAACTTCATTAATTATCATTATAATTGCTTTACAGCTACACACTATAATATAGTAGACTAGCTGTGCCCCGCGGTTTTATCCGCTTTAAATTTAATAAATTAGCCTATATGTTGACCGGACCTCTTAGTAATATTCATGCAAAATTTGAAGTAAATCCATGCAGTACTTTTTTTAGTTTAGCCCGGACATACTTACAGACAAACATTCTAAAAACTATATTTTTGGCTTCGATATCGACTGCTGATCACGCCCCAAGTATCCTTTTAAAAAAATACTCAATGTACAGTTTTGACTTTCCTACGATTTTATTATATGTATAGATATGCTATATAGTAGTCCATGCACTGTCGCATATAGAGGATTTTCTGTCTTATTAATGCTATTCAAGACTACATAAATTTCAACTATCCCTTTGGAATAAGGTTCATAAAAGATGAACAATAATGTCATTTCGCCTGGCTTAAGGTTAAAGCATAGTAAAATCATTCCAGTCCCTAAAACTTACTACCACCGTTCATACTTTAACTAAAATATTTGAGTCACTTAGATATTTTAATGTATAGACATACCAATAGGTTAGGATTTACCAAAATCTGTACCCATAAACACACGGATCAAATGGTGGTTCACAATGTTAGTCTTGTTAGACCATTACATACATTGTTAGGAACAATGCTCTTAACTTACTTAACAGATATCAGAAAGGATATTAATAAAGGATTTGTGAGATCACCAGTTGCGATGGATCCTGGATCTCTGGATCCATCTTAAAAAGTCCTTTTAACATCAAAGGTGCTTTAGTGTCACTTTATACAACCAGTTGGAACAATACCCGCATTCATTACTTTAATTGAGACTGGTTTATGTATTAAACCTGAGTTCAATAATTTTTTTCGAACTTTAATAAAAAACAATTTATTTATTTATTAAACTCTTTACCAAAATACCAAAGAATTAAAGAGTACAAGAACAATGCACATTATAGAGATCAGTACAATTGGTGGTCTTGCCACTAGAAAGTGATCTCTTTCATACAACCTACCTAGAAAAAGGAAAAGGCATACAGTCACGGGTTATAGTTTCTGGTATACAGAGTGTCCAATTTAAGGTACGCTTGGGTACATCACACTAATATTATGAAGGCGAAAGTTTGTGAGTGTGTATGTTTGTTGTCACGTCTAAACGGCTGGAGTGATTTTATTAAAATTTGGTATGGAGTTACCTGACACCTTGGATTAACACATACATAATTTAAAATATAATATATCTATTAATAGATATTAATTCGACACTGATCCGATACACGCTTTAGCGCGCTGTGTTCATTATTTTAGGGCATAAAATTTGGATATTTGTTTTATATACATTTGTGTTTTATATGGATGAGTTATTGTATTGACTGATGTGTGAACCAATAATTTAAAATATATATATAAGTAACTGAAGCAACATGCTGAGGTGGTTACAAAGTTATACTCACAGCACGTGGCGGATGATGCAATGCCCTAATGTCATTACTTGCTTACTTATCGAATGGGCAGTGGTTAACCTTGTGTCTCAGTTGTTCAAGCCGCCCAGTAGGCCCCTGACATGGCTTAACGACTGTTGTCTAATGACTAAACCCGGTAGCGACTTCTTAAGGTGCCCTCCGAAGGACGGAGACGCTCAGAAATTAAACCACTTTGGTGGTGTTGCTTAACCTACCGACCGATGAGAGCATCTAGTAGAGTATATAGTTAAAATCTTAATTATTATTTTTGTCACACAGGAAATAGGTTTCTTCGACAAAGACTCCAATACAGTAGGAGCTATGTGCGCGCGTCTTAGTGGTGACGCTGCAACAGTGCAGAGCGGCACCGGCCTCCGAGTGGGGCTCATTCTACAAGGCATCAGCTCCGTGGTGGTCGGCTTCTTCATGGCTTTGTGCTATAATTGGAAGCTTACTCTAGTTGGATCGGTGTTTCTACCACTGGTAAGCACAGATAGATCGTTAGAACAAAATGTAAGCTATTAATCTCGTAGCATGCTGAAAAGTCAATGGCATATGAACAGTCCTCTCCAAAAACATTACAAAGAAATTGCTAAAAATCAGTTTAATAATAATAATTTATTTAATGACAGGCAACAAGGCCCACTTGTTAGTAACAAATTTTAACTTATAACTAATGTTAGTATATACAATTAAAGATAATTACACATATAAAGCTATTTACTTATATTATAGTATAGCTATTTAATTAATATACACATAATCCTTACTACTATTATAAATGCGAAAATAACTCTGTTTGTCTGAGTCTCTTTCACGTCAAAACTACCGGACCGATTTAAATGAAATTTGGTAATGCGAATAAAGGGTTTTAATGGTATCTGTGGAAATTGTACCGTAATACCAAATGAGATTGCCCCGCAGTATCATTACTAAAGACTAATATACATATCTACTATATAAAAATAAGTCGGGTTTTCCTTCCTGACGCTATAACTCCAGAACGCACGAACCGATTTCCACGGTTTTGCTTTCGTTGGAAAGGTCTCGGGCTCCGTGAGGCTTATAGCAAAGAAAATTTATAAAATTTAACGCGGGTAACACCGCGGGGCACAGCTAGTTACATATATTTATTTATTTATTTGGCACACCAATAGAATAATTACATGGAAACAATACGTATTACACTAATAATATAGCACTTATGTAGTAACTACCCAACTTACAGGTATGCATGGCATTGATTGTGATAACATTTAAATTTGAGGTTCACAAACAATAACCTACAACGTTACCTAAACCGATAAAGAAAAAACAACTATTAAATTAAACTAAAAACAACTAGTATTATTCAAAAGAAAGTGCCTGGATGTTAAAAAAGTCATGGAGAAAATATCTACCTTATTGTTAGTTGATTTAGTCAGTTCGTTATAAAGCCTTGCAATACGTGTGAGAGGACTATTAAATGTTGTATTTAAGGTGGAAACAGGTATATCAAATACACGATGTTATCTCATAACGCGATAGGGAAGTTTAAAATGAAAATATTTAATAAGTTCAGCATTGACGTTACCGTTTATTATTTTGTGAAGATATAATAAGTCTGATATATCACGTCTTTCCTTTAAGCTTATCATCTTAAAATGCGCCAATCTGTCTTCGTATTCAGGAATAGATCTCCGTAATCCATTTCTTGTGCAAAGATACCTGACAAAGCGAGCTTGGATAGATTCAACACTGGCACTGTGTGTTACATAATAGGGAGACCATATACTTGAGCAATAGTCTAGAACACTCCTGACCAGAGCATTGTACAACAGAATGACACTACTATCATTACGGAAAGGTTTAGACATTCTGATTATAAAGCCCAGTGCCTTCTTAGCTTTGAGAATCATTTGGTCAATATGCTGGCGGAACGATAGCGATGCATCGAAAATGATTCCTAGATCACGAATAACTGATACTCTGTCCATACACATACATATATCACACTGACTAACAGTATTTTTCTTATATATTTAGATGGTGGGAAGTATATGGCTTGAAGGTATAGTGTCCCAGCAGTCTCAATCCAACGAGCGTGAAGCAATGGAAAGTGCTACAGCTATAGCGACGGAGGCTGTAGTTAGCATCAAAACTGTACAGAGCTTAGGTAAGATTATGTGCCCAATAAACATAAATTATGTACAGTAGTTTTGCACATTTAATTAGCTGTATGTTTTAAACTTAAATTTTATAACATCATTCGCAATGGAAAAATGTAGAGATTAGCTGTAAGTTGTTTACTTAAATTAATTATATATATAAAAAGAAATGACTGAAAAGCTACAAAACTTGGATCATAGGCGTCGGTTTCAAGCTTATCAGTTTTCTACAGGCTGTTTCATGGAGAATGCGCTCAAGACCTCCATGAACTTATCCCTTATTCCTCATTTTTATCGGTCTACCAGCGTCGGAAGGGTCTCCACCGCTTTGCTGTTGACTTCCTATTACGCCGTACGAAGTGCCTTGTTCTTTCATCATGCGCACGGCTTAGGTGAGGAACACCCTCTCGAACGACGTCTTTCCAGACTCATATATTATGTGTTTATTCAAGGCTAGAGTGAACAAGCATCTTATGGGTACGCGCGGTCCACCTTCGAATATTTTCTTACTTACCACAAGGTGATATCCTGGTCAAGCGTATCCATCCAGCATAAAAAATATCAGCTGCGTTCGTCATCATCATCATCATGATGATGATGAACGCCTGGGCTGAGGAACTTTGTGGAAAGCCAAAATATAAAATTAAGGCATAGCGTTCATTCCGCTAATTGCCAGGTGACGATGAAATATATACGTACTCGTAATTATATAATACCTACAGCATTTTACACAGTTGTGGTAAAAGGTGTTTTTGACACGAATTCCCATGCATCTTTTGCTTGTGCTAGTACATCATAAATAATAATAAATACACCCATATGGGGCGTATATCTCACATGTAAGACTGTCATAGACGTCTTGGACGATCCGGACGACGAGATCACCACTTACTAAAAGCAAGTCCAATACCACAAACCGATTTTGCGTAATTATACTGTCCTTCTTGCATGTGCATATTTTATACAGTAGGGAAGATGTTTCCCAGTTTGATTGAAGTGACAATTAGTGAAATGAACACTACATAAAATTGCTCAATGCGACAAGATCGCCCATTGTACAGACGCCAGCACATCAAGCTACACCCAATCTGTCAAATTTCACCAATTGACATTGAACCTTATGCTTATGTGATAAAGTTGAAAATCTATAGAAGAAATTTGACAGATTGTGGTAGCTGGATATGCTGGAGTCTCTACATACACTTTTTTATTACCTTGGATCAGGTAGTAACACTACCATCTGATCCCTAAGTAGACAGAGCCCGTCGCTACTCAAACAACCAGGCAACTAACATACATATATATTTTTAAATACATAAATATTACAGAAATGTCCCTTTAATACATTTTTATTTCAATTTAATTTTAATCGTGATCATCAAGTTTTGAGGCGAAATAACTTGAGCAAACAAATCGGTATGTTATGTTCTGTTATTAAAGTTACCTTTATTCATATCAGGTATCGAGAATGTATTCATAAAGAAGTTTGAAGACGCGCTGGCAGATGCTTGTAAGGCAGTCGCTAAAAAAACCCGCTGGCGAGGGTTGGTACTAGGCCTTGGAGTGTACATTCCTTTCATGGCTTATTGCAGCGCCACCATCTATGGAGCTATTCTAGTTTCTCAACAGGAATTGGAATATAAAATCGTTATGCTGTAAGTACCTAAATTGAGTGTTAATATTATTACTTAGGTGCTTGAAAATGTATGAACGTTGTGTTTACAAAAATGTACAGGCGCTGTGCGTGACATATTATAATGCACAAATGGGTGCGCTAACACAGGGGCACTTGCATTCCATCACTCTCGTGATCCGATGGGAGGACTAGTGACATGTCCACAAAGAGGTCAGGTACAGGACCAACGGCTTTACCCGCTCGGCAGGAGAGTGTAATACCACCAACTCCCAGACTTCGGGCTGATAATGAGGCTGTTAATTTCCTTAACAAAAATACCCCTAAACCTTATTACTTTTTTATTTTATTTAAGTAATTAATAAAATCGTGTTCTTAAATATATCATATTTATAGCTGCACTCACAGTTCCGTAAGTAATAATATCCTGGGACATTATTCACACACGACCATCTGACTCCAAACTAAGTAGAGATTGTGCTGTGGAAACCAGATAACTGCTATACTACTTTTCTTTTGTAAATACATACTTATATAGATTATTACACCCAGACTCGGGACGGACAGACTACATATACATTATATTCATGCACACAAATATCTGTCCTGGGTGGGAATCGAACCCACGACTGCGGCGTTAAAGGCAAGCATCTTCCAACCAATATAGTTTAGTTTCTGAGCGTCACCGTGCTTCAGAAGGCCACGTTCAGATGTTGGTCCCGGTTGTTGATGTTGGACCACAGCCAGATAAGCCATGTCAGAGGCCTACTGGGAAGCTTGAACAACCCTACTTGAATATACACCAGGTAGAACCAGTAATAAGAACGCCACCCATACAATAAGTAAATTTAATTAAAACGATTTATGTTTATACTAGCTGTGCCCCGCGGTTTTACCTGCGTTAAACGTTATAAATTATCACAGCTCCACCCCCGTAGGTGATAGCGTGATAATATGTACCCTATATGTACCCTATATGTTGACCCGACCTCTAAGTAATATTCATGCCAAATTTGAAGTAAATCCATGCAGTACTTTTTGAGTTACGCCCGGACATACATACAGACAAACAGACAAAAGTTCTAATAACTATATTTTTGGCTTCGATATCGATTGTAAATCACGCCCCAAGTATTATTTTTTTTTTAAATTCAGTGTACAGTTTTGACTCTCCTACGATTTTATTATATGTATAGCTTGTGAAATATTATATGGAACTGAAATTTTGTGTAACACCGCTAAGTGACGATATTTGGTATTCGGTAGAGACTAGCTTGTTGGTCTGGTGGTTCACTGCTGGGCTCATGACTGCTGAGAGTCTTAGTGGGATTAGCACGCTTATTAGTTCTGTGTCTGGGTGTATTAATTGATCTCATCACGTCAGCCAAAGTACGTCCACTGCTGGACGAAAAGCCTCCCCAAAAAATGGGGGGATATGCCATAATCGACACGCTTGCCAGACGGGTTGGCGATCGCAGTTTGATGGTTTCATAGTTCACAGAAAAACGCTGCTGCCCGTTCTCTGGTAGGTATTCCCTCGGTCGATTTCTACGCCCCCCACGGGATGAGATAGGGTGATGATATTCTATGCTGTCACCACAAAGAAATTAATTGTACTATAATATGTATATTTAGTATGTTTATTAGTCAATGTACACGATATTAAATACGAGTATGTACATTTCGTTAACATTTTATGTATTGCAACAGAATTCTCTATCGATATACTAATCATAGAAGTATATGTTAGTTAATATTATTATTAGAATGATACAAATAGTGCCATATTCAGGTCATTTTAAAATCTCGAGTGAATTATCTTTGTCAGCGTAATGAAGTGCGCGTCATTTCGTTATTTTACTATTTTGCATATTTTGTAGCAAGAATGAATGTGTAGTATGTTATTGAGTTTGTTATATAAAAATATCCTAATATATGTAGAAACGGCTAGCAAATATTAATGATTAGTTAGAAGTTTTTTCTTCTCTTGTCTGAAGGAACATGGTTAAATAGGTTTAGGTAAATAAATCCCAGTAATATTATAAAGGCGAAAGTTTGTGACTGTGTACGTTTGTTACTTCCTCACGTCTAAACGGCTACAGCGATTTTAATAACATTTGGTATGGTATTAGCTGACACCCTGGATTAACACATACTATAATTTCCAAAGCTTAATGCAGGTGAATCCACAGGGCACAACTAGTGTTCTATACATACATATTAGAATATTATTTTACTATACTATTCAATTTCTTTGGATCACTATAACCAAGATTATTGCGCATGGGCATTTACCTTTTACTTGAGTGTATAGAATGAACAATTGTTTACAGGGTCAACGAAGCCTTAATGTATGGAGCCTACATGTTGGGTCAGTCTCTCGTGTACAGTCCCAGTTTCAACTCCGCCAAAAATGCTGGCGCGAGGATCCTCTCCATCATTAGGAGAACGCCAAGAGTAAAGACAGAGGACGGAGTAAGAGACAAAAAAGATTGGGTGAGTTTAATTTTTAAAGGAAAATTCTGTTCTGCTTCACATAATTTAACTTAATGGGCCTCGAATACTTAAGAGGGGCAAAAGGTATTTATGGGTTAGACTCGTTTAGGTACAGACGCCAGCACATCAAGCTACCCCAATCTGTCAAATTTCCCCAATCGAAAGTGAACCTTATGCTTATGAGAAAGTTGGAAATCTATAAAAGAAATTTGACAGATTGGGGTAGCTGGATGTGCTAGTGTCTGTACATCAGTTTGTCGATGATATTGAATGGGAATTCTTATACTAATACTCTGATGGAATGCCGTATAATATTTTGTTACGTGACGTAGGTACATATATCCCAGACAATGGAAGATAATATAACATTTATTTATATTAGTAAAAAGAAATGAATGATTAGTACCCAAACAATGGATGCCCTCATTATTCCATGGATTTACAAGCCATAAGCATTTATTTTGGCTATGGAAGTTCCGGGGATCCTAACTTAGCGATAGATCATGACCATGGCCATTTTTATTTGTTGTTATTTCATTATAGTGTAAGTTATATATAATTCGTACATTACGAAATGCTAATATGCTAATACCTTAGCATATCAACTCCATGGTTAAGTTACAAACGCACATAAGTTAAAGGCGACATATTTAGGCCTGATAAAAGTATAATTGGCTGTTAAATAATGTACAGGTAAATAATTCGTTCATTATTTCTTTTTAGGCTGCCACTGGCAACTTTAGTATCAGAGAGGTGGAATTCTGCTACCCCACTCGACCACAACAGCGAATCCTTAAAGGAATAGACCTGAAGGTGGAGGCTGGGAAAACGGTGGCCCTTGTAGGGCCCTCAGGCTGCGGGAAGTCTACTATACTTCAACTAATGCAACGCTTCTACGATCCTGAGTCTGGCAACATTGTACGTATTGCACAACTATTATGTCTAATTAGGACAATAGTATTTTATTATCTGTAATGCAGGTAATCTGAATCTTATCTTAATAACTCAAACAATGAACTCGGTATGAACGTAGATAGTAATGCTAATTGTGATAATTAGAACTAAAATGATTGTAGTATCTTCTCGATGACAAATATTCGAAAAGCTAATCGAATTCTCAGACTTTTATTGAAAAGAAAGTAAATCTAAGCGATTGGACAGATTTAAATGCGGCTTAATTATTATTTGAGATTCATTTTAATCGAATGAAACATTTGTCCAGACGTTAAAATACTTTTTTAGTTGGTGTGTGATGTGCGTAACCTAACTTAACCGTCATAAAGACGATTAAGTAAAAGGTCAAAAAATTCTACAATAAATAATTCAAAAATGTGTTACCCATTTCGTTCTCATATATGGACAGACAGACAAACCGAGAGACACCAGAATGGGTCCAAAACCCTATTACTGCAACTCTGCTGTCACCCTTTGGGTCACCTTAAAAAACCATGATACATTCAACAACGAGGGAAAAGAGGGGTGCAAAGGTCGTGACAAATAGAAATCCGTTGTCTCTGCCTACCTCTCTGTGAAACAGGCGTGAGTCTATGTATGTATTTATACATTCAACAAAAGCAGACTGAAATTGGGTCATCAGTTTGGACGCCACGATAACAGATATACAAGCTGCGTTTATTGCTGCCTAAGCCTAGCCTACTGCACCTGTGTCTATACAGTACATACGATAATATGATTGGCTTCTATAATCTTACACTAGGTTTAAGTAGTCAAACTAGGCCAAGCTGTTCTACGTTTTCCGTTGATATCAATGTATTGTAAAACTTGTTAACATACGTTTATAGTGAGCATAAGATATGTAACACTTAGTGTTATATAAATAAGAAGGGATCTAACCTCCTTTGCTTACCATATATAGTAGTATATAAGATATCTATAGTAAGATTTTTGTAATAGCTATGCAAACGTAGATATTTTAAAAACAGAACACCATAGATATACTTTTTTTTTCGGGGAATTATAAATCGAACGAATAAAAACAACTTAGCGACTGATGATGAGATGCTGTTTTATTAACTTGAGCGGCATGAATTTGAGTAAGCCAAAAATTAACTAAACTAACGATGAATATTGATTAATATAAAAATCGAGAACGAGCCTACAAAAATTGGGTTATAATTTAATCCATTTCAGATATCAAAATTCTAGCCGTGCGACTAAATTACTAAGTGAGCGTCTAGCAATACAGAGAGGGCAATCTCCATATTAAGATAGAGATGATTTTTTCGGAAATTATTTGGGTTAGGTCAGATTAGAATTGTGACCATCTAGGGCGCGAAGGCGAGCGAGCGAAGCGAGCGTACCGAAGCAGTGGCCGTCGAGCGCTAGATACACTATTGTCGGTGAAAATTGGTGGAACATTTTCAAAAATCCCATTATTTTGAATTTTGTGAATTTTTCAGGAGACAAACAATGCAAAACTAAACAAAAACAATAGCGCTTGAAGTCCGCCTCACAAGCCTCTGATCTGTCTGATTGGTCAAATGACGAAATATTAAGTCGCTCAAATATAATGAAGCTTCTCATTTTGTATTTTAAGTAACTCAAATTAATATTTGTTAGTTGCTGTTCTGTTGATTTCTCGTCACTCGCAGCCGGTCGCTCACTTAGTAATACTATAACATAAATTCATTATTTTTGTCACTTAAAACTTTAATTTACTGTCTAATTTAAATACTACCCTTTTTTAATATCAAAGGGACTTTAAGTAATTGTGTAGTGTTTGGTTACATGGATCTTAAAGCGAAAAATAATATTTTCTTTGCTACATTAACGGAGATTAAGACAATTGTGGATGATAAGGAAAAGCGTGAGAACTCCATGATAAGCACGTGTAGATTTGTAGCGTAATTGAAATTACGATGTCGCACAAAAAATATGCTTGTCATGCAGGGTGACGTCACGATACCTAATAAGCTGAGGCGATCGTAGAATTCCTTACCTATTTATACTAAAAAGTTGTGGCAGATTAAAAATCTTTAGTCTTTATGGATTAAGATTCACTAACTGAATTATAATTAACACAATATACTTAACAAGATAACAAGAATATATAAGAATAGTGTTGTTTTGTATTGCTGTCTCGTTTGTTTTTCTTAATAGACATCGCCCGCCTTAGGGAAATTAATCCCTGTGACACGAGGTATTTTAACAACATATACGTGACGGACACAAAGTACATCCAGACTTAAAACAACTATTAATGGGTCACATAAATAGTTGTCCTGGGCGGGAATCGAACCCGAGACACGAAGTGGTGAGACGACTGTCTAACCGCTGCAAACACGTGCATTCATATAAGCTTAAATCATAGTATATAGCCCTCCCTCTGTCTGGTAAGATCAGAAACATAAAGAGCAATATTCTGGCATAGTGATGAAGACATCGTTTGTGTTTTTCAGTGATATTGTAATTTGTGTTAAATATCACAGAAATTGACTCGTTTCATGACTTAGAGCTTGAGGATCGGTTAAAAGATGAGAGCGAAATATCGACACGTTTCTTTCAATTCCATCTTGGTGATTAAGAAGCATTAAAAATGAATGTTCCTCCGTGCAACTATTGAGATAGGAATCGGCACTCACTCGCAACGCACATTCACAAGCTGTCACCGTGTGTCTTTGTTCACATCTATAAATAACTACTCAATTATCTCTTTCTTTCAAAATATCTAGATCATGAGAGGACAAATCAGATGTGACCAATATTTGAAACACTGGTGTCCATCTTCTTCATATTGCGGAGTAATAAGTGAAGATTTCAACCCCTAATCCATTCCCTATCAATTTATGAAATAATTAACAAAATCGGTTGACAAACAACGGACAAATAGTCCTCCTCTTTTTTTACAGTGATTTAAAGTTCAGCCACATGAAGCAAAATTTTATTAAAAGAGAATAAAACGAGAATTTATGAAAACAGACTCCATAAATGGCTCGGTAATCGCAAAAACTACTTAAAAATAAAGAACACCACCAACATAACTGAGTATTCGTATGAAAAAAATTTTGACCAATTTGAAAGGTTATTAAACAGATTTTTTTATTATTTTAAATAAAAAAGAATTTTTAATAATCCATTTATAAATTACATACCTACATGAAAAAAAATACAACCGGATTGAGAACCTCCTCCTCCTTTTTGGGAGTCGGTTAGAAATACTCCATAGTTTATTTATATAGTATAAGTTGGTCATACTAACATCCCGCAACCCCGAAAACTTATATATATACATACATAAATTTATCGCTATTAAACTAAAAAGTAATCTATTTGAAACATCAACTGAAAATATTTGTTGGTTCTCGTTGTTCAATAAAACATGAATTTGACTTTGGTTGTTCCTAAACCGCTATCAATTTGTTTTTCAATACTGCCATGCCGAGATGAGTCTAACGTAAGTATCAGAAAAACAAAGAATGACACGTATAATATGAAATCAAACTTCCTTGTTATAATGTAACGACTAACGATGACTTTGACTATGACTATGAGATTGTAAAATGCAAACTGTTCCATTTATATGTTTACGTTTTTTATTTTACACCCTTGAGGGTAAAACTTTTACAAACTTTGAACGTCATATTTATTTATATCGAATCAACAGCTTTAAAAATAAGTAGTCAGCTTCCAGCTCTAAGAATGACGATACTTTCATAAAACTTTTCATCCCCCCTTTCAACCGCTTACAACCCATTTTTGGCATTAAACAGTAGCCTGTATCCTTTCGGAGACTCTAGACTATTTGTATACCAAATTTTATTTCAATCGGTTCATTAGTTTTGGTGTGAAAGCTTTTTTACTTTCGCATTTATAATATTAGCAAGGATTTCATGGGAAGCCATATTTTGATATTACCCTATTTTGATTTATTATCAAAATTCGTCAAGGATCAGAGAAAGATCAGTTGGTCGTCTAGCATAGAAAAATTAGCCTTACTACGGGATATTACTACAGAGAATAGAATGAGGATAGCATACGTTGAAACGCGAAAAACGCGGGTCGATTGTCCGACCGATGATTAGGAAGGACATTTTATCGATACTAGGTCGCGGCGCGTCCGCTGTCGTCCTCATGGCCAGCGTCAAAATTTCCCTGTCCAGATATCATATCAAAGAAAACGATAAATATGCTAGGTAATAACAGTACTCAATATGTCCTAACAGGAATTAGATGGGCGAGACATCAGGTCGGGACTTACGCTCCCGCGACTACGCCGTCAGCTGGGCGTGGTGCAACAGGAGCCAGTACTTTTTGACCGAACCATCGGCGAGAACATCGCATATGGAGACAATAATAGAAAAGTCACAATGCACGAGATCGTCGCCGCTGCTAAAGCTGCTAACATTCACAGCTTCATCGTTTCCCTTCCTAAGGTAATATGATTTTGCAGTAACATATCCTACAGGTACGATACCAACGAAAACAATATCCCCGGAGACTGACTGCTTAAATGAGCAAGATTTAATTGAAACTGGACGCCTGAAAGTTGCCTCGGAAGATATTTTTAAAACCTGTAAAGTGTCAGGCCTTTCGCATTTACATTTCAGCAACCTAGATATAATTAACTTCATTTACTAGATATGTCTTTTGTTAAATACACTTACATTATGTCCACATGTAACTTACGTAATTATATCTTGATCAGGGTTACGACACCAACCTCGGCGCAGGCGGAGCTCAATTATCTGGCGGACAGAAGCAGCGCGTGTGCATCGCCCGGGCATTAATCAGGTCGCCTCGTCTGCTCCTCCTCGACGAAGCTACTTCTGCATTGGACGCCAACAGTGAACGGGTAACTGTTTTTTCAGTTTTAAGACAGAAACTGATAAGTACTCATTTCAGTCATCCTTGAATCATGTGTTCAATTAGTTATAATATTTCAATATATTTTATACCGATAGATAAGATATTTACTTGTAAAAGTATGACATTTATTTTTACATTTGAAATAGAAAAATGCTGAACGATTAGATTTATGATTATTCCTCTCATTTTAACACTAAATTTACGCTTTACATTGCAAGTAATGCTATGAAACTAAAAACTTATTGTTTGGAAGGTGTATGATCTTGTCAAATCCAACTATGAACATATCAGTCAGCCATTTTACTAGAAAACAAATTCGATAGTTAAACCTACATAAAAGAGTTTTAGCAAAGAAATCCTAAATTTGATCTGTCAGTATGTATTGTTCGTACCACAATGTCAGAGCACCTACCCTGGATTAGTAGAGGGTAGGTATACTAATCTCATAAATGTAATCGTCCGGTGGGCTGGTTCGAAGCCCACCGGACGATTACATTTATGAGATTAGTATGGCACATAGTTTGAAACAAAAAACCAATGTACAATTTTTAGCTGACATGATGATTGTGATGATATGTGAATTGTATTTTAATATGATACCTGGTCTAAGCTTCTCGGTCATTCGGTTTCTTATAGTCTTAGAGTCCTCGAAACCATATAACTGCATGGGTTACGCTGGTAGAATGCCCCAAGGTTACCCCGGAAGCAACCCTGATGTTCATAATATAATTACTTAGCAAGCACGGCGCGTTAGCTAGGCATCAGCTTGCTAAGGATCAGCGAAGCTAAGCACGTGCCGTTAAAAAAAACTAAAGACTCTTTTTTTGCAGGCTGTATCAGAAGCTTTGGATAAAGCAGCCAAAGGACGCACGTGTATTACAATCGCTCACCGTCTCTCCACCGTTAAAGATGCGGACCTCATCTGTGTAGTCGATAAAGGTAATTTAGAATCTATTTTTGTTTTAGTGGAAAAAGTACTGGTGAAAGTAGGTCCGTAGGTACAATTTATTCTGAATACGATTGTAAATTCATTTTAACGTCATCTAACAACTTCATTAATGCGTTGTATTACGAGCTCACAATAGGACAATTCTAATTGGCAAAACTTATCACGCCATTGGGAAGTAGCATAAAAAAGCAACAAACAAAACGTATACAAAATAATTTGTTTGTTGTTTTTTTTTTTTTGTAAACTTATACTAACTCGGGTTTTGACAGTGATTCAAATATAATCGCTTTCGGAACTCTTCATCGAAGTCAAATCTCTCGATATAGCATCAATGCTATATCTTTACCAATGCCTATTAATGTTTAAATATGGTCAAGGGATTATGTTGATCTATTCTGTCGTGAATAGTGGTTTCATGATGCGTTTGTTTCTGGTGGTGTATCCAATTTTTTTTTTCAAAACTGAACATAGAAATACTGCTCAGAATACCGACATTTACTCGTGTAGTACAAGAATGATGCAATACGCAAGCTTGCCAAAATTAAAATAATTTTCATAAATTTTTTTATAAAGACAACGCCCGCATTTGGGAATCTAATCCCTGTGTCGCGGGGTACTTTACAAACATGATTGACGAGCACAAATTACATCCAGACTCCGAACAGCTATTTATGGATCACACAAATAGTTGTCCGGCACGGGACTCGAAGCCGCGACACTTAACGCCGAGGCGACTGTATTAGCCGCTGCGCCACGAGTACAGTTGCTTCTATTTTTTACATAATACAGTTTACATCATATATGAACATTATTGCCAAGAATGACACAATCCACAAGCTTGCCAAAATTAAAAATGACATACATCTGTTATATTGCTTACAATTTTTTTCATGGTTCCTCATCAGTTCAGTCTAGATTGTTTCTGTACAACACAATCAGAAATTAAGCAATCCACATGTGTTTCGATATTTTACAGATTCAGTTAGACATTTATCTAAAAGTATTCAACTTTTTTTACAGGTAAAATAATGGAACGTGGGACGCATTCAGAATTGATCAACCAAAGAGGATATTACTGGAAAATGTGCAAAGGACAAAGTATGGCTTAGTGCTTTAGACCGTATTATCTGTCAAGACATAACTACCCTCCGAATGAAAGTATAAGGATTTATTAGATATGAAATATGAAAAGTAGCGTTTTTAATACTGTCAGTGGCGATTGGTGATATAATACGTTAGTGTGTAAATATGATTTGTATGTAAGCCGTTGCAGAGCGAATTTCTGCTTGTGATTGCTATAAAAAGCAAGTGGTTATACGTGCATGTAATAGTTAACAGGCAAGTTAGCTTATGATAAAGGGACCAGAGACAAAATTTAAATGAGATTTTACATTGGATAAAACTGACATTTACTATGTAATGTTGTTTTTACTATACAAGAAGAATATTGTGAATAGATAGTGGAGAAAATTAAGCAGCGCGCATGAAACTGAAAAACAATTGAAGTAAACCAGTTTGTGGATAAGGATAATATTTTATCGTCCGCTGAATAATACTTTTGCTTGAAAATTCAACTTTATATGTTTTTTTTTGCCGTGTTGATGTTCCACGCGTGGTTAAATTTCATAAACAAATTATACTCCTTATGTTTTGTCCACTATTTATATAAAACCTGTGTTTTAAAGATGGATGAGAACGGCTGGACCGATTATATATAATTTTATTGTGTTCGACAGGACAAGGTTAGTAAGAAAAACCGGCTCAAGTCGGGCTTGAGCACAAAGGGTTCCCTACCAGCTGAGGCTTAATAATATACGTTACTTTCCACTCGGGTACGGAACCCTAAAATTAGAATGATGTTTTTTTACTAAACTTCACTGGTCGCTAGAAATATTACATTAAGTCGTTACATGATGATGCCATAATATTGCCAAATTCATGTAATAATCTTAATGTGGAACGGATTCAATAAGATCTCTGAAAACTCAACTGGTGTCTCAAAGAATTAATAATTAACTAAATATAAAGAAAGTATTAAATGAATATTCATGCTTTAAAACTATGAGGATTAGATGTACTAAGGACCCGATGAAGATTTTAAGTTAAAGTGTAATAGAACAAACTATGGCATATGTTTCTGTATACAATATACTACTAGTTACTCCATTTTGACTGACTGGCATAAGTCACCAGGTATTCGTATTAAAATTTGGTAACCAGAATTATTCGTAATGTCGGAGAGATCAAATTTGTTCAAACGTTTCATTTTCTGTGGGATAGTAATCAGAAATCAGAAATCATTTATTCGCTTAGAATATAGGTTACATAACAAGATATAATGGCGACCATTTTGTGAACAAGCCATATTCTACCTATTACAGGCATGCAAATATTAAAACAATAATGAATACAATTTAAATCTAAAAAATAATAAAATAAGCAATGTCAAGTATATGCATTAATTAAACTAGATACAAATGTCATATACTCATTTATTGTATAAAAGCAATTTGTTACCAACCATGTCCGAAGTTTTGTCTTAAAATACCTAATCTACTGGTCACACCCAGTCTGGTGACTGGTGTCCGGCCGCGCACTGACCCGTTTGTAGAACTGGACAAATCTTTGTGTTTAAGCGAAAATTTGGGATTTGATTGATTGAGAGACCACTGGACCCCGGAGAGCACGTTAAAACAGTTCGAAGTCAAGGTTAATATGACAACATCTGAGTTATGTACAGCCTAATAGAATGTGACATCTGGATGACAAGCTTCATATGCTAAATGCTTGCCTTTAACGCCGCAGTTCGGGGTCCGATTCTCACCCAGGACAGATATTTGTGTACATGAATATATCTGTTTGTCCTGAGTTTGGGTGTAATTATTATTAGAAGTATGTATGTATATACAAAAGAAAAATAGTATATGTAGTATATCAGTTATCTGGTTTACAAGCTCTGTTTAGTTTGGGATCAGATGGCCGTGTGTGAATAATGTCCCAAGACATTTAGTTGCTCTTTTAATTTTGTTAGCTAGTTGCAACAGCTTATGCGTATAATCGTTACATAATTACAATACAGATTATAAAATAAAATATGCAATGTGGCACTCCGCCAATGATTGGCTGTTGTATCGTATGAAGTTAGATTAACGTTACTACACAACGTGTATCCACTTCCTGAGATAAAACTGCCCATGATTCCAGAGATATTTGTCATATCAAATAGTAGAGTAAAAACGCTACACTACATTTCCTCATTGAGAGATTAACAATGTCGAATTTAAACAACTAACATGAACGAAGATAAGCTAACTACGTTGGAGACATTATCACACTACTGAGTGTGTACGTTTATTACTTCTACACGCAAAAACTACCAAACAGATTTTGATGAAACTTTGTAGTAATATAGCTTATATATCCGAATAGCACATAGGCTATTAATTTATAAAGTTTAACGCGGGTAAAACCGCGGGGCACAGCTAGTATTGCATAAGTCTGAGGCGCAAACAGAATGAGTTGTATTCAATATTTTGAAGGCAGTATGGCTTTACATGCGTTGTCTCACAAGGGGGTAAGAACAGCAACTCGTTGACTCTAGATTACCTACACTTGCCTGTCTGTGGTCAACTGTGTACGCTGTAACTGGAAGATTTTCTTGCCTGTCGTCTAGTGGTTAATGACCCTGACTTGGTTCAGCGCCCAGGACGTATCTTTATGTGATGAGTACTATATATGTACAGTAATTTATATATATATATATATATAGTATATAGGACACGCACTGCCTAGTTTGGGATCAGGTGGCAGTGTGTTAGTTGTTCCAAGATATATTAATTACTTATTTTAATCCCTATAACTCATACCGTAGTTCCGACCCATGACAGGATATATTTAAGTAAGCTACAAATACACCAAAGACCCAGTTAATTTTAAATTAGCAATATTATGTAAGTAGACATATTGAAGTGTATAGTTTAAATTAAAAGACAAGTATTATTTATATATAATTATACATAATAAGCACACCTTTTGTGTTCTACTAAGGTAGATTTAATTAATTTATAGTTCATAATTTGGTAAGAAACTTGTGATAAAGATATATTAAGATGCAATATACATATATATTTAAGATACCGACCATTGCAGACAGTATTACTGAAACATACACAACTAAACGTATCATGACAATGATTTTAGTATACAACATGTAACTTAATTAACGCACATCCTGAAAATATTTTGTTCAGAATCGTTTACTGGATCGATTTATATCATTTTTAATATAGGTAATTTGTTATTCCAAAATAATTAAAACTACGGAAATTATTGTCATATTAACCCTGTACAGTAAAATCAAATTGAAATGGACCGTAAGTCAAAGAAATAAGACTTTTAAAATCGTAGTTTATTTGTATTCATACTAATTCCATCATTTAATACAAAATAAAGAAATATGAACTTTATTCCAAGAAACTAATTTAGTAACTAACAACGCATAATATACATGATAAATAAAAAAATCAGTGTATGTATTGATGATAACAATATAATATTCTAATTGGTGTGTTTGAGGGTGTGCGTTAATTACTACGTACTGTACTTACTGTATACGAGAAGCCCGCCTTCGTGTTTGATTTCAATGGAATTTATTGTTTTCCTATAAAATGATCCTGTCTTCAATGCAGGAAGTTTTAATGTAACTTAATTTAAGACAATAATTAATTAAGCATGATAAAAGGCACCTATTGTTCAAATTTGGTGCATCCTTTAACATTAATAGAATAATCGACATCTCTTAGTTAAAGATGGTACCCACATTCAACCGTAAGGGTCACAATATATATTAGTTTCCCATTTATTTTTGTGTGACATATATAAATGGAATTTAATATAATTACCTTATTAATTTCTTATCTATAATAAAACATACTATGGCGTGTAATAACTACTGTTGGCGTGGTTGGCAAATTCTTGCTATTCCACCGGAGGTCGTGGGTTCGATTCCCACTCAGGACAGATATTTGTATGCATTAACATATCTGCTTGTCCTGAGTCTGGGTGTAATTTATCTAAATAAGTATGTATTTACTAAAGAAAAGTAGTATATCAGTTATCTGGTTTCCATAGTACAAGCTCTGCTTAGTTTTTGGTTCAGATGGCACTGTCCCAGAATATTATTACTATAAATTAAATTTCATTTATTTCGACACCCAAAAATAAATGTTATTTAATCAAATTAAGCTTATAAAGCTTAAAAATATAAAAATATTTTGTTTCGTCAGAATTTGGTTTTGCAAATTGCAATAATATTAAAAGACATTTCCTTGATATCTCATAAAAACCATAGGAGTAAAATACGGGATGAAATCCCCTATTTGATCACTAATATGTAATACATTTTAAATAATTATTAATATATTTATTAAAAATATTTAATATAATAAATTAAATTAATTTATAAAAATATTAATAAACAATATATAGGTATAGCTGTGGAACAACCTCCCAAACGACGTGTTTCCAGACTCATATAACATTGGTTTATTCAAAGTTAGAGTGAGCAGGCATCTTATGGGAAGGTACGCGCGGTCCACCTTCGACCACATCTTCACTTACCATCAGGTGATTTCGTGGTCAAGCGCAAACCCATTTTGCATAAAAAATAATAATTTTCTTAAAATCATAAGTAAAATATAAATTAGTAAATTAGAGTCTAAATACGAACTTCGGTTAATTTAATTCCAATTTCCTTACATTTTACATCCTTAATAGGTTTAATGTCCAAAATCTCTTTCTTATTACTACCTACGTTATTGAAATGCCTTCTGACAAAATTTGGTTAATATTCTAGATATAAATAATACATAAGGTACTTACCTACTTAAATAATACTTATTATGTAATATTCGTTAAAATAAATGATTTTCAGAATGTCTTGGTATTTTTTGTACATATTAACATAATCTTCGATATAAAAGATGTCACGAGTACGAGGTCAAACTGTACTATTCCACACTCATGTGTCTTTTTAGGTGAAACGTATTTTTATATCTAAATGATTACCAATTATACTAAACTTTACTAAAAATATTGTATTTAAAAGTTAATGGCAGTTACAAATATAGTTGAAAGCAGTTTATTTTATTTTAATATTTACCGTTCCTTAAATCCAGGGCAGTTAATAATCAATATTTACAACCTTGGATGAATTTATTTATTGGAACGAAGTACCTTATCGCGCGTTGCGAAAGGGGGCTAGACGGAAAAAATTGAGACGAAAAGTTGTAACGACACTTTTTGCATTTTTTTACTAAAATTGAGCCTAGTGATTATGTTTATATTACATTATATTTGTTAATAATAAAAAAAAATAACTTCAAAAAAACATTATTACAATTCCTTCACTAATTAATCGAAAAGAACTTCGTTCCATCCGGGTATACCTTCATACCTCTCAAGTTTTTATATATATGTAGTACACCCGCATTACGCATATTATACATTTAAAAAAAAACAAAATTAGGTACAACTTTTTGCATCTGATATGCATAACAATATTAGAATGAATATATAAATATATATTTAGATTTGTATATAATAATATCAGAGAACACTTACAACCACAATTCTTTTAAACCTGTCTAGTGAGACCATATTTGGATAGACAATCCTGATTAAACCTATTTTTATGGCAGTAGTTATACTTCACGTCTATTTTATCTGACAGTCGAGTAAAATCCATGTGAACGTGGAAGTTTTGTCGCCATATCTCGTATTACGGTTTGCTGGTAATAAAATAGATTTTACAACTCATTGTCGAATACTTGACGATAACATCAGGCAAATCGGTTCTTTTTCACAAGGTTTACCATCTATATTTTATTATTATCCAAATCTAACTCTGTATAAATAAATTACTAATGTTAATAAATTTTGCTGTGTGGTGACGGCGGCGAATATCCGAATATCATCACCCCATCTCATCTCTAGGGGTGTGTAGAAGTTGACCCGAGGGATTATCTACCTAGGATGGGCAATACTGACCATCTTATAGCGTTTGCCAACTCGTCTGCCAAGCGTGGTGATTATGACAAAGATGAATAGAAGATGAGGAGAAGATGAAGAGAATGAGAAGATGAGTCTTGGGGAAGCCCAAGAATCATTTTTAAGATATGCCAGCAGTGAATTTCTTCCAGCTATAATGATGATCATGTTCGATAAATTATGTAGTGGAAAATTCTCGGTCAAATTGACACAGATATGTTAAATAATTGACATAAATCATTGTAATACCCAAATGCAAATAAGACACGTGAATGATACACCACGATACTCAAGACATTTTTTTAAGGCTTCGTTTTACGCAGGTTCTAGTGATACCAGCGAGCAACGCCACATATTAAAGCAACGTTGCTGTATGCGCGACACAACGCACCACGCGACGCGATACACATTGTAATCTATCTCATTCTTTCACAAGCTAAATACAATTTACTGCCGATTGTTCCTTTCATTTAATTTTCATATCAGAAGGTCACCAAAAAGATTTATTTCAAAATAAAATTATAACACCTCTGCCACCAGATCTAATTTACGGACTAGATATAAGTATAACTTACAGTTGCCACCATCCATTAATAATACAATTTTTTACAAGAGTGATTTTGTTACTGCAATACGCATATATAATCATCTACCTGTTAATGTCAAGGAATTGGAAGGCAAAAAATTCAAAAACGTTTTGAAAAAGTGGCTTATTTCCAATGTGTTTTACGATCTCAATGAGTATTTTGCCAAAAAGTAGTCCTTTTTCTAAAAATTGTAATAAATAATTCCACAAATATAGGTATATTATAATAATAAGAATTGTTATGTACTATTATTAATTCATAAGCCTTACTGTTGCACGCCCGATACTATATATACTATAACTGATAACTGTTGATACTCAAAATTGTATATCATCTACAACCATGTACACAGTTTTAGCAATAAAGAAATCTTTATCTTTATCTTTTAACAAAATTATTAATTGGGAGAAATTATAATCTATATGACAAACCTAAAGCGTAAACCAAAAACTATTAAAACATGTAAAGAACCAGGGAAAATTATAACAGAATTTAAATTATAATTTAAAAAAATATGAATTGGAAGAAAATATAATCTTTGTGACAAATCTGATAAATAAAACTTTTAGCTGTTTTTCATAGCACAAAATTTGTTCATACGTTTCATTTTCATATCATCATCAATGTGAAATACATAATTTATTTCAAATTTGTTATACATTCCTACTTTATAGATATTGTAAGGTACTTGACGAGTTCAACAACAGCAAAATCTATGTTTACCTACAGACAGTTTAGAGCCAGTGCACACCACGTTTATTAAACGCGCCGGCGCGCTTTTATCCCGCGGAGCAGTTGTTGTTAGTATCGATAAAAAAGCGATGCTAACGCGCGTCTGTATCGCAGCCTGGTGGTGTGCATAGGCCCTAAGATTCATCATCCAATTGGTGTTACTGCCTGCTGAAAATTTACCATCGTAGTAGTAGTAACTTTTTTAACTTAAGGTAATCAGTAGGCACCTCAGATTGCCAAATATAGTTAAAAATATTCAACAAGTTCCCCACTCTCAGTACCTATATTCATATAGTTGAATGTTAACGTTATGAAGAAGGTTCACTAAGAACCTATTTTGATCTAAAATATAGGAGCTGTCGAAATATCAAGTTCAGAATTTCACCCCATAGATTCTCATATGCATTGTTAGGTTAGAGTAACTCTACCTTCAAGGTTGTTATCTGTTTTATATACTGCATATAAACTACCAATAGATACTAAATTCCTATACCGCGGAGGCGTTACACATATGCCTTACAATTGACGGTCACCAAGCCCATCCAGCCTTATAACAACTAGTACGTTAGAAGCCGGAACACGGAGAAGCTGAGGGCGCCAAAATCGTAACGAGATCTCATCCACTGTACCGACAAACGTGCAGACAGCATTTGTTATAAACTTCGCCAAGCTTTGTTCCCTGTTAGAGCCTATGCACACCAAGTTTTTTAAACGCGCCGTCGACGCGCGTTTTCGAAACGCGCGTTGACACGGCGCGTCTTTATCCTACAGAGCTCTGACTTGCGTGCGTATCGTGTCTGTGTCGCTATATACGTGCGTCAAATGCGCGTTTATAAAACGTAGTGTGAATAGGCCCTTCGAGTCTATTTATAGAAACGTGGACGACTCATAGTTCGTGATGACGCGCAGTGTTATGTAATGAAGAAATAACACCCGTCTAAAAGCTTGCGACGCAACATGTACAAAAAAAACCTATAGCGATATTTTATTTTAGAACATTTTACTCCCCAAATATTGTTATTTGCCCAATTATGGCTAGCCCACGCGTCATACTCATGAGCGGGTGCTGCTTGTGTTAACTGGTCGAACTGCTGTTGAGGTACTATTTTTTATTCTCATACAGTCGTCGCCTTTGGTAGACTTCGTGTGATTTGTTAATTTTGTAAATGTGCGCGGGCGCACCCACCGTTTGTTTGTCTTGCAAGAGGTTATTCTAATTGCTTGAGTGCAATTGAACGTTATGGTTTATTACCTCACAATTGTTTTAATTAACTAGATGAAAACGGTTCTGTGCGTGAATTAGCCCACATACCAGCCAATCACAATGTAAAATATAAGATGATAAAAAAATCGAAAGCAGGAAGCAAAAGAAGACGAAAAAGGCAAGCCCGGAGTTTCTTTGTGGCCTTCTTTTCCGGGTCGTCCACCACCTGCGGCTTAAGAAAGCCGCAGGTAAGCTAGGGTAGGTTCCTCAGCGGAGAGGATCGCGTTCGCCCCTTAACACGTGATCGGTTTTGCCGTGGAAGTGATCAGAGCCTCATTTAAAACTCTGTCTTTTTACTTCGCCCCCTGAGCTGTGGCTCGAACCTCATAAGGGTGCCCTCAGGTATTAGTCGCTTAAATTAAGCTACTGCTTGAGAGCCTTTTGCGCTAGCCAACTGCTTGTTATCTTCAATTCTTTCATTTTAATATAGTAGTACTGATTGTAACCATAATAGACTGCAAGACGAAACAGACTGCACGGACGGACTAATTTAAAATAATTTCGTTACTTTAATACTGTATTCAACTATGTTTGTTTATTTACTGCAATGTGAGCTTGACAAGTACTAGCGTATGTTAATACCCAAGGGATGAATAAATTTCTCTTTGCCTGGAGCACTGCAGGCATTACCACGAAATTCACCACAAGCATAATTCCTTCGTGGCAAAGTCGCGTGCATCAGTGGTACCTGTCGCGAGCAACTCCACATAATATCAAGCATGCTGCTGCATGCGCTCTGCACGTGCGACGCAACACATCACGCGACGCGACACGCAACACGAATAATGCCACGTGACGCAAAACGCACTAATGTGCGTTTTGCGTCACGTGGCATTATTTTTGTATGTCTAAGGGTCTCTTCATAAATATGAAGAGACCCTTAGACATACAAAAATCACTATATGATTCTCATTACTACATAACAGATCATTATGTGTACTGGAGATAATTAAGAAGAATCATTGTAAAGTTTTCGCTAACGAAGTTATATTAAATATATTTCACGACAAATTTTGATGTTTTATCGTTTCGATAATGAGAATATTTTTTTTTTAATGACCTTGCCCGCACTAAGGAATCTAATCCCTCTGTCGCGGGGTACTTTACAAACATATAATAGATGGACACAAGTTACATCCAGACTCAGAACAACTGTTTATGGGTCACACAAATAGTTCTCCGGCGCGGGACTCGAACCCACGACACGAAGCGGCGGTGACAGACGGACAGACAGACAGCGAAATCTTAGTAAAAGGGACCTATTTTATCCTTTGGGTACGGAACCCTGAAAAACATTTCATAAATGTTTTTTGAAGACTATCCCGCACTAGGGAAATGATTCCCTCGGTTGGTACTTTCGGTCGGTACTTTAGATATAATTGATGGACACAAAGTACCTACATCCAGACTCCGAACAAGTATTTATGGGTCACACAAATAGTTGCCCGGCACGGGACTCGAAACCGAGACACGGAGCGGCGAGGCGACTGTCTTAGGCGCTGCGCCACACGTGCAGTCAAAAGTCCTTTCGACTCGAGTTTATACCCGATATTAATATACATATTTTTTATTTATAAATGCATTTATTAATACTTTATTACTTTAGATATCTCATAATATGTGGCCATGAATACATTATAGGTACATTTTAGTATGTTTGTTTTATTTATAACCCAGTATGCGTTCCAATATCTCGTAAAGAAAATAAGTGTTAAATTTAAAGACACTTTTCGGGCCTTGAACCTCGTAGGCCAGAACACAGAATAACCAACCAAACATTCATCACAATTGAATCAATGGTTTAGGAACGCATAGAGGACAGATATACAAACATTCATTTCTATTTATGTATATTAATTTTTTTTATACAGACAACGCCCGCAGTAGGGAATCTATTCCCTGTGTCAGGGGTACTTTACCAACATATAATAGACGGACAGAGATTACATCCAAACTCCGAACACCTATTTATGGGTCACACAAATAGTTGTCCTGCGCGGGATTCGAACCCGCGACACGAAGCGGCGAGGCGACTGTCGTAGGCCCTGCGCCACACGTGCAGTCAAAATTAGTAGTAACTAGCTGTGCCTCGCGGTGTTACCCGCGTCAAATTTTATAAATTTTATAAACCTCACGGAGCCCGAGACCTTTCCAACGAATGCAAAACCGTGGATATCGGTTTGTGCGTTCTGGAGTTATAGCGTCAGGAAGGAAAACCCGACTTATTTTTATATAGTAGAATAGTCAGTACAAAATTTATAATATGTACTTAAAAAGGTACAGGGCATCAGAAGCGTAATATAATCGTAATTTTCTATGAGGTTCGAGTTCTAATGGTAGGCGCTACAAAATCTACCCCTAAAAGTAGGTGAAAGAAATCGATGCACATGAAGTTGTATGAAAAGTGAGTGCTATGTGTGAATACACTGGTACAAACTTAGTCTGGGTTGAAGAATTATTTAAATACATACATAGCATTTAACTCCCGATTTCATCTGCATGGATTTCTTCCAGCCTTTATTTAACAAATTAAAGGGTATAAATTAAACAATTGGCGATATTTATGCTTGTAGTTTTTACCAAAAGTTAACTTTTTAAATTTAATTTCATCCTTTTGAACTTCTTACTTTAAATTGATTGACGTCCCATATTAACTTACAAGCCTTAATGCAATATCTTAGGAGAAAACTATGGAGAATGACAAAGGTTTATTACTAAAATTGATTCTACTTAAACGTCAATTCCTAATGTGCTCCTTTAGGAGTGTAATTTCTGAAAATGCTAAAAACGTTTAGGCATCACCTACTAAAATCTGAAGTTTGAAGTCAGGCCAAATAATTATACATATACAGATTTAAATCCAGTAATTATACGAATTATACGGGCAGCAGCATCCTTCTGATTACTATGACCATCTTACTGCGATCGCCAACCCGCCTGCCAAACGTGGCGATTATGGCATATCCCCCCAAGACGATTCTTGAGGGAGGCTTGTCCAGCAGTGGACTTATTTTGCTGTAATGATGAATTATACGAATGTCATAAAGTTGTTATGTAGAGATAACATAAAAATTTTATACGTCTTTTCTTATGAGGACCTCTTGGCTGTTTTTATTATGGTTCCGTCTTTGAGTACGGTTGCAGCCCTGGTAACCTTACTTAAGCATAGAGGTACAGCAACGCGTCAGTGATACAGTAACAGTTGTAGTTCTACTTTATTTTGTTTAGTTAAGCGCGTTAGTTTATAAAGTAATTTAGTGTATGTATCGCAGGGAACTATACAAACATACCTACAATTAACCGAACAGACAGATATCAGATCAGAATAACAATTTGTGGGTCACACAACCAACGTAACAAAAAGTACTACTGAAATAATAATAAAAATAATTACTAGCTCACATGCCTTGTGAAAAGAGTGTGTATAATTTGTAGAAGCGTAAATATTTTATTGCTTTTCAATAGTCAGAAAGTAGGCTTACTGAGGTGTAATTACCATACAATAAATTAATTGTCCAACATTTGAAGGGTTATCCGCCGCTGCATCCGCGGGACCGGCATTTGTGGCTATGGGAGATGCCCTTTTCAGTTGTGAACGTCTTTCGGCAGATATGATGCTGATTAAAAATATTTGTCAGTGGAAGTAACTTACAATAGTTTGAATGTTTGTATAAAATCGCCAAGTATTAATGCTGACGGAGTCCTAAAAACACAGTATGAAAACCCCATGTTTTTCAAAATCATTGCTTAAGCTTATTGAAGCTAAAATAATGATTATATTGATGGTGTGTAAATATGGTTAAGTCAATTATAATGAGTGTTTAGTGGTTTAAGATAACAGTAGAGTCGAGTACTGAAAGTATAAATAGATGTTCAATATGCGAATATCTTAGTTGTAATTCTATCTGTATTCCTTACTTCTCGTGTTCATACCTTAGTTAATTCGACTTTCAAACTTTAAAAGTCAATCACGACTTTTATTGTTTATACACAATGGGGATGCCTACTAAAAAAGTGTGAGTATAAAATATTTATTTATATATTTTAATTTAGTTTTAAAGCATGTACAAATTAATTTAAGTACAAATTTATGGTTCTAATTGTTATTAACATGTCTGCTGTATGCTACTTATAAATATTTCTTTATTGATTTATTGTATATTTGTATAGATTAATGTGTGCCATTGCGAGTGTTATTTTTTGCTGTAAGCAAAAATAAATTTAATATTGTTTTTGCACATAATATAATAAAACCAAGAAATTAAAATTATATTGAATTTTTATTTAAAAAAAGTAACGATGATGCATTGTTATAACGACGCTGAAGTGGAATTTAAACTGTGTAGCCATTTTTATGAACATTTACAGTCTTATTTAAAAAAAACGCTACTTAAATTTAAGCCGGCCGCTCAACCATGGTTTATCAAATTTTTCATTTAAAAACACGATTTAACTTTGACCCGCGGTTGAGCCATGTCAAAATTTAAACCACGTCGGCCCCTGGTTTAAAGCTTGCTCAAATATGGCGGATTTTATTTGCATCAGCTGACTTTTTGTTTGACGTTTGTTTGTGAATGGAGGTTTTATTGAAGTTACTAACCGTTTTAATTTTTAAATAAATACTGAATTCCAGTGGGAATCTTATCACAAACTTCAAAATCCACCGAAGAAAATCAATAGTCCTTGAAAATGCACTGTTACGATCATAATTCTATCATTCCATGTCTACCATAGAGCAAAAATCATAAAGTTTTGATACATAATCCGATTTAGTCGATTAATTTTGGTCAAGCTCTATACCAGTCTCAGAAATGTTGACAGTGTAAAATAAAATGACGTTACTTAGCTGAGAAACCTTTAAGTAGGGTTTTTAAATAAAGAAATAGTTGAGCGGGGTTTAAGTGGTTGAGCAGGGTTTAGCTGAGACATGGTTAAGCGGCGGATCAAGGAATTATTTTAAATAAGAGTGTTAAGCTTTAAGGAATAATACACAGTTTATATTTCGACAATAGACAATAGATCATTACAAAAGACTTTCTTTCTTCAATAACATAAATTAAATATTAGCACCAATGTTCCTTAAAGCCAAAATATAAACAATATGTATGCATTAAGATATACATTAAAACTTAAAAGCGTTTCTTCTTACCGTCAAACGCGGTGAAGGGAATAAGGTGAATATAGACAATTTAACTTAAGTAAAATAATTGTTTTCATCATTTTGTCCTGGGATTTCTGTTGAGAAATTTCGTGAGCCAAGGGTGCCTTATTTTTATAGCCAAAGACAGAATTAAGTGACATCATATAATCTAATACTGAAATATACATAAAGAAATTAAAAGGTGTTCATTTTCAATGATAAAAATAACCAATGCCTTGACACTGTATCAAGCTTGAATATAAACTATGACAATACCACAATACAAAAGTAAGACAGGAGAAAATTTCTCGGTAATATAATAGATAAAACCAGATTTGTAAAGGCCATATTGACCATTTTTGTAAGAAAATTAGTTAAACGTCATACGCACTTAATAAAATCATATACGAATCCGTGTATATTTTATAATAATGAGAATATATTCGATAAGTCCCCTTTGTTGATCCAGGATCGTACCTAGTGTTTACATTTGTCATTGGATTTTAAATCAATTGTAACTCTTACAAAATTATGGATAATTAGTCTATTAAATTATTCTTAAGACATTAAGTACAGGTTTTGTCTGAATTTACTCACTTAGAATGTCTAAAACAGCACTTTACTTTTCACTTGTATTTACTGCTGGCTTAGCAGTAGGAGAAACTGACCACTAAACCAATAGGGCCAGTAAGGCAATTTGATAAAAAGACAATTTTTCTACTGCTCCTGGACCTGCTAACGTATTGTAAACTAGCCGTGCCCCGCAGTTTTACCAGCGTTAAACTTTATAAATTACCACAGCTCCTCCCCCGTAGGAGATAGCGTGATAATATGTAGCCTATATGTTGACCCGACCTCTTCGTAATATTCATGCAAAATTTGAAGTAAATCCATGCAGCACTTTTTGAGTTTAGCCCGGACATACATACAGACAAAAATTCTAAAAACTATATTTTTGGCTTCGATATCGATTGTAGATCACGCCCCAAGTATCCGTTTAAAAAAATGATCAATGTACAGTTTTGACTTTCCTACGATTTTATTATATGTAAAGATATTAGACTTAAACTAGATAATTAAACATAATCTCTTGACAATAACTTGATACGAGCTAGCTAAATATCAATGCTATAATAAAATATATTTTATAAATGTTTTCATACAATGTGTACCTAAATATCTATGTTACTAGAAATAATAATGTATACAACTATATTACTACAAACATGTTCTGACTATTTACAAGCGATTTTTTAAAGTCTACTTGAATAAAAACCTTTTTTATTTATTTATTTATATCAGTGACATTAACATACTTTTCCCTGTTCCAATACCATGTCACTGACATAATTATGAGCACAATTTCCTACAGCTCTCGGCCTAAAAAAAACACGTAGCATGCACCGCACCACCACCGACCGACACCATAGAAAATATAATTTAGTATAATACTCCCGAATCAATTTTATTACAAAATTATTTATAAATTCCTTTTTATTCGTTACGGTTGTTCACTGCTAAGCCTTTTTGAACGAAGTCTTTTCATTAGTCATAATTATGTCAGATGATTAAATATTATCTATATAGGAAAATTGCTAACAAAATCATTTGTTGATCTGATCAGTATCAAACTTTACAGGATCACCCACTGGCTTAATCTTTTCTGAAAATGTCATCAAAATCGCTCCACTCGTTTTGAGTCCAAGTTACAGAGATACAAACTTGATCTTTATATTTATAGATTTAATCTACGTCAGTATATTAAACTGGTATTTACTTCTAAACATTCCCCAACCCTTATTAGCGAGCTTGTAATAAAGCCAATAGGAATCGTGTTACATACATGTACCCTGCCTCGCCCTAACGCCATTGGTCACTATGCAGTCCCCTGGGAATAAATTTTACAGCACAGTCTTTATTTTCTAAGAACATCACACTAATATTATAAAGGCGAAAGTTCATGAGTGTGTGAGTATGTATGTTTGTTACTAATTCACGTCTAAACGGCCGGAGCGATTTTGATAAAATTTGGTAGGGAGTTAGCGGACACCTATAATTTTAAAAGTTTAACGCAGGTAAAACTGCGGAGCACAGCTAGTATATTATATTTCTTAAATTCTGAGAATTAATATGTCAGTCTATTAAGACATTTTGTAGTTTGCGATTATAAATAACATTTCTTTTTCCAGGTCACTAAAGGACACCGAAACAAAATTATCGTTCTTCGAAATTGTAAGTACTTTCATTTTAAAATTTGACATTTAGTATCAAATAACGTGCATGACACAGTAAGAAATCACTTTGTTACTCACCCATCTATAAACAGAAGACCTGCCTAGGTGCTTGTTCTCAGCGAGCGCCTTACGTATCAGTAACTAAAGTTATATAGCAATTTTAAATCGTCATAGTGAAATTAACTTATACTAGGGGCCTTTAATAGCTAATGTCTCGTGTCTTTCTAAAATAATATAATAGAGAAAAGATATTTAATTTCTTTTATGTTAATTCATTTGATTCCTAATTGATTTCAATCACTTCACCTGTACAAAGTTTCATTATGACAAAATATCATAGGCTGAATTAAATTTACTGGAAATTAGAGAATCCTACGAAAATTATAATAGTGTAACGCAATGTATGGAAAATTTGCCCATAAAAGTCATTATTTAACTATTGATGATACATGAAGTAATGTACTACAAGTCTATAGTAGTCAATTGTACACCCAAGAACTTGTTGTATGTCTAAGTAATATAGATAAGTAACAATAACTTCTCTTTGTCCAAATTAGTCTATGACAACACGAGTGGAATATGTATGAAAAAAAAACCGGCCAAGTGCAAGTCGGACTCGCGCATGAATGGTTCCGTACTACCTATAAAAACGAGCAAAAATATTCACGTTTGTTATATGAGCTCCCATATAACAAACGTGAATAAAGATACCTTAAATATTTATTTTATTAAATTTTTTAGTAGTTGTTGTCATAGCGGCAGCAAAAATACATTATCTGTGAAAATTTCAACTGTCTAACTATCATGGTTCATGAGATACAGCCTGGTGTGAGACGGACAGACAACCCTAAAAACGAGCGAACATTACGGTAGTCGCATTAGACATGTTGTCGATATATACATTACATATATATGCCAGATTGCAGTCTAGTGTCGCCATTTCTTCCTCCCGCCTTGTGATGGATAAAATCTAATATATTGTATAAACATTGGTATTTAATAATGATTACAACAACGCATATACCACCAATTGAAATGTAAGGAGCCGCGAGCGTCTTTGTGTACCTATTTATTGCACCAAAGAACTTTAAAAATAAGCCTCTTATGCGCTTTCCAAGGCAGTAACAGCTCTGAGTCGACGTTCGAACCCAAAATTGTTTTAATCCATTTATTGGTAATTATTAGTTTACAAATATTGCTCTCTGCGTATTATTGGATTTTATTATATACGTATATAATGTTTCAGTTTCGATACGGGACCTGGTACCAAAATACTGCTACAATATTTGGATTCATCATAGGAGTTCTAAGCGGCGGAGGAGTTACATACAACTTGGTACAAATAGGTGAAATAAGCACAGCGTTCTTGGAACGAACCAGCCCCCCAGACCGCCTCAGTAGTCATTTGCCTCTTCTATCGACATTTGGAGGAGGGAAAAGATTGTAAGTATATTGTAATAATAGTATTTCATTTAAAAAATAACGTATTAAATAACAATTTAACAAAACCCCTACTTTTATCATAGTATGTGTAGTGTAGTATTCAAGCCCTTTCATTCGATATCCATATTGAGCGGGTTATGGACAACAATAATAAGTGAAATACATATCTTTTAAAATTTTACCTACTTCCACGTTGACGAACTTGTAATCCCACTAATATTATAAAGGCGAAAGTTTGTGAGTGTGTGACTGTGTATGTTTGTTACTTCTTTACGGCCAAACGGCTGGAGCGATTTTAATAAAAGTTGGTATGGAGCTAGCTGACACCCTGTATTGATACATAGGCTATAATTTATAAAGTTTAACGCGGGTAAAACGCGGGAATCAGCTAGTAAGTATTGTAAATGCGAAAGTTTGTCAGTATGGATGCATGTATGTATTAATGTTTGTTACTCTTTTGCGCAGAAATTACCGAACGGATTGCGATGTAACTTTGTACTAATATAAGATAACAAACATACATACATACATCTATACTCACAAAAAGTTTCGCTTTTATAATATTAATAGAATGTGTACTTACCTCCAACGGTTTTGGCAGTGCACGCCGGAATAGCTCGCAGATGGTAGATTTTTTCCTACTTACTCACACTTGTCGTCATATTTTGGACAATTCACACAACATCTTTATAAATTGTAGCCTATGTGTTACTCTGATGTATAAGCTATATTATTGTAACGTTTCATTAAAATCTATTCAATAGTTTTTACGGGAAAGAGTAACAAACATCCATCCATACTTACAAACTTTCGCTTTTATAATATTAATAGGATAGTAGGATATCTCCGAATAACACATGGGCTTTAAATTTATAAAGTTTAAACCGCAGGGCACAGCTAGTACATATGCCGCGGAGGTGACTTGTCTCTATTGAGTAGTTAGACCATGAGGACATTATGATTTGATTTAATTCAGATTCAATGCGACCTACGATGAACACATGGCAGCCCTGCTGGATGATGCCAAAGCGCTGTGTATTGGAACCTTCGTAGTAACAGGCGTGTCTCTAGTATGTTGTACCATCTCCGTTGCCCTCATTAGCTGGAGTGCGTTAGCACAGGTATGTTATCATCATCATTATATCAGCCGAAAGACGTCCACTGCTAGACAAAGATCTCCACCAAAGATCCCCACAATTGCCGGTCTTGCGCTATTCGCATCCAGCAGTTTCCAGCGACCCGCACAAGATCAGCGGTCCATCTTGTAGGAGGGCTGCCCACGCTGCGCCTTCCGGTTTGTGGTCGCCACTCGAGAGCCCCGGTATGTTACAGATAAAAGAAAATTCACTATAATTTTTTCCCCTAAATTACCGCTAGTATTTAAACTAATTAACTGATGAAGTAATAAAAGTCTCATAACTGGAACCGTAAATAAAAAAGTGTCTCTTCTCTTGTTAATAAATAGTCATAACACTAAATTGTTTATATGACAGATACCGTTACAAATAAATTTTATGGGGCATTTTATAAATATGTTTGTAAAGTGGCAAAAGAATGCCACTATGGAGTTGTGTCCATCATTTGGAGGTTCATGCCAAAATCGCCACGCTTGGCAGACGGTTTGGCGATCGCAGTTTGATGGTCACAGTACACGGAGAGACACTGCTACTCCTTCTCTGGAAGAATCTCTCTCTCTATGCAATAAATACTGTTTCTATTATTAGTAACTTATCATCATAAATAGTGCCATGTTTATGCTGACTCTGTTCTTTATTTATTTTATTATATGCACAGATTACAACCATAAGAAGGCGGTTCCTGAAGTCGGTTCTACGACAGGATATGACCTGGTTTGATACAGACAAAGAATTTAACTTAGCGTCACAAATGTCAGAGTGAGTATAACTTAAGTTGCGCCATTAGCCCATTCACATGACAACATAATTTGGTACGACCACGCTGCCGCGTTAATCTTCATGACCCTTAGGTTGCCTTCGTATCCCTGAAATACACTCTCCGATGTGCAATGGGACGAGAGACCTGCTATTTCGTGTATTAAAGTTGAGCGATAGTGCCTTGAAAACGACCCTAAAACAACCGAACTTCTTATCGCATCTCCACAGCAGAAACTGGCCAGGGTCGAGGGAATTTTGTAGTTGTTTGTCCTCTTTGTCGGCTGGACTTACATATATGCATATCCATGCCAAATAACAGATTTCTAGTCTCTGAGCTTAGCTGCAGACAGACATACCAACGGAAATGTGAAAACTTGAAAGGTGTCTGTGGTGTCATGTTAACTACGAACCCTAAAACACGTTGGCGATGGCGTTAAATTTATATTTTCTTAATTTTTTACCTGTTTAAAAAACATAAGTAACTACCAATTTGAAGAATTTGTCTTATTGAAATAACACTTATTATCTTTTTCAGGAATCTGGTTAAATTGAAACTAGGTATGGGAGAAAAATTAGCGGTGGTTGGTAATTTGTTGGGAACATGTATAATTTGCCTGTGCGTGGCATTCCCCTTGGGCTGGGAGCTTGCCCTTGCCTGTATCACTGTGATGCCGTTCTCCATAACAGCTTCAGTAGCACTTAGCAACGTAAGTTATGAAGTCAGTTTGAGATCTTACCTTCCGATAGATGATAGCGCGGAGGACCAATTTTGCCAAGGCTGCCAATCAAACAAACGAGCGTATGCGCAATTTTGGTTATGTGAGTTAGATAATAGAGTAACGCACTCTTTTTCCCCTTGCTGTCTTAATTCAATGCGACAACTACTTCTCCTACTGATGTTTTTTTCTCAGTAAAATCCCTATACCACTTTTAGACTCACCCGGTATTTGAAATGAGGGTTACCACATTGTCTGCGGTTGAGACGCTACCGCTGGACCTAGGAGGTAGTTAAGATATTCAGACTGAAATACCTTACATAACGTCAGTTTGGTTTGTTTCTATTGACAAAAAGAATGTAGTTAAAAATGCACCTGTTATTGCCCTATAATGTGTCCGGTTCAGGTGGTTAATCTCTAATCAATCTGACGATAACCATAATACGAACGGGTGGGTATTACTAATTTACCATAAGTAGAATTTAAGTTGCATTTTAATAATAACAAGTATTACTACATAGATTGTTAAGTTGAACAGACGATGAACTCGATAATATCACTATCGTATATACCTAGAGTGTGTAGACCAAAATACATTCTCATGAGAGATAGCATAAGGTTATTAAGTTACATATCTAAAGGCTATCGAACCTACGATCCCACCACTACTCTGAGCTGAAATGTAAAAGAAAAATGTTTATGTAAAAATGTCGACACTAATAGGCCCAGAAATGTGTACAACATCATTTCTCATATCTTTACGATTCAATTTAGGTACTCCCAAATTTATACAATGTACAATCTTATCTACAATACATAAAAACTATTATGTAAAAATGTCGACTTTAATAGGCCCAGAAACATTTACAGCCTCATATCCCACATCTGTACTATTCAATGTAGGTACTCCCAAATTTGTACAATGTACAATCTTATGTACAATACATAAAAACTATGATGTAAAAATAGCGGCACTAATAGGCCCAGAAACTTGTACAGCCCCATTTCCCACATCTTTACGATTCAATGTAGGTACTCCCAAATTTGTAAAATGGAAAATCATAACTACAATACATAAAAACTATTATGTAAAAAATTCTACTTTAATAGGCCTAGAAACATGTACAGCCTCATATCCCACATCTTTACTATTCAATGTAGGTACTCCCAAATTTGTAAAACGGAAAATCTTAATTACAATACATCAAAACTTGTATGTTAAAATTTCGGCACTAATAGGCTCAGACACATGTACAGCACCTTTTCCCACTTCTTTACGATATTATGTAGATACTCTCAAATTTGTACAATTTTCCATATTCATTCAATAGAACTACAAGTAGTTTCATTAAAAACAAAATCGCCGAACTGTGCAACAGTTTGTAGACAGTACTATCGTACAATGTTTCCGATCGTCTAAACCAACAGACTATAATAAGCTCGTTGCACCCTGTTATCACTTCTTGTTGCGTATACTTTACACCCGGTACTTCAAAATTAAACATGTGCAACAATGTACGTAATACCTATTACAATCAAGTTAGTATCTAGTCACTAAACAGCCTCAATAGGCACATAGAGATAGATTGTATTACATTTTATTGAAGTGTTGCCCTAATTTCAGTATCAAACAAAGTCATCAACACGTGAGTTGGAGGCTTATAGTCAAGCAGGCAAACATGCAGAAGAAATTATAAAATCCGTGAAAACTGTCGTAGCATTCGGCGGAGAAAAGAAAGAAGTAATGAGGTACGTTACGTGGCTACTCTCACCTCCCTTGAATTAAACCGGCGAGTATGTGGTAAGAATAGTTACATAGAAGTTGTCGTGGGCCTGTTTGACCCTATATGTCATTGCATTTAAATAGATAAATGTCATAGTCATATATAGTATCATCACGAAAATTTCTAACTTTTTTTTAATCGTCCTCATTTGTTTACAGTGCTTGATGTGGCAACTACTGAGAAACGCTGCCAAAAACATAATATGAATCTTTAAAAAAAACTGCAATCATCTTTACAACTTGTTCTCTACATATTTATATGTATATATATCTTTATATACCTTTACAAGTTGTTTCTTAACTATCTAAACGCATTGAATTAAATCGACTCATTCCCAAACAATTTCATAATTTAGTCTGTACCTTTGTAATATGCCTTGCTACACAATTTGGCTTTTGATTTTCTTTTAAATTTGTTGATTGATATTTTGCTGATGTCATTGGTGAGTTTGGTGTAGAAGCGTATACCCGGCCCCATAAAAGAGTTACTCATTATATGGAGAAGAGCAGCATGTGCAACAAAATTATCCTTATTTCGAGTATTTATATTATGGGTTATTTTTTATTTTGATTAATGTTTGTATGTACATACAATATTTTCTCGTATATATATGAAGCAAGTGTTAAAATGTTAATTTCTTTAAACTTCTCTCTTAGAGATACTGTAGCTCTAACAGCCCTTTTTTGCAATATAAATATGGTCCTATTATCAGCAAAATTTCGCTAGAAAATAATCCCATAAGATATATTGCTATATAAATAACTAAAACGAACTATTCTAGCCCAAACGATTCCAGCTAGTCGATTAATATATAAATTTCAAGGAAGTGTCTTCCGCTAACAATACAATCTCATGGATAACCCTAAGATATGTCATTTATATAAATTAAAAACAAAAATGACCCGAGAATCGAACCCTGTGGGATCCCCATGGAAACCAGTGATCCTTCTGTGCCTTCCGAATTCTATTGCACAAAAATTATTTCAGTAGTCCGAGAGTGGAAGAGGTTAGTCCTTGTAAGGATGACTGGTAAATTTTGACTGTTCTTTTGGTGCTGGAGGTGGTTGCCCAAAAACGATTGCCTCATACTACTACTACTATTGCCATATATATTTTATGATGCATAGGAATGATAGAAGTGCAAATAAGGACATTCTATACATCTTTATTGCAAGAGACAATGCTTCTCAGATAATTCTTGGTTATTGATAAGCGAATGACTTAATATTTACTTTGTACCTGACTAAATAACTCAACCAGTTAAAACCGATAAGCTTGTCAAACTAAAATTTATGGATAGTATGAAGATACTCACATGTTTGAGAGCAAAGAGATAAATATTATAGTTATCAGTCAACACACTCTGACGGTTGTACCTATTATAATAATAGAACCGTCAGACTGTCACCACGGCACGGGTAGTTAGGATTGAAAACATGACCATTGTGGTGTTTTTTTGTTTAGTTACTAGACCGATCATCTTACTTTATAAATATGAGGGATAGCTTCTTTATGTGTTCTATAATTTTAAGTTGAAAATTATTTTTCTATAAACATGGAACCACCTGCCAATTTTTTTTTCGTGATCACACTGAGCAAATCTTTCACGGGGTAATTCCAAAAGCCTATATAGCATAAAAAAATACAGTTAATTGTTATCCCCTCTTTTAGAAGTCGGTAATAATATTCCGCCACATCGATTTTTAAGATTCTTTACTATTGACTCTGCTCTAGTGAGACGATAGTCATAGAGCAAAAATGTAAATACCCATAATTTAAATTTGATTGTGCCTCTGAAATGATTAAAATTTATTTTTTATTATTGGTGCCTGTTACCATTATTCCCATAAAGGCTGAATAGATCTTAATGTAACTTTCTATGATACCTACTAAGATATCAATGAAGCGAATTAAACATAATGAATAGAGTAGACAAAGAATATGATACGACCTATGTAAATACTATTCTGATAACAACAGGAAATGTTTAACAAGGCTTAACTTTATTATCTATCTCGATTGAAGTGTTGTTTGGGTGTACTCAGATTATCTTATACTCGGTTACATTAGGTACTTAAGAACTTTCCAATCTTACCCTTTTAGTCTTTACCCTGATACACTGTGCTGTACCCTAGAGGTTCCACAATTTATACCTACCTTATTACACCTACCAACTTATTTACATACGGTGTGGTATGCAATAAAGAATAGAGAAAATAAAATAATACAATTGGCATAGAGTATTACTACCACATTCTTGGATGGCGAATAAGTCGTCCAGTGGGAATATATCCCAGAGAACGGGCAGAAGCGTCTCTCTATGTACAGACACCAGCACATAAAGCTACCCCAATCTGTCAAATTTCCCCAATTGAAAGTGAACCTTATGCTTATGTGATAAAGTTGAAAATCTATAACAGAAATTTGACAGATTGGGGTAGCTGGATGTGCTGACGTCTGTACTATGCCCATCATACTGCGACCGCTAACCCGTCTGCCAAAAATGGCGATTATTGCATATCCCTGTATTGTGGAAATCTTTTGGGGAGGTTTTTGTTCAGCTGTGGACGTCATTCGCTTGACATGATGTCTACATTCAAGGAAACTATACAAAAATTTATTGTATGCATGTATTTATTATAACTATTATAAATTTTCCAGCGATGAGCCGAGAGATATATATAAAAATATAAATATATATATATATATATATATATATATATATATCTAATTCAGCTAACTCATAATAACATCTACTCCTTAATGCTACAGTTCAGTACAGTTTCAATTTAGATACAATAGCATATCATACACATTAATTTTTCCCCTCTCAATATACATTTTCTCGGTACACATTCACTGATTATTGTACAGAAATTTATTTATAGTATAGTGACCTTATTTATATATAACGTAAACTTATAAAAGAGGAAATAAGACAAAAGAGGCGTGGAAGGATCTTGACAAATGGAAATCCGCTGTCTCAGCCTAAGTGTGTGCATGTGTCTGAGCGTGTGCCTGTGCGTATGCATGCGTGTGTATGTGTAAACGTTTTATTGTATTAGATTTACTTGCTTAATTGAGCTAATAAAATAAAAAATAATGACCGGCCTGATGGTCTAGTGATTAGTAACCCTGAATTGTAAGCCAGGTTCGATTGATTGGCTAAGGTTCGATCGCCATCCAGGAGTAAACTTTTTGCGACGAGCACGATTATTTATTCTGTACCTGGGTGTAATTTTTGTATAATATGTGTATATATATTTAGAAATGGAAGTCCGTGGTCTCTGCCTACCCCACTGAGAAACAGACGTGTATGTATATTTAGAAATATAGAAGTATGTTTCTCAGTTGACTGGTTCGCATAGGCTCCGATTTGTTTAGAATCAGATGGCATTGTATTAGCTGTCTCAAAATATTTATCTATTATTATTTCAACGTTGGACTTCAGGTACAGCAGCTTGCTAAAACCAGCAGAGCGATATGGCAGACAGCGAGGCGTGTATACTGGGCTTGGAAATGGATTCAACTGGATCCTTACCTACTGCCTCAATGCCATTGGTCTCATGTACGGAACAAGACTAGTACTCCAAGACATGGACAAACCAGATGACGAACGAAAATATGTAATTGGAATATTATTTAGTGTAAGTCTTACATGATTTAATATTTGTGATAACTAATATAAGTATAAATGATATTTGTCGTATATTATCTTTGTGAGTTTGAACCTGCTATTATAAACACTTACAGAAGTGTGTTTGACATTGAAGATCGCCGTAAAATATGTGTTTCAGAATCCACTAGATATAATACCCCGATTGTTTTAAATTTATAAAACAAAAGACCTTTATAACATTTTTAAGCCTCCTTGTCTGCCTGTTCTTATATAAAACACCCTTCTAAATCTAAACGGGTTGAAACAAAACTTATAATTTTTAAGAATTTGATATCAAAATATCAATGTTCAAAAAAAATTATATCAATATTTTAAAATTGATATATTTTTTTATATATTATGTATTTTAATTAGCGCAATTTGCTTAGCTTTTTTAACGAATTATTTAATTAGTTATTTTTAGTTAATTATAATTTAAAAGAAAACGAAATATCAGCTTAATTATCGACTACTATAACTAAGCTATAGGGAGTCAAAAATTCCTCCATATCGTATAAAATATATACCCAATTATTAAAACTAATATGTTTTTATCGATCTATGACAACCTTCCAGCAAAGTCTAAATGCTCGAAGATGACAACCGGGAATGAAGATTAATAAATTAAGGTATTAAAAACATCAATTTTTCTATATGACAATTGATTTAAAGAAATCTTTGGGACCATACTGAAAGCAAATGATGTAATTTGTGTCCGTCAATTATTTGTTGGCAAAGTACCCCGCGACACAGGGATTAGATATATTAGTGCGGGCGTTGTCTTTTAAAAAATCTCCTAAAGGATTCTATAATGTTGCCATTTGGAGGAGTTTGCCTTAGTCACCGCACTTGGCATGCGAGTCGGTGACCACAGTTAGGTGGTAGCTAATACACAGTTGACGCTGCTCTGCTGTTACAACACTCACGGGAAGATGTGGCATGGTGGTCCTGTTATTCTTTCTAGGCCACAAAACATCTTAGAAAAGCAAGAAGCAAAGAAAAATTCTGATTTACAAACCAAAACTTTTTAAAATAACTTACTTGGCATGGACCTATACATTAATAACCGATACAAATTTAATGTCCTTTTCAGGTTTTATTCAACGTCTACATGGCAACACAGTCAATAACACTTTGTGTACCCCACGTAGAAGCATTCGCGACCGCCCGAGCAGCTGCAGTCAGCATTTTCCAACTGTTAGAAAGGGAACCAGAAATCGACAGTCTACGAACGGAGGGGATCTGCCCGCGCCGGGTTCTGGGAGAAATCCACTTTGAAGGTGTACATTTCAGATATCCTTCACGGCCTGATATCGAGGTATGATCGTAATAGCACATTCTTTCCTCTAGAATCTGAGTAAAGCACTGTAATTGCAAATTTAGTACTTACTTGCCTTACACGCCGCAGGTCGTGGGTTCGATTCCCACCCAATTATTAGGACAGATATTTGTGTGCATGACCTGTTTATCCTGAGCCTGGGTGTAATCTACTATATAAAAATAAGTCGGGTTTTCCTTCCTGACGCTATAACTCCAGAACGCACGAACCGATGTCCACGGTTTTGCATTCGTAGGAAAGGTCTCGGGCTCCGTGAGGTTTATAGCAAAGAAAATTTATAAAATTTAACGCGGGTAACACCCCGGGGCACAGCTAGTTACGTATATATCTATACTTATATTTACAAAAGAAAAGTAGGAGGTAGGTATACGTAGTATATCTGTTATCTGGATCCCATAGTACAAGGTCTGCTTAGTTTGGTATCAGATGGGCGTGTGTTTGTCCTAAGTTATTATTTTATTATTATTAATTAATATTATTTATGATTATTTAAAATCATCATCGTGTAACTAATGTTCAGACGAAACTCGGCATTATAATATAATTGCAGTTTTAAAAAAGAGTTAAAGTGGTTAACACAATATGCATGGGACCTCTCAGAAATCATTTCCCGTCAAAATAAAGAATTTTCAAAATAGATCGAGAATAAATTGGTTAAAACATACAAAAATCATGGTCAAATTGATCACCTAAGATAACATACTCTTGAACTCGGTTAAAATCGGTCCATCTATCTATCACATGTGTAGTTGTATTAAAAATATTTTAGCCAATAATTAAATCCCAGTTCAGCCACAATATTTAAGATTTCTTTCGTCTGATCCATAAAAGATTGTATGGACTACCTCTTTTCATCTTTCCTTCTTGATCTTTCATAATAAAGTTTTAAACTAACGAATAATAATAATATCTGGGGACAATGTCACACAGATCATCCTAGCCCCAAACTAAGCAAAGCTTGTACTATGGGTACCAGGCGACTTTAAACATACTTATATAGATAGATAAATACTTCAATACATAGTTCGTAGGCAGGAGCACTACCAACTAGGCTACGGTGACCGATACGGTGATCCTATTGGGAAATGCAGTTAAACAGAATAAAGAAGATAGTATACATGTTAATAGTATTCTTTAGTTTAAAATTAATTAAAAAAGCTATTTCAATTACTCCATATACATTTTTATTCATCCATTACGTCGTTAGCCTAGAACCCTATTAGCGATAAGCTTGAATTATTACATTGATATTACTGTTGTTCATTTTACTTACAGTGTGGTTTCCGACCTAGAAAGATTAACAGAGTCATGCCATATCATCCCGTGGGTGTCTTAAAAGGCGACTATGAGCCGGTTTCACCGTTAAGAGGCCTATTACAGTCCACTAGCGCCGCCAATCGAAAAAATGTCATAACTCGTAAATAGAATCATAAATACAAAATATGTTCTATTATTACTGTGGAAAAGGCAATAACGTAATTGTATAACATCTTATCAACACTTGAAATATAGCTGTTTAGCTAAATCGTGCATTCAAAACATACGGCCGTTTTTGTTTGAAATGCACGATTTAGCTAAACAGCTATATTTCAAGTGTTGACAATGTGTTATAAAATTACGTTATTGCCTTTTCTACAGTAATAATAGACCACATTTTGTATTTTTGATTCTATTTACGAGTTATGACATTTTTTCGATTGGCGGCGCTAGTGGACTGTAAAAGGCCCCTTAAACTTAAACACCATCAATTGACGCTAAACTCAGTTCAGCGTCCTATAACTGAGTTTAGCATCCATTGATCGCGTTTATTTTTAACGGTGAAATCGGCTTTAAGGGAAACACCAGGTAGTCGGGCAGCAGTGCCACCTGTGTACTGTACTAGCTACCACCTAACTGTGGTCGCCAACTTACATGCCAAGCGCGGTGACTAAGGCAAACCCCTCCAAAAGGCAACGTTATGGAAACCTTTGAGGGAAGCTAATGTCCAGCAGTGGACAATATCAGGCTGATGATGATTTTACTTGATTGTAAATTATTGAATTTTGTATATAGTAGTATGTAATAATAATTGAATATTGTATATATATATATTAGTATGTATTATCTTATGTTTACAGGTTTTGAAAGGATTTTCCCTTCACGTGAAACCCGGAGACTATATAGCATTGGTAGGATCGTCTGGTTGTGGCAAGTCGACGGTATTGCAGCTACTGCAGAGATTATACGACCCTTTGAGTGGTTCGGTGAAATTAGATGGAAAAGACCTAAAGGACCTCAATTTAAGTTGGTTACGATCATCGTTAGGTAATGTCTCAAAACTACCGAATCATTAAAAGACCCATCAGTATTTTTTTTGTGAAACCTTAAATATTTCCTTCTTTTTTTCTCAGGTGTGGTAGGCCAGGAACCTGTGTTATTTCAAGGATCCATTTTCGATAATATTGCCATTGGTTGTCCTGAAGCAACAATGCCTGAAGTTCAAGGGGTTGCCACTATGGCTTACGCACATGAGTTTATTACAAAACTTCCAAAAGTAAGTACACTAGATGCACATTGAAGATAACGGTTACCAGCCATCGACATCTTTGTTGTCTCTCAAATCTACATAACAATCATGGGTAACATAGCGATCTGAGTTTGACACAAGGAGTCACTCGACTGCCGTATATATGCTGTCATAGTTCTATAACACCATATATACAGCATTGCTGGAAACAGATATTGGATGGAGCGTATTTCCAGTTACATATGTTACTGAAATACGCTAAGAACCTTATTGAAACTAAAACGTTTCGAATGATATCTTAATAGATAATTCTGGTATTTATTGCTTAAATTTGCAATAGCTTATTTAGTCATGTTTAAACCATTATAAATATTCGTTTTTACGTGAGCTACTAATATGACTCAGTACTCAGGGTTCATATTAGTTGCTCACGTAAGAACGGATATTCATAATGGTTCGCTTTCCAGTATCTTTACTTTATATTTCGGAAAATAAAGAGGTACAATTTATACAGGGCTATGACACAATGATAGGCGAGCGCGGAGCATCATTATCGGGCGGACAAAAGCAGCGCATCGCAATCGCGCGCTCTTTGCTGCGGGAACCAGCCGTCCTCCTGCTGGACGAGGCCACCTCCGCTCTCGACCCCCACTCCGAGCGACAGGTGCAGGCCGCCCTTGACAGAGCTAGCCAAGGCAGAACAACTATTACCGTCTCTCATAGATTATCCACGATAGTGAACGCTAATCACATTATTTGTATGGACCAAGGAAACATAGTAGAAGAGGGTACACATACAGCGCTAATGAAAGCAAAAGGTATGTACATATATTTAGGTTAAATATTTATATCCAATTCGATGAATCAACCAGCTAATTCAACAATTTGGCTAGATTTATCTATGTATTTTAGTTGAATACATTAGAAATTTGAGCGTTCAGCAACGGTCCGAAAGCGAACCGTCCAACTGAATGACAGACGTACCGTCACACATGGAGCGGTATATTTTCTTATATAGGTACAGAAAATAAGACTGTCCAAACGCTCAACCAAATTATACTGTATTCTAATGAAACCTAAGTGTATAAATTTTGTGATAGACTTCGTCTGCATTATCACGTCAACTCCAACAATATCCCATTCCTATACTATTATTTTCCACCTCATCTACGAAGTAAAGTTATTACGTCTTCAACTTACAGGTTTCTACTATAAGCTTGTTACTACAAATAGCAAGAATAAAGATGATCCTGACAAAGTAGAAAGTTTGCCTGAAGAAGAAGAAGAAGAAGAAGAGGAAACGGACCGTTGGGTGGAGCCCAACTCACTTTCCACACCCACAACACCGTTACCACGCGATGATTTCAGAAAACGATCTAGACAAACGATTAAAGGTAACACAAAAACGACGTCCAAACTAACTGAAAATAATTAAGCTTAACAGTAAGATAACATTTGAAGTTGATTCTAAAGATAATAGGGAACGAACGTTCGTGGCTAAATATTAGGTCTTTACCTATGAAATTGCCGTTCTGCAGTACTGGCCATTTCAAATCAAAATAATTTTTGTTTGGCTAAGAATTCTAATTTCAAATTAATTTTATTTTAAAAACATGGATTCTTTTTTCCAAAAGTAGTCATTTCTTTATTGATTAGTGTTACATTTTCATCGCATTTCAATCTTTTTCGTCATCATGGATACGTTAAAAATTCGAGTAATTATGGAATATGAGTACCGTCGTGGCAGCAACGCGGCACAAGCGGCACGCAACATCAACGACGTTTACGGAGCTAACACTACAAACCAACGCACCACCTGTTATTGGTTTGCTCGCTTCCGTTCTGGAAATTTCGACCTGAAAAATGAACCTCGCGGTCGTCCGAAGACTTTGGTCGACAATGACGAATTAAAGGCGGTTGTGGAAGCTGATGATACACAATCTACGGCTGAATTAGCAGCAGCTTTCGACGTTAGCGTCAAAACAATATTGGTCCATTTGCGTCAAATTGGCAAGGTAAAAAAGCTTGACAAATGGGTGCCCCACGAACTCAATGATCGCCAGCGCGAAGTACGCGTCGAGACGTGCCTTGCACTGCTCAACAGACACACAAATGAACGAATTTTGAACCGCATTGTTACCTGCGATGAAAAATGGATTCTGTTTGATAACCGCAAGCGCTCAGCAAGTTGGTTGGATCCTGGTTCAGCACCTAAACAATGCCCTAAACGAAAACTTACCCCTAGAAAAGTGATGGTCACTGTTTGGTGGTCTAGCGCCGGTGTGATTCATCACAGCTTCTTACCAAACGGGGTGAGCATTACTGCAGATGTGTACTGTGAAGAACTGAGCACAATGATGGAGAAGCTGGCGCATCTCCAACCAGCATTGGTCAATCGCTCGTCTCCGCTGCTCCTGCACGACAACGCGCGACCTCATACTGCACAGCAGACGGTCTCCAAGTTGCAAGAACTGGGGTTGGAAGCTCTCCGTCATCCGCCCTACTCACCAGACCTTGCGCCTACAGACTACTACTTTTTCCAGAATTTGGATAACTTCTTGGCGGGAAAAAAATTCAATACCCGAGAGGCAGTACAAAATGCCTTTGAAGAATTTGTTGCCTCCCGTCCAGCTGATTTCTTTAAGAAGGGCATCAATAAACTGCCACTGCGATGGCAAAGATGCATTGATTGCATGGGTGATTACTTCGATTAATACAAATAAAAAAATTCATGAAAAAAATTCGTTTAAATTTTTTCATACAAAACGGCAATTTCATAGGTAAAGACCTATTATACAGTATCCCAATTTTTATTTATGCTCATGATATTTTTTTCGATGGTTTCTTGTCTCGCTTTCTTTGTTTAAAGAAGCATTCGAATACGGAACCAGGTTTACCAATTTCCCTATATCTTAATACTGGTCTATATTTATATATATTTAAAGAGGCCATAAAATTGGATCTTACCAAGATAAACAATTAAAAGTTCTTGGTTTATTCTTGAAAATCACCATTATGAAATAATAATAAACAGTAAAGAAATAAAGGCATACAATTTTTCAGTCCACTTCAAAGTTCAAAGTAAAATAATAAGGTAGAATTTAGCTAATATCTATCAAAGGGCATTGTTATTTGAGTACCCGGTATAATAATTGTGAAGTACAAATATTTTTTTTATTTATTATCTTTTTGTTTTAACCGATACTAAGTGCGTCTGATACACTGATTGGGGTCAATCGTATGCACATAATACGCAATTAATGTACAATGTTATACTTTATCGCGTTTTATTAATTACTTGTATTAATTCTAAGAACCATTTACCGTAGCAAATCTAATTCTAAAAATATAAGAGATACTTAAAAATATAAATAGAAACACTTCGATATTTGTACCCAAATTTTAACAATTTACCGCTATAAATAAAAAGCATAAGTAAATGGATAACCTAAATATGGATAAAATACAAGATATATCCATGTAGGTATTGTCATTGGATGCCATACTGTAATGGGTAACAATTTTCGCAGACGCAGAGTGGATGGGTTCACCTAGAGGTTCTATTACTTCAGCGGTATCCAATGGTTATCAAAGCTTCCTTGTCAACTCTGAAGTTTGCAAAGAAAGCGATGATGATGAGGTGAGTTTTATATGAAAATAATGGGTAAATAACTAATTGATGAAAGATGGTTGAAATGATTGCTTAATAATTATTAATCAGACATTGAGATTTTGTTTTAGTTTCAACTAAAATTAAAATTTGTGTTAGAAGAAGATAAATTAAATCCTTGTTTTTTAAAAAGATTATAAAACATGTCAAATTTAAAAATATATATTTAAGAAACTAATCAACTGAATAGCAATATTTTATGACGTGAACTCTTTCCTGGTATTTGTAATTTAAAACAAGCCACGCTTTTGATTCCAAACTTATTAAGTAGATTCCATTCCCTGTAAAATGTATTTCTAGGGAAATATGCCGTAATACCTCTCATATTAAATGTTCATCCATATAATTTGTTTGCAGGAAATAACACCCGTATCGTTCTGGCAGATACTGAAACTCAATACACCAGAATGGCCCCTGATAACCATGGGTTCTATCGCAGCATTCCTTCAAGGTGCTTGCTTCCCGATGTTCGCAGTGTTATTCGGATACACAAGCGCTGTAAGACTTTTTACTATACAGAGCGTAAATCATCAGTAACTACCTCTTATTAACATCTTCTAAATAAACAAATACAACGTTTTATTTAAACAAATCTAAGTAAACTACAAACATATACTAGACGGACACAAATTATATCCAGACTCAGAATACCACCATAAATAGTTGTTCTGAGTATGGATGTAATTTGTATCCGTCTATTATATGTTTGTAAAGTACCCCGCAACACAGGGAATCGATTGCAATATGCGGCAGATGTCTTAAAAAAAAATCAAGTCCATTTTTGAGTAGTTTCAACTTAGTGGTGACCGATCTCTGTTCATTAATTACAGTCTCATATTATTCAAATCTATTTTTCACCACATCATTCGGTCGTCTTTAGTTGTTTTATTATTCTCTGGGAAGGACTTTTTTCTGGGTGAAACATACTCTTATATTTCTCATCATGACATCAGCTTTCAGTGAAAATCCCGTCTAAATCAGATCAGATGTCTCTGAGTCTAGCCGGACCAAAAAATATTAAAAACAAATGTTTTATAATACCTGCTTTCAGTGAAAGCCCCGATCAAATTGAATCAGTGGTTTTGAAGATTAACCGGTGCAAACATATATACTAGGGAAACATGTTAATAATAGTATATGTATTTGGTAAAGAGTTGTTATTTAGACATTACAAAGAGACACTGTTTTTAACTTGTATAATACGAGTATACTTAGAGACGACACCTATCCAGGTGGTCAGGATTATTGTATCCAAAAGTCACCTCTATTTGTACCGTAAGACGCGCCGAGGTTACACATTACAATAAACTTGACTAGATACATAGATGAGGCTGTAATATTTTCAGATTTTCCTGCTAACAGACTATGATCAAGTTGTGTACTTGGCGGACTTCTACTCTGGTATGTTCATCCTAGTTGCGGCTCTAGCAGGATCCACCATGTGTCTCCAAGGAATCACATTTACAAATGCTGGCTTGAAAATGACATCACGATTACGTGAACAATACTTCGACGCTTTGTTGAGACAGGTACCTATTGCATGCCGTTGCAGAAAAGAAATTCTCCAAGCCGTATTTCGGCCACGGCGCCAAATCTCAATTGAGATTAGCCAACTGCTCAGAACATATTATATTGCACTATGCTGAGCTCAAAGACAGGGTTACTTTCTATTCCATTACGGTCATGTTCCGATGGGATGACTAGCGACACGACCGGAAAGAGGTCAGGTACCAGACCGACGGTTTTACGTGATCTCCAAGGAACGGGGGTATAATACCGCCAACTTCCAGATTACGGGCTGATACTTAGAAATTTTCATTTACAGAAAAATCCCAAAACCACTTTCTGGCTCGACCCGGATTTTAACCCAGGACCTCATCATCTGAATAGTCGCTAGACCAACGATATACATGTTAACGAAGACAGTGTCTTTATCACGTACGCAATTACAGCTGGCTCTGTAGTGGATGTATATATACGAAGCCAGGTCTTCGACTATAATACCGACCACCTTCTTACGTTTTGTTCATTGCACAGGAAATAGAGCATCTTTAGACTGTTAAAGCATCTTTAGAATGTTAGTCTGGAGCTTAGTGACCCTGACTCCTAGGCCAGAGGTCGTGGGTTGGAACCCCACCCAGGATACATTTTTATGTGATGAGCACGATACTATAATATTTAAATTTAATTGTTAAAGTGCTTAAAAAACAATTACTAAAATGTATGTATTGTATATATGTGTATTTTTTCTAGGAAATTGGGTACTACGATAAACAAAGTAACACAGTAGGAACGATATGTGCGAGACTGAGCGGTGACACTGAAGTTGTGCAAGGAGCCACTGGACTCAGGATTGGTATCATAATGCAAGGGGCGAGCTCTGTCGTCGTAGGAGTCATCCTTGCGTTGTGCTACAACTGGAAACTCAGTCTGGTGGCTGCTGCTTTTTTACCTATTGTAAGTATACAAGGTTCAAATACACTTTCGCTTGCGGTTTCGCTTGTGTTGCGAACTGCGCATGGAGGCGTCTGGCGGTGTATGTCGAGAACTCCATTGTGAACCACCATACTGGTGTCCTCGACATTAGACAGGAATCAAATCAGGATAAAAGATTGAATAGGCCACTGGAGATCCTATAAATATATACCATTCATAAAGAACTCAGAAATTAGCAATACTACAATAAAGTGTTTACAAATTGTAAGGACCCTTTAAAAATGTGGCAACAAATAAATAGTCTAGTCAGTAATAAGACCGAGATAATGCAAAAACCTATCAAATTAAATACTGAAAATGGTCCAATAACTAATGACAAAGAAGTATGCGAATATTTCAACACTTTTTTTGCTACAATAGGTACTGATCTGGCAAATAAAATACCACAAAAATACCGTAACAATTTAACACAAACAGTAACTTACAAAAAATACAACAATTCACTTTCAATATTAAGACCAACAACAAAAAACGAGGTTCTATCAATTATAAATAAATTAGACTCCAATACAAGTGCAGGCTTAGATGGCATAAATACAAAATCCCTCAAATGCATGAAAGATCATATCGTGGCTGACTTGACAAATTGTAACAACAAATGCCTGAGTGATGGTTATTTCCCTGACAGTTTAAAACTAGCCAAAGTTAGCCCGATATACAAATCGGGAGACAAGTCAGACCCTGGTAACTACCGACCTATATCCGTACTGCCTGTCATGTCTAAAGTCTTTGAAAAAATACTACATGAACGACTTCATGCATATCTAACCTCAATAGATTTTCTGTTCGAGAAGCAATACGGATTTCGCCCAAAATCTAATACATTATCTGCGGCGGCTGACTTGATTACCCAAATAAAAATAAATATCGATCAGAAAAAAATTGGACTAAGTATCTTTATCGATTTAAAAAAAGCATTCGATACCGTTAGTCATAGTCTACTCTTGCTAAAACTAAACAGTTTAGGTATTACTGGAAAAGCATACGATATTTTCAATAGCTACCTTATAAATCGATATCAAATTGTCAAAATTAATGATAACCAGAGTAGCCCACAGCCAGTAGTCTGTGGAATTCCACAAGGATCAATACTTGGGCCATTATTATTCCTAATTTACGTTAATAATATGCCTGAAATCGGACTAAATGGAGATATTACTCTATATGCGGACGATACCAGTCTATTTTATTTTGGCAACTCCTTAAAAACGTTAATAAACCAAGCCCAATATGATTTAAACAAACTAAATATATGGTTCCAATCTAATCTACTTACTATTAATACTGAAAAAACAAATTACATTATTTTCTCAGCCAAAAACAAAAAACTCGAAAGCTATGATTCTCTAAATATAAACGGTGAAAAAATTAAGAAAGTAAAAATAGAAAAATATTTAGGTCTAATTTTAGATAGCCAGCTTACCTGGAAGCCGCATATTGAGAGAATACATAACAAAATCTATTCATTAACTGGTGCACTACGAGGAATAGCACGATATCTTCCTAAGTCCGTAAAATATTGTATCTATAACGCATTGGTTAAACCTCATTTAGACTATTTAATCCTGATATGGGGGTCGGCAGCAAAATCGAATTTAAAAAAATTACAAATAACCCAAAATAAAATAATAAAATCCTTGTTTCATTACAATTATATTACGCCCACTGAAGAAATCTATAAGGAAACAAAATTAATGAATCTAGTCCAAAAATATAAATATAACACATGTATATTTATTCGCAAAATTTTAACAAAAGATATTCATTCCCAAATTACTTTTACGAAACGAGTAGATTGCACCAAGCGAATGACTAGGCAAGCAAATAATATATACCTAAGAGCCCCCAGAACAAATATTGGTAAAAAGAGTATTGTTTATGAGGGAGCCAAACAATACAATAAATTACCCAATAGTATAAAACAGATTAAATCTTTCACCACCTTTAAGAAAGTTCTAAAAAGCTACATCTTGGCGGATTTTTCATTACTATGCTAAATAAACTAATAAATAATAAAAACATAATAATAAATATTAACAATATACAAAACAAACTTAAAGAACTATTTTTTTTTTCTACTAGGTATTTAATAATATACGAATAATATAATATAGTATTAATATAATACAATCTAACCATATATAAATAAATAAAAATAAGCATAAAATCTTTAAATTTGGAATAATGATTACGATCTAAGTTTTGTATTTGCCACTGTATCACCTACCTTAACAAACACCTTTTAAATTTCCGTACGCACTACTGATTATGACCGATGCGTGTAGGTATTGGACATTTTTTTGTTTGAATGCATTTTCTCTAATTACCCTGTTTTTATATTTTGTATTAGTCTAAGTTATAAAATTGTATACGCTGTGCCAATATGAAAAAGCATGTAACTACTTTAAAGTTCTATTGTATTTTCTCTGCAAGTGATTTTTGTAATCTTTTGAGAAAATAAATGTCTTAAACCTAAAAAAAAAAAAAAAAAATTAGACTGCACGTGTGGCGCAGCGGCTAAGACAGTCATCACGCCGCTTCGTGTCGCGGGTTCGAGTCCCACGCCGGATAACTATTTGTGTAACCCATAAATAGTTGTTCTGAGTCTGGATGTAATTTTTGTAAATCAATAATGTTTGTAAAGTACCTCACGGCACAGGGATTAGATTCACTAGTGCGGGCGTTGTCTTTTTACAAAATGAAAAAAAAAATAACTACGAGATTTTGACAAGTGTGGACGGCTATTAAACAATACTTATTCTTTTTATGAATGTTTTATTCTGGCGCTCTTCAGATATAAAGGTACGTTTACGTACTTTATAAAATAGGCTTTTTTTGTAAAGAACGTAAAAATATTATTCTTTTACCTTTTGAGATAAAACTTCATTCCAACTAAACTAAACTCACTGCGCGAGCGAAATGGGAACGCCCTGAATTCTGGACCACATTAACCCTTAAAAAGGCTCCGTGCTATATGAGACCACATCAACCTTAAACCTTATAACTTCGGAAAAAGGTCCAAAACCAATGACAACGTTGAAGGATTAACTTAATAAAAGGATTTTGTTCACACAGATGGTGGGAAGCATCTGGCTAGAAGGCTATATGTCACAAAAATTTCAAAAAGATGAAATGAATGCTATGGAAGCAGCTACAAGCATCGCAACAGAAGCCATTGTGAGCATCAGGACTGTACAAAGTTTAGGTAAATTAATACTATTAGATTATATTGAAGAAACTTACTAAGCATGCAGTAATTATGTTTATTTAATCAACAAAATAATCATAAGATTTGAATTATAATAAGTTTCATTTAAATCCTTACAGTTAAACAAACTAACAGCAATGTCAAAACATGGTAATATGTTACCAATTTTTACAAGGTACCGCAACGCTATTCCGAAACATTTCTATTGCTAGTATCTTCAATTTACAAACGCACTCGTGTAACAGTTTTGAAGTAATATAGTAATAGGACCCAGTAAGCCTCCATTAACATTGGTACAAAGTAGAAGCGACCAATTTATGGGTCGTTTCAAATACTTCCGCAAAAAGCGAGTGTTTCCGGTATGTGTTACAAGAGGTGGATTAAAAATTGACAGTGATTGGGTTCTCCAAAAACACAAAGATTTAATTTATTTTTGTTCTTTTTTGCTGCGTTATGAAAATAAGTCATCACTGTGGCGATAAAAAAATTAAATATATATTTCATTTTTAGGCATTGAGAAAATATTCCTGGAAAAGTTCGAAGCTTCTTTGAATAAGGCTTGTGATGCTGTGGCGAAGTTGACACGCTGGCGAGGTGTGGTTCTGGGGCTCGGAATTTATGTGCCTTTCTTATCCTTCTGTATTGCCATCGTGTATGGCGCTATATTGATCACTAAAGGCGAAGCGGAATATAAAGTTGTATTATTGTAAGTACAATTATTTCAAACAAATAAACCTTTTCCTTGGCAATCATTACTATGTTACCGGTTGGAATCGAGTGTGTATAACAATAAAAAACCGGCCAAATGCGAGTCGGACTCGTGCACGAAGGGTTCCGTACCACTATCTATAAAAACGAGCAAATAAATTCACGTTCGTTGTATCGGAGCCTCCTTAAATATTTATTTTACTTTGTTTTTTAGTATTTGTTGTTATAGCGGCAACAGAAATACATTATCTGTGAAAATTTCAACTGCCTAACTATCACGGTTCATGAGATGCAGCCTCGTGACAGACAGACAGACAGCGAAGTCTTAGTAATAGGGTCCCGATTTACCCTTTGGGTACGGAACTCTAAAAATTAATAACAAACATTTATAATAAACTCTTAGTAACAGCCTGACACCAGCGAGCGCTCCGGAAAGCACGTCGTCGGTTCTTAGTGAGTCCCCTTTCCAGTCATGCCGAATTACCATTCCGTTGCAATATAAGAAATAAGGGACTATAGACAGCATTTGTATTAATGCAACATTACAGTTGGAGACCGTATTTTCATTTTAAGCAATTTAAATAATAAAAAAATGTGTAGACATCAGCCGTGTTGGGCTATTCCACAATATTTTTTCTAAAACTTGTTAACCAAACATGACGGTCACCGTAGCCTAGTTAGTAGTGCTCCTGCTTACGAAGCTGGTGGTCTTGGCTTCGAATCCCAGTAAGTGCAAATATTTGTGTGATGAGCACGAATATTTGTTTCTGAGTCATGGATGTTTTCTATATATATAAGTATGTATATCGTCGCCTGGTTCCCATAGTGCAAGCTTTGCTTAGTTTGGGGCTAGGATGATCTGTGTGACATTTGTGTCACCTGTGAGATATTATTATTATATCATTATTATTATTATTATGTACTCGCGCTGAATAATTTGACTAGGTTTGAAAGAACAGCGCTGATCCCAAAACATGATTCCACCACTTTAGCTCGATTTAAAAAAGTCACAGTATTAGGTTATTAGATTTGTCGTAACGCTTATATTTGTCCGGCAATTTACCAATTTTCTATTCTCTATTTTGATCCATACTTGGTACTTTTTGCGAGACGATGACGAGACTAGTGTGAGCAAAACAATTTGAATACCGTAGCATGCGTTTGGGCTCAGATTTCTTAAATGCATGGCGAGACCATTAGAATTGAGGTCCGTCATTAATATTAATAACTTATTTTTTATTCCAGGGTAACAGAAGCAATTATGTATGGAGCTTATATGCTGGGCCAGACATTGGTGTATGCTCCCGGGTTAAATTCTGCCAAAACTTGCGGAGCCAGGATATTGGGCTTAATCCACCGAGTGCCCGTAGTTAAAACAGAAGCAGGTGTCAAAGATAAAAATCAATGGGTAACATTTATATTCTCTTAGTATAACACATTCAAATATATCACATTTAGAACCACATTGAGCCAAGAACTGCAAATAAATAGGAATTGCAAATAAATACGAAGATTTAACCTCAGAATTACCTAAGAAATTTTGATTGAGAAATCAGCGTTTCTTAGTTGTAGAATGGTTCGCATGAACTGTTTCAGATTACCTTAGTGTCAGAATTGTTCAAGCCTGTTGTTAGGGGCCTAACATCGTTTAAGGTCTGTTGCGTCAGAATTACAACAGCCGACGGCTTAACAAGGAGAAGCCAATAAAAACACTATTTATAACCACAGGTCCTTAATCTCGCTGATCATAGAGTAACTGGCAACAATCTTGGTCTACTCTATAACGCCGTATAAATTACTATGACTAGTGTTTGAAAAAACACACAATATAACATTATTATTTTTCCAAATGCAACGATCCCCGCACGGGAGATCTACTTTTACGAACCATACGAGGCTAGACGTGTTTTGTTCTTTGTTATTCCTACTGCAGTCGGGGTCGATAAAAGAAAGTAGTCAAAC